>CM065777.1:81282572-83782572 GCA_033296515.1 Macrochelys suwanniensis
AGAAGTCCCAGAAACTGTCTGATCTGCTCCACTCCCCGCCCCAGCTTCCCAACCATGCAGCCCCAAGCTCCCTGACTCTTGAGCAGAATATTCAGCAAGGGGGACTCAAAGGGATGGGGAATGCTCCTTGTCACAGAGAGAGAGGTTTTGATTTGTGCCCTGACATAATCTGTGACCATTTAAGGAGCAGCTGCATGAGCCTTGGTTTATTTACGGGGAATGCGAAGAGTGTGATTGCTCCTGTAATAGTTTTTAATGCAGATGGGTATGATGGAGTTATTATAGTGCAACCAGGCATGGAGAGGAGTGTGTTTCCTTTTCTCTCTCTGCTGTGTTCCCATGAGCGTTTTCTGTTGAGCTCTTGAACTTGCTTTAAAATAACTGTATTTCACTTCATGCTGAATGGCCTGGGCCCGGCATATCTCAAAGACTGCCTGAAGCTCCAGGATGAAGATCATGATTTACAACTTTGCTCCCCAGGCACAAGATAATTTTCTACCCGTAGGGTAAAGCTTGTCTGTGCGGGAGACAGGGCTTTCTCAGGGGCTGGTCCAAGACTGTGGCACGAAACTCTCACAGGAGCGAAGGACCATCACAAACCTCACCACCTTCAGCTGCAAGTGCAAGGGCCTTGTTGGCAGTTTTTACCCTCCGGGTTTTATTTTGTATTTTTTCCTTTTATAATTTAGTTTATTTTTGCCCTAGAGCTACCATTGCTGGTACCCTAGTGGCAGCCACTTCCATCTGCAACTGAAACTTGTAAATAAACCCGTGCAGCTGTGTCAAAGACAACTTCTGTGTCGATCTCCTGTCTTTTACAATAGTTTCCCATGGGGGCCCACAAATATGTTTGGCGCGGGGCCCACAAAAGGTTAATCTGGCCCTGCTTGCAAGCAACTCTATTACTCAGATTTGCAAACTAAAAACATTCATAAGGGATTTGGATGAACTGTGGGGTTTAGGAATTCAAGCCGACCCATTGGAGGGTCTCTCAGCACTCGTTACTGTACATCACTGTAGTGGGGCAGTTGCCCCACTCCTGAAAAAGGTAGGCTGATGGGGTGTGGCTGCAGCTGTGGCCGCTTCGCCAATCAGGCCACAGCTGGCCCTGATAAAAGGGCTGAGGGCGGAGCTGGGAAGGACCTAGCTGCCTGAAGGAGCAAGGGTACCTGAGGCTGAGCAGTGCTAGGGAAGGGAAAAGGAGCTGGGGAGCTCCAGCCTGGCAACTCCCCAGGCTGAGGCCTTGGGTAAGGCCTAAGAAGGTACTGGGGCTAGGAGATGCAGCCTGGGGTTAGGCAGAGGCAGCTGGTCCAACCCCCTTGCCAATGATGAGTGGCCATTACAGACTGCAGTTCGCCCCAGTGAGAGGGGGCTAGATGATAACTGGCAGTAGCCACTGAGGCAAGGGGGGCTGTAGAGGGTTAGGGGTTCCCCAAGGAGGGGAGACCCAGCGTGTGGCGGTACTGAAGTGGGCAGAACCCCAGGGTAAGGGGCACCGGGGTCTGGGAGGAACACGGGGTCTGAGTCATTACTTCGCTACAATCACTAATGCAAGAATGTAGTAAAACTGATGGACACAAATAGTACCTTCAGAGCAAGGATCTTAAAGCACTTGTAAAATAAGGTAATTTACCCTTCTTTGTAAAGTAGAAAAGATGGAGGCACAGAATTTAAAATGACTTGGCAAGACAATAGCTGAGTGAGGAAAAGAAGCAGCCATGTGTCCTAAACACCCTCTCTCTCATTCTAACAAGCAGATAGCAATATATCCCCATCCACTGCAAAAATAAAAATACAAGACAGAGAACCTGTTTTAGCATGTTTACAGATTAGATAGGGAGAGAGATTCCAAGAGGGCCCATCTACAAGATGGACTAAAAACCAGGTAAAATGCCATTAACCTGACCAATTAAAAAAAAAAAAAAAGAGACATTATTTGCAGAACAGTATAACTCCCCTACTGGAAAAGTAGAGGCCTTTATTCCTAGACTTACACTTACCCATGCAGATGTGGTTATATCAAACCCACTGCTTCTTAATGAGGTATGTATAAAGAAAAACCCAGCCATAGTTACAAATTTTCTCACTCTGGACAATAATGGAGTTAATAGCTCCATCATACCCGATGTAATCCCCGCAGTCAACGAGTTACAGTAGCAATGGTGTCAGCCCCATGACAAAATGTCATATCTCACCTTCCTGTCTTATGCCAAGTTGTAAAATAATGACCAGCTGAGGACAACTTATGGGGAATTAGTATAAAGCAAAATCTAGGGAGAATTAATGGGAATCAAAACTGAACATGTAAAATACTGACAACCTTTACTCCATGCTTAATGCCGTCCCATGAGTCATAGGATGTTGGCTGATGAGGTCTCAGTATCAGCCTTCACTAATATACTTGTGAAACAATGTTTCCAAAGCTGGAACTACCTTGACAAATGAAGGCCTGACAAATGCATACAACAAAAAAATGAGTAAGACTGTAAGTATGTCAGAAATATTCAACACATTTTGAACAGTGCTAATTTTTTTTTAACTAGCGAAAAATTAAAAGTGTTGTAGAACAGCAGAAGCTACTAGGACTCTCCTTGGGTTTAAAAAAAAAAAAGTCTCTAGGCACTTATACTGTACTCACAACAGTATCAAAGGCTATAGCGTCAATGTTAGCAAATATTGGGTAAATGGTAAATTTGATATCTTGACAGTATGCTCTTTTCATAAAATGCCAAGATGTGCTATGAACAGTGCAGAAACATAAGGTGGCATACTTAATCTTTTTGCAAATTGATCATATCTTGGAGATCTTTTAAAGAGTAAATATTAAAAAATGAAGTTATTTTTGTACAAATATTGGACTACTTAATTAAAAGGAGGGCTTAACATGTCACAACATTTACTAGCTGATGCACATCTACTCATCTTCCCTTTACTATGATAGTGATTAAAAGCAGACTCATGATATTTTAGTCACTCCAATAGTCCAACCACTACATTCACCTCAGGCTAGTGGATTTGCAGAATTTTGCAAGCCTGATTTAGAGCACTCTCTTTAGTGCTAAGCTGGTCCACCCACGGCAGGCTCTATCTGGAATTCCATTGAGACAAACTTAAAGGAAGACTGCCTGCCTGTGGATCCCATATTTTCACGAACCAACACCAGAAAAGGTAGATTTAGGGAACTAAAATATTGTATGTTCCAATTTGATACCACAAGCTACAATGTTGCTGAAGGTCAGGTAAAATTTATTCATGTCATAAATGGGGAGGGGGGGTGAGGAATCAAAGCACTTATAAACTGGGTGATTATCTGGAAAAGAGCAGCCTGAATTGCAAATGCATGCATGCTCATACAATATAAAGGTTTGTAGCCATGAATTTGGAATAGCACAAGTGGTATAGCTCTAAGTGAATTCTGCAATTTATGGGAACTTGTTTGCGACAAGACTTATCACCCCATATACTCTGTAAATGTCTTACAGAAATATTTGAGACATTTTCTTTTTGTAAAATGGCACGTAAGCCATAAATTGCATTTCACATCTTAGTTTGTATTCTTCCTGACAGTTAAGGGGCAAGTTCACTGCTGGCATAATTGGACTCAACTTCATTGAATGTGGCCCAAAAACCTATGCTTAAACAACAAAAGTTACATTCTTTGAAGTATCCATCATTCTAAATCAGTGGTTTTCAACTTGTGGTCATCACACTCATAGGTGGGGGGAGGGGTCTGCAGACTGTCTAAGGGGACTGCGAAAGGTGACCATGAAAATAAAGTTTCAGATCCCAGAAAAGGCATTCAGTTTTCTCGATTGATCAAAAGTATGTGAATACCCCCACATTCGTGTTTTGACCTGTAACTGTTGCTGTTACCATAGAAGCCCACAGTTTAGCACCCTCTCTCACGCTGCATCAAATGCCATGCCGAGCACATGCAACATTTATAGTTGAATTCTGTTCAGTCAGTTTTCAGTCTAGGACTTCTATAGTAGCGGTCTGCAGACCACAGGTTGAATTTCCAAAGGAGGTCTGCACCTCCAGAATGTTTTAAGGGTCCGCAAATGAAAAAAAGGTTAAAAAATTACTCTTCTAAATAGTAAGCCAGTTAACAGATGCGTAAACCTTGCTGATTTGAACTTGCACAGAAATGGAAGCTTCGACAAAACTCTATTACATTATGTATCTACACAAAAATGGACGCCTGAATCTCTCAAATAATGTCTTAGGAAGAGTCTCGGCCATGAAACTGGATTTTTTTTCCCTCTCTCTTTTTTTTAATTAAAGAGTCTTTCTGTGATGCATCTACATTCTTCAGACATCACCTCTGCATGAGCCTTCCTTTTCTCTGTTGCTGCTTTTCAGCTCTTTGATCTCTCTTCACCTCTTCATCCACATTTCTCCTTGGCCTCTGATGCTTCTCTTACCTTTTTTAGGCTCTCCCCTACGTCTTTGCACACCATGCTGTTACTGTCAGTTCAGCTTCAGAACAATTTTCAGTCACTTCATTACAAGTGACATAATGTAGTCATTTAACAAAATATTTTAAAAGGGCTTCTTAAGGCTTTAGAACTGACACATCGCGAGTCATCTGAAGCAGAAGCCCTGTGATTCAAGATTAACATAACCTTGTTTTCACAATGAGGGGTCTAGGTTTTAACTAGTGCCTATCTTTTAATGCTATGCTACAGAGTCTCCTTTACGCTGTCCTACAAAGTTCTTTCCAATGCGATCCTAAAAAAGCACTCTCCCCTGGCAGCACAGCTCACTGGACATCCACCTGTTTCACAGATAAGCATGCCACAGAGGAGCAACTTCCCAAACCCACTCTTTCCAGCTCCTTACAACTACTAACCTGGATTTATGTGGGCTCAAGAGAAGAGGGAGCACATTATGTTGGCTGTTCTCCTCCCTTTCGGGATTTTTCCTCCTCCCTTCTATTTGCTTGCCTCCAACCCTCACAACTGCAATACCTAGTTTATTTTATTGCATTGGGTCTCAGCATGAAGCATATTTACTAAACTTGGAGCTGCTCTTTGATTAAAGATATTTGTGTAAGTCATTTGCTTACCCACAAAAACTCTACAAAGTTATTTGTGTAGTAAAATAACGTTTTTAGATATAAGGCTTTGCGGGAGTTAATGTCATCCTTTCAGTTTAAAAAAAGTTTTATGCTAAATAAAGATCTTGGGTCCAACTTTTAGTAGTCTTACTCCCTGTGCTATGCTTCCACAGTTGTGGTAAGCAGGATGTTTAAGCTAGAGTGCCCTCAATATCAAGTGATACAGGCTCCTGGCCTCCCAGTTCTGAAACTCACTTCCTCTCCTGTTCCGAAGTTGCCCAAACAGGTTATTTTCGTGAGGCTCATTTTTATGGGTCATTTTTGGGGGTGGGGAACACATAGCAGGAATGCTGATTAAGGCTAGAATTCAGCAGGTAAAGCTGGCTGGAAAAATTTTAGACCCATTTTCCAATGGAAAATGAAGTTCCATTTAAATTGAAACTCGTCACAAGATTAGTTTCAATTTTGCAGAAGTTTCATTTTGGAACAAAAAAAATCAAAATGTTCTGGTAACATTAAAACATCTTGTTTCAGCATTTTCGGAATAAAACATTTTTATTTTTGTTTTGAAACTTAAACTTGAAACAAAAAGACAAATTATACATTATAAAATAAGAGTCCGAGTTGAAACAAAAGGTCAACTGCTCTGAAACAAAAAAAGCTTAATGATTTTCCTTTGTGGAGAATTTTGAGGGTTTTGTTCTGATTCAAAATGACGCTAAATTTCAAAATCCTTTGCAAAATGAACTGTCATCCTTTAGCCAGTGCTAGATAGGAGATGGCATACTTTTCCTTTGCTGCAAGGCCTAATTAGTTTCTGATGTATATGGTCAAAGTTGTTGTTGTTTTTGTGTTTATAACCCCACTCCTGAAGAGACACACTTACCTTTACAAATAAGTATTCCCACTAACTTCAATGAGACTGCTTGCATGAGTAAAATTAAGCACATACATAAGTGTATAAGAATCTGGTCTTCCATGTGATGTGGTAAGTGTCAATGGCACCTAAGCCCATATCCTCAAGAGGTATTTATATGGCTAACTCCACCTGAAACCAACAGGAGTTAGAAGCCTACAGAGCTCTGAAGATCTGGACTATACACCTTAAGAGATGCTTTTTTGGACAGTTGCTTATAAAGTAAAATAACAGCTTTTTTCATAAGTGCTGAGAACCTGTAGTGCCTGCTGACTTCAGTTAGCATTGCAAGTGCTCAGCACCTCTGAAAAATCATGTACTAAAACTGCTGACTTATAACATATAGATCCAAATCCTGCAAGCCTTTATTCACCAAACTAGTCCTTAATTGCCAGACCTCAATGAGACTACTGAGGCAAGGGCTGGCAGGGTCAAGCCCTATTTTTATAGCAGTGACTCCATCACTACAGTGAATTCTTGGGGAGTGGGGGGCAGAAAGAGGGGTGTTATTAGTTCTCTTACTCTTGAAGAAAGATCATAGTAAGAGTACACAATGTCAAATGCAGAACTGTGATGAGCTCACATGTACAATGCTTTGAGCATATAATATTTTATGCAGAACTAATCATCCCTAACAACTGAAAATATGACACTCGTGAGGTATACACAACATTAAATCATCATGGAGGGACCATGTAGTTTTAACTTGTCTAACCGAATTTTTTAGACCATAAATCCAGTGCAAATCATATCATGCCGGTTGTTCATTCTAATTGAGCCCGTAGAGCCACTGGCCCCAAAGGTCCTTTTCATACTATGCTCCACTTGTACACATTTGGAAAACTTTACTCAGATGCTTCATGCAATGCAATTGTTTAACAATTATATTAAGACAATTAATTTTACAACACTTTTGTATTTTACTCTGAATTTTTATATTAACTGGTTTTAATTTTTAAAAATCTAATAGTGTTAACAGTAAAGTTAAACTACAAGTAAAAGGCTATTTTTTCCCATCATATCCATAGAGTCTTCACTGACAGCTCTGCCTAGTATTTTGTTTAATCTCTACATGCAGGTGTCCTTTATTGCCTAATAAGGACTCTATTCAACCAGTCTGAAAACTATTTCCAGTTAAGGTACATTAAAGTGTATAATTAAGTAATATCCCCATGCCATTACACGCTTTATCAAAAGATAATATAGCATGACTTCAGTTGTGTGTCCAGAGCTGAGGGTGAATAATAGTGTCAAAGTTAATTACCTCACAGAAGACACCCCGATGAAGGAAATCGTTACTATTGCACAAACATGGTATTGAAATGAGTTCACGAATTGATACTTTCTAAGTTATTTTAGCATTAGTGCTTAATACTAATAGGCTCACAGAAAAAACCCACAAGAACAATCTTAATATTCCAGTGAGCTTCTCACATGAGTTTACAGAACAGGAATGAAATAAGCTTAGTCTACATTATAACTGAAAAGGCAGCCATTAAGCCACATTATTTTTAATGAAAAAAACTAGTCACTAACGTAACAAAATGTATTAAAAGTGATTCCGTTTTTTTTCAAGAGGAACCTCAGCAAGACACTTTGTTTAAAAAAATATTCCGATGTAAATATAATACATAATTGACATCCATTAGATTTAACTAATTTTTTTCCTTAGAATGTGCATTAAGCATTAAAGGTTTGAGTGAATTCTCTATTATTCCAAGATCTTCTGCACTTCTGGCTTGGATGATTTCAACTGGTAGGGGAGGGGGGACAAAGAAACCACTTTTGGTTAACTTTAAAAAAATCACTATTGTTATAAAAACAACTAAAACGGTTATAACTGAAATATTAAAAAGACATTTTCCACCTATATATTCCCCCGCTTAGTTTGCTTTGTTCATTTAACAGAACTTTATATACAGTTTTCTCTATGTAAGTCTGTCACAGAAGATGAAAACCTATTTTTAAAAAAATGGAAAATGTGATTGTAAAACCACAAAACTCAGCATGCGAGTGTTGTGTTGGAAACTACTTTCAGTTCATTATTGAAATGGTCTTTATTTCAAGATGACAGTGTCCCTTTAATTTACTGTTCTTTATCTATGGGAGCTAGACAAAACCCTAACAAACCCACTTCCTCTACAAACTTATAAGCAAAAGATCTTCACCTGCAATTGTTCAGAGCATTGGCAAGGGAGTACCAGTTAAAAGATATTTAGAAAACTGGAAAGTATGACAGCCGTTTGGGTGGTTAGAGGAAGGATGTGGGAGGTAAGGAGGCTGCATACAGGCAGGAAAGTGACAAGGTCTCTCTCTACAAGCATTTTCAGTACTCTGTGTTTCTTACAAACCCGCTCTGTTATTAATCATTCTAAGAAACAGAATGTATCAAAATGACAGATGAAAAACTGCAGTGTGTTCCCTTGCACTTGACCAAAATCTTCTCCTTAAGCATCAGCCCATCTCTCCCCCCCCCCGCCCCCCATTATTATTGAATGGATGAGGCTATTATGTTCTCATTTTAGAATTAAAGAAAGCCACATGGAGGAGCAACAGCAAGGCAAGTTACTGAGGCAGTAGAAACCAGATTAAACATTATTAAAGAAACTTTGACTACATATATACTGTAGCTCTGCAGATGCAGCAAAATGTTGGCACCCATGGTGTGGCATTTGGTATCTTTCACTAATCTAAATGTGGCTGGAAAGGAATTGAGAGCAGATCAGCGGCCTCATCTGGGGAGAGAGAAGCCCCAGGGAACAGAGAAAAGAAACAAGACGCAAACCTCCTTTCAAATCCTACCACCCTTGGGCATTTTGTGCCTCTTCACTGAAAGGGCCTTTTGTCACACACACACAAATCCTATAAAATTTAAGAGGGATAGAGGATCGTTTTATTTATTATTCCTCCCTCCCCCTTTTTCTCTCCCCTAAATTGCAGCAAATAAAGCCCCGTGATGAATCTCAGTTACCTCTTTCTAGCTCAGTAACTAATAAAGCTCAGCCTGCAGTTCAAGAGTTAAAATGGGGGTGGGGATAGCAATGGGACAAAACCAAAAACATGCAAATGGTCCAAAGAAGGAGAAAGGCAGCATGGGTCAGAGCCCAGCTACACATGAGCATTAATTATTAAATGATTACATCATAGTTCGTATTTAGCTCCTCTAGAGAGCTTCAGAGCCACACAAATTTAAACAGAAACGTGAATTGATCAAGCCGCACAGCACCACGGGCTCCCCCCCAGCAAGCCTGTTATATTCTGCCAGAACTCCCTTACCATCGCCCATCATCCTCACCATCAGCAGGGTCACAACAGTCCACCCCCCAAGGCCAACCCCGCAGCGCCCACATGATCACCAGCAACAACAAAGCTTCGGTCTTTCTTGGGGGTAAACTATTGCTGGAGGGGGAGCCAAAAACAAACGTTTCAGGAAAGAATACATAAAACTGATGCAGGGCTTCTGCATCCGCAGCCTCCCCCGCCTCCCTTCCTGGCCCCGCTGCCCGTGGCGGGGCTCCAGCTGCACGCCTAGGCCAGGGGGCTCGGGGTGGAGGGCACCTGCAGCGGCGTTGCCCCGACCTCTCCCGAGAAAGCCTCCCACATACCCACCGACACCCACACAAAGGAAACAACACAGCAGCGGCCGGCCGCGGCGGCGGCGCAGCAGCAGCATCCCCTCCTCCCCAGGCCCCCCCCCCGCCCCGGGCCGCAGCCGGGGCACCGGGGGCTTCGCTCCCTTACCTGAAGCTCAGCGCAGCGCTGGCGCGGCGAAGCCCCGCTCACAGCATCCCCCTCGCGGCAGGGGGCCCGCCCCAGGTGACTCCTCCCCGCCCGCCAACGCCGGCGGCGCTTGCAGGGACCACACGGGCGCAGCGAGGAGCGGGGCGAGCTCCGGCGGCTCCGCGCCCAGGCAGCGAAGACCCGGGGGGCAGGGGCAGAGGCGGCGGCGGCGGCGGCGGCGGGAGGGAGGGAGACGGGCGCGCAGGGGCGTCGCTCCGACTCGCCGCGTCCTCCCCTCCCGAGCGACAGCGGCGGGGCCCGGCTCCGGCTCGCTCCCCCCGCCTGACAGATGGCGCAACCGCAGCCGCGCCCCCGGCCAACTCGCGCTGCTTCGCCGGAGCCGGGTCCCCCCCGCTCCACCGCGGGGGCGGCCCGAGACTGGCAGCCCCAGCCGGCCAATGGCGAGGCGCAGCGGCTGGGGGGGCTGCCGCAGTTATTGGCAGGCGGCGGCAGAGGAGGAGCTGGGGTGCGGTGTATTAGCTCGGGCGCCCCCGGCTTGCAGCGGGGTGGGTGCCTAGGTGGGGCTGGTGCCTTGCAAGCGCTGTAGCATCAGGCACGGCACCCTTCGTTTGCCGGCCGCTCTCCCCTCTGCCCTGCTGTGCGTTGTAATCCCGGCAATTATCCCGTTCAATTGCACACGGACGCCTAGGCTAGCGGCACCTGGGTTCGCCATCCTGACTAGGGAAGGGGGCAGGTGGCAAAGTTCAGAGACGGTTGGCGCAATGGGGCTGGGCTGGAAGTAGCGGTGCTGCCGCACCCCTGGCTTGAAGTAGTAATAATAAACACCAGAGGTATGGGGTCCCGCATCAGCACCCCCGCTATAAAAATTGTGCCAGCAGCCCTGGGTTGGAGGTTTTAAACCATCCTCTTCTCCCCAGGAAAAATGCAGGGGCTTGGATAGGCCCATAGCGGCTTTAATGGCCCTCTTCAAATCAAAGCATGATTCACATATTGGGGGGGCAAGTAGGAGGGGTTTGGTTAGGGCCCATCCATCATTCTAATATTTTGCAATGTGAGGTCACAGTGTTGCTGGCTCTTGACGTTTTATTCCTCACTTGAAATATTTGGTGTTTTTCTCAAAGTATGAGCCCCTGGTGTCTGGTGATTATAGGAGACTGTCAGTTCCCATTTATTTTCCTCATGGTGGCAGAGGAAAATATGAAATAAATGTATCCTAAAGCTCAGAAACAAGATTGAAAAGAAAAATAACACTACTCAAACAAACAATTTAGGACATTTGACGGCTTGGGGTTGGCAATATACTACCAGTAAAATGTACAGTTCTCACCAGTACTGTGGTTATAATAATTTTCATTTATTTTAATTATTATTAATGGCAAATATTTAGCACTTATATAATGCCTTTCATCCAAGGATTGCAAAACACTTTACAGAGATGGATATTACTAGGTTGTGAACGCTTCTGGACAGGACCCCCTTCCCCACCCTGCTCTTGACTGGGGCTTCCAGGAAGTACAGCAGTGTAAATAAACACACAAAAACTTTGTTTTGGTTAAATAAGGACACACTTCACCATCCATGGAAATAACAAATGAAGGGGAAAGGCTCCTGTGTTCCTTGCCACTTCCACATTGCCTACTACACTGTCACCAACACTCCAATATTCCGTAAAGCTTTCACTTCCACCTCCAACACCTATTGAAAATCAATATGTATCCCAACTTCAAACTTGCATTATAAAGCAAAACCTTAACAGTAACCTCAGATGCTGTTGTTTCAACAGATGAGTACATCTGACTGTCACACATTCCTTATATTTGAGAGGTTATTCTCCCTTAACATTGCTGAGGTCACCATTAAGATTCTCTGGGTGAGGAGTGAAATACAGAAGTGGGGAAAAAAAGAAAATAAGAGACAAGATCTGAAGGAATAATTTATTTTAAATTTGTATTATATTTAATAAGTGCATCCTCTAAATGTTTCCTCTGGAGTTTCTGATATTTAACCCAGTGAAGCATTTGATATTTTGATTTATGATGTCAAAAGAATTTCTTGATGGAATTATAGTCTTAATATATTCAACTCGGGGCTTATTTCCTATCAGGCTGCCCACAGCAGTGTGATTACAACAAAAACACTTCAGCTTCCTGGATTTCTGGGGGGATGGTTTTTGTCTGTTCATTTTAATTCAGGACCTTGATGTGCACATATAGTGACTTTGTATGTGGAGCTCCTTTTGAAACCAATGGGAGTTGGTGGGCAAATTTTTTTGAACAAAACTGTTTTTTGCCAAAAAGTGCAGATTCAGATCATCCAAAACATTTCACAAATTCATGTGGACTCAAACTGATTTTTTTTCAGAACTGCAAGTGAACTGTAAAATCAGTTATTTGCTCAACTTTATATGGGGCCTACAATGTTATTGCTTAAGTTATAATTTGAATACAGAAGCATGAACAAACAAACAAAAATTGTCAGGGTTTTAAGTGACAGTTCAAATTCCTTCCCAGTCTCAGTTAAACCAGTACTTAATATGACTTTTCTGTCTTTAGGCCTGGTCTATACTTAAAAGTTTTAAGAGCATAGCTATGAGCATAGTAATGCATATGAAAAAAAATCACACCCCAGTCTATATAGGTAGGCTGGCAAATACCCTAACGTAGATGCAGGTATACTGGCAAAAAAGGTCCTTTTGCCAGTAGAGCTTCTGTTGCTCCGGGAACTGGTGAAAACCATTCTTGTAAAAAACCTCTTTGTCTGTATAAACTCCATTTCTGCTAAGAAAGTTTTGTGGTCAAGTTATTCCAGCAACCCCTTTTTTTGTGTAGACACAGCCTTAGTTGCAAACAACAGTCGTAAACATAAAATAGATTTACTTTTACCGAGTTTATAAACATTAACAAGGAAGTTGAACTAATATAGAAGAGAAACAAATACAATGAAAAACAGCTAAACAATAGATGCAATCTTAATCTTAAACTCTAAGGACTACATTGTGACTCTAAATCAGTGTTAATGGTAGGGGGAAGTGTGGAGATGCACTGTCTCAGAAATATTGGGTGAAATCCTGGTTCTTTTGAAGTCAACGACAAAATTCCCATTGACTTCCAGGAGGCCAAAATTTCATCCATTGTACCTGAGGCAGGCACAGTGCTTCAGGGGCGTGTGGAAGGCAGGGGTCAAGTAGGGGGTAGGGGGGCACAGAACTCGTCTGGCCCCGGGCTGGGGCGGGAGATGACAGCTTATCCGGCTCTGGGACTGTGTGGGGGAGATCCAGGTCCTCCGGCTGCCAGGAGAGAGCGAGATCCTCCGGCCACGCGGGGGAGGGGAGGAGAGCCTGGTCCACCGGCCATGGGGCTGCAGCAGGGAGAACCAGCTTCTCCTGCTGCTGGGAGAGAGTGAGCTCCTCTAGCTCTGGGGGTGGGGGTGGGGAAGAACCAGCTCTTCCAGCTGTGGGGGTGCGGGGAATGGGGAGAGCCAGCTCCTCCAGCTGCAGAGACCACAGAAAATGCCCCTCCAAAAGTAGCCAAATTTGTATTCCTATGCACCCCACTGCTTTGAAACGTTGAAATGGGTGCAGGGCCGGCTCCAGGCACCAGCCAACCAAGCACATGCTTGGGGCAGCACCTGGGGGGTGGGGGGCGCGGCACTCAAGGTTGTTTTTTTTAAAAACTTTCTTCCCGGTCGGGGGAATGGGGAGGCAGGCAGGCCCCGGCCGGCAGAGCAGAGCCGCGGGCAGGCCACGCTCCCCGCCGGTGCCCCGACTGGGGCAGCGGGGCCGCAGGCAGGCCGCGCTCCCCGCTGGCGCCCCGGCCAGGGGAGCGGGGTGGCCGGCGGCTTTTTTGCCTGGGGCGGCAAAAAAGGCAGAGCCAGCCCTGAATGGGTGCTTTTCTTCCCAGTAGCAGTCTAGCGTTGCTGTGCTAGAGCAATGTGGAAGAAGAGTAGAACTATGGCCCTGCCAGCTTTGGGGATTCCAGTGAAGCTAGAAATCCCAGGAGCTTGATCTCAGGCAATGCAATGACAGGGTTTATACCTGGCCCCTGCAAAGTTGTTTAAGGTGAAGCCTTCTTGTGTCCTGTCCCCCAGACCTCCTCCCTTGTGCAGTCAAGCAGGGCCATGCACAATCTGAATTCTCCAAAAGTGAATAGAACTTGGATGCTGCAGCAATTAATCAATAGGCCAAATGCCCTCTTTTTTCCCATGTGGTGTGGAGTGGAGCAAAGCACATATCATTTTTTATTTGATTTTAATTTGTATTTTTTAAAAAGAAGAATGCCTATCCCAGGCTTTAGGTGCTTATGCTTTGAATTAATAATACAATTGCATAAAGAAAATAAAACAAAACCAGCAGTTCTTCATCCCAAACCAGAAACCAACCAACAAGTCAATGAAAACAGACCCGAACAATACCACATCAGCCACAAGCCTGGGTAAATAGATTTTCTTGGCTATGTGTCCCTGAAAGTTAAATTATTTGGGCTAGTACCGCCAAAAGGCATGAGGGGGAGGGTAGTTCCAAAGTTGAAGGCCAGCCAACTGCCTCATTCTAGCATCCTGAGGAGTTGCTGTGGTAATTCTTTATGGCAACTCCAGACTATCCTAAGGTTATAGAAACCAGCACTATCCCAGTGAGTTGCCTCTCTGCTGAAGTGCCACTACTGGAGAGGGAAGATTTGGTGGAGAGTTGCTTCTTGAAATAGTCTAGCTGTCAGAAGCAGGTAGCTGGACTAATATGCACACTCTATTGCTGTTAGCCCCTGGCCTCCACCACTATTGTGATATGACATCAAGACATCTACCTTTAGGAGTCATTGGGGAGATCTGACAGGAGTCCTCAAACTTATTTATTTCAAAAAGTACAGGTACATAATTTGCACAGCAACTCTCATTTCTCCCTGCATGGTCACTTGCACCAAAACCAACAAAATATTCAGGTTGCTTCCAGTCCCAAGAGACCAATCACTTTCCTAGATCAATTAGTACCCTAGAGATCTTACACCAAAGACAATGCCTGTAATCAATCCTGTAATAAACTATCTAAAGGTTTATTAACTAGGAAAAAGAAATGAGAGTTATTTACAGGCTAAAGCAAGCAAACATGTACACACAAATGAGTTGTCACCTATGATTCCCAAAAATGACAGAGATATGGTAATCTGTCAATTCAAAAGATCTTTTAGGGTGGACTCTGGAGTAACCCCTGGGGGTTGCTGTGAGAGTTCAAACAGCAAAGAGATGAAAAATTTTCTTGTGACCCTGTTTTATTTTCACATTTGGCCTTCCAGTCCATGAGATGAGCTTCCTTACACGTAGCATTTCCAAGGTGTGTATGATTGGTTTCCAGGTGTGAGTTTGTCAGTTCTTAGCTAACACCTACGGCTGTGTCTACATCTGGTACTTGGTTTACCAGCATTACATCCTGTGTTCTTTATCTTTCTTATGCCTATTTCTGCCTTTACACTGTAAGAGCTATACTGTGAGACAAGGGCTTCTATCCATTCTGGTTTTAATTTTGTATATTTTATCAGCTGTAGACTCAAGTATGACAGTATATATAAAATAATTTCAGTGTAGGGGAAGAATCGGAACTTGTCTGTAATATTGTAACAGGATGGCAGTATTTGCCTGAAACATCTCACCATGTTAGGAGTTTCTTTTCTTTTTCATAATGGCAAAGCGGACTTGACTGAATAGTCTAGCCACCACCAGCTATAATTCCTAAATACTTGGGCCTGGTCTACACTACAGAGTTAGGTCAACACAGGGAAGCTTACGTAAATTTAACTGTAAGCATCTACACTAAAATGTTGCTCCCACTGATGTAACTCGCTCATTATGCTGTCTTAATACCTCACCTCTGCAAGAGGTGTAGTGCTTAGGTCGACATAGTAAGGGAGACGCAGTATCAGTGTAGACACTATGCTACTTATGTTGACTTTAGTGGCCCACAATGCCCCACCATGACCTCTCGGGTCACCATTTTGAACTCTGCTGCCCAGCGGCCAGGTATACAGGAACATGCCCTTCCTCTTTGAAAGGCCTGTGAATTTTTGAACTTCCATTTCCTGTTTGGTTGGTATGGAAAGCTCACATAGCAACTGTCCAGCCGACCATACTGGCTCTATGCTGCATATGTGCTCCTGCCTGGAGTACACAGGAAATAGTGGATGTCCTGGGTCTGTGGGGAGAAGAGGCTGTGCAGGCACAGCTCCAATCTAGCCATAGAAACATCAACATCTACGAGCAGATCCCTTGGGACATGGAGGAGAAGGGCTACAACAGGGATACGCAGCAGGGCCAAGTAAAAATCAAGGAGCTGCAGCAGGTGTACCAGAAGGCAAGGGAGACAAACAGTTGCGTTGATGTGGAGTTGCAGACAAGTGTGTGAGAGAGACACTCTGTCCCTCTTGCTCGCTATTGTGGCACATTCGGCGTGGAGGGAGAGGGCTATGGGGTGTTTCTGAGGAGATAGGCACGGGGCAGGTTCTATTCCCTCAGGCTGAGAAGAATGTAGCAGCCTGCCTGCTTAGTGAATTGTTCCCAATGTTCTTAGTGAATTCCCCCAGGAGTATAAAACAGGTGTAAAAATTTTAAGGCTCCTTTACATTGCCAGAGTGGTCTAAAGGAGCCTTATTGTAAAGGACACTGTGGCCTTATAAATACTTATGGTGCTTTAATGATTAGAACTGGTCTACATTTTTGGACTGAAAAATTTTTCTATCAAAATGTGCTTCATGAACTGTTTGCTACTGACCTTTCTGGAGATGGTCAGTATCCAGTATAAACTGTGAGTTTGAGTCCCCAGTCCTCACTTGCTCTTCGGTTCCGTATGATCAGGGCCGGCTCTGGCTTTTTTGCCGCCCCAGACAAAAAAGCTGCCAGCCGCCCCTCTCAGGCCCGGTGCCAGCGGGGAGTGCGGCATGCCTGCGGTCCCGCTCCCCCGGCCGGGGCGATGCCACTCCTCGCTGCCCCGGCGGGGGCGATGCCGCTCCCCCAGCCGGGGCGCTGGCAGGGAGGGTGGCTTCCCCACTGCCCCGGCTGGGGGGCTGGTGGAGAGCAGGTCTTCCCCGCAGCTCCGGCCGGGGCGCCGGCAGGGAGGGCGGCTTCCCCAGGGCCCCGCGGCCCCAGTCGGGGCGATGCTGCTCCCCACTGCCCCGGCCGGCGGAGAGGGCGGCATTCCCGCTGCCCTGGCCGGGGAGCCGGCGGGGAGGGCGGCTTCCCCACTGCCCCGGCTTGGGGACTGGTGGGGAGCTCGTCTTCCCCGCGGCCCTGGCCGGGGCACCGGCAGGGAGGGCGGCTTCCCCAGGGCCCTGCGGCCCTGGTCGGGGCAATGCCGCTGCCCTGGCCGGGGCGATGCCGCTCCCCGCTGTCCCGGCCGGGGCGCCGGCGGAGAGGGCGGCATTCCCGCTGCCCCGGCCGGGGCGCAGGCGGGGAGCGCGGCATGCCCGCCGCCCCGCTCCCCCGGCCAGGAGTGGGGCTCCGCTGCCCCAGCCGGGGCAGGGAGTGGGGCTCACCTGCGGCCCGCTGCCCTGCCTGGCAAGCGTGGGTTTTTTTTAATAAAAAAAAAAACAAACCCTCAGCGCCGCCCCCCTCCAGGTGCTGCCCCAAGCACATGCTTGGTCGGCTGGTGCCTGGAGCCGGCCCTGCGTATGATATAACACTGAACGTGTGGTTGCATATATTTGTTGACTAATAACTAGAAGTAAAGGTCAATACTAGCTACATTACTATTAGACAGAGGGGGTTTGGGGATTTCCTCCAATGCTCCCCACTCCCGTTCTCCATCCATTGTATTGTAGTTTAAATAAATTACCAAAATACTTGAAACCAGAGTGATTATATTGCATTATTTTGACAAGTAAATTATGCAGAATTTTGCAGAGTTTTAAAATATTGTATGCAGAATTTTAATTTTTTTGTAGGGCTGTCAAATAATCACAGTTAACTCATGTGATTAACTCAAAAATATTAATCATGATTAAAAAATTAATTGCGATTAATCGCAGTTTTAATCGCACTGTTAAACAATAGAATACCAATTGAAATGTATTAAATATTTTTGGATGTTTTTCTACATTTTCATATATGTTGAGTTCAATTACAACACAGAATACAAAGTGTACAGTGCTTACTTCATATTTATTTTTGATTACAAGTATGTGTGCTGTAAAAAACAAAATAAATAGTATTTTTCAATTCACCTCATACAAGTACTGTAATGCAATCTCTTTATCGTGAAAGTTCAACTTACAAATGTAGAATTATGTACAAAGAATAACTACATTCAAAAATAAAACAATGTAAAACTTTAGAGCCTACAAGTCCGCTCAGTCCTACTTCTTGTTCAGCCAGTCACTCAGACAAACCAGTTTGTTTACATTTGCAGGAGATAATTCTGCCTGCTTCTTGTTTACAATGTCACCTGAAAGTGAGAACAGGTGTTTGCATGGCACTTTTGTAGCCGGTATTGCAAGGTATTTACATGCCAGATATGCTAAACTTTCGTATGCCCCTTCATGCTTCGCCATCATTCCAGAGGACATGCTTCCATGCTGATGATGCTTGTTAAAAAAATGCGTTAATTAAATTTTGACTGAACTCCTTGGGGGAGAATAGTATGTCTCCTGCTCTTTTACACCCGCATTCTGCCATGTATTTCATATTATAGCAGTCTCGGATGATGACCCAGAACATGCTCGTTTTAAGAACACTTTCACGCAGATTTGACAAAACACAAAGAAGGTACCAATGTGAGATTTCTAAAGATTACTACTGCACTGGACCCAAGGTTTAAAAATCTGAAGTGCCTTCCACCTTGGGGTGTACCATTTTTAATATTATAGATAGTCAATATAACTTTCCAAACTCTGACCTGCCTGGTCCTTCTACTCAAAAAGTCTGTAATCCACCCATACATGCTTCCCCTTATCCCTAGTGCACCTACTTGGTACAACAAGCCCTCTCTCCATAGCATGCTATATGCCATTTCCATAACTAGAAAGACAGCTATCTTGAAACTTTTGTTCCTCATGCTTTTTTGTATTTCAGTTTCTAATTTAACAATGTGATTAATGATGCATCTTCCTCTTCTAAAACCACTCTGCACCTTATCTCACAGACTCATTGTCTTTAAGGTCAGAAGGGACCATCATGATCATCTAAGTCTGACCTCCTGCACATTGCAGGCCACAGAACCTCACCCACCCACTCTTGTAATAGACCCATAACCTTTGGCTGAGTTACTGAAGTCCTCAGATCTTGATTTAAAGACTTAAAGTTACAGAAAATCCACCATTTACACTTGTTTAAACCTGCAAGGGGCCCCTTGCCCCATGCTGCAGAGGAAGGTGAAACCCCCCCCCCCCCCAAGGTCTCTGTCAATCTGACCCAGGGGAAAATTCCTTCTTGACCCCAAATATGGTGATCAGTTAGACCCTGAGCATGGAGCAAGACCCACCAGCTGGATACCTGGGAAAGAATTCTCTATAGTAACTCAGAGCCCTCAGATGCAAGTTTCTCAATCCCATCATTTGATGGGCATCCTACTAGGTTTCGAGCCACTTTTCAACTGCCCTGGTAACCTACGAGCCAGACATGTCTGTCAGAAAGCATGGATTCTGCATTGTTCTTCAATATTGTGCTGTGCATTACATAAGGCTATAAGAGGAGCTCAATGAGGGGCTATTTGGCCAAGGGAGGCCTTGAAGGAGCATTTTAACAATGAGCCACAGTAATGTGTGTTGGTGAAGTGTGATGAGCCTGGCATTGTTTGTTTGCACTGTGCTCTGAACCTTGTAATGATTGCTGTGTGTGTGTGCCTGACTATAACAAGGCATATGCACCTATTGCTATTGTCTGTAATGTTAGCAACAGTCACCATGTGATGGCAAATAATAAAGATAATTTCAGTTTCCACAAGTAGGTTTTTATTCCATACCCATGCAAACATACCTATATATTGCTGAGACAAACTTCATACATGCAAGGGAAAGTATCTTTAAAGGGGAGGGAAGAGGGAATTCACAAGCACATACACCGATTTGTGCTCTTGCTACTGGGTGCCTGTGAGATTGCTATTGTGTTTAATTTCCCACAGGGTGAAGTGCCTTGGGTACTGCCCTGACCCTGGAAGATACATGAGATGTGTGGGGAGGGGTGTGTGTGTGTGAAGGGGAGGAGGAGGGTAGGGAGAGGTCCTGGAATGCTGTTTCTTTTCTAATTAAGCTTTGTATGATTGGAGAAGATTTCAGCCAGAATTAATCGCCTCTTTTCCAAGCGGAAAAGTCCCAGTCTTATTAATCTTGCCTCATACGGAAGCCATTCTATACCCCTAATAATTTTTGTTGCCCTTTTCTGAACCTTTTCCAATTCCAATATATCTTTTTTGAGATAGGGCGACCACATCTGCACACAATGTTCAAGATGTGGGCGTACCATGGATTTATATAGAGACAACATGATATTTTCTGTCCTATTATTATCCCTTTCTTAATTATTCCCAGCATTCTGTTCACTTTTTTGACTGCCGCTGCACATTGAGTGGATGATTTCAAAGAACTATACACAGTGACTCCAAGATCTCTTTCTTGAGTGGTAACAGCTAATTTAGACCCCATCATTGTACAGTAACTCCTCACTTAATGTAGTTATGTTCCTGAAAAATGTGACTTTAAGCAAAACGATGTTAAGCTAATCCAATTTCCCCATAAGAATTAATGTAAATAGGGGGTTTTAGGTT
Source organism: Macrochelys suwanniensis (assembly GCA_033296515.1). NCBI lineage: Eukaryota > Metazoa > Chordata > Testudines > Chelydridae > Macrochelys > Macrochelys suwanniensis. The sequence goes on from CM065777.1 coordinate 81,303,027, forward strand.
CCAGGGATATATAACATACACACATACACAGTATAAGTTTTAAACAAACAATTTAATATTGGTACACAGCGATGATGATTGTGAAGCTTGGTTGAGGTGATGAAGTCAGAGGGTGGAAGAGGGTGGGATATTTCCCAGGAAATGCCTTACTGCTAAATGATGCACTAGCAATTGGCCGAGCCTTCAAGGGTTAACTCATTGTTGTTAATGTAGCCTCACACTCTACAAGGCAGCACGAATGGAGGGAGGGGAGACAGCATGGCAGACAGAGACAGAGACACACACCCTGTGTGTGGGAGAGAGAGATGCGCATTTCCCCTTTAAGTATGCTGACCCCACTCTTAAGTACACTGCCTTGTTAAGCAGATCAGCAAGTTGATATGGCAGCTTCAGCCAGCAATCTCCCTCCATCCTGACCCCTGTCATGTGTGTCCCCTGATCTATGGAAGATGGGGTAAGTGGGTGCAGGAGCAGGAGGGGAGGGGGACACCCTGACATTAGCTCCCCTCTTACTCCCCCCCTCACAGCAAGCAGGATGCTCGAGGGGGAGCAGCTCCAAGGTAGAGGGCAGGAGCAGCACATGGCAGTGGGGGGAGGGACAGCTGAACTGCCTGCAATTGGTAGCCTGCTGGGCAGCTGCCGCACAGGGAATTTAGGGGAGTGGGAAGCTGATAGGAGGGCTGCCGGTCCATCCTGGTTCCAAGCCCCCACCAGCTAGCTGCAATGGGCTGCTCTTCCTGCAGGCAGTGGACAAAGCAGGCGGCTGCCAAACGACGTTATAAGGGAGCATTGCACAACTTTAAATGAGCATGTTCCCTAATTGATCAGCAACGCAACAACAAAATGACATTAACCGGGATGACTTTAAGTGAAGAGTTACTGTATATGTATAGTTAGGATTATGTTTTCCAATGTGCATTACTTTGCATTTATCAACATTAAATTTCATCTGCCATTTTGTTGCCCAGTCACCCAGTTTTGTGACGTCCTTTTGTAGCTCTTCACAGTCTGCCTGGGACTTAACTGTCTTGAGTAGCTTTGTATCATCTGCAAATTTTGCCACCTCACTATTTACCCCTTTTTCCAGATCGTTTATGAATATGTTAAATAGGACTAGGCCCAGTACAGATCCCTGGGGGACACCACTATTTCCTCTCTCCATTCTGAAAACTGACCATTTATTCCTACCCTTTGCTTCCTATCTTTTAACCAGTTACCAATCCATGAGAGAACCTTCCCTCTTATCCCATGACAGCTTATTTTGCTTAAGAGCCTTTGGTGAGGGACCTTGTCAAAGGCTTTCTGAAAATCTAAATACACTATATCCACTGGTTTCAGAGTAGCAGCCGTGTTAGTCTGTATCTGCAAAAAGAACAGGAGAACTTGTGGCACTTTAGAGACTAACAAATTGATTTAAGCATAAGCATTCATGAGCAGCTGTAGCCCACAAAAGCTTATGCTTAAATAAATTTGTTAGTCTCTAAGGTGCCACTAGTACTCCTGTTCTTTTTACTATATCCACTGGCTCTCCTTTGTCTGCATGCTTGTTGACACCCTCAAAGAATTCTAGTAATCACCTAATCTTATTTCTTTGGCTAGGGAATGTTACAGTTATAACGTTTTGATTTATTTCCTTCTGCAGTTTTGCTTTTTTGCCAATATCATCAATCATCATCATCATCATCATCAGATTCTGCTTCTTCCCCCCCCCTCACTTTGTATCTATTCTCCCTCTCTAATAGATTCTTCCTCAGTTTCCAGAGTGACTTCATTTGGGGTCAGAAAAGCTTCCATCTCCCTCAACCCACGCCCAGTCCTTTCAGCCAGTCTCCAGCCCTCAGTTTAGCAGGAGTTGATTTTTGCTGGGAACGTTAAGTGCATTCTGCTGACTCACTGAATCAGGTGGATGATTACCCCAGCTGGATACAAGGGTAGTAGGAATGGCTCCCTAGAGAGAAGAACTAGGGTATGGATGGAGCATTTTGGAGGAAGGACCCCCTAGGATCAGCCTAGCCAGGGGGAAAAAGTGTTTGAATTGATCTTACTTATCTTAGTGTTAAATTTCTGTGTTCCTGTAACTAAACCCCTGGAAGGGTGGGAGAAGGGGAGTAAGTTTGGACTGTACATAGTGCATAGACTGTTTGAGAGCAAATTGGGAGAAATACACAGTCACCAATACATATGTAAAACAAAAGAAAAATATATCCTCTGTTGTTGTTGTGAAGGTTTTGGGTTTCCAGTATAAATCCTCATCTTTCTGATTTCAAGGCATATTTAGTTATGATCATGCATGCTAATTTTTATGTTATAATTGTGTTGAACACTAAAGAAGACACAAAATGAGAGAGCTCCTTCTCCAAAGATCAAAGGCCTCAGTCCTGCAAGAACTTACTCATATGCTTAACTATAAGCACTTTGGTGTGAATGGGACTATTTGTGTGATTAAAGTTAAATATGGATTTAAATGTTTGTAAGAGTGGGCCTAAAACACAGACACAAAGAACACAGGATGTCCTGGGAAATCCAGGAGTCTTTTTTTAAAAAAAAAAATCCACCATTTAAAAAAAAGTATAAATCTAGACCTAATATGAAAAGTTGTAGTACAGTCTAGAAGTTCACACTAAAGTAAAAATATTTTTTCAAATTATCTTGCTATTTTTACTCACAAACATTTTTAATGACTTTCACCTGAGAGCCATTTTTTATGTTTTTACTGACAGTAAATTTAATGATGTCTGGCAACCCATGGGACAAGAATACTGGAAACAGGAGCAGACTTGTAATTCAGCCAAAGAATATATTCATTCTTCATTTGGGACAGCAACATTCCCTGTAACAAAGACACAAGAAACTCTCAACATATTATATTGTGAATATTTGTAGAAATTAAACAATTATTATGAAACCATTAATGCTGCCCCTTCTAACACCAGTATTCCACTGCTAACACAATAGATGAATACTTTGCTAAACTTCACAAAATGGCTGACTCATGCAATTGTCCAATCTTAAAAGATTAACTAATTTGTGATAGATTAGGGACAAAATATGCAGGGAGCTTGAAGGGGAACATGCAGAAATCCCATGCTTACTCTACCAAGAGCTATAGACATGTAAAAACTAGTGAACAAGCTCACATCCAAATGCAGAGCATCAGTGGAACAGACACAGAGATAATTCACCAACCAGTACTGGAAAATGTGAAAATACAAGGAAAAATATACCAACATTTGTGCAAAAGCAAAATGCACAAATACAAAGCAGAGGAGACAAACAAAATGCAAAGGAAGACCTAATGATACTGTGGTGAAAAACATGATAATGGAAACTGCTCTGCATATTTGGTCAAATGCAATAATTGTGGCAAGAGAAAACATTATGCCAAAATTTGCAGAAAAGCAAAGCAAAGTAAAAAAAAAAAAAGCACCATATCAAGGAAGAAAGTAGTGACTCAGAAGATGCTGGAATGTAAGGGTATAATTGGAACTTTGTAGGCAAAATTTATCATGACCCACTTATGCCCCAGAAGATGGTAATTGGTAGATTTTTTTCTGCATATCTATCATTCATTGCTTTTATAGTAATTATAATACACAAGGCCATGCTTTTCATTCAAATAAAAGTGTAAATTAATAAACCTGAGTGTCTCAGCCTTGAAGGCGTATGGTAAGCCTCACCCAACAGTACTATGGAATATGCAACCATAAATCCAAGCTTGAAAGACTATGTAACTACAATATCAGTGTAGACATGGCTACATAGGGTATGCTGCATTTGTGGCTCTACAGTGTGGACTGTGGTGGCAGGCTTAGCTAACGCATGGATACGTGTGTGAGCCAGGACATGGGTGCTCACCCAACCCAATGTACATATAACCTTAACAGTAGATCACATAAGGAACAGAGGCAGACAAATGAGTGATAAATATTGGAACTGATTCTCAAAACACCACATCCCTAGAAGAACCAAGTGCAAGACAGTCTCCTGTCATCACAAGGAAGACCCACACTTGCTCCAACATTAAACCACTTGCAAGGTGGTGACTTTGGGCAAGGGAAATACTGAGGTATGAAAGAACGACCGTCACAGACCCAGAGGATGGTATCTTAGTTGCCTAGCAGGTTAAAAGTAATAAATTTAAAAAGAGTTGGAGTTGTTAAATTATATATGCGATAATATAAACGTTTAGGGGTATAATACAATGTTAAGTATGCAAACAGTTTATTGTAGCAAAATTAAACTGGCTATGAAGGAACAAAAATGGACACCGTGTAGAGTCATGCACAGGTGTTTATTATGCACAGTGCTGGCGGAGTGTCACTTTGCTTATCAGGCTCAGAGACACTGCAGAACAACTAATTACAATAGATTATATAGGGTGCTCATTGGGCGTCGATAAGCGACGGGGATGGGTTTCCCAAGCCCCTGGATAGGTTCTAGCAGCAAGACAAGATAAGCACAATAAGCCAATGGTCTAAAAGATTACATAATGGCTCCGCCCAAGGCTCAATTGCTGACACACAGGTAATTACCCCCAAACTTTGTCTATTAAAGTGTATAGGTTAAATCCTAATTTTGGGATCCAGGGGAATGAGGTAGCAGCTCTTCCGGTTGACCAACAGGTACACTCCTGGAGATTTAAAGCAAAAAAACAGTAATTAGTACTTAACAATAACAATTGTTTATAAGTTTACCCTTGCATTTCTGTGGGCTAGGATTGGCATACATCTATGAGGGGAGGGTGTCATAAGTCATGTCAGTTATATTAGGCCTCTCCCTAAACTCTGTCTGGGATCTGAGGGGTATTGTACCATTATCTCCTCCCTGCATTAGGGAGTAACCGTGAGGCCTTTCTCAGTGCTTCATGTGTCTCTAACTTGTGATAAGGATGCCCAATTACATTCGGAATTATGCTGACTCCGCTCACTGACTTGAAACACACAAGGTTATTTGTTTACTCCTATTTCTTTTAGCTATGCATTGTTCTTTGTTAGCTAGTCTCATCCGGGCCTATATGGAAAGTTCTTAGCAGAAACTGTAGTTAAGATTTTACATCCACAGCAAATGGATTTTGGCCCTTCAGTCCCTCCTCTTGACCCTAGGGTTCCTTAACCCGCCAGGTCAAATATAACAATTTCAACGTTTTCAGCTTACTTTGGAGTTGCTGGTAAAGTATTAACACCATCAGTAACGTCAGGATGGACACTCCCCACATAATTTGGCAGAATAGCACCCAGATCCATCCCCAGGGGATCAAGTCACCTGAGATGGCATTGCCCATAATTATTGATTTAACCTCCGCTGCCTGATTCTGTGCCTCAGAGTCCTTAACACCGACCTGGTCCATGGTCTCCCCTATCTGAGTGTACCTCAGACGGTCTTCCCCAATGTGTCTTTGGGCCTCGGCCACCAACTCCTCGAACTTCGCCTGCAGGGCCAGAAGACCCTCCTCTAGATACTTACTGCTGTAGTGCCATTTTGGATCCCATGTTAGGTTACCCATCATTGGCGGAGTACGGCAGAGCCGTGTCCCGTCAATATTCAGGGTTGCCCTTCGGGGGACCGTCATGCACACAAATGGATGTGTCGAGGGGCAGGGCTTTCCATTTAACTGAATGGATTTTGGCCCTTCAGATATTTCAAATAAATGACAAAATAGATGTTACAATAAATAGCTTCCCATTGGGGAAGTTATAGCATAGTAAGACATAAGGTCCTGTCTAGTGGCTTAGAGACCTCTGCTTGCAGGACATGCTTGATGAACATGGACAGCATACGTGGAGGAAGGAATCAAGTCCTGGCTCTCTACTTTGATGCTTGCACACAAAAGAGATGTGATGTCTTGAAAGTACTTGCAGGCTAGTCAGAAGGACCATCATCAGGATGGTCAAAAGGCTCCAGTCGGGGATGTAAAAGGAGACACTGAAGTTAGAGTTTCATAAAGTGTAAGGCCAGAAGGGATCACTAGCACTTATTGTTTAACCTCTGGTATATCACAGGCCATTACTTTTCACCCCAAAACCCTATATTAATCTTTAGTTAGAACAAAGCATTTCAGCCCTAATAGGCTACATTGTGTGCCACAGGCAGAGAATGGCAGAGACCAAAATGCCAAGTCAATGGGAACCTTTCCATTGATTTAATTGAAGGCTGGATTGGATACACATAGCCTGAAAAAGGAAATGTCACACTGGATATTAGGAAACAAATTATGGCAGTGAGTGCAATTAATTCCACACAGGTAGGGAGCAGAATTTGCCCTGATGTGTTTGTCTGCGTACTGTTAGAGTGCTCTGGGATCCTTTGGAATGAGATATTATCTTATTACTACTTCATTATTTAGGATTGAATTTATTTTAAGAGAGAAAGAGAGGAGAGAGAGAGAGAGAGTTTAAGTATTCAAACTTGTTCCTCGGGAGTAGCAGGAGTTTAAGGCAAGGAATTCATTGACACTTCAAACAACAACAGTAGAGCTAGCATGCTTTAATGAATTATTTGGTGACATAATATGACAGTACCCAAGAGATTCAAACTTTGAAGATTTTTGTTGTTTAAATTTAAAGAAAGGAAATTGAGGTTGGTGACTGAGTTTGAATCTTGAGCCAGGAACCCCCTTAATTGTATCTTTAGGGTCTGTTGCTTTGTTTTGCTTTGAAGCTTGTGAAACTTACTTTGACAAGCGTTGATATGGAGACATTTTAGGCAAATTATACTAAACTATTTTTGACGGTGAAATATGATTTGCAGTAATTAGTGGTTCAACACCTCAGATATTTAGAGTCTAGGGCCAGATCCTCAGCCTCGCTATGGCATCTTTGCACTGCTCTAGTGGTGTCATGAAGCCAGATAATTGACTCCCTGGGAATTCCCCCAAGATAGGGAGACAAGGAGCCCAAGGGTGGTTCAGGCCTGGGGTAACCTTTCTAATAATGTACCTCATGATTATAAAGGGACACTGTCAAGTATGGCAAGCCTAAAATTTTACTATATACTATAAGTGTGACTACTATGTTTATTTACACTGTCCTCCTGAACCCATAACTGCTAGCTTTTCTCCCCAAAATGTGCATTTCCAAAGAATAGAGCTGACAAATATCGCTGGGAAACACTGCATAAATAATTCTAGGATGCTCGTTCTCTCTGCAATCTCATGTATGTATATGAATGTACTGTTTTCCACCTACTGTGCCTTGTCTGTTCTGTTCTTGTGAGCAGTTACTGCTTACACTTTCATAACACTCTGCATCTTCTAAGTGCTGCAAAACATGAACTAATCAACCTTCATGAAACGCCTGTGACATATGTAATGTAGTAAATTTAAACATACAATAACGTAATTCTAAGTGTGCAGCTAATGGGATTCTTGTACATTTCTATTTACTGTGTATTTACAAAAATGGAAAAGACTTACACAACAGGGTGAAGTGATGGCCAAGGTAGAATAAGGAAAATGCGAGGTGCTTCTAGTCCAAAACAGAGCTCATATCATATCAATAAGCCTAACATTTTATCTGCCTTGACAATATCCCTTTAAAGATGCTAACTGCTGCAATCCTTATTTATTGTATGTTTGGGTTTTAACTGTAATAAAAAAATCCCATAATTTACATTTTAAAAAGATTCCTGAGATAGAATATAAACCATAACAATAATCAGAAGTGAAAATTGTAAATTTTATGGACTGGGGTGTCCTATTTTTATGGATTGGGGTGTCCTTCTGTCTGGAAAAACTAACTAGCTTCTAATTCTAAACTGTAGGCTGTAAGAATAAAAGAAAATGAACATCAGTTTTGAAAGGGTGATTTTCTCTAGTGCTCTCTTAAGCACAATTTTCAAAATGTCTAAGGGCTGGTCCACACTAACCCCCTGGTTCGAACTAAGATACGCAACTTCAGCTATGTGAATAACGTATCTGAAGTCGAAGTATCTTAGTTCGAACTACAGGGTGCTTACTGCGGGTCCACACACGGCAGGCAGGCTCCCCCGTCGACTCCACGTACTCCTCTCGCGGAGCAGGAGTACGGGTGTTGACGGTGAGCACTTCCGGGATCGATTTATCGCATCTAGACAAGATGTGATAAATCGATCCCAGAAGATCGATTGCTTACTGCCGAACCCGAAGGGTAAGTATAGACGTACCCTTAATAGGACACCCCAATCCTTCACAGGACACTCAAATGGGCATTTACACACATAAATGTCGGTTTTACATGCCTAAGTGCAAAAGTGAGGTACACCTGATACACTCCCTTTGGAAGTAAAAGAGCATGTCTTTCCGTTGACTAATGGGAGCTGTATTGAATCCCAACTGCACGCTTTGGATAGTCTATTAATGAACCACTGTTTGAAAACAGGTTTATGTATAATTCTGACTTACTGGGCCATATTCTCATATACACAAAGGACCTGTTAACATGCCACTGTGTTGTAAAGGGGCCTTAGTGTAAATAAGAATACTTATACAAATACTTTTTATAAATGTTATGCTTTGTTTAACTGTGTGTTGGTTCTCTTTCCGAGCGATGAACTGAAGATATTTTATTTATTCTTGAATGGGCCACAAATTCGTACCTCAAGTAATGGAATGATGTGTAAAAATCTGGTGTCACCATCAAAGTGCAACTACTTTTGAGTTTTACCCTGAAGGTTCAGAAATATCTTAAGTCCCACAGACACATGGAAGGGATGGAGAAAGTCTAATATAGATGTTATGTGTTTTAAAAAACACTACTATTTCTCAGTGCAGCAGATGTCTGTAACACAGAAAAGGGACTGATCAGTGTCCGAATGGTTTTACTAAACATGTTTAAAATTGAAACCAAAGAACTGGTGACTAACCCCAGGGGGGAAGAAGTAGATATAATAATCTTGATTTGAGTAGGTGTGGGTATACCGTGGATTTATATAGTGGCATTATGGTATTTTCTGTCTTATTATTTATCCCTTTCCTAATGGTTCCTAACTTTCTTGTTAGCTTTTTTGACTGCAGCTGCTCATTGAATGGATGTTTTCAGAAAAACTATCCACAATGACTCCAAGATCTCTTTCTTGAGTGGTGACAGCTAATTTAGACCCCATCAGTTTGTATGTATAGATGTGATTATGTTTTCCAACGTGCATTACTTTGCATTTATCAACATGGAATTTCATCTGCTGTTTGTTGCCCAGTCACCCAGTTTTGTGAAATCCCGTTGTAACACTTTGCAGTCAGCTTTGAACTTAACGATCTTGAGTAATTTTGTATCATCTGCAAACGTTGCCACCCACTGTTTATCCCTTTCCCCAGATCATTTATGAATATGTTCAACAGTACAGGCCCCAGTACAGATCCTTGGGATACCCTGCTATTTACCTCTTTTCCTACATTTCTATGCTTCTATGAATAATAGCAAAGAAAGAGGGAACATAGTGGCAATGACAGCATGTGCCAGTGCCCTGTAGAGAAACAACCTCACCTCTCCCTGAAGATTTAAGCAGTTTCAGACAGACCAGGGATTAGAGCTCTGGAACAGCCATTAATTGCAGAAACCCCATAATGGCTGCAATATCTGTCCGACCCCAACCTCCAGTCAGTCATAAGATTGTTAGAAAAGTTTAAGTACTCCTGATAAGAGAAGTTTTTAAAGACATATGAATAGTGTAGACAAAAACATTGCACAAAAACTGCATAACAACTTGGCTGTCATCATTCACAGCAGAAACCCAACCCCAAGGTGATAACCCAATGGAGGTACCCTGTTATAATTGTCTTTAATGTGTGCATTGTCACAGGAATGAATGGCTAATAATCTTCAGCTAATGGGCACAAAACCGTCACAAAGCTGTGTAGCCCCACAAGTACGTACCAAATATTCCCTCCTGTGCATTTCCAGCAGCTTTATAGGATGTGAATGTGTCCTTCACTACAGGCAGATGTCATCCTGGGGGGAGGGATAGCTCAGTGGTTTGAGCATTGGCCTGCTAAACCCAGGATTGTGAGTTCAATCCTTGAGGGGGCCATTTAGGAATCTGGGGCTTTGGTCAGGGGGTTGGACTAGATGACCTCCTAAGGTCCCTTCCAACCCTGATATTCTATGATCCTCTGCCTCCCTGCTGTGCCAAGATGTGTGCACATATGGCATCCCTGATTTCCTTTGCCTTCTGGGAACCAGGAGCAGCGTGCACATGTGAGAGCTGCCTGCCTGTACAGAGTTTATAAACCAGACATCCTGAGTTCATTCAGATGAAAACACTCCTCTTTACCCTCACAATTGTTACGCAATTCGATTCTACAAATGGTGTTAGCCACACTGGCATCCAGACAGGTATGCAGGCAGCGCCAGCGAGCTTTCAGCCTACAAACTGCACACTCCATGACCATTCTTAGCTTATAATTGAATTCTCTTTTTCCACAGTCATTGATGTCCCGATACAATTTCATGACCGAAGGCAGGAGTGGGTATATGGGGTCCCACAAAATAACAGTTGGCAGAGACACTGTACAGAACCATATTATTTGTGGGGACTAAAGTTCCTTCTTCCCCTTCAAGTACAAGCTCGATCACCTCAGGACCCTAGCATCATGAACCTTTCTAGCATTTACCACATTTGTATTCATAAATCTGCCTCTGTGGTCCACTATGCCTTGCAGAATGATTTAATAGTAACCTTTTTGATTCACATACTCAGTTGCCCCTTGTGATGGGCAAAGTATTGGGATATGAGTGCCATCAATAGCCCCAGCACAGTTTGGAAACGCCATCTTCTGAAATCCGTCTATTATTTCTGGAACTTTTCTTATGGCATCCACCCATGGATAGATCACAGTGTTAATTGCCTTACAAACCTGCATAACCTGCAGTGGACTTTCCAACCCCAAAATGGTTGCAACAGACCTATGGCTGTCTGGTAGAGCCAGGTTCCAGAGGGCAATAGCAACCAACTTCTGAAACAGTATGGCTTCCCTGAATTGAATGTTGTGGTGCTGGAGGGTTGGTGCAAGCTTATATCACAACTCAAAGCAAGTCTGTTTCCTCATTTGGAAGTTCTGAAGCCACTGGTGATCATCCCAGATTTGCAAAACGATGTGATCCCACCACATTGTGCTAGTTCTTCTGCACCAGAAGTGATGGTCAACCAAAGGGCATAACATGACAATAGCAGCATTCACCATGTCTTTACAGTGGGAGCTGAATGAATTGTCATTGACCCTCCAGGTCAGCTGTCTTTGACACATCAGAAAATGCTGCCCAAATTCCATCCAGCATCTCACCAAGTGACTTCCCCACCACATAACTATTTGTCCCACAACAAGGAGTAGGTGTGGAACCAGATCACTATCCAATTGCTCCATGTCTTCCACCCAGTTTAGCAGTGAATAATAGAGAGGGGCAAAGTGATCAGGAACTGCCACTTGCAAATGTGTGAAGGCAGGGGACAGTACCAACAAGACACAGCAAAGCAGTTCCTAGAATGTCTCCCTCCAATGCACTGAACCCTGGGATACTGCCCTGAAATGGTAGCACTACCGTCGTGTACCTACAGCAGTAGTATGGATGTGGGTATATGCATGTACACAGTGTTATATCCATGTCCTGCACAGCATATGTGGATTCTCAGGAACACATATGTGGAGCATGACCACGATTCAGTACTTGAGTATATGGGCAAGTGTAGAAATAGCCTCAGTATGTAGTTTAGGGAGATTTGATAATTCGTTCATTTGACATCATATGGATTCATTATGTACTTTTAAGTACCAGTCAAACCCAAGAACTCAAAAACAATGCTTGGATGAAATGGCCAAGTTTTCCTTGGTTTCAGGTTGAAGCCATATGAAATGGCTATGTTGCACATGTTTACAATGAAGCTGTACATTCCTCCCCAAATCCCATGGAGAATGAGGTTAGCTCAAAAGGCCCAAGTTTGTTGAAAAGTCACAAACCTGTTGAATTGATCAGTGCTGGGTTTGGGGCTTGTAGCAATATCCAGTTCCAGCTGAGTTTCTCAAGAAGTTATGTTTCTGAATTAAAAGTTTGCACAATATTATTTACCATGGCTTTGATGGTTTTGGATGATAAATAACAGCAGCAAACACTTCACTAATCTGTTTCCGTATTGGGCCAGATTTTCAAACCCTGAGAAACTCAGGGCTGCATGAAGATTTGTACGAGCAACTGTATCGCTAATATGCCTCGGAAGTTAGTGTGATTAAGTGCACTTAACCATCTGAGTGCCCATTTGAACACACAATCAGCCAACTTGCACACACAATCATGATAAAAATACGTATTTGACACTTAAGTCTACACATGTATTCTGTTCATGATTTTGGGGCTTAGATCATTTGAATTTGTTAAATTCACTTGTAAAGCATTTCAGTTCACTGAAATTAAAAGCAGCAGATTTATTTTTTTTTTGGTATGATCTCCTCCACCTGCTTCTGAGTAGAACTGTGAAGTGACTTTGCTCTCTTTCGGGATGATTCCAAGAATCAGGCATCTGCCATTTGCAGTACTTAGTAGGACCCATAAGTAGCATCATAAGAGGGGGCTGATTCTGCTCTCACACCAAATATACAACAACCTAACCCCACTGAATTCAGTGGAGCTACTATTGATATATACTAGTAGTGTAACCAAGAACAGAATTTGGCCCTATAAATTCAGAAGGAGACAGGCAGAGGAGTCTCTAGAAATATGTCATCTATTTTCTTTGCTATTTCAGACCTCAGTTTTCTTATCCACTTACATTCTTCTTTGAGTCTCAACATTTAATCGTCTTATTTTTTCAATAAAATATTTTCATATTACATTTTTTTTATTCTGCCTATTGCTGTTTTCTAAGTGCACATCTGATATATTATTTGGCTTTCCCCCCCGTCTTCACATTTGTATGTGTCTTATTTTCTTGTTCACTCTGGTTCCTCACTTCTTCCCTCATTTAATATGGAATTTTATAAACAAGGCCCTCATTGCTTGGAAATTCAGGGCCAATTTCTAGACCAGGGATGTGATAGCTACAGCATGCAGAATGGAAAATTTCACAATTCTATGGCTTCAGAATCCCTAAGTGGCAATGGGATTCAATTCTCCAATGCATTTTGATTTACAGAAGACAGATGCTTTATGCCATGGAAGCAACTGCCAGATAGAAAGCCGAAGAAGGCCCAGCCCTGGATTCTTATATATCCTTTTGCTTACCACTGTGGCTTTTCCAACTAAAGGGATTTGAAAACTCTGCATGCTAACAACCCCACCCAAAATAGAATTAGCACTGCTGACATGAAAAGTTGGAAATCTGTTCATGATTTAGCACTGGGGAAGGCACTGGAAAATGATGGAAGTGGTGTTGAATTTCATTGAACTAATATTCAAGAAGATACAGTAGGTTTATTTAATGGTATTGCAGGAATGTACTAACGGGGAAGAAATTAACTGGAATTATGAAAAGTACCCTTGTTACTGTTATTCCTGAGAAAAAGAGACTTCTAGTGAAAATCATCATTCTTCCACAGAAGAAACAAATACTCTGAAATCCTCAAGAGTAGCATGGGGAGTGATATGTCGAGACTAAATAATCTAACACATGACCACGTCTCTGCTCAGCACTTTCTTTAGCTTCAAATGTTTACAGCCAACTTATTTTGTTCTTTTATATATATATATTGTCTGTGAGCTTTGTTCAGTTTACTAGAACTGTTCTTTTTAGCTTTGAATTACTTTCCAGGTTATTTTATAGCACATTCTTAATTCCCTCTCTCTAAACTTCTGAACAATTTATGCACATCCTTTGATCATGCCCTATTCCAAATCCACTATTGTGACAGACTCCAGAAACTATTACGTTTTCATAGAGGTATCTCAGAGTAACCTTTTTCCTTTTACACGTCCTATAAAGCTTTCTAACCCTGCCAGTAAAATGGTCATTAGCAGCAGCATTGTGTAGAAAACAAATAGTGCTTCAGACTTTTTTCAGAATATTTAATCAGATCATCTACAACCTGTTACTCAGCACATTTATCAACATATGAACCAAACTCCAAATATTTCTTAACATTGAAGAGGTTCTCTAGCTGAGAGGGAGCTCACTACTATGATTAATAAAATGGCCTCCCCCAGTAAAGTTTCTCATAGGATATATCTTCCATGGCAAGGTAACTCAATTCTGTACCCTTTCCCATTACACCCCTTCTTTGTTTCTTACTTTTCCTGTGTCTTCTTTCATTTTCTCCCTCTTCTTTTCTCTAGACCTATTTTCACCCATAGTACCCGATATTTCCCCGTCCCATCCATATAATAATGAGGCAAAGCCTACTGGAGTCCATTGGGTCTATCTGTACTACTCCAGCCTTGTATGTCAGGTAGGTTCCACCAAGCTGGGACAGGTGCATTCAAACATAAGCCACTTTCAACTTAGATATAAAACTCTTCCTTTAAGAGAGTGTAGTGAAGCAGAGTGACCTCCCTCTGGACTGGAGAGTGAGGGACCACTACACTCCCCTTGGTGGGTGGAGCCAAATCCACCCTGCCCTCCTTGCCGGAAGTACCAGGGCAGGGCAGGAAATATAAAGGGAAGGCTCTGCAGCTCAGTTGGGTGGGAGCTAGTAGAGGAGACAGACACCTCTGCCCTGCTGTGGCACCCAGGAGCTGAATCTGTGCTCTGCCGCACCCTGCCCACAGAGGAGACGGACCCAGACAAGGAGTTGCCGGGACTACTGTGAGCCGTGTACCCTGAGGAGCCCGAGGACCAGTGGATGCCAGAGGTACCAAACCCCGGGGGAGGTAGGAAGTAGCCCAGGGGCTGTCCAGCTACAGGGCTGACTGCTTCCAGGTCAGTGTGTTGCGGCTGGATCCCTGCCAACCCAGTGGCAGACGATTCTGCCACTGTTACGGTCCTAGGCTGGGACATGGTGCAGTTGGGTGGGCCTGCATCCCATTGCCACCCCATCCCCAGGGTGGCTGACTCCCCCCGTAGGCCAGGATGCCTGTGACCCTTGAATGTCCATGACAGCACCCTAGACTACCTGCTAGGTGCTCAACCCCCATGGGAGCCCCTAGACTGTGTTGGCGCTCACCCTTATCTGAACCCGAGACTGGGTATGTTTGATGGCTGCCTGAGCCTCAAGCTTAGGCTAAAGCTTGCTCCTTGCTCTGTCCCGCCCCAAGGGATAGAGCTATTGACTGTGTATGTTTGCTGTCTGCCTTGGCCTGGAGGCTTAGGCTGCAGCCTGATACGAGCTTGAGCCTGGCCCTGCCCCGGGGGCTAGGGACCCAGACTGTTAATTGGTGTCAGCCTCAGCTGAGGCGCTGCAGGCTAAGGACTACATTGGGCGCTGCCCCACCCAAGGGTGGGGACAGAAGTCCCAGACTATTGTTGTGTGTTTGCCTCTCTTAGACTGTCCCAGAAACATAGACTGCGTATGCCTCGGCCCCGCCAGTGCGGCCTGAGTCTGAAGACTACCATCTCTTACAATGAGGCAGAGTGGCCTTCCTCCCCACTGGAGAGTGAGGGACCACTACAGAGAGTACTCAGAAAAATGTATCTTATTTATGATTATCATATCTATTACCACAGTAGCTAGGAACCTGAACCAAAGGAGCAGAGACCCATTGTGTTAGACACTAAACAGACAGTACCTGTCAATAAAACTAGGTGTCAGGCAATGGTGTCTGTAATAATTTTTCTGTGTTCTTGGTGACCAGTATGTTGTACTACAATAAATATACAAATTAGGGGAGAAACTTTAACATTTCCAGAAAAAATACTATCCACTAGTCTATTTAAGGCTTAGGTCTGACAGATGTCGGCGAAAGTAGAGATACTACAGGAAATAAATCCATTTGATGAATCTTTGAGACTGAAATTGCAAAGTGGCTGTACATCCAAGTGAGATGTGACAAAAGCGCTGTTCTTTTAGGAAACCAGAAACAGGAACAAAAACCTGGGCTGTGGGAGCTGTTCTAATCCTGGAGCAACTGACAGAACACCAGAATTCCTCCACTACACAGGTCAGAGAAGCAAACACAGATCCACTCACCAGAGCAGGAATGAGGCTGTTTGTCCAGAAAACATGTACGACACAGAAACAACCTGGCTACCTGCCTGAAAGAGATTTTTTAATTTTCACATGTTTTTAATAAGGAACATGCCTTAGTGCAAGTTTTCATTTAATACATAAACTTCATTTACTCTTGTCCCTGCCCAAAGTAAACAGCATGACCGCCAGTCATGCTTAATAAAATAATTCTTGCATCTAATACTGTGGCACTAGCTTTCTAGTAGTTCCACATGTTTAGTAAACGAGGGGAAAATAGGAAACCAAATGGTCTGTACAAGTTTACCATGAAAACATCTGGATCTGAGGTCTTTCCAGCAAGCAAGTTCCTAATTACCTCAAATGTTTCCTTCAAAAAAATAGCTTATTTAAGGCCTTTGTGTTCCTAAGAGATCTGCAGGAAGTTCAGATAGGAAAGAAACCTCAATTTATTTTCAGTCATGGACAAAGCTTCCTTCAAAATAATACACATCTCAGGGTAACAATCTAAACTGCTTCTTGGTGCTGAGGATTTTCAAACTACCCTGTG
Source organism: Macrochelys suwanniensis (assembly GCA_033296515.1). NCBI lineage: Eukaryota > Metazoa > Chordata > Testudines > Chelydridae > Macrochelys > Macrochelys suwanniensis. The sequence continues at coordinate 81,319,592 of CM065777.1, forward strand.
CCTGCCTGTATTTTAAGAGGAGTATCAGCAGATCTAAAATAACTATATTTCAGTACTCTAACCAAGAAAATACAAGTTTTCTTATTTCACTGGTAACACTGCTCTACAGCCAAAATGCTTCTGAAATAAATGTAGTCAAACTTTACTAATTCTGGGTCACTGAGAACGAAAATGATGCTTAAAATTGTTGATTGGCTCTAGTTTTCAAGACATGCTATTGGGTCAGTATATACGACCCTTGACTTGGGAATGGCGGAGGATAAGTGAGTTATAAAGGGAAGGGATCTCAATTTAAACCAGAAATGACTAAAATACATCTTTGACTGGATCTATGAATAAATCTATGACTGGGTTTGGACAGTACTTGCTTTTTAGGCAAAACAATGAATGATGCAATCTGAAGCTGGTATTGCATCATACATGATATGAATTGCATCATGTTATTCCTAGAAGTCATGGATGATGCAATCATAACGAAGCTTACATCACTCTGCTGAACAAATTGCCCTAGATCAGCTCTAGAAATCATACAGTGTTGTGCTCTCGTATTTGTCAGTGTTTGATTTTGCAAAGGGACACATTTCTGTTTAGCCAAAGTGAGCAGAGATGCCTCGTACTTGTGTGAACAGTGCAGATAACTTCTGCTATGTTTGTGGTGAAGTGACTTTTGCATCCCAAAAGCGCAGTATAACCACTATGGTTAAGAAAGCCTATCACCTTTATTTTGGCTGCAAAACTGGAGATCAGGACAAGAGGTGAGCCCCACACATATGCTGCAACACTTGTGCAACAAATCTTCGCCAGTGGTTGAACAGGAAAAGGAAATCTATGCCTTTTGCAGTGCCAATGATTTGGAGAGAGCCAACAGATCATACCAGCAATTGTTACTTCTGCATGGTGCCTCCAGTTGGGAAAGGTGTGTCAAAGAAGAAAAAGTGGACTGTGCATTATCCAAACATTCCATCAGCTATATGCCCAGTACCCCACGGAGAAGGACTGCCGGTTCCTGATGCACCAGAATCATTCTCACTTGAGTCAGACGAGGAAGAGGAAGAGGATGAAACTTCTGGTCCTGAACCATCAATGTCACAGGACCCACATTTTCTCCCATCCTCCTCCTCTGAACCACACCTCATAACACAAGGTGAACTGAATGACCTTGTCAGGGATTTGGAACTACCCAAGAGTAAGGCAGAGCTTTTGGGCTCCAGCAGACTACAGCAGTGGAATCTCCTGGCAGGTGATGTTAGGGTTTCCATGTTCCGTGACCGTCAAAAGGATCTTGTCCCATTCTTCTTCATGGAAGGTGATCTTGTAGCCTGCAACAACATCGATGGTGTGATGGCAGCCCTCAACATCGTTCACGATCCAGATGAGTGGAGACTGTTCCTTGATTCATCGAAGACGAGTCTTAAAGCTGTTTTACTGCATAATGGCAATGTTTTGCCATCAATTCCAGTTGGTCATGCAGTCCATATGAAGGAAACCTATGACAACATGAAACAACTTTTGAGGTGCATAAACTATGACCAACATCAGTGGCAGCTTTGTGGCGATTTGAAGGTTGTTGCTCTCTTGCTTGGTCTGCAGACTGGATACACAACGTACTGCTGTTTTCTCTGCGAATGGGATAGTCGTGCAAGAGATTTCCACTACATCAAGAAAGATAGGCCACTCCGACAGTCATTGGAGCCTGGGAGGAAAAGTGTTCAGCATCCACCACTTGTTGAATCAAGGAAGATTTTGTTACCACCCTTACACATCAAGCTGGGTCTGATGAAGAACTTTGTCAAGGCCATTGACAAAACACAAGCAGCTTTCAAGTACCTCCGTGGAAAATTTCCAAGGTTAAGTGAAGCTAAGATAAAGGAAGGTGTCTTTGTTGGTCCTCAGATTTGTGAACTTCTTCGAGATGATGCATTTGACCATGCACTGCGTGGCAAGGAAAAAAAGGCATGGAAAGCCTTCCAGTTAGTGGCAATAAATTTTCTCGGAAACAACACGGCAGACAACTACAGGTTGTTGGTAGAAAACCTCCTCAAGGCATACAAAAGCCTTGGTTGCAACATGTCACTAAAGATCCACTTTTTGCACTCTCATCTAGATTTTTTTCCACCGAACTGCGGAGCAGTGACCGACGAGCACGGCGAGCGATTTCACCAGGACATTGCAACAATGGAGAAACGCTATCAGGGCAAATGGAGCCCATCAATGCTTGCAGACTATTGCTGGACAGTGACAAGAGATGCTCCATTTAATGAATACAAGAGACAAGCCAAGAAGTGCCGAGTAGACACTGAATAGGACTAAACTATGGACATAATAGCTTTTTGCCTTTTGTTTCATAATACATTTTATTTATATAACCCCTTTGCTGATTTTTAAAGTGTTACATAAACAGGACAGGTGGAATAGTATCATGTAAAGCAACCATAAACACATGAAAAGACCTAGGTTTACAATTTATGATTAAAACTCTACTATCTACACAATATACATAGACATAAAATGTAAAAACTTAAATATCTTAGAAACAGTAGCCAATCCGTTGTTTTAATTGTCATATTTGAATTCAGCACATCAAAATACATACTAAATAGCACATTTTATCTCTGAAGCAGACGACTTCTCAAAAATTGTAGACCAGTGTAATCTCTCTGGTAGGGTTTTCTGCTCTGGCAGGAAGAGAGTATCTTGCGCAATTTTGCTTTAGGCGTGCCTCTTTATTAGTTTCAGGAGGCAGTACGTAGGTAAACTGCTATCTTGTTGAGTTCCCAAACCTACTAAGATGGAGACATTTCCCTTAGAACGATTGGTTTTTCTAAAAGAAGCTCTGTTTGTGTGGTCAGTTGCTGGACAAAATTCAGAGTAAGACATCTTTGAACCCCATCCTTTTTCTGAATGTGCTCATGCCCAGGGCCCAAGAGACTAATGAAGACAGGAACAAAGTCTGACTGGGAAGTCATTCCAATGTCAACATCTGCTAGTTGGGGGCCTTTATTTCAGAGAAAAGATCTACTCATGAATGTTTATTAAGTGGACTGGGTTAAAAGGCATAGACCTTCTTTATGGGTGAAGAAATCCAAAGATGTCCCACAAACTAAATACATGCCCAGAAGGCCACAGTAGTTAGTGCATTTAGTGACAACCCCTACTCCAACCCCTGTGGGCATAAAAGCATGGAACCAATGCAATTTTGATGCGCAGCGTAGGTATGTAAGAATTTAGGGATCTTACACAGAGGTGCATATCCCCTTCCTGCTCCACTGGGATTCCCTAGAAACGGTTGTTTTCAGGGACTATAAGGCAGGACAGGGTGTTCATTCCCCAGAGGAGAAGGGCTAAGTGAATCCACAGTTATGGAGACCCACCAGCTGTTGTCCCCTTGGAACCCGGGGTGGGAAGGGACAAAGGTGGCACGTAGATTTTTTTTCAGTCCTGTGGAAGGAGTAATAGTCACAAAATGGTTTCACTATTGCTCCACGGGCTGCAGGGTTGGCGGGGGAGGGAAGATTCCTTCTCCCAGCCATTGAGCATCTGCTTGGGTTCTGAACTGGGGTGAGAATAGAAAGCATTGAAAATAAAGAGTAGCTGTTTTGTCACTGGTGGGAGGAGGGAATCTAATATAGACAGAGGGACTACCTCAGCCCTAGAAACAAAGGGTTAACTGCAGCTTCCCTTTCCTCTCCCCTGAATAACTGTACAAATAGGAAAGGCTGGAGAAGAGGACTGCTGGAAATAAAGAAGGGAGAGACTCCCTGGGGGGAAGACAGGGCTCTTTATGATGGCTTGAGTCTCAGGATGTGAACATTTCTGTTTGTTACTCTTTTTGCTTGCATTTTGATTTGTGCTTAGAAAGATTGGCTCCTACAGAACACATTACTGCCTGATTCTGTGTTTTGCTTCAGCTAAGTCATCCCATCACCTAAATGCTCACAGTTACAGTGATTACATATACAAATTGGGTGTTTGCAAGTGTAAATGACCATTTGTACATATAACTGCCATTTCTATGAGCAGGATGGCACAGGGAGCCTGTATCAGCAATTGGACTTCGGAAGATGTAAGTGAATTCTGCAACCTCCCTAAGTACAACATAATAGGCACCTTATACACTACCAATAGGTACAGAGAAAATGATCTCAGTAATCTTGCTGAGGTGGAATGAAATAGACATGACACTCCCTAATCATTTATCCAGATATGGAATTTTGCAGTCAATAGCCTGACAACTGACTCATCAGTGGTCAAAGATATTTTTTTATCTCAGACCGTCTCAGTCCCTAAAATCCGCTGTGTTTTGTATAACTTTAGGAACCCTTAGGCAGATGCAGACTTATATACTTTGGTCACATCAGGTGTAGAGATGGAAATACCCTTGAAAAAAGCTATCGTGGGAAGAATGGTGGGGGATCACTGTAGTAGGGGATGGCCAGCAAAGGGTATGGCAGATCACTGGGAGGTCAGCTGCTGAGTGCTTCAAGTTAGCAAAGAATCTGGAAAGCTTCTGAAAATTCTGCTATGTCACCAATATTCAGACATGAGTAAGTAGATTTACTTAGGAACTCCTTTCTAGAAAAGCAGTTTTTGCATATTAGACACATTTCTCTGTTTCTGAAAGGTCTTGGCCTTTACAACCAAAATAGGCTCTATGTTCACTTCAAGCATTTTGGACAATTTTGCAAGAAGTCATCTGCTTTTTTTATCCTTTCAAATCTTCCTTGATCAATAGATCATAACATTTCTTTGACAATTTACCTAAATGCTGCTCTGCCTGTCACGTTTTACCTTAACACCATGAACGGGAAACAATAAAAATATTAATCAACAATGTTACTCCACTGACTTCAATGTAACAACACCATGGAGGAATTTGACCTACTGGAGATTGTTAGTCAGACAGCCTGCTTGCCATATCTGGGTCTTTGTTCTCTCCTCTCTATATTCCTCCTTCACTTCTGTTTTAATCTGTTACATTCTGTGCAAGTGTTTCTCCCACAGTTATGCACGGTTATTTTTGAAGTGGCTGTGGACAGCAGTTGTCCGTGAGTGGTACCGGGGCAACGGAAGCTCTCTAAAAGTGGGGAGCCACCAGCGCTTGAACTATGGCCCCGCCCCCCCTTGTCATCCCTTCCCCTGTGGCCTCACCTCCATGTCACCCCTTTCCCCAAGACCCCACCCATGCGCTGCCTCTTCTCCCCGAGCTCCCCAGGCCTCTCACCGCCCCTTCCCCCCATGGCCCCACCTCCAAATCGCCCCTTCCCGTGGCCCCGCCTCCATGTTGCCACTTCCCCCGAGTCCCCACCCCCATGCTGCCCCTTCTCCCAAGCCCATCCGCCCTCACACTGCCCCTTTTCCTGAGGCTCCACTCACACACTCCCTTTTACCCCCAAAACCCCACCCTCCACTTGCTCCTCTCCGCTCCTTCTCGCTGTCGCTCGCCCTTATGGCTGGAAAAAAGTGAGAGGGCATAGACTCCCACTTTTAAAAGTGATGGGGCCATAGCCCCCTGGCTCCCCCTGTTCCGGTGCCCCTGGTGGGTACCCGCCTCTTTCCTCTATTGTAATGCTTCTGAAACAAACAGCATATTCTTTGGCTGCTGTCCTTTTGATCTGAAAAGGGAAATAAAAATCGCACCACAAATGACATTTCTCTCAGGTCTGGCAGTTTGGCAATGGTGTGCAATGGGCACATTCCAGCCTCTTCCAAAAATCTTTGTGCGTGCAATGAGTGGCCAAATGTTAAAGCAGGTTTAATCATGAGTGTAAATCCCATGTGCCTTACCTGGACTCACTGACTCAAACTAAGCAAAATATCGCATGGCGTAAGAGGGAGCAACTGCCATGGAAGTCTCAGGGTCAAATTCACTGGTGAACATAACCAGGGCTGTAAAGTTTTAAGCCGGGTGTAATTTGGTCAGAAAAGCATGAGACTAACAAAGTAGTATAACATACACTGATTTAGTATTAGCTGTGGGCTCATTGTTGAGCCCCGCTATGACCCCTTTGCATCACTCAATCAGCACAAAATAGACAGAAGGGATCCCCCCCAGGGTGTGCATGTGGGTGTATAAAGATGGCATAACCAGCCCTATGCTATACCTGCCCAGACCCCAGTGCAAAAAACATGTCTGGATCTCGCTGTTCTCTGGCATTCCTGGCTGCTAGATGGACCCTTGGGTGCCATCGCAGCTGAGGGTGTAGTTTAGACTGGGTGCAGCAGAGGGTTGGTTGTACAGGATGGTAAAAGATAAAACAGCGTCTACACACTGTTTTAACTTATGCCCACGCCATCCTCAAAGCTCACAATTTCCAAGCCAACCCTGGCAGAAGGGGGCACAACTCCCATTGACATCACTGAAATTTCTCCGACTCTCACCAGATCTCAGTTTGGTTCATCTTTTGTGTTCACCGAATGCTAGATCAGTGCATGTTAAACTACTATCTTATGGACTATCATTTACCTAGGTTCCCATACAACCTACGCCCAACCGAAAGTCACACCACCCATTTATATCACTGATGAATTTGCACATCCCACCAAAACCACAGCCTCGACTTAGACCAGGACCACTATGGTCCATAAGCAACAGATCTGTCATATGAGCCAAAGAGGGGGTTCCTATGATGGGATCAGTAAGAGCGATGCTAAATTTGTTTCAGGTAGAAGGGTCAATCTGCAAGGGTCTTTCCATATTCATAGCTTATTGGAAAAGATGGTCCTGAGCCTTGTTATCTTCAGTCCCTCATTTTCATCTCTTTTTTTCCTCGATACTACTATTGTACTCAGAGAAGGAACAGTCCCTTGTAAATATTTTGTGTGTTGCTCTTCAGTACTCAAGCCTAGTGCCTGTGGCTTTACTCATGGTTTCATTTTCTGTCACAACAGCTCACTCTTTTGTGCATCTGTAGCTTTTAGGAGTATGCAAGAATGATCACAATAGCTTGAAGCTCCAGCTCAGCTCTGAGAAATTTCAGAGTCTGTACTAGCAAAATCAGCTACTAGTCTGTATTAGCAAAATCAGCTAAAACATGGATTCAATAAGTTGCCTGGCAGAATATGTTACAATCAAAGCTGGGGTGTTCTAAAGGCTCACACTGCTTTTTGTGTGTTTTAAGGTAGAATTATGTACTTTTGCAAGAGAAGGCTGCAAATAGTGTGGACTGGATACAAGCAAAGCCTAGAAAGCGACTGTAAACAAACCTCTTTCACAACTGTCAGTACACTTAAATAACCAGCAACACTTCCAGTACTGAATCATGCCCTACCTCCCACTGCACCATCTATCTGCACCCCCAAACAGAAAAAGCTAAAATATATGGACTTTTAAAAGGTGGACTATATTAGGGAATCTTCTAGGGACCAAATTAGGGCCACCAAACTAATCTTCATAGCATAATAATCAGCCCTTCCCCTTGAACATTGACTGCTGTGTTTCTATTTCCAACTGGTCAGTTTCTTCTCCAATCTGTCATCCACTGAAGAAATATAATGTCTAGAGAGGTCATAGTTTTTCCATTGATAGACTGTGATCTACATCATCTTTACCAGGACCTCCTCAGGAGAGAGGTAAGAATAATATTGGTATCACTATCAGAGAAAAGTGTGATAATAAATATTTCTGCCATAATGGTCGAAGGGTGAAAAAAGGAGCAAGGAAAGGCTGGAAGCTTTGCAGAAAGAGGCCTTCCTCTGATATCATCTAGGGTGGTGTTGCTGGCAGTGGCTACCTAAGGTTAGGGAATTAGGGTTGTAGAGTTTGTGACCTAAAAATATCAGGAACAGTTCTGGTTTCTAGGACTGATCACAGGCTTCTCCTTTGAATAAATCAAGATGGTATTGCAGCTGGTGTGTTTACACTGCAGTTTTCCACCTGGACCATCGCCATCAGGGGTAATGATGGGTGAATCTCAGCAGGTGTGGAGATCTGAATTGGATAAGCACTATAAATTGCATATAGACACCTTGAACCTTATCCAAGTCCCCTGAGTCCAGAGTACTGGGCTGGGAATTCCATGAGAACAAGCTTTGAAACATAAAACATCAAAGATGTACACAATCATAGAAGATAGAGGTGGAGAAGTCCTAGTAAAAGCACAGGATTAGTCACAAAGTAATGTTTCTCACATGTCTAAGTGTTTGCAAGAGTAGGCCAATAATAACAGCAACTATGTTTCTTTATTTCTAATCTGTCAGTGCTTCCTCTTCACATTGGAGCCAAAAATACCACTAAAACAGAGACATCTGTTTTATGTTAGATGTCACCTCTAAGGGAAGTTCTAGGTATGAAGATGTAGTTGAATCAGCCCTGTCACCACTTCTGCTTTCAAACCAGATGGAATCAGGAAATGCAGACGTGCCCTGAAAACAAGCAGGTAAATTCCCCCCTTCCTTCCCTGCCAACTCCCAGCTTTTGAGAACAATGTAGATAAATCCTGGCTCAGAGTCCTATTTGGATACAACATCCAAGTCTGCATTTATAATAGCTGCCTCAATACTCATTTTACATAACATGGCCTTATCTGACTGTTAAATGCTAGTTAGTCTCCCTCTGTGTCTTTGCAAAAATGGAAGGGTGGGGAGAATAGTTGAGTGGCATCCTAGAGTGAGCCTGTGCACTGCTAGCATGTTCAGGAACAATAAGACAGGCTGCAGCTGGGATGGAGAACATGTTTAGAACATGTTTGAAAATGTTCTAAAAATTAATTGGTTACCAGAGAAATAAAGGGATTTGATTTGCGATGTTGGAGTCCAGAAGTGGAAGTGATCTAGATAATACTTAGTCCTGCCATGAGTGCAGGGGACTGGACTAGATGACCTCTCGAGGTCCCTTCCAGTCTTATGACTTTATGATTAATGCTGACTATACTATAGATTACAAAGTGTAGCTCAGGAAGTGATATTCCGCTCTACAGTATGTTGCAAGCTCCCCTAGTGGTATAGAGTGCTATTTAGATGAGTCAATAGCCAGATAGATATAATGTGACCCTTAATTTTATACTGGTTGTGTACATAATACAATGATAGGCCTGTCAGAAATGCTGATGGATCTTAAATTTGGAAAATCTCCAGAGGAAGGGCCATTTCTTCATTTACTTAAACACCACAAAGCATGATGAGAACCAAAACCATCAATCCAGTTGGGGGCTCTGGACTCTACAGTGATAGAAACATAAAAATAATTAGATGAGAAAAACAGTATTTTAATTTAGCATGTATTTTTACAGCAGTGATGGGAAATGGGTCAGGACTGATGCAAGCTTTTTTAACACTGTGGGGTGATGAGGACATGACTACAAGTCAAAGGACTCCTTGATGATGTGATCTTGCCTACTGAGAATGAGGTGAATTTGGATGGAAACAACCAAAAGGACTCCATTTACACATCACTATTCCTCTAGCAGAGCTGCCGTAGTGCTTTGTAAGTGCTCGTAAAATTGGGTATAGGTGAGTCTCAAGGGACTGCTCTGACTTCTGCTATAAGCTGCTCTGGCTTAGAACCGCCTTTGCCTCCTCCATCCCAGCTGCAGCCTGTCTATTACGTAGGATTGTGCCTTAGGTATTATAGCTAGAACATCTGTAAAAGACTAGGCTGCTGTAAATGGGTGTCTTATCCACAGCATACTGTAGATAAGGAGTTTCTATTTACATTAGAATTTCTTTCCTTGTCCTGTTCCTCTTTTCATGGCTTCTCTGCCAGCCGATGCAGCATTCTTCACTGTCGATATTTCTCTCTTCTTTTCCCTCTCCACCTCCACAGTCTCTCTTACATGGAATGTGGCCCTGTCAGGGGGTCCGAGGAGGGGCCGCTTGCTTCCATGGCAGAGTCACCTAGCGGTAAGAGTCCAACAAGGGGCCCTGAAAATCAGACAAAAGTGAATGTTGCCCATCCCTGCTTAAAATATTTCTAAGTCATATGAAAGAAATAATAAAGTGGAGTTGTTTCTATGTATTTTAAGCAGGGCTTAGTAACTGTGCTGCTAATAAAGTCTCTTACCTTAACTGATTCAAAAAAGAAAATATGTCAGTTTATTGTACAATTTAAAATCCAGGCTTTTCACTGAAGATACCAGAAAAATATTACTGAACTGATAACTTGCCAAACACACACCAGCTTGTCTGAAAAGTTTAAGTGAGGCTTCAATCCCTTCAAATTCATCTTATCCACTCTGCTCTTCTCTCAAGATGCACCAATAATATTAACAGCTGACTCAGGTTTCCACTTCTGGTTTCATTTGATATTTCAACAGCAGGATTTCACACTCTTGATCACAGAATGATCCTTTGCCATTTAAATGGTATTACAGTGCTCTCTGAGACCTGATTTTATTCAAATTTATAGAAGTACTCTTAGTTGATTTCTTGGCATACATTTACTTCAGAGCCTTGTAGCACTTAAGCATAAAGTACCAAAGACCTTTATCTAGTAGCACATCCTGTCTTCGGCCTTGTAGTTTGGCCTTGCATCCTATCTCTCAGTGTAGCCTTGGTTTTCATTGCTATACGGATATGAAACAAGATCTATCTTCTGAGGTCATTATAGAGTACGTATGATTTAAGCCTTGCCAGACTGCATCCAATATCATGCATTATATCCAAATCTGGATGTCATGTCACTACATGAAATTGAATGCAAATAAAACAGATGTCTTATTGTTTAAATTCATCAGGGTAGGTGATTGTAGGACTGTTAATCCTTTTTGACCATGTGGCTCAGCTTTCATCTTTGAGCATGAGAAATCTTAGGTCTAGATATTCCATTGCCTTGTATATTGGATAGGTATTTACATGTGTGCAGAGTGCAGAATGTTAGCATTCAGATTTGGGAGCATTTTTCACCCACTGTACCCAAGTGTAAATGACTGCACAAGGTGCAGGGTAATGGAGAATGAGTCACATCTTTCAATGGCCACTTTGGAGCTCTGTTAACAATCTTTTTGTCAATTCAGAAATGTTGCAAGGCTGAGACCACTGCTTGCTAGGAAAGCAAGCAATTGCTCAATTTGTTTTTTCATTTCTTCACACATTTATAATATATAATCATTATTTCTGCCTGTCCTCTGACCTCTGACTAGCACATTGAATTTCCAACAAGACCATCCTTCTCAGCAGCACTTCATTCTTTGATTTTTAATCACTACAGTGACTTTTAGTAAAATAGGACATCAACTTACAGATCCTTTCATGCACCTACAAATCCAACAACGGCAGTTTTCCAGACTCCCTCTGCAACTTTGTTATGTTCACAGACATTTTCTTATGCCACTACGTAGCAATATTTATGTCACGTCCATAGTTTTGAACAACTTATTTCAGGTCTTGAATAGCTCGTAGCTTTGATCTGCATCAGGGGCATTAGCTCCATGTTAGGTTTCGAAAGCTAGTTCTCATTCTGTTTTTAAAAATTGATTTTGATTCGATAGGGCCAAACTGGTTTAATTAAAGTAAGAACTGCTCTGACCCATCACTCTTCACACAATCTAATTAGATCCTTGTTGGAGATTCAGATAAACTAAAGGGCTGTGAGTGAGACCCAATCTCCTGTCTTTTATCTACAGGGGAGGCCAATGTGGGGGCTGAGTGAGGATAGCTGGTTTCAGCAGTGTTACTGAGTATGCTCAGTCCATGTGAGCATGCTCAATACAATGCAAGCAGCAAATCTGTGGGGGAAGCACCTGACCCCTCACATGCCCCCCCATGTGTTGCCTCTGGGAAGCTTCATTCTAGGGGTCCACTCTGCTCCCCTTCAGGGTTCAGCACAGTGGCTTGTTCCCTCCACCTATGATACTATTGGCTGAGGGCAGCCAGGCAGTTCTCTCCTTAATCAAATTGGGGTCTATGCCTCTTTCCGCTGTGCCTGCTGATCTAACAGTTTATGAATTTAAAAAGCACTCTGGGAATTTCCTACAACTGATGGACCAGGGTGTATGACTGGAATGATTGAGAGCCCACCTCCTTTTCTAGGGATGCAACAGTTCTTGCCTAGTTAACCCCGGAGGAGGGCAGGTGAGGGGAGCCATGGAAGGGAAGGTGTGGGATTATCAGGGCTGGCACTTCCACTAGGAGACCCTAGGCGGTCGCCTAGGGTGGCAGGATTTGGGGGGCGGTATTTCGCTGCCCTTGTCGGCGATTCGGCGGCAAGAAAAGCGGCCGCCGAAATGCCGCCGAGAATGCAGCTTCACAGGAGCTACTGCTGAAGTGCTGAGAGCTGCCGCCTAGGGTGGCAAAAACCCTGGCACTGCTACTGGGGATTATAGTGTGAGGATGAGGAGATCCTGTCCGGGGATGAAGCTGGGGGAAAGGGACGGAAAGAGCAAAGGGAATAGCTTCTAAAAGTTTTAAATCATTTGGACAAATGTCTGAATTTTTGGGTACTTATCCACACACTTTCCAAATCTTTCAAGGGTTGCCCGTTGCTCTGATGTGCCTGGGGTAATGCAAAATGCCCATTTTAAATATAGGTGGACACCTGTGGGCTTACTATAAAGATCAGTTTCAACAATGTAGCTAGGAAGATGTTCTAGTTTTAGATGGGCATGACAGCTTTCTACAGTACTGCTAAGTGACAATGTGATACCGTAGTGCAAGGTGTTAAATTGCTTGGTGCATTCTCGAAGGGAGTCCCATGTTCTGTCTTATAAAAGTACCATTTGTATATCTTTACTTTACTGCCCATAATAAGATCTACTATGCAGCTGTGTGATGGCACCAACTTCCACAGCAGATTTAACTTATTTTCTAAAGACTTTTAAAAGGAGTTTATGCTTGGCTCATATTTCATTCTCAGCAATTAATCTCTAAAGCTCCTGCATCTACAAATAACAACCAAAAATGAATTAGGAAGTTAGGATTTTGGAGAACATGGTTAGGATTGATTATAGAGAAAAAAATCACTTCCTTTGCCTTTATACAAATCTTGTCTCCCACTTGATGTAGATTTTTTTCATAGGGGAAGGGAGCCTAGAAAAGGAAGATTTCATTCTCACATTAACCTCGATCCATCTTTGGGTTTTATGTCTTCATCTTATTTTCCTAGAAACTTCCTTCCTTTTCAACCCTCTCTTCCCAGTTTGCCTGTTTCTCATCTCAGGTTTGCAGCTAGCTGCCCTTTCATTCTTGCCTTGGCCCTCTGTTAAGTTTCTTTTGAAGTAACCTTTTCTGTTATCCTTTCATACTTCCCCCCTGTCCTCCTTCTCCTCTGGTTCACCTTTTATGTTTGCCTTGCGTGTCCCAGTTTTCTGCATTTCTAGGTTTCTGTTGTGAGGAGAGGGGTGGAGGAGGAGAATATGGAACTCAGCACTACACAATGTTAGTTCTTGTCAGCAGCTAAACTGGGAGCAGAATGAACATTTCAATGAAGTGAATGGAGGAGCTGCTGTGCAGGGGAGGAGCCAGCCAGCAGGGCCTCTTCCCATTTATACTGCCTGAGGGCATGCAGAAGAGAAGGCAAAGGGAAGAAGAAAGGGGAGCAGGGAAGCCTGTATTCTATCATTCATCAGTTGTTTATCCAGGTAAAGAAACTGAATATTTGCTACCCTAAGCCAGCCAACTGGCCTAGTTCCTGGTTTCACTGAATTAGCACAGGGCTTTGTTTTTTGTTTAAAAAACCTTCTAATCCTAGAGCCTTAGCCATTTCTATTAGGAAACCCATTTGGCAGGTTTTGCCCTAGCAATGAATTTTCCCATTGCAAACAAAAAGAGGCTCTTCTGCAGTAGGGATCCCTGGGCCTGGAAGATGTACTGAGTGGTTTTCTGCACACGTTTTTAGCAACCAGGGGCAGAATGGGTCTTGTGCCAACAAAAGGACAATCTGCTCCTGGCCTGGGGTCCTGGGCCGAAGAGCAGCTTCCAAATTGTGTTATGGAATCCTTGGATAAATGTGTTTCTCAGTGGGGATTGTTAGGGTTCCTGTATATAACTGTCAAAAAACCCCAAACAAACCAGAATCTCCCAAACTACTGTGACAGACCCAGACAAGTGGGATACAGAAATCTCATAGAAGGCAAATATACTGGCCATTGGATTAATAGTTTTCTGTTCCCTGAGTGACCAGAGCAGGGGCTGCACTAGAACAAGCAGGAACTTTCTGGAACCAATTTAAGGCAGGCAGGCTAATTAGGACACCTGGAGCCAATTAAGAAGAACCTGCTAGAATCAATTAAGACAGGCAGGCTAATCAGGGCACCTGGGTTTAAAAAGGAGCTCCCTTCAGTTTGTGGTGTTGCGTGCAAGGAGCTGGGAGCAAGAGGCACACAAGGAGTTGAGAGGGAGAAGAGCTGAAGGACTGAGGAGTACAAGCATCATCAGACCATCAGGAGGAAGGTCCTGCAGTAAGCATAAAGAAGGTGTTGGGCGGAGGCTGTGGGGAAGTAGCCCAGGGAGTTGTAGTTGTCACGCAGCTGTTACAGGAAACCCTATAGACAACTGCAATCCACAGGGCCCTGGGCTGGAACCCGCAGTAGAGGGCGGGCCCGGGTTCCCCCCAAACCTCCCAACTCCTGATCAGATACAGGAGGAATTTGACTGTGGGCTCTACCAGAGGGGAAGATCTCTGAGGCGATCAAAATCCGCCAATAAGCGCAGGACTCACCAAGGTAGAGGAGGAACTTTGTCACACTACATAAGTTAAACTAGAACCTGAGGTTAAAGGAACGGAGTTTGGAGAGAGTTAATTAGCCCAGAGATAATTTTTTTTTACTGATGAAATAGAGCTATGGGCTAAATTCTGCTCCAAATCATGCTTGTGTAAATCCAGAGTAACTCCATTGAAACTGAAATTGGAATTACTGTGGATTTATACAGGCATTACTCAGAGCAGACTCTGGCTCCTATCTGGTACATGTACCAGATAACCCCCAGATTGTATACCAGGGGGAGGCTAAAATCTCTCTTTTTGCACCATCCACTGCCTTGCCTGGTAGAGAGCAATAACAGTAGCCAAGTGATAACACACATTAGGTATCAAAGAGAGGCTGAGAACCAAAGCTCTGAGTGCACTCTGTGTTTGCTGGACTTCGCATGGGAGTCATTAGCCTGTGACAAGGCAGAGCTTGCCTGTCCTCCAAACTGGAGGTAGAAAGCATGAGAGCAACCATAGGAATAGGAACATTGGACAGAGGATTAAATGAGTCCTCTAAAATTGCCCTCCTCAAGCCCTTCTAAACAATGCTCCTAGAGACATGGTCCTGGCTTGTCACTCTGACGATTTCACCCTTGTTTGTGTACCCCCATGGCTCCCCCTTCTGCACCTCAGAAAACACAAGCTTCTTTTCTTCACGTTGAAGGTTCCTCACAGTTTAACCCTGCTCTGCCTATAAGATCTATTATTTCATCACCCCATGGACTCCCAATTTTGCTCTCCCAGAATCCTGGTCTTGATTGTCCACTTCTCCCACTAGTGCCCCCAGACTTTTTTCATGCTGTCCCTTAACGTGTGCATAAAGCTCCTTATTACGATACACAGCGCAAACATCTTCCCTGTCTGTAAACTTCTGCCACGATGCTCACAACACATTGTCAGCTGACAATGAATAGGCAGGAGGTAGGCTGAAACCACTGCTTATTCTGCAAAGCAGTCCTCCCACTCTACCCGCACCCCATATATGGCTGTTTCATTCACTGTTCACATCTTGTCATAAACCAAGACTGTGAGCTCCTGTAGACAGTGACCTACCTTTTGTTACTTGTTGGTACAACAGCGCTTAGAGTAATGAGGCCCAGTTCCTTGACTGGGGCCTCAGGTTCTATTATTTATTTGTATTAAAGCTAATCATGAGAGGCTAGTGAAAGTGAACCCCTCCAGTAACTTTGCTGTGCTTCCTTAATACAGTGCTGTTTCTGGGAATGCATCACAATCTAATGGTTTGCACTGCAAATCTTCTGGTGATTTCTTTCCCACTGAGAAAGTCAGAGGGTCTGTCACATGGGACCTTTGGGGCTTTTGTTTTTCTTATGATAGCCTTCCCTCACTCCCAGTTGCCACATGCAAGATGCTGCAGGGTCTAAGCTCCCCAGACTGTTCAGGCATAACTATCAGGTAGATATTTAGGTTCCTGGAAAGCATTATACAAATTCACGCTATGTGGATGTCACCAAGCTCTGTATACATACATTAGTTACTATGGAAACAGATCTATTTCAACACGTAGGGAAAAATCATAGAAGAACTTAAAAGATTAAAGAAAAAGAGAGCCTGACCTAAAAATAAGCAGTGTAAATAAATATATATGACAGTGTGGAATGCTCTAGAGGTTTTATTGTACTTATTTTGAAGACTTGTGGTACTCGTGAATTGCCTCATGAGAAATCAGTCATCCCAAAGTCTTGGCAATGAAAACTAACACTGTATTCCACACCATTACACACATACAAATCATATAACATTTGTTATATATTTACTCACATGTGCATGCATACATGGATGCAAGAACAATGAGTTTTTGTTGTGCATTTTGTAATAAACTTGTCATAAAAAGAGTTTTATGAACCAGTCTGTGTGGGTGAAAAAACTTGCATTCTTCCTGCATTCTATCTCTGTTCGCAAAGTGCAGCAGGAACAATGTCAAAATGTCACAAATGTAACAGAACTTGGACAGGGATCTTCTAGTTTGCCTAAATCTGTCACAAGTGTCACCATCAGTGGGTATAAGAAGTTTGCTGGTGCTTGCTTACCTGTTTTTGGATTGGCATTTTATAAAATCACTACCATTAATCCCTCTAGGCTTGAACTAGAGAGAGCCCTGAATCAAAGAGATCAGATAAACTAGACAGGGGTCCAGCTTCTCTCCCCCACTCTGCCTTTGCACAGCTCAGAGAATAGGTAAGGTGCATGATAAATTAATTTATGACACGATTCCACAATTTCTCACCCATCACCTCCACATGCTTTATATTACTATATACTGTACATGCATAGTCCATAGAAGAACACTGTGTTAAGAGAATATTAAGGTTGCACAGTTCAGTGCTCAGAAGCCAGGAATTTCCAGTGATAAGGACACATATGTAACTTTACCTCTGCAGATTTGCACCAGCAGTTACAATGTGTGTAGAAGTCTGAATACTTGCATTGCTAATTACCTGACTGTAGGTCCAAATCATATAATTAGAGATGAAAACACTTAGATTTGCACCCACAATTCATTTTACAGATGCAAAAATCCGGGCATATATTTTGAAGGTGAAAGTTGCACCCATAAACAGGATGGACAGGCTTCAGTCTGTCCAAACATTTTTTTTACCTGAGGAGTATAATAACTACAATTCATATTATGTCTAGTAAACAAAGAAATGATCAGGAAATTTGTTGTTGACTGCAAAGCCAGAGTGAGGAATATGACAAATAAGACAAAAAAAAAATCAAAGCAGAGACCACTATATGGGCATATATGCAGAGGTTAAACACTGACTGTACTGAGCCTAGTTAGATGAAGCGACAAAGGGTCCTGTGGCAAAGGGTCCTCTGTTAGTCTATAAGGTGCCACAGGACCCTTTGTTGCTTCTACAGATCCAGACTAACACGGCTACCCCTCTGATAGTTAGATGAAGATATTCATCCACACCCAGATCCATATTCTTTGCCTTGTATGAGATTAAATAAATAATGATGAGACATACAATGTACATGCTCATCCATTTCCAACCCCAATACCCAAGCGGGTCAGAATGATAAAATGACACAACACTACAGTATTACAATCAGCACAACCCTTTTCCTTAAGGAATAACATTTATAACAGGAAATCATAATAATTTTAATGGAAGCAAAACCAAATTGGCAGAAAACTCCCCAAGACTGGGGGTCAGTGCTGGTTGTAGAGGCCTGCCACCTTCCCAAAGGAATTCTCCCCATTCTGTCTTCCCAGCAGCCACTCTTTGCCGGGCATGGGGAAGGGGGACAGCTGAAGTGGAGTTAATCTCGTGTTCAGCACAGACTGAGAACCCTTGCATGCTGTCAAAGGAAGCCTGACAAACAAAAGGAAACCAAAGAACAAGATGGCAACACCCCCAATGGGTATATGAGGTATAAAATTGTTGAGCAGTCCGGCTGTCACTGTTTTCTGGTAGCAACAGTAATATTCAGATTCAAATCAGCACAAAGTGTGCAACAGCATGCTACTTCTCAGCAACTCAGAGGCTAATGCATTATGCCTTTGATAAAGAAATTGCACCGACACAAGTGAATATGGAAAATATGATTCATACAGTCTCCAGAGCAAGGGTTCCTCCACTCATTATTCCTGAAAACTACAGATCATTACGTGTAACCACATTACTACTAAAACAGCTGACAGGCTAATGCTGTAAATTTGTGGTGCAGTGTATAGGAGCTAACTATTAGGCTTCATCTCATTCTAACCTCTCCATATTTTTTCTGAACAATGCTGACAGAATCCTGTGCATGTTAATTCTCAGATGACATAGAGCTAGAGTTTTAATAGATTTATTTTTAAAAGGAAATGCAGCAGTTCTCCCTTTTGTGGAGGGGACTCAGATGCCATACTGCAGCTCCCCCTGCTGCCTGCATGCTTCCCAGTTGCTACAGGAAAGAGTCTGAGATTCTCTTTATCCCAGACAGGCCAGCCTGCCATTTCGTACACTACTGTCAATGGGAAACCAAAACATGCTGCTATTCATTGATTAAACATACGTTTCTGTGCCTTGTCAAGAGGAGGTACTGTAGATCAGATGTGTAAGGGAAACTATTGGTAAAAGATAATTACTATAGCCTTTGTCAAGGCATTATGTTAAGAATCAAGATTTTCTGTGTTAATTTTTCGTTAAGCATGAAGTCATAGAAAGAACAACAGAAATGTAGGGTTGGCAGGGACCACAAGAGATCATTTAGTCCAACTCCCTGTGCTGATGCAGGATCAAGTAAACCTAGACCTTCCCTGACAGGTTTTTGTCTAACCTGTTAAAATCCTCTAATGACGGGGATTCCACAATCTCCCCAAGAAGCCTATTCCAGAGTTGAACTACCCTTACAGTTAAAAAGTTTTTCCTAACATCTAACCTAAATCTCCCTTGTTGAAGATTAAGCCTATTACTTCTTGTGCTACTTCAACGGATAGGGAGGACAATTGATCACCATCCTCTTTATAACACTCGTTAACTAAACTTTGATCATTTTTGTTGCTCTCCTCTGGACTCTCTCCAATTTGTTCACATCTCTCTTAAAGCAGGGTGCCCAGGATTGGACACAGTGGTCTAGCTGAGGCCTCACCAGTGATGAGTAGAGCAGGAAAGTTGTCTCCCATGCCTTACATATGGCACTCCTGTTAATACACCCCAGAATGACATTAGCCTTTTTTGCAACTGTATCACATTGTTGATTCATATTAAATTTGTGATCCATTATAACCCCAGATCCTTTCCAGCAGTACTACTGCCTAGCCAGTTATTCCTCATTTTGTAGTGCATTTGATTTTTAATTCCTAAGTGTAGTTCTTTGTACTTATCTTTCTTGAATTTTATCTTGTTGATTTCAGACCAATTCTCCAATTTGTCAAGGTCATTTTGAATTCTAATTCTGTCCTCCAGAATACTTGCAACCCCTCCCAGCTTTATGTCATCTGCAATTTTATAAGCATACTCTTCACTCCATTATTCAAATCATTAATGAAAATATTGACTAGCACCAGACCCAGGATTGACCTCTAAGGGACCCTACTAGATATGCTCTCCCAATTTGACAGCAAACCATTGATAACTACTCTTGGAATACAGTCTTTCAACCAGTTATGCACTCACCTTATAGTAATTTCATCAAGACCACATTTCTGTAGTTTGCTTATAAGAATGATAGTATTACTTCTTAATTTGCTTCCTAAGTATAATTGAAAGAATGACTGACTTTATTGGAGATATCACGTTCCTGTCCAAAACATCATTGGAATGATTTATAACTCAAGTATAACTTTGTAATGTCAATACCTTAGTGTTGTACATACAAGCTATACAGACCCACCAGTAGTTTTGATGTCTGTTTTCAATATTCACATGAGTTCAAAGTCTCTAGTGCACAAATACTCAGTAACTTTTGAGCTACTCTTCTCGAGTTCGAGTCAGAGTGTTAGCGAACACAGGAAAACTAGACATGAGCTCTTGTTCTAGCAACTGGGGAGTTATGCCAGAAGGAGGGAACTTGGGGGTGGGGAGAGGTTAAATAGTATAAAGCCCCTTAATAGTCAATTCATGGCTCAGTTTTGTTGCCATAAAGGGTCAGGAACCATCATGAAAGCAAATATTCTTGTTTTTATTTTCCACTCACTCTCATGCTAATTTTTAGTGAGAAACTCAGAGTGTGAGGGAAAGTTCAGAAGAAAATCTCATTGTATTACTTGGTGCTGTAAGACATTTGTAGCTCCGCCTCAGGTGCAGGACTCAGAGAAGCACTTAAGTATTGTGGAGGAAGGGTTAAAGTATTGTACTAGATATTTAGGATACTGGGATTCCATTTCCAGCTCTGCCACGGACTTCTTGGTGACGCTGGGCAAGTCACTTAAAGCTGGATTTTCAGAAGTGAAGAGCACCAAACGCTCCATTGATTTAAATGTGAATAGGAGTTAAATCCTAGCAATGGGTAGTAGGCTGGGCTTCCTGAGTGCCTTCCTGAGTTGAGGGTAATCTGAGGAGACTGCCTAATTACAGCAGATGAAGTCAGGTGCAGTTAAGCCATAAAATGGGGCTGGCTCTTTTCAGGCCACTTAGGAAAAAGGTAGGATGAGTTATTATTAAAGATTCAACCCCCAACCCATCTACTTAGTGCAAAAGTGATCACAAGAGAACTCCCAAGCTCCCTGCCTCCCCCTTTCTAGTTCCCCCAGCAAAACCACCCTTGATATCCCTGCTGTTTAAAAAGGAACAAATAAGCAAAGGGGGGGGGGGGGGAATTAAGATGCTTTTTTCACTGCCTTTACAAATCCCAAAGCAGCAAAAAACTTCAGAGCCTATTTACAACTCCCCTATAAAATGAGACATCATCTGCAGCGAGTTTAGCAGCACCCAGCTGAGGAAGGGTCAGGACACGAAGCTGCTCAGAGGTTGACAATAGAAGAACGAGACTGTGGTATGAGAGCGGGATGCTGTGGAAAAGTCCAGTCCCCACCTAAAGCTCACGTCAGATCTCCCACACCGCAGACCCAAAGTGCCATCCCTTTGATGCTAGAACCAAAGTGAACCACACCCAGCACAGAGCAACAACTAGTAGGCACAATGTGAAGAAAGGAACACCGTAATCCTACTGGTGAGGGGCGGGCTGGCCAAGCACCCTCCTGCCTGGCCCTGCCACTGGCTTCTCCCACTCCTCCCACAGCGTCACGCCATCGCAGGTGCAGATTTGCTTGGGGTTCTCGAACAGCCCAGCAGATTGGGCAATGATCCCACAGGCCAGCCTCTCACCCGAGTTCCCACAGACTTCAGAGAGTGGATGACCCCCACGGCCAAGGTCGTCCTCGCCAGAATCCACCACCAGAGAGCATCCCAGACCTTTAGCTGGGTGTCCTCCATCCAGAAGTCTGCTCTTTGTTCAGTAGAAACCACAAACGGGAGCTCTGTAGACATATGAGATTTATCCTAGCTAAACTGTCTTGTTTTGATGTTAAATCCATGAAGAGATTCACATTTTAACACCACCTACTCAAACTTAACATTGTAACCCAAAAAAGTTTGCAAACATATATCCAAAGGTCAAAGTAGCAGGTTATTGGGGAAAAAACATTCAATAAGAAAAGAGGTTTTATCATCCAGTAACTAGTTATTGTTATTTTGACCTATCACTGTGTATTTGTGAGCTTTATTCTGAGCCAATGCTATGTTTAGCTTGGGCATGTACAAGTCAATAGCGAGTGATGATGGATTATATGGCACGGGGGAATTGGCTAGATTCCTCAGCTGTTCATTTCCAGACTTTCTGATGTCTGGAGAGGATGGGCTTGTGTTTAAATACATTGGTCTGGGATTCCAGAGATCTGAGTTGAATTGCCACAGACTTATGTGTGACCTAAGGCAAATAACCTTTCATTGATTCAGTTCCCCATCTGTAAAATGGGGACATCAGTACTTCCCTTCCCCCGCCACGTGTCTATCTTGTGTATTTTCATTGTAACTCTTTGGAGCAGGGACCACCTCTTACTATGTGTTTGGAGAGTGCCTAGCACACTGGGACCATGCTTACATTGGGGGTTCTAGGTGTTCCTGCAATGCAACTAATTCAGAAAAGGTGGGTTTTTTTAACGATGTGAATTTTTGTATACAAAGTGTAATACTGGGTATGAGGGTCAGGTGATCTCCACTGAAAGGCACCTTCAACCTTACATGTATTTTCATTGAATGAAGATTTTTGTTTATTAAGTTCCTGGGTTTTTTATATGAACACCAAACATTTACATTGGCTAGCCTATGAAGTTTGCAGAAGCGGAGCTCTGATTTGACAGATATGTTGCCTGCTTTATTGAGCCTCATCCTAAGGCGGAGGTGAGGTTGCATCAGGGGTGGCTTGAGGGCATGTCAGGGGAGGAGCTAAATGCTATTAGCTTATGCCAGCTGTGGAGTTTAGACAGGGCCGGCTCTGACTTTTTTGCCGCCCCAGGCAAAAAAAAAAAAAGTCGGCTGGAGCGACACCAAAGTAAAAAAAAAAAAAAGGCAGAGCGGAATGTGCTGCCCTAAGATTGGCCTGAATGCTGCCCTTTATAATGTGCCGCCCCAAGCATGTGCGTCCTAGGCTGGTGCCTAGAGCCGGCCCTGAGTTTAGAGTAGATCCCCTGATGCTCTAGTGTCCACCAGAGCTGAGCAGCTGGGGATCAGGGACAAGCCATCAGCTCCCTGTGGCTGCTGTTTAAAGTGGAAAGCCAAGGCTTGGAACTTTAGACAACTAAGTAACAATGCCAAGCACATCCATAAATTGATGCAATAGACTGTCAGCATTGAGTCAGTTTGGGCATAATAATTAATTGTGAAACAGTACACTCCCCTGTTTTACACACTCCATGTCACATGTGCATTGGGGAATAACTGACACTGTTCACCTCTTACTGTCATCATAAATCCTACACCCTTTATGCCAGAGTCTTAGTTTATAGACTGGGGGGAGGGAGGGGAACACCATCACATATGGGAAATGTAATCATTCACATAGCTGCCAAAAGCCTTAGACAGAATCAAATCTGTTCCCAAAAGGCCAACAGTTAATGGCAGACACTCTTTTAAATGCCTTCTTTTTTTAAAAATGTTACTTTTTCATTTATTTTTTGATCAAGATTATACAAACCATAAGAAAGGTATGAGTACTGCACAATTATTAAATAGCAATCCTGAACTCAGCTATTATGGATCACTTGCCATGTTCAGAACACTTTACAAACAGTAACTAATAATTCTCACCACAGCCCTCGGAGGCGGGTAAGCATTACAATCCCCATTTGCAGATGTCAGAACTGAGACAGCAAGGTTAGTGCTTCTGTTTTTCCATACACAAAAAGCAACCATGTAAATTACAGTCAAAATGACTTTATTTTAGAGTGGGGGGGGGGCAAAAAACCAAAACAAGCCAGAAATAAAGTCTCCAGGAGAGAGCACAGTGTGGGTCTCCTTTCTAACATGGTGCATCAACTCTGCCTCATAAAATGACAGCTGTCCCTACAGATAGCACACTCCTTAGAAATGTTAAGGCACAGTGCAGAGACAATACGCTTTCACAGTTACATATTCACATACACCACAGTAACTTATTCCAAAGTGGTTGGAACTCCTGGACTATTAACCCTAGCTCCAACACCGACCTCTTTGGAGCAAGTTACTGTGCTAGATACTGTGGCATTAAGGGGATTTAAAGTGGGAGGAAATGCCCCCTTGAGAAAATTCCCTGTGCAAAGGGCCTCCCCAGGGTATGCAGAGCTGGCATAAGGGCTATATATGAACCCTGTTCCCAGCCTTCAGTGTGAGGAAGTGATAGGGACGCAATTGGAGTGTACAGCACAACAGCTGTTCCCTGCATCTCAGGGACTGTAGGGGGCTCAGGGGATGCTCTAACTTACACCATGGCTGAGCAGGCTCCCCAAACAGTTTCAGAAAATTAGGAGCAAAAGGGTGGCTTAAAGCTTTCTACCCCAAGTGCAGGAACAGAGTAATTGAGAATTAGCCCCATAACGTTCATAACATATTTCTACACTGGCATCTGATATCAAAGTAACACTGGCAAAAAAGGAGGGTGGAATATAGGCTGGTGTTGGGTCCTCTGCTTACAAAAGCTTATATGGTAAACCTCCCCAAACCCCAAAACACTTAATTGCTCAACAGTGAGCATCTTCTCTTTTCAACAGAGTGATCACCAGATAAACCTTAATACTGGTACAAACATTACTTCATTTAACATCCCCGAATCAATTGCATATCTCCATCCCAACGCCAAGTAACATTTGGCCAAATGCTGTGTCAAAACTTTTAATGTACAGCTGAGACCCTACTCCCTCAGCTTTACATCACTTCAAAACAACCCTAACCTTTATTAAATACATATACCAATTACACCATGAGCTCATTTGGGGAAAATGCCAAAGGACACATAGCTTCCAAGGCCAGATGGGATCTTTGTGATCATTTAGTCTGATTTTCTGTAAAACACAGGCCTTAGAACAGTGGTGGGCAACCTGCAGCCTGCGGGCTGCACGCAGCCTGTCAAGGTAATCTGCTGGCAGGCTAGGAGACAGTTTGTTTACATTTGCACAGCTGCTCGTAGCTCCCAGTGGCCGCGGTCTGCCATTCCCGGCCAATGGGAGCTGCGGGAAGTGGCGGTCAGCATGTCCCTGAGGCCCACGCCACTTCCTGCAGCTCCCATTGGCCGGGAATGACGAATCGCGGCCACTGGGCGCTGTGGGTGGCCATGAAAATGTAAACAAACTGCCTCGCGGTCCTCCAGCGGATGAGGCTGATGGCCACAGGTTGCCCACCACTGCCTTAGAACTTCCCCAAAATAATTCCTAGAGTATATCTTTTAGAAAAACATCCAATCTCCACCACAGTCCTTGGTGAGTTGTTCCATTGGTTAATTGCTCTCTCTGTTAAAAATTTACACCTATTTCCAGTTTGAATATGTCTAACTTCAACTTCCAACCATTGTATCGTGTTATACTTTCCTCTTCTAGATTGAAATCCCTTTATTAAATGTTAATGAAGCACAGTAATTCTTCATGGGTCTTGGAAGAAACAGTTGTAGTCAGGGTAAACTCAACAAGTCAACAAACATTATTGTCCTCTTGATGAACATGTTTAACTCCCACTAACGTACATGGGAGAGACAAGCACAGCAAGAAGACTACATGGAATTTAAAAATAATATGGCCAACTAGGAAATAAACCTTTCTGTCTTTTAACCTTATTTGTCTCTTTCAATACGCTCCTTAGTGAAATGAGTCAATATGTTCTAGAAAAGAAAATGATGGTATCACACTCCCTCATCTGCTCATGTTTGCTAAGGAAATCTACTCCACAATTAACTGCCCCCAGATGTATATCCCCCAGCTATTATATTATTCTGGATGGCATCTTAAAAACCAAGGTCTTGTCTACTTTGCATAACAATCATGAGCCAGTATTTCAGTAAATGGCTGGATGGCCCACACATGCAAAATATGGGCTCAAATCTCAGAATCCCTAGGACTCAGCAGTAGAAAGTAGGACTAGGGAAACAGAATAAAGAAGGTTTGTGCACACAACTTTAGAGCTCTGGAAGAAGTGCTAGGGATGTGTGTACATGCTCAGTTTAGAGCTAAGCACAGGTGTACACCTACCAAATATAGGAGTGTGGCTGAATTCAGGAATGCCCAGTCATGGTTCATTAACACACATCAGCTAGGTATACTTCATCTTAGTGGTGTCTTCATTTATTCTCTATTATATACAGTTCCTTCAGTGTGAATAGTGCTTTACCAAAATATAAGACCCCTCTTCCCAGAAGAATTTACAGTCTAGAGGGATCCAGTGATAAAGTCATTGCGGAGAAACTAAATGAATTCTTTGCTTCGGTCTTCACAGCTGAGGATGTTAGGGAGATTCCTAAACCTGAGCCATCTTTTGTAGGTGACAAATCTGAGGAATTGTTACAGATTGAAGTGTCCCTAGAGGAGGTTTTGGAATTAATTGATAAACTTAACAGTAACAAGTCACCGGGACCAGATGGCATTCACCCAAGAGTTCTGAAAGAACTCAAATGTGAAATTGCGGAACTATTAACTATGGTTTGTAACCTGTCCTTTAAATCAGCTTCTGTACCCAATGACTGGAAGATAGCTAAGGTAACGCCAATATTTAAAAAGGGCTCCAGAGGTGATCCCAGAAATTACAGACCGGTAAGTCTAACGTCAGTACCGGGCAAATTAATTGAAACAATAGTAAAGAATAAAATTGTCAGACACATAGAAGAACATAAATTGTTGGGCAAATGTCCACATGGTTTCTGTAAAGGGAAATCATGTCTTACTAATCTATTAGAGTTCTTTGAAGGGGTCAACAAACATGTGGACCAGGGGGATCCAGTGGACTTAGATTTCTAGAAAGCCTTTGACAAGTTCCCTCACCAAAGGCTCTTACATAAATTAAGTTGTCATGGGATAAGAGGGAAGATCCTTTCATGGATTGAGAACTGGTTAAAAGACAGGGAACAAAGGGTAGGAATACATGGTAAAATTTCAGAATGGAAAGGGGTAACTAGTGGTGTTACCCAAGGGTCAGTCCTAGGACCAATTCTATTCAACTTATTCATAAATGATCTGGAGAAAGGGGTAAACAGTGAGGTGGCAAAGTTTGCAGATGATACTAAACTGCTCAAGCTAGTTAAGACCAAAGCAGACTCTGAAGAACTTCAAAAAGATCTCACAAAACTAAGTGATTGGGCAACAAAATGGCAAATGAAATTTAATGTGGATAAATGTAAAGTAATGCACATTGGAAAAAATAACCCCAACTATACATACAATATGATGGGGGCTAATTTAGCTACAACTAAGATCTTGGAGTTATCATGGATAGTTCTCTGAAGACATCCATGCAGTGTGCAGTGGCAGTCAAAAAAAGCAAACCGGATGTTAGGAATCATTAAAAAAGGGATAGAGAATAAGATGGAGAATATCTTATTGCCCTTATATAAATCCATGGTATGCCCACATCTTGAATACTGTGTACAGATGTGGTCTCCTCATCTCAAAAAAGATATACTGGCATTAGAAAAGGTTCAGAGAGGGGCAACTAAAATGATTAGGGGTTTGGAACGGGTCCCATATGAGGAGAGATTAAAGAGGCTAGGAATTTTCAGCTTTGAAAAGAGGAGACTAAGGGGGGATATGATAGAGGTGTATAAAATCATGAGTGGTGTGGAGAAAGTGAATAAGGAAAAGTTATTTACTTGTTCCCATAATATAAGAACTAGGAGCCATCAAATGAAATTAATGGCCAGCAGGTTTAAAACAAATAAAAGGAAGTTCTTCTTCACATAGCGCACAGTCAACCTGTGGAACTCCTTGCCTGAGGAGGTTGTGAAGGCTAGGACTATAACAGGATTTAAAAGAGAACTGGATAAGCTCATGGAGGTTAAGTCCATTAATGGCTATTAGCCAGGATGGGTAAGGAATGGTGTCCCTGGCATGTTTGTCAGAGGGTGGTGATGGATGGCAGGAGAGAGATCACTTGAACATTACTGGTTCCGTTCACTCCCTCTGGGGCACCTGGCATTGGCCACTGTCGGTGGACAGGATACTGGGCTGGATGGACCTTTGGTCTGAACCAGTACGGCCATTCTTATGTTCTTATGTTCTGACTAGAAATCCTAAGGCCATTGTGACTTTGCTCATGGTCATTATTAGTTATTGGTACTGCAGTAGCACCTAGAAGCCCCATTCTGGGGTTAGAGCCCCAGTGCTCGGTGCTGTACAAACATTACAAAACATGGTCTGTGCCCCAAAGAGCTTCCAATATAAATATGAGACAAGAGACCATAGGGGGAGACAGACAGACAGATGAGGAGAAGCACATAGTAACAATGAGATTGCTATGAACAGGGGGATAACCAGTGATCCCAGCACAGCAGCTGCCCAATGGCTGCTCAATTTTTTGTGGCAGAGGAACATTGCAAGGAAGGATTTGAAGGAGTACAATGAGGGAGCTTTGTAGAGGTTTCTGAGGAGATCCTTCCACGAATAAGAGAAGAGAGCACAAAGGTGCTTATTGGAAAAAATCTACACAATTATTGTTAACATATTAGCCATGGTATAATATGAAATGGTCTTGTCTGTGTAAAGTGCCTGTTCATCATGGTCTGTGCCCCCTTGTTACTTTGTGCAACGTCTGTGCAAGTATTAGCTGTCACTCTTCACTTCAGGGTCTCCTGTATCTGAGCGGCACTGCAGGTAAGTATTACATGACATACTTGGGAGAAAAGGAGCTACTTATATGTAAATTATCATTAGACTGGAAAAATACTGCAATCACTTCTGCAGCTTGACATCTCCCATGGGCAGAACAGAGTGAGGAAAGTGGGAGAAGTCCATCAAAATGAAATTCAGTTTGGAAACAGTCCAAAGAAGTACTTCTAAGGGAATATCATCTCTTAACATATCTCCAGTGCGAGGGAAAAGCCTGGGAAGCAGTCAGACTGGAAAAGACGTCAGAGCGATAACAGACATAGGATAAACTAGACATAAAATTGTAACACAAAATAGCTGTAAAAATTCCAGTGAATTTTTCAGCTGCATACATAAGGACTAAGAGATAATGAGGGTACAGAGGGACGGGGAAAGGGGTGATGAAATAATTAAAAGTGTTTGAATGGTATTGACACTGGAGACAGAGAAGAATTCTTCAGGGTGGTACATATGGGAGTGGGAGAGGGAAAATATAGAGGAATAATGGAATTACATTAACCCAGTGGTTCTCAAACTGTGAGTCAGGACTCCAAAGTGGGTCATGACCCCATTTTAATAGGTTCGCCAGGGCTGGTTTAGACTTGCTGGGGTCTGGGGCTCAAGCCCAAGCCCCACTTAGGCTTTGGGATAGTCTGTGAAGCAGTGGCATTTCCATCACTTGAGACATTAAATCTAGTCTGCACGAAACACTAGAAAATATACTGGAAGAAATAGTCAGAGATGAGCTAGATGACATGATGGGTCTTTCCACGTCCAACTTCTAGGATTCCGAAATGTGTATTCTGATGGTAGAGCAGCCTAATGGCAAAACATTTCCCATTTCACATTCCTTCCTTCTGTGCCATTTGACCCACTGAAAGAACAAAACTGTGAAAATGCAGAGAAAAGAATAAAATGATGCCACCTAGCAAGGATGTGAAAAGGAGATGGAAAAGAGATGTAGCGGACAAAATACATTGTTGACAACTCTGTTAAGAATCCCTGGGCAGGATGTGTCACACTAAAATATGTAAAAACATCACAAATCATGAACCTATGAAGGAAACAAAACAGGAAACATATCATGAATCATCAGAAAATGGGCCCTGGACCGCTTACACTGCTGAGTCAGAAGTAAAATAAATAATCTACTCAGAGGGGAAAATTACATGTAAATAACATTATAATACTGTGACACAAACTTACACAAGACAGGAGACTGGAAAGTCAAGTTGACACGTTGTCCCTGCCTCATCATGACATTGAGGGAAGGAAGAGGCACAGCAGCATAGTATATGCACAAGTGTAGGATGCCTCATTAAATAAACAGGCATGGCGTCTAACAAAAAAATACATTTAAAAAAGAAAAGAAAAGAAAAAGAAGTCAGAGAGGCCTAGGAAACCACTGGGCAAGTTGAATGAGAAGCAGCTTCTGTTCAGGACAGCTGTGACATTATCTGTGCAGAGCTCTGGTACATCAGCTTCCTGATTGCAACTCCCCCACAAGTTATTCATTGCTCTGTAACTTTGATTGAAAACTTGATAATAAAAAGAAAATGCATAGCTGCAGACTTTTCACTGTGCTCTGCAGTTTGGGGCCCCAGAGCACTGTTATTTTAAGCTTGGTTTTCCTTCCCAGGTTGGCTGTTGTCTCTTCATTGTGGGCTGGAAAATTTGAAACACCGATTGTTTGAAGAGGACATCGTACAACCTCTCGTGACATATCAACTGAGCTTTGGTTAATAAGGAACTTTGATTAATTGGTGCACAGTAAATCAGGGTTATAGTAGATTGGGTGAGCACATTACATAGTGAGATTCACCAGTTTTGGATACATTTGATGCAATTAACATTTAAACTGCTCGTCTGTCTTTTAACTTTACTCCTTCATGCATAGTACACTCACAGAGAAAGGAATGAAGCCTTTTAACTACCCTTGATTTGCAGCAGAACTCCTCTGGAGTTGCATATGGGCTGAAGGTAGTACTTGGCTCTACATTTTGGCATTTGATCAAAAGGGGCTGGGCTGTGTCTATCATTATGGAGGCAACCAGCTTACTCACTGCTTACCCCCCCAAAAAAGAGAATGAAAATATTACAAATTTGAGCAATACATTGACAACAAAAAAAACTGTTCAGTCATTTTCAGACCAGTTAAACTGATGGAAGTAAAGAGGTAATTTGAAAAACTTCCTCCCCACCAGCTCTCCAAGCATTTTAAGACCACTTGATTTTCTGCTGCACAGATGGTGTTGATGGGAAGGCTTTGGCTTCTTCAACCAGGGGATGCTATTCCAGGAAGGTGATGGGGAAAGATGGGATCCACCAGATCAGGAAGGGGGAAAGCATTTTGGACACTGACTCGCCAACATAGTGAGGAGGGTTTTAAACTAGGTTCAAAGGTGGCAGGTGACAAAAGCCCACACACAGGTATCAAAAAGGGTGACCTTAACAGAGGGCTAAATGTTGTGGGGTGGGAATGGAAAATTACAATAGGGTGGTTGGAGCAACAAGAGGGAAAAGAGTGGGGAAGTCTGCTCTGCATCTTAGATGTACATACACAAATGCAAGGAGCATGGAGAATAAACAAGAAGAACTGGAAGTCTTAGTAAACAAGCTCAGTTATGACTTAATTGGCATCACAGAGACTTGGTGGAATAAATTTCATGACTGGAATATTGTAATAGAGGGGTATCGCTTGTTCAGGAAGAACAGGGAAAAAGTGAGGCGGTATTGCATTGTACATCAAGAATGTATACCCTTGTTCTGCAGTCCAGAAAGAGGTAAGAGGGAGGACATCTGAAAGTCTGTGCCTGACATCATGGTAGGGATATACTAGAGACAACCAAATGAGGAGAAGGAAGTGAATGAAGCATTTCTGGGACAAATAACAAAAATATCCAAAACACAAGATCTGGAGAACTTTATCCAGATATCTGTTGGAAAAGTAATATAGCTAAACACACAATGTCCAATAAGTTCTAGAAATATGTTGGGGACAACTTCTTGTTTCAGAAGGTGGAGGAAGTAATCAGCATGGCTGCCATTTTAGACTTGATTCTGACTAACATGGAGGAATTGGTTGTGAATCTGAAGGTTGAAGGCAATTTGGGTGAAAGATCATGAAATGATAGATTTAAGGAAGGCGTGAGAGCAGCAGAATATGACCAATGGACTTCAAAAAAGCAGACTTCAACAAACTCAGAGCTGGTAGGCAAGAGCGCACGTGTGTAGCCCGATCTATGAATCGTATATTAAGTATATTGATTACTTTAGAATTCCCAGTTATCACTCTGAGGTTTGACAGTTTCTTGTCTCAAGATCAGGCCCAGTATTATAAAAAATATTGTTCAGTTGGGAACCCCGATGAGCACAGTTGCAACACTCACACTTGAGGAACCCTTCTGTATTTGTAATAATTTATTAATACATTTAGCAAAGTTACAAACACTCTAACCCAGCAAGGTAGATAGAGAGAATACAGAATGTACATCTGCGCATTCATATATTCACACCATCCCTTGCAGAACAACCTTTGAAATGTTAGCCATTGTCTTCTTCATCACCATCACCAGTGGCCATCATCCTGGCACCTACCAAGGGCTACATCTCTCTCTCCTCCCGCACACAGACTGGGATACAACTTTTATAATATGTTACACTGTCTAATGCCACTATGTCTAATGCATATTGAGTAGGGGATTCTCCCCTTTTCCTTATTTGTATTTCCTCACCCTACTAATGTTGGGGTGCCCTTTTCCTATAGGTCAGTATATTAATTATCTCAACTTATCATATACATCAATTTGTTGCCATGACACTTTTGTGATCAGACATCTGCAGATGTTCCCATCCTAAAATATCCAAAAGCTGGTGTTAGCTCATGTTCCTTTGGTTGGCTGGTGTCGTTATAGACAAAATTCCCCCTCAAACACTCTACTTCCGGTTCCCCAAAACTTGGTTCTCCCTCTGCATGGGGGGGCTGGACTAGCTGCCTCAAGGTCCCTTCCGGTTCTACATTTCTATGATTCTGTACCCGATTATCCCTTATTCAAATGTACGTTACACGTAATTAAGTAAATTTAATTTTAATTCATGGTTCAAAATGAGGTATGTAACACAGCCTGCCTTGCCTGTTAGTTAGCATGTGTTTTTATTATAATTGTAACTTCTAGTGTACAGATCTTAGATGTATGCTTGAAATTCAGTGCTTACAAAGATAGGATTCCTTGGAATGAAATGTGCTAATTAAATGTGTTACCATGGCCAGGGTGAATGCATTTCCACCACAGGAATTCTCCTGCATGAAGAAACAAATGATCCATTTCTAGTTCAGTACCCTGTCTCTGACAATGGCCAATGCTGGATGTTTCACAAGAAGCTGTATTCCTTCATGCATATAATGCATGTGATAGTGCAACACAGTCTCTGGAGCTGTGGAAGGAGGGAGTAGACATTTTTTTCTTGATTTGAACTAGTGGTTACTTTGTGACTTTCCTTGGCATATCATTCATGATTAAAGAAGCCATCTCTACTCCACCTCCCTCCTTCCTCCAAGTAGAGGTACTTATAACCAGGGAAAGGAGAAAAACTTAAGACTCAATGAAGTCCTCTAGGGACCTCACCATGTCAATTTCTTAACCTAGGAGGCACTCAGATACTAGAGCATTGGCACTGCTACAAAACCCTAAGAGTGACAGTGATCCATTTAATGAAGACAAGAATCTATATAGCCGTAAATTGTACTTGACCTGCAGGGTATTTCCTTCCCACCAGAATGAATTCCTTTGAATCACACTGAGCTCCTGCAACAAAACAACAAAATACCCCTTCCTGCAGAGCAGATTGAATTTTCCAATTCCAGGACTGTAGGTGACCAAAGATCCTGAATTAGCTGTAAATAAATCTGTAGCAGGTTTAGAAAACTAGACAACTCCTCAAAGATTTTTTTAAAATATTGAAGCATAACCTGCCTTGATTATATTTTTGTCAGTCCATGTCAATAGGTATTTCAGTTCAGTAGCTACTGTTGTTTAAACTTAATCAATGAAAGCCTATAAAAAGGAATGCTAATATATGCAGTCAGAAGTTGAAGTGGTGGCCGACAAGTTTATACATGACTGTAAATATGCAAACCTGACCTATATATTGGTCTCTGGATAGTGAATTTATGAGAATTCCTGGAGGAGGAGACCAGGATGGCTGGGTGTGTGAAGATGACACAATTCAATGTAATCTGCTTCTTGCTGGAAAACGTCTAGTATTAATGTTGCTGAACTGTTCCAAAAATAGATGAGCTTCATCATTAGCCTTCTGAGCAATCAAATAGAAGAGGCATCATTACCTAAATTATATCCCTTAAAAAGGGACTTTCACACTGGGTAAACTTAAAAAAGAACATTTAAACCAAAAGCAATTTTCACTGCCTGTAATTTTCTGTATTCCCCTAACACTCATTTAAATAAAAGCTTTCCTCCCTCGCTAGCCCGATTCTCTCTTTTCTTAATCCAACTGTGAAATCGTAAGACTCAGTATTTACGACAATAGTTTGTTACCGTGGAGACAGTTATATCGTCATACATTTAGTCTTATGATATTGCTTCTCTGAAGCAAATCAGGAAACAAACAGGGAAAGAAACAAACAGGGAAAGAAAATGTGATAGGAATGAGACCTCATTTAACCAGAAATGTCTATTTTAAATCCTTTTGATTACCACATTTGCAGCCTTTTAATAACAGGATCTTTAATACAGACGGTGTACCTAATTACATGCTACTTTGTTCTGCCATGTCAACTGCTTTGAATGTAAGATCTCTTTTTACTGTGGAATGTTTTGGCCTCCCTGCATCCTAATATAATACTGTGACAGTTTTTACAATTTCAGGCCATTGTCCTTCAGTGCAGTGTTATTGGGTCCTCTGGTTCGTTTTATAGCTGAAATCTTCACCAAAAAAAAAAAAAAAGGAAAAAGAAAGATTTATTGTTGTGCAGATGTGAGAGTGGATCCTTTTGGGATTCTAGGACATCTCCTGCAGTTATGTGAAACATGCTGTATATACAGTCCTCTGATTATCTTGGGATAGCTGAAGACTCTTTTGTGCAGTGAGATAGCGACACATTTGAAATATATACACATACTGGTGGATCTGTTGCCCCTGTCTGTAGTATCCTCTGTCTCTCAAGGTTATACACACACACGGATTTGTAATACAGAAGGTGCAGTTAGTTATAGAGACTAAACAGCAAAAAGCTTGAAGAAAAACAACAAAACAAAACACCGCCCTCTCCCCAACCAACGAACCTCCTAACTGTTGCTGGTCCCCAGAAGATACAAAACCGTAGGCAATTAAGACTGGCATGTGCCGGCATATACATATCTTCACCCCGAGTTCTGTGCCTCTGATCATTGAGCCTGTGGGGCTTCTATTGCCACCAGCTCAGTTTCCAAGGGTTCAATCCTTCATGCACACATGGCATTAACTTCCATGGGATTTCTACATGGTGAAGCATTTACTGGCTGCGGAGACTGAGGGGGAGCAGGAGGCAGATCTAGGGCTTGCAGGGAATGGGGTGCAGTAGGATGTTGATGGTAGGAGGGAGGCTGAGGACAGTGATGCAGGTGGGAGATGGGGGGGATAGCATGGCAACTCCCTCAGCCTGAGGGTAGGGGTTGGTTAGGGAAGTCCCCTTCAAGCAACCAGTGGAAGGCAGCATTGTCAACTCTCATAAACTCAGTTGTGGGATTTTGCTGCCTGCAGAAGAAGCTGTAGTGATAACGTGAGCAGCACAGAACTTCTCTGGTCTCAGAGCTGCAGTGGGCGGTGCAGAAAGGAGCGAGTAGGGGATGGGGCTACAGGGGAAGGGGCAGAATGGGGCAGGACCATGGGCGGAACATGGGTGGGGCTTCAGGGGAATTGGCAGATGGGATGGGGCCACAGACAGAAGGGGTAGAATGGGGGCAGGACCACACTTCTGGTGCTGCCCCTCCCCATTCCTTGCTTCAGCCCAGGGCCCCAAGAGACCTTAATCTGCCACTGGTCCTGGGGCAGTGGAAGGTAGGGGATGAAAGAGACAGGGACGTGGTTCTGCTGAGTCTCAGGCAGAGAAATCCCAGGGCAGCTGGAGGCAGATAACTGTTGCTGCTGGGTCAAGACAATGATAGGAAATGGAGGCAGTTCCCACATCTTAGGGGTGAGGAAAGGGTAAGTAAGTTGCCATCTGAGCATCCAGGGAGATGCATATATTTTTGTGAGCATCAAAGGTTGACTTTTTAAATCTGAAATTATCACACACACGGGCAGAAGCAGCGAGGGGAGTTAAAAAGTCAAGACAGACTAAAAAACAATTTGATTTTAAAAAATCTTTTGATTTTTCAGAGTCTGACTCCTGATTTTTGATCTCTTGAGGTTAGCAATACTTGGACTTATTGTCCCACATATCATCCCTGCTAACTGGGTAGTTCAGCCTAGCATCAAATAACTCCAGTGATGGCAATTCCACAACTTCACTTGGCAGTTTTTGCTGCTTTTGAAAATTTGTCCCATCATTTTACCCATATTTTCTCCTTTACAGCCTTAGCCTACTACTTTTCATTCCATCCTTGATAACTAGCTAGAATAATAATCTGAGTAATATTTGTAATATCCTTTTGCAGATTCAGTATGTATATCTCCTATGGGACTTCTTTTACCCCCCGACTCGAGTTTCTCAGTTTTATTAATCTTGCCTCACAGGTCTTATTTTCCAAACATTTTATCATTTTTCCTGCTCTCCTCTGAACTTCCTCCATTTTTCTGTTTTTTTTTCATTATTCATGGTGTCCCAAAATGAATTGAGATTAAGGTCTAACCAGGGAAGCCTAACAGAGAAAAATACCCTGCTTGTTTTACATTTTACTAATATTCCTATTCATAAAACCCTTATAGCACTTGTCTCTGAGTGTGACAGTGCTACACTGATGACTCTGATTCCGGTTATCATCCACTATAGTTCTGTGCCAGGTTATGGTATTGAAGCAATATCTCTGCATTCTATATTCATGCATTTGATTTTTCCTGTAGATAGGACTCATTTCATGTCTTTTTTTAAAAATCTCATTTTATTGACTGCACCTCATTTCTGCAATTTATCAACATCACATTGTATTTTAAGTCTGTCCTTTAAAGCATCTTGTGATCACTCAGTTTTCTTTCATCCCCAAACTTTATTAGTACACCCTGAACTCCAGGTATTAAAGTACTCAAAGGGAGAGGACCTGTCGCTTCTTCTACGTTTCCTCTGGGTCTTGCTCATCACCTCCACTCAACTTGACACTGAACCATTAAGAGTTGCTGTCGCTATATGATATTTTAGTCAAATGTCTCTTTCAAGATATACTATATCTGCTGAATTTTCTTCAACTGCAATGCTATCCCACTGTATCTCTCCAAATTTTATCTAAACACTCTACAACAATTTAAAGATAGCACAAAGTGGGATCCATATGGAAATATTCTCACAGCCCCCCTTCTCTCTGGCATGGTATGTAGCGGTGGCTTGTTCATTGTGTTAAGGGTTTTTATTTGTTGCTTTTTCCCTGTCCTGCCAAAGAAGAAATGAAGGGCTCAATCCTGTTAGTTGCTGAGCACAGTGGAGAAGTGCAAATGCACAGTAAAGGACAGCCCTTACTCCAAATAAAGTGAGGATAGAGGTGGAAATGGGCAGCATTTGAGTTTAAGGAGCAGGGAGAAAATAGTGTGTGTGTTTGTGGGAGGTGGACAAGGGGAAGAGACCGTTAGAAAATGGAATTGGGGAGGAAGAACCTGCTTTTAAATTTCATCCTTGGCCCTGTAAATCCTTAATGTGGGCCTGGCCCAAAAGCCCCAACTGCTTTCTGAGGAAACATTTGCGGACGGAGTAACAAGTTCATTCTTTGTTTCTTTTTAAAGATATTCAGAGAAACTCTTATTTCTTCAGCTGCAAACGTAAGATACTTGCCACCCTGCAGGAAGCCCACATGTCTGGCTAATCTTTGTGCCATGTATGGTTTTCTGTGCCTAATAAAGCCAGATAGCAAAGGCAGAACCTCAAATACGGATGGCTGTAGCCCTCTGCTGCATAAAAAGAAACAAACATTCATGTATATAGACACAATACTTGGTGATGTGTTATTTGGTGGGAAAGACACAAAGAGATGCTACTAACATTCTTGGAAACTTTCTGTCACCAAATGTGTTTTTAGATAGGATAAGAACTATTGAAAGTAAAAAGAAATTAAAAAGAAAGTCTGCTTATTAGTAAGCAGCATGAGCCTGGGGAGATGGTTTGGCAGGAGTTATTAGTATTACACTTCTGGTTGGTACTATAGTGATCGGTGAGGAATAAATGCAGAAATAGAGTTGGTGCAAATATGCACATAATGGTGCTTTGCTTCATGACTTGTGAGTTTGCCAGTTATCCTTAACACCTGAAAACAGCTTGCTTGTTCCACTTCATGAGTGTTCTTTTTTGCATATGCAACAATTAACTAAATAGAAAGGAATTCAGACTGCCAAGTTATTTTCCTGATAGCAATCTTAGTCATGTATAGTTATTTATTTCTCTGTGTTTCTATTACAAGCCTCTGAATAAGTAATCTAATCAAATGGGTTTTTTTTCCAGCTCATGAAATTTAAGTTGCATTAAGTATCTCTGCCACAGACTCCTGGCTTTTCCTTTCTATAGTCTTCCTTGAGAAGTATAAAGCAGGAAGGATTATGGAAGCCTATAAAGTTGATTCAGATGAAAGAACATCAGAGAAAAGGGGGGAGGGGAAGAGGGAGAAGTCTTCATATTAGTGTATCTAATCAGCCATCTGCTAGTGAGCAAGAGAGTTCAAGTAGGTGGTAGTTTGTTTGTAGCATCAAAGACATTTTTAATTTGGTGGAAAGGCTGGCAGACATCTTCACTTGCCAGAAACCATCGCAAAGCTATTAGACAAGATTTGCTAGTCTCCAATGCTGCATATTTTTTCTCTCTCATATCTTGAAGCTAACAAAAGGGCCTGGAGTTTGAGACCTCACATGTCTTGAGAATGGTTTTAGTGCTGTAGGAAAATACTTAACTCTCTGTAAACTGGAGGTATTAACAGATTTCACGCAAACTGTTGATCTTATCAAATAGCATATTAAGACAACTCATGGCCTGAGGCTGGGTAACGTGTCCTCTTCGAGTCTATATCCTGACAGTCATCGTTAGAATGAAATACAGTGAAAGGATGAACTTTTCATAAAAGGTGGCAATGTCAAAGCTGTTTAATAAGGAGGCTAATTGAGGCAGTACATTTGCATAGTTTACCAAATTATCAGACCCTCTCTGAACACTTTGACTAGAAAGCATCAGCTTCAGAATACTCCCACCAACTCCAAATAAGACATATGACAAAGCATCAGTTTTTCTGTTTTATATACCTCTTGGATCACTGGAACCCAAAACCTGCATTTCAAACTAGCACTCCTTCATCCTTCTCTCCTTATTAGGACCTCACATAACAAAATCCCATTGCTTCAAAATGAATTTATCTGCAGGGTAGGGGTGTGGCCACACAGAAAATGAGTGTTACTGGTTATGGGGAACTGGCTGCTGCCCCTCCCCTATTCAGAGTGGAAGAGCAGAGTATTGCCTGTTGTGATTTCCCCAGCTGGGAATCAGTAGAAGAGAGGAGTTAGTGGCCACTGTAGGTAGCTTCAGAAGTTGCTTTGGTTGTTCAAAAGGGAATGGTCCTCCTGCAGAGGGCTCCAAGGATTAGCCATGCACTACAGATGTTCACAGCAATTCATTGCTAGTTGGAGCCTCAAATTTAAAAGAAACATATAAGAAAACCAAAAATGTTACTGATTTTTTACATTAATCCTAAATTTTATAATACTAATTAGAAGGCTGGTCATACTGGTCCTTTATTAATATGGACTAGCACGAATAGTTAAGTTCCTGATGCTATAGATGTTGAGAGCTTGTTGGCAAAGGCTGCAGCTGCTGTTTGTAAAACAGCACTTACTGCTCTCAGCAGGCAGATTACAGCTGAAACTGACAAGCAAACATTATCATGCTCAGCTTTGGGCTGCTATTTCCATGGAAACAGAGGACTTCATTCTCCTCCCCCTTACATTGGCAGAAGTCATGAGTAATTCAATTGAAGTCAATGGAGATACACCAAAGTAAAACTGGGGTGGGAGGATAGTCAAGCCTAGAGATCATTTTATTTAGGTTCTTATACCTCACCCACCACTGCAGTATCTGAGCCCCTCCCTGGTATCTGAGGACCTGAGATGAGATTGGCAACAACAAAGGACGTTTTAAAAGAACTTCTTGAAACATTATCACATTAGCTATAATGAGGGTAGGTGTTTAAAGCTGTGGGACTAGATCCTCTGTTATGTTATTATAGCTTCATCAGTGAAAAGGGTCTGAAGAGCTGGTTGCTAAGGAATACCATTGGTGTCAAGGAATTCCTTGGGTAAGGTAAAGGTGGCAGAACAGTTGTACACTCTTATGTCTCTCCTTTACAACCTCCACTGTAGGTGACCCCCACATGTCCCAGAGGTGCCACTGTTCTCAAACTGTTATCAGCTGCTAGAATGCCCATTTGGGACTATAAACACTTTAATGTAAATTAAAGCTACCCAAACTTAGGCAGAGGGTCATACTGGTTTTTGGCCAGTCCCCGAATTGGGGAAATGCAAATATGACTCTAAGCTGAGCTGCTAAGAACTGCTGGCTACCAAATGAGCAGTGAAAGTGCAGTTTTGCAAACAGCACCATAAGTCTTCGGGAACAAACAGTTCAATGCAATCATTGTCATTCTGAAGTTGCAGCAGCACCAAAGGGTGTAATCCAGTATATAGTTATATATTGCTGGAGTAAGGATAAATAATTACAACGTTTTTATAGGGTTTACTGAAAGATTATATTTTAAAAAAATATTATCCAGTAACAAACGGAAGCACTATTTTATAAGGGATTTTGGGGGGAGGGCCTGGGCAGGGGAGAGGGAAATGATGAAATCTTCCATAGTCAAGATCCGTGTGTGATAAGATTATGCTTAGTTGTAATGATAAAAACTCATTTTCCAGATAAACATTGCATGATGTTTCCTAATAAACAATAGCACATAACAGGATGTGCCATGTATGCCGAGAAATGCATGCAGCTGGCATAACCACGCCACTTGAAGTATGATGTTGCTTTCATTTAAAAATTTGACATTATTAAATGATATATGTAAAGGTTCATTTACTTTCACAAAGATCTTGAAGATATTTTAATATAAATTTTTTAAATATAGATCTTGAAGTCTGTAATATATAAACAAAATTCAAGTTTTTATTTGCTACTGGATAATCTAGTTTTGTATAATCT
Organism: Macrochelys suwanniensis; assembly: GCA_033296515.1. NCBI lineage: Eukaryota > Metazoa > Chordata > Testudines > Chelydridae > Macrochelys > Macrochelys suwanniensis. Next base: position 81,360,359 of record CM065777.1, read on the forward strand.
CTCAGATAACTCTATAAAGATCTATAATTATGTATCCCAACTTCAGACATATATAAATATTCAGTATATATCTCTTCTGGATTTACACATCTCTCTACAGACTGGTGATAGATGTATGGAAGAAAAATCTACTATATAGATCAAAAATATGTACGATTACCTGCCCATAGGGCAGGTAGCGTATGTGTGCATTCAGTGTAAGGAGCTCCTGGCCCTCAGAGACCATGTATGGGCTTTGGAGACCAGAGTGGCTGAACTGGAGGAGCTGAGGGAGACAGAGAGGTACATAGATGAGACTTTCCAGGACACAGTAGAACAGTCCCACCCCGGTCTGACAGCCTCTGTGCTGTTGAGGAGGATGAAAGTCCCAGGGAAGGAGAGCATCTAACTGAAGCAGAGGGAAACAATCCCATAGTTGGGACCCTCCTTTCAGATGATGCTGTGGTATCCTCTCACACTGAGGATACGTCTCCGTGGGAGGGAACTCCAGCTATTAGGAAGAGACAGGTATTAGTAACGGGCGATTCGATCGTTAGAAACATAGATAGCTGGGTCTGCGATGACCGGGAGAACCACATGGTGACTTGCCTTCCTGTTGTGAAGGTTGTGGATCTCTCGAGACATCTAGATAGACTTATGTGTACTGCTGAGGAGGAGCTGGTGGCCGTGGTACATGTAGGTACCAATGACATAGGGAAGGATAGGAGAGGGGTCCTGGAGGCCAAATTTAGGCTGCTAGGTAAGAGACTGAAGTCCAGGACCTCCATGGTAGCATTCTCTGAGATGCTCCCCGTTCCACGCGCTGGGCCAGTTAGACAGAACTGCAGAGTCTTAATGTGCTGATGAGATGATGGTGTAGGGAGGAGGGGGTTTAGAATTATTAGGAAATGGGGAAACTTTTGGGAAAGGGGGAACCTATACAGGAAGAATGGGCTCCACCTAAACCAAAATGGAACCAGATTTCTGGCACTTAACATTAAAAAGATTGTAGAGCAGTTTTTAAACTAAGGGCTGGGGGAAAGCCGACAGGTGTGGAGGAGCATGTGGTTTGGACATCCCTTAGGGGAGGACCTATTAATAGAGAATGTCTATGCCAGAAACAGTCAAATAAAAAAGAGTCCCATTCAATTACATTTTGTAACGGCAGACAGCTAAAAGGAGACAAGTTTTTAAAGTGCTTATATACCAATGCTAGAAGTCTAAATAATAAAATGGGTGAACTAGAGTGTCTCGTATTAAATGAGGATATTGATATAATAGGGATTACAGAAACTTGGTGGAATGAGGATAATCAATGGGATACAGTAATACCACGGTACAAAATATATTGGAAGGACAGAACAGGTCATGCTAGTGGGGGAGTGGCATTATATGTGAAAGAAAGCGTAGAATCAAATGAAGAAAAAAATCATAAATTAATCGAATAGAAATTCCATGCTCTCATAATAAGAATATAGTGGTAGGGATATATTACCGACCACCTGACCAGGATGGTGATAGTGACTGAAATGCTCAGGGAGATTAGAGAGGCTATTAAAATAAAAAAACCTCAATAATAATAATAATGGCGGATTTCAATTATCCCCATATTGACTGGGTACATGTCACCTCAGGATAGGAAGCAGAGATAACATTTCTTGACACCTTAAATGACTGCTTCTTGGAGCAGCTGGTCCTGGAACCCACCAGAGGAGAGGCAATTCTTGATTTAGTTCTAAGTGGAGCACAGGATCTGGTCCAAGAGGTGAATATAGCTGGACCACTTGGTAATAGTGACCATAATACAATCAAATTTAATATCCCTGTGGCAGGAAAAACACCACAGCGGCCCAACACTGTAGCATTAAATCTCAGAAACACAAAAATGAGGAGGTTAGTTAAACAGAAATTAAAAGGTACAGTGCCAAAAGTGAAATCTCTTCAAGCTGCGTGGAAACTTTTAAAAGACACCATAATCAAGGCTCAACTTAAATGTATACCCCAAATTAAAAAACATAATAAGAGAACCAAAAAAGAGTGACCGTGGCTAAACAACAATGTAAAAGAAGCAGTGAGAGGCAAAAAGGCATCCTTTAAAAAGTGGAAGTTAAATCCTAGTGAGGAAAATCGAAAGGCGCATAAACACTCCTTTCGAAATGAAGTGTTAAAATACAATAAGGAAGGCCAAAAAAAGAATTTGAGGAACAGTTAGCCAAAGACTGAAAAAGTAATAGCAATTTTTTTTTAAGTACATCAGAAGCAGGAAGCCTGCTGAACAACCAGTGAGGCCACTGGACGATCGAGGTGCTAAAGGAGCACTCAGGGACGATAAGGCCATTGCGAAGAAACTAAACGAACACTTTGCATCGGTCTTCACGACTGAGGATGTGAGGGAGATTCCCAAATCTGAGCCATTCTTTTTAGGTGACAGATCTGAGGAACTGTCCCAGATTGAGCTATCATTAAACGAGGTTTTGGAACAAATTGATAAATTAAACAGCAATAAGGGAAGGAGGAGGATCCGGGGAACTACAGGCCAGTCAGCCTCTCCCCAATCCCTGGAAAAATCATGGAGGAGGTCCTCAAGGAATCAATTTTGAAGCACTTAGAGGAGAGGAAAGTGATCAGGAACAGTCAGCATGGATTCACCAAGGGCAAGTCATGCCTGACTAACGTAATTGCCTTCTATGATGAGATAACTGGCTCTGTGGATGAGGGGAAAGCAGGGACGTGTTATTCCTTGACTTTAGCAAAGCTTTTGATACATTCTCCCACAGTATTCTTGCTAGCAAGTTAAAGAAGTATGGCTTGGACGAATGGACTATAAGGTGGATAGAAAGCTGGCTAGATCATCGGGTTCCACGGGGAGTGATCAATGGCTCCATGTCTAGTTGGCAGCCGGTATCAAGCGGAGTGTCCCAAGGGTCAGTCCTGGGGCCGGTTTTGTTCAATATCTTCATTAATGATCTGGAGGATGGTGTGGATTGCACCCTCGCAAGTTTGCAGATGACACTAAACTGGGAGGAGTGGTTGATACGCTGGAGGGTAGGGATAGGACACAGAGGGACCTAGACAAATTAGAGGATTGGGCCAAAAGAGATCTGATGAGGTTCAACAAGGACAAGTGCAGAGTCCTGCACTTAGGACGGAAGAATCCCATGCACTGCTATAGAGTAGGGACCGAGTGGCTAGGCAGCAGTTCTGCAGAAAAGGACCTAGGGGTTATAGTGGACGAGAAGCTGGATATGAGTCAACAGTGTGCCCTTGTTGCCAAGAAGGCTAACGGCATTTTGGGCTGTATAAATAGGAGCATTTACAGCAGATCGAGGGACGTGATCATTCCCCTCTATTCTGCATTGGTGAGGCCTCATCTGCAGTACTGTGTCCAGTTTTGGGCTCCTCACTACAAGGAGGATGTGGAAAAATTGGAAAGAGTCCAGCGAAAGGCAACAAAAATGATTAGGGGGCTGGAGCACATGACTTATGAGGAGAGGCTGAGGGGACTGGGATTATTTAGTCTGCAGAAGGGAAGAATGAGGGGGGATTTGATAGCTGTTTTCAGTTACCTGAAAGGGGGTTCCAAAGAGGACGAATCTAGACTGTTCTCAGTGGTACCAGATGACAGAACAAGGAGTAATGGTCTCAAGTTGCAGTGGGGGAGGTTTAGGTTGGATATTAGGAAAAACTATTTCACTAGGAGGGTGGAATGGATTACCTAGGGAGGTGGTGGAATCTCCTTCCTTAGAGGTTTTAAAGTCAGGCTTGACAAAGCCCTGGCTGGGATGATTTAGTTGGGGATTGGTCCTGCTTTGAGTAGGGGGTTGGACTAGATGACCTCCTGAGGTCTCTTCCAACCCTGATATTCTATGATTCTATGAGTCACCAGGACCAGATGATATTCACCCAAGAGTTCTGAAGTAACTCAAATGTGAAATTGCAGAACTACTAACTGTAGTCTGCAACCTATCATTTAAATCAGCTTCTGTACCAGATGACTGGAGGATAGATAATGTGACGCCAATTTTTAAAAAGGGCTCCAGAGGTGATCCTGGCAATTACAGGCCTGTAAACCTGGCTTCGGTATTGGGAAAATTGGTTGAAACTATAATAAAGAACAATATTGTCAGACATATAGATGAACATCATTTGTTGAGATAGCGTCAACATGGTTTTAATAAAGGGAAATCATGCCTCACCAATTTACTAGAATTCTTTGAGGGGGTCAACAAGCATGTGGACCAAGAAGATACAGTGGATATAGTGTACTTAGATTTTCAGAAAGCCTTTGACAAGGTCCCTCACCAAAGGCTCTTACGCAAAGTAAGCTGCCACAGGATAAGAGGGAAGGTGCTCTAATGGATTGGTAACTGGTTAAAAGATAGGAAACAAAGTGTAGGTATAAATTGTCAGTTTTCAGAATGGAGAGAGGTAAATAGTGGTGTCCCCCAGGGGTCTGTTCTGGGACCAGTCCTATTCAACATATTCATCAATGATCTAGAAAAAGGGGTAAATAGTGAGGTGGCAAAATTTGCAGATGATACAAAATTACTAAAGGTAGTTAAGACTCAGGCAGACTGTCAAGAGCTACAAAAGGATCTCTCAGAACTGGATGACTGGGAAACAAAATGGCAGATTAAATTTAATGTTGATAAATGCAAAGTAATGCACATTGGAAAGCATAATCCCAACTATACATATAAAATAATGGGGTCTAAATTAGCTGTTACCACTCAAGAAAGAGATCTTGGAGTAATTGTGGATAGTTCTCTGAAAACACCCACTCAGTGTACAGCGGCAGTCAAAAATGCGAACAGAATGCTGGGAATAATTAAGGAAGGGATAATAATAGGACGGAAAATATCATGTTGCCTCTATATAAATCCATGGTATGCCCACATCTTGAATATTGTGTGCAGATGTCATCGCCCCATTTAAAAAAAAAGATATATTGGAATTGGAAAAGGTTCAGAAAAGGGCAACAAAAATGATTAGGGGTATGGAACGGCTTCCATATGAGGAGAAATTAATAAGACTGGGACTTTTCAGCTTGGAAAAGAGACGGCTAAGGGGAGATATGATAGAGGTCTATAAAATCATGACTGGCATAGAGAAAGTAGATAAGGAAGTGTTGTTTACTATTTCTCATAACACAAGAACTAGGGTCTCCAAATGAAATTAATAGGCAGCAGGTTTAAAACAAATAAAAGGAAGTATTTCTTCACACAACGCACAGTCAACCTGTGGAACTCTTTGCCAGAGGATTTTGTGAAGGCCAAGACCATAACAGGGTTCAAAAAAGAACTAGATAAATTCATGGAGGATAGGTCCCATCAACGGCTATTAGCCAGGATGAGCTGGGATGGTGTCCCTAGCCTCTGTTTGCCAGAAGCTGGGAATGAGCGACAGGGGATGGATCACTTGATTACCTGTTCTGTTCATTCCCTCTGGGGCACCTGGCACTGACCACTGTCAGAAGACAGGATACTGGGCTAGATGGAATTTTGGTCTGACCCAGTAGGGCCATTCTTATGTTCTTAATAGCCACCATTGCTGTTGTAACCAGGTATATACTGATCTTTCTGTTCATAAGATATTTATACACCCGAGTAGCACAATCTTACTGGATCATTGTGATTTGGCTGCGGTTGCTTCTTTCTACAGTGGAAAGAAGATCTTCAATTCATCATTAAAAAACCACATTTCTTTGCTTCTGAAACAACAACATCTAACACACTTGAGTCTTACACAACACTGAGGGTTGGCTGAGTACATTGTCAACAAGAGGTTTTTTTCTAAACTGACAGTGAAATAAATGCTTTTCTTGTAATGCATGATTTGTAGAGTAGGCGGCTGCCTGAATCATGGACATTAGAGACAAAACAGACATCACAGGTCATTTAGTCCATTCTCCCATCAGTGCTGGATGGTTCTTTACAGTATATGCTCTCTTGTTTTGTCTAGCCTAGTTTTAAAAGATTCAAAACACTGGGGCTCACAAGTGCTCTGCTTAAACTGACCACTCCTAAAATACATGACTATAACTGTAATTACGGTTGCTATGGGGTCTTATATTGAGTATACATCTCTCGGTGTATGTATGCATGGTGCATGCAATAAGAGGTGTGACTACAGAATGTTTGGACATACCTGAGCTACCTTTGGTCTAGCAATCTTGAATAACAATAACAGTGAAGCTATGGAAGCATGGGCTGGATATGAATTCAAACAGCTATCCCATGCTGCCATGGCTTCAGTGCTATTATTATTGGAGCTAGATCAAAGCTAGCTCAGGTATGTCTACGTGTGTTGCAGTCATACCTCTGACTGCAGCATAGACTTACGTAATGTGTGCCACTACGATGGCTTGAACTGTAGGCTTTCCTTTTCTTTACTTCAATGACACATTCCTTGTCATCACTGTGCAGATGAAAAATGGCTGCCCATTGATCAAAAACCGCAGTGGAATGTCACTAACACAGAAAAAAGTGTAGAGTTTCCAAGCTAAAAGAGATGTGTTAGTATTACATTGAAAACTACAGTATTGCCTAGCTGAAGTCATGGGAATTGTCGGCATGGGCCTTTGGAGCCCCAGCAGATCCCCTCAGCTTCCAGTAGATCTGATCTATATGCGAAGGGGAGATGTTCTACACAATTAGTTATTGATATTTAATATTGAAATTTATGCACCTCCCCTTTTGAACTGCTTTCATGTTAATGCCCTCCCATCCACCAGTGCCAGGAAATACTAGAGAGAGAGACTGACTTTATTCTACCTTCCAGTTCTATGGACTTCATATTTCAGGGGTGTTGCATGGTTGTAAAGGAATGCAGCATTCAGCTCACTATATTAAAATAAACTGCAGTAGCCTCAATCAATAAATGCAGGGTCTAATCCTGTAGAGACTTGAGCATGTGATTATGGGCATAAAGTTAAATATTCTGACTGAAGTCTGTGCCTTCTTACATGGAGTAAAGATGCTCATGTACCCAAGTTTCTGCAGGATCAGTCCCTAGATAATTATCTTCAATTGCTTATTTTTCAGAATCAAGTTCTTGCTTTTCCAGGGCATTGTTTCACTAGAGGCAACCCTGAGCTAATATATAATGGGTCACACTTTATAGTTTTACAAAGAGTTTATAAAGGATTAATAGATGTTTTAGTAAACGGCTAATCAATTGTTATGGATTTTTATAGAATCCAGCAGGCCAATAGGTTGCTGCCACCATTGATTATAACCATCTATAATGCCGCGTCTTCTTGTGCTTGTAACCATCAACAACCCATACTCCTCATGTCTGTAACATGCCAATAACATCTATCAATCATTTATTAACCCTTTACAGGTAGACTCAATATAAAGTGTGACTGTATATTCTTAGCAAGGCTAATTCTCTCTCCAGATATTGCTGTTCACCATTAGCATGTAGTTGCAGCAAATTGTAGACATGTGTCATGAAAACTCTCTATTCTCTGCTTACATGGACAATGACAAGAGAACTAACAGTTGAAACGGTTGGATTTTCTGATAATCTGAACTGAATTTCCCTAGGAAGAAATAAGATCTCTCAACTTGAAAGGTCTTTCATGTGTGCAGTACATCCCTGGGTCCCCATTGACTCTGGTTTCAGTGACAGTTGACACTCACGGGTGTTTGGAAGGTGTTTGATACTGTAAGGTTATAACAATGCCAATATTCATTTATTACTGGGGCTCTGAACAATGAGCACTCACTGAACGAATATGAGTTATATAGCACTGATTGTTTATTTCATCTTGTCATCTTCATCTTCCTTATGAGAGAGAAGTGGATCCATGTTTCCCACACGCCAGCCACCGGCTGGTAAGGAGCAGCTGCTGCTTCTTACCAACAATATTCATTTTTGGATCAATTTTAGCATATTTTCATATAATGCATATACTATATTCTTCTCTGGTCTTGTGATGGAGTTTTACAGGTAGCTTTGCCATTTTTCATTTTCACATAAAAAGCTCTGACCAGCGAGCCTGTCTGGGCACAGTCAAGTGAGTTTAAACTGAGAAATGCCAAAAAATCTGAGAACCTTTTTGGCTGATGATCTGCTAGGTGTGGATTTGGACCCATACAATACCCTGCAGTCTCCAGGGCTGTGATTATCTCTCAGCGTTACTCGTGTTAAAATAATGGCATCAGCTGTGGCTATAGAAAGCTGCAGATATGTTGGCAGACCCCTGCCTGGCAGGTTGCTGCAAGACAACTCACTAGTGCACCCAGGAGTTGAGGACCTCTAAAAATACAAGGCAATGGGGAGACAGGGAAAGTAAGCTTCAGCTTCTCTAGATCCGTTTTGTTTGTAGTTCAATGGGCTTTGAGCCTACAAAATCTGGGACTTACATAACTTTCTATTTGGGAGTCAGATGTTTGGAGTATATGTTCATGATGGCATGCTGGAGGTGCAAAATTTTGCTTTTTGACTCACCAGAAGTAGTTGCTGGGGAAACAAACAAACACATCACCAAGCCATTTTGTGGAATCCTGTTTTGTCACGTAAAACTTGCCATACACATATTGTGATTTTTCCCCAGCTCTAACTAAAAAAAAATTAGCAAATAAATTATTCAGTTAATTTTGCAAATTATTCTTCAGATAAAATTATTTGATAATTAGTATTTGAGCAGTTCTGCCAAGTAAGATGGAGGGCATTTAAATAAATTGGAAGGAATTTAACTTGCAAAAGATGGAAAGATTTTTGAAGGATGGCACAGGAATTCACTACAGGGGTAGGTGCCAAAAAATATATAACGACACTCTGGGAGGTGAAAGAGACACACAGAATTTCACTCAAGCTGTAATTACACATGAGACATAGAGACAGCAGTGCAGAGAGAAAGAGAGAGAGGTTTAGCCTTGGGGAAAAGCTGTGTGCTACTGTGAAGAAAAATACCTTGCAGCTTTTTACTTATTTAATTTCAACAGGAATACAAGCAGAACAATTATAATTATTATTTCTACTGGATTAATGAGTGGATTTACTAATGGACTTCACCTGTATACCCACTGGTGCGCAGACGTGGAATCTGATATTTCAGGATCAGTTCCTGAAGTGTATATTTGATCTTAGCCAATAAATCCTACCAGCTGCTCCACATGGGTGGATCCCTATACTAGTGCCATTAACCACCATTTGCTTTAATGGGCTACTCATTTATATAAATATTGACAAACACAGAGCAGTTTGCAGAATTAAGGCCTTACAATGGCATTATGATGGACGTGCTTTGCCTTGGTAACAGGGACTGCACCTGTGTGAAAAGCCTAAAAATGATAAAAGCAAGAACACTACAACTTTCAAATACAAGAATGCATCTGTTAGGTTGCTCAAAATGGCTGTTCATAAGTACTGTAATATTTTAGTGTAAGGTATCTGACTGACCTCTATTTTCTGAGGATTACTAAAGATTCCCCTTTTTTAGCCTGCATCATTACCATTCACAGTCAGCATTAACTCTTTGCTGCCTAGCATTTCTCACTGAGGCAAATCTCAACCAAGTGGGCTATGTATTTTTATTATTACTTAAACCAGATTAATAGAACAACCCATGCTATTTCAATTAGAAACATTTCACAAAACTTTCTATATTGCATTTTTTTTAGTAGAAGTCCCCTCTCTTCTCATTTTCCCTATTATAGCTGCTCCAGTTTTTCTCTGTACATTTTGTTTCCATTTCAGTTTGTCCTGTTGTACAATTTATTAATGAGCTAAAGTGCTTTGCAAATGCGGGAAGCAATTTAGTATTTGCTCCACTCTCCCTCTCTTCCAAAGTATTATCCTGACTGTTTCTTCTCCAGATTAATAGATGGTATTGAAAATGGGAGTCAAACTTTTCTAATTGGGTGCCACATAATGTCACATTGCCATTTTTCAAGCTGTGTATTTCTTAATGCAGTCTCAGGGGTCAAAATCGAAAGTGCTCAGTCTGCATGCAGCCAGCTAATGCAGAGAGATTAGGAGGATATATTTTGTTAGAAGTTTTCTTAAAGAGCAAATAGAGCTACTTTGGTGCTTAAAAAACTGTCCTCCTCCCAGCACAGTCACAGACTTTATATGACAGTTCAACAGTGTTGTCAAGTCTCAAAATATTATCCTGAATCTTGTGATATTTGGTATTTTTCTAAAAGCCTCAATTCCTGGAATCAAGTGATTACATAAATATCTTTTTCACGTTGGAAACAAAGTAAGTTTCTAGCCCTTGTGGCTGCAGAGAAAAGCCTGAAAACATGAGCCTAGCGCACCCTAAAGTCTCAGAAACCATAAGACAGAAAAAAGGACCTAAATTTCTGATTTTTAAAATCTCATGATTTTTAAGGCCTGACTCATGATTTTTGAACATGTCCCTGCAGTCCCGGGGGTCGGGTGTCTCCACGTGTGGCTCCCGCCCCGACCACCGGAACTGCCGTCAATGGGAGCTGCAGAAGCGGCGCGCAGAGACCCCTGCGCCTAGAAGCCACTGCCAGAGGGGTGTGCAGGTCACTTTGGGAGCCACATTGCCCAAGGTAAGCACCACTCCCACCCTGCACCCTAACCCCCTGCCCAAGCCCAGGGCCCGCACCCAAACTTCCTCCCAGAGCCCGAACCCTGCACTCCCTCCTGCACCCCAATCCCCTATCCCAGTCCAGAGCCCGCACCCCTAACCCCTCCCACACCCCAACCCCCTACCCCAGCCCAGAGCCCAACCCCCACACTCCCTCCTGCACCCAACCCCACTGCCCCAATCAAGGTACCTCACTTTATTTTAATTTACTTCCTATTACTTATAATATAGGAGGAGGATGAAGAAAAAAAGAATGAAAAACAGTGGGGGGGGAGAGGGGGAGGATAAGAGAGAATGTTCTTTTTCTTGTCTGGGTCCCAGGGGAGGCCCCCAAAAATGAAGCTGTGCGCAGGACCCCACTAACTCTAAATCCGCCACTGGTTGTTTGTGGTATGACTTAATTTTTCTCAGTGTATAGAACTAATAACATTGGTAGAGCTGAGGCCTTCACAGCCTTGGCTGGCAGGTGTGGGACATTTTCAGTTCAGCTTTAAATTGCACCCTCATCCACCTCTTCTCCCTCCCCCCAACAAAAGTCCCTGATGACCTCTGAAAGTGACCAAGTTTAACACTAGAACAACATACTTTGCATTTTTATGCTGCCTTTAATGTGAATTTCTCAACGTGCTCTGCAAACACAGGCATTGCCAAACTGGATGAGACCTGTTGTCTATTTAAGTCCAAACTTCAGTAGAAGGAGCAAGAAACCTTATTATGGAGTAACCCACTACATACAGGGGATGGTTGTTCCTTACCCCTTTCAGTTAGCTGGTTTCCATCTCTCCAAGGCATTCATATTGTTCCCCCATTACCACAGGATCTGAGCATCTCACAATCTTTAATGTATTTATGCCTCACAACACACCTGGGAGGAAGGCAATTGCTATTATCTCCATTTCACAGATGGGGAAGTAAGACACAGAAAGACTAAGTGACACGACCAAGGTCACATAAGGAGTCTGTGGTGAAATAGGGATTTTAAACCAGGTCTTCCAAGTGCCCTAACCACTGGGCCATCCTTCATCTCTTTAGGATTATGTCCTGAATCATGAGGATTTTTATTCCTTGTAATGTTTTATCTAATCTGATCTAATTGTGGATGATTCTATAAGTGTTTATGCTTCTTCTAAATCCTGCTCAGCTCTTGGCCTTAGTGATATTTTGGGCAATAAATGCTACATGTTAATTATTCATTGTGTAAAAAGAGAATTTCTGTCTAACAGCTTTAAATCGATCTCCTTTCAGTTTCTTTAGATGTCCCATTATTCTTGTATTAGGATAAGAGTGAAAAGGGATGCCCAATTTACCTCCCCCCATACCAATAGTTATTTTTAAATATCTTTATTATCGTGTCCTTTTTATGCATCTTCGAGCTCTAAACTAAACAGGCTCATCATTTCAATCTCTTCTCCCACAGTACTCTTTCTATGCCTCTAATAATTTTTGTCCTCCATCTCTGAACCACTTCTATTTCTGTTGTATCATTTTCTAACGGGGGGACCAAAATGGAACAGATTGATAGTGCATCGTTGCCCTGAACAATTTGTATAATGGCCTATTTACAGTTTTATTTTCTATCCCATTCCTTATGCAGGTCCTTATGCAAGGCACCTAAATCCTGTTTTTTAAGCTCCACTGTGATCCACAAAACTCCTACTCAGCTGCCACCTCACCCTGTGGGCCTAAACTCATGCAGTGCATAATTTTTTGCACTAAAAGTTTCCTAGGTGCCAAGTTTCTGCCTTGGGCATGGACACTTCTGCCTCACTGCAGGCATCTGGGCCACTGGACTACACAGTAGTCTGATGTTGGTCTCCCTCAATCTCTCTTGTTGAAGTTGTTCCACTTTAATTAAATAATTGAATAATAAAATATTAATTAGGCAAGAGCAAGAATGACTCTATAGCCCAGTGGTTAGAGCACTCACTTGAGAGTTCACAGTTCCCTGTTCAAATCCCTTTGGTTTAGCAGGCAGAGGGGGGACTTGAACTGGGGATCTCCTATAGCCCAGGTGAGTACCCTAACCACTGGCCTAAAGATTAGAAGGGAGAGTCTCCGCCTTCGTCCCCACAGCTGTTTAGTGTGGAGTTAGGCACTGAACATGCTTACAGGACTGGGCCCCACAAGCAAGTTAGGCAAAGGAATGCCTGTCCTCCCGTAAGCAGAGATAGGCTCCTCCCTGCAGCCAGGATTTAAGCCTGCCCTTCTCACTGAGCCAGAGACCTTGGATACCCTCCTCTCCTCAGCATCTCCCACTGGCTGTCTTAAGTGGCCCTCTGCCTACCATACTGGCTTTGTGGACTGCATTCTAAGACTCCTCTCTCCCCATTTATCATATAGAAGCCTAGGCACCTAAGTCAGGCTTTGCGGATCATGGTGTTGTCCTAGGTGCCTAAAAGTTAGGCATTGCAATGCTTAGTGTTGGATCCTTACAGAGCCAGACCTGACAGTTTTCACAAGTCCTTTTTAGAAGCTATTTGAAAGCCTGACAGCATGGCTTACCTTGCTAAATCAATAGCAGAGGGTATTTCTCTTCTAGCTTCCTAAAAGGTGCTAATGGGAGGGCTCCCAGGCAACATGCATGGCAACAAACAGTGGTTTGCCATGGCTAGTTATTTGTTTGTGCTTAGAGTTCCCTGAGAGTGGAGCTCACGAAAGGAAAGGAGTTCCCTTCTACCCTCCCCACCCCAAGAACCTGGGTGGGCTCCACTTTAATGTAACAGTCCACGCCACACACAAAAGCCAGACCTTTTTCTCTTCTTCCCTGTTTGAGAACTATGTTACCTGGAAAATAAACGGTAGCCACTTTCTCTCCCTGCTGTGATCCTGAAGCAACAACTGCTCCTTGACAGTGCTGCTATTAGACCCAACCCAGCCCAGCTGGAGCCAATTTAGAGCCACTCTACTGTGGCAATCAGCAGCTCCCTGAAACGAGGCAATAAGGCAAAACGTCTGCTCTATAAGCCCTGTGGAAGCAGCAGCCTGTAGTGTGCTTTGTGGTTCACTTCTGCATAGAGCTCCTGGGAAGTGCTTAGGCAGAGCCAAGGTTCCAGCCTATTTGGAGGCGCAGAGGTTATGATCTGGGTGTGGTGCCTGTGAAGCAGAGACCCTGTAGAAGCCGTTTACTAGTTTGTTTTTTTCCGATAAATGCCTTGTGGCTTTGACACCTTAAATGAAGTTTGTCTGAGTCACTTGTAGCAAGCCTTCGGCGAGCACTCGGCTCACTGACATACTCCAAATTACTGAGGTGTCCCAGAAAAAAGCCACAAGGCACTTTCAGGCCCTTGTGAGAAAAGAAAGTCTTTCTTTGAAGAGAAAACACAGCAGTTCAAAATCATTATGGTGTGCATTGCATTACATTTTACAATACAGCTAACTGTGCTTTCCCATGGGGGAACAAGGAGTCCCTCAATAAAATTAGCAGCTGTTGAGTTCTGAATAAAAGTGACTACTTCACACAAGATAGTCCTGTGGACTTCACTGCCATAGGAGTCACCACCTCAAATAGAGTAGATTTGGGGGTTTTCTTTCTAAAAAGGGCTAGATAACTGAGTATAAACAATAAGAGAAACATGGTGCAGGAGGCACTATCTTTTATTGGACCAACTTCTGTTGGTGAGAGAGATAAGTTGTTGAGGTTACACAGAACTCTTCTTTGTGTGGCTCATCACTCTCCCCAACTACACAGGCAAGGGCTGTGCTTTGCGGTGGGGGAGCATAATGCCTGCCTGAGGGGGGGTAATGCCACCCCTTGCCCCCTAAACTATGCCCATATTAAAAAATGGGGGGGCATGTCCCCCTGGCGCCTCTGGTTCTGGCACCATTGCACATGGGCCTACATTTTCAAGTGACTAGTGATTTTGGGCACTCAACTTGATTTTCAGAGAGTGGGTGCGAAACACTTTCTTCAAATCACGCCCTTGGAAAGGAGTCTCCACTGGATACCTAAAATCACCAATCACATTTGAAAGGCCCTGAGCTTTACGAAATAAGCGAAGAAATTCATCAGTCCTCAGGCTAACCAAATCTCCCCTCTCCTTATATTACTACTGTAGAGAGACACGTGTACATTCTATAAGAGTGAAATTCACCCCAGGGAAGGTTAGTGCAAGGCCTATGAATCAGTTGGCTCTCAGATGTATTTTCACAGCTTTCATGGAAGTCAGTGTGTATCCGGGGATAGGATTTGGTCCATCCCAAGTCTCTCTAAAATCTGAACCCAGTTGTCTTTAATAGCCACTCTATTCAATACAATGACAAACTTTCTAATTCAATGCAAATCTTGCCCATCTGGTCCAAATCCTGTTCAGCCAGGGGTGCAAAAGACAATGGCAGGTGTGTTCTTGGCACAAGGAATCCAGCCAGCACAGAGTAGGATCCCACAAGGCTGACTAGCCAATATACTCTATGGTGCTCTTTGTTATTCATTGCATGCAGTGCACACTGCTGGTGGCAAAGTGCTGCAGCTGTCATTATATGGTACATGCTCAGTGCCTTTATTGCACAAGCTGCTCCTAGGCAGAGGCCTATCTTTTCGCACAGTCTTGCCTTGGATTACACACACACACACACACGTCAGAGCTTGCACATTTGAGAACATTGAAGAATGAGATTTTCCTGGCTCTTGATTATCTTATTGAGAATCCAGCAAGAGTCAAGTTCAGGAATAAGGTTCTCTGGGACATTTTGAAACAAGACTATTGTTGTGGAAGAAACTCTTTTGGGATGGAAAAGTCTTTCAAGTGTAAACTAGATATGTGATTCTGGCATTTCTGAGACAGCACAGAATACACATGGCTTTATCAGCAGCAGCTTCCTTTAGCTCCATGGTGTTTTTCACAGAGGACATTTTTCTATGTTTTCTCACAGAACCCAGAGTTGTAATAGGAAACTGAACAAGCTCCCCCCTGTGAATTTATTATCTTCATGTCTAACATTGCAGGTTTATTTTTCATTTTTTAGTTCTCTTTAACTATAAATCACCTTGAAGTCTTGAAAGAGTAATTTTTAAAACTCACATGTTCCAGCTTCATAAAAGAGATCCCATGATGGGTGTGACTAATCTTAAACATATCCCACATATGAGTTTTTATCTAAATGTAGCTTAAGAATATGAAAAGAGAACTAAATATTTGTTTCCTTCTGTTCAGAGCAGACAGAATAATAAGTGCATTCAGAATAGTTTGGGGTTAGAACATAGGTGCTGGAACTGTGGGTGCTACCATATCCCTTGGTTTGAAATGGTTTCCATTATATCCAGGGTTTACAGTTTGGTTCAATGGCTCTCAGCACCCCCACTATACAAATTGTTCCAACACCCCAGGTTAGGATCTGACAGTTCAATAATTCTATGTATTTCAGAGGCTAAAGCTGCCCCCCATACACTTAGCATCCAGTCTTTCTGACAAGCTTCTGTATTGTTTTCTTTTACTTGGTTGTTTTGGGGAGTGGCTTCTTCTCCCCCTAGGCTGAGTAGATCCATGATTACTTGCTGGCTCCAGGCAGGAGTGCGTCTAGTAGCATTCTGTGTGTATAGAGCCGGCCTGGTTAGTTGTAACAAACAACAAAGGTAGACTTCTAGGTTGCCCACCTTGGTGAGCACATCAGGAAGACATTTAAAAATACCCAGGGATTTGAAAGGGTGGGGAGGGGAGATTCTAGTCTCTGTGAATCTTGGGCAGTGGAGTTCAAAATTGTGACTGAAGTGGCCACTGTTGCAGGGAGAGGGGAACAGTAGGGAAAGGTGCTGGAGCACTGTTAGGGTCAACACATGTAATGACATGTCTACACTCGCTCTACCTCACGCTAAGTAGGTTGACTGTGTCACTCGGGTAGGCGGTGTTATGATATCACTGAGTGCTTACATCGGTGGGAGACAAAAATGTTGGTGTAGACACATGCACAGCGAGGTTGATGCAAATCTACTTACATCAACCTAACTTTATAGTGTAGACTAGGTTTTAGTGGCATCTCACTTGTTGGGGCACTTCTGCACTGGCTCAATGCCCAGCTACTGCTGCTCTCTCATAAATTCCACACAGACCTGCACCCAACTGTAACGTCCCGCAGTCACACCCTGTTCTTCTGCACATGGTTTTGTCCACAGTTCCTGGGGGTTTCTCTCTGCAGCCAGCTTCTCGGCAGCTCTTGGCTTGCCATGCCCTGATGCTTCCCAAAAGAGCCCAGTCATTTCCCAGCTCACGGACCTTCCTCCTGACTGGCCAAGAGGAAGGGGCTGTGCAGTGGGAAGGGGGTTGAGGGGGATCATAGTGTCAGCTTATCAAGTTCACCACAATATATAGCCAAAGTCCTACCTCAGATATGTGAGCATGGACTCTTCTTGCTAGCAGGGGGAATTGCACTTGTGTGTCTGAAGGAAAAATTTGGCCCAGATCAAGACTCGAACTCAAGTTTTTAATGATGAAGGAGTAGTGCATTGATCCACTGTGTTATCTAGCCTCCAGTGTTTGGCACCTCCTGGAAAAGAATTTCTCAGCAAAGACTTTTCAGAGTGACACCACTAAGCTGGGGGGTATTGTGAAAATTGGAAATTATGCAGTACCACAGTAAGCTGCAATAGTGGGCTGCTCATGCCAAGAGGAGAAGGTTTATGTAAAATAAAATGCATGCCAGGGGGATCTTTTTCTGATGCTCTTAAATGCTCAACATTCAGTGGAGCTATCCCAAGTTAAATGCTTTTGGATGAACCCTTTATTAATTTAACAAAGTTTTTGAGGCAAATGTCAAGTTAGCCGATGCTTACTCAAATTCCATAGTTATTTTAAAACAAACACTTGATTAAAGGACAAACAGCTCGTCAGATTCCCTCTGCCTTTTCCTTATGCGAAACGTTAGTTTCCAGGAGTAACGTTGGAATTTTTTAAACGCCAATAGATGGCAGGACTGTGCCTAATACAAAATAAAGACGTTCTAAAACATGCATTCAAGGGGATCTGCAAAGGATATTTTAAAAATTGGGCGTGTACTCTCTTTTGTATAAAGAAAGAATTTCTGCCTTTGAGACTCTTTTTTAAAAAGATTTTTCTTTTCTGCTTTCTTCTGTAACCCTTCTGCCAGGTGGAGCTGGCAGCAACAAGGGCCAGGTTCAATAGCTAGGGGTTCCTCTTAACAATACAAAACAGAACCAGCTCGAGCCCCCGTGCAGTAGCCTGGGAAAATGCAACACCACCGCTGGTTGCCTCTAAGAGGCAATACTTCCCCACTTGCAAGTGCTGAATCTGTGCAGAGCAAAGAAAACTTTTAATAAAAGGGAAGAGAAACCCAGCATTAATTTTCGGAAAAATATCACATCCATGACTCAAAAGCATATGACCACAAGCAAAACACCCACCTAAGATTATGTTAGGCAGTGTCCTTTGCCACAGATTCTCACCTTGTGTGTGAAAGTCTGACAGACAAATGTTCCTTTAACACGCCACTCCTCCACTGCAACTGGCTAACAGGTGCCTCCATTCACTCTGCGTCACTGCCTGCTGCCACCATCGTGGCAGCTCTGCCATGAAGTGTTCCACTGCCCTATTGCTTCTTTGCTGCCACCTGCCTCTACTGCACCCTCTGAGATGCCACATCATGGAGCAGGTCCTCAAGGAATCCATTTTGATGAACTTGGAGGAGAGGAAGGTGATCAGGAAGAATCAACATGGAGTCACCTAGGGCAAATCATGCCTGACCAACCTGATTGCCTTCTATGAAGAGATAACTGGCACTGTGGATATGGGGAAAGCGGTGGACATGGTATACCTTGACTTTAGCAAAGCTTTTGATACTGTCTCCTACAGTATTCTTGCCAGCAAGTTAAAGTAGTATGGATAGGATGAATGGACTATAAGGTGGATAGAAAGCTGGCTAGATCATCAGGCTCAATGGGTAGTGATCAATGGCTCGATGTCTAGTTGGCAACTGGTATCAAGCGGACTGCCCCAGGAGTCGGTTCTGGGGCCAGTTTTGTTCAACATCTTCATTAATGATCTGGATGATGGGATGGATTGAACCCTAGCAAGTTCGCAGATGACACGATGCTGTGGGGAGAGATAGATATGCTGGAGGGTAGGGATAGGATCCAGAGTGACCTAGACAAATTGGAGGACTGGGCCAAAAGAAATCTGATGAGGTTCAACAAGGACAAGTGCAGAGACCTGCACTTAGGATGGAAGAATCCCAGGCACTGCTACAGGCTGGGGACTGACTGGCTAAGCGGCAGTTCTGCAAAAAAGGACCTGGGGATTACAGTGGATGAAAGGCTGGATATGAGTCAACAGTGTGCCCTCATTGCCAAGAAAGCTAATGGCATATTGGGATTAGTAGGAGCATTGCCAGCAGATCGAGGGAAGTGATTATTTCCCCCTCTATTCAGCACTGGTGAAGCCACATCTGGAGTGTTGCGTCCAGTTTTGGGCCCCCCACTACAGAAAGGGTGAGAACAAATTGAAGAGAGTCCAGCAGAGGGCAACAAAAATGATTAGGGGGCTGGGGCATATGACTTATGAGGAGAGGCTGAGGGAACTGGGCTTGTTTAGTCTGCAGAAAGGAAGAGTGAGGGGGAATTTGATAGAAGTCTTCAACTACCTGAAGTGGGATTCCAAAGAGGATGGAGATCAGCTGTTCTCAGTGGTGGCAGATGACAGAACAAGGAGCAAGGTCTCAAGTTGCAGGGGGAAGGGCGGGGGAGAGGTCTAGGTTGAATATTAGGAAAAACTTTTTCACTAGTAGGGTGGTGAAGCACTGGAATGGGTTATCTAGGAAGGTGGTGGAATCTCCATCCTTAGAGGTTTTTAAGGCCTTGCTTGATAAAGCCCTGTCTGGGATGATTTAGTTGGGGTTGGTCCTGCTTTGAGCAGGGGGTTGGACTAGATGACCTCCTGAGGTTTCTTCCAACCCTAATCTTCTATGAAGCAACACCAGTCCCACCTCCAGCCCTTCACTGGGATTTGGCATCCCTACCCCCAGCTTAGTGAGTAAGGTTCAGTTGAGGGGTATATCATGCTGTTTGGAGTGGCTCACCACTATGAGTGCCTACCTCAGGGCAGACTGTCAGAACAGGGCAGACACCCCAAACTCATGGTGTTCCATAATATTTCACCAAGCCAGTGACAAATGTGAACTCCTGGATCACTGTAACAGTCTCACCATAGAGTCACAGACGCGCCAATCTATCTTGTCACCCAGGAAAACTAGACTTTCTGTTAAAAGGGGACTAACGGGGTGCAACTCACCACTGCAGCGCCTCCTACTGGCCATCCTGGGACTTAGCTTTCAGTCCTTCCGGTCCACCTTCCGCTAGTGATGTCCTGCCTGCTGTCACTACTGTCTCCACTCTTTGGACCCACATTGCTCCCCGGACTGCAACATCCTCTTCTGGGCACCTACTTCACTTCCCCCCCATTCTGGGGGGGTGGGGGGTGGGGCAACAGTCCTTAGTCCACCACTTGCCCCAGCAGTCAATTGCAGTCCAAGGTCCAGCCCCCCACCTCAGGGGCAAACTGCAGTCTGGATACCAACCACTCTTCTCATTGGCAAGTGGGGTGAAGGTGGGGGGGAAACCTAGGCCAACCCACTACTCTGGGTCCCAACCCAGGGACCCTATAGCCAGCAGCCACCTACTGCCCTCCTCCAACCTGCTGCCTATTTTCCCTGGGCCTCTTCCCCCATAGCCCTAGCACCTTGTCAGCCCTTGTAGCAAGGCCTCACCTGGCAGTGGTCAGCCAGCAGCTCACCCTCGCACTCTGCTGCCCCTGCCCAGCACTATCTATAGCACTTACTTAGTTAGTTAGTTAGTTAGTTAGTTAGTTAGTTAGTTAGTTAGTTAGTTAGTTAGTTAGTTAGTTAGTTAGTTAGTTAGTTAGTTAGTTAGTTAGTTAGTTCGCCCTCCCCACTTGCCTTCCAGGGAGAGACTCTCCTCTGCCCTTTATATATGGCCCCCACCGGCCCTGATTGGCTGCTCCAGCAAGCCTTCCCCCTATTGGTGGGCTCAATAAGCCCTTTCCTGATTAGTGGGTTTTGCGCAGCCTCTCTGGTACTGCTTTTAACCCCTTCTTCTCCCTGTGTGGGGCAGCCGCTCCACCACAGTGACAAAAACCACACAACATCAGATTGTTCCCAGTCCCAAGAGACCAGTCACTAACCCCAGATCAATTGGTACTCTAGATCTTACACCAAAGATAATGCTGGTAGCCAATTCTATAGTACACTAACTAAAGGTTTATTAGGTAAGAAAAGGAAATGAGTTATTGAGAGGTTAAAGCAGGTAAAATATATGCACAGGTGAGTCACAGTTTGTAGTTCCAAATGGTGGCAGTAATAAACTGCCTGTCTCCCAAAAGGCTTTTCAGGGTACCCAGATTGCCTCTGGGGATCTTGGCTTTGCATCAGGTACACTTCCCTGTAAGAGTCCAATCAGTACAGAGACAGAGGATCTTTCCTTGAATCCATACTTATAGCTTCTTGTGGCAGAAAACAAGCTGACAGTGTCATTACCCACATGGGCTTTTCCTTTGATGACAGAGAGTTAGGAATGCATTTTGAATCTCTGACCTCCGATCATCACACACAATGCCCATTTGCTTTGAAATGAGCACTTTTCTGTTAAAGTTCTTCATTTGCATTCCACAAGGCTTCTTTCTTGTTTGATGGGTTATTTACTTACAGGGGTATATACAATGAAAATGTTTGCTACTACATTATAATGGGATACAGATTAGTGAAAACAATGCAAGTACCATCTCACTAATTTTCATAAAGTTTAAACACCAGATACACTCTTATACACTTAACAATCACTTTGATCTATATACTAATACACAAGTGAATTGACCTGGGGCTCTGACATGAGCTGGCGCCTTGTCTGTCAGCATCACAGGGTACCCCTTCAATCAGGGCCCTTTAATCAACCAGGATAATAACATTTCATTACCTCTGTATTCAAGCTAATGTTAAAAAATTATATAATACACAAGTTAAGAAAAGAATGTCTGTACATCTGAATATAGTGCTTAGATTATCCACAAATACAAAATTGTTTTTAAAAGTCATATGATACATATAGTACATAATCAGCAATAACCCAAATTAAGGTGAATAAATTTAAGAATACAGTTTAGATATTAGCATCCAAGTATTTGAGTACATCACTCATAAAAAGTTGTACAGAGATTTGGTTGTGGAAAGCAAAATATATCAATGAGTGAAGATTGTCCCTCAGTAACTGAGAATTAGGTAAGTTGTCCATTTAGAAAATACAATCCATTTCAGTTACTTTTCTGACTATGCTTCTCATCAGCACTCCAGCTCATCTTTCCTGGTATTGCCGATGTCTGGCGATGTGTTCTATGTAGATCCCTTGACCATCTGATGGTGTCCAACACCATGAGTTGCCGCATCAGCTGAGCGTAGTGCTGACCGATTCTGCATTCTCTCAGCACTTGCTATTACTGGGGTCCCATGCACACAAGGCTCCGATGATCAGCGCGTGTGTCTGAACCTGGAAACCCCTAGCTCTCAAGGTTTCGGCCAAAGGGGCATATTTCTCCACCTTTCGAGCTTGGGCATCGTGGAAGGCCGGGGTCCTGTTCTCGAAGGGCACTCTGACGTCCACCATGAGGATCTTCTTCCGGTCCTCACTGGTGATGATGATGTCTGGTTGCAGTTGGCTGTCAGTTCCGGGGATGATGGAGTTCACGGCAACCTTCCCTATGGGTGGTGGGATGGCTCTGGCCAGGCGATCTTGGATGACGTGTCGCAGCTGCCAAGCTCTCAAATGTGGCTTGCAGCTACAAAGGATGTGAGATAGTGTCTCGTTGGCATAGCTGCACTTCCTGCATCGCTTGTCCCGATTCCTGTGGCGGACGGCTCCGTTCAGTGGGACGCAGTTGAGCTGGCCCTGTGGATGAACCTCCAGTCGTCAAATTGGGTGAAGCTGCCCTGAGGGAGGAAGTGATTGCTGGCATCCCACTTGCAAGTCACTTCGAATGCCTTGCCCTGGTCTGGCTTCAACTTCA
Source organism: Macrochelys suwanniensis (assembly GCA_033296515.1). NCBI lineage: Eukaryota > Metazoa > Chordata > Testudines > Chelydridae > Macrochelys > Macrochelys suwanniensis. The sequence continues at coordinate 81,382,922 of CM065777.1, forward strand.
GGTTTTCCACATACTGGCAGCGGATGTCATCCTTCAGGGTCCTTTCCAGCATAGTTCTAGCTTTCGGAGAGAGGATTGTGTGGTGATTTGTAACCCAAAATCAAACAAAATTAATCATTTTGGCAAAGCAGTTCTCCCTGCTAAATTCCTAGGCTGAGTAGGTGTGTTTATGCAAATAGACCTGTTCCTGAAGTCCCGTCCCCCCCGCCCAGCTCATCACTAGATGTTGGGGGGATGACAGGAGGGGAGGGGAGCTCATTCAGACCTTGCTGACATCCTCCCCTAGCTAAGAATTTGTCATCCCGGCAAATCACACTCCATATTATACCAAGTCCACTAGATCTCCCCAAAGTGTCTGAGGAATCCAACTATGCGTGCTACCAGCCTGTGAGCTAAATGTATTGGTTCTTCACTAACCGCCCCAGCTGCATCATAAGTTAACCTGTCTACTGGCCTGCTAACCCTGTCACAACTATTGAAAGTGGGCATTGCAGCAGCAAGGGGGACTTCTTCTTGGGTTAGGGACAGTGAAGGTTTTCTCGAGGATCCCTTAGATTCAGACATAGGCCCCTGCATCTCTTGTTCTAGTACTGGAGGATCCAGGACTCCGGCGACAGCTTCCTCACTGTCCAACAGCCTAGGTGTGTCATCACAGGCTTGTGTTTCTTCAAGGAGGTCTGGGAATGCTGGTGGGGAAGACTCAGGTGGGGAAGGCTGGTCTCATTGGTGGCATGGGTGTGCCAGCAACAGGCCTAAATGTTTCCCAATCCCGCATATATTTGTTACCTTAAAAATATCAAGAATGTCAAACCCGGTCTTCCCTAGTTTTCCTGGACAGCCTACTGGATATCTCAGGGCAGAAGTATTGTGAGCTCTTACATCTTAATGAAAGAAACAGGAGTGTTGAGACTTTAACAAAGATGTTGTTTATAAAGAATTCCAGTGTAGACAAAGGGGTAGGATCAAAAAAAGTAACTAAATTGCTGAATTGGCAACATGGAGACAACACTACAGCTCTGTAAATTTAAAAACAAAATGAAATGCTGGAACCAGGAAAACCTCACAAACATTTTGGAAAGTTTAGTCTGATGCATGGGTTTGGTTGGAAATCTTACAGATTTCAGTGGTCTTCATAGGGTATCAACAAGAAAACAGACAAAATTTGGTAGTTTTGGCTAAGTTTCACTTGGATGTGTTCAAACAGACACACACAAGCACAGAGATTCTGATGAAGTGAAACGATGGCCACACAATTTTCCATCAGATACAACAAGAAGTTTTCCTTTTAATAGCTCTTCAACTTTTAGAATCATAAGGGCTCATCCTTTGAAACTGGCAGCAGAGAGCAGTTTTCTCCAATAGGGCAGGGGTAGGGAGGGTGGTCCCAAGCTGTAGGAAAATGGGTTGGGATTGGCTCAACACAGAAGTCCTTTCCCAGCTCCTCCGCACCTCCTCCTCTTGCCCTTCTCCCTATGATAACATTCCCTTGCCAGCAGAGGTGAAAGTAAGCTGGTCCGGTCCGGTATGGCATACCAGTAAGAGGTGGTACACAGGCAACCGTACCGGCAGGGTCGCTGATGAGGGGGGCCAAAAGGGACAGCTTCCCTGGGGCCTGGCAATTTAAAAGGGCCCAGGGCTCCCGGCAGAGGCTGGAGCCCCTGGCCCTTTAAATCACCGCCAGAGCCCCACGGCTCCCGGTTGCTGCTGCCGCTACCGCTACCATGGGGCTCCTGCAGTGATTTAAAGGGCCCGGGGCTCCCGGCCACCGCTACTGTTACCGTGCCAGCGGCTGGAGCCCCGGGTCCTTTAAATTGCTGCCAGAGCCCTGGGGTAGTGCTAGTGGCGGTGATGGCCGTGAGCCCCGGGCCCTTTAAATTGCCGTCGGAACCCTGGGTGGCGTGGGCTGAGCAGCGCTGAAGGGCTGGCTTGGGGAGTCTGGCCCCAGCCCCGCCCCTTCTGCCAGAGGCTCCGACCCTGCTGGGGGCCCAGAGCTGCCTCCCCATCTTGCTCAGGACCCTGGCCACCCTGCGTACTGGTAAGTCTCTTAAATTACTTTCACCCCTGCTTGTCACAAGCCCAAGGAAACAGCCTAGCCTGTGTATTAAGGGTTAATGAGCCTCCTCATTTTTTTTTTTTAACATTGGAAATTTCCCCTATAGGTTGAAGAGTTGAGGTTTCCTTTCAAAGTTACATGGTACCAGATAGAATATTTAGGGTGGGTACTTTTTAAAAAGGTTAATAAAATACATGCTAGACATGAAAAGATACCAGAACTGATGGTTTATTTCTGAGTTGGAAAAAAATACAACCCCTTTTCTATTTGCTCCCTGCCTAAGGAAGGTTTGATTCAAGAATTGGCTGTAATCTTGTTTTAATTTCCAGTAGGAATGTTTTTAGCTGGCGCACAAACTGTGTAAATAGCATGGGAGTTTTGGAAGCTGCATTGCTATTTCCTTTTATAATTAATAATGGAAACCTTTTGAGATTTATATGAGCCTCTGTAGAAGCTTCACATGTCTCCTAAAATGCATGATTACCTGCCATACTAAAACATTCCTCTCAATTGAGAGCAGTTAACTGTACACTCCTCAAGCCTCACTAACTCATGGCTGCATGAGAAAGCTGGTTGAGTCAGTGAGTGGCTAGTTCATACAAAAAAGTCTTTTCAGGGTTCACAGTGTGATGAGGAAAGCTGCTCCACAGCTGTAGTTACTCCAAATTTACACTGCACACAGTGCTATTAAAAAAGAATAAGCAGAAACTTGGTGATGTGTGCAGAATTAACCAGAACAAGTACATTCTAGGTCATCTTACTGATGTAACCCTTTTCTTCCAAGCCTATTGGTCCCCAAGGTTTTTTTATTTTTATTATTCTTAGTTTTGCTTCCCCTCTTCCTGGGGTGCATTTTCTGTGCTGTGCTTCTCAGAAGGTACAGCACAAAATCTGTCCCAGAAAACTAGGATGGGGCACAGTGTAATTACAGTAGGTGTATATAAAATTATTAGTGATCAGACAATGCTAAAATCAAAACTAAGCTTGTTTCATATAATAGGGCACAAAATGAACCTACACGGCAAAGCTAAAGTGCATCACAGCTGCATTTTTTAAGACTATCTTTTGCATTCTGTTCTGTAAGAGACTGCATAACGTTCTGCGGTGAGGCAAAGAAAAGACCCTTAAATTGAATAAGAGCAAATGTCAGATTGGGTTGGTTTAGATTAATTAGGTAGGATACAGACTCAATAACAAAGGAGTTTGACCAAATTCAAGAATGGCGGAGGCAATTATGCAGAGAGGAAGACCCTGGGGACAGTTTTTTGGCTGTTTGTTCAGCACCTCACACAATGGGGTCCTGGTCCATGAGTAGGGCTCCTGGGTGCTACGCCAATACAAGCAATAAAAATAATACTAATAAGAGGCATTATAGAGATTCGAAGGCCTGTTAACACATTTTTGCAAATTCATTCCTATTGTGTTACAATTAAGTTCTCCATCCATCATTGTCAGCTATCCCTCGATATGAGGATGTCTGCCAGAGGAAAAGTCAATGATGAGACTTAAGATGGCGAAGGAGTCCAATCCATGTTATACAGGTTTTTCCACATATGTGACAGGTGGTTGCTTGGAGAGATCACAGCTGCTGGCTGGGATGGAATCAATAAGTGCCATAAACAATGGCTGGAGTTGTTCTCTGCACTTCTCTTGGATCTATTGTGCAACAAGTGTGCTGCTTGGTGACAGTACAAAATGGCATTGAGATGATTGGTAAGAAAACAGCCTTTGGAAATGTAAACCAAGTTATGACAGAAGCACCAGTGCTGAACTATTTTGAGGTTAAGAGCCTAAGCTTTCAGTCAATATGTGCTCACATAGGCTGGAATTCATCTTTTTGCATGATCAGCTAGAAGCATATGCTTCTAATACTCTGGTTAAAACACAAAAGAATCTGCTTAGATTGAAAGAGAAATGTTAGTAACTAGTTTTGGTTGTGAGTAGTTTCATAAATTAGTTTATGGGCAGAAATCAGTTGCGGTAAAAACAGACCATAAGCTGCTGGAAACTCTATTATGGAAGCAATTGTGCAAAGCACCACCTAGACATCAGAAAATGATTTTGTCATTGCAAAAGTGCTGATTCAAGGTGATAAAGGCCTGGGGTGAAATTCTGACTGCAAAGAAATCAATGGCAATACTCCTATTGACTTCAGTAGAGCCAGGATTTAACTCCTGGGAAGGAGCTTCTTGTATAGACATGCTTTCAAAAGTGCCTATTAAAAATGAAAGCAAGGAGCTACAAGAAAAGAAATTTGAAGGAATGAGGATTCAGGTACTACCCATTTCTGAAACAAAATTTGTAAAGCTCAAAAGAGAAACAAAATGACCCAACCTTACAAGAACTTGAGAGAATATTTCTTGATGGATGGCCATTAGGAAAATCTGAGGCACCTTCAAACATAAGAACTTCAAGATGAAATTGCTGCATATGATGGGATTCTTCAAAAAGAATATCATGCCATGATACCACACACCTTGAGGTTGGAAATGTTAAGCAGAATCTGCAGTGCTCATCTGAGTAGTGACAACAGAAAGAACAGAATCCAAGATGTCCTATTCTGGCCAGGAATTAATCTGTTTTTGCTGCTAATTTATCTAAGGGTGAAATTTGCAAATATAGTAAAGTTGTCATTAATGCTGACTGTGTTTCTTGAGGAAATATCTAAATGCCTTTGGAGCGTGACTGTCATGAGCAGGGTGATTTCTTTGCAAAGCCAGAGTTAGTAAACAGCGTGCAGGAAAATTCCAGAGGTGAGCCAAGTTGCAATAAGTTAAAATTGCTTAATGTGCATTTATTTATTCACTTATTTATTTTTGTGAGTGAGAAGATATACACAATAGATTTAACTCAGAGAAAAAGATCGCTTTTTTTTGTACACACCAGCATACAGAGAAAGAAGAAACTGTGGCCAAAACTTTCATACATGGGTGCCAAAAATTGGACCCTCAAACCCAAATTTAGGCACTTAAATAAGTGGTCTGATTTTCAGAGAAGATGAGTACCTGTTGCTCTCACTGAAGTATCAGCACTTCTTAATATAAGATCACTTATTTTGGGTTATCTGATAGTTAAATAGGCACCTAAATCTATAACCTTCAGATGTCCAAGGCTGAAACCATTGGCCTATATTTCTGATATACACCAGCTATAAGCAATTGTAATTAACAAGTTTCAGTAAAAAATATCTTGGCATTTGGCTAAGATCAGATGCTTTAAAAACTCCCACACCCCAATCTGGATCTATGCTGGTCATGTGATATGTATGTACCTCGTGAAACTTGTAACTGATACTTGTAACGTATAACCCAAGCCCTACCCCAGATGTACAGTACCTTCCTTCTTAACTTGTGTAAATTTGATTTTAAATATTAACTTTAATAAAGTTTGTTTACTATCACTAGATACCTGTATTTATGGGACTGTGCTCTGTGATCTAAGAGGACTTTTTGTCCTCTATTTATTATGACTCAACAGATTTACATAGCGCATCTCACAGAGAGGAACATGCTTTTCAGAATAACAAACTATATGTATTGTATGTAGAGATCACTTCATACACCACCAAAATACACACCCTCTGAAACAGAATCATAATGGCACCAGCCTACACAACAGAACAACTTTAGTTCAAGAAATGAAGAATGCCTTATCTAATTGAATCTCCACAGGAGTTTTAGGCAGTGAGAATCAGGGCCAGCTCCAGGCACCAGCGTTCCAAGCAGGTGCTTGCGGTGGTAATCTGCAAGGGGCGGCAGTCCGTGTGCTGTTAGGGCGGCATGTGCGTTTCCGTGGCGGCAGCAATTCTGCGGCAGCCTCTCTCTTCAGCCACCTGCGGCGGCGGCAATTCGGCGGCAGCTTCTGTCTTCAGCCGCCTGCGGCGGCAATTCAGCGCACTGCTTGGGGTGGCCAAAATGGTAGAGCCGGCCCTGGCGAGAATGCAAGCACCCAAACTACAGTGCAGTCAGGACACAAGCATTAACAACCCTAACACTTGTGTAAAATGCCACAGGACCAATAATGATCATGAGAGAACATGGTCTTGCGGCAAGACCAAGTACCTAGATTAATAGATTTCAAGGTCAGAAGGGATCATTGTGATCATCTAGTCTGACTTCCTGGATAACACAGTCCCTAGAACTTCCTAGTGCTTCTCTTTTAGAAAAAAAAATCTAGTCTTGATGTAGAAATTGTCAGTGATATAGAAGCATAGTCTCTAATGTCATGCCAGGGCATTGACTCAGTCCAGTCTTCATCAGCCAGAAGAATGTTAGTTGCGATGCAGGGCCTCCAGGGTAGGCAGATTAAAGAAGGGGGAGCAAATCCAGCATCCTTACAGCTTCAGTGAGAATATGGAAATGTCCTGAGAGAAAAACTATGTTTAGCACTAGATGCAACATTTTGGTCATAGTGCCCTTAATGGTTTCAGGAAAATGCAGAAAAGGATGCATGTCTCCCACTTTTTGCACAGTCCAAGAAAGGCCATGAAACATCACATGCTAAAAACTGTTGACATTGTTGAAAATGTCACTTTTACGAGGACAAATCCCTCCCTGCCCCATGCCCAAAACAAATCCAAAGCTGTACATTTAGTTTCTATCTGCTGCTGTTTATTTTTCCTTATTAGCAAAGCTCCAGGTCTGTCTTCCTGTACTGTAGAGGATCTCATGTTCTACAGGGGCTAAGGTTTTTCTTAGGGCTGTCAAGCGATGAAAAAAATTAATCGCAATTAATTGTGCTGTTAACAATAGAATACCATTTATTTTAAATATTTTTGATATTTACTACATTTTCAAATATATTGATTTCAATTACAACACAGAATACAAAGTGTATAATGCTCACTTTATATTTATTTTTCATTACAAATATTTGCACTGTAAAAAACAAAAAAATTGTATTTTTCAAGTCACCTCAGACAAGTACTGTAGTGCAATCTCTTTACCATGAACGTTGAACTTACAAATGTACAATTATGTACAAAAAACCTGCATTCAAAAATAAAACAATGTAAAAGTTTAGAGCCTACAAGTCCACTCAGTCATACTTCTTGGTCAGCCAATCACTCAGACAAACAAGGTTAGTTACAATTTGCAGGCGATAATGCTGCCTGCTTCTTGTTTGCAATGTCACCTGAAAGTGAGAACAGACATTTGCATGGCACTGTTGTAGCTGGCATTGCAAGATATTTACATGCCAGATGCGCTAAAGATTCATATGCCCCTTCATGCTTCAACCACCATTCCAGAGGACATGCTTCCATGCTGATGATGGGTTCTACTTGATAACGATCCAAAGCAGTGTGGACTGACGCATGTTCATTTTCATCATCTGAGTCAGATGCCACCAGCAAAAGGTCGATTTTCTTTTTTTTGGTGGTTTGGGTTCTGTAGTTTCCACATCAGAGTGTGCTCTTTTAAGACTTCTAAAAGCATGCTCCACACCTTGTCCCTCTCAGATTTTGGAAGGCACTTCAGATTCTTAAATCTTGGGTCGAGTGCTATAGAAATCTCACATTGGTACCTTCTTTTCATTTTGTCAAATCTGCTGTGAAAGTGTTTTTAAAATGAACATGTGCTGGGTCATCATCTGAGACTGCTATAACATGAAATATATGGCAGAATGTGGGTAAAACAGAGCAGGAGACATACAATTCTCCCCCAAGGAGAACAGTCACAAATTTAATTGACGCATTATTTTTTTAACGAGCATCATCAGCATGGAAGCATGTCCTCTGGAATGGTGGCAGAAGCATGAAGGGGCGTACGAATGTTTAGCATATCTGGCATGTAAATACCTTGCAACACCGGCTACAAAAGTGCCATGCGAATACCTGTTCTCACTTTCACGTGACATTGTATATAAGAAGCAGGCAGCAGTATCTCCCATCAATGTTAACAAACTTATTTGTTTTAGGGTACATCTATACTTACCTCCGGGTTCGGCGGTAAGCAATCGATCTTCTGGGATCGATTTATCGCGTCTTGTCTAGACGCGATAAATCGATCCCGGAAGTGCTCGCCGTCGACACTGGTACTCCTGCTCCGCGAGAGGAGTACGCGGAGTCGACGGGGGAGCCTGCCTGCCGCGTGTGGACCCACGGTAAGTACCTTGTAGTTCGAACTAAGATACTTCGACTTCAGCTACGTTATTCACATAGCTGAAGTTGCGTATCTTAGTTTGAACCGGGGGGTTAGTGTGGACCAGCCCTTAGCGATTGGCAGAATAAGAAGTAAGACTGAGCGGACTTGTAGGCTCCAAAGATTTACACAGTTTTTTTTTGAGTGCAGTTATGTAACCAAAAAAAAAAAAATCTGCATTTGTAAGTTACAGTTTCACGACAGATTGCACTATTTCTATTTATCATTTTTACAGTGCATATATTTGTAATCTAAAATAATAATATAAAGTGAGCACTGTACACTTTGTATTCTGTGTCGCAATTGAAATTAATATTGAAAATGTAGAAAAACATCCAAAAATATTTAATATATTTCAGTTGGTATTCTATTGTTATAAGTGCGATTAATTGCAATTAATTTTTGTAATCGTGATTAATTTTTTTGAGTTAATTACGTGAGTTAACTGTGATTAATTGACAGCCCTAGTTTTTCTATTACAGTGGTTTCCCCCCTGGGGCTCCGCAGACTATGTCTAAAGGATCTGCAAAAGGTTACTGTTACTATAGAACAGTGGTTTTCAACCTGTGGTCCATGGACCCTTGCGGGTCTGCAGACTATGTCTAAGATTTCCAAAGGAGTCCACACCCCTTTGTTAGGGGTCCACAAATGAAAAAAGGTTGAAAAACCACTGTTCTATTAGAAACAGAACTGCAAACCTGTTTCTAAGTACTGCCATCCACTGTCAAATGACAGTTACGTGTGATGCTGCTTGATAAGCCATGGCACCTAATCAAATTAATATGATTTGGCTTTCTACACTAAATTTTCCTATGCCATGGATTTTGCCTCTGAAATTGAAAGATGTCTATTGGTAGAGCTAAAGCTCCTCACAGCCAGTGCCAGCACTAGAGGCACTCAAAATAAAACGCCACATGGGGCTCCAAGTTGCAAGTGTGCTCTGGACTCCTTTTGGCTTTCACAGAAAAAAAATCACTCCTCGTTTCTATGCCCTTTCAGCTTAAAAAGCCCTCACTTGCTGATGTTTAGCTGCCTATGTTTTTACCCATATGAGACAGTTCTAGGCTTCTGATTTATGCTTATGTCTTAATAGTAACTTCTCTTCTCTCTAATGTAAATAAAGACAATATACAATTGTGTTCATATGTTGCCTTTGAAGTGAAAGCCTAAAGTTTTCATTTTTTCTAAACAAAATCCGCTTTTAGAAAACTCTCCCATCTCTGATCTCAACTACGCTATTAAAAGCTAGCTTTGTTTAGCCTACCAAAAAACTAAGATTGGCCCTGAGCACAGCTGAGCTAGTTGCCAGTAAGACAGTTACCTATGCATTTGTCTGGTGATAAAGCATATTATAATAATGTAGTTAGCTTGGCATGGTGGTAACTGGCCGGAAGGAACAGGCAGAGGACGGATAAGTCGACCAAGAACCAACCACTGAGGATTTCAGTCAGATTATGAAACAAAATTTCTTTTGTCTTCCTAGGCCTTGTCTACACTTGAAAGGATTTCCGGTATAGCTATACCAGCAGGCCCCCTAGTGGAAACGCAGCTTATAGCAGCAAACCAATTCTTTTGTTGATATAGCTTGTACAAGTTCTCCAACCTAAATAACTGTACCAGCAAAAGGATTTGTTGCCAGTATAACTGCATCTACACTACAATACTTTTTGCCAGTATAAAAATTTCATAACAACTCAAACTCCTAATCAACGTTATTATCCAGCAGAACTTTCTGAGTATAGACCTGGTTCTACAGAATTTTAGCCAGTCAGGGTGACCTCCACACAGGGTACTTCGCGTCACAACCAGGATGTGGGCGGTGTGACCTAATGGTCAGAGCAGGAGTCAGGCCAGGGCAAATACCAAGCGGTCAGAGTCCAAGACAGGACTCAGGTGTCAGGAGGCAGGCAGGGTCAGGCTACCAGGGGTTCAGCAGTAGCTGCAAGTATTGCAGGAGAAGCAGTCCTAAGCGGGGCAACCCAGTTGCATGGATAACTTCCTGTCCCTGTGCTGGTTTAAATAGAAGCTGGGGAGCAATCAGGACCCCGCAGTGTTCAGCCAATCGGATCCCAGGATTGGAGTCCTCTGTCAGCATTCAGCTTCTATTCTGACAACTGTTAAACAGGTCACCAAGTGGCAGGTTAGAACTTACTAGCTCCTGGGAGCCCAGTGCATCAGCATTCATGGTCCCTGACACGTCGATGGCTAAGCCCCATTTTTAGGCACCACTGCGATTCACAAAACACCTGCTTGGCTTCCGCCTAACTTTGTAGGTGCCTAAAGTCACTCAGCACCTACGTTTTTGCAGTGAACGTTCCCTATGCATCTATGTTTCTGCCTCTGAGCACATGCACTGCTGCCTCCCTCTAGGCACCCAGACACCTATCTCCCAGCCCCAGATCGATACACAAACCGGGGAAAGATAGACCCTTGAATGCACGTGTGTGTGGGGCCAGAGTCAGTAGGTGTGCTCAGAGCCTGCTTAACTCTGCCCAAAACAGCCAGGTGTGGGAGGACCTCCCTTATAACACTGTAGTTGGGGTATACCCAGGCTGTGGGAGACCCCCTTATTCAAGGCCCCCTTTGCCTGCTGAGATGGGATTTGAACAGGGAGTTGGCAGGTGCATGCCCTACCAACTCGGCTATGGGATATTCTGATGTGGGTCTCTAGTCTAATTCAATTAAATCATTGGATAATTAAATATTAATTGGGCCAGAAAAAAATCAGAATGACTCTGTAGCCCAGTGGTTAGGGCACTCATCTGAAAGGTGGCAGAACGCTGTTCAAATCCTCATCAGGCAGAGGAGGCCTGGGAGTCTCCCACATCCTGGGTAAATACCTAACCACTGGGCTAAAGGCCATAAGTAAGTGGTGCCCTCCTGGCTGTTTTGTATGGAGTTAGGCAGCCCCTGAGCATGGCTACAGGAATGGGCCCCCCCATGCAACTTAGGTGGCTATATGCCTATCTTCCCCTGGTTTGTATATCCCAAGCAGAGATAGGTGCCTCTCTACCACCTGGACTCAGGTGCCTATCTCTGTCATAGAGGCGGGGCCTAGGACATACCCCTCTCGTGGGCATCTCTCATTAGGCAGCACCCTCCCCAGTGTGCTGGCTTTTGTGGATCTCATTCTAAGTTGTTTTCTCCCCATTCATCGTAGTGGGTGCCTAGGTGCTTAACACAGGCTCTGTGGATCGCAGTATTGTTTCTGTGATTTGCTAGGTGCCTATAAGTTAGGTGCAGTGACACGCAGCATCACAATGCCTAATTAGATTACAGTGTAAACACAGTAATTAAAACATTGGCACCTGGTCTACACAGGGAAATGCACAGATCAGAGGGCCAGTTTCCCCATCACTATTCCACTAAATAGTGCAAAAGCCCCACTGGTATTGTGCATGGTACACTGTATAGCATATACTATAAATGTTGATATTTCCATCTTTTACAGTGTGACCCCATTGGGCATTGTGCATCGTAGAGGATCAGGCCTCTAAATTTGAGGAACGCTGCTTGTACTGCTTCAAGAAAATATATTACTGTGGCTCTGTCCTTTTAAAATGATCATAACATCCATGCAATAAGTTTTTAATACAAGCTAAAAAAGCCAAACATGCTCCCCGCAGTTAACTTCACCAATCAGAAGTTTGCCCAACCTGACCTCAGTTAAGACAGTGGAATCTTCAAGAACAGCTTTCTGGCGCTGAACAGGGTGTTAAAACATATCCTGAAAGTGGCTCAAGAAAATGAGAGAGATCAGTTGAAAGTCTGAGCGTGAAACTGGTTATGTACGAAGTGAAGGATTTCAAGTATGAATGTGTGTGTGTTCTTGCATGTGCTGAGGAAAGGAGGATTTGCAGAGGAGACAAGGGAGAGCTTTGTGTACAGTGCTCACTCTGACACAGCTCAGCCCGTGCTCTATCTCTCTCTTTCACTTCTGACTCTACAGGAACATGCAGTGGCTCCTCATTCCCGCTCTCCTCGCCATCATTTATAGGCAACAGGTAAGTTTTCTCGAAAGATTTTTTTTCTCCCTCGAGCGGTTAAAACTTTGATTTGCTTCGTGACAAAATAAAATTCGCTCAAGCAAATGCTGTGTGCAGAATAGGAAGCCATTTTTTTACCACTATTTACAATTTTATTTGCAGCTTATTCATTGCACAGTCACAATTTTGACATTTTCCTCTCACTTCAGTTCGTTGCTAAAAAAATTTAAATTCTCAGTGACTTCAACTCTCTCTCTCTTTTTTCTGAGTGCAAATTCTTGTCTGACACAATGTAAGTAAACATCTTTCCCTCATTCGTATTCCAGGTACATGCACTGATCTGGCTCTAGGGCTCCATGAACTAGTTTTGCAAATTAGCAAAGAGCTCTAATGTTATTAAACTGTTTTAACAACAGAGAAATTCTCCGCTATCTACTCCAGTTTCAAAGGCCAATTCCATTAAAAAAATACCTTGCAAATGTGTTCTTTTCCTCTTCTAGTGATGAAGTTAAATCTCCATATGGCCAGTTTTCAAAACAATTATACTTTGGTATTAATTTGTTTACCTCAGACATAATTTGCTTAATCTTAAAAACCAACCAACCAACCACCCATCAAGAGATTTCCACACAATGGTCTTCTTTTTTAATCTGTCCATAGGATTGGCAAAATATGTGCTGTGGGTTTGTGTGATGTGGACACAATTGTTATAGAGGCTAGGGAAGGAAGAATCATAAAATATTTGGCTTGTCAACTTTACAGGCAGGCTTTACATTTTTATCCTAACTTGATAGAATGCTGAAGATTTTTCAAGTAAACAGTGTTATTCAGTGGCAGCAGAGTTAACCCTACCACAGGATGTTTTCTCATGATTTGTTTTTCTTGCTGTGAAGTGTCACACCTCTGAGTTGTCCTCTCTTTCTTTTGTTTTGTTTTCTTTTTGTTTAGGTTGAGCTCTGCAGGTTCAAAACACATTTTGACTTATAATACAAAAACTTAAATAACTGCATTAATGTAAGCAATATTTGCTGAATCAGAGTGTATGAAGGAATCCTGTTAAGAGTACACAGATCCATTTTGAAATAAGATACCTGATTTTAGTCTCACAAACAATACCACAGTATATAGTTCAGACCCTAGCCAAATTTTTACAAGAAAGATAATATTTTTTGGGGAAAGATTTCAGCAAATGTTGAGCTGAGCTTACGGGAGTTTCCTAAAGTAACCATCCAGTCACTTATACTGCTAAATGTTTAAGAGCACCTGTTTACCCCACATCCTTCTTCCAGAGACAGAAACTTTAAAAAGCAGTAACAACTGGCCCCAGAAGTCCAGACTAAGCTAATTTTTTGGCTGGTTGAAAGGTTAACATAAAGCCATTCCTTAAAAAAATCAGTTATAAGAGCTAGTGATTTATCATATTACTACTATGTTTGTGTGGAAAACAAATGAAAATAAATAATGGAAGGATTAAAAACATCACATTTATTAAACTTTGCCTGGTACATTGCAGAGCCTGTTGTGAGGCATGGAATAATATTTCAGCTCCCACAGTGGTTGATTTTGTGAACAGGTGTGTATCTGAAAAAATAGGTCTAGTCAAGTGACCATGGAAGCCATATGTTGAAATCTAGTAAAACTTTATGGGTTATAAACCTCAAAGCGTGGTGGAATGCTTGAAAAATGATTATCATAGCTAGAAAAATTACTATAAATATGAAAATCAGAGGGGAAAAACCCCATTAGGAATATCCCCTTTTCCCTATGAACTGGAATTCAGTTTCATGGCTGGTTCTTGTGGGGTGCAAAGCAGAGTTCTGCAGCAACTTCCAGTTTAAAAATGGGAATTTGTATTGAATTAAAAATGAATAATATATCTAGTACAATAGTCTTCCATAGACAGCCAAAGGTTGTTTTTACTGACCGGACAGTACTGCACTGCAGAATTTGTTTGGAGAAAGAGAGAGAAGCTGATAGCATTTAGCTGGGTCCTTAGGTACCCAGAAAAATGTGGAAGATGGATCAGGTTTTTTGCACCTGCGTGGTAGCTGAGGCTTTTGTCAGTGGGGAATGCCTGTATCTTCTCTTTCCCTGCCTCTTAATGGGCAAGGTTGCAGGTTTCTGTAAGCTACACTGGTGGAGCTGCTAGTATTCCTTGTTCCCAAACCCATTAGACCATGGGAACTACTAGCTGCTCTATGGGTCCTTTCCCCATATCAATCTATCACCACTGCTAAATAAGCACATTAAGGTCTAGGTTTTTATTTAAGACCAGTGAAATAGTTACAGTTGACATTTAAATTGTCATTATGTTTTAGCATTAATACGCCATTGAAATAAACAGAAGCAATGCACCGCTCTCAGAAATATTGTTTCAGGCTCACTGTAGACTTCAGAAAACTACACTAATGGCTCATTTCTGGAAGGTTCTCTATTCAATCATGGGCTAGAACCAGTTTTCCTTTAAAGTAAAGACTTAAATTCTGAAGCAGGAGCTTGACTGTGTGGAGAATTCTGTAGATGCAGAATCATGAGAGACACAGGACTTTTGCTTTAGGTCACGCAGACTACCACCTTGTCATCTCAGTGCTGCCACCAGTCTGTTAAGATCTCTTTCCTGCTTAAGCCCTGGATCCTGCAAACACTCATGTGAGTAAATTTATGCATGTGAACAAATCCATGAAACTCAGTGGAACTGCTCACATGCGTACCTGTTTGCAGGATCAGCACCCTACAACACATTTTTCCTGCTAGTAGTACAGCAAAGCCAGCACAATGGAAAAGTGACCTGCCTTCTGCTCCTTCGCACACCAACAACCCAATTTTCAAGTAAGCTGTGAGTGCCAAATTTTCAAATATTTGCCCCAATGTAAGCGGCAGAAAGAACATCACTTGGCTTCCAGATATCAGAGTGAATTTGTAGGGCTGACAGCTACAGTCTATAGATTAGGGCGGGGTACATTTGGTACATCATCAATAGAAACCCTATAATACCAAATTTAAAACCTCCTGACTCTAACTACACTAAAAGTTTTATTTTGTTGAAAGAAGAGACAGACTAATTTTCTTTGAGATAAACAGTAGGTCAGATTCACTGTTGGTGTAACACTCCAAATGTGCTAAGTTAGTGGTGAATTTGGTCCTTTGTTTCTCATGTACTGCCCCAGCGTATCTAACTTTTTCATCTTGCGAATTTTTACAAACACTTTAGTGGCTTTATGAAAATCATTTCTTTCATCCTTACTAAAGTTTATGGTATACTAACCATGCTTAAAGTAACCCAGCCCTCAAAAGTCCAACCATATGTAAGTTTTTCTGCAGGGCACAAGGCAACAGACAACTAGAAGTGAAACCTGGGGAAAAATCTGCAGAAGCCAGTGAGGTACATCAGCGAAAAGAATTTTGTCACTGGCCATGCAAATGCCCCCATGTGCCAGTCTGCACCCCTGGAGTGAGCCTGGTAAAGGATGGTTGCGGATGCTGTAAAATATGTGCCAAGCAGGCCGGAGAGATCTGTAATGAAGCAGATACCTGTGACCCTCACAAAGGACTTTACTGTGATTACTCTGCAGACAGGCCTAGGTATGAAACAGGAGTATGTGCATGTAAGTTACTCGTTCACGTTCTATTCTTGAAACTTCAGGGGGGATAGGTATGGCTCTTTATAGTCTGACTCAAAAGAATACAAATTTTAGTTTGGGTTGCACAGTTCCTTGCCTGTAAATTACACCAATGTAGACTTCCTTACACTCACTCATGTACTGATGTATAAATAAGTATGATTAAGGTTGTCACCACCGCTACACCATTTTACACATCAGTCCAAGTGGTCCATTAGGTGTATCCACTCTTATTTATGGAAGCATTTGTGACTGGGTTGAAACAAAGCCGCAAATAAGTATAATTTCTCACAGATAGAAGTTGTGTTTGGGTGGGAATGGGCAGAACTCTCCTCTTACATCTGCAGCAGTTCCTCAATGGAAGTACTGGGTGCAGTGTACACTGCAGGTAGTTGGAGTAGGAAAAGATGATCTCGCCTTACCATTTGGTATCCATTAACTGCATTTTATAGCTTGTAGCTAGGTTAGTAATTTTGCTCTTTACCATTTTCAGATATGATAGCAGTAGGATGTGAGCTCAATGGAGTGTATTATGTCAATGGCCAGGCCTTCCAGCCTACCCCACTTTATAAGTGTCTCTGTGTTAGTGGCGCAATTGGATGTACACCTGTATTCACCTCAAAGGCAGCAGCAAGTCAGTGTGTCATGGTCAAGGGCAGAAAAAAGTCTGGACATTCCAACTGTGGCCCTGGACAACAGAAACAGCTACAATCAACAGGCTACAGATTAATGCCAGGTGTGCATGACTAGAATGGTAAACTATTTTCGTACATGGTAAATTTTTAAACTACACATTTATTTTTTTTTTAAAAAGAACAAATGGTTCAATATTCTATTTACCAACATCTTGTAGGTCCTTCTTATCAATAGAAAATGGAGGATTCTAGATTTTGGCTCAGACAGTCTGGTTGGTTATTGACAAAAATCTCAGTCATTGCAAGGGGGAAAAAACCAACCTCCTTCTCTATCTTGGATTCAGTCTACAAGTATATGGAGCAATTTATAATTTTCTGGCTTCTAAACTACTCATAATATTATCAGCTTCAAATTATAATAGCTATTTCCTGGCTAAATCATTCGTCCTCTGCTTCTAGGATGAGAAGGAGAATAAAATAAAACTAAGGGTAGCCCAAGGCTCAAGAACAAACCAGATTCAAGTATTGCAGATATATAGGAAGGAGCATGCAAGCAAGCGAGCCAGCCCAGGCTATAGCAAATTTATACACACGTGCTGGTGGTTAACTTCACAAAACTGGAATTCACTTTGGACAAGCTTCCAAGAAGTTCAAGTGCTTATGCAAGCTATCCTAAAAATGGAAACTCATCCTACAGCAAAACAATAAATTTGATACTTAGACCAGATGTGAAGGATAGCAATTCCTTTTTACAAAATTTATCCAAAGCTGGGAATAAAACCATGCACAGTAGGAAAGGCAACTGAGTTCAAATGAATGAATTGCACACTTTTAGATAATGTTGTTAATTTAACCAAGGAGAGACATAACCATCTGGAATATCTGATACCAAATCACTGAAACCAATTAAAATGTAGTAATAAACTGGAATTATAATTTTATATACCTGCACAGCAACAAGATGTTGCTTCTTCCTAGCACCTTAATAAAACAAATCTTAAGGTGCATTTTCAATCATTTTTATTGAGAATGAAGAGCAACACTTCAGCGCTTGCTATGAATTCAGAAATTTGGATAAATCGTGGAACACAATGAGAAAGCAACTGCTTCCCAGTTGGCTCTCAGTTCACAGGGCTGAACACTCCAGTCCCATGTTCGCAGGGGATGGGAAGGATCACTGGTTGCTACACATTCTGAGAGTCTGGTTGAATGCAAATAGACTAGTCAAGTTTATTTACATGCCTAGTTTCACTTTCTGGCTTTCATGTATTACCATGATGTTACAATATAGGGGTTACAAACTCTTGGCAGATATTTAAATCTAAATATCTTTGATTTTAAAAATGAACTTTGTAGGTCACATGCCTATTCATCTTAGATTTCAAACCTTGATTTTATAGACCCAAGCCAACAATGAATCACTGCAGAGTGATGGACTCAAAAATTAACTTCTGGAATTAAATTTATTGTTAACCCTCAGCACGACCATCGGAGGACCTGGGCTATAATCTACTCCTGGGGGAGTTCTGTGCCAAAAAACTAAAAATTCTGCACACAATATTTTAAAATTCTGCACATTTTGTCAAAAACAACACAATATAACCATGCCCATTTCAATGATTTTGGTAATTTATTTCAAAATACCCGTGAGCAATTATGTCTGTAACAATACCGACACACAAAAATTCCCCTAGGAGTAGAGAGTTAAAGAAACCCCTATGAGAGCCCAGTTGGTTCTTTGTCCCCTCTCCCCTTAGAGCCCAACTAGGGGGCCAGACACACCCTCCTTTTGCCCCCTCCCTCCCGAGAGCCCAGCCATGGGGCGTCCCCAACCATGACACTCACAACTCCTACCCTCCAAAGGCCAGCTGCGGGCCACACAATCCCAGATACTCTCACCCACTACCCTCCTACAGCATAGGGATCCAGAGGGAGAAACAACCTGATGCTAGGTCCTAGGCTTGCACAGTTTCCTGCACGTGACCTCCTTCCTTCAGGGAATGCTGCAGCTGCTGGGAATCCTCCAGTTCCCTCCCCCTACCCCCAGCCTTGTCTTCCGTTTGCGAGCTGGGCTCTGCCAGGTCCAATGGCCCCTAGTGGGAGGCCAACATCTCTGCAGCCCATTTCTGTGGGAGAAAAGGGAAATTCTGCACACACATTAATTTCTGCAAAATTCTGCATTGCGCAGTGGCACAGAATTCCCCCAGGAGTAGCTATAATCCTACATCTTGTTTCTTTACTTCCTGGGCTGACAGTGAGGGAAAGAGATACAAAATAGTGCCCCAGCCCTATGTTGAATATCTTCAGTTACTTTAAATTGAACGGAAATGCCTTCAGCCACACTTGAACCTGGAAGTAAGAGCTCTTGGAAGAGAAGTACCCCTTAGCACTCCCTGAATAGACTGAAAATCTGTACTATGTGGAGGCCTTATTTATTACATCTGAAGCACCAGACATGGTACTTTACAATACCGATTAAGATTGAGGCATGACCCAAATAAGAACAGGAAGAGGGAAGGGACAAAAACAAAACAAAGAAAGAATCCTTGGTAGGAGAAATGCTTGTTCCCCCTTTTCCAGAGAAAACCTGAAAATTTGTTTAAAAAAAAATGTTCTCTCCTTAACATAATGTAATAATCTATGGTTTAAATTCAATTTGTGCATAGTTTGCATGAAGTCATGCAGTGGCTTGTTAGCTCTAAGACTGTTTTAATTCTTTCCTCCCTTCTGTTAATGCTGGCAGCAAATGCTAAGCTTAATTTTATTGCTTTTACTGTTCTTTCAGTTTTCTTGCTTTCCTTAAGCATTTTCTGTTTAGCTAATTCCTAAACGAAGACCGTATCTATATCATACGTAGAAAATGTACTACATATGAGCAACTATGTAACCTCCCTTTATTTATTGCAGATCTGTGCCAGGCTTTTAATCTGCTTCCTGCACTGAGATCTTTAACCTGCTGTCTACTTTCCAGGTACCCTCATCATTCTGCCCTACCCTCTTAACTACATGTGCAGATTTCAAACCCTGTGAGCCCTTCTTGAGTATTTCACCAAGATTTGCCACAGTGATTTAAAATCTTATCTATTTGCACTCCTATTAGGTTTATTAGCATCACATATTTAGACATGACTGGAAAAATCATTCCCGACATAAAAAAAGAAAAAGTTATATCAAAAGATTTATTTACATATGTTCATATAACTTTTCACAGCTGCACTTGGTCTGCAGTCTAAGAAGTTCTTAAAATGTGTTCTTCAATACTCTGGATGTTTCATAACAGTTCTTCAGAAGGGATTTTGGGTTCCCATAACATTAATCTGGAGGGCCATAGAACATACAAACGGTCATGCTGAGATTTTCAATGCCATCTCAGAGATTTGGATGTCAGATTCCAATTTTAATGGAAATTTGTGTCCAAATTTCATAGGCAGCTTTGCACATCTCAGCCTTTTAGATCTACCTACGAAAGAAACCACATGAACAGAAATGAAATGCTAATCACTTTTTGAATTAATGCTACTTTACGCTACTTTTAAAAGTTCCGTGTCTATCTTGTTGTGTTGTGACATGTATAATATATTGCTCTCTCTCTCAGTTTACAGAAGTCTACCACTTGTTTTGAAGGAGAAGTGCTTAGTACAGGCAACTTCTTGGACACCTTGTTCCAGAACCTGTGGCATAGGTATATCCAACAGAGTGACCAATGAAAACAGTAACTGTGAAATGAGAAAAGAAGAGAGGTTGTGTTTCATTCAACCTTGTCAGACCAATATATTGAAGACTATAAAGGTAAATTGTGGTGCAAAATGGCTTTCCATTATCTCTATGTGAGCCTTCCTGAAATACAAGATTGATCTTGTCTTTATCATGTAGCAGTGAACTACAGAAGTATAATTTTAAAGAAAGTAATGATCCTCAGATTTGTGGTTGCTAGCCTGCTGTTTTATTACTTTAAAAAATAAATCTCAGTCTCTGACTGGTACAAAGAAAAGTAAGACAGCTTTAAAAAAGTAGGTAATGTTTTAAATGCTACCGCTATTTAAATGCATAAGAACCTTTGTTGTTTGTTCTGTTGTTTTTTATGATGTGAAGTTTCAAGCTTTGCTTTGTTTTGTTTTACATTTAAGATTCCAAAAGGAAAAATATGTCAGCCAACATTCCAGCCTCCCAAAGCAGAGAAGCTAGCTTTTTCTGGATGCTCAAGCACACAAAGCTACAAACCTACTTTCTGTGGTGTATGTCTGGACAAGAGATGTTGCATACCTAACAAATCCAAAATGATCATTGTACAGTTCGACTGCCCCAAAGAAGGCTCCTTTAAGTGGAAGATGATGTGGATCACATCTTGTGTTTGTCAGAGGATTTGTAGTGATCCAGGAGATATATTTTCTGGACTCAAGTTATTATAACTTACACCATGGACAGCAGTGTATCATCAGGATGGCAGTATGCTCATAGTTTGAAGAGTTAGCTAAAGAGAAGACCCTTCCACTGAAACCAAACGTGTTGGCATTCTTCTGTTAAATACCCTGAGAACATGGTTTAAGAACAACATCTATGTATGTAAAACAAGATATTTTACTCAAAAAACGTAAGAATTAAATTGTTTGAAGCGTGAGTATACAGTTGAGGTACAAGTCTAGCTAACATAGGGACAGTCATGGAAGGAAAACTTTTGTAATTTAAAAAAATCCACAGGAATGCAGGGGTGAATTTGCTCCATATTTACACAAAAAACTCCTAGAAATAGGTGTCTTCCCTCATCCTCAACAAACACGTAGGTTTAAATTAAACATCCAAGTAACTTAGTAGAAAAAGGAATCTTAACTTTTTTTGCTGTAACATCTGATCTAACATTCTTGATCCACAAGATAGATATTCTTACAGCTAAACTGACACAGCATTAGAAAAAAAAGATTGCTCTTTTGTGAGTTAGAAAAAAAATTACATATTGTAGCATACAACTACAAATGAATTTTAAGCTCAGATTGATTTGTGCACCAATTCTTATATTTTACATATCTCCAAATACACTGAATATAAGAAACATCATATTTGCGCAGGTACAAATGAAAACGTATTTGTCAAGACATAGGTTAGTTCACTTCATCCCCAATGAACCATATTTAAGTTTTAATTTTAAATGTATACAATTTGCCTTTTCATTATTTCCCCCCCACTCATGACATGCTAACAAAAACAAACTTATAAAAGGAACAAACACTACGTATACAATGAAAAGCAACCTCATGATCTTATACTGGTCCCGCCTTCATTTCTGTTCTCTCTTCATGCTATTTTGTATCTTACTTAACCTACACTGCAAGCTCCTTGGGGTAGGAACCATGGGTGAAATCCTGGCCTCACTGAAGTCTATGGCAAAACTCCTGGTGACTTCAATGGGGATAGGATTTTACCTTATGTCTTTTGTCATAAAGTGCCAAGCACATTTATAGTGTTCTATAGGTAAGTTGGTGACATGGAGTGACTTTCAAAATGCTTTCAACCTAATAAGAATTGCCTCAACAAATATTTGTTTTGTGTATTTCTGGCCTCATACATTGAAAATTAGAACTAATACTATTGTGTCTGGTCATACTGCCGCTGGAGCTCTCTTGAAAGAAACTTGTACTTAAAAAATGTCATTTTATGGGTCCATTTGTAGTGGCTTAATGCAGTTTTAAGACAAAAGAGTCAGGCTTGGCAGACAAATTCTGAATATCTGTATATTTTATTCTGCAAAAATATAGGAGTTGTTATTAAGACAACTGTTTATAAATATAGTCTGATAATATAAAAATCTCTTTACTCTAATTTAAAATATGCTTCTATTTTAATTAAGTTCTTTTAAGAATATAATCTTCATTCTCCAAACAATCCATATTATATGTACATATGATCAGTTATTGGATAAAGAGGCAGCGTACTATGCTAGCCTCTTATCCTCATCAGTACATAAACCAACATTAGTGCAATCTACAGTTCATGAAAGGTGAATTATTATACGGTATATTAGTATTGTACTTGATGCATTCATTTTGCCAAATTATTCTTGATATTGCCAGTTCTGATATCAACTTGCAAAATTTTAGTTCAATTACATCTAAATACAATGACAAAGCAACACTAAGTTGTGAACAGTGACACACATCTTAGACCATAATTTTAGAAATAAATTTTCTAGGATATTAGGAACTTCAGAAACAAGATGCCTTCTTTCATTTCAGAAAAGGAAATGTAGGATTTCCCTTCCCTCGTGTATCTTTTCTCCAAAGCAGGAGTCAATTTAATTTAGCTCAAGTTGGTCCAAGGAGTTCACCAACTCCCTTTTGGCCTGTTCTAATTCCTTCCCTCTCTCCTCCTGGAAGACGTGATCACTACTTACTCTGCTAGCGTGCAATATATGTTGGTCCCTTTTCCACAGGCTGAGCACTTGATACAACACTCCCAGCCAGCCTGGAGAGTGACAGTACCAGGATCCCTGTGGAACGATTAGTCCTAGATGCTTCACAAACCATCCAGTTAGCTTAGGCAGTTTGCTGTTCTGCAAACAACAGCAATTCTTCCTCTGTTACATAGCTATCTTCAGTCTTGAGGGATCTGTTCTAGGTGCACCTTTAGTGGCATCTAGCTGGTTATACTCCTCTATTAGGTCGGACAAGGATGATATGGCTTCGGAGAAACAGCTTTGCTCCATCCCATCAACGTGCAAGTAATGGTGAAGGTGAGCCTATAAGAATATACACAGGTTAACTAGATCCTTTTCTGTGCACAAGGAGTTATACTGAGCTAGCTCATTATACATTATTGTTTAGCCTACCTTGAAAGGGGACAACAAGCACTATCATAAATAGACTGAAAGACTGTCTAGATTCACTATATCCTTTGCTGAAATGCTACTTAGCAACTTCCTGCTGCAATACTCTGGGGCATTCCCATACTACAGCTGCTACAGCAACACAACTACAGTGCCATAGCTGTGCTGCTGTAGACGTTCGCCACATCAATGGAATGGGTTTTTCCATTGATGTAGTTAATCCACCTGTCTGAGAGGTAGTAGCTAGGTCGATGGAAGAATTCTTCCGTTGACCTAGCTGCATCTGCACCAGGAGTTAGGTCAACCTACCGACAGCGCTCAGGGCATGAATTTTTTCACAGCCCTGAGTGACGTAGCTAGGTTGATCTAATTCTCTTTGGGTGAGTAGGGAGGGGATCTTGAACAATACTGCCAGCCAGATCAGTCACATACCTCATCCTCCATCCTTTTATACTCTAAATAAAAATCATTAAGGAGGCTTGTTGCTTTGTGTAGAAGCTTGTTGAAAGGATTCACCAATACATAGTTAAGAATCTTAGACTATGTCTACACTGCATCGCAGTGCAGGAGTGTGAATTGCAGAACATACCAAAGAGTTGCATACTAACTGCCCTGTGTGGATGCTGCTGGCATGACCTTAAGTACCACCTAGTTCATATTAACATAGTCCTAACAGTTAAAGAACACAAACTAGTTTGGCCCGCAGCATCCATACGGGGCAGTTAGTGCACAACACTTTGGTACACTTTGCAATTCACCCCCCAATAGTCTGAACTATGGCACAGTGTAGGCAAGCCCTTAGTGTCACTTCTGACCAAGTCCTTTATATTGAAAGCCACGTGCCAGTTGTGGTTCAAAAGTGTTTTTTCCAGTGCCACAAGGTATCAAGGTAGTAACAGAGTAAAAATAAATGCTTTATTATTGTAATTCCTGATCAGTGGAGTTTACAGCAGAGCATCTCTACTATTTGCCATTTGTTCAGAATGCAGCAGCATTTTTACTCCTTGGTTTGACTGACTGTTGACTGCTTCTGAAGTGACAGGTGGTCCATAACGTTATTATTTTCAAAAGCCTTTAAGGGCCTAAGTCCTGGGTACTTTAGAGACCCCATCTTGAACCTTGGGCAAGGCCCTCATCCCTGCTCCAGCCCATTTGTGACAGGAAAAAGGGCCACAGCACATAAAGAAGCCTTAAGAACCCTAGAAGAGACTACTGCTACTTTAAAATACACTGGGATGTTATGCTGCTTTTCACCGTACCTTTTTCTTGTAGAGCTTCATGAATCTGTCTTTGAGCTCTGTAAAGGTCGGTTTCACACAAGTATTGTTTGCTAATGCCAACAGTGAGTGAGAATGGCCCACAGGAGGTACTGAACATAAGCCAGTTTTCCAGCCTTCTTGATTCCATGAGACAAAATGAAGGGAAGGCTTCAACCTGAAATACATAAATTCATAGCTAAAATAAGCAAGCAAAGAGGTACAGTACATAGCACAATGTTAACAGTTCTGTTTATTTTGCTAAAACAAGAAATCTCAAGGGCACCTGCATATAAAATTTCAGGAAGAAAAAAAGCCATTATAATTAGCATTTGGCATAACTCTTAGATTTTATAACGTGGAATTAGCAGTTTAATTAATGTAACCTTAAAAACCAGAACACTAATTTTAATAATAATTTGTTAGTTTATTTTATATTTCAGTATTAAAAATAAAGCTACATTCAAGGGACCTGTATCATAAGACACTTCACCCAGTTTGTTTTCCATAAAAAAGGAGAAGCCTACCTTCAGCCAAAACTAGTCAGACATAGTGAAATACAATAGACGCCGTAGACAGAATATTCTTAAGTTTGTTGACATATCATATAAGCTATTTGCTGGTGCTGAGAGAAAGGACAGTTACTTATCGCCCAGTAACTGCAGTTCTTCAAGATGTGTTGTCCACATGGATTCCACTCTTGGTGCACATGCACAAGATTGGATTCCTCTGTCCATTGTCTTGGGGCTGCCCTTGTGCCTTAGACGGCCTTGCACCTCAGCACCCGAGGGCATAAAGGGCAGAGCAGGCCCAACCATACTTCAGTTCTTTTGTCAATAACTAATTCCATAGGAGGACACTGTAATAGAAGGGAAGGAGGACGGGTCCTGGAGTCCATGTGGATAGCACATCTCGAAGAACCACAGTTGCTGTAAGGTAAGTAACCATTCTTCCTTGGGTGATTGTCCGCATAGATTTCACTGTTGGTGATTCTCTGTTTCCTTGGAGATGAGTACTAGAGTCCTACTTAAAAATGACAGCCCTACTAAAATGGGTATCTGATCTGGGAGCGTCTACAATGAATAGTGACTTATGAATGAGTTGACTGAGCTCCAGGAGGCTGCCTTACATATTTTCAGTAAGAGACATTCCTCAATCCAGTAGCAGAGGCTGACTGAACTCTAGCAGAATTACTTCTAATGTAGCTAGCTGGTTCTAAATTGGATAGCTTGTACCATGTTTTTATATAGCTGCAGACCCATTTTGATAAGCTGTGAGGATACTGCCTGACCTTTAACCTTCTCAGTAGGGTTGGCAGAATTCAATGTTTTTTAAAATAATTTTGACAGATATTGATATTTATCTTCAAGTACTTTTTATTTTTAGCGATTTAAATTATCACAGTTGTACAAAATTATGGGTTTGAAGCATTTTTAAATTTTTATCGCGGTTGTTGGAAATTATGGTGGAGTTCAGATTTAATGACAGTAGCCGATGAGATTTAAAAAAAAAAAGTTAAAGCTTTATAACTGCTAAAACCCAAATTGTCAATATCACATCAAAATATACAAAAGTAAATATCCTTAAATCAAACTCTACGAAGTTTTCAAGCATCATTTTTCTTACTTTGCCTACTTGTAAAATTTTGATTATTACTAGGGCTGTCAATTAATCACAGTTAACTCACACGATTAACTCAAAAAAATGAATCACAAGTAAAAAAATTAATCACGATTCATCAGTTTTTAATCACACTGTTAAATTGAAATTTATTATAAATATTTGTGGATGTTTTTCTACGTTTTCAAATATATTTGAAAATGCCCCTTCATTCTTCGGCCACCATTCCAGAGGGCATGCTTTCATGCTGACGATGCTCGTTAAAAAAAAAACGTGTTAATTAAATTTGTGACTGAACTACTTGGGGTAGAATTGTCTCTCCTGCTCTGTTTTACACCTGCATTCTGCTATACATTTCATGTTATAGCAGTCTCAGATGATGACCCAGCACATTTGTTTTAAGAACACTTTCACTGCAGATCTGACAAAATGCAAACAAGGTACCAATGTGAGATTTCTACAGCACTTGATCCAAGTTTTAAGCATCTGAAGTGCCTTCCAAAATCTGAGAGGGACAAGATGTGGAACATGCTGTCAGAAGTCTTAAAAGAGCAACCCTACAATGCGGAAACTACAGAACCCGAACCACCAAAAAGGAAAATCAACCTTCTGTTGGTGGCATCTGACTCGGATGATGAAAATGAATGTGCATCGGTCCGCACTGCTTTGGATCGTTATTGAGCAGAACCTGTCATCAGCATGGAAGCATGTCCTCTGGAATGTTGGCCGAAGCATGAAGGGGCATATGAATGTTTAGCACATCTGGCACATAAATACTGGCTACAAAAGTGCCATGCCAATGCCTGTTCTCACTTTCAGGTGACACTGTAAATAAGAAGTGGGCAGCATTATCTCCTGTAAATGTAAACACATTTGTTTGTCTTAGTCATTGGCTGAGCAAGAAATAGGAATGAGTTAACTTGTAGGCTCTAAAGCTTTACACTGTTTTGTTACATAACTTCACTCAAAAAAACAAAACAAAAAAAATCTACATTTGCACGTTGCACTTTCATGATAAAGAGATTTCAATTCCCTCATACAAGTACTGTAGTGCAAAATACTATCTTTTATCTTTTCACAGTGCAAATATTTGTAACGAAAAATAATATAAAGTGAGCACTGTACACTTCGCATTCTGTGTTGTAATTGAAATCAATATATTTGAAAATGTAGAAAAACATCCAAAATATTTATAAATAAATTTCAATTGGTAGCCTATTGTTGTTTAGCAGGGCAATTAAAACTGCAATTAATCACGATTAATATTTTTAATAATTTGACAGCCCTAATTATTACCAATGGAAATATTTTTCATCTGGTTGTGCATGTACAGTGAAATCAATGTTTACCTACATTTATCAATAAAAAAATGAATCCTTCCAAGCCTATCATCAAAGATCACTAGGTGTGCTTCTGAATGATTTTGTCATGTTAAGGTAATATAACAATGTCCTTATTACATCAAGTGTATGAAGTTTTGCTTCCCCTGGGGTAGAGTGAGGCTTGGGGGGAAAACTGGAAGATAAACTGAACCATTCTCTCACCAAACATCTTTATGACAGGTATATGATAAGAATGGTGGGGTTTTTTTGATGGTATGCAGAGAACTATTTGGTAATCACTTGATCATAACCACAAACAGATTTGGCTTGGAAAGGGTCCTATAATGCTTAGAAAGGGTCGCTACTTACAAAGCTTATTAACAAATTATGTCATTAGGAAACACAGAATAGTATTTTTATGCTCTTTCACTCATTTCTGTTGGTCAGTAACATTTCCTCTCTCAAGTGCCTATAACTAAACTTTTTTTTTTTTTGCTGAATTTATTGTTGAAACTTTTTATATGAATAGGGATATCATGTGATCATCTGACAACAGCTTCTGTAATAAGTATTGTGCATAAACAAGCCATAACAATAGATCAAACCTTTCAATGTTTCTGCGAAGGTCTGAAACCTGTACATTTCCTCGAACCAGAAGTGCACAGGCAAGGTACAAGCTATGCTTTGGGTCTGCTTGAATCAACTGGTGATCTTTGCTGAAAGCATCTGAAAACATTTGATCCAACCTAAATTAAGAAAAAAAGGCAGTTATCTACTTTTATTAAGCATGCTGAAGTTCTTCACTAATTCTATATCTTGTAATTTAAGAGCAACTGAAATTCATCCACTTTCTTGTTATTTAAAAGTATAAATTAGGCAGTCAAAAAAGAAGATTCAAACAATAGCACAAGCTGGATGGCCTATTTCAACCTACATCTTCTTATGCCCACATATTATTTGCTTTTCTTGGCACTCTTTTCTTTGAGCATCTTAGCATATAAGTTACACCAACTTCAGAAACAGTGGATAAGGGGCAGTAAGTTACCTGCCAGTAACTAGTGTGGAAGTATACCAGTCGTGTCCCAGAGTTGTGATGAGTTTACCAGAGTTGATGCAACCTGAAGCTCAATGGGGTAACAGATGGTTCAAGGTACAAGAGACTAGACTTCCTTAGACTTAGAGAATAGGGACTTTTCCCCCCCTGATCTTTGCTCTTTCCTATTTGTTTGCTTTGTACATTTGAAAGCATTCTGTGTACTGTCAGATCCCCTTTTGTGCGGCTCTTTCACCCAGTAAAAGGGAAGAGGGAAAAAATTGAGAAAAGGAAAATGTGAATGTAAAGCCATAGGTATTGGCAGATGAAACTGAAAGTATTTCAAACCGATTTTTTTAGAATTAACTAGATTTCAAATTAAGTGTTCCTTTACATGGACCATCCTATTTCCCAGACTTGTGTGTCAAAGGTTCATTACCTTCTTTTACAAAAATTCTATGCATTAAAAAAAAACACAACACCATAGTATATGTGTGTGTGGGGAGCCCCTACACTTTCAACTTTATTTCTTAAAGAGTTGCTGGCACTTTAAAATGAAACAAAACAAAAACAAAAAAAGGGAAATTTTCCCCAAAGTTCAAATTGGACTGGTTTATGTAATCTGTGGAAGGAGAGACATGGTTGAACAGATCTTATGGAGCCCAAAGTGGTAAAGCTCCTCTACTGTAGGATCTGGAAAGTTCATAAAGGGGTGGAGGCTTGGGAAGAGAGGTACAATTATACCTGGGCATAATATCAAGCAGTAAATGGTAGAAAGAAAGTTTAAAGCTTTATGCCTGGAAAGTTGAGCATTTGAATTTTTTAATGTAGATAAAAGACTCCACCTTCACAAGTCCCCTTCATGCCTTCTTTCAGTCCCTGTATACTCCTTTAAGCCGCCCTTCCATGTGCCCCAGGTCCATTGTATACAATTTGTCACCACTCTGTGTCCTCTGCCATTTACCTCACCCAGAATCTCTCTATTAAAAGAGCTGAGAAAATAATGCTACCCTCCACGTGTCCCCTATTCCCAACCAACAGTAGGTACATCTCCCAGTCCCCTGCATCCTGCTCCATACCCCACCCTGGAATATCATCACTGCATTTCCCCTTAATCTTTCACCCCCCCATTTACCTGTACAGGGATCCTCCACCAGCACTGCACCACCTTCTGTCACTGCTCTAATGGTGGGATTTCATTCCTTGGTAGGAGGCAGAAACACCCCATCACCAAGCTCTTAATAACATATGACTTTGCAGTTCCCTCACTGATTTCCAAAGAGCCAACTAAAAAGGCACTTCTCCGAAAGGCTAACAAAACATATTTTGAGTTTGTAAACCAAGCCATTGTGGAGATTGAGTTTAAATAAAACATCATTTAAGAACACTTTCAAAGTGAATATCAGGGCAATTTTGGAAATACCAGAGTGCTTTTAAATTTCTTTAATTTTTTCCACAGGCTTCCAAAGAAACTTTTATCCTGGCATTAGATACAGAATATGCATTTTCTTTTTGTGGAAGTTAGGGGAGTTAAAAATAGGGTTTAAACCAGACCTCAGCTATGGTGTAGCCTCCATTACTCCATAACAGTTTGTTTCACCTACCTTCTAGAAGGTACATTAACATCAGCCAATGTATACAGAGGAGTCAAGCTGGAAACCAGGTAATGAAGTCGAGGAAAGGGAACCAAATTCATGCTGATTTCATTAAGATCCATATTAAGGGAACCTTCAAATCTGGCAGAGCTAAAAGTTTAATAGTACTATTATAAAAACAAAATCATTTACTTACAAAAACTTGTGTAGAAGCTTGATATTTTACTGTTATATCCATAATTTTTTCCAGTTGTTCCCTATAACAGAGGGCATCATGGAGATGAAATATAATGCTTGCAGTGTTGTTGAAGCCATGATGGTCCCACGATACGAGACACACAAGGTGGGTGAGGTGATTTATTTTATTGGACCAACTTCTGTTGGTGAAAGAGACCAGCTTTCGAGCACCACCGAGGCAATCTGTTCCATCTTGTACTTAGCTGTGATTCTCTGATTACCTTTCCAAGACCCGAAGACGACCTCTGTGGAGCTTGAAAACTGGTCTTTCACCAACAGAAGTTGGTCTAATAAAAGATATTACCTTACCCACCATGTCTCTCTCATGAAGTCTCTCTCATGAAGTATAATGTCATTTTACCAACTGCAGAATTGGTGAGTCAATCACTATCATGGGAGTAACTAGTTTTTCCTACATTTGTACCAATATCCTTCATTTCTCTTTAAAAAACACTGAACACTAAGCACCACTGTTTACTGGTTAAGATACTGCTCTACAGCGGGATGGTGTTTGGCTGAAGATAAGCCTGAGGTGTGATAACTCCCTTAGTAACTAGACATTTCAGGGTTACTATTGCAGATCATTTCCCATCATTGGAAATACGGATTAGGCAGTAAGGGCTGCTATACTACTAAACACAATGGGGGATTAACAGGTTAGCTATGGTCATTAACTGGAATAAAGAGAATTGGCTGGCAGGAACATGTACAAAAAGTCTTAATCTCTCGGTTTAACAATGTGTGATTGAACACAGAGTCAGTATAAGACTGTATAAAGCTACAGGCAGTCTATATCTATAGATATGCAACAATCTTCCCACCAATTCATTTCAACCAAAAGAACTGCATTATGCAAATAAACAGATGACAACAAGAATGGAGAGAAGAGAAGTTATGCCTCCGTCCCACTGAGTGTACTGCACTAACAGAGCAGCCACAAAAGGAGAAAAAAGGCAGAAAAATTGGTAGAGAGGATGTTTATTCTGATGTCACAACCCTAAACAAAATGTTCACAAGGTAGCAGCAGGTGGCGGGAGATTGAGGGCCAGACACATGGAATGCTCACAGGTTGAAAGAGTCAAGAAACCTGGAAACACTAGACAAAAAATTTTCATGGGTATAAAAAAAAAAAAAAAAAAAAAAGTGAGAAGTAATCATTAGACGTTAGTTTAGTAATCAAACCTATTTTAATAATGATTTTGCATAAATTCACATATCTTTTGAACCAATCTGTTAAAAAAAGTGGAGCAGTACTCTTAAAGCATTAGTCCCAATTAACTTCAATGGGAGTTCTTATAGTGATTAGTTTTGTATATTAAACAACTAGTGTTTTGGGGGTAGCAGGTATACTCAAGAGGTGGTGTATCACTACTTGAGTAATATTCGTTAAGACTCTCTTGTATCAGTAGGTTCCTATTTTAAATAAAGGTGAAATCGCATTTCTGCCGCATAAATATTTTCTTATATTTGAATGTACTTCAATTTGTCTTTTGAAAATCACTCATGAATAACTTATTACTTTTAAATTTACTTAACACCTACTTGACACACAGCGTACGGGTCCAAGACCTGAACATCTTTAAAAAAATTCTACTTGCCTGTGGTGAGTAATCACTTCCTCCAATGGGTGAGTAAATTATTTTTAAAAAAAACCCAATAAAATGAAACTAGATCTTTAGGGCAAACCATGGATAAAAAAAAAATTTCTTTTGCCAAGGGCAAGTTTTCATGATAGGTTTGCAAAGCTAGGCTAGCAAGTTAGAGGAGTATCAATCCTAAGAATTCAGATGACCTCTTTCTTCATCTGTACCACAGATTGAGTAGGAGAAAGCCTGAAGTCAGTGGGGTGTCGTTGAAGTCAATGAGAGTTTTGCCACAGACTTCAAATGGGACAGAATTTCATTCAATATCCCTTTTAGGGTTTCTACAGTAGTTTCCTCATGCTAAAACATAAGCCACTTTGCCAAGTTACCCCCTGAAGTGGGTTCTTCAGACTGGTGTTACACGACTTGAACAGTGCTTATTAACTCTTAATTACAACAGCTGACTAATATCAAACTGAGAATGGATCAGTATTTTTGGAAGTGCAGTGAAGTGCAGAATATCCATTGTGCATACTATCTCTCGCAGCATTACTTGCACAGTGCAATACTCAGTAAGATTACCTTGTCAGGTTCAGCAGCAAGTTGGCCACAATATTGTTCATAGCATCAAATGGCTTCTCCTGTTCAGTTTTGATACTGCCTGCACTTGAGGTTAACAAGCTGTTTTGTTTCACAGTTGATCCTAGCTTTCCAGAATTGGTCATCTGATGAATTTTACTAACTATAGAAAATAAAGACTTGGAGAGAAGACAAATGAAATAATTATAATAATAAAAAGCTTCCAGGTACTCCTGTGCACAGAGCTTTCACATTTAGCATCCCTGTTTGTTTCAGTCAAACTTGGAATCCAAGAACAAAAATTTAAGCACAGTAGCTAAAGTTAACAGTTTGTGCCTTTGAAGTCTGCTTCATTGCTTGGTCATTTGCGATTGACTAATGTATTTTTGAACTGCTTTTCTTCAAATGTGTCAAGGAAATATGAAGCTTAACTCAACATAAGTTTAATTTTTATTCAAATACAGAAAAACCTGTATTTTCTAAATAGGATATTTGTTCTCATGTTCATATAATTCAAAAGACAGTACAAAAGACTTTTTTCAAATTAAAAAAACACCACCATATATTGTGAATAAGGATCTTAAAAACAAAGCTTTTTCCAATCATTTACTGTTTACCTTAAAGCAGACATAGGAATAAAATTCCCTGCTACAGACCATTTCTGTAAGGAAGGGGAAAAAGTATTGGGCAATTTTTTAATGATTCCCAAAATAAGGATAACATTTTTTTTAAAAAACCCTAAAGTAATGTAGGACCCTAAGTATGGTTGCCAGGTGTCCAGTTTCTGACTGGAAAGTCTGGTCAAAAAGGGAACACTAGAAGTCCGGTCACCAGAGTAAATGCGATCAACCTCCCTGCTGAGAAAGTGGGAAGATCAGTCAGTAGCGTAGCCGGGGGGGAGCAGGGGGAGCGGCCGCTCTCCCACTGAGCAGAAGCGGCGCCTTTTTTGTGCTCCGACGCCTTTTGCTCCTGCGCTGCAGCCGGAGCGGAGCATTTTTTTCCCCTCTCAGGCGCCGGGAGCAAAAAAAGGCGCCTTTTTTTAGCTCCGCTCCCCCTGTGCTCTAAACCTGGCTACGCCACTGAGCTCAGTAGCTATTTAGCTGCTGATGGAGAGCCTCAGTGACAGCTACAGGAGGCCTCTCACAGCCTGGGGAGGCAGCTCTGACTGAGGACGGGGCTGGCCCAGGGCTGGGGAGCACCCACAGGTCCGCACTGGTGCTACGAGCAGAGTGGCGAGGGGAGGGCAAGCTTCAAGCATGATGGAGAGGCTGCGGGAAGGAAGGGGCAGCCTGCTATCTGCGGGGCGTGGATGTCGGGAGAGGGGCCGTTCAGAAAGCAGCCCCTGGATCTGCTCGCTCCCCTGCCAGTTGCAGAGGGGCCTGGGCTCGGCATGCTGCACCGCACGGGGCCACTTCCCCTGATGGGCCGGGCTGCCCATCCCCACTTCATGCATGGCATAACCACTGCCCAGGTAGGAGCCCAGCCGCCCCCTGGTGGTACTCCCTGGGAACTCTGGTGCCCGCTCCCTCCGGGTGGCAGAAGTTGGCAGGCTCCGGCGCATTGCAGCCAGCCTGCCCCAGCTGCAGCCAAGGTATCCCGGGAGCCGGGGCCCCAAGCTCTCCGTGGTATCCCGGCTCTCCGTGGGGTGCAGTTACCAGGAGCAGAGGCTCTTTAAACCCCTAAAGAGACATGGGGAGACCCCAGAACCAATATTTCTGTGCCAGTTTTCTGGAACCAGCCAGGGCGAGCGGGTCACAGCTGCTGTGGGGAGAGAGAGGGAGCATGGCTACAAACAATGGGGCAAGTTCCCCAGATGGAAACGACCAGTCCACTGCCCCCAATTTCATGGATGAAGACAAGCAGGGGACACCTGGGTGTGTTTCGAACCGTCCCTTGCCTCAGTGTTGGGGGCCTGGAGGAGCTGGTGGGGTGAGCTGGGAGTCAGGACTCCTGGGTTCTCTCCCTGGCTCTGGGAGGAGAGTGGGGGCTAGTGGGTTAGAGCAGGGGGGGCTGGAAGTCAGGAATCTTGGGTTCTATCCCCAGCTCTAAGTTGCGTGACTTGAATGAGTGGCTTATGGAAAGAGCGCCCCCGCAAGGTAACTGGCGGGGTGAGCAGAGTGCGACAGTCCCCAGGATGGGGGAGGGCGGGACTTTGGGGGAGAGGGTGGAGCAGAGGGTGAGGCCTCAGGGGGAGGGGGATGTGCAGGGTGTCCAGTTTTCAGAAATTGGAAAAGTTGGCAACCCTAACCCTCATTTTCAAAAGTGATTTAAGGAACTTAAGAGTTCAAGCTACTTTGGTTCTTTTTGAAAATAAGTTTCAGGATAACATTTTCCTGTTCATCAATAAATACAGACAAGGAAGAAACACTTCCTATGTAATGTACACCACAAAAGAAATTGATAAGAATATTAATACTCTTTCTTACTTCATTTTCAATTGGCAGCACACAGTCCGCATGCTCGTTAAGTTCCTTCATAGCCAGAACACTATTATATGGAGAAGTAATGACATCATCCTCCCCAGAAGGGTAAACTGAAGTAACAAATCTATATACTTCCGGGAACTCATCCTCAAGCACATTTAGTATAAAAGTACCAAGACCGGATCCTGTCCCTAAGAATAATTAAGGAAACAATTACAATGAAAAGAGATAATGCTTAAAACAACATCCTGAATTATTTAAATCCCCTCTGAAACACAGGATTTCTTTGTGCATTACAGATCAGATTTTCGTAAGTGCTCAGCGCTCAGTGATCACAGTGGAAGTTAGTAGAACTGGACATGAAAAAGGTTTTCCATCTGGAACTGGGATAAGAATTTGAAATCGAACATTTTCATGAACCAAAAATCTGAAAATTTTTATTTGGATCAACTGAAGAAATGTTGAAACAATTTCTAATTTTTTTCCCCAAAAATATTTTGAAATGGGAAATTTGCCTATTTAGCAGGGATCCTGGTCGGTTTTCAATCACTGACAATTTCAAAATCAAGACTGGACTTTTTCTAAAATATGCTGTAAGAATTATTTTAGGGACGTTTTCTGGCCTGTGTTATATAGGAGGTCAGACTAGATGACCTAAGTCCCTTCTGGCCTTGGAATCTATGAAAAATTACCCTTTTCTGTAAAAAGTTTGTTTTGATGAATTGATGTTTTCTGACTGAAAACCTTTTAGTTGAAAAATTCCAGACCAGCTCTTGTACTAAGCTTTTATGAAATGTCCTTAAGTGTTACATATAGTCTATTCTGGAACATTTCTTGTGATGGGACCATGGCTCCTCTTAGCAAGTTATTCTATTGTCTAGCTAACTGTATTGTTAAAAAGATAAGCATGGATATTTACAAAAGATGTGATTTTGGAATCTTTTTAGAACACTCAAATATTGTATCTGATCAGCATGTATTTCTACTTAAGCCTAAAATACAGATTCAAGTAGCACAATAATCAGGGGTGAAAGTAACTATAGATACTTAGCAGTACGCTGCAGGATCCTTTGCCACGGCAACGCTTTAATGTTGCTGTGCCCCCTTACTGGCAGGTAAAAGAGCATCTTCAGCTTTTGTGTGTAGATATATAATTCCGGGAAAAGGCAGGGTATCTCCATAATGAGGTTTGTATGTTCGAGTGTAATTATAGTCAGCGAGATGACTGCAAGTGGTATTTTTGGTGTTCAAATTTATTTTTCCTTCAGTGACTTCCTTATTAAGTTTGCTCAGTTTTCAAGTCAGAACATGATTTCCCCCTGCTTTCTTTACTGTCAACATTCAGTTCAAATCAGAGACCTGAAAATTAAGCTGTGGATCTTCTGCCTTGGACAGCTAACGTTCTGGAATCCTAACAGCTGCCAATTTCAATTATGAGGCTGGAGGATGAGGAGAATATAACTGCTTTTCTGCAGTGTTGAGAGTAATGATAAGCAGGTTCTTTCAAACTAAACATATTACACTGAAGACGCAGCACAAAGATACATGGAATACAGGGGGCTATTTTCATATTCAGTTTTCAGATCCTAGCCATTTAAACTATCTTCTCTTAATGTAACAGAACTGAAGTTGTTCAAGTTTGGTGCCATTATACTACCACCAAAGTTGTCAATACACAAGGTTCCCCTTGGATACATTTACAAAAAAAGTACTAAAAGAACACTTCATTTATGCTGATGAGAAAAGGTAAAAAAAGTTAGAAGAAAACCCTGTGGGAGCAGGATGGTCTGACAATCATGGTCTAAACACCCCAAGGGAGAACAGAAAATCACAGATGGAAACACAAAACAATTAAGCTACCTCATTATCCTCCTTCAAAACCTTCCTTAAAAAAAAACCTCTGCTTTTCTGTGATGCCTACAAAAAAAACAACTTGAAAATCATTAGGTTCCGATGTACTTAGATCTATTGCCTATCACGTTGACCAGTACTGTCTCCTTGTGCCCTCCCTCCCTTCCCCCATCTGTCTGTATCCATCTGTTGTCTCTGGTCTTATACTTGGATTGTACGCTCTTTGGGGCAGGGACTGTCTTTTTGTTCTGTGTATACAGTGCCTAACAAAAAGGAGCCCTAGTCCTGGAACAGGAGCCCAAGGTGCTATGGTAATATTAATAATAATAATAATAATTAATTAACAACTACTAACTTGACTTAAAGGGCCTTTCTTAATTTAAAAAAAATTCTTACCATGTTACCAGGGTCTTATATTATTAAAAAGTTAAAAATTTTCAAAATCTAGTTCCTTTTCACTTGTGCAGACATGCTATCCATGAAAAAAAACACTTACCACCTCCCATTGAATGAATTACAAAAAAGCATTGCAGACAGTCACAGTGTTCTGCAGTCCTCCTCAGTTTTTCCACAATGTGTTCCCGGTACTGACAGCCATACAGTTTATGACCTACAGCCCTGCAAATACGAGAAATGATTAAATTTTTGTAAACTTCCAGCTTTGTACTCTAATTCTTTCTATTCTTGTCTGTACACACAGTTGAATGGTTCAGAATCTGTACTCAGTACTTCGTTCTCGTAGAAAAATAAATTGTGATGTTGGAAGCATGTACAAAATTATGATACAGTGTAACACAGAAGTACTGCTTATTTAATAATTTTTTAGTCACAAATGGGGAGGAAGGGAACTATTATTCCTTCAACTTGTTACTATCAATGGAAAGTATGTCTGTCAGTTTTCATTATAAGAGCTCTGGAGCTTGTAGTTACAACCATTATTAGAGGTAAAACCGAGGTCTTTTCCGGCACCGCTCTACCTATAATGACCAATAATATACTAATGTGTTAAAAGACTCAATATTATGGGATTCTCCATATTGCTCCCTACTGTGGGATATTTGCTTAGAAACGCTCCACTCTTTAGTGAGCAGAGTATTATTAGAGATGTGCTAACACCTCAAAGAAAAATTGGAAATTTGTTCAGTTATCTACTTTATTCTGAGTTTCTCCTCCCTTTTTTGTGACTTGGCATATATGCAAAAAGTCAGGATCTGTGTTGCTTAGATGTCAGATGTTCATCTGCTTCTGTTATTCACTCCTCACTCTGTCTCCATGCAAGTTAACATCGCAAACTAGATTATGACCTCCAGTGAAGAATGAGCCGCTGGAGCAGGAGAATGCCTAAGACAAACAATCTTTTCTTCATGCAAGTAGGCTAAGTAACAAAAAACAGTGAGGGAAGAGAAACACAGAAGAAATGATATATCAGCAGAATGATTCATAAATAAAATGCTTTTCAAAGTTCTCCTCAAGGTGACAGCAACTCTTAAGATTTACTGTTAATGTGGCGCAGTTCCCCCGGTGCAATAGATCCTCTAGAAAGATATTGCTATCATTTCCCTTTTCAACTGCCATCTATTAGTAGCTAAAATTGCTTTGCGAAGAAGAGTTTATTCTCACCAGTTGTTCCCTGAACCAGAAACATCTGTGATGAGCTGCTTGCTATCAAACACATCTCTCAATGGCCCCTGCAGAATTTCATTCACTACACCCTCCTCCATGTCAATCAAGAGAGCCTTAGAGATGGAAAAATGTTAATTCAGTCAGTATGCCACTCTTTGAAATAGTTACACAAAAGGGATGCGAGTACTTGCAAGATAAAAGGTATCTTGTTCCTTTCAAGTTTCAGGCATGAAGATCTTATTTTAAAAGAATACACTATCACTGAGAAGCTGACTCTAGAAAAATTCAGCTTGATCTCCTTGTCAGAAGACAAAATTTAATGAAGCATTATTTCAGTTATTGCAACTTTTGTTTATGCTGTTCAAAATTTCAAGGGTTAAATGCATAACATGCTGAATACTTAGTAACAAAAAAAATTGGCATAGATTTTCAAAGATACGTTTCCTCCTAAAACCTGTTAACATAAGTGGCTCAAATAAAACCCTTTACTGCCCCCTCCAAACAAACACCAACTATACATGTGACCTACGCAATCAATCATTTTCCTAAATTATACATTTGAAATTATTACTGAAGTCTGCCCGCAAAGTGGACTCTAATACTGTTACACTAATCTGGGGAACTAAGAAATTTCAGTTTCAGTTTGAGAAGCATGTCTAAAATTGTGCATTTAAGACAAATGGTAAACAAGGAAGCTTAAACCATGAGCTCTTTAGTCAGTCAGTCACAAGTATGCAATGTATACAAAATTATCTTTATAGATTGCCTTACTCGTGCTTTTAAAGAGAAGATTTTTCCTTTGTGAATATCGGCACCATCACCACCATTTCTGGAAAAGGGAGAAATGTTTTCTAAGATCAAAACCATTATGGAAGTGATACAGTATTATTAAAATTCTCTTTCCTTCTCATTGATCTCTGCTGTCCATAGAGGTTTGGCCCAGTGCAAAATAAGAACACTCCCCTTAACACACACATATACAACACACTCTACTAGCAAAGTCTTAATGGAAATTCCCTAAAATAAAGTCTTTACAGGATCCCATCCCACTGATAATATCTTAAGGACAACTTCACGTGATGCTAAGGTGGTCAGCATGAAATATTTACCATCAGGAACATCCCCCTACTCGTAGCTGCTGAAGTAGCTAGATTCTAGGCCTGGCTCTGGGAGAGGAGTATAGTATACAGTGGTTAGACAAAGGACAACTAGACTGGTTTAATCACTCTGAAATGCAGTATGGTGCAGTGTGTAATATTCGGGCCTGTCAAAAGAAACACCTGGGTCCTGTGCCTGAAGTGACCTTGCAGAAGTTCTCAGCTAACTTATTTAATAAAAAAAGAGGGCAGGGGAGTGTTCAGCAGCTCTTCACCATCTTCTAGGTTAGGTTTCATAACCTGGTTAATTATAAAGGTAATGAATTGTATGGGAATTTAAGCAGCACTCAGAGGTTAGATTTGAGCTCCTACTCTCTTTCTCCAGATCAGGACCTTCCCCCTAGGCTACAGGGGTATATAGAGCACAGTCAAGGAACTATTATGTGATTGCAATAACAGAGACTAGGTGGGGTAACTCACATGACTGGAGCACTGTCGTGGATGAATATAAACTGTTCAGGAAGGACGGGGGGGAGAAAAGGTGGAGAAGTTGCATTGCATGTAGGAGCCGTAAGATTGTTCAGAGCTCCAGTATGAAACTAGAGAAAAGCCTGTTGAGAGTCTTTGGGTTAAGTTTAGAGGCGAGAGTAACAAGGCTGGTATCGTGGTGGGCATCTGCTATAGACCACCAGACCAGGAGGATGAGGTAGATGAAGTTTTCTTCGGACAACTCAGAGAAGTTTCCAGATCACAGGCCCTGGTTCTTATGGGGGACTTCAATCACCCTGACATCAGCTGGGAGAGCAATACGGCAGTGCACAGACAATCCAGGAAGTTTTTGGAGAGTGCTGGGGACAACTTCCTGGTGCAAGTGCTGGAGGAACCAACTAGGGGCCGCACTTCTCTTGACTTGCTGCTCACAAACAGGGAAGAACTGGTAGGGGAAGTAGAAATGGGTGGTAACCTCGGCAGCAGTGACCATGAGTTGGTCAAGTTCAGGATCCTGACAAAAGGAAGAAAGGAGAAGCAGAATATGGACCCTGGACTTCAGAAAAGCAGACTTTGACTCCCTCTGGGAACTGATGGGCAGGATCCCCTGGGAGGCTAATATGAGGGGGGAAAGGAGTCCAGGAGAGTTGGCTGCATTTTAAAGCAGCCTTATTGAGGGTGCAGGAACAAATCATCCTGATGTGCAGAAAGAATAGCAAATACATCAGGCGACCAGCTTGGCTTAACAGAGAAATCTTCGGTGAGCTTAAACACAAAAAGGAACATTACAAGAAGTGGAAACTTGGACAGATGACCAGGGAGGAGAATAAAAATATTGCTTGAGCACGCACGGGTGTAATCAGGAAGGCCAAAGCACAACTGGAGTTGCAGCTAACAAGGGATGTGAAGGGTAACAAGAAGGGTTTCTACAGGTATGTTAGCAACAAGACAGTGGTCAGGGAAAGTGTTGGACTCTTACTGAATGGGGGAGGCAACCTAGTGACAGGTGATGTGGAAAAAGCAGAAGTACTCAATGCTTTTTTTGCCTTGGTCTTCACAGACAAGGTGAGCTCCCAGATTGCTGCACTGGGCAGCATAGTATGGGGAGGAGGTGAGCAGACCTCAGTGGTGAAAGAACAGGTTAAGGACTATTTAGAAAAGCTGGACATGCACGAGTCCATGGGGCCGGATGCAATGCATCCGAGGGTGCTAAGGGAGTTGGCTGATGTGATTGCAGAGCCATTGGCCATTCTCTTTGAAAACTCATGGTGATTGGGGGAGGTCCCAGATGATTGGAAAAAGGGAAATATAATGCCCATCTTTAAAAAAGGAAAGAAGGAGAATCCGGGGAACTACAGACCTGTCAGCCTGACCTCAGTCCATGGAAAAATCATGGAGCAGGTCCCCAAGGAATCCATTTTGAAGAACTTGGAGGTCAGGAAGTTGATCAGGAACAGTCAACATGGATTCACCAAAGGCAAGTCATGCCTGACCAACCTGATTGCCTTCTATGATAAGATAACTGGCTCTGGATATGGGGAAAGTGGTGGACGTGATAATCTTGACTTTTGCAAAGCTTTTGATATGGTCTCCCACAGTATTCTTGCCAGCAAGTTAAAGTAGTATGGATTGGATGAATGGACTATAAGGTGGATAGAAAGCTGGCTAGATTGTTGGGCTCAATAGCGATCAACTGCTCGATAGTGATCAACGGCTCGACGTCTAGTTGGCAGCCGGTATCAAGCGGAGTGCCCCAGGGGTCAGTCCTGGGGCTAGTTTTGTTCAACATCTTCATTAATGATCTAGATGATGGGATGGATTGCACCCTCAGCAAGTTTGCGGATGACAGTAACCTGGGGGGAGAGGAAGATACGCTGCAAGGTAGGGATAGGGTATAGAGTGACCTAGACAAATTGGAGGATTGGAACAAAAGAAATCTGATGAGGTTCAACGAGGACAAGTGCAGAGTCCTGCACTTAGGATGGAAGAATCCCAGGCACTGCTACAGGCTGGGGACCACCTGGCTAAGCAGTAGTTCTGCAGAAAAGTACCTGTGGATTACAGTGGATGAGAAGCTGAGTATGAGTCAACAGTGTGCCCTTGTTGCCAAGAAGGCTAATGGTATATTGGGCTGCATTAGAAGCATTGCCAGTAGATCGAGGGAAGTGATTGTTCCCCTCTATTCGGCACTGGTGAGGCCTCATCTGGAGTATTGCGTCCACTTTTGGGCCCCCCCACTACAGAAAGGATGTGGACAAATAGGAGAGAGAGTCCAGCGGAGGGCAATGAAAATGATTAGGGAGCTAGGGCACATGACTTATGAGGAAAGGCTGAGGGAACTGGGCTGTTCTCAGTCAGTAGCATAACTTTGGGGGGGGGGGGGGGGAAGGGGCAGGGGGAGCGGCCACTCCCCCTGCGAGCAGAAGTGGCGCCTTAAAAAGGAAGCGGCACCTTTTTTTTTAGAAGAGCTAAAAAAAGGCGCTGCTTCTTTCTAAGCACCACTTCTTACACTCACCCGGCGGCGCTCCGGGTCTTCGGTGGCATTTCGGGGGCGGGTACCACTGAAGACCCAGAGCGAGTGAGGACCCACCGCCGAAGTGCCACCGGTGAGTACGGGGGAGCCTGGGGAGGCGCCTTTTTATAGCGCCGCTCCCCCTGTGCTCCGGACCTGCCTACGCTACTGTTCTCAGTGATGACAGAACAAGGAGCAATGGTCTCAAGTTGCCGGGGGGCGGGGGAGAGGTCTAGGTTGGATATTAAGAAACACTACTTCACTAGGAGGGTGGTGAAGCACTGGAATGGGTTACCTATGGAGGTGGTGGAATCTCCATTCTTAGAGGTTTTTAAGGCCCGGCTTGACAAAGCCCTTGCTGGGATGATTTAGTTGGGGTTGGTCCTGCTTTGAGCAGGGGGATGGACTAGATGACCTTCTCAGGTCTCTTCCAATCCTAATCTATGATTTGATGAGGTACACACTTTCTTCCTTCCCCTCCCTCCCTGAGTGG
Organism: Macrochelys suwanniensis; assembly: GCA_033296515.1. Taxonomy (NCBI): domain Eukaryota; kingdom Metazoa; phylum Chordata; order Testudines; family Chelydridae; genus Macrochelys; species Macrochelys suwanniensis. Next base: position 81,425,886 of record CM065777.1, read on the forward strand.
GTGATGGCATTTGTGCTGCAGCAGATTTGTCATCAAACTAAAATCTGGTGGGTTCACCTTGACATACATTTTCTGTTATGGCAAAAAAAGTTATAAAGCAGTCTATGGACAAACATATTGATGTATAACTGGTATTCAAGGAATCAGGATATGAGGAACAGCAATGCGGCCAAAGACTGTGGCCAAAGCAGCATGTTTTTCCTGTATGCCCTTTTTGCAAGAAATCTAAGTGAGTCAATCCAAAATTCAAATAGTCCTCAAAATTTATTGTCTGTATTTTGGTTTTTGCCATTTCAATGATGTCTTTACAAAATAAAGGTTTAAAGCCACTGTTAAAATTAAACTTTGTACCACAACCTTAACTATCTTGCAGCTACTGATTAACCATCAGATAGAAAGGTGCTTAATAGTGTTGCAGCTAAATACCATGCGCAGTAAGCAGCACAATTGTTTTATTCCTTTAATTAAGTTACAGAGGATGTGGCTTAGATGTGTAAGCAGGGAAGAGTAGCAGGGGTGCTAGTATGGTGGGATAGGTGGGTTTGTTTTTCTTTAAATTCTAGCTATGGGTTCCAGTGCTCATGCTAGAAAAGGTCAGGTAAATTTTTCAAGGCCTGCATAGATTGTGAATTAATTCCTTAAATGAATTCCTCTTGCAAGATCCCTAATCAACACTAAAAATCATAATTATAAAGCCTGACATTTGAATATGACTGAGTGGCTGAAGCAGAATACATTTTATTTTGAAGGAAGATTAATGTGAAGTTATTGACTGACTGCTTTTTGGGGGGGGGGGCAGGAGGGAGGTGTGAAGGAGGAGAATACTTTCATAGACTTAGAATAGCAAAGGTCTACATCAAAGAGGAGGAGGATAGACACAACGTATGAAAGTACAAGGGGTTAGGATCTCTTTCTAGCACATTTAGTAGTTTGACCTGAAACACAGATAAAACTGTAGTTATTCAAGGCAATAGCAGATAGGGATTGCTGACTTGCTGAAATTACTGTGATAAATTTTGAATAGGGCTCTTGATACAGCAAAGCTTACCTGGTATCCACATTTCTAAAGAAGCTGCTTAATGCTTCATCATAAATTCCTTTCTAAAAAACAGAAACGTTGCACAAGTTTTAAGTGCGCAATTTTAGAGATTTTCAATGCTATTTCTGGCTAACACTGTACAACAGCATTTAGTTAAAATATACAGAGAACTTGAAATTATGAAAGTAAACAATTCATTCAATAAGAAACATTTTATTTAGCATAAGATTTAACAAATCACAACCATTATTTTCTTTAATTTTGTGTTTTTGAAGATTTTTGTATTTTATGAAAAAACCCAATACATTTATTAATTAGCAATAGGACGAGCTTAGCTAACTGCTTTACATGTTGTATTTGTTATGGTATTATAGCTAATCCATATCTACTGTACAGCTGCCCACTAAACAGTGGACTGAAAATGAAAGCATGTTGCTGTATACAATACTATAAACATAGGATTTGCCATAATGAATCAGATGAGTATTCCATCTAGTCCATTATCTTGTCACAACTGGGCCAGTACTAGCTGCTTTAACGCAAGGTAGCCAAAAGGACTGTCCATCATTATCTTTATTAACACATTGAAATTTTCTTTAAATAATGTCTACATATTCCTTGCAAACTGGACACATTTCCATTCAAGGGTCCTCAGCATGCTAATTACTGGGCCCATTTATCTGTGCTGAATATAGGAATGGAGAAGGGACCAACGGTGATTTTAGTGCACCTTTATACTCCTTGTATTTTGGACCCTGCCAGGGACCTACTTAGATAAGTTAGAGAAACCCCAGGGTTGCTCTGATATACACTCTATTTGCTGTTGACCATGAGAAGTAGAGAATAGTTTGACCACAGCAGTGTTCCAAATACACACACTACACAGGGATTTGGAAGGGGAGTACTGTATAGATGTTCCACTGATTCTATGTCAATTGGGCAAGCCCCCTGAAGTGGGGGATTCCCCAGGGCCTGTTGCTGCCCCTTTAAGCTGCTGAAGCCACATAATTTGCTTGTGGGACAACAGAGAATTGGGCCCCACGTGTTTTTTATTGATGTATATTCTCAGCTTTTTTCTAGAAAAATCACTGCTGTTGCCTTGTGATCACATCTGACAGTCAAAAAACTAAACACTTATTTTTTGTTCAAGGTCTACATGTGTTTTGATAACTAAATCACTTTCCAGAGTAATACTCACATACCTTCATAGACTGTACTATTTGTATTGCCAAAACATCAACAGGCCATCATACTGCAAATCAATATTAGTACAATACTGAGAAAATATGCATACACTTTGGCAGTGACTAGATCTGTAAGAATACCACGGGCTAGAGATGAGTGTATTTTTGTGTATTTGCACAAGCAGAACTGTAGTAATAAAAATAGTTTGCAGGACTTAAAAAGACTTGCACAGGGAGCACATAAGCATTAGCAGGACTAAAACTGGCAAACATTTCCACAGGTGCAGAGAAGGATTGGTCAACCTAGAGATGTTTAAATCACCTCAGAACAAGAGTTGGCAGGTCAAAAGTCAATATGTGGCAGTGGGGTTATTTCAATGATGCAAATACATGTGACTGCAGTGAAATATAAACCATGTCTGTTGGCTCCTGTAGGAACCAGGCACCAAGGACGATCTTGCCAGGGCTACAGACCCGACCTTATGTGCCCAATACTGGAAAAACCTATGATTGTGATGGAAGGAGAAGATGAAGATGAAGGAGGACCGAGAAGGGAACATAATAACGGTCACCCTGGATCAGACCCAAGCAAGGTACATCTAGTCCAGTATCCCATCTGCAACAGCAGCCAGCATCAGATACTTCAGAAGAAAGTGGAAGAAACCCATAACAGAGCAATGTAGGATAATCAGCTGCATCATGAAAGGCTCCTTATTGGAAACAATTGCATAGTACTTGGAAAAGGAAAAGCAGTATCAACTGCTCAGTCCTGGTTGGAGCTGAAAGTTTGTCAGAAAATCATTCATATGAAAAATGCCCTTTTCACAAAACTGAATTTTTTTCGAGAGAAAATTTCAGTTTACCAAAAAATTTCTGTTGCTCATCAGGAAAAATCAAAAGGGATGGCTCCTGCCTGACAGGAGCCTTCCAGACCTAACCAGGAGCCAGCCTATTGATTTTTCCTGATGAGAAAAATAATTTTTTTGGTAAACTGAAATGTGCAGGAAGTGAAACTTACAAAGGCTTTGGCGGGCTATGGAGCAGAGCCCCCCCCCCGCCCAGCAGGTGACTGCTGAGCAGGTCAGTTTCACTCGGCAGCTGCCTGGGTCCCCGGCGCAGACTTTGTTTCATGCATTGGGGTTTCCGTCCCAAAGGAAGTTTTTTCGGGAGGCGGAGCTCGTGGGAAACGTCGAAGCCGCCCATTTCCCCGCGAACTTTCGGCGGCTCCGGCGGCGGGGCTGTGCCAGGGCGGCGGCGGGAGGGAGGAGCGGCTCACGCTCCCCCCAGCGAGATTTCAGATCCCCCGGGGCGGGGCTGCGCTACCCAGGTCAGGGAGTCCCCGCGGCCTCCAGCCCAGTCACCCTCAGGCTGCCCCGGCCCCCGGAGACAGACGCTGGGGAGACACCGCGCGGAGCCGCCACCGGGGGGGCGGGACTAACGGGACCTCAGCGCCGACCTCCGATGGGGGCGGCGCCGGCTGGGAGGCCGCGCTCGAGGTGGGGGTCCCGGGCTCCGTGTGTCAGGGGCCGTTACCTTGTTGACGGCGGCGTGTTCCCGCAACGCCAGGTCCCAGAAGCGGCAGCCGATCTGGTTCCCGCACTGGCCCACTGCAAAGCGGGGAGAGACACGGGTCAGCGGGGCTGGGGCGGTGGAGGAGGGGGGGGGGGGGGTCACACTGGCTTACCCTGCAGCACCACCGACTGGGTCATAGGCGCCGTTGCTAGGGGCGCGCGAGCAGCAGTTGCGGCTCCACGTCCTCCAACCGGTGAGGAACTGGCCCCGCCTACTCCGAACCAGGCTTCCGAACGTCCCGCCCCTCGCGTGCCCGGCGCCGGGCGGGGGAGGCTTATGCAAGCTCTTCCAATAAGATCAGGCTCGGCGTGGAACGTACCATCCACTCTCATGTCCCCGGCGAGGGCGAGCGCATGCGCGACACCTCTCCCCGCCCAGTGGATTGGTCCTCTCTTTTCCCGCAGATGGAACGTTCCGTGCGGGAACTCTCAGTGGAACACTCAGGTGGGCAAAGGGAAGGTGGAGCCAGATGTGGCCAAGGGCAGCGCCGGCCCTTGGCTTGCAGCCCTCCTGCCTCCCTAGGGTTGGTTGTGGCTATTTGGATGCTCTCTGACCCCTGGTGATGCGCCTCTTCAGTGGCACGTGCCACCAAATCCAATAAAAAGGACACTTTCGCCAGGAGTCATAGTGGGGCAGTACGGAGCATGGTGGGCAGGTAGCATGGCAGCCTCTACAGGATCGAAGCTTTCTGTAAAAAAATTAAAACTCAACCACTGTATGCTGATTATTGCCAAAAGTAGGGGTAGGAGTTATAGCCACGTTTCAGCCTTTAGAGATTAAGTAGCTCTTCAGTACATGTTGCCACTAAAATTAAAAATTATTGGCTCAGCCGTTGTCCTACAAACATTGTAATATGCAAATACTTATTCCAAACTTGTTTAATGGTGAGTAATACACCACCAGGTGTCACAATGTGATGATCATACTCCCAACCCACCAAGCCCTGAATGCGGTATTGGCAACCCCAAAATCATGAGTCAGCCTTAGCTCCCCCTCCCAATAATGAGATTGTCCCCAAAACCATGAGATTAAAAAGAAAAAGATTATATTGTGATTTTTGGTTTGTTTTTTGATTTTTTAAAAATAGCCCTTTGGACAAGCCATGGACTGTGTAAGGTCATCAGTGTTTAACCATCTAGCAGTCTAATCCTATGTTTCCATCCTCTATATTTTCTTAATGCCTGTTAAACTGCTGATGGTGTATACTATACTATACTGAGCCTTCTGAACAAAAATCGTTGGATTCCAGGAGCGAATTATTCTGTTGCTAAGATATAAATGAGTTGACAGGCCACTGTATCATAGCTTCATTTTTTTTATAGTGAATACATTCTAATCCTAGAGATGCATTTTTCCTTTGTTATCAAATGTAGTTTGTAACTCAAAGACATGCACCACACTTTCAGAAATGTAGCAAATTTCTTATCACTGTCACTTTTAACTACGTAGACCACACGCTGCTGTAGGGAGATATCTTGGAATTCATAGGAAGCCTGCAATTAGCTTTGCCTCAGGGCTTTGTTGACTTTACAAAGTTGATATTTTATTGGGGTCATTTGCTTTCAGAAGAATTACTACTACACCTTTAACTTCTTTATCTTTCCTTATCTTTATCAGGATGTTGTTCACTACCTTGACCTCTAAGGAGGACGGAAGACTGCTCAGTGTCTTCAAACAGTGTCCCTTTGGCACAGAGATGTCAGTCACGCTGCCGCCTCTGCCTGCAAATCAAGTATGGGTGTTACAGTCCCTTGCGGATATTACTCTGAGCACTGAAGTGTCCCAGAAAAACACTTACAAGAATTCCTTCAAAGTTCTCACAATTTCTAGAGAAGCTGGCCAAGACAGCTGAGTTTGCATTAGTACTGGTCTAGGACTGTTCAGGGGCCCAACATGAGAAATATAGAGGCCAGGACCACCTGGTTAGTAGGGTTGCTATGTCCTTGAACCCAGGCACGTCATTTGCTATGGGGCAAGGCGTTCAGTTGCCCCCACACCCTCTGCCCTCCTGACTTTTCATAGTTCTATTTGCTCCATTATGTCTTCCACTTTTTGCCCCCTCTGTAATGGAATGGAAAATACCTCATTTAAGATAGCCTGAGCCATACCTGGCAGAGCATTAAAGGATTTTATGATCAACACATCTGGTGTGTATAAGCAAGCTCTGTGACCAATCCATATCTGGCACAGAAGCACATAACATGGTTTTAGAAGTGGGAGATGAATCCACGCCTCCATATGGAGACCATAAACCACTTGTAACCCTCATCAGTGGAAACCCCCAGGATTAAGTATTGCTGAGATGTCAATGTCTTTTGCTAAGGTTAATGCGATGAAACCCAATTGCTAAATATGTTCCTGGGAAAAATCTGGTAGTAGCAGATACTCTGTCACAGAGCCTAGCATTGCTCTGACCTACCCATGAGCTTGAAGATGATGTAAAGGTGTATGTGGATATGGTGGACTCATACAGAGCAGTGTTGGAAAAAGAGATTACATCAGCTACAAAAAGAAACCTTGACAGATCTGCAACTTCAGGAAGTTCTACGTTACTTTAGGGGTGGCTGGCCCAAGTATCTAAAGAACACTAAGGAAGAGGCATGAGACTATTTTGCTTCCTCCGGGCTCCTGGCCCTGCCCCCACCCCCACCCACTCTCTTCCCCTAACCCCCGACCCCCGCTCCGCCCCAGGCTCCACCCCACCCCATCCCTTCTCCCAACCCCCCCTCCCACCCCGCCTCTTTCCCCTGCTCCATTCCTGCCCCCTTCTTCCCACCCAGTTCCGCCCCTTTCCCCGTGCACACCCCATCCCCACTTCTCTCCCAGTGCCTCCTGCATACTGCAGAACAGCTGATCTTGGTGGGTTGGAGGCGCTGGGAGGGAGGGGGAGGAGTTGATCGGCGGGGCCACTGGCGGGTGGGAAGCGCTGGGGAGGTACAGGGGGAAGCTAGCTGCCAGTGGGTGCTACGCACCTACTAATTTTTTTCCATGGGTGCTCCATGGAAATGCCTATGATTTTGCAGTGGACAATTAAGTGGGTCAAATGGACTCATGATTAAAAACATTTGCATCATAATTCCAAATGATATGAGAAGGGAAATCCTATACCCCATCCACGAAGGCCATCAATTATTAATTAAATGCCTTGAACAGGCTCACCAATCAGTGTGGTGGCTGGGCATCAGCCAGGACATAAAGAATAAAATAGTTCTGCAATGTTCATATGCAAATAACAGACCAACAAAGCACAAAGATCCTTTAATAACAACACCTGTGTCAGACAGACCTTGGAAGAGACTAGCTGAAGATTTATGCGAATTCAGCAGACATCATTACCTGGTTGTTGTGGACTGTTTTTCCAGGAATACAGAAATAACATACTTGGAAGATATAAAATGTCACAGTGTTATCGAGAAACCAAAGAACAGTTTTGCTCACTTCGGTATTCGAGAACAACTAGTGATGGAGAATGGACCACAATTCACTAAGCAGAATTTAAGTCATTCGGAACAAAAAGTGATCTTGATCATATTACTAGCAGTCCACATTACCCACAAGTGAATGGAGAGGCTGAGAAAGTTGTACAGACAACCAAGAAAATCCTACAGTAGGAGGATCCATTCCCCACTCTTCTGAGTTATAGAGCAATGCCAGTTAGTGGATATAGTCCAGCACAACTCTCGATGGCAAGACAATTCAGAACTATGGTTTCAACTCTGGAAAAGAATCTATCTTCAAAGTATCCAGACATGAAGAGAGTAGCCAATTTGGATAAAATGGCAAAAAGAGCCTATGAATACTTTTACAACAGATGACACTCAGAGAATTGCCTGGTCTAGAAACTGGTGACTGTGTTTGTGCAAACTGGATGGAGAAAAGGGATGGACAACTCAGCTGTCGTAAAGAAAAAGAATTCAAAGCCCAGATCATATGTGATTAAGACCAACAAGTGGAGAGTTCAACAGAAAATGTTGACATCTACAGTTTTTTCCTCAGAAAGAACAATCAACAGAACTCAGTCTACAGATGGTGTATGCAGAACACGAAGAAGACAATTCAAAGATTCCAAACCGACCAAAGCCAGTTGTTGCAACTAACGGACAGCCAGATGACCAAGTTGTTATGCGTTTGAGTCATGTAATTAGAAAACCAGTATGATTCAGAGACACTTAACAGACTGATACGTATTGAACTTCAGCGACAGCGTGATCATGTAAATATTGTAAATGGTAGGCATGTACAGCTTAAAGGGAGAGATGTAATGGAATGTTAAACTGTATTATACTGTTTAGTCACTAGGTGGCACTCTGTAAAATACCTCATTTAAGCTAATTTGAGGCATATCTGGTAACATTACAGGATTTTAGGATGAACACATCTGGTGTGTATAAGCAAGCTCTGAGACCAGTCCATATCTGGTACAGAAGTATATGACACCCTCCTTCCAGACTTTGCAGGAAATACTATAATCATATATAATGTTCTATATTCTGACACCACTGCCCCCCTTCAATTTTTCTGAAATGATGCCCCGGCTTGTACCTTATTTTGGAGCAGCCTATGCAGTATGTCAGTCTTGATGGTGGCAGAGAATAAATATAGTCTTCTCAAAGAGATTGTCTCCCATCTCTCATGTAGCTGAGCTAGAATAAAGACTCCATAATAACACTGGAATTGTTTTGGATGAAGGATTTTCCAGTCTGTAGCTGCAACCTTTCACACTGTGAATGACCAAGAAGCAAACTGAAATCTGGAAAGGCTTCTGCCCTGAGAAAGTCCCTTTTCTGAGACAAACACCATTATCTTGGAATGTTAATGCAGAAGTTGTGTGAACCTGGCTTGGAAACAGGTACAGGCATCATTTGACCCAGATGAAATGGTTCTTGGAAAGGCTGAGGGTCCATACTGGGGGTGGGGGCAGAATCTGGGAATGCCAGGGGAAGAAATTTCTCCTCCACCTCAGCCATATAAAGATTCCCTGGAATAGACAATACCATCTGGGGCTACAGTATTTTTTCTTTGCAGGCCCCCTTCCTTTGGGCAGACATGGCCAGGAAGCCAGAGGGGCTGCTGGGCATCGGTATTAGTGTGGAGGTACAAGGCCTCTCATGCAGGTGATCCTGGACTCCTGCAGGTCTCTGGGGAGGGTAAATCCTGTACTCCCTGATGGGACAGAAGTCTGAGAAGCGAGCCTCATGGAGAATTCCTCCCCAAGACAGTGGTGAGCGGGGAAGCTCCTGGTCCTATATACTTTAACAGAAGTAGGATCAGCCCCCCGCTCAGCTCAATTAGCTTCTGATAAATTAAGGTGGAGTAAATTGAATATTAACATTTTTGTGAATTCTAATTGAACTGTGTTTTTTTGATTCATGAATGAACTTCAGGTAGCAAGATCTGACTAAGTGGGGAAAGTGATCATCATTCTTTCCTACAAAGCACACTGGAAGAAAAGCCCCACTACCCACCCAGGACAATTTTTGTTTATTCCCAGAGCTCAAACACTTCTTTGGAACAGAAGTGAGCTAGAAGAACATTCTGGGTGTCTGCATACAAATAAAATACACAGTAATGAATATGTAACACCTGCCTTTTACCAACATTTAATAAACAATAGTGTGGTATATGCCTAGGAGATGCAAGTGTCTATTATTGTTGGCTGTACCTGGCTGGAAGCAGCAGATAACCTGAAAAGGAATTTCAGTAACACCTATAGTGAATCTGCTAAACAGTGAATCTGCTGTTCTTTTCTGTCCTGCATTGGAGGGCTAGAGATTAGCAGGATGGGGAAGGTTTATGGCAATTGGGAGGATGGTTGGTAGGAGTGGAAATGTCAGGGAGTCAGGGTTCTAGGGGACCTGAGCAGAATGTGGCACTTGAAGGGAATTGGCTGAGTGCTTATTGGGATCCATGATGTGCTAGATTACACTAGGCCTAGCAACTGCAATACTTTTCCTTCTTGCCTCTGAGTAGTGGCCCACTGGATGTGCTTCCAAGTACTGTCAGAGAAAGGTTGGCATACCACACACCCCAATGATCTCACAACGGGGTGATCATTACACTTGTGTGATGGTGTTTCTCCAGATGCTTTGGGACTGATTCTCCTCTGGTTTACACAAGTGTAGATCAGGAGTAACTCTGCTGAAGTCAGTGAAATTACTTGTTATACCTATAATCAGGTCCTGGATCTGTGTGTATTTATATGTGTATATTGGATATATTAAAATTTAGATGAAAAATGTAATCAAAAACTTTAAATTTTGAAAATTTCAATCAGCCCACACACGCGCATGCACACTCTGCTTTCTATGTGAGGCAGTTTGTCCTAATATTGTTTAGTTTATGTAACAACCATTATGTATATTAAAAATAGTAAGTCCTGCTTCACCTCATGCTTGGATTCAAACTATTACATGGTGTCAGATGAGAAAATCACTAGAAAAGGGTTCCACAAATTCACCTGGAAGTGGAAAGAAATGGGTTCTAATTTTTTTATTGTTTCCAAAAATTCTATCGTCAGCATACTCCCATTTTAGCTGAGCAAAGAATAAATGAGCTCCATGTAAAAGAATCTTGCACACAATTGTTTGCACAGTAAGTCTATTATCTAACTTTAATGCATATTAGCAATTCTTTTCAAGTTAAACCAAAGATGGTGACCTAGGGCATTTGTATGGTATGGAATGAAATGATTTAAAGGTCTCTCTGGAAAGCAACATATTTAAAATCATTTGCCTTTATTCTGTAATCCATCAGCATTTTCATTGACAGCGTGATAGGGCTTGCTACAAAGATACTGTAAGAATTGTAAAACTTGTTCTTGTGGTTTAGGAAGAGCATTGAACAGATAACATCTCTGTTTATTCTCTCATGTTTTTTGTTTAGAAATTTCAAGTGAGTGACCTTAAGCGTAACTGCTTTATCATATAAAGATCCTGGATGATATATTTTCATTTCCCCGCCCCCCAGCATTGGTAATGGAATAGAACATGGTTTCTTTTGCTTGTTTTTTTCCTTCAGTGCTGTAAAGAAGTTTGCAGTGTTGCTGCTGTGCAGTATCAGGCTGTTGGACATGTGTTGATGCTCACAGCACCACTGACCAGAGCTGCTTTACTGAAACTCACTGGCTTTCCATCAATCACAAAGTTACGAATGCAGCCAGTGAAGGAGTTGCGTGTGGTCAGGCTGGACATTAGAAGGGACTCTGGAAGAACCAAATAAAAAAGGAGAATTAGAACCAATGATGACAGAAGTACCATTTACAACAATTTTAAATAAAGCTGGCTGAAAACTGGGAAAATGATTTTGAAAATATTTGGAAGTTGTTTCTGTATTGCAGGTTTGAAATTGACGCCTTTTCTGTTTCTTGAAACATGGTTCAGGATATTTTTTACTGAAATTATTAAAAAAAAAAATCAAAATCATTTCTGAAAAAACTTCTTTTACCAAAACCAGTTTTCAGTGAGATCAGCTCCAGTTCTAGCAAAATTCCAAGGGATCAAATCTGGCTCTCTGGTACATACAGGCAATCTCCAATATTTTTATTGTGCAGATAGATTTAAAAAGAGACACAAAATCAGTAAACCAATATTATTAATACTTACTTTTTGTATAGCTCTTTCCATCAGTAGATCTCAAAGCGGATTACCAAGGAAGTTAGCATCATTAGCCCCATTTTATGGATGGGGAAACAGACCTAGAGAGGTGAGACAACTCACCCAAATGGCCATTGGCAGAATGGTGACTAGTCACCAGGTATTCTGAGTCCCAGTGCAGTGTTCTATTCACTAGGCCACCCTCTGATATATCTTGGGTGTAGAGTCAGTACAACAAGAAAACTGGAATATCCTAATTCTACAGCATGGTTTTGTATGGGGCTATCAATCAATCATGGTTTGTGAAATGGCCTGATTTAGTAGCATAATTATTACAGCTGGTCAGAAAGTGGAAAAAATATTCCCCTAATTTTTAATCAAAATTTGTTTGGATGGAAGTTTTCTTGAGAGCTAATCAGGCTGCCTAGTACTGCGGTTTAGGCCCTTACATTTGGGCATTGGGTGTCTAAATCCATGTATAGATCTGAGTCTAATTTTGTAATTTCTTGTGATATAACTAAATATAGCCAAATAAAACAGACACATAAGGGTAAATGTGTTATCTGTTTACTATATCTACATTCAGTGTTATGTCTTGTTTGTTGTAGTGAAGTTCATTATTGGATACTTCTGTTCCAAGATGATGATAATATCATGGAGTCAATATATAACGTCTTTTTAGTATTTTATAGCTAATGCAGAATTATAAAGTTCGGTTATCACAGGCCGGAACAGCATTCACAATTACCACATTATATTACATATCAGGGTAGTTTTTGTGACGATTGTTTAGAAGTTCTAAGAAAATTTCAGTTTAGAATTAAAGAGTGAGCAAACTTGTGCACAAAGCTGTGGTTCCCTTCGACTCATTTCCTCCCCCTCATAGTGTGGGATGAATGAGAGCATCACACTCTCAAACTACTAATCCAAGATAAGGAATATAATAATATAATTGTATTGTTAATGCTATTCTTGATTGACATTCATGGCACAGTGAAATAATGCTACATGTTACTAAAGAGAGATGCAGATTTTACGGAAAGTGATTTAAAAGTCAAATTACATCCTGTTGATTACAGTTTGCATATGAAAGCGCAACAGAGTACTGAATAATGGAAGTAAATATAGTAATCTTGGCCCACACCACACAGATGGTCTGAGTCACAAAGTCACATTAACAGACATCTGTGCATTGGAAATCGACAGTCAGAATAAGAATTTTCATGTTGTATATTGATTGTTCAAGGGAGTTTTTGCTTGGAGGAGTTGGAAGGAGCCTAGCAATGCAAGACCCGGAGACTGAAACTATGTGGGAACTGGAATTTCTGTCCCATAGAAAATTTCACATTTCCCCCCTGTCTCCCTAAAAAAAAAAAAAGTTCATTCCAAATTGGAACAAAAAAATTGGAAATGCAATTTTTTTTTTACGGGGCCAGCAAGACAGCTCTCCTGCTGCCCCGGTGGCTCCCCAACTATCTTCCCAGCTGCATGGAATGTTTAGATTCCATCAAATCAACATTTTGTGATGGAAAACTGTTCTTTCAGAAAATTTTCAATCACCTCTCCTTAAGCTGTCAAATTTTACCAGGACATTAGGTCAGTTCTTCAAAATTTGGGATCACGTGAGGAAAATAGAGAGCACAGAGTAAATGTTTCTGTTTTAAACCCTGTTGGCATTTGGGTACAAAGTTATAACAACGCTGACAAGTCTTACCTGGCACACCTCCAACAAACACAGGCTCCCTCTGGTCAACTGCTTTTGGATTTATAGGTCCTACTACATGGTTTACCTCAGAGTCCACATCCAGCTGCACCACATTAGAGGCTCTAATAACTGGAATGCAAAGCAAAATCTTGTCAAAAAAAGCCCTAATTATAAAAGATATCATTTATGCTTTGTATGGCGTCTGAAGATGTCTATTTGATCTGCTGTACAGTATGGGCTAGACTGTCTATGGCCCATGTGTAAGCCTCCCTTGGCTCATACAGTGCAGGCCCAGGACGCACTACTGTCCTTGGGCATGGACTGCTTCTTCCATACAAATTTGCTTTGGGGACCTTTAATCCCAAATGCTGGTGAGGAGTTGAAGGCATGATCCCTACTCCCTCTGCTCTGACCCATGAGAATGGACAACCATGGAGGGAGGATCAGGTTCCACTAGCCTTCACAGTGGTAAGACCCGAGATTTACTCACCTGCAATTCTGTGCCACATGCCATCACACAGACTTTGTTTTGGTGTAACTGAGGTTGAAAAGTCTCTGATTCCATTATTCAGTTTCACTGTAACCTGGGGGAAAACCAATGTAATTCATACTGTAAAATCTTTTCTTTATTCCCCCCCATCACTCCCCCCCTTTTTCCACCTTGTTGCACTAATGCTAGTTTCCCAATTTTAACATTTATAACTTTAAAAGTGATTGAACCAATTTCCTTTACACTAATTCTTAAGAGATCTTTAAAATGAACCATGTTTCAAGCTTCTAATTTCAGCAGTTTTTGCAACATGTGAGTTCTGAACACAGGGAAAGATTTTTGTTTTGTTTTTTACCCCCAGTTAAAAAAGAATTTACCTCAACCAATTTCACTCAAATTTCCAGAACAGCTGTCTTATTGATTATTTTTGTATTACTTAGTGCTTATTACTGCACAAACATTTAGTAAGCGATAGTCCCTGCCCTGAAGAGCCTACAGTCTAAACAGAGAAGACAGACAAAGGGTAGGAGAAAAGAAGTATTGTCCTCTCCGTTGTATAGATGGGGAATCAACGCATAGAGAGCTTAAGCGAACTAAGATCACAACGGACCTCTGTGGCAGAGCTAGGAACTGAACCCAATTCTCCTGAATTCAGTGCCTTAATTGCAAGACCATCTTTCCCCATAAAGACTGCAATAGCAGTTGTGGAGCAGCTTTGTCTGTGGCGGAGTGCAATATTCCTTCTGAGGACTCACAACTCATGCACATTTACTTGGGCTGTGCAAAGGTTCAGAAATTGGCCCATAGGGTACTGCAACTGGAGGTGCAGTAGAGGCAGCTCAGGTAGACATACATGCGATAGCTTTGACCGATCTAGTACACTAAAATAACAGTATAGCCACGGTGGCATGGGCAGCGGCTCGGACTAACTTCCTGGGTACATACCTAAGTTCTTGGATGGGATTGTACGTGGGCAGCTAGCCTGAGCAGCTGTGGTCACACTGCTATTTTTAGTGCGCTAGCTCAATCAAAGTTAGCGCATGTATGTCTACCTGAGCTGGAAATTACACCTCCATTGCAGTGTAGATGTACACGTATAATATTCACTGGTTGTTCACTGAAAATGATTAAAAGAAATCACTCAGCTTTCATTGTAGAGGAAATGCCAGTGATAATTAGGGAACATTTTTCTTTTTCTCTGGAGGGTATCAACATAAGAAACTGCAGTAAGCCTCATCCTCTTTTTGCTTTCCCTTGGCCTTGGCCAAGTTTATGGGCATCAGTAGCAAAATGAAATACAAAAGACTTGGAGAAAGGGTCTACTGGCCTAATAAAGTGGTCAGGTGAGCTGATGGTGGTGAACTAAGATGGTTGACGGTTTAAAAGTAAGTGAAAAGGGCTGGCCATTCTGGTTTATCTCATGTAGAAGTGTGTCAATAAACGAAACAGAAAGCAATTTTCAAAAAAGAAAGAGCATTGACTATGTGCTTAAAGAAAATCACATCAGAAGTATACAGCCATTTGCTAAGGGCGTAACTGCATGACCATTTTGGTGAGGGGAAGGGGACTATACTCACCTATGCCTTTCCCTACCGCATTTCATCTGTGACTCCCATCTACATATTATATGCATACTAAAGATCACACTGGACCAGTCATGTATAGATCCATATGTTAACAGTGCCGTGACAGCGACACCATATGCAGCTGCAAAAGGCTCAGAGGTTAATGTCCCCTGTTAATTTATAAAGATCAAAACTTGTTACAGCTCTATCCTCCATGCCTCAGTTTCCCATCTTAAAAGTGGGAGAAATGATTCTTTCTCCAAACATTTGTCTGTCTGGGAGCCTCTCTTATTATGTGTATATATCGCATTTAGCACTATAGAACCCCAGTTTTGGTTGGGGTCTCCAGGTGTTACTGTAATACCAGCAACAAGCAATAATAGCAACAACTGTTTAGAGCAGGGGTTCTCAAACTGGGGGTTGGGACCCCTCAGGAGGTCGCAAGGTTGTTACATGGGGGGTCGTGAACTGTCAGCCTCCACCCCAAACCCCACTTTGCAGCCAGCTTTTATAATGGTGTTAAATATAGATAAAAAGGTGTTTTAATTTATAAGGGGAGTCGTACTCAGAGGCTTGCTATGTGAAAGGGGTCACCAGTACAAAAGTTTGAGAACCACTGGTTTAGAGACTTAATCTCAAGTTCATTGTTTTCAATTGATAGTTTTCCAAAACCCTGGGGGCTCTGATTATCAGCCCAAGAGTCAGATGGGAGCACCGCCTCAACGTGTCTGCTAAAAAAAGATGAGCACAACTCAGATGTCTCTTTTAACATGCAGTAAATAAAAATGTATTAACTCACCATGAAAATGAAATCAACTCACCTTCCTTGTAACTGTTATACATTTTTAATATGCAGATGAAAGAGCAGCACCAAAGTGTCAGTGTACCTCTTCCCTTTCATCTGTACATTAAATATTAATTGTTGTTGCCAATAAAGTAATTTGATTTGATGTTGGCTGATAAATGTTTATGTACATTAATATAAGTATCTGGGTTGTGCTTAACCTCTTCTTGTTTAATGGGGTAATATATTTAGGAGAGAAAGAAGATTCAAGGAATAGTGAATTTGTTAGACAAAAGCTGCATGTAGCACTGAATCCAAATACACTGTAGAGGGAACTAGGCATAACAGTTAAGAAAATGTGACCTTCCTTATACCTGTCCTTGTTTCATGTGCATATTCAGGTACTCCCCATTCACACTGTGACCATGCATTAGGATTCCCGAATTGCTTCGGGGGCGTATTTCAAAAACAACTTCAAATTTCAGGCCTAAACTGAAGGATTCATCTGCGGGGAGAAAAGTGAGCAGTCACACAATATTATTTCTATACCCAGATTAATTGTGAAACTGAACATCTACTACATTGCAGCATACAGTTCTAACTCTGACCTCTGGTTTTAATATTGTTACAAATATTTTAGTCTTGAAGATACTTTTTGACAGCAAAAGGGAAAGTAGAAAATTGAGACATTCTAGGCAATTTCCCCCCCCCAGGGCATTATCCTCCCCTCATGCAGCCTCCTCATGTGAAACTGACTCGGAGTGAAATTCTGCAGCTCTAACTCAGGCCATGTCTATACTTACCATCATGCTGCAGCAGCATAGCTGTACTATGCAACTGTACCTCTGCAGCATGTCTGGTGAAGACGCTCTATTCCAACAGGAGAGAGCTCTCCCCCCTTTGCATAAAAACCCACCTCCGTGAGAGGCATAAGCTATGTATGTGGGAGAAGCTCTCCCGCCGACATAGCGCAGTGCACACGAGAGCTTATGTCGGTGTAACTTATGTTGCTCAGGGGGGTGGAATATTCAGACCCCTGAGCGACATACATTTTGCCAACTTAGGCTACAGTGTAGACAGCCTCAGAGTGTGGGAGTTTTGCCTGCAGGGCCGGCTCCAGGCACCAGCAAAGGAAGCAGGTGCTTGGGGGCGGCACATCTGAAGGGACAGCATTCCGGCCATTCCTGGGGCGGCATATTTCAAGGGCTGTTTTTTTTTTTTTTGGCTTCGGCAGCTCTGGCTGCGGCTTTTATTTTTTTTAAGCGGCAAAAAAGCTAGAGCTGGCCCTGTTTGTCTGAGTAGAGACTGCAGGATTCAGTAGCACTAACCCTCTCCTCCAACCCCGCGGCAAGCCATGGAGCAGATCAGAAACAGCCAGCAAGCCCTCCTACTATTCTCTTGAGGTGTTGTTGCCCAGCTTCATGCTCTGCTTGGCCTAGTGCCTATTAGGCACAATTTATCCATAAGACACTTCCCAGAATAAATATTGTTCCATAGCCTTAAATAACTTAAATGATTTTGTTATACATACTGCTAACCCACTTCATGACATACAGGAAATCTTTTCATATGCCTTTTGAGTTGAGTATTATTTTGTCACTTAAAAATTCAGGGGCAGATCCTCAGCTGGTGTGGATTGTTTTAGCTCCATTGACTCCAATGAATCTTTAAGAATTTACACTTCCCCACAGTGAAAAGAAATTTGACACGAGAACTTGTAAAATATAGTTTTTTACATACTGACATTTTCCACACCAACATTAGGTAAAGGATATGTCATGTTGTTGAACTGATGTCTCATGACTCCCTGCACAGTGATGATTACATTTAAAAAATTCTGCAGCTAGATAGAAAGATACCCAACTCTCTCATCCACATGTGAAGTACAGTAAATACTCCAGTCTTATTATTGAATAAATTTGTTCAGTTGCACATTACCAAGAATTACATATCCTCCTTCTGATGAAAAGTATGTTCCTGCTTCTGATGGGCCTTCAAAGCAAGGAGTCACACTGAATGTCTGAGAAACAGAAGTGACTGATCTTCCGTTGAGCTGTAAATTGCTGAGACAACCATTAAAACTGTAGACTGAGTTAATCTGAGGAAACAAAGTGAGTGATTATTAAGTAAAATGCCCCTGGAAGGAAAGTAAGTCTTTTGTCTTTCCCTTTTGATTCAGAGCTCCAGCTGGGGTTGTTTATGAATTGTAGGCCCCTGTTTTTCTGTGGCACCATTTCTGCACTAGGTAGGGAAAAGGGAAGGGTGGAGGTATGGGAAGGGACTTTAAACTACCTTTGTGCTTCTCTTACTCTGGGTCCTGCCTGTCCCCTGGTGTCAGTCAGACCAACCTCAGATAAGAGCTAACTTGTGCTCTCATGGCCTTTTCTGAGCTTTGGAAAACAAAGAATAGATGGAGCACAGCAGCAGGGCTCCAGCCATGCCCTCTCCTCTCCATGGGTGGCAGAGCTACCTTGGTATGTGCACCCATGGATTCCCCAGGAGGAATCCTGGTTGCTTTGGGTTTTGCTTTGTCAAGTTTTTGCTCTTCAGCATCCTCCAATGTATCTCCAATGTGCAGGGCAGACTCTTGGCCTTCATGTACCTATGTAAAGCTCTCAGGTATCTGAGACAACACAAGTGAAAATCACTGTCTGCTTAAAACCTTCACAATTTACATGTATGTCGCAGACCTTTATTCTTTGTTGCTGTGACAAACAACCAACAAAATGAATC
Organism: Macrochelys suwanniensis; assembly: GCA_033296515.1. NCBI lineage: Eukaryota > Metazoa > Chordata > Testudines > Chelydridae > Macrochelys > Macrochelys suwanniensis. The sequence goes on from CM065777.1 coordinate 81,444,550, forward strand.
ATAGAATCATAGAATATCAGGGTTGGAAGTGACCCCAGGAGGTCATCTAGTTCAACCCCCTGCTCAAAGCAGGACCAACATCAACTAAATCATCTCAGCCAGGGCTTTGTCAAGCCTGACCTTAAAAACCTCTAAGGAAGGAGAATGTCTTTGTTTTAGCTTTCCCTTAGTAAGGTCTACACCCACCTACACATCCACCACACACCCTCCTATCCAAATTACTAAAAGAAACAAATAAAAAAATCCTCAAAGCCATGCTATTTTATTACCATCTGAGAAGGAAGAAAGTGAAAGAGGGAGTGTTATTGATATCTCTCGTTTTTAGAGTGTTAAGGAGGCTCTTAGATACAATGATGATGGGGGCCATAGAGATTAGATTAGATTAGACAAAACAGACAAATAATCTGGTTATAATCGATGACATGCTGAAAAGAGTTCTCAGGGTATCACAGCACACTTAGTTCTTTTGCCACTGAATAGGCTGGGGTGATGCATGTCTGCCAAATTGTACTGCCTCTTCCTTTTTTTTTGTTTATGAGGAAGCAGATTTGAATAAATGGCAAAACAAAGTTTCCCTATTCCCTCGCCCCCGGAAGCACACACATTCTTTATATTGTACACAGAGTTTGTCATGGGCAAATGGGAATAATTTTTGTGGGAGCCCCTTGTTAAAATGTTAGCAGCACTTCCCTGGTGTACTTCTACTATCAAGTAATGCTGTTTTGCTGTGTAACTTCTTTAGAAGGAAAACAAATAAGTCCTAGTCCTTGTCTGTGGAGAAGCATCTTTGAGTCACTCTGCAGAATAAAAGCTGCCCTAAAGCCAGTTTAAATAGCCACGTGAGAGGGATCATCCCAGTTTAAAGGGATCTTCCAGGGATGCAGAGCTGGCAGAATGATTCCTATGTCATCTTCTCTGTTCAGCCTGCATAGTGGGCATGGCCAGAGGAAAGGGGTGTGACTGCTACTTCTGTGGTCCTCGGTGATCCTTGACTGCCATAATGATCGCCTGGCTGTTTTAGGTTTTGCTATGGGTCCAGCCCAGTACATCACCAGCCCAGGATCCAGGAACACAGTGGTGGCTTAAACCCACCTTTCACCCCCGCCCCCGATTTGTGCTGTGTGGTCTGCAGCCACACCTGAGGATCGGGGCCAAAATGTACATTAGTAATTTCATATATGATGTGTCTATTTTACCTGGATATTTTTTACAGCTTTTCCTGGAGCCACACCCCCTATATAAAGCGGTCCACCGACTTGCCATGTATTATCAACAGAAGGAAGACTTTCTTCCAACACCCGGAGACCATCAATTATCAAACGACCAGTATTTTTTTCCCGAACAAATATCACCTTGAAAGGGAGAAAATGTATTCAGTGACAATTTTAACTATTGAAGCAGATGATAATGAAACTGCTGAGGAAACATCACTGTATAGCAGAAGAAGATGAGAACATGAGATAACAGTAGGGTATTAGAGAAGATTGTCTGATTCAATCTGCACACTGGCTGTATTTAAACTGTTAATCTTTTCTGTTGGACAACTGTCTCCTCCCACATATAAAAGGCTGGTAATGAAACTTTTGTCTTAACATTATGTTAAACAAAATAGAACATTGTATATAGCCAAGATATTTACAGAGACAAGATGAGTGAGGTAATATCTTTTTTTGGACCTCACCCACCTTGTCTCTCTAATATTCCAGGACCAGTATGGCCACAACAATGCAAAGAATATATTTACACATACATATATATCTTATATTACATATATTGTTCACATTTAAGGTGCCCTCACTGCCCTCCCAGCTCCTTTGCCTCAATACTGCTTCTGATCACACAGCCTTCTCTTCCAGCTCTAAGCCTTTCCAAACCTTGCTTGGCTTTTTCTTGGCCTGATCACATCCACCTCTTCCACTTGGCTGTATGTATGGGAAACAGCTGGATTACTGTAACTGACTAAACTCCTTAGCCCCCAGTTAATCACTTGGCAAAATACTTAGATCTACATGGTGGATATTAAAACGTTAGCAAGAATTTCTCAGCATATAGGCAAGTATATGTGTTATGGACAAAGACTGACATCCCCATGGAAATGAATTGTTGGATCAGAAGATTCTCTACTATGGTTTCCTGATGCATGTATCATCATATCATAATCATAACATCAGTCACTTTCTTCAACTTACATTGTGCCAAAGCCCATCATTGTACTTCTCTTGGCTTTTAATCCTTAGCTTCTGATGACCAACATTAAACATAAAAATCAGCCGGCCATGGGCAAGAAAAAGGGTGATGAAGTTGTTTTCCTCTTGATCAGAGGCATAAAAGATCATTCCATGGGATGAGTGAGTTTTCAGACTAATGGAGAACTGTGATCTGTCAAATAAAAACATGTCATTTTAGTAACAGAGCAGATGCAAACTGACTGAAGTCACCATGCAGAGATGGGAGAATTGAGATCTGTCCCCTTATGCCAGAGAATGCATTCCTTGTTTATGCAGATTATGTTTTAGATGTAGATTCTATATGGTTGTTTGAATAGAAGGCAGAGCTGATACCAAGCAGAGGAAAATCCATCTCACAAAGAACTCATCTTTTGAAAACCAAAACAAAATCCTAGGGAGTGAATAAAATCAATACAGATCAATCACTAGGAAGTATATATGCATTTCTTACATGCTGTGACAGAGGTCTGGGCTACAGCAGCTGATCCAGCACTCTGATCCCTGCAACTTCAATCAGTTGCCCCGCACACACCTGAATATGGGGAACTGTGCCACACTGATAGATTGAGGCTAGGCGGGAGAGCCTTAAAAGCTAATTACCTCATTAACTCAGAAGGGACCAAGGCACAGAAAGAAAGTGCGAAAAGGGGGCCAGAAAGGAAAAGAGCTGTAGGCTGGTAGAGCAAAGGCCACAGGAGGTCTCTCCCCTGCTGGGTTTGTAAAGCTGCTGTACAATTTGCAAAGGCAGTGACCATGAATTTTAAAAATAAATCACTGTGTGTTTCACCTGAAGAGAGTCTCCAAATTGTTTGGTTGGAAAGAGGCCAGAGCGGATCATGCCCTGCCACATCCCCGCATTATTAAAACAGAAGGTCTAATTGCCACAGTGCTTAAAATGTCATCTACACTAGGGCTCCCAATATGGCAAGGTCGGGAGAACTAGTATAGTGGAGGCCTGAGTGTTCACTAGCCCGGTCCTTTATGTTACAGCAGTGGTGGTGCTGAGTTCCTGCTCGCTCGCACGTCTCATTTAGTCCAAGGTTTAGCTTGGCACCTCTCAGGATTTTCTGTCAGATTTGTTGAAATGCTTTATATCATATACACTCACCCACAAGGAAATATTTTAAAATGTCAAAATCATGGGTGTTTTTAATCAACATTAAAATAATGAAACCTGTGACTTCCATGTTAATTTTTTATAAATATATTAATTAATAAACAAAGCAGCATTAGGAAGGAATAGAATTTGGGTTCTCTTTTGTCGTCATCTGTCTCAGATGTACTACACTTTGAACTTCAACATCAAGGTTGCAATAGTTTGTAAAATACTGTATTGAAGCAAAACAAATTCAATGGTTTCATTGTGATTCAGTAAATGCTATTCTTCCCTCTGAGCCAGCGCCCCAGTATGCTTAGGGACCACTGTGTTGTTGAATCTGATGGTTTTTGCATAAACATTAAACCAAGATCCTGATCCTTTGTAGTCATAGACTATCATATGCCAATTTCTGTGAGAGTATGAGCATTTAATGTCCTTGCTATGCAGACCAAACGAACCATATGTAGGGAATTACTTTCATTACCTACAATTCCACTGCTGTTTGAATAGGACATGGTGTCCTTTTGCTTCTTGTCTTAATCCACTGTGCAGTGCTGCTAGACAGCTGCCATGTTCCACCCAAGAGGTGACTGTACTTCAATGGCTGGGGAAGTGATTGTTATATAAATATGACAAAGAGTCCTGTGGCACCTTATAGACTAACAGACGTATTGGAGCATAAGCTTTCGTAGGTGAATACCCACTTCGTCGGATGCATCCAATACGTCTGTTAGTCTATAAGGTGCCACAGGACTCTTTGTCACTTCTACAGATCCAGACTAACACGGCTACCCCTCTGATATTTATATAAATATGTTCATTTCAGGCCATGCAGTTCTCCCTGATGTCATTATTGCTTATGTGTGCAGAGAGAGAGTGAGATATAGCCTGTGCTTGGACATGTGCTTTTGGAGGGAGTGCATTATGTAAATATATGATATTGTAATAGTATTAATATTGAGTCAAATCCTGCATTTCTTACCCAGGGCAGGCTCCTATAGAAGTAAAATGGGCATTTTTGCTGAGTATTGATTGAGTCAGGCCTGCAGGCTTTGGCCTAAGTCTTTTTGCATTGTGATATGGGAGGGATGCAGCTGGCTTGCTCAGAGGTTTGGGGCGCCCCCTCCTCCCCCACCGCCGAAGCCGCCCCGGCATACCTGCGGGAGGTCCACCGGTCTGTCTGCAGAAGGCCCCCTCTGCCGAACTTCCGCCGAAGCCGCGGGACCGGCGGACCTCCCGCAGGCAAGCGGAAGCGGCTTTGGCGGAGGGTATTATTAGCAGCACTTCCGCCCTGCCGCTGAAGCTGCTTCTGCTTACCTGCGGGAGGTCCGCTGGTCCCACGGCTTCAGCGGCAATTCAGCGGAGGGGGCCTTCTGCAGACAGACCGGCGGACCTCCCGCAGGTAAGCAGAAGCGGCTTCGGTGACTGCTAATAATACCCTCCGCTGAACTGCCGCCGAAGCCACTTCCGCTTGCCTGCGGGAGGTCCGCTGGTCCCGCGGCTTCGGCAGCAATTCGGCGGAGGGGAGGACTAGGAATTTCTGCGCCCCTGCCTCGGGTGCAGAAATTCCTAGTTACGGCTCTGGTTTAATATATTATTAGTAGTAGTATTATTGCACTAGCATCCAAATTGTAATAGGTGCCATACAAGCAGATAGGAAGGCACAATTTCTCAAAACACAAAGCAGATGAAGAGCCCATGAAAGGAATACAGCATATAAACACAATAACCAAGGTAATGGCAGCAAGTACATCTTGTTAGTTCCAAGTTCTTTGTTTGTTTGTTTCCATGGCTCTTTTTCCTGAGAGTAATTTTTTTTTATTTCTCAGGTTACTATGTAATGCTTTACCTGTCACTGAAATCCTTTGGTATGTGGTCAAACTCTTGCCGGCTGTTTGCTATTCCTCCAAACTGGTTTGCATGTTCAATTGCCGTGGGGTTCTTGGACAACTGGCAGTCAGGGTCTCTTTGCACACTCATTTCTTGATCTAAATTTTTGAGGCCAGTTGCCTTTAAGGTTCTCTCTTTTTCTCTTCCCACCTTCATACAAAGAAAGCCATTAAACAAGTGTTTAAAGTGGGTGTGCATACGACAAGCAGCAACAATACTGTTTACCAACTGATAGGTAATATTTTGCATTGCTTATAAAAATATCTAGAGTTGTTCCAAATCTAATCAATATATTTGTCCCCAAATAATTCTACTGTATTTAATTTTCAGCTCCATGCCCACTACTGATGCAGAGATACACAGAATTTCTAACTGCTTAGCCAACATATAACGGCAATTCAGTTCTTATGAATTTGCCAGCCTGAGCCCATTGTGGCGGCCTTCCCCCCTTTTAAGGATGAGAGCTCTGCTGCAATTCAACATAGCATAGTAGGACCTCAACCTCAGAATACTGGATTAAGGTTTACACTCATTTACACTGATGCAAGTTGACTATACTCAGTGGAATTGCATGGATGTAGCAGAGAGCAAAAATTAGCTCACTGCTTTCACTGCCTTAAGAGTTAAGAGGAAACAGGAGGGGGAACTTTCTGTCACACTTTTTAGGAGACCTCAGGAATTTTGTTTTCCAATTCTACTAACTAGGAAAAAATGATATGACTGTTCCTTGAAGCTGAGACAAATGCAGCCCTGTAATTGTCCAGCAGTAGAAAATTTACAGTGTCCTTTTACTTTTGTTATAAAATCAAGCAAACAAAAACCAACCAAATCCCAACAATCCCAAACAAAAACTAGCAAACTATACAACTGACACCCTTCTTAATCCTTTGGCTAAGAGATCAAGTGTAGTATCAATTTAGTATCTGATAAGTTCTTGTTGGGATAACTTGCAGACAGTTGGATTTGATATGTTCTTTCCCATCTATAACTACTATAATACTATGATGCTCACTGACTTTTACTACATCTTTTTGTATATCTCCTTTCCCCAGATAAACCATTGGGCTAGGCATAAAGAAGTAATTTTCATTAGCAGGTAAAAGCGTCAGTAGCTGGTAGAGCATTTTAAAAGTCTCCTTTAAAAATGGGTGAAACTGCAATGAAAAGTCTTTGATGAATCTTGAAATCTGCAAAATGAGACCATCTGTTTGAAATTATGAAATATTCAAAGGGGCCAAGTCCTATCCTTTGTTAGTTTTCAGTTGTGTCTTGGAACCACAACAATCTGGCCAGCCTAGGATCATGAGGCAGTATACGTGGACTTTAGCAAACTGTAATCTGATTTCAGAGTAGCCACAAGTCATTTAGTGCTAACCTTTTTATTATGGCTTCCTTTGGCTTTTGAAGAGTTCTTTCCTTTCTTATGGAGAAGGGCAACTGGAGGGGAGTCAACAGGGCATCCATAAAGAGAAGTTTGGACCTTCTCAGGGTACCGCTGGAAATCTTCCACTTCAACCTCTCGATCCAACCTGTGTTTCAAAGAGGGGATAATGTTAAGAATAGCTGACTGAGGTGTAGCAAAAACAGCTTTTTAAAAATAGAATGGAAAAATAATTAAAATATCCAAATTAAGCTAGTGTAAAATATATAATTTTTTTCACTTGTTATCACTAGGGTACAACCATAGAGATCTTCTTATTACAAGTGAAATTTTAGAGAGCTCTGTGACTTCAAATCACGGGGGAAAAGTTGGGCTCATTGTATATATAACATTTTGCCCTGAATAAGGGGAGTGTATAGCTGTGCTGACGCAGAAGCAGACTGACCTTGTTCCATTGGGGAAGCAATCTGCGAAGGACCAATTCTGCTCGGCACATTTCTCAGATGAGCTGGCTGACGTGCATGGGGGAATGGAGCTAAAGTTCTACCTCTTCCTACCAGTGCAGGAGGAGGAGGAGCTGTTCTGTTCTGTCCCCTCCTTGGACTGTGACCTGTGGTGGGTGGCTGGTGCAGGGCAAGAGGCAATCTTATTCTAACTGATACACACGTCAGTCCAATTTCCCTGTATGAATCACCATCTTGATAATCGGATATTTGGAAAATAAATCTGACTACATTTAAGTTCATAGTTATTACTGGGTGGGCACACACACCACAAAACACTCTCCTAGCTGGCATTAGTTGGTATCCTTCTTGGCAGGCTCAGCAGAGGGGATGAACGACCCTCTCACCCACACACAGATGGTCCTTCGAGGCTAGCACAGTGGTGGGACAATACGTGCAGCTTGCACAGCTTCTGCCTGTCTTATATCTGTGCTATTCATAAACAAAGGATTTCAGTCTGCAGGACTCTCAATCCGGCACCATTAACCAGCAATACATTTCAGAAAAAAAATCTAAATAGGAACATTTTGCAAAATGATTTAGATCCACAAAGCCTAACCATTTCAACAAGACCAAACTCCCAGCTCTGAGGCTTTGTGAGACACTGACATATCCTTTTATTACAAAGGCAGAGCTGCAAATTACATTATACAAATGTAAATTATTCTGCAAACTATACATTGCACCAAAGGAATTAGCAAGTATGGTAATGGATGATTTACGTCAATAGTTATTTCCACTTCAACAGTTTAATGTAGAAGGGCAGTTCTGAGGCATTTCATAGTAAATTAAAGAAAAAGGCGTTTGTATACACTGGGTAACCTCACAGAATAAGGTAAAATATTTCATTGTGAAAATAATTGGTTCTCGTTGGTATTTATTTTCTATGCTGTCAGACACAGACTGTTTGATGTGTACTGTTGTGGATGTTACCTACCTGATGAAGTAGGCATTGCTTATACACCCAGTGAAGTTGGCATATTGAGTACTGTTGGGAGAGCCACCAAAGTAGAACTTCTTGGCACTTGCAGGCTTTTGCTCTGTTTTGTCTCTAGCTGGATTCTTTTTGCTATGTTTTTTGTCATCTACTATCAGCTCATATCTGCAAAGAGAAATCTTCCTTTTCACAAACTGATTTTGAAAGAGTTTATTCAGAGTTATTACACATGCCAATGTTCCCATAATGCTGAACTCAGCATCTGATTCCCTAAATGACAATATCAGAAGACAACCTATTTCCTTCCAGCTATGCAATAAATGGCAGTGGAATTAGCCAGCGTGGTAGCTTGGAGTCCAATGACCAAAAGCTCCAGTGAGATCTTTGAGATACTCCTGATATTCAGAAAGCCACAGTACACTATGGCTAAGACTAAATAAACTAATTGATCACTAGTGAAAGGATGGAACACTATATGGGAAAGTGAGATACCATAAACACATCATATCATTTTGGTGTTTAAGATGACATTGTATTGCTTAAGGGTAATCAAATCTCATTCGGCAGCATGTAAACTAATTGCAGCAGAAGTCAGGAAAGATTTCACCTCTCTAATGCCAGACTGCCTATATTTGGAGCATCTGATTCAGGCCTGGAAGAGTTTGATATTTATTGGTAAATGTTAATAAGCATTGATTTAGCTATGCACAGACAAACTGACTAAAAATGCTTCCATCTATAATAACTGCAATTTATAGATAGACAAAGAAAGAAGAATGCTGCTTGAGAACTTATTAGAGTTTGGTTTAAGGCTTTTTACTTTGTATATTTTGACATGTGATGTTGACAATTTGTGTTTCAGCAGTTATAAAACTAACTTTTTGAATCTCAGTGTTGACTATCATTAAATAATTGTTCTCTGAGCCTGCCATAGTCTGACCCTCCATAATTTTCCACAACTGTGAACATTTAAATTGATAAAAATAAAAAGGTGCTTAAAATAAACATTGACATTATGTCAAAAATATAAAAAAATAAAACATCAAATTCTGCCAATTCTAGATATTGGTCAATATCAAAAGAAGAATACTGGATCAAACAGACCTAGGTTCTAATCTGGTATGACAGATCCTGAGGTTAAAATGCTCATTGAAGTATGTCAGTCCTCATGATGACTATTTCAGGGCTAAAGTTTCAAAATGTGACCTGTGCGCACATGTAATTTTGAGAACAATTTTTCTTGAATGCCATAAGAAATTGCAGAGATCACACATGAAAACCTCCATTCAATGCATAAAAACTGTGCAGGCAAAAGCACATAAAGTATGTGTGGAATGATTTCCTCTCACAGAGTTGCATATGCACATATGAAGACCAGGAGGAAGACTTTTGGATAATTTGGCTTTCAAATTACAAAGATTTTTTTTTTACTTAAAGTACAATGATGAAATAAAACCTTCAAGGAAAATGTTTCAAGATTTATAAAAAGTGAATGTGTAGACTCACTCACTGCTGCCATCAGGAACTAGCATGTTTTTGTCAATGCTAAAAATATGAACGTGTTTCCCCATATATGTATATAATGACTTTTTTGAGTAAAGATACCTTGGTTAATTTAAGTTTTTACTTTGTTTTAACTAAGAAAAGCAATCAGCCCTTCTGAAGAATTAATCACGTCAGTTTTTTTAAGGCGCTTTTACAGGTGAGTACAAAAAAAGTCAATAAAAATTTACAATAATATTTTTTTCAAAATGTTAGTGGAAAGACCCTTCCATCTCCAGGCCATGATTCAGCTATTTGGATTTTGGGCTTGTGTTTTTTAACTAAAGAAGTGATAATCTCTTGAAATAGGGCATGCTGTGAGAAAAGCTCCTAAAGTAGGGGCTTTGCAAAAGCAACATTAAAAGACATTATACACATAAAAGAGCTACATATCATATACTATATGTGGTAGAATCAAAGATATTGAACAGCTTTACCTTTCTTGTGAGACAGAGGTAATGATAAAATGGGTTTTGCCATCATTGTAGCGTGTCTCTTTTGACTGAACTTCAGTTCCCATAGCATTTAAAACCACAGCACCATCTTTCATAGAGATGGAGAACATATCTGGCTGAAACACAAAGAAAAACTTGTTTCAGGAGCAGGTATAATACAGTAAGCTTTAAAAGTCACGACAGTTTTCCTGTAATATTTATTTTCCCTTTTGCTTGTCAGATATGTGTATTATTGCGATTTCCCCGTGGGTTTTAAGTGTGTGCAGACCCGGGCAGGTGAGAACTGAGATTTCTTTTTATATTAATGTCACCCTTTAAACCACAATGCTCTGAGGTCTGGTACCTGATTATTTCCCCCTTATCTATGGCACAGGCTCCATCAGTCCAGCAATTTACATTCAATTTGTGATTCTGGGTTTCTCTTTTACAGTACGATAGAATATTTGATACTTCATGCTAGACACTGTGGTCAGTCCAGCATATTTATGTTCCTTTTCCCCCAGACTGCAAATATGAACTTTGCTTAAACCTGTTTCTTAATTCACAATTGTCTAGAGATATAATTTACCCTGGGAGTCAGGCATTTGGGGCTGCTGCCCCAAACAGCAGGGATAATGTACCTATTCCACTGAAACAGGCATCCATACTATTCCGTTTTAAGGATCATACAGTCTGATCTTGGGAGAAGTTAAGTATCTGAACTCCTATTGGAGAAGAGGATACTTGGCATCTCACAAGATTAGGGTCTTAATCCTTTGGGTCAAAATCAGAAGTGATGGGTAAGAAAGTGTTGGTTAGCCTGGTTGACTGCAGGAGAATCTTTCTTAGAACACCTTATGCTCACTTATCAACTTGTAAGCGAGTTTAAGCCCCCTGCTTCCTTCCATTGTGCACTGCAGAGAGGAGCATTTAGAGCAGCCAGGCTGCTCATGACTGCGAGGGGCCTTTCCAGCACTGCTCCTTCTCACCACACAGGCATCCTATCGTGGGGGATGGGATAGGGGAATCTACACCAGCTGGGGATGAAGATTGTCACCTGAGGAGGGGTCAGACTGTAGCCCCACCAATTTAAACTCAAGGCGTTCTCTGCTTCATCTTCCCTTCCATGTGTATTTCCCTGGGAAGGGAATATTACCATTATTATTACTATTATTTATATTGTGGTAGGACCTAGATGCTCAAATCAGGATTGCAACCCTATTGTGCCAGATGCAGCACAATCACAGAATGAGACACAACCTGCATTTGTACTGTACACACTGTGTTGAGTACAGTTATATGCATAGGGTCAAATCCTGTAATCTTTAGTTAGGCAAAAATCCCATTAATGTCAGTGGGATTTTGCCCAAATAAAGCATTGAAGGATTTGGTCCACTGGGTATAGAATATGAAAATTAGTCCACCAACCCGTATTTCTAAATTGTGGATTTTTTTGTTTTAAGAAACGAAGAAGGAAATGATAATGAAATTCTCCATAGTGCCAGTACATTAAAAAAAAAAAAAAAAAAAGCATACTCACTCCTTCAACACAATGGAATAGCAGCCCATTGGGCTGCAAAGTCCGGAAGTTGAAGCCGCCTTCAAACTCAAAGAGTGACATTTTTTGGCTGGAGGAAATGTAGCTCTCTCCATTGAAATATGCTCTGCGGGACATCTGCATGCCAAGTCAACAAAGTCACAAGTGTGCTATAGGAAGTATTTTTAACAATAATAAACAATAGTAATAGAAGCCTCCCTTTTTCTTCAGATTCAGCTGTGCCAAAATTCAGACTTGTCCCCTAGGTTTAAACTGATCTAAATGGAGCGGTATGTTGTGAAAACATTAAGAAAGTAAGAACATAAGAGCAGCCCTACTGGGTCAGACCAATGGTCCATCTAGCCCAGTATCCCTGTCTTCCAATAGTAGCTAATGCCAGGTGATTCAGAGGGAATGAACAGAACAGGCAATCATCGAGTGATCCATCCCCTGCTGTCCACTCCCAGCGTCTGGAAGTCAGAGGCTAGGGACACTCAGAGCTTGGGGTTGCATCCCTGACCACCTTGGCTAATAGCCATTGACGGACCTATCCTCCATGAACTTAGCAAAAACATTTTCGAACCCCATTATAGTTTTGGCTTTCACAACATCCCCTGGCAACAAGTTCCACAGGTTGACTGCGTTGTTTGAAGAAGTACTTCCTCTTTTGTTTGTTTTAAACATGCTGCCTGTTAATTTCATTGGGTGAAATCAACCCCGTCTGTTGTTTGAAAGAGTAAATAACACTTCCTTATTCACTTTCTATATGCCATTCATTATTCTATAGACGGTTATCATATCGTCCCTTAGTCATCTCTTTTCCAAGCTGAAAAGTCCCAGTCTTTTTAATCTCTCTTCATACAGAAGTTGTTCCATATCTTAGCCATTTTTGTTGCCCTCCTCTGCAACTTTTCCAGTTCTAATATATCTTTTTTGAGATGGGGCAATGAGAACTGCATGCAGTATTCCAGGTGTGGCCGTACCATGGATTTATATAGAAGCATTATGATATTTACTGTCTTATTATCTATCCCTTTCCTATTGGTTCCGAACATTCTCTTAGATTTTTTTAAACTATGTAAGTCAAATTGTTCTCTATTTCTTCAGAGACTAAGGGCCTAATTCAAAGCCACTTGAACTCAGGGGAAGTGGAGGTCCTAAATTGAATGAATCCCTGAATAAACACAGGGATTTTCCCCCTTGCCTACATTCCCTGCCCCATGAGAACTCTGTATCAATGTTTCTCAGGGAAATATGAAAATAAATACCTACAAGAGTATGTAACAGAGCTATAGGTTCACCCTGCTTAAGGTGAAATCCACCCTAATTCTGTAATGAGTACTACAAACACAGATTTCTGCTCCTGCACGAAGTCCTACTGATTTCAATGGGGGCTCCGCATGGGTGCAGATGTCCACTGGAAGGATCAAGGCCATGTAAATTATCTAGATTTACCAGGTTTCTATTATATTGAACAGAATGATACACAATGCAGGGTCATTTGTACCAATGCCATCCCATTAAGTTTGATGGGGTTGTAGTTGTATTGGTGAAAGCAAGGGGAGAACTAACCCAGAGGTTCCAAGGACAATTTTTTCTTCTTTGGAATTTTCATGTGGACCCCTGAGTGGTTTTCTGGCCCGAAAATGCTTTGACATTTTTGTCTGTTCTGATTGGTTCTAATACACAAGTTGAAATGGCTGGCATGTGGCATCATACATTCCAAACTTGATTGCCACTCGGCTTACTGAAACAGTCCAACAATAAGAAGAAAAGCCACAGAGAGGGAAAGCCTCTTTATCCACAATGCCCTTTGATTTTTCTCCATGAACAGGATCAGCCTAGAAATATTTGCCCATCTCATACTATGGGCATCTCCTATGGTACTACTCCTGGGGAAGTAGTACCATAGACGGGGGCAGAATTATGTTGTTCTTTTTAACATTTGCCTTCTGTACTCCTCTGCTATCAAGCAGTCCCTTTCTAAGAATATTCTCTTTACTTCACAAAAGAAAAATGGAGTAAAGAGGGACTATCTGCCCTCAGAATACAGCATATTATGTATTACAGACTGAATCCTGACATTGAAATATCAGAGAAAACATAACTATTTTGTACTGCAATTCAGCATAAAAGTTAGGAATCATTTCAGTATGCAATTAAAAAAATCAAAATCAATGAGTTAAATATAGTTCCTGGGTTGCACATTTCTCCTTCCCATTATTTGGAATTAATGTCAAGTTGATGGTCACATCCACAGCCAAGATTTTGCCATGGACCCATGGGTGGTGCTGTACTTACAAGTGACTCTTCTGGACAGCCATAACTGATTCCCAGGGTTCCTGGCTCCTCTAACAAGTTGAAATCCTTCTTTTGAAACTGGAAACCCTTCATGCAGCCCTTAAATCCAGTATTTACTGTGAGGTGTGGGCTAACATTGCTGGAAAACAACATCAGACAGACTGCAATTAGCTAACCCTAATCCTCACAAAAGTACTTCTCTCCTTTAGTACAAAGCATTCAGAAAACTTGAAAAACAGAAACCTCTTGCCCCAGTCAATCCCAATCCCTGCTCTTTATGTATAGCAAATATTTCCCCATGTTTTACATCCAGAAAGGTCAAAATACATCAACACTTATAAATGTTAAGGAGGGAAATTGGTGAGTATGCTGAAGAAATCATGTGGAGAAATCTTGAGAAGTTTAAAATAGCAACTGAAATTAAAGGATGTGGTATGATTTCTATTTTTAAGAAAAAATACAGGTTTTGATTTTTACCTTATGAACAAATCTATGAAAGTTACGTTACAGTTTTTCCTCTATGAACTGCCCCAATAGGCAATTCCTCTCAGGAAACAGACAGGACTCAACTGGCAAAACAAATAATACTAACAGAGGTAACGGATTTGGGACCAAATTCTGATCTCACTTACACCCATGAGTCTTTAATTAAATGGTTTCATGGTAGTAAATGAGGGCAGAATATAGCCTTCAGTAATCCTTTTAATGTCAGGTTCGAGATTGCTGGCACAGCAATCTGTACTGACTACTCTTTCTCACACATTCTTCTGTTGTGCTCATCATAATAGTATCTGAGCACCTAACATAATTGAATTTATCCTCATAACACCCTTTGGAGGTAGAAAAGTATTATCATCCCCATTTGACAGATGGGTAGCTGAGGCACAAAAAAGTGAGGTGACTTGCTGAAGGTCCCATAGAAAGTTTGTAGTGGAGCCAAGAAATGAAACAGGATCTCTTTAGTCCTAGGCCAGTGCCTTCATCACTTTACCATTGTTCCTCTCTTTATTTGTAGATAAAGGCAGACCTTCAGTTGGCATTTGCATAAAGATGTTAGAAGATACTCAATTACTGGCATATAATGGTGCTGTTTCAGAATTACCTTAATCAACTTCCACCAGGTAAACTAAAGCCTGACTGTACTAATAAACCTCAAATGATCTGGAGGTTCAGCCTAGCTCAAGTCTGGATGATTATCAGAAATTATTTGTACATTCTAAATAATACGCACAAAGTGCCTGATCTAATCCCCACTGAAGTCAGGGGGAAACTCCCATTATCTTCTGTGGGACTTGGATCAAGTCCTAATAAATAGGTTAAGGGGCTGACCCTTACTCATGTGGGTAATCCCTTTGATTTGTTACTTCAAATAGCTGCTTGTCTAGTTAAATATCCCTAACTGAAAAAAATGGGGTGCGCAAAAATATATGAATGTAATTCCAAATGCATTCATTTGAAGACAAGCTAACTGACAGAGGAAAAGGCTACTGGAGTGAGTGAAAATATACTGCCTTGGAGGAAAATCAAATTACTTCCCTAAGTCTATTAGCTAGTTGCAAAGTAACAAATTCAGTAAAATGTAAATCTCCCCAGGAAAATCAAGTAGATGTCAATGGAGAGGGCTGGCCTTACCATGAGGCGAACTGAGGTGGCTGCCTCAGGTGCCAGACTGTGGGTGGGAGAGGCTGCCACTAGGACCCAGAGTGTAGAAAATTGTGTCTGCTGCTGGTGCATATGTATTCTCTCTGCTCTAGATGCACAGAGATGGTGGAGTGCTGTGCTGGAGGAAGGAGGGCACAAGAGATATAACAGGCAGGCAGGAGAAAAGATGAGAGGGAATAGCAGAAAGCAGCAGGAGCTGCAGGGAGAAAGAGAAGGAGGAGCCTCCTATGTACCTCTTTAGCACCCCCAGGAGCCTGGATTGATTAACACCAGCTTCTCAGGGAGCTTCCTGTTTCCTGCTGTTTCCCTGAACCCACTTGAGGAGAACGGAGTCAACTGAAGTAGTAGGAGCCAGTTAGGCCCTTAAGACGCTGATATCTTTCCTCACTCAGGCCCTGCTACCAGCCTGCTTATTTGTCCCCTTCAATTGAGTATTGAGAGCCACTATAGCTGGCACAGAACAGCAGTCATTAGTGAAAGAAGAAAACACCCTTCTGGAGCAGCATTCAGAAAAAGAAAGAAAGCAAAGGAAGCTTTTCTATCTAAGCAGAAAGGAGCTCTCCTCAGATACATAGACACAAATATTCACGGTGAGCCTTCCCACCCCAGTGAGGATGTGAGTGGTGAGGAGATGCCTGATCTTCCAGTTAGTCAGAGTGCAGGTGACCTGGCAACTACTGCAGCATCCATATCTCCATCTCAAATGGATGTAACCTTGCACTTTCCTGAATAAAGGTGTAGATCAGAGAAGAGTGTGGTGGAGGCGCAAGAAACAGCTGCTGCTGAATTTAGTTCCTTAAGTCTAGATGATCTAGGAATGTAGACCCACTTGA
Organism: Macrochelys suwanniensis; assembly: GCA_033296515.1. Lineage (NCBI taxonomy): Eukaryota > Metazoa > Chordata > Testudines > Chelydridae > Macrochelys > Macrochelys suwanniensis. The sequence goes on from CM065777.1 coordinate 81,460,897, forward strand.
GCAGTAGCCTGAGGGACTTCCCTGTACTGCATGGGCCACAGCAAGTGAAAAACTTCATGTTCCCCAAAGACAATGAAAATAGAAGTTTCCATCCAACACATTACTGGTGTGAAATTCCCAACGGTGACAAAGTGGAGAGGCCATGGCTTATGTACTCAAAAACCCAGAATGCTGCATACTGTTTTTGTTGCAAACTCTTCCAGTCTAATGTTCTAGCCACATTGGGTTCTACGGGAGCAAAGGACTGGAAAAATCTGGCTAGAAATCTGGCATGCCATGAGAAGGCAGCAAATCACCAGAGAGCATGCCATAGGTGGAAAGAGTTTGAGATGAGATTAAGGTTAAAGGCCACCATAGATGATCAGCCTCAAGAGAAGATTACATCAGAGTCTCTTTACTGACAAAATGTTCTGAAAAGGCTCATTGCCATTGCGAGAATACTTGCTACCCAAAACCTAGCACTGCATGGCACTTCAGATCAGCTGTATGTGCCAAACAATGGAAACTTCCTTAAAATTGTGGAGCTGATGGCTGAGTTTGATGCTGTACTCCAGGAGCATCTAAGAAGAGTCACCACCCAAGAAATGTACACACACCACTACCTTGGAAAAACAATTCAAAATGAGATCAAACAGTTACCGGCAACAAAAGTCAAACAGAAGATTGTGGCAGATCTGAAGTCAGCAAGATATTACTCTGTTATTCTGGACTGTATACCTGACATCAGCCATACGGAACAAATGACTTTAATGGTGCATTTTATAACAACAACAGAACCTAGTGAAAATGTCCCTGCAATGGTCAGAGAGCATTTTCTAGAATTTATTGACATTGATGATACTACAGGAGCTGGTATGACAAATGTGGTTCTTAAAAAGCTGGAAGATATGGGAATTGCGATAGCTGACATGAGAAGTCTTGGCTCCAATAATGGTGTCAACATGAGAGGAAAGAACAGAGGAGTGAAGACATGGATCGAGAGTTAAACCCTCGAGCTTTTTTTTTCCCCATGCAGTTCTCATTCATTGAACTTGGTGGTCAGTAATGCAGCATCAGCTTCTAGTGAGGCTGCTGAATTTTTTAATGTAATTCAAAGCATCTATGTATTTTTCTCTGCATCAACTCATCAATGGCAAATTTTGAAGCAACATCTGGAAACATCCTCTCTGACACTGAAACCATTGAGTGCCACATGATGAGAAAGTCGAGTGTAGGCGATAAAGCCTATCAAACACCAAATTGGGAAGATAGATGATGCCATAGTTGCCAGTATGGAGGATAATCACCAGAAACATACATAACTTCAAATTTCTGTGTGGCTTAGTGTTGTGGCATGACATACTGTTTGAAATAAATGTTGTAAGCACGAGACTCCAAGGTATTGACCTTGATATATCTGGAGCAATGGAACAACCGGACAAAGCAAAATCATACCTACAGTCTTATCGGTCAGATGAGGGATTTCAAAACATTCTGAAAAGTGCACAGAAGTTGGCAGAGGAACTTCACACTGAAGCTATGTTCCCCACCCATTCAAGAATACAAGAGTCACCGAAGAAGACATTTTGATGACGAGGCACGGGATAATCCCATAAGAGACCCCAAACAACAATTCAAAGTTGAATTCTTTAACCAGGTGCTAGATAGTATTGCACAATCAGTTGAAGAATGCTCCATGCAGCTCAAGGAACACAGCAGTATATTTGGGATGTTGTATGATATTCCAAAACTCCTCACTATACCTGAAGACGACCTACACCAGCAATGCAGGGCACGAGAGACAGTGTTGACACATGATGACATGCGCGATATTGATGCGAGTGATTTAGGTGATGAACTGAAAGCCCTTTCAAGATACATTTCAGCAGGATCAACTCCAAAAGCTGTTTTGGAATATATGTGCACAAATAAGATGACCACTCTCTTTCCAAATGCTTTTGTTGCTCTGCGCATACTTCCAACACTTCCTGTAACAGTTGCCAGTGGAGAACGCAGCTTCTCCAAGCTGAAGTTAATAAAAACACATCTACGCTCCACAGCAAAGCATGAGCTGGCCCAGACTGTGGCCTTTCAGGAAGCAGTTCAAATATTTACAATCAAGAAGGCACAGAAAGCACCACTTTGATTATTCAAACAGATAAAAATGCTAGTGTTTACTATGCAGACAAGAAAAGTTACATTTGCTTGAAAGTTAAGTGTTACTTAAAGTTTTTGAACAAGGCATTTTATGTTGTTAGTTCTCCTTTATTGGGGTAGGTAGCAGAGCAGTACCATGAGAGGAGTAGAATAGGAATAAGGCAGAATTGAGACCTTTCAAAATTTTGGCCCAAGCGAGGGGTTATGGGGACGTCATTTGAGCTCCCTGCCTCAGGTGCCAAAATGTTGTGGGCTGGCCCTGTCAATGGAAGATAAAGATTGAATTCAGATATTGGCTAGGATGACTGGTGAATATTTTGTAGGAACATAGGAATTTCCATACCAATCAGAGCAGTGTTCTATCTAGTCTGCTATCCTGCTTCTGACAGTAGCTAGTAGTGGAAGGTGTCAAAATCCCCATGGTGGGAAATTATGGAGTAACCTGCCTACAGAGAAAAAACAGTGAGGAGTCCTTGTTGCACCTTAGAAACTAACACATTTATTTGGGCAGAAGCTTTTGTGGGCTAAAACCCACTTCATCAAATAAATGGAGTGAAAAATACAGTAAGCAGAATATATATGATAGCAAATGAAAAGATGGAAGTTGCCTTATCAAGTGGGGGGCCAGTGCTAACGAGCCAATTCAATTAAGGTGGAAGTCCACTCAGTCCTACTTCTTGGTTAGCCAATCACTAAGACAAACAAGTTTGTTTACTTTTATGGTAGATAATGCTGCCCGTTTCTTATTTACAATGTCACCTGAAAGTGAGAACAGGTGTTTGCATGGCACTGTTATAGCTGGTGTTGCAAGGTATTTATATGCCAGATATGCTAAATATTTGTATGTCCCTTCATACTTCGACTTGTAGATTGCAAGTTTATTTTTTGTTTATCTTTTATTAATCTTTTTTACAGCGCAAATATTTGTAATAAAAATAATAATGTAGGGATATTAAAGAAGGTACTGAAAGTGATTCCCCAAGTGAAAGTAACTCCCCATAATTTGTCCCCCACAATTTAAACCTCATAGTATTACCAAGTAAAAGTTCTCTTGGATCCCTTGTTAAACTTGCAAACTACTGTCTATGTAAAACCTGTAAGCCATTGTCAGAAAGATACTGTATTGCTATGAGAAACTTGCAAACAAGTTATTTGACTTTGTTCCTTATGCATGCTTTGTACCTAGAAACATCATAGAAAGACCCCCACCCTCTGTGATTAAAGGGCTGGGAGTCTCAAATAAATTAGTACACACCCTGAAAGTGGTGGAGACAGTAAAATGTGATTAAGATACAGGATGTATGTGGATGGATGCTTGGTGTAGATAATGAATGAATGATCAGGGAGGTGCCAGCCTAGGAATTCAGTGACCATGGGCTGAAGAAGGCATCAAATGACCAGACAACCCCCGGAGCGTAAACTGGGATCCACCCGACCATCTCAAAGGATGGGAAAAACAAGATAACATCTGACAGCACAAACATCAGGAATGTGTCATCTGTTGATTGAGTCAGCAACAGCAGGATGAAACAGTTCCCATAGACTAACATAGGAATTAATTCCTATAAGAATGGACTCTAAAGACTGAGGACTTTGAGTCTGGTTCTGCTACCACCCTCCAGGAGCATCAGATGCATCTGACAAGGACTCGGCTCCACCCTCATGCCCAAGTTACCTGGCCAGTAACTTGGCATGAGCAACTTCTAGGCTGGTAACTGTGACATCTATGCAGAACCTGAGTGTGTGTATAAATGAATGTGAAACTGAATGAAGTGTTATAGTTATAACTGACTGCTTACTATGATTCTTTTTGTATTCACAATATATGTGACATTTTGTCTTATCTCCTTTAATAAGATCCTGCTGGTTTTTATGTTATTGGTATAATAATATAAAGTAAGCAGTCTAAACTTTGTATTCTGTGTTGCAATTGAAATCAATACATCTGAAAATGTAGAAAAACATCCAAAATATGTATAATAAATTTAAATTGGCATTCTAGTATTGTTGAATAGTGCGATTAAAACTTCAGTTAATCATGATTTTTTAAATCTCGCAATTAATCGCGATTCATTTTTTAAATTGTTTGACAGCCCTGCTGTTTGTTTTTTTAGTATAGCTAGGCTCTTGGCTTCAATGATATCATTTGGCAATGAGTTACACCGGTTAACTACTCATTTTGTACATCTGTATTTCATTAGTTTTAAAGTTGTTACCTTTCAGTTTTGTTTGATGTGCCTTTGTTGCTATGTTATGAGAAAAGGCAAAGAGAAATGTCCAGTATACCTTCTCCATACCATTCATTATTTTATATTACACACACAAAACCTATGTTAAAAGAACATTAATAAGTTTACAAAGTCAAGCACTTAAAAAGTCGGAAATGCCAGAGTTAATGTTGCCTGTGCAATCTTAATTCAGCTCCCTTGTGTGTATGCATTATGAGAGAATCTTTAATTAGTATTTTTTCCACAGGATTCTCCCTCACTCGATGCACAAAATGGACTTTGCTCACTGAAAATGAGCAGCTATTTACTTTTTCATTTTCTCCTCATTGTTCAGAGGGTGGCCACAGCCATTTACTACACACTATTTACACCATGTGCTGAAGATAGAATTATTTATTTTCTCATGGACTGTTCTATGGTGCTCATCACTATAGTATGAGTGTTTCATAAATATTAATTCATTTATTTTACAACACCCCGGTGAGGTGATGGATGGTATTATTCCTATTTTACAGATGCAGAATTGAGACATAGAAAGATTAAGGATTAAAATATCTGCTAATTTTGGGCACCCAATGTGAGATGACTAGGATCTGATTTTTCAGAGTATTTAGCCCTGTGTAGCACTTCATTTATTCAGCGCACAGCTCCCATTGACTTCAGTTACAGCTGCAAGTCAGCTGCACTTCTGCAAGTCAGAATTCAGGGTCTCAGATCAGGCACCCAGAAAATGAGGACAACAAAATTAATGACCACCTGTGATAAATTTGGTTTAAATGACTTGCCCAGCTTCACACGGCAATTCTGTGGCAGAGGCAAAGATAGACTCCAATTCTCCAGGGCAGCATTCAACTGGGTCCCCTGCCTCATTCACTGCACACCTTCCAACTTCTGCAACAAATGAGACAGGGGTCCTACAGACAGTGGTCTCCTTTATAACGCAGCCCTGATTAATCCTCAGAGCAGGTCCATCCTGTTCACTGAATGAGGCAGGGGTTCTGTCCTTAACCTCATTCTAGCAAAAGGCTGAACCATTTTGTGGCAATTTTTCAAAAAAGCGTTCAGTCTGGGGTGGACACCCAGCATGGAAATTTTTCACCCCACACGATTAAAGTCTGGCAAAGTTATAAGCAACTGAAAACAAATCTTACAATGGGAAGTGTAATAATGCAGTAGCAGCTCTGCCACCATTTCAGTGTTCTGTGTACTACTTTATGCATCTAACCAAATCTTCCGGCTGATGCTAAAATAGGAGCAAAGAGGGTTCATGGTCCTACTCCTGCTCATTTTAGGAAGTAGGACCTGTACTCCCTAATGGGACTATGCTTGGCCTTTGTCCAATGGCTTGAGGGGAAAGAGAAGGCTCCCTGGGATCTCTCCTCACACCTTTGCACATCGATACAGGGTCAGCTACATTTGAGCCCACAGATAAATAGAGACTGATTTGAATGAAGGTTTATAGTGGAAAAAATCCCTTTATCTGAAAATATGATATATATATATATATATATATATATAGTTAGTTAGTTAGTTAGTTAGTTAGTTAGTTAGTTAGTTAGTTAGTTAGTTTTCATACACTCTTTAAACATTTATTTTTGTCCCAACTATACTGCAGTTTCTGTTACCCTCTGCTGAGACTCTTCTGGATCACATGGCTAATTTCAGCCAGCAGCAGAGCTACAGCCATCTTGGATCAATGTACAAATGCCAAGTACTTTATACCTAGAGCTCTGAGCAAAATTAAAATGGAGGCTTAGAAACTGTTTTCATGAAGGAGCAAATGTGGTAAAACACACCTTCTTGCAAACCATTATGCAACAATCAGATGAGTACTGATGAAACCTAGACTGTCAACAAACCTGGACTTCAAGATCTCGGAAGGAGCTCCTCCTATGTAGATATCAGTGAATGGCATTGCTTTCTTTTCATTTTCCACACTTTTTATATGTCGTCTGTCCACCACCAAGATCATCTTCTTAGAATTGTGATATATAACAGAAATCTGAAAGGAGAAATCAACAGTTCAACTCCAAATGTCCAAAAATATTGTCTTTTAGAAGTTATCACGCTGGGTTTGCCAAATTGGCATTTTTAATAAAAGGGAGTCTGTAATTATTGTCTATTGTAGTTTTAAAATGTAACAATTATTCTAATTAGTCGAAAAGAGGCTTGTGAATCAGAGGGGAGCTGACAAGAATGACTAGTAGCGAGCTCATTTCAATATAATGATTTCTCGATTGGCCAAAACCAAACCAAATCCTTCTTTCATTTGCTTGTAAAAAATAATCACAGGCCAAATTCTATACTGGTGTAAATGGAGCACTTCCATTGACTTCAGTAGAGAATTTGGATATATGTCTTTAAATCTGCTTTTATTGTTGAAACTTAGGGCTTAGTTCTGCTGACACTTTCACAAGTTAAATACCACTGTAACTCCACTGATATCAGTAATCAAACTCCTAATTTGCACCACGTAAGTGAGAGAAGAATCATCCCCTTACAGTTCAGATTTATTGCTGTCATTGTCACAGCTATGATGGCTTGAAGCAAATTCTCTGGTACTCCTAATGCAGATGCAGACAGTCAGTTTTTGAGTTGCTGAACTGCCTAAACAAGTGTCTATAGTTCCAACACCCTTACTGAATTTCATTTGAGTAATTCCCTTTGTACCGAAATGGGAGTTCAACACTTTGTAGTACAATAGCTGCTAAAACTGATTGAGTTAAAAGAGTCACACACATATTTGTGGTTGTAGAGAACTATATTTACGAAGTGCTTTCATCTGGATATATAGTTTTATTCTGACTTGTAATACTTTTTAGTATTAGTATTTTTTCTGCCCAGTGTTCCTTGTCACTTCATAGCAAAACTGACACATTTGGTATTATATAAAATCTGACCCATCATCTTTTGGTTCTTTAATTATAAGAGGAACAACCTAGCATTATGCTTTATTATTCTTGGTGTGGCTAGCTAAAGCAAAATACTTTCACATCAGTTTTACCTCATGGAATTTTGCATCATTTATCTGAGCCTTCTTCATTGAATCTTCGAGAAGCATGGGGGTAGTGCTGAAGCCAAAGTCATAGTGCAGATACAGGAATCCATTCTGCATAACTAGACTGAAGAACATACTCTGTACAAAACAAACAGCATTAAAGGAAAGTATATAAACATCATTCTTATGCAAGCAATATAGAGATGGATATATTAGATGATTAGAGATGGTTGAACTATTCATTATGAACAATTTATTCACTAAAATGGCCTTTTACCTATTTGCAAAATTATCATAATTTTCCTGGATTTTTTTATTCATAAATTGTTTGATAAATAGTATTGATTTGGAATTTTGGTGAACTACTGTTTGAAACATATACTTATTCAGTGTTCTGAATTAGGTTTTCAGGTTGTGTCATTGGTCACCTATGCCACATGCTATGGATTTTATTCTATGGCTGGATAACCAAAACTTTATAGTGACAAGGTGGGTGAGATAATATATTTTACTGGACCAACGTCTGTTGGTGAGAGAGACAAGCTTTCGAGCTTACACAGAGTAAACTTTAAAGCTTGTTTCTCTCACCAACAGACTTTGATCCAGTAAAAGATATTACCTCACCCACCTTGTCTCTCCTAAAGTCCTGGGATCAACACAGTGACAAAAACACTGCATACAAAACTTTATAAGCAGAGCAGCACTCAGATAAATAATTAAGTAAGTGAATTTTTATGGAGACAAAATGGGGAGCACTTAAGGGAGAGAGAAATACCAGGACACAGGAGGACTAGGAAATCAAGTTATCCTTGAATTCAAGTTCTATGGCATAGACTTAGTTTGATAAACCATATATAAATGTAAGGGAGTACAGTGGACCAATTTACAACAGCTGGGGATCTGGCCAGATGTTTATTTTTATATTTTTCTATCATTAATATGACAGTCTCTAATGGAGACAAGAGAACATTAAACCTAAAAAAACACTACAAAAGGAACAAGCCAAACTTGTAAATAAAGTAAAAAGAATTACTTATTTTTGCATATTTATGAGCTGTCCACATAGAACACAACAGTGGTAGCTGGTTTTGTACAATCCAACCAAAAATGTCCATCAACAGAACTGGTCTTCAACAGCTTATGTCCAATATGACTATAGTTTCCATCACAGAGTACAAAATTACAATTCAGACACAATTTTGGGAATTTCTGCTCAGAACAAATCAATTACTGATCTGCTACAGAAGAGTTTTTGTGTAGCAACTGCTGCTTAAAGCAGAGCTGAGGTTACTGGTGGTGTTCAGATGTTGTAGAGCAATCTGCACTGCAGAAATCTCTTCTGTAAGTACCCCTGATGGCAAACACGGCCAAGTAACCATTTTAATTAGAATGGAATTAATTCATTGCGGTGAAGTCTGTGCACATACTGTAGCAACATACATTTTTACATCCTTCTGAGCCAATATTGGCTCACAGGGTGGAATCTTCCATTTCTTTCTGTCATTTGCTTGCAACTGCTCTATGGTGTTGAGATCACCTGTTCTACTCTCCCGGCTAAGGGTTCTTCTTAGGGTTTCTCTTGGGTACCCTTGTTTCCTCACACTGTCTGGTTTCCACTACAACTTCATGTGGGTGTCTGTGTGTTGGCATCCGGAGTACATGTCCCAAATATGTCCAGCACTTCCTTCTGATTCTAGTGGAAATGAGCTGCTGGTTGGTGATTTCTCAGACCTCTTCATTGTGACAAAGTCTTTCCAACCAACACCCAGAATCTTTTGTAGGCACTTATTTTGTAAAGCATCTACTTTTCTAACTAACATTTTGGTAGATCTCCAGCTTTCACACCCATATATTAGCACTGAAATGTTGTTTGAATTAAAATGCATCTGTTTTGTTCTGGTGCTGTGTTTCTTTGATTTCCATACGATGCTGAGTTTAGTAAATACTGGATGTTTTTCTATCCTTGAGGTCACTTCTTTTTTGAGGTCTCTGTTAGCCAATATGGTTCTGTTCAGGAAGGTGAACAGTTCTACTTTCTTGATATTTTTGCCATATCTACACAGTAAATTATTTTCTTTTGATTTACTAAATTATTTTAACCCAGACTGGCCTTGTAAGTTTGAGGAAGAGATGCCTCAAGACACAAGTCTGAGTTTATATTCAAAATTTTGTAAAACTTGAAGATGTTTGGATGTGGATTTTTTTGTTCAGACCATTATAGAGTTAAGGGACAATCTTAAACTTCTGAAAATTTGGGGGTGCTTGGATCCACCATTGGGGGTGCGTGGTTTAGGATAGTCTCTAATTCCAAGTTACAACGGTAATTAGCTGTATTGGTTCAATGAATGACATTACCTCACCCACCTTGTCTATTGCACTGTATAATAGAGTTCAGCCATCTATCTAACAGGAGACAAATGTATAGAACAGGCCTGCACAACATGTGGCCCGGGGGCCGCATGCGGCCTGCGTGGGCTCACTGTGCGGCCCGTGGTGGGGTGAGTAGGTGGGCTCACTGTGCGGCCCAAAATCTGGGACTGTGTCCATTGGTCCTTTTTGCTGCTTGTCTCTGAGCTGGGGGTTGTCCCAATGCTGCAAAGAGGGTGTTCCGAAAGGAAGGTGCTTGCTTCTAACCCCTGAGGCCGTCAGTATGTCTGCTCTTCTCTAGTCAGCCCACTTGACAAGTCTGATTGTCCTTGGTCTGGTTCCCATCCCCTCTCCAAGGGTTGCAGCTGTCTGGAGGTGCCTGCCTTCCACGCCTTCCTCATTCACACCTCATTCATTCAAAAGGCAATTGAATACAAAGTGGGGGCGGGCGGCGCTGGGGGCGGGGATTTCCGCGGGGCCGGGGTTTTCGGCCCTCAGCTGTTTTCTTTGGAGTAATATGGCCCTCGCCGCTTTACGAGTTGTGCAGGCCTGGTATAGAACTTCATGTCAACTACTGTCATAAATGAAGGGAAGAGGGAGAGGGTCTGATGCAGTGCTATAAAATCCTCTTACCAGTAAAGGGTTAAGAAATACAGGTAGCCAGACTGACACCTGACCTGGCTGGCATCTGACCAATAGGGGGACAAGATACTTTCAAATCTTAGGACGGGGGAAGGCTTTGTGTGTGGGTCTTTGTCAGTCAGAGTGATCTTGGAAGACAGAAGGAACCTACAGAAAATCAACCCTCCCTTTTCTGAAGTAAGTTTAGATCGCATAGCGAATAGATTTCTGTTTAATTTTTGCTTGGTGTATTCCCTGTGTTAGAAGGGGCGGGGGCGGGGGGGTGTTATTCATGGTTTTCTGTAACTTTAGGGTTTTGTCCAGAGGGGGAAATCTCTCTGAGTTTGGAAATTAAGTGTCCTATAAAATAGTTACCATCCTGATTTTACAGAGATGATTTTACCTTCTTTATTTTTAATAAAATCCTTCTCTTAAGAAGCTGACTGTTTTCTATGGTGTTAAAACCCAGGGGGTGGGTTTTTAGATCACTGTGTAATCAATTGGTTGGGAGATTGTTCTCAAGCTTCCCAGGAAAGGGGGTGTACGGCTTGAGGGGGTAGTTTGTGGGGGAGGGAAGTTCAAGTGATTCTTTTCCTGGATTCCTGTTTAGAGCACTTGATGGTGGCAGTGGGAGAAGCATTTCTCAGGGTGCAGGAAATTTTGTACCTTGGGGGTTTTAACCTAAGCTGGTAAAAATAAGCTTAGGGGCTCTTAATGCGGGTCCTCACATCTTTACCCTAGAGTTTAGAGTGGGGAGGGAACCCTGACATGGTGGCAGAGCGGTGGGATATATTGAACCAGAGATTTTTTTTTTGAACCAGACACAGGGAGTTTAGAATTTTTTTTCTTCTCTCTGGCTTTTACCTGTAGCTGCGTGGAGCAGGGAGCGGGGAGGGGTTAAGCTGCTAGGAGCTAGAGTATCTACATATGAAAGCAGGTAGTTAACCCCTACAGGGAATACCCAAGCAAGTTTTTTTTTTCTTTTCTAACTCTCTCGGGTTAAGACAGATTAAAAACAGGAAGGCTAAGATGACTGCCAGTGAAGCAGCTATTAAACTTGAGATAGCTCGGCTACAGGCCAATGAGGAGGAGAGGAAACATGCAAGACTGCTACAACTTAAACAGATGGAGATGGAAGAGAAAGAAAGAGAGAGGAAGCATGCTGAGGAAGAGAGGAAGCATGCTGAGGAGGAAAAAGAAAAAGAGAGGAAGTATGCTATGGAGGAGAAAGAAAGAGAGAGGAAGTATGCTGAGGAGGAGAGGAAGCATGCTATGGAGGAGAAAGAAAGAGAGAGGAAGCATGCTGAGGAGGAGAAAGACAGAGAGAGGAAGCATGCCCTGGAGATGGAGAAGACCAGGGCGCAGCAGAATCTACCGGATAACACTAATAATCCTTCCCCAACAACCCACAAATGGGAGCGACTATGTCCACCGTATGATGAATCCCGTGATATTGCGGAATATTTTCTCACCTTTGAGAGACTATGCAATCTCCATACCATTCCTGATGCTCACAAAATGACCATATTGGTAGCAAAGTTGACTGGAAGTGCTCTGGACATATTCAATGACATGCCTCTTGATGAGGCTTCTGACTATGAGAAATTCAAGGATTTGGTTTTAAAACAATTTCAAGTTACACCTGAAACTTACCGAGTAAAATTTCGAACCCTTATCCGAGGGCCTGGACTAAGTAATGTAGCCTATGTAAACTGGATAAAGGAGCTGTTAAAAAAATGGGTCAAGGTAAGGAATGTTACTAGCTTTGAAGGAGTGTGTGATTTGATGGCTCAGGAACAATTCCTGAATATGTCCAAGGATGATATAAGACAGTGTTTATGGGATAAGAAAATGGACTCAGCAGACAGCCTTGCTGCTTATGCTAATCAATACGAACAGTCCCAGATCAGCAGAGGGGCAGGGAAATTTGGCACACAAGGGGTGCAGGAAGCAGAGAGGAACAACCCTGGTCATAGTTTGGAGAGATACCAGAAAGGAAAACCTGAGACCACACCCCCTCGCCAGGAGCAGCCCAGGGCCCCACAAGGAAAAACCCAGACCCCTTATTGCCCCACCACCCCATTCTCCAGCAACCCACCTCGCCCCACTGACCAGTTAGCTGGGCGATGTTTCAAATGTAACGAATTGGGGCATGTGAAGGCCAACTGCCCCAAGAACCCCAACAGAATACAGTTCATTGCCCCGGGGTCACACCAAAGGTCCTCAGGCCCAGATGCCTCCCAGATACCCTTGGAACGAAGGGAAATGGTGAGTGTGGGCGGAAAGAAGATTACAGCGTGGAGGGACACTGGAGCACAAGTGTCAGCTATCCACAAATCCTTAGTGGACCCCAGCTTAATCAACCCAGAGGCACAAGTGACGATTCAACCCTTCAAGTCCAACTCTTTTGATTTACCTACAGCCGTGTTGCTTGTCCAGTACAAGGGCTGGTCAGGAAATTGGACTTTTGCAGTCTATGATGATTATCCCATTCCCATGTTGGTGGGGGGAAGACTTGGCAAATTGTGTGAAGCTAGCCAAGAGGGTGGGAATGGTCACCCGCAGCCAGGCTAAGCAAGCTGTCACACCTAGCTCTGTTCCTGAGACTTCCACCAGAACCCCATCTGTACTACCAGAGACCCAGATAGAGGTGGTGGAACCGGCTACCCTGCCAATGACGGCAACAGCCGTCGTAGATCCAATCACAGAAACCCGACCCAAGCCAGTCTCGGAACCGGAACAGACGAAACAACCAGCACCAGAACCATTGCCAGCACTGAGTCCAGCGCTTGCAACCCCATCTACCGTGCCAACACCCGAGGGCACCACCGAGCCTGCAATGGCAGCAGCAGCCGATAACTCAATACAAGAGGCTCAGCCAGAGCCTGAATTACCACATTTTGCACCAGCGGAGAGTGGTTCACAGTCAACGGAAACAAACCCATCACCTGCATCGCTTCCAGAGGGACCCAGGCCAGGGCCACAACCCAGTGCGGCACTGATGTCTCCAGCATCTAGGGAACAGTTCCAAGCCGAGCAGGAAGCAAATGAAAGCCTACAGAGGGCTTGGGCAGTGGGACAGAGCACCCCACTGCCTCTCAGCTCTTCTAATCAATCCCGGTTTGTTATAGAAAAAGGACTTCTATACAAGGAGACTCTTTCTGGTGGACACCAGGAAGACTGGCGTCCTCAGAGACAGTTGGTGGTTCCGACTAAGTACCGGCTAAAGCTCTTGAGCTTAGCCCATGATCATCCTAGTGGTCATGCTGGGGTGAACAGAACCAAAGACCGTTTGGGGAGGTCATTCCACTGGGAGGGAATGGGCAAGGATGTTTCTACCTATGTCCGGTCTTGTGAGGTGTGCCAAAGAGTGGGAAAACCCCAAGACCAGGTCAAAGCCCCTCTCCAGCCACTCCCCATAATTGAAGTTCCATTTCAGCGGGTAGCTGCGGATATTCTGGGTCCTTTTCCAAAAAAGACACCCAGAGGAAAGCAGTACATACTGACTTTCATGAATTTTGCCACCCGATGGCCAGAAGCAGTAGCTCTGAGCAACACCCGGGCTAAAAGTGTATGCAAGGCATTAACAGAGATTTTTGCCAGGGTAGGTTGGCCCGCCAACATCCTTACTGATTCGGGAACTAATTTCCTGGCAGGGAGCATGAAAAGCCTGTGGGAAGCTCATGGGGTGAACCACTTGGTTGCCACCCCTTACCACCATCAAACAAATGGTCTGGTGGAAAAGTTTAATGGAACTTTGGGAGCCATGATACGTAAATTCGTAAACCAGCACTCCAACGATTGGGACCTAGTGTTACAGCAGTTGCTCTTTGCCTACAGGGCTGTACCACATCCCAGTTTAGGGTTTTCACCATTTGAACTTGTGTATGGCCGCGAGGTTAAAGGGCCATTAGAGCTGGTGAAACAACAATGGGAGGGGTTTACGCCTTCTTCGGGAACTAACATTCTGGACTTTGTAAGCAACCTACAAAACACCCTCCGAGACTCTTTAGCCCTTGCTAGAGAAAACCTAAAAGAGGCTCAGGAAGAGCAAAAGGCCTGGTATGATAAACATGCCAGAGAGCGTTCCTTTAAAGTAGGGGACCAGGTCATGGTCTTGAAGGCGCTCCAGGCCCATAAGATGGAAGCGTCATGGGAAGGGCCATTTACGGTCCAAGAACGCCTGGGAGCTGTGAACTATCTCATAGCATCCCCCACCACAACTCTCAAGCCTAAAGTGTACCATGTTAATTCTCTAAAGCCCTTTTTTCCCCGAGAATTGAAGGTTTGTCAGTTTACTGCCGAGGGAGGAGAAGACGCTGAGTGGCCTGAAGGTGTCTACTACGAAGAACCAGCTGGTTAAAATTGTTCTTGCAATGTGGACAATATTGGTAGTCTTTATCCAGTTATTAGTATATTGGAGATGCATGTGTCTTATTAATTTTGTTTTCTTTTAGAGCTCCAGGAAGAAATCACAGCCAGTGTTTCACACTATCGGTGATTTGGGGGGCATGTCATAAATGAAGGGAAGGGGGAGAGGGTCTGATGCAGTGCTATAAAATCCTCTTACCAGTAAAGGGTTAAGAAATACAGGTAGCCAGACTGACACCTGACCTGGCTGGCATCTGACCAATAGGGGGACAAGATACTTTCAAATCTTAGGGGGGGGAAGGCTTTGTGTGTGGGTCTTTGTCAGTCAGAGTGATCTTGGAAGACAGAAGGAATCTACAGAAAATCAACCCTCCCTTTTCTGAAGTAAGTTTAGATAGCATAGCGAATATATTTCTGTTTAATTTTTGCTTGGTGTATTCCTGTGTTAAAAGGGGCGGCGGGGGCGGGGGTTATTCATGGTTTTCTGTAACTTTAAGGTTTTGTCCAGAGGGGGAAATCTCTCTGAGTTTGGAAATTAAGTGTCCTGTAAAATAGTTACCATCCTGATTTTAAAAGAGATGATTTTACTTTCTTTATTTTTAATAAAATCCCTCTTTTAAGAAGCTGACTGTTTTCTATGGTGTTAAAACCCAGGGGGTGGGTTTTTAGATCACTGTGTAATCAATTGGTTGGGAGATTGTTCTCAAGCTTCCCAGGAAAGGGGGTGTATGGCTTGAGTGGGTATTTTGTGGGGGAGGGAAGTTCAAGTGATTCCTTTCCTGGATTCCTGTTTAGAGCACTTGATGGTGGCAGTGGGAGAAGCATTTCTCAGGGTGCAGGAAATTTTGTACCTTGGGGGTTTTAACCTAAGCTGGTAAAAATAAGCTTAGGGGCTCTTAATGCGGGTCCCCACGTCTTTACCCTAGAGTTTAGAGTGGGGAGGGAACCCTGACAACTACTATATAGTAACATCTGATAGTGTGGACAGTGCATTCGCGTTGAAATAAAAGTAAAAATACTGGGCCTGATTATCTTCTCACTTTAAGTGGCTTCATGTTACTGTAATTCCACTGAAGTGCTCATTATGCCACTGTGGGAGCAGAATTAGGGCCAGTGAGAGTAAATCAGAGCATACTAGGGGCTTTGTACCCAGTACTTCAGGTCCTTCATGATATGTGTGCAGAAGGAAACTTTCTCTTCCAAAATGAAATATAAATCATCAACATTTGGGGTATTGCATAGTAACTGTGCAGAATAGGCACAAGAGAAACAGGGGACAGTGTGAGAACAGAATTTTATACTCACTCCATTCACCATCAGGAAAATAAGCCCATTGTCTGTTGGTGTTCGAACTTCTATGTCAAAACGAGTCACCTGGCTGAACCTTCCTCTTCTTTCAATGTTCCTCACCAAACCATAGCCAGAGCCATCAAAGAAATAGCTCACAGCTCGGCTCTGAGTGAAGGCCAGCTTATTCCTAGCATGGAAAAGAACACAGAAGCAAGCAAGAATTAGAGACCATCTCAGAGCATTCTTAGCATTATGACCCTGAACTAAAGATCCAGGGAGCTGTTAACATTTGGGTGTCAGAGTTTACAACACTTTCTTGGAATAGTCAACCTGAACTTTTATTTATCCCTGGGAGGGATGAAGACTGTAGGTCTCTGACTTGCTTTCTTTACACTGCTGTCTGAGAATTTTCCCTGAAAAATTATTTAGGGCTTTGATAGTACATCAGTCTCCCTTATCATAAGGTCATGTGTTGGTTTTGTGGTACAGAGTCATAGATATGTAGGTGTGGAAGGGACATTGGGAGGTCATCTTACCCAGCCCCTGCACTGATACAGGACCAAATAAACCTTGACTCTCCCTGAAAAATGTTTGTGTAACCTCTTCTTAAAATTTTTCAGTGATGAGGATTCCACAACCTCCCTTGTAAACCTATTCCAGAGCTTAACTATCTTTATAGTTAGGAAGTTTTTCCTAATATCTAACCTAAAACTTCCTTGCTGCAGATTAAGCCAATTACTACTTGTCCTGCCTTCAGTGGACCTGGAGAACAATTGATCACTGTCATCTTTATAACAGCCCTTATCATACTTGATGGATGTTCTGGGGTCCCACCCCTCAGTTTTCTTTTCTCAAGACTAAACATGCCCAGTTTTTTATAGTTATATATCGGAAACTGGAAAGTTTTGAGGCTCATTCTTGGACAGCTGTTAGGGCCACAAGCCTTCCTGATTATAGGCAGAAGTATTCTTTTTATGGGTTATCCAACTCCCATAAAAGTCAATGGGAATCCAACATGTACTTTAACTGAAGATGGATTGGGTCCTCAATTATGCAAGGAATGTACCCTTCATACACTGTTATAGAGATGTGGTGATAGGGCTTTTCACTCAAAGTACCTGCTCTCTGTAAGAGGGATTTTGGGGGGAAAAGCCTATACTCTAGTTGCTCTCTTCAGATTTATTAAAACTTGCATTTATTTCCAACAATACTAGAGTTTCTTCCTCTCTGATCATATAGATATACATCAAAATGCAACACAAAACTACAGTTTCTGACTAGTGAATGAAGAAACCTCCCATAAATATTTATGAATTTTACAGTTTCCCTTTAAGTGGAACATTTCTCATTCTCTCTGCAAAGGGCTTAAAAAGAAGAAAATTTTTTACTGAATAGTTCAGGAGCATATGGCACTCATGTTTCTGTGTCAGAGGAGTGAATAAGCCATTTGGCACAATTTGTGGAGATGAAAAATAACAAAGAAAATGTACAACTGAAGAACAGATCAAGCCAGTTGGTCTATTCAGAAAAGGACAAGTTAATATTATCCTGAGATTCTTCTCTAAAAGGAAGCAAATGAAGTAGCCATTCGGTTCTGCAAACATTGCAGGCTATCAAAGAACTTATTTGTAACAATTGAATTTTTCTCTACCTGGCACACGGTGGCGATGCGGTGGTGTTCATATTGTAGATGTGCTTAAAATTGTATAAGCTGATTATATCATCATTCAGGGTGGCCAGTTCCAAGCAGCCAATGAAGCCAGGCAGGTTCAAACTGGGAGGGAGCTGTGCAGAGAAGGAAACAAAGAAAAAAGGGTAAAGTCAGCACATGTATTTTATTCAGGGATGCCAAATTCATTTGTTCATGAGATCAATTTTGTTTTGAAGCTCTTAGTGTTAGGCTATATCTACACTACGGACCTTACAGCAGCACGGCTGTACTGCTGCAGCTGAACTTCTATAAGGTCTCCCGTGTAGCTACTCTATGCTGGCGGGAGAGAGCTCTCCTTCCGGCATAATTAAACCACCCCCAACAAACAGCGGTAGCTATTGTCCACACTGGCACTGTCCACACCTTTTGACAGTGAAACTTATGTCGCGGTGTGTTTTTTCACACCCCTGACCGACAAAAGTTTTGCCAACAAAAGTGCTAGTGTAGACAACGCTTTAGAGACAAGATGGCTGAGGTATAATCTTTTCTTGGACTAACTTCTGTTGAGGAGAGAGACAAGCTTTCGAGCTTACACAGAGTTTTTCTTCAGGTCTGGGAAACCTACACAGAGTGTCACAGCTAAATACAAGGTGGAACAGATTGTTTAGCATAAGTAGTTAACACATATTTCAAGGGATCATTCCAGGTAAAGTGGCCTGTTAACATCCCTCTGAAAGTTAGTTGAGCCAGATATGGGAAATGGTGTGTCCAAGCATGGGGATAGGCAGTTATGCTATGGTCTACAAAGGAGTAATGAATAACTGCTGAGGAGAACAAATGCTTAGATAGGACTACTACAAATGAGAACTTGCACCATAGTTTTTAAAGACAGGGCAAAAGAAGGAGTTAGATTTTAGGGTAGATTGGATCTTGGTGCTATGTGATACTATAATGATTTTATGACTAATCCCAGATCTATTTTAGTCGGATTACACAATTTATTATCCAAAGACGTGAAGAAGAGCTCTGTGTAACTTGAAAGCATGTCTCTTTCACCAACAGAAGTTGGTCCAATAAAATATATTATCTCACCCACCTTATCTCTCTGATATCCAAAGAACAACATTTCATAACAATCTAAATGGAAATATCCCCCAATATTTTGTGTTCATTTCATTTACATCTCTTTGTGGTTTAAAGGCCATTTCATGCCACAAGAAAGGAAAAAAAGAGCATGTGAACTCTAGGAGATTCTCTCATATTCATGGAACTTATCTTTGCCAGTAGCTAAAGTTCAGCAGAGATTATTTTAAATAGCTCAACAATGATCACTGCAAACTGAATCTAAATTGCCTTGTTAGTGAAAGGAAAAAAATCAAGTGATGTAAAAACAAAATGAAAGTAAAGTTGGCAGAATTAGTGCAGCAGTCTTCCAATATTAAAAAAACTCTGCACTGAAGAATAGGCATAGCAGCAGTAAATGTTTCTTCAACATATCTGTCTGTTGCAACCAGCATTAATTGGCATATCAGTTGGCTTTTTCCACAATCATATCAGGTCCTCATTAGGATTTAGTCATTATGCTGAGCCATCTCTGGTGCACAGATTTACATCCCTGAATAGATATTTACTGATTAAAACCTATAAGAGTCTTTGACATTTAGAAAATGGTTTTTCCAACTAATTTTCACAGAAGTAGCAAACAATGTACAGCTAATATTAGGAACATATGCATGTCTGCACCATGAATTCTCCTACCTTGAGGCCACTATCACATTTCAAATAGGCCATCAAACAGCCCTCATACAGGAAAGTCTCTATGCCAAACGTGGCACCCAGTGTTGACAGAGTATAGTAGAAAGCACACATTGTTCAGCTGGGCTACTAGGTGTCCATCTAGAATAACTATATGTTTTTTCTCTAATTACATGTCAGAAACCTTTTACTGTAGCCAAGATGAATCTGATCAGCTTCACATTGGAGGACATTTTATGTAGATGGTAGAATTAGCCTTTGTCAGTGCTGCAGATTCCAGGGAACTTGTTGAAGAATCGTAATGTGGTATGTGACTTAATAAGGATGTTTCCAGTAACCAAACCTTTCCATGAATAACAAGTTTGTAAGGAAGTCCCAGCAGCATGGGTTTGATTTATTTAAGTTTCAGTATATACAGAAGAGTTATTTGATCTACCTTAAAATTTGGAGGCACTCCACCAACATAGAAGACGGTATTTTTGGGCTCCAAATCCAAAAGGGAGTCAGCATCCGGGGCCTCTCCTTTTTTGATGAATTTTTCTTCAGCTGTGCTGCTAGGGCTCGGCACAGTTAGAAATATTTTGCCATGCTTTCCCACCCTGTTGAAGGAATTTGGAGAAAAAGAGGGCTGCATAGTCATATCTTTAGCTTGCTGGTTAGATATAAGAAACAGGAAAAGATAATTTAAAAACAAAGTTTTTTTGGTTGTTTAATGTAAGTATTTTCCCCACCAGAAAAGCGTCACCCATCTGGTTGTTCTGGCTGGGACCAAAGCGAGAAATTACAGCGATTGGAATGGATCGCCTTCCTCTTACGACTTGAACCTGCCCTCTTGGAGTCAATGGGAATTTCTACTGACTCCAGTGGAAGCAGGATTAGACTCTTAGGCTTGTGCCAATGAATAGCTCCATTGAAGTTGCACTGGTGGAAAAATGGTGGAGAAGAGATTCAGGCCCAATTGTTTTTTCTGGAGCTCTTGGGGCAAATATTTGGGTCAGATGTAGGATCAGGGAGAAATGGAGAAAAGATGTTGTTAACTATGGAGGGGACATTTCTGTTTTCTAGCTTTTTTTACCTTTCCTAAAAAAAGTGTCTCTCTCTCTCTATATCTATATTAGGGCTGTCGATTAATCGCAGTTAACTCAAAAAAATTAATCGCAATTAAAAAAATTAATCATGATTAATCGCACTGTTAAACATGAGAATACAAATTGAAATGTATTAAATATTTTTGATGTTTTTCTACATTTTCAAATATATTGATTTCAATTACAACACAGAATACAAAGTGTACAGTGTTCACTTTATATTATTTTTGATTACAAATATTTGCACTGTAAAATGATAAACAAAAGAAATAGTATTTTTTAATTCACCTCATACAAGTATTGAAGTGCAATCTCTTTATCATAAAAGTGCAACTTACAAATGTATTTGTTTTGTTACATAACTGCACTCAAAAACAAAGCAATGTAAAACTTTAGAGCCTACAAGTCCATTCAGTCCTACTTATTGTTCAGCCAATTGCTAAGACAAACAAGTTTGTTTACATTTATGGGAGATAATGCTGCCCACTTCTTAATTACAATATCTCACTTTCAGGTGACATTGTAATGAAGAAGTGGGCAGCTGAAACTTGCAGCGCTCAGGGGTGTGTTTTTTCACACCCCTGAGTGAGAAAGTCGCAGTGCTGTATAGTGGCAGTGTAGACAAGGCCTTAGATAGTTAACAGGAACTGGTGAGCTTTACTTGTTCACTTGTGAAATTCTAAAACCAAACTGATCTCATAAGAAATAGAGCAGCTCCACATAAACACTTTACCTCTCCACTTTGACGATACTGAAGTAAGCAGGCCAAGAGCTGATTGGCTTGGAGTCCAGCGGTATCTCCACATCTCGACCTCCCAGATTATAAATATACACCAGGTTGTCATTCTTGATCACAAGACCCATATAATCTTTTGTCTAAACACCAATGAGTTGGGATGTCAGAGCTACTTGATTCACTCGTAATCCAAAAAAGCTAATAAACGTTAGACAGTTTTAGACAAAAGGGACTATTTATATACAACTAATAAACTAAAGCACACTTTCCACTAATTATATTGTTTCAGTAGATGGTACGGCACAGGACAAAACTGCCCCAAAAAGTATGGCTTCAAATCCATTTTGGATAAAGTAATTGCCTGGTTAAATATTTCTAAGACATTTTCTGACTGAAATCTATCACATGCTCTTGCATGTGCCTACTGTTTACTAGGCAGTATCAGTATAGGAAGTGGCAACAAAGGCTTGTTGAAGGGCATAGATATGATGCACCATAATCAGAACTGCTCTCAGAAGGGAATTTCTTAATTTACATGCACTGTACACAGAAATTCCTTTTAAAGAAAAAGATTAGAAAGAAAAGCCCTTGACTTCACCTTTCCAAACTAGCAGTTGGCCCAGATTGCACATAGTTTGTGAGATGTGTCTTTTTTGTTTTCCTTTAACAGTAAACATTTAACACAGTTGCTTCACAACACTTTTTTGATAACAAGAGTGCAAGCCCTTTCTAAATAGATATGAGGAGGGTATTCAGTAGCAGCAGCACATGCCACAGGCAAAGAAACACTCTTATCTCTCAGACCTTTGAACTGCGAGACTTGAAATCTACAATGTCAGCAGTACAGTGTTGATTACATGTGACCAGGGGAGCCTGGCAGACAGAAATAATTGCTTCAGAGCAGTTCAGTACCAGTTGAGTATGGATGGCAAGTGTAGTTTACAGCAGCAGCCCCTGTATCTCAGTGTACAAGGCAATGCAATTTGCTACTTGGATAGAATACTTTATTGGAGAGAGGGAAAAGTGGCAATGATAGTTCACTGCATGTCACTAACCAATGACGAGCATCAGTAAAATATTACTCTGGAAATCCCTGATGGTAGGAAATAGAGAAATGTTACTGAAAAATCCCCATAGTTATTTCCACTTCTTTCTTTTTTTTCAGAATAAAATTAATTGGATTATTCTCTTACATTTTTGTTTCCAAGGTACAGAACAAATCTATCTGGAGATCTTGGCAACTCTGGGTGGTCTTTCTGAAGTTTCATATACAAGCTCATGGAGGTAAAAGCCTTTAAGTCATCTAGGCTCGTCTTTGGATTAACTTCTACAGCTGATCGGCCTTCAAACTTCATAGAGACTTGAACCTGAAGTGGCAAACATACAAAGTTAGAGACCTTCTGTTCTGAGACTCTGCTATGGGGAAATTTGCAAACATACTCCCTCAACAGCTTCCTTGACTAATAATGACAAGCATGGAATTGGCATTGGTTGTATGTTCTTAACAACCCAAATCAAATGAAACACACTGTACAAAGATAAGGGGAAATATACTGATGAAATGGTGTCAATTTTTTCTTTACATTCATTGAAGCACCTATTCAACAATACATATAATTAACTTTAACTGGGCTTCAATGGGACTTAAGCACATGCTTCAGTGTTTTGTTGAATCAGGGCTATAATATTATTTATACACAACAAACTTCTTGCATATTTAAAAAAAATTCTTTCCCAATCATTTATTTCTTTGCTTCAGAAATAGACCTAATTCTCCTCTCACTTTCTCTGGTTTAAATACCACTGAAGTCAGTGGAGTTATTCTAGTGTAAAACTGGTGCAAATGAGAGGTTAATAAGGCCAAGAGCATTCATTTTAAAATATCTTTAAACATATTTAAAGCAATGTTTTTACATTTTGAAGAACTGTATGTTTTAAACTAAAACATATTTAAGGAACAGTCAAATATTGTAGTTCCTGACTGAGTTCTGGTTTTTCGGACCAAACGTAGATAGTTCAATTTAGGCGGACATTGTTAAAGGGTATACCAGGCCGTTGTGGGTCCCTGCTGGCGGTCCCGCTGATCTATCCGCAGATCCGGGATAACTGACATCTTGCACTCGAGATGGGTGCAGGTATCATTCCGTGTCATCATCTCTCCTTGCTGAGAGGAGGGTCTCACATCCCACTTCTGGTACCATGTTTATGGTGGGTTGCACTTACTTTTTTGAGTGCCCCCACTCTGGTGTCCTGGGTACTGGGTACAGTACTGTCATTTTCTTCAACTCCCTGCACCCCCCTTGCAGGCTATCAGTCAGACTCTGTGGGTCTTTTGTGGTTTGGCCCTGTGGCCAGGTCACACAGTTCAAACCCCTTTCTGGGGTACAACAAACTCAAATAGAAGTTCCTTGCCCTTCAGGGCCAAACATAAATCAAATGGTTTCTTATCCTTCTGAGGCTTAATTACTTCTCCAGAATTAAACCAGCAGGGTTCCTCCTGCACATGTTCCCTTGATTGTGGCCAGAAATGGGCCCTGGCCTGGCCTGGTTCCTTTGGCTGTGGCCTAGGGCACTGGTCCCCAACGTGGTGCCCATGGGCGCCATGGCGCCCGCCGGGGCATTTATGTGTGCCCGCCTACTGAAAACGGAGCACTTCGGCCGGACAACCCGCCGCCGAAATACCTCCGAGAAGTGGCACCGCCAAGAAGCGTTGCCGCTGAAATGCCGCCGCTTCTCGGCGGCATTTGGGCAGCGACGCTTCTCGATGACGCCGCTTCTCGGCAGCATTTTGGCAGCGACGCTTCTCGATGACGCCGCTTCTCAGCGGCATTTTGGCGGCGATGCTTCTCGATGACGCCGCTTCTCGGCGGCATTTGGGCGGTGACGCTTCTCAATTACGCCGCTTCTCGGTGGCATTTTGGCGGCTGGTCGTTTAGTGCCCGTCACACTCTTCTGGGAACATGAATATGCTATTGCAACAGAAAGGTTGGGGACCACTGGCCTAGGGAGTCCCTCCTCACTCCACTGGCTCTTCCAGGAATTGCTTTGATAGCAGGCCACTCCCTTTATTTTATCCTGCTGTGCCTTGATTGGCTGTTGCTGGTCCCCAGCCCTTTTAGCTGCTGGAGGACCAGTTCACAATGGTTCCCCAAATGGCTGGTCCTGGTCTAATAGCTGGTCTAATACTTGCTGCTCTTTTCCATTCAGAGAACTGTTTCCTGGGGCAGGGTGAAGTAGCAAAGCTTCCAGCAGGGGGTCACAAAGACTTGGTACACCATTAGAGCCAGAATATTCCAACACTGTACAGATGTAGTCTTATACTGACTTCTCAGAATTCATCCAAATGCAACTGAATATATCATTTTCATTTTCAGCATCACTGTTTTTATAAAGTGTTTGCCAGAAAAATCTCTACACTTTTGCTGTTGCAATTAATGTCACCATGGTGTTAGTATAGTACAGTTTTTCTTATGTGAAAAAGGCCTTTTTTAACAAAAAGAAATATTGTGAACTCACAATGGTTGTCACTGAAGTGATCACAATTGCTGCTGCTTGTAATTAATGTTGGCAATTGAATAATAAACTCATAGTAAATACCATTTTAGCTTTAAATGATTCTGCTGCAGTGACCACCATTATCATATTGGCTAATTAACATTACCATCATATTTATGATATTCTGCCATGAATACCATGTTAATTATTTGCCTGTACCAACTGTAAAGATTTTAATTGCTACCACTGTACTGTGCTCATCCAGTGTTAGGGAGAGATAACATAACATCGAGGTTCAGACCTGGAATCTAGCCCAGGGAAATGGAATGTTAGTAGGATGCATTTGATCATTATCACTCGTAACCGAATGTCTGATCCAAGTGTTTTACCTTGCTTGCTACACTCCTAGTCTGAGCAATTAGCTCCCTGATCCGTTGAATGCTGGCAGAAATGTTGTTTGCTGGCAACTTTTGGTCTATTGTACGCAGTTTATCCAGGAGCTGAGGGATGACCTCTGTCAGATTCCTCACTGCAATTAGAAAGGAAACTAAAAGCCCAATTCCCCACTGCATAACACTGTTTTTGTACCAATGGAATTCAATTTGCATTCCCTTCCCTCTCACTAGTATTTGTTTGCATCACCCACCTGTTGCTTCTTCTCTTAAGCAAAGGTCCTGATACTGCAAGCTCTCCATGTGGGTGGACCTCTGCACCTGTATAGAGCCCCATTCACTTTACCAAGGCTCTGTGTAGGTGCAGGTATCTGCCTGTATGCAACAGCATGCAGGATCAGTGCTGAGTACTATAAGATTTTTTGGTACCTCTAGGTGCTACTCCAATATGAATAACAACAGCAGCTTTGCACTCATGTAACACCTTCTTTTGGAACATCTCAAAGTGCTTTACAAACATCAATGGATTTAACCTCACAACACACCTGTGAGTTAGAGGAGTACTGTGCCCATTTCCCAGATAGGGAAACTGAAACATAGAGCGAGTAAGGCCCAGCTCCTCAAAGGTATTGAGGCACCTAGCTTCCATTGATTTCAATAGGAGTTAGGCACCTAAATACCTTTGAGGATCTGGGCCTAAGTGATTTGCTCAGAATCCCACAGGAAGTCTGTGAAGAAACTCCTGGGCAGAGCCAGTCAAAGTCTCTGCTGGCAACCAACACAGAAGCAACTGCAGTAGACACAGTTGGACACTGATGACATCATGAGACTTCTTTCTGCAGTTTTACTCTGGATATTCTCTGTGTTAATTAGCTGTTTCTTCTATCTCCCTTCCATCACCCACACCCCCAGTCTCTTGACCTCAGCCTCACTCCACCTGCCCTCCCTCTTTCCTTTTCCTTGCCCATTTTACCTCCCTCCCTTCTATGCTCCCTCTTTATTTCTTCTTTTGACTTTCTGTTTAGTTGATCCCTTCCCTTCCTAACAGCCCGCTACAACCCCCCCAAAACTAGAGAACTAACATGATGCTTACAATCCATCCCATTGATCACTCTGCATGTATGTTATATCCCTTTCCCCTATCCTTTGTCTTGCTTATTTATTTAGACTGTCATCTCTTCAGGGCAGGGACTGTTATTCTCTATGGCTGTAGTGCCTAGCACAATGGGGCTCTGTTTGTAGTTGACCTATAGGTGCTACAATAACAATAAACCACCACCACTATTATCACCACCACCATCACCACCATACTAATAATTGGTAACATGTATTTAAGAAGCGGTAAACTTTTCAAAAGGGCCTAAGTTTCATTTTCAAAAGTGATTTAGGCCTCTAGGAGCCTAAGATTCCGTTGACTTTCAATGAGTCTCAAAAAAATTTGAGTCATTTTTCAAGCACGTGTTATCCAGTAGTTAGAGCAGATAGTAATATAATATGCTGTGAGGTGACAGGGAAAGCAACTCATACTATATTCAATGGCAACATTTGTCAATCTACATTTACAGTACAGAACTTGCAATGAATACCTGCTATAGTAACACCAAGTAACACTTGGCCTCAATGCCATGTTACAGTTAATATACCTGCATCCCCAGCTGAGTCCACAGCACTGTCATAAGCAACTGCATCATGTTCAAAGTTCTGAAGGTTCTCAGACCAGTTCTTCAGATTCTTAGCCATTGGGGCAGTAGTCTGGGTTACTGCCATGGTAGAATTGACAGCCTGTTGAGTAATGAGCTTAGATTGGTCCAAATGCTGTCTAATATCACCTGTAATATGAATAGAGAATGAGCAGTAATAAATACTATTAAAGTACACTACTTCTGACTAGGTTTCAGAGTAGTAGCTGTGTTAGTCTGCGACAAGTACTCATTCTTTTTATTTCTGGCTAATGCTTCAGAAAATGAAAATAAGATTAATGAGAGTTTCGCTTCAACAATGCTGGAGCTTTCCTCACACAGAGGTAAAAACAAACCTTAGTTTTATTATTTTTTCAAATTACACAGAGAATTTGAAAACCTTCCCTTGTCTGCTGTTATATTAATGATTAAGATGTACCAACTGCCTTTGGCTGATTGTTAGACTGTTACATTTTAAGCTTTTCAGTGAGCTTGATTTGTAATGGCTAGTATACCCAAGGCCCTGGGACTAGAATGGATTAAAAACATATTTTATTTTAGTGACGTTGTCAAAGAATGTGAAATTTGTTTGTTGAATTTTGTGTGTGAACATTTTCAGGTTATTGCAGAAAAACAAAAACTGAAAAGTTTTTGACCACTGACATTCTCTTTCAGTTTTTTTAAAACAAGAACCCTGAAAATATGAACTAAACCAGACATTTTCACATGAAACATACTTTTAGTCAAAAAGCCATTTTTCATTGAAAAACATGTTGATGAAAAATTGATGCCCAGCTCCATTTGGGACATGTATGGCCCTCAGGACATGGTGAAGTACAGCTGGAAATGCCTAATGGATGCTCATGACCTCTATTTATTTCAAGAATTAAGGGAACACCTAGCTAATCATAAATTGCCAGTGGCAGCCCACCAAAGTATTCAATCTGCCAAGTACAATATACACTTGAATTAAATTTTGATTATTAGTGCAATAGGTCTACAAATTAATGGAGTATCCAGTCTATAATAAAGTCAAGAATAAAGTGATGGACAGCAACCTTTAGTAAACTGGAGGCCAATGCAGCTTCATATGATAGGATATGTTATCTCATCATGCTGTGAAAAGCACCATACAATGAGCTGTTGCATTGTCATTGTTAATGGGGAAGGTCTTCACATTATTTTCTTTAAAAATAATGAACAAAAGAGAAAGAACTAAAACGCGTCATCCTGTAACTTTTATATCATCATAATTGCAATTTGGGGCGACAAAAAATGCTCAGCTTTGCCTTATGAACAATTTCTGGCTTTGCCTAAATGACTCATGTGACAAGACTTTGATGACTAATGAGATGTCATTCGGAGTAGTTATGTGTATATTATGTGCCCTGTGGCTAAGAACATGCACATCAGAGAGACAGTGTGTTTTACTGCAGGTTATCTTAATTTTCTGCCTTCATCGGGAAGTTCCAGGAATCTTTCCTACATTCTGAATGGGTTAAAAGCAGACTTGTTTATGAAATCTTATTTTTAAAGATTCAGTCAAATGCTGCTTGAGCTAACCAGAGTGGGGATCTTCGCTATAAATTTCACAGTCAGATAGTAAAGATAAAGTTGATGTATTTATCTTACAACCTTGCTCTATTAATTGAATTTGTTTCATGGCTTTCATCAAGCGGCTTTTCAGAGCATTCTTTCTGGCAATTGTTCCAGCAATACGGCGACTAGTGTCTGCAACAGTTAAATCATTACCTGTGAGGACAGAACAGAAGAAACAATTGAACTGTATAATTTCAAAAAAGCACTTAAAAATCTTGTCTTTAGTGTTACTATGCTGCACAGATATATTGCTTTCAGAGTGGTAGCCGTGTTAGTCTGTATCAGCAAAAAGAACAAGGAGTACTTGTGGCACCTTAGAGACTAACAAATTTATTTCGGCATAAGCTTTCGTGGGCTAAAACCCACTTCATCAGATGCATGGAGTGGAAAATACAGTAGGAAGATACACAGAGAACATGAAAAGTTGGTGTTCTCTGTATATATATATATATATATATATATATATACAGAGAACACCAACTTTTCATGTATATATATCTTATATACATATATATATCTTCCTACTGTATTTTCCACTCCATGCATCTAATGAAGTGGGTTTTAGCCCATGAAAGCTTATGCCCAAATAGATATATTGCTGTGCATTTAACAAACACTAGTTACTATAGTGTTTACCCTGACTAACTTTAATATCATGCATTCTAGTGATCTAAATTGCTAAGCAATCTTCCAGCTGATGCTCAACATTCTCCTGGAAGAGTCTTTTCAGGAGAATCTGGAAGCTGCTTCCCTATCTTCATTAAAGATCAGCTCTCAAAAAGAGCTTTGATAGCCAGTAACTGCTTGGGACAAGTGCTAATATATTACAGTACAAACTTCATGGTGAGTTTTTATGGAAAGCACAAGGCCTTGAAAAATAAAAACAGTAATTTCCATTGTTTTTATAGAGGTTCCATTATTTTCAATGAAGAAAATGCCATCTTATCTTATTCCTAACCAGATTTGTAGGGCCCAAAACTGCATTCCCTTATGCATATGAGTAAATGAATGTGTTGACCTCTGTGAGACTACTCAGATGAGTAAAGTTACTCAAATGCATAAATGTTTGCAGGATCAGACCTTTAATCTTTTAATACACCTGCGAATGTGACCACCGTAAATAACAGAAAGCTCTCATCAGCTTGGTACAACTCTAGCTATTCAAATTGTACATTTTCCTTTTCTAACACATTGGATTCTAACTTTGATCAATATGTTATTCTGTTGCAGCAGCATTTCCTCCTTAATGATGTGCTTTTGAAATCTCTTTTCATATACAGAGCTATCGTATTACCGGTGAAGTAGCAAAACCAATAGGAAGGATGTATATTTACTGGCATCTGCTGTCTGTTGTAGTTCCTTGGCTTGATTGAGAAGCCTTTCACTTTCATCTTTATGGTAAATGATCTGAGTATCAATTCCAACTACAGCCTACAAATTCATTTCAAAAAGAGAGTCAGAATCTGCTTGATGAAATGTATCTCTTTATTGTGTCTGCTTTTAGATCACATAATATTCACACAGGCACAAACTACAAAATTGCTGCTGTTCCATTTTCTCTGCTAAAGTAAAAAGTGGGTGATTGGATGAGAAAAATGGCTCAAATGCAAATTTTCTATAAGTTGCAACTGAAGTTTAAAGAATGTATTTCCTCCAGACAGGTGAACTGAATAATAAATTCACAGTATATCACAAATATCATCTATATTAGGCAACTAAGATGTGGCCTAACCAACAGTCATGCTATTCAGATTGCAAGACACTATCTCTGAGAAGGAAGAAGTACCCATCATCAGTTCCCCACTAGGGAGATCATCCCCTGGCAGGGAGGAAGAATGGAGCTAGCTGTTGGATAAATAAAAGATGTATAAGATGCTTTTTGATTCTGGAACTTGCTTTCATTGAAGTCGATGACAAAAGTCTCATTGGCTTAAATGGGAGCAAAATTGGGCCAAAAAGGAGCGAGACTGAGAGGGTGACTCTTCCAAGATAAGAGAATGGTTTCTTGCTCTTATATGGAGGGGTTGGGGATCTGCTTCATGAACTGCTTACTCCTGCTCCAAAGTTAGGCTTCCCAGGCCATGACACCTGTGGCAATCTCTCCTCAGTGACTCACTGACCAGAGGATGGAGTCCCTTGGATGAGACATAGGGGGTCAGCCTAATGTTTTGTAAAGCACTGTGCATACTTACGATGCTGTAAAATAACAAATAATAAGTGTTAGAAAGTCTGAATTCAAATATGGCACAAACATGAATGGCAGCTCAGATGTCAAATCTAATTTTCAGCTAAGTTGTTCTTTTGTGCAGTTTTTCTAGATGGGCCAAGTGAGGCCTATGGGCTTCCCAATGAAATCATATACTGGATAGCTCATGGGGCCAATCCAGGGTAAAACTTGCACATTAAAAGCTATTCTACTCGCCGTACGCTATAACTTATATTTAATAATGTCTTAAACTTAAGTACTGATTTACAGCACACAGAATCCCAAAGAGCTTACAAACTATCCGGGCCAAATTCAGTAGTGATATGCAAGTGGATGTAAATTATAAAGTAGGGTGAACACTACTTAAATATATGCTTTCTTCTGGCTCTTTGGCACGCAAGTTACACCAACTTAGATTCCTTTTCACATCAGTAGAGCAAGTAAATGATAGTTTAAGAGTGTTTAAGTGACTGTATGGGAATCAATGCTAGGGCAATAGGAGCAGATTCAGCAAAACACTTTACCCTTGAAGTCAATGGGACATATGCTTAAGAGCTTTGCTTGTAAGGGATGGCACTATGTATATGCTCACATCAAGCATATGCTTAACCAGCTTTGCCAAATTGGGGTCAGAGTCTAATCACCACCACCTTCTGCATCACTTCTGATCTATCACTTCAACCACTCCTGAAATGCAGCCTCTCCGGGGGCAAAACATGGCAGCCATTTAACAGCACACAGCAACAGTACACAACAGTTTAGGACAGGAAGTGAAGAACACCACTGTATACTTTTGAAACCACAGGGGAAATTTGGGGTGGCAGAAGTAATTAACCAGTTTGGAATTTGATCAGGCAACAGGGATGAAGCCCCTATTCTTGCAAAAATGCTACATTGACAAATGATGAAGAGCTTGGTTTTACTTCACACCCAGGAGCCCAAAGTCTTATAACATCATGCTGGGACCCAGATTCAGTGCAAAGCAGACATGAACATTATGAAAACTACTTACATCACTGACTCTGTGTGTTGTGTTTAATACCAGTAATGCAGTTTCATTAGCTTCCTCAATATAAGTAGCAATATTTTCATAGACATTTGAGGCATTTAATGCCTTTTGTACCAACCCATTTGTATCAACACTGTGTAAATTCCTGTTAGAAGGACAAAATGGAAAAAAGGGAAAAAATAATTTGTTTACATCTCTTACTTGTAAAATCATGAGACACAGGAACTTTGGTCTAAAGACTACTCTCACTTCCATACTTGCCCATTGACTCCCATCTGATTTCCATGGGTTTGCACATGTGTGAAGATGGAATTAGGCCATTTGGCTGGAACTTTCAAAAATGCTCAGCAATAACCTAACTTTGTTCCCACTGAGATCAATGGGAATTTTACCATTGACTCCAATGAGAGCAGAGATAGGCCAGCACTGAGTGCTCTTATGAAGACTACCATTTAGGTGTAGTTTACATATTCCAGTTTCATATAATAATTAAGATACCTATGAGGTATATCTAACACATCAATTTATTACCTCAATCCTTCAGCTATTAACAACTTTCAATAGGTTTTTACATTTAGTGATGAACAAACCCATGAAAATTCAGAGCTTATGTTTGGTTCAGAGAGGAACTCAAAAGCACTTTATCCTAACTTTCCAGATTTAGGGCTTAATCCTGCAAACACATGATTTCAATGGGACTACTCTCAGTAATCAAATTAATCATATATGTAAATGATTGACAGATCAGGACCTTATTGAATCTCCAGAGTGGACTCTTTCATAAGATTTCTGAAATGTCTTAAATGTGTCCAAAACCAAAAATGAAACTATACTAAACAAAATAAAGACAAGCAAAGCAAAACAACAAAACCAGAAGGCATGATTTGAAGACAGAATAAATGTTTTAAGGGATTAAACTTTCACTATAGGATAATCTTTCCAACAAATGTAAGAGTGTCACATTTCCATCAGCCATAAAGGTTTCCATTTGCTTTGTATTAAATTCCTGATGTCATGTACTCGATAAAGTGCTAGCTATTCATTTCATCCTGTCATGGGGGAACTCTTTCAAATGACTTCAGTACCATTAATTAGTAGCTCTCAAACCTAACATACCAGTTTTTTGTGGGGGTCTATTCCAGTTTATGTAAAATTATAGACTATGCAATTTTAAGTTTCTGCATTGTATAGTTTTATAATAAGAAACTACTGGCTTTCTGTGTAATTTTTTTCTCTATTTTCATCTTCTATCTAGGGCATAAGTATATTAAGGAACCATTGTTAAAATGTATTTAAATTAGATACTTGATGAGCAGTTAAGGGTTGATATTGCAAACATTTATGCACATGAATACCTTTACTCAATGATACTGAAAGCAGAATTTGGTGAATGTGTTTTCTGCAAGTAATCACAATAGTCATTTTTTCACACATAATCACAGTTGTAAATAAAACCATAATTCTGATCTGTCTAGAAGTCACTTTTGTATATATTGGTTAAAATCTAAGTATTTATCATCTCTCAACAGAACAAAAAGTCTTGGGACACCTTTAATGTATGCAACTGGACCAATTCACCTTGACACCATCCATTTGGTATTTAAATTACTATAGGTATAGTACACTCAGTTTGAGTCAAAACTACAGCAGACCATACCTCTGAGTGTAGCTGTAAGGTAATTTTTTATGTGAACCATCTTATGCACATGAACTATTTTATTCTTTTGAGCTATTTTTGCAATCCCCATTTACATTCGCCAGTATCATATTATTTCTCAGTCACCTACTTTATCAATGTCTCTGTTACTTTGGGATTATAAAGAAATGATTTAAAAATGTGTGAATAAAAAACAAAGGGAATTAAATTTTTTTTGACATTTA
The DNA here is from genome assembly GCA_033296515.1 of Macrochelys suwanniensis. Lineage (NCBI taxonomy): Eukaryota > Metazoa > Chordata > Testudines > Chelydridae > Macrochelys > Macrochelys suwanniensis. Next base: position 81,494,399 of record CM065777.1, read on the forward strand.
AAAAAAAAAAAATTCAAAAATATTAAACAAAATATTGACCAGCTCTAGTTAAAAGACTTTCTCGCAGACTGTGATATAATCCCTGGCACACATGACTTAGTGATTTGTTTAATGTGTATCTATAATCAGTATATATAATGTCACTATCTTTTTGCTTGTCTGTTTATCCATTTAACTGTGTGACTAGCAGCCCTTAAAATTAGCACAGTACAGTCTGCTGTAGTTGAAATTTACCGGTACAACTGGTCAGCAAGTCCTTGAAGCTCCTGTGCATATTCCATAGCCTGCTGCACCAAATCATCATTAAATCGAGACAAATTGGCTAGTTTTTCTTGTAATTCCTTTTTAGCGCCATCTATTTCTGCATAGAACCCCGACACAGTCTAAACAAAATATGGAAGGATAAAAAGAATCTGAAAATAGTAACAAAAATTCCTCTTTACTCTTAACAGTGCAGGTTTTTTTTGGTATATTAGGTAACATATATTTTGACTATGATATATTTTAACAGATGAAAAAGAGAGAAGTTGAAAAGGAGGCAAAATACAGATGGGGTCAAGGTGACTGAATGGGAGGCGCGATAAGAGTGATAAAAATAAGCCAAAATATCATAAACAGAGGGACAATGGATAGATACATGGGACATGAACACATTTGAGAGATGGTCTTATCTTCCATTACCTTTGCTGATATTAGTGCCACAGTGATTAGCTGAAATCATCTGAAATCGAACCTTAATAGGTGGGATAAAAGAGACAGATCGTACTCCACTGATCTGCACTTGAAGGGCTCACCCCATCTGGATCCACAGCACAGAATGAGGGGTGGGGTGGGCTCATCCACCTCTGTGGCACTGTCCACCTCCCCATACATGTGGAACCTTTGCACTCCCAGCGGACTGTAACCATAAAGGTAATACAGCCTCAGGCTTATTATGTCTTCTGCATAGCCCCTTTGGGGTTCCCCTTTGGGGTTGCAGCTGTAGCCATAGGGAAGTCTCCCTGCTAGTGTAGTTCCTACAGATTGAATTCCCTGGGTTCTGCTAGGGTTGGGGACATATTCTGAACCCTTTTCTGCAGAGGGACACTGATGGGATTATGTGGGGGAATTCTCATGGAGGTTTCTTTGCAAAAAGCCAGTATCTGTGGCTCGTCTTAAATTAGAAAGAAAAAAAATCATGGTTAAAGAATCCTATCTGCAAACAAATGTCATATAGTGAACGGCTGATGGGACTACTAATGGGTATGGCAGCATGGATTCAGAAGACTGTGACTACCAACAGTTCATGAGTGGTTCTTTATAGTGCCTATGGCTGAGGACAAATAATGTCTCTTTGCCTCAGCCATAGCTCTTCTGGACAGTCATATAAAATGCTTGTACAGAAGGTCCAACATAAGACAGGTCTGCAACCATCTCCTCTCCAGTGTGTAATCCACCTGCTTCAAGTCTTGTAGATCAACATTAAACCACAGTGGCCTTGGTGTACAAGACACAAGGATGGAACAGAACAGTGAGTTAAGAGCCTCTTCAAACAGCGAATGAGCTGATTGACACTCATTTTCATACCACTTCCCTTCCTGCAATTTGTTGCATTTATACTTACCAATTAAGAGAGAAAAACAAACTGTAAACACCTGTTGTATGAAATATTTGTCAGGTAACTGGTGTACATGTACATATTGTAATACAACACGAAAAAGATTATGCTTACGGCAGGTCACGTTTTTTAGGGGGGTGTCTTGTTTTGCTGTGTTGTTGTTGAGTGGGGTTCATTTTGTTAAACCAGTTTATCAATGAAAAGTGACTTTTCAACCAAAATGAAAAATTTCAGTTTCAATTTTTTTTTGTTAAAAATAAAATAAAATAAAATAACCAGAATGAAAAATTTCCACCAAAATTTTGGTCAAAAGTTTCCATTTCTATAAAAAATGGAAACTGAATTTTTGTGGTGTTTGGTTATCAGAAACCTCTTCTGAGTTTGCTTCAGGTTTTCATAAAAAAGACAAAAAACTCCAGAAAATGTTAAAAAAAAACCCTTCTCACAAAAATAATTGGTATTTTCCGACCACGCTAGTCTATTTTCAGCATTGAAACAAAAAGGATCAACTTTTTTTACACCATGAAACATTAATCCTCACTTCCTTACTCCACTGCTCCACGGAGCAATTGACTTTTAAGAGGATTTGTAGATTGGGTGTTTAAACATCAAATTCCAACAACTGCTTATCTCTAAGTTGAGATTCAGGGTCTTTAACCTGTTCCTGCCTTCAACCTGAAATGGACAAAGGTGTTCAACGTGTGGGGCTTTTTCTTTAACAGACAGAACATTTCTCTGCTCAGTGCATCTTCTGGGCACATCATGACTGGGCATCCCTTGTGAAGTAACTGAGAAATACATGACAACAGGCTTAACTCAAATCTATCCCTAATAAGGTGCTCTTAAAATAATATTTTTTTTCTGTGGCAGTAAAATTTCATCACAAATATTTTGACTCTGGCAGAAATTATTAGGTTTTATTGGAATATCTGTCAGTACTTCAGCAATGCTATGTAGAAAGTGTTCTCCAAGTTTGATGTTTTGAATACATAACTTGTTAAAAAAAAAAAAAGCACAGCATTTAAACAGGTCATACAATCAGGCACCTACCTTTATCACATCACTTAATTCTGTGCTGAATTGTTGTGGCTCAACTAAAGTATCTATGGCACTTAGCAGAATACTGTTCACATCATCAGTTTGCTCCTTCACCTTCTCCTGTTGCTTCTGCAGAAAAAAATAAATCCACATCAGAAATGTTTTGTGCATTGGTAAAAAATGCAGTGTTAATGTTCTCTGGTATATTGTTAATATGAACACTACAGTTATACTGGTAAAACAAATAAACAGATAACATTAATTAAATGGGAAAAAAGCTAAGACCAAGTTTTGCTCACGCTTCTCAAGTTGCATATTTTAATATGACATTTTCAGTTTGGCTTGTCCTTCTGGAGAACTAGGGCCTTTATTTACAAAAATGAATTTCATTGTATATTACAGTTTGAGCAATTATTGGAATGAACCACCCTTACAACACCATCAGAACAGTGCTCTGGCAGTACAAAGACAAATAAAAATGTGTATTTTTCACAGTGGCATGTAGACTAGTATGGACTGGAAGATTTTTTTTCTGCATACAAATTAGAGATCTGTTTTCCATAGCAATAATAAAAGTGATGTGAATGTTCTCTTTGGTACAGCATCTGCCTTAATTGTGGAAAGTAATGAAACTCAAACAATGGTTAAAAGCAAAGAACAATTATGACCACATCCAACAGACTTCAGCCTGCACTTCATGAATATGAGATAAGCTGCAGATCTGCTTCTGCACAGTAATTATAAAACAAAGGAAGAGAGGAACAAAGGAGACTCTGTACATGAGAATCCTAAGCTTCTTATGGAGCAATTCACAAAAACCGAATGCCCGATTTTATATTTAATTATTAAAAGAAAACACTAAATCCTTAGCTACATACTATTTAGCAATAATAAAAGTCAGAAAGGAAGAATAAAATAATGATCTGATTCACTGCGCTGTTCTCCTGGACATTTGTTTAAAACAAGTACATGTATCTGGTGCTTCTTTTCCTACAACATCTCTCAAATCCATTAGTTCCACAGCATCCCTACAGCTAAAACCCTTGGACTGGCCTTAGAAATCTCCTTTTTACCAAGAAACTTTCTCTTTCTGGGAATTCCTGCATCTTATCTTGCCCATTTTATTTAATACCAAATGCTGTGATTTAAAATCTGGTTCCTGTGACCATGTTGTTCCTCTCTTTGATCATCTATGTTGGTTTTTTCTTACCTTCAACATCAAGTTCAAGTTGCCAATATTGCCAACCCCAAGAGTTCAAAAACCATGAGTTGGAATAAAAATATTTTGTTTAAAAAAAATGCACATGAGACTGGCCTAAAAATCATGAGGTTTTAAAAAAACAACACAACAAATCATGTTTTTTGGTTGCTGTCTGGTTTTTGAACTCCTCTGTCCACCCGCAATATGTGTGAGACAATTAAAGGGTGAAAATTCATCCTTAAACACATACAAACTGGACACACAAATCTGTAGGCAACAACTCCCTTGTGTGGCTGCTCCCCGCCTAGTGCCTTCCCTGCCTCCCACTGCCCAGAGGCCTTGCTATTCCCTGGCTCTCCACTGACAGCTATCTCCTGTCTCTAGCCTGCAGGAGAGGGGGCTTTCCTTGGGCTTTTACTTCCAATTTCCCCCTTCCCAGACTGTGAATGTGTGTGTGTGTGAAGAGTCGGTGTTTGAGGCTACTGCTGCCACCAAGACTGGAGGGGGCAACAGCCCTGCGCCTGCTCTGTGGTGCTGTTGGCTGTGGCTGTGGTGCTGTTGGCTACCCCGCTACTGCAGACAGCCTTCAGCACATATGCCTCTAATAGGCAAACTCTGAAACTACAGACAGCGCTCTCAAATTCCTGAGCTGCCTGTGTTTTATCGCAAGATTGTGAGAGTTTACCCCCAAATGGGCCAAAGCCATCACGCTCATGATAAAATCACGAATGCTGGCGACACCGAGACTCTCATCCTCACTCTCAAGGCACCATTCCTGAATACTTTATTTGCATCCTACTTCAACACTGTTCTTTGCACCTCTTTAATGCATGCGCCAAACAGCCTCACTCTCTTTATTCAAATCCTTCTTTAAATAATTTACTATATAGAATGTATTTAAAATAATTAAACCCCGACTGCTTGAAATGTGGATCTTAATCTGAACATGTGTGTGTGTGTGTATGTATACACACCAGTGCCTTCTGCTGAATGGAACAAAAACTGCTTCATTTTTGTATAGGACCTACACTTATAATACTAAAAGGAAATTCTCCTTTAGTTACAGTGAGGTGGCCTTGTGCTTCTGAAACAGGAAGATCTGGGTTGTATCCTGATTAACCCCATTAAATTAAGAGTAGCCATGTTGTGCAGCGAAAGGTGAGCTGTGAAATCCTTGCCATGGGTTTATTGCAATGTATCTCAGATATGTTTAAGCTGTCAAGCCTGCATCTTTGTTAGCTGCCTGGGGCAGAGACCATGTCTTCTTCTTCTGTAGCTCTGGATAGCAGCTGACTTTTATTAGAATCATAGAATATCAGGGTTGGAAGGGACCTCAGGAGGTCATCTAGTCCAACCCCCTGCTCAAAGCAGGACTCAATTTTTTGCTCCAGATCCCTAAATGGCCCCCTCAAGGATTGAACTCACAACCCTGGGTTTAGCAGGCCAATGCTCAAACCACTGAGTTATCCCTCCCCACATTAACAGTAGCATTAGCTCCCCTCATTAGCACTTACACAGCTTACATCTAGACTAAGAGTGCCAAATTCATGCTGCAGAATGGACCAATTTACATTTTTCACTGTGGTCCATGGGTCAGGACTATGAAGTTAGGGTCAAATGAGAAAACAGAAGCACAGAAAGGTAGAGAACTTACCTAAGGTGACACACTTTATCAACTGCAGAGCTGGGAATAGAATCCAGGAGTCCTGACTCCCATTTCTGTGTGTTAGCCATTAGACAGCAATCCCTCTGGTGATGATAACATCAAACCACAATACAGAAACTCACATAGAGGAAAAGGTCTACACTGTCATTTCTGTAGCTACACATTTTTAGAATCCAACATTTAAAATGTCCTTGTCAGTGAAAATGTGTTGCTCACAGACACACTTGCAATATACATGCTGCTGCACAGTACCTCATTCTCTTGGAGTTTGGCAGTGTTTTTCGTATTTGTATCCTCCGTTTGCCTGATGTAGTCAAGAGCCTGGTCCAGAGCCTCCTGTAAGTCTGACAGCTTCATGTTATAGTCACTGAGCTGGTCCAATACAATGGGAAACAGAGATCTGGTGTCATTATACCTCAGCTGCCACTCTTCAACCTGCCTTAGTACTGAGAGAAGAGTTAGAGGTTATTGATTAATCTTTCTGAATTCCTTTGTTCTCTCCCTTCACAGCATGAGTTACCAATCTAGCTACATGTGACTTTCCAAAAAGTTCAAGATCAGGGTATGCTCTTTCCGATGGAGTTTACATATACCAGCATCAGACCAACTTTATGACCTGAGTGGCTATCCTTAATCAGGGATCAGTAAAAACATATCTGCTCGCAGGGAACTTGGGCACTCACCTATGACACTTAGCTAGATTTTATTTCTAACTATTCTTCTGAATGGGAAAAAAACTTGTCTCACTTTAACTTCCTTATCATAAACAATTAAAATTACAATGATTTATTATAGAATGGGCAGGATTGTTTTTTGTTTGTTTACAGTCTCAGATAACTAGTCCATACTTTCGTTCTCTGAATGAAAGAGTATTTATTGTTTTACCCTTCAAGGTGCAATATTCCCAGAATTACCTGGGCCAGGTTGGAAATAATAATGAGCTAACTGTGGCTCTGATTCACCACTGTGTAACTCCAGTTTTATGCTCGTGAACCCCACAGAAATCAGTGGAGTTACCCTGGCCTAAGTTTGGAAAACACAGCATGTGTGTACACTGCAGCTGGAAGTATAATTTCCAGATGTATCTACACTGGATTTGATCAAACTAGTGTACTAAAAATAGCAGTGTAGCCATGGCGACATGGGTGGTGGCACGGGTTAGCCACCCTAGTACACACCTATAGTCTTGGATGGGATTGTACTCAGTTGGCTGGTCATGCTCCTACCCACACCATGGTGGCTATTTTAGCATGCTTGCTTGACCAAAGCTACTGCATGTACATCTACCTGCGCTGGAAATTATACCTCTAGCTGCAGTCTAGATATATCCATAGTGATGAATCAGGCCCTGTAAGTCTACATAGTCCTCATTCTGACAGACAATGGCTTACTCTAACTTTTCCCATTTTTTCATGTTTGTTTTTCCTTTTTCAATCAGCAATCTTGGGAAAGTGGCATGGTGGTGGCATGGCACAATCACCTTTAACCCTTGTTCAAGCAGTGATTACTTAATCTACTGCAAACTCTAGATGAAGACTTTTAATGGGTTCACAGATTTCATATGATTGCCATAATAGTATGTGTTTTCTTAAGAACATAAGAATGGCCCTACTGGGTCAGACGAAAGGTCCATCCAGCCCAGTATTCTGTCCTCTGACAGTGGCCCATGCCAGGTGCCTCAGAGGGAACAAACAGAACAGGTAATCATCAAGTGATCCATTCCCTGTCGCTCACTCCCAGCTTCTGATAAACAGAGGCTAGGGACACCATTCCTCATCATCCTGGCTAATAGCCATTGATGGACCTATCCTCCATGAATTTATCTAGATTTTTTTTTAACCCTGTTATGGTCTTGGCCTTCACAACATTCTCTGGCAAGGAGTTCCACAGGTTGACTGTGCGTTGTGTGAAGAAATACTTCCTTTTATTTGTTTTAAACCTGCTGCCTATTAATTTCATTTGGTGACCCCTAGTTCTTGTGTTATAAGAAGTAGTAAACAACACTTCTTCATCTACTTTCTCTACACCAGTCATGATTTTATAGACCTCAATCATATCTCCCCTTAGCCGTCTCTTTTCCAAGCTGAAAAGTCCCAGTCTTATTAATCTCTCCTCATACGGAAGCCGTTCCATACCCCTAATCATTTTTCTTGCCCTTTTCTGAACCTTTTCCAATTCCAATATAACTTTTCTGAGATGGGGCAACCACATCTGCACACAGTATTCAAGATATGGGCATACCATGGATTTATATAGAGGCAACATGGTATTTTCTGTCCTATTATCTATCCCTTTCTTAATTATTCCCAGCATTCTGTTCACTTTTTTTTACTGCTGCTGCACATTGAGTGGATGTTTTCAGAGAACTATCCACAGTGGCTCGAAGATCTTTTTCTTGAGTGGTAACAGCTAATTTAGACCCCATCATTTTATATGTATAGTTGGGATTATGCTTTCCAATGTGCATTACTTTGCATTTATCAACATTAAATTTAATCTGCCAATTTGTTGCTCAGTCACCCAGTTTTGAGAGATCCTTTTGTATCCTTAAGCCATGAGTAGTCCAGCTGGTCAGCCACTACAGTCAGCATTTATGAGCAGATTCTTCACATAGGTTCAGCATCGCTGGTTACCATGGTCTGATTACTACTGGAACATTGTTTGCTATACTGTGTCTTTCCATCAGAATAACCACACAGATAGATGGAGACCTAAAACTCACACTCTTGTGAAGCATCAGCCTCATCATCAGCAAGCAGCCTCTGATTGGTGAAAGGCTTGCGATGCTGGATTTCCCTCAGCATTTCCTCTGCCAAGTTCAGCTTCTGAATGATATCTTCAGTGCTCAGCTCATGCTGGATTCCATAGTATTTCATCTTGCTGCTGATTTCTGAGGACAAAGAAACAGATTGTCACTCCACATAGTTACAATGAAGTGAACTTCTTTGGAACACTTTTGTCCCTAGAGCCCTGGTTTGAATCCAGATCAGGTTGATGGTGAGTGAAATGGGGATGACACAGAGTAAAGCTGACACTGACAGTTCTGTCCACTAACTTCAGAAACAATGTCTTATGAGTTAGTCTATTTACAACATGTTTCGGAGTATGTTTATCAGATTGTCACAAATGTTTCCCAGTGCCTACATATTAATCCACATTTGGATTTTCTTTCCTGCTAAACTATCTTTAGCAATCCACAAACTTCTACCACAACTGCCCTTAGAGTATTTTTCTTCAGTGCAGTTGTGCTTGGGAAGATGCTCACTGTTGTCACTTGTCCCTATTACTGATGATAAAAATGTCAGAACCATTTGATATGTAAATGTCTGATAATAAAATTACTGATAATAAAAATGTCAGAACCATTTGATATGTCAGAACCATTTGAGTGTACATAGCACAAATGATTCTGGGCAATCGACCAGAATGTTTACACGTGTCGGTTCAGTCCTCGCCAAGTCCCTGATATAAGTACATATCAAGCACAGCACCAAGGCACCCTAGCTCTGTCAGAGAGGGGGAATAACAAATGGTCCATGGAGGCAGAGAAAAAAGGGAGGCATACAAGAGAAGAGGATAAAAATACAAGAGAGAAAGGAGAGAAAGAAAAGGGCAGATGGGAGAGACAGCAAAAGGAGAAAAAAGAGAAATGGAAAAAGAGACAGAAGGAAAGGGATGAAAGCTGACAGGTATTCCAAGACATATGGAGGGACATGACAAGATAGGCAGGACAGAGAGGAATGCAGGGATTATGGGCATGACACTGCTTTGGGGCCACATTAAGCCTTGAGTCCTCTAGAGTGAAGCCTAGTAGCTGTTCAACAGTGCGCACCAGTACTACATAATAGGACAATAAACAAAAAAGATTATTGCTCACTACCCAAAGTAACTACCCAAGTAATTGAAATAGTAGTTGGCGAACCCAAGTGGTTGGTGTTTGGACAGGACAATGAAGTTGTACTTAACACTACTTCTTTTCAAAAGGTGCCATGGAACTCCTAATACCCACAACAGGTCATGATCTCAGTTTTAGGTCTCATGTGAAGAAGGGCACTTCCTACTTTATAATATTCCTCAAAATTTTAGGCACCCATTCAGTACTGATATAGAGGGAAAAGTGCCCCCAATGTCATCATCTAAACCACTTTCTATAGCACAGAGATTTTACATAAATGTTCCCCACCCAAGTATAGATCTGTACCGACCCTGACTGGAAAGGGGATGTTCAAAGGTCAGGTTAAATCAGTGCTTACATATTGGTATCACATGCAGTTTTCCTTTTTGGCCTGTCAATGCCTGAGTAATAGAAATGTGCTGTAAGATAGAGCTTTGGCCTTTATGGCACAGGGAACAGGAAAGCTTTCAAGTATACAGTATTTCATTTGTTTTTTATTGCTTCTTGTAGATACAAAAGAAGAAGCTGCAGTTGGTTTAATCTCAGTTTTATATGTCCATGTGATAGGAAGGTGCCATCAATATTTTGGAATAGAGATAATAATCTCTGACTAGAGTATTTTTCTTCAGTGCAGTTGTGCTTGGGAAGATGCTCACTGTTGTCACTTGTCCCTATTACTGATAATAAAAATTCTTGAAGAAAATGCAAATAGTCTCTTAGTCCCTAAATCAAAAAGTTATTTTTTCATCCGGGAAGGTATAAAATGGCCTATTTGCTAGTTGTGAAGTCTGTATATTTTGGCATATATGTTGCTGGTGAGAATGCTGTTATTGCAATAGTATTAAACAAGGATAGATTTTAGAAGTGTTATCTGCATCTCTAGACAGTCAGTTCATAGATGAGTTGGACTCCAAGACAGTAGGTGACAGTTTGTCACAACATTTTTAATATGAAGAGTCCCCTTGTTGCACTCTGCTAGTTTTCGGAGACCTTATGCTTGTTGACAGGTTTCAGAGTGGTAGCCGTGTTAGTCTGTATTAACAAAAAGAATGAGGAGTACTTGTGGCACCTTAGAGACTAACACATTTGTTTGGGCATAAGGTTTCATGGGCTAAAACCCACTTCATCAGATGCATGGAGTGGAAAATGCAGTGGGAAGATATATATATATATATATATATAGATATAGATATAGATATAGATATAGATATAGATATAGATACAGAGAACATGAAAAGATGGGGGTTGCCATACCAACTCTAACGAGACAAATCAATTAAGGTGGGTTATTATCAGCAGGAGAAAAACCCCCACAAACTTTTGTAGTGATAATCAGGATGGTGCATTTCAAACAGTTGACAAGAAGGTGTGAGTAACAGTAGGGGGAAAATTAGCATGGGGAAATAGTTTTAGTTTGTGTAATGACCTATCCACTCCCAGTCTTTATTCAAGCCTAATGTAATGGTGTCCAGTTTGCAAATTAATTCCAGTTCTGCAGTTTCTCATTGGAGTCTGTTTTTGAAGTTTTTGTTGTTGAAGAATTACGACTTTTAGGTCTGTAATTGAGTGTCCAGGGAGGTTGAAGTGCTCTCCAACTGATTTTTGAATGTTATAATTCTTGACGTCTGATTTGTGTACATTTATTCTTTTGTGTAGAGACTGTCCGGTTTGGCCAATGTACATGGCAGAGGGGCATTGCTGGCACATTAGGGTGACCAGATATCCTGATTTTATAGGGACAGTCCCGATATTTGGGGTTTTTTCTTATACAGGCTCCTATTACCCCCCACCCTCTGTCCCGATTTTTCAAACTTGCTGTCTGGTCACCCTATGGCATATATCTCTAAGGTGCCACAAGTACTCCTCATTCTTAAGCTTGTTATATTCTTTGCCCGATGTGAAATAGTATCACAGTAACAGCTTATGACACTTTGCAGTAGTCAGTCAGTTTGCAAAACTGTACTTTCATTCACTGAAGGCAATGTTTTCTTTGGAAGAAAGGAGAAAGAGAGACAAAATCTAAGTTCCTTTGCAGAACTGCAATATCTATATCCAAACTAAACTGAAAATTCCACAGCCTGACGACAACAACTGGCTTGGAGTGGAAACCTCTGTCTGTCCCCTTGACTGAGACCGAGTGGAGGGGGATTTAGGTTTCAGAAGCTCTTTACCCTTCAGCACCTCTGCTTAAAGGTTACAGTGTTCTTTTCCCTTTGGAGTTGCCTGTGTGAAATTACTCATATGACAGGAATCGTAACAAAACCAAGACTTATTAAAAAATGAGAGAAAATGGAGTTAAACTAAAAGAAACTTTGCTTAATATATCTAGATTTACATTTCTCATCAGCTAAACTAGATGAGGCATTTTCCACTTAATTACAGAGAAGAAAAAGAAAACCAAATAGCTGAAAGTAATCCTCTGTCTCTGACCACTCTGGTCTGCTTGCCAGCATTGTGTCGATGTCTAGAGATGAGTCTTTCTCCCTCACTCAACCTCTTTATCAAGCCCCCGTGAAGCCAGGGCGGATAACCCCTGTTTTCCAAAACACTTTTCTCCAGCTATGTACACACATAAAAGGATTTGGACTCTTCACTTTTTCTAAGAGATGGACCACTGAAGACACAGAGACCCTTTAACTATGATTAACTCCTATCTTTCAAAGGCTTAACAACTTAGCTTAGATGCCACTTTTCACATGCCACCTTGGCTGGTTGGATCTAGTTTCAGTTACCCCTCTGGTTCAAGCCCTCCAAGCAATTATTTCTTTTGTGGAGGTGGATTACCCTTTTGTGGGGCCCTGGGCCAGAGCAAGTGGGGGCCCCTCCGCACCCCTTCTGCCAAGGATTGCAATGATGCTCTGGTTACACTCCCTACACTAGGCTCTGAGAGTGTAGGCAAGGGTGTAGGAGCCATTATGGTGTCCCTAGGTTATCTAAGGGCTCTCCTTGCCAGGGTGAATTCCTCCACTGGCTATATCTGCCATCTTTGTGGTAGATTTGCACTGAGAGAAAATTGCAGAGTTTCCCTAACAGAACAAAGAATCTGGCCAAAAAAGTTAAATGACTAACCAAAGACTACACACTAAGTCAGTGGCAGAGGTGGGATTCGAATTTAGGATGTCCAGTTTCATATTCAATCCATTAGACCATGCTGTCTCTCCAAATCAGAAGCAAAGAAAAACCACAATGAATTTTTTTTTTTTATAAAATGGGGTGAAATCCTGGCTCCACTGAGGTTAATGACAAAACTCCCACTGCCAGTGAGGCTGGGATTTCATCCTTGGTTTTAAATATCTTGTTATTTTATTGACAATTCTTCTAAAAATCACAATGATCTTTCCATATAGAAACTTTGTACAAAGTTACTTTTAAAATCAAAATTGATTCTAGGCACAGATAGATTCTACTTTAGCGCTGCCATGATAAAGAACTACAATTCTCTGTAATGGGTCAACATGGGAAAGCTTTTGTTTGTCTCTGTCTACCTAGCTCGTTATACAGCCTCAGCCACTATAGTATCTGGGCATCCACTCCATTTAACTGAGATCAAAACCAAACATACATACATACATACGTACATACAAACTACAGCCTGTATAATCTTTTAATGTTTCACAAAATAATTTATTTAATATGTAATTGACCTGAGATTTAACTTCCTGAGGGAGATGTCAGGAGGGAGAGAAAAGAAGCGCAGCACTCTATAATGAAAGATACCTGACACACTGGCCACAATAGCTTGTTGAGAGAGACAAATTTTCATCCTGACATCATATTCTGTTAAAACCTTATATCTGATGGTTTTATAACAGTACTCCTGGTGCTATTTCTCCTGTGGAGATTTTATTGATATATTCTTGACACTAAGCTGACCCAGAAAAATTCTATTTACCTTGGATGTTGTCCCTCATATTACCAAGTTGCTGCACAAGTTGAGTAGCGTGGTTAATGGTCGCCATGGTTTCCTTCTGTACCAGTAGGCCTTTGCTTGGTGCTTGATTTTCCTATGAATAAACCATGCGAGTACAAGATTAGTCATTTTTTAAAATCCACATGCCTGTGTGCAGGTGTGCAGTACAAACATAATTTTTGCCTCTTCCCGACGAAAGTGTTGTGTAGGTCCATTCAGCATATAAAATGATGTTTAAAAAGGTGCTTGACATGAAGGGCTGCTTTTATTGGTATTTTGAGAATTGCAGAATAGGAGATTAATATCTAGACCATATTTCTCCATCATCTGCTGCAATCAAATTGACATACATTATGTACGTTTGTAAGACTCCCATATAACATTCTGCTGCGTCTCAAGTGGCTTGTTCCTAGGCACCCACCAACACTGCCTGATTTTGTCAGATGTTTGTTTCCCCACTAATGTAAGTGTATGGACAAAAGACTAATGTGAGACTCAAGGCCAGTTTTGGGAATCTGTCTCTCCTACAGAGAGATTTTGTTTGGGGGAGGATTCCCAGTCCTCTCAGCCTCTCCTCCAGTGGATGAGAAGCTGGATATGAGTCAACAGTGCGCTCTTGTTGTCAAGAAGGTTAACGGCATTTTGGGCTGCATTAGTAGGAGCATTGCCAGCAGACCGAGGGAAGTGATTATTCCCCTCTATTCGGCACTGGTGAGGCCACATCTGGAGTACTGCATCCAGTTTTGGGCCCCCCACTACAGAAGGGAGGTGGACAAATTGGAGACAGTCCAGCAGAGGGTAAAGAAAATGATTAGGGGCCTGGGGCACATGACTTACGACGAGAGGCTGAGGGAACTGGGCTTATTTAGTCTGCAGAAGAGAAGAGTGAGGGGGGATTTGATAGCAGCCTTCAACTACCTGAAGAGGGGGTTCCAAAGAGGATGGAGCTAGGCTGTTCTCAGTGGCGGCAGATGACAGAACAAGGAGCAATGGTCTCAAGTTGCAGTGCGGGGGAGGTCTAGGTTGGATATTAGGAAAAACTATTTCACTAGGAGAGTGGTGAATCACTGGAATGGGTTACCTAGGGAGGTGGTGGAATCTCCATCCTTAGAGGTTTTTAAGGCCAGGCTTGACAAAGCCCTGGCTGGGATGATTTAGTTGGGGTTGGTCTTGCTTTGAGTAGGGGGTTGGACTAGATGACTTCTTGAGGTGTCTTCCAACCCTAATCTTCTATGATTCTATGATTCCCTTTCTCTAAAACTCAGACAGCCAGTGAGTAGCCAATAAGCTCAGGCAGAAGCAGAGCCAGAGTCTTCTATTACATTTGGGACTGCCCTCTAAATAACACTCTCCTGCCACCATCACAATTTCTTGGGGTCCCCAAAACTGGCTTTACAGAAGCATTGGTTTAAGATTGAGGGCAGAGGGGATATTAAGATTTACTGTTGCATAATCATGATGGTTCCAAAAAACTTATTGACTTTAGTTGTCCTTAGATTAATTTCCTTAGGGAGTTCTCAGGATGAAGAATAAAAGAATCGAGCCTTTTGCTATGTTGTCCACTGCTGCTAGGTCTTGTATGCCAATCAACATCTCATGATCGATGGTATCAAAGTGCTTGGATTCAGAGGTATGCTTTGGCTTGTAATAGACCTAATTCTCACAGGAAAATTAGGATCTGGTTTCAGCTTTGGACTTTGAATCCCCCTCCCAATATTTTTGAAGACCTGTAGCTCCTGGGAAATCAGTTTTCCTGGGTAAATGATGCATTTGGTTGAAAAAAACAACTTTCATTTCTGTCTTATAGTTATTAATAATTGTTACTACCGTATTCTGTAACTCTAGCTGCTTTGTTTGATCAGCTGCGGCTAGTACTAACATAGCCACATTATCTTGAAAATGGATGTTTTCACTTGCGAGAGCACCAGGTGGCGCTTTAAACCAGAGAGAAGGCTGAAAATAAGCTTGGAAAGAAAAAATGGGTATCAGTTTAGTCAATGGGGTGGAGCGTGCCTTCAGAGGGAGCAGAACCAGGAGCAATCCTGGGAAATAGAACAGGAAGGTATTTTTACCTGAATGAAATAAATAGTTGGGTTTATAGTAAGAGTTTTTATTTTTACATATTATTTACTTTGCCTTTGAAGGAAGAACAGTATATGGGTCACTATACAGATTTATTATCTTCAGGGTTTCTGGTGGTTGGATTTTTTTTGCTATTCATTGTTTATTTTAAGGCAATAGCCATTCGTGTTCATACATAAGCATTTGCATTTAAATATTTTTCCTTCTTTAATAACCCCCAAATTTTTCTTAGCCAGTTATGATTTATATTTGCATACACTAAGAATTACAATGGTATAAGCTGAGACTGCAATCAGAATACCAGTGATCTCTTTCAGAAGGGAAGCTGCATTTCCTCTAAGATCAATCAGTTTACAGTGTAAACTAAGGATGCTGTTGCTGAACGCACTAATACCATTGACTTCATGCAGACTGTGGGTAGGATTTCCAAAGAAACCTACAGGAGTTAGGTGTCCATATCCTCCAAATCCCAGCCAAATTCTGCAGGACAGAGCCTTTAAGCTACTTAACCAGAATTGCATCACATTAGGTCACTATAAATCACATTTATTGTAATAAAACCTCAGATACATTTTGTGGTTCTGTTCTGTTCGGATGGTTTAAACCAGAAACCCAGACATCACTTAGACATCATGAAGTACGCTTGCAAAACTCTGAATGGAAGACACATTACACACTTCCAAAACCCATTTAAACTAACAAAGGCTCCTACCCTGATTTCCTTTTTAGTGCTTTGAAAAGAGCAGAAAAGTGATGTATATGGAGGAATTACTATGCTGCTATCTCTACTGTGAGAGTCCAGGAACTTGATCTTCCCCCTTCACTAGCAATCACAAGTTCTGATGTAGGACACTCCTCACAAAGGAGAGGCCCCAAAGGAGAAAGCCCACAAGTAAATTAAATCACTTAAAGACTCGGCGATGCTGAAATCCAATGACCTCAAAACAAATCCCAGTGCCAGTGAAGATGATGGGAAATCCTATTATCCAGATACAGTAAAGATGCCCACAAAACCTAAAGCCTCAATCATGCTACTTTCAAACCACAGAGGGGGATATTTAGACTCACTGAGTGATTTCACAGTAATAGATGAAGGTGAGTTCGTTGAATCAACTGGTCCATTTGCAAAGTGCGGAGGAACACAAATAACAGTAAGTTTAATCCAATAGGGTCCTTCCATTAAGTAAGTATTGATCTCCCACCTCCTTACTCCCTCTCTTTCTTCCTGCCTCTGTGTTGTTCTCTGCTTACTTCTGTGCTTGAGTTTTAGTCTTAGGTGTAATATTTTACTTGCCCGACAGAAGAATTAAGAATTGAAGCACAGACTCTGGAACTGTGCCATAAACTCTAATTGTATTTTGCTCTCGGTGAAAATATGGTGATCGCTGACTTGATATCACTCAAATTATGAAGGATGTCTGTTAATGATTATTTTTTAAAAAGAGAAAGTATTTTGAGCTCCAGCTGTTTTCTTAGGAGATTTCATGTTAGTGCTCTGTTAGGCTGCAGTAAGTGTGCCCCTTGAAGTGAGGGAATGTAACACTAATTTTATGATCTTGCTATTGAATATAGATAAAATATGTATGATTATAATTGTGTCAAAACATATCTTGAGTGTTGATCAGGTGCCTTTCTCAGCAGGTACCTGAGAAGACATTTTTCACTGGCAGTTTTGAAACATGCTTTGAAGTATCTAATCAGTGCTAATTTAAATTTTCCGAGAGCATCTATGTAAAATATATACAGTTCAAACATTCAGAAAGTACACCGGAATTACTTTAATCTTGATTACTTTGCTCAATTATAAAACAGAATTTGAAATGGAAGTTCAGCATGTCTACCTCAGATCAAAAGTGGCGCCAGCATAGTAAATGTGGCCTCTGTGAGGGATTATGGGCAATATGTGGAGGACAACGAGCCAGATCGAAAGTTTTCTGAAGCCAGTGGAATGACGCCTATTAATTTCAATGGGCTTCAGATCAGGCCCTATATCCTGCATTTTCAGGAAGACAGACTGGAGAGGTCATTTCCATTTCTAATTACTAGAAGCATCCTTCTTTGTTTCAAAAATAAAATAATCTCCTAAGGCCCTTTAAAGGTCCTTTCTTGAAACCCTTTTGCCATAATGGGACAAATCGTAGGCTCACATTGGTTCACCTACTCCATCAGGAGTTCATAACGGGAACTGTAGACAAACCTGTTCTTCAAGTGTCTCTATCTCTAGGAAGAGATTGGCCGTTTCAGTCTCAGAATAATCGATGTGGATCTTCCTAAGAACAGAATGTTTTTCTTTTTCTGACAGTTTCATCTGTATGAAAAGAGATTTTTTTAAAAATAGTGTTAATGCAATGTAGTGGGAAACAAATTTCTCTATAATAAGTATGGCATTGGCAGTGCAGGAATTCAGCTATGCTGAACAGGATTTGAAATGCTTATGGATGGAGCAGTAATTTGTAGGTTAATATTAAACTAAAAAATGAAGCCCATCCAAATAGGGAAATCTGTACCTTAAGGAAGGAAACAGTGGAGTTGAGTTCATTCAAGTGTCTGTGAGCAGCAACACCACTGGAAATGCTCAGCAAAACTGATTTGCTTTCATCAATAGAGAGAATTGCTAATCGGATGTCATCAGTCAAATCCCAAATGCATTTATCACAACCTGACAATAAAATAAGATATGGTCATTTTTCTTTTAACTTCAGTTTCAGTTAAATGGAAAACATTCTTCTTCTTAAACTTTACTTTGTGCACTTTGCACCACAGGGGATTCTTCTCTTAGTTGTTAATGGAGCCCTTAGGAAACCCATTTTTCTTCATTTTAATCCACCCACTTTCAAGGTCCCACAGTTTAACTACCACACTTCCAGCTGAGGACAGCCAGATGGAACTAGTTTGGGAGCCTGTCAAGGCTGCTTGGTAACCAGTGGGAGGGGTAATAAGAGGCATTTCCTGGCTATGCCATAGGGACTCAACATGCTTGTGGCCCACAGAACAAGAAATCGGGGCCAAAAAGTGAGTTCACACAACTGTTATAACACAGAAACATGCATTTATTAATACTTGCAGTTATAGCAGAATATATTCTTTGTTCAGTGACTGGCAGTCATCTGCAGAAGCTGAACTCAATTGACAGTTCAGTTAGGAAGTCGATTCTTAAAGGCACAGTACTCGTATATCCAAATTATGGTTAATGAGAGGGCTACCCATGGCCATGCAGAATGCTGGTTTTAAGCAATACTATAAACTTTCTAATTAAATGTATGTTATTACTAAATGCCAAGAACCTTTGATGAATGAAACATTGCTGTTACATTGTTAAAAATCACAAAGCTAGGAAATATAAAACAAAGGTTTTAACAGCAACTTTTTCTTGGCTGTGTTGCACATTCTGTATACAACAAAAAAAGTTATACTGCCATTAACAAGGTCAGCATTTAACCACAGTGACAACACTGTGGTACTGGAGACACCAGAGTGCCCCCCTTGCATTTTGAATAGGAGATACCTGCAATATCTCAGAAACTTGGTTGTGGTATCTCTTGCTGAATACTGATTTTGCAATGAAGACCATTATATACTGACATACATAGGAATTGCTGTTCAAAGCAGCTGAGGAAATATTGCTGCTGGAACCAAAAGTTTTGCATTTCCTGTGTTTTTAGATGATAACTTTTAGGGCCAGAGGCCCATATGCTCAAAGGTATTTAGGCACCTAGCTCCCATTGATTTCAAATAAAGTTAAGTACCTGATTCCCTCTGAGGAACTGGGCCAGCAAACTTATTTTTAGGTACTGCCCGAGTAGAAGACATTGTGCTTGAGGGCCCACAGAATCAGCCTTCTGAGTCATTCATAGTACTTCAAGGTCTCTCTCTAAGGGCTTGTAAGGTGCTGAGCAACCTCCCCCAGTCCAGCAAAACAATTAAATGTGTGTTTAACTTTAAGCACTGGATACCACACACATTTAAAGCTAAGTACAGGCTTAAGTGTTTTGTTGGATCCGGGCCAGAGTGCTCAGCATCTTGCAGGATCAAATCATAATATGTATTTGCAGGCTACTAAATACAGTAAGGTTATTCCATTGTTTTTATTGGATGCCTCACTGTTATTCTTACTGATTGTTGGGCAATCTGTGCCTGTAGGGCCCTCTGCTAGACATTCTCCAGTTCGACTGTCACAGGGTCCTCCTCTGCAATTGCACTCTGTGGAAAAAGGAGATTTTTAGAATCCTTTTGAAAGTGTGCCACCCCCTATTCCTACACTTACTAAATTACTGTTTGTATTACAGTAGTGCTCAGGGTATGTCTACACTGCAATTAAAAACCCATAGCTGGCCCATGCTTGCTGACTTGGGTTCGTGGGGCTTGGGCCAAGGGGCTCTTTAATTGTGGAGTAGACATTTCGGCTTGGGCCCCATGCTCTAGGACCCTGCGAGGGCCTAGTTCTACTTCTATTTCACTGTAGCCCATACATGGCTTTCTGTGATTTAAATTGTCCTCATATTTGCATCCTACTGTGACTATTCAAGAAGTTTTGGGGAAATTTTTTGTAGTATATGATTAGCAGTAAACATTATGTGGAGGAGACTTTTTTTTAAACAACTAACAAAATCATCCAAAGCACAGGACTTGGTGGTGATAGGGGACTTCAACTACCCAGACATATGTTGGAAAAATAACACAGCAGGGCACAGATCATCCAATGAGTTCTTGGAATGTATTGGAGACAGTTTTTTATTTCAGAAGGTGGATAAAGCTACTGGGAGGAGGCTGTTCTAGATTTGATTTTGACAAATAGGGAAGAAATGGTTGAGAATTTGAAAGTGGAAGGCAACTTGTGTGAAAGTGATCATGAAATGGTAGAGTTCATGATTCTAAGGAATGGTAGGAGGGATAACAGCACAATAAAGACAACAGATTTCAAGAAGGCAGACTTTAGCAAACTCAGGGCGTTGGTAGGTAAAATCCCACGGGACGCAAGTCTAAGGGGAAAAACAATTGAAGACAGTTGGCAGTTTTTCAAAGAGACATTATTAAGGGCACAAGAGCAAACTATCCCACTGTGTAGGAAAGGTAGGAAGTATGGTAAGAGACCACTCTTGCTTAACCAGGAGATCTTCAATGATCTAAAACTCAAACAAGAGTCCTACAAAAAGTGGAAACTCGGTCACATTACAAAGGATGAATATAAACAAATAACACAAGTATGTAGGGAGAAAATTAGAAAAGCCAGTGCACAAAATGAGATCAAACTAGCTAGGGACATAAAAGGAAACAAGAAAACATTCTACAAATACATTAGAAGCAAGAGGAAGACCAAGGACAGAGTAGGCCCGTTACTCAATGAGGGGGGAAAGACAATAAAAGAAAATGTGCAAATGGCAGAGGTGCTTAATGACTTCTTTGTTTCAGTTTTCACCAAGAAGGTTGATGGAGATTAGAGTCTAAAATAGTGAATGCCAGTGAAAATGAGGTAGGATCAGAGTCCAAAATAGGGAAAGAACAAGACAACAAGACAAAAATTACTTAGACAAGTTAGATGTCTTCAGATCACCGGGGCCTGATGAAATGCATCCTAGAATACTCAAGCAACTGACTGAGGAGATATCTGAGCCATTAGCAATTATTTTTTGAAAAGTCATGGAAGATGGGAAACATTCCAGAAGACTGGAAAAGGGCAAATATAGTGCCCATCTATAAAAGGGAAATAAGGACAACCTGGGGAATTAAAGACCAGTCAGCTTAACTTCTGTACCCGGAAAGATAATGGAGCAAATAATTAAGCAATCAATTTGCAAACACCTAGAAGATAATAAGGTGATAAGTAACAGTCAGCATGGCTTTGTCAAGAACAAATCATGTCAAACCAACCTAATAGCTTTTTTTGACAGGGTAACAAGCCTTGTGAATGGGGGGAAGTGGTAGATGTGGTATATCTTGACTTTAGAAAGGCTTTTGATACTGTCTCGCATTACCTTCTCATAAACAAACTGGGGAAATACAACCTAAATGGAGCTATTATAAGGTGGGTGCATAACTGGTTGGAAAATCATTCCCAGAGAGTAGTTATCAGTGGTTCATAGTCATGCTGGAAGGGCATAACGAGTGAGGTCCTGCAGGGATAAATTCTGGGTCTGGTTCTGTTCAATATCTTCATCAATGATTCAATATCTGCATCAACGTTGCAAGTGCTTTGGAAGATAGGATTAAAATTCAAAATGATCTGGACAAACTGGAGAAATGGTCTGAAGTAAATAGGATGAAATTCAGTAAGGACAAATGCAAAGTACTCCACTTAGGAAGGAACAATCAGTTGCACACGTATAAAATGGGAAATGACTGCCTAGGAAGGAGTACTGCAGAAAGGGATCTGGGGGTCATAGTGGATCACAAGCTAAATATGAGTCAACAGTGTAATGCTGTTGCAGAAAAAGCAAACATAATTCTGGGATGTATTAGCAGGAGTATTGTAAGCAAGACACGAGAAGTAATTCTTCTGCTCTACTCCATGCTGATTAGGCCTCAACTGGAATATTGTGTCCAGTTTTGGGTGCCTCATTTCAGGAAAGATGTAGACAAATAGGAGAAAGTCCAGAGAAGAGCAACAAAAATGATTAAAGGTCTAGAAAACATGACCTATGAGGGAAGATTGAAAAAAAATGGGTTTGTTTATTCTGGAGAAGAGAAGACTGAGGGGGGACATGATAACAGTTTTCAAGTACCTAAAAGGTTGTTACAAGGAGGAGGGAGAAAAATTGTTCTTATTAACCTCTGAGGATAGGACAAGAAGCAATGGTCTTAAATTGCAGCAAGAGCGGTTTAGGTTGGACATTAGGAATAACTTCCTAACTGGTCAGAGTGGTTAAGCACTGGAATAAATTGCCTAGGGAGGTGGTGGAATCTCCATCATTGGAGATTTTTAAGAGCAGGTTAGACAGACATCTGTCAGGGATGGTCTAGATAATACTTAGTCTTGCCTTGAGTGCAGAGAACTGGACTAGATGACCTCTTGAGGTCCCTTCCAGTTCTATGATTCCATGATGGACCACATTTTGATTTCACTTACAGCAGGGTCATTTCAGAGTAACTTCATTAACAACAGTGGAGTTATTCTGCTTTTGTACTAGTGTGAGATTAGAATTTGGCCTAGTCTGTTCTCTGCTGTAACTGTTAGGGGGCTGCAGACATTGTGAGATTTTCTTTAACCAGTATGATCTCTGTTTCCGCCAGCTACTGGATCTATATTACTTGGACTTTATACTTCCAGAATTAGGGTTAGAGAAGTCCAAGCTGAAGGTCTATTATGTAACAGCAACCTTTTCTGTAATTAAATAATGATCTCTGAAGAAGCAATGTCTTCTCTACTTCTATCACAGGATCCAGACTATTCAAAAAATTACTTAGCACTACCAGGTAATAAGACTGTAAAGTGTAGCTTAGCGACCCAAAACCAAATTGGCATCTTCTTTTAACCCATTAACTTTCATTTGTGACTCAAATGGTTATAACAAACTGATTTCAAAAGCACTGCTGATCTGTCACTTTTCATTCAGTTGTTTACTAAATATTGCAATGTTAATGGAGCATTAAACCTTTCAGTACTCTTATACCTTATTATTGCAGAAAGCTTCTAAAATTAATAATCTCTGAGGGCAATTTGTTTACTGACTTGCAGTGGATATGACACATGGCTAATGAATGTATTGAAAAGCAGATGAAAACTTTTTAGACTACTAGACTTTTCTTTTTGCTTTTGCTTTTATGTCAAAAACACTATCTTGCGTGGATACAGAATGTTGTTGTTCCCTCTCCTTGCTGATTCACCCATTCTGTCTTTCGCGGTTTTCTGCATATTTCTCTTCTCTGTATTTTTTTGTTCTATGCACCCTTTGTAGTGTTTTATGTAAGTCATGCATGTATGCTCCGAGTTTATTCAATTGCCGACTCTCTTTTTCATATTTTTGCATTTCAAGTCAATTATATTTATTATTTCATGGCCAATATTTCTCCCCAAAGCATTAACTGAATTTACAAATACAAATCTAAACCACCTTGAGAAATCCAAGAAATATAATATGAATGTTTTGATCTGGAGCAGTCATTTTTGGATTAATTTAAGTACAGTTTATACGTGGCATATAAACCATTTATGGATAGCTTGCCTAAATGTTTGTACAGTGTTTCTGTTCAGGCAGTATACTCCTGTTAGTTGAAATATGCCACATTAAACTTTTTAGCAGCAGTTAAGATAAAATTAGAGCTCTGAATCTCTCCAAAATGAACATTCCAAAATCAGGATTTATTCAAGAGTCAGCTGTAAGATGAACTTTTGTTACTAAGAATAAATAAACAGATTCAGATCAAATAAGACCTGACCCAAACTTTGTTCAAGTCCGAATTTTTCTTGAGATTTGGGGAAAAATGATATACCATTCTTAATTTGTTTCCTGGTTTTAATGAGGACTGAAATACTGCAAGAAAAGCTGTTCTTGCAGAGTGAACCATTAGTGGAAAGCCTAACTGATTTACAGTGGACAGACTCTGCATTTAAATCATATATGTGCAGAAGGCTAGCACAAGGTCTGTGCATCATTGAAATTGCATTTAAGCCCCATTTTAACAGTTTAAACTTTTAAATGTTGTGACCTTTTGACAGAGGGGTGAATTTCACCCTCCATGCATAGTGATCATTTTTAGAGCTGGTCAAAAACTTTCCGAAGGAACACTTTTTTGTTGGAAAACACTGATTTTACACAGCCGAAATGTTCTTCAGGGATGTGTTAATTCCATCAAAATTTTGGATGGAAACCAGGCCTGCCTGCTTGCTTGGTTTCCTGCCAGCTCTTAGTTCTCCCGGCTCCCTGGGCAGCATGGGAAGGCTGCTGCTTGGAGAAGGAGGGGGATGGACAACCCCAGGAGGCAACTGCTCAAGGAGTAGGACAGTTGGGAGCTAGTTGCAAAATTCCATTTTGGTTTTCTTGAAATGGATTTTTCAGAATTTTCCTCCCACAAAATTTTGATTTTTTTTAACTTGTCATCCAAATTTGGGACACTTTCCCCCTTAAAATCACCATCCTCTTGTGGCCAGTGCTAATCATTTTACCCACCACTGAAACTGCATTCATCTGAAGTATGGAAACACTGTTGTTTCTCTTGAACCAACAAGGTTACACAATAGTGTTTAGATTGGAAAGTGAAGAATACATTATGAGTCGGGGAAATCTAGGTAGACTGAGTTGGAATGTAGCCAGGCCACTAAGAAGAATCCTATTCTCACAGAAACTGCTACTGGATTTTTAATGACTATGGCATCAATTTTATGTGGCCCCATTGTGCAGGTGCAGGATAGACATATAGAAAGGCATGATTTACAAGCTAATTTTAAATAAGATGCAACAGGTGAATTTAACTAACAATAGGAAGTCATGGGAAAGGGAAGATGAGAGTAAAAGTAAGAACAACATGGTGTTTACATAAGCTAGCCATGTGCACAACTACCTGCATAACATAGCCTATTCCAAGACTGCTGTCTGTATTGCTTCTCACACTGGCTGGTATTACAGACATTGTTCAGAATTAGTGTAGTAACTAGTTGGCCACTTTCCAGTGGACTGAGAGGGTCACCTCCATGAGACTCCCAGGCTCTGCCAAGCAGAGAAGAAATGTAAGGTCAATATTGGACTTGGGACTTTTGTGTGGTGCACAACAAATGGTACGTTGCATACATATTGAGTTACTTGTCTAGTATAAATGAAATGTATTTAGCATCAATGAGTTTGTACTGTTGTGAGTTGGGTTAAACCTTGTTATTGGTCGAGTTTAAATCTTGTTGATGAATGTGAATGCACCCTTCATTTAAGACAGCTGTAAGAGACAGTTAAGGGGCGACATCTTCATCGGCATCCGATGAAGTGGGTTCTAACCCACGAAAGCTTATGCTGAAATAAATTTGTTAGTCTCTAAAGTGCCACAAGTATTTCTTTCTTTCTTATTTTCGTTTTGCTGACACAGACTAACACGGCTACTACACTGTAACCTATCTAAAATAAGGAGTCAGTGGAGTCTAGTCAGAAGCTAGTTCCAAGTATGAAGAGGGTTCCTCTGGATAGTTTCTGACCAGGTGGGTGGGTGGGGACAAGACAAGTAGGGGTGCAGACAAGAAACTGAGAGAGACTCAGAGGCACAACAAGAAAGCTAAATTGCAGCCTGTAATCATGGTGTGACCTTGGAGAAGCCTAGAGAGAAATTCTGAGTCAGTTTGAGCCTGTATGCTAAGAAATCACTCCTTTTGGTTTTTTTGCTTCCTCCTGCATTGGGAGAAGCAGGACTGTGTGCATTCCTTGTAAATAAACAAGATTGTGTCAAAGAAAATACCAGAATCAATCGTCAATTTCTATTCCCAACTTTAACAACCTAGAAGACCCTGAATTTCAACTAGACTCTCAGGTCAAAATAACTATAGTTAAGACAGTACTATACTGCCAAAAACTACAGTGAGACATGAGCTTTAGTTTACTGATATGTTGTAATCTGTATTTTCACAGTATACATGTGTACTGTAGAAAGATGTGTAGGCATGTCTATCTATATATGTGACACTAGAGGTCTCAAGCACCAGTCCATTTCTTGACACATCCATGTAGCCTACATGCCCTATTCAGATTCAGTAAAATCTAAACTATTATTAAAAAAAAAATTCTAGCCTTCATGGTTGTAAAGAAAACCTTTTAAACGTGATCAGAGTGTAACAAATATAGAATTGTCTTCCTAAGTGTACAAAGAGCTTGAATCAAAGATTCAACAGGTGTAAATTACCTAGACACTCATTAATCTCATTGGACATTTAACTCTGAAGCCTAATAATGACATTTTAATGACCAGTGTTATTACAGAATTGCTGATGTTTTTAGTGGATGAAATGGGGAATGGGACAAGAGTGAAGCACTATATCTGCACTACACTATATTTTAACTACATGATAGCATATATTACTAACACAATACAATACCTGTACAGTTTTTAGCTATTCTGGCATCTCCATAATAGCCAGGAGCACATTGTTCACACTTGAACCCTGTGGTATTGCGCAAGCAGTTGCGGCACTGGCCTGTCACTTCATCACAATCCTCGAAGATTAGGTTAGGATCTGAGTTTCCACTGCAGTCACATTTTTTACAAGTGCTTCCAATCAGCAAGGGATTTCCATAGTAACCTGGAGCACACCTGAGAAGAAATCCAAGCCCAAAGATGATTAATAATGATTACATTCCCTTCCGCAGTATCATTTTTCTGTCCTTATCAGGCCACCAGGAATTGATGGTGACATTCTGCAAGTGCTAGTGAATGAAACCTAAATTATGACAGATGTTGTTTTGTAATCTAATCTAAACCTAAATCTATGTAGGGATTTATAGCTCTGAGGCATTGAGGAACAAGTACTGCATCCAGAACACTTCTAGTTCTGGATTACTTCTGTCCATATTTTTTTGTGTCTGTTTCTTTAGCAGTAAAAATGTTTGCTACACAGTGCTTTTTGAATGCATCACAAAGCTATCTTGGCAGGTCACTCAGCAATTTTGGTGTTTATTTTATTCACTAACAGCTTCGGATTTCATAAACTATCTTGTATTATATGGGAGACGGGCAGAGGAGGTCAGCTTTCACGTTGCAAAAACAAACCGGGGAAGTCCAGATTCAGAGTCCATTTTATCTCCTCTAAGTTCATAGAGGAAAGGATCTCTGTAAAATGGTTTGGTGTTTGCCAATCTCTATGATGGGGCAACTGGAGTTCTGCAAAACCTGAGTCAGATTTTGATAAAACCTATATGAGATGTTAGTCAAATCCATGTTTCATTTTATCAGTATGCTACAAACTTGGGAGATTTGAGCAGATGGCTCTGATTTTGGCCCCGTCTCTATTTTTTTTTTTTTTTTGGTGAAAGAAGAAAGGAGTTCTGATTTCCTTGAGATTCCTCATCAGTGCTTTGACTATACTCACATCCTAAACTCCCACAATACAATCGTACATAAAATGAAAAGTATTTCCATATAATTCAAACTGACTCTAAACTATTTGGCTGCTTGAATTAATTGCCTTTGTCAGTGAAGTGCATGTCCATGTGCACAAACTACCAGGATAACCTGATAGTAAGAAAAATGGCCTGTCATTTTGATGACCCAGAGATTAATAAAGCCATGCTCCATGGTTATGTGTCACCATAGCAGCGATCTGAATTCAGTTGTAATGATATAAAGCCTGATTCTTCTGTCTTCATCATCAGTGTAGCTCCACTGTTTTCCATGGAGATACTCCCAATTTACACTGGTGTGAGGGCAGAATTAGGTCCATAGTCTCTCATATACATTGGCCCAAGTTTGGAGTGAAAATAAATTGTGTTCAGCTTCAGGAGTTAGGGACAGTATGCCACTTGTGCCACTTATCTGCCTCAAAGAGTGGCAGTAACTGTTTCCTGAGGGAATTTTGCCATGGTACTACCTTCTCAGTTCAATGTTGCTGGTGGAGCACAGGCATTCCATTGGTAAAGATAGGAATGCCGCTATCTAATCATGTTGAAAGTCTCTTAAAGGCTTTTCACACCCTCAGCTAGTACCAGCTAGTGGAGCTAGCCAATATTTTTCAAATGTCAACAACATTCTGAAGTTTGAAATATAAACAGGAAAAAATTCCTCTCATTTTTTTGACCATCGGTAGAACTGGTTGAATATTTTCGTATTTTCACATTTTTTCCTTAAAAAAGTCTAGTTAGAGGTTTTTCATGTGGTTGCCCATCTGATAGTAACTGTTGTGTGACTACCAAATTGTTTCATATAGGCCACCAAACAAAACTCCAATAGAAATAACACTTGGACACTGCTAACCTGAGCAAGATTTAAATTAATGACCTCCAGGTAAAAGACTCTGTATATGCCATTACCACAGGACATTCCTTATAATGAAGATGAGGTGCTCAGTTTTCCTTCTCTGAAATACACCATTCAGTTGAAGTGCAGCTTTGTACATGACAGAAATGTGTATGGCCATGCTGTCTCATTCCCACTGATGTGTCTGTGGGCATGGAGGTAGCTGCTGTTTTTTATGACTATCTACCTCACTTCTATTAGCCATAGCTTATCAGCTGGAGTAGCTGATTAAAATGGACAGAAACTTTCAGAGCTGAAAATGTGCATGTGTCACTTTCACTTTCCCATGTCACATAACATTGACTTGGATTGCATTCAACTCCTCTAAATGGTTGGCACTGAATGAGAAAAGCAAGGAAACTTGGACAGAAATACACTGCTCCATCTCCTTACTTTATGTCCCAAGAAAAGCGCCACAGAAAAGGCCTTCTCCATTCCTGTCATGTCCCGATAAATGACTCTTCACTGCTAAATAAAAATATTTTCATTTCCATGTGATTTTTCAGCGTCTCATTGTTGAAATAATGAAATTAACAAATTCTCTCTTTTTTACCTCCAGGCATTTTTATTTCCTGTGATTATTGGCGGGTAAGATGTTAACTTCCCCTCTACTAACTGGAATCTTTCCTCTCTGTCCACCATGTACACCAAAGCACTTTTTCTATAGAGAATCTTGTAATAATTATAAAATAACAAAAACTGGATTGCATTTGTTACTGCCGTAACGCCTCATTTTTTAAAGCAAAGAACAAAAGGATTTCACTCGCTCACAACTTTACACTTGGGGATTGAGAGGTCATTTTCACAATTCCTAGCAAAAGCCTCCATGGTTTCCAAACATCACGTGTTGGCAACTAACTGAAGAATAAGTCAGGCAGTTCTGTGCCAAGCCCCCTACGCAGAACAAGAAAGCCTCTCACACAGAAGCCAGAGGAAATGAGGCAGCTTGCCTTCCAGTGCACTGCAAGAGGACACATGCTGTTACATCCCTTTGACATCCTGCCGTTTACTACCCTGAAGTGCCAGTCACATTCCTTAGGCCTGTACAGAGGGGTGGGAACATGGCCTGATTCCACCTCGGCCCTTTTGAGGTGCTGGGCAGTCCCCAGGGAGCAGGAGAGTAGGCAGGGATCAGTACTTGTGTACCTCAGAGTGCAGGAGCTGTAACATGGCTGTTACATAGGAGGGGAGTGAAAATCTTGTGCTCTGCCCCCACTATACACCATGTCAGGGGCATGCATGACATGGGCCCAAAGTAACATTTACATGTGATCTTGTGGTAATTTAAGGTAAAAAACCAAAAAGTGCCAGATTAGCAACTTTTATCGGTCTTCCATGTCTGCACATGTGGTGGAGTCCAAACAGCCCAGCGCTGCCCTGGACATGTATCCCCTCACCAATATAAAGGATCTCCTATGGGAGAGAGTAGGGGCACGCACAAGTGGGGGGGAGCAGAGGCGGGGGGAGAGAACTCCTCTGGCCCTGGGGCCACAGCAGGTGCTGACAGCTCCTCTGGCCCCCGGGCTTTGGGGGAAGAGCGAGCGAGTGAGCTCCTCCAGGCCCTGGGCCACAGGGGGGAGAGAAAGCTCCTCTGGTCCTGGGGCCATGGCTGGGGCACAGAACATGCCCCTCAAAAAGTTTCAAATTTTTATTCCTGCACACTCCCCTGGGAAAGAGAGAAAGTCATTCTCCACGCCAACTGAATCACTAGTCTGACAACTGAGATTACCAATGAAGAATACTAGCTAGAGCTCAGTGAGAGTGTCCTGTAGGAACAGGATGGTAACCACCACCTCATTTCATCTAGGCCCCTTATATAGCCATCAGAAAATAAAGACTTTTAATTACTGCTGACATTGGTTGGACTGGAATTAACAGCCTAGAAAAGATCCATACGCCATTACTAATCACTTAACCAACTTGCCCTCACTGACTTGGGCTAGCTGCTTTCTTCTTCCTTTCTTCTCCTTTGACTGCTCTTATCTTTTTCCTCTGGTACATGAAAAGCTGGCCAGTGGCTATTAGAAACCAGATAAAGTAAGCTGACATTATCCTTTTCTGCCACTCTGAATAGAAATATGTCTGTCTCCCTTTTCACAGAACTTCATTCATTTGTAGTCTAGTGTGACATTTTAATAACCAGTGAGAAATCTCACCGAGCTTTTAATTGTCTGTATTGTCCTTTGTTTGCATTTATGACATTCCAGAAGAATAACAGGATATAGCCAGACTGGAAACAAGTTTATTTCATTTTTATGCTCTCCATCTGCAGTAGCTTTACTTGTAAAATTGTAACTGTGGCCTCTTTAAAGGTCCAAAAGGTAGTATATTGACACTTTGAGTGACATTTACAACAAGTTATTTTATTTAGGAGGTAACTGTAGCTTTTACTTTGTGACAAAATATCATTTGTTTCCTTGCTCTTTACACACAACTCTCTCCTTTGGATATTTGGCATCCATTTTTTCCCTCGTTCATAGTCCAGTTACGCACTGGTTGCACACAATCTTTCATTGGAGTTAATCAACTGAATTCTCTATAACATCAGAGATCTTATTGGGTACAAAGGATGGGGTTGGGAGCCAGAGCCAGATGAGGCTTCCATATCCTGTGCCAATCAACCCTGTTGTAAATCAGAGCAACTTTAACTTATATCCTCAATGACCTTATGCAAGTGGCAGCGTAAAGGGGTCTCCATTGACTTCAATGGAACGTCACGTATTGATGTCACACTTTCATCGTGAATAAGGATATCAGAAGCTGGTACGTCACAAGATTAAATTGTGTTGTCCTATATAGCTCTGTTTGTTTGTACACATTGTCATTCTTGATATGTAGTAGCATAAATCATTTGAAGACATATAGACAGTCTGAAAAGCAAAGCTGGACCAGGGTTGCTCAGTTCACTTTTTATTGAGATGCATCATTTGAAATGCATTTCATATTTAAATAATACATATATATCTGCTTGTTATTAATTTGATCAAATATTATGATTTCCTCTCTGGTTCGGAAAAAAATTCATTGGTAGAACTACTTTTTTTTTTTTTTTAGGAAAGGGGTTATAGGAGGCATATTGCTAATTTTAAATTCAGCTGTTAGTTGTATCCAACATACTATAATTCTGTTCCTTTGAAGAAGCTGGTTTCATGAAGATAAAATGCAATAACTAGACAAAAAATACAAAATGCAGGTCTTTCTCCTGCACCTGCTGAAGTCAGTGGCAAACTTCTATTGGCTTCAGTGCAAGGTCAGGCCCTTAGGCAGACAGACATAATATAATTCACTGAATGTCAAGCACAGAAAAATTCTCCCAGTGTGTGAAACTCTCTTAAGGGCTTTGGAACATTGGCAAACTTGACCAGTCATCCATACTGCTAGTCTGCTTACCTTTCACAGTTGGGTCCTGCATAGTTTTCTTTACAGACACAGCGCACTACCCCACTTTTTCTGTGACAGGAGACTGCAAAACTAGAATTGCATATAAAAAAAAATATCAATCAGAGTAGCCAACACTTATTAATAGCCTATGCACACATGCTGTATTTTGTGAACATTTGTTATTTATATGACCTTTGGGCCGATCCTACTGGTGCTGAGTGCCCTCAGTTCCCACTGAGGTCAACAGGAGCTGAAGGTACACTACCCCTGTTCTTTTTATTTTCACCTATAAAAACCATGCATACCTATGGCACTATATAAATCGTAAAAAAATACTGACTGCCTTCTTGCAGCCTAGCTCATGCACATTTACATGCTTCTATACATATATTATAAATAAGGAACTTGCATTCTTTCCAGAGTATACATTGATTCTTATATTTCCTGTGAACTTGTCTCCTCTATTTTATTTCAGAATGTTTAAACTAACATGTTGCTTTTGAAATATGTTGGATCAAGTTCTTTGGGAACTAAAATCTTATATTTAACCACAGGAAAGGTACAGTACAGGCAGTGACAGTGCAAGTGTCCTTACACAATCCCCACAGAATGTCTCAGGTGGTGTAAATTGGAATAGTTCAATTGATTTCCATTGATGTCAATGGATTTCCATTGAAGTCAATGGAACTATGCTTATTTGCACTAGCTGGGGATCTACTCTACAGTAGAAAAGGCAGATTAGTCTACAAATCTGTTCAGTCCTTGGCCTCTGCTGAGACTGCCAGCCAGGGTGCCAGTTAGTGCTGCTGGTGGTGGGAGTTCTGTGCTGGGATTTTTAACAGCATGTTATTCTAACATCATAGCTTCCTTTACCCCTTGTGGTCTTTAATTTTCAGGATCAAGTTTCAGTTTCTTAAAATAAACAAATAACCACATTACAATATGTGAAACAAAAATTCTTTGAAATGTGGGTTGGCTCCTAAAAATGACCACAGCTTGGTTAGTAAAGACAGGAAAAGTACCAAACCTTACACGATTGAATCAGGATGATGTGTCTTAGATACAGTTACAGACAAAAAAGGGCACACAATTTTAAAGACATTCTTAGTTAGTTTAGAAAATATGGGGCCAGATTCTCTCCTGCACTGACACCCATTCAGCATGGGCAGGGAGCAGGAAGGTTGTCAGGGAACCAGTTACAGCTCCATGTTTCTTTAACTAGATGCTCCTTGGTTCTTGGCCTAATCTTATTCTAATTTATCTTAGTTGGCTATTGTCCCAAAAGTACTATGTGCCAGCTGAGAACAGGCAGGGAGAGCAGAGCACCACAAAGTATACTTTTCCCAGCACACTGCCTTTGCCTGGATTAGTGAGTGGTTCGTGTAGGAACTGGCTCTGACAGCTTTATGCTAGCTGAGAGCTCCCCTAGCACAGTGAAATTCTCACTTGGGCATCTGTGGCCAGATTCCATCCCTGTTGTGTAGCTCAGGCTATACAAAGGGGCCAGAACAGGGGATGAGAATCTGGTCCATGTACTTGTCCCAGGAACAAGCAACATAAAAAGCATATAAATAGTTCCTTCATTGTTTCTGTTCCCATCAGTATTTCTAAGCTAATGTTTTCCAGAATAAAGTCAATGATCGGTTTACCTTGTTTGGAGACATTTATACAACCAGACAGAATTTAAAATGAGACTCTCTTGATGAAATTCCCAAATTATCTTCTGTAACATTTTCATGTGAACATGCTAAGAAAATTACAATACTTTGGCAGTTTCCCCTCTTCCTGGATACAGGCTAACTCCTTAAAACATTTGAAGTTATTACTTTGTGGATTTAAGTTATGAAGTATGACCAAAGTCTTCCTGGGTCTTTATATTTCTTTAGGGTTTTTTTTAAAGGTCATAACATGCCCTGAAGTTTAAAATTAAGTAACATCTGCTAGAATCTGGAGACGCCTCCATCCAATTTTTCCAAAGAGATGTCATTTCACTTAATGGGAACTATTACAAAAGTTCCCAGAATAGCAGATATGAAGATACTCTGGCCAGACAAAAAACTAAAGCCATACAAATGAATCCCAAGAACAACAGTGGATCTAATGATTCTGTCAGCTTAGAGATTTGGATGCAGAGTTGGTCTGTCTGTTTGAGTGTTATGAATCCATTGGTTATGTTATTTTTAGGGATAAAACTTCTGTTGAAAAATGGAGTAGCAAGCAATATCATCTGTATATTTCCTCTTTAAAGCCTTGCTGGCTTCCTGGTGGAGGCCCCTTCTTCTCTTACTATAAATAGAGTAAGAATAAAGGTGAAATGATAAAAAAGATAAAATGAAGTTTCTCTCTGAACCCTGTTGTTTGAGCCTGAAGATTACATCATAAATATAATAATTATTATTTATTGTTTGCATACCAGTAGCTTCTAGAGCAGGGGTGGGCAAACTTTTTGGCCTGAGGGCCAGATCTGGGTAGGAAAATTGTATGCAGGGCCATGAATGTAGGGCTGGGGCAGGGGGTTGGGTGTGGGAGGGAGTGTGGGGTGTGGGAGGGCGTGCGGTGTGCATGAAGGGGCTCAGGGCAAGGGGTTGAGGTGCAGGAAGGGCGCAGGGTGCAGGAGGGGGCTTGGGGCAGAGGGTTGGGATGCAGGAGGGGGTGCAGAGTGTGGGAGGGGTCTCAGGGAAGGGGGTTGGGGTGCAGGAGGGGTGCGGGGTGCGGCAGGGGACTCAGGGCAGAGGGTTGGGGGCTCAGGGCATGGAGCTGTGGTTCAGGACGGGTGTGGCAGGGGGCTCAAGGGAAGGGGGCTAGGCGGC
Organism: Macrochelys suwanniensis; assembly: GCA_033296515.1. NCBI lineage: Eukaryota > Metazoa > Chordata > Testudines > Chelydridae > Macrochelys > Macrochelys suwanniensis. The sequence goes on from CM065777.1 coordinate 81,528,897, forward strand.
TCAGAGCAGGGGGTTGGGGTGTGGGGTGCAGGAGAAGTACGGGGTGCGGGCTCCGGCCCAGCGCCGCTTACCTCGAGTGGCTCCGGGGTGGCAGCGGCGTGCAGCGGGGCTAAGGAAGACTCCTGCCTGCCCAGGCCCTGCACCACTCCCAGAAGTGGCCAGTATGTCCGGCAGTGGCTCCTACGGGGGTGGGTTGGACAGGCGGCTCCGTTGCATGCTGCCTTCCCCCGTGGGTACCACTCCTGAAGCTCTCATTGGCTGCGGTTCCCCGTTCCCGGCCAATGGGAGTTGCAGGGGGTGGTGCCTGCAGGTGAGGACAACACACAGAGCCCTCTGCTCCCCCCTCCCACAAGGGCTGCAGGGACGTGGTGCTGGCTGCTTCTGGGAGCAGCGCAGGGCCAGGGCAGGCAGGGAGCTTGCCTTATCCCCGCTGCACCATGGGGCTGGCAATCCTGCGGGACGGACTGAAAGCCCTGATGGGCTGGATCTGGCCCATGGGCCAAAGTTTGCCCTCCCCTGTTCTAGAGGCCTCACCTGAGATCAGGACCCCTGTGTGCTAGGTTCTGTATATATAGACAGTCCTTGCCCATTACAGGCAATCAGGATTTAAACACCAATATGTTGCAAAATGGGCTATGATATTATTACTTTGGGTTCTGGGCTTCATTCACTCTAGTGGTCTGAAATAGGAGAGGAGTCAAGGTAGTGGGGACTGGTATGGCAAGACAATAAGATTTTCATCACCAACAACAGGCAGCAATTTTAGGTTAGTGTCTTTAAACTAGAAATGATTGTTCTTCACTCCCTAAAAAAGATAATTTAGGCTCAGATATAATCCTTTTGGAAAAGCTAATGGGACAATGAATGATAAAGCTGCATCTGAAAGGAAGGTGTGCAGCCAATTAGGAAAAATGTAATATGCTAGTATAAAGGGGAACAAGGGCCAGTTAGCCCCTACACAATAAAAAGTAACAGGAGCCAAATGTTAGATATAACATTCCAGTACATACAGAAAGCATTTAAAGAGACATTTTGATATAAGACTGGCAGAGATTAATTTTCTAACAGTATAATCATTGCTTATTTAGTAAGCATTTGGCTTATTTGAGTGGAAATACAGAATCACTAATAATTAGAGCTCAACAGGAATTTTCTGATTAAAGGCTTTTTCATCAGAAAATGTCAATTTGTTGAAACCAAAAAAACCCCCACAACATTTCATGGGAACATATTGGTTTCAATGGAAAAAAGTTTCTCAGGTCCAAGATGGAGTTTCAGAGGAAGACCCAGACAGTTTGGTGGTAAGGGCCCCCAACTGGGAAGTTCAAGTCCCTACTTTGCCTGATGTGGAGAAAGGACTTGAACGTGGGTTTTCCATAGCTCAGGGGAGCTTCCTAACCACTGAACTACTGGTTAGTCTTCTGAGTTGGGTCTCTCTCTCTCTCTTTAATTTCTGAAAGGTCTCCATTTCATTCAAAATTGGATTGAAAATAAATGGTGAAACTTCATTTTGTGAAATGGAATTCTTGTTTAGTGGCCAGCCCTACTAATAACTGTCAAGATCATAGGGTATAAACATAACAATTCTGAGAGTAAAGTTTCAGAGCAATTGAAATACTTCTGTAACACTGTAATCACTCACACTAAGAAAAACAACTTTTTAGTTTTGTAGTTTCGGTTTGAAGTAGATATAGGGTAAAGGGTACACTTAAAAAACTTTAGATTTAATTTGGTATTGTTTATTAGTAAGTCCTTGTGATATATGATGTGGAAATAGTGTCACAGGTAAAAGCAAAACCAGATTATTATAGTACATGGGCTTGCTCCTGCTCCCACTGAAGTCAGAGCTAAAACTCCCACTGAGTTCAGTGGAAGCAGGACCACCTCTTACAGCTATTAGTAATTTTGAGGTACATAAACTTTAGTAGCAAGACTGCACCAAAATGGGAGGATACTTACAGCCCAGGGATCAAATCCTGGCTTCACTGAAATTAACAGGAGTTTTGTCATTGATTTTAATAAGGATAGAGTTTTACCCAAAGAGCCCAAATGAAAGACACAAGACAGTTACTCATGCAGAAGCGTAGGGCTTGTCTACACAATGAGTTACTGCTCACCAAGTCAGGGTGTGAATCTACTCTAGCTTGCCATGTAGTAACTTGCTATGTGGATCCTGCTACAGTGAAATGAACATTCTGGAATAGGGTTTAGCATTCTGCTGCTTGAAAGTGCAATATGCCAAGCTGCATTCTGGGACTTTCACTGCACTTCAGCAATGTCTACATGGGTGTTATTGCATGATAAGCTGGTGCACTATAAATTCACTTGCTGTACAGTAACTCGCCATGTAAACAAGCCCTTAAATGCCAAGATTCATCCCCTTAGCACAGATAATATTTCTGATAACCTCTGTTTCATGTTTCTGTATTTCTGAGGTAAATATAATTTACAGCAATGAAAGTAAAGCACCAAATTTGTATGGAATGGAGATAAATGTAAGTTTGAAATAAGGAACTCCCTAGTAAAGATGGGCAGTTGGGGGAGATTGGGCCAGATCTTCAGCTGGTATAAATCAGTTTAGCTTCAGTGAAGCCGATGGAGTTACACTGATTTACTTCAGCTGGGGGCCAGCCTTATATTTCCATGTTCTCCTAGCATAACTTTTCTCTATTTTATGGTGCCACAGACAAAACATATGCAAACGGATAAAGATGCTATCGTGTCCCACGAAAATCTGGATGTTGTTTAAGGAAACTGCTCTGCATGCTGAAATGGCTGTTGTGTGGCAAACAGCCATATGAAAAAAATTCAATTTCATTTATTGAACAAAGGAGATGTCAGACTGTTCTGTTTCTACTTATGTGTTCTTGCTATTATCTCAGTTACTGAAACATGAATGAATAATACACTTCCCATGTGAACTCATTCACCTGGCTGGCCTTGCATAAATATAGTAAAGTGCAGGTGCTCAGACAATTGTGAATAAAAATTGGACATCCTCCTCGCTCTCTTGGGCATTATCTCTAATCCAGTCAGGGATGTAGATTTTTAGTCATAGCTATTCTCCATCTTGCAGTCCTCTTATGAAAGGCAGGAAGTGTTTTGTGGGACTGTGAGCTTTGGCCCAGCTGTGATTTTGAGCCCCTGCCTCTGAGCAGCTGAACAAAATGCAAATTTCTCACATTGAGGCTGTGCTAAAGAGCAGTCCTATAGCAACTGTAAGAAGAACCATGAAATAAAGGAAAAGAAATTCAGTGTAGAAAAGGACTAAAACCTGCTGGTTGAAAGTGGAGTGGGAAACAAGAAGAAAGTAGCTGTCTCATTAAAAAGGTCTTTGACCTACAGTGAAATATTTAAAGGTACATCATCCTGTCAGTGTAATGGGATATGCATAGATATCCATTCAGATGGAATACAGTGATAAGTAATGGAATGCTGATTTCTTCTGGTATGACATTGATGTGCTATTAAAGCTCTCTAACAGAAAGCCACATCTTCTGGTTAATTGGTATCTCTGAATCCACAGGGAATAATGACTGCTATAAATGTCCTCTTATTGGCCTGGACCTGTATTTTCTGTCAGGCTTCAGAAATTCATATCCAAAAGCAGGCTATGCATTAGTAGAAATTACAGTTACTGTGTGCCACTTGCACCACTACTGAAGTTGGATGCATTAATTTAAATATCAGATGCTGTGCTTTCATTAACCAGGCCAAGCTACCATTTGCTTGGGTCTGTGTCATGCTAGGGCACTGGTGCCCAAACTTTTCCTGTCTTGCCCCCCTCCCTTACCAGTAATGGAATCTGTCTGCACCCTCCCCCTCCACCCCCCATCACTGCTCAGGTGGCTCAGCAGAGGAGCTGGAGTTGAAGGCAGAGCTGGGGATGGGGGAGGAGCTGGGCTAGACTTGGAGCTGGCCTGGGGACAGAGAGGGAATGAGAGAAGAGCTGGGCTGCGGGCAGAGCAGGGGGGCTGGGGCTGGAGCTGGGCTGGAGTGGAGCTGCTGCGTCTGTGGGGTGGAGCTGGGCTGGGCTGGTGCTCCCTCCCCAACCCCCAGGGGGGCTGGCCCACGCCCTGCCGTGCATCCCCCCAAATTTTCTTCAGCGCACCCCACAGTTTGGGGACCACTGTGCTAGGGTTTTCCCCGATCAGTTTCTGCTTTCCAGTATGGCTTTGGTTTTGAGCTTATTAATAGTCAGCACACCGCTGACAACCTTTTTTATTTAAAAGAGAAAGAGCCCAAAGTTGTTCAGATATTTTCTCCCATTTGTGTGTGCAGCAAGCAATGGGAAAGACTGAAAAAATATTTACACCTTTTAAATAAAATTCCAGTTGCTGGGTTTAATCTTGGTGGCCTGTGATATACAGGAGGTCAGACTAGATGATCAAATGGTCCCTTCTGGCCTTAAACTCTATGACTCTAAATGTTATTTTCCCTTTTTTCCTTTTCATTTGGTGATAAGTGTAAACCAGTGAAAATGTTTTTGGTTTTCTATGCTTGAAGGTGCATCAGTCTTTCTCTGACCTCCATCTAATAAGGTTTATTGTGCCTGGCTCTGAAAGTTGAATGCAGAACAGAAAGTATAAGGATCAGCACAAATAAAATAAAACAAAGTGTGTTTTACATACTTGGCAACTAATGGCAATGGGCAAGGACAGGGCTGGCAGAATGTGGGCACTCCTCTGATGATGTCCCCAATGTAACCATCCAGACATTTTTCACAGTGCTTTCCAGTGGTGTTTCTCTGGCAGTCCTTCAATAAAGGAGAGTGACAAATGTTAAAAGAAGGTGCTACTTAATTCAAGGCTAGCAGTCCCGATATTTGTAGATTCTGGGTGCATCCTGGGAGATGGTCTGAGTTAGTCACTGCACACGTTTTAGCCGCAGTTAGTAAGCAAGTACTCTGCCAAGCAGAACAAAGACTGGTGCCAGGCCTGAACCCTTCAAGGTACTGAGAGATTAAACAAAAAGTGTTTGTAAGTGGCAGCATATTACAAATGAAGACATTTGGAACAATTCACTGGTCTGCCTTGGAGTGCTGACAAAGTGGCATACAGGATAAAGCTATCACTATAGGCAGTCACATGTGCAGGCTCCCTGAGCACACACTCTGCATTATATATCATCAGAGATGTTGAGAGAATTCACATGTAGTGGACAGGTCTGTCTAAGCTGAAGGCACTAGAAGGAATGCTGAACTTGCCTGGCACCAAAACAAAGTAAAATGTGCCCATTGGCGTATATACAGTGTAATATATAATTACCAATAGATTCCAGTACAGATGCCTGCTTGTTGAGAGAGAAAGGGGTTATTCTTTGGACTTGATGACTGAAAGTGAGTATCAGGGGAAATTGCAGGTTATCGGTAATTAATAGGCTGGTGTTTTTGATTTTTTCCGTGAAATGAAATATGCCTGAATGTTAAAGGTTATTTACATATTCAGATTGATCCCTACATGTTGCCCTTTAAAGATGCTCAGAGCAGAGTAGGCAATAATTAGGAGACTGCCATATTCTTTCTTTCTAAGATATGAAAAAAATAGTTCATGAATTTCAAGATTATTTTTTCTGGTGGCATTTCTATGGAATACAAAATAATGAAGCAAAAACTCACTCATCTTCTCAAGAAGTGATTTCATCTCCATTGTGCAACACTTATAGGAAGTAATGTCATCCTGCACAATACATTATACACTATACCTCAGCCAGTGTAAGTTATCATGGATCAACTAAAATCAATACAACTTATAGTAGCTGAGGATTTACCCGAAAATATTTTATTATTATTATAACACTATGCGCTTGTATCAAAAGATCTGAAAGCACTCTACAATTTTAACCCAGCCCCGCCACACCCCTGTGAGGAAGGACAAGTATTATTATATTGCTAATTTTACAGATGGGCAAACTGAGGCACAGAAAGTTTATGTGAATTTCCTACGACCACATTGCAAGGTAGTGAATGCCATAGAGACAACAACAGAATTAATGAATTCAGGCTCTGCGTCTTATGCTTTAACTACAAGATACCATTTCCACTTCAGGGTGGTACCCGGACGTTATCATCAGAGTGTTTTTTTCCAGAGAAACATGCTCTACAGTTGAGTTATTTTTAAAGGGATACCCTAAAGAAGATGAGTGCAATTCTCCACTGCCTTATACCTAGTGATTTTTGTGATATGTGTGTTAAATGCTCCCAGATCAGAATTCTATGTATACCATTGGTAATGTTTTACATCCACTTTGAACTGAATTCATTCAGATGTAAATGACAATACAAAGTGCAAGGCAGTGAAGAATCAACTCCATGACATATACTGTATGGAAAAAACTACTTTGTGTATTGGGTTAAGTGTAATAGCTTTGTTCCTCTAGAGAACAATGTTTAAAGTTGGCACATGTATTAAAAGACATTATCTTGGCTCCTCAGCATAGTCTCCAGTAGATATTCAATCAGACTACAAAATAACTGTGCAGTTAGTGACTGGCAATCTCTGGAATAACAGGGAAGTTGCAGGTCAGGTTTCAGGTGCATTAGCAGAGCTGCAAGAGGAAGTTTGTGCAGTGCTGCCTAGCAGTATGTTTGGATTTAGCCTGAGTAATCAACACTGGCCTTTCACAAGCACCAAATTCTGGGTGGATGATCTTATTCTATCTAATTTTGAACCCACCCAATGCAGTAGATTTTAAAGGTCATCTTGAACTCATACCTTACCACACCCTTTGTCCAGGAGACTGTGAAAAGAGGAACAAAAGGACAGAAAATGTCTAATAAAAAATAGTACCAGTATCTCAGATTAGACATTCTCAGCCATGCTTTGTGTTAGATACAGTACAATGAAACTTTACTTGTTGCCATAAACTGATTATGAGGATACTGACAGGTCATTTTCATTTACCCACATCCAGATGTCACCAGCCTCCTCTGACAGCTACTGTTTATACATTAGAGAGAGGCCAGCCACTTGCGTGAAAGTTACAAATATACTGCATATTTGGCTGACCATTTAGCCAGTCTTCCTTCCTTTGATCTTCAGGCAGATGCAGGTTCTGATAAGAGCAGTCCAGACAATTGTAGATTCTGGATGAATCCTGGGAGATGGTCTGAGTTAGTCACTGCACACGTTTTAGCCACAGTTAGTGAAATGTAGCCCAACTATTCCAGTGTGCAGCAATCATCATTATTTATTTGTGCAGAGCTATAATTCCACCATGGAGTTTAACAACAGGTAAAATATGGTAAGCAAAAAACAAACAACCCCACTAAAACGAATACAAAACTAACAGAACCCCTCCCCCCCTCCGCAAATCCCAACACCACCACTTTTCCTGAAGATCTTATATCTATGTATACACCAACAAGTGCAGTGCAGAGCATTTTGTGTTATAGAGTGGAATACTCTCCATAATTTTACAGGAGGGCTTTTCACAGGTGATGTTTGGAGAGAAGAGTAGGAGAGAGCTTGGGGTACATTAAATGGAAGGTTGCTGTAAGCATAAGGGATGGTGTGGAGTGAGGAGGAGAGAAACTTAGCCATACCAGAGGAAGCAGGAATGGGTATAAGAGGAAATGAGGCAACAGCTGAAATATGGGGCGCAAGTGGAAGTTCTTAAGGCTAGTGCAATTTAAAGAAGTAGTGGAATTTGGCAATATTCACTGAAGAAGGGTTTTTGATTGACTGGAGGAGAGGGATGAGAGAGTGGGAAATTGTTACGTTCGTGGGAGGCTGCGGGCCTACCCAGGGTGCTCTGCAAGAACGAGGCCCACACACTCTGTGAGTTATTGGCTTTATTGAAGGCAAAGTGACACATCCGCAATGGGGACTCCTGGCGTTGCTGTCACGGAGACGGGGAACCCAGCGCACCATAACCTGGGCCTGGTACAAAGTGCCAAAAACGGGGTGGACTCATACAGCTATATACAGACATCTCATACAGAAGCAAGCAGGGGCCGCCTCCTGGCTCAAGGCCATGCAAAGCAATTCTAACTAATTCATAACAAACTACAGCCGGCCGGCCTTGAGCTGCACTAACCGGCCCGCTGAGATGTGAGAAAGCGGACGCACCCTTACTATGCCGTAACACAATCTTCCGTGGTACCCTACAGAAATCAAAGTCTATTCTCCAATCAAAGAGGAAGAATGGCCTTGTGGTTAAGGCACAGACTAGGAATCAGGTATAAATTCAGTTCTTGGCTTTGCCACAGACTTCCCGTTTTACTCTCAGCAAGACACTTAACCTCCCTCTGCCTCAATTGTCCAAACATCATGCGGTTAGTGTGAGGATAAATTCACTGATGTTTTCCAGGTGCTCAGATGCTACAGTGATGAGCACAGAAAGAAAGCAGGGGACTCAAGTGTTAACATTCATATCTGCAGTGTTCCTTTTCTATCACACAGGAGATTGTTAGCACACTCTCTCCCCTAATAAACCCATCAGTTGAGTGCTTGGGACATCTGAAGTGTGGCTCTACTCTGAAAAGTGACTATGTAAAAATGGCATTGCCTTGTTCAACAGATCTGAACGCTTTTGTGTATTCAGGGTCATATTTTTTACTTTAGTGGCAAAAAAGACAGTCTTTGTGTGGAGCTCCATGATGGCACTTTTATAAAGTCACTTTTCACAGTAGTAATGCACTTTAAGCAGAGGAGAAGAGCACTCCTGGTCCCAGTGCATACACACACACACATCTTTGCATGCATACCGAGCTGTAACCCAGCACTGGTTGGGTCACAAATTCTCCAGGGTGGTATTTGGTTACAACCCCTTCAATCCCAACTTCTCTTTCAAATGAAGTTTTAAAAAACAACATTGAAACATGTCTATTGATATTGGTGTTTAATTTTTTTCATACAGAAGGAGCAAACAGATGGCTTTCAGTTTTAAGAAAATAAATGCAAAACCAGAAAGAGAAAAGTAAATTTTCCATGAGACTCTTCTAGACAGTGTGCACTGAACTAAAAGCAAAATTGCTGCCTGTCTCTGCAGACAGAGACCTTAGAGGCTTACAGGTGTAGTTCATGGAATACAAAGGCTGAAAAGTTGCACAGGTAAATGCACTGCAATTAAGTTTTTTAAAACACTGGTGTTAAATTTTTTTTAAAATACTGTAAGTTAAAATTCCAAGCCAAATGTTTTGCATTTTGCCAAGTTAATACAATCTTTTGCTTTTACAAAACCAAAGTCAACCCAGCAGTGTCCCTTAAAGATTATGGGGAAAAATATAACAGAAGCCATGGTTCTAAAGGTTTCTAAATGAAGAAACCCCCTACAGTATGTAATCATCCATGCACCATTTCATCAACAGCAATGAAGTGGCCTGAGTGTATTTTCCTATGTTAGAAAACCCCCTGATTTCAGTAGGACAAAGAGTATGTTATCAATAACATTTGAAAGTTGTATCAAGCTACTAGGAATTCAGATGATGTCTCAGTTTAAAATAACATTTTCAACAGAGTGTAATAGGAATCATTTTGCTTGCTAAGAGACAGTCTGGTAGCAATTATGAACACAGATAAATGTCATGTAAACAAATAAATCCCAGGGCTGCAGTGAGGAAAGGACTATGCATTTCTGTATATTCTTTAGATTTACTGATTCAACTATAGAGATGGGCTTGAGCTACAATGTTTGGATACAGATTCAAACTTCCTCAAGATTTTGATGTGTTTGTGTCCACCTAAAATGAAGATAGGGAATATTGCCAGCCCCAAGCATTCAAAAACCAGAGGGCAGGCCCAAAGTGTCATGAGAGTGGCTTAAAAATTGTGAGACTTAATTAACAAGGAAGCATTGCTGTGGCCAACCACAGATATGCTATTGCTCCTTCACAGTGAAGAGCAGACTCTCTATGGGCTGCATGTTTGATAACTGCACTCCTGTGCCGCTGTATAAGGAGAAAAAAAAGTGACCCACACAAAGATCTGAGTGTGTGATGATCCTTCATCTCATATCAGGTGAAGGACCGTGTCTGACTGGTCTATTCCTGCAATCAAAAGAGCCATAGGTAGTCCTCCAAGGCCTCTCATAGATATGTATTACCTTTGTCTCCCTCATTGTTGGACAGATAAATCCATCTGTGCAGAAGGAAAAAGATCAGTTGTAAGATGCAAGGTTATTCTTTAAACCAGAAGTATCTATTAAGCTGCAGAACTGTGCCAACTCCCTGTTGCTTTCCTTTATTACTTGATGGATGGATGGAGATCTATTGGCTATTCTCCAGATCTGCCTTGGCTTTCATGTGGAACGCATTATTCTCAAAGGCAGAGCTGCCAAATCCCTTCCAACCTTTCCAGTCAGCTGTAAACCCAAACACTTAAACGTACAAATCATTCAAACGACAACATGCTCTATTGTTAAAGAATCCATAAGAGGGACGAATGGATCTTAGTAACTCTAGCTTCCCATCCCGTGATCCTTTTGTTTTTCTAGTTCCTCTAATGCTTTCTGCCCTAATCACCAGACACCTCAAATACATGTGGATCAAACGTACAGCACCTAGAAAAAAACAAAGCGTAATATTTCTAGCAACAAATCAACACCCCTACAAAGCTTTATCTCCAGACTCTGCTCTTTTTGCACCACATAGCCTAATATGATCTCTGTGTAAGGAGCTAACCCTCGACTAATGTTTACTCTCCATTGCTAAATATAGCCTCAGAAAGGTCACTGGCAACTCACTTCAAAAATACCTTTGCTCCACACAGCCCTCCTTGCCACTTCTTAATTCTCCCACCGCTGCTCTACTCTGCTGAAGTAATTGTCAAACTGCTCTACAGGCAGCACTGGCTGGCCTCCTCTCTCCATTGTTGCACTACTGTGTTTCAGCGTTGTGGGAGAAGGCTGGTTTGTTGAGCAGGAGCTATGAGTCTCCTCCCAAAGTCCACTCACATACTAAACCAAGAGCAAATTGCTTCTGACAAGCTGCAGGTTGAGCAGAGCAGATGACCTTCCATAACCTTCCAATTTCAGAGCAGAAGACCTTCCATAACCCTCAAAAATTCATGATCAAATATAAAGGAATTTGAAGAATGGATAGGATTATTTCATTTTACTATCTGCTTTTGCAAATTTCAGTCTGTTTACAATGGAGGAGTTTCTTATGACTAGAACCTCTCTGTGCCTCAGTGTATCTTTCTGTAAAAGGGAAAATAATACCAACTTACTTTGCTGGGGTGTTGTGAGTCTTAATTTATATTTGGAAAGTGCTTTGACCTTCCAAAACCATCAAATTCAAATTCCTTTATATCTGATCATGAATTTATGACAGCTCCGGGTTGAAGGGTGCTGGTGAAGGAGAGATTCACTCCCCCAGATCCCACGCAATTTAATCTGCAATAAAGCCCAATTACTTGAGCTTTATTCAGGTAAAATAAGTTTCACTCTGTCTGCAGCTGCGCCGTGTCCCACCATTGTCAGCTACTGTAAATTCATACGTGTAACAACTGATATATACATGTAAACCAAAACAAAGGTGCAAAGCACTGCTGCAAACTGGTCGCCTCTCTCAGTCAGAACCAAGGAGGTCACAAACAAGAAGCCTTTGACATTTGTTAAGGGCAATATCCTAAAGTCAGCCCTGAGAGTGGGTGTCTCTCTCTGGTATTGTGTAGACACATTACCGATGCATGTGACACAGCTGACAAATGACTTTTTGGAGATGAAGCATTATTGTGATATCTATACTGTCATAGATCATAAATGCAGTTTAGACTATGCTGACTGCTTTCTTTGCTTCTAATTGGGTGTGTTTCTATATTAGAAATAGATTGAGCAACTGTCCAGTTTTAATTAAAGGATCAAATGATTGATCTATGCACCAATTTTACAGTAACATATATAAAAGCAATGTTCTATAAGCAATTATTCGTTGTCCTTGGATACCTAATGAGTTTGCTGATTTATTGACTGTGTACATTCAGTTCGCTTTTAGAAACTCCACAGGACTGATTTATACTTTATAAATAAGGTTGAAGGAGATTTAAAAATAGAACCTTAAAATAACATTGTCATGTTTGTAGAAATTAAAAATATGAGCACTGCACTTTGGGGCATCATTAATAAGGTTTTAATTTTAGTTGATTTCAAATTCAGAGCTGAAGTCTATACACATTCCATTTGGTTTCTATGCACTGGAGGCCACTATCAACAAATTGATTTTTGGGATTTGCATGGTATGGAACTCTTAAAGCATTTTTGTTGAACTTGGTCCTTATAATTCATCCTTTTCTGTGCAGCTTCTTTTTTTTTTCATTTTCACAATAGCCCAGACCGTTTATTCAGTTTTTGTACATTAGTTATTATCTCCACTAGAAGACAAATAATTATGTTCTGAGATGATGTAGTAACACTCGTAGTTACATGACAAGATCATGTCCAGGTTGTCTTTCACCATTTGAAGCACAAAACCCCCAAACTTTGTACTTTTCTACATTTTTACAATTATTTGAATAATTCTTTTTTGGGAGTTGACTTGACAAATGTAAAAACTTTTTGCTACTTTGCTGGATTTTAGTTACATTTCAGACATTCATCTGGGTAAACTTAGTCACATCAGTGACTCATTGTGATTGTATTGTGTACTTAGAATCCATAAAAACACTCTCCTGCTTTCACTTCTTTGAAGCAGGAAGCTAGCTGGAGCAGTGGCTCCCTTACCCGGTTATAAATGGGTGAACAAGAACAATAATAAAGGCCCAGATGTATTCACAGAATCTCTTCCTCTGTCAGCTCCTTTCAGACAGTTTTTACACTAAGCTATTCGGATGCAGAGGGCCCTGATTCTGCAAACTGTTACTACCAGGTGTGATGCTTACTAGCCTGAGTAGCAGTGGAGTAATTTGCCTACCAACTTGTGAGGAACAAAAACTTGCACCCACAATACCATGAGGCCCCACTGCTATGAGACTCCCAGTGGTGTAAATTCCCTCTTCCTGCATAGTCTTTGTCCAGATTCCCTCCTGTGTTGCTCCAGGTTTGATAGCAGCTGTCATTAGCAGTTGCTTTTAGGGCCTTGTCCATTATTTAGTGGGCATTGGACCTGGCTCTTCAGTTCCAAGTTTCCTTGCGCCCATTAACTTCCTCTGTTTTTTCCCCTGACTGTCTCTTCCTCTCTGACCCAAAATCCATTCATTCTCTCCTTCTTCCTGAAACACTCTCACTGCTCTCCTTCCCCTCGACCCCATCACTCTCTTCCCTCCCTTTCCTTTTCTTCTCCCACTCCTCTGAGTCTACCAGCCTCTCCTAACTCTCCCCTTCAAACCTCCAGTCTCACAAGTGTCAATATCCCAACAGCCCCTCAGGCCATCTCTTGTCCTGCTCCATGTTCTCCTACCTCCCCATAAACTCTTTTATTCTCCCTTTTTAATCAAATCCCTTTCCTCTCCCATTTGCTCCTCTTTTTTGCCTAAACTTTCCCATTCTCCTTCCCCAAAGGTCTGCTGGCTGAGCTGTACTGAAAGACTTGTGAAATCCTTCAGGTGTTAGCTCCTAGTATTTTTCTCTAGCAGCTTCTCAGTTCAGTGAGTCTAGTTGTCCTATTGGTTGAATAACACATGTGGGCCACAGACATGTTCCCAGATTACTCTCTGCAGCATGTCAACCACTTTATCTGTTTCTTTTCTACCCTCTGCATTTGCCATGCTTTTCACAAAGAACAGCAAACAATAAAGCCATTTAGTGCCTCAAGGATTTTGTATTGCTTGCTAATTGATTATATACTCACCTTCCTCGCCAAAACCTGTTGCACTGAGGATGCTGAATGATTGGTCACCAGGAGCATACAGTTATTAAGATCTCCCTTTTAGTTTTGAGACTTTTATCACCAGTTTCCTCTTGTGTTAATCCCAGTGTTTAAGTCATATGCATGGAGGCTGTGAGTATATATACATATATCTGGCAATTTCAAGGATATTTTCCATTTAATTTATATTAAAATACTAAAACAATCAATGTTAAATAGACACGGGGCTGGTGAGTCATTCCAATCCTGAACATACACCTGAGGCCAAAGACAGAATAAGTTATCCTACCTAGGTACTGAACATGCTGTAAAGATCCTCTTCCCACTAGCTTATTAATTATAAGAAACACGTCCTCTTGAATGTCACAGTATATAACTGTAAAACCTGCCAACTCAATAAAAGCTACATTTATACACAGTAGCATCTTTTACTGGTGAATTTCAAAGCACTTTCCAAATATAAATTAAGACTCACAACACCCCAGCAAAGTAAGCTGGTATTATTTTCTCATTTTACAGAGAGATACATTGAGGCAAGAGTAGAAGAGTAAGTCAGTGGCAGAGCAAGGAATAAAACCCAGAAATCCTGACTTACAAGCCCCTACACTAACTAGTAGATGTTTGCTATATTATTTAGATACAGTACAGATATAAAATCTTCCCCTGTTCTGTTAGCATTTGGTAGTTTTATCATTTAACTTCCTATATTTACTGCTTTGATTGTCTACTAGAATGATGGTGGTTTTGCTGCTTTGGCTTTTGTTTCCTAAAGTGATACACTACTAATACTAACCCCAGTATTCCATATTAGCCAATAATGAGTGAGACAGAGCATATGGCAGGCTATAATGTTACACTGGAATTAAAGCACGTTCTTTCTTCAGTGTATTATTTCAAGCTCCTATCATCATTAGTCAGCAGCAGGAAGCTAGCTGCTGTGAATTGTGAGGTAGAGATGCTATAGATAACACATGTACATACACACTCGGAGGTCACATACAACCATAAGCTGTTTGTATGATACACAACATAGTACAGTGAAAAGGGGAGTTGAAATGAGCCTATGTTGATATGCTTTTTTTCAAGATGGATCCCAAAGCCCTTTCTGTGTTGATAAACTGATTAAAATTCTCTCTCTAGGAATCACTTCATCTTTGAGATGAAATGTGACAACTCTTTAATGTGTCACCCAAATGCTTCACATCAGTTTAGGGCAGGAAGTGCAGAATACTTTGTGTTTGGAAATTATAGAGATAATTTGAGTTGGCAGAATGTAAGTACCTTCACTGAAATTTGGTCAGGACATTGTGGTTAAAGATCCTAGCACCTGGAGATCTTTAATGATGACAAGTGATTATGACCTTTTAAATGTAAATCAGAAGAAAGCACCTCTGGTAATGCAGTATAACACTATGCTGGTGTATTGGGATCCAGGACTACTGGTGATACAAGAGTCTCAGATTTTGATTTACTAACACCACAACCTGCAGTAATTTGGGTTTTCCTCAAATGTACTTCATCCAGGTGGTGACTTATCCAAGATCAAGAGAGGAGACTCTGCTAAGGTTTCATCTTGTCAATCAAAAGATAATACATGTTTATGGTGAAATGGAAGGCACCCATGAAGTGGGGGACCAGCAGAGAGTGGGGATAGCACACATGACTTACCACACAGATTCCAGATCCATCAAGGCACTTGTTTGTATTACCATTACAATTACAACGCGAACAATCTCCTGAAGCAGTTTGATAAAATCCTTCTTGGCATTTCTGCAATGAAAAAAATCAAAATGAAATATTTTCTATATATATGCATGTTAAGGTCAGGTTTGGCTAATATTCAGAGACAGGCAAGTATTGCAACAGTCAGGTTTCCTCAGAGAACATGACATAATCCCATCAGAATAGATCACACACACTCTGCTGAACTCAGGTAGGGTTTTACCTCCTTCTCCTTTAGTCTATACTTAGTCCTGCCATGGGTTCAGGGGACTGGACTAGAAGACCTCTCAAGGTCCCTTCCAGTCCTATGATTCTATGATTTACCTCTTGTAAAGTGGTTATAAATTGCTAACAAGTCAGAAAGGCAGCATTTCACATCCACTTTGCACTGTTATTAGTGAATTGTGTTGACTTAGCTTAGAACTAGATTTGCTTTACATAGTTCTCCCTTATTTTCCTGGGTTGCTCTGAAATAGGGATCATCTTCTGTTCCTACCTGTGCCTTACTTTCCATTGTCCTAACCATTGCTCCTCATGTCCATTCCCTAAGATGGTTCTTCTTGCCATTACATTAAATGTTCTCGGTGGATAGTAAGAGACAGTAAGAGAACTGCCCTTGTCTTCTATTCCCCTCTCAAGGATACTGGATGGAGTCTTTTATTCTATCAAACTAGCTGCTTATTTTCAATTATAATGGTATCTGACATGATATTGGCAATAGGAAGGCAAGATTTAGACCTGAAACATTAGCCTAGCCCTACCCCAGAGTATTGGAGCTGGTTCTTTGGCAGAGGTGAACATAAATGGAAAACTTAGCTGCCTTTACAGTTTTTATACACACTGTTAATTTAATTTGCTTTTGGAAATATTTGTTCTCTGTAATAGCTACTGGGGAGGAAAATCCTCCATACTATGGCTACATAGGGGCATCATAAATACTAGACATTTGTATTACTTCTTTCAGTAGATGAATCCTAACATGGAATTGCAGAATTGGCTCACGATAGATTAAGAATTTCAGCTGGATGATTGAACCACACACCATGGAAAGCAGACAATTAGTTTCCAAATTGAAAACAGATTCTTATTACAAAGTCTTTCTTGGCAGTAGTTCTCTCCTCCCATATAGACCTAAGGCATGTTCTGTTCTCTAGTGTCATTCAGTTGGTGGGAGGTCTTAACTGATAAATTAGTGCCTGTCTGTGACAAGAACTTGGGGGCAGTCCAGACCAGTAAGGGGTTGTGTCACCACTTGCCCTGCAACCCTGGATGCCTCGCAGTGCTTTTCTGCAGTAGCTCCCAGCCTTGGATGCTCAGAATCAGCCTACAAGCATGCAGGTCACACCCTGAGTATCTGTGTACTAAACAGCTCTGGTTCAGCAGTAGTGATCCCAGCAGCCTGTCTACAGGCCCACAGCCCCACTCTGGCTTCCACCAGCCTTGGTTACAACTAACAAAGTGACTGCAACAGACTCCCAGTCCTGAATTTCCTCCAAACCATGTCCAGCCCTCTCCTGGACAGTTCAGAGAAATAATATGGTTAATTTGTTCCTCTAGGACACAAAAGCACATCACAGCTTGTTAACTTAACTGGGGTAAATACACTGTTTCATTAAACACAGCACTGAGTTGGTTTATAGTAAAAATAAAACAAATGTATGAAACAACAGGACATAGATTAAGTGATGCCAAGTAAAAGGAATAAAGTTAGAAAAGGTTACAAGCAAATAAAAATGAAAACACATCTAAAGGTCTAAACCTTAATCTAGCAAATAAAAGTGCTTTGTTTAAGATGTTTTCTCACCTATATTCAGTTCTCAGAGACACCGAGCCCCTTCACCCCCATGATTGGTGGATCCATCTTTCTCAGTTTGCAAGAGTACTATTGCCTTGCGTCCGGTTAGTGATGGGTGCCCAAAGATGGCGTGTGTTTGCTTATATCTTCCACAGTTCAATGACTTTGTTTCAAGAGGCAGGATGACCTCATGCTGTTTTTCCCTTCCTGAGGGCTTCCCACTCTCCCATATGTAAATGGGGCTTCCATTGTTTTAATTCCAGCATGCTTAATTTACATAGGAGACAGATAAATGTCCGTCTTCTCTCCTGTCTGAAAGGGAATCTTTCTCCCTGATTGGCCACAGACTTTAAAACATAATATCATTAAGAATCCATACTTCCTCATAGTGTTAATACATACACTTCACAGTGATATTAAACACCAGCAGGTCATTAGCTTTCAGAAAAGACCTCTCTATGCCCTGTTATTATACAGTAATATTGTATACAATCAGTTGATTCAATTGCTTATCACTTGAGGTTTAGACCCCCTGTCTTTATAGACCGGCAAACCTTTGAAATGTATTCTTCTGAGAGCTACCCCTCAATCAAAGTAAAGTTTATTGAAGCTGTGAGGAAGACGACATGGAGTCTGGTGGTGAAGGAAGTTCCATGCTCTTTCGTCTCTCACTTATTGGCTGAATAGCTTTTTTTACCTAATATGTAAAAATGGACCTTCATTATCTTCTCCTGAAGATCGGGCTGGCCAGAGAATCAACACAATTCTTTGTTTAAGGCAGACTTGTTTACCAACTCCCCCTGATGTGCCTTGTTTAAACACACTTTAGTCATAATTCAAGCATATATCCATAACTCTTAATACCTACCACATACATACATCACACAACAATATTATTGGTCAGTGAGTTATTAGTTTTCAAATGATGTCTCACAAAGCATATTCTGCACAAAGATTATTACATTAGTGTGCAGGGTCTGAATAAAGGGGTGCTTAGTGTCACACTGTCCAACAGCTTTCTTGCTCTTGTGGCATGCAGAATCATTGTTAGGATATAATGATGACCATGCACATTGCTGGAGTGTGTATAAAATTGAGAAAGGGAGTCCTACAAGCTATTTACAACTCTCCAGCAATGTTAATCACCTTTACACGTATATTAAGCACGTCTGTTGTGTCTCTGCACAGCATGCTGTAAATGACTACCCTACAATAATGCAACAAATATCCAGCCCCCTAAATTGCCACTCTGCTGCAGTGTACATCCTGGTCACTCAGAAATGTGCAGCTGCAGAGGTGATAGAACCAAGCTTCTCCCATTCCAAAAGTATAGTCACCTTCCATTTAAACTAAAGGGAACTCTCTCTTAGCTGAACAGGGCCTATGAAAGACAGTTCAGCTGTTCTGAATCAATCCCGCAGAGGACAGTGATACACAAAGGGTTAAATTTTCAAATGTACTTAAACGACTTAGGAGCCTAAGTCCCATTGACTTCAGTGTGACTTAGGCTCTGGAAGGCCTGATTGAAATCAATGGGGGTCAGGCACTGAACCTGCTTAGGTGCTCTTCTAAACTCCATTAGGCACCCATCTGCTTCTTTAGGTACCTAAATACCTTTGTAAATCTGTCCCTGAGTGCCTAAGGCCCAAATCGTCAAAGATCAGTGTGAATTAGGATAATTCCTTTAAGGTTCTGGGCCTAAATCATTTTTCAAAATGGGACTTACTTAAACTCCTAAGTCATTTTTCATTTTTTAAGTGCTGCCACTCACCATTGTAAGTACAATGGACCTGATTCTGCTTTTGCACTGGCTTAAATCAGAAATGTGCTATTGAAGTCAATGGAACTGCACACATGTGAGAGGAAAATCCAATCTAGATTGTTGCCCTTGGATACTGGCAATTTATCAAGCATTGTCCAAGGATTAATTATTATTATATTTTTACTGTTCCCTCCTCCACCGGTGACAATGCAACGATCCATTATATGTTCCAGTGCATATCACCAACATCATGTTCATAAAAAGACATGTCAGAATGTTCAGCTAATTGAGTGAGCCAATTGGGCTAATGTTTGTGAGTGCATAAAATAATTGCAGACAGGGCATAAACAGGTTTGGAACAAAATCAATTTGGCCTCCCTGAAAAATGTTAAGTATACTCCACGAGTGACACAGGAAGTGGGTGAGCAACATTTCCACCCACTGGCCCTTTTATGAACTTTGGAAACAGTTGGTGGGCCAGAATGTTGGGTCTGCATAACCCATTATATCTTCAGGATTACGCATTATTGGCTCCTGGAGGGGATTTCTTTAGCCCAAGGGACAATATTTTTTCCATGTACAAGTTGAAAAATCCAATCCAATATACCTCTCTTACTAAGTCCTTTAAAATCTGTAAACCCTGTTTGTGTATTTTACATTAATTTTTGCACCTGGGTTTTATTATGACATTTCTTAAAACCAGCTGTAATGCTGCAATATTAGCTCTTCTTGCTGTAGATTGCTATAGTATATGCTGACAGTGGCACTGGAGTTACTTCCTTTCCCCTGCTTCGTCTTATCCCCCTGTTCCCACCATCTTTGTTGGTGTGGATGTGGGATTGGGCTGTGGATAGAAGAGAATGGAGAGACACGAGGCATGGTTCTGTTCTCACTTACACTCAAGTAACTACACTGAAATCAGTGCTGTTACTCTGATCTATACCTGTGTAACTTAGAGTAGAATCAGGGCCATGTTCCCTTTCCTGAAGCCTCAGTAGCAGTAGTGATGTCATGGCATGGTACATAGGTCTGCGGTGAACATTCCTCTTCTAATTTATTTTCTTTAAAGTGGGAGAGAGATGTAGGTAATTGCTCAGAGTGTTCTAGGTGAGTCTGTGATCAGGTGGCATTTTCCTGAGCCGGTTTTTAGTATATCTTCCTAAAGCAGGTCCCTCTTGTCAACAGAATGTCATATAGAGGCAGAAAGTGCCTCTTACTATTAGCTCTTGCTATTTATTATTTGTATTCAGGTAGTGCATAGGGGCCCCAATCATAGATCAGGGCCTCCTTGTGCTAGGTGCTGTACAAACACAGAACAAAAAGAAGGTTACATCTCCAAAAAGCTTACAATCCAAATAAAAGATGAGCCACAACAGAGGATGCAACAAATAGATGCAGGAAGCACAAGGTAACACTGACACAGTTATGAATAGTGAGATAAGCAGTGGTCACAGCCTGCCAGCTGCCTAGCCAGTGCTGAGTTGTATGTAGCTCTTAGACTGAGGAGTACCTGCCAAACAATTCTGCTGCCACTTTGCAGCTTGGAAGTAGGGATGAAGGATTTCTTCCTCCCAGCCCTGAAGAAGCTACTCAGCATACAGCATGGGTGTTCAGGCACCAGACTGAAGATTAGGCTCTAGAGAATTATCTACTAGATTCTTACTTCCCAGTGCAATTTAAGGATCACTTTAATCACAGTGTCATATATGGAGGAACAGCTTTTGAGTTCATTAAAACCAGGGCTTTATTTGGCCCCAAGCATCTTAAATATATATGAGACTATAAAAAAAAATACTGTCCTGGGTGCTAAATATCACAATTCTGTATGACGTGGTGATTTTGTTATACATATTTTGTATGCAAAATGCATAGACACTTCAGTTTGTTGCAATAGACACACATTTTAAATCATATTGGAATTATTCCTTAATATGTTAGCTTTGTTTTGCAAAGAACCATCAGGATGTCTACATTCCTTAGTGAGTAACCATGCGGTGTTATTTGGTGACCCCTTTTCTGCTTCTCTTCTTCCCCTGCTTTGTCGGTCTATGATCCTCTCTCTGGGTGGGAATGTCCATTCACAACTGGCCCGGAGCAGTTCTTAATTTGTAATGAGAGAGACGCTGGGGCTCAAGCAATGATTTAATTTTAAATTTTAAACTTGTTATGACTTTGAATGTGTGGTTACCAAAGACAATAATACCGCCGCACATTCAGTCGTAAAGTGTTTATTTGAAAGAGTAGCCTACTGTACATACTAGTGTTAGATGTTTACAATCATGTATTCTACCAGGGCCATAACCAGGGCGCGGACAGCGGGGCAGCCACCAACGGCACAAAGACGAGTGGAGGGGCCAGAAAAATGGGGTGGATAAAAAAAACCTGGTAGGGGTTAGAGCTTTGCAGAAGGTCTGGGATAGCATGGGTCCTGTTACCATACCAGGCCAAACTTACTTCTGTGTTGCTGCTGGTGGCAGTGCTGCCTTCAGAGCTGGGTGTCCGGCCAGCAGTCACTGCTCTCTGGCCGCTCAGCTCTGAAGGCAATGCTCCTGCCAGCAGGGCTGGCTCCAGCTTTTCAGCCGCCCCAGCGAAAAAAAAAAAAAAATGGCCACCGCCGAAGTGCTAAAGCAAAAAAAAAAACGGCCGCCCCAGAATCCCCGGACTGCCGCCCCTTACAGGGCGCCACCCTAGGCACGTGCTTTGCTGTCTGGTGCCTGGAGCCGGCCCTGGCTGCCAGAGTGGGTGGCCTGGCATGGTAATGGGACCCATGGGATCCCAGTCCCGTTGCAGGGCTATCCCCCCTACTTTTTTTTCAGCCCCCCATTTTTCCACACCTTCCCGGCTTTGCACCCTGGGTGGCTGCCCTGCTTGTCCCATCCTGATTATGGCCTTTATGGATACAACTGTGCTGAGAATTTTAAGTAAAACACATTTCAGAGCAAAAAATAGAGATTTTTTACTTTCATAACTGACGTGGCGCAAGCGGCGAGGTGCTAGGGCTATGAACTGCCAAGCCTAGAGATACCGGGGCTCACCCCCAGCAAGTGTAACTCACACACCTTCTAGATATGGTGTTCTGTCCCATCTAGTGGCACCGAGACCACTTAGAGAGAGAGAGAGAGTTAAATGAGTCTGCTCTACAACGTTAGCTAATAGCCAGTTGGCTTTTAGCTCATGCAGTAGAGGCTCATGCACTAAACTACGGAGGTCCCAGGTTCAATCCTGCTCACCAACAACCAGGGTCTGTCGGTGCTACACAAGCCCCGACAGAAATTAAGCACTGGCCCTGAGTAAGAGGCAGCGTGTAGCTGCACTACCCAGGAGCAGAGCAGTGACTGAATTGTGACACTGAAGGTCACAATTTGGTCCCTGGTTCTCCCTTTGCTCCAGTTGAGAAGTCAATGGTACCAGGCATGGATTACTTTCCTCTCGGTGCCAGCTCCATCGTTGTTGGGGTGGCCTAGGTCTGCTTGTTGCCAGCCTGCTCCCTGCCTAGGAAGGTGAGTAGTGGCCTCATGGAGGCTGCTCTCGCCTCATGCTGTGACTTGCAGTATAGATAGCTTGTGCAGAGAGGGAAGAGTTACCTTATGCCCTCTTATTCCCCTACATAGTGCACGGGGCACGCCAGGATCTTGCTGACTAATATCTGAATGTAGATTCTGAGCTGTTCAGGGCAGATACTGAATCTTGTTTCTGTGACATTCTTAGCATGCTTTTGGGCTCTGGAAATCATTATTGATCATCATTATTATTTTCTCAAGAATCTTCAGCGTGAGCACAGAACTGTACCTCTCCAAAAATGATTGCAAAAATCAAATCACATTAAGAATTGCAGACCACTGGCAGCAGAAATGTAAATTTCTGCAAGGTGCAGATTTGTCAGTATACTCCATTTCTAGGACTTTGAGCAGTCCTAGAAATGGAGTATAAAACTGTAAAGAACCAGGTGCATGTGTGACTCCTATTACTTACAATGGGAAGTTTGCATGCATTCAGGAGATAATATATCCCCAAGTAACAAATATGTCCTTATAGATTTTTGATGCATATTCTGATTATTTGTATTTTCATCTTCATTATCTTATTATCTGTATGATGGGTGGTAAAGCATCTGGAGGACCCCAAAATATTTCCCCCATCCTGTCCCTAAGAAAAGGGCTTCTAGTTGAGAGGTGAGATGCTAGAACCCAGAGGAGCTCCTTCAGGGGCTCAAAGGAAGAAGGCAGAGCAGCTATTCCTAATTTCTAAGGAGCATATAAAGCATAATCTAGTGGAGAATGGCATCATAAGAACTAATGGCTGGAATTTAAAGCCAGGCAAATTCAAATTAGAAAGGAACAGTATTTTTTTTCTCCTAGCAATGAGGCTGATTAACCACTGAAACAAACTACCAAGGCCGGTGGTGGATTCTCCATCTCCTGATGACTCCCTATCAAAACTGGCTGTCTTTCTGGAAGATATGCTTTCATCACACACAAGTCATTGTGCCCAGTACAGGAGTAACTAGATGAAATAATATGACCTGTGTTACAGAGGAGGTCAGACTAGATCATACAGTGTGATGTTCTGATGTTTGAAAACCTGGAGAGGTTTTCAAAAAACATAGATACTTTTGTTTGGTTTGTTTTTCTTGTGAGCCTTGTTTGGAGTGAGAAGCCCAAAGATCTGAGGCCCTTTTGATTACTTTGCTTTGGCTCGCTTAAGATAAATAAGCTGACTTCTGTCCCAAAAGCATGATTTTTCCTTCTAGAGCAGGGGTCTCAAACACGCGGCCTGTGGGCCGCGGAGCTCTTCCCTGCGGCCCACTGGGCTCCCCGTGCCCCCCCCCTAAAAATATTATTTTTTTTTACCCCCAGGCAGTTCCCGCTGCCAGACAGTTGTTCTGTGAAGTGGGGGTGGGGCCGGGGGCAGTGAGGGGGTGGGGTCAGTGATGCGGCCCTCGGGCCAATGCACTAGTCCTCATGCGGCCCTCGTGGTAATTTGAGTTTGAGACTACTGTGCGAGAGTGTCCTGTTTTTTTGTAAAAACAACGAGGAGTCCGGTGGCACCTTAAAGACTAACAGATTTATTTGGGCACAAGCGTCTGTAGGTAAAAACCCCTCTTCTTCAGATGCATGGACTCCAATCTGAAGAAGTGGGTATTTTGCCCATGAAAGCTTATGCCCAAATAAATCTGTTAGTCTTTAAGGTGCCACCGGACTCCTCGTTGTTTTTGTGGATACAGACTAACACGGCTATCCCTCTGATACCTGTTTTTTTTGTGAGGAGGACTTTGGACTAGGGCTCTGTCATGCGATCATTTACACTCTGTACATAACTTGCTGTGACAGAGGTACCACCTGGCATCTACATTTTCTTCAGTGCTGAGAAAGACAGTCAGAAATTCCCTACAATTCACTGGATGCTTATTTTAAACTAAGCAAGTTACTTCAAAGGAGATAGAGCCATATTTTCAAAAAAGTTAGATTTCTAGCTCCCATTAAACGTGATCCAGTTTTTCAGATGTTTCAAACTCCAGCAACTCCGCATTGTGACATGTGTGGCCAGGTCTTCAAACAAGCTATACTACACTTAGCAAATATTGCTTTCCCTGAAGCGTGCTTGAATATCTTCGACTATGGAAATAAATCCTCCCCAGCCAAGAGTTAGGGATTTTTTGGCAAATAAACTAGAAATCTCAAGAAGAGTTAAAAAATACTCCCTGTACCTTTGCCATTTTGAAAATCATCTAATTGTTACAAGAGGGGTAGCCGTGTTAGTCTGGATCTGTAGAAGCGACAAAGGGTCCTGTGGCACCTTATAGACTCTATAAGGTGCCACAGGACCCTTTGTCGCTTCTAATTGTTACAAGTAAATCAGCTCAAATTAAGTGGAACATTTACATGCAGATAGTGAATAAAGTCATAATAAGCAACTAGTCGTAATACTTTGCACTTTCATCTGAGCGCCTCAAAGCTCTTTGCAATCTACAATGAATTAAGACCCAAAGCGTGCCCGTGAGAAATAGGGACAGTGTCCCAATTTTACAGATGGAGAGACTGAGGTACAGAGGGCTTAATTCCCCCATGGAATAACCCTCATTGACTTAGTACCCTGTGGTGGGAGAATCGCGGCCAATATGTTTGAAAGGCTTGCCCACTATAAAGTGGTGCTGATTGCAGTGTAAATGTCTCCAGTGATGGTCACACAGCAAAACCATGGTCAAGCAGGGAACAGACCCCAATTCCCAGTACAGCCTGCTGGCTCCCCGGGCTGTGCTTTAACCTAGAAGACCATCCTTTTGCTTCTGTTCTAGTAACTTATATTTTATCAAACTGGAATCACCCTTCTGTGCTATGCTGCTTCTTTTTTTTTTTTTGAGTGAATAAATGAAGTGTTGGGTTGTCCTCATCTAACACAGCATCCTAGCAATCTACCCCTGGACATCTGGTGGGCACAAAATATTCAGCTTGTCACAGTAGGAAAGCATTAGCTAACAAAGCATTCACTGTAACATCAGGCAGATAGGGGACCCTCAGTCTGTTAATTTCTCTCAACCAAGGAGAGAATACAGGCTAGAACCTCCCTTCTCCAAACATCCTAACTCCTGTTTGGTGGCATAAATAACATCCCACAACTTTCAAACATAGATTTTACAGTGTGGGCTCCTGGTCACAGACTCATGGACACCCATTTTCCTGCTCCCTGTGAGTGAAGTAACAGCCCTTTCAAATCCCCCAGCAGTTTGCCCAGTTCAAAGACATATTTTTTCACAAGCACAAAGATTTAGTTCTTCTCGGGACTGATGGGAAACATTCTGCAAACAGCAGGAGCTGTAATAACACTATGCCTCACAATTCTGACCTCCTGCGTCCTGTGCCCTGAATGAGACACCTTTACTTGGTGCTGAAAAATAAAATCTGACAGATGTAGAGTACACCTCGTGTGCAACTGGCTTCTAGCTCAGACACAAGCTGCTAGTGTGGCTAGTGAATAGAACAGGGGACTAAGTTTCAGCAGTCCTAAGTGCAGCTACAGCACTTGCTGTGTGACCTTGGGCAAGGTATTGAACCATTTAGGTGAAATTCTGGTTTTGGGGGGTGTAGTTGTAATGTCTGATGTATGGTGCTTAAAGGCATTCTGCCTGCATGGTGGGGGTGGGGGTGGGGGTGGTGGAAGAAACAGCCACCTCAAAGGTGTGTGTGTGTGCATGTGTGTGTGCACAGGAGTGGAGTAGGTTTTGGGCACTCGCAGGTATGCAGAGCCCTTACTATAATTGCAACTAGCTGGTAGCTCTCTCTTGGTCCAAGAAACACTACTGGACATGCGAGCCCATCTCCCATGCTCTCAGTGTCCCCTCTTGAGCAATGGCATTTGCATGGTTCTTCTTGCACATGCTGGCTAGGAAAAGTAGGCAGAAAGGCTCCCTGTATAACGTTTCCATTCTAAAGTGCCCCCGTAGAGACAGTCAGACTGTAGCTTTCCGTGACTCAATTTACCAAACTGTAAAATGGGGATTTATTATATTTTTAATGCATGCTATGATTTGCTCCTAGTAAACTACATTAATTGCATGAGTGAAAGTCATGAGCACTGCACCATGCTGAGCAGGGAACAGGGTACAATACAGATTTAGAAGCACACACACATTGTCCTAGATATCTTTCTACATCAAAAGCACACTGTGGCTGAGGGACTGATTAATAAATTAACAAATCTTTTCTGGAATGAACTAGATGAGTGGAGAGTAAGACAATGCAATTTTTGGCTATCCCTAGAGCAGGGGGGGTCTCAAACTTCATTGCACCACAACCCCCTTCTGAGAACAAAAATTACTTCATGACCCGAGGAGGGGGGACCCAAGCCTGAGCCAAAGCCTGAGCCCCGCCGTCCTGGGGGTGGAGCACAAAGCTAAAGCCCAAGAGGCCAAAGCCAACGCCCAAGGGCTTCAGCCCCAGCAGGGGGCCTGTAACCTGAGCCCCGCCTCACAGGACTGAAACCCTCGGGCTTTGGCCCCGGGAAGTGGCGCTTGGGCTTTGGCTCTGGTCCCTGGCCCCAGCAAGTCTAAGCCAGCCCTGGTGACCCCATTAAAATGGGGTCACAACCCACTTTGGAATCCCGACCCACAGTTTGAGAACCACTGCCCTAGAGGACAGCGGACATGGAGGGAAGCAGACATTTTAACAGGAGTCTTAGTAACCTATTGAGGTATGTGTCAGCAGGTGTTGTGTCTTTGGTCTCTGGGCTATTTGGGGCTATGCTAGGTGACTGTGCAAGGCTGGCTTGCAAACATTGTCAAGAAGTAGAACTAGGAGCTAATAAATCACTGAACCCTGCATCAAGTGTTACCCACCTCATCCTTGCAGAGCTCTGCTCACTCACATCTCACCTCTCACTACTATTACATGTATGAGCATTAGACTTTTCACATAATACCTAAGAATGCTATTTCCTCAATCAACTAACACCAGACTTGCAGCAGTTATGAGCATACAACAACCATCAGTTGGGAGAAAGGCTTGAGGCCATGTGTAACACCCTCAAAAGTTGGAACCATTGAGATCACAAATGACTGTGTTTAAATTTTTTGTGCCCCCCATGCTCCCAATATGGTTGGCGCCACTCCATCTTGCAAAAAAGGGACAATTTCTATGACTACATCAGGTCTAAGTCTGGTCCAAGGCAGGTAAAAGGTCTGGTCATCATGGATATGAAATCTGTGTGATGTGTCTGACTTGGGTTCAAACTTATCTAAGCAGCGTGTCTCCATTTTGTTCTTTTGGAGTTAAACTATTTCTAGAGTGAGTCCTCACAGCCTTTACATATAAGTGCATGATAACTGTTCTTGTGTTTTGCTGGGGTTATTAATTTTCCTTGTGATATGTCTGCTAATCTTTCATTATCTAGTCTGTGCACTTGTGATATCAAATGCAGCTAATTTAATTTATTTGTGCATTGTGTCTTCTAGGTTTCATTTTCCAAAAGTTAGAATGACTTTAAGTTTGCTAAAGAAAGAGAAACTGCAATAATAGACTAGGGACCAGGTCAGTCCTAGATTTCTCCAAAAGCTTAGTGACTAAGTGAGGGAATAATGGTAATGTTGTGCGGTAAATGTTGTTATAGGCAGTTTGTTATGACAGGCCCATTTACGTATGGTGAGCCATTAAGTTAATCTGCATTTCCTCAGGGTTCTATTTGTGGCACTCATGCTAGTTTATATTTATAGGTTATCTTCTAGTCCTGTCTGTATTACGTGTCTCTCTCGTTGATGACTGGACTTGAATATTATTTAGCTTTCTTAAACTGAATACCGACAAGATGAAACGTTTGCTGATTGGCCCACTTCAGGGAAGGCCTCTGTATTTCTCCTGGATTGTTTCTATTAATGGCTGTCCTGCTTTAGTGGTGTTTGGACATTATGCTGACTAGTTGTTGATCTCCTACTGCCCCTCTCCAACTTCCACAGTGCTGCTGCTGCTGCATCACTCTCCTTGCTCACTGGATTCCTCTCCATCCATCCTCCTGTTCTCTCTGGTCTTTCCTTTCCCCCCTTCCCATCTCTCCTTTTCCCTTTGGTCCTACTAACTCATCCACTTCATGACATTCCCTTTATCTCTATCCCATTAATTCCCTGCACAAAAACAAATCATATTAATTTTAATATTAACATAACAAGCAGTTTCAAGATACTCACTGAACAGTTGATTAAATTCATTAACTTGTATCTGTAAATTTGTACCATACTCTCCCTACCTGCTCCTCTCTGTTTGCCGTACCATGTTGGGTCAGGTCAGCATATAGGGCCCAGTTCTGTACATATGAATGTGGGTGAGATGAATAATTTTATGTACGCAGGTAGTCTGATTGAGTTTAGTGGGATTAATCATGTTTATAAAATGCATTAGTGTTTGCATGTTTGAGGCCTTACTTTGTAAGTTTTTTGGGGAGATTAAGACAATAATTTTTATGTCTCAAGTATCTACCATACTCCGAGTGCTAAATATTTAATAACTAAAATGGGTCAGATTATTTTGTCCTTAATCAAGCAAATATTAAGGACTACAGCAATTGGCCCATTGGTTATATCTTCAGCCCCAAGTCATCCTTTGCGCTTTGTATAAACTAAACACACACTTTGTTGAGGTAGTGTGGCCTAGTGACTAGAGGACTAGACTGACTCGGGAGATCTGGGTTCTATTCTTGGCTCTGCTATTTGTGTCCTGGGTCTCCTTAGGCAAGTCACTTCACCTATCTGTGCCTCAATTTCCCCATCGGTAAAGTGTGGAAAATGATATTGACCTTCTTGGTAAAGCACTTTGAGATCAACGCATTGAGCATATAAGAGCAAGGTATTAATTATTATCGTTTTGTGCCCATAGCTCTTTACTATCTCTGGAATATCTCACCCTTCAAGATACAGATCACATTTCAGAGTCAGTGAGGAATTTTCCCGCTGTTATGCAGTATGTGGAATTGGCACATATATTATTTGGAGTTTTCTATTCCCCTGAATGAACAACTACTCATCTTTGATCCAGTCTGGTACATTCTATGGACTCCAGCCTGCAAGTGCTCTTCTAGCAGAACTTCCATTGGCTCCAGTGGGAGTCCTCCACAAAGAGTGCTCACAAGATTAGTTCCCCTTTTTCTATGTAACCGATGTAACTGAAGGATCTAACCAATGTCCTGACCCAATACCAAGACTCTAATCCACGATATCATAACTTTCCATTTGGGACTACTTTAATTCAGTAGTAATCGCAGTTCTGACTAGTTCTTTCCATTGTCTACAGCTAGTACTTAACCAAAAGAAGGCTGAGGGGAGATATGATTGCTCTCTTTAAATATATCAGAGGGATAAATACCAGGGAGGGAGAGGAATTATTTCAGCTCAGTACCAATGTGGACACAAGAACAAATGGATATAAACTGGCCATCAGGAAGTTTAGACTTGAAATTAGACGAAGGTTTCTAACCATCAGAGGAGTGAAGTTCTGGAACAGCCTTCCAAGGGAAGCAGTGGGGGCAAAAGACCTAACTGGCTTCAAGATTAAGCTAGATACGTTTATGGAGGGGATGGTTTGATGGGATAACATGATCTTAGTCAAAGGTCAATTAATTGCCATCAGTGGTAAATAGGACCAATGGTCAATGATGGGATGTTAGAAGTTACTACAGAGAACTTTTTCCTGGGTGTCTGGCTGGTGAGTCTTGCCCACATGCTCGGGGTTCAGCTGATCGCCATATTTGGGGTCGGGAAGGAATTTTCCTCCAGGGTAGATTGGCAGAGGCCCTGGAGGTTTTTTGCCTTCCTCTGCAGCATGGGGCACGGGTCACTTACCGGAGGATTCTCTGCATCTTGAAGTCTTTAAACCATGATTTGAGGACTTCAATAGCTGAGACATAGGTGAGAGGATTATTCCAGGAGTGGGTGGGTGAGATTCTGTGGCCTGCATTGTGCAGGAGGTCAGACTAGATGATCATAATGGTCCCTTCTGACCTTAAAGTCTATGAGTCTATGAGTACAAAACTTGGCAGCTAAACTGTTCACCAGATGCAGGACCTCCAATCATCTTAATCCAATGCTGAAAGCACCTCACTGGCTTTCAGTTAGAATAGCAGATCAACTTTAAGATTCTTTTGCTCACTTACACAGCATTGCTTGGCCTTGCTCCACCTTATTTCAAAGTTCCCTTCTCTCCCTACTGTCTCAGGAATAAATTGGACTACAGACATTGAGGGTCTTTTAAGAGTGACCTCCAACCTTTTTGTTATCTAAGCTTGACAGGCCTGTGAATCTAGCTCAGGTTTAGTTAAGGAAAAAATAGAGAGAAAGAATTAATCAAACACTTAACATTTTGGTGTTAAGTATTTCACTTGAAAACGTGGGAATGGGATTGGGGGTTTTCTTTTTTGAATGTTTTGGATCAAATTCTGCTTTCTTCATTGCATAGGCAGCCATGGTCTAGGAAGTGAGGGAAATTAGGATACGGACAAACTCATTCTACACAGAAATCAATGAAGAGAGCAGGAGGCCGTGAACTACAATTGAAGTATCAGCCATTTTGTATTTTATTTTAGTTCAATACAACATTTTAAAGAACTTATTTTTTTCCCTTGTTAAAACAAATGAGGGCTGGGAATTTTAAATGAAGAACAATAATTTGTCCCTCGCCTATGCCTCTCAGAACCAGTGTTGTGCTGACACCCTTTCTGCTTACCTGCCTACCTTCTTCAGCACATGCTTTGTCCCAACCGTGGTCTCTAGGATGAAGGATTTTGTGACAGATGGTTCAATGAGACATTGCAACTCTAACCAGTTTTTATGATCTCCTCCCTTCACTTTGATGGCTCTTTTATTGATTTTCAGACTACATTTAATTTAATTTATATATATATATATAATTTCAGTTAAAGAAGAAATTAATGGGATCCAAGTTAGGAAGTAGTAGTATTTTCAGGCTCCCTCTGGACCTGATTCTGCAGTCCCAATAAAATGAAACTTCCATGGGAGTTTTCCCTCTCTGGGTACTGCAGTATTAGATCCTGAGGGTATATCTAAACTGCAAAAAAGCCACTCATGGCAATGAGTCTCTGAGCCCAAGTCAACTAATTTGGGCTCACTGGGCTTGTGCTACAAGGCAAAAAATGGAAGTGTAGATGTTTCCATGTGGGATGGCGCCTGGGCTCGGAGACCTCCCTCCCATCCCTTCCCTACTCTCAAAGTCTGGGCTCCAGCCCAAGCAGGACCATTTACACTGCTACTTTTAGCCTTATAGTGCAAGCCCCAGTTAGTTGACCTGGTCTCTGAGACTCGCTGATGCATTTTTTTTTCAGTGTAGACATTCCCTTCGAAAGCCAGCAACATCCCAGTGTGTTGACTACAATATAACATCAAAATAATTGCTAAAAGCAATGCGAAGGGCCAGAATCTGCACTTCATAATTACACCACTGTGACCAAGAGTAGACACTTGATCTCAGAGTTTTTATTTCTTCGGCATTGGCTTCAGCTAAATTCATTTGAATTTCCAAGCCTTACAAACTTGGTGAATTAAAAACAATCAAGCTTGCTTCCTGATTTCCTCTAGGCTCTATTTATAATTTCCATAAGCCTTCATTACCTCTGTTCTACAGTAGCCCATTCTTTGAACTAGAAATGTCACATTCTAACTATGATTACTGAAGAAATTATTTCTGTATTGACATCATAGCTAGACAGTTAAGTAGCCTTGGTAATAAGACAGTACAGCTGTTAGAGAGTAGTCAGTGTAATAAAAGCCACTTTGTTTTAGCCTTCATTTTGGTAAATATTGGTGAACTGAAATTATATGTACATTTATTATGTGTGAATTGGTTTATTTTTAAAAATGTGAACATTTCTGGGAATGACACATTTCCCAGATTTGGGTGTCAAAACCATTATTGATGGTACATTTTATTTAAAAGAATAGCCACCCTATATATTGTATCTCATTAAATTACTGAACAGTCTCCCTGCATTTTGATCTTTTTCTCTGCTCCATTTATGCTGCAAATTAGGAGTGAACAAAAAGTTTGTAGTGTTTTTTGTCTACAAGACTGGTAATCTTTTCTTCTTCATTTATCTTGACAGGTAGCTCAATTCGAATGACATTTAATTAGATTGTAAACTAAAGCAATTACACAAATTACATCAATAGCAAATTACATACATATTGTGTGTTGCTTAATTTGCAGAGGTAAACTCACGTTTTTTGCCAGTTAAATATTCATCTTGCTAAAGAGAAAGCACTGTGATTGCACAGTTTTCTTTTTTAAACTGAATTCTAATCTAAGATACACAAATGGAAATTGAAGGTCCCCCTACTGAATTTGCTGTGGCACTCAAGCAAAGATGTCCAATATTGGGTTTTCCACCTGAGCAGTATTAAGTGCCCATTTGAAAGGTTAAACACAAACCCATAGCTTTCATCTTTCTATTGGAGAGATGAGGTTGTTTTATCTCTGTGAAAATAATGCTAAGAATCTATACTGAAGATTCATTAAAAGTAAACTACAACTTTTTTGCTTAGCTCAGCAATCTGAAAGTTCATAAATAAAGGAGCACTTTCATTGACACCAGCAATGTAAAATCCCTTAATCAGAGACAATGAAAAACCATCTCAACCAAAGCCTTCATTCTACTTTAAATAGTGGGACTGATCCCTGGACCCACTGAAGTCAATGGAAGTTTTGTTGTTGATTCAAATGCAGTATAGTGCTCATAATCATAACACACGTCTTTGAGAGCTCCATTGCCTACCTACCATAGGCAAATGGGAAGCTTTCTGTGTCACAGAAAGGGCCGCAACTCATCATGCTGTGCAGAGTTTAAGCTTTTGGGGGCGGCGGGAGGGGAGTTTAAAGTACATTTCTAGCCCTTATGTTTGTGCAGAAAACTCAGTCTGCCTGAGGCACTAGACAGATAATGTCACCGCTGCTCAGAGATTGCCAAGAATAAAATTAACA
The DNA here is from genome assembly GCA_033296515.1 of Macrochelys suwanniensis. Lineage (NCBI taxonomy): Eukaryota > Metazoa > Chordata > Testudines > Chelydridae > Macrochelys > Macrochelys suwanniensis. Next base: position 81,562,388 of record CM065777.1, read on the forward strand.
AGACTATGATCCGTTTTACTGCCGCTACTCAGGATCCTATGAGGAAGTGGGGAAAAAGACAATAATTATCTCAATTTCTCTCTGTTGCTTAATAAAGTTATGAGTCACAGCACAGGCTGGGAGGGAGTAGGGCTATTCACACATGAATAAAACTGACATGGGGTTTTCTCCATTCACTGCCATTGCACCTCCTTGTGGCTCATCTGGGGATTAGCTCACCACAGGTTTGATGCCTCTCTTACGGTTTCTCAGCCTCTGGTCCCATTCTCTCACTCTATGGCCTCTCTCATGCTCCACAAGCTGCAGCACCTCCTTTTTGTGGTTTGGCCCTTTGGTCAGGTCACTATAGTTTCCCGCCTTGCACGGTATCCAAGTCTGTCTAAACAAACTGCCTCAGACAGTCTTCAAAGTCCACTGCCCCATCTGTAACACTTCCCCAGTGGCTGGTAGGGAACCCAGGCCCACCCTCTACACTGGGTGCCAGCCTAGGGACCCGACAATCAGCAGCTAAGGTCCATGCGGTCTCACCCTTGCTGCTGTTTTCCCTAGGCTTCTTCCTACTCCTTTCTCTCAACTGTGAGGAGTGACTGCCAACGCTCTGCTTGCCCTCCTGGGGGCAATGTCTGCTGTCCCAGGCTCTGCAGACCAGGGTTCTAGACCCATGATTCATGAACTGGGGAAGATAAGTGTTTGGCTGCCTAGTTCACAAGCGGGGCTTGAGCCAGTAGGTATGCTCAGAGGCTCTCTAACTCCACACCAAACAGTGGGGGGGGGGGGAGGGGGCACTCACTTGAGAAGGGGCAGATCCCTGTTCAAATCTTTTCTCCTCATCAGGACTTGAATTGGGCGTCAGTCTCCTGCATCTCAGGTCTGTACCTTGAGCACTGGGCTAAAGGTTATAAGGGAGGACATGCTTGTTCTGCCTACTCCCCAGCAGTTTTGTGGAGTTAGGTGGCCTCTGAGAATGCCTACTGGCTCACAACCCAAATGAGACTTAGGCGGCACTTACATTCATGAATCACTCTCGGATTTAGGCTGGAGATAGTTGCTTGGACACCTAGAGAGAGGCAGCAGTGCACATGTTCAGAGGCAGAAACACAGGAACAGAGGGAACTTTTGCTGCAGCGATGTAGGTGCTAAGCAAGTTTAGGTGCTTATAGGGTTAGCTGGCAACTGAGTGGGAGTTTTGTGGATTGCAATGGGGCCTAAAAACAGGACTAAAGTACCCAAGTCCCTTTGTGGATCTGGGCCTCTGGGCTTCAGCTCCTTATTCATAAAATGGGGATAACAGCACTTCCCTACCTCATGTGACATTGTGAGGATAAATAAAGATTGTGAAATGCTCAGATGCTAAAACAACAGTGGCCATACAAGTACCGTGGGTAGATAGAAAGATCGAAGCTGTGCACAATATTTAGGGACAGGACCATGATAAGAAGTCCAGCAGCACCCTCCCCTTTCTCAGTAGCTAGGATCTAGCTGGTGCCTCCTCTGCTTACCACCTTCTGTATCAGCTATTGATTAGTAGGTTCAGCTTCTAGCTACCGTGAGAATTGCACAGCCATATTGGGGCTTTTAGCAATTGACTACTATTATGCTAATGTGGCAAATGATGCCACTTCTTAAGATAGCTGCCAATGTAACTGACAACTTTGTTTTCAAATGCGTTTCATAACTTATTTGATCATACTATGAAGCATGAATCCTGCTTTCTTACCAACCTCTAAATTAGTGGGCTCAGCTGCTATTTCCTTTCAGCTATGCTTTAACATCTCCATTTTCCCAAACATTTTATATTATAATTTATTGAAAATATCATCTTGTGATAAAAATCATATATCTATCTACATATGTCTATATATAATCTATTTGTTTATTTGATATTTTCAAGTTAGTAAGCATGGAATTACAAAACAGAAAGGTCTGCCTGTGCGTATTTCTGTCGTAACGGTACCAGAATGGTTGTAAGTGCTGCAAAGAGAAATGATAATAAAAAGTAAAATGGTCTGATTTAAAGAAACAAAATTATCTATCGTTCTGGTCAAATAATTGTATTTAATTTTGAAAACCTCATCCGTTGCAGATGTTTCCAGACTGTTACCCTTCCTCAATCCATATGGAAAACAAAATACCATTCAGTAACAGAGGCTGATTTAGAGATGGGGTTGGTTCCAATATAAACAGTTCTTGGCTAGGCATTCTTCGTAAAAGTGCACAGTCATTTTTACCATATAAAGTGGGAAACACAAAGCCTTAACTTAAAAGGCATTCTTTCCCACAAAGGCGAGGAGCTAAAACGTTTTAGCTGGCTGCAAGCTAGCTAAAGATAATTTAATACCAATCCTCAGCACTAATTTATTTTTTCTACAGCTAGTAAGTATACAACTTGTTGTAATATATATGCACAGTGGCAAACAGAAATACTGCTGTTTGGCAATGCAGATGGTCCAAACCTCTCTTAACAAATGTCCATTTTGTTTCCCTTGAATAAACTAAAAGAAAGATGTAAATAATTTTGTGTCATTCTCTTAAAAAAAGAGAAATGAATAATTGAGTCATTTTTTTTTCATGTTAGTCCATAGGACAAGCTAGACGTAAAACTACAGTTATCAACTACATGCTTACAACCCCCACATTTCCAGATGTCCAGGACCACTGAAGCAATATATATATAAGCAATATATATTTTCAAAGGCTAGTATGCCTAAGAGGCATTTACTGCAGGTATTATTGTATTTACCATGAGAACACTGGATAACAAGAAGGTAAAACCCAAGGAAGGCCACATGGGTGACTGAAATTTTGTTTAGAGTCGCTTAATTATTTAACCAATAGATAAGATAGCTATTGAAAGGCCGGTAAGCACCAAATGGAAGCCACAGTGCAAAACATTAAAAGACACACACAGTCAAAAATTCTAGTATGAAGGCTACCGCACTAGAGATGTAATCAGTTCCTCACTGGCTCAAAGAAAGGGTGAAAGGGAATATCACATTCAAAAGTAAACAAACAGCTCCTCAACTAACCTGTTTTTCTTCCCCTCAGAAATAAACAAAATAAAGGAAGGTGCCCATAGAAATCAGGAATAAACCATTGTGGACTTGCAGCATGCCCTGAAAGTGATTAGTCAAGGGAATTTAGGGGACCTATGGAGCCCTCCCCTCATTATTCCACTAGGGGGTGGGGGTTTTCCTTTGTGTAAAAGACCAAGTAGCCCAGCCCAAACCTGGCAGATTCTATGGGATCTGCAGGGGGCTAGATCCACTGCATGAAGCCCTGTGACTTCGCCTTCCCTTCCTCCCACCTCCCTGGCAGCATGGTTCCGATGGATCTGTGTCCCCAAGGACTCCCCCAGACTCTATAATTCCCAGGCTGTATAATCTTTCCCAGGGAATCTATGTGGTATAGAAGGGGAAGATGCGTCATGCTCCTCCGAGCCTGCTTGTTCCTGAGCAACCCCAGACTCCACAGTGAGGTTTACACTGGATCTGGAGGAGGGCAAACATGGTGCTGAGGAGGTGACAGAATTCCTCTTCTGCATGGAATGGGGGAGATCCATGAATGGCTGGTTCTCTCTGAGTGGGCAACTAGAAGGTATTGTATTGGCCCTGGGAGGAGTTCCCCCCAAAAGCATCATCGACTGAAAAAGCTTTGCCCCTGCTCTAGTCATGACTTAACCTGTGGTCTGACCAGCCCTAACCAGTTATGACTGGCTCACAGCAAAATCAGGCAAGAGGAAGTTTCCTGCTCCTCCCTCATCCCATCCCCTTCAACCTCTACTAAAAGTGATAGGAATCATAGTAGGGGGATAATAAACAGACTATGTCGTGGAACCAAGGTTTGTTACAGGTTGACTCAACCAAAATGGCAAAAACAATCCAGACACTTTAGCTAAAAATGATCAGTAAAGAAAAGGTTAATCCCATTTAAAATAAAAAAGACCTCACATCTTTTGGCTTCTTGGTGTTTAGAAATACTGGGTTAATGATGCAACATCTATCTATCCATCTGCTAATTTACACCCTCTCCCCGCCAACCTCCCAGCTAGTCCTCTTTTTAGCTTCCTGCCTCCCAATCCACTGGGTCCTCCCCATCTGACATTCCACCCAATGTGTCACCCTTCCCTTTTGTTTAGGCTCTGCTGCTCTGCCATACACTCACTTGCTGGGTCTACTTGACACCCTTCCCATCTGATATCTATGGGGAATACCAGCAGACAGGTCATCCTTGGCTAATTAGTGCAAGGGTGTAGGGGTGAAGTGTATCTCACAACTTACAAATCTTAGCTAAAATTATTGGTTTTGACAGAGTTTGTTGCAGTAGATTTAGTTTGTTGATTAATTATAGAAACAAATTTGGAACTAGCATTTTGTTATGTTAAAAGAACACCATGAAAGTGTTCTTCATCATTTAGAGGCCAATCAGAGTCTTTCCACTGACTTCCAGAGGCTTTGGAGCAAGCCCTCCCAAATAATGTTTAATTACTGTTGTGTATAACACATTGTAAGCTGGGAATTGAAATCTGCTTTCATACCTAAATGTGTTTTCCTCCATTGTTTGTTGTTGTAAAGGTCAGATTTGGGATGAGTGCTGTGCTTCTGACACTACTTTTTTGTTTGTTTTCAGAAAAACAGAGCCCTGGTGCATTTGTTTTGAGAAACGAAACATCTAAATAATTATTTGGATATTTCAAACAAATATGAACAACAAACAAGATCAAATTTAGTGCATTCTTTCATCAGAAAACAATTCAAATTGCTCAATATATACATTTGGAATGCTAGGATAATATTTGGTGGTCTTTTTTTTTTTTTTTTACAAAGAAAGAGACATCAAGAAGAGAGGATTATAAAACTGGTGGATTGGTAAGGTTACAGCTTGCATTAGAATCAGAATGTCAGATCCAGACACTCCTGAATTTGGGTGGTGTTTATAAATGAACTGGGATCCTGATCCAAATATTGCAATCAATCTTAATTAAAACCCAGATTGGAATGTCCCTAAACTATAAGGGGTTTAAAATCTGGATCCAGAATAAAATTTGAGCCCACCTCTCCCATCAATATTTAGGCATATTAGTCACAAATCACTCAGATTAAAGGTATTGGTCATATTTTTACAGCTGCTGAGCAACAAAAATTCCAATTAGAATCATGGCAGCTGTGGTTGCTTGGCACCATTTAAAATCAGGTTATATCACTCTCCCTGACATGCTGATCCTTGTATTGCTTCCCATGCCCATTAATAAAACTGGACCTTTAATTCCTTCTAGTCCTTCCCATGCCCATGAATAAGAGTGGACATAAAACTCCTTGTATTGTTTGTGTGCCCCTGAATAAGTCTGAGCATTTTACTGGTACTTTCCCAAAATTTGGTTAGCGGCAGTAAAGTTTAGCTCATATTATTTTGCTGGTTACATTTTAAGCACAGACTCTCACCTTCTTGACTAAACTTGAAACACACAACTTTTCCCACTATCCACTCAGTCCTCTAATTCCATTTCCTTCAGCTTTCCATGATTTAAGGGATTTGGGGCTGGCTGCTTAACTCCTGCAGCTGATTTTCATTAAAACTTTGATGAGAAACTTAAGTTGGAAATGCAAACATCTGCAGTTAAACATCCTCATCATTAATAGACTTTTCTCAGAACATAACCCTGACACACCAGGAACACACAGCAGCAAAAAATCCAAATTACCCATTATGGTAGTTAAGCTAACATAACCCTTAAGGGTCTGAAATCAAACTCATTACAAGATCTGCTTTTTGCACAGTGAGATGCAACTTCCACTAGTCAAAAAAATGTAAAGATCTTTGTCAGGTTAAAAACCCTTTTGGTTTGTTTCAAATGGACGCATACAATAAGCAGGGATCAAACTGTGTTTCCGCCAAAACAGTCCCTAAGTCTTTCCATCCCAATTTTTATTGCTGGGAATGGCTCTTTTGATTATGGTTACTTTGAGGCCTGCATTTTCAAGTGACTAGTGATTTTTGAGTACCCCAATTTTTGAATACCTAAATTCAGATGCCTGATAAAGGGGCCTGATTTTCAGAGGGGTTCAGCTATTTTTGGTCCAGCTATTTTTGGTCATCACTTTATAAAAAATCAGGCCTCTTTAATTGGGTACCCAAAATGAAGCATCCAAAATATCACTAGATCCTTTTGGGAACTTAGGCCAAAGGATATTGTTGTAAGTCAGATATGGGAATGAACTGCTGTCAAATACATCATTTCATCATTATTTGAAGGTGCGGGCTTTTGTTGTCAGGCCAGAACTTTATAAGAAGTACTACTCTTCCTATTTTGATGGCAGTCATTGGCTCCTTTTGCCTTGACTACTGTAAGCTTTTCCTCACGGGACCTCTTTCTCCCATGGCACCTTTCTGCTCGCTAGCTACCAAAAATGCTGTTACTGAAAGTAATCTCCTTTCCCTGTCACTCCTATGATATCACCCCTACTCTCCCAAAACCCAGAGTTGGCTTCCTCTCCTACTGCAGCAAGTTCAGTCACCTTTGTCTGTATTGTTAAGACCCATGTAATTACATTACTCCCTATGTCTCTGCTGTCAGTGCATCCTATGCTGCCTGTTGCTCTTCTCAGGTCTGTCTCTATACTGCTCCCTTCATCTCCCACTGTCAGCTTCCTCCCTTCTTTCCTGCCATTCCCCATGTTTGGCATACACTCTGTCTTTTCTTACTAAATAGTCCCACATCACTCCTTCGAATCCTTCCTTACAGCCCCATTCTTCCACTAATCCTTCCTACACTGAGCTCCTCAACAGTGTTGGGCCCCATTCACCATTGCTCTGCACCTTATATAATCATTAACATCAGTGCCTGGTAGATGTAAAATGTTATCATTCTGGACTGGCAGCATTTTACCCTCACATTGCACTGGGTTAAATAACTATACCAGGTTCAGAGCAATGCTGAATCATGGCCATAGTCTCCATTCAGACACCTGAACTATTGTCTAATGTTTAATGTTTGCCTGTCTTAGATTACAAACAATTCCAGTGTCTTGCAAAGCACTGTTCACATTTATGGGGCTGTATAAATGAAAACCATTGAAAAATACAACCACAGAGCTCAAAAGAAATCTGCTTGTCAGTCTGTAGATCAAATTCTAACACATATTCTACTTACTTTTAAAAGGTTTTTATTTCATGTTGATAACTAACTACCTCTTCACAGAGCTGAATCCTGATTTTTCATCTTTTCTGGGTTGTTACTAGAATAGAGATGGGTCCACACTATGCCCCAGACCTGGACACCCCAAAATCACTGTGTGAAATATGACTCTAGACCAAGGTCTGACTTTTGCAAAAGGTGTCTGACTTTTGTAACTGTCCAAGCCATAACCCCAATCATTCTAAAACCCTGATGTATTCAATAATTGGCTGCCTATTTTGAGGTTTGAGTCCTTGGATCCCGTCTCTAAGCAGAACCTTTCCAATAAAATATTTTAATTTTTTTATATTTGGCAAAAATAATCCCTGGCCTAAATCCATTAACTTCAGCATAGTCACACAAAGGATTAATTTGGTCCAGTGCAAACTGCTCTCTCTCCATATATACCTCCCTTCCTGGATTGTGACACTTTCCCCCTCACCTCATTCATGAGCTAGGGAATCTAAAATTCTTGGAAGATTTGAATAAACCACTAAAAGTTCTGATGCTTTTTAGCATGTTTTTCATACCTATCTTCCTAACCTGCCTATGAACAGCAGTGTCTAGGCTAAGTCTCAGAAACAGAATCCCAGAGACCCTACTTATACTCATGCTTACTTTCCTAATACAAATTCTCCCTACTGATTTTGCTCCTCTCTCTCATCTGGATGCCTTTTGCTAAATTCTTCCCTAGCCCCAACTTTGGAAGGAAATCTCCCATCCTTAGTGCTTGCAAATCTAGCCCACTTCTCTTATTACTTCCAAAGGACCCATTGATTGGTAGTTCATGACCCAGTACTTGTCCAAATCAAACCCTTCCAAGAAGGTATTATGTTCTTCAAGAAGACACCCTGGATTCTGTACTATGGAAGGACTAATGGCAGAGTTAGCTGTGCCAGCGGGGAGCAACACTACAGAAGCATCTGAATTACGGAGAAAGAAAGGATGTAGGAAATGGATGGAAAGCCATGTGTAGGAGGGAAAGTCCATTATGGTATGAACAACCTTGACCAGCATGCTAGACTCCTAGGGTACGGCAACACTGCAAATTAAGGTGTGATTGAAGCATGGATAAGCATACCCATACTAACTTTAATGTAGCTAGTGTGGGTAACAATAGCAGTGAAGAGGCAACAGCATGAGCTTCAGCATGGGCTGGCAACCCAAGTACTTACCCATGCTTCCCATGAAGCTTGTTCTGGAGCGGTTAGCCCACACTGCAGCTTGCAGCACTATATCTTCACTGCTAGCATTACCCATGTTACCTGGATTAACCGGCGCTCCCTGAATGATCTAAACATTCCACCCCTCTTCCAGGGAAGTTGTATGTGTTGCATGGGGCTAGGAAGGGTGCATAATTGGGGAGTTTTTTGTAAAATGACAGCAGAGTATAAAGATATATGTGTACCAGTCCTCGAGGGTCTGTCCAGTTACTGGGATTCAGTACTCTCACATGACATTCGGGTATTTAATATTCTTGTATCAAGCATAAAGGGCTTTGGGTTCAAATCAGATTCACAGAAAGGCTTAAATTCCATCTGGTTCAGAATTTTTCTAAAACCGGTTCTTCCATTCACCGTTAGTTTTTAAGTCACCAAACCAGGAAAAGGAGAAAAGTAAAAGGCTAAGGAATATTGACCAGTGTGTTCCCTTGTACCTCCGGCTTTCTTCTGCTTCCCTTCAATTATTCAATAGGTTCATAGTATCACAGTCTCAGCAGAATTTAAGAACAACACAGCAATGTAAACCCATCCAAAAAAGTATGTATTTTTAGACGTTCCCACCCACTGTATTTCTAATCCTTGGCTTCTAATCGAATGGCTCGGCCATTACGTTAATTGAATCTATTTCCCTTAAGTTAACGATCCTCATTCACACCTGTGTGGCCATCTTGTTTATCACTTCAAAGGTTTTTCTTCCCCTGCTGTTATGGTTCCTCTCAATTAATTAGCCTCTTAAGGTTGGTCTATGCACCTCCACCTTATCATGTTTCTCTGACTGTATAAATATCTGTCTACTGTATGTTTCATTCCATGCATCCGATGAAGTGGGTACTAACCCACGAAAGCTTATGCTGAAATAAATTTGTTAGTCTCTAAGGTGCTACAAGTTTTTCTTTCTTATTTTCATTTTGCTGACACAGACTAACACGGCTACTACACTGAAACCTAATCCTTCATAATTGCCAGTGCATTATCTAAATAAGAATGGTTTGCAGGGCAAACTCTGCATAGTATTAATACCACATGATGAAATGTCATGAATTCTTTGTGGTTTAGACCTACATTCTGGCTATATTGTGGTTTGTTTGCTTTGCGGTTAAGTACAGGCCTTCACTGGCACCATAGTCTACCAAGACGTATTACATACAATGATTCTGTGGTTCTATAACTCTACCTCACAAACCCACCCGCTATATAATTCGGCCCTGTTCAGCATGACTAACAGCCTCTGTCTGCTTGGGGGAGTTATAGGCGTGAGCCAATGTTTAGACTAAGGAGTAGACTCAAGCAGGGCTGTGTAAGGGAGTCTCTACTGTGGTTCACACTGATCTGTGGATAAAGAGCTCAAGCTCACAAAATGGCTAGTTTTAAAATGCACACTTAGGGAGAAATCCTTTTCTCAAGGCCCAACCTGAATAGTTGGGCTGGTGCTGGGGAAATCTGTGAGGGCTTGAGGAGGGAGTCTTCCCTACTCAGGCTGCAGAGAGAAAGAGAGCTGCTCTATGACCTCTACTCCATTCTCAGGACTGGAGTAGTCTTCCCAGCCCTAGCAACCAATTCTAACACAGGGGTCACTGGGCAGTGGATCCATGCAGCAGCAGATCTACTTGTCCTGTCCCTAAAGAATGTCTGCACATGGCCACACAGGGAGTTGCCATGCAGCTGGGCTCTGAAGCACACAGGGTATGTACCTCCATAATGTAGGGGCTGAAATCCAGCTGCCATTCCTCACAATGGAGCCTCAGTGGTTCTGCAAGTGGGGCCCTCTGCACCATTGGAGCAGGCGGTAGGATTTAGCGCTTAGGGACAGATCTAATGTCCACAGAAGTGAGTGGAAAGACTCCCACTGGATTCAATGGATCAGGCCCTTAGTGCAAATATTAACTATTTAAAAGACAAAATAAAATAGAACAAATGACACCTTTCCAATATCTTCATCCATGAATGTGGGTGGTGGAGAGTGTCTTTCCTACACCATGTGCAAACCATAGGCGCCAACTCCGTGGGTGCTCCGGGGCTGGAGCACCCACGGGGAAAAATTGGTGGGTGCAGAGCACCCACCGGCAGCTCCCCGCCATCCCCGGGGGTCGTGCCCAGCTCCCCACCAGCCCCGGGACCCACGGCAAACTCACCTCAGCACCGGGAGACGTTGCGGGGCTCCGCCCCCGACGCTGGGCGACGTTGCGTCGGCGGCGGGGCCCCGCCACGTCGCCCGGCGTCGGGGGCGGGGCCCAGCATCAGGGGCGGGGCCCCGCCCCTGACGCCGGGCGTCAGCCCCCACCGGCGCCACCGGAAGTTGGCGCCTATGGTGCAAACTATCACTCAGCACTTTCCTGGTGTAAAGTCCAATAGGTTAAACGAAGCACACACAGTCTGGCTTTGTGGAGTCATTCAGTGTGATTATACCCAGAAAAGCTAGGAGTTTTATCTGTTAAAAGCTTATGCCCGTTATCCTGTGAAACTCAGTTACAAAACCCATTTGTCTCTTATATCAAGCATTCATTCAGGGACTTTCCATTTTGTAAGCAACAGGTGGAGATACTGTTTCCCAGGGGCTAATTCCAATCCTGTGGAGAAGAGATGTACTTCCCACATTATGGAATGTATCCAAACCCAGGCCAGCTCCCCACTGCCTACATATTAAGCTGGGCAAACCTTAGGTTCAACACTTTCTCACGTAGGTCACGTTTCGCCCCAGAGAAGTAGTGGAGTGGGCAGGCCTTTCCTGAGATTCCTCAGCTGTTTGGAAACACAGTAATGTGGGTGAGGTTTGCGTAATCAAATTTGGCCTTATACTGAAGCCCTATTGTCCCAGAAGATTTTTCCCCAGGATGCTGTACATTTACTTTCATGGTTATTATCATTAGTAATCAAAGCATGGTAAAAACATTTAGCTTCATGACATAAGATATCAGTGTCATAATTGTGATATCAACACAGCTGTGCTTATCTCGCCTTTTTCATTTTCTCTCTCATTTTCTGATGTTATGCTAGAGCAATTACTCTTTCCCTTCCCATGACCTTAGGTGACTTAATTTGCCTCCTACTTTGTATCTCCCACACATGAGACATTGATCTGTCTCTAGCATGCCTTGAAGTCATTTATTTTCTTCTTAGTTTTTTTTAAATAGTTCAGCTCAGATGCAGCCTTACTGAAATCAGAAGTCTAAAGTAACTTCAAGAAGCAAAGATTGCAAGAAACTTACTAAAACAAAGTAACATTAGGATCTTCCTGATTTCTTCTCTCATTAGTCCTACTATCATACTTTCTGTAATGTTTAAAATCTATGCAGGTGTTTTCTCTGCAGGCAGTTTCCTAAATACCCTTTGATTTACTAACCTTACTCTAATCACAAAAGGAACCTCCATTTCCAGAGCTGGATTTTATGTAAGAGATAAAAGCAAAACTTCAGTAATATAGTAGATTTTTTTTTGGCAAACTCTTTCTGGAAATCCAAGTGAATTTAAAGATCCGGTGACTATTGTTGTGACAATTAACCCTTGTAAAATAACTCTGTTTGGACAGGCCTATTTAGTTATGCTGGCAGGAAAGTCAGAGACGTGCTAAGCTAGTACCACTTTACAGTACAGCTGTTTATTCAAAGCAGGCAGGGCAAGTGTCTATTTTGAAGTCTGAAATGTCTCTTTTAGTCTGAAATGCAACGTCCAAAATCCCCCCCACAAAACTCTACAATATCACTTGAAGGTTCAAATGATTAAACTAACTTTATCCAGATGGGAATTTCACCACAAGCACATGAAAGGAGAAAGCTCAGACTCTAGAGACAGAATGGAGTTACTGTACCTCAGCAAAAGGCACCCAACTTCCAGTAGCAACTGACTGCTGCTGCCCTCTGATAACAGCGGATTCTTGATTGCTGACCGCTGAGCTACCTTCAATGTCAAAATGAAAAACGCTGCCCTCGCTTGAGGCAGCGCTGGAGAAGAAACATCCCAAGAAGAAGAATATAGGAAAAACAAGGGGCCAGGCTGAGATCAAAGCCATTTCCTCCCCTTACATCCAGCAGTGGTCTTCTAGCTTCTTAGTAATTGTTTACCCACTTCTGCAATCAGCCCCCACCCCCCTTCGTTTAGTAGTGCCTCAGATATTTTAACTTTCTCTCAGCTTTCAGTTTCCAGATGTGGCACTTCAAGGCAGTCTAACCAGATCCTTATTTAAAAAAGAAAAGCTCTTTTGCTTCCTCCCTTGCTTGCAGTCTGTGCCTGTGGCTCCTCTTTTCCCCTAGAGGTTTCAGCTGAATAACATGCAGATGGGCAGTGCTTAAACAGAGTGTCAAACACAGATTGTATTCCAGGAAAGCACCACTAGCTCCCTAGCCACCTTATCTCCACTCTGTCAGGATACAGACTGAGTCTGTATTCAGGGCTCTGGCTTCCTTCATATGTTCACATCATTCCTTTTTACCTTTAGATTTGGGATCCTCCCACTCAAACGTTGCCATTCAGAAACTGAGGTCAGACCTTTACTCTCCCTGCACCTCCCAATTTGGACATAGCTCCAGAATAAGAATCAACTCATGATTATTTTTTTAGCACCTCTAGTTTATTCATCCGAAGACAGAAAGGTGGCAGATTTATTAAAAACTTTAGAGGCTCCTACTTGGGAGCGGGGGCATGGGTGTGGGTAGAGGCAGGGTGATCAAGATTCAGAATGTCCCAAGTGTTAATAGGGGCTAGGTGGCTTTTCTGTTGATCAAGATGTCATGCTTGCGTGAGAGAATGGAAGATATAGGTCTTATTGAAACAGTACAGTCTAATATGCTTAATTGAAAACCCCCCTTTTTCCTGAGCCTCACCTCCCATTTTCATGTCTGCTTGTGCAAAAGAATATCATTCACTGCAGTTTTGGAAAATGACTTCATTACTCAAATGCATGAACTTTTATTTACAAAGAGCATCTTGTTTTCCTTCTCAAGAGATGCTTTGTGAGTCCCCAGAAACAAGGCTTTCAGTATAAAAGCACATCCACAGCTGACCTCTTATTTTCTGACTATAATCTCATGAGGACTACATCAGACTAAGTAACCTTTCCAAGGTTTTTGGGCAAAGTCCGGATATAATTATATTGCTGTGCACCCCCTCATGTAAGGGTCAGTGCTGAATCCATTTGTGACATACTGCATCCCTTAAAGGAACATCGGACTTAATATATTTGTATTGTTCAGGAGGGGGCTGGGTAGTACAGGCTATACATTGCTGGGGGAAGATCCATGACTGCGAGTATGTTGGGGTCACTCTGCAGTATAACCAAGGCTGGTGAGAGCCAGGCTGTAGCTGGCAGGCTGTAGCTACACACAGATACTCAGGGTGTGGCTTGCATTCCGGACGGCTGTTTGTAAGCGGCCCAGGTGGGAGCTACTTCCGCAAGGCATTGTAAGGCACCTAAGGTTGCAGGGCAGGGGTGCACAGCTCCCCATTGGTCTGAATTGTACCCCGGTATGTCACACCATTATACACCCTGTTCTTCAGTGGTTTATAACACAGCTGTCCTAATTCACCTCAGACTGAAATGGACTTATCAGGCTTCAACCTGAAAGCAGATTCTTGCCTCCCCTTGTAAATTACTTTAAATATTATTAACTAAGGGAGCTTTCAGTAAAGATGTGGGTGATTTCAACTGGGATTTGGGAACTTTTGCAGGCACATTTGGGAACTTTTGCAGTGCTTTGTGCTGCAGCCACTCTCGCTTTTGCACTCTCAGGAAGCGAGAGTGGCTGCAGCACAAAGCACTACAGCTGTTCTTGGCTGTGCAGCAGCCATGGGGGAAGATGCTCCTCCCCAAGAGCAGGCAGAATCCAGGAAGTGCAAAGGTGGCTTTAAGCTACCTTTCATAGACTCATCAATTATAAGATGATAACACAGTCCATAGAACTTCCTTGAATATATTCCTATTTGAACTTTTAGGAAATCATCCAATCTTGATTTAAAAGTTGTCAGATATGGAGAATCCACCTCCTTGGTAAATTGTTCCAATGGTTAATTACCCTGACTGTTACAAATTTGTGCCTTAATTCTAATCTGAATTTGTCTAGCTTCAGTTTCTAGCCATTGGATTGCTATAGTCTTGTCTGCTAGATTGCAAAGCCCTCGATTACATTTCTCTTTCCCATGTAGGTACTTATAAACTGATCAAGTCACCCCTTAACCTTCTCTTTGATAAGCTAAAGAGATTACGCTCATTGAGTCTATCACTATAAGGCATGTGTTCTAAGCCTTTAATTGTTCTTTTGGCTTTCTCTGAATTCTCTCCAATGTATCAACATCCTTCTTGAATTGTGGGCACCGGAACTGGACACAACATTCCAGTGGTGGTCATACCAGTGCCAAATACAGAGGTAAAATAACCTCTTTATCCATACTCAAGTTTCCCCTGTTTATACATCCAAGGTTCGCATTAGCCCTTTTGGCCACAGTGTCACACTGGGAGCTTATGTTCAGTTGACTATCCACCACCCCATCCCCAAATCTTTTTCAGAGTTGCTGCTTGCCACGATACAGTCCCCCCCATGTTTAAGTTTGGCTTACATTCTCTCTTCCTGAATGTACAGCTTTGCATCTGGCTGTATTGAAACACACATTGTTTGCTTGGGTCCAGCTTAGCAGCTTTGTTTTCCTCCCACCTGGACAGCATCTTCTGTGCTGTGTCTCCTGAGGGGTGCAGCCCACAGTTTAGTCCCTTGTATTTTGCTTGTGAGACAAGGTGGCTAACAGCCCTTAATTTTCCTGGGAAGTGCTTAGATACTATGGTGATGGGCATTGTAGAGAGTGAGAGAGAAGGAGTGTGATGGTATGTTGTGTTGTACTTGCATGCCTGGCTAATTTGGGCCTTGATCTTGCAAACATCCATGTGAGTAACTTTCAGCACATGAGCGGTCCCATAGAGTTAAATGCATAAGTGTTTGCAGGATTGTAGTCTTAATTACATAGAGAATGTGATGGTCTTGGCATGGGTGCACTGAATGAAGAATAGCTCCTACAGAGCCCCAATTAGCATGCTTAGTGCTGCTCGGTCCTTTCATTTAAATAACCTAGCCATCTCATTTATTGACAATTAAACCCCCCTGTCTTCATTTGCCTACACTAGAGAAAGCATGGAAGATGCTTATATTATAACCCCTTTGGTAGGGACTATCATTTATTATATGCATGCATAATGCCTAGCAAAGTGGGGCCTTGAATGAGGCCTCTAGGCAACTACTGCAATATAATAATAATGTAAAACATCTGGGAAATTTCCAAAAATTCAGAAAACTCCATGTCCAAAACTAGTAAAGGCTGGTAAGTGAAAGCAATGTAGTTACTTAACACATCATTTCACCATTTTTAAAATGGAGATAATGACACTCACCTCCTTCAAAAAATGCTTTGAGATCTATTGAGGAAAAATGCTATATAAGAGTGAGGTATTTTCATCCTTCACCAAATCAAAATCCTATAAGGAAAAAGATGGGTGCTCAGGACTTTCTGAAAATAGGGGCCCCTTTAAAGTGTCTCAAGCTGGCTACCCAAAAACTGAGGCAGCACTTTTGAAAATCTTGGCCCCTGAATCTAGAAAGGCAAGGAATTAAATAAAGATATCATCACTCTTAGAACTACTCCTACAATAAACAAATTATTCTTATGAAGCATAAAGAAATGCATTTCACCACAATACAACAGCCTTAACTCTGACCTGAAATAAATATTAATCTCACATAACTAATCTCAAACTATTGAACACTAAGCCAGCCCTTCTGGAAAAGTAATATAACATTTACATATGTTCACATTAATGACACAAATTGATGAGCCTCAAAAGCAAGTCTATCTACATATATAATTTTGCTATAAGTTAACTGTATTGTATACTTTCTCTGTTGAATTAACTGCACATACGCCATTAAAGAAATTGCAATTAGAAGAACTTTACTAAAAAAATTCTATTAAGTGTATTGATTGGTAATATTTCCCATTTAACAGTATCCCTGCAAAAAAAAAATGTAGATGCTTAAATTGAAGTAACAGAAATTATACATAAAACCCTGATATCAATCCATGGTTTTGAATTAAAGCTGCGTTGTGATGAAATACGATTTTGTTAAGAATGATGTGTGTTTTATGGGGGCAGTACAAGACTTATGATCTCCTCAGCGAAACTTGATGGGCTATAGAATAGATCCCAAGACGCAATTAGGAAACAATGTCATTCCTTCTCATTTTTCTCCATTATCATCTCTCTCCTTTTCACCAATTTGCATTCTTCTCCTCACCATTGGGTTTGGGTTCAGTGAGGCAGATGCTGAGACTAGTGACTTAGAACAATCCAGTCGGGTGCTATAAAGAGCAGTCTGAAGGGGAGAGCAATAGTTGGGATATTTGTGCTCATAAAGCAGCGAGGAACCAAGCAAGCATGTGCACATGCATTTCCCACATCACCGTGCTTCAGCCTTGACATCTCTCATCCTTTGTATCGTTAATTACTGGCATCAGACCCATCTGGCTTATCCTGGACTGCCTTCAACTAATCTCGCAATGGCTTTTTTCTAGTTATATTGTGTTGCTCTAATTTATTCCCTCTGTAAAACTCTTTGAGTTCAATTAAACATACCCTGGCCTCATGAGCCTGGTGAACATGTCATGCTTTTTTATTACTGAAAATAAAAAGAGAAAGTTGCTTATTGGGTGAGATTTTTCAAGGTCTCTGCTTCAAGTGTGTAATGGGGTAGGAAACAGCAAGAATAATGTGGTTGATGGTGTCTTTTGTGTTAGAAGCATTATTATGGGGGAATTGGAAATGAGATACAGAGCCATTTACTACTGGGTCACCCATTTGAAACACCTGATCCATGTCAGTAGTGATTGAAAGTCACTACATTTGAAAGGCTGTTCAGTAGTAACATAGGAATTGCCGTAGTGCATCAGACCATCAGTAGAATAGCCTATGTCATGCCACTTGCCCATGGTGCCCAAGGACATTTTGGAAGTTGGGGATTGCTTGACGCAAGGATGCACTGACTATGCCCCATTTCTCCCAATGTCCCTTCATGAATCACGGCTGGGAGGTGACAGTGTAGGACAGGCTACAGTAGCCCTATGCCACTACAGAACTCCCCTAGTTAGGAGGAATCATCCCCTGACCAGCTGAGGCAGGTTTAAGGATGTTTTGTGACAGCAGTAATTAAAGCAGCCTTTAGAAGTATGGAAGATCTGGCCTAAAATGCATTAGGTGCTTTGCTGAAGTGGAAAGCAGAAATGTTCTTTTGAAGTGCCTTTGTTACAGTGGCCCATAAGCCTTTCAGTATGGAATACCAGGGACACGGTGCAGCATATTTGTTTCATACACTTCTATCCATCTAGATTCTTATGTCCATCACCATGGAATCAGAACTGAATTGTCTTATGCTTTGGGGGTTGTTGAACCCTTGATATTCTTTTTTGGCATTGTTTTGTATTTGCATATATGGAGAGGACGGTGAACTCATTCTGTCTTAGCTTATTGGTCTTGAAAACAAAGACTGCTTCCCCTGAAAGGTCCAGTAAGCAAAGCAAAGGAGTGTATTTGGACGATGCTATGACATTTCTACCTCTGACAGCTTAATTTGTTAATGTCAAGTCAGTAGGCACCAAATGAATGCTCATGCAGTTTTGTTTACCTTATGAAGGTCACAGGCTAGGATGATGAAATTAGTTGAGCTCATAGATTATGATAGACAGCTGGAGTTTTCTGGGCCTTTTCTAACGGGCTTAATCAAAGCCATCAGAATAATGGAAGCTTCCTAAGCAAAAAAGGCAGTGAACTAAGCAAGTTAATTAGTTTTTAAAATTATGTTTATTATTATTTTCCTTTTATTGTTGACGTTTAATGTCAACCACAAATGAATGTAACAGTACCTTAGTTTGCACCTTAATGAAATGCTTTTCATTTTTCATAATGAGCTGAAAATAATGGTCTGAAACTAAGACCATTAATTCCATAAAACCGTCTCAGTCTCACACCGATCTGTAGAATTTTTACAGCCTGTCTTAACAGCAAAGGTGATTGAAAGTCACTTTCGCAGGCGTTGGATACATTTTTTTTACTTTGTATGTTTGTAAACATTCAAAATCAATATAAAATTACAGCACCTGCATTTGACAGAAGGCACAGTACTGACTGGGGCTGATTGTGCTTGTCTGGTAGCAGCAGGGCTGGCTGAGCAGCTGGCCCACATCTCGCTGACAGGAAATGCTGACAACAACAGCTACAAAATTCATCTGTTAAGCTGCTCCACAGTACATCTCGCTGCCTAATGAACTGCATAAGTGTTACCCGGGTTTGCTTGGAATTGAAGAAAAAGAATAATGCCCTTAGGATTCCAGCTACTGAGAGACCTTCCACCAGGGGAAGTTTTTATTACAAATGCATCCTTAGTACATCAGCAGTTCATTTTTACTCTAATGGAGTAACACATGCACACATTACACTGAGTGGGTAAGTGCGTCTTTAGTTAAAATAGAGTGATCAGAGATCAGGAGGCATCAGCAGCAGCACCAGGGAGCAGGCACTAAACTACACCACACCAGCAGATAGCTACAACAGGGTGAATGGACAGAAATAGAAGAGCCATCTAAGTGTGTATATATGCTGAACATTGGCTGATTTAGATCCTGAACTGCATGAACAGATATACCGCTGTAACCCTCTCCTTAGCGAGCCGTTAGCAATGCAGTCAGATAGTGCCAGAATAAGCCAGTCTTCAACTGTTAGACGGTCACTTTCACAGCTGTGCTAGAATCTACGCTACTCTGTCCATCTTCTTTATTAACATGTTAGGTATCTGAATGCCTTCAATACCGTAGAATCATAGAATATCAGGGTTGGAAGAGACCTCAGGAGGTCATCTAGTCCAATTCCCTGCTCAAAGCAGGACCAACACCAACTAAATCATCCCAGCCAGGGCTGTGGATGGGCACAGTATAATATCCTGAATAGAATAGAATATCCCTGCTAGGAATCCGCAATAAGTATACAAGCCATGTATACAACTGCAGGTAGCCATTTTTGACACAATTACCTTTTCTCACATTTTAGGCAAATATCTGAAGTTGAAAAACTATTTCACTTTTAATGAGATCCCTAAACTTAACTAGGTAGCCTGGGGAGCTAATTTTCTAAGCAATAGTAAAGTGTAGGGCTCAAATGGAATGATTTTAAATAGCAAACAATGAAATCTCTGTAAGAATCTCTTGACTAAGACAACTACCCTCCTTAGATGCCAATTCATGGTTTACTGGTGCTAAAAATTACAAGCTGTTGCTCTGAGGCCAGATTGTGCCTCTTCCTGCCCCCCTATATTCTGACTTTCAGATTCAGGCATCCTTTGGAAAATCTCACTCTTAGATACCTGACGTTTAGAGAGTTTGAAGGTTGGTTTAGATACCCAAGGAGATTTTTCTATTGGCTTCAGTAGACTTTGGATCAAACCCTAAATGCTGTTTTGACTAACCTGAGCATATATCTTTGAGAAATTGCGGGGAGGAGGAAATTGGTAGTCACGTCAAAGTGAATCTTGACATGTTAATAATAAATAAAATAAATAAATAAATATGCCAATCTCCTAGAACTGGAATGACCTTGAAAGGTCATCAAGTCCAGTCCCCTGCCTTCACTAGCAGGACCAAGTACTGTCCCCTGACAGATTTTTTTGCCCCAGATCCCTAAATGGCCCCCTCAAGGATTGAACTCACAACCCTGGGTTTAGCAGGCCAATGCATCCAGGCTTTATTGGACTGCGTGGGGTGCATATGTGATGGGTACATTCAACAAGGTGTGATTGTATCATGGGTCACCAGACCCATGCTAGCTTTACTCTAGCTAGCGTGGGTAACGAGCAGTGAAGACATGGCATGGGTAAGCTCTGCCAGTACAAGCCTCTCAGGAATGCAGAAGCCCATGCCTCCATGAGTTCACTACTAATGTTACTCACACTAACTAGAATCAGGGTTTCGCAAACTTCATTGCACCATGACCCCCTTCTGAGAACAAAAATTACTACATGACTCCAGGAGGGGGAAGGCCTGAAGCCTGAGCCCATGCGAGCCTGTCGCCCCGGGTGGGGCAAGGCAAAGCCAAAGCCCAAGTTCTGTTGCCCCGTGCAGGGGGACCAAAGCTGAAGCCCGAGCCTTGCCGCCTTGGGTGGTGGGGCTCAAGCTTTGGCTTCAGTCCGGGCCCCAGCAAGTGTAACACCAGCCCTGGTGACCCCATTAAAACGGGGTTGCGACCCACTTTGGGGTCCTGACCCACAGTTTGAAAACTGATGAGCTACATTAAAATAATGTGGATATGCTAGTCTTAATTTGTAATGTAGACATACCCTACATTGGGAAGATGAATTGCCTAATCTTTCTGAAGAGTAACTCTGAAATGGCTTTTAGGACTTACTTAATGTAAAAAAACAAAACAAAAAATCCCCTCTGACCTAGGACTAAGTATAGGAAATTTCAACAGAGCTTTTGAGGGAAATGTTAAGGTGGGGGATCTATCAAAAACTGAGCTTTGAACAAAAAATGTTTTCTCACCTTAATTATTGAGTCACTCTTTTGGCTCCATAATAGAGTTGAGCTCAGTGGCTGGAATAGCAGCCCCATTGTTTGCTCATTGGTTGAGTGGTGGATTCCATCCCCAGCTCCCCCATTCAGTCTCCACACAAAGCTCATTTTCATCAGACTCTGTGGAGTGAGGCACAAATTTCAACCTAAAGCTTGGGAGGAAAAAGAGATGCTGCAAGGACTAATAGCTTGACAGAAAATTCTCTACTGAAAAAATCAGTTCACCTGTTAAGATGAGTGGCTTAACTGCATGCATATTAATGCTTTTAAAATTCTATACTGTTTTAAAGTATATTGTCAAAAATTCATCTTATGTTGTAAGTCTTAGTAAATGGATGCATGCTGTAGCTATAATATATACTGGGGGTTTATAGCATTGCCTTGTGTTCCAGGAGCAAATGGGGGATCCAAATGAAGCGTACACCAGCTAGTCTCACTTTATTAACTCCAGCACATGCTGCATGAACCAGAGCTGTTAATACATTCTTGCTTGCCACCAATTTAATGGTTGAAAATAGTGTCATGTCAAAACTCACAGTGCTGTGACTACAATAAACCCTCTTAAAATCTTGACTCAAATCCCACCGTGGTTTCTAAGCCAATCAGCTCCTTTTTTTTAGTGGTTACCACTAGTTTCTAACTTCTGTAAATTTCTGTTAGTTATAAGAAAGTTTCTCACATCTCATCGTTAAGGATTATTCTTACCTAGAGCTGCACACGTTTTCTTTCTAGTTCTATTTTCTGCATTCCTGGTTACTTAGCTGACAAGCACAAAATGACTGGGGATGGATTTATATCCTTTCCTGCTGTGACAATTTTTTACTGTGGAGTTTCTACAACTCCAGAGCTTGTTAGGGTAAGTGGAATGCTTGATTTCAATCACACTGTGGACTTTTACAATTTTTTCTGCCTAATCACTGAGTGTTCACAGCAGATTCTGTGGTGGCACATTTGCAGTATCCATAGCAGCCATCACACTAGATTGCATTGGAAAGACTCTCTTATTAGCATTGGATTTGCATGAAAGGATTAGTTGTTCTATATATGGCTAACCTAGTGAGGAGGGCTTTAAACTAGGTTCACCGGGGGAAGGAGACCAAAGCCCCGAGGTAAGTGGGGAAGTGGGATACCGGGAGGAAGCACAAGTAGGTGTGTGCAAGAGGGGAGGGCTCCTGCCCCACACTGGGACAGCAGGACGATCGGTGAGTTATCTTAAATGCCTATACACAAATGCAAGAAGCCTGGGGAACAAGCAGGGAGAACTGGAAGTCCTGGCACAGTCAAGGAATTATGATGTAATTGGAATAACAGAGACTTGGTGGGATAACTCACATGATTGGAGTACTGTCATGGATGGATATAAACTGTTCAGGAAGGATAGGCAGGGCAGAAAAGGTGGGGGAGTTGCGTTGTATGTAAGAGAGCAGTATGACTGCTCAGAGCTCCAGTATGAAACTGCAGAAAAACCTGAGAGTCTCTGGATTCAATTTAGAAGTGGGAGCAACATGGGTAATGTCGTGGTGGGAGTCTGCTACAGACCACCAGACCAGGGGGATGAGGTGGATGAGGCTTTCTTCCAGCAACTAACAGAAGTTACTAGATCACAGGCCCTGGTTCTCATGGGTGACTTTAATCACCCCGATATCTGCTGGGAGAGCAATACAGCGGTCCACAGACAATCCAGGAAGTTTTTGGAAAGTGTAGGGGACAATTTCCTGGTGCAAGTGCTGGAGGAGCCAACTAGGGGAAAAGCTCTTCTTGACCTGCTGCTCACAAACAGGGAGGAAATAGTAGAGGAAGCAATAGTGGATGGGAACCTGGGAGGCAGTGACCATGAGATGGTTGAGTTCAGGATCCTGACACAAGGAAGAAAGGAGAGCAGTAGAACAGAGACCCTGGACTTCAGAAAAGCAGACTTTGACTCCCCCAGGGAACTGATGGGCAAGGTCCCCTGGGAGAATAACATGAGGGGGAAAGGAGTCGAGGAAAGCTGGCTGTATTTTAAAGACTCCTTATTGAGGTTGCAGGAACAAACCATCCCGATGTGTAGAAAGAAAAGTAAATATGGCAGGCGACCAGCTTGGCTTAACAGTGAAATCCTTGCTCGTCTTAAACACAAAAAAGCAGCTTACAAGAAGTGGAAGATTGGACAAATGACCAGGGAGGAGTATATAAATATTGTTCAGGCATGCAGGAGTGAAATTAGGAAGGCCAAATCACACTTGGAGTTGCAGCTAGCCGGAGATGTTAGGAGTAACAAGAAGGGTTTCTTCAGGTATGTGAGCAACAAGAAGAAAGTCAAGGAAAGTGTGGGCCCCTTGCTGAATGAGGGAGGGAACCTAGTGACAGAGGATGTGGAGAAAGCTAGTGTACTCAATGCTTTTTTTGCCTCTGTCTTCACAGACAAGGTCAGCTCCCAGGCGGCTGCACTCCGCAGCACGGTATGGGGAGGAGGTGACCAGCCCTCTGTGGAGAAAGAAGTAGTTCGGGACTATTTAGAAAAGCTGGACGAACACAAGTCCATGGGGCCGGATGCACTGCATCCGAGGGTGCTAAAGGAGTTGGCCGATGTGATTGCAGAGCCATTGGCCATTATCTTTGACAAATCATGGCAATCGGGGGAGGTCCTGGATGACTGGAAAAAAGCTAATGTAGTGCCCATCTTTAAAAAAGGGAAGAAGGAAGATCCGGGGAACTACAGGCCAGTCAGTCTCACCTCAGTCCCTGGAAAAATCATGGAACAGGTCCTCAAGGAATCAATTCTGAACCACTTAAAGGAGGGGAAAGTGATCAGGAACAGTCAGCATGGATTCACCAAGGGCAAGTCATGCCTGACTAACCTAATTGCCTTCTATGATGAGATAACCGGCTCTGTGGATGAGGGGAAAGCAGTGGATGTGCTATTTCTTGACTTTAGCAAAGCTTTTGATACAGTCTCCCACAGTGTTCTTGCCAGCAAGTTAAGGAAGTATGGGCTGGATGAATGCATGGTAAGGTGGATAGAAAACTGGCTGGATGGTCGTGCTCAACAGGTAGTGATCAATGGCTCCATGTCTAGTTGGCAGCCGGTATCAAGTGGAGTGCCCCAAGGGTTGGTGCTGGGGCCGGTTTTGTTCAATATCTTCATCAACGATCTGGAGGATGGTGTGGACTGCACCCTTAGCAAGTTTGCAGATGACACTAAACTGGGAGGAGTGGTTGATACACTGGAGGGTAGGGACAGGATACAGAGGGACCTAGACAAATTAGAGGATTGGGCCAAAAGAAATCTGATGAGATTCAACAAGGACAAGTGCAGAGTCCTGCACTTAGGACGCAAGAATCCCATGCACTGCTACAGACTAGGGACCGAATGGCTGGGCAGCAGTTCTGCAGAAAAGGACCTAGGGGTTACGGTGGACGAAAAGCTGAATATGAGTCAACAGTGTGCCCTTGTTGCCAAGAAGGCTAACGGCATTTTGGGCTGTATAAGTAGGGGCATTTCCAGCAGATCGAGGGACGTGATTATTCCCCTCTATTCGGCACTGGTGAGGCCTCATTTGGAGTACTGTGTCCAGTTTTGGGCCCCACGCTACAAGAAGGATGTGGATAAATTGGAAAGAGTCCAACGGAGGGTAACAAAAATGATTAGGGGGCTGGAGCACATGACTTATGAGGAGAGGCTGAGGGAACTGGGATTGTTTAGCCTGCAGAAGAGAAGAATGAGGGGGGATTTGATAGCTGCTTTCAACTACCTGAAAGGGGGTTCCAAAGAGGATGGATCTAGACTGTTCTCAGTGGTAGAAGATGACAGAACAAGGAGTAATGGTCTCAAGTTGCAGAGGGGGAGGTTTAGGTTGGATATTAGGAAAAACTTTTTCACTAGTAGGGTGGTGAAGCACTGGAATGGGTTACCTAGGGAGGTGGTGGAATCTCCTTCCTTAGATGTTTTTAAGGTCAGGCTTGACAAAGCCCTGGCTGGGATGATCTAATTGGGTTTGGTCCTGCTTTGAGCAGGGGGTTGGACTAGATGACCTCCTGAGGTCCCTTCCAACCCTGAGATTCTATGATTCTATGATTCTATGATTCTATATCCCATGAAGTTAAATGAGAGAAATTTGCCCTTTTTGCTGGTTTTGCAGAAATACTATGGGCCCGATGTTGCATATTCTCAACTTGGGAACTCCTCCTGATATTGGTAAGCAGTTACTCCTATTTGTGCTTCTCATCAAGGTTTCTAATCTCTTTCTGGCCAAATTTCAGGGCTGATACTCCAGCCTCACCCTTCTTGACTTAGCTATCTTTAACAGTGTTGACCATACTGAATGAAAATGGGTGTGCAGGGACACATGGAGACAGGGGACAGGAGTGCAGGAACACACACACACACACACACACACACACACACACACGTGTGTGTGTGTGTGTGTGTGTGTGTGTGTGTGTGTGTGTGTGTGTGTGTGTGTGGGGTGGCGTGGCTGAGTGGGGATGCAGGGACTCATGGGGAGGTGGGAGGAGAAGTGGCTGAGTGGAGGTGCTTAAAGATATGGGGACAGGGGGGTGAAGGGACACATGGGGTAAAGGGCAGATGTCCCTGACTGAATGAGAGAAGCTAGGGGTCAGCCAGGGTCTTATGAGGGAGGCTCTCTAGCAATTCTTCCTCCTTCTCCACCCCCACCCCCCAAACTTGTTCCATACTTTCCCATCCATACCCAACAATCCTCCAAGTTCACACCCCGGCTCCTTCCCAGCAATTACTTCCTTCTCCCTCAGCTCCTCCATTACCCCTGACTCCCCTAAGCCTTTGAACTGCTTCTGAGGGGTGGGGGAAATACATTTCTGTATGGTAGTTTAGATGAATGACCGAAAGTTCAGTATTAATATGTCTAGTAAGGAATCTATTTGTTAAAAAACATTTCCTGAATCTTTTTTGTTGTCTTTATTGCTACAGACATACCTGCTGATAGGTATTTTCAAATAAATTACCAGAATCATTGAAATGGGTGTGATTATATTGTGTTATTTTGACAAATAAAATATGCAGAATTTTGGAATATTGTGCCCAGAATTTTTAATTTTTTGGCACAGAATTCCCTCAGGAGTAGTCTTTAAATCTCTTCATTGGCTCATTCTTTTCCGATATATCAGACATGAACTTAGTCTCTATGACTGAGCACTTTGGGACAGGACTGCCATTTGCTATATGTTTGCACATCACCTGGTACAATGAAGCCCAACCTCATAGATTTCAGGCACCATCTTTAATTACATTAATCATCACCCATATGAGTAGGGTTTTTACCATTCTGCCCCATTGCAGTTAACTTTCACTTCAGCTGTATGTGTTCAGAGGAGAAGCTAAGAACTGGGCCTTAGCCACCCAATACAAGTTTCATGAATATTATGATAAATAAAAAGAACTCATCACTGCTCAGGTAGGAAGTGGAGCTGACCATCCTGGAAAAAAATTCTAAATTCTGAAATCTAATCCTGTCCTCTAAATTCAACCCTGGAAGGTTGGTATCATCTGCACATTTTATAAGCATACTGTCCATTCTATCTTCCAAGTCATTAGTACAAATATTGACTAGTATCGGACCCATGACAGACCCCTGCAGACTCAATTAGATACGTCCTCCCAATTTTACAGTGAGCCATTGATAACTACTCTTTGAGTACAGTTTTTCAACCAGCTGTGCATCCACCTTTTAGTAATTTTGTCTAGAATACATTTCCTTGATTTACTTATGTGTGTGTGCATAAACGTATGCTCACAGATCACAAGTGCAACTTGGATTAAAACCAGAAACAAAGAAATATACCTTACATGCAGTAAGAAAGAAAAGCAAATGAGTGTAAGAAACAATGTTGGGAGAGGCCTTTAAATCTCTAGAATTGTTCACATATATTTACCACTGCAATCTAAACCACAATACAATGATGCTTGATAAGACAATTTTTTTTTGAAGACCTTTCTCTGAAATTTCATAGTACAGTACATCAGCACACAAGGATTTAGTATAGGGGTTCCTGCAGTTGTGATACACTGTGAAACATTTGGTCTTCAATAACATTCCAACTCAAAGTGGGGAGGGATAGCTCAGTGGTTTGAGCATTGGCTTGCTAAACCCAGGGTTGTGAGTTCAATCCTTGAGGGGGCCATGTAGGAATCTGGGGCAAAAATCTGTTAGGGGACAGTACTTGGTCCTGCTAGTGAAGGCAGGGGACTGGACTCAATGACCTTGAAAGGTCCTTCCAGTTCTAGGAGATTGGCATATCTCCATTTATTTTTTAATTTTTTAAAAAATGTCTACTTGTGTGACAAGGTTCCATATCAGTACAATGGGCTACAATACCATACATGTAGGAAAGGCCCAGAGATTCACTATTGTTCTTTTCTTATGGTCCCTGTGCTTCTGTTTCTTTCTTAATGTCTTTTTTAAAGATCCCCAAAACATTTAAAGATGTATAAGGAGATTATAGAGCAACAGAATAGATATCGGTTCTGATCCCATTTCCAAGGAGTCAATGGGAGTTGACCTTGTCTCTCTAATAGGAGTTTTGTTATTTATGTCACTGCGGGCAAGATCAGGCCCATTGATCAGATGTGTGCATTTATTTTTATTTGGGTAGAAAACTCTCGCATGCTCAAGACAAATGCATATAACCCTGACCTTTGGAAATCTGGCAAAATTTCATCTAACGGGAGCTCTGTGTGAACAGCAGTGCAAACAGAAAAGAGGAAGAGCCAGAGTTGTGAGATAGCAGCTGCTCACTACTGAGAACTAAAGAAAAATCAGGCTAAAGGCAAAACATTGTGATTGTAGAAAAAAAAAGAAAAGAACTGACTTTGCGAAGGACTGTTACTGGCTCCACTCAGATTGCACAGACTGGGTTTCCACCCTGCGTTAATCCATTCCAGAAGCCAGCCCAGAATGAGACACGGCAGTTTGTTCAGGCTCAGAGTGGTTGGCAGCTGTTTTTCTTATACAGTATATTAGACTTACAGTATGTGTGGCTGTGGGATTATATCTTTTCCTCCCTCCACCCAAATGAGCTCACTTTCTTTCACCAGCTCCACTGCTTAATTCCTGTGGAATGGAGGTGTGTGTGTGTGTGTGTGTGTGTGTGTGTGTGTGTGTGCGGTGGATGGGGGGGAGAAACAGTCAACACATGAAAATGCCCTGGATGTAATGTGTACTTGAAAGTAATTACACACGTCTGTAAGGAGAATGTCTCTTTCAAGGCCTGAATTCTCCACTTGCCATAATCACTGGAAATGTTTCCCCGTCTTTTTGGTCAGGCATTTTAAAAGGTAACATGTCAAGCCCTGGGATTTAGACCCATTTTTACTGCAGTGATAGCCTCATTGTTACTACCCTTTTACTGTTTCTCTCTGCTATAGTAACCAGGGCATCAGAGGAATCCAGGGAAAGTAGGTGTTTCATGAAACCCAGGCTGCCATGCATTCAGTGCAAAAATGGGCATAATGAAACATATACAAAACTACCGGCAGGAATCGGCATAGCTTCATTGAAGTCAGTGGAGCTATGCTGATTTACACCAGCTGAGTATCTTGATCATTGTCTGGAGACTGAGGGCTTGTCTACACTGGCACTTTACAGCACTGCAACTTTCTTGCTCAGAGGTGTGGAAAAACACCTCCATGAGCACAGCAAGTTTCAGTGCTGTAAAGCGCCAGTATAGACTGTGCATCAGCACTGGGAGCCACGCTCCCAGCGCTGGGAGCTACGCCCCTCGTGGAAGTGGTTTTTTTAGAGTGCTGGGAGAGCTCTCTCCCAGCGCTCTGCCGCGACTACACAAGCCACGTTAAAGCCCTGAGAGACAGCCCTGTGTTATTACTGCAGGGTGAGGACCAGCCACAATCATACTCTCTGCACACAGAATACAGAGATTGCACCCCACCTTGCACTACTACCGCCCAAATCAATGTAGCTGCTGTCCTCACTGTTCGGAGGTGGGAAGGGAAACATGCCGAGCCAATCACAGATATCCCCTGAATGCCACGGAGCTCTGGAAGGGATTGTGCATCCTAAGGCACAATAATTCATGAACTCCGTCTGGTGCACTTTTGTACCATTCTCAGTGTGTTAATTCCAATCTGGCCCTTTCTGCCTCTAATGGGCAAAGATTGATATTGACATAAAAATGCTCCACAGTAATTAGAGTGAAAAGCAGAACGCATCTGAGAAGCATTTCCTAGCTATTTATTTTGTACACAGGCATGGAATGGCAGCAATTTTTGTGGGGTTTGGGACCCAACAATTCTACAGCTATTTTATAGTACATTTGAATATTGGGCTGATGGTTTATAGCAAGACAAACACAAATCTTCTTACAATTTGATGAAACAGGTTTGAGCATTTCTTCTGAGTGCTTGTGAGAAGATACCTCTTCTGTTCATGTAAAAAAGTCGGGCGTGGGACTGCGTTTAGATATTATTTTGCCTCAGTAGCTGCATACTGTTTTCATTGTTAGAAAGGGCCAGAGTTAGTGCTGCAAAATGATTTCCATTGTGACCTCCTCTTCCACACACCCAACTTTCTGTTACATTCAGCTTTTGGGCAGAATCTTTCCATGTTTGGTCTTTGTGAAAAGGTGTTATTTTGGGTGAGTCTTTGGGACTCTGTAGGTGAGGTCTTAGACTGTAAAGGGGTCATCTAAGATAATTTCCATTCATCCCTGAAGCTTCTTGGAGATGGGACAGGAGTGTTTGGTGATGAACAGTTATGTAATCACTATTCTTACAACTCAGCGTAGGATAGCTCTTCTTTGGAGTGATTCATTTAGATGGCAAGCTCCTTGTTGCAAGGACCTGCTCTTATTTGTCTGTCTGATACACTTTTTGGTCCTATATAAATAATAATTTATAAAATCTTTATTCACTCATATCGGAGTACTGTCTGCCTCTTTGTTCTACCTACCAAAAATATTCTCTCCCACTTTCAAACACTCTCACCTCCTAGCGGCTGACATACTCAACAGAATGACATCTGTTCATGTACTGTACTTTACAGATTCTCTGGCAGATCCAGCTGGTAAATTATTTCAGGGGGAATGCTGCACCAAAAAATTAAAAATTCTGTGCACAATTTTCTAATATGCTGCGTATTTTATTTGTCAAAATAACACAATATAATCACACCAGTTTCAATTATTTTGGTAATTTATTTCAAAATACCTGTCAGCAAGTATGTCTGTAACAACACAGACAACAAAAAAGATTCAGGAAATGTTTTATGACAAATAGATTCCTTACTAGACATATTCATACTGAACTTTCGGTCATTCATTTAAATTACAATACAGAAATGTATTTCCCCCACCCCTCAGAAGCTGTTCAAAGGCTTAGGGAAGTCAGGGGTACCGGAGGAACTGAGGGAGAAGGAAGTAATTGCTGGGAAAGAGCCTGGGTGTGAAGTTGGAGGGTTGTTGGGTATGGGTGGGAAAAGTATGGAACAGATTTTTTTTGGTGGGGGGAGTGGGGAGGGAGGAAGGATTGTTAGGGAGCCTGCCCCTTGCAGACCCTGGCTGACCCCTGGCTTCTCTCATTCAGTCAGGCACATCTTCCCCTGTCCCCATTTATTCCTGCACCCCCACTCAGCCACTCCTCTCCCATGTGTCCCTGCACCCTCTTCCCCTATGTGTCCCTGCACCTCCTTCCCTTGTTCCCATGTGTCCCTGCACTCCCACTCAGCCATCACCCTCCCCCATATGCATGTGTCCCTGCACTCCTGTCCCCCCGTCCCCAGGTGTCCCTGTACACCCACTCA
Source organism: Macrochelys suwanniensis (assembly GCA_033296515.1). Classification (NCBI taxonomy): domain Eukaryota; kingdom Metazoa; phylum Chordata; order Testudines; family Chelydridae; genus Macrochelys; species Macrochelys suwanniensis. The sequence goes on from CM065777.1 coordinate 81,593,143, forward strand.
GCCACCCCCTCCTCCCTGTCCCCATGTGTCCCTGCACCCCCACTCCGATTCAGCCCTTCCCCAATCTATCCCACCCACTAGCCCTTCTGAACCCCAATCTGTGACTCCCCAGAAGCCTCACGTGTCTCATGCTGTCCGTCCCTCCTGTATCCCGTGCCTCCTGACCTGGCCCCACAGGCAGGGTGCTGTGAGGAAGGCAGCCTCTTCTCTTCCCTATCCACAGCTGGGGCTGCTCCTCTCTGGGAACTACTACTCTCTGTTCTGTTGCCACAGCAGCCCGTGGTGGGTAAAAGGAGCAACTGTAGCACTTCTCTGGCAGAATGTATTTTCTGAGGAGAAAAAAAGGTCTTCACGGGAGATGAATTCTACGCGTACGCAGTGGCACAGAATTCCCTCAGGAGTAGCATGTGCTTGACAAAGTGGCATTGTACACTCATTGAAAGAATGCCTATTTTCCTGAAAGAGATTAAAAGATATTTAGCTTTAACGGTATGTAGTTATCTCTGTATAAACCAACCTTAAACATCTGCAGTGGGACTGAAAAAAGCTTCTGAGAAGCTATAAGACTAAAAATCAGTCAGCTACACTGGAGCTATTCCTATTTTAAAATGGTGATAGTGATGATGTTTTGTAGAGCCTTAAATAAAAGTAATCAAACTGGAATTTATAACTGAACTTTGCCAAACTAGTGATTTCACCTATTCTCAGTACTGGATTGCCAACCCTTATTATGGACACACATTTAAGACTCAATCCTGCTCCCATTGACACCAAAGTATGTTTTATATTGATTTCAATGGCAGCAGGAATAGGCCGTTAGTAAATAAGTACAAATTCAGCCCAGTCCCTGAAATTTACTTTAGAAGACAAAACTTGCTGAAGTACAGAACAGATCTGGGAGGAAGAATAGTCTTGTGGGTAAGGAACTGGACTAGAAGTAACATTTTCAAAAGTGCCTATATGAGTGGGAATTAGGTACTGAAGTGCTTTTGTAAATCCCATAGCTGCCCATCTGCATCTTTAGGCACCTAACTACCTTAAAAATCTGACTTGAAATGATTTAGGAGCATAAGTCCCAGTTTCAGAATTTCTTTAGGCACTTAGGATCCTATACCAATGGGACTTAGGGGCTTACATTCCTTTGAGGATCTAGGTCTGAGTGCCTACTTTACTTTTGAATATGCAATTTAGGCTTCTAAGTCACAAAGACACTTCTGAAAATGTTACCCTAGGACTCAGGAGACCTGCATTGCACATGCTCCTGTGTGACTTTGGGCAAATCACTCAACCTTTTCCTTGCCTCAGTTCCCCATCTGTAAAATGGGGATAATATCAACCTTACTGGAGTGTTGTCAGGATAATTTCAGTAATGTTCACAAGGTGCTCAGATACTATGGTGAGGGGGCTATGTAAGTAAGTACTTAGACAGGGGAGGAAAAGTGGAGCTTTTTTACTGTAACTAGAGTTTCTTCAATATGTGTGGTCCCTATCTGTATTCCATTACCCCCTCCATTCCCTCTGCTTTGGTTCTTGTTGGATTTGCAGTAAGAAAAGGAACTGGAGAGGCATCAATCTGTGTCTTATACCCTTGATCGGGATCATGAGATGAGCAACTGCACGTGTGTGGGCCAACAGACACTGCTTTGAAGAATTTCTGGACTCAGGCACACAGCGCACATGTGTACCCACGTGTGGAATACAGAGAGGTACCACACATCATCTGAGTTCCAAGGCCTTGTGTATTGTGTTCCTGAACACCCGGCATAGTCCTCCTCTCGCCAAAGGTTAGTGCCACTGTGCAATAGGCTCTCTAAGGTCACTTACTTACACAAAGAGGAACAGTGACAAACAGATCAGGTCATCATGGAGCTGTGGCTTCTTGCTAGTTGTGGAGTGTGTGACGTTTCCCTGGTGTTATCTGGACTGGTGATCTGCTAGGTCACTCCAATCCTCGACACTAGGAGCCAGCCTTACCCTGCTCTTCTGTGAGAACCCCCATTCCCTGGCTGTTCATGCACAGCCTCTAGCATGTAAGCTGCTCCCAGCTACGTGAGTGAGCACTCTTGGCCAGCCACTGCTTGGATTGTGCAACTGAATGACACTAGCCAATATCTCCGGTCCCAGACACAACCTTAGAAACCTCCATCTTGCAGTGTCCAGTTATGCCCACTGGATGCTGCAAGCTTATATGAGTTCGTTAATTTATCAAAGAAATTGATATGTACCAGGCTGTTATCCCAAGGGGAGTCTCTGACATGCTTCAAACCAAACATACTGCTTCAGGTAGAATAAACAAATTTATTAACTACAAAAGATAGATTTTAAGTGATTATAAATCAAAGCACAAGAAGTCAGATTTGGCCAAATGAAATAGAAGCAAAATGCAGTCTAAGCTGATCTTAACACTTTCAGTGCCCTTAAAAACTTGGATGCTTCTCACCACAGGCTGGCTGGTTGCCCTTCAATCAGGCTTTCCCCTTTGATCAGCGCTTCAGTCACTCGGTGGTGGTGTCTGTAGATGGAGGTGGAAGAGAAAAAACATGGCAAACATCTCTCCCTTTCATCATGTTCTTTCTTCCCTCTTGGCTTTGTCCCCCTCCCTTCAGAGTCAGGTGAGCATTACCTCATCATAGTCCCAATCTGACCAAGGGAAGGGGGGTGACTCACTCGAGAGTCCAACAGATCCTTTGTTGGTGCCTAGGCCAGTGTCCTTTGTTCCTGTGAGGCAGGGCTGGGTTTGTCCAATAAATGCCCTGATGAGGTGTGAACTGCCTCTCTGCTCCTGGGAGAGTTTAAGCCAAGAGGACACATTTTCAGCCTCATAACTATATACATGAAATTAGAACCTATAACATTACTATAACAACAATTCTCAGTGCATCATGAGCCTTCTGAAGACATCTGACATGACAAACTTTGCATTGGATACCACACAATCATATTATAAGGATGAACATGAGGGTGTAGGGTGTTCCCCCTAGTACAGGGTGTCACAGAGTGGTCATGCCTTATCCTGGAGCTGCCTCCAGTGTAGCAGTCCCACACCTGTGGATGTAGTTTTGAGGGTGGCAGGCATCCTCCTTTCATGTTGGTTTACTTTTTCCTCTTTGTCCAAGAATACCTATCAGCTGATGACTTCTAGCAGTGCATGCAGGTCATAAAAATCAACAATGGTATACAATAAAATCTTGCTACAAATCCTGCCAGACATCAGTCTGCAAGTATCAAGTAGTGTGACATGTGCCAAGCATACAGGCATGAATGATACCTGTACAACTCCCCTGCATTATAGACCTTTGCCTATTCAACCCTCTTCCCCTCACCTTGTCTACAGGCCTAGTCCTAATTCTGGGAAATGGCGGCTTAGTCCCAGATATTTTTTAGCTTATACTTCACCCCAGCATACAGGGCAATTAGCATGCTAGAAGAACTTGCTGAATTGGTGCTAGTATGTGTGAAAACTTGGCTATGTATCAGGCTGCTCTTATCCAGAGGCTCTAGCCAAATGGTCCATAACGTTCCCCAGTCTGAGTCATACCAGGTTGGAAGGATGACCTTGTGGTTAAGTCAGTGGTGTGGGACTCAGGCAATCTGAGTTCAGATCCTGGCTTTGTCACAGACTTCCTGTGTGACCTTGGGAAAGTTACAAACTACTTGCTTTGTCAGTCGTGTCTCCTGAGACTGTAAGCTCTCCGAGGCAGGGACTTATTCTTACTATGTATAGATACGTCTACACTGCAGTGTAAGCCCAGGGTTAGTAGAACTCAAGTTAGCAGATTGTGGGTTTGTTAATTTAGGGCTTGAGCATGTCCACTCATCTGTAACCCCAGGTTAGGAATTCTTGAACCCTGGGTCCTAACCTAGGGCTCCAGCACCTACATTGTGTTATGCAGGCCTGATCCTAACCCCCCCTATCCCAGACTGCCTGGAACCCTCCCAAAATGTGGCTGCTCTGGCCCCTTGTTTGTGATGCAATGTGGGAAAACTTGACTGTCCAGAGGACAAAGAAAGTCAGCCCATCGGATTGTGGATTACTTTTAACAGACTGCCAAGTTCAGTGAGGCTGTGTCTTAATTGAAAAGCAATAGGACTTGAATACTGGGTCCCAGCTTGACTCAAGCTCACATTCTCCACCCCCTGGAGTTCTAGGACACTGGGTCCAAGCCTCAGGTTTGTACAATTTGTATGTAGATGGACAGGGGGGTTAGGGTTGAGCCTGAGTTCAAACCCTGGGCTTGCACTGCAGTGTAGACATACCCTCAAAGTACATTGCCTAGCACTATGAGGCCATGATTTTGGTTGGAACCTCTAAGTATTACCTTAATATTAATAATAAATAATCAGCAGCAGTGTTCCGTCACAAGGAGAACTAATGCAAGCATCGTGGAAGACAAGCTCTGCGGGATGCTGTTACGAAATTTGCTATTATTCATGTTTTTCCTTCATTTTGTAGTTTCTTCTTAAGCCCACAAAAGGGTACTTATTACATCAACAGTCTATTAATGAGATATAGTATGTTGTGCTTCCCAGTTCCACATACCACATGGGATCAAAGCTGCAGGGAAATGAGAGGATGTTGTGACTCACACAGTGTGGGCACTTGGTCTCGTAAGGTTTTTACTGTTTGCTTAGAGTTGATGTTGCATATTACAGTATGTGAACATCACCAGCTGTAGTTTGTCTGATCATTTTCTTTCCCTTATGGGGATTTGGAAGGAGGAGATGAGAGGATGTTAGCAGTTTTATTCTTTCCGGTGGGAAATCAAAGAAGGATGATGGAAGAAAATAATAAAGAGGAAAAACAAGAGGCAGAGAGGAACGTTACCTTCCCCCAACACTAACCACCCCTTTTCCATGAAGACCTAGGTCAATCCTGCCTGAGAAAAATATATGGGAAGGGGATTAAGGGACTAGAGGAGAATAATGATTCAGTGGCTAGGGCCCTCACCCAGGACTTAGGAGATCTCAGCTCAATTATCTGCTCCGCTACAGACTTCCTGTGTGATTTTTGGCAAGTCACTTAGTCTCTATGTGCATCAGTTCCCTATGGGTAATGGAGAGAATAGCTATTCCCTACCTCACACTGGTGGTGTGAGGATAAATACCTTAAGCAGTCTGAGGTGCTCAGATACTACAGTGATGGGGGCCATATAAGTACTTAAGGTAAATAGAAAACTCCATGAATTTCCCTTTAATAATTCCAGGATGGGAGGTGTTCTCCCTTCCCCAGAAAATAGGCCAACATTCCACCATCAAGCCCCATGAATGCCAGGAGGCAAGGACTCTTCACACAGAAGCCTTGTGCCTCTGCATTAGTTTGAGGACCCCTCAGCACAGTTCTAATGAAGCCTATCAGGGCTGCCTCTGGCCAGTGCTACAGGGACGGGGTAATATTTTATATTAGACCAATGTCTGTTGGTGAGAGAGACAAGTTTTCAAGCTACACCGAGCTCGTCCTTCACCGCCCCCCTCTGTCTCCCAGTAGAGCACTGTGACTCCATGCAGAAGAAGCCCAGATGAAGATAGAGGGTGGGGGGAAGAGCAGACTTCCAGCCTGTCCCCTTCCTCTCCCTCACCCTCAGGCCTGCTTCTTAATATTACAAAGATCCCAGCTCCTGTGGAGAGCCAGCCATGGGGTCACAGGAAAATAGATTGGATGATGATGGTGCCTAGGAAGCAGCAATTCACACAAAAACACAGGGCAGGGGAGATCCCTGCTGTGATCAAAACCCATATGTGCCCTTTGTTTTTAAAGAAGCAGAAGTACTAGAGCACAGTGAGGGACTGATATTTCTGTAGTCATAGCAGAGGCAGGAGCAATAGGGACAGGTGTGGCAACGGCAGGGAAGTGTAAGAGCAGCTATCGTAAATGGGTCCCTTTCCTCCTCCTTCCAAACAGGGCCAGCAGAGGCAATAGCTATATTTCTCTCTCCAAAACAAAGGTAGTCTTTATTGTGAAAATCCATTCACTAGTAGTTGATGAGTGGGTTCATTTATTTGCCTCTTGCAGTGTACACAGGTGCTTTGCAGTGAGCACTGAAGTTTCTCTGCCACTTCTGGATCTCTCAGGACTAGTAGAAGAGATAGTCATGTGGTGATGCCCCTAGCGGGGCATGCAGGAACATTCAGGGGGTGAGTGGTGATGACAGGAGACTGGGGCTGGCAACGCCGGGCGCTTGGGCCAGCCCTGCACAGTGGGGCTCATTCGAGCCAGTCCCACACAGCAGGGCTCAGGGAAGGAGCCCGACCTCCACCCCCTGACTTATCTCAGCGGGCCACCCAGCATGTCTGGGTTGGGGGGGCACCAAAAAATCTGGGGAGGCACATGACACTGCATGACACACACACCCCACATTGCCTCTGGAAGCAGAAAGGAAAGTGTCTGCTCCAGAGAGTCTGCAATCTAGATTTGTGACAAAAAGAAACAGAAAAGGAACTGGTGAAAGGACAAAGAGGTAACAGTGAAGCTAGTCCGTTTTTACATAATTAGCCATAGGCTCAACTTTCCACCTGTTCAGCATTCTTGCATTTGCCTCTTGGTAATGCAATATAGACTTGGTTTATTCCTCAAGTGCTGTGGGTAAGTAACATTTTGTACACGTGAGTTACATTTGTACAATTTGCAAGCATATCAAATTTCAGCATCGAGTGATAACAAATTTGCAAAACATGGCAGCACTTCATATGTTTACAGGTTGGTCATAATTCACAAAATTAAGCAGAAGAGTGTTAGTTTGCCACCATAGCTCCCTGAGGTGAAAGCTAGGAGTTTCATCAAAGCCCAGCAAAAACAGAAGTAGTCTGTTCTTTCAACAGTCTCTGATACCCTTAGTCACCTTGAATAGTACCTTAGGCTCCAGTCCTACAAACACACATGATGTGAGCAATGTGAATGGGGTTAGAGTGAGGTGGATGAGGTCTGGTGGCTCAGAAAGGATGCAAGCTCACATCTGCCCAAAATGGCAGCAGCCATTGGGTTCCCAGTACAGAAGTTAGCATAGCTGTACAGTGTAATAAATATCAATTGTAAAGATAGATACTTACGTTCTGAGGACCCCTTAAGAGCGTCTTCCTCCTGTGTCCCAGGCTGGGACTGGGCTGGCTTCCTACACAGCCACTCAGGTTCTTGAATGCAGAAGTGATCCTGGCTGTATGGACAGAAATCACTTTCCTCTAATGAATTGTGGTCATACACAGTCTCCTCTGCAGAGGGAGGGGTGCCACTGTCCACAAGGCCATTGGGTTCTGTGGTGCATGCGGGCAAAAAAATTCTGTCCAGCTCCTTGTACAATTGACAGGTCACATGGACATCACCTAATTTGTTTCTGGCATCCCTGTTTTTTTTGCAGATATTCCTAAGCTCTTTATATGGCACTGATCAGCTTGCCGTCCGTGATCCTTCTCTGCTATGTGCTTAACAATGTTCTCAATAGGTTTCTTATTGTGATGATTGGTCACAAGGGTTTGCTGATCTTTGTTTTCTCCACAGATAGTGAGGAGATCAAGAATGTCATCACAGCTCCAAGTGGCTGCAAGAGGCATGGTGTAATGCTGATATACTTGATCCTGGCCTTATGCTAGTTTTTAAGTGGGGAAGGGGTTATCTGGTCAACTGGACCCCAGAATAGTGGAAGTCACAGAGTTAAACAGAGAGGTTGGTCATGGATGCTCACACAACAGTGTGGGACAGCAGTTGGAGAACAGCCAGAGTAACGTGCAGAACTATTGCGTGCACATTAACAATAGTCCACACTAACTCAATTCACAGTGAACGTACTCCATTTTGAAAGAGACCCCTTGAGACTCAGCCCTCTTGTTAGGTCGAGTCACTGACTGTCTTGCCTATTATGGGGTAACCAAGGACGTTTAAACAGAACCAAATATCTAATGACCTTAGATTAGGTCTTCAGCTCCAACCTGAGCTCAATAGTCCTTGCTTGCTCCTCTGCACTCAGGGGCTTGTCCCTCCCCTCCTGCGGTAGTGGGAAAGGAACCCAGGCCCACCCTCTCCTACAGGTTCCAGCCCAGGAACCCTGTGTTTAAACAGCTCAGGACTGCATCTTAAAATTGCCTGCCTGGGCTGCTTCCTACCTCTTTTGAGCTGTACTCAATGGCTCTCTCCTTGAAAGCCTGACTTCTTGGACAGGTTTCTCCCAGTCCATTGCTGGGAAGTTTTAGAGGCAACTCCCAGTCACTTTTTCTGTCTAAGCTATAGCCTTTTATCCCAGCTGTTGCCAATTAACCATTGAGTCACAATTGGAGAGGCAATTGCATCATCTAGTAGCCATACATTAACCCTTTGGTGGCTGCTACTGTGTGGGGTCTATATATCCCATTACAGGGATGCATGGAGGACAAATTGACATGTCTTTGGTTTGCACTGGCTAGCACAACTGATTATTCCACACCATGACTTCACAATTCACCTCTTTCTTGTAGCTTCTGCTATTCTATTGAGTGTTAAGGGAGTCAGAAGTGGGCGAGAGAGGCCATCAATGAAGGAGGCAGTTTTGCTTGAGAAATTTAAAAATTGAGCCTCTCCAGAAAAACAAAACATGGCAGATCTTTTACTAGCATTTAGGAGAGAATCGCTTTAGAAAAGGAAGTTGTAAGTGAGGAAGATACAGGAATAGATATTGAAGTAAAAGAAAAAAATTTGTTGACAGAAGAGCCACTCAATGGAAATGGCCTTTAAGGCAATGAGTTGGGCATCAAATTCATTACCCATTTTGGCTTGTGTGTCTTGGGGGTAAGGAAAGTTGGAGGTTGATGAAAACTGCAGAAATCACCAGGGGACTGGATACTTTTCAAAACAAAGATATAAAGTCCTCTCTGCTTTGACTTGGCTGATGGCCACTAGATGGTTGTTCTCACAAAAGGTCTGGCTTTCTCTTAGTTCAGTGGTCCCCAACGTGGTGTCCGCAGGTGCCATGGCGCCCGCCGGGGCATTTATGTGCGCCCACCATCAGGGCCGGCGCCAAGGAAGGAAGAGGAGAGGACCATCCGCCGGAGAAGTGTCACCACTGAAATGCTGCCATGCAGCACTTCTGGTGGAAACGCTTTTGCCAAAATGCTGCCGAGGAGCGCTTCTGGCGGAGAAGCTTTCGCCAAAATGCTGCCGAGGAGTGCTTCTGGCGGAGAACCATCGCCACCGAAATGCCGCCGAGAAGTGTCGCTGCCCGCCACAGTCTGATGAAGGGATGAATGTGCTCTTGGCCACAGAAAGGTTGGGAACCACTGTCTTAGTTGTATGAGAGTGAAGTCATCAGAAAGCATTGGGTGCCTCACAGAGAAGTCATTCAATGAGAATGGCTCATTTACTTTCTGTTGTATGTGAGGAAATGCTTATTTCTTCACCTGTAGGCTATTTTAGAGTAAAGAGTTAACTTTATTGAGACATGTCTAACAGCAGATGAGTGTCTGACAGTGACAAGGCTAATATAAAGCATGTGCAACAAGAGCAACTGAGTTCCACACAGATACAGACCATGTGCTAATCCAATCCTTCGACAGCAGACTGGAGTGTAACACACTCTCAGGCAGGCCTTGGCATGAGACCTCCAGGAATGTTTGAGCTGCTAAAAAAATTGTTTAATAGGGATGAATATAGGCGTTTAGACAACGAGTGTTTTGACACTGACTTCAATGAGAGTAGTATAAAGCCATTAGAAAATAGACAGCTGATTCCAAGTTCAGAGAGAGATTCTTCACAGCTCAAGCTTGTTGTGGTTATAAAGAATGTAAATTTGTCTTCCATAGTAATAGTGACCCAATACACTACAACCTGTGTAAGAAGTATTAGGAAAATAGCCATTTGCTTTGGTTGATCTTAATATAGTAATATACACTGATATTAAGTGTAGGAATTTCATGAAAATGATTAGAAGGAATTTTAAAGAAATACTAGAGAAGCTACAAGGATAGCAAGGATATTTTGGTATTGCTATTTACTAAAGACATTTGTGAATAATTCCTTGGATCTGAGCTGATTGAAGACCACTTCGCATTCCCCTGTCCTTAAGATATTCCATTGTTTTCACCCATGTTGACCAATATTGGCCTTTTGAGAACTGATCTAGATGTTTAATTTTAAACTTTAGTTGACTTGATTTAAAATCTCTCTCTTTTACACAAAGGGAAAGCCAAAATATACTCCAAAAGTAGACTAACTTTCTTTGCTATGAGTGCAGATAATTTTTTTATTCCTAACCAGGAAACATTAAAAACACCCTCCAATCATAACAAAAATACAATATTTTTGGTTTCTAGTTTGTATTTTCATTGCTGTGTGGTAAAGAATACAAGATTAGTTAATCATGTGAGCGCAGATATATTTATTTCTATTGGGGAAGTGTAATTAATTTTTTTTATGTTCAGCTGTTTCCAAAGTTATAGGAGCACATGGCATACTACACTCCACCCAAGATTATAGAAATATTTGAAACCACAGGAAGGCTATGCAGCTGTGCAGGCTTAGATTGTGACTCATTGATTTAATTCAGTTTTGCACAAGCATCAGCCCCAACAATTTTTTTTAAGAGTGGAATTATTAGAGAAAATAGTAGTCTTGTTTTCTAACTATTCACTGCCTACTTAACATGATACATACTCTTCTATGGTTTCCCAGGCTGTCTCAGCTGTCTTCCTGTTCTTTTAAATCACACATTTGATTACATTTTGAGATTATTAATATGAAGAAAAGTTACTTAGGGAGGAACCTGACTTTAATTCATACTGTTAGTTTTAATCTATAAAGCCTTAGAAATATTTACTTTAGAGATTGTCTCTTTTCCGATGCACAGCAATGACAGCAAAGTCAGTTGATGAACTTCTATTGATAGCCCCTCTGTTTGCACTGTTGAGGATTGCAGACAGGGCACTTGCAGGGGAGGGACTTGTGGGCCTCCTTTCCTCTGCTGGGCTGCAAGAGCCAGAATCTGCTAACCTTCAGAGCACAATGCCAGGTTTGTTTCTTCTACCAGGCCTTTACGCATAAGGTCTAAAAGTCAAGGTAGTATTTTCTTTTAATAATGTTTTGACTCTTGGCTTGGTGAATTATGGCTACAGAAACGGTTAGGATCGCTGCCTATTTGAGGTAGTTAAATGTTCATGTTTATCTGCGTGACGTGGCAAATAAACCCCCAAATCAGATTCTCTGCTTCATGAGTAGGGCCCTACCAAATTCACGGTGCATTTTGATCAATTTCATGATCATAGGATTTTAAAAATAATACATTTCATAATTTCAGCTATTTAAATCTGAAATTTCATGGTCTGGTAAATGTAGGGGTCCTGACACAAAAAGAGGTAGTGTGGGGGGAGAGTCACAAGGTTATTGTAGGGGGTTGTGGTACTGCGACCCTTACTTCTGTGCTGCTGCTGGTGCTGCCTTCAGAGCCAGGCAGCTGGAGAGCAGCAACTGCTGGCTGGGAGTGCAGCTCGGAAGGCAGTGCCACTGCCAGCAGAGCGCAGAAGTAAGGATGACATGGTATGGTATTGCTACCCTTACTTCTATACTGATGCCTGCAGAGCTGGACACCCGGCTAGCAGCCACCGCTCTCCGGCCACCTGGCTCTGAAGGCAGTGCAGAAGTAAGGGTGGCAATACCATGACCCCTCTACAATAACCTTGCAAATCCCCTGCAACTGCCTTTTGGGTTGGGACCCCCAGTTTGAGAAACACTGGTCTCCCCTGTAAAATCTAGAATGTATAGGGTAAAAGTACACAAAAGACCAGATTTCACAGTGGAGACCAGATTTCACGGTCTGTGATGCATTTTTCATGGCCGTGTATTTGGAAGGGCCTTATTCATGAGTAATTCTGTTTTACCAGCTGCATAACGGTGTTATATTAGATGGACTCCTTTTGTCTTAAGTCACTAGACAAGATAAAGTAGTAGATCCACAAGCATGGAAGCAATACTTGGAAGTAGCCTTGGCTGAAGAATACTGAACACATTGTAAAAGAGCAGGAAGGTCCTCTTTAAGATCTAATGACTTGATTTCTGAAGAGTTAGGAGTCAGCTGTATTTCCTGCATCACTTTCTATTTAGGAGGCTATGGAATGACAAGAGTAATCTTTGAAGCAGTGAAAAAAAGATTCTACACATCTTTATCCACCTGTTGGCCACAGAGGGGAGATAATGTGGAAACTGGCTAAGATGGTGTAACATGGAGGCACGGAGCTGTCTGCCTCCACAATAGGGTGACCAGATGTCCCGATTTTATAGGGACAGTCCCGATATTTGGGGATTTTTCTTATATAGACTCCTATTACCCCCACCCCACACTCTCTGTCCTAATTTTTCACACCTGCTATCTGGTCACCCTACTCCACAAGACAAAACCCAAATCCACATCCAAATGAAGAACTATTCTCAAAGGATTAAGTGAAGTTTTGCATAATTGTACTCCATTGCACAGGCCTTAGAGATTTCCAGAAAACCTCACATTTAGAGTAGGTCATGTCTAGAGTCTCAAAATTTGGCATTTTAAGTCCAAGATCATAATATATAATTATTCAAATCACGTACACAATTCTTTGAAAAAAAGTAAGTTCTGGATTACCACCTGTAACAGTCACAAGTCAATACAAGGATAATTAACTCAACATGGGTGATTGTAACTATGTAAATTGGAACTGTATATGTTAGTTATACGAAGTATGGAATACAAGTTTATTTACTGCATGTGAACTGCCTTAAGTGTCTCACTAGAAAACCAGATCATAACTTGAAGCCTTATAAAACATTGATAGAATGAAATTATTTCCCTATTTTCATTCTGCATTCTTGTTTGTTTGGATTTTGAAGTGTTTCAGCTAAACTCACAGACGGAATTTTTATACTGTAGTGCATTTACATGCTGTCAGATGAGAACTCCAAAGTCTGAGAAACTTTGAAAGAGACATTTTAATAAACAAAACATAGCCACATTAGTTTAGTAAAGAGGACACAGCAATAAGAAAAAAATTGAAGAAGTTAGTCAATTCAGTGGTGGGGAAGTCTAGTATTACTACTCCTTTGTTAAATTTGTTTACTCAATAAAGGCATTTGTATTTAAGATGTGCCAAATAATTTTACTTGGATTACAGAATGATTGAATGAAGCTGACATTTCAGAATGCCAGTTCAACATTACTCTTCAGGATGGGAGTTGTTTGTGTACAACTCTAATTCACCTGACTCCCCAGGAACAAATACACTATAAATACCACTTATTTAGGATGTCACTAAAATATACTCTACAAGTTATGTAACAGTTTAACTCTTTACATGCCACTCTATACATATCCAAGGATATACAATTAAATACAAGATCATATAGCCTTCCTTGATTTCATCATCAACCGCGTGATGGCATAGATAGAAGGTAGTAAAATGGATTAATGAACAGGCCCTCTCTTTCATGAATATCTACATTAAAATACTAATCAGAAGTGATATCATTGTTCTATTTATTCACATCGGAAAGCTACCACAAAATCTGGTATGTCTAGGTTTGTCTATGATTGTCTAGGATGTTTCAGGTCAGGACTGAGAAGTATCGCTTACATCAGAGGCTCTCAAACTGTGGTCTGTGCACCACCAGTGGTCCACAAGCTCCATTCAGGGGGGCCACGTATAGTTCCCTTTAAGGTGCGTGCCTGGGTGGCCACACATGAGAGAATGAAGGGCCATCCACTTAATTAGTTGCCTGGACCCTGGAGAAGATGCACATGTAAGGTGAGGTGGTGGGCTTGGGGGGACTAAGGGGTAGGTGGGAGGGACAGTGGGGTGAGAAGAGGAGGTGGGGGGAATTTGGGATGCGCAGGCCTGTGGCGTCCAGAGAAAGAGGCAACTTTCCCCAGCTCCAGGGCTGCGGATGACAGGGAGAGACGGCCCTCCTTCCCAGCCCCAGCTCGGGGGCTGCCACGGTGGGGGAGAGAGGGCACATCCTTTGCATTAGAAAGGTAAGACTACTGATATTAAAATACGAGTTGTGTGCTTTTATTTGTAGAACAAAAAAACGTTTATTATTAGGTTTTTTTTATGTAGCACTTTTATCCAAAGCGCTTTACAATAGTTAGTTAATGGTACAAACAACATCTGGAAAGATCATTAAGTGGTCTGCCGAGACCCTCAGCAATTTTCAGGTGGGCGACGGAAAAAAAGTTTGAGAACCACTGGCTTACATACATCATATGCACGTGCTCAATTTCATGCAACCAATAGTAATTGGCTAAGATGGGACTAGTCACGTGAGTAAAGTGAATTATATGTATATTTTCAGGATTGGGACTACAGTTTGGTAAGGGAATTAGCTAATCATCAATTTACTAAATTATTGCCAATCTCTTGAAAAGGCATATTGAACTTGTGCGAAGATTTGAGAAATGCAAATTTGATACCAGTGTTCAAAAATAAAACAAAATAAGTGACCCTGGCAGTAGCCAACTCATATGTGTCTAGTAAAAAAAATGAAAAATATAATAACTAGCAAAAAATAGGATACCGGACCATGGATATTAAATATTAGAGTTTTGAAGAACAAGTGTTACCAGATAAACTCAATAGCTTTTAATAACAGAAGGATAAAGGTAATGGATAAAAGGAATGAAGTAGATGTAATTGTAATGCTGCCTGCAGTGACTCAAGAGCATGAATACAAACTTCATGGCAGACTGTTAGGAACCAGGACACAAACCCCAAATTGGTTATGAGTTCTATACTTATATTTCACCAACCAATTATCAAGTGTAAATTCCTCAGGCACTATAACAGCCATAACATGGAGTCACAGACTCAGGTACTCTAATTTATCTCACCGCCCAGGTGTTTGTACCTTTGTGATAGCTGGTCCTTCACACCAAGAATCACAGCACACTACAGGTTACACCAAGTCTCAAAGGACCAGTCACTTATCTAGGTCAATGGCCCCCTAGATCTTACACCAACAACAATTCTTGTAGCCAATCCTGTAATAAACTATGCAAAGATTTATTAAATAGGAAAAGGAAACCAGAGAGATATTTACAAGGTTAAATCAGGTAAACATATATACACACAAATCTTAAGTTTCAAAAGGTAATAGAAGTGTCTATAATCAGCAAGTTCTATATGTCCTTTAGGGCTAACCCAGGCTAAGCATCTGGGGATCTCTTGCTTATGCCTAGAAACATCTTGCCCCCCAGAGTCCAAGCAGCATAAAGATAATCAGTTCATTTTTGTCAGGGGTTTTAGTCTCTTCCTCCTACATGCTTTTGGCTGCAAAGCTCAGCTGATGGGAGGAGTCCCTTGCATGACTCATCTTCATGGGAAGGAGGCAGAATGAGAATAAAAGTTGTTTGTCCTTATGTTGATGGCTAGAGTCATAACAATAACTGGATTTTAGTTAAGCATTTGATAGAGCCTCAAAATCAGTTCAAGTCACCTGGGATATGAATGTTGTCATGAGGAATAAAATCTGGCAGCGTGGCCGTAAAAAAAGTCAGTGAGGTCAGCAATGCATCACATTAGAAAAGGGGTGGGGCATTTGCTTAAAGTGGAGGAGAGAGGAACTGAGAACTTTAACCCTAAGATAAGAGGTGAAAGTAAAGAGACCAGGTAGGAAGAGGCCCAAGGAAGTAGCAGCTGATAGAATTGCAGCAGTCACAACTGTGTCATCTTCATCCTCTTAAGTGGAACTTGCTAAAAATAATCAATTGACTTTTGACTACCCTTTCAGTTTGCTATTAAAAAAGTGTGAGACCAAATAACCAAGCGTAGACAATTTATTGTCTAAAGACTATATAGTACAATATAGAAAGGAGGTATACATATGCAACCTGTGTCTTGCAGCATGCAGTTCACATTACACAGGTTTGTGCCAAAATTTATCCCCCCAAACTATCATATTTATATTAGAGCTGTTAACAAGCTAAAAGCATTATGCATGTTACCCAAGACTAAAGTTACCAGTCAGCTTTTTCGTTTTCTTTGTTTTTTAGTACAATGGAGTACCTTTCCTTATCTCTATGTTGGATACCACACTCCAAATCAATTACCTGTGAAGGTACCTCACAACTTGTACCAGGGCAGAATGTTTATGTATCTAGTGTTTGACAGGCGTTCTATATTTTGGTGCCAAAGCTGACTTCAGCTTTGCAGAGTGTTATGGGATACTTAGCATGGGTGCACAGAATTGTGGGAAGAGCATAATACTCAGTTAACATAACTTCCCAACACCTATATTTAATATATTAATACCATATGGAAAATACCTCTTAATGTGGTGTGTGTAACATATGTTTTGGTGAACAGTTCCCCATTTGGCAATGCGATTATTATAAAGGTAATACCTTTGTTAACTGGATATAGGAAACAGAGGTAAGAGCATTCATGTGAGATTTATAGTGTGTTAGCAAACTGCTTAAATGGCAGTACATAATCAGTACAATTAAAACTAATACTCACTATAACACAAGCAAAGCTTTAAATGCCTCTTCTATCCAAGTATGAAGCATTAATATTTTCAAATCAACATCATGGATAAGGTCACTCAAGGCTTCTTTTGCTTTATGAATGTCACTGGTAATCTGAATAATGTGAGTGTCTTTTTGACTTAATAATGTTTTTACATTGAAGGTTAGTGGATCAATATATATGCTAAAAACTGGTATGTATTTTTCAACTTTATCTTGATTGGGGCTTACTTGGAATCATGGATTCATTTTGAAAAACTGGAATAGGCATGATAGCATGACCCATAATGCTACATACATGAAGAGTAAAACAAATTTGGAGCAGTGACATTACAATGAGGTCTTCATGTGTAAATTTCTTATAATTACTTACTACACGGTACTGTCCCTCCATATTATAGTTTATCCTTACCATTGGGCATCAGGAGAGATTAGCAACTAACTTTCCAGGCCAATGTGGACACACATGGGAATTGTGATGTCAGAAACATTACATCTACACTTGTATTGATATCCCTTAGCAGAACAACAAGCCATGTGCGGCGCCTTTCAGATTCATGTTTCTGAGTGATACATCAATAGCTGAGTACATTCCGGTGTTCCTTGAAGACATTGTCTTACAGGCAACTTACTGAACGGTGAGTAGCCAATGTATTAAAGATTGCAGTGTCAGAATCCAATATTGGTAAAGATACCATAAAAGAAATAAACGTGAAACCTGACACCAAGCATGATTGTTTTGAATAACATGTGCCTCAGTTAGGATGTGGGGGTCACTGATCCCACAATATGAATTGTGCCAAAGGAAACTTGTTTACAAGAATCTGTGATATGCACTGAGGACAGTACCATTTAGCTAATTGATCATTATTAACATAGTCCCAAAATAACTGTTATGGAAGTTAACATAACTCCCATAAGTGGTGCAATTAACTTGCTTATGCACACGATTTTCCCTTCCTTGCTTATTTTCTGTGATCAATTCATTAATCTTTTCTTGTTTAAATAGCTCAACAATGTCATGTGTATTAGACAGTATTTCTCAGGATCAGGCCCTCACTGCCATGGGTTTAGAAATGGTTTCTGCTGCATGATGCTTAAAATAGTTAACATGCCTTTTTATATCTTTCATAGCTGCTCTGTTCCAAATGGACATCCCAGATCCAAACAGTCCAGAAATGGAACCAACAACTCTATCTAAGTTTTGGAGTCTAGTTCAAAAGATACCAGGCTGCAGCATAGTCTCTTGCCTAGCTATTGGGGCTCATGGACATTCCTGACATAATGCTAGTCTAGTTCCTTGTTAGTTAATATACAACAGTAATGCACTTCCTCTTACACAATTAGCAAATTTTGCCATATTTCAGTGAGAGGTTTAAAACAGTATGTGCACAAACTGTACATTTTTAAGCAATGTCCCAGGTGTGGATGTAGCAATTACACAGCTAGGTGGACCTGACCTATTCAGGGAAAATGCATTATTACTTTTACCGGTGACTTGGGACTATATAGTTTGCCCATGGTAGTATGGATTACAGGAGTTTGGGTCATTACCATCAGTGTTGCCTTTTGTTTTCCAACCCTAGCTCCCCATTCTACAATACATTAAAAACCCAGCGCTTTCTGTTAAGTTTATATAGATTCATCTCCTTAACTTAAGTCAGGGTTAGTAAAGTTTACTTTCCCCTTCCAAGACCCATAGGTATACATTTTATTTCCTGAAAACATAACCCCCACGATTTCAAAGTGGCTCCCTTCAGTGTCCCCAAGTCCTTTATCCTGAGGCATGAACATGACTGGGCATTGAAAGGTAACTTCATCGTCTTTGTTTCTTTGGATTACACAAACCACATCTCTGCTGTCAGGCATAATTGTGAGCTCATTTCTCAACTGCAACAGTAGTGATGTGTACCCATAAAAGCATGATCATCAGGCAGTCTCTGGAGGGGGAAGGACTTACTTTTAAACAGCTTATCCACTTTATTTCCAGTAACCTGAATTTTATACACAGATGAACTTAGTTTGTCCACAGTGGTAGGAACCAAGCCATCAGTGCCATAAATTATGCTCCTGTACAGCATAAGCCAAAAGTATAACTGGTCTCCCATTTTCCATCACCCATTTGTCAAAGCAGTCTTTTGCCTTCTGTTTTGCCTTGCCCGATTCTTTGTGCACATACAGATGCATGTTTGCTTTTCTGGTACCATGGTGAACCCTTTATCTTTTTGTTCTGAACACATGTACCCCAGCCTTCTTCAATACAACCTTTCTCACCTAGAAGGAGCTGGGCTTGGCTATTAGAAGTCCCACATCCCTCCGATTCCCCGCAGCCTCTGAGAAGATTGGATAATTGGAGCTGATTGGTGTCAGTTTTTTCTTTTCTTCCAGTTCACTCTATCCCACAACTGAAAATGGGTTCCTTTGACAGGAAATGTCAGGAAACCTTAATAGGCAGTGCTACCAGCCCCTCTAATGCTTCGAGTAATTTATTTTCACATGTTTTGCTGTAGTTTATTGCTTATGTTATTGTAGTAATTTAACTACCTGTTCTATTCCTTTTCTTTACACCCCCCCCCAGTGTAATATACAACATGAACACTCAATGTACAGAGGATATATATTTATTTTTTAAAATGTATTGGATTTATTTATATACACACAAAGGCTGAACAGGGCACTTGTATACACTTTTGTCTCACCTAATATAACTTAGGGTATTATCGGTGATGTATTTTTTAAATGCAGCAGTAAAATCCAGATATAATCTACCACCTGTAAACAAGGTAATCTAAAAATGTCACCCCCTAACTGTTGCCATTTATATCCCCCCGCCATTTTCAAATGTCTGGGGTGGGGGAAAGGAGGAGATAAGCTGTGTAATGTGCCCCGAAGTCTTAAGATTTTGGCTATTTTGGACCAAGTGTGGCAGTGAATTCCCAAGCCATAGGCCCCTCAGGCCCCACCACTAGGGAATACATCCCTATCCAGGACAGCATTAAGCCCCTTGCTAAAATTGAAGTCAGTTGGACTTAAGCATGTGCTTAAATGTAAGCACATATTTAAGTGTTTTCCTGAATAGGGATGGATTTAAGCATGTTCCTGAGTCAGGACCAGAAAAGGATTCGCCAGCAGCCCTTTCTCATTTATATCAGTAACTCCAGCTCAAACTCCTTTGCTGTGGAATTGTGTGGGTTGTGGACTACTGTACAAAGATAACATGTTATTCCACACAAAACAGAAGGATTTAGTTACAGATGGTGTCATTCTAAAATGTTTAGAAATTCAGAAAAGCTTTTAGAAAAAGTCTTTTGCTGCATTTCTTCATTCCTGAGGTGCTGCAGGGAGTTGAGTAGAGACCTCTGGTGTTCATTTAATTTATTACAACATTTACATTTGATTGATGTGATTTTATGAGCTCTTTTTTTGGTTAGGGTTTCACATACTTTTATGTTCCTTGTGTCTTTATAGGTTCACATTAAGTATCACATTAAAAAAATCATAAATCTCACAATACCAGCTGGCATAGTTAATAAACCCATAATCTTACCCCTGTTGAACTATATCAAAGCCCTGTAACATCTGGCAAGTTTTAATTTCTATATTATAGTGAGGTTTAATTTCAGCTACAAAGCCTCCAGATATGGTCATGGCTAGAATTTCTTTATCCATAGCTTATTTATGCTGCCTAAACTGTGTTTGGTAGATATGAAGACTGCCAAGATTTCCAGGGCTTTATCCTATCCAATTAGCACTAAAAATAATTGCTAAGTAGTGCACATTTTTTTTTGCTTGTAGGTCTGCTAAGGTTGAAAACAAAGATAAGGATTTGCCATTTCTTTCTAATGCTCTTTCCATCTGCCGTCCTGCATCTGCATTCTCGGTGGATTAGAAGGTATGTAATCTACCTCTGGTGCAGAGGAAAGCTGTACTATTGCAATCAGAAATGCTCAGAAAAAGACTACACTGTTGTACCTGTCTTTTTATTTCCCAGCCTCTGCTCCTCAGACAGGATTTCTATTCATATACCCTCCCTTTTTTAACAACCCTATATGCAGGGTCTGAGATACTTACAGTGTTCTCCTTAATATAACCAAATTTCAACATATCTATCTTGCAATTTGTGGTGGGCTGGGAAATAAGTCAGAATAAATCCCTGCGACCCACAAGGATTATATGAATATTGTATTTGGTAATGTTTTCTCTCCTGAGCTGCCCAGCCACCCCTCATTTTGAACAAGAGGGTGTAAGTTCAGCGTGAGTACTGATTGCTGTAGAATGTCAGAGGCTAATACTTTTCCTCTCTGCTAGAACTTAATGGAGCATGTGTGCCTTGCATATTAGTTCATTGGAGATTACACCAAGTGATATATGATCTGTATAGGCACTTTCAGACAAGCCATACCATTAATAAAGCTTCCACAGCATCCCCTCAGCTATATGAAAAAGCACTTTGAAAAGACAAGCTAAAACAAGTCATTGGTCTTGCTGAAGGGATGAGTGATAGGCTGCTGAGGGAGGAGAGAAACAGAATGAAATTCAATCTAGGCATTATTTTGTCACCATCCTTTATCCTTGGTTCAAGGTTACATATCTTCCAGGGACCTGTGAGCTGTCAGGTGGGCATGTCAACTTACATTTGAAGCCTGTCAAGTATCCTTTCCCCTCCCCTTGAAATATCTCTCACTATATTAGTGTGATCAAAAATCTCCCTGAGGGGTAGCAATGAAAGCCCTTCTTTAGGAGTGGATGTTGTCCTATAGCCTCAGAATTTAATAAAAGCAAAGAACCCTATCGTGCTGCTTTGGAAACAATAGGTCATATATTACTTCAGGTGCTGTCAGCAGTAGTAATTGCCTGTGGGACCTGCCTGAGCATATATTACTATACGGTACACATTGAAGATCTATGAAAATTCTAAGTAGATGCTCCAGTAGGAGGTTTTGGGGGTGAGGTTGAGGTAGCATAATGTATGTTCAGTGACCACTTGACACTTGCTTGAGGGTTTCCATTAAGGGCAAGAAGCCATCCAGGTACGATCAGAACTAATTAGAATTTTCTGAGGTGAATGTAAATTGCCTGCAACACTAACCAGGTCTCATAACTCTTAGTCCAGTACATATCTAGCAGGCCATGTTACCACTTCCTAATCTTTGAATTAGTGTAGTTTATAAATAAGTTATTCTTAACAATATTACCTTCTTGATTTTTAGCCTATCCATTTGACAAGCACTGATTCCTCCCCCAACCCCATATTCTGTGTAGGACTTAACTGGCGAGGGGTTGTTACTTAAACTGAATTTCCTCTGCTGACATAGAATCTATGCGACACAGAATTGGTCCAGCTGTACAGAGGGCTAGAAAATGAAGATAGTCCCAGTTAGGGCTAAGTGGAGGAAAGGGACTAAGAACACTCATATTTCCTAATCAAGATGCAAAATAAGAATAGCCAAGCCATCAATAGGTATTAACATACCTAATTAGAGTAAATGATCAACTAGGAGTGTAAACTATTTAATAATTTAAAACAAATGTTACTTTATGTAAAACTTCCAGTAAATTAATCAACCTTGTTTTTAGATCAGTCATGCATTATTTAAGATTTAAAATAAAATATAAATTACAATATTTCTGAAACAGCTGATTAAAGATTTCATTTTAATAGGTCAGATTACTTTGATGATAATTAGTATTGTGCGGCTCACAGTAGCTACTGGGGGTTTTGACTCTGTAAGTTCCTTCTCTCTGTCTTCCTGTGTAGCCATATTGAACTTGAAACTGACAAAAGCACATCTGCCACAGACCTAACACATGATCCTGATACAGTATTGTTTGGTTTCTTTAAGACATCTATAAAACGTGTTTCTCAGAAGGTGCTGACTAGCTCAGGGGATTGGTAATGAGTTATGAAGTCTTTCACATCAAGGCTGTCACTTTGAAACCAGTCAAGATTGATAATGAATATTGTTACCACATAATGCCTGTTTGGTGGCCTGTGTGACTGAGTATGAAACCTGAAATGCTCTTTCAGCCTTAAAAGGTGTTGTCTCCAGATCACTGAGGTGCAATGGCAGGACAGGATGGGGAACCTTGCACACAATATACTTGTTCTGTGGATAAAAAGAAGCCTTCATTCTCCAGAGTGGACAAGCTGACCACTTCCATAAGAAACCTTTTATTGTACATTTAAAAGTGGCACTTTCAAAGTTTGTGGCACAAATACAGATTTTAATTTCACAGTCCGACTATCCATTTTCAGTGTGATATTTATGCACATTATGATATTTATGATGCAAGGATGCAGCAACAAGACTTCTGTTTTCTTCTTCACAGTAGCAGTGGTGTTACAAGCTCAATTCCCAGCATTCTGAATACTTTGTAGGGTTGCCAACATTGTATTCCAGCAATAAGGGACTGTTTTCTTAGCACCCTAGCCCCACCCCTCCTCTTAATGTTATTATTATTATCAATAATAATAATAATAATTAATAATAATCACTCACCTACATTCGGCAGGGGTATTTCTTACTGCTTTTTGCAGCACTCGGCAACTCCCAGTCATGTTGTACAGAGATGAAAAAATAAGGGATGTTTCTTGTAATAAGGGACTCTTGGCAACCCTACTTATATCTGACCAGCTGGTGCAAAACTACCATTGGGTAGCTATGCCAATTTACACCCATAGTCTTTAAGGTCATTCCAGAAGACATTATTTAATTTTGGTTGTACGAAGTCCAGAGTGTGAACGTTTTGGGGGAATGGGATGAGGGTATACGATATAAACAATTTCACAGACAAGTGATGCTGAAACTTAGGGTTGTAACCAGCCAGAACTGAGTCATGCTCCTTTACTTGCAAATTGAGTTTTATCATCTTAAGTGTTTGCTAATGAGTTAAACTTTGGTTTGTGTATGAGCCACATGGGAAGTTTAATAACAGCTGTAATTAATCCACTGTAAATTGTAATCCAGGATGATATTGTGCTATTCTGGGATGCATCAGAGCATAGCAATCCAAAAACACACACACACTGTACTGGGGTGCACTCATGAGTACCCCCTTGACCAAGTGCATGTGCCTGCTCTCTCTCAGATCGTCCCTACTCTAAGATAGAGCAGTATCCCAGGGCTCCCTCCCTGGAGACAATGTCTTCGCCCTCTTGGGCTTCCTGGCTACAGCTCTCCAGCTGGACCACTATAGTTCAGTTCCTCCTCTGGGGTGCCTCAACGTCCAGGCCACTTCCTCCCAGTGGCAGTACCCAGGTACGCCCACTACTCCGGGTCCCAGCCCAGAGACCCTGCAGAGAGCAGCCATCTGCTGTGTCCCTTTAACTATATTGCAGGGCTTCTCTAATTCCCTGGGCCGCCGCCCCATGCCGTCTTCACCCTTACCTCAGGGCCTTGTCCTAATGGAGTCCCAGCAACCAGCTCAGGGCTCCTTCTCGCTCTCCCCAGCTTCTGGCAGCACTGCCCCTTCTGGGGTTCATAGAATCTCAGGGTTGAAAGGGACCTCAAGAGGTCATCTAGTCCAACCCTCTGCTCAAAGCAGGACCAGTCCCCAAGTAAATCATCCGAGCCAGGACTTTGTCAAGCCTGACCTTAAAAACCTCTAAGGAAGGAGATTCTACCACCTCTCTAGGTAACCCATTCCAGTGCTTCACCACCCTCCTAGTGAAAAAAGTTTTTCTTAATATCCAACCTAAACCTCCCCCACTGCAACTTGAGACCATTACTTCTTGTTCTGTCACCTGTACTACTGAGAACAGTCTAGATCCATCCTCTTTGGAACCCCCTTTCAGGTAGTTGAAAGCAGCTAACAAATCCCCCCTCATTCTTCTCTTCTGCAGGCTAAACAATCCCAGTTCCCTCAGCCTCTCCTCATAAGTCATGTGCTCCAGCCCCCTAATCATTTTTGTTGCCCTCCGCTGGACTCTTCCCAATTTTTCCACATCCTTCTTGTAGTGTGGGGCCCAAAACTGGACACAGTACTCCAGATGAGGCCTCACCAATGCTGAATAGAGGGGAATGATCACGTTCCTCGATCTGCTGGCAATGCCCCTACTGTAGCTCCATCAACCATCCACACTCCTACAGCTCCAGCAAGGAACTGAACTGCCTCTGGCCCTGCAGCTCTTCTTATACTAGGCTGCTGGGCCCTGATTGGCTATGTCCCACACAGCCACTCTAGGCAGCCTTTTTGGGGGTGGGGGGTGGCAGGGGCATGAGGCCCCTACTAGTATACCCCATCACACACACACACACACACACACACACACACACACACACACGAAGCAAGGCAGGCCAGTAGGTTGTCAATCAAATGTAATAACGATGAACTGGTTAGGTCCGCAGCAGTCTGAACGCGGGATTCCAGTATTGGTCTCTCCGATGCCAAATGCAGAAGTAAAAATAACTATTCTACTCCTATTCATTACTGCTTTCTTTATATATCTCTTTTTGCTACAGTATGACCCTGGAAGTTCATGTTCAGTTGTTGATGCACTATGCTCCCTAATTCTTGTAAGATTCAGTATTTTCCAGGATGCATTTCTCTATTCTGTAGCTATGGTATCTTCTTTATCTTCTTCTTGGGAGGAAGAGGAAGTTATCATAGACAATAAAGGGGAAGAAATGCGGATTGGGATAAGTAAAGAACATGTCAGAGATCTTCTGACCAGTTTGAATGAATTCAGACCGGCGGGACCGGATGCTATTCACCTGAGGGTACTAAAGGAATTAGCTGAAGAAATCTTGGAGCTTACAAACCCGTGGATAATGCTCACAAACTCATGGATGACAGGAGATGTCCTAGAACACTGGAGAAGGGCTAATGTAATGACCATTTTTAAAAAGGAGGAATTGGGGAACTATAGACCAATAAGCCTGACTTCGATACCTGGAAAGCTACTGGAGCAATGTGTAAAACATTCAATTTGTGAATACCTGGAGGATGAAGGGGTAACCACTAGCAGCCAGCATGGATTTACCAAGAACAAATCATGCGAAACCAGCTTGATTTCCTTCATTGCTGATTTGATTGATAGGGGGAATAGAGTGGACATACTGTGCCTAGACTTCAGCAAGGCTTTTGAGACAGTTCCACAGGACATTCTGATAAGTAAGCTGGAGAAATGTGGGCTCAACAGAACTGCCATTAAGTGGATACATAAACCGCAGAAATAGAGTAACTATTAATAGAATGTCAGATTGGAGGGAGCTCTAAAGTGAGCATCCACAGGGATCTGTTCTGGGTCTAATGTTGTTTAACATCTTTATTAATGTATAGAAAGCACACTGTTCAAGTTTGCAGATGACACAAAGCTGGGTGGGGGGGGGTTGCCAAACTTTGGAGAATAGAGCTAAAATTCAGAGGGATCTGGATACATTGGGGAACTTGGCTATAGACAACAAAATGAAATTCAACAAAGACAAACGCAAGCTTTTACACTTAGAGAAGAAAACAACAACTGTAGAATGGGGGAAAACTGACTTGGCAGCAGCACTGCTGAGAAGGATCTGGGAGTTGTGGTGGATCACTACCTCAACATGAGTCAGCTCTGCCAAAAGGACTACACCTATAATGGATACCAGAGCCCCCTGATCAAATTTTCCAGCATCCTTCAAGTCTGAGATGGGGACAGAAGGAAATAAAAATACCTGCTGAATCCAATAGAAAGCAGTCCACTGGACCAATGACAAGCCTGGGCTGCACAGCTCTCAGTGAAGGGACATCCTGACTTTACATAGCTAGCTTTTTGGTCAGAGAGAGAGTACCGGTCAGGGAGACTGCAAAAAACTCCCCCTTTTCTCCTCCACCCCAGGCAGTTCTTGCATGACTGTAAGATTTAACTGCCTGGATCAGGCAGTTCTAGCACTTCAGAGATGAGCATTCTGCAGAGACAGAGAGATGTGACCCAGCACCAGCTACCAAGAGCCAGCCCAGACCACCGGAGGATTCCACAGCAGAGAACCAGTGACCCTGGTTGGAGTCAGGAGAGGATTCTACCCCATGCAGGGGTGAACATAGAATATGGGGACATTTTTTGTTTCAGCCAGCCAACAAATCTCAGCATACTATCTACCTCTAGAAGGTGCCTGTGAGGGAGCTGGGGGTTTGAGCAGGGCTGCTGGAACAATTTTTATAGTGGAGGTGCTGATGATGGAAACCATGTATTTGCTGTTTGTTATTACTGCTTCAAGCCAGGTGGTGTGGCAGCATCCCCAGCACTGCTAATTCCAGCACCACTGGGTTGGCGTGTTAAGAAGTGGGGAATTGGCTTATTAACTCTTTCCTTCCCTAGATTCTATTTTCCTGCTCCCTTTGTTATTTTGGGTGTGTCATTCCTTAGCTGGGGTTTATTTTATTTACTTTATTGTTCCCTTGTATATTGGGCTGTACACTCCATGCTAGTTAGTAGTATAACTAATGTTCTCAAGGGAGTGCACCTCTGTGTACATGGCACCATGAGGAGTTACCTTGGGTGGAAGCACCAGGCATACACAAGAACCTAGGACCAAACCCATGTGAGGGACGGGGAAATACTGGTAATAGCAAGCACCAAGGAGAGAAAGGGAGGAGGATTAAGCCACACCTCAGGGGAAGGGTTGCATCTGTCTAGAAGTCCTTCAGCAACAGATTCAGAATTACCAAAACAAGGTTTGAATTTGTGTATTGTTTGCAACAATTTCTTAGCAAAACCATCTCAAAACACAATGAAAAACAATGTGCTTTGAATCTGATAATAGCCTCATTCTTCCTTTCTTATGTGTGGAACCCAGTCCCACACAGGCTCCTGCCTCAACATTTTATTATAAGAAAATACCCTTGTTATTTCAAAATCCTCATCGCCTCTGTAGGTTAATGCTAACATATGAAGTCACCTAACCTCACTTTTCTTGAAAATTCTCACATTCAGTAATGCAGTAGTTCTCTCCAGGTGTTTTCAGATCCTAAATGCTTTCTGGGAGAGCAAGGTCTAGCCATACTTTGGTTACTTCAACACTACAAGTTAGGGGTGTGATTCCTAGCTTGCACACATATATTTGCACTAGCCTTATGCTAGCACAAGGATAAATAGTAGTGCAGCGGCAGTAACATGGGAAGTGGCAGCATGGCTTAGCCATGCTGAGTTACATAGCCAGTGTTCAGGCAGGTTTGTACTTGGCTTGGCCAGCCATGCTGATGCTGCCTGTGCTACTGCAACTACACCACTATTTATACTCAGGCTACTGTGAGTATGTGTATGTGAGCTGGGAATCATACCCCTAGCTTATAATATAGATGGAGCCTTAGTACCTGGAGGTACTGCATTTAGGTATTATCAGCAAACATAGCTAGAAATTCATCCCAAATATACAGGGGCGGCTCTATGTTTTGTGCCGCCCCAAGCACAGCAGTCAGGCAGCTGTCGGCGGCGTTTCTGCAGGAGGTCTCCGGTCCCGTGGATTCAGCGGCGTTCCTGCGGGCACTTCGATGGTCCTGTGCTGTCGGCATTCCCGTTGCCAAATTGCTGCCGAATCCGCAGGACCGGTGGACCTCCCGCAGAAACGCTGCCTGACTGCCGCCCTCGCAGCTAGTGGCTGGCTGCCCCCCTGCGGCTTGCTGCCCCAGGCACGCGCTTGCTGCGCTGGTGCCTGGAGCTGGCCCTGAAAACATACCAGCTAATGTTATCAAGCATGAGCACCATAGTGATCAGTGTTAGAATGAACCTCCATACTAACCCAGCCTGATCTTAGGAGTGGTGCTATTTAACACGAATGTGTAGTTTTGATAACAGTAATGACACAAGAGTATCATATATACTGTACAAATGGAATAAAATGGAAATAAAATTTCCCTCTTGTTCTGAACAATCTCAGTACATTATTTCACTGTAGGCCTTCTGCTCCCATTGAAGTTCATGGAAAAACTCCTACAGACATCAGTGGTGTAGGATTATAGAATCATAGGAGTGGAAGAGACCTCGAGAGGTCTTCTAATCAAGTCTCCTGCACTCAAGGCAGGACTAAGTATTATCTAGATCAGAGGTGGGCAAAATATTTGGCCCAACGGCCACATCTGAGATTGGAAATTGTATGGCGGGCCATGAATGCTCACAAAATTGGGGGTTGGGGTGCAGGAGGGGGTGAGGGTTCTGGGGTGGGGCTAGAAATGAGGAGTTTAGGGTGTGGGAGGGGGCTTTGGACTGGGGCAGGGGATTGGGGTGCGGGGGGGTGGGTGAGGGCTCCAGCTGGGGGTGCGGGCTCTGAGGTGGGGCTGGAGATGAGGGGTTGAGGGTGCAAAAGGATGCTCTGGGCTGGGACTGAGGGGCTCAGAGGGAAGAACGGGGATCAGGGCTGGGGTGCAGGAGGGGTTCAGAGGTGCAGGCTCCAGGCGGCATTTACCTCAACCAGCTCCCGGAAGCAGCAGCATGTCCCCCCTCTGGTTCCTACGCGGAGGCACGGCAGGCGGCTCTGCACACTGTCCTATCCGCAGGTGCCACCCCTGCAGCTCCCATTGGCCAGGAACCCCGGCCAATGGGAGCTGTGCGGGTGGCACTTGGGGCAGGGTCAGTGTGCAGAGCCCCCTGGCTGCCCCTAAGTGAACGAGCCGTAGCGGGGACATGTTAGTGCTTCCGGGAGATGCGCGGAGCCTTGGGATGCATGGAGCGGGGCAAGCCCTGGACCGCGCTTCCCGGCGAGAGCTCAAGGGCTGAATTAAAACGTCTGAAGGGCTGGTTGTGGCCCCTGGGCCGTAGTTTGCCCACCCCTGATCTAGACCATCCCTGATAGGGGTTTGTCTAACCTGCTCTTAAAAATCTTCAATGATGAAGATTCCACAAACTCCCTAGGCAATGTATTCTAGTGCTTAACCACCCTGACAGTTAGGAAGGTTTCCCTACTATACAACCTAATCTGCCCTTGCTGCAATTTAAGCCCATTGCTTCTTGTCCCTATCCTCAGAGGTTAAAGAGAACAATTTTTCTTCCTTCATAGGTCATGTTTTCTAGACCTTTAATCACATATGTTGCTCTTCTCTGGACTTTCTCCAATTTGTCCACATCTTTCCTGAAATGTAGTGCCCAGAACTAGACACAATACTCCAGTTGAGGCCTAATTAGTGCAGAGCAGAGCAGAAGAATTACTTCTCGTGACTTGCATGCAACATTCCTAATATATCCCAGAATGATGTTTGCTTTTTTTGCAACGATTCATATTTAGCTTGTGAGCCACTATTGCACCCAGACCCCTTTCTGCAGTATTCCTTCCTAGGCAGTCATTTCCCACTTTGTATGTGTTCAAGTGATTGTTCCTTCCTAAGTGGAGTACTTTGCATTTGTCCTTACTGAATTTCATCCTATATACTTCAGACCATTTCTCCACTTTGTACAGATCATTTTGAATTTTAATCTTATCCTCCAAAGCACTTGCAACCCCTTCCAGCTTGGTATCACCTGCAAACTTTATAAGTGTACTCTTTATGCCATTATCTAAATCGTTGATGAAGATATTGAACAAGAACTGGACCCAGAACTGATCCCTGTGGGATCCCACTCGTTATGCCCTTCCAGCTGGACTGTGAACCACTGATAACTACTCCCTGGGAACAATTTTCCAACCACCTTATAGAAGCTCCATCTAGGTTGTATTTCCCTGGTTTGTTTATGAGAAGGTTATGTGAGACAGTATCAAAAGCCTTACTAAAGTCTAGATATACCACATCTACTGCTTCCCTCCACCACAAGGCTTGTTACCCTGTCAAAGAAAGCTATTAGGTTGGTTTAACATGATTTGTTCTTGACAAATCCATGCTGACTGTTACTTATCATCTTATTATCTTCTAAGTGTCTGCAAATTAATTGCTTAATTATTTGCTCTATTATCTTTCTGGGTACTGAAGTTAATCTGACTGGTCTGTAATTACTCAGGTTGTCCTTATTCCCCCTTTATAGATGCTTTATGATGTAACACTGGGCCAGACACTTCATAATCATAATAAAAGTAGATACTGGTCCTGAACAGCCCCATGGTGTGAGGCTCTGTACAGTTTCTGCTCCAAAGTACTTACACTCTAATTTCATACAACTTCTTACTTTAAATAGGCCCTGATTCTATTGCCATCAAAATTAACAGTAGTTTTGCTATTGACATCACCGAGCGCACAGCTCAACTCTTATTCTTTGAAGTTACTTGAACTTAACTTTGTGTGTCACTTTTCTACATCTTTATAACTTATTATATCAATACATGTAAGTACTTGAATAAAAGAAAGTATTTCATATAAATGTTTGTTAATACTATTTTAAAACTGAATTAAGGTTTATTTCTTCATCTTTCCTTATAGTAATCATATTAAAATACACAGTAGAAGCAAAGAATACAAATACATCACTATACTCCAGCACTACAAATCCTGTATTGTTGAGAATATTTCAAGATTCTCACACACTGACTGGAGAATTCTCTGAAGTGTGACTTCTCATTGTTTTCCCTAGGAATTTAGACATGGGAATTTCCACACTGGATCAGACCCATGACCCATCTAATCCAATGTCCTGTTTCTGACAGTGACCGGATGCTTCAGAGGAACGTGTAAGAAACCCCACAGTAGGCAGATATGGAATAATCTGCCCTCTAACCCCTTCATAGTTAGAGATTGACTTAAACACTTTAGCATGAAGTTTTAAACTTCCATGCGTTGCTAATAGAAAAGTACTGATCCCCAAAAGCAGGGATTTTGTCACATTCACCAAGTTTTAAAACTCCTGCTAGAAAACTCTTTCATACACATCTGGTTTCTTTCCTTGAGTTCTGAATGTATTTAGTGTAGATTTATTACCTTTTTGACAAATGGTCACCTCTGAACAAAACTTGTTTCCCAAGATACATTTTCTGGTTTTCTGGAAATGTGTAGTTTCGTTCATTTCTGTGAGGCACTGGATCCAAAATCTACATTAATACAACATTTCCCTTCTACGGCTCCTGATTGCTCTCAAAATCTCACGTAACTTAATAGTGAGTGATGTTTAGTGGATGTGAGTTTTTAAAAAAAAGCTTTTGGAGAGAATTTAGAAGAATCTAATAGTTATAATTTCTCAGTGAAACAAGGCACACAATATGGTCCTTGAAAGTGATATAGTTACAGAAGCTTTTCAAATTGCTATACTACATCATACTAAACAGAAGCCATCTGGGATACCTTTTGGGATTATTATCAGTTTACACTGTTCTAAAATCTAACTGCAGTGAATGTCAGCCTTTTCACACTCCCACTTAATCCAAAATCAATGCCTTTGTACCTATCTGCTGGCCCATTCCTGCAAATCCTAACTCATGCAAGCAGCCCTTATTCACATTAATAATCCCAATGACCTCAAATGGATTACTCACATGGGAACAGTTAACTGTGGCCTCAATCCAGCAAAGCACTCAAGCATGGGCCCATGCTTAAGTGCTTTGCTGGATTGGAGCCTGAATGGTTAAGGATTCAGTATCAATCACAACATGTCATTTCTTTAATATCATCTTAACTGAAAACATTGTAGCTTCTTTCAGTCTTTGCAACTTCATAACAAAGTCTTGATTTCTACAGAAATAGACCAAAAGAAAGATATTCAATGTGATCTTAATCAAGCCTTTTGTTAAAGTCACACATGAATATAAACACTTATTGTAAGTGGATGACTGAAGATAAGTGAAAGGCACTAGCAGGCACCATCAGGACACTTGAATAGGACTCTGGGTTCAATGGGAGCTAGTGCAGAGGAGAGAACCAGCGTGATATGCTGATGGTGACTCGTGCTATTTAGCAGACTGGCAGCTGAGTTTTGTAGCAGTTGAGATATCTTCAGGGTATGTGGTTTCATTTCTAGGTATGAAGAGTTGCAGTAAGAGAGCCCAAAGGTTCTTATGGTGTAAGATACATGCTTCTCGCTAACCACAGATGAAAATGGGTTTTTTTTGGTCACCATCTTTGAGTGCCCAAGTGCAACTAGACACCCAGACTGTGAACTGACTTAATCTGTGGGTAAATGTCTTTGATAGTGAATGTCATGGAAGAGATGAATTCTTCAAAGTGCTTTCTTCTTCCTACTGAGACCGCTTTTGTTTGTCTAGGTGCAGCTTCAGCCCCAAAATGAGAAAGCTGGGAGATGGTGCCGCTTACATCATCTGTAAAGGCGATGCCGAAAGTCATCTGTGTATTGCTAGCAGCAGCTTACAGACCTTTCTCCATGTTTCTTCATTGTAAGCCAAAGTTGTGACTGTGCATATAGTTGCCATTTTACAAATGCATCATTAAAGGAAAGAGAAACTGAAAACTGAGATTAAGTGACAGGTGAGCATTACACAAGGACTGATGGATATTTACGATAAAGAGACAATGGCCCAGATTCATTTAGGCCTGGGACTCATTTAGCCACATGACCTGTCTGTCATATGGCTGAAGTGACTTTCCCCACATGGAGAGCTGAGTGAGGCAGGGGTGGGGCTGGGCCCACTACTTCTTAAAGGGCCAGTGACAAAATGACATCAAAATTCACACAAAGCAATTTTCACTGCATGAAAGTTACAGAGCCGCAAAGGGCAGACAAAGGTTAAGCTGTTGTACTTCACATTTTCATGAAGTTGTCAACAACATCAGTTTTCATGTTTCATTTACAGGGCTGGATATTAAACTGGCCAGGGGTCAATTTACAGGCACCTTTCCCCCTATTAGCTCCCTCTTACAGGCCCTCTTAAGTACTACAGACAATCTCTGTTGTATCACTCACTGTACTCCTTTCTAGGGCTGGTTTAATATCATGTAAAATTCACACAAACCTCGGAGTACTTAATCACAAAATAATCCAAAAAATCCTCAATGAGTCCACACTCTAAAGTCCCCAAATCACAATTCACTAGTTCAAACTTAGCTCAACTACATCAAGTGCTCTTTCTTTGTCAGTCAGCTCTACCTGAAGCTACCTGAAGCATTTTCTGGCTGGAGCTTGCAGGGGGCTTGCTCATTCACGTCGCTAGACACACCCTTGCAGTATCCTGCTGTCTTTTATATTAGAACACCTGTTTCCCCTTTGATGAGGCTCATCTCATAATCAGGGCTGGCTTAGCCCTAGGATCTCCTGCCCACTGGCCAGCCACCCTATTACACAACAGATCATTGTGGCAGCTTTGCACTCACAGTTATTCATGTGAGCAAGTGATATTCAACCATCTTAACTGCCTAGTATGTGGGAGCAATCCGGTTGCTACACATGTGTGTACACCAGCATAAAAAGAGAGACAGGGTTGAGGTCAGGCTGAGACTCAGGCCCACACTTTGAAACAGGAGTGTCCTATTTATCTAGTCTGATATCCACACTTCAGGAGTGACCTAGGGTTACTTATTTTTCCAAAGTTGTTCAGCCCCCAGAGAGCCATGTGGGTGCACTGACTCAAATAACACACATAGGCAACTTTTATAACTATACTCGTGCAGACTGAAGAGATACAATGCAAGCCTACAGGCAGCAAATGGCAAAAGCGCTCTCTAATCTCTAGTTAATGATATGATGTAATGCAATGCAGAGGAATGCTGCTCCTCTGGGCCTACAGCCAGCCAACTAGCTCTAGTGGAACTCATTCACACACCCACACTTACACAAAACCCCTCTATTTCTTACTCTGCAACCTAAAAAAAATGAAACTCCTGTTCTAGAAACTGGCAAATCCTGGATCTGTTCTCCCCAAACCATGAAAAACAAAGTGCAAAATGGATAGTTTCCCTTGAGAACTGGCACTGACAGATTAAAGAGCAATTAAAGTTTAACATTGTTTACATGGGGAAGGAAATGACTGTTTGATTCATGGTAACCATTGAACTTTATAGAGCGATCTGATTTTTTGGGAGAGGAGACAAAGGAATGGTAGAGATATTCTAGGCAGGGTGTAGATTTTGTTCTGAGCCATAGGAGCTAAGAATGCCCCATGCAGTCTGTCCCAACTTATTTTATATGTAAGGGGATTGAGAATCAGGGAAAGAAGATCTTTCAAAACTCTTCATAAATCCTTCATCGGGTAACAAACTGGTTGATACTCAAGGGGTCAGACTGTTCAGTTCAGATAAGCACCTATATGTCTTGATACTTATCACAATCCCTTGAGTCTGCTGTAAATCTCATGTGCAAAGGTCACGTTAAGAGATTTTGGGAATAGTCTGACACCATTCAGACGTGCGATACCACAGGAACAGCCTTTCTTGCAGGAGTTTGTAATTTTGATTTTTGGTGTAGAAGCACACAAAACTGAAAAGTAATAGAAAACAAAACACCAAACATTGCTGGCTTGCAGAAAGGTTGGATTTAGAAAGGGCTAAATTCTTTTTATAATTCACAGTGGTTTACTGATGCCTACAATAAACCACAGGTGAATCTGACCTTTGGTCCCAGTTTTGCCTGATGATCATTGGCCTGCACTGTGGATAGTACTCAACTGGCCCACTGCTTGAGGAGTTCTGAGAGGGACTGCATCTCAGAATGCAGAATCCTTCCAAGAGGTCTCAGTTGTTCAAGGAGAATGCACATGCTGCTCTATCTTATGGGGTAGGTCATTGTGTCTGGGAACGAGCCTCTCAGCCTGGGTTGACAGACTCGTGCTAGCATGGCTTGTGCCAGCGTGCTAAAAATAGGTGAATAGATGTTGCTTTGGCATTATGGCTCAGGCTGGAACTTGGGCTCTCAGACCTGGGGGCGGAGGGTGCAAAGGGTTTCGCACCTTGCTTTGAAGATGTATTAAATTTGCTTCAACAAATTAATTCTACAATTAGTTTGTACAACTATCCTCTTGTGGCAAGCATCATCTTCTGGGCTTCCAAGTATATTTTCATTGTATAATTTTGCTCTGTGTTTCAGCTTCTTGGGGTAAGGATGATGTCTTTCTTTGCTTCTTCTACTGTGCTGGTTATTATTGATGCTTTACAATCAATCAACAACATCCACATTATATTTTAAAAATTCTATTTGCAAACGTCATCTGGATTTTTCTTGATTGCTTTGACTTTCTCCTCTCTCTGAGAGTAGCTTCATAACTTCAATGGCTCTACAGTATACATCACAATAATTGCAGCATTTAAAAATCATTAACAATGCTAGTAGATAGGCTAT
Source organism: Macrochelys suwanniensis (assembly GCA_033296515.1). NCBI lineage: Eukaryota > Metazoa > Chordata > Testudines > Chelydridae > Macrochelys > Macrochelys suwanniensis. Next base: position 81,628,696 of record CM065777.1, read on the forward strand.
TCAGAAGACATTTGCTCAGTTTGTTTTGTACACACAAGACTTGATTCATATGTTGAAAATAATTGCATGAGCCCTATGTGACTTGGCAGTCTTTTACTTCACCAAGATACATAGCCAGGCTACACGCCCACATACTGGGTATTGTGAACAAGTCATTTGACAGTATATGAACTCTCATCCTTTCACAAGTTCACATTTCAGAACTGAAGCCCCAGCCCTGAATGTTGAACTGTGTCAGCAGACCTTTCTGTACTGCCTATGGAAATCCAATTGTGAGCTTTGTTTGTTGCAAGATTCCAGAAATATAAGAAACTGATTTGTTTCAAGCTTCCGAAGACAATGATGAAAATAAAATTAAAAAACAAAACAAAACAAAAACAAAACAAAAGTGAAACAAAACCCATGCCCTTTTATCATGGTGAGAACTTGGAGAATGGGGGAGAACACCACCATATACAGGGCCAGATCTGACATTTTACTCCTGGTGAATAGTATTTTAGTCCTGGAATAGTCTCCATTAAACTAATTAGAGGAGTAATGCACTATTTAACATGCATTATATTCAGTAGTTGCCATGGAAACAAAGGAATTTATTTGATTTTTCACTTCTGCACAGGAGGTCATAAATTATTGGAACAGGCAGTGGCAATGGCAACTCCTCCTGAAAAAGCATCAGCTCATCCTTAATTCACATTCCTGCCTTTTTAACAAAATCTAACATTTACTTTCTGTTTCATAAATATACAGGTGACAAAATTATTTAGGGCATGATTCAATGCACTTTGAGGTCAACGGAGAAGCTCCTCCTTATAAAGGACATAGAAATTGCTTATTTGGATCAGACCACTGGTCCTTCTAGTCTTATATCCTCAATCTAACAATGGCCAGTAGCTGTTGGTTGGAGGAAGGTGTAAGCACCCTGAAGTCAGTAGAAGTGGGATATTCTTCCCCAGGGATAGTATTTTTCCCTAGCCCCCAATAGTTAGAGGTTGGCTCATGGCTAAAAGATTTACTCTTAATTCTAGATACTATTATTATCTCTGTAAGTGACTTTAATGGGCACTGGATTAGTCACTCAGACATTTTGCTTCAGTCGCGTTCCATCATGTTCCTTACACTTTACATGAAATAGATATTCTCAGATTCAGTTCATGTCTCCCTAATTTTAAAATTTCTTCTTCTTATGTGGCATTTCCATTACTGGAGGTTTGCAACTATGGTAGTTCATTCCGTATGATCCTCTGCTAATCTTTGTGGATGATTAGGCTTCTTGGTCCACTCAGGATATCACATCATCCATCCAAGATCTTCTTTCTGCATCATGTTCTTCTGCCACCACCTTACTCTTTCAGTGCCCATAAACAAATATCACTCACTGAACCTCTTAAAATGGGCCCTGCAAATCAAATCCCTCTTTTCATAAATTTCTCTAACTAGTATTTGCTGAGTTCCATTCATCTTCAATATTTTTTCACTGGTTACATGGTCTATCCATAATGTTTTCAGAATTCTTCTAACACACCATAATTTGAAGGATTGTAGCTTATCATCAGCTGTTTTAATGTCCATGTTTCACAGCTGTAATTTAACACAGACCAATTTAAGAAGAGTTGGAATTTATTCTTCAGATTTATATCCCTTCTCATCAGACATTTATTCTTTTAGAATGTCTTTTGCTCTTGCTATTCTGGTGCTGACTTCAGTATCTGATCTTCCATCTTCTGTAATGATGCTTCCTAACTAGCAATAACTGCTAACTTGCTATACAGCTGTGTTGTTGACTGGAATCTTGTATGTTTTCTCAGGATCCTTGCATACCACCATAGTTTTTTGTCTTATCCACTTTCTAGGCCATATTCTTTGCAATATTCATACACAATCTCTAACTTTATCAGACCTTTTGAATCAGTCAACAGCACTGTGTCATCTGTATAGTGAATATTATTCACCCATTTTCCATTCATCTTAATATCTTTTTCTGTTTCTTCAATTAATTTAATTAAACACTCACTATAAGTGTTGAATAAACTTGGTGATATTACACAAAATTGTCGCACTCCTCTCTAGATCTTAGATTTTCATTTTCATCTCCCATTATAATTGCCTTCTGATTCCAGTGTAATTGTTTTTATTACTCAGAGTTCATATCTGTCTCTACAGATCTTAATATGTTGAGCAATTTATAGTTGCAAATTCTGTCAAATGCTTTTTGGAAGTCAATGAAACAAGTGTACTGTTTTCCCCTTTCCAATTGATCTTTATCATATGAGCTTCAAGTTCATAATGGAGTTTATTGTGCCCTTTCCACGTTTGAAGCCATATTGTTGTTTGCTTATTTCCCTATCAATCTTTTCCTTATTTTCGGTCTTGAATAATTTGCAAAAAGTATCTTAGCGGTTTGTGATACTAGGCTGATGGTTCTATAGTCTTTACAAACCATCTTTTTTGGTATTTGGATACAAAGTGAGGTGTAGAGTCTTCTGGCAATTCTCCTGTCTCAAACATATTCTTCATTACCTCTGACAGGGTTTTAAAGCCTTCATTCCCTATGCTTTTCAGCAGTTCAGCCAGTATTCCATCATATCCTAGTGATTTGGAAGTCTTTTTATTGCTGCCATGATTTCTTCATTAATTATTGGCAAGTTTACTTGACTGATCTCTAGTTGAGGTTTTCCAGACTTATCACCACCATATAGTTCCTTGATACATTTTCACCATCTCTCATTATGGACTTTAGGATTTGTCAAACAGTGTCCATTTTGGTTCTTTAGGGTCGTATTGATCACTTTTCTTCTGTAGTTACCTGCTCTTATCTTTAGATACATCTCACCTTGTAAAATTGTATTACATTTTAATACCTTCATTTTTGAAAACATCACCAATGGACTATTTACCTCTGACTTTACTAATGTCTTCCATGATTTTGTAAACTTCCATTTCAACAGATCCCATCTAAAGCTTCTCTTTGCAAGGAGAATAAGTGCATTTTCCCATCACCTTTCTTCACCTCTCCCCATTGCCATTGTTTCAGATATTTGCATTTGATCCTGTGGTTTCTCCTGGAGTGTCCAGTTTCCTTTTCAATTTGATTATGTAGTGAAAACATAACACTGTGGGGCTGATTCTGATCTTGTTTACATCCGTGTATGCCAGGAGTAATGCCACAGCAGTAAACGTATGTTATGCTAAGGTGAGTGAGAGGAGGATCAGGCCCAGTATATCACCACTGAAATTCCTGTGGTGTCACAAATTCTGGATCAACAGGAGTAGGCATTAGGAGGACAAAGTGCTCTAGCTCAATTAGAAGTTACAGGTTTGATGGCGGAATTACTGAGTGAAATGTTACAGCTCGTGTGAAGCAGGAGGCCTGTAAGAATCTGTAGGGCTAAAATCTGGGACAATGGGGATCGTGGGCCACTGATGCCTCCACAGCACCACGGAGGCTTAGACTGGATGCCTGCGGGAGGACCTGTGAGGCTAGGCTCAGTAGGAAGTACCGCCCAGCAGGACCTGAGTGGCAGCTCCTCGCAGCCCACTGGCTGGCACCAGTACAGCCAGGCAGCCATGACGAGGAGCTGTCTGAGCAATGACACAGACTGCCTGCTTGCCTCTGCTTCAGGTCCCACATGTAAGAGACCCTAGACTCTGGCTCCCAACTCTGCCTGTCTCCTGACATCTGACTCTTGGTTTGCCCTCTGACCTCACGGTAGCCTGACCCTACCTGCCTCCCAATGCCTGACACTTGGTTTCCTTCTGGCCTGTCTTAGACTCTGGCCTTCTGGAACTCCCACTCTGACCACAATGTCCCTGTCTTGAGAGTTTGTTCAGACATCCTTCACTCCCCACCCCCAAATCCATCCAACCCCTTTGCAGATGGATGGAGGGGGTGGGCCACTTTCTAACTAGCAGCCCCCTGATGGCCCAGGACACACAGGACCAAGTCACACATTTGCAGGTGGAGAACCTTGCACTGCAGACCCACGCTACGCAGTGTGCACTGGAAACACAGAACCTGTGCAGGTAAGTAACCCAGTGAAGCTCAGCTGGCACAGCTCACTGCCGAAGCCCTGACCCTACACAAGCAACTCACATGCTCACAATGAGAAGTGGTGTCACTACATGCCTGAACAGACCATGCATCACCAGAAATGGTCCCCATGGTGCAAGTGCCTGAACAATTCCATAGGGATCATCAGAAATTCCAGGGTTTCCTGAACCAGTGCAGGCTGCTCTTCCTGCTCTGCCTCTGAACATACCCCACAGACCAGAATAAGGTGGGGTTATTAGTGAGCCTGCTCTCTGGTGAGGTACTCTGAAGTTCATGCCATCCTCAATACCCAACAGACACGTGGCTGACTGTGCTATCTGGTGGATTGGGAAGGTTATGGCCCTGAAGAGCACATTTGGTAGACAGTCTCCCATTTTCACACGCCTGACCTGCTGGAGGAATTCCTCCAGGCTCAACCAGACAAGCCTGAACTGGCACCACCCTGAAAGAGAGGGGGAATGATGTAAGAAGCTGCAGGGCTAGAACCTGGGATAATGGGGGTTCTGGACTACTAATGCCTCCACATCACCACAGGAGGCTTAGGCTAGGCTCCCGTGGGAGAACATTGTGAGGCTGGGATCAGCAGGAAGTACTGCCCAGCAGGACCTGAATGGCAGATCCTCTCAGCCCACTGACTGGCTGGTACCAGCACTTAAGAGGCAGCCATGATGGGGAGCTGTCTGTGGAACAGTACAGACTGCCTGCCTGTGCTTCAGGCCCCGAGTGTGAGACACCCCAGACTCTGGCTCCTGACTCTGCCTGTCTCCTGATGCCTGACTCTTGGTTTGCCCTCTGACCTCTCTTGAACTCTGACCTTCTGGTACCTGACTTGGCCTGACTCCCACTCTGACTGCCCATGTCCCGGTCATGACAAGGTCAGAATTTTTATAGAAATGGTCCCTTCTGGCCTTAAAATCTACGAATCTGAGCCCTGGTCTACACTACGAGTTTAGGTCGAATTTATTAGCGTTATTTCGATTGATCCGTGCACCCGTCCACACGACGAAGCCCTTAACATCGACTTCTAGGGCTCTTAAAATCGATCTCGCCACTCCACCCCCAACGAGGGGATTAGTGCTTAAATCGATATTGCCGAATCGATGTAGGCTAGTGAGGACGCAATTTGACAGTATTGGCCTCCTGGATCTATCCCACAGTGCAACATTTGACCGCTCTGGACAGCAGTCTGAGCTCCAATGCTCCGCCCAGGTAGACAGGAAAAGCCCCGCGAACTTTTGAATTTCATTTCCTGTTTGGCCAGCGTGGTGAGCTGCAGGTGAGCGCAGATCTCATCAGCAGAGGTGACCATGATGGAGTCCCAGAACCGAAGACGAGCTCCAGCATGGACCGATGTTGAAGTACGCGATCTGATCGCTGTATGGGGAGACGAAACCGTGCTAGCAGAGCTACGGTCCAAAAGAAGAAACGCCAATACATATGCCAAAGTCTCCAAGGGCATGCAGGACAGAGGCTACAACAGGGACGCGCAACAGTGCCGCGTGAAAATTAAGGAGCTCAGGCAAGCCTACCAAAAAACCAGAGATGCAAACAAACGCTCTGGGTCAGAGCCCCAGACATGCCGCTTCTATGATGAGCTGCATGCCATTCTAGGAGGTGCAGCCAGCACTGACCCACCCATGTGGTATGACTCCATATGTGGATCATCAGAAACCACAGAGGAGCATGATGATGATAATGATGCTGAAAATAGTGCCCAGACACAGCAAGGAAGTGGAGAAGCCCTTTTCCCCGACAGCCAGGAACTCTTTGTCACCCTGGAGCCAGTACCCTACGAACCCACCCAAGGCGTGCTCGATGCAGGAGAAGGGACCTCTGGTGCCTCTGGTGAGTGTACCTCTGTTAATTAATACATGTTTTATAAGCAAGCGTGTTTAATGATCAATTCGCGGCCAGTACAGCTACAGCTACTGGAAAACTCTGTTAACATGTTCGGGGATGGAGCAGAAATCCTCCGGGGACATCTCCAGAAAGATCTCCTGGATGTACTCCCAAAGCCTGTGCAAAAGGTTTCTGGGGAGGGCAGCCTTATCCTGTGCTCCGTGGTAACACACTCTACCACGCCAGGCCAGTAGCACGTAGTCTGGAATCATTGCTTTGCAAAGCATGGCGGCGTATGGTCCCGGTGTTTGCTGGCATTCAAGCAACATCCGTTCTTTATCTGTCTGTGTTATCCTCAGAAGAGTGATATCATTCATGGTCACCTGGTTGAAATAGGGGAATTTTATTAAGGGGGTATTCAGAGGGGCTCCGTCCCTGCTGGGCTGTTTGCCTGTGGCTGAACGGAAATCTTCCCCGCTGTGACCCACGCGGTGGGGGGAGGGGGAACAGCGAACATCTTGGATGTGTGTCTGTGTGTGTGTGGGGGTGTCGATTAGGTTCGCGCTGCACGTTAACCCGAAAACCGCCGCCCCTCCCTTTTCAATTGCCAACCAGTTTTAAATTGCCAGCCCAAAGGCTGTTTGTTATGGGAAATGAGGGGGTTGCTGTTTGAAAACATTCCCACATGTTATGAAGGTTAAAGAAGCCTATAGACTGTGGCTTACCATGGCTGCCTGCAAGCCGAATTCTGTTGCCCGGCGGACCTGCTTGTGTGATCTCTCACACCAAACCGGCAGACCCTCAATATAACAGGCAAAGTACAACCTTGGACCAAATGCATATGTGATATGTAATGTTTGGAGCATTGTTCTCTAATATCTGTCTTTTAAACTACTCCTCTCCCGTTTGTTTCCTCCCGCAGCTGCAAATGTTTCAACGCCACCCCTTTCATCACCGTCCCAGAGGCTAGCGAAGATTAGAAGTAAAAAAAAAAAGGAATCGAGACGATATGTTCTCAGAACTCATGGAATCCTCCCACACTGAAGCTGCCCAGCAGAATGCGTGGAGGCAGACACTGTCGGAGTCCAGGAAGGCAGAATTTGATCGTGCGGACAGGTGGCGTGCTGAAGACAATGACTGGCGGGATGAAGAGAGACAGCGGCGGGATGAAGAGAGTAGGTGGCGTCAGCGTGCAGAGAGAAGGCAGGATGCAATTCTGAGGCTACTGGAGGATCAAACGGAAATCCTCCGGCTTATGGCTGAGGAAAGGCGTAGGGTTCAGGAAAGGCCGCCTGAGCCCAGACCGCCGCTACAGCCCCTGTGTAACCAACAGCCCTCCTTCCCGAGTCCCATAACCTCATCCCCGAGACGCCCAAGAACGCGTTTGGGCGGCCTCCGTGCACCCAACCACTCAAGTCAAGAGAACAGTCCAAGCAAGAAAGGGCTGGCATTCAATAAGTTTTAAAGTGCTGTGTGTCCTTGTCCTTCCCTCATCCCCTCCTCCACCACCCATCCTGGTGCTTCCCTTCCTCCACCAGCTATCCCGGGAGACTGTGGCAGTTAGCCCCATAGTTCCCCCTCTTTGTTTTACGAATTAATAAAGAATGCATGATTTTTAAGCAACAATGACTTTATTTCCTCTGCGAGCGGTGATCGAGGGGGAGAGGGCAGGGCGGTTTGGGTAAAGGGAAGTAGAGTGAATGAAGGGGCGGGGCTTTTCATTACAGGGGAAAAACAGAACTTTCACACAGCATCCTGGCCATTCATGAAACTGGTTTTCAAAGCTTCCCTGATGCGCAACGCACCCTGCTGTACTCTTGTAATAGCCCTGGTGTCTGGCTGCGCATAACCAGTGGCCAGGCGATTTGCCTCAACCTCCCACCCCGCCATAAACGTCTCCCCCTTACTCTCACAGATATTGTGGAGCGCACAGCAAGCAGTAATAATAATTGGAATATTGTTTTCGCTGAGATCTAACCTAGTCAATAAACTTCGCCAGCGAGCTTTTAAACGACCAAATGCACATTCCACCACCATTCTGCACTTGCTCAGCCTATAGTTGAAAAGGTCCTGACTACTGTCCAGGCTACCTGTGTATGGCTTCATGAGCCATGGCATTAAGGGGTAGGCTGGGTCCCCAAGGATAACTATAGGCATCTCAACATCCCCAACGGTTATTTTCTGGTCTGGGAAGAAAGTCCCTTGCTGCAGCAGCCGAAACAGACCAGAGTTCCTGAAGATGCGAGCGTCATGTACCTTTCCCGGCCATCCCACGTTGATGTTGGTGAAACGTCCCTTGTGATCCACCAGTGCTTGCAGCACTATTGAAAAGTAACCCTTTCGGTTTATGTACTCGCTGGCTTGGTGGTCCGGTGCCAAGATAGGGATATGGGTTCCGTCTATCGCCCCACCGCAGTTCGGGAACCCCATTGCTGCAAAGCCATCCAGTATGAGCTGCACATTTCCCAGACTCACAACCCTTGGTACCAGCAGCTTGGTGATCGGCCTGGCTACTTCCATCACAACAGCCCCCACTGTAGATTTTCCCACTCCGAATTGATTCGCGACTGACCGGTAGCTGTCTGGCGTTGCAAGCTTCCACAGGGCTATCGCCAGTCGCTTCTGTACTGTGAGGGCTGCTCTCATCTTGGTGTTCTGGCGCTTCAGGGCAGGGGAAAGCAACTCACAAAGTTCCATGAAAGTGCCCTTACGCATGCGAAAGTTTCGCAGCCACTGGGATTCATCCCAGACCTGCAGCACTATGTGGTCCCACCAGTCTGTGCTTGTTTCCCGGGCCCAGAATCGGCGTTCCACTGTATCAACAAGCCCCATTAACACCATGATGTGCACCTTGCGGGGGGGCCTTTTTTGAGAGAGGTCTGTGTCCATGTCCTCATCACTGTCCTCAGGGCGCTGCTGTTGCCTCCTCGCCTGCTGTAGCTGTAGCAGCTCCTGGTTCTCGTTCTGCATATACTCCTGGACAATGCGCGTGGTGTTCATAACGGCGAGAACAGCCGCGGTGATCTGATCGTGCTCCATGCTTTCCCTGGTATGCTGTTTGCAGGACAGCAGAGTGGCAGCAGAAGCAGTGGGTGGATAACAATGGAGTCAGCAATATGGCACCCATATGAAAAAAGGCGCGAAAGGATTTTTTGCTCCCCCCTCAGTTGCTTTCACGGAGGGAGGGGGGAGCAAGGGTTAGGCTCATTTCCTTCTAGCTGCAGATGGTACAATATGCGGTGAGCAAGGAGGCGCCTTCCCTTCTAGCAGCAGATGGTACAATATGCTTGATATCCATCATCAGCTCCTGGCCCCTTCAAGGATTGAACTCGCAACCCCGGGTTTAGCGGGCCAACGCTCAGACCGCTGAGCTATCCCTCCGCCCGTGTTCCAGGCAGTACTGAATCTCCCTTAAACAAAACGTAAAAAAGAGAATGACCAGAGTCACTCTGGTCACTCCCATTTATGTCCAAGCGCCCCCGGCCAGCCACACCATAGGCCACCGGCCAGGAGCACACGAATACCAATCATATTGTACAATCTGCTGCGAGAAGGAAAGGAGCTTCTGCTGTGTGGTCCCGCAACCACGACCATTTATGGCATATTGCACCATCTGCAGCTAGAAGGCAAGGAGCTTCTGCTGTGTAGTCCCGCGACTATCAGCCTCAGGCAGAATGGCCCCCTCAAGGATTGAACTCGCAACCCTGGGTTTAGCGGGCCAACGCTCAGAACGCTGAGCTATCCCTCTGCCCGTATTATAGTGTGACTGAATCCCCACTAGACCTAATGTCCAGGCGTACGCTGGAGATGTACGGTAATTGTGAGCTGAGCAGGCTTCCGTAGCAAACACGGAAACCCCGGAAAAAAGGCGCGAAAAATATTGCTTTCACGGAGGGAGGGATGACATGTACCCAGAACCACCAGCGACAATGTTTTCTGCCCATCAGGCTTTGGGATCGCAACCCAGAATCCCAATGGGCGGCGGAGACTGCGGGAACTGTGGGATAGCTACCCGCAATGCAATGCTCCGAAAGTCGATGCTAGCCCCGCTACTGTGGACACAGTCAATCGACCTCATGGTCTTAACGCTTGTGTGTGGGGACACACACAATCGATTCCATAAATTCGGGTTTTAAAATATCGACTTCTATAAATTCGACCTAATTCTGTAGTATAGACGTACCCTTAGTGTATGAGCAAGGAGTAAGTCCAGAAATATCTAGTAAACATTACACTAAAAAAATGACAAGGCAAGTTGATTTATGGAATAGATTTCTTATTATGAATACACTAGAACAAATGTAGAACACATTCAATGTCCTGTCCTAATCCTATTGGTCTTCACTTTCTCACTGACCCTAACCAGTGGATTTAGAACATATATTATTTAGCTGTCCATGGAAAAAAAAAATTCTTTTCCCACCAAGTAGGGCGGTGTCTACACAACGTGTTTGCACCAATTTCACTAAATTTTCATTAAATCAGTCCATGTCTCCAGTGTGAACACAATTGTACTGATCTAAAGGTGTTTGCATGGGTGTAGCTTCTTTCAATAGATTTAAAAGTCCTAGCGTAAAAGTTATTTGAACTGATGGTCAGTATTTTTTTACAGGTTATGAGGTGTTATGACATCACATCATTTTAGGTTATGATCTTTTTAATGAGAAAGGGCCTATTCTGCCTTCAGATACACCAGTGCAAATCTTTTTGAGATCAATAGGAGTCACTCTCACATATCTCTGGAAAGAATTGGGCTCCAAGTGGGGGTGAGAATATTCTTTCTACATTTATATAGCTTCCCCCTCCCCCACCACAAGAATATTTCTCAGCTACTCACTTGAAATGGCCCTGGGCAGCCACTACCAAGGAGGAAGTTTTCATTCAGAATGAATGCCATGGATGATATTGGAATAGTGATGAGAGCCATTGTCTCCTGAAGAAGACCTTAAGAGTTCTATTCAGATGGTGGGGGGAGGGAAAAGCCATTTACAATATTTTACCAGTGGACTCTATGGCAAAGGTCTAGCAAACTTGCCAACATTTAGAGAAATGATATAATGAAGGCTTATTACAAGTTTCAGTGGAGGGCATGATTCTGCAACAGAAACATGTGATGGTGTAGTCAGTCCATCCTGACTCTGTGTTGATGATTATGTTAGCATCCAACTCTTACTTTTCTCTTTATCAACTTTCACATGTAAACAGAAGCAATGAGATCCCTAAACACAAGGCTTGAAGCATGGCTGAATCAGGCGGAGTGTGAAGTGGAGTCAGGGACTCACCTCATTACAGTAAACACTCCATCTCTCTTGTTCATTGTTCAAAAGCCTTCTCATCTAAAGAAAAGCTCAGAATACTGATACTGAGCAACATTTATCAGAAGAGGAACAGGATGAATACAGAAACCTTTCCCAAAGACTGATGTGCATGGAAGGGAAAAATGTATGTGGAAAAAAGAGTCCTGTGTTTATAAAGAACATCTAATACAGGTCAGCTACCACCCTGTTTTTTCTTATTCGGTAATAAGCTACTAGCACATCAAATGGCATAAGAGTGAAACTAGTATCCATCATATTGTCCATCATACATGGTTATTGCCAGGGGGAGACTGTGGGCTGAAATTTAAGTAAAAATGTGCCTGTCAAATCTTTTAAAGACTCACATATTTGGAGCCACTATGAATTTCCCCAAAGGGCTAAAATAATCAGGGAATCCATATATGATCTTATTTTGATACACCGGTTCATTCTGGTTCTTATTAAAATGATGGTGTGCATATCTAAAACCATTACCTGCAAGTCATAAAGAAAAGAAAACGTAGGCATCTTGTTTAATTTCACATCATGGGAATCAGGACATTTAATTGTATGCATTTGTCTCATTTCTATTTGTTTGGTTATTCACATGAATGTATTTCCCATAGCCTGTTAAACCCCTGTAAAACAGAATGAAAACAATATTCATTGATTAGTACAGTTTGAATTAAATACCAAGTTCCAGGTTTTCTAGGCTTGTATTCCAGGCTGCAGTTTGGCAGGGAACACAGTAGATGGCAGTATATAACATAAATTACCCATTTATCAGACATTTTTATTCCCAGCAGTAACTGAGAGAAGACAGCGAGATTACCATCAATACCTATACTCAGTATTTCTTCTGGTCCACTCAGAGGGAAATAGAAAAGGAGAGACTTGTATGAAACAGAACAACTCCAAACATAATTCTTATTTAGTGGATAAGCAATTCTGAATCAGCAAAGTAAACTGACACTAATTCAATCAATATGAAACCACTGAGAAACAGAGCATTCAGATTCTCCACACTGCTCTATGCTGAAGATTATGGAATTAGGTTTTCAACATACGGCGTTCATGGGATATTTTCATTATCACTATTTTGTCTTCCATTTAAAACAGCATGAACAAAGGTAAATAATCCTGTCAAATAATTTTCTTGACTTAATACATTCGAAGCTTGCCAATAGTACTATATTTATTTAAATGTTATATTGATCTCATACTTTTGATGCTTCAACATTTGAAATATCTGATACAAAAATGATCACCTATAAAACTTCCAAGTCAGCCACATATAAACCGGTTCATAAACCCAATAACTGATCTCTTGCCCCAAAGGACTTAGATTTATAAATACCTGGCAAACTAAAGAAGCAAATTCCAAAATGTTCTTGGTTTAAGACCCTTTAAGTCTGCCATCAGCTTCATCTAATTTGAACCACAGAGAGTACAGTTCACATGCATCCGGCAGCATCTCATGGGCAATGAGATAGTTTGGGTCACTTGGGAATATGTTACATAAGAGAGCTGTCAGTTAAAGACATCTTGAAATTCACCTGGAAACTTGTCAGCAGCCTGTGCACAGCATGAAGCTAATTAATAGGTAGGCTAGCTTCCATTTCCAACTGGTCTCAATGTGCAGTCCATGTTCAGTGCATTATTACAGCACTGCTTCATACCATTCTGCAAACACACCCATTCCAGGGGGACAGTCACCAGGAAACTCCTCGGAGTTCTCTTCACAATTTCTTATTGATCTTCCATTCAGAAGGTGGGGATTGGGAAGATGGCAGAGGAGACAGGTAGTCTGAACCACAGAGATCTCCAGAATTCATGGGAAAGAAAACTCTAGTCCTGTGGAGATACCACTACTACTAACACAACAACCCCCCAAGCCCTCAGAGACCTCACTATTAAGGGTAATTTGTTTAAAGATTGTGTCTCCCTACAATAGATGTGTAGAGTTAAAGTTCAGTCTCTCTTACTGTTTGCTACTAGCTCGGCATGGTTTAAAAGAGAGGAGTATCGTAAAGGAAGGTATCATGGTAGGGCAGTGCAGTATTGCCAACCCCAAATGTTCAAAAATCATGACTCAGACACCCCAAAAAGATGAGATTGGTTTTAAAATCGTGAGATTATGTAAAAAATAACAGATTTGATCTTTTTTGTCTTCTGCATTTTGAGCTTTTATGGTTTACTAGAATCACATTTTGAAATTTTCTCCACAGCTATGAGGGCTAGAAACTTCATTTTTATTTAAGAGTGAAGGCTGAGATCATCACATATCTACTGGACTCCAGGAGCTTTGGCTTTAAGGAAAACAATAATTATCATGAGAGTTGGCAACACTGGATGCTAGCATTTGAGTGACTGCACTAATGCCTATGATAAGCTTCTGAGTATGTCCAGAGAGAACTAGATGTTCCCAGAAGCCTGAGCAGAGTAAGAATGAGTAAAGTGCTTGCACAGACAATAAAAATGCCCCAGCCAACATGACGTCTGAGCAGAGGTGGGCAATTATGGAGGACATCTAGAGACAATATCACAGAATCCTTCATCGTATGTTCCCTGTTGGCATAGTACACTGTTGATATATTGTTTAGTCAATGGCTTGAGCACACTTTGGTTATGAACAATATTCAAGACACCAAATTAGCAATATCTGTCAGGTTTATTGCTCAAATTTAATAATAGTATAATACAGGAAGAATGGAATTGTATTGAGCCTGTTTCCGGGAAGCTGTCTCATGCAGTGCTGTTAAGTCCACCTTACAAAAAAGCTCCCAAAGTTACACTGCTAAAGCTATCCTTTCTATACCCATCCTGTTTACAAGTAAAAAAAGTACTGTGTGTGCCATTTGAAACTTGATGTAATCAATCAGCTTTCTTTCTTGTTTTTGTGGTACCATGCTGTACCCTTATCTCTTTGTTCTGAACACATGCATTCTAGGTACCATGGGGCATGAAGGCATCTCCTAGGTTTGTACCAGGGTAGATGATATATCTTGTCCTTTTTCTGTGGGACATTCCACTACTGGTCTGTGAGAGTAACTCCCTGCTGTTGATATGGTAAAACACTCATATGTCCTGACAGTTTCCTTATCTGTATAAGCCAAAGCTTACTTCAGCTAATTCAAGATATTATGGGATACTTGACATGGGTGAACAGAATTGTGGGGAGAGAATAATACATTCAATCAACAAAACTTCCCAACATTTATACTGATACTGTGTCTAATGCAGGGGTCTCAAACATGCGGCCTGCGGGCCGCATAGTTATTTCCTGCGGCCCGCCATAGGCGCCAACTCCACTGGCAGCCAAGCTCCAAACATTACTGAGTGTTTATATTTTATTAAAACTCCTCTTTGCATTACAGCTTTAAAAAAGTTAATACATTGACTTTTAATAGAATACTATATTACTCTTCATTTTTTTCATTTTTGACTATACTTTTGTATCATTGTATGAAAAGGTTTCAGTGATGTGGCCCTCGGGCCAATTTACTAGTTCCCTTGTGGCCCTCATGGTGATTTGAGTTTGAGATCCCTGGTCTAATGTATGTATTGGTTAACAACATACAGGTAATGTTTTTCTGTACCCCATAGTGACCTGCAGCCAGAGGCTGTACTGTTAGGTTGATTTCAACACATCTATGCTAAAACAATACAGTCACCATTAAATAGTCACTATTTACCTAGTGTTACTACAAAGTTATTTTCAAACACCAGTCTGTGGGGGTTGTAATTTTTTTTTATGGTGACCACTGTACATGTACAAATAGTAAGCCAAACATATTTCCACTCAAGGTATTTTCCAATACTATTCTTTCAGAAAATTGTTCAAAACTAAAACTGGCAGGAGGAGGTATCATTAGAATGTCAGGCTGAGCACATCTGCAAACAGAAGAGAATGGAAGTAGGCAATGCAAACTGGAGTAAAGCTGTCATCCGTTTTACGTTTTTTGAGGAGGAGTTGTGACTCTCTTCTTTGCTCTCTTATTCATAAAAGATCAAAACTCTTCACTAAACTTACCAGCCCTGCACAATATGCATCTTTGCTATAAAAAAGAGAAACCCATCAGTGGGACATAATGGTCTCTAATTATTCACAGCTCTACTTTCCATTCATATTTATATTCACCAAAAGCTCTGCTTAGAAAGACAAACAAGGGAAAACGGCAGTTGGTTCCCATAATCTAAGGTATAGTCAGCATCATCAGATGAAAACAAAGTAAGAAAAGCCACACAGCTACAGCTGCTACCTTTCAAAAAAGGCACTATATATTATAAGCAAACACACAGTCTACTTGTAGGAATCAGCGAGTAGAGTCTGATAATAGAGGTGATTATTTTTCTCAGTGGACTCATTGAGAATGAACCTAGCACCTAGGAGGTACTGTTTTGTATTAGGAGCTATGGAAACTGATTTCATTCATGCTCTCCATCACTATACTAGTGGATCAGAACAGTTCCTTTAGGCAGCTTCTTGAAGTCAGAGATGTTTTTTCAAATATGACATTAATATGAAAAGATTCGTCTCCAGAGGGAAGGAAAACCTGCACAGGCCACTCTCCCTGTCATTAAAACCCCATCACTGGCCCACCTCAGTAAAAAGGGTCCTAGTGCCAACTATAGCTAATTTCTGTGTTTTACACACCAGCACAATGTGTATTTTTATGTTGTTTTATCATTTTTCTTACCTTATCCTAATATAGCACTGCAGTCCACACTATGGGGTGTGATCTGAAGAGTGCTCTAACGTGTCCTGAGTGGGGAAAAAAAGGCGCAATCAATCTTTTAACCAATAAGGCAGTACAAAAACCTGCCAGGCTCGTTAAAAACTGACCATGTGGTAACCCTATTTTCTCTTCCCCTCCTTGCTCCATCCCCCCACCCCACCAAAAAAACCAACAACAGTGATCTTTGAGGGGATCAAGGATTGGTAGGTGGGTCACAGAGTCTTTCAATTGGTAGTACACGTCGTGCAAGTCTACTGTGTACATTTGAGGATGTCTGTTTCTTTTAGAGTCCGATCTCTTCTGTGATTTGGACTACAGACCCTCTGGCTCTGCAGGAGAACAGGCAGTTCCTTTTGTCAACCATGACAAAGAGTTTCTCCCCAGCTGTGAATTTTATATCTTGTACCTTGACCTTAACTATGTGCTTTCTTACCTAAACCTGTATCTGCTGTGAGTCCTTCTTACTGGTGATGCAACAGTACTGGTTTAGTGACGTAAAGTCAGTACTGTCTGATAATATTTTGGTTGTTCTGTGTGAAAGATGTTTTTGTGGTCTCATCTGTTTCCTGGTGGACAGGGTTCCATGTCACAAAAGCTATCTTTACAGTTGGCACTAATTGGCACCTTTGTTGGCAGTGTCACAGAGGCCAAAAAT
Organism: Macrochelys suwanniensis; assembly: GCA_033296515.1. Lineage (NCBI taxonomy): Eukaryota > Metazoa > Chordata > Testudines > Chelydridae > Macrochelys > Macrochelys suwanniensis. The sequence continues at coordinate 81,645,274 of CM065777.1, forward strand.
ATAATGGGCATGAAGACTGGATTTTTCTCTTACCCTAAATGTCATCCCTCCAGGTCAGGGCTGAGGGGACAGAAAGATCAGGGGTGGTGTGGGGAAGCTTCCACTGCTATAACTAAAGAGAAGACTTCAGTCTCTAGGACTGAGAACCTGGCTGATTTCAGAAGAAACAGCATGGAATTAAATATACATTTTAAAATCTCTCTGTGTCATTAGTTAGGATTTCACCAATATGTAACACTGGCATTTCAGAGACCTACATCTTTCTCTTAGAAATGGAAAAAGAGTGAAATTTTGTTGAATTCATGTTTCTGGAGCATGGCTCAGAGAATAACCTGATTATCGAAAGGCCAGGTTCATTGAGGGACTGAAGAGAACACATGCAGAGCAGTACAGTGATCTCTCAGAAACACTTGCATCAACATGGCTTCCACTGTCACAAGCTTTCAGCAGTAGAAAAATCAACACTATCCCCCATGTTGTTAAAAAGAAAAGGAAGAGAAATCAACATGAAACCTTCAAAAAATCACAAGTGCACCGAACACAGATTTCTCAGCTTTCAGCAAGGTCTGACTTCTTATGACCCAGTTTAATGCACCCGACATAGTTTGTGAGCCTCCAAAGGGTCAGGCATTATTCTGCTAATAGAGTGTGCTGCTTTAAAACCAGATTTGAAAATTTGGAAGTAGGGCAGATAGGTGAAAAGGCTTTGGGCTGAAACTGCTGTGAAACTGAGCATCTTCTCATAGCGTGAGGAAAATTGCTGAACCCTGCAAGCAGGCATGCAAAGACCTGTCACTGCAGCTGAGAGATAGAGGTGGTCTAAAATTTTCATCATTTCAGCTTGGTTTGCACAAGGATTTTCCTGCACAGTCTCATGTCTTTCCAGGGTATACATTTTGTTCACATAGGGTTGGTTTGCTTTGCTGACTGCCCTTCATGCCAGTTGCTGCACTGCAGCGGTATTCTCTTGAAGTTGATGTTCCACTGAAACCACAATAGAATGCTTTGATATTCCTTGCAAATGGAGAGCAATATAAATGCAATTTCCCCATTGTTCTTGGCATGCTGAGCAGCAGAGGTGCAGCTGAAAATGACCCATGTAAGATGTGTAGAACACATGCTGCTCGTTGTTCATTAATGGGCTGTGCTCTAAGCTTAAATTAGTTATCTTGACAAGCAGTCACTCTAGGTACAAACTAAGGGCATGGCTACGCTTGCAAGTTAGAGCGCATTAAAGCAGCTCTAACTCACGACGCGTCCACACTGGCAAGGCACGTAGAGTGCTCTGACTCCTCGGCTACAGCGCTCCTGGTAATCCACCTTGGTGAGTGGAATAACGTTTGATGCACCCCTGCTGGAGCATCACGGTGCCAGTGTGGACGCCCTGGTCTGTTAATGTGCTCTGATTGGCCTCCAGAAGTGTCCCACAATGCCTGTTCTAGCCACTCTGGTCATCACTTTGAACTCTACTGCCCCGCCCTCAGGTGACCAACCATCAGACCTGCCCTTTAAATTCTCTGGGAATTTTGAAAATCCAATTCCTGTTTGCTCAGCCAGGCTTGGAGTGCTCTCAGTGCATCTTTCCAGGTGACCATACCTCCATGCACCAGACGACCCCCAGTATGGAGCAATGGTGAGGTGCTGGACCTCATCAGTGTTTGCGGGGGAGGAAGCTGTCCAGTCCCAGCTGCGCTTCAGCTGTAGGAATTATGATACTTTCAGGCAGATATCAAGGGACATGATGGAAAGGGGCCATGACCGGGACACACTGCAGTGCAGGGTTAAAATGAAGGAGCTGTGGAATGCCTACCACAAAGTGCGGGAGGCAAACCGCCACTCCAGTGCTGCCCCCGCGACCTGCCATTTCTACAAAGAGCTGGATGTGATCCTTGGGGGTGACCCCACCTCCACTCCAAGGACCACCATGGACACTTCAGATCCCAGTCCAACAAGGCAGGAGGAAGAGGAGTGCTGAGGAGGAGGAAGACACCCCGGAATCCCTAGATGCATGCAGCCAGGAGCTGTTCTCAAGCCAGGAGGAAGGTAGCCAGTCACGGCGGCTGGTGCTTGGGGAAGGACAAACACCAGAGGAGGTTCTCGGTAAGCGGCTTTTATTTTGGGAAGAAAGTTATTCAGGGCGGGCTCTTGGGGCGAGGAGGGTTAGGGCTGCATGCATGCCTAGATGCGGAATAGGGCATTGATGTGCTCTCTCACATCGCGGTAATCGGCCTCAGTGATCTCTTCAAAGGTCTCATCCAGAACTTGGGCAATGCGCTTGCACAGGTTTATTGGGAGAGCCACTGTGGTCTTTGTCCCAGTCAGGCTAACATGTCCGCGTCACTGTGCTGTGAGGGGCAGGGGGACCATTGCTGCACACAGGCAAGCTGCATATGGGCCAGGGCAGAAGCTGCATTGCAGTAGAAGACCCTCCCTTGCTTCCCAGGTCACCCTCAGCAGCGAGATATCTTCCAGGACGAACTCCTGTGGAAAATGTGAGGACAGTGTTCAGTATAGGGGCTCCCTGCAGCTGTTGGCTCTCCCCAAGGCACAGAAACCCAGAGGACAGTACAGCCATGAAACAATCAGTCCCCCTTGACCCTGTACTTACTCACCATTTTTGGGCTCCCATGGGTTATGTGCGCTCGCTTTGGGACAGGCAAATTATGCTATTGTGTAGACTGTGCTTGCCCTCCTTAAGTATGGAGGAATCATTGCTCTGTCTGGTGTGAACAATGCTGCCTATGTTAAGTGTTGCATTTTGCCTTTACAGATGCAACCTTGAAATCTCAGCCATCCATGTTATCACCGGCCGAGAGACTGAAAGGAATCAGGAAGAGGCCATGTAGAAGCAAAGAAGACATGGTGCATGGAGTAATGCAGCAGTCCCTTAATGAGAATAAGTGCAGGAGTGGAGGGAGAGTGAAAGGAGAATCAGCCAGCAGAATGAGGAGCACCAGCACAAAAGCGTGGAGCTCCGCGGCAGCAAAGCACGGACGGCTGATAAGCATCATGGAGTGCCAAGTGGACTCTATCCAAGCGCTTGTAGCCATGCAGGCAGAACACTATTGTGCCCCCCGCCCCACGCAGCCCTTGTCCCAAAACTCTTTACCTTGTGCCCCCATGTCACCTCCAACCCACTTTCCCCAACATCTGGGTTCTTACCACCACCATCTGCCTCCAACATGTGTAGTTTCACCACCCAGCCCTGAAAACTACGACCCTTACCAACTGCACTCAACCCCCATCACCATGCATTATAGCCATCCTGAAGTGCAGCACTCATTGCACAGCACTCCAGACAGGAAGGCTGAGTATGATAACAGGACATACGCAAATCTGTGATTGTACCATTCCCAACTCCACCCCCTTGTCCTTTCTGTTTCCCAAGCAGTTGTGTTTCTTTTCAATAAATGGATGTTTTGGCTTTGAAAACATTCTTTATTATTGCATTAAGTAAAAGATACCTTAGCCCAGGAAAGCAACGGGCACTGCAAATCAGTGTAGCAAACACAGATTCCTACTAACATTGGAACCACTGCACTTCACTCCCATGCAGGGCATCAAACATTACTGGTGGCTTTCAGCCTCAAATTGCTCTCTCAAGGCATCCCTAATCCTTGCAGCCCCGCGCTGGGCCCCTCTAATAGCCCTGCTCTCTGGCTGTTCAAATTCAGCCTCCAGGTGTTGAACCTCTGAGGTCCATGCCTGAGTGAATCTTTCACCCTTCCCTTCACAAATGTTATGGAAGATACAGCACGTGGAGATAACTGTGGGGATGCTGTCATCAGCCAAGTCCAGCTTCCCATACAGAGAGCACCAGTGGCCCTTTAAAAGGCCAAAAGCACACTCCACAGTCATTCTGCACCGGCTCAGCCTGTTGTTGAACCGCTCCTTGCTGCTGTCAAGGCTCCCTGTGTAGGGTTTCATGAGCCATGGCATTAAAGGGTAAGTGGGGTCTCCAAGGATCAGAATGGGCATTTCGACTTCCCCTACGGTGATCTTCTGGTCAGGGAAAAAGTCCCAGCTTGCAGCTTCCTGAACAGGCCAGTGTTCCGAAAGATGCATGCGTCATGCACCTTTCCGGGCCAGCCTGCATTAATGTCAACGAAACGCCCATGGTGATCCACAAGCGCCTGGAAAACCATAGAGAAATACCCCTTCCGATTAACGTACTCGGAGGCTAGGTGGGCTGGTGCCAGAATTGGAATATGCGTCCCATCTATCACCTCTCTGCAGTTGTGATTAATGGCCCTGCAAACGTGCATCAACAGGATTCCAACGGTCGACTTTCCCACTCCAAACCGGTTAGTGACCAATCGGTAGCTGTCTGGAGTTGCCAGCTTCCAGATTTCAATAGCCACCCACTTCTCCACCATCAGGGAAGTTCTCAATCTAATGTACTTGCGCCGCAGGGTAGGGGCGAGCTCATCACACAGTCCCATGAAAGTGGCTTTTCTAATCCGAAAGTTCAGCAGCCACTGCTCGTCATCCCAGACTTGCATGACGATGTGATCCCACCACTCAGTGCTTGTTTCCTGAGCCCAAAAGCGGCGTTCCACAGTGGTGAGCATGTCCATGAATGCCACAAGCAATCTCGTGTCATATGCGTTACTCGAGTCGATATCATTGTCGGACTCCTCACTGTCAATTTGGATCTTAAGGAGTAACTCAACTGCCAAAAGTGACATGCTGGCGACGCTCGTCACCATATTCCTCAGCACTTCGGGATCCATTTCCGCAGACCAAAAGGGAAGACAGAGCACCCAGCACAAAAAATGTTGAATGATGGCGCCAAATGTGGACGGAAGCACAGGGACTGCTGGGATGCGAATCGACGCATCATGGGGCATTGGGACAGGACCCAGAATGCCCTGCACCCACCACACCCTTCCCACAAGCCACAGCATCAGAATGGGAAGAGGTGCTCTGTGGAATAGCTGCCCATAATGCACCACTCCAATGCCACTGCAAGTGCCGCAAATGTGGCCATGCCAGTGCGCTTGCAGCTGACACTGTGAACACATTGCGGTGCTTTCCCTACTGCGCTCTCTGAAGGCTGGTTTAACCCACAGCGCTCTACATCTGCAAGTGTAGCCATGCCCTAAATAAAATGTGAAGTTCCCTTCTTTACTGGTTAGCTGTAAAGCCATAAGAATAGATCTATCAGCCTGCGGCACAATGTTTTCCAAGGAAGTGTTCAAAGTCCCATGCCTGGCATATTTAGGACTAGCCTGGACAAAACACTAGTAAAAATACCCAGGGGATTGATTCTGCACTGGAATTGAAGGCCATTGACTTCGCTGGTCTTTACCATCTCTAGATTATATATGCCAAATTCCACGCAATGAAAACACAAGCCTTTTCATTTGAGAGATCTTAGCTCAGTGCATGAAAAGAGACAAATACTGAAAGCAGCAGGCTACAAGGACGCACTAAGGGATAAAATCCATTCTCAAAGACACAGTATTTCATTGTCTTAAAACTCTCAGGAGTTTTGCACTTTCTGTTGGTAGCTGTGTCTGTGCTTAAACTGGGGGAAAATAGTATTGTTAAATTCTGCCTGACCCTGATCTGACCCCAGTGGCTGCAGTCTTTGCACCCGACCTGAGGATTGACCCCACCCCCTCTTTTCTGGTCCCCTCATTTACCAAGAATAGCCAATAACTGTCAAAATTTCAATATATAATGTAAAATTTACTGCCACTGAATTTGGGCTTTTTGGTTTTCCCTTGCTTTCCCTTGCTCCTTGTTCCCTGCTCTTTTTCTCTTTCATCTCTCAGTGTTTATTTTTATCTAATTTTTATTTCTTTTCTCTGACCCTTTGTTTTCCCCTCACTCTCCCTTTTCCCCTGATCTTCATTTTTTTCCAGCTTTGTTTCCCTTGAAAGTGTTTTCCTCTATTAATTTATTCTTCCTACTTTTCCACCCCTCAGCACTCCTGTTTCCTTGCCCTGCCTTCCATTTGCCAACCCTCCTCATTTCTTCTCCTTCCCAGGTCTCACAGCATTCTTTTCCTCTTCTTCACACCAGTTCTCCATCTTACTCATGCCAATCACCATTAATTTCTTCTCCCTCACTCCATTCTCCACCTTACTTTGTCTATCCTGTCTCATTTTCACTCCCCATCCCCCGTTTCAGCCTTCATCTCCCTGTTCTTCATAACAAGGTCCCTCTCCTCACCAAAGGAACAAAGATGTCACAAGCAGTCACTACTGTGCCCTGTATGAAGTGGGAGAGACCCAAGGCTATTTCACCAGCCTGGGAGCCAGCTAGCTGCCTGCCTCTTCAGTCTTCCTTACTCTCCTTAAAGAAGGGAGTATCTACACTGCCGCTCCAAAGATACTCTTTTAGGAGTGAAGTAACCTATTCTGCTTCCTTTTTTCTCTTTTTGCTCCATTCCCAAGCTCTTCCTGATATCTTTTAATAAGCAGCCATGTTATGTACACAGCATATACACAGAGAAGTTAGATAAAACATCCTCTTGCTGTAAGGTGGCAGCGTAACACTACTTTATGTCTCAGAATTCAGAACAATAACACACAAGAACCCAAAAACAGACACAGAGAGAGAGAAAATGGGGTGCTCCCTAGGGCAGTCCCAACTAACTCTACCCCACTTTAAGCTGGCTCTTTCCAGAATGACTCTGCTGATGCACACATGTTGCTGCAGAGTGCCTAGCCTGCAAGCAGGACCAGGAACATTGCCCTCACCCACCAGCCCTTACAGTGAGAGCTTATAATTTTAACATGGACCTCAAATACAACACAGCTAGCACTAAAAACAGCATTGTTAATTTACCTCGGGCCTTGGAGAGGACAAGCAGCTTGAATATTTCTTTAGCTTATAACAGGAGCTGCTTTTCATGTGAGAATCAGTTTAGTTTCCAGCATGAGTGGCCCATCTCAAGCAGTGAGCTGTATAGAACCTAGGCATGAACAAATCTTGTGGAGTTTGAAGTTCTATAAATCTTGCAAGCTAGATCAAGTTTGTGAGCGGTTCCTCTTGTAATTAAATGCTATTCTTCCCAGTGTGCCTAGTAAAATCATTAGTATGGTACCACATACTATACCAACATACTATACCAACATAGGCAGTTCTGTTCAAATTGAAGATAGACTTACCAGTTACTTATAGCTCAATCTTTCTTGAATTGGTGAGTAATTTAAAAAAAAATCAGAGAGGTTTGAATGGTATTTTGTGTATCACTCAGAAAGCAATTTTATATTGAAAAAACTTTGACAAAAAATGTCAACGGACCCTACTTATATTGTTTTTGGCTTGCCTCGGTGTAAATAAAGCCATCCAGTTATCTTCAAAATCCAGACATACATTATTGTTTCAATGAACTCCTGCAGTGAATTCAAATATTTACTATACAATGCTTTATATATAGATGATAGCTGACCTATGAACCAGACTTTTATAGCTTGCCTATGAGACAAACTCCCTGAGTGTTTTGGGAGGCATGAAATGAAGGCGGGGGGCGGGGGGGAGCTTGCTAAGAATTATCAGAGAAGATCAGAAAACATTTACCAGGATTGATAAGCAAGGAATATTATTTTAAGCAATGTACTAAACAACAGGCAGCAGGCACTTGTTAGTGAAATGTAATGGACTCAATGAAAGATATGAGTGAATAGAAGATGTCTGGATAGTGAGAAATGTATTGGAAAATGTGCTAAAAATATTATCTCTCTGTGAAAAAGAGGAAATACCCGAGGATAAAACTGTAAACAGCTCCCCTATAAGATTATTGAACTCTCAGCTGAACACAGAACCAAAACCAGAGAACAGTGCAAACTATTAGTCATCAGGCTGCAAAGGGGGTTCCCTGTGTTATGAACTAACAATTACTTAATAAAAATCAGTCAAGGTGGCTGATCTGAAGTCTCTTTAATTACAAAGTTCAAAGCTTGCTAAAACTGGTAACAATATGCAATTTCAAACATTTACAAACCATTCATTTCAAAGAATGTGCCCTTAATCTCCAATTATGTAACTGCATAATGATGTCTGCCAGATTCACAGTATCCTCTATTTCTGCACAAATATCAGGTAAAGGGGCTGGGAATGGGAAACCTACTGAGATGCAGAAGGGAGTGCTCATCACAACCCTTCCCTCTGCCGGCCTGCCCAGCCTCCCTCCCTGCTGCTGCCAGACACTGCTCCATGGTGGGCCTCATTACACTCCATTTTAATTGCATACTCTTTCCAAAGCCCAGCAGAAGCATGGTAGTTTCATTGTACTTTTGAGCACCCATACAAGGGGAAAAGGTGTCAGACTTTAGGGCTTTTACCGTTCACTTTATACAACCCAATGAGGTCAGCTCTAACTCTTTTCCTCTCCAGACTAAGTAATCCCAACTTTATCAGCTATACAACACTTGAATACTAATGCACAGTAAATTGTACAGTGCTTTGAAACAATGAAACAAGCCTCACACAGTTCAAGTTAAACAAAGGTATCTTTGATTCTTAGCCCTAGGGTGAAGGATTCTTTTATAATTGTCTCCTCTGGCTCTAATTTTCATAGTAAACAGAGAAAGGGCACTTCAGACTAGTACGCTTCAATGGGGTAAAAAGCCTTGCCAGTATATTCACTATACCTTACGTCAAACAGTACGAGAGATTTTTTAATCGCCTCATCACTATTTTTAATGCATTCATTTATTCCTAAATGGACAGCTGTGGAATAAGTTTAAAGTTAATTAAATGTTTTTAATGAGATTTTTTTTTTAAGGATGAAGATTCAAGGACCTGTTCTGCACTGTATCACTAGCAGCTAGAGCTCATCAGAAAATGATTTTTTCTATGTGAAAAGTTTCAATGAAAAATGTTTTTAAATGAAAATGACAACTTTTCACAATACTTTCTGTTTAGCTGAAAAGAAATTTTTCTGTTGAAAAAATGTTTTGATTAAAATCTTTTGATAAGCTTAGCTAGCAGTACACTGGAAGCACAGTGGACATTACAATTCAAGGAGAAAATAATCACAAAGTTAGAAATGCAAACTTAATACAGAGACATTCACAGTTTGTGTTGGGCTCAGATTTCACTGCAGTAAAAGTTGCTCATGACTGAGACTGTAATTAAAAGTGTGCACTGTGGCACCCCTATATCTAACAGGCAAGTATTCAGAAGCGCTTGTTTTGGAACTTCTGCCTTCAATTTACTTTGATGTACTTTTCCTTAAATTGAGAATGGGTGCATTAAGCAAGCTCCGTGTGTTACGTTCTCAGCTCAGTGAGTAGGGCTCTGAGATGCCTCATCCCCTCAATCTGATGAAGGGGCTGCCGCAGTCCAGTGTGCTGAGTTGAGATAGAATATGCCCCCGGTCACCAGTACTCCACACTTGCCCAAAGTTAGAAAGATTTTCAATGACAAATTGCATTAGTCGGCCTTTTCGCAACTGGCATTTAAAAACTTGTTACCATGGAATTTCAGATAAACTAAGAATAATGATTTTGTGTGATAGTGAATCCTTACCTGAGACCTGCAATGCTTGAGCAATCCCAGCCCTCATTAAGACAATGACTCTCACAATGTGATAAGATTCTGAAAACAGTGACATTTCATAAGAATATGTCACAGGGAAATGCAAATGTATGATGGAAGGGTCAGGCACTCAAAATGTTGGAAATAATTAAATCCATGGCTTATTACATATGGGCTAACTCAGATATTCACTCTTGCTTATCAGGTTTTATCAGAGAAATCAATTTAAGATAGTAGGAAAGAATAGGCAATTCAAAATGAAAGTCAAAGATTATATTAAAAGGAAAGGTTGGCTGGTGTATTTCTAAGAGCAGTCAGTATAGCTATTTTTAATTGCTATGTAGGAGTGTCAGGAGGACAGCACATAGAGAACTCTAATGATTGGAGAAGTATGGACTCAGTTGGGATTTTTAGCCACTGGTAAGGCAGGGGTTGTTTACAGAGCTGCAAAATGACAGATGAAATATTGGCAGGGATTGTGCTTTCTGGAGTTCCCAGGAGATGTCTGGTGGACCATCCCTTAGCACACATACCTCTGGGTAGTGGATACCCAACCAGCTCTTCTGGGTGGTGAGGGGTTGAGAAGACCCTGTCTCCACTTCCTTTCTGTCCCTCCTAAGGGATACTAGGGAAGAGCCAGTGAGACCAGGAACTGCAATTGCGCCAAGCCCCTCTGTGGGAGACTGAAATGCGGTGGAAGACCCCTCATGTCCATTGTTGTGCTGCTATAATGTTGCACATGCATAATCTGCCCTTAATTATCTTATTAGGTTCCTATAGGATTACAATTGGGAGCTTTGACTGCCACATTTTACAGATTTCTGGAGATCAGTTTTTTGCCCTAATTTTACTCCATGTGAAGTTTCTCTTATTGAAAGTCACCAGCCCCTCTTTCCTTTGAAGTGCTTTAGTGATAACTAAACTGTGGGACATCCTGCAGAATGCAGTAAACCTGAGAGATGTGTGCATGTATATGTGAATTCATGAAGCTTGTACAGGGGATATGTACCACTTGAGTACAGATCAATAGTCACTGCAGGACTCAGAGGATCTGGGGGCAGGGTGAGACACTGCAAAAGCATGGTGGATCTATGACTATGTGGATCCATTGGCCAACCCTATTTTCTCCATGGCACTGGGGGATACATGACCTGTAGATGTTACTGGCAAAGTCTGTTTGACAAGAACGATCAGGAAATCCAAGACCTGATTGACCATAAGCGCAAGGCCATCTGTGCTTGGCAGAATCACATCAATTCCAAACAGAAGCAATACGTCCACTGTCATCTCAAAGCTGAGGTTCAAAGGAAAACCCATAAAATGAAGAACAAATGGAGGGAGAACAAAGTGAAGGAGATCCAATAACTCGCCAACACCTATGACACGCAAATTCATCAATGCCACCAAAGCCCTTTATGGTCCCAGCACCCCCGGGCTAACCCTCCTCAGATCCAAGGATCGAGTCAACCTCCTCAAGGACAATGAACTGATCAATGCACAATGGAAGGAATACTTTGTACTATCTATTTCATTAATATCCACAAGAATATGGTTAAGAAGATAGGCAAGTGACATCAGAAATATTTTATATAAAAGTATTACCTAAAAATTTCTTCATTCAGAAGCATTTTAGTTTAACCTACAGAGCCTGATCCATTGAAGTTAACAGGAGTCTATTGACTTCAAATGGGCCTTGGATCAGCTCATTGGCCATGACATACTGGGTTAGATAAGTAACACATAAAGCCTAATATGCTTTAGAGGAAGGTTCAACAAACCCAATAGTGGATGATTATGAAATAAGCTGCCCCACAGGATAAGTTTCTACTTAACCTACCTTAGTGATTGCTTTATGCCCTAAGTTGACTGTTGGACAGAAATCAAAGCACAGCAGCGGCTGCAGATATCCCTTTTCTACTATAATAATACCTTGAGTTCAATTTGAGCTTCAAAATTGGACCTACAAAAACTAGTTGCAGCAAACAATGTATCAAATTCAGCCCTTTTGTCAAAATTTGAAAGATCAAAACTAAAACTGTGCCTTTAAAAAGCATAAACCTCGTTTCTGATTGCTCACTGCTCACCAAAGAATATAATCATCATTTCTATCAGTAATTGACTTTTCTGAAAAATTCAGTTCTGTTGTCCTACACATTTCCCTTAAGGAAAAAAAAATATGGAGAAAGTTCTATTTGCTCTGCTTGGTTAAAAGATTAATTATTACTTTTCAAATATCTATCTTTTCATGGCTTTGTCTACGAGAAATAACATTACATTGGAGGATTGCATTTTATTACATTTACATCCATCATGTGATTTCAGTCATTGACTAAATACTTGCACGTTGCACCAGCTACCTTGTTTTGCATTATTTCTAATTGAGAACCTTATTTACCAAAGACGGTCAGTAAAGGCCCATCCTACTCCTAAAAATCAGTTCAAAGTTGTGTATTTCGCAAATCAGAATTTGTAACATAGTTAGGCATAACAGACACACTAACAGGATATGAACTTTGTTTTTACAATGATATACTGCCAAGATTTTTACATCCCTGTAGTTATGACATTGTCTATATTTCATTACCCTTTTCCTGATATTTCACTGCTTCAATTCTACATTTTAACAGAGTTGTCTTCTAGGGAGGAAATGTATGGAATAAGCTTGATTTCTTTTTTCTGCAGCTCTGAAATCTCTAGGCATCTTTTCTATCTCTGTCACTCCTCTTGATGAAATGGATCATCTCCCGCTGCTGTCTGTAGCTCTCCACAATACCTCTGGAGAGTTTATTTTTTTTAAAAAGAAGAAAGGTAGTAAGCTACGCTGCTAAAAACAAAACAAAAAGCCTCCACTAATTTAAAAGTGAATGTGCCCTTTAAAAACCACAACACCTCAGTCTGTTCAGGATGAAGATTCTCCATAATATCTTGGCATGTGCTCATAAATTCATACTTAAGGCCAGAAGGGACCATTGTGATCAAGTAGTCTGACCCTCAGTACATCACAGACCACTGAATTTTACCCAGTAATTTCTGCATTACGCCCAGTTACTTGTGGTTGCTCTGGAGCATATCCTTTAGAAAAGACACCCAATCTTGTTTTAAAGATTAAATGTTGGAGAACGCACCACATCCCCCAGTAGGTTGTTTCAGTGGTTAACTGCCTTTACTGTTATAGTTCCAAAGTCCAAGATTCTTCTTAGCTGACATCTTCCCTATTTTCTGAAGATGGGCTTGAAGAACGGGCTCTTTTTTAACATCCACTTGGAAGCAGCAGCCAGAACTTTTCTTCTCATAGTACTTCAGAGGTGAGCTATTGAAGAGGATATTTTTTCTGGACCACTTGCAGGGAAAAGGCTGATCTTACCCTACTTACTGTGGTTTAGGAATGTGCTCCCAGAGCACGGTTGGCTGTCTGTTGAACCCAACTTATTAGTATATGTTCTGAGTATCTTTCATTCTGGTTCCTCTTCTTCTTGAAGTACATAGGCAGAATGGAGACTAAAGTGGGAATGAGAGTGTTAGGTAGAACAGGAAGTGTTCTTTAGATCCACAGAAGAGTCCCTGCTCTGACTACATGCTTTAGGCAGAACAAGAAGTGCTGTGGACCGACCATTTTCAGTGATGTAACACTGTTGGCATGACTAGAAGTAGCAGACCACTACTGTTCTATTTCAAAACAATAAAATACCAGGACATTGCTTCACCTCCTTTCAGCCTCACTACAAACCTGCTTGCAAATTTAACACTGCCTTGTGGAGTACTGAGATACCCCATCTTGGTCCACAATGTACCACACTGTACTGCTTCTTCATTAGACTTTGTTCAAGAAGTGTTTCTGTATTAATGAATGAGGGGAAAATGAGCATTTTGCTTGGCTTTACTCATATTGGTGATGTTACAAAATATCCAAAAGCCAGTAAACACAGTGAAATTGCAATAAAAATGATGGTGCTTGCATTTCAGGACATTTTCAGAAGTTACAGACAAATTCTCAGGCTACAAGCAGAAGTTTTTTCAAGTGATCATTTACATTTCAGTTAATGAAGAAAAGGACTTCCCACTTTTTTCTTTTCCATCATTTTCTGTCAATATATACCATATGTCCTCTTACATAGACAGAATTTTTCATCTAAAACAGTGGTTTTCAAACTGCAGGTCTGTGGTGTTTAGATGTTGCTTGTAATTATTAGAACTGGGAGCACTGGTTGTTGGGAGTCTGAAAGGACAGGAAACAGGATGGATGGGGGAGGGAGTTGAGAAGCTGGGAGAGCTACAGAGGGTGCATCAGCAGCTTGGTGAAGAGGCTTTCACTTTAAAAATAAAGACCTGTTGAAGTTGTTAGTACCTTGCTTGACTGATACAACATTTTGGACGCGACCCAGTACCGGGTCGCAGAATGTAAAGCACTGGGTCTCAGCGGCTCTGGTCAGAACCGCCGACCGGGCCGTTTAAAGTCCTGTCAGTGGTGCTGCCCGGCTAAGGCAGGCTAGTCCCTATCTGTTCTGACATCCCGCTGTGCCCTGGAAGCGGCCAGCAGCAGGTCTAGCTCCCAGGCGGGGTGGGCACTGGGCTCCACGTGCTGCCCTCACCCCGAGCACCGGCTCCACACTTAGCGGGGTGGTGGGGGGGAGGGCGGGCGGTGCCTGTGGGCGAGAGCCTCGCTGCACCTCTGCCTAGAGTCGGACCTGCTGCTGGCCGCTTCTGGGGTCCAGTGTGGTCCGCAGTGCCAGGACTGGTCAGAAGCCTGCCTTAGCACCCTGCTGCACCGCTGCCCAAGAGCTGCCCAAGATAAGCCATGCCCCAACCCCGCACCCGAATCCCCTGACCCCATCCTGAGCCTCCCCCAAATCTGGAGCCCCTTCTTATACCCCAAGCCCCTCATCCCTGGCCCCACCCTAGAGCCTGAACCCCCAGCCCAGAGCCCTGACCCCCTCCTGCACCCCAACTCCCTGCCCCAGCCCTGAGCCCCCTCCCACACCCTGAACCCCTCATTCCCGGCCCCACCTCATAGCCCTCACCCCTGCACCCCAACTCTCTGCCCCAGCCCTGAGCCCCTCCCACACCCCAAACCCCTCATCCCCGGCTCCATTGAGTCACAGGCATCAACAATTTTCTTCAACTGAGTCACCAGAAAAAAAGTTTGAAAACCACCAATCTAAAAGCATTCAGTGAGGGAGTTATAAACTCTAATACTTTCTTTTGTAACTAAAAGTAACATTTTATGGAGGCAGATTTGGTACCATATATTGCATCTTAAACCCATAAAAAATTGAATATATCAGGAAATTATATTTTGAAAGCTGGTTTTCAAATCCGCTCCAGATGCTGGGGACACCAATTTAATATTTAGTTTAAAATTAACATTTTTATATAGAAAGCTTGAAGAAGCTTTTAGTGAATATATTAAAACAAGATATTTTATTTTCTGTTAAACTGGCAGTGCAATTATTCCTTTTAGACATGTTACAAATGCTTCTTATAAGATTGAATGAAATATTACTTTTTCACTTTTAATAAAACTCTAATAAACTTTCTGTGCAGGGCTTAATCCACCACTGCAGTATTTGAGTTCAGGTTGCAGTTAGAGTGTTGTAAGATTAATTATTCTGAATGCACCTCTACATTGATAGAATGTAGAACTTAAATTCTGAAAGCTCGTAAACCCTAAGTCACTTTTGAAAATGGGACTTGGGTGCTTTTAAAATGTTACCCCTGAATCACATATTTAAAGTTAAGCGTATGCTTCAGTGCCATCTTGAACAGGGATAACCTTAAACATATGCTTAAATGATTTCCTGAATTGGTACCTTTCAGATGACTTCAGAATAAAGTTGACATTAAAAAATCTCCAAGATCAGGGTTCAACTCCGTCTTAGTGTGTTGTCTGCACAAGTCTGCCTTCCTAAAGAAAGCCCCTCTTGAATAGCCCCTCTAATAACCCTTCCCTTGAAAACCCATGTAAGGGGGGAAGAGGAACTGAGCTGAAGTTGCCCTAGGACCAGGCAATTATTCCTTCATGATATCATGGTGCTACACATTTGAAGTTAACAGTCAATGTATGGATCATAAGATTTAGAATGTGCAGAACTCCAAAATACTGTTGAAGTTTTATAGGAATTAGTTAAATACTTTTTGACATTCATAATTTTGACTAAATGTTTTGGTAAAATTTCCATGATAAAATGCGGCAAACTTTTTGCAAAAATGTCATTCCGTTTTCAAACTATATGAAATAGCAATGGATAAGTCTGAGTGTTTGCTTACCTGAA
Source organism: Macrochelys suwanniensis (assembly GCA_033296515.1). Taxonomy (NCBI): domain Eukaryota; kingdom Metazoa; phylum Chordata; order Testudines; family Chelydridae; genus Macrochelys; species Macrochelys suwanniensis. Next base: position 81,661,038 of record CM065777.1, read on the forward strand.
ACATATCTGAGCTTTAATGGGGCTGGAAATTTTGATTTTTTTTATTGTGAGATTTTTAACACTTGGGTTTTGCGGGACTTGAAATACTGTGAGAACAGTCTCTTGTGCCATTTCAACAATTATACATCCTGCAGCTAGCTGACATCAGAAGTATGCAACCAAAAATGAAAATGCATGTGTAAAATGTTAAAGAACTGTTTTGAACAAAATAGGTTCCAATACATGTAAGTATTTTGCAAAGTTTCTGGTGAGTATCTAATTTATCCACAGTGTTTCACTCACCCTAATTTTATGGTAGGATTTTAAAGTTGTATTTTCATTTTTAGAAAAAGTTAATAGCAAGTTTGTCTGGTTAGTTGCTGGTAAAAACAAGTTGTTCATGACTGCTTTCCCTTTATTAGAGATAAAACACTTTCACCATTCTAGAATCTACAACTCCTACCATTTCCACTTTGTAATTCTTTTTCTGTATTGGTGCTGACAACTCGTTTAGAAAGGAATGGGCATTGACAAAGCAGGGCACAGGAGATAACCATTCAGAGTGGACTGAGAGAAAAATAAAATGTATGTTGGAAGAGCAGAAAGTTGGTGAGAACATGACTCAAGGGTACACATTTACCTTCCACATTTATAAAATATTTTCTCAGGAGAAGCCAAGTCAAAGGCGGAGTCATCTGGAGAACTGGCTAATTAACTGCTTTACTACTACCCACAAAAATGAGATTAGCTGTATTCTGAAAATGTAATTTATATGCTTACACTGTAGAAATTTGGAACTGCCAGGCCAATGAACTTGGAGTGGCATCTGGATAAAAGGACATTCCGGGAGGGAATAAGAAGCAGAAGCAGCCCAGAATAGGGGTTGTTTACAATACATTCTCCAGTAAAGTTCCATTTCTGTTTAACTAACAGTGTCTAAGGCTCACAGTTCTGCAGCAGATCCTACAAACAGTATTGTCACTAGAAATGAGACACTTCCCCTGACACATATTGTTCATTATATATATATATATACTCCCACTGTGGCTCATATTCTCATAGCAATACTTGAGCATAAAGGACACTAAACTTCTAAACAACAACCAAGGAAGGTCTGAGAGGCTCAAAAGTTTCAGTCAATGATACCATCTAAAAGAGAGTTACAGGCCTTTTCTCATATTGCATTTGCCCTAATTTTCTCTCTTGAGCTCAGCACTGGTCAGGTCAGGGCACAACTATTGGAGAGTATTATAGGACTTAGCTGAAAGCTAGTTTTTCAGAGTAGAGCACTGAAAAGAAAGATGTATTGTTAAAACCTAGCTGTGTTCATTCATTCAAATAGCAGCTGAGAAAGCATAGTTCAAAATTACTGTTGCTCCTATGACCCTGTCTCAGCCAATTGGACTGTATTTGGCAATCCAAGGATGTAAATACAATTTTAGTATATAGTTTCTAGTACACATACAAACAAAATATAAAGACCTTCTATACTCACACCAAGTATACAGCATTTGAGATGTAGTTTTAAATAATGATGGCTGAAGTTTTTGAAATAAAATTTAAAAAAATCCTCAGAAATGCTGTTTCAAAGTTTTTTTATGATTTCCAGTTTTTCCACAAAAATTCAATTAGAAAAATTTCATTTTTTAAAAAATGTCACCAAAACTGTTAGGTTTCAGTGTAGTAGCTGTGTTAGTCTGTGTCAGCAAAATGAAAATAAGAAAGAAAAACTTGTAGCACCTTAGAGACTAACAAATTTATTTCAGCATAAGCTTTCGTGGGTTAGAACCCACTTCACTGGTTATTCTGTAACGTATGTTTGGGTGACTGAGTTTTGTCACAATGCCACATAGTGTTCCATGACTGGATGTGAGAGAGTATGATTGGCTCATTTGTCACAGAGAATGAACTACTGCTCTGACATGGGGCTTGAGACAAGTCTGGGATACCTTGAGTGACTAGCCTTCTGCTTGTGGAATTCCCTATAGGGCTTCTGAGCCGTATTCCCCTTCCATGCCACTCTTTAGGGAGAGGGAATGATTTGGGGCTGGTGTTTGACCACTACCATTTGCAGCTCCCTGACGGGGCTTCTTGATACATGGAAGTTCTGGGCTGATCTTACACACTGTAATCTGATCATCTGTTATTGGAGTTTCTTGTAGGGCTGTCAGGCCTTGCTCTCGCCCTCCCTTCACACCTTTGGTGGGAGGGAATAGGGATTCGGGGCTGGTATTTTTATTCCTGAACACTGCAGCTCCTTGGTTGGACTTTTCAATTCATGTGGTGGAGGAACAGGACTGGCAGCTTCTTAAGGCTCTTATAGCATGCTCCCACCCCTCTGGGTGCCATCTCCACAGGTGGCTTCATAAAGCGCTTGTCTCCTGCCCTCTGCTAATCTGTGAGCCCCACTCTCCCACAGTGATTCAAGGAAGCCAAATCTCATTTTCCTGCAGCCAAAAAGAAATGCCTCACAAACAGTGGAGCACAGCCCTCTCCCTTTGCTGTATCTGGTCTACTAAGGGAGTGCAGCTGCTTCTCTCCTTCTCCTCCACTCTGACCACCTCTTCTTCCCCCTCATCTCCCTTGCATTGGGAGTTATTTTTTCTTTCTTTTGGGTTGGTTGCAGGGATGCTGGAACAATTTGTATAGTGAGGGTGCTGAGAGCCATTGAACCAAACTGTAAACACTGTATCTGATGGAAACCACTTCAAGCCAGGGGATGCGGCAGCACGCCCAGCACCCCTACTCCCAGCACCTATTGTTGGTTGGGGGTTTTTAAAGTGTGCCTATCAGAGGAGAAATAATCGCCTTTAATTTTCAGAAAACACATGGCGGCATTTTCCATGTTGTACTTGAATGACAAATACAACAAAAAATCATTTCTCTTGATTAAAAGCTTGCTTAGCCATGCTGTCACAACTACCATTAAGATGGTGCTATCTTTAGACCTTGTCAGCAATGTGTCTTGACTATCTCTTCCCAACATGCTCAAAGAGCAACTACTCAATGAAATATGTATACTGGCCTCTCCGAGAGTAACACTGATAAAATCCAAATATCTTATTCATAAAAAAGTTTAAGGAATACAAATGGACAGGCAAACCTATGATTCTATTGATGCTGCCAATCCAAATTCTGCTCTCAGTTACATTAGTGACACCCCTTTTATAGTCAACACTGCACCAAAGTAATGGAACAGAATGTGGGCCACCAACTTCCCCATAAAAGCTAAACAGTCTGGTACCAAATTCTTAGTCGCAATGGGCCAACCTCCGCTGATTCAGTGGTTTGTTTTTGTTCAGCATCCAAAAGTTCAGAAGCTTCTCCAAGGGCGAGGTTTGCAAAGCTGTTTAGATGCCAAAAGATGCAGATAGGTGCTTAGTGGGATTTCCAAAAGCACCTAAGAGGTAAGGACCTAACTCTTATTGACTTCTTACCACAAAGACAGCCTCTCCTGTGGAATGTTAACACTTCTGTATATGGGTCCTTGCCGCAGCCAGGCAGTACAAGGTAGCATGAAAAGACTGCACCACCTTTGCACACTGGGCCAATGCACTAGGTTGTCTTGTATTTCTTTCCTATGCAAGCTGTGAGTCCTTTTTTTCCTATTTATTCTTATCTGCATTGGGTGGAAGACCCAGTAATGGCATTTTGCATTAGCCCATTCAATAATCTTTGGGGACCTGATGAGAGGCAGCCTGCATTGCAAAGCTTATACCAGCACACTTAGTATTGACAAGCACTAGAGTCTGTGCAGGTGTATATCCGTTAGCTGCTTCTTTTCATTTTTACACCTTTCCCACCAGTGACATTAGACATGACCTAGGAAAGGCACAAATTAAATTTGCAATACTTTCCCCCCCATTCCCACTCTATGGGAAATTAAAAGTCTCAGTAAACTGCCCAACCATCAGCCAGAGGAGTGTGTGAATCATGAAGGTAACATGGCAGGGGATGGAGACAAATTCCTCTGTAAATTTATTGTTGATAGCCCGTCAGATGAAGGTGATGTGACGAGGAAATTGAGCCCCCTAAAACAGCAACAGGATTTAGACAGTAACATAATGGAGACTTTCATCTACGGACCTCCTGTGGTGTGAAGTCTTCTGCTGTGTAGGAAACAAACAAAAACTAAGACATGTAAAAAAATATTTATAAACCGTGCTAACCTCTACTCAACTTCAAGGTAAGTCTATCATAGCTTGGGGACACTGAAGGGTATATTTGTAGTTTGCCAGATGCCTAAGATCTGCACCTAATTTCCATGTTAATTTACATGAATCTATTAAATCTAAAATCACATAACCATAGCAGTTAATTTGCTTGTATTTTTATTTTCTTTGATAGATAAAGAGAAATATTATCTGTATTTTAAAATACGTGATAGAATGTGCTCACCGTAGCCTCCATGCAAGGGTTCCTTGCCTGGTGGCCAGAAAAGGGTCCCTTTAAGGTCCCTCCCTACAATAGGGGTAGAGGTGGTGGTGGAGGAGGGGGATGTCAGGGTTCCCTCCCCACTCTAAACTCTAGGGTAAAGACGTGGGGACCCGCATTAAGAGCCCCTAAGCTTATTTTTACCAGCTTAGGTTAAAACCCCCAAGGTACAAAATTCCCTGCACCCTGAGAAATGCTTCTTTCGCTGCCACCATCAAGTATCTAACAGGAATCCAGGAAAGGAATCACTTGAACTTCCCTCCCCCACAAAATACCCCCTCAAGCCATACACCCCCTTTCCTGGGAAGCTTGAGAACAATCTCCCAATCAATTGGTTACACAGTGATCTAAAAACCCACCCCCTGGGTTTTAACACCACAGAAAACAGTCAGCTTCTTAAAAGAAGGATTTTATTAAAACAAAGAAGGTAAAATCATCTCTGTAAAATCAGGATGGTAACTAATTACAGGGTACTCAATTTCCAAACTCAGAGAGATTTCCCCCTCTGGACAAAACCTTAAAGTTACAGAAAACCATGAATAACCAGGGGGAAGTTCACTGGGATGGACAGGAAAGGCAGGAAGCAGCTGGGGCCAGGTCAGGACAAGGGCACTGTCCTTCCTGCTGTCTGGAAGAGAGTGTGAGTGTGTGTGTGTGTGTGTGTATTTATACTTCTTGTGGTCCCAGAGAAGACCTGTTTTACAGAGATCAGGCTAACATCCAAGCATAATCGCGGGCACCTTTTTATGGCAGATATCCAGTGCAGGTACTTATTATGGAAGGGATACAGTGATCAGATAAAATGGAGTGGAAAATGATTTGAAGTAAAGCATCCCTTAAGGGAGCTGAAGAAAGAGGGTCTGGAACAGTGCAGATATGATGCCTCTCCTTTTCCTAGCCCCCTTTCACCTCAGACGACGAGAGGTCAGAGGGGTCTCAGTAATGGGGTGGCTGGGACCAGGTTGGGGATTATGTGGAAATGATTAAGGAAAGCCTGGTGACCTGCAGGTATTATTACAGGTATTCCCAGGTATTTTAAATGAATAAAGTTGCCTCCACATCCATTTCCTCCTGCCTTTCTTGCAGTGTGGTCAGACAATGGGATGTTGCCGAATGATTCCTCTCAAGGCTGTGAGCGATTCAGCCGGGTCTCCCTATACAGGTAAGAAGCTCAAGGTCTTGTAAAACAGGAATGGTCTGCTTTGTCTAATCTTTTCAAAACGAGTTCTGTTTTCTTGGTGGATTTCATCCTGGAAGTGTCCCACTGTGTAACTGAGTGGCTCCTGAGATGTTTATGGGTCTGGCACTGCTTAGTTTTATTAAGAGGACGTTATGGAAGGAAAAATGGTCCAGCAATTAGGGCACCAGCCTAGGACTTGGACATATGGGTTCAATTCCCTGCTGTGCCACAGCTGTCCTGTGTGACCTTGGGCAGTCGTTTACCCTTTCTGTGCCTCAGCTCCCCAGTTGTAACCTGGGGACAGTAACAATTCCCAACCTCACAGGGATAATGGGAGGATAAATTCACCAAACCGTGTGAGGCCTCGGATACTATAGTTATGGGGGCCACATACGTACCTAAGATAGATAAAGCCTGACCCAATGTCCACTGAAGTCAAAAGAAACATATCCATTTAATTTAATTGGCATTGGATTAGGCCCATTCTGATCAAATTTCATTAATATAAGTCATTGTGCCACTCATCTCAAACCAGACTTTAAGAGATCACCAAAAATACAGTCTAATGACAGTTTGGTGTCTAATAATGTCTCAATTCCACTTTCTACTTCACAGGTATCTACATCACACAAAACATCCTCATAACTGGGACCATCAGTGGCGGGTGGGGGGGTTCAGTAGTGGGAACAAAAACTGATCTTTTACACTATACATGAAGCTTGCCATGCATCCTCTACTGTAAATCCCTCATCCGGTAAATTTATTCACGATGGGCACCATGAGGGCAGATGACTATGTGGTGGATTAAACGAGTCTTTAATTAATTGTAGATGTGTCATATGATGCAATTTTGTCATGACCTTTTCTATGCTTTCCTCTCTGCGAACACTGGGTGGAGCAATATTGCAGAGAACCGGTAACCATGGGAGAGGAATAGATTTAAGTGTGCCTGGTGGAATTTAGCTGTACGTCAATCATCTTTGTGTAAGATGAGCGAGCCCATACTGGAGCGCAATACTCAGCTGCTGAATAACAGAGTGCCAAGGCTGAAGTGTGTAATGTTTGGGCATTGGCGTCACATGTCAGTCCGGTCAGTTTTCCGAGCAGGTTGTTGCACGTTTTGACCTTAGTCGCTGTCTTTGTAAGATCGTCACAATATGTGAGAGTTCTATTCAATGTGATGCCTAGATAGACCAGGTATGAATCATGCTTTATTCACTGACCATTGAGAACTATGTTCAGCTCTCTGCCTGCTTGTGCATGATGTAAGTGGAAGACACTCAACACAGCTTACTTCCACTTGGTATCAGGAGCTGAAGACCCAGATCACCAGGGCCGGCTTTAAGCTGATTCCAGTGATTCCCCAGAATCGGGCCCCGCTCCGGGGTTTATTTATTTATTTATATTTGGTCCGCCGATTGGCGGCGGGAGGTTTTTCAGGAGGGTTTTTTTTTTGGCTTCGCCGATCGGTGGTGGGGTGGTTTTTTTTGTTTGTTTCTAAAAAGTCGGTGGGGCCCCACCGTTGTTATTTACGTGGGGCCCTGCACCCGCTAAAGCCCTCCCTGCAGATCACACACTTCCCTACTGAGCACCCTCACCTGCAAGCAAGGCAAGGAAACCCCTTACACTTAAAGCAATAGCTTGCAACATAAAAACAATGTTCTGTACACCACAGAGACACTTTAAATTTCCCAGGTCCAGCTCCACTTGGGCTCGCTGCAAAAGGTTTTCAAGATAAAATTACCTCAAACACAAAAACACAAACCTTTGACAGCAAAAGTCTTTTCCTCCCAGGCATCTCTGCTAGGGTGTAGCCTTCCACCCTTCCACTACAACTTGGAGGAGAGGTCTCAACATCTCAGTCCTTTCTCCCCAGGGCTAGGAGAGACAAGCAGTCTTTCCCCTGCTAGTGAGTTATCCTTTCAGAGAGAGGGGAGGGAGCTTTTGGTGCTCTTTCTCTGCCCTCCCCCTGCCCCAGCCCCTATTTCAGTTTTGTCTTGATTGGTTGGATTATTGATTGATTAATTGATTGATTGGGAGAGAGGGGAGCTTTGCCCCACCCTACACTACAAGGCTCCTAGCCCCAGGTCCTTAAAGGAAAGACTCCCTGAGACTTGGTCTTCCCCTGGGACTATTCCTCTCTCCTTACATCTGCCCCGGCTGTGCCCAGGGTCTTCATTGGTTGAGACTGTTTGTAACAGGGGTAGCCTGGATCCCATTCCCACCCCCACCAAATACATCTTTTCCTTAAAGGGCCAGTATACCCCATTACAAGAATGAAAAAAGTCATAGGCCCAATTCACAAGAAACAGCATATTTCATCTTTCAGACTTACTCAAAAGGTGAAAAGTCAAGCAAAATGAAGACTGACAATATTCAAAAGGGAGCATAGTATAATCGTTGCTACTTTCACTTGGAGGTCGGTAATATGATGTCCAGTGGTTAATCGACGACATTGGTATGTTAGTGATTTTGCACAAAATACAGAGCATGAAAAACACCAACACTTAACAGAAGCACTACCTGAAGGTTGTTGCTTTTCCCCCAAAGGGGATTTAGTTTATACATTAAAAAAGAAAAAGAAAGAAAGAAGTAAAAAAGTAAAGAAGAGATGTAACCTTGAGACTAGGGCCATGATGCAGCAAGGTACTTAAGCACATGCCTAACTTATACACATAGATAGTTTCACTGAGTATAAGGAGACTACTCACATGCTTAAAATTGAGTACATACTTAAGTACTTTGCTGAACTAAGATCGACAATTGCATAAACATTTAAAACAACACACACACACACACACACACTTAAAATCAGCCTTGGCAAAAGTCTTAATTGCATCAGAAAACAACAGTGGTGTGATCAGAGTTTGTTTGAATCTGTAGAAGCCCTGTTGTGAACCCTTACTCTTTCTGGATTATTAATGAATGTTATCAGTTTCCTGTTTATAGTGTAGTTCAAGTTCAAGCCTAGTTTGCTAGGGTAAGTCACATGGTATTTATGTTGTGTCTCTGACTGGCCCAGCTCAGCAGACTTAAGCCAGTTTCTCAGATAGAGAGGGAACATCTTATTTGAACTCTCTGATTCAGCTGGAGAAGTCAGCATGATTTATTTTCTTCTAATCCCTGTGTCTGACTCTAGCAGGCAGATGCCTAGTACATTATTTATCATCATATTTAAATCCCTCAGTTATTGAAAACTGCCTCCTTAATAATGTATGATATCCTGAATCACAATTATTAATGCCCTATGTTGGATGGAAGACATGTCTCCCTGAGCAGAATTCTGTAGTTGCATCAGCACTGAGACTAAACCCTGCTTTTCTTTTCAGTGAGCTAATCAACTAGTGCAAATGGACATCAGCCAAAAGCCTCACCTATAGTTTTGCAACAAGATTCAACAAGTTCTGTTGTACAGAACTGCAAAACTTTCCAAACTTCAGGGCCAGTGAATGTATGTGAACAGGATGTGACAAAATTTGTGAACTGCTTTTGCAACCCCAACTGGAAGGGTTTGCACAGCTCTGCGTGAACCACAAATACTCATAGTAATTGGGTTGATTTGTTCAAAGGCCTTGACCTATGAGTTTGGTGATGAATCATGACTGGCCTATCATACTCACTCATCCAGGCTTGACATTGCATTCAGAATTCTCATTATTCCTTCCTAGAGGCATACCCACAAACCTTGTTCTCATGGGTTTTCGCCATGCAAATTCTCATTTATGGCTATGGGAATTGGGATCTAAAACACCTAATACTACACTGACACTCACAGTTAAGGTCTGGAAAGCATCTTTAGGGACACTTGAATGGCCAGAAATGATGGATAAAGTAACAGTTGGAGATTTTGTTAAAAAAAATGAATCATTTCTTTATTTCAAAACCATTTAAATCTTATGGCCTTACCAAATGATTTATTATTGCCTTTGGGAAGTTGCCCCTGATGTTGCTCTTCAGTGTCTGATTTTACAAGCCTTATCCCTGGTTTCTAGGTCATGGAGCTGAGAGGCAGGGCGTGATTGGTTATTGCCTCAGATGCACATGGAGCAGGGAAGTGGTTGTCATTGATCATTTAATGTGAAGCAAAGAAATCAAATAACAAGACAAACCTATTGTCTTACTTTTTATAAGTATATCAAATGTATATAGGTTGCTGGGCCTGAACACAGGACAGTAAATAACAACAAGCCAAGACAAAGAAGAATCAATAGCGATGTTGTTTTATAAGTGAAGTATTTGTTTTGCCTTAGCAGTTCTTTGTTGGAGTGCCAAATTTCTTTTTTTCCAATAAAATCAGTTCAGCAGCAGGCTCAGAACAATAGGAAACCTCCAAGACATACATAACTGAGAATGAACACAATCTGCCTCCGTTAAAAATACAATATCACCTCAGTTTAGGCCCAAACCTATGGTCAATAGAAATGTTGTCATGATTTTTTTTATAAACTAGAATAAATGCAATTTTTGGTTTGAATTTAAAGTTTTCCCTCCAGCATTTGCAACACAACCACTGCAATTGTATGCTAGCACATGAACACCAGACAGTGAAATTATTTTCATTGTCCAAGCCGAGAAAAATAAAATAAACAAGCAGCATTAATGATCAAAATTAAACTAGACTTTTTAAAAAATATTCTTAAAATAATTTCAATAAATAAGATTGAGTGAACAACACAAAAAAACATTTCCATGAATATTTGTTTGAATTTAAATAGGAATTTTCTATGATCATGGTCTCATTCTTTTTGTGTTTGCTTCCTTCAAACATGTGTCGGACTGAATTTTACTAATATGACTGATTATAGAAAACAATTTTTAAGTTCACAAGCTCAAATTGTCGTGGAAAGTGGATTTAAAATTTGCTTTTTGAAAGTCTTCATTTCAGAAATTTAATTATAAAAATTATGTTAATGGAACCAGAGAACAGAAATAATACTTTGTGGACAATCTTAACAGTGCAGCTCAGATTGTTAATATAGGGCATCAGGTAGCAAGTCACAGAGTAAATAATTTGAACTAATGAATATATCTAAGAAAATAATGATTGTTCAGAGATGCCATGGGAAGAGAAAGAGAAGCAAAATTTGTCAAACAAGTTATTCATTATGAATTTCATTCAACTCTAGTGATAAAGACTGGCAAGTAAAATTCTTTATCAAAATAGAATTTTAAACTCAGCAGTGCCTCTTTAAAGGATCACCTGGATCGATCGGACTTCAGCTGTTGTTAAGACTGCGCCGATCACAATACGTCTGCCATTCTTCTCGCACTCTTGCCTTTCTTCTCCACGTTCGTCCGAAACGTTTAACGATGTCATCTTCCCATCTTCTTGGAGGCCGACCAGGGGGTCTTTTCTGTTCTCGCGGGTACCACTCAGCAATGATTGCGATCCACCTGTTATCTGTGAGCCATGCTGTGTGGCCCGCCCATCGCATCTTGTTATGTCTGCTTTCCACGACAATATCTTTCACACTGCTGCGTTCTCTGATGATTTCATTTGGTATACGATCCAGAAGGGAGATTCCCAACATAGTTGTTCCATTGCCCTTTCAGCTACCAACAGCCGTTGCTCTTCTCTCTTCGTCAGTGCCCACGTTTCACTGCCATACAGCATGGCTGGCAGCACTGCTGAATTGAAAATATTTTTATGTGTGGTCTTGTCAATTTTTCCTTTGAGGATGTCCTTGATGGAATTAAACGCACACCATCCTGCCTGAATCCTTCACGAGAGTTCTCCGTTCAGGTCTTGGTGCATATTAACTTCTTGGCCCAAATATATGTACTGTTCCACTTCTTTGATGTCTTCTCCTGTTACTGTTATTCGGGCTTTTTGTAAGACGTCTGATCGCATATATTTCATTTTGCAGCGGTTCATTTTCAGGCCAACCTGACTACTTTTCTTGTCGAGTCTTCGTAGCATGCTATGCAGTTGGTTGGTGCTTTCGGCAATTAGTACAATGTCATCTGCAAATCTGAGATGAGATAATCTCTCTCCGTTTATGTTGACACCACTCCTCCAATTGATCTTGTTCATAACCATTTCGAGGCAGGCGGTGAATAGTTTCGGTGAAATTGTATCTCCTTGCTTTACGCCTTTCTCGATTGGGATGCGGAGGGGAGTTTCAAGGAGAGTAATGTCTGTTGTACATCCAGTATTCGCTTCCTTCAACAAACTAATGTACTGCGTGTTAATGCCCTGCTCTGCGAGCGCCTTTAATATTGCATTAAACTCAACGCTATCGAAGGCCTTTTCATAGTCGACAAAAGCAATGCACAGCGGGAGTTTGTATTCCCTCGCTCTTTCTAGGAGCTGGCTAAGGGTAAATATATGGTCGATTGTACTGAAATTTCTTCGAAACCCTGCCTGCTCTCTCGGCTGTTGTTCATCCAGACTCTGTGAAAGTCGATTAGTTATCACCTTTGTGAAGAGCTTGTAGATGTGAGAGAGCAGGCATATAGGGCGGTAGTTCTTAAGATTTTCTCGATCACCCTTCTTGTGCAGCAAGATGGTATTCGACTCCTTCCAGCTTGATGGTATTTTTCCTTCTTCAAGATATCGACTGAATCTTAAAGCAAGGGCCTTCCAAAGTTTTTCGCCTCCTGCATAAATCATTTCTGACGTTATTCCATCTTTGCCTGGAGCTTTTCCCTTCTTCATCTGGTGTAGTGCGCTTCGGACTTCGCTGACGATTATTGGGGGGACGCGTTCTTCTGACTCTTCGAGGGTTGGGAGGGGGATGTTGATTCTTGATTTGAACAGTTCTGTATAGAAGTCCTTGCAGACCTCCTCCATCCCTGCTCTGTCGATTACTGTCTCTCCATCCTTGTTCTTCAATGCTGTTATGCTCAATCTATACTGCATCAGTTCCCGCTTGCATGTCCTGAGGCTCTTGCGTGATTCAGCTGTTTTAGGGAGCTTTTCTTTCCGGAAGTTCTTGAAGTCATCCTTCAGTTTTCGCCGTATAAGCTTGCACAGAATGGAGTACTCGAGGTTGTTATCCGAGCTCCTTTTCATGTTTCTCCGCTTCTCCAACAAGCTTTTAGTTTCAATCGAGATTCTTCCCTTCGCCTTCTTCAGCTTTTTAATTTCAGCTGCTTTTATGCAACATCTCAACTTGTCAGCAAAGATACTATAGTCCTCATCACACTTTTCCATCTGGCTCCAGTCAAACCCAGAAATCACTTTTTTCAGCTTTGCTTCATCGAATGTCTTTGGCTGCTGTTTCCTGTTTGCCATCTGTAACGCCTTCTTTTCCACCGCTTCGTCGAAAATCAACTTTGCTCTAAGCAGGCGATGGTCACTGCCGGTGTTGAATGGCTGCACCGCAGAGACGTCTTGAACGATGTGCCTTTTATTGACTAAAATATAGTCGATTTCATTCTTACTCTTCGCGTTTGGTGCGATCCATGTCCACCTTCTTGAGATCTTCTTTTTGTACCAGGTGTTTGCCACGTACAGTTCCTTCATTTCTGCCATCGCTACCAGCCTCTCTCCTCTTTCATTCCTTTTGCCGCTGCCGTATCTCCCTATGAACTTTTCGCCAGCTTTCCCTCGCCCGACCTTGGCGTTGAAATCTCCCATCGTGACAGTGTAAGTGGACTTTTGCGCGAGAGCTCTTTCAAGCTCTCGGTAGAATTCTTCCACTTCTTCGTCCTCACTTGCACTTGTGGGAGCGTAGGCCTGGATGACCTTGAGGGTAGCTTTTGACTCCATCTGAAGATGCAGCACACCGATACGTGATGATGTTAGCTGGCATGATATAACTTTCGAAGCCCAATCTTTATTGACGATAAATCCAACTCCTCCAACATTTCTAGTGCCATCTCCCTTTTCGAGCCTCACAGCACTTCCATCCTTCCAGTTGACTTCCAACTCCTTCTTTCGTCGGGTTTTGCAGACACCAAGAATATCGCATTTTATCCTTTTCTTCTCCTCCATCAGATGGTTTAAAGTTTCCTCCTTTGCCAGTGACCTACAATTGTAAGTACACACAGTGAGGATTGTCCTTTTCCATGTTGGCCTAGCACCTGACATTTTTAGCAACCTCTTGTCGTTCAATTTCCGCTCCACCACCATAGAACGTGCATTTACTCGTGTTGTTTTAGCCGTTAACTTCAAGCTATCCCACTGGCAAGTTGGGCAGGCATGCGTACCTCCTCAAGCTTAGCTAGCCTTCAACCTCTAAGGAGAAGGAAAAGCGCTCTTTCCTCTGAGAGAGCAACCCTCCTCCCTGGATCGGATAGTCCGACATCTTTGTAGCATGGTAAAACCTACCAGGGCATACGCCCTGCTACCATAGCTGTCAGACGGCCAGGGTCACCGCTGCACCACGTTGAGGCGCTGAGGTAGGATTTTGCTGCAGACTCTTTAAAGGATGCTCCCTTAATGTTTATTTCAGCCAAAGAACTGCTTGCACCTATTCTCTCTCATTGAGCACCCAATGAAGGAAATTCTGAGAAGTACCAGTAGATACAGGGTCCAAGACTTCCAAAAGTGACTATTTATTTTGGGCGCTTCAGTTTTTGAGTGGCCAACTTGAGGTGCCTTAAAGCTGCCTCACTTTTTAGAAAGTGCTGAGCACCTATCACCTGACAATCAGGCCCCTTTAATGTCTCTCAGGTTGAGCACCCAAAAATAGGACCAGATGGTGTCCAAGTGTCCCATGGGTATACAAGGTAGGATGGCAGGGACAGACAGAGAACAAGACGCATCACCCTCACCTCCCACTCCACTCAGTTTTCAGACTTTTTGTGGCAACCATGCACAACTACAGTCCTTGCACTCCTTGCCCATACACGAGGCACTGGCCAGCAGAGCTAGTGGTGTGTACAAAATGGCACCCCCGATGGAGTGTAGTAGTAGCATTGCTTCCCCTGCATACTGAGGAATTCTGTGAGGATTCTATCTACTTGAGATACAATTCTTCTCAGAGTTTCCCTTACAGTGGGATAACTGCTCTGCCCCTACTGCAGGACTGATCCTAAAAAATAGCACAACTGAGCCCTTCTTAGAAACTAGAGTAACAGAAAAGTAAGAATTCCTTAAGGTTGGATTACACACTCCACTCTAAAGGGACTAGCGTGTGGAGCAGAAAATTTGAACCTGCTAGGCCACCACACTTTGAAGTGGCGACTGGAAATTTTGAGAAGTACTTGAGGTCTCAGCTAGGTTATATGGTGTGTGGCTGTGGCTCTGTGTGTCCCCCAGAGAGTATCAGTTCTGTGCAGCTGGTTTTGTCTCAGGCTCACAGTTCTGCAATAGTTTCAAACTTTCTACAATGGGGAGAAGAGCATGACAGGTGCAGGGAGCAGACCTGAGCTCCTCTGTAGCCATATCGCCTAGGATTCTTTAATACAACAACAGTGTCTGAACTACTTATAGTATGTGACCAGCTGACAATCCATCTCAATCTTTCGTTAGTGAAAGCAACCACAAAAACAAATTTAAAAAGTCATATCACCGCTAAAACTAACCTGAACTGGTTTGGTTGAAGGCAGTGAATTATTCTGCATAATTACAGAAAAATACCCAAATTGTCACTCCTACCCCCCGAGAAAGCCTCTAGCTCAGACTGAGCAGTCCTTTTTCAATCCCTTTAATTGAGCTGCTCTGATTGTTGTCATGTTCCTGCTAATAAGTATTTTAATCCTTAGTAACTAGTGAGGTGTAAACCTTGAAAGACATCTGAGTTTTCCTGAGGATGAAGCTGCCTGATACTGAGAGCTATTACAGATCATTGTAATTGGAGAACTGTGCTGATTTGACAGAGATGTCATGGCAGGAGTAACTGCATAGATGCATAGTGTGGAACGCCACGGCATCATTGTTGTTACAGGCTACAGGCTTGATTCACTTCTAGGTTTCCACTGGTAGAAGCTGGGTGTAGACAGCCTGCATGGAGAGGTATCAACATGTCAAATATCAACATTTGGGAAGCATCTGGGAGACCCAACATTCAGGGCACCGGAGATACACTTGATTCAGTAAAGCTGATATTGCAAATTGACTCTTCAGGGAAGGGCTACTCTCTGGTACTCTCTTGTGAAAGAAGCTTCCCCTACTCACATAGGGGTGACTCAATCCCCATTCCTTTATTTTTACCAGAGACGTCTTTGTGCTGAAGTCTGCAGTCACGATCAAATCACAATGACAAGTCAACTAAATCATCATTCTTAACATGCCAGAATGCCTTTGCTATTATGTGTTTTTTTCATGGCATTCAGATCAAAGTGTAACTTATGAATACAAATGTAGCAAATAGAAATGTATAATAAACAAACACGAGCCCAAACCAAAAGCTGGGAGCCAGACGCCTTTGAACTTGGTGGAAATGTAGATCCTGATCCAAACATTGCAACGGGGCCAAACCACAATCCCAGATTTTGACCCCCTCTCCACCGCATTTGGAAAAGATTGTATCTAAATTGGAACTTTCTAAACAGATCTAAACAGAAGCAAACTTCCCAGTTTGGTATCCTCAGCACTTGGCTTTCCGGACAATTCACAGATGCTCCCCCTTTGAATGTATATGATACATTTCATTGTTTCAATTTGAAGTTTTCCAAAAGATACATTAATTAGTGACCACATCCCTCTATAAGAAAAGGATGCTCTCCTGCCTTCCCTGCCCTGCCAAACTGAGCGCTGGGAATGGCATGTGCAGAGCTTCATGGAAAAGATCATTAACTCATGTTTTCATTTTTAAAAAGGCAGCTAAATTGTGGAGACAAGCATATAGATTTATTCATAGAAGCATTCCAAATCTCAATATATGCTATGGTGAACTTAATTTACTAGAATGCATCACTATGGCTATGTTTATATTTTTAACCTGTGCTATTATTACCAATAAAAAATATGCTGCATTGGCTGTGGTAGCAATTTGCTAGGCTTCACAGAACATTTTTTTTTAAAAGAGAGATTGATATTGGCGAGATCTCGCTGCTAATGAATCAGGCAGATAAAGCAGTGTTCTGCTGACGCTGTTGCTAACAGTGTGCGCACAGTATTGGATGTGTCTGTAATGATGCAGTTGTAGAGATCCTCTTCTGGTATTTGTAACTTGATATTCCTTTCAGGTAGAGGCAGGAAGATTAGCTGGAAATTTTAAAGGAAATGAAATCAAAATGAAGTATAGAAAGAAAAAGGAGGCAAACAGAACTTACTATTTCTGGGCCAGCACTTGAAATTCTTGTTATCTGTGCATCAGTATTTGGTTCATGTGGGAATTTAAGAGTGATGGTAGAGTTGTAGATGCTGCTGATAATGGACAGAATAATGTAAGTGTAAGCATGCTGTTGTTATGTGCATTAGCTCCGTGAAAAGTAAGCAAACCACAAGCACTCCAGATGTCTTCAACTTAAATTTCAGAAGATATTCACTGGGCACTCTGTGACTACCCCAGGTATGATTCTCTGCTGCCTTGCTCCAGTGCTAAGTGGATGTAAAACACTACCACTCTGATTCAGAGTTACAGGGAGCCCGCAGGTGCAGGCTTCATGGATTTCAAAGGCAAAATCTGCCTATTAAAGGAATTGCTTAACTGAAAAGACCAGTCATAGAGGTGCAACTGGTCATTGGCTGGCAAAGGTGCAGTTGACCCTTGATCAAAGTTTTTGAGTTATAGCAGAGAGTCACAGCTAATTAGAGAAATCATGTTGTCAAGTAACACAGTGGCTGTTTCTAGGACTCTGCCTAGTGACAGACATCTCTTTTAAAGGTCTTTTTGTTTTTGCTGTCATGACAGGGGGTACCTTCGTGCACCAGGTCTCAATGCTACTCACTCAGTTTTGGCTCTGCCACCACCCCATCATGATGGAGGGACTCTCGGGCCAAACCTAAGTGGGTATTGGGACAGCCGGTGCTGCTTCTCCTTGCTGCTGCCAAATAGTCAGATTCTGCACCAGGGCTCCCCCCCATGCCCTACTTCCAGCAGCCCTGGCTCCCTCTGCTCTGCCCACAGGATTCACTCAGCAAGAGGCTCAAGACCTGCTACAAGTATGAGAAATGCCCCCATGGAAGAGTCATCCAGTAGAGAGGAGGTGGGTGTGAAGGAGTTCGTACCACGTGAAAAAAGTCTGAAGAGCTCCTGCAAGATCCAACACAGAGTAAAAAGAAGGGATCTTGGAACTCCATGAAGTCAACCAAAAAGGACAAGGATGCTTATCTAAAATTGATAGAAGGATTCACCATGACCTTCCATGGTTTTGCTTGTAGTGGACAGGGCATATACAAAAATTCTGGCATTTAACAGAACGTAAGTATAGGGCGATACTTACTGGTCTTACTAAGGTCACAAGGTCCAGTGCTTTCAGGGGGTTTAATTACTATGCCCAGGCATGTGGAAGGGGACACTATCAGGCATAGTAGACTCAGGTGGGTTTAATAAGAATTCATCTACTTCAGAGAGCAGAATTTGTTCATGTCACCTGTGTCCAGCCATATCCCTTGGCATAGTCCCCCATCAGGTGAGGGGTCAATTGGATTGACTCCTGATGGGGAATCCCATTTATTGTGTTGGCCTGTTGTCTTGGGGAAGAGGCTGGAGCACCATCCTGTCCTCCTGAAAGCTGGAAAGGGGCGGGAGGGGGAAGAGGCGGAGGCAGGATGCGGAGCTTGCTCACTGCCATGGAAAGGGAAATGCCTTAGACAGCAAATAGACTAATAAGGCATCAGCAAGAATGGTGTACCCAGTGCTGAGTATTACTCTGATGGAAGCCTCCTGGGCAGGGTCCCAGAAGGAATACAAGGTTCTCTTTTTGCTAGCTCACTCTTATGTCATCTCATCTGGGACTAGTCAGGATCCAAGAAGGGCTGGAGTGTCTGAGGCAACAGATACTAGGGTGAGGGATAAAGACAGAGTTCCCACTTAAAACTACTGGGAGCAACTTAAAACTCCAATTAAACACAGAAGGTAGGGAGTCCACCCTGAGGGTATGTTTACACAGCAACTGCAAGTGTGCTTCCCAGCACGGATAGATACATGCTAGCACTGCTTGAGCTAGTGCATTAAAAAGAGCAGTGTGGCCATAGCAGCATGGGTGGTGGCTTGGGCTAGCCACCTGCATATGTACCAAGGAGTACCCATTACTAGCCCAAGCCGCCACCCATGGCCACACTGCTATTTTTAGCATGTTAGCTTGAGCAGAGCTACTGTAGTGTTGCACAGTGACACTGTAGTGCTTCAGTATAGACACTATGCTGACAGGAGGGGTTTTCCCATTGGTGTAGTAAATCCCCGGGAGGCAGTAGCCAGGTTGATGGGAGAATTCTTCTGTTTACCTAGTGCTGTCTACACTGGGGCTAGGTTGGCTTAACTACACCTCTACGGATTTTTCATACCCCTGAGTGACAAGCTGGTTTGACCGAACTTTTTAGTGTAGACCAGACCTCAGTGATGGCCCATTCAAGTAAGAGGGAGCTGTCACCCCTCCCTAGTCATCTGGTCAGGTAATGGAAGGTTCTATTGTGTTCCCTTGCCACATTCCAGAACAGTCAATAGAAAACCATCAAAGACAATTGCAGATGATCAAAACCACTTAGAGGTGAAAAGGAACATTATACCAGGCAGAAGATCACCCTGGCTATGAATAAAGACAAATGACTGTTTCAGTATAACACAGTAGGACGGCACTCTGAATTGGAAGGGGATAAGGGGGATGCCCAGGAAACAAGAGAGGAGGAAGTTACCATTCGGGAATGGGAATCAACCAGAACTGAGAAAATCCTTCAATCCCATCCTCTTTGCAGCACAGTTTTCTATACTGTGCATTTGCCACATCAGGTGGGAAGAGCTTGCATCTACACAACTTCATCAGGCAAACAGAGACAGACAATGGAGCAAGGCTGTGGGCAAGCAGTCACATCAGTGACTAGTAAGTCTGTGTGTTCCAGACTTGAAACTCCCCCATTAGCTTTAGGGTCTTTTGAACCTTTTCCAGTACGACTCCTGTCATAGGCCTTATCTTGTCAAGATGTATGAGAGGATGGACACTGCAAGTGCAATGTTGAGCAGCTGTGACACACAGAGGAGGATTGTGCCATTGCCAGATTGGAGGGTGGCAGTGCCCACCTATGTAAGGTGAGCCTCAAGGCTGTTGTGACTGTGAAACTTAGACAGGAGCTTATCTGTGAGTGCGGCGATGTGGAGAGTCAGTGCCAAGCAGCTTTTCAGCAGCTCGGTAAAAGGCAGTTAATTTGTTACACACGCAGGCTCATACACCACAGCATCACTAAACTGAGCCAGATGGTTTCCTAAAGCCTTGTTTTTGATAATTGGGTCATTTGTTAGTCTCAGACATGATATTATTTAGGAGCCCTTTCAAAAGGGATCCACAGCAAATTACCCTGCATCAGTGCACTGTCGATGCAGACTCCAGCTTTGTATCTATTCTCATATTCCGTTCTGACAGTTTTCAAAGAGATTGCCCCTTTCCTGTGGCAGTCCTCTGCTCTCTTGATATTTCACTGAAAATGCCTGACCTTCTAGTGGTAATGGCTTAATTTCACCTATTACATCATGCCCAAGAGCTGAAAAACAAACATCTCAAGTTAGCTTATTTCAGCCTCCAGATGCAATAGGGTAGCGCAGCATAACAGCAGTATGAAATGCTTAGGAGAGAGATGTGTATGTGTCAACCCCCTCCCCCCCCTCCCCCCGATTTTAAAAGCTAGAGTTCTTCCACTGTGGGAATACCTGCAGAACACCTATTCAGTGTTGATCTGTATCATGTAGGATGGGTAACTTAGATGTCTAAAGCTAAATAATCTGACGGGTAAGCAATACTCGATGTCTGCACACCAGTCCCGATGGACCAGCCCCACTGTGATCTCATTAAAGTTGCATTTAACGTTCATTAAGACCAAAAGCAAAGACAGAAATGGGCTGTCACTCTAAGTCTGTTTTACAACTTTGAGGCCAAATCCTGTTCACCGCACTGTAGGGAGTAGACCCACTGTAGCCCTTGGAGCATTTTCGTGACTGGAGAGCACATGGAAAATGTTCAGGTCACTCATTGTAACAAGTATGGTGTTTTTCTATTGTTAAAAATAAATCTGTGATGTCTGTTCAGTAAAGGGTGATGTCTGTTCAGTCTGTTCAGTAAAGGGTTAAGACCCAGGAGTGAAAATCCTGCCAGGCGATATCTCTGGGAAGTAGACCCACTGTAGCCCTTGGAGCATTTTCGTGACTGGAGAGCACATGGAAAATCCTGCCAGGCGATATCTCTGGGGAGTAGACCCACTGTAGCCCTTGGAGCATTTTCGTGACTGGAGAGCACATGGAAAATGTTCAGGTCACTCATTGTAACAAGTGTGGTGTTTTTCTATTGTTAAATATAAATCTGTGATGTCTGTTCAGTAAAGGGTGATGTCTGTTCAGTCTGTTCAGTAAAGGGTTAAGACCCAGGAGTGAAAATCCTGCCAGGCGATATCTCTGGGAAACCAGAACTGCAAGGCAAGTTATTCTCGCTCTTGTTGTTTTGTATATTTTAAAGAATGGTGGGAGAGAGGTATCTTGTGAATGGTGCTGGATGGGGATGTAGCAGGTTTCATTTTTCAGTTCTGCCACAGACGTCCTGGGACACCGTGGGAAAATCATTTCATTCTCTCTGGTTTGGTTTCCGGTCTGTAAAAGTGGGGATGATATTTCCGTACCTCATAGAAGAGTTGAGGATATATTCATTATTGTCTCTGAGATGTGCAGATACAGTGATGTGGGTCATAACTCATGACACATTTTTAAATGTAAAAGCCTCTAGAACTTTTTGGGTTTGTGCTTTTCTCAGCCTGAGTTTAAATTGTAAGGTTGATTTGGGGTGGGAAACAGAGGGAAGAATATTGTTCTAAGTTTTAAAAAAATCATAAATAGAAAACTTTAATTTAGCATAGAAAACCTGTGCTAAAAGGTGTGGCCCTGCATGTCCCAGAGCACTGGTTCCCCATCATCAAAATGGTGTGTGATCAAAACTGATCTAATTTTTGGATCCGCTACTTGCCTTGGGTAGTTCTGTCATCACGGAGGGAAGAAACAAATGTGTTTACACAACTGAATTCTAGTTTCCCTGAAAACCTCTCCCCTGCAGTGTCCTGTCCCTCCTGCTGGAACACTCAAAACCTTATCAAGTTCTCTGATCCTTTAAAAGACTATACAAAGCACCAACTTGTTAATTTGATTGAGGATTTCACTCTTCACTTTGAACCACTGCTCTGAGATGGCGGGGTAATAAAACGAGAGTAACAAAGAACAGATGTTTAAGTGATATCACGTAGAAGGAATTGGGATAGAAATGCTTACAAACAAAAGTAAAAATGCATTTATCAGACTAAAATAAACTAGCATCTTTCATTCAAAGTTGTTTTCTCACCACCGTCTTTTTTCCAGCATGCTGCCCAGTCCTTAGCCATGATCCAACATACAGAGACGAAAGCTCTGGGTTTCTTTGTCTCCTCAGGTAAGGATACCTTAGGCGTTCTCTCCACCTCTTTTTATAGTCCAGTGATCCTTTGAAATGTATTCTTCTGAAGTGTAGCTCCAGATAAAGTTCCTTTCCTCTGCTGGGTGTAGACGCCATGCTATCTGATGTAGATGCCATGTTAGCTTCTCCCCGGCTTATGATTTTGACAATGCAAATGATCGTCCTGAAATCTCCAATACAAATGCATACCCCCTGTTTGGGGACACACTTAGTTTAGGGGGCTCGCCCCTTTCCTTTGTCTGGAAAAACTGGTCCATCAGCTTCCCCCGACATGCCTGGTTTAAACACATTTTAGTTACACATATCCAGCACATCTGTATAATTCTTTGTAGGTTAATCATACGTACGTCATTCAAGAATAGTAACAATAAGAGAGTCATTAGTTTTCCAGTGATATATTACATGACACCTTTTAAATAAATATCATTACAACAGTGTGAAGTGTGTGGAGCTGGTCATTGCCCAAGGCTGTCTACACTATGAGCTAACTCTCATTGAGTCAGCATGAGTTTAAATAGCAGTGTAGCATGGGTAGCAGTAGTGGATGCATGGCTGAGCCCTGATGAGTATAAATCTGCCTGGACAGTGGATATGTACTCAGCACGGCTCAGTCAGGCATGACTCTGCTGCCATTCCCCATGCTACCGGGTCAACACTGTTATTTATACTCATGCCAGTTTGTGTGAGTGCGTGTACATGAGCAGGATAATCACACCTCTAGCTCGTAGTTTAGACATAGCTTGAAAGAGCTTGGCTTGTTTAGCTTAGCAAAATGGAGGCTGAGAGGAGATATGATTTCACTCTATAAATACATTGGAGTTGGGTGGGGGAGGGGAGGGAGATGGTGAAACATGAGGGAAGGAGAAGAGCTATTTAAGCTAAAGAACAACACTGGCACCAGGAGAAATGGGTATAAACTGGACATGAATAATTTAGGCTGGAAGTTAGAGGAAGGTTTCTAACCATCAGAGGAGTGAGGTTCTGGAACAGCCTCCCAGTAGGAGTCATGGGGTCAAACAACCTAACTAATTTTAAGATGGAGCTCAGTAAGTTTGTGGCCTGGATTATATGACAGGGTTGCATACAATAGAAGTTCCAGTCTTCTGTCCTGTGTTATTATAAAGAAAAAAAAGTTGCACCTGGGCAGTGAACACTCTAAAAAGGCCACAGAAATTGTTTTCTTCCCTTTCCTATCCCAAGCTTTTCTATAGCTCATCTTTATTTGTTTGAAAATAATGTTTTCTCATGTTAGAGGCAATAGTCCAAAAGACAGCAGCTCCAGGGCACTTTAATTAGAAATCAGTTTTAAGTTATCTGAGCTCTCTTTCACTTTTTCCAAATCTGACTTCTCAGAGAAACCTGTAAAAATAGGAGTTTTCATATTGAAGAGTAATTTCTTCAGAAGGTTTAGGCAGCTAACATAGGGGCTTAGAATGAAAGTGAATAAGATCATCCATATTTCTAGAATTCATACATTCCCATAAAGTATTTTGCATGTGTGTTAAAATACAGATGGGTCTGCTTTTGAGTGCTACATTGCTGGACTTTAATGAAGACAGATGCCAATTAAAGCTGCAGGGATATTTTGTCACTACTGATGCAACTGGTGAGGAAACAATAACAGCAGCAGCAACAAAATCGCACACTCTTGTTCACAAGGGAGCTGCTAAAGGGTGGAGCGGGTTTGCCTCATTAGGCTGTTGTCACTAATTTCCATTCAATGGAAAGTTATAGGAAAGGGATAGCTCAGTGGTATGAGCATTGGCCTGCTAAACCCAGGGTTGTGAGTTCAATCCTTGAGGGGGCCATTTGGGGATCTAGGGCAAAAACTGGGGGTTGGACTAGATGACCTCCTAAGGTCCCTTCCAACCCTGATATTCTATGAAAGACCAATGGATTATTACTTGAGGCAAATTTTTGGTTTTTGCTATAAAAAATTGTGTTCTCTGGAAGAAAGGCTGGTATTTCTCCTTCATCTGAGTGGGACTTCTCAGAGATATCTTTAAAAATAGGCATTTTCTAACTGGCCCCTCTAAGTCTTCAAGGGTATGTCTACACTGCCCACGTTACAGTGTGGCTGCGGCAGTGCTGTGAGGTGGGCAGTGTAGTCACGCTTTATCGCTGGGGGACAGCTCTCCCGGCGATTAAAGATAACCACCCTGAACGAGGGTTGGTAGTTTTATTGCCAGGAGCGCGGCTCCAGGCCATAATGTGCTGTCTATACCGGCGCTTTTCAGCACTAAAACATTTGTCGCTCAGGGGTGTGTTTTTTCACACCCCCAAATGACTAAATTTTTAGCACTGCAAGGGGCAGGGTAGACACAGCCCAAGAAGCCAAGGGCTGAATAGACAGGCAGGGTGTGTCCCAGAGAATCAGTCACAACAAGTCAGTTTTACATTGAGCTATTAGGGCACTGTTGCTGCCTGTGATACCTCCAACTTCCCATACTGCTTATAAACATAGAATTTCAGTTTCCACTGTTGCCAATCTAGTACCTTTCACCAGAACTAAATTGATTTGAATGAATACATTGGGGAAAAAAAACCCTTAATTTCAAAAGGGAATATTTGCAGTGTGAAAACTGATAGTTTCAAGTTCAGACTCTAATCCAAACCTGTAACCTTTACCCAGAGTGAAGTTCTCTTGCTCTTGAGTGCATAAATGAATCCATCTGATTTTTTTTTTCATTACAAGCTCAGATGAGTTTCAGATGTTTTTTTAGAGACAGTCATCTCAAATTTGACCATGAGAAGCAGGAATATAATCTCCTGGAATAAAAAGGACCTTCTTTCATTTCCTTTAGTCTTTGAAAAAACACAGTATAGCAAACTGTTTGTAAGGTCTGGGTGTTACTCTTGTCTTACGTTTTTTGCCCTCCTTTAAGAATGTTTTCTTACTCAAAGTTTACTGAAGTTCAGTGAATGTCTGATGAAAACTGAAACTGGTTCATAATATGTATTGTATGAATCCTGTGTAATAGGGCGTTTTCTTCAGAAGGCAATAATAATGGAATAACAAGCAAATAATTCCTCCTGAGACTCCCTCCACTCCACTGTGAAATATCTATATCTATAACTATATATAAACAGAACCATTAAGGACTCCATCTTGCAAGGTGTTGGGGAAAGCACTAAGGCCCAGATCCTCAAAGGAATTTAGGCACATATGTCCCAATGGGAGTTAGGTACCTAAATATCTTTGAGTGTCTGGGCCTGGACCTAAGCACTTGTATGCTCTCATTGAGATAGTGGCAGTGGTTCCAATTCCTTAAATTGGTGCAGAATCAGGCTCCATATTAATAAATGTCTGACAATGAAACATACTGGCTGAAGGAAGAGATTTGCCATACATAGTGCTGGAGATTTCTCACAAGAGAAAATTCCTTAGAGACAATTTTAAAAACCGTCAATTGAATGAGCTAAAAAATTTCTAAGATCCTGTAACAAAGAGTAAGCTATATAAATAATTGCAGATCAATGTTACCATTATTGTACCACCAAGATAATACTACACAGGCAGATTAGGTAATATAGTTGGGGTGTATATCTTTGAATATTTTCTATATAACTAGGGTCCTACCAAATTCACAGTCCATGTTGGTCAATTTCATGGCCATAGGATTTTAAAAATAGTAAATTTCATTATTTCAGCCATTTAAATCTGAAATTTCATGGTGTTGTAATTGTAGGGGCCTCACCCCAAAAGGAGTTGTGTGTGTGGGAGTGGAGTGGGGGGGAGGTTGCAAGGTTATTGTAGCGGAGGTTGTGGTACTGCCACCCTTACTTCTGCGCTGCTGCTGGCGGTGGCACTGCCATCGGAGCTGGGCACCTGGAGAGCGGTGGTTGCTGGCTGGGAGCTGAGCTCTGTAGGCAGAGCCACCACCAGCAGCAGCACGGAAGTAAGGATGACAATGGTATGGTATTGCCTCCGTTACTTCTGTGCTGCTGCCTGCTGAGCTGGGCCCTCAGTCAGCAGCCACCGCTGTCCGGCCACTGAGCTCTGACGACAGCAGTGCAGAGGTAAGGATGGCATGGTATAGTTTTGCCACCCTGACTTCTGCGCTGCTGCTGGCAGGGCACTGCCATCAGAGTTGGGCGCCTGGCCAACAGCCGCTGCTCTCTGGCCGCCCAGCTCTGAAGGCAGCGCAGAAGTCAGGGTGGCAATACCGTGAGCCCCCTAAAATAACCTTGTGACCCCCCTGCAACTCCCTTTTGAGTCAGGACCCCCAATTTGAGAAACGCTGGGCTCTCCCATGAAATCTGTATAGTATAGGGTTAAAGCACACAAACGACCAGATTTCACAGGGGGAGACCAGATTTTACAGTCTGTGATGTGTTTTTCATGGCCGTGAATTTGGTAGGACCATATATATAATCAATATAAAGGGGAGAAATCTCTGCTTTCCTTCTGAAGCATCTCTCATCTTGCCCTTTAGTCCCTGTTCCTCCTTGCTGTTTGCTGTAAGAGGCTGTAACTGCAGCAGACTTCCTCCAGATTTGTCAGTCCTGGCAAGTGTTGTGGGAAAGGGCCAATATAAATCCTGTCCTCTAAGACAGACCATTAACCTCTTCCTTCCCTGGCTCAGTGTGGGTTTTGTACACCCTACCACGAGCTGATACGCAAGAGTAATAAACACTAAAGACATTAATTTAGCTGAGGCAATGACCTACTTCAGGAAAGGAAAACATATGTTAAAAGTAGATAATAACCCATCCTCATAGTATTAACACTTTCTATGCTTCCCTTGGAGGGAATTCCAGTGTGGCAGGTTGTTGAGTTTTGCTGTTTCTGGCAATGTTTCATCAATAGATCATATATCGTGCTGTAAATCCACTGGGCTAGAAGAATGTCCATTCATTGAACATGATGCATAGTGAAAAAATGTATACACATGTGCCGAGTGCTGGGTTTCACCAGGGAAAATTGGATTCAGGAGCTGGAGTTAGAAATAAAACAGGAAATGGACTTACTAGCCATCCCTATGATGCTTTGTCATATCGGTGGTTAAACAACAACACATCCTGTGTGTTCCAGCAACAAAAATGGAAATTATCTTTAATATAGTTGGATATGAGCTGCAAAATTTGGATCTGGTTTTTCAGGGGGTGGGGGTCATCTCAAATTATTATATAAAGAGCACTGTATGCACCAAAGACAAATACACTGCCCAATAGTGTTTATAAACTAACCCAGTCTAACAGTTCCCAAGGCAAAAAGGTTACTATGGTTATCATATTGGGATTGTAGTTGGCCTTGTCTTGCCAAAATATGGGGAATTTCCTAGTGTGGGGGTGAAGTGTTCAGCGTTCTCCATTACTATATAAAAATGAACCACAAAAACAAAACACTTAGAAAAGGCATTGAATGGACAATCTTTGTTCTAAATAATGTATGAACTGATTGAAAACAGATATTGCAATGACTTAGCTTTAGTCTGAGCAACTTATCTTCCAGTTCTGCAGTAGGCATCAGATTTTACTTTTCTTTGTGATAGTTCCTCTATGCCACAATTTAATATCGCTTTTGAAGGGTCAAATCTTGCAATCCTTCCTTAGTGCATATTTAATGGGAGCTGTGTCTGAGGACAGACTGAAAACCCTCAGTCACATGAGCAGTCCTGTTGGGTTCAATATGACAACTCACAGAAGGGCTAAGGCTCAGCCAGTTCCTGAAGCACTTGCCTAACTTTACCAATGTGAAGAGTGCCATGGGAGCCTATGAGACTAACTCAAATGTTAAAGTTCAGCACATGCTTAAGTACCTTGCTGACTAGGGTGCTAATCGTGTGAGTGAATCCAGTGCATTTGCTGGATTGCACCCAGACTCAAATGAATGAAATAAATACCAAGCACACTATTTGCTCAAATTCCCCATTTTCTATTACTTTTTTTTTTTCAAATTGAGCACAATTAGAGTTGCAGTGATTGGAAGATTTGGTGTTTCTCTGACAGTTTTCTGTGCTCTTTCTTGTGTCCAGCAATAGCAGAAATGGTTAGCCTATTAGCTTCTCAGTAAAATCTTTACAAGAGTAAAACT
The DNA here is from genome assembly GCA_033296515.1 of Macrochelys suwanniensis. Lineage (NCBI taxonomy): Eukaryota > Metazoa > Chordata > Testudines > Chelydridae > Macrochelys > Macrochelys suwanniensis. The sequence continues at coordinate 81,689,144 of CM065777.1, forward strand.
GCAAACTGGACAAAACCCATATAGTTTACTTTTGACATTTTCCACAGCTCTTTTTTTCCCAGTGCCTTCTTAGCTCTGATGTATTTTTTCTCACAGTTTTTCTGCAGGAGATGCATTTTTATCCCCATAAAATGTTCATAGTCTCAGTTACATCTACATGTTCCAGGGCAACACACTGAGAGGATCTTGGATGGTCTCTGGTGAATTTTTGCTAGATATTTTTCAGTCCCCTGGAATGGTTTAAAACTCCATGTTACTCTGCTTAAGCAAGTCCACTTCAGAGGATGCACCAGACCTTTCTGGACTCCCAACATTCCTTAACCAGATGTTTAACAGTGAAATATTTTCTCAGCTGGATTGGGAAAGCACTGAAACTGCAGACAGTGGTGGTGGGAATAATCAGCATCAAGGAGATATTTATTTTCTACTTTCACATGGGAGAATGGGATACAAATCTGAAATATGAATCCCTGTCTTGCCCCTAATTTACCTTAATAAACTCCACCTCTAGCATAGCAAATGTAAATTGAAAAACACAGACTACAGTGGAGTGTAAAAATATGGAACATATTCAGAAATTATTGCAACTCATTCTGCTTCCAATCATATGTTTGTTCTACCTCTGTATGATAAATGAACAAACAGTGTATGTTTGCTTTGACATTTATGAGCGTCAAAAATAAATGTTCTGAAGTTTTTTGGTGTGTGACTGCTAGGAGCTGATGAAACCAAGTCGCATTAGCCCCAAAACTTGAAAAAAACTATTTATTAAAAAAAGAAAAGAAAAAAAGCCATAGGCAATTTGGGAATTCCTGAACTGTTTCAATTTTTCAAAGATATGACACCACAAATGAAAATAAAATATCTTATTATTTATTTAGATTGCTTTTTACATAATGTGCTTTGCTGTAAGTCACTGAATTTGCTACCCCAAACCATCATTACTGCAGCGTTAAGCAGTGCCCCGTGCCTTTCCAGCATGGGGAAGTTGGCAGCTGAAAACGGAAACCTCCAAGAATCAGGAAATACACAGAACAGGGGTGGCCAAACTTACTCACCCTCCAAGCTGCATCAACAGTCTTCAGAAGTTCAAGAGCCAGGGTACACCTGCCAGGCCTTCAGCCCTGTGGGAGGTGCCTGACATGGCTTGGGGCTTTAGTCCTGCTCCTGCTGAAGCCCTGAGCCCCGGCAGGTGCGCCCTGTGGGGCTGAAGCCCAGAGACCTCCTTCCCTGCTGGGCAGAGGCACCTACACCACCACCCTACTGCAAGGCAGAGGTCCCAAACTCCCCCCCCGCAACCAGTCTGGTAGGTGGAGAATGTGGGGGAGGGATCCACATGCCGCACTTTAATGGTAAAAGAGCCACATGTGGCTTGTGAGCCACAGTTTTGCCACCCCTGACATAGAACAAAAGAGAACACAAACAGTAAATGCAGAGTTCATGCAATGCCTCACACACCAGACACCCACAAACCCTTCTTTCTGCCCCCTTCAGAGCTCAGAAGCATTCACGATACTGGCTCTACACAACCCGGGCAGGCCTCTCCACAGGGGATATTCTTGGTGGGGTGGGTGGCAATTTCACTCACTTTATTCTACCAAAGTGGTATGAGAGGGTTTTCATGTCACGAGAATCAGGTCCCCCTAAGTCAGCATGGCCCCTAATGCAGACCTTGTAATAAAATCTACATGGCTAGAGGATGGGTCCAGTCTGGGGGAAGTGGGAGATACCCATATAGGGGATCATGGTTTTTCAGGTAGGGAGGAGTGGGAAGGACAGAGCCACTTGTGGGGCACAGTGGGTGGCTAGTTTGGGGTAGATAGGTCCATCTGTAATGATCTTAAAAGCTCCACAGGAATCCAGTGTGGACAGTTCAACTCTGCCCAGAAAAAAGTAAGACACTTGTGGATGTGAACCCCACCCTTCTGTTCAAAATAAACTGTATCCTGAAGTCTTAACTTAGGTAAAACTCTCAGAAAAGTCAATGACTGGGTAAGGACTTCAGTGTGTAGCCTCAGCTATTTAGTATGTGTCTGTATGGATGACAAACTGTGCTTCTTAAAAGAACTCAAACAAAGCTAAGGCTTTATCTCGGATCCATTTTATGATCTAAGATGCAAACTCCTTGTTGTAAACACAAATACTGTTAAGAAATGCAGGCAATCTATCATTGGGGGAATGAAAGCACTGATACCTGTAGGAAATCACTTTCTCCTTTACTTCTTGCAACAATCAGCGGAACAGTATTGCCTGCATATATTATCTATCATCACGGGCAGTGTAGCAGCAATTATGAGTGATGCCACGTTTATAGATCTCATCCATTGATGGTTAGCTGATGTTAAAACCTCACAAAAATGCATTTAATTTTGCTGGTACCATGCGTTGCTCAGTAGGGGCATATATGTCTATTAAAGAGCATTTTTGTCTTACTGAGGATCTGTGTAAAACATCTGGTCAACATTACTGTTATGGGATCTGAGTATTTAGCAATCCCTTTTCGTAAAAATAGATAAGGTGAAGAAAATAGTAATTCACCAAAATCATCTTTTCCGTTCTTGGCTACTATTTTGATGGCAGTCTAAACAAAGGAATGAAAATTAGAACCCCTCTATATTTCACAGCCATAGGCATATAATGCTTTATAACATAGATAGTTCTATGTCCAAAAAGAGATATAAGCCTGGTTTTTAATTAGATAGGAATGGTATTTTGCTATTTCTAGTACTTAGCATCTGGTACACTGTCTCTCCTCTCATTTGTGTCTCCAGCTTTTAACACTGGTAGTATTTATAAAGTGCTTCTGGTATGATGGTATTAGTACATTTTAATTCCAGTTCTACCAGTTGTACATTTACAAACCCAAACACTTTTTAGTTATTGTTTATAGGGATCCTATGTAAGTTATTCGCGTGTCATGCTTCTAAAAATCAAAATTAAACAAACACTTTTTTGAGTACAGTAGATAAGAATTCCAACTTTTTGAGCATGATAGAACTATCCAGACTTTCCAGATCTGATTTGCTGTCCCTTTGGCTCCATTATCAGTACATCTTTTGCTTGTTCCCTAGATGTTTGGTTCAGATTTAGGCCATAATTGTAATTTAGTCAGCTCCTTCCTATGTGCTTATTCCTTATTTTTCTTTTCCTTTGGCACCAACTAGTACTGTTCTCTGTTTAGAAAGTCAGGGATTGTAATCTTTTCCAGGGCAGCCCCTTAGCCGGTGGAAATATTCCAATGGTTCCTAAAACTGTGCTCTGTGGAGCACTTGCTGTTGGCTGCAAGCACAGTTTGGGCTCTCTTCATTGTTTCCAGCTGCTCAATTATAAGTTAAAATACATTAATATTTTCCTAATGTTACTTTTCTGTGTAAGGAATTGCTGTAGTTACCAGAGAGATGTTATTTGATCACTTATGGGAAAGGAGATGGTCAACACAGTTGCAAATGGAAGGGAGATTGTTCTGTATGATTGAGAATGGAAGGGGAAGAGGTAGGCAATAAACAGGGAATAGAAGGGGAGGTGGGCAAACTCCTTATTACAATGCACTCCAGACTACAGGTGAGAACCCCTGGAATATCCCATTGATAGAAACAAGTTTTCTTGTCACTCTAGAGCCTGAGGGTAAAATCCTGCCCTAGGCTGCACAGGTGATGTGGAGAAGAAGGGGAAAAGATGGCGTAGGGGAGCTTTTTCCTTACAATTCAAACAGCAATGGAAGGTCTTTCCCAGTGTTCCAGAGAGTACTCTGAAGAGGGCTCAGCTGTTGTATTGGCCTGTGCATCTTATACCAAATGGGGCATAATTTGCTGGTTAGGGGTCATCTCTAACCACCCAGTAAACTAGAGTATATGCTGCAGTCAGCAACATGTGTTAATTGTGGGTCACACTGCTTCTTTTCAGAGCAGCAGCAAAATCTATCTGACAGGGCAATCTATCTGACAGGGATGTATTAGCAGGAGTGTTGTAATCAAGACACAAGAAGTAATTCTTCCACTCTACACTGTGCTGATAAGGCCGCAACTGGAGTATTGTGTCCAGTTCTGGCGCCACAGTTCTGGAAGAATGTGGAGAAATTGGAGAAAGTCCTGAGGAAAGCAACAAAAATGATTAAATATATAGAAAACATGACCTATGAGGGAAGATTGAAAAAATGGGTTTGTTTAGTCTGGAGAAGAGAAGACCGAGAGGGGGCATGATAACAGTTTTCAAGTACATAAAAGATTATTATAAGGAAGAGGGTGAAAAATTGTTCTTGTTAACCTCTGAGGATAGGACAAGAAGCCTTGGGCTTAAATTGCAGCAAGGGCAGTTTATGTGGGACATTAGGAAAAACTTTCTAAGTGTCAGGTTAGTTAAGCACTGGAACAAATTGCCTAGAGAGGGTGTGGAATCTCCATCACTGGAGATTATTAAGAACAGGTTGGACAAACACCTGTCAGGGATGATCTAGTTATTACTTAGTCCTGCCTTGAGTGCAGGGGACTGGACTGATGACCTCGAGGTCCCTTCCAGTCTTACACTTCTTTGATGCTATGTCCTTCCCAGAGCCATCCTGTAATGCATCTACAGGGTGGGTTTTGTGCTGCATGTGTGGTCAGATTTGCTTTTCTCCTGACACTTATATTCTTGGTAAATATGATTTTGCTCTGAATGAGTTATCTTTGCAATGAGCCCAGCTTATTCTCATAAGAATACAGACTCTCCCTTGCACTCGCATGGTCCAATATTATAATAAAAATCATGCATACAGTGTGTAGTAAGGTGAGGCCCTGAAACATAAACTCTTGTATCAGAGGCCTAAGGCCTGAACTAAAGTAATGGTCAAGACTTTGCTAACATAAAGCAAAGTTAAGCTGTACGCCAAAGGCGGGCGCTGCTCATAGAAGTTGGCAAGGAAAGGGCTGATGTTGCAAAAGTACACAAACCTAAAAGGTACCAAAACACTTGTACATTCCACACAGATACCAATGAACAGGCTGGCCCATCCTAAAGACAGGGGCAAAAGGGTAATATGATGGATAGAGTTGTTTTGTTCGAACCAACACATACAAGGTGGGAGGCGGCACCTTACTACGTAGAGGGGTTGTACCTTGTTACGTAGAAGGGTTGCACCTCAATATGTCAGGGGTGATGTGTAACTTGTTTGTACCTGTGTATAAAAATGCAGCCCTGGGGCGATCTCTTTGTCTGGCCTAGGGGGCAGTGGAAAGTCCCGCCACTAACTGAGCCGGTCCATTGCCGGGGGCACAAATTTCATAGTATGTCTGGTAAAGTCTACGGGAAACTATTACTGTGCTTCGTTTGACAATAAACCTGGCCGACGTGCCTTCGTACCTTACTAGAGTCTGTGGTCATTGTGGGTTCTCTCGGGTCTGCTGTGTCAGCTATCTGCGCAGAGCTGGGGCAGCACACAGAGGGAACACGCATGCAGCCGACTGATATCAACATTGAACAGAGCAGAGCACCACACCGGTAGCCGTCTGACAACACAGTGAAATGAGATTTGATCAACAACTGAGAGATAAAAGAAACAAAATTACTAGTTAGTTTGTAGCTTACCTTTGGAGCAAGAACTTTTCAGTCTGATAGATGATTCGCTAGAGTTATTTTAATATGGAACACTTCACGCATATATAAACACATGAAAAATATTCTCATTACTGGCAAAGAGGGGGGGAAATCTGTTTCCAATGGATTTAAAAAATGCAAAAAATGTGCTATGGTCACCTCATATTTTTATTATTTTCAGGAATTGGGGAACTGCAAAAAGCTTTGCCCTTCTTCCCCCCTGGGTCCTGTGCCAAGTGCAGTTCAATTGGATCTGAACATCATGCCTGAAGTCTGTGGCTAATCTTGGAATTGAAACCAGATCTAACTCCTAGGCCAGTAATTTAACCACTTCCTCCTTGCAAGCTCTCGGTGCCTGAAACTCCCATAGGTTTTGCTGTGGCCTTGTTGACTCTTGCTCATTCATTTTACAAAAAAAATGCATTTATCTGTTTTCTGTTCTTTACATTTGGGGACAATGTTCCATTCGCACAGTCTGTATTTCTAAGGGCCAGATTCTGGAACAAAAATATAGAGCTAAGCAGCTGGGCTGCGTAATGGGGATCTCCACAGGGCAGGGAGAAGGAATTCTTCTCCCTAGGCCATACATGTGTAGCAAAGCCATTCCTTAGCCATTTTATAGCTTCAAGACTGCCAAATCCACCCTATGTCCAGTGTGCTCCCCTTTGTTGGGGGAGGATGGCTGACAGACTCCCCCCCCCCGACGTATTAGGATAGAGAGCTTCCTGATACGGGGTGCTTGAATATTCATAGATTCCAAGGCCAGAAGGGACCATTGTGATCATCTAGTCTGACCTCACTTTTAACACAAGCCATAGAACTTCCCCAAAATAATTCCTAGGGCATATATTTTAGAAAAACATCCAATCGTGATGTTAAAATTGTCAGTGCTCAAGAATTCACCACGACTCTTGGTAAATTGTTCAATGGTTAATTATTCTCACTGTTGAAAATTTACATTGTTTCCAACCTGAATTTGTCTAGCTTCAACTTCCAGCCATTGGATCGTGTTAGACCTTTCTCTGCTCAGTTGAGGAGCCCATTATTAAATATTTGTTCCCCATATAAGTGCTTTTTGACTGTGATCAAGTCACCCCTTAACCTTGTCTTTGTTAAACTAAATAGATTAAGCTCTCAGAGTCTATCACTGTAAGGCATGTTTTCTAATCCTTGAATCATTCTTGTGGCTCTTCTCTGACCCCTCTTAAATTTATTAACCTCCTTCTTGAATTGCAGGCACCAGAACTGGACACAGTATTCCAGCAGCAGCCACACCAGAGTAAAATACAGAAGTAAAATAACCTTTCTACTCCTCCTCCTCAAGATTTCCGTTTCTGCATTCCAGGATTGCATTAGATCTTTTGTACACAGCATTACACTGGGAGCTCCTGTTCAGCTGATTATCCACCATGACTCCCAGATCTTTTTCAGAGTTTTTATGTTCAGATGCTGATGTATAGTGTCATGTGTAGGAACATAGAGAACTCTACTTACAGGAAGTGCTTCATGGGAGAGAACAGTATATATGGAGGAAGGAATACATGTCTGAATGTAGCCCTGACTCGGCTTTATCTCTTTTTCATGCTTCATTTCTTCCTCTCCCTGCCCCCAATCCCTGGCTTGCTGTGGTGTAGGGACCCCCACACCATGTAGCAGAACTCCACGGTGGGAGAGACTCCTGGTGCAAGGGGTCACAGTTCCTGTGCCCTCTTCTCTCTTGTGTAACTGCATTGGTTCCACTGGGTTAGGTCCCTCTGCAGCTATTGAGGAGGGGGCAGGATTTGTCCTTAGAAGCTGAATAATATCTTGAAGTTTATCCTTTCAACATACGCAAAATCCATACTGTAAAACCCTCACCTCTCTCTATTAACAGCAGCTTGTGTTTCTCCTACACAGCACCACATTGACCGTTGTGTTTGCTATTATCAGGCTCAGCTTTCGTTTAAGATCGTTCTGTGCATGTACTGGTAGGCTTAATAGAAAAACAGCTACTCAGTGGCTTTGAGTGGCATGGATAAAGCTATTATAATGAGACTGTGGTCTTGAAACCAAAGAAATTCACTACCCTTAATCTTATAATCTCCAGCCTGTGGAATGTTCCCATCAGTTTTGTTAGACAAAAGTCTACCCAACGTCTATGTCCTCTCTGGCAAAGCTGAGCACATATCACTGCTGGACAGTCTGTCAGATCAAATGCTGATTTGTCAGAAGAGAGAACTGTTTAGACCAGAGAAGAAAAAAACATTAGCCTGTTTCCAATAAACTGATTGTTAACAGACCATTAAACCATCATAGAGGCGCTACTCCTATTCACTATAGAAGCTAAATGAAGAAGCACCTTTGGCACCTGATATCTCATATTGGCGAGCTCTGTATTCTGTGTTTAGTGCTTCAAGTTTGCTTTAACTGTGCCATTGAGTCTGTTGCTTCACTGTCTTCATCTCTTTTTTGCTGACCAACAGAGAAACATTTATTGATTTAGGTCTGTTGCTTTTGACCCTCAGGGGTATACATGGTACATTAGAATTTTGCACACTGCCTTGGCTGTTTTTCAATGTCTGCTGAACCACTGAGGGTGCTGAAGTGCTTTAACTAAACAGAAAAATATACAAAAGGAATTTTTAAATGCTGCCTCAATGAGCGATTTATTTCAACAGTAGCAGCAACGAAATACTACATTGCTGTACAGTGAAATACATGGAGTCCCAGTTGCAATGACAGATCTGTGAAGGGGTATTTTATTCAATCAGCTGATCCAATTGCAAATCTCATGATTTCCTCAGCTGATTGCTGAAAAGTGCTTGGAGAGGGACTGAGTGTGCCCTAATCTATCACCACATCACCTCAGGCTCTCAAATTGCAGTATAGCAAATTATAATGTTTCCTGCAACACGGCATTATTTCACATTTGTTTACTTGGAGGGAATATAAAAATAGCTTTCAAAATAAAAGCCCTCCACATAAATAATGTCATGCAAAAGCAAGGGAAAAAGGGGGGAGAGAGAGAGAGAGAAAAATCCCTTTATTAAATGGCTATATTTCTATGTACTGTACTAGAAATGATCAGATTCTTTTCTGCTGTGCATAGTGTGTCATTTTACTCATAGCGGGGTTGTGATATGGTATGTGCAAAACCCAAAGAGAAGTTTGAGTATTATAGAGGAAAAAGCCTCTCCAAGAACCCTTTACATCAGGAGTCTCAAACTCAATTTACCTTAGGGCCAGTGCCAATCCTCAAATCCTCCTAGTGGGCCAATAATGTCACTCATGCCACCCAGAACCTGCCGCCCAAAACTCCACCGCCCACCTGCCTAAGGTTCTGGGAGGGAGTTTGGGTGAAGAAGGGGTGAGAGGTTGGGCTCTGCGAGGGAGTTTGGGTGGGGGAGGGGGTCTGGGGTGCAGGCTCTGGGATGGAGTTTGGGTGCTGGGTTCAGGGTCTGGGCTGGGGCGGGGGTGCAGGCTCTGGGAGGGAGTTTGGGGGCTGGGGTGTGTGTGGGGAGAGGTGGGGGTGCAGGCTCTGGAAGGGGGTGGGGTGTGTGGCACTTACTTGGGGCTCCAAGGCGGGTTGGGCCGGGGGGCTTCCATGCGCTGCTGCCCCCAGGCACTGCCTCTGCAGCTTCCGATTGGCCACAGGGGCGCTCGGGGCAGGGGCACCGCGTGGAGGTATAGCCCCACCCCAACCCTGGGGCCACAGGGAGAGGCCAGCAGAAGCCGCTCAGGTCTGCTGTGCTGCCGATGGTGGGCGGGGCCCTGGGCCATTGTAAATCTGGGGGACAGGTCGGGGGGGGGGGGGGGGAAGTGCCCGGGGGTGGCAGGCGAAGCCAAGGGAGAGACCTGGCCCCAAAAATGCTGAAGCCCCGTGGGCCACATTAGGCAGGTTCTCAGGCCGCAGATGGCTCACGGGCCGAGAGTTCGAGACCCCTGCTTTACATCCTTCCAAAAAGACCATTTGTTACGTGATCCTAACCAAATTAAAGTTAAAGAGAACAACTGTACTGCCATGTAGTAACTCACTTGATTTTGTTATGGCAAACACACACACCCATGCTCATGTAATTCTTGGCATTAAGGTTCTCATTTTTTGTTTGTTTAATTTGGTTGCAGGGAGTGATCCAATCAAGACAGAGGTTTAGTCTTTTTCTCTAGTGTATTCCTGTACAGCCTGAGCATATCAACTGCAGCTTGTCACAAACCTCCCTTGACATTTCAGCCATTCATATGAAACGTCTGTTTAATATGTCTTGCTAGAATTCTATCAGACATGCTGTTTTCTGTGAGATAACATGTTTATCCTGAAATATACCAGATTATAAATATCTCCTGGCTCATGGAAGCTTCTTAGACAAAAATGGAACAATAATGGCTTGGTCTCGACAGTTCCCACTGTGTATAATACTGGCCTTCCTTTTCTTTACTTTCAACACTCCAAGTTTCTTTGAAAGGAAATATTTTTAATCATAGAATCACTGATGACACAAGCAGAAAGAACAAGGTACCTAGTGGATCATCTAAACCAGCCTCTAACATTAACTCAGAAGGGCCATATAATACTATATCCATACACCTTTCCTGAAAAACTGCCTAGTGAGTGTGCCATAACTACTTCATTAGTCAAGAAGTTTCACTGACAAAAAGGTTTTCCTAATAGCAGAGTGAAATGTACCTATTGCCCATGTTTAGCTTGTAGTATTACCCCTTGTGGAATCTAGTATGAAGCATTATTTTCTCTCTTTTATTAGTTTCTGACCTTTGCATTGTCATTAGAACTGGTTTTATAAGGAAAAAATGATCAGAAATATATTCACAAATAAAGGACCAGAATTTGTTTCACTGCTGTTGTTTGGAACATAGGAATAGCCATCCTGGATCAGACCGTAGGTCCATTTAGTTCACTGTCCTGGTATTGACAATGGCCATTGGAAGGTGTAAGAACCTTGCAGTAAGTAGATGTGGGATAATCTACCTCCCACATTGGTCGCTAATTGTTAAAAAGTTTGGCTTAAGCCCTGAAGCACAAGGTTTAATAACCCTTCCAAAACTTATAGTTAATTATGATAACTGGATATTCTTGATATCCATAAAATTATCCAATCCCATTGTTCTTGTGCTATAAGACAGAGAGAACAGGTTTTCATGAAAATGTTCACAAAGTTTCATAAAGTTGTGCTGGAGGATGTAGTTTATCATTCACTGTTTATTTGTCATCCATCATTCTTCTAGTAAAGTTTCAGTCATTCCTTTGGGATCAGAAAATATATCATGTGACCAATCACATACCATGAATAACATAACATTCAGCCATACTAATGGTGATTACTTATTGCACTAATGATGATGAATCTATTTGCAGACATTAGGGATAATTCACAAATGTCTAATGACTTGAAAAAGACCTAAACTCATTGAATTTTCAGTTCAAACAGCTGTGGCATCACACTTCCCCTTATGAGTATTTTTATGTTAAACAACTTTAGACTGACTTCTGTGTTCTATTTCCACATATATTTTATCTCCTAATATAAAACATACATATATACACACACATATATATAACTGAAGTGTTTATAGTATCTACAACATTGCATGGTTCATCTAGTTAATAGAAACATATATGCCAGTTCCAATATAACAACTTAAGGCAATGCTATTTTACAAATACCATCCCATATGATAACTCCCCTTCACTCTTCAGGAGAAACATAGCACACATTTTAGTCTGCAAAATCAATGTAAGGAGTATTCCTGGAGTCAAGAAAACACCTTTCCACAACTCTTGTCACCCATCAGCAATAACTACAGCTGGCAGGTCAGAATTGCTGATCTTTCCTCTTACTCCTTCTGTCCCGCTTGGCTAGTTCACATAAAAATTTGCTTCTAGAGGTAGATATCAGCTAAAATATGTTGAACTAGAGCTGTTGTTCTCTTCTATAGTATTAAACTGTACACTCTTTGAGGCACTGAACACAAACTGTGTTTACAAAATGTCACAGATCTATGCCACTATATCAGTGATTTTTGTTAATGGAATAAAAAAAGAGTAAAGGTACCTAGAGATTTTCCAACCATGTGAACTCTTACTGGATAACACTTTCTTCATATTAAACATGCATGAATCTGAATTCTTTGCATCTTGGATGCCTGGGAACATGTCTTAAAAGCTCTGATCTTGGGCTCCAATTCACGAGCCCGTTCGTATTCAACAAACACTTTAGCAAATGCCTTATCGGCAGCATGTGCTCAAGTCCCATTGACTTCAATGGGACTTAAATCCATCCTTGTTCAGCAAAGCATTTAAGCACATGTCTAACTTTAAGCACGTGCTGAAGTGCTTTGCTGGATAGGGATGGACTTAAGCATGTGCTTACATGCTTTGTTGAACCAGGGCCTCTGTAATAAGGGGTTCATTCATCATGCATCAAGATATATTTTTATCAATCTCAAAGTTCTCAGTTAGTTCTATGCCTTTCTTTTCCATTGGTTTGGGAACATCTTGAATAACAGCCCAACACCTTGGGAAAATGGATCAGTATCTAAGGATAACTTGGTTTTTTAATTTCTTTGCATTTGTTATTCTGTAATAAAGGAATTATGGGAATATTATTTAGAGATATGGAAAAACAAATCCTGTATTGATAATATTTGATCTGTTCTAAACTTCCACTTGTCATAATTCTACCATCCATGCCATCATAAGAATGTATGTGCATTGTAATCAGAGCTTTTATTTCATCTGAACTTTATAACACAGCTGTGGACTAACTTCAAGCATACAATAGGAACCGCACAATTTACATATCTCTGAATATAATTTAAGTCCGAGAAAGAAAAAGACCTGCCAAAGGAAATAGTAGTGATTCCTTTTCAAAATTCTCCAAAAAAGAACTGTGTTCCCTGTATGCATTAGTGAACTTAGCAACAAAAGGAAAAATAATCAGTCTATACTCACTCAACCATAAAGCATTTTATTATCAGGAGAAACCCAAAAGTCTAATATATTTGGCAATTAATATATACAGCCATTAAGTCAACATTCATTTAATCTTTGATCTCATTACTGCTATGAAAAGGTAATTTAGAAAGGTATGGACAATATATTCCCTTCATAACAAGAACCTGAGAAATACCATTAACATATAGGTTAAAAATGTCTTTGTTTACTTCTTGTAAAATCTACTATCCCTCTTTGACAGCACTGAATTTCTTCTTGACTGAGTTGCCCTCAGTCTTGGTCAGTTGTACTAAACTTACTGGGAATTACCAAGCAGTATGATGCACTTGGTTGGACAATGTAATTACGCATAAATACAGACATGGACTTTGAGGTCTTGAGGTCTGGGAGGTCATGGAATCTTGAGGTCTGAGAGATTTGAAGAGAGAGTCTTTTTCAGTTAAGATACCCGCCATACTTTCTTTTCCAATGCAAACTACTTCTGCACTGTCTGATAGGGATGAAATTCATCACAAAACTAGAGAAAGTTCCTTTGTACTCAGATTATGCAAAATGTGAACTGTTATGTCTACTTGTGTATTCTTAGATCCTAGAGAAATCCCCTGTAACACCCTCAAACTCTGCCTCACCTCTATATATGCCCTCTTATGTCTAGAAATACCTAATTCTACCTGGTATCCATTTTAAAGCAGCTAAGATTACTCTCTGACCCGAAGAACAGAATTAAGAGCCATACAAAAATCTCTCCCAAAAGGCAATAGCAAGTCTCCCCATATTTCAAATTGAAATTTCCCCCCAAAACATTGACAGTCATCTTGTGGTCTCACTGGGAAGTTATGACTGCACGAGAGGAGTGATTAGGTGAAATTTTAACAGCAGATGTTGATCCTCCTAGATAGGGTTAAAGGGATTTGGGGACCTAGGGTGTGGGCTGAGCAGTCCTAAGGCAGGAACCCTGGGAGCAACCAAGCCTGGGAAGAATATTTGAGCTAAACTTCATGAGTTAAGAAAGCCAAACTCCAGGCAGAGAGTGAGTTTTTGATTCTGGACTATATGTGTGGACTTTGTTTGAGATCAGGTGGGAAAGGCAACTATCTGTTCACAGCTACAGTCAGTATATATTCCTCCCAGAATAAAGCTAAGACTTACTCAAACTAAACACATTATTGGGGTAACCACTCAAATGTTGATATTCAGACACTGAGCAGGAAGTTTTCTGGATATATCCATCATGGATAGATGCCATTTGTATAGATAATGCAGTTACTCGTTAAGCTGAAGTAGCATGGGTTGTGTTTTTGGTGATAAACATGCACATTTGATCCCAGCTGATGACATTTTATATCTCCGTGTCTGTGGCTACAGTTCTTTACAAATGCAATATAAACATTTCAGGAATTATACTGTTCAGAAGGATATTTTTCACTCTGCTTACATAGTGGGAAATGAAGGAGATTTATATCTAACATATTTTAAAAGTGGTCAAAGTAGGTTGTGTCCATATTGGTGACTTTCACTAAAAATGTATATAAGTATTGGGAAGAAAGCACACTGTGGCACAGCCATACAAAGTTCAGTCTCTCTTCTCTCCCCTGCTCACTCTGACCACATGAGGTTTGTGGGACCATAATTTAAAAGAATGGCCATAAGAACTTGCATCCACCTGAATATGGTCATAAACCATGTTCAGAAACCGTGCTACAACCTGTTAGGGAGATTTATTATATTTTATTTGCTGTCCATTCAGGACACTGAAACTGTGCAAAAAACATGTTCTCTAAACATTGTTCAGAACTGATTGTCAGTCACAATTGTGCCAAAACCATGCTTGCCAATCTCACAACTTGCACAGTTCTGGAAATGGCTTTCTATGTCTTCCTTTCTCTCTCTCGCTCATCTCTGGGGGTTATACTGACTCAAATTCTAGTTTGCCATAAGATGGAAAAGAAGGTGAAGATCAGGGTACAAAAGTTAAAAGAATTTAAACCATTGTAATTCTATGCAGAAAGGCTGTGTTACTAATGATAGCCGACAACAAAACGTGAATGGCAGAACTTGAACTTCATTAGCACTGCCTTAAGGGGAATTCATTCTGTCTCCTTTCCAGATGTGTGTAATGCACCTGCCTGATGATTTTCTAATTTGGATTTGTCATTTCCCCTCTCTTGTACTGCATTGTACAGCACGTATATAGCAAACACATTAGGAGGTTTAGGCCATATAACTAGTTGTATAATTTGTATCATAGCTTTAAACTATAGCAGCCACACGGAATGTAGGATTTTCAATATGAACTAATTTTGGATTAACAATGCCCATGTTGTGGGTACAGTGGGCCTGTTAGGACATTAATATGCCAGTTGCAGACCTCTCTTTCACATCTGGTACTGCTGTTTTCTTGTGCCCAGGGTAATTTAGAGGTCACATATATTGCTGGCCTAATTGTCTTGTCATTTACATGAGTCAGCTGCAAAAGGTGCAACATATGTACAGATGTGCCATCATCCTTCCACCCCTTCCAAAATCAGTAAATTGCACAAATTTGTAGATCTCACCCTCTGTGTGTGCAGGCATCACCAATCGTGTGTGTGTGTGTGTGTGAACTACAGACAGGAGGAAAAAACAATGCTGTCCTCACCAAGAAAGTGGGCATCCCGCCATGCTGCATAATTATGTGGCAAACTCCCCCCCATATATATGCACATACCATTGGTGGGAAATGGTGTGTAAAATGAAGTGGCCAGCTTTAAAATCTTCATGACAGTGCTGAGAAACTTGGAAATATTCACAATAGAAGCCAGATAGAGCTGTTACATAAGCCGTATGACCTACTGAAGCTCTTTTTTTATATTATACCATGCACCATATAATAAAAAACTGCTCAATGTGTGCAGGTGTAACATGAACTAGGAGACTGAGTCATTGTCCTTCTCAAGCAGTAGGTGTTTGAGGTTGTTGAGTTTGCTACAGCTGTCAGCAAGGGGACCAAGTTCTTTAGATCAAACAGTAGTGACTCATGCTTTTAGTTCTGTATGTCACAAGTTCAACTGTCAACCCCAGGGACATACAAGGACATTGCCTAGTTACTTGCACAGATAACCCAGCCTTCGCCCAGTACTACATAGAATCATAGAACCATACAGTTAGAGGGGACTGAAAGGGTCAATCTAGTCTAACCCCCTGCCAAGATGCAGGATTTGTTGTGTCTAAACCATTCAAGACAGATGGCTATCCAGCCTCCTTTTGAAAACCTCCAGTGAAGAAGCTTCCACAACCTCCCGAGGCGTCTGTTCCATTGTCCTACTGTTCTTACAGTTAGGAAGTTTTTGCTGAGATTTAATCTAAATCTGCTGTGCTGTAGTTTGAATCCATTGCCTCTTGTCCTTCCCTCTGTGGCAAGAGAATAACTTTTCTCCATCTTTTTAATGGCAGCCTTTCAAATATTTGAAGACTGCTGGCATATCCCCCCTTAATCTCCTCTTTTCCACACTAAACATACCCAGTTCCTTCAGCCTTTGCTCATATGGCTTGCATTCCATCCCTTTGATCAATTTTGTCGCTTGCCTCTGGATCCTTTCCAGTTTCTCTGCATCCTTTCTAGACACTGGTGACCAAAACTGGACACATCACTCCAGCTGTGGCCTAACCAGCACCGAGTAGAGTGGTACTATCACCACCCATGACTTGCATGCTATGCCTCTGTTAATGCAATCTAAAATTGCATTTAATTTTTTTGCAACAGCATCACATTGCTGACTCATTTTGAGGTTGTGATCCACCACAACTCCTAGATCCTTCTCAGCAGTACTGCTGCCAAGCCAGTTTTCCCCCACCCAGTAGCGTAGCCAAGGGGGGAGCAGGGGGAGCAGCCGCTCCCCCTGTGAGGAGAAGCGGCGCTAAGGCGCCTCCCGAGCCCTGCTGCGGGAGCCGGGCTCGGGGGTGCTTTAAAAGGCCCATGGCTCCTGCCGCTGCGGGGAGCCACGGGCCCTTTAAAGCGCCCCCCACCCCATCCCCGCTGCCGGAGCCGGGCTTGGGCGGGGATTTAAAAGGCCCGCGGGCTCCACAGCAGCTGGAGACCCGGGCCCTTTAAAGCGCCGCCGGGGTGAGTACAGGGGGAGCGGGGAGGCGCCTTTTTATAGCGCAGCTCCCCCTGTGCTCTAAACCTGGCTACGCCACTGCCCCCACCCCCATTCTGTAGTTGTGTATTTGTTTTTTCTTCCCTAAGTGTAGCACCTTACATTTGTCTTTGTTGAATTTCATTTTGTTGCCTATAGCTCAGTTCTCCAATTTATCAAGATCTCTCTGCATTGTAGCTCTATTCTCCAAAGTGGTTGCAAACACTCCCCCCCGCCCTCCAGCTTTGTGTTATCTGCGAATTTGATCAGTATGCTCTTTCCTCCTACAGCCAGGTCATTAATAAAGATGTTAACACCGGGCTCAGAACAGATCTCTGTGAAACCCCACTTGAGACCTCCCTCCATTCTGACATCATTCCATTAATAGTTACTCTTTGTTTGTGGTTGTTTAACCAGTTACGTATCCACTTAATGGTAGTTCTGCCACATCACTGTGCTGCTTGGGTTGGAACTGAGATGGCAAAGCAGTGAGTTCCGCAGTTGCCGCTACTTAGCATGCATCTTCACAGAAGACACTCTGGAGCTTGGATTCTCCATTCCAGTCTCTGGATTTAGCACTCATCATAGCAGCTGATGACCCTTTCATTGCAGGACAATATTTATAGCACACTCTGCCTAGCAATTAGACCAAAAGTTCTATTCTTTACGGAAGTTGTGGATCTTAATCCTAGGCAACTGCACTGAGAATGTATCCTTTAGAATCCTATCCTCAAAGGAGCTCATTATGTCACAGGATTCAGATTGCTGGTTACAAGGTAAGTGCAGTAGAAGGTTATAAATTACCATGCCATTGTCTGAGGATATAGCCATGGCAAGTGTTCATCTTAATGGGGTTTTAAGTTAACTAGGAAGCACTGAAGGTGCATGTCTGTTGGGATTGCGTAGATGAAGGAGTAATACAAATGCTGCACTCTAAAATTAAGAGATGAATTTTACTTCTCTCTGAAGCAGTTTTTGTTCTATGGATGAATATATGGCATCGAGGCATGGAAGGAAGACTATGACAGTTACACTGGCCTACATATGGCACTTCATTGTACAAAGGTGACATGATAGAGTCCCTTTAATACAAAGAAAAGATGCTTCTGACTTCAGCTGTGGAGCCTTGTACCTGACCACTTGTTTCTTATGATTATGATGGTTCTACCAGTTGGGTCTGATACACTGAACCCCCTTCGGTGTTTGTAAGGCTCCCTGCATTTTTATGTTTAGTTTCTTCTAACAGCAAAAGTGTTTATATATGGAAATTATGATAACATCAGAATGTTCCTTGTCTCCCCAGCAACTTATGGAAAGGTCCTTGGCTTAGAGGCACATGATGATGTGACTCACCATACACTTGATTTTTAAGATAAAAAGGAAAGGTGGAACATTGATTGAAAAAAACAATCAGCTAACTCCTTTAATTTTTCAAAAATGAAAGATGTTCAGCAGTTTTGAGATTACATTACTATCTTCATCTATTTCCTATTATAGCCAACAATAAAAAGCCTGCCAGATGCTGTAGTGTGATGTGATTTTGGCTTGGCTGTGAAGCCCTAATCTCAGTTGATGTCTTGAAGTTGAAGTCACTTCTTTAGAGACTCAGAATTAGCATCAGGGAAATCTCTTTTGCTTAATCCACTGCATTGATGCCACCACATTATATGTAAGTGGGAGTTCTGTAGAAAATTTACATGCAGAGCACACTGACGAGACTGAAAAATCAATTATGAACTATAAATCTGCATGTTTAATAACACTATAAATAAGGAAATGCATGAAATATGTCTGTTTCCACAATTTCATTTTAAGGAGTTATTATTCAGGCACTCCAGATCCTTTATAGTGTAATTTTATTTTCATGTTACACCCAGCAAATTTGCTTCTGCCTATGTTTGAAGTGTGAGTTTACATAAATTGCACACAGCATTTTTTTAATGCTATCATTCTACTAAACCAGGAATATGACAAGGGGGCAGGGGAAGAGGACAGACAAAATAGATTGTTTGAGTACTGCCAAAGTCTCTTCCTTATCAATGTTTAACATGTCTCAGGGCTTTGCTAGCCACCAAGGTCTTTACTTTCCAATCACTATCTGATGAAATATTTCTCATACTTCCTGTAGCAAGCTACAGAAAAAGTAAGTTTTTGAAAGACTGTTTTATACTTTCCAATAGTTTAGCTGGCCTGTGTACATTACATTGACAAACGTAAAGTGATAACTTTATCTAAATGAAATTATGAACTGTGACCCCAAAATATGAACCCATCAAAACTGAAATGACATGGACAGTTATTACATTGGCTACAGTAAAAGAAAAATGCCAAATGAGAAATGGGAAAGGGCTCAATTCAATGAAGAAAAATCAGAAGCTTGAAGTTATAAATCTAAATGAGATTTTAAAAGTTACATCCATGGTAATATAAATCTTTTCATGATGCAAGGAGGTTAGTGATTTAGAATTAAATTGTGTGTGTACCTCAAGTCTTCACTCATTCTTTCTTTCTATGTCCTCTCCTCTCTAACAGTCATTGTGAATGTTGCACTTAGTTTGCAGGTGGGAGAGCAGGCAGCTTCTGCCAAAACTGCTGCACATGACCTTGATGAGCTGCTAGAGACAGCTAGGAAAAGGCAGCTATAGGTGTGTAACTTTCCCTGGAGGATGAGACTATCACCTTTGTGATGGTTCCAATCCCTGCTGGCATGAAAACTGACGAGTTCTGAGCCAAATCAGGTTCCGTAGAATTGGAATCTATTGGTTTATTCATTGAACCAACAGAACAGCTCTAATATCACTATTTCTATTCAAAGTTAGTATTTGCCATTATAGCAAAAATCTCTAAAAAACAAACCTTTCTGTTCTCCACTATAAGATTGGAATTATCTTGAACTTTATGGCCCAGAGCCAGTCTTTGTCTAGGAAGACACAACTCTGTTAATCAATGAGTCTTAAATCAATCGCTAACTAGTAGGGATTGGAATGAGACCTTAATGGGAGGCAGATTATCCCAAATCTGCCAACTGCGGGGTTTCTTGCACCTTGCTCTGAAGCACTTGGTATTGGTTGCTGTCAGAGACAGGATGCTGGACCTCCGGGATGTTATAATATGTAAATTCCTATATTTATATCTGCTTCTGCAGGGTTAAACTTTGCCCTATGAACGTACATCTATGTCCACTTGTGTTTTTGTGGGTTACTTCTGAAAGTGAGCTCTGCATAGAAAGTATTGCTTCCTTTATCAGATGTCACTGTTGCTCCACAGAAATGAACATGGAAGAGCAGCTATCTGTATGTAAACAATAATAACTCTTTATAACATAAGTTTGGAAGATCAACTGTTTTCTGTTTCCATCATCTCTACATTTAAATGTTGAAAGAATGAAGAGGGGATGCTAAACTGCAGAAAATATTTTTGAAAGTAGACACCTAAGTGGAGGAATATGAGATACGTAAGTTTACATGATCTCATAAATTTTTGTGATCTGTTTATTTTATCAGTACTTAGGTAGTAGTGAACTATTTTCAACATTTGTCTGCATTCAATATCTGCCTGGTTGTGTTGCTGTCCTTTTGATTCTTATTGGTCACTGTGACAGGGTGCTCTACTCACCACTAGATTGGCACCTCCTCCTGGCCATTCTGGGGATTAACTTCACGAGGTCAATGCCCCTCCCGTGGTTGCACACCGTCCCTCCATCCTTCTCTCTCTGTCTGCATGAGATGCTGCTGCCTCTTCATGATTCAGCCCTCCGCCCAGGTCACTATTCACATTTTCCCCTTTCAGGATATCAAAGTCTTTCCTCCTCAGTCTTAGGAAGTCTTCCCTTTCACTGCACCACTTCATCAGTGGCTGGCAGGGGAACCTAGGCCTGCCCAGCACTCCGGATTTTGACTCAGGGACCCTCTACCCAGCATTCAATGTTTTTTCCCTCCTGGACCTTACTGACTTTCCCTGGGACCTTTCCTTACCATGTGGCACTCCCCCAGTTTCACCACTCCCTCCTCCCAAGGAGTGACTGCAGACTTTCCCAGAAGCCCCCTCTGCTTCCAATTTCCATCCAGCCTAGCTCCTTCTTCCCAGCTAGGCTCCCTCCCTGAGTCCAGGGGATTGCTTAGCTACCTAATTCCTCTCAGCTGTGGCCTGTCAGGTTAATTAGCCCCCTTCTCAGTCCACACTAACACTTTCAGGGCAAGTGTGGGGTAAACACCCCAGCCCAGTCACCTTAACTTTCTGTTGCTTTCTGAGTCACTTGTTTTCTTCCTGTGCAACACTTCACTCCTTAAAGTGCCTCCTCTCTTCATCTTTCTGTATGGTGTTTATCATCTACTCAATTTCTATAAGAGATTATGATTATAGCTAAAGTGGTGACTGTATGATATCAAAATCCAGAGATAATTTAGATCTTAAGATATTTCAGATCCTGTAGACGTTTCATGTGAAAGGAGACTCTGGAAGAGAACCAGCATAATAGTTTCCTTTCTATCATGTCAAAACGTGGCCATTTGAGGTACATGATCAGTTAATAACTTACGTTATTCAATAGTGTTGCCTAAAAGGAAGACATCCTACGACAAACTTGCTATAGTCAGAAGCTACACAAGGTGGCAGGACCCGTATCACATTGCTTCTTTTCTGGGACCTCTGCTTTCCAAAAAACCTCCTTGCAATTAATTGATTCTTGTCTGAGCTGAGCAAACCTGTGAAATATTAATCTGGCAAGCAGCTTGATAAATTTCTTTCTAAATAAAGAAAAGCATCCAAATCTGTCAGGCTCCTTGTGTGTCCCAGATCACCGAGAGCCTGGTTTTAATACAGTAAAACTCAGTACCGTAAAGTACTCTGAATACTATTTGATCACATCCTATCTGGCTGAAAATCTGTATGGAACTAAAACTCTCCAAGACTTGGGCCAACATGAATTAGGTCTTGTATAAAATCTAGGATGGATTATTTGGGGGGAGTCTCCGCTATGGTAATTCAAAAGGCCTGATAAGGGGCCTGGAGAGGTCTTTAGGTACTTAATGCCCACTTAACTTAAAGGAGATGATCCCAGTGGATAGGCCACTGGAGTGGGAATCACCTTGGTCCTAGCCCAACTATTGAGAACTGGGGAAACCACATCCACTTTATGTGCCTCAATGTCACCTTTTGTGGAGATTGGAATATTGATATTTGCCTAATTCATAAAGTGCTTGGAGATCGATCAATGAAAAGCTCTATAGGTGTTCTATACATTGTTGTTATTAGTAATAAAATCAGTGGAGAAAATTTTTTAAAAGTGTTACCTTTGCTATCTCTCTCCCTCCTTTTTCTACAATAGTTTTTGGGGTTGTTAAAAAATTTTTTAAGTGCTTTTCTGAGCTGAGATTCCTTTTCGTTATTAGTAGCAAGTAAGCAAGCAAACAAACAAAGACACTTAATGCTCAGTGAATCTGGTGCCCACATATGACTTCAAAATATGAATATTGTTATATTTTCATATGGAATGTCCTGTGGGTTCCTAATATTATCTAGTTATTGGTAGAGCCACAGATCTAAGAAAAAAATCAACCTGTGAATGCTGTTTTTGTGAGACCTACAAAAATATAAATCCTGTGCTTTCTCCATTGGCATGAGAGGAGGAAACTCCATCAGAAGAGTCTCCCGGAGCATGGAAGAGAGAGAGCTGCTGACCCCTCAGCATGTTCCCCTCTCCCTAAGGTTTGGTGGAAGCCCTGTCATACCAGCTCCAAGTGATGGGGCGCTCCATGAGTATTTCAGGTTGGAGCCAGATGTGGAGGTGGGGAGCAGCCGCACTGTAAGAGGTGTTTCTCTGCTGTCACTAAGGATATTGTGACAAAGTTTCTCCTCTGCCTTGGTTGCTTGTTGGTGGATTTGTTCACCTCAGAGATTCACGGCAGCCCTCAGTTTGGCCACTTTTGCTAGTGGCTCAAACCTGCCGTTCACTCAGCTAACCTCATCACTGGCCAGCATGTGGAAAAGGAAGGAGAACATTCCCCGCAGTCTCTGCTGATCCACCTAGTGGGTCGGGGGACAGGCCAGGGACCTTCCCCTCTGGTGGGACCCACAATCCAGGTCAACTCCTTATATCAAATCGGGGCAAGGGAGATGGGGGGAACCCTGGCCCGCCCTCTACTCCAGGTTCCAGCCCAGGGCCCTGTGGACCACAGCTGTCTACAGTGTTTCTTGTAACAGCTGTGTGACAGCTACAACTCCCTGGGTTACTTCCCCATGGCCTCCTACCAACACCTACTTTATCCTCACCACAGGACCTTCCTCCTGATGCCAGATAGCATTTAGACTTTAAGGTCAGAAGGGGCCATTATGAGCATCTAGTCTGACCTCCTGCACAATGCAGGCCACAGAATCTCACCCACTCACTCCTGTAGTAAACCCCTAACCTATGTCTGAGCTATTGAAGTCCGCAAATCATGGTTTAAAGACTTCAAGGTGCAGTAACTCATGACTCACGCTGCAGAGGAAGGCGAAACGCCCCCAGGACCTCTGCCAATCTGTCCTGGAGGAAAATTCCTTCCCGACCCCAAATATGGCGATCAGCTAAACCCTGAGCATGTGGGCAAGACTCACCAGCCAGACACCCAGGAAAGAATTCTCTGTAGTAACTCAGATCCCACCCCATCTAACATCCCTCACAGGCCATTGAGCATATTTACCGCTAATAGTCAAAGATCAATTAATTGCCAAAATTAGGCTATCCCATCATACTATCCCCTCCATAAACTTACCAAGCTTAGTCTTGAAGCCAAATATATCTTTTGCCCCCACTGCTCCCGTTGGAAGGCTGTTCCAGAACTTCACTCCTCTAATGGTTAGAAACCTTCGTCTAATTTCAAGTTTAAACTTCCTGATGGCCAGTTTATATCCATTTGTTCTTGTCTTCACATTGGTACTGAGCTTAAATAATTCCTCTCCCTCCCTGGTATTGATCCCTCTGATATATTTATAGAGAACAATCATATCTCCCCTCAGTCTTCTTTTGGTTAGGCTAAAGAAGCCAAGCTCTTTGAGTCTCCTTTCATAAGACAGGTTTTCCATTCCTCGGATCATCCTAGTAGCCCTTCTTTGTACCTGTTCCAGTTTGAGTTCATCCTTCTTAAACATGGGAGACCAGAACTGCACACAGTATAGACCAGAACGGCACACAGTATTTGTACTCCTCATCCTCCAGAAGCACGCCCTCTCACTCTCAGCTCCTTGCGCGCCCCTCACGGACTGAAGTGAGGTCCTTTTTAAACCAGGTGCCCTGATTAGCCCACCTGTCTTAATTGATTCTAGCAGCTTCTTAATTGGCTTCAGGTGTCCTAATTAGCCTGCCTGCCTTAATTGGTTCCAGCAAGTTCCTGATTGTTCTGGAACCGCCCCTGTTACCTTACCCAGGGAAAAGGGACCTGCTTAATCTGGGGCTAATATATCTGCCTTCTATCACTCTCCTGTAGCCATCTGGCCTGACCCTGTCACAATATTCAGAGAGTGGATGAAGATGAGAGTCCAAGCAAACAGTATCTCTCTCAGAAGAGGCAGAAGAAGTCAGCCAGTGGGAGTTTGACTCCTAAAGGCACTGTTAGAGGAAAGGAGGGAAGTGCAAATGTGCTAAGCATAGGGCAGAGATTCTGTGACTCCAGGACTTAGTGCTGTGTTGCCCTCAGAGCATCTGTGTTCCTGCCTCCATTGCAGCCCTCATAGCTGTGGTAACTAGGGATGCGGGGGTTCTACTGCACACCCTGGCTTGAAGTAGTTTACATCATCTACAGGGTTTACAGTTTGGTTCAGTGGTCTCAGCACTCCCACTGTACAAATTGTTCCAGCACCCCTGGCAGCCCTGTGCTCCTTTTGCCAACTCTGGAGCAGCTTTTAACTGTGTGACACCATTCTCCAGGACCTGCTAATATTACTGAGTGTGCCAGTGCACAAATAATTTTTGTCAGGATAGGGCATTATGTGAGCTGAAGTTGGTGTCAAACAAAATCCACCTCAGTATGTTCTTTTCATCCCAATCCAAAAGACGGGGGAAAACTCATTGTTTTCAAAGCACTAAAGGACGACATTTCGATTTTCAGGCTTCTATGTGGGTGTTGAGAAAACAGAGAGAGGAATTGGATGAGGGTGTGGAGCTTTTCCCCTCTTCACTGCTGATTCCAATCCAGCCCAGGGTGGTAATGTCTGAACGTTGTTGGTGTCTGAGGGGCTCTTTAGTAGTCTTTGTGAAATAAGTTTGCTGATCTCAATGTTTCTGTCACAATACGCATCACCACAACTGACCCACTTGTCGGCAGTCTCAGCACAGAGACTTAGGATTGAATAAATAGTGAGACTGAACTACCCTCTCACGCCATGGTGTGTTTACACCCACCTCCTGTATTTTATTCTGCAGACTCAGTACTAAAGTAAATGATTCCTTCTAGCATTCAGCGTCCTTCTTATGTACAGTTCCACTGAGTTATTACAATACCTATATGTCCCTGAGCATAGAGCCAAAAATGATCCGATTGATCGTAAATGGACATGTTTTCACACAGTGCTTATTCTTCATTTCTGTACAGAGTTGTGACCACAGTGTATTTGTAGCTTGGTGATTTACTGCCAAAAACACTGGCAATCTTTGGATACAAACAGAGCTTCAATATCTCGCTCTGCACCATTCTGTTCTCCACACTGAGCAAACAGGTTTTGCGTAACCCCTCCATCATTGTCACCATGGTTCTCTACTCCATTGACTCTGAGCATTTTCCAACATGCAGCTATCACAATTAGAAACACAGGATTCAATTACTAAAACATGTATTTCTGAGCCGTTCTTTACTTAGAAAAATTGTAGATGAGCCAGCTTGAATGTATTATCATTCCCTTTTCCTTTGTGCTCAAGAGACCAGTAATTGGTCACCGCACTACTAAACACAGAAAGGGATCAGTTCCAAAAATAATGCAGAGTGAGGTATAAGGAGTATGTGCCTTTATAGAAACCTGAAATATCTGTCAAACAAAGAGATAATATATGACTTGTCCTTTTATTTAATCTTTTCCTGGCTATTCATTCATCCAAGAGGTCCAGTGTTTTAAGCAAATTGTCTCCATCAAAAATATCCTTTTTTCTGTTACAATGGAAGATTCCCTGAGCTTGCAGATATTGGGGCTTAAAGGAACTCCAGGATCTGAAGAGAGGGTGGTTTGGAAGGTAGGGACATCTACGGAAACAGATCTCCCCTTACTGCAGGTTTGGGGCTGGTTTGGATTCTTTCTGAACCGATTAGCTCATCCCTAATTGTTTTCTCTAAGCCTGCCAAGCAACAGAGCTGACAAATACTGTAAATATAAACACCCTCTTTTGCTAATTTAATGACTCATGCACAAATCCGCTTGTTGTTAATCAAGGAGTGTCACTGAACTCTTGACTCTGATCCTTGTGGAAAATCTGGGCAGTATTCCAACAGCGATTCCAGTGCTGACATTAGCATTTCTAGTTATAAATTGTGAACAGGCACAGAATGTGTCTCCAAATCATGTTATTTTACAGAATATTGATTATTTTAAGGCTTTTTCCTCTATAAAAGTTATATTTGTTTTTACACTCTTGCACTTTTGTCAGTAAAATAAAGTATATTTTGATAATATCAGTAGATTGAGAACATATGATCAGTTAGTGTCATGATACTAGAATCAGCCATCTTGTGTTTTTTTTATGACATGTGGCAGAGATAGGTCAGTGGCAATATTCCAGGCTCAGCAGCGCAGATTAAGTCACAAAGATGGTATGTTACAATTGCATGTGACTTATATCAGTCTCTAGCATTTCTTTTTTAATATTCTTAGGGCCAGGTTTTTAAAGGTATTCAATCAGTGGGAGTTAGGCACCCCAAAACCTTTAAAAACCTGGTCCTGTATGTGCAAAAGGAGCTAGGTGCTGTGATGCTGAGCGTCACAATGCCTAACGGTTAGGTGCTTAGAAAATCACTGTAATTCACAAAGCCTGATTTAGGCTCCCTATATAATGAATAGGGAGAAAGAGGTGCCTACTGCCATTTACAAAAGCCAGCGTGCTAGGCAGGGAGCTGCCTAAGCTAGCCAATGGGACATGCTGATGACAGGGATATATGCTAAACCTGCCCCAGTCTTGGAGATAGGAGCCTATCTCTGTTGGGATTCTCAACTGCAAACCCTCTCTTGGCATTAGGTACCTACCATGGGTGGTGCGTGAGCCCCCCCTTTGGGTAGGCTAGTCACATAGCCCCGCCTCTTCTGCCTAAGGCCCCACCCCTCATCCACCACAGTCCTGAGCGCCTCCCTGTCCACCGGAGCCCTGAGCACCCATCCCTCCCCCGTCTACCGGAGCACTGAGCCCCCACCCCCCCCGCCCCTCGCGACCAGAGGAGCCCTGGTCAAACTGCACTGGGCCATCCCCAGAGCTGGGCTGCTGGGCCATCCCCAGTGCTGGGCCGCCAGCTGGCCTCAATACTGGCCCCAGTGCCAGGCTGCCAGCTGGCCTCAGCACCTGCCCCAGCGCCAGCCCTCAGCACTGGGTCGCTGGCCCCCAGCACTGGGCTGCCGGGCTTCCCCCAGCCCCAGCGCTGGGCCGTCGGCTTCCCAGGACCACTGGCCTCTGGCTGGAGGCAAAGCTGAGCTCCCAGTCCCGCCGGCTTTGGCACCAGCTTGGGGGAGATGGCAGAGTATGGGTGGGGCCAAGGCTTGGCTTAGGGGAGGCATAGCCTCCCCTGGCCTATTATATCCACTGCCCATGGTGCCTACACCATTTTAGCAAAAAGGAGGAAGACTTCTCTCATAACTTTTAACCCCAGGGTTAAGGTGCTAATCCAGGAAGTGGAAGACCCCAGTTCAAGTCTTGCCTGAGGAGGAGAAGGGTTTGAACAGGGCTCTGCCAGGTATTAGGTAAATACTCTAACCCCTGGGCTATAGAATAATGTGATACGGAGGCTTTCTCAGTCTCTTCTGTTGAAGATAGTATACTCTGGGCCAGGGGTAGGCAACCTATGGCACGCGTGCCAAAGGCGGCACGCAAGCTGATTTTCAGTGGCACTCACACTGCTCGGGTCCTGGCCATCGGTCCGGGGGACTCTGCATTTTAATTTAATTTTAAATGAAGCTTCTTAAACATTTAAAAAACCTTATTTACTTTACATACAACAATAGTTTAGTTATCTATAATATAGACTTATAGAAAGAGACCTTCTAAAAACGTTAAAATGTATTACTGGCATGCAAAACTTTAAATTAGAGTGAATAAATGAAGATTCGGCACACCACTTCTGAAAGGTTGCTGAATCCTGCTCTGGGTAAACAATTAGAGCCATTGGAAGACAGGGGCTGGACCCTGGGCTTTCCACCTCCTAGGTGAGTGCTCTATCCATGGAGCTACAGTTGTTCTCATGCTTGTGTTGTCTCTCTCTTACTCTCTCCCTGGCCTCAATGACTCTTCATTTGCGGGAGAGCCTCCCCAACTCCTACACTAATTGAAAAGAGCTGGGCTTGGGTTAAGAATGTATTTTAGAGGAGGGGCACTATATAAACCAGGACTGTGAGTCATAATAGAGCTGCTTTGAGGCCTCTACTGTAGCCCCAGGATAGCAATTGCATATGCAGCATTTGCACCTCTGCTCGGTAGCGTCCAACGGCCAATAGATCCATCAGACTTGCCCCATTTTCTCTCTTTACCCCTGCATGATGTTGGCACAGAGACCTGTGCTGTCCAGGTGGCTAGTGTCTAAAGGATCCCTCCTCCTATTTCATAGAGGGAAACTGACTCGGAATTACACAGAGGAGGGAGTGGCATAAGTCTGCAATTGTGTTGGAATTGGAAAGGGGAGACTCAAGAAGAGTGGGTTTAGAAATAGGGAGACAAAAGCTAAGCATGAAGAGGGAGTTAAGCACCTAGCATCCTTGGCCTCCAGTGGAAAAAAAAACCCATAGCAGCAGAAGTGATCCGCCTGCAAAGTATTGAATGTGAACCAAAGAACGTGCCACATCTTTTCCATCATCTCCTCTTGAGAACAGTAGAGGACAACCCAGTGTGCTGTTCAGCTTTGCTCCTCTCAGTAAAAGAGATTCTAATGTTCAAAGAAGTGCTGCATACACAGGGCCATCTAAGGTAATGTGGTTACACGGGGCACAAGTCAGGGCATACTGTCTGTTCCATTTACTTGTACACAATCTTTGCTCTTTTCTCTTCTCACATTGGTCAACAGTATTCTCTTGTGTTTAGTTTTCTCACTTTACATATAATTTTTTATGATTAGTTCCTCCTCTTCCTGCTAATCTCAGTTCATGGGTAGTCCTCTAATGATCTAATCCTTCCAAAATTATTTTGTCTTCACAATGAATAAAAGAGAAATGTCACTTTCTCCTTTAGGTGCTCTAATTTTGCTGGGTGTATTTACTGTAACTAATGAACTTTAATTATTTTTGCAATTGCAACTTATTTGACTAAATTTTCCACTGACTGCACAAAACATCTGTCTTACTGGGAATGTACATATTCTCTGATCTAAATACAGTACTCTACTAAAATATGGTAACATATGTAGTCCATTAGTCTATAATAAAGCAATAGGCAAGCAGAGCTCCTATAGGGACTCAATGAATTTCTACTCTTATATCTGTGCTCTTTTGTCTTTCAGGTCAGGGGCAAAGTTGAGAAATAGTGCATTCTACTGCCTTTTTTCTCACCTAATTTAATGGTCTAATAATTAGATGTAAACAATCCACTTGCTACTTGACTTGCTTTGTGTTTCCTTCAGAGGCTATATAATGCTAATGCTTCATTCTGGGCAGAGGTTTCCCGGGCTGTTGTTTGTTGGCACACTGTATAATTATACTTCACTGAAATCACCCTCACAATAATAAGGTCTCTATTTAATGCCTGATTCCTAATGACAATATTACAAGGGGGATGCAACAATTCTTGGAACTCTGGCAATGTTATCTTCTTGCCAGATCAGATGAATTATGGGTAATTATTTATAGTGAAGAAGCTAGGAGCAATGGTTAAAATATGGCCCAATGGTTAAAATATGGCCTAATCTAGCGAACTCCTGGGCACAGACATCTTGGTGTTACAAAATGAGGTATCTACTCAACTGAGACTACAAGCAATAACAAACTGCCAGTGCTGTTACTTACAATTTTGAGCACACACACACACACACACACACACACACACACACGTATATTGCCGTCCCATGTTTCTTTTCTTATTTTACTGTCTTATACCACATGTTGTGCCTCATTCTCCACTCACGCTGGTTTTACACTGTTGTGACTCCACGTACTTCAATTGAGTTGTGTCTGCTTTACATGCATGTAACTGAAAGGAGATTCAGGTACTATATATTCAGATAAGTAACAAATAAAGATACTGTAGTTCTTTTTTTATTTAGGGAATGGAGATTTTTTTCTGTCATTCCTCACATGTGAATACCCACACTGTGCCCCTTCTGCTCCAGCAACTGAGAGACAGAGGAAGCAATTTTTATAGCACATAGAGCATGTGGAGTATCAACATGATCAGACTGTTCTGAAATATTTTTTCAATATATTTCCCATTCATCTGAGTTCCCTTTGCTCATTCTCCATTGGTAGTGTCTGGCATAGTACTATGGCAAAGCTATGAAACTCACATAATACCAGAGGTTGATAGCCAGGAGAAAGAGACTGCAGACACACAGGGACAGGTACTAAACTTGTTCAATGCAATTTTAGATGGATTTTCTAGACACCAATCCAGAACAGGCAATTCCTGGCAGCTGATTGGTCTTTGAAACATGCAGAAGAGATGGAATCCACAATCCAGCCACCCACACTATATCCAGGCATCCAATGATCATGGTCAGAAGTTTCAGAGAAACACTTTAATTCTTTTGAGGAACTAGGGTGACCAGACATCAAGTGTGAAAAATCGGGACAGGGGGTGGGGGGCAATAAGAGCCTATATAAGAAAAAGACCCCCAAATCAGGACTGTCCCTATAAAATCAGGACATCTGGTCACCCTATGAGGAACAGATGAGATGAGTGATCCCACAAAACACCCTTTCCTATAAAATATTCTACTGGCCTAGATAGTCAAGATTAATTGCCTGTAAATGTGTATTTACCTTTGCATGCACCTGTATTGCACGTGCACATGATCTTTGCATGCTCTTATGGTGAGTTGGGTGCCTGACTGGCCACATGCATTCACAGCTACTTGATTTATTTACACACATCAGTTATCTGCATGGAAAAATAAGGTGCATGCAAATATGTGTGCAATGGCATACGCCCGACTTTGAAAGTGGCACATTGTGAACAGTCAAAAGGTTATATTATTCTTCCATCCTCCCCAGGCTAGGGTGGTGCCTCGTGATTTCTGGTCTGTGTTTAGGAGACTTTTCCCATCAGTATCATGTACCTGCTTCATTAATATCTTTGTAAGTGTGCTGGTTTGAAGAGAGAGAGAGGGAGGACAGGGCCATAAGAGATAATTTTTGATACACTTTTCATACATCAGAAGCGGTTTTAAAACATTCCAAAATATCTGCAGTATGTTAGTTCCCTGTAGTTGATTTACGGGCTGTGACAGAAAATCCATTTCTGTTCCTGTAGATGCTAAATTCATTACCCTGCCACAGAATTCCGATTCTCCACTTCTCCTTGAACTTCAGCTTGCTGCCATGGCAACCAGTGCCAGACAATATTTTTTTCTTCCCACTTTTTTCATTGGCACATTCACATATTGCAGCAAAAATAGTATCTTTTTGTGATATTAAAAAAGTAATCACTGCATTTTATTACTGATGTCCTCTTCATGCTGTGACCTTGTACCATACATTATGTATGCAGCATCCATCTGATTAATCACACCACAGTCTATGGCTTTGTAAACTAACAGGCCAGATTTTCTTTAGAGCTGTGTGAAAAGAGGATTTTTTTCCCCCTCCTTCCAAATCTCCCCACAGTTGGACATTTAAATTTACAGTAAAATGCATTTGAAATGGGAATGTATAATGCACTTTTCTTCAATAAATAACTGCTCATTCTTCTCTGTCTTAGAGGTTCTCTCCATTTTCTGTTGTCAGAAGTATTCAAGGATTAGCTTGCCTATGAAAGTCCAGGCAGTTTTTGTCGAACCTCTCTGAAGTCCTATTAAAATTCCAAATGGGTTTCTGAGTGGAGTGTCTGATCTCAACTTCAAGAAACCAAGGAATGTCAGGACAAATGGAAATGAAACCATTCCGTCAATAGGTTGCTACTGGTACTGGATGAGATGGAAGACTGTCAAACTAAGGATTGCTCACTCTCTACTACAGAAATTATGGGGCTGGCATAGAGCAGTGAAGCACAATATACAGAGTAGGTTGGTTAGCAAGTGGGCAGCAACTGAATATACTAGTAGGTGGGAGTTAAAGGTTAAAATTGTTGAGACCTGTAGAGAAACGTGGAGGCAATCAACAGGGGGCTTTAAAAAGTATAAATACTTATGGGTTCAGTAATAATAAAATGATAAAGTAAATGTTATAGTGCTGTAGTTAGTGTTTGTATTAATGGTTAATACATTAATACTATATATCTATGAGAGGAAGGATGGCTGGTGTTAGGGAACTAGCCTAGGAGATGGGGGAAACCTATGATAAAGTTCCTATTCGGTCTCAGACTTTCACTTAACCTCTCTGAGCTTCAGTTCCCCATCTGTAAAATAGGTCTAGACTAAGGTAGCGGGCACTTAAGCCAAGATCCCTATAGAAGTTGGTCCTACCCAATCTTATCATTGGAAAAAGGAGACAATGATAATATATATATATACATGTGTTTATACATATATATTAGGACTGGTCCACAAATGTTAACTATGTTCTCTGCCAAATTATGAAAATACGTTTTTTTTTGTTTCACTTCCATTTGTATAGATATTATTCTTTGTGTTTTGGTTATATAGCTGTAGAAACATGCGCGCGCGTGCACACACACACACACTTACTTTCCCCCCTTTTATTCACTATGTAAATATGAAAATATACAAAATAGGGGGAGAAGAAAGCAACATAAAATTAATATATTGTAATTGATTCTATTGGTTTTCCTTATATGTGCATATAAAAATCAACAAATTAACTTCATATATTGTATTTTTATTTTTTTATCATATCATAGATAGGTTATCTGTGTATATGTGTGAGAGAGAGAGAGAGAGAGAATGTGTTGCTTTCTTCTATTATTCCTTTGCATATTGTTCATTCAGACTGAAACATTTTATTATTTTATATCTGTAAAGTGATTAGTACGCAGTTAGAAACTATGTAAATACTTACATCCCCAAAAAGCTACAGTAAAAGAATGCTGAAGTTGCAAAAGATGCTCACTGAATGGATAGCTAATCATTCCATGTGTGGCCCCATGCACTATTTAACATGCATCATCCAATCCAGAATGCAGAATTATTAATTCCTATGGTGCTGTCACTGTAGCATATGAGTGCTTTACAAATATTAATGAATTTATCTTCACAACACCCCTATCAGAGGATGGGGGCGGGGTTTATTATCCCTATTTTACACACGCGGAATTGAGGCACAAAGATTAAAGCCAAAATTCTCATGTGTCAACTAATTTTGGGGATGCAATTTCAGATGCCTGGGTCCTGATTTTGCAGACCACTTAGCATTTTATAACACTGTGTATGTCCAGGGCACAGGTCGCATTGACTTTAGTTACAGATTGCGGGTGCTTAGCACTTCTGCAAATCAAAGCCTACGCGTCTCAGGTTGAAAACCCAGAAAATGAGAAATACACAATTAGTGGCCCTCCTTTGAAAATTTTAGTTTACAAGATTTACCCAGCATCACATAGGGACTCTATGGTAGAGGCAGGGATTGAATCCCTAGAGTGATATTTGACTGCCTTAATCATAAGACCATCTTCTCTCTTTGTGCAGCTTCAGTCTCATTCAGTACACACCTGCCACATTCTGCACAAATGAGGGAGAGGGTCCTAGACCAACAGCCTTATTCACTATACAACCCCGATTCATCACCAGAGCATGCTCCATCCTGTGCACTGAATAAGACAGGGGTCCTGTTCAAAATATAGTGTGTGATCATGTAATTATCTTACTACAAAGGCACAGTATGGCTGTATTAGCATTGCACTGGCAACATTATTTCTGGCATTTCCCAACTGATAGGTAAATATTCTTTTAATATAGATTTTTGACATTTTAAAAAACTTAATTAGAAAAACCAGAATTCAGTTATGTGGAGCCATACAACCGCACCCCACCCCAACATGGATAATCTGCAAGGTCGAGATCACAGAATCATAGAAATGTAGGGCTGAAAGAGACCTCAAAAATTCATCAAGTCCAGCCCTCTGTGCTGAGGCAGAACCAAGTAAACTTAGACCATTCCTGACAGGTGTTTGTCCAACCAGTGTGACATGCCCTGGGGTGCAATCTGGACAGTGGAACCCCTGAACCCCCTTTAACTCTCCTGCCCAGGCTGTCTCCTTACACTATGCTAGTGAACAGCAAAATCCTCCAGGTTCCATTTACTCAGCCATCAGCATGCAGAGACACACCCAGCAAAGTTATATGAATATTCTCCAATGCCACCCGTGAACTCCATACAGGGAGACACCAGCAAATTCCCCCAGCCCCAGCCTGGCACCTCAGAAATGTGTGTTTTACACTGCTCAAGACTGTCTTGATCAATGCAAGTTCATTAATTAGTTTGCCACTCCTTCAAAGGGTGGTGGACATGCCCCAGCCTCTGTAATCTGGTCAGATCCCTCAAGCAATTTAGACAAACCTCACTCGTTAAATGAAACATCAAAATAAATTTATTAGCTAGAGAAAGATAGATTTTAAGTGATGAAGTGGCATTGGCCTAGAAGATCAGAATTGGTTATGAAAGGAAATAAAATAGCAAAACCAGAATCTAAATCCTAAACTTTACCAGGCTAATCATTCTAAAAGCAAGAGGATTTCTCTGACCCAAAACTTCACAGCAGTTCATGCTAACTGGAATGCCTTCCAGTTAGCTCCAGCCTCTCCCAAAGTCTCAATGGAGATCTCTTTGTTTTCCAGATGATCTTGCTTCCTCAAGTACAGACGGGGGGAAGAAGACACAATATTCCAGCTGAGGCTTCGCCAGTGCCAAGGAGAGCGGGACAATTACCTCCTGTGCCGTACACACGACACCCTTGTTAACACACCCCTGAATTACATTAGCCAGTTCAATTTGTGTTCCACTGTAACTGCCCACACTGCCAACCTCTCCTTGTATTCTTCTGCTCCTGTCCTCCCAACCCTCCTGCCTGATCCCCTCCCCACACTGTCCTGTCCTCCCAGCCCTCCCTTGTCCCCAGATCCAGGGGAGACAATCGTCCTGTTTTCAGTTCCTGTGCATGGTGCCACAGTGGCCCCCAGCACCTGGAAGGAGCAATTGCATGAAAGTACTGCTTCACTGCTGCAGCCCTGTATTGGGGCATGCCCTATAACGATGGAACCTTCAGATGCTTGAGTTGGCAAACTCTAACAAGTCTCAACTGAGCATGGGCCACCTGAGATTTTTCAGAAGACTCTTACTTGGCCATTTTGGGCTTAATTCTCACAGGGATTGCAAAAAGCACATCTCTGACACCTGTGTGACCCCTTTGCAAAATTTAGTCTCTGTTCCAAAGCATGGGGATGATAGAGCACAGCTTCTCAATGAAATGGCTGCAAGACATTTTTTAACTTGGGCAAAACTACTTATTTTCCCCTAATCTTGTTCTGAAAAGTAGCTGAACTATTTTAGCTGAAACTTCCCAAAGAATTCAGCCTGAGGCAGACACATTGATTTAAAAATCAACCCAAATGGTTTAAGCTTTGCAAAGTTCTAAGCAATTGAAAAGAGAGTTTTATAATGAAAAGTACTGGGGAGCCTTAACTTTAGATGTTGGCTATTGTTACAGGCTCAAGTACATTCAATAATAAGATATGTCAAATAGCTAGTCACAGGGCTTGTCTTCACAACCACGCTACATCAGCACAGCTGCACTGATGCAGCTGCGCTGCTGTAGCACATCTGGTGAAGACACACTATGTCGACAGGAGAGCGTTCTCCCGTCGACATAATTACTCCATCTCAGTGAGAAGTGGAAGACATGTTGGTGAGAGACTGTCTTGTGTCAACATTGCACGGTGTAGACGCCGCTTTAAGTCAAGGTAACAAGTTGCTGAAGGGTGGTTTTTTTCACATCCTTGAGCAATGTAACTTTCATCAACTTAAGTGGCAGTGTAGACAAGCCCTTAATCATTTTCATTAATCAATTATTATTGCTAAAAGACTAATGTAACATAATGCAGAAAGGAAGGCCAATATGTTACCAATCCATTTGGGAGGCATCCGTGTATTTGGTGAACTGTCTCAAAACCAATGCTTCACTTTATATATACTAGGGTTGTTTACCCCAAATGAGGGATTCACCATCTCTTTGTGTTACTTTAAAGCTATCATTCTTATCTATTGTCTCTGACATGTTTTTGGCAACTTTTTGCTAGGCTAGCAGAGACCCTTATATATATTGTGACGGGGCAAGGCCAGATGGCTATAGGAAAGTGGTGAGGAACCAGTATGTTAGCCTGAAGCTAAACAAATCCCTGTTACCTTGTTAACGAAATGGCAGTTGCTCCAGGTTAATCAAGACACCTGGGGCCAATTAAGATCCTTCTAGAAAAAGCAGTGGAGATGGCTAGATTGATTGGGACACCTGAAGCCAATCAAGGACTGGCTGGAACTTGTTAAAAGCCTTCCAGTTAGTCAGTGAGTGGGGGATGTCAGGAGCTGTGGAAGGAGGTTGCGTGTGAGGAGCTGGGAGCAAGAGGCACTAGGAGCTGAGAGTGAGAAGGCATACTGCTGGAAGATCCTGTGGTGAGGATAAAGAAGGTGTTGGGAGGAGTCCATGGAGAAGTAGCCCAGGGAGTTGTAGCTGTTGTGCAGTTGTTCCAGGAGGCACTCTAAACAGCTGCAGTCCACAGGGCCCTGGGCTGGAACCTAGAGTAGAGGGCGGGCCCGGGTTCCCCCCAAAACTCCCAACTCCTGATCAGACACAGGAGGAGTTAACCTGGAGTGTGGGTTGTACCAGAGGGGAAGATCTCTGAGGCAAGCAAAATCCGCCAATAAGCGCAGGACCCACCAAGGTAGAGGAGGAACTTTGTCACAATATATATATATATATAGAGAGAGAGAGATTGAGATGCCTAACTCATAGAACTGGAAGGACCTTGAAAGGTTATTGAGTCCAATCCCCTGCCTTCACTAGCACGACCAAGTACTGTACCGTGGTAGATTTTTGCCCCAGATCCCTAAATGGCCCCCCTCAAGGATTGAGCTCACAACTCTGGGCTTAGCATGCCAATGCTCAAACCACTGAGCTATCCCTCCCCCTTCCAGTAAACAGAATAGAGATTGTAACTATTTTATTATCTTATTTTGACCAAAGCATTCCAAATGTCAGCAAAACTTTAGAGACATCCTGCATCAGTTATCGCTTGGTACAGAGGGCCTGTTAGCTAAGCATCAACAAGATCATGTGTCTTGTTCTTTTTTTCTGGAATGTATTTATACCTAACACTGAGATTATAATACTTCACATCTACCCGTCATTAATCAGTTTAACATAATTAAAAAGCATTCTGAAAGAGCTTCACATGAATAAAATTCATAGTTATATAAAACATAGGTGATATTAGATATAATATAGTATATGATATTGGCTAATACTATAAACCTTACAGACATTCTTTTATTTCGGTCTGTATATATTTGCAAGACAGAAGATCTGTATAAGCAACATATAGACAAGCATATCATACCCAAAGGCTGGTGGATTGCATGTATTTCTCAAGTCTTGGTATATTCTCCTGAAGTATACATAGCATGAGTAATGCAAAGGTTACAGAATTTAACTTACAAATCATCATGAATATAAAACATTCTAAGGGCTGGTCTACACTGCGGGGGGGGGGCGTTGATCTAGGATACACAACTTCAGCTACGATAATAGCATAGCTGAAGTCGACGTTTCCTAGATCGAAAGTAATTTTATTTACATCGGGTCCACGTGGTGCAGGCTCGCTCCCCCGTCGACTGTGCTTCCTGCTCTCGCCAAGCAGGAGTTCCGGAGTCGACGGGGAGCGCTTCTGGGATCGATTTATCGTGTCTAGATGAGACGCGATAAATCGATCCCCAATAGATCGATGACTACCAGCCGATTTGGCGGGTAGTATAGATGTACCCTAAGTATAATGTACTACACTTATTCCCTATTAGCTACTTTATTATTCAGGTTACATAACATTTCATTTTTAATCATGCATATCTATAATAACAAACAAACCCCATGATTTGATTAATATATTTTACTTATGAGCTGAATGCATTCTGTTTGTGAGACTGGTTTCCAATATTCTGTTGACAAGAATCAGCTTCACAAGTCTGGTTCAAAAGTCCATTCCTTTATCTGATAACTGCCTGTACAGCATTTAGACATGTAAAACAGGGTTATTTTAAATTTTCCATGCCAATCATCGTTATCACGGATAATGATTTAATAAAAAAAGACTTGAATTTCAATACCTAATCATTTTTGTTCCACATGTCTGTCTCTTCTTGAGTTTATCAAGGGACACATCCTTCTTTCCTTACTCCTGTGAAGTAAATGAAACCATTTGTATGTATAAGCGGGAGGTCTGAAGTAAATAGGATGAAATTCAATAAGGACAAATGCAAAGTACTCCACTTAGGAAGGAACAATCAGTTCTACACATACAAAATGGGAAATGACTACCTAGGAAGGAGTACTGTGGAAAGGGATCTGGGGGGTCATAGTGGACCGCAAGCTAAATCTGAGTCAACTTACACTGTTGCAAAAAAATCAAACATCATTCTGGGATGTATTAGCAGGAGTGTTGTAAGCAAGATACGAGAAATAATTCTTCTGCTCTACTCCACTCTGATACGGCCTCAGCTGGAGTACTGTGTCCAGTACTGGGCACCACATTTCTGGAAAGATGTGGATAAATTGGAGAAAGTCCAGAGAAGAGCAACAAAAATGATTAAAGGTCTAGAAAACATGACCTATGAGGGAAGATTGAAAA
This sequence comes from Macrochelys suwanniensis, assembly GCA_033296515.1. Lineage (NCBI taxonomy): Eukaryota > Metazoa > Chordata > Testudines > Chelydridae > Macrochelys > Macrochelys suwanniensis. The sequence continues at coordinate 81,727,927 of CM065777.1, forward strand.
AATTGTTCTTGTTAACCTTTGAGTATAGGACAAGAAGCAATGGGCTTAACTTGCAGCAGGGGAGGTTTAGGTTGGACATTAGGAAAACCTTATACCAGGATAAGCACTGGTATAAATTGCTGAGGGAGGTTGTGGAATCTCCATCATTGGAGATTTTTAAGAGCAGGTTAGACAAACACCTGTTAGGGATGGTCTAGATAATACTCTGTCCTGTCATGAGTGCAGGGGACTGGACTAGATGACCTCTTGAGGTCCCTTCCAGTCCTATGATTCTATGATTTAGCCCTCCACTTCCAGGTATACTGACCGGCTCCTTTCTTCTTGGCTCATTACATTTTTTGCTTTATAGTCTTTTGGTTTGTTTTCCTGGCATTTGTGTGTGTGAGTGCACAACAGCATCATAGAAATAGAAATGGAAAAACCTCTCTCTCTCTCAAAACACAAACAAAAAAACAAAAAAACAGCTTCTAAAGTTTGGCCTGGATTTAAACTTCACTATCAGTTCTGTGGCTCATTTTTATTAAATAGCAGCACCAAACTGAAGCTGAAATTGCAGTTTGACACTATCCAAGTAAGTGCCACAGAGAGCGGTACATCTGATTTTGATAACTGTAATAATGTTCAATATTTGTTTTCATAATGAAGGAGAGAAGCCATGCAGCATTACTGGTGAGAGGAGTATTGACAGTGAGAAGGCCACAGAATCCATATAGTTCAAAGACAGACTAAGTCTAAGGCCTCAATCCTGGAAGTCCTTATGCACATGAGTAACCATGCACATAAGTAGTTGCATTCAACTCCACAGGGCTGCTTACACAAGTCCCTAAGCTTTTGCGGGATTGGGGCCAGGGCTGGCGCGCCCACTAGGCGACCCTAGGCAGTCGCCTAGGGTGCCAAGATTTGGGGGGGGGGGGTGGGCAGCTGCCTCCCGGCTCCCTGCTCAGTGGCTGAGCTGCTGAGCGGGGAGACAAGGGGCGGCTTGCTGCGGCTGCCCCTTGTCTCCCCGCTGAGCGGGGAGCCAGAGGGCAGCCGTGGTGAGCCCCCTGCCTTGCTGCCCCCCCTCAGCGCCTGAGCGGCGAGCCGGGGGGCAGCCGCGGTGACCCACCCCCCGGCTCCCCGCTCAGCTCCCCCGTGGGTGGTGGGGGGGGGGGAGGCTGAGCTCTCGCGGGCAGTGGAGCTGGCTGGGGGAGGCGGCATGGGGGTGCGGTGTAGGGCTGGTGCAAGGAAGTTTCGCCTAGGATGCAAAACTTCCTTGCACCGGCCCTGATTGGGGCCTGAGTAGTCATGAACAGGCTGTATAACAGGGAATATAATTCTGTATTCTCTCCCCCGCCCAGCATTTCCCCATTGGGAACATGATCTCATTTTAGCCATGTGCATGGGGTTTGAAATGAATCCAGCTGTATACAACCACAAAATTCCATTATTTGGTATTTCCATTTCCTTAAAAAAGTCTATTTGTTTTATCTGCATTTAATCTCAGTTTGAAGTTGGGGCTGACAGGTTGCTGAACTGTGAATTCTGATTGGCTTCATCCTCAGAATGCTATGAACTTGCTAGACAAAAGGGAGGTAAGTAATCTCATGGTAATGAATATTCACTGCCACACAACCTGGGAGTGCTGGCTCAGGGCATGACCTTGGTTTAACCAGCAGGTTTTCCAAAATACGTAAATACGAGGCTTTTTCATGTTTAACAGGCACACATTTAAGAAAAGCAATAAGAAACATGGCTTGTTAAACTATATTGTTTATGCTGTACTGAATCGAATAGTATAAGACCAAAGCACTGACCGACTGTAAATTGCTGCAAACACTCTCTAGACTTGGAGGTGATTTGTCAGATGCTGTAAATGCAAGTCTTCTCAGTCAGTACATAAACCACCTCTATAAAGCATGACTGCAAGTAACTTCAACTGCAGAGCACCACGCCATATGGGTTTTTATTAAAATATGAGACACAGTGCTAAACTTGGCTATTGTTGACGCCTATCATTTCATTATAAAGAGACACGGTATATTTGATTTCCCTAGATGGATCCAATCTGCCTCTGTCTTATGGTTATTGCTTTCTCGGTATCATATCCACCACATTTCACCTAGGGTTTAATTATCTTTCTTGTATCCTCTCCCTCTCTCCAGATACATATTTATTGTGTGTTTTGAATTGTTTTGTATGGATTGCAAAACATCTTGCTGAGGATACATTTATTGAAATATGGTATTTAAGAGCTGATTATAGTGTAGATTATATTTTCCTTTGTAAAAAATGCACCAGCGTATTTTTAAAAAGTCTAATTTTGGCAGACAGAAATCCTTTCCAGCCATACTGAGCATCAAACTGTGTACCCATGTGGGTTTTGAAGAGGTGGTGGGTGGTGATATGAAAGTTTGCGTCCTTGACTTAGTATTTTTTACTATAACAGGAAAAATGTAGATGCAGAATAATGGTAAAATATAAATAATAGCTTATGTGATGACATTATTTTGAACTGCTTAACAAGGAAAATGTAAGGGGAAGGAAATATCAAGTTCTGTAAAAGGATTAAAAATATTGGGGCAGATTCTGAGCAGGTGTAAATCTGCATTATTCAATTGACTTTGACAGAACTACAGAGATTTACCCCAGAGGATCTGGCCCATTATAATAATTATTATTTGTTTTCAGATTTCATTTTCTGTTCTTCATTCCTTCACATAGCACAGAAATTATTCTTCATATGGAATGGTCCTCCCCATGTTGGCAGGTTTGGTAGAAAATGAGCAGAGTAGAAAGGCAGCATACAAATAGCCTGTCTACCAACCCCTACAGCTGTTCCATACGTAATAATCAAGGCATATGGCACATACCAGACCACTACCCCACTGTGTGGGGAGCAGCACTAGGATCTCGTTCATTAGGCAGATTTCTTCAGAAGTTGCTTCTTTGCCTTTTTTTCAAATAAGTACGGAATCTCTCCGTATCCTGCCCAGACTCCATAAAGTAATTCCAGATCTTCCACTTCATCATGCATATCTGGAATAGCAAAATATTGTTATGTACTTGGAGCACAGAGCAAGGACTTAGCAAACCGAAGGCAGGACCGAGGCAAGAATGAAACCTATTTTCATCACCATTTTAGTCTTTTAGTCACACAGCAAAATATTTGTTTTGTCTATTTTGCAAGAATCACACAAAAGGGATTAACAAATAAACAAATACATTTGTACTCTATTAAAGACTAAATTACTATTCAAATATATTCAATAGTTTTGAAAATATAAAAATGAATAGAATTCACCATTTTAAAATATAATCCATCATCTTTCAATGGCTGGTGTGAACCAAGACCACAACCTTTTGAATGTCCATGTAATAATGGAATAGTTCAACATGTACTTCCTTATGTACTGCTAAATCTTAGGCATATCATGGTTCCCAGCATGATCAAGTAGTTAGTGCACAGGACTAGCCCTCAGGACCCCTAGGTTGTGCCCAACTCTGCTATGGTTTAAGGGTTAATTAAATGTCGTCCCATGGCTAAGTGAAAACATTAAGGTTTCTTTTTATGAATTAAGATTTACATTTTTAATGATCACACATGATGTAAACCTTTTATTGAATTAACCTAACCATTAAGAAAAAAGTGCAAGTAACAAAATCAGCTTTTGTTTCTTAACTCCTTTGACAGAGAGGTTGATTGGCTCCATCCTAAATACATTTAGATGTTATACAAAGTACCAGATTCTGATAACTTTACCGAGTTGAGTCATGCTTTACTCTACAAGCAGTCCTATTGGGCTTGATTTTCATTTACCTTAAGGTTACTTTATATTTCTATGGCAATGTAAAGGTGCCTGAATGTGGGCATGAATGTAATGAAGATCCTCTCACACTGCCAGAGTAGCGCAAAACAGACTTTGAAGTCAATGGACCTGATCCTCAGTTAAACAATCTGACCACTCATAGACTAAGTAATACTAAAGTGATTAGAATCCAGCCCAAAGCAAATGTAAAGTAAACACTGAAGACAAAACACAAAAAACCTCCCCCTAAAACTTTTTGAGCCAAATTATGCCCCGCCTTTCACCTCTTAGAATCACTTTAAAGTCAGTGGCATTTCAAGGGTTAAGTCAGGGTAGCATGTGGTCTTTTGCCTGGATTTCAATTATTATTTTGAGAATTCTCCTCCTCCTCTTTATTTTTTAGTAGTAAATAGGAAGTTTGTTGCTTGGAGCAGGAAGGTTGTTTTGAAATTAATTCACTAATTTAAGATCACATATGCATAAGGGGTTGTATTAGGTATATCAGTGTTTAGCCTGATCCAGCTTGAGGGAGTGGAACAAGAGAGCAGACATATGCATCTGGTGGGCTGTGTTTGCTGAAATCAAACAGCCTGCTCTGTGCTCATGTGTTTTCTGACATAATATTGGTAGTTACGGCTATTGGACTCAGTGCGACAACCACTAATGCCTTTCTTGATCCTGACATTTTTTCTTGCATATGAATGATTTGTGGAGGGCCAGAGGGTATCTCAAGTGTTGGAAATTGCAGATATGAATGAGACAGTGGTAACAAAGAGTACTGGACATCTGGGGCCAGAAACTCCCCTGGAGTAAATCAGAATGGTTCCATTGAAGATTTTCTGATTTATCCCAGTTGAAGCTCTATCCCTTTAAGTATAGTTAGTGTATTGCCATTGTGCTTTAACTTTTACCAGTCAGCTCAGAAATTAATTAAAACCCCACATTAATTTTGCATCAGCTTTATGGGACCTAGAAGTAATTCCTTTGCACTTATAGTTTTGCCATTGACTTCAGCGGGGCCAGCATTTCATAGGGCTTTATACACCGTGAACTCATGTGGGCTCAATTAAGTGAGAACGTGCAGGATACATGTAACCAGAACCAGATGTTACTGGGACCAAAAGCCCTGATACTCACACAACACATACGGGATAAGGCAGCCAGATGGAAGCTACTCTTGAGATTGTCTAGATACTTGTCTCTCTCTCAGAACTAGGATTTACTACAGCTGTTTAACAAGTACAGATTAAGTGCACCAAACAGTTAACAGCCATGAGGTTGGAAGTCATTTGGCAACAGCAGACCTTCCTCATACATCATGGGCTCAGCTTTGTGCCTGATGCTGAAGAATCTTGTATGTTGCCATTGCATGCATGTTAAAGATCATACAGCAACTGATGGTCACTGAGTTTGACCCAGATAATGTTCCTGAGGTATTAGACTACCACCAATCAAGTCTATTGGCTCTCAGATATAGCAAAACCAGCAGTGTCATTACGGTAATGATTGACTATGGCTAGAGTCTATATATACTGCACCTATTTAGAAGTCTGAAAGGTTTTATTCCAAATTTTAAATTTCATAGACCATGGCCACAGGATTCATTAAGGTAACAGAATCGTTCAAATATGGGTAGGACAGAGGATAGGTAGTGTTATGTTTCATTGGTTGTGGCTGGGAAGATGCAAATGTTCTTAATCTGGACCTATTTCATGCATTATATTTTGGTTTAAAGTACTGGCCAAACTAGACAATCAGGGAGGTGCTCAGTCCGTGGAAATGAAATTATGTTCCTGATGTTATTTCTGTGCAGTGCTCAATTAATTATCCTTTTGAACAATAGCTGATTCAATACAGCCAGTTCACAATGTCTTTGCCCACTTGGATCTACCCCTTGTAACACTGACTTTAGATAAGAGCCAATTCCAAATACTCACCTTTGTCTGTGTTAAGGAAAATGTGGTTTTGGTTTGACATTTAATACAGAACAGATCGTCATACCTCTTGCTTCCTTTCCTTGATAACATATTCTTAGCTAACTTACTCCCTACAACATAGATAATTTGGAACCAGTCTCATTATTACTGGCCACGGAGACTCCACGGCTTTGGAGTCTTTTCTGCATACAGGCCTAAAAGAACTATTTGACCTCAACTACAATTTTTGTTCATTTTAACCAATTTTAACAAAAAAATCTGATGGTCTGTGATGCTTTCATTCTCGCCCAGGAGTCAGTTACAGATTTGTGAAGAAATAAAATAAAAATGACCAGATACCTTTGCCTCCTATGACCTCATACCAACATACAGCATTTTTCAGTGGGAGACTGGGGGGCTCTAGCATGCCATTCGTCAGACAAGAAATCCTATGCATTCTTATATAGTGCTCCTTTCATTTATAATTGAGCCACAGTCTTTAATGGCACTCAGACAACAACAGCTATATTTATTGTCTCAGTTGACTGACAAATTGGCACTATGTAACATTTACTGTAGTTTTACAGCAGAACACTACAGGTATTGTGCAGAGAACTAGCTTTATGCAGAGGAACTGCATCCTAAGTGAATTGGTGCTTCATCAGTTACAACAAAAGAGATGGCCAGACATGGCAAATTATATGTAATTTGTTTGATGGACAAAGAAAAGTTAGATTGTTAGGCTTGGCCTGGGAACATAAAGTCCACATGCCAAATGTTATGAGAGGCACGTACTGAACTTAGCGAAGGGCACTTAGATTGGCTTTTATTAAAAAAAAAAAACAGGTCAGCAAGAAAGAATATGGTGGCTTTCCATAGAGTGATATGAAGAATTTTTGGAATGAGACGAAGTGAAAGTACAATGAATTACAGGTACAGAAGAAATACACAGGACTAGAAGGATCACAAAAAACAATGCTACTAAAGATGATGTTAGCAGTACAGCTGGTCGGTACTTTATTTGACTGGGTTTTTTGGCTCAAAATTCTGATTAATTGAAATGAAACTGTTTGTGAAACAGGCCCAGTTCTGAGGAATCTCCCATCCCAATTTTTATTTTTTGAAAAAATACCCTTGTTTCAACATTGTCAAAATGAAAAAGCTGTGGGTATTTGATAGGGAATGACTTTGTGTTGAAATTTTAGTAAATTTAGAGAAACAAAGGTTTAAAAAAGAAAAAAAAGGTTGAAACTGAAATGAAACATGTCAGAATTATCCAAACAAAACTGTTCAATTGACTCAAATCAATTTTGTTTGTGACTGTCCAGTTTGCAAAACCTTGAGATTTCATCTTTTTCTTCAGATTTGGGACAGGAAATTTTTTTCAAATCTTGAAAATTCTTGCAGGACAGGAAAACTCTCCCACCCAGCCCTACTTAGCAGCGCATTATGAAAACAAAGCTGAGCATCAACAACAACAACAAAATCCTAAAAACCTACCTAAAAGTTATGGCAAAATTTGTTCCACCTTCTGGATTTATTGTGTGTTCGGTTGTTGTCTGTCTGTTCACAGCCTAGTTCTGCAACTCTTCCTCACATTGAGTAACATTTGTTAACTGAAACCAGTAGGAAAAGTTGCATGAGTAAGTGTTACTCAAATAGTGGAGAATCAGATCTTTCGATTCTAAGCTTTTTGCATACGGACCAAACATTCTTTTGACGTTTGTTCTGAACATGCTTAAAACTAATAACATTAAAAAAAATGAGTAATAGAATAAAACTATTTCAGATGGTTGCTGCCATACTTTAAATCACTCTATGTTCAAAGATAGATTCCATTCAAAAAGCTCAGACCTGACTTGGTCTGAATCTCATTTACATGAAAGTCACTGGAGATAATTTTGTCAATACAAAGTGGCCTTAATGTGGATACTGTGAGAATGTTTTAAAGTGGCCTTAGTGTTAATGAGAATTGGGGCATTACTGAAAAGAAGTACTATAATAAACCTACTTCCCCCAACTAAGATGATTGCCATGATGCTCATCAATATCCACAAGAACTGCATTCCTGTTGGCTGGGGAACACAATGAACAGAATTTAGAGGCACAGCTGAAATGTTAAATTGCTTAGCCAGTTGGGTCATTCAGTCTATTCACATAACTGGTTGAATGGAGGAGCAGAGATGTTACATATGAGATTTCAAGCACACTTGATACAAAGGATGTATTTTGGGTGATATCTACTCAATTCATAGATTCCAAGGCCAGAAGGGACCATTGTGATAATCTTATCTGACCTCTTGTATAACACAGGCCATAGAACTTCCCCCAAATAATTCCTAGAGAAAAAAACATCCGATCTTGATTTTAAAATGGTCAGTGATGGAGAATCCACCATCACCCTAGGTAAATTGTTCCAGAGGTTAATTAGTACTGCTAAAAATGTATGCCTTATTTCCAGTCTGAATTTGTCTAGCTTCAACTTCGAGCCATTGCACCATGTTACACCTTTCTTTGTTAGATGGAAGAGCCCATTATTAAATATATGTTCCCTGTGTAGGTACTTATAGACCAGGGATAGGGAACTTTTGGCATGCGGCCTGTCCGGGAAATCTGCTGGTGGGCCGGGACGGTTTGTTTACCTACAGCATCCACAGGTTCGGCTGATCGCAGCTCCCACTGGCCGCAGCTCACTGTTCCAGGCCAATGGGGGCTGCGGGAAGCAGTGTGGGCCGAGGGATGTGCTGTTCGTCGCTTCTCACAGCCCCCATTGGCCTGGAACAGTGAACCGTGGCCAGTGGGAGCTGTGATTAGCCGAACTTGTGGACGCTGCATGTAAACAAACCGTCCCGGCCCGTCAGCAGATTTCCCTGACAAGCCACATGCCAAAGGTTGCCGATACCTGTTATAGACTTTGATCAAGTCACCATAACCTTCTCTTTGTTAAGCTAAATAGATTCAGATCATTGAGTCCAGTGCTTAATTTGTACCAGGGCTTGCCAGGACTGAGCCCCGGCACCTCAAAGTTTGGCAGTTCATACCCCCAGCACCTCTGGGCTTGCTGCATCAGTTGTAAAGGTAAAACAATTGCTTCAGCCCCAGCACCTAATTGCTTGAGCCCTGGCACCTGCTTGAGTCTATCACTGTAAAGCATGTTTTCTAATCCTTTCATCATTCTAATGGCTCTTCTCTCAACCCTGTCCAATTTATCAACATCTTCTTGAATTGTGGACACCAGAACTGGATACGGTATTCCAGCAGCGGTCACGCCAGTGCCAAATATAGAGGTAAAATAACTTATTTTCTCCTACTTGAGAAATTCTCCTGTTTATATATCCGTGGTTTGAATTAGCCCATTTGACCACAGCGTCACACTGGGAGCTCATGTTCAGCTGACTATCCTCCCCACCCCCAAATCTTTTCCAGAGTCACTGCTTCAGAGGATAGAATCCCCTCATCCTGTAAGTGTGGCCTACATTCTTTGTTCCTATATATATTCTTTAGATTTAGCTGTATTAAAATGCGTATTGTTTCCTTGAGCCAAGTTTACCAAGTGATCCAGATTGCTCTGTATCAGTGATTCATCCTCTTCATTATTTACCACTCCCCCAATTTCAGTGTCATCTGCATTCTTTATCAGTGAAGATTTTATGTTTTTTTCCAGATCACTAATAAAATGTTGAATAGCGTAGGGCCAAGACCCGATCTCTGTGGGACCCCTCTAGAAACACACTCGTTTGATGATGATTCCCCATTTACAGTTACATTTTCTGACCTATCAGTTAGCTTTTAATCTTTTAATCTATAATGTGTGCCATGTTAATTTTATATCATTCTAGTCTTTCAATCAAAATGTCAAATGCCTTACAGAAGTCTAAGTCTATTTCATCAGCATTATTACCTTTATCAACCAAACTTGTAATCTCATCAAAAAAAGATATCAAGTTAGTGTGACAGGATCTATTTTCTATAAACCCATGTTGATAGGCATTCATTATATTGCACTCTTAATTCTTTATTAATCGAGTCCTGTATCAGCCACTCCATTATCTTGCCTGTAATCAATGTCAGACTGACAGGACTATAATTACCCAGGTCATCCTGTTTACCCTTTTGATATATTGGCACAACATTAGCTTTCTAAAATCTTCTGCTTATTTGATACTGTCAAAGTACACCACAGACTACACCATACAACTTTCCTTAGCACAGGATGGGACCTGCCATTAGCCGGTGTAGTGATGTGAAGTTTGAAGCGTAGATTTTTTTCTACTGAGGTTCACAGACAGCAACACAAATTAATATACTAATACAATGCCACTAAGAGGACAGGTTTGCCTTAGGGAACATATGTTCAAGAATGTAAGCTAGGATCTAGCAGCTGTGGTTGAAGCCAATGCAGATTTGAAAAATATGGATCAGTGACTTTCCAATTCTAGGTAGCATATGAGGCATGTTTTTAGATAACTGGATCCAGGAGTCATGAGAGAATACACAAAATGAACTCAGGAGCATTGGGGATTCTGGATTGAGGAGCAGAGCAGATAAGAAACTGGGACAAGTGGATTGAAGGGTAAAATGCAGAATATACCAATGACTCACTCGATTTCAGTACTGTGATGGCACAAATTTGTTAGGGAGAATATCAACAAGAATGACAATTTTTTTAGATTAGGGTTCAATTAGATAGGGCTTGACAGCATTTAAGTATGTATCTGTTCTGAAATACAACAGTCTGTCACACCAAGTTAGTAAGATTTCTGAGGTATTACCAAGATTAGCAGAGTTTTCAATGTTGCAATTTATTAGTTTTATACCTTATTGGTGCCTGGAGAGCCCAGTAATGCAGTACCCAGGGGCTAGCTTGGATTCTTGCACTTTTTAAAATAAAATTATGGTGTTTTCTTGCTTTAGACCTGCTGAGAAAACATTCTCAATATGACCCAGTGCAGTGCTGCTTGAGTGAGTCTTCAGAAAGATGGATAGAAACAGTACATCTGAGAAGCATGACCTGCCATCGTTCATCTCACTAGAACAGTCACACTAAGATCTAATGGTGATGAACTATTTCACTGCTGATAATTTTAGCAAAAACATCCATCTGTTCTGGGACAGGAGAAGGAGTTTAAGACTGTGAGTGGAACATAATCATAAAGGCCCAGATACACAAAGGGACTTAAGCACTGCCATGCTTAGTGTCATAATGCCTAACTTTTAGGCACCTAGAAAATCACGGGAACAACTAAACCCGAGTGAGGCACCTAGACTCCCATGAATGGGGAGAGGTAGGCACTAAGAATGCACTTCTACTGGATCGGGCCCTTCAGACAAGATAAACTAGGAGAAGATAGATGTTTGTCTGCCTATCTTGCCTGTGGGGCTTGATCCAGTAGGCGTACTAAGAAACTGCCTACCAGATCAGATCCCATTCAAAATCTGGGCTAGTGGTGGTGTCTACATTACAACTTTTAGCCCAGAGACTAGTGCATTCACCAGAGACACAGAAGACTTAGGTTCAATTCCCCACTCTGCCAAGGCGTGGGAACAGATTAGAAAAGGATTCTCTCATCTCTCAAGAGAGTGCTCGAACCACAGAGCTATGGGACATTCTGATTTGGGTCTCTCTCAATCTCTCCCATGGAACAATAGGTAAAGACTTATTGAAGCCGGGGGACTGGATCCTGGGTCACCCTGGTGGGTATTCTAACCACCCAGCTACAGAATCATTCCCACTCTCTCTTTGGCCCAATGATTCTCTAAGTATTTATCCACCATGATACAGCTTCAGCAGGAGAGACCCACATCAGAATATCCCACAGCTCAGTGCTTAGAGCACTGTCTTGAGAAGTGTCAGAGACCCCTGTTCAGATCCTCTCCCCTCAGGCTGAAGGGATAATTGAACCTGGCTCTCCCACATCTGAGGTGAGTGGGCTAACCACTGGGCTAATAGTTATAAGATGAGCACCACCCCCGGCAGGATTTTAAATGGGACCCGATCTGGTAGGCGGCTTCTGGGCATGCCTGCTGGATCAGGCCCCACAGGAAAGAGAGGCAGATGAATACCTATCTTCCCCCTATTTGTGGATTGCTCTTGGGCTTAGTAGGGAGATAAGTGTCCAGATGCTAGAGTGAGACAACAGTGCGCATGCCCAGAGGCAGAAACCTAGGGCATGTCTACACTACAAACTTAAGTTGACTTAAATTAAGTTGACACCCAGCTACCACTGTAATTAAGTCAGTAGTGTGTGTCCACACCACACTCCTTGTGTCAGTGGAGCAAATCCTCACTAGCAGCGCTTGCGTTAACATTGAGGGCAGTGCACTGTGGGAAGCCATCCCACAGTGCAACTTGTTGCAGGGGATTTAGGGGAGGTCTTGTAATGCCTCATGGGATTGAAACATTTTCACTGTGGGAACTGGGAACATGGCTTCAATGACCCATGATGCAGTTTTCTCACCTCCTCCCCTGATCTTAACTGCGACCCATAATATTTCATGCCTTATTTCAAGAGACTGGCATAGCCGCAAGTACGCCATCGCCTGAGAAGCACGGACCCCGCTCAGCTGTGCACTATTGGTGTGAGCATTACAAACACCACACACCTTATCCTGCTGTATTTCCAGAGCCATGAGTGGAGCTGCCACGCATAACATATCAGTGTCCTTCAAACAGCCCTGCTGGAAGCCATAGAATGAAACAATTCCTGGTTGCTGCTGGCAGTCGTGCAGCAGCTGAACATGGTGGAGCACCATTTCTGGTCCCAAGAAACAAGCACCTACTGGGGGGAATCACATTGTTATGCAGTTATGGGATGATGTTCAGTGGCTGCAGAACTTTCAGATGCGTAAGGCCACTTTCCAGGAACTGTGTGTGGAGCTCTCCCCAGCCCTGCAGCACAGCGACACTAAAATGAGACCTGCTCTGACAGTGGAGAAGTGAGCGGCGATTGCCCTGTGGAACCTTGCAATGCCAGATTGTGACCGGTCAGTGGGGAATCAATTTGGAGTTGGTAAATCCACCATAGGGGCTGCTGTGATCCAAGTATGCAGGGCCATTAATTGCCTTTTGCTAAGAAGGGTTGTCACTCTGGGCGAGGTGCAGGACATAGTGGATGGTTTTCCCACATTGGGGTTCCCTAACTGCAGTGGGTCGATAGATGGCATGCATATTCCCATTTTGGCACCAGACCACCTTGCCAAAGAGTACAGAAAGGGATACTTTTCAATGGTGTTGCAAGCACTGGTGGGTCACCGGGGGCGTTTTACCAATGTCAGTGTGGGATGGTCAAGGCAGGTGCATGACGCCTGAATCTTTAAGAACACAGGTCTGTTCAGAAAGCTGCAAGCAGGGACTTTCTTTCCAGAATGCAAAATAACCACTGGTGATGCTGAAATGACAATAGTGATCCTGGGAGACCCAGCCTACCACTTCTTCCCACGGCTCATGAAACTGTCACAAGACACCTGGACAGCAGCAAGGAATGGTTCAACAGTATGCTCAGCAAGTGCAGAATGGTAGTTAAATGTGCCTTTGGTTGTTTAAAGTGTTGCTGGTGCAGTTGGCTCACTAGGTTATCCCTCAGTGAAAGCAATAGCCCCATCGTTATCACTGCCTGCTGTGTGCTCCATGAGATCTGTGAGGGAAAGAGTGAGACGTTTCCAAAAGGGGTGATAGACTATCTGCTAATTTTGAGCAGCCAGATACAAGCACTATAAGAAGAGCTCAGCATGGAGCACTGAGTCTCAGAGAGGCTTTGAAAACCCAGTTTAGTAATGACCCACAGTAATGTGCACTGCTTCTTGATTTGTGCCTCCCCATACTGTGAACCTTACTGTGCCTGCTGGGTTTCTGTCTCCAGCAAATCTCCTCAGTTTCCCTGTACCTCTCCTTTCCGCTCCTTTCCCCACTGTGAAGTAATAACGATTATTTCATTCTCAGGACCTGGACTTTTATTGCACAAACATATTGGAAATGAAAGATCAGGAAAATAATGTAACCTTGGACAGTCATTAGAATAAAATCTGGAGAGGAAAACACAGTGATCTTGTCTTTTAACTACAGTGGCCTTGCTTGTCAAAGATCCTCGTATGTGCACCTTTTATGGTTAGAATCCTCCCCTGGTGTTGAGTGGAAGGGATATAGCTCCTCTCCCACTCTCCACCCCCCTCGTAGAACATATGGGTGAAGGGGAGGGAGAATACAGCAATGTTGGAATGCCGTTCTGCAGGGGCTGCAGAGGGAGTCAAGCCTCAAGATGTTTCTCCTGAAGGTCAACCAGTCGCCTCAATATGTCTGTTTGTTCCTTTAGAATCCCCAGCATCTCCTTCTTGTGCCATGCTCATGCTCCTGGGCTGCTCTCATGCTCACAATGTCCATGTCCCGTTTTTCAGAGAGAGAAGTCCTCCATGCTCTCTGCTCAGTGTCCACTGCCCCAGAAGCATTCATAATCTCATTAAACTTGTCATGACATGTTCTCTTTCACCTTCTTCTAATCTGGGACAGCCTCTCTGCTGGTGTGGAGGATGAGCTGTAAGACATGGAAAGCACAAAGCAATCATTGTCATTGCATACCCAGAGTTTAGTGCACAGTTGATGTATAAAAATCACTCCCCTTATTCCACTGAAGTATAAGGCAGAACATTTTCATTTACACAAGGTATTCACTGAACTAGTTTGCTGTACCAGGCATGGTGAGTGTGGTCCAGGGACATGGGCACCAGACTGTCTGCAGCATTGGGTGGGCAACTTGTGGTGGGAGCACAGGTGTGCAGGGGGCCAGTGATAGCTGCCCTTGTAACATGGACATTGTGTGGCGATCAGGGACCATTGCTGACCCTTCCAAACTGCAAGCCTTTGCAGAGGTGGTGCAGGGGGTGGCTTGTGGCGGCAGGAATGCACAAAAAAATTTCCCTTCCCCCAAACCCGCCCTTCCCCCTGTTCCACTGCTACTAGCCATAGCCCAAGGCTTGCAGCTTCTAAGTCCAACGCTGAGCCCTGCCATCCAAACCACCAGCATGTCTGGGAAACCATGAAGGAGCAGTAAAGTACAATGAGGGTGGGATCACGTCCACTATTGTTTGCAGTCTGAGCAATCGAAATGAAAAATTGCCACCATCTCCTCTAGGTGACCCTAGCTGATATCACTCTCCTGAGGGTAACAGAGGAGGCCAGGGAACAGATACTGCAAGCGTCTGGGTACAGACTGGGTCCTGACGCTGCTGCTCTGTGCTGCGATGATGCCAGAAGAATTAACACTGGAGTGGCTTGGGAAAGTGTCTACCGTGGTGGAAGAAATAAGGTAGCCCTCCCCAGAAACCTTTTGCAATGGATTGCAGATTACATCCAGGAAAGTTTCCTGGAGATCTCTGTGGAGGATTCCTGGGACTTCCCCCTGCACATAAACAATATTTTCCATGGAGCTCCCTCTTCCAAGCTGGTGCGGCCACTCGGAAGCAGCCACTGTACCTCATCCTTTAAAAAAATTAAACATGTAGTGTAAGAACATGTGACTCCAAACTATTAATTGGAATTGCATACTCACCAGAGGTGCCTTCTTTGGTACCATGCTCTGCCCCAGTGCTGTTCTGCAACTGTCTGGACTGCTCTGGGGTCTCAAACAGCTCCTGGCTCTCTGGGAGAATGGATCTCCCACTTGCCTGTCTCCCATTCTCATCTTCCTCATCCTCATGCAAGACCTACTCCTCAGTGTTGCCCAAGGTAGCCTGGGACTCTGACTCCTCAGAGATATCCACGCTGCTCTTGGGGGTTGTTGAGAATTGCATGCAGCTCATTATAAAAGCAGTGTGTCTGCAGTGCAGAACAAGAATGACTGTTCTCTTCTCTTGTCTTCTGGTGTGCCTGCCAAAGCTCTTTGATTTTCATGCAGGACTAGGGTGTGTCCCTGGTGAAGCCCTGGTGTCCCATGTCCCATGTGTTTTTTTTGTAGATGTCTATGTTTCTATGGCTGGATCGGAATTGTGCCTGCTCTGAATCTTCTCCCCACAGACCAATGAGAGCCACCACTTCCTGTGTACTCCAAGCTGGAACTAGGGTGACCAGATGTCTCAATTTTATAGGGACAGTCCCAATATTTGGAGCTTTTTCTTATATAGGCTCCTATTACACCCCCCCCCCCCCCGCCCCATCCCAATTTTTCACACTTGCTATCTGGTCAGCCTAGCTGGAACACATTTGTGATGTTGAGTTGCTTTGATCAGCTGTGCTGGCAAGCTCTCCATGCTGAACAAACAGGAAATGGGAATTCAAAAGCTTCTGGTGCTTTAACAGTGGAGGGGCTGTTTCCTGTGTATCTTGCTGCTGAGCAACAGAGTTGAAAACATTCACCAGAGTGGTCACGGCAGAGCATTGTGAGACTCTTCCTGGAGGCCAGTAAAGTCAATATAAGCAATGCGCTGTCTACACTGCCTCTTCATTGACCTAACAACATTGATTTAACCGCTATACCTCTTGCGGAGGTGGAGTAATTAAGCTGACATGGCAGGAGAGTTATGCTCATGGAATGGACATGGTAGTGTAGACTCAGACATTATTAAGTCGACGTAAGCTACCTTATGTTAACCTAACTGTGTGAGACCAGGCCTTGGGCACATAGGAAATTTTAACAATGAAAATGTAGGCATTGAGTGAGTTTAAGCTCCTACAGGGTTAGGCAGCAAGCTGATAGAGAGTTTTGTGAATCACAATGGAGCCTGACGTAGGCACCTAAGACTGGGTAACTTTGTGGATGTGGGCCAGTATGATTAAATTTTCCCTATTGCCTGACCCTTGGCAGGGCTACCCTATACTTAAGAGTGCTTAAAATGTTCCTCCTTCAAACACACTTTTTCAGGAAAGCCTTTAGTGATGATGGATAGAATTTTCAAAAGCATCTAAATGATTTAGGAGCCTAAGTCTCAATGACTTTTAATGGGAATTAGGTGCTTTTGAAAATCACACCCTATGTGATTTAGGTACCTCGGTCCCATTGAAAGTCAGAGACTTAGACTCCTAAATCATCTAGAAGCTTTTGAAAATTGAAAATCAATGGGACTTAGCTGCCTGCCTAACTCACTTAAGCACTTCTGAAAATTCCATCCTTAGACTCTTAAAATGCGTAGGTGCTTTTAAAAAAAAGTTACCTGGTCTCTACTAGCATCAGCAGACATTGTCTTATATGTGTGCTGTGTATTGTTTGCATCCAAATTAGACTGTGAGCTCTTTCAGGCAGGAACCTTGCCTTGTTATATACATGTACCATACCAAGCAAATTGTCAGTACTGAACAAATAGGTAGTGATAATTATTAGTAACAGTGAAAGAGGGATGATACCCAAGTGTCCAAAATACAGGTGGTCTGCATTCTACTCCCAGGGCTTCTTCTAATTTCTGTTTTCACAACCGTTATTCTCAGACATCCATATCCTGCTTCTTTTGAATTGTAGTGAATGGCCTAGTGGCTAATGCACTAAATACAGGGCTGAATGAAGATCACCTCCACCTACAGCAGCCGTCCCTTTGAATAAAAACCCTCTTTCTCATTATGGCCCAAAATATGGCCTCATCAAGCTTTTGAAATTTTAGCCCCTTGCGTGACTGCTAAAACCTTTGAAAATGAAGCACGTTTTTACGAATATGCATTGCACATAACCCATTTGCCCACCCATTAGTCACATTTTAAAGTCTGAGTTTTACTAAAGAGTTCATTTATTTTTTTACTTTTTGGACCTTGGATTTTACTTGTTAGAATGACTTTCCTACTCTGTGCAGAATCCTCCATCAGGTAGTAACAGTATGCCAGTCTAACCCCCGTAGACAAGTTTATAGCAACCAACAATGCACTGAGTGTCCTGGAACAGATGTAAATAAAAGGCTGCAGAGCAATCCCAACCTCAAGACAATTGACCTTGCTAGCTTAGATTCTAACTGACTGCATCCCACAGGCGCTCGCTAGCCTGTATACACCTTGCTGGTTGTACCATAGGCAATGCCCAGCAATTCTTTCCTTTATCATCATTCATAAAAGTGCTTTGTACAAAAGTAATTGGCCATATTAGCAAACTCACCCACAATTTACAGTGTTTCAGATCTACTCCTTATTAGCTACTCATTTTATTTTGATGGGCACATCAAAAGTGTCTGTGTGTGTGTGTGACATGTTTGTATGTTGCACTGAATGTTATAGTCTTATGTACACACATGTATTTAATGCATTTGAAGGAAAGCTTTGTACATAAAGATACACAAAATACTTGCACATGCGTTGATATATATTTATAGATACCCACATACAAGCCTATATATGTGATGTATGCATAGATGAGTGTGCATATAGATATGTATAATATATATGTATTATAAATAGGCAATACATATATATACACACATGCTATTTAGATAAAGATAGATGTTGAAATATGTCTGACTATTCTTAACTAGCTCTTTGTCATGGGTTACAGCACAAACAAATGTGAACACACTTATTCAGCAAAAAAACCTCTGTGTTTTCTCCAGATGCTGCCATCTTTTTTTATCTTCAGACCTTCTGATCTCCCTTGGGAAGGCTTTATGCATGTTCAGTATGCTCACACAACTATTCCTACCAGCACTGTTACCATAGAAACCAACTGATTTTCCCTCGCCTTCCCCTGGCAGGGTTTGGACCTAGTGCCAGACTGCTTTTCTGCAAGTAGTAATATTCTTTCAATATTTAGACAGATCCTTTATAAAAGGCTTTAACCCCGCTGTTTACATTTTCAAGATACAGTATTTTATTTGAGGCTACTATTTTTTCAGGTACGAATGCCAACAAATTGATTCACACACTTAAAGGAGCCAAACAATTCTTCCTTGTGCAGCATTTAGTCTGTGACATTTAACAGGGGATATGCTAGTTCTTATTAATCACAGGCTTCAAATAATATTGTAAATTAAGGTGTTAGGTTTAATGGGTCAATGGGCTGTGGCGCTGCATTTTTATTTCTTTAGTATTCCCTTTTAAAACATTGCCTTGATATTCATAGAAATGACTTTGATTGTGGATAATTACAAACAGAAAAATGTAATTAATTGCTGTATAATTTACAAGTTACTGATTAAAATCATTTGTAGTGCTCAGATTAACAACTTCCATCTATAAATGTTTCGGTATTTTGACTCTGACTACATAGTATATTGATTTTCTAAATGAATCCACACACATTTATTTTTATAGATTTATTTGATAAATATTCTATCTGCGGTGAGTAATTTATTTCAGCTAACAAGATGTGGAGAATATAATTTATCACTAAACCATCTAATATATATTTAATATCTTGGGACCAAAGCAAAGTACTCAAATACCTCTAGGTCATGTGTACAGTACAATACATATATAGCATATCACATTCTTCTTGGTCACTGGTTGCACTATTTGTTCATTCATAAATGTAGAAATAGCTGGAGGTGTAATCATATTCATGTGCTCTCCATTCTCCCTCCACTTCTAAAACAACCTATCTTCGTTGGCTGCAAATATCTCATATATAGATATATACAATATATGGAACAGAAAGGATTAATGTGATTCAAATGTGCATTTTCATCTTACTGAAGAGTCAACACTTGCCTTGCAATCCCTTACAAGAAAAAAAATTGTGTGTAAAATAATTGTGAGGCACTGCCCTTTTGTGCTGATATTACTGTTATCACTGCTTTAGCCATTCAGATTAAAAAGTAATAATAATCATACAAAATGAGACATGAACCACAGTGTGCATTTCCAATGCATATTTCTTGGGAAACAGAAGAGGGAGCAGTTCTTCATTCTCATTGTGGCAGTCAGACTGTTTTTCATTTTCCCTCTTTCTATGCCACTCTTTCCAAATTCAAACCTGCTTTATCATAATCCAGACACTGCTGGGTTTTTTGATGGGGGCGGGGGGGGGGGGGGTGAATTGAAGGGGGCAAGGGACCACCCACTTGGTCCTGGTGTAACAAAGGTGAAATTCTTTCTGGGTTGCCACTCTCCCTAAGGATATAGTTAAATATCAGGACCTTTTGTTCTCTACTGTATATTTTTATTTGTAACAATGCTTTTTTTTTTAACCTGCTTCATCACTTTACAAAGAAGCAGCAGCATTGTGTAGTCAACTGGAGTGAATGTGTACATTAGCCAGGCCTCATTTTATGAGACTTTGCCCCACTGTTGTTCCCACTCAGAGCTGAGCAGAAACCACGCACATCTGAATAACGGGGCCCTTTCTGCCTGTTGTAATCCTGGATTGTTACAGTCTAGAGGCCAGCCATGCTGTCACCATCACAAATTGATTTAACCATCAATTGCAGCGGTCATTAAAGCTGCTAGAAATCCCAGCCAAGCTGCTGAATTGCTGCTGAATGTGAAATGAGTCTCTAAATCCGTTTCCCACCATCTCATATCAAAGCCTATTGTGTGCCTCCAAAGTAAAGGGTCGGAGGTTCGCCTGGAGTTCAACAATGGGCTCAGTCAAAAGATAGAGCCCCATTTGCTGTGGCATTCCCAATTACAGTTTTCTTTCCATACGTTATTGTGCAGTATTTGCATCCAACTAATACTCTGAATTATTGACATACCCCAATGTCAGTGGTGCTATTGAAAGATTTATCCCCCAAATATATGGAATCCTAAGCATCTGGTGGCTACCCCGTAAAGACAATGGAATAATTCCCTAGTTTTCCTCCACGGGTAGTGTTGTAGATGTGAATCTGTTTCTGGAAGACCTTTTCCTTCAAATGTATTGTTCCCTTGTTACTCAGGTACAGCACTTGAATCTACTAGTCTCTTGCTTAGCTCTATAAATACAGAAAACACACTTGTGCTCCTTCCCCCCCGCCCCGCACTGCATCTGCGCAGTGATATTTTCTACCTGAATTTTCTTTTTGTGAACAAGATGTGTACAGTATGCTCTGCAGGATGACACTGCATCCTTTCCATTAGTGGGAAGCATTTATAGGCTGAGCACACACAATTTTTTTTCGTTTGCACCTGCTGCTCTCTCACAAGGTGCAAGAGACACCGAGACACCGACAACAAAAGAAGACTTTGAGGTAAAATATTGTAGTGGTCGTTTTATGCACACAAAGTACAGGAGGAATCATGCAGAGTAAACCCACACACAAAGCCTGTAAAAAAAAAAAAAAAAGGAGAAGGAAAAAAAAGATTCAGTGGATAGGTCATAGGTCCAGATAATTCAGATGTATTAATAATGAAGTGGTAGACAGTTCCAGGTCTGTGTTTGCCTAGACTACATTTACTAGAGACTGAGTGTCTCCAGTAGATCTGTATGGAAATGCTGCTAAGGAGAAGGACTAACTGTTACAGTTGGCCTACAGTTCTCAATGACCCCAAAGGAGGTCATCAGATTCTTGGTTCTGAAAGATCTATTGTTCTACAAACAAAAATATGTGAAAGTTCCTTTAGCTAAAGGTCTGACCCTGCATTGCTTAAGTATTGTGCTTTAGTTGAACTTCTGCATCCCTCTGACCTCTTGACGTTTTTTCATTACCACTGTAAATTTAATGGTGATTTTTTTCCACGTGAAAACTTAATTTTTCTGCGGGTTTAAGTTTTTGGCATGCATGTTCCAAATGCAGCATATGAAAAGTCCATCAATACACACTAACACTTATTCAGATGCAGGAAGAGGTGAACTGAATGTGGAGCTCAATTAAATATAGTCTATTAGCCTGTTGGATGGCATTGCAGTGAATGTGTAAAAATATATAAAAAAGATGACTCAGTGCCCCAATATCCTAGCTGGAGGAATTATTGCCATTATTCTTAATTCTTATGCTAAGGTGTTTTACAGGCCAATGTAAGGACATCAGTGAAGTTACCCCATATTTACAGCAGTGTAAGTGAGATCAGAATTTGGTCCAAGTGTTATACCAATAAAATAAAAACCAGCAGGATCTTTTTAAAGGGGGTAAGACAGAATGTCACATTTATTGTGAATACAAAAAGAATCATAGTAAGCAGTCAGTTATAGCTATAACATTTCATTCAGTTTCACATTCATTCACACACACACAGGTTCTGCATAGATGTCATAGCTACCAGCCTAAAAGTTGCTCATGCCAAGTTACTGACCAGGTAACCTGGGCATGAGGGTGGAGCCGAGTCCTTGTCAGATTCATCTGATGCTCCTGGAGGTTGGCAGCAGAACCAGAGACTCCAAGTCCTCAGTTTTTAGAGGCCATTCTTATAGGAATTATTTCCTGTGTCAGTCTATGGGAACTGTTTCATCTTGCTGTTGCTAACTCAATCAGCAGATGGCACATTCCTGGTGGCATTCCTGGTGGCTCCACGCTGTCCAAAGTTTGTTTTTCTCATCCTTCCAGGTGGTGGGGTGGATCCCAGTTTTACCCTCCGGGGGTTGTATCAGTCCACTCGAAACCTTTCTTCGGCAGATGGATACTCCCTTTCTAGGCTGGCACCTCCCTAGCCATTCATGTATATCATGCATTCATCAACATACATTCTTTATCCTAGAATCCTAGAATATCAGTGTTGGAAGGGACCTTAGGAGGTCATCTAGTCCAACCCCCTGCTCAAAGCAGGACCTATCCCCAATTTTTGCCCCAGATTCCTAAATGGCCCCCTCAAGGATTGAGCTTACAACCCTGGGCTTAGTAGGCCAATGCTCAAACCACTGAGCTATCCCTCCCCCCTATCAGTTTATCATGACTGTTAAAGTATTGCTTTGAGAACAGGCTCTTTGTCTTAGGATGTACTAACACAATCAACAGCTTGCAAGTTTCACATAGCAATAAAGTATCTTTCTGAGAACAGATACAATCAATGATTTACAAGCTTTACATAGACACAGCTGCTGCAAAATGTAGCGGGGCGTATGCCCTGGTAGGTTTTACCATGCTACAAAGGTGTCGGACTATCCAATCCAGGAAGGAGGGTTGCTCTCTCAGAGGAAAGAGCGCTTTTCCTTCTCCTTAGAGGTTGAAGGCTAGCTAAGCTTGAGGAGGTACGCATGCCTGCCCAACTAGCCAGTGGGATGGCTTGAAGTTAACGGCTAAAACAACATGAGTAAATGCACGTTCTACGGTGGCGGAGCAGAAATTGAGCGACAAGAGGTTGCTAAAAATGTCAGGTGCTAGGCCAACATGGAAAAGGACACTCCTTACTGTGTGTACTTACAATTGTAGGTCGCTGGCAAAGGAGGAAACTTTAAACCATCTGATGGAGGAGAAGAAAAGGATAAAATGCGATATTCTTGGTGTCTGCGAAACCCGACGAAAGAAGGAGTTGGAAGTCAACTGGAAGGATGGAAGTGCTGTGAGGCTCGGAAAGGGAGATGGCGCTAGAAATGTTGGAGGAGTTGGATTTATCGTCAATAAAGATTGGGCTTCGAAAGTTATATCATGCCAGCTAACATCATCACATATCGGTGTGCTGCATCTTCAGATGAAGTCAAAAGCTGCCCTCAAGGTCATCCAGGCCTACACTCCCACAAGTGCAAGTGAGGACGAAGAAGTGGAAGAATTCTACCGAGAGCTTGAAAGAGCTCTCGCGCAAAAGTCCACTTACACTGTCACGATGGGAGATTTCAACGCCAAGGTCGGGCGAGGGAAAGCTGGCGAAAAGTTCATAGGGAGATACGGCAGCGGCAAAAGGAATGAAAGAGGAGAGAGGCTGGTAGCGATGGCAGAAATGAAAGAACTGTACGTGGCAAACACCTGGTACAAAAAGAAGATCTCAAGAAGGTGGACATGGATCGCACCAAACGCGAAGAGTAAGAATGATATCGACTATATTTTAGTCAATAAAAGGCGCATCGTTCAAGACGTCTCTGTGGTGCAGCCATTCAACACCGGCAGTGACCATCGCCTGCTTAGAGCAAAGTTGATTTTCGATGAAGCGGTGGAAAAGAAGGCGTTACAGATGGCAAACAGGAAAGAGCAGCCGAAGACATTTGATGAAGCAAAGCTGAAGAAAGCGATTTCTGGGTTTGACTGGAGCCAGATGGAAAAGTGTGATGAGGACTATAGTATCTTTGCTGACAAGTTGAGATGTTGCATAAAAGCAGCTGAAATTAAAAAGCTGAAGAAGGCGAAGGGAAGAATCTCGATTGAAACGAAAAGCTTGTTGGAGAAGCGGAGAAACATGAAAAGGAGCTTGGATAACAACCTAGAGTACTCCATTCTGTGCAAGCTTATACGGTGAAAACTGAAGGATGACTTCAAGAACTTCCGGAAAGAAAAGCTCCTTAAAACAGCTGAATCACGCAAGAGCCTCAGGACATGCAAGCGGGAATTGACGCAGTATAGATTGAGCGTAACAGGATTGAAGAATAAGGATGGAGAGACAGTAATCGACAGAGCAGGGATGGAGGAGGTCTGCAAGGATTTCTATACAGAACTGTTCAAATCAAGACTCAACGTCCCCCTCCCAATCCTCGAAGAGTCAGAAGAACCCATCCCCCCAATAATCGTCAGCGAAGTCCGAAGCGCACTACACCAGATGAAGAAGGGAAAAGCTCCAGGCAAAGATGGAATAACGTCAGAAATGATTTATGCAGGAGGCGAAAAACTTTGGAAGGCCCTCGCTTTAAGATTCAGTCGATATCTTGAAGAAGGAAAAATACCATCAAGCTGGAAGGAGTCGAATACCATCTTGCTGCACAAGAAGGGAGATCGAGAAAATCTTAAGAACTACCGCCCTATATGCCTGCTCTCTCACATCTACAAGCTCTTCACAAAGGTGATAACTAATCGACTTTCACAGAGTCTGGATGAACAACAGCCGAGAGAGCAGGCAGGGTTTCGAAGAAATTTCAGTACAATCAACCATATATTTACCCTTAGCCAGCTCCTAGAAAGAGTGAGGGAATACAAACGCCCGCTGTGCATTGCTTTTGTCGACTATGAAAAGGCCTTCGATAGCGTTGAGTTTAACGCAATATTAAAGGCGCTCGCAGAGCAGGGCATTAACACGCAGTACATTAGTTTGTTGAAGGAAGCGAATACTGGATGTACAACAGACATTACTCTCCTTGAAACTCCCCTCCGCATCCCAATCGAGAAAGGCGTAAAGCAAGGAGATACAATTTCACCGAAACTATTCACCGCCTGCCTCGAAATGGTTATGAACAAGATCAATTGGAGGAGTGTTGTCAACATAAACGGAGAGAGATTATCTCATCTCAGATTTGCAGACGACATTGTACTAATTGCCGAAAGCACCAACCAACTGCAGAGCATGCTACGAAGACTCGACAAGAAAAGTAGTCAGGTTGGCCTGAAAATGAACCGCTGCAAAATGAAATATATGCGATCAGATGTCTTACAAAAAGCCCGAATAACGGTAACAGGAGAAGACATCAAAGAAGCGGAACAGTATATATATTTGGGCCAAGAAGTTAATATGCGCCAAGACCTGAACGGAGAACTCTCGCGAAGGATTCGGGCAGGATGGTGTGCGTTTAATTCCATCAAGGTCATCCTCAAAGGAAAAATTGACAAGACCACACGTAAAAATATTTTCAATTCAGCAGTGCTGTCAGCCATGCTGTATGGCAGTGAAACGTGGGCACTGACGAAGAGAGAAGAGCAACGGCTGTTGGTAGCTGAAAGGGCAATGGAACGAGCTATGTTGGGAATCTCCCTTCTGGATCATATACCAAATGAAATCATCAGAGAACGCAGCGGTGTGAAAGATATTGTCGTGGAAAGCAGACATAACAAGATGCGATGGGCGGGCCACACAGCACGGCTCACGGATAACAGGTGGACCGCAATCATTGCTGAGTGGTACCCGCGAGAACAGAAAAGACCCCCCGGTCAGCCTCCAAGAAGATGGGAAGATGACATCGTTAAACGTTTCGGACGAACGTGGAGAAGAAAGGCAAGAGTGCGAGAAGAATGGCAGACGTGTTGTGATCGGTGCAGTCTTAACGACAGCTGAAGTCTGATCGATCCAGGTGATCCAGGTGACATAGACACAGACAGTAGCTTATAAATTAACAAAAGAGACCCAAGAGATCTTTTTACTTGGTGAAGCTGTTGGATTTTAGACAAGTTATGGGGGGTCACTTTCACTTGGGGGAATCACTGTTAGTACCTTCTTTAATATCTCTACACAAGGTCCTTGCCTTGAAGTGCTCATCTTCTCCACGTGGCAGAAGCTGTTGGTGTTAGAGGCAGAGAAACATCGCTGAGACTTGGGGAAGGTGAGCCTCAGAATGAAAAGTGGGCAATGCTTCTTTCAGTTTTTGCTTGACAAAATCATCTCGGCAAAACCAGGCAGTTTGATGAATTTGTCGAGCAAACGAGTTTGGGCAGCTGAACTTTTCATGAAAATCCTACAATAATGGGAAAAGTGTTCCTTGAGAGGAAACCCCATTTAAATAAATAAAATATTAAAGACTCTTTAAGGAATATCCTTTATAATTCCCCTTCAATCTCCACTATTCTGCCCCCATACTTAGTTACCCTTCCAATTGCGAGATCATGTACTACTCTCCCTATCATATGGTTTCCATATACATCTAAGTAGGTCTATGGCGCTGCTCACACATGACTGAATGTATTCCCCCAGAGAGAGGAGGCGAAAATGAAATAACCACATAGGACACATTCTAGTCATGTTGCTCAGCTACTTCAGTGATGAGGACTGTATAAGAATTTGAATAGAGTAGAATAAAATTTATATATTTTTTCTACATAAACTTCTATTGAAAACTATCTGGAAAAGGCAGTGTCAATGCACGAACTGATAACCTTAGGTGTGTACTTATATTTCAGTGTGAGGAGACTAAACCCTTAATGTGCTGCTGTGGTATAAATATTAAATAATGTGGCCTCTCCTTCTGACACCAATGTCCCATTCTGAGACCAGCCTCGCCCTTCTTCTGGGCTGTCACAGATGTCTGGAGTCATGCAGGTCAGTTTCCAAAGGGAGAAGAAATCAGTGGTGTGCTGTCTGGATATATTCTAATTGTAACTTGCTTACTATACACCACTCCTGAAATGAGATGACCCAACAGCAGGCAAGGCAATCCCTTCTTTTAGAAATCTCAGCCCATTACTAGTGTGCCACTCCTCGGGAGCAATTCTGCCTCAAGAGTTGATAAATCAGAGCCTAAGGCAGAGGTCAGACTCTCCTGCTGCTCTGCTAAAGCTACACAAAACTTGCATAATCCAAAACTAACAACAACCTAGCATATTTTCCCAGGAGTCAAATCTTGCTCACATGCCAAGAAAAGGAACTTGAAAAACTATATAGTATAGCACCGCCTGCTGATGCCTGCCATAACAGCAATTCTATTTCCTGTCATTAGAAAAGGTGGTGATTTCACTTGAAGGAGATGAAATGAAGAAAAACAAATCTTTCATGTCAGTGAGAAACAAAATGAATCAAATGAAGTAAAATCTTAAATGAACCAAACTGTACCATAGAATCTCTCTGGATAGTAATTCCACGCTCTAATAATAAGAATATAGCAGTAGGGACATATTATCGACCACCTGACCAGGATGCTCTAAAATGCTGTGAAATGCTCAGGTAGATTAGAGAGGCTCTAAAAATAAAAAACTCGGTAATAATGGGGGATTTCAACTATCCCCATGTTGACTGGGTACATGTCACCTCAGGATGGGTTGCAGAGATAAAGTTTCTTGGCACCTTAAATGACTCCTCTTGGCGCAGCTAGTCCTGGAACCCATCAGAGGAGAGGCAATTCTTGATTTAGTCTTAAGTGGAGCACAGGATCTGATCCAAGAGGTGAATATAGCTGGACCGCTTGGTAACAGTGACATAATATAATTAAATTTAACATTCCCTGTGGTGGGTAAAAGACCACAGCAGGCCAACACTGTAGCATTTAATTTCAGAAAGGGGGACTACACAAAATGAGGAAGTTAGTTAAACAGAAATTAAAAGGTACAGCACCAAAAGTGAAATCCCTGCACACTGCATGGAAACTTTTTAAAGACACCATAATACAGGCTCAACTTAAATGTATACTCCAAATTAAAAAAACATAGTAAGAGAACCGAAAAAGCGCCACCGTGGTTAAACAACAAAGTAGAAAAAGCAGTGAGAGGCAAAAAGGCATCCTTTAAAAAATGGAAGTTAAATCCTAGTGAGGAAAATAGAAAGGAGCATAAACTATGGCAAATGAAGTGTAAAAATATAATTAGGAAGGCCAAAAAAGAATTTGAAGAACAGCCAGCCAAAGACTCAAAAAGTAATAGCAATTTTGTTTTAAGTACATCAGAAGCAGGAAGCATGCTAAACAACCAGTGGGGCTACTGGATGATCGAGATGCTAAAGAAGCACTCAAGGACGATAAGGCCATTGTGGAGAAACTAAATGAATTCTTTGCATCGGTCTTCATGGCTGAGGATGTGAGGGAGATTCCCAAACCTGAGGCTTTCTTTTTAGGTGACAAATCTGAGGAACTATCCCTGATTGAGGTGTCATTAGAGGAGGTTTTGGAACAAACTGATAACCTAAACCATAATATGTAACCAGGACCAGATGGTATTTACCCAAGAGTTCTGAAGGAACTCATATGTGAAATTGCAGAACTATTAATTGTACTCTGTAACCTATCATCTGTAACATATCAACTTCTGTACCAAATGACTGGAGGATAGTTAATGTGACGCCAATTTTTAAAAAATTAACAACTTCCACCTATAAATGTTTTAGTATTTTGACTCCGACTACATAGTATATTGATTTTCTAAATGAATCCACACACGGCTCCAGAGGTGAGCCCGGCAAGTACAGGCTGATGAGCCTGACTTCAGGACTGGGCAAACTAGCTGAAGCTATGTAAAGAACAAAATTGTCAGACACATAGATGAACATAATTTGTGGGGGAAGAGTCAACATGGTTTTGTAAGGGAACTCCTTCCTCATCAATCTACTAGAATTCTTTGTGGGGGTCAATAAGCATGTGGACAAGGGAGATCCAGTGGATATATTGTACTTAGATTTTCAGAAAGCCTTTGACAAGGTTCCTCACCAAAGGCTCTTAAACAAAGTAAGCTGTCATGGGGTATGAGGGAAGGTCCTCTCATGGATTGTAACTGGTTAAAAGATAGTAAACAAAGAGTAGGAATAAATGGTTAATTTTCAGAATGGAGAGAAATAAATAGTGGTGTCCCTAAGGGTCTGTACTAGGACCAGTCCTGTTCAGCATATTCATAAATAATCTGGAAAAAGGGGTAAACAGTGAGGTTGCAAAATTTGCAGATGATACAAAACTACTCAAGATAGTTAAGTCCCAAACAGACTGCGAAGATCTACAAAAGGATCTCACAAAACTGAGATTAATAATACTGGGACTTTTCAGCTTGGAAAAGAGATGACAAAGGGGGGATATGATACAGGTCTATAAAATCATGACTGGTGTGGAGAAAGTAAATAAGGAAGTGTTATTTACTCCTCATAATACAAGAACTAGGCGTAACCAAATGAAATTAATAGGCTACAAGTTTAAAACAAACAAAAGGAAGGTTTTTTTTCCACACAACACACAGTCAACCTGTGGAACTCCTTGCCAGAGGATGTAGTGAAGGCCAACAGTATAACAGGGTTCAAAAAAGAACTAGATAAGTCCATGGAGGATAGGTCCATCAATGGCTGTTAGCCAGGATGGGCAGGGATGGTGTTTCTAGCCTCTGTTTGCCAGAAACTGGGAATGGGCAACAGGGGATGGATCACTTGATGATTACCTGTTCTGTTCATTCCCTATGGGGCACCTGGCATTGGCCACTGTCGGAAGATACTGTTCTTTCTTATTTATCCCAGGTTGGCTGAACATAGCCCCTGTGGTTGGAGTGGTGTGGGGGCAGGATTGCAGAAGCTGTTTTGACTCATTTTCTCTGTGGAGTGGCTGCATATTGTGTGCTTTCTGCTAGACAACCAAAAAAGAAACAAACCCACCTCAGCTGAGTGCACTGGAATTTCCTAGCAGCTGGGCCTGTGCACATGGAATTATGGGACAAGTGTTTGGTCTATAATCTTGTCAGTTAATGGCAACAGAAGGGAATGTCTCTGTGCTGCCCCTGCTGCATTGAGTCTCTGGAAGACCTGCTTGTGCCACCACAGCTACACTTAAAAGATCATCCAGGAGCAGAATTCTCTCTCAGCCATGACTGGATATACATAATCGCCATTGAAGTCAGGGGTTTTGAGAGGATGGTTGCCCTGTTGGTGTATAATCTTTCGAGGTTCGCCCATCACTATATTTATGTGCAGTTCTCTTTTGGTGATGCTAATTTACTATGTGCTTTTTCATCTAGTTTTGCTATGGCAAAGCTGGTTTATGGTGTGTTCATGAATGTAGTTTAGAATTATGATAATGCCGAGGCTCATTTTTTTATTCCACTTGTAGCCAGTGAAGCAGAACAAGCATTATTTAAAGGGAAAAGGAGATTATTATTCCAATTTCCGATTAAAAAATGAATTAAGAAAAATGTTTGCTACTACAAACATAAGTGGCTGTTTGGAGTATTCCAGCTGCCCACTGCCCTTGCATATGCTCATACCCTGCAATCAGTGCAATACATTGCTGTTCATGAATATAGGTCAGGTTTAGTAAGACTTTGGTCACACTTTGACTATGTTAAGAAAGCATCCTTGCTGTGGACCAGGCTGCAGGATTTGTCTAGCTCTGCTGTTGCTATCTGTGCCTGAACTAATTATTTTGTCACCCATCCCTCCCCTCTCACTATTTGTGTAAAGTGTACGGTTATATGATTCAGTAATGTCTGTGAGATCCTTATAGATAATCCTGTTGGATTATCTGCTGCCTCATCATAATATATTTATAAATAACCACAATAGCTGAGCTGCACACTCACTTCCTTTACTCTGGATAACCAGAATTCCCTGGGCGTAGCTTCAACTTTTCTTCCTCACATGGCTCACCAAGCCCTGAGAAAGCAAAAGAGTGAATCCTGTACTCCCCCTTACTTTTATTGAAAGGGACTCAAAACAACCTCCTCGTTTCAGTTTGTAACATGTTCTGTATAGAGAGTGCTTGAATTACAGATAGCAAATCTTGTATTTGTTAGTGCTTTGTTGAGTAAAGGTATTTCTTATTATAGATCTCATACAAAGCTCACTGAAAGTAATAGTGTGACGTTCTGTACCTCGGGAGAACACTCTGCACTTCCACGTTCATCCTTATAATATGATTGTGTGGTATCCAATCCAAAGTTTGTCATGTCAGGTGTCTTCAGAAGGCTCATGATGCACTGAGCATCGTTGGTATTGTACTTGTTGTTATAGTAATGTTATAGGTTGCAATTTCATGTATATAGTTATGAGGCTGAAAATGTGCCCTCATAGCTTAAAACAGGCCCAGCCCAGTTAAAACTCTCCAAGAGCAGAGGGGGAGGTCACATCTCCTCAAGGCATGTATGGGACAAACCCTGCCCAGCCTCATAGGAATAAAGGACACTGGCCTAGGCAGCAATAAAGGATCTGTTGGACTCTCGAGTGAGTCATGCCCCACTTCCTTTGGTCAGTTTGGGACTGCGATGATGTAATGCTCACTTGACTCTGAAGGGGGGGGCAAAGCCATGAGGGAAGAAAGAACATGATAAAAGGGAGAGACATTTGCCATGCTCTTCCTCGCTCTTCCACCTCCATCTACAGACATTACCACCAAGTGACTGAAGCGCTGATCAAAGGGGAGAGCCTGGCTGAAGGGCCACCAGCCAGCCTGTGGTGAGAAGCATCTAAGTTTGTAAGGGTACTGGAAGTGTTAAAATAAGCTTAGAATGTGTTTTGCTTTTATTTCATTTGACCAAATCTGATTGTTGTGCTTTGACTTATAATCACTTAAAATCTATCTTTTGTAGTTAATACATTTGTTTGTTTATTCTACCTGAAGCACTGCCTTTGGTTTGAAGCATGACAGACACTCCCTTAGGATAACAAGCCTGGTGCATATCAATTTCTTTGTTAAATTGATGAACTCATATAAGCTTGCAGCGTCCAGTGGGCATAACTGGACATTGCAAGACGGAGGTTCCTAGGGTTGTGTCTGAGACCGGAGATATTGGCTAGTGTCATTTGGTTGCACAATTCAAGCAGCTTACATGCCAGAGGCTGTGCGTGAACAGCCCAGGAGTGGGGATTCTCAGAGCAGAACAGGGTAAGGCTGGCTCCCAGAGTCAAGGATTTGAGTGACCTAGCAGATCACCAGTCCAGATAACACCAGGGGAACGTCACAGTGGCGCAGCGAGCATTGATATCAATTGCCTTTGGATCAGGGCCTATGTAATTTATTATATATCAGCCACCACCAGTGCTCAGACACAGTAAGGAACACTATATGTTGTCAAGGAAATACTGGAGTCATGTAATACTTTTATATTATTCTTTTTATTAAAAAGCATAAAACAAGTGAAATGGTGTAACTAGGGTGCTGGAAACACATTGCATGGTTGGCTATAAAAGTAGGTTGCCCAGTGACAGCAAATAAGATTATTTGTGTTCACTTTTGCTCTGCTACCACCTTCCTGTGCCCGTTTGCAGAAAACATTAGGCTTTAATAACTGAATATTGTATTGAATTAAAATATTAGATTCACCTTGTTGCTGAATATGCTACTTGCTTATGGGTAACTCGAACATTACTGTGGTCCTCATTAGTCTGTGCTGCCTATTAACTGAGATTTAGTGCTTGAGTTCACCATTTAACTAGTGGATGAGGTGCCATCTATTTCAATTTGAAAAGCCATTTGTTGACTTTCAATGGAACTTGTGCTCCTAAGTCACTTGGGTGCTTCTGGAAAAATGAATCACACCCTGTGTCTTCAGCTATGTTTGCAAAGCATCTAGTCCTGTATGGAATACATGTAATAATAAAATACTACTGTAGTAATAAAAATAGTCCAGAGTTAGAACAAACAAGAGTGATGGGGTCAAATTTCAAGCATGAATTACTCTCCTGACATTAGTGGATTTAGACATGAGATGAATTTGGCCCAGGGTGTTTGTTTACATTACCAAAACAGGAGAGGAAAATGGAAACGTTATAGGCACACAATGAACTAATGAAAGATTAATCAAAATATAAAAACAAAGTTCAACCTGATAACATTGAACATAAACTGAAATATACCACAGCTGTACTGAGCTGCACTACAACACCCGGATCTAAATGGGAAGACCAATATTCTTCATGGCTGTTCCTGATCCAGTCTACAATTCAGAAAGCCAAGATCCTACTAATGAAGATCCCAAGACATCATCTCAGTCCCAAGCATGCCAAAGCAAGGGCATAAGAATCAGCATTTTCAGGCTCTTGCTGTTGTTATACTTTACATCCATGGTTCAACTGTCTTCTTATTCTAGCTCTGACCCAAATGTAGCTTCCTGCTGGAGCTGCATTTCTTGGACTTCATGTCATGTGAGGAAACAGAGGTGAGCAGAAATGAAGCCCTAAAATGACCACTACCAACCTGTCTCAGTCCTAGGTGAAATCTTCTCTATCTCAGATAATTTTCCCTTGATTGTTTGTTCTGACCCTATCTTCCTGGAAGCTTCCCAAGGATTAATTTGGACTGTAAGTAATTAGAAGAGCATACCTGGAAGGGTTCTCAGTGCTCGCAATAATACAATAAGGAGAAATTATCTTCTCTGGATACTTAAGGGAAGAGGTAGCTCAAGACCATCATGTTCCCAGAGTTCTAATCTAAGGGTCTTAAAACCAGAACCATTGAACATATTATGGGATTGCTATACACTATCACCATTTTCCCCTAAGAATTCTTGCTCTATCTCAGCAACAGGTTACATGAGCCAATATAAAATTATAATGCCCATTACTCTATATTTTCATAATATACAATCACTTGTCATCTTGTAATCATACAAGCAAATAAGAATCATGCTGTATATTCTTACAATCAGATTCACTCTATGTTCTGGTTTTTTTGGGAGGAGGTGCTACACTGTAAAAATATTCCAGAAAACACAATGGGTAATTAAGAACCCTAATTCCATTCCATTTTGGGCCTTGTCCTAGAGGTAAAATTCATGTTGATATCAATGAGGGCTGCAGGATCAGACCCATATTTTTATAGTAGTTATTTATTTTGTAGTAGTTATATGCCTGTTTAGTATATAAGTAAAGTACAAATAGGCCAGAGCCACAAAATCTGAATCCAGCTTCAAATCAAACCAAAATTCAGGTTGCGTGGATCTAATGTTTTGGTTTAGGCTAATTTTATATGAAAAGAGAAAATAATGCAGCACAGAAAGAATATAGTATATCAGAGGTACTCAGCACACACAGCTTCTTTAGCAAGAATTGTGGGTACTTGGCACTTCTGAAAACCTAGCTCATATTCTAGTTGGACACACCCCCTCCTCCCGCCAAAAAAACAGTGCCCATTTTTGAAAAAGTATGGAAGCAGAAGCTAAATTTAAGGTAATTTCATTTCCAGACAACACTGTCCTTAATTTTATCTTGGAAATACCCCTTGCTTGTGCTTTATAATCTATAACAGGCTGAAAAACTACTCAGCCAGCTCTAGTGAAAATGATAAAAGTGACTATTTCAATATGGCTGATAGCGTTTCCTGGCTACTGTGATTTGAGTTATTTACACTGGCACCGTGGTTTCCAAACAGTTAGGTGTAGAACCCAACAGGGAGGAGGGTTTTTTCTCTTTTTCTTTCTCCCCCACCCCCAGATTGGGGAGGTCGAATTCAAGGGCACTTCTGTGAGTACAGGAGGTACAAAGTGTTTCCAAGAGGTAACTAAGACATATGATAAATGTTTGTATTCTTTTCCCATTCATAAAAATTGTATGCTATGATTTCATAAATTCTTCTGTTGGCTGACAAAAGATGACTAATCATAATGATGAAGGCTGGTGAGACATTTGTTCCGGATAAGAGTTTCACATATTTAATGGGCCTGATCTTGCAAGGTCCTGAGTACCACTAAATTCTGTGCAAGCTGAAGACCCGCTCCTCCCTTGCCGAATCAGGCAACATTGTCTCATTGTCACCTTTTGTCTCTTATCTTTTACTTATGGCCCAATCCTACAAAGACTTCTATATGGGCTTAACTTGACTACAAGTGCATAAATCTTGGCAGGATTTGAGCCTTAGATTGTAAACTCTTCAGGGCAGGCATCACACTCCCAGGGGGCTATGGCCTCTACTGCTGCAATACAAATAATAACAACAAAAAAGCAGCAATTTCCACAGTTCTTCCCATTAGGGTACATGATGAAAAGGTTGCAGCTTCTGTCTAATATCTTCAGAAGTGAAGGAAGGCATAATGGTGGTGTTGGTCATCTTCCTAACTTTTGCTGAAGGATAGTTTTCATTCAGGCCCTGCCAGAATACAGTACAAGAGAGATAATTCACTTCTATATGGAAAAAGAGAAAAGATATGCTATACCTCCAGGGGCAGTTTTTAACTAGTCTCTTGTAAGGTTAGGTTTTTTTTAAAATTTGGGGAATAGATATCTCACACAAGATATTAAAATGGATATTTTGAAGAAGAAATGGATATTTTGTAGAAGAAATAGCATTTTGGGTTATAACTAAAGAGGAAGAAGACTCCCTTAGTGTACTTTTTTACTAATGTTATATGCAAAGAAATGGCTGATTGGCAGCATTGTCTAGTAGCCAGGCCACTGGATTAAGAGTTTATCCTGGTTCTGATGACCTTGTCACTTCACTACTCATTGTGCCTCTGTTTTCCCTCCCGTCCTTTTCTTGATTTGTGTATTTAGACCCAGTTCTCTAGGGCAGGAACTATCTATTACTCTAGGGGCGAGAAGGATGACCTAGTGTATAGGGTACTGCCCTGAGACTTAAGAGACTAGTGTTCAGTTTCTGGCTCAGCCACAGACCTGGGCAAATCACTTAATCCAACTTTTGCCTCAGTTCTCTCTCTCTCACAAGGTTGTTGGGAAGATAAAATCCATTAATGATTTGAGAAGTGCTCAGATACAATTGGGGGAGGGCCCCATAACTAGCTAGCTAGCATGAATAATCTGTGTTTGTCAACTCTGCTTCAAGGAAACCCTCAAACACCAGGGGAAATCTAGGGGGCAGATCATTTCACTCACTCCAGGTCCGTATATGGAGAGAATCCTTCACTTACCTGCCTACACTTTTCTTTATAGAAGGGGACAACCCCATCCATGACACTGACTTTACCACCCTGCACACCTACACAATCGTCCAGTGTGATTCTCGAAACCACAATTGGAGGAATGTCACTGCTGGAGCAGGGGGATATCTTGCACCACACCCATCAGCAAGAAAACCTGAACACCGTTTATTAAGGTGTATTTACAAATGCCTTAGGCTACGATAAACATGCAGAGTTCTCTCTATGCTAAGAGCCCCCTTTTAAAAGTGGGTTAGTAGGACAACTGTGAGTCCGGGGAACACTTCTATTTCTTTGCATCTCATAAGAATGTAGATTCTGGGGAGGTGAACTTTTGATTTGTATAGAATTAGAGGAACATACTGAAAAAAATTAAATTACCTTTGATTGCTAATACTCTTATTAATCTAATTTCTTGGATCAAGGTTCTATTAATTGAAATCTATGAATTGTACAACAGAATCCTTGTACAAATAGCAGTCAAACTGGGACTATCACCCTACATGATACACAGTCTGTACACAGTCGTCAGGATTCATTCATTTCAGCCCTGTCATTCATGCCGATACAATATTTAATTGATTGCTAGAGAGAAAACTGTACATGAACACAAAAGGCTCGCCAGGGATGAGAATACAGCCATGCTTATTTTCTAAGATAGTAAACTGTGCTCTCTAAATTCTAAGTAATCAAATCACAGAAGCCAGTACTATAAATGTAAAATTACGCATTTTTATTGCCATCTCTGAAGAAAGAGTGTGTGTGTGTTTTAATCCAGGTTCTGCAAACCACCTGCAATGGAAACTTCTTCTGCAGGCTGAATGGCACTCAGGTTACCATGGCAACAGAAAAAAGGAATACACCAAATGAAGAAGCCGAATGTTTAAGCCCTACTAGTAACAGGGACTAGAAAAGAGGCCTCATTTACATGCTGGTGCATAAGCCAACTAAGTGACGTTTCCTGAAAAATTTCTGGCTCCTTCAGACTGCAAATTCATTTGGAGTTTTTTTTTATGAGCACAAAACTCAAATGTCCCATACCTGGTTTTTGATATAAGTTTGACGTGGAAAAGATCAGAGAGAAGAGAACTATTGCAATGAACAATTAATTATATCATATGTTTCAAAGAGAAAAATAGATTTTGTTTGGTTTGCTAAAGCATGAGAGGCTAGGTTGGAACGTTTTCTTGCATTTGTGACCCAAAATACAAGGAAACATCTGCCACACTGAGTGGCACATTCCTAAACAAAGAGCTTAAGACAGAAATCTAAATAAAAAGGAAGCTAGTGTTAGAATCCCATTGATCTTACACTAAAATGCAATATAGAAGACTATTTCAGCACACGCATATGGCATATAGGATTGTAAGTTCTTTGGGGGTGGGAATTGCCTTTTCATTACATTCATATTGTACATGAAAGCCTTGATCCTCAAATGGGGTTTCTAGGTGCTATTGTGATTTGGGTTGCCAACCCTCCAGGATTGGCCTGTAGTTTCTCGGAATTGGCATTGATCTCCCAGTGACTATTGAAAGTAATTCGGGAGATTTTAATTGGATATTTTAAGAAAATGACATTACGTCCTGTTGGGGGAAAAAAAAATCTCCTGGAATAGCTTCAGTCAGAGTTGACAACCCTAATCTGTGACAGAAATAAATAATTTGTAAAATACACTGAAATGAACACATATTGCAAAAGACTCTTTAGAGATTCTGAAGGCCTCTTTCTGCAGTGACCTTGAGATTTATCTTCTTGTTAGAAGGAAAATATCCTAATTCTAGTGGTTACTAAGTGATTTCTGAAAAACCGCCTCTCTCCCCATATGATACTGCAGTGGTGAGGATCAGCTGATGTGCTCAAACTGACAGTTCCCTGGTTTAACAGTGCTGCTTAAGGGTGTT
Source organism: Macrochelys suwanniensis (assembly GCA_033296515.1). NCBI lineage: Eukaryota > Metazoa > Chordata > Testudines > Chelydridae > Macrochelys > Macrochelys suwanniensis. Next base: position 81,765,667 of record CM065777.1, read on the forward strand.
CTCAGTGATAGGCCCTTGGCTCTGAAACTGACTGCTTCCCTTAGTCTGACAGGGTCAGACTGTATTTATTCCATCAGCACATGCTTCAAGGCCTGGCTCATGTGATGTCAACTCAGTTTTATCACATGTCTCACGATATTTGGTGTTTTTCTTAAAGTCCTCACTCCTGGAATCATGAGATTCTGTGAGCAGCTCAGCTTTCATTTTCAAGAAGAGTGATTTTAAAATCTTCATAGTTCAAAAATATAAAACTCTAAAGGCTGAAAACCCAAAAGGCCAATGGCAAGAAGCCAACATTTTAAAATCTCATGATTTTCAAGCCAAAGTCATGAGTTTGGGGCCCGATTATGATAATTTTTGAATACTTGAGACTGGCAATCCTGCAGCAGTTTTACCATGCTTGGATGAAGTTGACACTTAGGAGAGTGTGTATGTAAAGAGCAGTGTAAACTGGTCGAGCCAGAATAACTTTTCTGATTTTTATTTTTTTGCAGGAGTTGGGGGGATTGTAAAGTATTTCTGTGTTTGTTCCTTTTTAAACAAATCCATAGAGTCCTTTGAATAGATGCATTTTACAGATCAAGGTAATTAACTATTGTATTGTGGAATTTGAACTGCAGTGATTTATTTGCAAATCTACATCCTCTTCCAGAAACATAAATGCTCTCATAGATGTCAGCAAAAAGCAAATGGATTCTCAAAAGACATTTGAAAAACTCCCTCTTGCCAGAACCATTTCATATTGAGGAAGGTTTCTAACCATCAGAGGAGTGAAGTTCTGGAACAGCCTTCCAAGGGAAGCAGTGGGGGCAAAAGACCTATCTGGCTTCAAGATTAAGCTAGATAAGTTTATGGAGGGGATGGTTTGATGGGATAACATGATCTTAGTCAAAGGTCAATTAATTGCCATCAGTGGTAAATAGGACCAATGGTCAATGATGGGATGTTAGAAGTTACTACAGAGAACTTTTTCCTGGGTGTCTGGCTGGTGAGTCTTGCCCACATGCTCGGGGTTCAGCTGATCGTCATATTTGGGGTGGGGAAGGAATTTTCCTCCAGGGTAGATTGGCAGAGGCCCTGGAGGTTTTTCGCCTTCCTCTGCAGCATGGGGCACGGGTCACTTACTGGAGGATTCTCTGCATCTTGAAGTCTTTAAACCATGATTTGAGGACTTCAATAGCTGAGACATAGGTGAGAGGATTATTCCAGCAGTGGGTGGGTGAGATTCTGTGGCCTGCATTGTGCAGGAGGTCAGACTAGATGATCATAATGGTCCCTTCTGACCTTAAAGTCTATGAGTCTATATTCTCACTTCACTGACTGCAGAGGGGCTGCAGACAGGGATAGATCTCCGAGTGCACATCCTGCAAAGTTTTTACACACATGCTAAACTCTGCATACTATGAGTAGTCCCACTGGCACTACAATTCACAGTGCATAAAATTAAGTGTGTGCATAAATCTTTGCAGGATTGAGCCTGTAGTCACTGATATTTTTCCTCCTAAAAACAATCAAAAAATTGAACTATGAGGAACAGCTAAAAATGTCAGCCATCCATAGCAGCAAGAAATTGCCAAAAAAGTTCTAGCCTTATCAGTTAATTATGCCTCTGAGTTTGTAACAATTGTGTTATCTATAAAATATTTTTCCTCCCTCCTCCTTCCTTTCCATCCTATGACTGGGAAGGGGTGTTAATGGGCCACTTCACCTTGAATGGACCTTTGAAATATGTGAGACACAAGGTGGGGGAAGTAATAATATTTATTGGACCAACTTCTTTTGTTGAGAGAGACAAGCTTTGGAGCTAAGCAGAGCTCTTCTTCGGTTCTAGGAAAGGTACTAAGTATGTCACAACTCAATACAACTTTGAACATATGGTATAGCATAAGTAGTTAGGACATATTCTAAGTGATCATTGAAGATGAAGTAGCCCATAAACATTGCTATAGTCATAGGAAAAGATTTGGGCCGGGGGGAGCAGGTGTACTGGGTTACAGATTGTTGTAACAAGCCACAAATCCAGTATCTTTAGGCTAAACAATCTGCCTCATTTTATATTTAGCTGTTGACACAGGGTGCTCTACTCACTGACGGAGTGCCTCCTTCTGGCTGCATTCAGGATTAGCTCTGCCTGGCTGATGCCCTTTTCTGATGTGGCACTCTGTCACTTTCTGTCTCACTCTCTCAGGACTCAGCACCTCTGGCTATGGTCACTGTAGTTCCCTCTTCCAGGGGATCACGAGCATCAAAGTCTCTCTGGACCCACTGTCCCAGGCTGTTTCTCTTTCACTGCTCCCTTAATGGTGCCACAGCTCAGTGGCTGGAAAGGGAACCCAGATCCAGCCTTTACACTGTGTTCCGGCCTAGGGACCCTACAACAAACAATCAACGTCTGCACAGTCCTAAATCTTACTGCTATATTGCCTATGCTACTTCCTACCTTGCTTTCTCTCACCAGCCCCCTTCTACTCAGCTACTGGGCTTTGTACACGCCCCTCCTGTTCCTGTCCAGCTGAATGCCATCTCTAGTTAGTCCTTGCTCCCTGGCTCCTCCTCCTCCAGGTGCAGCCAGGTGGTTAACTGGCCCACCAAGACACTTTACCCCTTCAGACCTTGTATGGGGTAGACACCCTGTCACACAGTGGCATTCTGAATATGTTTCCCAGACCCAAAGAAGAGCTCTGTGTAGGCTCAAAAGCTTGTCTCTCTCACCAGCAGAAGTTGGTCTAAAAAAAGGTATTACCTCACCCACCTTCTCTCTCTAATATACAAAAAAGAGCAGGTGATTGTTTACATTGACCTTTACCTATCATGCTTAGTTTCTCTTTTGTGAAGTACTTGAGGTACGTACAGCCCTATCACCAAGCCTTTCCTTTCAGGGGGGCTATTTTTAAATTCACTTGTATGAGCAAAGTTTTAGGTTTAGGTGGGTATCTATTCTGCATGCATTGTCTGTGTATCAGAAATGGTTAAATGTTATTAATCAAATAATATATTTGACAAATAACTGTAACAACAAACAATTAAGGTATTATTTGACAAGCTCCTCTCTCCATCTGTCTGAGAATATTATGCAAATATTGATTGACTCAGTGGGTGACATCAGTAATATATTTTCCCAAGGGAAAAGCTAGTTCCTGAGATTGTGGTACACAAAACAATCACAGAAGGAAAGCCTTCCTCTCCAACTGCATCCCAGGGCAATACAATTTCCTACTATAGCTATCAAAGCTGGTTTGTAGGGTTAGCTTCATTTTTCCAAATATCTCTAATTCCATTTTTAATAATTGAAATTTCTTTTAAAATGTAAACAGCATTTTAGAATGTTGGGTTTATATTCTCTGTCCCGCTCCTTCATGCTATTGCCTCCAAAATGTGGTATTAGAAGCTTATTCTGCTGGGACTAGTAATGTGCCAAACCTCTGAGCAGCTTCAAACAGCTACTTTTTTTTTAAACAAGTCAGAAATATTTTCTTCTTTTCCCATATGTGTGTGATTTTCCCTCCCAAAACTGCACTGGCCTGAGGCCAAGAAGAGGAATACACATGCTAAGTTTTAGGTTTGCTATCTTGTGACGCAAAAGTGCAGGAAATGGGAGATTTATACTATGGAAATGGGAGATAACTTCCAAAGGGATATGCAGCTTATACTTCTAGATCTAGGAGAAAGGTTCATCCTGAGATATCAGACATTAAAACCACAGGACAATTAAGTACAGAAAAGAGGGCTGAGCAAATAGTGGATTTTTTGATTTACTGGCAATTCCACTAAAATTAAAATAATAAAAATAAAAAATGACCAAACAATTCAGCAAAATCAACACAAGTTTGGAAATGTTTCAGAGTAACCAGATCTGCATTTTCCAGAGGCTTATAACTGGACCAAATTATGGTGGTTTTTCACGTGGATGACGAAGGTCAACTCCTCTGCCAAATTTCAAGTCCCTGCTCCAAAGCATGGAGCTTCCCTATGCTAGAGCTTCTCACTGAAAAGGTTGTATGGATTTTTTAAAACATGTAAAACAATTTATTTTCCCCTAAACTCCTTCTCAGAAGTCACTGAACCATTTTTATTGAAATTTTCCAAATAAAGTCATCTTGTGGCAGACACCCAGCATGGAAAATTTTAGCCTGAATGGTTGACGTTTGGCAAGTCACAAGCAACTGAAACTAGTGTCTTATAATGGAAAGCATCAGGCAACCTTTACTATAGACAGAGCCTTCAATTAATGCAGATACATTGTGTACAGTATCAACATACTCCCTTTGACACAGTATTTATATTAATCTGAATAAAAACAGAAAATATGAATGTGAAATAAAAGTAAACATGGCAAAGGAACAGGAGCAAAGCACAACCACACTCCGATATATGGGAAATACGATTCTCAGGGAATAATTGTATTATGGATTCTTGAAATACTTAAGCCAAGCTAACTGCCAAAGTTTCCACCCTTTCTCTTGCATTGGTATTTGCTGAATGAGACTATAGGAGCAGGGATCAGTTGCTAGGAGTCTAAGTAGGTATGGCTAACTTCATGAACAGGGAGCAGATTAGCCAAGAAAATAAAATGTCTAGAACTACAATTAGGTGTACTCCTTGTCCAATGTTTTGTATCACTAGCAGAGTATTTCAGCGGTTTTAGTGCGATTTTCTAGCCAGCAAACTACTAAAAATAGCAAAATCACAATGTGAAATTGGATTTCACACATCTGCCCCATTTCTCTTTTTGATTTGTGAAAGATACAGTAACCTAGTTGATAAAATTACAAATATAAATACATCTCTAATAATATTCAAAGGCCATATTCATCCCTGGTAGAACTTCACTCAAGTCATGGAACTTACATCAAGGATGAATTTGACCCTATGTAGTCATTTAATTTCAGTCCTAAGTATTCCTCACATCTTATTGACATCTCCTCATCAATTATTGGGAGTGGACCACATCCACCCTGACCTAATTGGCCTCCAGCATTGGTTCTCCACTTATAAGGTAACTCCCTTCTCTTCATGTTCCAATATATATTTATGCCTGTTTCTGTAATTTTCACTCCATGCATCTGAAGAAGTGGGTTTTTAACCCACAAAAGCATATGCCCAAATAAACCCGTTAGTCTTTAAGGTGCCACTAGACTCCTCAGATTGCTTTAACAGTCTGACTTGCACTTGTTAACACCATTGCAAATCCAATAGCATATCTGAAATTGCAAGTATTTTAAAAAATATTTAATCATGTTTTTGTACCCTAATTTCATAGTGTGATGACTGAGCAGCAAAACAAATTCCTGCTTGAGTTAAAGGTGCAGCACTTCTGCTTGCTGTAAGAAGGTGATGGAAGTTTGCCAACCACATATAATCCTGTTATGGAATTAGCCAGCAAATACCTGCAAGGAGTTTTGTGTTTTACAGTGCTGGGTGTGCTCTTTACATGTAAATACCCAGAATGCTTTTCCAGGTCACATCAGAGCAAGTGAGAGCTACAGCTGTGGAACAAACTGAAAAAACTTGGGAATACAAATGGGTGCACTGAGACACTTTTTATATCCTCTGCAAGACAGAATAGTAGCAGGCTTTTCACGCTTTTGGGCCTCCAATACTTGTGTTAGGTGAAGACTGTGCTTAATGGTGAATATATAGTCTCCTTGGAATATAAGATGCTAAAGATCCCAAACTGCCAGCCAAAACGTATGGAGGTGGCTATTAAAATGCTGATAGTCATTCTGTTAGTATCTGATACAAGACAGAGCTAGATTAGCTCCCATCTTTTTCTATTTTGCCGGTTTAGATATTCTCTTACTGTATGTTTGTAAAACACCTAATATGATGGGGCCCTGATATTAATGGAGGCCACACACTATAAACACAATTAAATAATAATCTATGCCTACCACCACTTTATGGCTTTGTATACATTTGCTATTATTATATAGATTTACTGCCACTCTTACTTAGTTTTAAATTTGTTATTGAAATAAATAGCTATATACTTAATGTAATATTTTTAATAAATTGATGAATATAGATGTAAAATAAATGCAGTATATATAAACATATATATACACACACATTTATATAAACACACAGTATATGAGAATATACGCTATTTTTTAAAATGTGGGGGCATTTTGCCCTGTATTGGGCTACACTAGGGAGAACTTCAATACATTCAGCAAGTGTTTGTCCTTTAGAAACCTGAAATAAGCGAAACTCTTTCTTTAGAAGTGGGTGATTAAGGTACCTCAGAACCTGTCACTATCTTCTATTGCAGGGACTGGCAACCTTTGGCATGAGACCCGCCAGGGTAAGCCTCCTGGCAGGCCGGGCTGGTTTGTTTACCTGCCGCGTCCGCAGGTTCGGCCGATTGCGGCTCCCACTGGCCGTGGTTCGCCGCTCCAGGCCAATGGGGGCTGTGGGAAGTGGCACGGGCCAAGGGATGTGCTGGCCGCTGCTTCCCACAGCCCCCATTGGCCTGGAATGGTGAACCGTGGCCAGTTGGAGTTGTGATCGGTCAAAGCTGCGGACGCGGCAGGTAAACAAACCGGCCCGGCGCGCCAGGGGGCTTATGCTGGTGGGCTGCGGGCCAAAGGTTGCCAATCCCTGTTCTATTGGGTGTCAGATATTTTCATCATTTGAAGCAGCATTTCCTGTTGTGCAAAAACTGTTCTTTGCTGCTTTTTATATTGGCTACATTATACAGCTGCCTCCTCCCTATCTTGTAATTAATGATGAGACAATCAATACAATCACATATTGATTCCTTTATGTATGAGCTTCATGTGTTACTGCAGAGAACTGCTAAAATAAAATGGCTGGGAATTAGTTTTAAAGTAACTACATTGGGAAGGAGCTGCTTTGAAAATCAATAGTACTACAGATATGCTGATTTTAAAAAAAGTCTCAGGAGTGAGATACAAAGCTAATTTGTCCTAATGAACTACAAAAGGTCATTAGGAAATGGCATATCTCTTACCGGCTTCAAATATATGAGCAATGGAACTCCTCGATTTTGCTGGCAGTTCTCTTGAACCACAAAAAATTAAAAGGAGTGGAGAAAAATGTTATTGTTATAATAATATGCCTAGTGGATATACTATTAACAGGATGCAGTGCCAACAATTTAGAAGTGTAATCCTCCACCCTCTCTGCCCTCATGCAGCAAGAATGCAGGTCTCTCCCAGCCTCTTTCCAGATACTCTTACAACACAAGGAGCACTCTGTAAGTATTCATTGTACTTTAATGAGCATCACAACCCTCCTGCAGAGAATTGTATCCGATGCGGGTGTGGGAAGACTATGGATGTCACTGTATCCTTGACTTTGTGCTGGGTGCACAGAATGACATTGGAACTATATTACAGTGTATATGGATAGTTGTTTAATAGTGGTTATGTCATGGGTTCCTGAACTTCCAAAACATATGCTGTTTTGTAAGATTATTGAAAACCATATTTGAGAATTTCTTTAGATGCTTGTTCTAAATAGTATCGTTTTAGCAACTAATGGGGCAGAAGGAACAAACGAATTCTCCATGTGAAGATATTGGGTCAGATTTTCAGCTGTGCTGCATTTACACCCAATGCATTAGGGTATGTGTACACTTGCAGAGTTTTTGCGCTGTAAGTTTCACCAGTGATAGGGAACTGGTGAAAGTAAAGCACTGGTTTGTGTACTCACTTAATTCGTCAGGCGTCAGAGTGTTTACATTAGCAGCACTTCCACCCGATGAGAGCAGCGCTCTAGGGCAGCTATCCCATAGTGCAGCAGTAGTGTAGCCGGGGGTGGGGGGAGAGCATGGGTAGTGGCCGCTCCCCCACTGAGCAGAAGCGGCGCCTTTAAAAAATTTTGGCGCCTTTTAAAAGGGGAGCAGAGCTAAAAAAAGGCACGACCTCTTCAGGAGCGTCTCCAGCTTTTTTGCCGCCCTAGATGGCGCCTCTGGGAGACGCCCAAGGCGGCTGAAGAACCTACCGTGGAAATGCCGCCAAGGACCCAGGTGGCTGAAGATCCCGCCGCCGAAATGCCGCTGAGGACCCGGGTGGCTGCCAAGGGACCTGAAATGCCTCCTCCAAAATCCTGGCGCCCTATGCGACTGCCTAGGGTCGCCTAGTGGTAGCACCGGCCCTGCTCCCCTTGTACTCACCCGGTGGCGCTCCAGCTGTTTGGCAGCACTTCGGCGGTGGGTACCACCGAAGACCCGGAGCGAGTGAAGGACCCTCTGCTGGAACAGCTGGAGCACCGCCGGGTGAGTACAAGGGAAGGAGCCTTTTTTTTAGTTCCGCTCCCCCTGTACTCTGCACCTGGCTATGCCACTATAGTGCAGCTCTCTCCATTTTGACGATGGGTCTCGTGTGAAGGGGGTGGGAGATTGCAGGGCATCCTGGGTCCCTGCACAGCCTCCGCTCCCCAAACACGGATAAGCTCCAGTAGCTCAGCATTGTTCCAAGCACGGGATTATTTGCTCCATGGAGCAGGCATGGTCACCTGGACAGATGATAAGTGAGCACTTGCCAAGAAAACAGGAAGGGGAGTTTCAAAATTCCTGGGGCTTTACAGGAGGAGGGGTGGATGTCTGTTTACGTGGCATCAAAGCAGCAGAGCAGCTGGCCAGAGTGGTCACCTAGGCACTGTGGGATATCCTCCAGAGGCTAAAAGCTGTGTAAACAGGAAGAACGTATCATCACTTGCACATCACCGCAAAAGCATCACCGGTAAGAGCTGTACGCCTCTCATGGACGTAGGGTTTTTTTTGCAGCGAAATTTCTGAGTTTCATTGCAAAAAGTCATTAGCAAGTGTAGACGCTCCCATGGTTTTTGCGCAAAAAAGGGACTTTTTCCGCTTTAAATGGCAAGTATAGACATGCCCTTAGAGTACTGTGTGTGGGGACAATGATAGGAAGGTGGCCCCCAAAATAAATTAGAGCAGTTTAATGACTAATGCCAACAACTCACACATTCCTTTTCTCAAGTTAATTCCTTGAAATTTCAGGAAAAACAAAACAAAAAAACTCAGTTATTTATCTTCTCATAACTGTTGTTCTTTGAGATGTGTTCCATATCTCCATTTTACTGTAGGTGTGTGCATTCCATGCACAAGTGCTCGAGAGTTTTCCTGAGTGCCCTGTAAGCAACCTGGTTTCCTTGTGCTCCGAGCTGAGCATATAAAAGGTGGAGCCACCCGGCTCTTCCTTCAGTTTCTTCAAACTGCAATCCAGATGATAGACGCTAATGCATTGGGAAAGGTCATATAATCTGTAATGGACATGTGCAACTCATCTCAAAAAAAAGTTACAAGAAGATGGGTAAGTGTTTTCTTCCAGCAATTGCATATATACATCACATTGTAGGTGACTGTTTATGATGGAGATAGGACTAGGAGTCTCAAAGGAAGAAACACTGCAGGACTGCTTTCCCCATATTCCCTTGAAGCGGTGGTGATTGCATAGTGTCTGGCCAACATATGGACCAAGGACAACTTTGCTGCCTTGCCACATGTCCACAATAGGGACTTTTCCCACAAGTGCCAGGGAGGCCGAGTGCGGTCTAGTTGAATGCACTGACAGCTTCTCAAGGAGCATGTTACATGCTATGCTGCCAAGGGTAACAATGCAGCTGGTAATCCATTTAGAAAGCTGTTGTGCTGTAAGAGAATGACCTCTCAGTGATTCTGCAGTTTAAAATGTATGTCTTATTTTCCATCTAGGTTCACCTTCCAGTGACTGGATCATGTTATTCCTTTCTCTGCTGACAGAAGAGACCATTATTTCTGTCATTGTCTAACCTGCTCTTAAAAATCTCCAACACCTGCCGGGGATTGTCTAGATAATACTTCGTCCTGCCATGAATGCAGGAGACTGGACTAGAAAACCTCTCAAGGTCCCATCCAGTCCTACGATTCTGTGATTCTATCTACTGTCATTACTGATGAGGTAGCCATTCTCGATGGTCCCTGTGTGGGCACCAGAGTCAAAGGCGGGGAGAGCCACTGTGAGCTGATAACAGTGGCGTGGCAAACCAATTGCCACACTCTCCCCTTGATACCAGAGTGGCCTTCCTCTATGGTCAGATTCTTAGGCTTTGGGTGACAAGAGTTGTCTGAACTCTTAAGCTTCCTAGAGGATGGCCCCAGTGACGGGGCTCTTCCTTGGTCCCTCTGTCTGGCAAGGCTGGGGGAGCTCTCGTAGTGGCTGATGAGCTTCCATGAGCTGACCAAGCAGATTCTGAGAATACATCTAAGGTTCTTTTCTCTCTGCTTCCTCATTCTGGATTTGAAGCCCTGACAGACTGGACATCTGCCTCTAACGTGACCCTCACCAAAGCACTTCAAACAGCAATAATGTGGGTCACTAACTGTCATTGGCGTAAGCCAGAGGACATTGTCATTGGTTCCCCTGGTACTAGGTGAAGGCCAGAGAGGCCTGCCAGAGCTGAAAGAAAATAAAATACGATAAAAAATGAAATGAATAAAGAGAACGGAAAAACAACCAAAGGACATAACAAGTACCATTAGTTAAATTAACTATCAACTCTTTTGTTCACAGAAGAACATCACTGTAGAGTGCAGAAGCACTGACCACAGATGGTAAGAATGAACTAAAAGATGGACTGGGTGTCTCCACTCTTTATACCCTTGACTTGGAGCACAAGGAGTCAGGGCACATGTATGGCCATCCTTATTGGTACCACTAAAAATTCTGGCTCTGCTGCATGGGATGTGCACACACCTACATTATAATGGACATATGAAATCACTCCAAGTTCTCCCTCTGACAGCCTTCTTTCATACTGCTTTGCTCTGTCACCTATTGGCTTAAATAACCTTTAATAGGGTCTGCTGGCCTGCAGCCAGACAATCAAAGCAAAGCTCCCAAATCCATATTTAGATTAATAGATTCTAGAGCCAGAATCGCAGCTGTGGGTGCCCAGCACCTGCGGAAGTGAAACCACTCCTATTTAGAAGCTTTAGCTGGATTTCTACATTATTTTGATCCCAGGTGCCTGTTCCCCTCCAACACAAAGATTACTGGAGCTCAAATGTACTGAATGCATATACATTGTTAAAATGCTTTGGGAATAAATATGTATTGTGGCTATAAAATATTAGCTAAATCTACTTGAGATATAGTGAATCAGAGGGGGCTACTTGGTTTGGACTGTGGAACTTCCAGTTGTGGTGGTTGTTACCAAGATACTAACTTCCCTTTGAAAGGCTAAGTCTGAACTTCCCCAACAGTTACATTTAGGCAACAAAAAAAACCCCCAAACAAATCTAACCTAAAGCCTTATAACAAACACCATAGTGCAACTTCAATGGTAATAGGGTAGTAGGGCTGGCTGTTTATTGTCCAGGAACTCTGAGCACTCAGAGGGGTTCTGAACAGTGGCCAGAGATGCCATTGGCTCCCTAGATCTAAGCCTCTACACCATGCCCCCCAGCCAGCCCTTGCCCCTCTAAAGGAAAAGCCTTTATAATGGTAACATTCTGCTTCCTGGTGCCTGCATTTAGCCCCTTCTTTACTGCTTGGGTGCATAGGTATACATACACCGCAACAGGATACCTTCCAGAAAACTCCTTTAGCTTTACCTGAGGAAGTAATAGTTGCTGTTTTGCAGGGCTATTGATCTCAAATCTTCTACTCACAGTTCCATCATCTGACCACTAGCCACCATGGGATGAGTACATTGTGAAATGTGATTTCATCTAGAATAATTGGTGGATTTGTTTATCAATGTATTTTAAAAAGTGCATTCAATGGGTATTACCATACAGTAGGAAAAATTCAAGTAAGTACATCTGAAAAAGGATTTTAGGACTTTCCCCCACAGTAGGAAAAAAATAATAAATCCTATTTCTCTCCCCCACCCATGCATAGAGTAACACACAACCCAGCTCCAGTCACTCTCAAGGCACTAACCTGTACTGAAAATATGGTGATGAAGAAATCTAATTGCATGAAATAGAATGTTCCACCTTGTTGAAGCACATAACAAGTAAAGTTTCAATGACAGCTAGAATAGTGGGAAGATTTGTAAGAGTATGAGACAGACAGACAAGAGAAGCTTATGCGTTCTGGCCTGCACTTATTGAACAATGGCAGTCTGCCTATATCCCTTTTTATACTCCTCAGACCTGCTAGGAAAACATCTCCAGGTGGACAGTAAATAGAGTGACCAAATGTCCCGATTTTATAGGGACAGTCCTGATATTTGGGGCTTTTTCTTATATAGGCTCCTATTACCCCCCACCCTCCGTTCCGATTTTTCACACTTGCTGTCTGGTCACCCTAATAGTAAATAATCACAGTAAAAAAAATTGTGAATATTGATTCAAATTCAAGTGTATTTCAATTTGTCAACACTTTCATTGCATTGCCAGCAAATAATCATGCTTGCAAGTTTTACTAATGTGAATACTTGTGAACCAGTTTGAGTATTTGCTGAAAGCAAATATTAGATTGTGTCTTCACAGTATGTGTTTTGTTTAGTTATGAAAGTCATGTGACAGTGTAGTCTAGTAGTTTAGGCGCTAGACAGGGACTCAGGCAACCTGGATTCTGCCACTGACCAGCTGAGTGACCTCAGGCAAGTCACTTCACTTCGCTATACCTGTTTCCCTTCAGAGCCTTTGCCTGATTTATCTATATCAATTGTAAACTCTTTGAGGCAGGGACTGACTCACACTATATGTCTGTATAGTGCTATGGACAGTAAGGCCCCAGTCTCAGTATTATTGGAATACACGTATTAAATAAGTAATAGAAGTGTCATCCAGACAGGGAGGAGAAGCAATATTCCATGACTTACAGAATTAATTAGCAGGATAAAAATTGACTGAGTAAACAATTCCCACTCCAGTCTAAAAAGCGGGGTATTGCTGAAATAGTCCTAACAAGAGCCATGGCTGCTTGGGCAACATTATATTATTCTCCATTTTAAAGACCAGTATAAACCATCAAATGCAGATAACATTCACTGAAAAGGGAATGCTCTAAAGGAAGTGGTCAGTGGACTGGTCCAGTTCCTTTATGAATAATTTGAGTAAGTTTGCAACACAGCAATTAGCTTTATAAAAAACAGTTAATCAAAATAGCAGTATAACAAGGTATATTAATATGGATTTAAGTGAATTACAGAGAAATGGACAATGAGTATTTAAATAACATTAGAATAGTTGCTAACAATGGAATCTTACCTTTGCTCAATTTTCTGAAAAACGAATCTTGAGATCTTTCTTTGTCTCTTAACTTCCCATTCTTTCCAGTAACTGAACAGTAAGCTTTTGTTAATATCTGGTTTGGTTTTTTTATGCTAAAAATATTTCAGGCCTTCTAAAATGTTGGCACTTGTACCTAATAGAACTTGTATAATGTCTCCTGTAGTGCTTATATTCAGACAGTAATTAAGCAGTAAAATGTAAAGTTTCAAAATGCATGCAGAGAAAATCTATTATCTGCATTATTACTTAACAGTAACAACGACCACTATCGGGTGTTTGTTTATCAGTAGCTAAGACACCATGGAAAACAATTTAGATCCCAGTATCAAACTACAATGACAATCAATATGGAAAGTAATGAGATGTAATAATTGAAGAAAAATAGCCACTGCTGGGAAGTTGTCTCACTTAGCAAAATAGTCTGATGTTTTCAAATCTGGGTACTTAAAGACAGGCATGCACATCCATTTTTAGGTATTTAAATAAAAGTTAAGCACTTACAGCTTTTATTGCTTATCATAATAACAATTAAAACTGGTCTTTTAGCAATCTGCTGTAAGCTACATTCAAACTTCAGGCTTCTGCTAGGCTGGGTTCTCAAACTGAATAATTCCTGGGAGAAGCCTGGGAGAGACTCTGTACAAATTTCTGCTAGGCTCAGCTCCTAGAGAAGGGTGGACTTCTCATTGATAGATCAGGCCTTATAGCTCCTGGTCTCCACCCCTAATAGGTTCTGGCCAATCCACCCCTTCCACCTGACTCACAATTAAGATTTAAATCAACGAATCTATTTAACCCTTTCACATATGAACTTTCTGAGCCCCCCACATGCCGTGATGGGCCATGGCATCACACTGATTTTTATTTATAAAACAATAAAATGAAGAAGATTTGGAGGGATTGCATGAACTTGTGCAATACCAACCTCGTCTTCCCTCTCCTTCCACTCCTTTTGTTTATCTCACCTATTTGTGAACTGTCTCCTGTTACATTTTATGTAAGAGGGGATGTCTCATGTGTTTGTATAGCCCCTGGCCTAATGGGCCCTTTAGGAGCTATAGAAATATAGTTTAACAATGGCGAAATAATAATAATGTGTACTCTGATTTTTGATACTGAGTGCAGAGAAATCCTTTGGTATTTGTACTCATCCAAGTCCATGATGTGACATATGGTAGTTTCGTGGGTCACATCCTTCCTCCTTGCTTGAAGGGTCATTATATTTGCATACATATTTCTCACAGCATTTATTGTTTTGAACTCTATAATTTTGCCAGAAAGAAAGAGAACAAGCAGGTACAGTAATTAGTCTGATGTTCTCCAGGGACGGTTGTATCATTTTGTTGTCAGAAGAATTGCCTGCGTGAAAATTAATTTAACCAAAACATCATCTATAGCATCCAATGTTTTCTACAACCTTTTCACCTGCACATGTACAAATGCTTTAGTTACTCCTTCCTCCAGTAACTATCTTTGTCTTTATATATTCTTGGTATACATTAGTTGGTGGCCAATTATACCTAACTCTCCTGCATTACATTTTCAAGAAGGTGGCAACCCTAGGAAAAATGGTACAAAGGCCAGCAAGAATACACATACATATTCATTACTGAAGTGTCGTAATAAATCAATGTGTTAGTACGAGTATCAATAACCCACATCACTGGAAGTGAATGTTGTCACTATAGAATGCTTAACAGAAGACAAGAGCAGCTAGAAAGTAGGTTTTTAAATGCTCATTAAAGATTGAGTGTGCAGGACATCTGTTTTGCTTTATAGTGCCTTTGTAAGGAGAACTGAAAAGGACCAGCATATGAACATTATAAAACAGAAGGAGGGCTGGGAATCATTTTATCTGGCCCAGTTACCTAATTAGCCATTTTACCCACTAATAACGCATAAAAGTCTCCGCTGTTAAGAAAGTACTTGAGTTAAAGTGTGGATGTGTCAGTTGCTACTGCTACTGCCATTGCTAACTCGTACAACAAGGCTCATACTCTGAATGAAAGAGCTCTGCCTACAGCCCCTGTTCTTATGCTATCCCCAAGTGCTGGGGTTTACATTAGTTGAAATAGCTCATCTAAACCTACTCTTACTATCCATTTTAGCTTTTAGAAAATTTCAGTCATGTTCCTTCTTGACTATATTTTCTCCAATGAATGAAATCTTTTTTTTCTGGCCATTATAAAGCTATTAGAATTCTTGCTCCTCTTGGTCAGCCCCATTTTATTGCTTTTGTTTCTTTTGTATTGTCTGTGATCCAAAATGTGATAGTCCAGTGATAGCCGCAAATTTCTACTAATTCTAACAGAATATTTGGATAATTTCTTCAGCATTGTGTTCAGCTACCCAAATGTCACATCTTTCTCCAGGATGCCCATTGTTCTTGGAGGGAAGTCCCTATCATTTTAGTAGGGTCCAGTGATTTTCTAATTAAGGGGTGTCCATGACTTTTGCAATCAAGTTTGGGTTTATCTCTAGGTGTTGGAGGAGGTGTTCTGTTCCCTTAGACAAGGCATGAAGAAAGATAAGTATTGCCAGTGTACTCTAGCCTTTAGCTTTCCCTGGAACTTCTTTGTGGAGGTGGTATGTTCAATGCATGATATAATGGGCTCTCTGCAGGAGTGAGAAGAGCTTTTAACACCCTAGCCAGGATGAGAAACTGATTGGTGGATAAACCAAGGGGGAGGGTTCAAATATCTTGTGTGAGAGGGTCTTGTTTTAGTTTCTTAGGGCTCCCCTTGAAATTATCCTGGTTGACTGCACTGAAGAGCATTTGCTTCTCTTTCACCTTCAGTGATGTTTGTGAAATGCCACTTCTGTGACTATGGTTCTTTCAAGGAACATGTACCACATGAACACCTAGGCATGAGTGGATGAAACCGCTGGCCCAATACTGAACCATCTTGTTCTAGTTCTGATTTGAATGTTCTACCAGTCCAGAGTCGCAGATGATTGAGGGAGTTGCATTGTAACACATAGCCATTTTGAGAGGATTATACATGCTTGATCATTAGGGATCTATTTCTTGGCACTGTTGCTGTACAGACCATTTGGAAAATTTATGTCAGAATTCTTCAGGCTGCTGATAGTGCTGATATTAGTCAGATGAGTTTGTTTGGGTTGTCTTTAACCTCTGCATTGATATAATTTCTGATGAAATAACCAAAGGTCGCAGAGAGATTGCACAGTGATGAAAACACCTTTACCTTATCTTCAAGCTGAGCTGGAAAGTAAAAAGGTTGAGAAAGTGAGATCAATTTATTTTATTTCTGTAGATTTATAAAAGAGGGCCACAGTTGAACAAATGTCCATCCTATGCTCTGGGCACCATTACAATAGTTCAAATTACTATTCAGTACCTGAGCAATGAGCTGTTCATCCTGACATCAAATTCTCTCTCTTCCTCTTCCCCACCCCCCTCCAACCTCATGTGGAAAACAGATTTGAACTGGGTTCTCCCACTTTGTAGGAGAGTGACCTAGCCACTGGGATATGTACTGTGTATGTCTCCCCCCGCCCTCATCCCACCTCACCGCTGTTAAAGCAGTTCAACTTTGCATAAACAATTAAAGAATCATTAGAGCAAGGACTTGAACATTAGTCTCTCACATCCTAGGCAAGTGCCTAGACAACCTCTCTCACATGCTTTTCCTGGCCCAATGTCTATTCGTGGTCATTATGAATGACCATGAGCTGCCACTATGAATGACAAATTTCAAAATAATGGAATTTGCTGCAGAATTGAAATCCTGGTTCCTTCACAGCTCTACAGCTTGATCGGATTTGTTATTGTCTTAGCAGATCCTGTTGATGCAATGGTCAAATCCAAGTTGTCTGGCTGTCTTTTGCCAGCATAGAATCATACCAATCTCAGATAAGGATGTCACCACATATTTGGGATTTCACTGACCTCCAACTTACTCAGTTCTTATATTTCAGGAAGCACAATGTGCCCATGGATTCACGGTGCATGTGAGATTTGAATAGCTGTCAGTGTTGCTGAGCATGACTGCCGGATTCTAACTCATTTCTGAAATGATTCTGACTTGTCCTATATGAAAATTGAGAGGTGTTTTCTGTTGACTTTACATACATGGCCCCTGTTACCCATATCCTTTCTTGCCTGTCTAAAACCAAACAGTACCATTCACTAGTGATCTTGCTTTACTAAAGTTCCTCTTTTAATCATGGTTTCATAACCTTTCAGCCCTAACAGCAGTTACAGTCATGCTAGCCCCCACTCCTCAAAATAACCAAAGCATCAACCTTCTTTTGCCCAGTACCTTCTTTTCCAGACCATACCAAAATACCTGATACTATTGTATGTCTAGATAACGAGGGACAGATTTTGTCCCCAACATTCATACGTGGTTGAGACTACAGATATGGAAAGTAGATCAGCCACCTTGCAGCATCATTACGTCCATCCCAGAACCACACAGAGAGCCCTATATTGAGTTGGGATTGGGTAGACAATGGATGAGTAGACATTTTCTGAAGGCCCAGATTAACAAAAGGCAATGCCCAGCCATCCAGTGCAATCCACAAACCATAGATTAGGCATGAAGGCTCCCTGTACAATGTATGGGGAGAGCTAGGTGCCTGAGAATGGGACCTACAAAAGTCAGCATGCTAGCTGTGATGCAGCAGCCTACACTAACCTCTAGCAGATACTGATTAGAGGGATGTATCCTAAGCCCTGCCTCTCTGAAGGAGTTAGTGCTTAAGTCTGTGTTGGAAGGAGGCACCTATCGCTGCTTGTGATCCACATCGAGAACCCTCTGCTGGAGTCAGATGCCGAGACTATCTCTTGACAGAACAGTGGTAGTGCATGCCTAACTTTATGCATAATGGCCTGGTGGGCATGGGAGGATGCCTTCCTTGTGATCTATAGCCCAGTGGTAAGATGTTCCCGAGAGCTAGGAGACTCTGGATAAATTCTCCTCTCTGCTTGATGAGAAGGGATTGGAACATGAGTTTCCTGTCTCTCATTGCATCCTCTTGATGCAGTGATGAAGGGGATACTCTGAAAGACAATCCTCAGAATTTTCCTGCCCCTCAAGTCCCTCTTGTGAGTTTTAGGAGGGGACGACCCTGTCCAGAGTTAATATTCTTGATACATATTGAATATTTGGTCATTATTCAACATCAACAAAAGGAGCCTATGACTGTTTGATTGTGGCCACTGCAGCTCAGCTCAACAATAAGGAAATCTGTAGAAAACTGGAAACAGTACCCCAGAATTAGCTTGCAACTAACATCATCTGTGATCTTCACATTACAGCTTAATTATGAATGTCATTAACAAATACAAAGGTGCTAGCCAGAAAGTACACATTATCTGTGAGTGTTTTAACTCAATCAGCTGCTCAAAGTCATTTCCTCTGGGCAACAGACAGATGTTTGGCCTCTAGACAGATCCCTAGGTTCTGATTTCTGTATCCTCAAATGTCAGACTTTACAATATGGAATCAAGTCCTTTCTGTTCTTTTGGGTAGCAGTTATTTTGTTATTCTGTCACAAGGTAGCCTGTTAACTCATTTCTGGGACCTGTTCAGGTAAGGCTGAATATAATGCTCTAAGGGATGCTACACAGCCTTAAAGTTGGCTTAGCTGGCCACTGGAGGACACCCCAGCATAGGGGATCCTTAGGTGGCATGGAACTGCAGTAGCAGATTCTATGCTGCTTCTGAGGAATACCTGTGCTCCAGCAATCCTTGACTGTTGTAACAGTCACAGGGGTGGGTAGCATAAGTTGCATAGCTAGCTGGCACAAATCAGAGCAACCTTTAGGCTGTTCTAGTTTGCCTTGAGGACTTGACTGGCACCCAGTTTCAGGGGAGTGCAAAGGTGGTTTTAAACCCTTCATCCTGAGTAGTGCTGAACACTCCTTGGCAGCATCTCGTTGCTTTGCTGGGGTTGCTTGTTTGAAGCCAAAGAGACAAAAGGAAAAAGAATATGTCTTATCTTGACCTGTATAGCCATTGAGATATTTGTTAGTTAACAAGATTATTGTAGAATACTGCATGTTATGAGAGAGAAAAATATCTATTTATCCACACACCTAGTTGTACTCTAACTTTAATACTTGAAGAGCCACTTCATTATCAAATAGTGGTTTAGAGAGCTTATGCCCAAATAAATGTGTTAGTCTCTAAGGTGCCAAAAGGACTCCTCATTGTTTTTGCTGATACAGACTAACACAGCTACCACTCTGAGCTCTCTCTCTGAGCCTTAAATAATAGTGCTCAGAGTGTAACCTTTAGTTGTTATGATGAATGTACTCTGTTAATTGCTAAGAAATACTCATTCTAACTATGCATAATTGTTTTATGATTTTCTAAACCACTGTTTGATAATTAAGTGGCTCTTCAAGTATTAAAGTTAGAGTAAAATTAGGTGTGTGGATAAATAGATGTCTCTCTCTCTCTCTAATAACATGCAGTATTTTCCACTCCATGCGTCTGATGAAGTGGGTTATAGCCCACGAAAGCGTATGCCCAAATAAATTTGTTAGTCTCTAAGGTGCCACAAGGACTCCTCGTTGTTTTTAGAGAAAGAGCTGATATTTTCCATCTATCACCAGTTTTCAAGAGGTCAAGTTACATCAATAACACTGCTTCTCCAATGTGTCTCTGTGTGTAGAATCAGTGTCATTCAGAACTCTGCATTTCTTATTCTGTCACACTGCTGATGTTGCAGTGTCTCCTACTCTAAATACAGATAGGTATTGCAATTTGCTATAGGTCTATGGGGTGGTGAATTTAATTAATGGTGCCCACTGGACATATGTCACTGTAGCCTATGTATTTGTTATTATATTAAATTACTTTCCCCCCTCTACATGGCAATTGTTATCTGGCTGTTTTGCAGTGAGAAGGGAGGCATATATGAAGACTCACATGTCACCTGAGTCTCAAGGCAAGTATCATTATTATACACACCAATTTTTGTTTATTTAGGCTTGTGATGGTCCTCGCTCGGGGGTTGGTTGGTAAGGTAGTCTTAGGCCCAGGAGTTGCAGGGGGGTTGTTGGTAGGGCCCCCGGGCTCTGACCAGGCCCATTCGAGAGCTACCAGTTATCAGACAGTTAGGGGCTGCTTAACGCTGCTCTCCCTGGGCCACTGCCTATCACTCCCTGAGATTGTCCCAAATTCGCTATCTGGGTTGAGGCAGTGTGAAGGGTGTCTGCACATCACAAGGCACCTGGTGGCTGCGTGTAGCGAGGTAGCTCTCTTCCTCTCTCCAGTGGCAACTGCCTCCTTCTGCAGCCTAGCCCAACCTCCTAGGGCTTCCCCCAGTGGGGTAGTCCAATCAAAGGAAAGGGTTTAATAAAACTTGGAGTCCATATGAGAGGGAGAGGGGAATGCTTCCCTCTCAGGCTGTTTCTGTGGCAGGTCCTCCCTTCCCTCAGCCCAGGGCTACACTGCGGGGGGGGGGGGGTGTCGATCTACGATACGCAGCTTCAGCTATGTGAATAGCGTAGCTGAAGTCGGCATATCGTAATCGACTTACCTGGCCATGAGGACGGCGGCAAGTCGATCGCTGCCGCTCCCCCGTCAACTCCGCTTCCACCTTTCGATGAGGTGGATTTCCGGAGCCGACGGGGAGTGCTTTTGGGGATCGATTAATCGCATCTAAACGAGACGTGAAAAATCGATCCCCGAAAGATCGATTGCTACCCGCAGATCCGGCGGGTAGTGAAGACGAGCCCTCAGAGAGGGACCAATGGGTAGTTGTTGTGGGGAAGATTCTGCCTTTTTCTCAGCTCTCTTTTGCTGGAGCTGCAGGTTGCAAGTCTGCTCTCTTCCCTGCTCTGCGAAGTGTGCTGCTCCCCTGCCTTTTAACTCTTCCTCCAGATGGTGCATTTCCTACAGGTGTGGCAGGGTGGGGCTGGCTGAGCCCAGAGCAGTTACTTAATCCATGGTTGCTCAGTACGGGGGTGTGTATATATCTTCTCAAGGCTACATAATACTTCAGGGTCAGATCCTGAAAAGTCTTCGCGTACGTCTACTCTTAGAGGTGGGAGAGTGATTTCCAGCTCCAGGCGATATTCTAGCATGCTAAAAACAGAATGTAGTTATGGCAACGTGAGCTATGGATTACACTAGACACCCCAAGTATGCATCTCAGGGACCCTATGCATGTGCTTGTGGCGACTAGCCCATCCCGCACCTTGTGCTGCCACAGCTATGGTCTGTTTTTAGGGCACTAGTTCAATGAGAACTAGCACGGGTATGTCTCCCTGAGCTGGGAATCACACACCCCCAGTCTGAAATGTAAACATACCCTTTCTCCTGTGGGAGGAACTACTATACTTGAATGACTATGGATTACAACCATCAACTTTGCTTGATAGGATCTGACCCTGGGTTTTAGATATGGCATTTTTTGAATTATGGGAGTGCATCAAAAACCATCCTGTAAGAAGCACAGATTGATGCAGAGTCATTTTTTCTTTATGCAAATTAAATACTAAACATGAAAAAGGTCTATCATGCGATGGCCTGCAACTCGATATCTGTGTTATAGCTGTGATTTGTCACTTCTTGTTATAAATATTGCAATCTGATTAATACAAGGAAGGCCACTAGGAACTTGCAGGAAATCTCACCAAACGCTTCCTTTTCCACCCTGATTTCTGCAGAAATGTTTGGAAAATGTGTAGGATTTTTAAAAGTTCACTCAAACACATATGAAAGCACTAATAAATTGGAGCCAAATCCTGAGGGACTTACTCACTTTTTACTTAGCCAAACTCTCAGTATCTGCACAGTTTCAATGATAGTAGCATCAGTGGAGGCTAGGGCTTAGGTAGCTCTGCCTCTCTATTATCCATGTGTATTCTGCATAACGATATTTAAAATGTGTTGCCTTATGCCTGTGATATTTGCTCCCATGTGAGACTAACCTCTTTGATTCAACCGTATTAGAACAATATTTCTGCTACAATAAGCAGTAAAACAATTAACCATATCAACCTTAAACTGTCATCATGTGGCTTCAAAATTAAATATGCACTTAAGATGAATGGAGAAGTTCAGCCCTCAGAGAGCTATTGTTTCCGCCTGCTGTCAGACTCAGAAATGAAAAAGATGCTGGAGAAGAGTGGACTCACCGCTGGCTGGGCGTGGCATAGCAGTTCTTTCCTCTCTAGCTCTCCCTTCCGACAGTAGCTCCAGTCCTGCTGTGGTCTGCCTCTTCTCACAATGTGGCCCTCCACCCAGGTTACATATTAGTTCCACCCTTCTGGGGGGTAACAGAAATAATAATTATAGTCCCAATCCTTACCTCTGGTCTTTGGCCTAACCTCTCATCCCCATGGTCCTCACACCCTTCTCTCAGGGTTGTAAATCATCCATACATCTTTATGTTGGGGCTTCACACTGGTAGGACAACCTAGGACCAGCCCCTACACCGGGTTCCAATCCACAGACCCTAGCATGAGTAGCCTTTGAGGCTGCCTCCCTGGACTCCTATCATTAGCCTTTCTTCAGGCCTTTTCCCCAGCCCCTTCCTGTGCTCTTTTAAATTATCAGTGCCTCCTAGGGTTTCTCCCCATTCCCAGAGGTCCAGGTCCTGCCTTTGTGTCAGGATCAGCCACTGGACCTTGTGCCCATCCTGGGTCTTCCAGGTATCCTCTCCCTGTGGACTTCCTCCTCACCCTACAGGAGTCTTCCTGTTCCTCACAGGTCTCTCCACTCTTTACTATCAAGAGATCAACTCTAGAGTCCTTCCCTCTATCCCTTCAGCTCCTCAAACTTCAGTCCAAGTACCCCTTAGGCTTTACCATCTCTACCTCTTGGGCTTTGCTTCCTCCTGGCTCAGGACTCTCTGGCACTGTCTTCTGGCCTCCAAGGCATCTCTCTTCCTTTAGCCCATGAGAAGAAACTCCTAGCTGTTTGTCTCCTGGGTCTCCTGCCTGGCTTCTTTTCCCCACTGTCCTGTGCTTATTTCTTTATGAAGATCCAGCTTCTTGCTAGGTGGGTTTGATGATCAGTTATGACTAACATTCTTTCAGGGGCCATCCAGTGGCCTAACTGGCTTCAGGCTCCTATAACCCAATATTAACCAATGTGGGGCTTACACACCCCATCAACAAATGCCAAAATGGAAGGTTCTGCAAAGAAAAGTCATACAAACATTTCAGAACTAGGAAAAATATTTGAGTTGGGGTTTGGTTCAAATTTTGGGCTTAGGTTCAGTTTGGTTCTTAAATGATTTAAAACAGTTCACCCGTCTCTACTAAGAAGACAACTGAGGAATCACAATTATATTATCACAATATTGTAAACAAAAATCACTAGTCAGGTCCCAACAATCATGAGATTGGCTTCAAAATCATGGGGTTTTAAAAACAATAAATGTGGAGGTCTTTGTATTTGCCTTCTGGTTTTTGAGCCTTTGAGATTTTTTGATCTGAAGCTTTTATCTGAACACATGAGGGTTAGAAACTCATTAAAAAAAAAGAAAAAAGCAGAGATTCTCATGTAATCACGTTTCCAGGAACAGGAGCTTTAAAAAATACCAAATATTACAATAGTCATGACAATATTGCAAGAGTTAGTAATACTGTGATAAAAACAAAGCAGTTAAAACTCTCTCTGTGTCTTCCATCAGGGCCTGCATTAGGTTTTGTAGACCTTCTTCCATCTTCCTACTCACAGATGACTAGGTATTCCATGTCCTGTAGTTGCACCATCAGTGTTCTTATTGACTAGAAGATTTGGTATATGTAGCAGGGGGGCCTTGAATGTACCTGGTAACTGCACTGGTAGTCTAGACCTAATGCCTTCATTGTCTTGCCTTAAAAGCTAAAGTAGCAAAGGAAATTAATGTGTGGGAGAATGTAATTTTCCAAAGTAATTACATACTTTAAACATCGAGATTAATCATGTAAATAAGGGCAGCAGTGTTGAGAAGGAAAAGAAGAACAAACATTGTGACACATGCTAATGGTAAAATTGAACTCAGTTGAGGTGGCACCCAGGGTTTAATAAGAAAAAAATTTGCTCAATGCCAGCCAATGAATCTTCTTTATTATTATAATAATTGGTGTCCACACATTTGAGAGAACAGAAACACTCCCAGTAAAAAGCAGCTCATAAACACCAAGCATTCCCAAATGTCACCCTTTGAAGTTTGCTTTAAAAGTTCCGTACAAAGTAGCCAAATACATTGCAGCTAATTATGTCAGTGTTCTCTTCTCATAGGGGATGACTTGCAGCATCACTGCACACAGGCGATAGTTTTAAAAAACAGTTTGTGACAGAATGGCATTTCTGTGTTGAATTTGTGCACAAGACATATGGTAAATAAATACAGCCCGTGTTCAGGCTTTGTGGCTTTCATATCACAAGAAAAGACAGGACCACTGAAAGGACAAGGGGAGGGTGGAGGGTGAACTTCACCCCTTTGTTGAAAACAAGTGAAATTATATAATTTATAATGCATGTGGCAATTAAGGTCCAGAATGGATAAGATCACAGCCCATAGTAAGGGATGGTGCATTGGTGTACAGTACACCCCCAGGAGCATCCCAGGAAAAAAAATTCCCCATTGCCCCCCTTAGTCCAAGAGGTAATAATTCTCTACTGTCTCATATCATCAGCACATTATTAGTACCCTTTGTAATGGCTCAGCTAATCTAGGTGACACACTGAGGGCAGAGCCAAGGTTCTGCCCATTTCCTGCCACTATCTACCCATCTGCTCTGATGGCCATGGCAGTGTCCACTTACCCCTTTATTCCTCTGCACAGCCATGTAGTCAAAGTCACAACTGAGCCCTGTACGGAAAATGAACAGATTAATGACATGTTTAGTCATGATTTATCACAAATAATTATTAAACACAAAAGTATCTGTCTAGAGACAAAACTATAGGTTGGTATGGATAGTGGAACTATGCAAACAGTCTCTGTGTGAAGAGTAACTGAAATATATGGGAAGAAACAGGGAGGCTCCAATTCAGCAACACATTTAAGAACATCCTGAAGTCCATCCCTAATCAGAAATGTATTTAAGCACACGCTTAACTTTACTCTAATTATTAAGTCCTATTGAAATCAACATGTTACTTAAATTAAGCATGTGCATAAATACTTTGCTGATTTGGGGATGGACTACAAAACTGGGGGTCTGGATGAATGCAGCTCTATTTTCCTTAATGACTTTATCTGGAACAGGCTCATGTCTTGTGGCGTCATTACACTGAATATCTGAAACCTCAGTCATTCAAACCCACCCAGTTCTTTGATGATCACCATGGAAATCAATGGCCCCATTTTTTCTTAATCCAGGAGAAAAGTATACGTTTAAAATGTGTGTGTGTGTGGGGGGGTGGTGAGTAGGGGTAGGTTTGGTGCAGGGAGGTAGGGGGTAGAAGACTGTATTAGCTTGAGATCATGCACAGTTCAATTTAGCCTCTTTTATTTTGCATACCAGGAAAGCACTATATTTTTGGGAGTGGAAGAGGGTAATTGTATTCAGACTGAGTAGTACCTTAACCCCCTTCATCTTGATCAAACATTCAGCCATGTACTAAAAGCCTCAGAGATTTGCACTGGGAGTGCAAACAGAATCTATTGTATAATCTATATTACATAAATCCGTAAATAATCCCTGAGGTGTAATATATGTGCACTCACCAAGGAAAACCATATACAAAAATGGTAATGAGGTGGGGTAAATTAAAGCTGCCTTTGGAATAGCATCAAATTATGTCCCAACAAAGTAGTCTTATTTTATCCTGAATCTGATGCTGAAAAAACGAGCGGTTATCCCAGTATGCTGGGAGGGACATCACATGGAACATATGCTAATTCTAACCTCTGAGATGCATACATGTTGTAAAAGGTGGCTTTTGCATAAGTGAGGCCCAAGACTGGAAGTACAAGGGTATTTCAGGACAGCACTGGAATTCAATTGCAGTTCTGGCTGGGAACACTTATACAGTGGTTTGTCTATAGAAAACTCCGGCTCTCTCCATTGTTTCTATTCCCTCGCTTTCATGAGCACTATGATCATCTAAATTCATTCGATTCTTGGGAGAAGGAGAAGGACTGTGTCTTTATTTGCTGTCTCAACTCCGAGACCCGAGCTCCATCCAGTAGATTACTAATAAAATACTTTTCTATATTATTATTTGTTAAGGGTCAGTACTTAGTACAGATCTCTAACAGCCACAGCCACCCCGAGTGTTGTAATAAATTAATATTATGGCTAAGGAGTGGTGTCACCATTCGTAATCACATTGCTATGTCTCCAGTGGTGTGAATGCTTGCAGCCATTCTTGGAAGGTGGAGGACGTCCTATCAGCTGATCAAAGGCACAGTTTCACTCCTGGAGTTCTCACACAAACAGAGATTCCACACAAAGATGGACTACAAGCTGTCAGGAAAAGTATCCCCGCTAATGTCACGGCAAACCTGGTGGCTGAACTTTGTGACTTTGTCCTCACCCACAACTATTTCATATTTGGGGACAATATATACCTTCAAGTCAGCGGCACTGCTATGGGTACCCGCATGGCCGCACAGTATGCCAACATGTTTATGGCTGACTTAGAACAACGCTTCCTTAGCGCTCGTTCCCTAAATCCCCTACTCTACTTGTGCTACATTAATGACATCATCATCTGGACCCATGGAAAAGAAGCCCTTGAGGAATTCCACTGTGATTTCAACAATTTCCATCCAACCATCAACCTCAGCCTGGACCAATCCATACAAGAGGTCCATTTCCTAGACACTACTGTTGCTAATAAATGATGGTCACAAAACACCACCCTATACCGGAAACCTACTGACTGCTATACTTACCTACATGCCTCCAGCTTCCATCCAGGACACACCACATGATCCATTGTCTACAGCCAAGCTCTAAGATACAACCGCATTTGCTCCAATCCCTCAGACAGAGACAAGCACCTACAAGATCTCTAACAAGCGTTCTTAAAACTACAATACCCACCTGCTGAAGTGAAGAAACAGATTGACAGAGCCAGAAGAGTACCCAGAACTCACCTACTACAGGACAGGCCCAACAAAGAAAATAACAGAACACCATTAGCCGTCACCTTCAGCCCCCAACTAAAATCTCTCTAGCGCATCATCAAAGATCTACAACCTATCCTGAAAGACGATCCCTCACTCTCACAGATCTTGGGAGACAGACCAGTCCTCGCTTACAGATAGCCCCCCAACCTGAAGCAAATACTCAACAGCAACCACACACCACACAACAAAAATACTAACCCAGGAACCTATCCTTGCAACAAAGCCCGATGCCAACTCTGTCCACATATCTATTCAAGTGACACCATCACCTGGATCACCTGGATCGATCGGACTTCAGCTGTCGTTAAGACTGCGCCAATCACAACACGTCTGCCATTCTTCTCGCACTCTTGCCTTTCTTCTCCACGTTCGTCTGAAACGTTTAACGATGTCATATTCCCATCTTCTTGGAGGCCAACTGGGGGGTCTTTTCTGTTCTCGCGGGTACCACTCAGCAATGATGGTGGTCCACTGTTATCCGTGAGCCGTGCTGTGTGGCCCGCCCATCGCATCTTGTTATGTCTGCTTTCCACGACAATATCTTTCACACCGCTGCGTTCTCTGATGATTTCATTTGGTATATGATCCAGAAGGGAGATTCCCAACATAGCTCATTCCATTGCCCTTTCAGCTACCAACAGCCGTTGCTCTTCTCTCTTTGTCAGTGCTCACATTTCACTGCCATACAGCATGGCTGGCAGCACTGCTGAATTGAAAATATTTTTATGTGTGGTCTTGGCAATTTTTCCTTGAGGACGTCCTTGATGGAATTAAATGCACACCATCCTGCCCGAATCCTTCGCGAGAGTTCTCCGTTCAGGTCTTGGTGCATATTAACTTCTTGGCCCAAATATATGTACTGTTCCACTTCTTTGATGTCTTCTCCTGTTACCGTTATTCGGGCTTTTCGTAAGACGTCTGATCGCATATATTTCATTTTGCAGCGGTTCATTTTCAGGCCGACCTGACTACTTTTCTTGTCGAGTCTTCGTAGCATGCTCTGCAGTTGGTTGGTGCTTTCGGCAATTAGTACAATGTCGTCTGCAAATCTGAGATGAGATAATCTCTCTCCGTTTATGTTGACAACACTCCTCCAATTGATCTTGTTCATAACCATTTCGAGGCAGGCGGTGAATAGTTTCGGTGAAATTGTATCTCCTTGCTTTACGCCTTTCTCGATTGGGATGCGGAGGGGAGTTTCAAGGAGAGTAATGTCTGTTGTACATCCAGTATTTGCTTCCTTCAACAAACTAATGTACTGCGTGTTAATGCCCTGCTCTGCGAGCGCCTTTAATATTGCGTTAAACTCAACGCTATCGAAGGCCTTTTCATAGTCGACAAAAGCAATGCACAGCGGGCGTTTGTATTCCCTCACTCTTTCTAGGAGCTGGCTAAGGGTAAATATATGGTTGATTGTACTGAAATTTCTTCGAAACCCTGCCTGCTCTCTCGGCTGTTGTTCATCCAGACTCTGTGAAAGTCGATTAGTTATCACCTTTGTGAAGAGCTTGTAGATGTGAGAGAGCAGGCATATAGGGCGGTAGTTCTTAAGATTTTCTCGATCTCCCTTCTTGTGCAGCAAGATGGTATTCGACTCCTTCCAGCTTGATGGTATTTTTCCTTCTTCAAGATATCGACTGAATCTTAAAGCGAGGGCCTTCCAAAGTTTTTCGCCTCCTGCATAAATCATTTCTGACGTTATTCCATCTTTGCCTGAAGCTTTTCCCTTCTTCATCTGGTGTAGTGCGCTTCGGACTTCGCTGACGATTATTGGGGGGATGGGTTCTTCTGACTCTTCAAGGATTGGGAGGGGGACGTTGAGTCTTGATTTGAACAGTTCTGTATAGAAATCCTTGCAGACCTCCTCCATCCCTGCTCTGTCGATTACTGTCTCTCCATCCTTATTCTTCAATCCTGTTACGCTCAATCTATACTGCGTCAATTCCCGCTTGCATGTCCTGAGGCTCTTGCGTGATTCAGCTGTTTTAAGGAGCTTTTCTTTCCGGAAGTTCTTGAAGTCATCCTTCAGTTTTCGCCGTATAAGCTTGCACAGAATGGAGTACTCGAGGTTGTTATCCGAACTCCTTTTCATGTTTCTCCGCTTCTCCAACAAGCTTTTCGTTTCAATCAAGATTCTTCCCTTCGCCTTCTTCAGCTTTTTAATTTCAGCTGCTTTTATGCAACATCTCAACTTGTCAGCAAAGATACTATAGTCCTCATCACACTTTTCCATCTGGCTCCAGTCAAACCCAGAAATCGCTTTTTTCAGCTTTGCTTCATCAAATGTCTTCGGCTGCTGTTTCCTGTTTGCCATCTGTAACGCCTTCTTTTCCACCGCTTCATCAAAAATCAACTTCGCTCTATGCAGGCGATGGTCACTGCCGGTGTTGAATGGCTGCACCACAGAGACGTCTTGAACGATGCGCCTTTTATTGACTAAAATATAGTCGATTTCATTCTTACTCTTCGCGTTTGGTGCGATCCATGTCCACCTTCTTGAGATCTTCTTTTTGTACCAGGTGTTTGCCACGTACAGTTCTTTCATTTCTGCCATCGCTACCAGCTTCTCTCCTCTTTCATTCCTTTCACCGCTGCCGTATCTCCCTATGAACTTTTCGCCAGCTTTCCCTCGCCCGACCTTGGCGTTGAAATCTCCCATCGTGACAGTGTAAGTGGACTTTTGCGCAAGAGCTCTTTCAAGCTCTCGGTAGAATTCTTCCACTTCTTCGTCCTCACTTGCACTTGTGGGAGCGTAGGCCTGGATGACCTTGAGGGTAGCTTTTGACTCCATCTGAAGATGCAGCACACCGATACGTGATGATGTTAGCTGGCATGATATGACTTTCGAAGACCAATCTTTATTGACGATAAATCCAACTCCTCCAACATTTCTAGTGCCATCTCCCTTTCCGAGCCTCACAGCACTTCCATCCTTCCAGTTGACTTCCAACTCCTTCTTTCGTCGGGTTTCGCAGACACCAAGAATATCGCATTTTATCCTTTTCTTCTCCTCCATCAGATGGTTTAAAGTTTCCTCCTTTGCCAGTGACCTACAATTGTAAGTACACACAGCGAGGATTGTCCTTTTCCATGTTGGCCTAGCACCTGACATTTTTAGCAACCTCTTGTCGCTCAATTTCCGCTCCGCCACCGTAGAACGTGCATTTACTCGTGTTGTTTTAGCCGTTAACTTCAAGCCATACCACTGGCTAGGTGACACCATCATAGGACCTAATCATATCAGCCACGCCATCAGGGGCTCATTCACCTACACATCTACCAATGTGATATATGCCATCATGTGCCAGCAATGCCCCTCTGCCATGTACATTGGCCAAACCGGACAGTCTCTATGCAAAAGAATAAATGGACACAAATCTGACATCAGGAATCATAACATTCAAAAACCAGTAGGAGAACACTTCAACCTCTCTGGTCACTCAATAACAGACTTAAAGGTGGCAATTCTGCAACAGAAAAGCTTCAAAAACAGACTCCAATGAGAAACCACTGAACTTGAATTAATTTGCAAACTAGATATCATTAACTTTGGCTTGAATAGAGACTGGGAGTGGCTGGGTCATTACACAAATTGAATCTATTTCCCCATGTTAAGTATCCTCACACCTTCTTGTCAACTGTCTGTAATGGGCCATCTTGATTATCACTACAAAAGTTTTTTTTCTCCTGATGATAATAGCGCATCGTAATTAATTAGCCTCTTACAGTTGGTATGGCAACTTCCACCTTTTTGTGTTCTGTATGTATATATATCTTCATACTGTATGTTCCATTCTATGCATCTGAAGAAGTGGGTTTTAGCCCACGAAAGCTTATGCTTAAATAAATTTGTTAGTCTCTAAGGTGCCACAAGTACTTGTTCTTTTTGCAGATAACTTTTTGTTAGCATAGACAGGGGGTGCTTTACAGAGCTATGTGAGCCCTGCTGGATCATGAAGTAGCACTCCTTTTTAGTCAAGTCCACCTGCTCCTGGGACAGCCATGTCTCCAAGCTGGGGCAGAAAGGATGATGGCACCATACTGTGTGTGGTGAGTGGAAAATCAATTTTGGGCTTGTCTACCTGGCATAGCAAAATGTTTTCCAGGGTGTGATTTGTAAAGTGCTCTAATGTGCTGCACTCTAACTGCCCTGTGTAGACCCTGCTGGCACACTCTAAAGATACCACCTTCACATGAATGTAGTCCACTACTTTAATACAAACTAGTTACCTTTTAGAGTGTGATGCAAACTAGGTATCTTTCCGTTCATGCCAGCAGGTCGACACAGGACAGTTAGAGCCCAACACATTAGAATGCTCTACAAATTATAGTTCTCCAGAGCACTTTGCTGAACCCTATGGACAATCCTTTATTATAACTAAACAGCAGTGAAATGGTTAACATGTCTGTGAAATATTCTTTTCCGTATTAGCTGTCTGTGCAGCTACTTCCCCATCTCCACGGGGCTCTCCCAATAAATGGCAGCAACTATTACATAGTTGATGATTCAAATCTTTCAGCATCTCATTACCCGCCTTTTCATTTTAACTGCAGAAGTTATTTCCAATAACGTAATTCTTTTATTAATGAAATCTACCATTATTGCACTATAAAAACTGAACACATACCATTATGTCTCATTCACTGCAACAGATGCAGGCAGTCATTTGAAAAAAAATTACAGGGAATGATGTGAGTTTCAATTATACAAGCATTTCCCTAAAAATAGAATTTGTGGCTAAATACAGCTCAGTTAGTGATATGAAATGAACGGATTTAGAAAAAAAAAATCCTTTCTTTGATATATAATTTTTCTGACATTCAAATCTGGCTCCAGACAGTGTCTCATGCAATATGTGTAAGTCCTCTGTGTCATACATTTCTTCCTTCTTTTGATCACTAGAATAGATATACAGTCGCTGTACATGGCATACCCATATACAGCACTCACAGTCCTACTTTTTAACCTGCTTTGCTATTACCTTTCTCTAAACAATGTGCACAGAAAACTGAAATAAAACCATAAAAAGTTAATCAAAGCAGATGTGTAAATCTACATGTATTTTCAGTATAAATATTGATTTTAAGATATCGCTAGCATTTATTAAGTAATCAAGTGTGCCTTATACTCCTGAGTTTACGTAGGGCTGGGGTAGAGCCTCACTCTTCCATCAGGGGCTCATAGCATTGTGTCTTAATAAGGTCCCTGAATACCTCCTGGAGCTGCCAGAAACACAGGGGAATTTCTCAGCCTTTGAGGGAGTGCAGCATATGCTCCTCTCCATTGCTGGCTGCCCAGCTCTGCTGGCTAGTGCAGGGATAAGTATGGTCCTACCACCCGCCTTCCCCTCTTGGGGTTGTGATATTCTATGATCTCTCAGTGCTTGAAGTGCTTGGAAGACCCTGCTTTATTCTGTGTCTGGTTCCAAATGGCAACAACAACTTCACAGCCCTCTGCCCACACTCTGCTGGGAAGCTCAGCCCTTAACGGCACAGTCCCCAATACCACAGGAGTGGCTAGCACTGCTAGCCAGGTGCAGGCCCGGCACTCGGGGGATTATAACATTGTAACAGTAGCTAGCCCCTGTAAGGCTCACAAAGCCTGCACTCTTTGTGCCCTCCTACCCATGTGTGCTTGTGGAGGGTTCAGCTGCAGTCTGTCCCTCAGCATCAACTGTGTGTATCAGACTTCAACCCCTACAATGAAGCTAACCAGGATTTCAATTCAATCCAACATAGATCTTCTTCTGCTTAATTTCATGTCATTTGTCCTACTTATACCCCCTTCCATTATCTTTACAATTCCTTCCCCCATCACAATACTTCCCCCATCACATACTCTGATCTCGGTTTCAGTCTGCGCAAAGTTCTATCTATTGGCTGAGTTCTGCAATCAGTTCTTCCCATGGAACCCCACTGAAGAGTGCAACGAAGAGCAGACTTTGGCCCTAAGTTCCAACTGTGAATAAACACAGAAATCAACCTGTCAAAACTTCAGAGTTCCATCCATATTCCATGAAATCATCTCACTTTGACCATGAAGGAATGAGAAAAGAAAATGTAAATGCAAAGATCTGCCTCCCCTGAAAAGAACAGTTGGTTATTTCTGGTAATAACAACAAAAACAACAACAATAGTCTAAAACCACTGTTTGAATATTATTATAGTTCATAGGATAATTTTGGCTTCTGTATTTCAGTAAAGTAAAAAGAAGAGTTACAATAGGACGGGACCAAAGTGTCTAAAGGTTATTTTAAAACATTGGACTAATTAGGGAGCACCCCACAACCTTTTCTCTCTTGATTTTTGGCCCTGTGAGAATGAAAGTTCTCATTGTTTAATTCTTGAACTAGTTTACATTCAATGAAAAGTTAATAAACAAAAAAGATATATCTTGAAAAAAGCAACGTAACTTTTTAGTTTCCATTTCTTACAAATGGTTCTTACCTGCTGAGTATTATTGAATATATTATCTGATATATTTTACCACTCCACTTTCCACTTGCAAAGACTCCAAATACTCAGGGTCTATGTGACCAGACTGAATTTCACACACAGACAATTTTTTCTTTATTTATGCTGTGTGATTTGGAACTTAAGCCACATGGCATTGTTTCTGCTTCCTGATCGGATGACTGACACGTTTTAAAAAGGTTACAAAATGATGAGTAGCAAACAGTAAACAACAAAATAATGAATAGCCTTCTTCATTTGTGAGTATGGACAAGTGTATAAAGAGCACCCATTCTACAAGATTTGTGTGAAGAAAACCATATTCACATTATTATTGCAAACAGCAAAGAGAAAAAGGGACAGTATCATGGAATGTTCATTAAAACTTTGCCCCCTAGTCTGATTGGGCCAAATTCTGCTCTCAATAGCTCCAGAGGACACAATTTGACTATTGTTCTTGAATTTAAAAATAGAGGCTAAATCTAAAAACCAGAACAAATAAAGTAAAAAAGGAAACAGAATTGTGGCCAGACACTATGGTAATGGGTATGATAGCTAGTTAGCTATATCAAAGCAAGGTAGCAGTGCTGCTGTATTTCCCCAATAACTTAACTGAAAAAAATAAAAAGACTCATTGTTGAAACATTCCCCAATTTCTAGCACTTACAGCCTCTGAAAATACTTCTTTAGCTATCATCAAAGTTGTTCTTTCCACACTTCCAGCTTACTGGACACCAGGAAGTTTTAGAAATCTTACACAAAATCTTGGTCTCACTATTTCTCAGCCATAGAGGTTAGAATAACTTCAGATAAACATCCAGACTTCTGGATGCTTGTTCAAACCACTGAACCTTTTGAAGTTGTCACATTGCTAATTAGCAATGATGTCATAGCTCTTCCAATGGCAGAATAAATCCAAAGAGGCTCCAGAAACAATAGCAGAAACCTCATTTCAGCTGCAATCCTGAAGAAAAGGGAAATCTCCTAAAGAATATTGAAAGCTAGGAATATTCCCTTGTGATCCAGTCTTATACATGGATTTTAAACTATTTTAAATGCTATGCTTGGTCGACAATAACCAGTCAAACTGTATTTAAATCTTGTTTAAAAATGGATCCATTAACACAGGTTTATCATCAGTGGAGAAAAGTATATCTGCCGGACAGTGAAGGAAATGTTTTCAGGATCTGCCAAAATCTTAGTCTGATGCTAGACTACATGAAAGAAATAACCCTAAGAAAAAAGACTGA
The DNA here is from genome assembly GCA_033296515.1 of Macrochelys suwanniensis. Taxonomy (NCBI): domain Eukaryota; kingdom Metazoa; phylum Chordata; order Testudines; family Chelydridae; genus Macrochelys; species Macrochelys suwanniensis. Next base: position 81,800,644 of record CM065777.1, read on the forward strand.
TGCTAACGTTAAACAAATTAGCATTGCAATTTGCAAGGAACAATTTGGATTTCTTCCAGTCCCACACTTTTGATCTGTGCGGATGTGAGCACCAGGGCCGGCTCCAGGCACCAGCAAAAGAAGTATGTGCTTGGGGTAGCACATTTGAAGGGGAGGCATTCTGGCCATTCCTGGGGTGGCACATTTCATGGGCCATTTTTTTTTTTGCTTTATATATATATAATGTGGCATATCTCCATTTATAATCTCCTAGAACTGGAAGGACCTTGAAAGGTCATCGAGTCCAGTCCCCTGCCTTCACTAGCAGGACCAAGTACTGTCCCCTGACAGATTTTTTTTCCCCCAGATCCCTAAATGGCCCCCTTAAGGACTGAACTCACAACCCTGGGTTTAGCAGGCCAATGCTCAAACCACTGAGCTATCCCTTCCCCCGCCCTCCCCTTTGGTGGACGGATTTTTTTTTGCCGCTTGGGGTGGCAAAAAAGCTAGAGCCAGCTCTGGTGAGCACAATGGGTCTGATTCCCCTCTCACTTACAGTACATCGGTGACTATTTAGACTAATGGAGTTGTCTCCAGTAGAAAACCAGTGCAAATGAAATGAGAATCAGACTTTCCGGGGTATAAGTACCAGAAGGGTGTCACTTTCATGCTTTTGCAATTCAGTTATAATGTAATTGGTCCAGATTCTGGGATCTTGTAAATATTGGTGTAAGTTACCTGGAAGGGCATCTGATCTCAGTTACACTCACATAACTCCATTGATATGAATGTTAAATTTACCCCACTGTTATATGAAGTATAATGAAAGTTTCAGATTGTGTCAGTGAAGCGCACTGTACCAATTGCAACACTGGTGAGTGGGAATCTATACTTGCAATGCAGTTCTTTTGGGAAGAAAATATTTGTTCTAAGAGCTCTGGGCCAGATTCTCTTCTGGTGGAAATGATGATAGCGAAAACTGATTTACACTAGAATCTCAGCGTTACGAACACCTCAGGAAAGGAGGTTGTTCATAACTCTGAAATGTTCTTAACGCTGAACAAAAAGTTATGTTTGTTTTTTCAAAAGTTTACGACTGAACATTCATTTAATACACCTGTGAAACTTTATTATGCAGAAGAAAAATGCTGTTTTTAACCATGTTAATTTAAATGAAACAAGCACAGACCGTTTCCTTACCCTCTCAAATCTTTTTATAAGTATCCCCTGTATTTTGGCAGAGTTCTGCAATGTGGGATAATTAGTATGGACCCTTGTGCAGACTCCTCCAGCAAAACTGCAACTGTTCCACTATGCCTTAGAGCAGAGGTGGGCAAACTACCGCCCGCAAGCCACATTCAGCTGACGGAACCGTCCTGCCCGACCCTTGAGCTCCTGGCTGGGGCAGCTAGCCCCCAGGCCCTCCCCTGCTGTCCCCTGTCCCCCAGAGCCTCAGCTCGCTGCACTGCAGCGCTCTGGCCCACCGCTCCGTCCTGCTGGGCAGGGTGGCAGTGTGGCTGGCTCTGACTGGGAGGCGTGGCTGCAAGCTCCTGCTGCTCTGAGTGGCATGGTAAGGGAGCGGGGAGGGAGGGGGGCTTGGATAAGGGCCAGGAGGTTCTGGGGGGGGGCAGTCAGGGGACAGGGAGCAGGAGGTGGTTGGATAGGGGTGGTCAGGGGGCAGGGAGCAGGGCGGGTTGCATAGGGGGTGGGGTCCCGGGGGGCAGTTAGGGGTGGGGGTCCCAGGAGGGGGCAGTCAGGGGACAAGGAGCAGGGTGGGCTGGATGGGTTGAGGGTTCTGAGGGGGGCAGTTAGGGGGCGGGAAGTGGGATGGGGCAGATAGCGGGGTGGGGCCGGGCTGTTTGGGGAGGCACAGCTTTCCCTACACAGCCCTCCATACAGTTTCGCAACCCGAATGTGGCCCTCAGGCCAAAAAGTTTGCCCACTCCTGCCTTAGAGCATTGCACATGAAGAGGGGGCAGCATTTGCCCCTATGTTCACAGCAGGCAAACACCAGGCTGTTGTGGTTAGGCAGACTCCAAGCTGCCCAAGTACTTTCTGAAGCACTAGAAGCGTTTGGCACATGGCTAGTGAAGTGATATGGTCACAGAGAAGAGGACTCCAAAGTAGAATTAATCGTCTGCCGCTGGGGTGAGAGCCAGAAAGTGTGTTCTTCTCCCACCCCATACTGTGTTTTAATAGGCTTTTGGGTTTTCTTTCTATTGTTTTAGATAAATAGAAAAACAGGCTGCTAAAGTAACTAGCAACTCCAATTAGTTCCTTGCAATATAATTGCCGCTAATATCATGAAAAAATAAATGGTTTGATGGTTCACGTGTATTGTAATTAAATTGGGTATGTGGGCGACATCAGGTTGTGAAGAAGTCTCCAGCAGTTACCATAGAAACAGAATCTCCATGCGTAGATGTGGAGTGGTGTGATGTTGAGTGGGGAGTTCTAACATTTATTTTTTAAATTAAACTGCGAAGATAACCAGGAGGAAACAGCAAAACTGTCAGTTCAGTGTTAAATCCATCCTGGGCTTTGGCTTTTCTGTACAGATTATCACACTGGCTTCTCTTCTGCCTTGGAAAACTGATACATGAGTTGGCAGCTGGCATACAACATCTCGTGAGCTCTCAGCATTCCATGTTCTAAGGCGTATAGTAAAAAATAACTTCATAGTTGAGAAATATAATTATAAACTACTTCATAGAGGCTAGAGATAAAGCAATAAGATTCCCTTGCAATAATAATTTCACTTTGCACATTTTGACATGGGCTTGTTACCGCGTAAAACAAATGCTTAATATGTTGGTAACCCCAAGTCTCTATTAATTAGCAATACAATACAATATAGCCTTTGGTATAAAACATTTCTGAAAAGCAATGTTAAAGAATATGTAATCTGAATGACAATGACTCTCTGAGCAACTGGGAGCTACTTTTTTGATTACCAGGGTAACTGGTAACCAGGGGTTATTTACCAGGGGTTAATATATTCTAATTACCGGGGTAACTGTCATTAAAATCTATACTTTCTAAAATTCTTATGTACAACCCAGTTTGCAAAATCATTGAAAAAATCATTAACTTTCTGAACAAGGCAAGTAAATTAGTAATAATTTGCAACCCTCCTTGCCCTTTTTATTATATCACAAAGATAACTGAAAAATAATCGCAGCAATCCTTATCTGAACTCAAAAATCCCCAGCAAGCACAAAGTAAACATCATCACAATGATTTTTTTCTCCTGAGTTCTGCTAGCAAGACTATGCTGCATTAGTCACATTAATATTGGATCGGGTTAATGGTAGGTCAGATCATGAGAGAATTATAGCACATGGCGTTCACATGTTCAACAATTTCTAAATCAAATTTTTAAAAAAATAATCTTTCCTATGTTCATAAAAACCCCATAATAAGACTGTCATGCCAGGAACTAATGGGCCTGAGCCTGCAGCTCTTACTCGTTTGAGTAAAGGCTACTGGAGTGATCAATATTTGATTGTGGCTAGAACTTGAATGTAATTTGCAATGTGTTCTGGGTAAAGGGCAGCATGCAGTTGTGCTAACCCAAAAGCAAAGCAAGGACTTAATTCTGATTGCTACCACAGAGTGTGATTGCAGCTCATCTAGACATACCCTAGATAGCTTTAATCTATCTAGCTAAGGTACCACACAGTGAAGCAGTGGCAGCCTGGGCTTCTGCATGCTGTAACTACATTGGATTCTCAATGGGCTTGTACAGCTTGTGCTGAAGCCCATGCTGCCATGGCGTCATTGCTTTTGATACCCGAACTAGCTAGGTTCAGCTAGCTGGGGTATATCTACCTGAGCTGTAATTGGACCCTGTGATTACATTGTAGACATAACTCTGAGAGAGGGTCCTAATTTCCCCCTTGCTCCATGTGGGAAGTAAGCAGTCCCAGCCTTTTCCTGGAACCACTTCACTTCTCCACACAAGAACTCTAAGGAGACTTGGAGTTCAGCATACTGTAATACGAAATATTATCAATAGTGGGGCTATCAGTGTGAACGTACCATAGGGTTCTAAGTGCATAAAGCTGATTGTGGCAGTCAAACTGTTTATGGAAAACAAAACTGGTGTGCCATACAAACAAAACTGGTGTGCCATACTACAATAGGAACTATGCATACAATCATGGACTCATAAGAGTGGAAGGGACCTTGAGTGGTCATCTTCTCCAGTTCCCTGCACTCATGGCAGCACTAAGTATTATCTAGACCAACCCTGACAGGTATTTGTCAAAACTGCTCTTAAAAATCTCCAGTGAAGGAGATTCCATAACATCCCTAGGCAATTTATTCCAGTGCTTAACCACCCTGACAGTTAGGAAGTTTTTCCTAATGTCCAACCTAAGCCTCCCTTGCTGCTATTTAAGCCCATTGCTTCTTGTCCTATCCCCAGAGGTTAAGAAGAACAATTCTTTCTCCCTCCTCCTTGTAACACTCTTTTATGTACTTGAAAACTGTTATCATGTCCCCTCTTGATCTTCTCTTCTCCAGACTAAACAAACCCAATTTTTTCAATCTTCCCTCATAGGTCATGTTTTCTAGACCTTTAATCATTTTTGTTGCTCTTCTCTGGACTTTCTCAATTTGTCCACATCTTTCCTGAAATGTGGCACACAGAACTGGACACAGTACTCCAGGTGAGTCCTAATCAGTGCAGAGCAGAGCAGAAGAATTACTTCTTGTGTCTTGTTTACAACACTCCTGCTAATACAGCCCAGAATGATGTTTACTTTTTTTTTGCAACAGTACTACACTGTTGGGTAAGGTCTCAAGAGATGCCTGCCTGCAAATCTTTACTCACAGAGGTAGTGCTTCCATGCGTAGTGCCAGTGGAGTAAAAGGGACTATGCATGTGAGTAAAGATTTGCAGAACTGGCCCATTAGTAACTGAATGACTCCCACCTCTCAGAGTCACATGCATTTTTGTAATGAAAAGTTCCATAAAAGCCAGTAGTTATTCCTGCAATCCTATCTGTTGTAGGCAAATAACATTTTTATCCATGCCTCTATTTGATTTTTCCACGATTGCCTATTCAACTTTAAGACATATGCCCACCAACAGTTCAAGTAGAAATCAAACCATTCATGTTGAACTGCACACCTCAGATCATACATAATCATTCCCTCCCTTAGCAATCACAGAGAAAACAGCAACCTGCCACACTTACTGCAGTCATTTAGCAGCAACCTGGCTTTATGCATATATCACTACTTGACTTTCCATTTTTCCCTAGAGAATAGGATAAATATAATATTTAGCACGGAAACATTTCATTCTCAAAGCACTTTACAAACACTAACTAATTAATTATTCCTTAGAATATAAAAAGCCTGAATTCAAACACTCCTGGATTTTGGTATGGTAGATATTATCTTCAGTTTTTTAATTAAGTAAAACCAAAGCAGAGGTAATGGTGATAAGTGGTTTTCCTTGGGCCAGAGGACCAGATCTTGAGAAATATTCAGCACCCACAGATTCCACTAACTTCAGAAGGAATGGGGGTGCTCAGGATCTCTGAGGATCAGGCCCATGGAGAGAATTAGGGTCAGGGCTTAGGAGTTCCTGGTGCCCAGTTTGGTATATGCAGTTAGATATTAAAGAGAGAGGTTTGAAATTCTTTCAAATTTTGATTAAAATTTCTAGAAAGCAAGCAAGACACTGATTATATTTTCACAGTTCCCTCCACCTCCCAATTATTAGACCAGCTTTTGGATCTGTTAGGATTTTGGCAAATGTGAAAAAACATTTCACAAAGACTCTCATTCATCCCCCCCCACCCCATTTTTCAACCACATCTAATATTAAATAAAATTGGTATTGCAAGAAAGTGGAGTTTGGTTTACTCTGGTATAGACATCAGAAGCAGCCACAAAGCTCAGGTTTGGATTCCAATCCAAACCAAAATCCAGGAGTGTTTTAAATAAGGTTTTTGATTTGAGCCACCTCTAATTTTGCTGAATTATAATTGCACCTTTGTGTCTTTTTTCCAAGCTGAGAATAAAATGTATGGTTTGTATTTTTTTAAATGATACTGCTTTGTCAGAGTCTTTCATTGCAACCAACCAGCCTTCTTCTCTCACAGGTATCGCAATGGGTTATTTGCCCTATAATTTAATTAGTAGCTGTCAAAAGAAATTACTCTAGCTCTGACAGAATACCAATTGTGCATCATTTAAAATGCTCATTTTCCAAAGCTCTCTTTCCGCTAAAAAGTATAACTTTAATTCTAAGTAGGATTGGGTGAACCAGGTCAGAAGAAATGAGATCCAGCATGAACCTTTTGAAACTGGGATCAGTACCTCTTTCCCTTCCTTTCGCCACACAGACCCCTCTACTTCTGGCAATATTCTGCACACTCCATTACAGGTTTCAGTTGATCTCCCACTTCCTTCTCCCAGGTATGGAAACAGCAGCTGGCCTGTATTTTACAAATTAGGGTCAATACAGCTCCCATTAAACTCCATTTAGCTGACTTTTATGGGAGCTGGATCAGGCTCATTCTGGCTTCCAGTGCAGCCAAAGGTTTGAAATGATTACTGGAGTGCTTCAGACCAGGGCAACCTCTCCAGGGCACAAGTTTTAACACATCAGCTGGTCCAGCAGAGGCTGTTGGGGGTGTGAGACCCACACTGTAGATTTGCCAAGAGTAGCAAGTCAAGGGAGGAGAGACGAGTACCATATGGGAAAACATTTACTGCCAGATCCATATGATGGTGGCAGGACAGTAGAGCCAAGAATAATTTAGGAGAGCAAAAGGCTGCACTGGGGCAGGGGAAGGATCAGGTTGGCTTGGCTGGAAAAATAAGAAGGAAATTAATGAGAGGCCTGATCCAAACCCCTTTGAAATCAGTGGACAGACTCCGAGTGGGCCTTGGATCAGACCCAGTATGCAAAATGGGGGAAGGAGAAGTAAGAACTTTTGCATGTATTGTTGTAGCCGTTGTGGTCCCAAGATATTAGAGAAACAAGTTGGTCCAATAAAAGATATTACCTCACTCACCTTGTCTCTCTAAAATCCCAACTTTTGTCAGTTTAGTCAAAGTAATCTTCCTGGGCTTCATCCATCAGGGATTTCTTTGAATAACAGTGAACATTTAAGATACAGAGGTAATATAGAATTGTAAAGTGGCATAATACAGTGTAACAAATTTTAGGAGGTGAATATGTCATTAATTTAATTTTCCTAAATCTTTCCAAAGATTGTAAGCAAAATTTTCATTTGAAGAAAATTTAATTGTGCTACCTATTGCTGCTACAATTGTATTTAATAGCAGACAGAAATGTCGAATCTTCTTTGGGGACTCTGGGAGAACTAACGGGGCCTCCTAACCAAGTCTGCAATAATACAATTACATCCAATTTTTAAGTAATCCAAGGGAAAAAAATCCTGAATCTCAGTTCTTGGGCAAGGAACAAAGAACCTTGTCTTTGTAATGTACCAGTAATCCCAATTATGCGCTACAGTAGTTTGAATGTCATCGTTGTAAGAATGACTCCATTTACATCCAAGAGCTCATCTATATTTATCATTCAAAACAAGTTAAAAACAAATTTTGCACACTTCAGATGGCTCTGCATTTCATCACCCTCTGCTGTATCTGATTCTACAATCCTTAATCAAAAGCTTGAAGCTGTATGTGTGGTCACTTTCATGTGTTTCAGTCCACAGCGTTCCTTCTTTAAAGCCACCTTACTATACATAAAGGCATGGCTGCTTGCGATCCCCATCCCATTAGAATAATGGACACTGCTTTCTATGTACTGTATGAATGGAAAATGTGTCCTTGAAGAACGCCTCCTCAAGCTGTGTATCATCCTTTTTTTCATTCTTCCTGTTAAATTTCACTTGATGAGAACAGAACTAGTAGGTTTTCAGTATTACTTGGCTCAAACATATTTGAATTAAGACAGATACCCCAAAGGTAGATTTATTTTCAATCATCTTCATCATAGAACATCATTAAATACTTTATGACTAGTTTAATTTGCTTCTATCTAATAGATTGAAATATCTGCTGGAATTTATTATTACTATAAAACTATATCTGAGTCAGACTGAATTGACTGTCCCTCACTGTCAGATGCTTAAAGACTTTATTTTACTTTAGTGAGCTTTAGCAAAGCTGATGTGAATTCAATTAAGGTAGTTTAGTATTTATCAGTCCAGTTATTCGGATAAATAATGGTATCATAGCATTAACAGAGTAGTGAATAGGAGAGTTATGATAGCCATGGAACTTCCATAATAATCTCCTGTTTTCAGAAATGCGTAGCTATAATTGAGGAAAACCTACAAAATGTGTTCTGATTTTTAAATGAATTCACTTTGACTCTGTTCACAACCCATTTGTGTTTTCTTTCCAGTAATGTTCTAGCAAATGAGTTCACTAGCAGAAACATTAATTGAAATGGTGATTTTAAAGTAAATATTAAAGAACATTCATGGAAAGAAAATTTTGAATTCCAAATTCAAATATTCAGACCAGATGTGATTTTAAGAGTTAAGATCAACAGACAGGAAAGAAACATACAACATGGCCTATGTACCCTTTCAACAGGTTTGATACAAAATTTTAAATAGTTACAATTAACTGCTTACAAAGAAGCTACAGGCAAAAGATTAAGAAAAATAAGTACGTTTAAGAAAATCATGATAGCTTTGTGGACAATTCACAAATGGAAAAAGACGTGAAGTCATTGATGAATGTTTGATTAGGAATTGCTCACCAGAAGTTCTTACAAGTTTCTCAAAAGTGCAACTTTAGGCTTGACATTTTTCTGCTTGGTCTCAGCCCACAGGTACATTTTTTGGAAAATCAGAGCAAGACCCAGGAAAAGTAAAAAAAAATATAGACCCCCATTCTTTCTTAAACAGCAATCTGCGAATCTCTAGGACCATTATTTTTCAAAACGTTTCATGAAAATTTGGTATGCATTTTCTCAGTGCATAAGACACAATAGCCCATGCAAAACAATAATAATAAAGTACAGCAATTCAAAGGAAAGAAATATGGAAATAAGCAATAATGCCTAAATGGACCATGGGTAGATAGACTACTAACTAGATATGAGTTTGAAATACAATATGACAGCAAAAAGACAATTCAGTTTTGTATCATATACAGAGTGTTCATGTCATGAATATCATATGACAGCAGAAATAACACATGTAATACTATGCTTGGTTCCATGCATGTCATTACTAAATTAAAAATATTAAGAAAATAGAGGGAGTCCATTGAAAAACAACAAATGATTAGGAGAAATGAAAGAGAATTGGGACTAAAAGTATAAAATACTCCAAGAAAAGCTATATTAAGCTACATTAAGCACACATAAATCCCAATGAAGATGTGGTTCTCAACACTTTTGAAGGCAGGTCACTTTTATTTCAAAACGTAGATGTAGATTTAGGATGCAGTTATTTTTGGATAGCCAGGCTTGAAAATTTGGTGTATGGTACTTTGAGAATTTGCTAGTTGTATACTGAGTTTGGCCACTTAAATCACATGCTGTTGATCTGCTCTCAAATGGGATGACTCCCAAAGCCACAAAGAGCTATCAAGACGGCCTTGCAAATACTTCCTTTGCAAATACTCATGTAAATATTTATTTGCACAAGTATATCAAACACTTTGTTTTAGGCCCAAGTATTCTTGTGGACACTAACTCTCGGTCTTGAAAAGTGGACAAGAAAAGTGAGCTAAAGAGATCATGAACACTGTCAAAGGAAACGCTGGGCTTTTATTTTAAGGGATGTTTGCAAATACTTTTCTCAGTATTCCGCTGTCTCTGTTACAAAGGAAGGCGCTTCTGCAATGGCTCTTCCCCATGGCAGCCCTAAATTGTACAGGTTAACTTACCTGGCAGAATAATTTACTGAAGTATCTTTTAATACAACTCTGCAAGGACATTAATGTGCCAGTTAATGGCAAACTTGATTCCACAGGTTTTCAAAGTAGAGAATCAAATGCAAGAATGTGAGAAACAATGTGTAGTCTATAAATAATAAAGCCATTCATTAAAAATCATGGCTTAGACAGGCCTGTCTCAGTTAAAAAGAATTTAAACTTCGTATCTTAAAACCATTCTATATCATATATAGGCCTGGCAAAATTTGATTTTTATTTTTAATATTATCCATCATCATTATAAATGTTTATTTTTAAGCATTTTATATATTTTTATATATTTAAATTTTCATAGTTGTGGGAAATTATGGCTGTCGGGTCATTCAATGGGGGTGTTGGACAATAATTACTTAATGACGGTAGATGCTGAAATTCAAAAAGTTTTAGCTTTACAACCATTAAAACACAAATTGATACTAATTGTCAGAATCACATCATAATATTCAAAATAAATATCCTTAAATCAAACTCTAAATTCTCAAGCAGCAATTTCCTTATTCTATCTGTACATTTTGATTATTATTGAGTGAAATAATAATATTTGTGTCTATAGGGTGAAATTGATGTTTACTGACATTTACTAATAAAATTCTAATACTTCCAAGCCTAATCATGTGCCTATATAGTTTTCTCAAAGAAAAACGTGTATATTCTGGATCCATTCATTTCCATCAGACAGAATACAGTGAGTTGTGAGGGGAGGCCATGTCTACACAATCATGTTATATCAATATAGTTTGTTCGCTCTAAATACAGCAATTTAATTGTAGTGAACTGAAATGTGTCCATACCACTTTGTTATGGCACCTTCATTGTTAATCATTGCACACCTCAGCATTAGTCTGAATTAACCATTCAGCATTCTGGGCCCATATCCCATGGTGTACTGTTCTAATGCTCCACTGTGTGATCTATGTTTTTTCATGTGGCACATTCTGGGATGGATACCAGAAACTAGAGGAATTCTGGGACTTGGAGTCAAAATAACAAACTCCCATGATTCCTCATCTGGCATCCATTCATTTTGACACCACTATTTTCAAACTGGTGTCAGGAAGCTTGGAGGACCCAGTGATAATCATGACAATCACTCATCTGAACAGGATGAGGCTCATGCATTTTGAGTTGCACAGGCAGGTGGATTTGGCTCTGCAGTTTCATGCAACTGGTGCTGCCCTGGCAATTAAGCTAATGGTGGAGCAGGAAGATGAATGCAGAGCATTTATCTGGAGCAGCTTTACTCTGTGGAGCACTGCTCCTGGGCTCTGCCAACTACTAGCAACCAGTAGGACAGGGTAGTGATGCAGAATTGGGGTGACAAGCCACACCAGTAGAACTTGAGGATGACAAAGGCTATTTTCCTACAAATCTGTGCAAAGATCATCCTGGAGCTGCAGTGCACTTTATGTTCATATGTTTTAAGTTCATAAAAGAGAACTTAAGGCAAAGACAGGGTCATAAAGCTTGGCAATGTGCCAGAGGATACTGATTGCTTTGACACAGATCAAGTTAGCAAACTGTACTAAGGGCTATTGATGGGATACATGTGACTACTCTTTGCCACCCCCCACCCCACACACCAAACCAAATGCTTTTATCAACAGAAAGGTTATTTCTCAATTTAGTTTTATAAAGTTTTATTAACTATCCTTAACAACAGCAATTAATAGTATAGGATAAAAGAAGGCAGAAAATGGTATTGGACTATGATTTCGCTAACACAAATTAGATAAACATCAGAAGGGTAGCCGTGTTAGTCTGTATCCACAAAAACAACGAGGAGTGAGGTGGCACCTTAAAGACTAACAGATTTATTTGGGCATAAGCTCTCATGGGTAAAAAATCCACTTTTTCAGATGCATGGAGGCAGATACTTTACTGTCCTTTTTCATGTGTAGAGAAGTAAAGTGTGCATTGTAAATAGCTTGTCTTGTTTTTAAAGTCCAGCCACATGGAATTTTGTGTGGAAGGTTGGTTTTGTACGAGAGTCTCCAGTTTTGAGAGCTCATTCTTGATCTTCTCCTGTCTGCTGTACAGGATGCTGATCAGGTGGTTCCTCAGTTTCTTCGAGAGTGTGTGGCACTGTCTCTCACAATAGTCCATGTAGTATGTCGATTGAAATGGATTTTTTACCTTCAGTCCATTTAGTATGATGTCCATCTGTTTGCACTTGGAGAGGAAGATGATGTCTGTCTGTATCTGTGCGAGTTTTTTGATGAGGTTGATGGATTTCCACTTCATATGGCTAAATTCAGTGCCTTGCATGGTGTCAAGTATCAGAGGGGTAGCCTCCACGCATCTGAAGAAGTGGGTTTTCTACCCACGAAAGCTTATGGCCAAATAAATCTGTTAGTCTTTAAGGTGCCACTGGACAAACTAGACAATTGGTTGGTATAGCCATTCAGTTTTCAGAATCCAATCACACAATCGCGATAGAGAAAATCCTTGTACTCAAATACTGTCTTGGGAAGGTGACTTTGTTTAGCTTTTTGATTAAGAATTCCTTAGAATAGGGCTTCATTTGTGCCAATTGGTTATCAACTCTGGAAGGTCTCTGGATCTATAGTAGTCAACCCCTTTGATCTATTTCCCAATCAATTATATTAGCCCCATGATCTGACAAACATTTCTAACTACCTAAAATAAATTCCTACATTATGACAGATTGTATAGCTTGAGTGTAGATCAAAAACCTTGCACACTTGATCTCATTTTATGCCTAAATACACCTAAAAGTTGAAAGGCAGTGTAAAACCATTAACTATGGTAGGCACATGCACAGTGTTCTATAATCCTAGTTAATAACAGCTTTAAAACTAAACAAATGACTATTTTACAGCAATCTTGATTGAAACCTGTTACAAAACCAAGGCACACACAGTAACTCTGATAACACTGGTCTACAATTTTTGAGACATCGTCTGCTTCAGAGATAAAATGTGCTATTTAGTATGTATTTTGATGTGCTGAATTCAAATATGACAATTAAAACAACTGATTGGCTACTGTTTCTAAGATATTTAAGTTTTTACATTTTATGTCTATGTATATTGTGTAGATAGTAGAGTTTTAATCATAAATTGTAAACCTAGGTCTTTTCATGTGTTTATGGTTGCTTTACATGATACTATTTCACCTGTCCTGTTTATGTAACACTTTAAAAATCAGCAAAAGGGTTATATAAATAAAATGTATTATGAAACAAAAGGCAAAAAAATATTATGTACATAGTTTAGTCCTATTCAGTGTCTACTCGGCGCTTCTTGGCTTGTCTCTTCTATTCATTAAATGGAACATCTCTTGTCACTGTCCAGCAATAATCTGCAACATTGATGGGCTCCATTTGCCCTGATAGCGTTTCTCCATTGTTGCAATGTCCTGGTGAAATCGCTCGCCGTGCTCGTCGCTCACTGCTCCGCAGTTCGGTGGAAAAAAATCTAGATGAGAGTGCAAAAAATGTATCTTTAGTGACATGTTGCAACCAAGACTTTTGTATGCCTTGAGGAGGTTTTCCACCAACAACCTGTAGTTGTCTGCCGTGTTGTTTCCGAGAAAATTTATTGCCACTAACTGGAAGGCTTTCCATGCCTTTTTTTCCTTGCCACGCAGTGCATGGTCAAATGCATCATCTCGAAGAAGTTCACGAATCTCAGGACCAACAAAGACACCTTCCTTGATCTTAGCTTCACTTAACCTTGGAAATTTTCCACGGAGGTACTTGAAAGCTGCTTGTGTTTTGTCAATGGCCTTGACAAAGTTCTTCATCAGACCCAGCTTGATGTGTAAGGGTGGTAACAAAATCTTCCTTGATTCAACAAGTGGTGGATGCTGAACACTTTTCCTCCCAGGCTCCAATGACTGTCGGAGTGGCCAATCTTTCTTGATGTAGTGGAAATCTCTTGCATGACTATCCCATTTGCAGAGAAAACAGCAGTACTTTGTGTATCCAGTCTGCAGACCAAGCAAGAGAGCAACAACCTTCAAATCGCCACAAAGCTGCCACTGATGTTGGTCATAGTTTATGCACCTCAAAAGTTGTTTCATGTTGTCATAGGTTTCCTTCATATGGACTGCATGACCAACTGGAATTGATGGCACAACATTGCCATTATGCAGTAAAACAGCTTTAAGACTCGTCTTCGATGAATCAATGAACAGTCTTCACTCATCTGGATCATGAACGATGTTGAGGGCTGCCATCACACCATCGATGTTGTTGCAGGCTACAAGATCACCTTCCATGAAGAAGAATGGGACAAGATCCTTTTGACGGTCACGGAACATGGAAACCCTAACATCACCTGCCAGGAGATTCCACTGCTGTAGTCTGGAGCCCAAAAGCTCTGCCTTACTCTTGGGTAGTTCCAAATCCCTGACAAGGTCATTCAGTTCACCTTGTGTTATGAGGTGTGGTTCAGAGGAGGAGGATGGGAGAAAATGTGGGTCCTGTGACATTGATGGTTCAGGACCAGAAGTTTCATCCTCTTCCTCTTCCTCGTCTGACTCAAGTGAGAATGATTCTGGTGCATCAGGAACCGGCAGTCCTTCTCCGTGGGGTACTGGGCGTCCAGCTGATGGAATGTTTGGAGAATGCACAGTCCACTTTTTCTTCTTTGACACACCTTTCCCAACTGGAGGCACCATGCAGAAGTAACAATTGCTGGGATGATCTGTTGGCTCTCTCCAAATCATTGGCACTGCAAAAGGCATAGATTTCCTTTTCCTGTTCAACCACTGGCGAAGATTTGTTGCACAAGTGTTGCAGCATATGTGTGGGGCCCACCTCTTGTCCTGATCTCCAATTTTGCAGCCAAAAGAAAGGTGATAGGCTTTCTTAACCATAGTGGTTATACTGCGCTTTTGGGATGCAAAAGTCACTTCACCACAAACATAGCAGAAGTTATCTGCACTGTTCACACAAGTACGAGGCATCTCTGCTCACTTTGGCTAAACAGAAATGTGTCCCTTTGCAAAATCAAACACTGACAAATAAGAGAGCACGACACTGTGTGATTTCTAGAGCTGATCTAGGGCAATTTGTTCAGAAGAGTGATGTAAGCTTCGTTATGATTGCATCATCCATGACTTCTAGGAATAACATGATGCAATTCATATCATGTACGACGCAATACCAGCTTCAGATTGCATCATTCATTGTTTTGCCTAAAAAGCAAGTACTGTCCAAACCCAGTCATACATTTATTCATAGATCCAGTCAAAGATGTATTTTAGTCATTTCTGGTTTAAATTGAGATCCCTTCCCTTTATAACTCACTTATCCTCCGCCATTCCCAAGTCAAGGGTCGTATATACTGACCCAATAGCATGTCTTGAAAACTAGAGCCAATCAACAATTTTAAGCATCATTTTCATTCTCAGTGACCCAGAATTAGTAAAGTTTGACTACATTTATTTCAGCATTTTGGCTGTAGAGCAGTGTAATCTTTAAAACACATACACAAGCATGTCCACGTCCTTACTAATTAGGTCCCCAGTTTCAGGAAGTGGTCAATTGACTTATCTGGGCCATCACCCAAGAGAAAACCTCTGTGTTACTTATCACCAGATCTTTGCTCAGCTGTCAACTTTCAGGTCAGTTATTGTTGACAGCAGGAGCTGATGCCGCAAACACAGGTGGCGCAAAGGATGATCATGACTATAATTTTTTCCCCTGGTGAGCTAGCAGGCAACCCAAATTGCTGCAAAATAGAAAGAAACAGTTAAAGGTGCCTTCTGAGGTAGGTCTTAATGTCACCAGTAGGACTCCCAGATGGCTGGCTCAGGACATCAGTCTTCTGCCCTCTGGGTGTTTTCAGCTTTGATGAAGTGATGCATTGAAGGAAATAGGCTATTTTATCCTTTTTCTGCTGGGTGGTCAAACTTTTTTGCTTCTTTTTGGAGGTACTGGCATGGACCAATCAGATGGTGACCCATACTTCTTCTGAAGAGTCGAAATGTCCAACCAAAATGAGGTTGTCCTCTCTCAGCATCCAATCAGGGAATGAGACATTAGCTTTTGAGTTCTGGAAACTGGGACTAGAATTTTCCAATGTCTTTGTGCAACACATCTTGTCATACCAACTTGTGTAAGACAAGTTAGGTCATAGCTGTTGGTACAACCATCTTGAGGCATACCTTGGACAATGGTTGGTTTGCTCTGGTTAGCAACTTACTGTCACAAGCTGCTTTCCATGGGTCCCTTTGCAGTGCACTTCGTAGCCAGCTTTGCACTTATGCTTGCTCATGTTTCAGTTTCTCCATCAACACTCTGCTAGCTGCTGAAATGTTCAGTTTAAAGTTCATATACTTTATATAAAGGGCCTCCATATTCTTTGATGCTCTTTAAACTCATTTGAACAGTACACTATACATTGCAAAGTCACTTCAAGAACTACTGGTCTCTAGCAAGCCAAAACAGCTGCATAAATCTTCCATTTCTGTTCTCCTTGTTTTAACAACAATGTTGGGACCTTGGTATGTACGGCTGAGCTGAGTCTGTGCATTATTTATCAAACAGTTACATTGCTGATTATTCCACACTGTGGTTGAGTGTCCTTATAAACACACCATGTGATTTCAATTTGTTTTATCTGCTGCCTCTTTCAGCACAGGTGTATTTCACTAACTTGATAGCATAAACATTCTTGATTCCAAACACTAGTCTTACTTTATCACTGAACTAAAAGAAATCAATAGAAACTCAATCCCTTCCTTTCCTACCAGGATTGCCTATGAGGTAAACCTTGTCATTAAAGTTTAAAATATTTTGACCAAAGTTGTATCACTTAAAGTTGACTTCCCTTTTATACACATTTTAATTATAATATTAGATTCCATTAAGTCCCCTATTTTACTGCTGTATCTGGTACATCATATAATATTAATGTTTTATATTAATTTAATATGAATTTTAATTCATTTACTTATTCACAGACATGGTAAAAAAGCTGCACCTGCAGCAACTCTGAGCATCCTCAGATTATAGAAGAAATATAGCTGTTAGATCATGGGTTTTGTATTTCTTAGGCCTCTGTTCTATCTTTTGTAAAAGGTCGGACAATTCTTAAATAGTAAAAACTCATAACTTGGGTCCTTAGTTATAAAACTCCCTCCCAGGGGGCAGGCACTCCATTTTGATCTTTTGAGAATGCTCCAGGAAATAGTCTTTATCCACAACTTTGCCTTCAAGGCCCTCTGTTGCGATAAACTAAACACTTCAGAGAACAGATCTTCTCTAGTTTCCCCCCTTGAGATTTGACAGCCTCCATGTGGCGATAACTCCCCACTTTGCACAGTTACAGGTGCTAAGGGAAATCAGAAAAAAACACAAGTACTTATTATTCCATTCGTCCTAGTCTCCATGCCAACAATGATAAAATGTATCTTCTCCCACAATATCGGAGTGTCATTCTCATCTCTTCCCACTCTGAAGGTAACACATCCCTTCAATATGGTAACACATTTTATAACTTAATTCTCCATACTATAGGGCCTCTGTAGCTCTATGGATGCTTGACATTTTTGTAAATGTAGTTTGGGAGCTGTAGAGTGGGAGGTTCAACGTCTCTTTTCTTTGTAGGGTGGCTGGCTGGGATAGAGGGGGGAAAGCAGGAGGCAGGTATTGTGTGTGTACTTCTGCAAGCTGTCCTAAAATTGAAGGATAAAATCTTAGGTGAATCACCAGAAGACAGAGAAAGGTTCTGTTCAAAAAGGCAATTGGCAAACTGGGGAGATATACATGCCATTACCCCAGCTGGTGCACAAGTGGAAGGCAAACACTTGTTATATAGAGAACACTGAGAGAGCTGCTTTGCCATTCAATATTTGTACCTAAATTGAGCAGTATATTTGCTTTCAGTTCTCTTTTATGAGTCCTACAGGTCAGCATAAAGTGCACAGCAACATTAATAGAATTCTGTATCCAAATACATCATAGTGCTATAAAATATCTAGATATTTTGAAATGTCTCTGTTGCCTGAGTTGGGTCATTTACCTCATGAACACTAAACTCCTATAAAAACTGAGTGTGCTAATGAAATTGTGAGACAAGTACCATTTCCAATGATTTTGTAATCTTTCTGTTTCAGTGACTACAATAAAGGTGACTTACATAGAATCATAGAATATCAGGGTTGGAAGGGACCTCAGGAGGTCACCTAGTCCAACCCCCTGCTCAAAGCAGGACCAATCCCCAACTAAATCATCCCAGCCAGAGCTTTGTCAAGCCTAACCTTAAAAACCTCTAAGGAAGGAGATTCCACCACCTCCCTTGGTAACCCATTCCAGGGCTTCACCACCCTCCTAGTGAACAAGTTTTTCCTAATATCCAACCTAAACCTCCCCCACTGCAACTGGAGACCATTACTCCTTGTTCTGTCATCTTCTACCACTGAGAACAGTCTAGATCCATCCTCTTTGGAACCCCCTTTCAGGTAGTTGAAAGCAGCTATCAAATCCCCCCTAATTCTTCCCTTCTGCAGACTAAATAATTCCAGTTCCCTCAGCCTCTCCTCATAAGTCATGTGCTCCAGCCCCCTAATCATTTTTGTTGCCCTCCGCTGGACTCTTTCCAATTTTTCCACATCCTTCTTGTAGTGTGGGGCCCAAAACTGGACACAGTACTCCAGATGAGGCCTCACCAATGCCGAATAGAGGGGAATGATCACGTCCCTCAATCTGCAGGCAATGCTCCTACTTATACAGCCCAAAATACCGTTAGCCTTCTTGGCAACAAGGGCACACTGTTGACTCATATCCAGTTTCTCATCCACTATAACCCCTAGGTCCTCTTCTGCAGAACTGCTGCCTAGTCATTCGGTCCCTAGTCTGTAGCAGTGCATGAGATTCTTCCGAACTAAGTTCAGCTTCTCCTTGTTGAACCTCATCATATTTCTTTTGGCCCAATCCGTCTAGGTCTCTCTGTATCCTATCCCTACCCTCCAGTGTATCTACCACTCTTCCCAGTTTAGTGTCATCTGCAAACTTGCTGAGGGTGCAATCCACGCCATCCTCCAGATCATTAATAAAGATGTTGAACAAAACCAGCCCCAGGACCGACTCTTGGGGCACTCCGCTTGATACCAGCTGCCAACTAGACATGGAGCCATTGATCACTACCTGTTGAGCCCGACGATCTAGCCAGCTTTCTATCCACCATATAGTGCATTCATCCATCCCATGCGATGCATTTCTTTTTTAAAAGACATCCTCACATCCCAGTGCTGACAGCCTGAGCAGAGTGTAGAGGGTGGGGAAATATCACTGTGGTTCATGGGGGAGGGAGAGCAAGCAGGAAGCAGCTCGATATGGAGAGGTGTTCAGATGCAGAAAGAGTAGCAGGTGGTTGTGGGATTTAATACTGCAGAGATATACAAATATAATGCTGGAAGTCTCTGGCACGGATGCCCCATGCTGCATGGGAGGCAGTTAAATGCCGAGCAGGTGGCGAGAGACTCTTAGGCCCCACCTGTCGCTGGACAGCCTGTTTCAGGGGGGAAAAGTAGTTTAAATTGCCCAATGCAGTTGTATTGTAATACAGAATATAATACTTATGGGCACTGCTCCCCTTTGAAGCAGTTTCAGCCAGGGTGCTGCCTGTGCTTTTTTCCACAGCGTTTTCTATATAGCTGTTTGCACAGGGTTCATCTGTATTGTCCACCCTTGCCTCATTATACAGTTCTTGGCTGCCTTGGTAAATCTCCTCCTGGTTGGACCCCATGTCATGCATGGAGTCAGGGGAGCAATCAGTGGTTTCTTGGGTGCTTGCCATAGTCTCTGCAGCCCTATCCACTACAGCAACTTTGGATTCAGTGGTGGCATCACTTGCATAAGTGTGGTCCAGTTCCACATAAATAAATATTCACTGCACCAGGAAGGTAGAGATGGACTCTATAGAACAATGTGGGAGACCCAAGTTCAAGTCCCTGCTCCATTGACTAAATACATTATACAAAGTGGAACAGCTTCAACAGGAGAGACAGAGAGCCCCACACCAGACTTCTCCATAAGCCAGAGAACTCCTGTGGGAGATCGGAGTTGCTTTTCCACATCTGGCAAAGGAGGGATTTGAATCTGGGTCTCTCACATATTGGATGAGTGCCCTAACCTCTGGGCTATTGGATATAAGGAGGCCAGCCCACCCACCACCTCCTCAGTTTTTCAGGGAAAAACACTGACCTGGCTTCGATGCTCAACTCCATGAGAGGATTTATGGCTAAGAATCCTGCCCAGAGTTAGGTACCTAATTTCCTTTGTGGGACAGGGCTTAGGCCACACCCCTCTCCTCAGCATTTCCTTCTGGCTAGGTTAGGTGGCTCCTTGCTCAGCATGCTATCATCTGTGAATCCCTCTTTTAGGCACCTACCTCTTCCTAGGGGGGAGGGATAGCTCAGTGGTTTGAGCATTGGCCTCCTAAACCCAGGGTTGTGAGTTCAATCCTTGAAGGGGTCATTTAGGGATCTGGGGCAAAAATTGGGGATTGGTCCTGCTTTGAGCAGGGGGTTGGACTAGATGATCTCCTAAGGTCCCTTCCAACCCTGATATTCTATGCATTTTGTAGGGAGCCTAGGCATCTGACATGGAGTCATGAATTCCCTTGGGTGGCAGAAGTTAGGCATGGCAGCACTCACCCTAAGTCCCCCTTGTGAATCTAGGCAGAAGTAACTGTAGTTTGTGTGATATAACATTGCTGAGGAAACACCTCTAAAACCACCTCAGACATAAGGGCTGCAAGACTGAATATTAGCTATCCATCTTCCCTCTTTAATGTACACAGGAGAGTGCTGAGACAGCTAGTGAGACAGTGATGGTGCTTAGCTCTACCTTGCCATCTCCTCAAATCGTTGACATTTTTGTGGGGTTTTTTGACCAGCTATACAACTGATCAAAATATTTTGATAATCAAAAATTCTGATGAATTTTCAAATTGGAAATAACAGTAGAAAAGATTTGAAAAAAATCTCCTAGAACATTTTTTAACCATCTCTAGTTGTTGTTGTTACTGTTTGGATTGTGGCAACTTCTCGAGCCTCCCTACAACCATTGCGCTAGACATAGTACAAACCTACAACAGAAGGATATAAGAGGAGAGACCATATGTTGGTGGCTACAACTAACAGTGATGGGAGCTCCAGGTAACAGTGAGATGATTAGGATTCATGCAATAGCAGTCACAGCACAGCACCTGCCTCACCATTGTTAAGGGTTTAGTAACTATCACAAATCATGGGGCTGAGATTTTGTATTTTATTTGTTGCCTAAATAGTTCTTGAGGCTACTCCTCCAGCATGGACACCACTGAACGTAAAATAGTAAATGGAACAGAGCTAATATGCCTCATCATAAATGTTGCTGACATGAGCATTTAATATGCAACAAACGAGTGTGTGGTAATGACATTATAATGAGTAACAAGAGACATCTGTTGATACTGTGAAAGGTGTTCTACATGCCAATTGACTGTAGCAGCTTAGCCATTGCTTCCAGTTGATCTCTTTAGAGCAGGCATTTTGCATCGCTACATGTAACCCTTCAGAAATGTTCAACATCAGTGATTTTTCTGGTTGGTAACTGAACGGGTTATCGCTGCTGTTCACTATCTTACTATGACTTCATATGAGCTGGAAACAAGATCAGCGAAGAAAACTAGGATAATGATAACAACAGATGGCACAGAGAGAATGATAGCTCTGAGCTGTAGCTAGCACAACACTCAGAACACCTACCCTACTCATTTTTTTATTGTAATAGGTAAATGGGAAAGTAGTTAAAATTAATGGTTGGTTAAAATACATAAATAAAAGAATCACTCTGTGCACATTGTGAAAATGAACATTGTGACACCAATGAGCAGTTACTGGCAGTATGACTGCAGAAGCATTTGGGCAAAATAATATAGTCCCGTGATATACTGCATTGTTTTCTCAGTTGGTGTGATATGGCATATGATTTTGCTTATGTGGCAATTTGACCAGATGTGACCACATTACTAAGCACAGATGTGGTTATGTTATCTCACAATAACAATGAAGATAACATGTCATTCATCACCTTTTTTATAAAACCCATATAGATATGCCTGCATAGTGTATTTATGATATATGCCCTTGCGTAGTTTTTATGTGACAAAACACAGTCTGGACCTACATAATTTTCGGCAGTATAATCACCAGTCAGTATTCCAAAATGAATGCCACGAGGCCATCAAACAACTCAGCCAAGCTTGCCATCCATCTGCCCACTCACAGTTAGCAGAGTCGGCAGATTTTATCTTTATTCATTACAATTTTCTGTAGATATAAAAGTCTTGTGTTTAGTTTTCGTAAGTAATGCTAGTGCAGATTTTTTGTGTTGATTTCTTCGTAGCGTAACATTATGTCTGATTCCAATCAGCAAAAATAAATACAACAATTTAAAAACTATTTTTTATAAATATATTTTTGCATTTAATTTTCCTCTAGATAATGGCAACAGTGTATCCAATGGTAAAATATAAACTGTAGCACTTTTTCATCAAGTGTTACAAAAAATCTTAGCTCAAATGCTTTATTAATAGAATTGTTTTGCCAGCATTAAAAATTGTAAAGCTGTAGAAGAATCATTTTCTGGTAAAAATAATTTTCATTTTGTTAGCAGTCCAGTATGACTAACCATCAGCTGATGATTCAAGGACTGGCACTTGAAAGAAAAGGCTAATGGAAATGCCGGACTTCCTCTACTTTTAAATAAACCATGTGTTTATATAACAATATTAAAAATAGAAATACATTTAAAAAACATGTCAGCACTTTGTTCAGTATACTTTGGCTATACAAATACATTAAGAACTGCACTTAGCCACAGAAATACAGCATGCAAATACTGAGTGGGTGTTTCAAACATTTCTAATCACTTGGAGTGAAATCCTAGCCCCTTTGAACTGAAGACAATGGGAATTTCGATATTGACTTGAATGGGGCCAGGATTTCACACTTGGGCCATCAGTGTGAGTTCAACTTTAGCCCCCAGTAGTGGGCAGTGGAAAGCAGAAAGTGGGCAGATACAGTGAATGCACTGGATCAGAGGCAGTCATAGTGTTTCTGGTACTCCAGACTATATTTCTGTATCATCCTTTGAAAGGGTGTATCATCCTCTCCACACCAGCGGGGCTCCGGTCCTTCCCTTACAGCTTTGAGAAAGCTATTACCACTATAGTCACTAGCCTGGACAAGTCCTGGCCCTCCCTCAGAGCAAGAACTGAGAGTGTGCCTGGCCCATGCAGGATTCTCAAGGTCCTTTTGTCCCATCTTTTTCCACTGACCCTTGGAACAACCTGACCCTTGGCCTCCCCTTTTTCCTTGTCTGACACCTTTCTTCTTTGTTTTATTCCACTAATTTGGGCCTTTTCTGAGGACTGACCCTTGGTTTTCTGTGCACAAAACAGACTCTATGGATTTATTCCCCAAGCCATGTAACACATTGTTAGTATACTGTTAAGCTCTTTGGGGCAGGGAATGACTTTTTGTTAGGTGTTTATATAGTGCCCAGTTCAGTGGGGTCCTGATCCATGACTGGGCTTCTAGGCAGTACTCCAATGCAAATACATTAATAACAATACATCAATAATGTTATTACTATTTATCATCTTTCTAAATAAAACTACAGTCTATCCAAAAGAATCATAGTCATAGAAACAAAACATCCCTATAGATAGGTTTGGAAGGCTTAGATTTTGATCAGTAAATGTCAGGAAAGTTGATTTCACTGTACACACACAAACGGATGAAAAAAGAGTTCCATCAATAACAACAGACATTTACAGATAGGCACAGTAAGAAAAATGCTGCTTGAAAACTTATTAGTGTTTGATCTGAAGATATTTACTTCATATATTTTGACATTCAGTGTTGACAATTTGTGTGTTTAAGGTTATGAAGCTTTAACTTTTTGAATCTAGGTGTCTACTGTCATTCAATACTTATTGTCTGCCCTCCACTCATGTGTGATCCTAATAATTCCCCACAATTGAAAACAATTAAATAAATGAAAATTTGAAAAAAATGTTTGAAACCAATAATTTTGTGCAGTTGTAAAAGTTTAAATCGATGAAAATTGAAAAAAAAATGCTTAAAAATAAACATCAATATAATCCATCAAACTTATTTTAAAAACCCTTGAATCCTTCCAAATTTACCCATACAACTTAGACAGGACAACAGAGGGCCCAGTCCTTTTCTGGTCATAGTATGGAAAAGAAGTGTGATGGGTTGGATCACAGAAACCTCCTTTGGGGCTGCCACCTGATGTGCTGAAACTACCTCTGAGCCTGTTTTCCCTGCCAGATTGGGACTTCAGTGCCTTGCCTGGTTTGAGACAGACATGCTTGCCTGCTACAAACAGACCCAGGTCTGAACCACGTTCCCCACAAGTTGCAGGCTTAACTGAAAACAGCTTAAGAAGTGATCCTGTCTCCAGCACTCAGCTACCAAAGTCCCAATGGGGTCCAAACCCCAAATAAATCTGTTTTATCCTGTATAAAGTTTATACAGGGTAAACTCATAAATTGTTCACCCTCTATAACACTGATAGAGAGGTATGCCCAGCTGTTCCCTCCCCCCAGGTATTAATACATACTCTGGATTAATTAATAAGTAAAAAGTGATTTTATTAAATAAAAAAGTAGGAATTAAGTGGTTCCAAGTAATAACAGACAGAAGAAAGTGAATTACCAAGCAAGATAAAATAAAACACATAAGTCTAAGCCTAATACAGTAAGAAAGTGATTACAGATGAAATCTCACCCCCAAATATGTGCCAGTAAGCTTCTTTTACAGACTAGCCTCCTTCTAGTCTGGGTCCAGCAATCACTCACACCCCTGTAGTTTATGTCCTTTGTTCCAGTTTCTTTCAAGTATCCTTTGGGAGTGGAGAGCAGGATACCTCTTGAGCCAGCTGAAAACAAAATGGAGGGGTCTTCCAGGACTTTGTATAGTTTCTCTCTTGTGGGTGGAAACCTCTCCCTCCCCCATGTAGAATCCCAGCTACAAGATGGAGTCTTGAAGTCACATGGGCAAATCACTTGTCCATGTATGACTTAGTTCTCTATAGGGAGGTTCCCAGGAAAGCTCAGATGTGGATTGGCATCTATCAAGGTCCATTGTTTGCCAAGTACTTCCATTTATTTGAATAACCCCTTCACACTATGTTGATCAAATCTGCCTTAGGTGCTTTTTACAGCAAACACTTTAAATAGAAATGTAACTCTTCTGCCAGGCTGAGTTGATAGCAGCAAGGGCCAGGTTCAGTATATAGGCGTTCCCTCTCAACAATACAATGCAAAACTGGCTCGAGCCCCCACCCAGTGACCTGGGAAAATTACACACACTCCCCTGGGCACCTCAAAGAGGCAATACTTCCCCTCTCACAAGCACAGAGTCTCAGTGTAGCAAAAATCTTTAATAACATGAGGTAAACAACTCAGCATTAAATTGGGAAAACTTTGGTTCTTGAATCCAGCAACCCAAAAGTCACCCCTCCCACAGTTTCTGTCCTTGGTCAGTGCAGCACTCCCCCGCTCCTGCCCCGAGTTCAGAAGTTCATCTGCAGAGTTTACTTCCCATCCTGGGTGGAAAGGATGGAGAGGTATGGGGGCACCTTACGTGCTCCGCTACTCATGTCGATGGCCAATTGCCACGCTTCTCCGTGGGGTTCTGCTGCAGTCTTCATCATGAGCCGCTCCTCTCCCCCAGCCATCCTGCTAGTCGTTCACCAATATATCTTCAGCCCCCCCCCACCCACTTAACACAGCTCTCAGTGATTTTAGCTGGTAGTAGGGGAGCCTCAGTGCTGATGCACCTCTAGCCCAAAATAGGTCTAATGCTTAGACCTAGGTATCAGTGATTTCAGCTCTGCAGCATGTAACAAAACTCCTAATGGAGTCAAAATTAGCTCTGTTATTACACAGTGGAGAGAGGAGGCAGTTAACATGGTGTTTGGGAAGCCAGGCACAAATACCTGTCCCTAGCCTCTCTCAATTCACTGGGTTTTGGAACCCATGTTCCTTGCCTAGTGAGTGCTACTTAGTTGAGGGCGAGTCCCTCCGTCATAAAATGCCAAGTACAGTTTTACTGTCCTTGATTCACATAACCAGGATAACACCACTTTATTCATCCTGCCCCACTAACAAAGAGACTGGGGATGCCACAGCAGCCAAAGTGACCATTTGGGCAAGCAGTCCCATCATGCTAGGCAGGGTGGGTGTGCCCATGCAAACGAGATCAGCCCCTGAAGTCCTATTCCACAGCTCACCACCAGATTCCAGGGTAGAGTCTATTCTGACTCTGCTTACACAAGCATAGAGCCAATGCGCATAACTTCGGTTATAAAAATGATACAGGCATACGAATAGGATGAATATATGCAGTAGAACATAACCTTTGCAAAGATATGTTACATGGCATATCTAGCATTAAACATATTCCAGTTATGTCATATTTACATTCATAAGCATATTTCTATAAAGAATGATGGGGGTGCAACATCACAAGAAGAATTACATTTTCTTCTTGCTTCTTTATTATACCTATATTTAGTTCAGATTGTGCTTCTTTTGTATTAGGATGTATTAGGATGTAGGAGATGTAGTAGGATGGGAAACTGACTCCCTGCCTCTCTTCAGAGGTAGGTGTATTAGAGTAACCTGCGGTGTGGCATTTAAAAACAACACTTACTTAGGACTGTGTTCCTATGGGATTTATGCAGGCACAACTCTCACTGAAGTCTATATAAAATACTGTTATTCTGAGAGCTACTGGTGACTGCATCGATCACCAACCTCTTTGAGATTGGGCGTGAATGTATCCCTTCAATTGACATAACCCTAACCCCCCACCCGCTTTGACATAAGACAAAAGGGGGTTATGAAACAGTTCAGGAGTTTGGGCTGCGTCATTGAAGGGGGTTGGTTGATTATCGTTTGTGTTTGATTTGTGCATATATATGTGTGGTGGAGCCGAGAAGGCAAAACATACAGAAAAACTGAGGATAGACAAGAACAGAGAGAGAGGCAAAAAAAGCAAGAAAACCAAGCAGTAGCCAGTGAGCACAGTTTGACCCTGGAAAAAGCTAGAGAAAGAACTTCTGGGTCTGTTGGCTAAAGAGATTTGGAGCTGTAAGCTAAGAAACTGCTCCTTTTGTTCTTGGTTCCTCTTGCATTCAGAGAAGCAGGACTTTATAGATTCCCAGTAAATAAACAAGATTGCATCAAAGAAAATACCAGACTCCATCAATTTCTACTCCCAGCTGGAACATCCTCAAACTGCTAATCTTTGACTAGCTGCTTGGGTCAAAAAGGGACAACAATATAGTTTGGCATGTTGCATGGAAAATATATCTTCATGATTTCAGTTTCTCTCAATAAAGGATAAATTATTTATTCAACAATTGCTTTATTTTCTTAAAGTACTGTGAAAAGAAAAAGGAAATATTTTTTGTGGGAGAGGTGGAGGGCAGTGCTAGGTGTAGGAGTTTTTTGCCGTTGTCAGCAGAAAAGAATTCTTATGGGTCAGATGCTGGCTGCCACTTCTCAGCTGAATTTGAGATATAATGTGACATATGTGACTAAGATTTGGTTGATAGTCCTGATATGAAAGTATTGATCCTTAGATTCAGAACAACATTGCTGCAAGCTCTCTGAATTTACAGCCAGTTCTAAGTGCAGGAAGTCATCTTGTCCTCACAGACTCACCATGACAACCCACTTTAATTTTTCATTAAATATTTTATGACCACTTGTTTTTTTGCTATCCAGTGAAGTTATAGCTGATGCATTAATTTAGGCTTTATGTTGAATAGAGACACATTACGCATGAATCATGCATTCCAGATGAAATAAATCAACAAAGTAAGCAGTGGCTTGGCTTACATTCTATGAGGTAAGCTTTTCTGGGATTTAAAGATTCTTTGTCTTGCTGAACATTTCTCCAAGACAAATCACTTACTGAATTAAATTACTTAAAAGAAGATAACCATTTCCCATGCAGA
The DNA here is from genome assembly GCA_033296515.1 of Macrochelys suwanniensis. NCBI lineage: Eukaryota > Metazoa > Chordata > Testudines > Chelydridae > Macrochelys > Macrochelys suwanniensis. The sequence goes on from CM065777.1 coordinate 81,828,590, forward strand.
TCACTTTTTAAGTAATGAACTTAATGGTTGGGCAAAACAATCAACTTTATGCAAAGGTACATTGAGATCAAATCCTACAATTTCACTATCAGAAAAGAAGTTGAGTGATTCCTGTCTACTTACATTACACAACGTTGTCATCGTATCTGAAAAATAAGTTATATTTTCACTTTTTTTTCCCTCTCCAAGAGATCTCAGTTATCAATTCCTGTTACCTATCAACTAACTAAACTGAATGCATCCTTGAAAAAGGACATAATTTAATTAACTAGCAATTAATTAGTAGTGAAAAGTTTATCCGTTTTTAGGGTTGAATTTTCAATGTTAGCTGTGCACAATTGGGCACACACATGTGCACATGGATACGTTATTCAAATTTTTAATAAAACCCCTGGAATGAGGTTGTATGGACCCATGGACTTCCCACTATGTCTTAAGTAGACAGACCTGTGGGACAAATGAAACCACTACTGAGAGAGAGGGCAGATGGCAGCCTGTGGTTTTGGAGAGAACCCCCTGCCAACTGGCTAGGGCCCAGGTCTGGAGCCTTGATATGTGGGCCAGTCAAAGCTCCCCTCTTCTCTCAGACAAAAGGAAACAGAATGTGCAGCAACAGGACTGATGTGGTTTCTAGGCCTCCATTGGTCTCAGGATATGCTGGGTAGGTGGGTAGAATATAAGCAGCTCTTTCCCTCATAACAAGAGAAACTGTGGAGTGAGCTGTAGCTACTGGTAGTCTCTCCTAGGCAAAGGGAAACTCCACCTTGTTTGTTTTGAACTTTGGATGACAAATACCTGGGGAGTGTCTGGATCCCCAGCAGGAACACCAGGGGAGAAGAAACCCCAGGGTGGGACCTTCGCTCTGTATTTCAACACAAAGCTTTCAGTTTTTTTTGTCTTAGGCTTTGTCACTAGACTCGGGGGAGGGAGGGCACTTTGATTTAAAAACAGCTACACAGGTGTGGTCTTTTGTAAACATAAGTTTGTGCCCCCATCCTTAACTCCCCTCACTTGTGTGTAAATTAACTGTTTAGAAATATATGTGTGAAATCGCAGGCACCTTCTTTGGAAACCTCTCTTAGTTTCTCACCCGCAAGCATACACCCATACATAGACTTTATATATAGAACAATATCTTTGCACCATCCTGATTGTATGGCCCAGTGAGATTCCTGGTATAACTCAGACATCAAAGTTACAGCAGCCAGTCCCAGCTTCCTCATGGTGGGAGCACTACCTAGAATCCCCACACTGCTATGCATTGCAGCCTTACTCTCTTTTACCTCTGACAGGACCCTCTCCCCATCCCCTCCGGACTAACCCTGAAAGGCCCCCAAAACTGAGATTGCAGCAGGGGCCTAGTAGTGCAGCATGAACTGCCTTGCACAAAGTCTGCACCAACCACTGGCCAGCTTTGGGCTTTACTGGTCATTTTATGCTACCACAGCATAACAAAGGGGCCATCTGAGGGGTGAATCTTCCCCCATCCCAACATATTACATACTGTGGACTAGGGAGGAAATGCACACTGACAAACACTAAGCACAGACATCCTTAAAGAAGTCTGCCAACTGTTCTTAAACTATGTTCTTTCATTTTTAATTTGCATTGAAGCCTGATGTGGATCTAACTTGAATAATCTCATCACACAGGAATTTCTAAGAACTACTGAGTGCTGATTTTTATTACTGATCAGCACTTATGTAGTATAGGACATTCTATAATTGTGATGAATTCATTGACAAATCCATGACTTTCAAGTACATATGTCTGCACGTGCGGTGTAGTAGTTCTGTATTCGTTCAAGAAACAATGAAGGTGGAAAACTGTTGAACTCACAGTGTTTTCCTTGCTAAAGGGGTTTTTCTTTTGAGCAATATTTTGACTAATTTATTTGATTGATTAATTAATTACTTAATTTGGCCTTACAAACAGTACTGTATCAAAACAAGCACTATACAGTGCAAACATGCCACAGAGACATAAAAAGATTGGTAACTGTTATGTCCTACACTTACAGTAAGGTTTACTAATTTAGACTCATTTTATTTTTGCTAAACATCTTAGCTATATCCTTCACACTATCATTTTTTTTTCTAGCATAATGAATGCTTCCATGCCATAGATGTTTGGGATGTGTGTTCCAGATGCACTTTCAGGCTGCATGATTCATTTTCTGGTGTCTTTTGAGCCCCATTCCCATCTCATTGTTTAGAAGATACATTGCTACCAGCCAGAAAAGCCTATGATATTATCTGTGATAATACACCAGAATTTCTGCACCCCTCTGCATTTTTACATGACAATAATACATTCCTAGACCCTATTAAATTTTATACTCCACAGTTCATTACTGTGGCTCCTGTTTAAACTGCAATGGCAGAGAAATGATTAAGTGAGACATACCCAGATAATCCTGGCAAGTGACCCGCATCCACATGCTGCAGAGGAAGGTGAAACCTCCCCAAGATTACTGCCAATCTGACCTGGGGGAAAATGCCTTCCCAACCCCACAAATAGACCTGAGCAAGAACCAGCAAGCCAAGAACCCGAGAGAACGCTTGGAGCCACCTCAAAGCCCTGCCCTCCACCACCATCTAGTGTCCCATCTACAGTCATGGCCATCCTGGATGCTTCAAAAGAAGGAGGGAAAAAAACCGATCCCCCAACCAACCAACCAACCAACCAAAAAAACCCCAGAATACATTGGGAAGGAGGGGGATCCCTTCCTGACCTCTGCAGGGGACTGGCTGAAATCCTGAAATGTGACTATAAGACATACACTGGATGTAAGCCCCAAGGTTGCTGAGCCCTGCCCCTACCATCACAAGCAACCCTGTCATATAATCAGATATAAATGTGTCCCTTTCTCTCTTAAAACCAATTCAGTTTCCCCCCCACAATCCCTATTGGGAGTTGCAGACTATCCTAGTATAATCTTAATACTAGTAAGAGTTTCCCTTCATAAGAATTAGTTCCATTTCCATATCATATACACAAAAAAATTCTTACCAGTAGATTCTGGTATGTGTGTGTGTGTGTGTGTGTGTGTGTGTGTTCTTTAAATCAACATCAATAAGAAACCGTATTTTGTGATTTTTTTATGTTATGCACAGAATACCCTTTACACAACACTATACCATTGCCTCATTAGTAACTGGAATACTGTAGCTAAACAGGAGATTACTAGCTGATTCTTATTAACACAACTACAATGTTTCATCTACACTGATGCCAGAAGTCACATTTACTTCAAAAGAGCTTATTTTAGATTAGAAAAAGTCCTAGTTAATGGAGAAATTTAGTTTTCCAAATGTGCCAGTTTCAACCAATTGCTTGTGATAATGTATCTTGCTACTCAGAATGAATACAGCCGGGACTACCAACATGTTTGTAGTCTTGTGAAGAGACCATTAAATGATCAAGCTGTGTGCCCTACATCCAGGCATGGAGGGAACCTTCTCTGCATGCTGCTCTCCCTAGTGGTAAAAAAGGAAGTGGGTAAACACGCCTTAACTGAACTCTATAAACTCCATTTACCCATGTTTGCCCTCATCTACACAACTAGATCTTCCCTTTCCATGTGGAGGAGATGCTCAGCTGCCTCTGTAGCATTGTCCTCATGGGTCTTCTGAAGGCCGGTCCATGTAATCTGGACTCTGAGATAAGGTAGAGGGCGGGAAAAAGACTTAAAATAAATGTGGAGAAACTATATAAGATGGGGAATGACATCATCTCTTGGACTCACTCCCCACACAATACAACACCTGGAAACACCTGAGGAACAAAGACTGAACTGGGGGAAGCACTGGTCCCAGGTTAAAGGGTTTTCTAGCCTGTGTATGGAAGCTTGGTGGACTGCTTGTATCATCAGTCAGGGTGAGATATTGCTGATTCAAATCCTCTCTAGTATATTAGGCTTAGATTGCATTTTTGTTTATTTGCTAGGTAATTTGCTTTGATCTGTTTGCTATCACTAAAATCTATCTTTTGTAGTTAATACATTTGTTTTATGTTTTATCTTAACCGGTGTGGTTTTGAGTGAAGTGTTTGGAAAATCTCAGCTCAGTTAACAAAGGCTTGTGCATATGCCCCCACCCCATCATCGAGGTGGCAGTAAACTATTTAATGAGCTTGCAGACCCCAGACGTACAGACCCCGTGCAGTGCAAGATGGTTTAAATCTGGGTTTATACTCCAGTAGGGGTGCAAGGCTGGGGAGCTGGGAAATTGGCTGGTGCCTTTATGGGTGGTCCAGGAGTGGCTTAGGTAAAGCAGTCAGGTGACTCTGTTGGGTGTGTGGCGCCACTTGCTGTCGTGTTGGGTGATAACAGGGCCTGGAGAGGCTAGTTGTGAGTCACCAGCAGAGCAGTGCAGGTAGGGTGACCATATTTCCCTATGCTGAATACGGGACACCTGGTAAAATTACTTGCATTCAAGCAAGTTCAATGGCAAGCAATCAGAACTATGCAGTACAAACGTTCAAATTAACATCACATTGACTGAGGCCATGTTAAAAAGAAATACTGCGTAGTTGGATTCTTTTTTTATTTACCTTCTTATCTTTAAGGTTCACATACGGAGGGGTAACACACATCCTTAGCTCCCCCCACACACACGTGGGGAGAGGTGACACACATTCCTGTACACCTCTCTCACACCGGTGTGTGTGTGTGTGACTGACCAACCCAACCCTCCCTGCCCGGCACGCTCTGCCCTCCATGCCTGACTGGGCCCCTGAGATGAACTTGCCTCTCCTAGTACCTGGCACCGCATCTCCCCAAGGCAACATATGGGGGTGGGGGCATGCAGGGTCACATGCCCCCCCACCCAATTTCTGCCAGTGTTCACACCAGAATGTGCCATCAGCCTTTCAGTACTGTGCATGAGGGAAGGGATGGGTGCTGTTCCAGCCACATGGGAGGAGGAAGCGGGGGTGGCAGGGATGACCTGGCCTGTGTCTTTACAGAGCTCATCTCTTCTCCCCACTCCCCATCCTGTGTGGCTGGAAGCAGCTTGTCCCTTCCTGCCAGCACAATGTCGAAAGGCAGCTAACACCTCCAGGCTACTGCTGGCCACTGACATAACCCAGATGTCTCTTGTTCCCTGGCTACAGCACGGGCAGGAAGGAGTTAAGCCCTAAGGATGCATTGTGCACCAGGCCCAGGGAACCTGACTGCAGGGGCTTCAGCAAACCTTGCCAGAGAGGTGGCTCATCTGGGGACAGACCCCTGTGCTCCCTGGGGGAAGGACCCTGGGTGGGGTGAGGGGTGAAGAGGGTGATAAGCCCCTTCCCTGGGGAGCTGCTGTGGAGTCTGTAGGTTTGTGTATGATCAGGCTGAAAATAACTTTCCCCCTCACCCCCTGCCACTCGAGAGCTTAGCTGAGGGGCGGAGAAGCTTCCCGTGCCAGTGCTGTGCGGGGCTTTGGCACATTCAGGACTTGGCTCCTCCTGGCCAGCACCCTGGGCTAGAGGGTCTTGGGATTTCCCAGGGTGCCAGCCCAGCCAGAGGCAATGGGGGAAGGAAGGAGCCTGCCAGCCAGGCTGTTGATGAGCTAAGTGCTCCGACCAGGGCTAATTCTCCTCACAGCGCTGGGAGCAGGACACGCCCGGCCATGGGGGATATGGAGGAGGAGCGGGGCTGAGGGGGAAGGGGCAAATCAGGGAGAGGACAGCAAGAGAGGGAGCACATAAAGGGCCAATGGGTGGGCAGCAGAGGTGACATAACTGGCCGCCGCCTGGGGCCTGCTCACACTCACCAGCCACCACAGCTCGCAGCGCGCAGCCAGCACTGGCCAGAAACAGCACCGGGGTGGGTCCCTGCTGGTCGAGAGTCAGCATGCAGTGGGGGCTGCGCTGACAGACCAGCTAGGAGAGTGGCTGACCCTGCATGCTGCATCTTCGCCCCACCACCAGCCTTACACACCAACCCCATCATCGGCCACTGGACTCCACCATTAACCACTGATGGGCGGGCATCTGACGAGCAGGGATCCATCCAGCAGCAGGAGTTCCAGTACTGAGGGGGGAGAGAGAGAGAAAATATGGGACAGTTTGCCCATTTTAAAGAAAAAGTTGGGACAGCTGCAGGATGGATTAAATATGGGACTGTCCCTTTAAAAACAGGACATCTGGCCACCCTTATTATGGGAGGCCAACCTAGCTGAATAGTCAGGGGGCACAGTGGTTCCAACAGCTTCCAGGCTTCACCCCGGGGGGGACAACCCTTCACAGTCACCACCTGCCCTGCAAACGTGGGTGCCTCACAATACTTCGCTGGTGTAGGTCCCAACCTGGGCCACTCACAAACAGCATGCAGGTCACACCCTGACTGTTTGTGTATAGCTGCAGCCTGCCAGATATACACCAGCCACACTCTGACTTCCAGCAGCCTTGATCCTGCTTGCAGGGTGACCCCCAACACTCTCCCAGTCCTAAATTTTCCCTAAACATGTGTTCTGTGCCATCCAGCCCTCTACTGGTCTGTTTGGATATTAGAGGTCCTCTGCCCAATTAAGGGGTCAATGTACAACAGTTTGATACTTTAATTGGAGTTACCAAACAATTAAGTTTAAACACAACATTGGATTAGTTTTGATTAAAGAATAAAACAAGCTTATTTAATTACAAAGAGAGATTTTAAGTGAGTACAAGTATAAAGCCCCAAAGAGAAATAAAGATACAACAGTTTCTAGTAAGTAAAACTTAACAAACTAAACTAGGTTCAAGGTAAAATCCTTACCACATGTTCCCAGACACATGGCTGACCAAATTCTCAAGTCAGGGTCTGCCCTCAAAGTTCAAAGGGCTGGTTTCTTGTCTTGTTAGGTGACAGAGAGAGAGAGAATATGTGGGGTGTTTGTGCCCTCACTTTTATAGTCCAGTCACCCTTTGAAATGCATTTTCTGGAGGGTTACCCCTAGATAAAGCTCTTTTCGGCTGGGAGGATGGAGACATGGATCTCATGGTGAAAGTTCCATGATCTTGCATGCTAAAATGCAAAATTATCTGTTCCTGCCCTGCTTCACTGTCAAAGAATGGCCACTTTACCAATCAACTTTGATGACACCTGGCTAGAGGTTGTCAGCTTATCTTTTGTCCGGCTTGCCACTCCCTATACTTGTTTGGTAAACACATTTCAGTCAGACATGCCAAACCCGTGGAAAAAATGCAGAAATTTGACTTGTTTTTGGCTTAATTGGCTTGTGAGTTGCTTGTTGGCTAGTTTTTGGCTTGTAGCTTGTTGCTTCCTTTTTTTGATCAGCTCCCAGCAAGTAGGGGTAAGGGGAAAGCAGGGGCAAGGAGGGGAGAAAGCCAGGGGTGCACAGTGGGCCCACCACAGTCCCAGACTGCACGCCGCGGGGAATCTAGTCACATAGAGTGCTGGGGTTCTTAGGGATTGGTTTGTTTTGGCCTTGTTTGGAAATGGGATTAGCTTAATTTTTGCTTATTGTGAAAGTAGGGCGGCTTATTTGCCACGTGAAAGTTGGCAATTGTGATTTCAGTCATAATTTCAGCTTACATTTATAACTCTACATATAATGTTGCTACACACATTTCTCCTTGATAATTATTGACCAGTGAGTTATTAGTTTTTAAATGATGCCTCACAAGGCCTATTTTGTATAAAGCTTATTACAATGGTGTGTAGGGTGTAAATACAGGTGCGGCATTCAGTCACATTGGGAGACCTGCATTAAAATCCTTTCTTCCCCTCTGGCAGTGGGGAGAATTGAAGCAGGGTCTCCCACATCCCAGGTGAGTGCTCTAACCCCTGGGCTTCAAGTTTCAAATTAGGCACCACCTCCTTCTCCTCCATTTTGTGTTTAGCAATGCAGGTGCCTTCCTCATTCCAGCAAGAAACTGTTTAGGCTCTTAAGCTGGCTGACTCCAGGAGATGGATTCTTGGCTGCGGAGCGCTAAGCGGAGATAGGTTCCTCCCTGAAGTCCATACTTCGTCACCTGTCTCCAGGAGGGGGAAGGGCTTAGGACATACCCTTCTTAGCATTTCCCATTGCCTAGCTTAGGCAGCTCCTTGTCTAGCATGTTGGTTGTGTGAATCTCATTCTCTCCATTCATTCTATTGGGAGCCGAGTCACCTAACGCAGGCTTTGTGGATCACAGTGTGAAAGAAGAAAATTGTGTGCAACAAAATGAAGACCCAGATACAGAGTTAATTGGCTGCTCCAGCCATTGGGCTACCACAGCTTCTGCTGAGTGACTGCAGAGTCACTCCCTGGTGTGGGATGTGGGGGTAGGATTCTTCACCAGGCACTCTCCTTACATCTCCGTACAACCCCTGGACAAATGCAGGGGGTTGGATTAGCCCATCACTAAAGCATCACTGTTGTATATTCCATGATCATTGCTAATGCTATTTTTAACATTGGACATTATAGACTTCTGATTGGACAAGGGTTGGATGGGGAACATGGTACACTCACTTTTCTCATTATTTTATGCTGCTAACCTGCTGAAACCCTTCTGATTCATGATTTGCCTATTCATTTCTTTGGCTGTTCTTTTATACACAGCAATATACAGTATAGGATTCTTAGAGTAACTAGTGAGGATATTCTCCATGCGCCTGGGAGCCTTTTGGAAACGTAAAAATAATTATATTTCTGTGTGGGAACAAAACTGGGTTACTTGGGGTTACAGAGCAATAAGGCAGGCCTTTAATTAACAGCTGATTAAAATTATTATGCCCTTAGCACCAGTACAAGTGCTAATTGAATCTCATTAGTGATCTACTTATTTGGGAGAGATTGTGGGGAAAGCATGAAAATGGACCTGCTTTTAAAATACTTGTGCTAATGTTCCCATTAAATAGTTTTCTTGCTGTCAAGGGTTCTGCAAATTCAATGTTTTAACTTGAGAGTGTCAGAAATACCAATTTAGATTTTAGTCCATAGAAGGGATTCCATCATCCAATTATCTAAGTAAATTAAATTTAACATTTCATTTCAAAAAAAGAAAACAAATGTAAATTGTTCTGCAGTACTGTTGCCAACAGAGAAAACGCTTTATCAGTAGCTGGTTCAGAAATATGAACAAATTAATTATGTCACACACTAACCCTATTCAGTTGTTGCTTCCATTTTAAAAATACGGTTTACTAGACTTGAGATTTGTTTCATGTAATAAATTGCATTCACTAGAGTGGCCATCCTGACTCAGCTGAGAATAATACAATCCCAAAACAAAAATATGAGAAAATACAGGTAAGGTGACTGGGAAATGAAACTTCTTTCCAGAAGGCCTTTCAGTTCGCAGACTGTTGTCTCCAGTCATATTCACAATGAAGAGAGACAGAGAAAGATATTAATACCTCCTTCAAACAGAAAAAGAATTGAGAAAAACCTTGACCAAACAATATATGTATACACCATTAGTGTGTTGCCCCAGGCCTTTTTCTTCATGTGCTTTAGCCTTCCCAAGAGTTCTTCTCTCTCCTCTTCTGCCTGTCTCTATGCCTCATGCCAGGTGTCTTCAAGGCCTCTTTTCCCTTCTGTTTCATTGCACTCCCTAACTGCCCATGTTTGCCCAGATCAGGTTTTACCGTGTCCTTAGTCTCTCCCAGACAGATGAAAGCACTTGCATTATATAGTTCTGCAATCATCAGATCTCAGTCACAGCATGTTCCCTGCATTATATCACCCATCTATCTCTCTAGACTACATCTCCCAGAATACTTTTGTTCTGTGCTGCACTGGATTTGGATCCACACCAGGCATACGGATACCCTTAAAGGGCCAATGTACACTCAGTTACACAGACCAAAATACATTTTCCCATGCATCAAAGTTATTATAGGGCCCCATTACAGTGATGAACCAAAGATCAATGGATAGCTTTATTCTGACTTATCTTGGTAACAGTCCAAATGTTTTTTGAAGTATATCCAAATAGGTGATATAAAATTAATATACTGGGGAATTAAAAAAGAAGCTTTGCTCATATATTTTCCAGTAGCCATATCTGCTGAAACAGTAGTACTAATGCATTGCTAATTAGCACTAATGCCTCAGGCATCCACTGCACATTATTGAATTTTGCAAATTAGTAAGAAAACCAACAATTGAAAAAGCAAGGATAATATGTCACAAAATATACTTGGTTCATTTATTTTGACGGGAATAGTTTATTAGACCACTGCCCAGCATACCAGTAAATGTAAAATACAACACTTTGTAGAAGCAATGATGCCTCAGTACTTGTAAATCTTTACTGAGAAGGGACACAACAAAACTAACATTTTGTTGTGTCCAAATGATAATGCATGTGAATTAGTGAACTGCAGTTTAGCTAGGTTTTACCATCTATGGATTTAAAAGCATTCTGGAATATCCTCCCCTCACTCCCAATAGGTATTAGATTGACGAAAGTTGTATATTTTTATAGAGCTCAGACAATGCATTTTCTGACTTGAAAAGATCTTGAAACAGATAACTATGTGACATATTTTTGGAACAATTCAACAGGTCTGGGTATTGTGCTGTATGTATGCATATATCACTAAATTACAGAATACTTCTGGATAGTTTCTAATATATTGGCAAAAAATTTATATGCTTACCATAAAGGTATCTCTTGACTATATTCCATGTTTACTGGCTATCCTAAATCATCCAATTCTTATGTGTATTATCCTTTTAAAGGGAAGGCAATGAATTCAACAGAGCCTTACATGCAGTTGATTTGACAACTGCTTTCCAGGTTCTTATGTTTATACAGACCAGTTGCAGACACTGGAGCTAAAATGCCAATTGGTGGCACTGAAGTTTGTTTTTGAAGAAATGTTCCATCCTATTAAACAGAAAAGACTCAGTTTTAGCTGCTCCTTCAGTTTTTCATGGGAGAGAAGGGCTGTAAAGTTTTATATCAGTGTGATCATCTCCATTTCCTACACCTGATCAGTCTTTATTCAGAGAAAGTGGCACTTCTGGGAACCTCTGGATGATCATACAGTAAGTCCAAATGTGCCAAAGAAACCACATCAGCATGAGCAGACAGCACATGACAACATTTGGCTTTAATGTGCCTGTGCATGTTGATCAAGAGGCTAAAGAAATTGTATTCATATGACAGTAGCACTTTGAAGCTTCAGCCAAGATCAGAGCCCATAGTGTTAGGCACTATACAGACACATGGCGAATAACAGTCTCTGTCCAAAGAATTTACAATCCAAATAGACAAAATAGACAAGGGGTGAGAGGAGAAACAAGGGCTAAGAGGTTGCCTAATGTCAACAGCTGTTGAGTTGAAGAACTGGAATTAGAACACAGGTCTTCTGACGCCTACTTCAGTGCCTTGCCACTTGACCAGTTTGAAATGGAAATGGCCTATTTTGTTGCATCAAGTTTATATAAGAAATTCTTCAGTACTTCCCAGTTTCCCCCACAATAAGTAAAATATTGAAGCCTTTTTTAAAAGGATGTTGATCTCTTAGAATTTATTCTCAATGTTTTAAAGATTATAATTACCTGAGTCTTATCCTGTTTCATTTTGTGAATGGTTATCTTCAAAGTTCCTTTTAGTTAACCTGATTACTGAAATAAAAATAAACGTGGGCTGAAGGATATTGTGACTAGATGGAAAGGATCATTCAGAGCAAAACTTTTTTTGTAAGCATGGAATATTTTCAGTAGTTGGAAATATACTTGATTCGTAAAAAGCCACAAAGCCGGCCAATCCAGGCATATGTCTCCCAAGGGTAAAAGCTTCCAGTTGCAGTGCTCAGTGTTAGCCACGGAGACAAATCCACTTGTATTGTGTGTTGGTCAGCTATTGTTCCATGAAGGATTACAGCTGTTTGCCATTACTATTTTAACTATTTTAAAGCCCCAAGCCAACAAAACACTCAGCACATGTGTAGCTCTGAGCATCTGTTTAACTGCAGCTGGATTCAGCAAAGCACTTAAGCGATGACTTTAAGCATCTGAGCAGTCCTTGATGTCAGTGGGACTTAATCTTCTACTTGAAGTTAAGCATGTACTTAAGTACTTTGCTGAACAGGGATCAAAGGCTCTTGGTTTTTTAGGGCTAATCTACACTAGAATCGCTACAGCAGCGCAGTTGTACTGATGTAGCTGTGCCTCTGTAATACTGCTAGTGCAGACGCTCTATGCTGAGGGGAGAGAGCTCCACCATTGGTGTGATTACACCACCTCCCCCAAAAGTGGTAGCTATGTCAGTGGGAGAGCTTTTCCCACCGACACAGCACTGTTCACACTGGTGCATAGGTCTGTGGAACTTACGTCATTTGGGGGGTGGCTTTTCTACACCCCTGAATGACTTGTGTTATGCCGAAGTAAGCACTAGTGTGTACAAGCCCTTAGATAGGTGGAAGTGATAAGGAAGAAGATGACATCCTCCATTGCATCCCTCATGCAGTGACCAAGCAGCTGCAGGTTCAAGCCACCCAAAAGGAGATAGAGAGGAGCGAGGGCCATAGTCCCAACCCACCTTTGAACTGGTCAATCCTGCATGGGGAAAAAGCATGCTGCACTATCCTAAGACACTATCCCTTCTGGAGTGCTCCTTGGGGCCGCGTGCACTAGTAGTTAAAAGCCACAACGGAGCCTTTAATCTTAAATGAAATTCTGTCATAAAGAAACAGTTTTACTGTGGAAAAAAATCAAACTGATGACAGAATATAATTGTATATCACTCAATAAGGCTTCTTGTACATGTGGTAGGTAGAGACAAGCGGGTGCACCATTTTGCAGTGGTAAAATCAGAAGAACTGAAAGTATTCCTAAATAAAACAGGGAATTAGTGAACAGAGAATAAGGAAAAAAAACAAAACCAACAACAAACCAAACCACGTAGACCTAACTGAACAGAAAAAAGAGACCATACTCTGCTCTGAGTTATAGCCAAGTAATCCCACTGGAAGGTTCCGCCTTGACTTCAGTACGGTTGCATGAATTCTGTCCAGGATTGAGTTTAGCTTCTGTAGAACATTCCCAATCTCTACCAAAATGGAAAATAGATTGATCTTGATATACACTTACATCAGAAGCTAACAGAACTCCATCTAATAATTGACATGTATGGAAACCTCTCCTTCCATTTTTCTTGTAATATATTTATAGAGAATTGAATGAAAATGTGGTTGTACACAACCTATACATCTATAAGAACTAGATTATTACATAGTTTTCTATTGGAATATGATAGGAGTATAAACTTTGCTCCCGAACATACAGAAATCAAGGTTTCTGCCTGTGATAATTAGCAGTTTCCAGCATCTCCTGTACGAATTTATGATCCTCAATTGTTTGAAAAACATATACATATTCGTTGACAAACTCTTTCAATACTGCTGCAACTTTGAGCTGATTCTCTATCTGTTTATAGTGGAAATCCACCAGATGAGACTCTTGTTTCATTAATTAATATAAATAGGTATATATGTTCCCAAGATGACAGAGTATTTTTCTTGTTTATTTGTCAAATTACAAACACATTTTGTGTATAAGCAAAGAATGCACATTTTCAAAATAATGAGACAGACATCGCAGGTCACTGAAACGTGATGTTCTTTTGCACTCAAAAATTTGTCATTTCTTTACACACACACTTTATACAAATATTTAGGTACATGTTTAAATGCTTTTGCTTAGAAATTGCAAATGAAATGGATAAGAATTTGATCAAGTAATTCAACAGCACATTTTTTTTCAAACGGTGGGTTCTGGAGTACCTGCATACAGATGAGAAGCATGAGATACTCTAACTCATACTGTAGCCTGCATAGTTCAAAGGAGGAAGACTTGCAAACATCTAACTCAAGTAGAGATTGCGTGAAAGTAAAGGCAGAAGACAGGAAAGTGAACATAACTCTGAATATCTAATTCCTAGGAGTGTGCACTGGCTCTCTCCTGTAGATATTTATAAATAAATGATGGCTTACCTGAAGCCAGAGGCAGCAGCTGCTTTCCCAGCACAGAGGCAGAAAGGCTGTGGCAGGGGAGCAATCCATGTGAGGCTTGTGATTTAGCAGGTTCAAACAAATTCCAAGGTGAACCAAATCTTTTTTAGGCTGAAAAAAAAATCATTTACCTCTAAAAATAAAATGCTTACCTCCCTGGCTGGTTTCTTCTTTGCAAGTGCTAACATTCCACAACATAGAGGCTCTTACTGCAGTATTTTTGGACCCACCAAAATCTGAAATCTTGGAAGAAAATCTGTTCTGGTGAGATTTCCAGCTGAATATTGACAACAAATTGACACAGATAAGTTTGCATCCAAATGTTTGAGGTTCACCAGGACCAAACTAAGGCTTAGTTCCAAGTTTGTGTAATCTACAAAGCATGCATGATTATGCCAGACACTGGAGCAATTCTTGGCCAGCCCTACCATTCAGATATTTTCCCCACTCAGGGCTCTGCTGAGTGCAGCCCAGGATCTGGGCTACTGTTAATCTCTGGTTACCTAGACTAAGCAGGGGACAGTGCTATAAGGATTTGGTGGTCATCTTCTCTGCTACTTATTTCACTTCAGAAGACCTGAGGAAGCAAGGTGCATTGATGACAATGACATTCTCTTTCCCTGCCTTCCTATGTGATTGGAGGGTATTCCCTCATTTTAGGTCCCTCCACTAGGTAGGTAGGTGAGACAGAAAGCACAAAATACTCCAAAAAAGGTGTGGTCAGGAATGGACAAAAGTTCTGGCTGGTTCGTCAAAACCACTCCATGTGTTCTTCTACGGTGACAAAAAATATCAGATCACAAAATAATGGTTGTCATTCTCTGATAGCCTGAGGGCTTGATCGGAAGCCCCTTGAATCCCAGTGACTTCAATGGGCTTTGCATCAGGCCCTTACAAGTCACTCTAGGCAGTTGCCACATCTTTTTAAATCTAAAATTGAACACACCCCTGCCCCACTGTTCCACTACACTGAGAATTGTTGATTCAGTGTAATAAACAAAAATATATTTCTGATGCTATTCCTCATAAATATATTCAATGACAAAGGGAATTACAACACAGAGGAGAATTATTATTTTAGTTTACAGCCTGCAATATTTCAGGTTGCTGTATATAAACAGTATATTTCTGTTTGGAAAACAGTGGTGTTTCCTAAACCTATTACTTGCTCAACATCTCCTGTACTTTCCTGATTTGCTACTCTGCTGCACATTGCCTTGGAAACCCAACAGAGGCTTTCACATTGCTATGGAAACAAATCAATATAAATATCTTTACATTTTATTTATAGACTAAGTTGTGCAAAAGGCAAAATGCACTCGCAATCTGATGCAACATAAAATATGGTAGAGTTATCTTGGTAATTTTAATAAATAGAATTATTAGGTGACACTGACATACACTGTCTTTTTTGCACTGCTGCAGGGGATAAAGAAGCAATTGTCACTTCCTGTCATGGGTTACTTTAATTCAAAGATTTTGCATTCTGCCCTTTAAGGATTATATCTATCCATCTGACATTGAACAGAAGAAGTAACATTGACATTGACCAGGATCTCATGCTTTAACTGGAGATGTACCTTATCTAAATTATTTTCAAACTGCTCCTATAAGTGGAGTAGCGGGCAAGTAATCCAACAACTACAATCTTATAACCAATTTTTGTAGTAGATGTTGGAATATAAAACTCTCAGTTGGTTTTACTATGGGTGGCTGAGTCCATTTTAATTTAACCCTGCCTCTTCCCAGGCCTCCCAAGAGGTATAAATGTAGCCCTGAATCTGTTCTAAATGAGGAAGTTCAACAAAGTGGAAACATTAAAATAATGGGTCAGTCTTTACATCTCATGGTGCTTGGTACATCATTCACCTTCAGTTTCTATCTAAATCTTGAATAAATAAGACTTAACAATAGGCTAGTGCTTAAATCGATGCAATTTTAGGGACTGGATGTCTAGGGGGGATTGGTCATGAGCTACAGCGTCTTTTGACCTTTGGTCACTTGTTTTTATTCAGAAGCAGGTTATCAGTAACAAAGTTGTGACCATTCAATGGTTCTTCAGTGTCCTATGTGAAATGAGTTGGTGGTCCATAAAATGTGCTCCCTATCACAGGTATCATCATCATAGACAAAATTAATTGGATATTTATTGACAAGCTCAACACTGGCGGTTATGATTGAATGGACATGGAGACTGAACTAGTCTCTGCCTTCCGAGAAGTGATCTTTCCAGAACAGCAGCATGTCAAAGCTTCCACAGTTTCATCCCATTCTATTTCTATTTTGTAGAGGACTTTGTTATCCATGACCTGAATTTAAAAACTTTCCCAATTCAGAGATGGCCTTACAATTTTCAGTTAAACAGTAATTTAGATCACGAAGGACCATCAAGACCTCTCAACCGTGGAGTCTTTCTTAAGGCCCAGAGACACATACTCCTTTGCTCTGTCACCTGTACACTACATTGTAAGAACTGCTACTAAAATGATTTACCTCCTGGTCTGACATATAAGAGCAGTAAAAAACCATTTCTGAGTTTTTAAAGCCCTACACAAGACTACAAAGCTATAATATTCATAGATTCATAGATTCTAGGGCTGGAAGGGACCTCGAGAGGTCATCGAGTCCAGCCCCCTGCCCTCATGGCAGGACCAAATACTGTCTAGACCATCCCTGATAGACATTTATCTAACCTACTCTTAAATATCTCCAGAGATGGAGATTCCACAACCTCCCTGGGCAGTTTATTCCAGTGTTTAACCACCCTGACAGTTAGGAACTTTTTCCTAATGTCCAACCTAAACCTCCCTTGCTGCAGTTAAACTGTACAGTAAAAGTAGTACATACATTTCTCAGTCATGATCTGTACTTATGAAATAAGACTGAGAAAGAAGATACATCATTGATAATATATCCTTTCCTCCACCTTAGTATAGAAGTGTACAGTTATGGTATCTGATTGTAGTCACCAATCTATTGTACTCTATAGTAACTATGAGCCTGATTGTAATTAACATTACAACCATTTTATACTATTCTGGAAACGTAAAGTGGCCTTAAAGTGAGTGTAAATATAGTTTATACCCATTTGATGGCTCTTACAGTACCAGAGTTGTGGAAAGTGGTCTTAATGTAAATGAGAATTAAGCCCTCTGGCTCCATTCTTGCAATCAGACTTGTGCCAGGGGACCCTTGAAACTGTGTGGAGCCCCATTGACTTGAAGGGGTATGCTTGAAGTCAAGGCTTTGCCTGTGGGCAAAGGTTTGCCCATGGGAATATAATTTCAGACTCAGGACATTTGTTCAGTGGAGGGAAAAGAAAGCTCTGTAAAATGAAATTGTTCATATTTTGAAATAATATGACTTGATATTTGACTTTACCTTAGGTCGGCAGCCATTTTTTTGGGGGGGATGACCTTTTAACATATAGAACCCTAGCATGGTAGCAACCGGAGTGGTAATATGCTCCAGTAATTTGTTTGCTTGATAAACCAGAAGAACATGAACTGGGACTCAGAGGTATCACTGTGGTCATTGACTTTCTCTTCAACAAATATCTCTCCCTCATATTGTTTGAGATGAAGACCTAGATTTGTTACAGTCTAGTAGTTTATGGTCAAAGATTAAATACCACAGATATATGCTGCAGAACAAAACAAAACAAACAATAAATAAAGGCCAAATCAATGAAAATAATATGGTTGCGTAGCTTGTTACTGAAATAATATGATTTCTTCTTTATCTTTTACTTTGTAAATATGCAGCTTTGCTATCAATGAGGCTGGTGAGGTTATGGAAGGAAAATGTAAATGATTGCAGCTGTTCCCAATGTATTTATTTCAAAACAATGACGATAGCATAAAGGACATATTTCATGTTATTTCTTTGTGGGATGGGAGCAGCAATTTGTGAATGACGTATGAAATAAAAAATCCATACCCACTACCCAGCGATTGCACAAACTGTACTTGATGATTGCTGCTCTGCTCTTATGCATCCTCCCATTCCACACACATGATGAACTACAGCCATAACCAGAAAAACCTCAAACAAGTTCAGAAGTCCCCCCAAAAAGTGGAGGGGCTTGGAGAGAAAATCAAGTAAATTATAAATTTAAATATGTTAAATACTTTAATCTTTTAAATTTGTCTTTCCTCATTTCTAGACAGACAGCCTGCCTCACTATAGTCAGACTTTCTCCATGTACAGCTGATGCATTTAAAAAGTTACTTCTAATTCTAGAAATATTACTGGTGCTAGCAGTGTTTTCCAGGTTAAGTACAGGAATATTTCTGAAACCTTTACTACATTTAAAACCATAATTAACTATTTAAGAGTGCCCACTGTAGAACCTTACTTTCCCTTCTCAGTAAAACCTTATTTAAAAAAAAAATCTGGTTCTTTAATTTTTTAAACAGTGTTTTGCTATGTTCCCTAAAGTCTGATATAGCTAAAAGATTTCCTCCCAGAATTGTTTCAATGGGAGCAATGTTGCTTATCTCACAGGCACCAAATATACCAGTGGCACTAGGATACAGAAAATTTATGAGATGGAGTGGATTTGTTGCCCAGGCAGTGTATAACACAGAGGGACTCTAGGCTGTGACTAACGTTACTTCCAGGCATGAACGGTTTTTAGTTAGGTGTTCCTCAACTTATTAATTCTGTGAATTATTGTGTAAGAAAGTGTCCTTTCTTGGACCACCTTCCCTGTCAATACTACAAAACTGTCAGTTGTTTCATTATGAGAACCACCAAGAAAAACTGTGCAATCCATAGAGCACAGTTCAAGAACATTATTTACTTTAAAAGGATGATTTCAGAGCTACTTTTGGACAACATGGTGCTAAATTAAGAAACTTCATGGACCGCTTAAAAAACACCTGAGTGGCATGAGGACACAGCAGCTAAAGCACCATTGCAATACTTGACCTAAAGTATCTTCAAGTTAACAGAGTAGAGGATACCCACATTACTTGGAAGCAGAAAAACTTTCTGGAAATGGTTCCACCCATTCAGAACAACGATCAAGTGGTTCATAAAAAATATTGCAAGCACTCTCTGAGGCTTCTATTTTTATTTTGCTCATAACTCAGAACATCCATTGCTATCCCTTATCTCCTAGTTTTATAATGAAATCTTTATTTTTCATTACTGTAGACCAGTGGTTCTCAACTTCTTACCATTGTGGGCTGCGTATGCAGCTCCCTATGTGTTATGTGGGCCGCATCCGCACAATAGATGTCCGCATTCGCACAATAGATGTCACATGGGCCACAACTGTGTGCTGATTGGGACACAAGTGGCCTATGGGCTGCAGGTTGAGAACCACTGCTGTAGACAGGTTTCAGAGTAGCAGCCGTGTTAGTCTGTATCCATAAAAAGAACAGGAGTACTTGTAGTCTCTAAGGTGCCACAAGTACTCCTGCTGTACACAGAGCATCTGCAATTGAAATAATTTGGCTTTATTCAATACTCATGTATTTTATTAGTCAGATTCTTGTTCAGTCAATGTACAACACAGTGGGTCTGTAAAGAGAGACTCCCAGGTATGAAAAGTTTAAACTTAAAAAGGGGGACCTTTTAGGTGGGATCAATACAATACACAACAGCATTCACTCCTCTCGCAAATATGTATATCTCAATTTCCTGAGTGAGTGGGACCCCCGGGTAAATCCATTTTTTGTTTTGATAGCATTAAAATTGCACAGCAGATGAGACAGTTCCTCGTGTTATAGTGATTTTATTTGCAGAGACAAGTTCCGTATTAGGGAAAGTTATAATTGCTTCTTTTGCAATATAGACATTTCTTATTTCCTTTGTCATCTGCCCCACTAATTCTGATTCTGCTGTTCTCTTTAGATTTCAATAGTGTTTTAAAAATGCACAATGATGAAATGATGTTTTCTTTACCATTACAATCAAACTCATCAAATGATGTTTACTAGTTGGAAACTACAAAAAAATCCAAGACCTAATAAGCCTGAGGTGCCCTGGGGGGCATCCAGAGCTAGTTGCCATACACTCAAAAGTAGGCAGGGTCAGACCAACCTGCAGATGAGCTGTAGTTTTGTGTTCAAGACTCATATATTCTTGAGCTATTCATCAGATTGCTGAAATTTCAAAATCCAATTACGGATTTTGTGTATCCTGTTCTTTTAGTCATCAGTAATCTTTCTCTGCCATGGAGATCTTTCTTCCTCCTTCTTCTTCCACCTCAGAAGCTTACCCACAGGGAGAAACTGCATTGCATCATAGGACATATAGTCTTACCAGGAAGCAGGGACCATGGAGGAGAATGGGGGCATGAGGGACCCAGAACTACAACTCCCACATGAGAACATAATGGCTCAGGCAGAGATTATCATCAACCTGACTCATAGAAAATTTCAATTTAGATTAAACTCCATTTTCCAGTTGGAAAGTGTTTCAGTTGAAATGTTTTGACTAGCTCTACTAATTACTAATTTTGATTGTTAGATTGCAGCCTACACTAACTAATCAGTGATGTACATGGCTGCATATTTTTATTACACGAATTAGTAGATGGCCAAACATGACAGGTTGACTTCTTTTGAGGAGGGTTTTGTTGTTATTATTAGTCTAGCCAAGAAACCAAAATTGAGATTAGGGTCCCACGGTGCTGAACATGTAGAAACACGCAGCTCTTGCCCCCAAAGAGTTTACAGTCCAAATGGACAAAGGAATTATTATCCTAATTTTACAAATGGGAAAATGAGGCACAGAGAAATTGATGAAGTCCACACCATAATTCTGTGGAAGACATGGGAATAAGGCATACATCTCTTAAATCCTCAGCCAGTAATTTAGTCACCTGTCCATCTTTCCTCTATTATTAACCACCAGACACAATTCAGATGATCTAATTGCTTTAGTTTCTCAGATAGCTTTACTCAGATATTAGAGGATAATTGGGCTTGATCCTGAGCTCATGGAAACCACTGACTTCAGTGGGAGCAAGGTCATGCCCTCACAGGCCATGTGTTGCTATATTCGGACAGAGTCAGATGGTGACAGTAGATGGAGTTTTTGACCACACTCCTACCAATACTTATGCACATACTTAACTTTATACATGTGAGCAGCTCCATTGAAGTCACTGAAATTGCTCACATGGGTAAAGTTAAAAACATGTAGTAGTTGTAGGACTGGGGCTCTAGTTGTTTACTCTGAATTTTCCGTCTTGTGGATTCAGATCAGATTTATATTGTTCAAAGATCATTTAAGATCCCAAGTTTTTTTTTAAAAAACCCCACAAATTCAGCAATTACAATAGTCTCAGTCTTTATAATTAGCCTCCACAATGTTTTGCTGCTTTCATGGGGTAGTAGTAGTGACTGCTTTAGAAGATTTGGGCTTTGGTTTGTTTCTTGCATTCCTGTTCTTTACTGTCATGTGAATAGGAACATGACTGTCAAAATATCCTCCCAGAAGCATTTTTGCTATGATATGGCATGTGTCAGTCAGAAGCTGATAGGCAGCACTTTATTCCCAGTGACCATTAAAGACTTCATAAATTACAGTGCAACACTGCTGGAAATCTACAACACATCTACCTCAATACTAAAGGAGTTCCACTAACCAGTGATATTAAAATCAGTGATAGCAGGATGCCTTATATCATTGGCTATTATTAGATAGTCAAAGAGGGAATGGAAAGGAGCCAATAATATTTTTATGTTTTGCCGGTTTTCTTATTACTTGATTGCATTTACTTTGGGTTGATTTGCAACCTCTCAGTTTAATGTATGACCATTTGGTCTGTTTAGAGTAGTTAGTTTGCCTTGCTGTGCTTTTCTTTTTTCTTAGTGGACTTTCATCAAGTTGCCTTCAAAAGAATGATTTGACGTGTTTGGTTACAAGGTCTTTGATGGCCTGGATTTGTTCATTTTTAACTACTGTTTCTTGCCATCCAAGAACTGAGACAAAACATTTAATCTGCTGCTTACAGTGTGCCATTTTCATAACAAACAAGATTGCCTGGAAGTATTAGTTGCCCTCATGTAAATATGCAGATATAATGAAATTTGATAAATCAGATAGCAGGTAGAAGAGGCCAATATAAAACAAAGAAGGGTGTGATCCAGAACCAAACTTCCCTGAAATGTGTGGATTTGGGCTGGACTCTGGTATAAGCATATATAAGCATGAGAAGCTAATTGGATCATTCACATGCATCTTCCGATTAATAAAAATGACCTGTATAATAAAACCTTTAATATTTCAATTGTCTGTGCTAGGTTAGAATATTAATGTTTCTCATTAGTAGGTTTCCTGCAGGGGAGTATACAAATGCTAATATAAAGTTCCATCTGAAAGCCTGTGGCACAAGTTGCTTCTGTCTTTATTATCACTTCATATTAATGCTAGCAAAATGCCAAATGATTGGGCAAAACTGCAGTCCTTTAATTTGGTAGTTATCAAACGGGCAGTTGGAAAAGGTGCTTCGATACAGATCCACAGAAATAATCTTCCCTAAGCATATCACGTGGAAAATGACAATGCAGTCAAAACTATTATACTTTAGTTTCTTTATTGTGGAAACAAAATTGGATCCATCAAATACTTCCACCTTTTGGCCTTTCTTGGGATGGAAGAAAAGCCAAATATGAGGCTGAAGCTGAGTGTGACATTTTGGTTTTCTCCTGTCTTGTTAACCTGAAATACACTCTTATGAGGAAGCAGAGGGAACAGAAGAAAGTACCTAGACTTTTTGGAAGTCAAGAGCTATATTGTTGCCATGGCATTTTATATGTGGAAAAATGTAGTGGCTATGGCTGGAGGGGAGGGAAAGGAGGGTTATAAGTTCTTTAAAATAAGTTATAGTGATACTGTCAACCTGAAGTGCCTTGAAACAAACAACTTTTTTTCAAACAAAATCAGTTTTCTTTAAGACCATCTTTCAAACAGTGTGTGCTGAATTTTTTTAAATCTCTCTTGTTTGGGTTTTGTTGTTGTTGTTCTTATAAGGAGCTTTTGTGGTGGCTATGATAGCAACCAAACCAAACAGGAACAGGCCCAATCCTCCCCTCTTGTTTTGCGCCCTCCTGCCTTCTGCCTTTTCAGTTTCAGTTTCTGCTTTGCTGCTGTGTCTGACAGAGATCCTCCCTCTTGCAAACCTTCAGAAAGACTGGGTACAAACAACAGAATGGCAAAACTAATGAGGCACAAAGCATTATCAAATGCAAAAAGTAAACAAAGGTAAATATAATAGAAATATAGTTTCCTTAAATAGTTCTGTTATAATAACCCTAAGAGTTACCTTTATGAATAGCAGATATAAAATTTTAAGAAGGAAATGTGAAGGTGTCCCTTTAAATAAAACTGCTTTAAAAATCGTTTTCCGGTCCCTCAGTGTTTTACAATGTGAAACAGCCTCACGCTGAGTTCTTGCATTAGACCTATATTGCTTCAGGTCACGCACTGTATCATCATAACTGATGTGGAATGACACAATAGGGTTCATTTTCAGCACAGCTTGCAGGGGAATTAAGGAATTTAAATCATTGTTAATAGGAGTTCTGCCCCTATGTCCATCCGTATATGCTGAAAGTTTACCTCAGTGTCAGGACACATTTGAAGAACGGGCTAAAGGCTTACAGAAAAGAACAACATTTAGTGTCCCCTCACCCTGTTTATATAAAGGACACATGGTTGTTATGTGTTTTTTTACCTAAAGTTTTCTAGACAATCAAGTGGGGGCAAGCCTCAGAAGGTTTCAATGTGTTATTACATTGTCTTCCATTTGTAGCTGAGCCTAACCATTTCTGCTTGATGGGCAATAGGGATTTTGTGCTTGGAGTGAGGAGAGTGTATAGCACTTATTTTATAACTTGCACAGTGGCCTCAGTGAAAAATTCACTACGAACTCACAATTTAGTGATAACATACCCACCAATTTCCATTTGCTGCTCATCCATGTGGAAACAAATTAGCAATCAGTAGCATCTTCATTGCAGCAAGGCAGGGTATGGACTTTAAGAGTCTAGGGATAAAAATGAAACATAAAAAAAGCAATTAATAATTCAAAAATGCCATACAGGGACATACAAGTGGGAAAGCATGTACACCTAGGCCTGGTAACTAAATCAATTGGAGGTCAGTGGGCAGAAAAACATAGGAGAAGTTTTGGAAGAAATGTACTTGTGCAATATTGAGCAATAGCATCCACATGAACAATTGAATAGTCTAGGGTTAAGACTTGGGTAAAGGGTAAACCAAAATATTGTGCCTTAGAGGGCTTATCCAAAGAGATTCTGACATCCTCGGAGAACAGCATGAGTGTATTTTTCATTAAATTGAGGCTAAATGATATTTATTCACCATTATATTCACCTCTATCCAATATCTATTAAATAAGAACCGATGAGCACGGTGGAGTGACAGCCTCATATATCTGCTCCCTATTTATACTTTCAGTGAACAAAATGAGAGAGAGAGAAGATTTGTCATTTTTAGGTCCTTTTTTCCCCCCTGCTTCTGTTGTGGCTTGGATGATTTATCCTGTCTTCTGCAATTCAGACTCTGAGCCTGAGAGGAGAAAATAAGAGATGATGTATCTATCATCAAGCTGTTTGCTCTCATCACTAATCATATATGGCTGCTTTGATCATTTATGCTCCAGTCCCCTGCCAGGACCAGGTGTTGGTGTGTGCTCAAGTGGAGGCACTAGATCAAAGAACACACAGAGATACAAAAGTTTATCAGTGGAAGGGAACATTCATACATTGTCCCCCCTGAGAGCAGACTTCAGTTGTCAGGATGTTGCATGGAAATGTGTTGTGTCAGTGCATCCTGTGGAGAGTGCCTAACAACACTGAAACATGCCTGTAATAGAATTATCAAAGGAACTAATTGTGAATGGTGGCCATTAGTTTGAAGATTATTATATAAGAATCTATGATGCCAGCATTAGGCCCATAGTCTTCATATTCTCCTGAATCACTGACAAGTTTGTTGGACCAGAGACAAATTCTTTTTTGTAATCACTGAAGTATAATTTCATTCCAGTCTCTATCACAAAAGATCATCTTAGCTGTAGTAAGTTAACTGTTGGGAAACACAACCCATGCCTCCTACCAGAGTGGAAGTTTAAGTAGCCATGCAGCTTCTGATATTTTTTGGCCGTACTGTAGTGTTTCCTTCTGCCCATTACCCTAACACACACCCCGCAAGCAAGAAATGTGAGCCCTATTACCCTTCCCTGCTGATTTTATTGTCACAATTCACCACATGTGAATTTACTCAGTTCTAGTATTCATTTCCAGTCCTGCCATGAACTTCAATTAGTCTCCAGCATCCACACAGAGTAGAAAATCTCTGCTGGCAAAAACACACCTAGGTTCAAACCAATAAGGCTATTTAAGGCTGTCATAATTCCCATTTTGTCAGACAAACAAATGTTGTGGGTGGACATCTGCTGATGTCTTTAAGTAGCTTAAAAGTGTAATCATAAACTACTAGGTTAAAGACTCTGACTTAAAACCACATAAAATAGCCTTTAAGTTTTTGTGCTAGTTATTGCAGTACAAGTGCATTCACTGTTCTGGGAATTTGCACCCTCCCTCTTCTGCAAATTCTAGCTTTGGGAGCCTAGACAATGAAATGACATCAGGTCCAACCATGAAGCCTTCCTGCTGCTCTTTTTCTCTCCCATGTGCTCTGCCAGACCCTGAATTTCCCTCCTGGGATTTTGCTCCATCTGACTCTCTTAGCCAGAATAACACCTCATCCTCAAAGTATCTTACCCAGCTATCTGACTGTCTTTTTTATACCTCCTCATGGGCTTTCCAGACCCTCAAGCAGGAGATACTTAGAGCATCTACTAGTTTCCTTGTCTGACTGTCAAGCCCCAAGAGGTTTTGCTTCTATTCTAGCCTTCCTTGCACTGAACAAAATGGAGATCATATATCCCTTCCCCCTTTCCCTGTAAACATTGCTGCAAGACCTACTCCTCCCAGCAGCCCATGAGACCTCGACTCTCAGAATTCATCCTTGGCAGAAACCTGCAATAGAGCTGTGCGGGGCCTATAGCCTGTCTTAAAGGGCCAGAACAACCTGTTATACAACATTGACTCTTAAGCCATGCTAAAAATTTATAATTGCTTTTGCTTGGGTTGTTTGTTTTCTCGGCTATATTAGAAAGCTTTACTGTGCATACAGAGCAGGCTCAATTTTGCTGTCAGTTAAACTCATGCAATCTGATTGGCTCCTGTCGGATTGCACAGGTTTAACTGATGGCACTAATTGGCCCTCAAAGAGCAAAATTCTGTCGTTATCTGTGACAGCTGTACAGGGGGTGAAGCTAGTAGGAGGCCACACATCTGCCATTGTAGCTCAAGCTGGCTCAAAGTGGGGCACCAAAATGTGCTACTGGGCATTATTTATTACCTCTATCATTTGTTAGTTTGCCTAATACTGCTATTGTTGCTTGCATAAACCTATGATGGAAATAATGCAGACTCCATGATCCAAACATACCC
This sequence comes from Macrochelys suwanniensis, assembly GCA_033296515.1. NCBI lineage: Eukaryota > Metazoa > Chordata > Testudines > Chelydridae > Macrochelys > Macrochelys suwanniensis. Next base: position 81,855,032 of record CM065777.1, read on the forward strand.
ACAGGCGAGGGGTTAAAATTCTGATCTGAATCTGAACTTTCCCAAAGTTGGGGCTATTACAGGCTAACACAGGCACAAGTGCAAACACAGAGTCCACGTTTGTATCACAGGTTTTGTTTCAGACACATAATTAGCCGTTGAGGAAATGTTTTGCAGGCTGTCAAATGTCATAATAAAGAGCCCAACTCCTAGGGCTCTTTTGAGCACAGGGTAGACATTCTGCCTTCCCTCCCCATTTTTTGTGGTGGAAGAAAGTTGTTCCCTGCTTCATCTTCTCTGCCCTGGCCCTACTTGTACTCTAGTGCTACAGAGGGCAGGATTTTACCATTAGCACAAATTGCACATTAAGGATAATACATGCTTAATATAGAATAAAACACTTATGAAAGCCAGAAACTTTCCAAGTCTGCACGTTTGATCCACTTTATTTATTTTGGAACAAAAGATCTAAATAGCCCCAAAGTCAAAGGGTTTCTTTCAGCAAAAGCTATAACAGGAGGAATAGGAAGAGCTGATACAGAAACTGTTTTAAACTGAGAGGAGCAACTCTTCCAAGCTGGGATAGAGGCTATTCGGGAGCATTACACGGTGTTTGTATTTTTAAGTGTTGTCTGTATGTACAATTTGTATTATATTCTTAAAACTAATTGTAATCTTTGAAGCAAAAGAATGTAGTTAGCACTTGGTCCAAAGTCCAGTGCAGTCAATGGGAATAATAATATTGTCTACAATAGTCATTTGAGCAGGCCCCAGGCTCCTATCTAAAAGCCTGTAGTCCTAAAATGTAGTTATTTCTATACGTTTCTACAATTATAAAAAACACAATTCTCTACAACTATAGACATAAATTACAAAAAGAAAATTAATTATATGTTACTCTCTTACAAAATAGAAAATTCAAAATATTCCTTCTTCCTTCAGGTCTAGCCTCATCAAACCTCTACCGCTGCATCATTGTGTAGCATTATGCTGTAACATCGCACAGTGTATAAGTAAAAACATTGCTATGCAGAAGCACTGAATACTAGCTAACTACAGGCTTTGTTCTGTCTCTGTACAGCACCTTGCACAATGGGGTCCAGGGCCAAGACTAGTGCTCCTGTGCGCTAGGGTAATACAAATAATAATAAATAGTAATGAAGGGAGAAGAGTCTACCCCAAGGATCGCCAACCTTTGGCCCGTGGCCCATCAGGGAAATCCGCTGGCGGGCCTGGACGTTTGTTTACCTGCAGTGTCCGCAGGTTCGACCGATCGCAGCTCCCACTGGCCGCGGTTCTCCGTTCAGGCCAATGGGGGCTGCGGGAAGCGGCAGACAGCACATCCCTCAACCCACGCCGCTTCCCGCAGCCCCCATTGGCCTGGAATGGCGAACCGCGGACAGTGGGAGCTGTGATTGGCTGAACCTGCGAACGCTGCAGGTAAACAAACTGTCCTGGCCCGTCAGCGGATTTCCCTGACAAGCCACCTGCCAAAGGTTGCCGATCCCTGGTCTACCCATTCAGTTCATGTCAGCTGTTGTGTCTTAATTAAACCCAACAATATCAGTAAGCTAAAAAGATGTTTGGCTAAATTCCCACTTGGAGTAAATCCAACACCAAAGCTAAATTTAATCTATTAATTCTAAAAGTAAATCAATCTCCTTATGAACCAATCACACAGTGCATTTAATCATATAAAATGGAGGACTTTTCTTAATGAATGTAAAAAGGGCTGAACTCAGAAAACTTTTTCTGCCATCATCCAACCCAAAACTGACAAGACTGATTTATTTCAAAATGTGTTAAGGTTTGCTTTTAGCCTAAGAAATGTTGGCTTTCCTCTTGTCAACATAAAAGCTGTTCATAGAATTGACAGAAACTGATTACTTGCACTATAAGCTTCAGCAAAGAACCCTACAGAATATAGTCCAGACTCATTTTGTTTTAAATCCAGCAGCCCCTTCTTATGAGGGTTATGATCACCACTTAGCATTGGTGTTGTAGTTATTAACAGCCAGGGTAATAATCACCCCTAAAAATCTTATTGAAATAGGTGTGAAATTTATGCAGACAAAATTACTTGTAATTGTGAACAAAATGCAAAATATTTCTAATAGAGATAATAATACCTGATACATTCTTTATGACATTTTACATTAAAACATCATAATTTAATTCAGTCAAATTAGAATATAACTGAAAGGTTTTTTTTGAGCTTATCTGTGTGGCACTAGATACTGAACATATTATCATCACAGCTTGGAGCTGCCTTTATGAATAGCAATAATATAGTTCTTGTTATGTTAATGACATAGTTGTCTGGATTCCTGCAAAGGAGATGGTAATTATGACCCCTTCATTTATTTTTTTCCTAACTTTCCAAATGTTTGATGAGTTTAGCAGTGTTTCAGTAGTGATGGGAGAATCACTAAAGGTTTGAATCTTAGGTGAAATGTTCAGACTCATCCAAATTAACCCCAGGCCATGCAGTAGCAATAGAACCACTAGCTATGGTATCCTATTTGCCCATGTTTGGGATATGTGAGTGTTGACCAGACGATATGTATAGTCACTATAAGACTGTTCCATTGGCTCATAGATTGATAGATTTTTAAGGCCAGACGGGACCATTAGATTATCTAGTATGACCTTCTGTATATGACAGACCATAGAATTTCATCCAGTTACCTCTCTGTTTAGCTCAATAACTTGTGTTTGGCTAAAGCCTATCTTGAGGTATCCAGTCTTGATGTGAAGACATCAAGAGATGGAGAATACATCATTTCCTTTGGTAGTTTGGTCCAAGAGTTAATCATGCTCATGGTTATAGTTTGCACTTCAGTTCTAATTCTAATTTGTCTGGCTTTAGCTTCAAGCCATTTGTTCTTGTTATGCCTTTTTCCATTAAAATAAGAGCACTTTAGCAGCTGGTATTTGCTTCCCATGCAAATACTTATACACCCTAATTAATTCACCTCTTGATCATCTTTTTGATAAACTGATCAAATCAAACTCCTTTAGTATATCACTGTAAAGCATTTCCATAATCATTTTTGTGGCTCTTCTGTGTATCCTCTTAAGTTTTTCAACACCTTTTTTAAAATGGGCACACGAGAACTGGATGCAGCATCCTGGTATGGGGTGTTGGAAAGGTTTACATTTTATCGAGACACCAGATTGTTTCAAGATAAAACCTTTTTAGTTAAAATGGCAACAGAAGCAAAATACTGTCTTAATGGGAAATAAAATGACATTTAAACTATTTATAAGAAACAACATCTGTTTAATCTGGAAGTGAATCTCTGAACGGTTATGTTTGCCTGACAGGGTGGAGTGTCTGGAATGTGGATTAAATCTATTCCAATTTTTTGTCAATTCTGAATTTAGTTTTAAAATTGAATTTTCTTGTAAGATGGTCTGACAATGTCTCAGTGAAACCCAGGCTCATGGCAGGTTCCTCAAAATAATTTCACCTGAAAATCTTCGCTAGTTAAATGTAACAGGCTGGGATTATTTTTAAGTTACATTTATTATTTTAACATCTCATGCAACTGTGTATATTAGAAAAGGAGGAAAAATGGTTATTTAACCACTAAAATCTGGGCCAGCAGCCTCTACCATTTGGGCAACCACTGCTCTTTGAACTGTAATGTACAACTGGCTTTAGGCTGGGATTTATTAGTTCCCTTTTTGTTAAGACTTTTGGCTGATACATACATACATATAGGTTCAATTGGCACTGATGATGTCCTATTATATGGCTGAACAAATTGCTGCCTTCCCAAATAGTTAAATAAAATGTGTTGTTTTTAGTATTAATCCATTTGATTTTAACCTGATAATTGGGTTAATTTGACATTAACATATTTTATCTTCATTTGATTTGCATAATTAATTTAGGAGTAATTTTTGTAAACATGTTTTTTGATCATTTTTATTTGAGAATTAATTTATTAAAATATATAAAATTGGAAAAAATTGTTAGATCAGTATTTTTGCTCTAAGAATGTGACAGGCTAAAAATCACAAGAGAGCTTTTGGGGTTCACAGGCACCATTTCTTTCACAATTAGTATATAGGCCCTAGTTGTCCTCCCATCACTGAACCACTAGCCATATCAACCCAAAATAAGACTTTTCACTGTTGTAGCTGGAGTCCAGTGGAATACAGCACCATAGTACACAGGATGTGCAGAATCCCCTGTATCCTGACCTCTTTCCATCCCCCAGGAGAACTTGATTGCTTTTTCTCTGTCTACCTCACTGCTGGTTGACTTCCTCATCCTTGCCAAAACCCCATCCTTGGAGCCCTGTGTCCTAAGTAGGAGCACTGGAATTAATTTAAGTAAAGAAAAACTGAAGATGCAAAAATGAAACAATCAGGATAAACTTTCTAAGGGACAGATCTTAATTCATGGAATGGTCTCCCAAGTGGTGGATGCACCATTGTCTTTTCATTGATATCTTGTCCTTTTCACTTCTCCTCCCTTTTTTTTGTCATATCCACCTATTGTCTCTCCCTTCATATGCTTCAACTGTAAGCTCTTGGAGACGGGGCAGTCTATTATTACATGTGTATACCATGTCTAGTATATTGGGACCTTGATCTCTTATTGGGGTCTCTAGAAACCACTGAAATAAAAATAACAATACTAATTGGCTGTGTCATTTACCACTGGATTGATCAGAATGGACAGCGCACTAGTGAATATGTGGTATTGTACATAACAGCCTCTATTGTGATAGGCATATACACTAAATGTTTTTTTTCCATCTTTAACCAAATGGGAACTGTGACGTTGCACTCTATATGATTTTATGAAAATATGGTAATAAGTGTGAATATAATGTAACTGGAATATGCTTCATGCAAAAGGTCTCTTGTAAGGTATCATTACAAAGCTTATAATCTACTGAGAATGGTCATCCTATTTGTATAAATGTATCACTCTTGTATCTGAAACTAGAAATATGAAATATAACTCTAAGGTCCTATTGTAGTTATGCAAAGTGTGGGCCATTAATGGTGGTTTGGAATCTTGATGGCTCCCATTAACGAGGACAATTGACTGCAGATGGCTTTGTTTTACTTGTAAGTCTTCCTGTATGTGTGTGTGCTGGCAAGTGGGTAATGAAGTCTTACAGTGACATGTGGTCATGTCAACTGAACTGGAATCCATCTTTAACCTGGTACTTTTCCATTTAGAAGGAGAGGTGGGAACACAGAGAGGGACAAAGGATCCCGAGCCTTATGCAAAAGATATATAAGGGGCTGGAACAGAACAAAGGGGACTGCAATAATGAAAAATCCCCTAGCTACCACCTGAGCTGGAACAAGGGCTGTACCAGGGGAAAGGATTGTGCCCAGACTAGGAAGGCGTCCAGAAGCTTATTGAAACATCTGAGGGTGAGATTTTATCTGTAATCACTTTCTTACTGTATTAGGTTTAGACTTGCGTCTTTTATTTTATTTTGCTTGGTAATTCACTTTGTTCTGTCTGTTATTACTTGGAACCACTTAAATCCTACTTTTTGTATTTAATAAAATCACTTTTTACTTATTAATTAACCCAGAGTATGTATTAATACCTGGGGGAGCAAACAGCTGTGCATATTTCTCTATCAGTTTTATAGAAGGCGGACAATTTATGTTTACCCTGTATAAGCTTTGTACAGAGTAAAACGGATTTATTTGGGGTTTGGACCCTATTGGGAGCTGGGTACCCAAGTGTAGGAGACAGGAACACTTCTTAAGCTGTTTTCAGTTAAGCCTGCAGCTTTTAGGGGACGTGGTTCAGACCTGGGTCTGTGTTTGTAGCAGGCTAGCGTGTCTGGCTCAAACAAGGCAAGCTTCTGGAGTCCTAAGCTGGCAGGGGAAACAGGCTCAGAAATAGTCTCAGCACATCAGGTGGCAGTTCCCAAGGGGGTTACTGTGATTCAGCCCATCACAGGAACAGTATCTAGAAAGTTCCTGGAACTCAACGGTGCCAGCACATGTGTCCAAAAAGTATAAACATGCAGAGACTTCCTTGAATAACAACAACATAAAACAGTATATGGGCCTCCTGGCTATCATTTAGTTTTTGAAGGTGTGCCCTAAGCTACACTCATCTAACACAGCCTTAAACTGTTACATATCTTATTACTCCAGTAGGGAAAATAACAAACAACTAAACAAGTCTTGACCCACTCAACATTTTTCAGCAGAACTCAGGTACACTCTTGTTTAGCTATGAAATAGCAGAAGTTGGCTCCTAACATGTACACTTCACATTATGAATCATTATTATTTCTTTTTTAAACAAAACACTTGTGAGTTAGGGAAGTAATATCCTCATTTTACCAACGGGGAATGGAGGCACAGGGAAATTAAGTAACCTGCCCAAAGTCACATAAGAAGGCTACAGCAGAGCTTGGAACCTGGAACCCTGATGTTTTAACTACAAGGCCATCCCTTCTCCAAAATGAAGAGCGATGACACTGAAGTCAATGGAGTTACACACGTGTAACTGAGAGGAGAATCAGACCCTTGGTGTTTCTGGATGGAAATATGAGTATGTTCATATTAACCCCCATAAAACACCGCTCAGGTGTGGGCCTTCAAATATTTATTAGACACAATGTCTTCTACTCAATTGTCAGATCTCAGAAAAACCTTTTTCATTTTCTCTTTTCTGGTGGAAATGTGGAATGTTCCCATCACTTCAACTGAGCTCTCCTTGAGGGACAAATGTTTTGTATGTATAATTATTCTGTCAATATACTTCAGTCATGGTGTTTACTGAATCCAATGTAATAAAGTCTGTTTTTCTTTGTGAATAATACTGTGCCCGTACCCTTACAAAGTTTGTTGTTGAAAAAACAATGTATTTAAATCTTAACCATTCTCCTAATGTACAAATCTTCAAGTACATTTTAAAGATATCTGACTTTGCATAACTGAATGAATGTTGTATTTAATTTTTAAACATTGAACTTCTGCATATATTTAATTGTGAATGGTATACACTCCATCAGCTCTGAAGCTTTAAATAGCCTTATTGGTTTGAACCTGGGTGTGTTTTTGCCAGCAGAGATTTTCTATGCTGTGTGGATGTTGGAGGCTAATTGAAGTTCATGGCAGGACTGGAAATGAATACTAGAATCGAGTACATTCACATGTGGTGAATCGTAATAATAAAATCAGCAGGGAAGGGCAATAGGGCTCACATTTCCTGCTTGATGGTGGTTCTGTTAGAGTAATGGGTAGGAGGTGGCACTGCACCACGTCCAAAAAATATCAAGAGGTTTCATGTCTACTTTAACTGCCACACTGGTAGGAGGCATGGCTTGTGTTTTGTCGTCTGGAACCTTTTAAAAGCAATAAAAGCAGATATGAAGCCTTTCTTCAACATATGGAAGCATTTTTCTGTCAGCCACATTCCAGGGTAGAAGCTGTCAATTCACAAAGCATTTGTGCATCTTTTCTTATCACAGGAGTATCTGTCTCTTACCCCCAGAGAGTATTAAATGAGCCATCCCTGTTAGTGAAAGGTTAAGAGTCAGCTTTAGTTGTCTAAATATCAGGAAATTCATAGTTAAGACCTTATTGTAAACTTTTATTATAAAGTTCTTTCATTATAGCCCCAGTTCAGCAAGGTATTTAAGCACGAGCCTAACTTTTAAGGTTAAAGTTAAGCACATCCTTAAGTCCTTTCCTGAATTGGGATCTATATGATCAGTCTGGACGATAACACTTTGTGTGACATATTATATATCTCGCAGGTTTGATAAAATAGACTCTAAGAGTGCACCTCTATGGACTGCAGATATTGAAGATCTATTGAGTGTCTCTATATAATACTGAACCGGTGAGATAGGTAAATGACAATTACCTCCTACAGGCTAAAATACTTCTCAACAGCGGTGAGAAGTAGGCATATGGGAGAGCCACCACAAAGAAAGCCACCACATATACTTTGATCATGTAAGTAAGTGTATCAGCTGAGAGATTTGTGGGTAAAAGGGGGAAAGTCTTATTGCTGACTAACAAACTACTTGAGTCAAAGACAATTAATCCTGAATTATACACAAAATACAGCAGGAAACTGGAACAGAAGAAATACTACAACAAAAATGCCAAAATTTATCCTGCTATTGCTAAAAGAAGAGAATGTTAGATGCCAAGAGAAAAATGGCAATCAAAATGCCACGATAGCATCTATACCATCCTCACCAAAATGATGTCTTAACCAAACTAGTAAAAAATAAAACTAAGTGTTTCTCACAGACACAACACATCTCTCTCTCTTTAACATTTTACATATTTTTTGATTTAATTTTTTTTCCCTTCATTTTATCTTAATGGCAAAAAAAACCACTTGTAAATTTTTCCCCTTTTATCCACTGGAAGAGGGTAGAAAAAGTACAAAAAAAATATGTTGTCCCTTTGGCCTGAGCCATTAGCCAAAGTTTGGGGCCTTGCCAGGTTGTTTCCGTTAGGAGGAGAAATTACTTCTTTGGTGCAAACCGGTGTATTTACAAAGAATGTACACAAAGTCCTGCTTTCCTAAAAACAGTAGCAATAAACAATTGTAGACAGTTTCTTTATCCAGAAATCCTAGTCTGCCTTTCTGAGTCCTGTGCCAAAAGAACCTCTGACTCTCAGCTTCCTCCCAGCCTACCACTGTTTCTGTGGCTTTCTTCAGGCTTTTCTTGCTTTCTGCCTCTGACACTGACCCCCCACCACAAACAGTCAAATCCCTAGCCCCTACTTTTGTAATCAACTCCAGGGAAACACCTCAGTTCACATGGCTTAGCTTCTGATTGGCCTTGTATGTGGCCTAGAGTCATGGGTGTGGCTTCCATTGTCTCAAGCTATTTTGTTCCATAAAGGAACTTAATTGCTTCTTCTATTTAGCCTGAATGAAGGATAGTTAGAACACAAATTTTATCCAGGTCTGTGATTGATCTAAGGATCAAAGACATGCTTTAGATGATAATCATTAAAACTTTTCAAAGTCAGCTTTTCTCCACTTTCCCCAGATTGTTTGTGAGTTCTATATTTTCATTTCCCAACCAGCTATTAAGTGTAAACTCTTCTGGCACTATAACAGTCTAAACAGGGAGTCACAGACACTCCCTTTGGGTGCTCTGATTTATCTCGCCACTCAGATAACCATACCTTTGTAATGGATAGTTCCTTCCTCCAAAGATCACTGCAATAGTCAGGTTACTCCCAGTTCCAAAAGGATCAGTCACTGAGCCTAGGTCAATTGCACTGTAGATCTTATACCAAAGACAATGCTTGTAGCCAATCCTAAATAAATCTTTAGATAGTTTATTAAAGTAAGAAACAAGAGTTGTTTACAAGGTTAAAGCAGATAAAAGTGTATATACATAAAATAATTACAATCTTAAGTTTAAAAAAGTAGAAGCTTCTATAATAAGCAAGATGTACATCTCCTTTATGGCTAATCCCGGCCAAGCACTGGGTATCTCTTGCTTATGCCTTGTAAACCTTGCTCCCCAAAGTCCAAGCAGCATAGCTATATAGTTCTTTCTTGTTAGAGGTTTTTATCCCCTTCCTCCCTTGTGCTCTGAGCTGTAAGCTCAACTGATGGAAGGAATCCACTTGCATGACTTCTCTTCATGAGGGATTTGGGGGGATGGCAAAACAACAAAAACATTTTTTGTCATCTTTATTGTCCCACAATAGTCCATCTGGTGTCAATGGACCTTTCTTGTTGGGCAGGATGTAACACCTTCTGTTGGGGATCATCCCTTCACACTAGTTAATGTCTCTTTCCTGTCTGGTGATTGGTTGTATTGCAATCCTCTGTGACTATGTCACTCAAATATTACCTTACAAAGTGGGATACAGATGTTCTAAGTAAGATTAATACATGCAGCTGCTCACAAGCATTCAATAAAGTCGAAACACTAAACATATTCTTATAACACTGATTCCAGCTCTGTATTTGTCAGGGTTCACTGAGACATGGGAACCTTGGCATGAGTTGACACTTGGTCTGCCAGTGTCAAAGTAATCCTGATCCGTACCAGGTGGCCCAAGCCTAAAAAGTTAAGACCAGTTTCTTAGCAGAACCTCTTCATATTACACCTTTTCTACACATAAAATCCTGCGGGGCTGATTGCAAAATATTTAGTTTCATTACTAAAATAAATGAAAGTTTCACTTTTACAAATAAATCATTAGATTGTGAGGGGGAAAGCTGCACTTCTAAGAAGCACTGCTGCTCATAGAGCTCAGTGGGTGGATGAATTGAATGCCAGTGGCAATTTTCTTTGATCTATGCATTTTCCCAAGCTGTGACTAGCACCAGCTTCTTTGCAACTATTTGTCTGTGTGCATGTGTGAAGGCTGCTTAAGGACAGGGCAGATACGGTTTTCTAAGAAGAGACTCAGCAGGTATGAGACTATTCAGTTTGCCGGCAAATAAATGTGTCTATTTGAGGAGTTATTTCATTTTATGTGTATTCTTCTCACCATGTAATTAGCTGCCTTCACTAAAGAAAGAACCCACTAGTTTCAGTACATCTACACTACACACTCCTTTCAACAGCATGAAGAGTACAAAACCACTACCAGGGGTATAAATATCCATGCATATTGTGAGACACTTCTTAGATGAGTAAAGACACATCAGAACCCTGTGCATATATACCATACACAGCTCTCTATTCATCCAAGCAGTGCCTCTTCTGTCTACACTACTATTTTTGGTTGTGTAGTGTCCCCCTACCTTCCTGCTTCTGGAGTCTTTCCCTACTGCTGGGACAGGCTCTAGCAGTGGGGAAAAGGCTCTGGCTGCAGAGAAGCAGCGGGGAAAGTTTCCGGCAGTTCCTTGCTTCTGGAGCCTTTTCCCACTGCCTCCCCCTGCCAGAGCCTTTCACTGACATGTAGCTTCTCACTGGCAGGGTGGAGACACTTTTGACTACTGCATGTGTGTGGTGTTTAGATGTTGCTGGAATTATTAGAACTGGGAGCACTGGCTGCTGGGAGTCTGAAAGGACAGGAAACAGGGAGGAGGGAGGGAGGAGTTGAGAGTAGGAGAGCTACAGTGGGTGCAGCAGCAGCTTGGTAAAGAGGTTTCCACTTTAAAATAAAGACCTGTTGAAGTTTGTTAGTACCTTGCTTGATTGATACAACATTTTGGTGATGAGGATGGATCTTCTGCGTCTGAACCCACCTGCACCCTTTCTGCAAAGCCCAGGTGAGCCTCCAATTGCTTTTACTGTCTGGATCCATATGTTTGAGACTTATCTGCTTGCAATCAGTGCTACAGAGATTTCTGAAGTAAGAAAGCGTGCTCTGCTAATCCATTGCCTTGGAGCAGAAGGGCAGCATATATTTTACACTTTCCCCCTTGCAGATGATAAATATGAGACTGCACTCACTGCATTAAAGAATTTTTTTGTGCCAAAAGTGAATGTAATAGCTAATTGCTACAGATTTCGCCAGCGTGAGCAGAAAACAGGGGAGACTATAATGCGGTATATTGCTTCCCTGAGGAGTCTGATTGTAACTTGTGACTTTGGGAATATGGCAGATGAGATGATTAGAGACCAGCTCATTGGGAAAAACAGTTGAACAGAACCAAGCAAAGTCTAAGGCTTTCCACAGACGAGGTGGGGTGCTAAGGAACCAAAGTTTGAGTGTGGTTCCTTCGTTAGAATACGAAAACCTGGAATTTTACACAAAAGGGACCATAAATTCACAGCTCCTCTTAAAATCATAGAGACGGGACCTTACACCTATCGACTTTCTGATGGGCGGGTATGGAGTGCTTCTTATCTTGCACCTGCCTATGCACCAAGAGGAGCTTATGCCAACCCTCAGTCTGCATTGGATGACTTCACCGTAGCACCAACACAACAAGACAAGACATTGCACTTGAGAGGCGGCCTGTCAGACCCAGACGACCACCTGTCTGGACTAGAGACTATGTTATGTAGTATCTACAGTGTTTTCAGTGTAATATTTCTGCCAACAGTATAGTGTCTTGTTTAATATTTGTTCCTGTGGTTAGAACAACAATGTTTATTTTAACTGGGAGAGTTTCTTAAGAGAGGAGGGAATGTGGTGTTTAGATGTTGCTGGAATTATTAGAACTGCGAGCACTGGCTGCTGGGAATCTGAAAGGACAGGAAACAGGAAGGAGGGAGGGAGGAGTTGAGAGTCTAGGAGAGCTACAGAGGGTGCAGCAGCAGCTTGGTAAAGAGGTTTCCACTTTAAAATAAAGACCAGTTGAAGTTTGTTAGTACCTTGCCTGATTGATACAACAATGTGGCTACATAAAACCCCTCATGCTGCCACAAGTGATGTGCAATGTAGACTTAGCCTATAAAGGCAGGTTGCAACAAGGAAGGCTAGAAAAAACAAATTTGGACAAGCCTGAGACTGATGTGAATTGAAGCTAATAGATCCAGACACTTGTGCTGTAGGGGTCCCTGGAATGGCAAAGAGCTGTGTGAGTTTCATTATAGGAAAGAGAGCACCACTCTGGGGATGTGTGTACATGTGAAGACACAGACTTCAGAGACTAATATGGAGGATGCCCACTCCAAGAAACAGATATGAACGAAGATACCCTTCAAAGCATTTAAGAATACCAATACCAGTCTTTGACCTTTCTAACTTGTTAGCTAAGCTTTGATAGTACAAGCTTCTCATGGATGAATCCACATAAGAATCAGAGTCAATGACTTCCTTTGTTAATGACTTCCTTCAGTTCCCTGAAAACATCTGCTCAATGTGCAAAGGCAATAAAAAAACAAAAACAAAAAAACAACCACTAACAGAATATTATGAACCATTAGAAAAGGATAGATAATAAGACAGAGAATATCACAATGCCATTATATAAATTCATGGTATGCTCACACCTTGAATATTCTAAAAAAGAGATATGCTAGAAATAGAAAAGGTTCAGAGAAGGGCAACAAAAATGATTAGCGGTATGGAACAGCTGCCATATAAGGAGAAATTTAGAAGACCAGGACTGTTCAGCTTGGAAAAGAGATGACACAGGAGAGATATGCTAGAGGTCTATAAAATCATGAATGGGGTGGAGAAAGTGAATAGGGAGGTGTTATTTACCTCTTCATATAACATAAGAACCAGGGATCATGAAATTAATAGACAGCAGGTTTAAAATAAACAAAAGGAAGCACTTCTTCACACAATGCACAGTCAACCTGTAGTACTTGTTGCCATGGGATGTTGTGAAGGCCAAAAATATAACTGAGTTCAAAAGAGAATTAGATAAATTAATGGTGGCTAGGTACATCAATGGCTATTAGCTAAGATGGTCAGGGATGCAAACCCATGTTCTGGGTGCCCCTAACCCTCCAGAACCTGGTACTGGATAACAGGGATGGATCATTCAATAATTGCTTGTTATTATTCCTTCCCTCTGAAGCATCTGGCACTGGCCACTATCAGAGACAGGGTATTGGGCTAGCTGGACCATTGGTCTGACCCTGCATCGCAGTTCTTAAGTTTGTTTATATCCACTTTTTCGCCATTTAAAAAAATAAAATACGAGATCACTGGAGGGGGGTGGGGGGTGAGTAGAGAGAGAGATGCCCTGGGCTCCACTGCCAACAATGCCCCAGTGATGACCAACTGTCTATCTCATTCTCCACGGATGGAAACCACCAACACCGAGATATCAGACTAGAATGTGAGCTCCTAGATGAAGAGCAGATGGCTCAAACTCACCCCCCTCAAAACAGAAGAATTAGACTGCCATACTTCTCCTTCCACTGAAGGCGTATAACCCCCATTTGTCAAACTGGTGTGACAAATCTGGGTCCAGGCTGATTCATCAGTGAACTTTAATGACCAATACATAGTGACCAAATACTCCACTCTCTTTCAATTTGTTAGGACTCTGTGGCCCTTCCCCCTGCATGAGGACCTGACCATAGTCATCCATGAAGTGGTCAGCTCCAGACTGAATTACAGTAATTCACTGTATCTGAAGATGCATGTGAAAACCATGCAAAGGCTCCAGCTGGTGCAACGTGGGGCTACCTGCTTCCTCCAGGGTGTAGGCTGCTGTGAGCACATCTCCCTGTGCTCCTGTCCCTTCATCCTTCCACTGGCTCCTATTCATCTTGAATTGCCCGTTTAAGGCCTTGGTCCTAATCTTCAAAGCATTTACTGGATCAGGTCCCATTAGAGGCCATATTTCCATCTATGAAACAGCAAGACAGTTGCAGTCCTCCAAGACATATAACCCAGTAGAAAGTGTTTGAGAACTGCAGATAACACGTTCGACAGGTGGATCACTAAGTTATGAATGAATCTCCAATGAAAATAGATGAAGCTAGAGTCTGACTACTTTTAGAAAATGTTGCAAAAACTTGCTAGTTGAAAAAAAGTTTTCCCCATCATATCCAGGATGACATTCACCACACAGCCCACACCTCCCCCCACAAAACAAACCCCAGAACCCTACCTCACACAGAATTTGAGTAACTTGAAAAAGGAGAATTAGAGATCCATAAAGTCCAGCTGAGAACTTTGTTAATTTACCTGGAATGCACTCAAAGTACAGCACCAAACCCAAAGATAGGTCATGTAAATGCATTGCAAACAAACACCTACATAGAACAGAGGGGCTAAGAAATCCATTCTGGACTTGAAGTCAAGTTATTGGTAACTGCAGAGGGAAAGTGTGCTGAACTTGAAAGATCTCAGAATGTCTCTCAACCCAATGGACATGTTATCTAGAGAATATTCTGGGTATGATAAAACATTGATTGAAATAACTGCCCGTTCTTTTCACAGTCTCTAAAACAGGAGGGGGGAAGGGATAGTTCAGTGGTTTGAGCATTGGCCTGCTAAACCCAGGGTTGTGTGTTCAATCCTTGAGGGGGCCATTTAGGGATCTGGGGCAAAAATTGGGGATTGGTCCTGCTTTGAGCAGGGGGTTGGACTAGATGACCTCCTAAGGTCCCTTCCAACTCTGAGATTCTATGAAAACAGTCTTGATTAATAATTTGGGAGAGAAAAAGAGATAGGTTTGCAGATTACTGATCTGTCTGAGCTAATGGTTTTAAACACTCAAACTTCTGTTTGCCCTCTTATTAATATTAGGCTTTGAGACTAAGCCCAAGATGACAATCTGATTATAACTAAATTCTAGAGTTCATCTGAATAAAGTGGAGGGCAGTAGGTTTCACCTAGATCTAATAAGATGTGACATTTGCCAGTCATGATTATTTTTAGTAACCTTCTTGCAAAAGGGAATCTAGCTATCTGAAAACTGAAGAAGGATAGAAAGGTGGCTTTCCAAGGGATCAGGTTTTTTATTTCCAGATTTTTTATTTCCAAAACCTATTCTGTTACATTGCTGCAGATTCAGGCAGCTGAAGAAATACTTTTTCTTTCCTGCTCCATTGGAGGTTCACATGGTTAATTTTTTTTATTTTTTTTTTACTATAAGACAGGCAATTGTTTGATGTGCATGTCACAAGGAACACCTCTCATCTGGAACAGAGGACTTTCTTCTCACCTTGATATGCAGCAAAGTGTATCAAATCCACTGGAAATTTTGCAAACTGCTGAGCAGAACAACACATTTGTAACCAGCCTGCATACTTGCTGCTCCCAGAACTCCAGGGTATCTCAACAAGTGCATTCAGTTTAGATTAGCATGTTTATGAGAATGAACTGATCTGTTTCAGGTGAAGGAACATATAGTAAAACTGAGGTCAGTGTTTTTCTTTTTTTCCCCTCACCCTCAGTGCTTGTTTTATATGAATATCAATGCTTTTTTATAACGAAAATAAGAAAGAAAAACTTGTAGCACCTTAGAGACTAACAAATGTATTTCAGCATAAGTTTTCATGGGTTAGTACCCACTTCATCGGATGCATGGAATGAAACATACAGTAGACAGATATTTATACAGTCAGAGAAACATGATAAGGTGGAGGTGCATAGACCAACCTTAAGAGGCTAATTAATTGAGAGGAACCATAACAGCAGGGGAAGAAAAACCTCCCCCCACAAACCATAACAGCAGGGGTTTTTCTTCCCCTGCTGTTATGGTTCCTCTCAATTAATTAGCCTCTTAAGGTTGGTCTATGCACCTCCACCTTATCATGTTTCTCTGACTGTATAAATATCTGTCTACTGTATGTTTCATTCCATGCATCCGATGAAGTGGGTACTAACCCACGAAAGCTTATGCTGAAATACATTTGTTAGTCTCTAAGGTGCTACAAGTTTTTCTTTCTTATTTTCGTTTTGCTGACACAGACTAACACGGCTACTACACTGAAACCTATCATAATGCTTTTTTATAACAGCTTTGGCTATAAAAGATATTATGTTCCATTATATCTCTTACTTTGGACTAACCAGCAGGATCTCTTTAAAGCGACACTGCTTCCATTTTATGAACACATGTTGCAGTGTTGCCAATTCAGTGTAGCAGTAAGGCCTTAACTTGGGCAGCATCCAGCTTTAATAACAGAGTGATTCCGAGTGCCCCAATGTCCCCTTGAGGTGACCTAAAATACAAATAGAAAATGTTGTACTGAAAGTTTGGACATGTTCTATTGTTTAAGGATAAAGACAATAATCCACAACAGCTTTTCTACAAGCCTGAATAATTTTCCCTTTCAGGCTGAGAACTATGATCATGCTACATTTGGGTTTTGAACCAGAATCAGCTGCCTCCTCAGTGTACTTTAATGGCCAGTGGTGGCTCTGCAGCACCCTGTGTCTGTTTCCGCTTAAGACTGCCACACAATCGCTCACTCTTTCTCTCTCTCTCTCTCATGGCTAACACCACCCCTGCCTGGTGCTGGTTTAATAACAAACCGTTCAAAAACAATCCTCAAGGTCCCAAAGTCAAGTCCATCATCACAACACAAACGTTCATAATCAGCACTGGAATCTTCTACCTCTCCTGGTGCTCTTCTTCTGTCCCAATCTACTCTTCAGTAAATCCCCTGCTTCCTTACTCCAGTGCTTCCTAGCTGGAGCTCAGCCTTCTGGCTCTGGCTTCCAGGCCCCGACCCTTCACAGCTTCCTGCAGGAACCTCCTCCTCACTGCAACTCCTCCTCCCAACATTTCTCTCCCTGTTGTGATGCTGTATGGAATCAGGGGGACACTTTAGGACAGTGGTCTCCAGCCTTTTTTGCACAAGACCACTTTTTGAATTTAAGTGCACCCCAGGATCTACCTCAGTAGAAATAACAGTAATCACACAAATCCAAACACCCTTGCCCCTCTCCCTACCCCACCTCTTCTCTCAGGTCCCACTCCACTCTCTCCATTCCCCATCCCTCCGTCACTTGCTCTCCCCCACCATCCCTCACTTTCACTGGGCTGGGACAGGGGGTTGGGGTGCAGGAGGGGCTCTGGGCTGAGCCTAGGGAAGGAGTGGGTGCAGGGTGCAGGCTCTGGGAGTGAATTTGGGTGCAGGAGGGGGCTCAGGACTGGGGGCAGAAGGTTGGGGTTCAGGAGTGGGGTACAGGGTGCGGGCTCTGGGAGGGGGCTAGGGCAGTAGGTTGGGGTGCAGGCTCTAGGAGGGGATTGGGGAGGGGTGCTGTGTGCAGGAGGATGCTTAGGGCTGGGGCCAGGGGTTGGGGTGCAGGATGGGGTGTAGGCTCTGGGAAGGAGTTTGGGTGCAGGAGAGGTTCGGGGTGCAGGCTCTGGCCAGGCGGTGGCATGCAGCTTACCTCAGGCGGCACCTGGGTGGCAGGGCTAAGGCAGGATCCCTGCTTACTCTGACCCCGTGCCGCTTCCAGAAGTGGCCGGCGTGTCTGGCAATGGCTCTGGGGTGGAGGGGCAAGTGGTTATGTGCGCTGCCCCCCTCTGAAGGCACTGCCCCCACAGCTCCCATTGGCCGCCGGTCCCCGGTCCCAGCCCATGAGAGCTGCAAGGACAGTGCCTGCAGGCAAGGCAGGTGCCTGCAGTGACTGAGACTGAGATCAGCTGTCAGAGGGTCCATGATCATGGTCTATCCATGTACATGATCTACTGGTTGGTGACCACTGCTTTAGGATATTATGAATACCAATATTATTAAATTGCAATGAGTTATGCCAGATATGCTGTGTAAAGTATCTGCAAAAATGTTATATTTTGCCACATATGATAATCTTGTTTATATATGTGTATCACCTTTGTATTGTAAGTTATAGATATGTATGGTATATCTGTATTTCCAAATTTGTTCTGTGCATCTGGGTGACAGCCCCAGACAGAATGGCCTCAGCACTGCCTAGGCTACTTGATGGTCCATCAAGGAACATCAATTGTACAATTGTACAATGAACCCATTGAAAGGGTCAGGGGCTACACCTTATGACTCATCAAGGCATGCAGGGGCATGTCTATGAACAGAACGCAAAGGCTTCCATGCCGTGTGCTGGGCAGCTTGTGTTTGAAACAAAGGAAATACAAGCTGCATGGCAAAATACTATAAAAGGCACTGGCAGCTGCATCTTTTCCATTTTGTCTTCAGTCCCGCTTCTTGTCTTCATTTCTGCTTCTTACCTCAGAGGAACTTTGTTACAAACTGAAGCTCTGAACAAAGGACTGAATGACCCATCCAAGTTATGGATGTATTCCAGAGGGTCTTTCAAACCAGAAAACTCACCCATACTGCAAAGAACTGGACATGTTTTGAAAAGAGATTAGCCCAAAATATGGTGCTGAATTGTTTTGCTTAAAATACATCTCTAATTTGAAGCTATCGATAAATTACATTCAGTAGTGTATGGTTATTATAGCTTAAAGTTGTCCATTTTGCCTTCGGTTTGGGGCACTCTAACACTAAATTGCTATTACGGGCTCCTTTCTCCTGTGTATTTAGAGGAAAAACTGGACCCTTGATTCTGTGCCAATAAAATCACAATTACATATAAAGGCATGAGTTTCAGAAGAAACCTCCAATTATGTGACTGTACTTTTGCACCCATACATGAAGTTTTGTGGGCACAAATATCTGTTGGTGCATTTTACAGCACATAGACATTCAACTAAGTGATTTGCAGGTGCAAGCAGATACTTAGACTTCTATTGCTATAAAGTGTGCCAGCAGTTAGCACAGTGTGGGCACAAAATTCAAAGTCCTCTTCGGGGCCTTTGAAAAATCAGGGTCAAAGACTTAGGATCTTAAATACAGTAACTTTCTCCTTCTTAGGCAGCTGTCCAGCTCATCATATCCTTAGGCTAATCCTGCCTTTAGTAGCTGACATATGAAGTGACTGGAGAACTCCATATGGGATCACAGTTGTGCACAGCGATAGCCGCAAAATATTTCTCAATGCTCTGAAGAGTCTGAACACTGAAGCAAGTTCTGCCATATGGGAGACGGATTTTAGAATACAACTAGCTTTACGGGCCAACATAAAATAAGGAAGCGACAAAGAGTTCTGTGGTACCTTATAGACTAACAGACGTATTGGAGCATAAGCTTTCGTGGGTGAATACCCACTCCTTCAGATCTGAAGACATCTTCAGATCTGAAGAAGTGGGTATTCACCCACGAAAGCTTATGCTTCAATATGTCTGTTAGTCTATAAAGGTGCCACAGAACTCTTTGTCACTTCTACAGATCCAGAGTAACACGGCTACCCCTCTGATACTTGACATAAAATAAGGGTATACGTCAGTTTTGGTGTCAGTCTCCTTCGTTGATATATAATTTTGCCACAATCTCTTTACATTTATTATGATGTAAACAATCTGTCTCTATCAGCATTTCATGTCCTCATGTGTTGTCATATGTTGAGGAAACCATTCTCCTTCTACAGCTCATATGCAGTCACCATTTCAAGAGTCAGTTCAATGAAGCTGTCTTTGATGCTTGCCTTTGAGAGTCTGTTCTGAACCCCCCCAAAATACCTGCTTTAATTTAGCTGGTTATTTCTAACTGGAAAACTTGATTGAAATGCTTCATTTTCTACAAACTGTGAGCATTAAATAATGGATCCTTGGGAGTGAATTCCTAGGTTGTACTTTAATCTTTAAAATCTCATGCTGTCATTCATAGTGGCCCAATTGCTAAAGTAAAAGCACAGCTTTTTAGTCAGTCAGGAAATAATATATTATTTCCAACACAACTGTGATGAGAGCCTTAGCCTCTTACTCGGCTTACTTGTCTGAGATCTGTTACAAATGAGAAAAGTCTGCCATTGGTTGACCTCTAACAGAGGAAGACATTCATATTCTGTTCGTTTTCCTGTTTAGAATTCTTTGCTTAACTTTGACCTCAGATTGAAAGGAGCACTCCCTTATGTGCAAAGATATAAGTCTCACAGTTCATGAGTTTAGACCTCGCCTATCCCCTAAGGGTGGAGTGCTTCTAACTATAACAATACAAGGGTGCCTGTGCTCTACGGGGCCATGTTGCCTTTGCATACATTATTAGTGTAGTTTCCAAACATAGCAATGGCTTTCCTGACTGAAAAAATGTGGTTTTGGTTCACATCACTTGCAGAATATTGTTTAATTCAAATAACATTGTCTAGGTTTTCTTTTGAAGCGTCACACAGACACTACCAAATATTGTCAAGGAAATGTAATGGAATAGCAACAGGACAGAAGTGCCCATCCTTGTTGTATATGTAATAGATGTATACTGGAGAAGTTCACAGATCTTTTCGATTAGATAATTTCAAAAGAAGGAGACGTATGCAACAATGTTCTTGCAATCCCCTGCCAAAGAGCATCATGTGTCAGCATTTCATTTTGTAATCAGTTGGCTAGTGTGTGTACATGGAACCCTGAACTTACTGACTGGAAACAGGGCTCATCTGCTCAGCTGTGTGTCATAGGCAGGTTACTGTTGAGAGCTATCTGCTCCGTGGGAGAAGCTTGTGCTTCAGGGGAGGATCCCAGTTCTAGTCCAGTTATCACTGAAGTTCCTAGTGGCAATGTAAAGAACATAAGAATCAGGAAGTCTTCTATCCAGACAAATTTGTAACAATATTATGATGCAGTCTTTAATATTAGCTTAAACACCACTACTAGGTAATGCCAGAGAGGGACAGAAGTCTGAGATTAAATGACCACCTTTAAATTTGATCATCACTGAATATGATTCCCTTGTGTTTTCATTAGTTAAACTAATATATCTTTATGAACAGTGTGGGAGGCTTTAACAGCATATGTTACATCACTGCTTAATGTAGAGTCAGCAGCTGATACATCCTGGGAGTCATTGCTCAGATGAACATGTTCCAAAGTCACCTTGGAAAAGCAAGTTTGAGCAGTAATTATTTACTTAATTCAAATGATGTACAGACGCAGAGGCTTAAATATGCTTCCAGTATTCTTACTTGGTATTTAAAAATAAAATGGCCAGCAGCCCTGATTTTCCCAGGAAAGTCTTAAGCTGGCCTTTCAGCCTTTTTTGGGCTGCTGCATTAATGGCTGATAGAGGGAGAAGATTTGCCTGATTGTGTCACCAGTGCTATGACTGATGCTGCAGTAGTGCTGGTTTGTAAATCTTTCCTGTGAGTAAATAAGTTTTCATTGCCCAACCAGTCACTTTGCAAAGCAAGTGTGCTTAGAATAATGAGCAAACTATTCTGGCATGTTTCACTTTCAGTCAAGCAGTGCCCTAGAGAGACCAGGAAATAGACCCTTTCCCACCTCCACAAAACAGAGAAAAGTCAGGCATATTCTATTGTTGCCCCAATTTTCAGCTCGTTAGTTGGCCGCCCTCATCACCTAACCCTAAGACCAGCCATTTCTTTGGTAGCTAATGTATGAAAAGGTTCTCTGAAAGCTCAGGTTAATGGGTCAATGAATTGCCTTGTTCCTGTGCTGATTCAGAAAGGGGAAAAAGGTGGTTGCCCAAACTGAATGCTCTGTGTAAACCCCAATGATCTCATCTCAAATATTTTTTTAAAAATATCCAAGCCAGAATGGGTATTGAAGCCACTGCTTATGGCTGCGGGTAGGAGAATTGGGAGAGCTGCAGTTTGTGTCAGTAAGATGGAGGACACCCCCCCACATCTCCTCCTCATATCATTTCCATGCTCTTCCCACCCATAGCAAGGGTCCCTACCCCTTAGATATCCTTTATTACCACAAGCAAGAGTTTCACTTGGTACTTGCCTTTTGTCCCTTGCCTTTTGCCCCGTACTCCAGAGTACAATCTGTGTCCCCTGGTGGGTGGGAAAGTTTAGGGTAGGACTTCGGGACTAAGAGACTGGAGGGTACAGGCTCTCTTATAGGAAAGGGGAGAAGGAGTCAGGTGAATGCAGGGGGTCACTACCTTTGGCCTAGAGAAGGTTGAGCATATTTACCTGACCTTCATAAATGTCATGTGAGTGTGGAGAAGTAAAACCTCTTCTCCCCTTCTATTTAGGAGCCCAAGATTTTCCAATTCTGACCTGGGGGAATTTGTGCTCCACTTGTGGAAGGGAACGGAGTCCTCTTAAGTTCAGTGTTGCAGTTTGTGGGCAGGCTTGCAACACTGAACTTAAGGGTTCTGAATTTGGCTGAATTCTCTAGCCTCCTAGTCACGTCCATGCAGATCCCTGCTAGCCACACCCACTTCTTTAGTTTTGCAGCAGTCCATGAGGATTTCTACCCAAACACCAGGTTCTGCTTCTGGAAAATCAAGCAGCAACCCACTGCAAGCACTGAGTACTGCCTGTTCTGGCTTCCCCATGCCAGCCACACTTGGAATCTGCTGAAATAGCTAACCGTGTTTTCCAATAGTTTGTAAAACATCTTGGCATCTTTGGGTAGGAATGGTGCTATTTCATATAATTTTCCATGCCAACATTTATAGGACTATCTTTGTACCATTAATTCAAAACTACTCGATAACATGGTAGACTACATGGATTGTGAGCTCACTTGGCTCAAATGAAGAGTATCTGCTAGAGAGTATGCAGAATAAAGCACTGGGAAGCATTTTTCCACTGGGTTCAATTAGTTGAATCCCATCAAATATTTTATTGCAACACTGTCAAGGAAATCCAGTATTAGAATTCTATTAGGTTTTTTTTTTTTAGCCTCGATTTGACATTATCATCTAGCTCAGAGTAAGCATAGCCTTCTATTTCACTACCCAGGAACAGCCTGGGAGGGAAACGGTCACCCCAGAACTAAGGATCACAGTTTCCCTCTCAGGCTCTCCTCTGCTTCAGGTAAGCAAAAGGCTGTGACAAATCTACAGCTAGTGCAGTAGATGTTGCTCATCAGTATACCAGTGTAGCTCTATTGCTAAGTGCATGTGGGGGGTGGGAGGGAAGCAATTCTCCACCTCCTTCTGGCCCCTTGATGGAGGTAGAAGCTCTGCAGATCCCCACATGCTGTAAAGGGTGGTTCCGCATAGCAGCACAAGGGAGCCAGGGGGTGCCTTAGGCATGATGTCCATCTGCATACCTGAGATTCCTTAGTCCCCTAATTACAGGGTGTCATTTTCTAGCATTCCTTATCAGGTCTGAAAAGGAATTTCCTGGAAATGCTACTAAGCAAATATTTTTAACACTGCAGAGCAGATAACAGTAGTATTTTAAAACAGTAAAAGTTTGCAGGAGCCCAGCCCAATAGTTTCATCACTGCCACAGACACATAGCATTCATTATTTTCTCAAAGCAATGTATTGTTTCTTAGAAATGCTATGTGGTCTGGGTGGCAGAATGGTTTTCTAATCCAGGAAGGAATATGGTCAGAGAGGGAAGTTAGAGAAAACATAGTGAAGAAAACAGGAAAAAAACCCAACCCCCACACTAATTTTTGCATTTTATTGAAAAATATAGTGTCTTAACCATCTAAACTCTAACTTCCTAGACCTAAATTATAATGTTATAAACTCCCCTCTGATCCCTGCTTGGTTTATGCCACTTCCTGTTTCCACAGATTTGATTAAAAACCTCTGCCTCATAGGGCAGCCCACCTCCCATACAACCCCTCATCGCCTAAGGGAAACCCCAACAAGCAGCTCCTGCCTCAGTTTCCCTGTTAAGGCTTCTTCAATAACTCAAACCCATTCAATCCCCTTCTCAGGTTGTGATTTATTAAACTAATCATTCAAAATAAAGTTCTCAAGTCCATCCATTTACCTCCTTTTCAGGTTACTCCCAGGCCTTTCCTGCTTGTAGTCTCATGCCAAAGTTTCCCTGCTGGAGCTTACTCACTCCCAACAGTCTCTATACTGTCTTCTTGTCTGCTCAAGCATCCCCACGCCCTTTCTGCAGCGTCCTACTGTTCTTTATAGGGGAACCAGGTGATCCCCACTAGTCTCAGGGGCATCTTATTATTAACTTGGTGTTGCTGGGGTCCAGGGCTCTGGCCCATAAAGGGACAAGCCCCCCTGTTACATTCTGAAGGGACTTTCTACATTTTACAGGGTTTGCAAAAGAATGGGACTCCCTTCCAGCAGGGTTTTAAAAAACCTTCAGGGCTGATGCAAAAATGTTACATTCAAGTAGTGCTCCATTACAAGAGACAAGTTTTAATCAATGTTTTTGTAAAGTTTTATCAAGCACTTAATTGATAATGTTACAGAAATGGACATTGAAATACTGAAAATCAGTTTTAAGTAGATGAAAAAAATCACAATAACCCTTTAAATAACATTTGTGAAAACTGAGTTTTCAGTACATGAAAAAATTGCAATAACCATTTTGATAAAAGTTTTGATAAACATTTGCTAATAATACTGATAAAACAAAAATGGGTTAATTACAGACCCTTTGAAATGACAACAACTTTGAAATTTCAAATTTGCCCACAAACCTCATTTTCATTTTTCAACCAACCTTCCACTCACTTTTAAACATTGATGAAAGTTCAGTGACTTATTTCACCATACACTTTATTGCAGGTGGGGAAACCTGGGTTTGATTCCAAGCTCTGGTGAAATTTTTACCTAGACAGCACAGTTTGGAAATGCTGCAAAGAGAAAACAAACTGCTTAGCCTCTGGTGGGAGGGATTGCCTATCACTCAGTCAGCAAGCACCCCAGCTAATTAAGCACTGACAAGCTCCTAAAAGCTTTCCTCATCCAAATGGATGATGGCCTTGACTCTGGTTCCTCTAGAGACAGGGGTTAAAGTATGGAAAAATGAGATCATCCTTAGGGATGTGGAAAGCATGCTGGAGTAAAGAAAATAAAATGAGCTGAGACTGGGACTTCCTTACATGTTCCTTTTCCTTTTGATAGAGCATTTACTGCATGAAAGATTCCGTGTGTGTGTGTTAATTTCACTGATTAGGAGAGGGTAAATTCGTCATTTCATCGGCACCTCTGGAGCAAAACACCAAGAATGGCAAATTACTTACAGGAAAGAGAAAAGATTTCTCAGAGCACTTACTGGAATAGAACAGCTAGCACTTCTCTGGTTCGCTAATCACATATCTTGTACAAAGAAATATTGTATGAAGGAAACTTCAGAAATAATGTTAGAGGAAAACATTATCTCATTTGTAGAGTGGGCATAGCAGTAAATGTCATTTCAGGCCCCTAGTTTAGCTTGATTTTTCACACACTGGCTTGAGCATTAGTTATGTATTTAGTAACATATGGGATTGTTACTGATTGGGGCAGATGGGTCATACTCCTGTGGGACAGCGTGCATGCAAAGAGTGCACTCTTTCAGATGATTTTAAACTGCAACAGAAAAATGCCTACATTTGAAAAGGTTTGTCATGTCTAGTGAGTTTTGCCTGTCTGGGTTTGTATACAAGAGTAGATCTTCATGCTGTCTTGTTCTTATTCTACATTTGGGATAGACAACAGTTGGTAAATGGCATGCATATATATTTTAAATAGGCCAGATCCTCAGCTGTGCTAAACTGAAGAACTATGCTGATTTATACCAGCTGAGGATGTAACTTTCTGTATCTTTATTTCTGTACACATCTTTATTGGAAATGCTGCATTTCAAGTCTTTCAGTATGTCTACACTACAATGTAAGCTGAGGGTAAATAGAACTCAAGTTAGCAGACCCTGGGTTTGTTAACATGGGGCTGGAGCATCTATACTCATTCATAACCCCAGATTACGATTTGTTGAACCCACGGTCGCAACCTGGGTCTCCAGCATCCTGCGGGCCTGATCCTAACCACCCATAGCTCAGACTTCCTAGAACCCTCCCAAACTGTGGTTCCTTTAGCCCTTTGTTGGTGGTGCAGTGTGGGAAACTTGACTGTCCACCTAACTTACTGTCCAGAGGATAAAGAAACTCAACCCATGGGTTTGTGAGATACTTCTGACAGACTCCCAGAGCATGAGTCCAGCAGGGCTGCATCTACTCTGTAAAGCAATAGGGCTTGAACCCTTGGCTTGACTCAGGTTTGGATCCTCCACCCCACTTCCAGGGTCCTGAGACCCTGGTATGAGCCTTGGGGTAGTGCAATTTGTGTGTAGATGGAAGGGGTGTTTGGCTTGAGCCTGAGCTTACATTGCAGTATAGACATGCCTTTCAGTTCTTCAGGAAATCTTGTTGTTTTTAAACTAATGGGGAAATTGAGACAAAGAGGGTGCATTTGCTATAAGAAAATTAGTTTGTGCAAAAAGGATTCAGGTGTTTTTCCAGCTATGCCATGAAAACCTGTTTAGAGATATATAAGAGATTATTTATAACAGGGATCAGCATCCTTTGGCACGCAGCCCATCAGGGAAATCTGCTGGCAGGCCGGGATGGTTTGTTTACCTGCAGTGTCCGCAGGTTTGGCTGATCGCAGCTCCCACTGGCCGCGGTTTGCTGCTCCAGGAAAATGGGGGCTGTGAAAAGCGGCCGCCAGCACATCCCTTGTCCCGCACCACTTCTTTCATCCCCATTGGCCTGGAGTGGTGAATCGTGGCCAGCAGAAGCTGCGATCGGCTGAATCTGCGGACGCTGCAGGTAAACAAACCAGTCCGGCCTGTCAGCGGCTTTCCCTGATGGGCCGCATGCCAAAGGTTGCCGATCCCTGATTTATAACAACAACGATTTCCTATATTGCATCTCTTACCTAGCTAAAAAAAAGTGTAGGAATTATGTCATACAGCACAAAAATCCAAGCACCTTTAGGGTGAATTCAAGAGCTGCTTAAGAGCACACAAGCAACACTTCATATCATCTATGGGTGGAGAAGAAATTTGGAAGAATGTTGCATCTGATTGAAATTGCTGGAGCAATTCATGTTGGCAAAATATAATTACCTACATTGTAATTGTCTAGGACAGGGAAATTAACAGCTCTAGTCCTTCAAAATGTGTCAAGCTTCATGGGATCTTTATTGACTAAGTAGTTAATACCTTACATTTACATCTTGATCAAAAGATAACATCTACTGCAGCACAATGCCCCAGATCTATGTTAGTACATTTCATAGATTCATATTCATAGATTCCAAGGCTACAAGTTACCATTGTGATCATTCTGATCTCCTGTCTAACCCAGGCCATAGAACATACCCAAAATTATTGCTAGAGCATATCTTTCAGAAAAACACCCAATCTTGATGTTGGATTCTGTATGGGTGGACTACTGCATCAGCACAGTGTCCGTTTTTTTTTGTTCAATTCTGATTAAGAAGAAAAAAATCTTATCTTCCTAATCAGCAGTACTTTGGTACAATACCCGGCCCGCCAGCGGCTTTCCCTGACGGGCCTCGTGCCAAAGGTTTTTGATCCCTGTTCTAGAGTTACAGTAAAAAGAAAACAATAAAACATCAATAACAAGATAATTTTTCTACCACGGACCAAATCTTGGCAGTTGCACAGATTGCTGTTTTCCTCATTTTAAAAAAACACATTATTTTTTAAAAGAAGACTGTAGTGTCAACTGATCAGTCATCTTCAGCTCCTGGGCTTTCTTAGAGGTTATGGCTGACTCTCTGGGTCCACCCATGCCGAATCAGTTGCTGGATCAGGTCCTTTAGTTAAACACTCATGACTTACAATACTGGAAGACTTATGCAAATCTTTCCAAAGCTGTTTTCTTTTTATTCAAAAAAGTAATTAAAAATGTATACAATGTTGACATATTTTTAATATTAAGGAAAGCAGAGTTCAGTGTCTACCCTGTCTTCCAGTACTTTTAACAGTTTTACATGAATTCTGCATAGCAGCTCTCATAAAATATGTATTAATGTAATAGTTGAACAGTGAAAGTCACAGCTTGTGAATTTCTTTGACTAAAATTGGATTAAAATTCTAAGAACTGGTGTTTCGTGGCCATATCCTTTTTTGGGAACAGATTGCCTTAGTGTATATATAATAAAATCAACAGACTGTGACTTTTGTCACTGATCACCTAGCACAAAATGACTAGCATCACGCACTAGATGATTAGTTTAAGGAGGTTCTAGAATATTTGTTTGTAGTGCTATATTTTATTTCATTACATAATTTTACAATAATGTTTTATCCCTATTTAATAACAAATCTATAGCAAAATCTTTAAATGAATCTAGTGCATTTTAAACTCATTTATTTAGTAATGGAAGTCTTGTTCCGGTCAATGTTAGCCTGTGATATTCCTTTATTATCTAAAATTGTGAAGAGAGACTATTATCTAAAGGCAGGGCTCTGTGGTTTTATCACTCTTATTATGCAGTGCTTGCATGAGGAAATCAAGCACTGATGAGTGAACTGGTTCAATTAAAAAAAAGAACTGAACTGAACTCCACTTGAAGCTCATCTGTATTGAGCCATGACCATTGTAGAGGTTAGAAAAATTCAATTAGCTTACACGTTTTTTAAACTGAATTTAGTGCTCAAGACAGTGCCTTGGTTGACATCCCTAATGAAGAAAGTCTTCAATGTATAAAAGGGGAAAAAAAGACATAGCATGGCAAGCTGCAATGGTTCCATCTTCATGCCCATCCAATCCATGTGTCTACTGAGACAATCAGACAATTTGGTCAGTGATTTTCATTGTATGTCCACTGAGATCTGGACGGAGCCCATTTAGTCGTTAGCTGCCAAACAGCCATCAAATGATCTATACTGGTCTTGGCTGCTTAATTAGTGATCAAAGGGTTGGTTTTGCTTTTAATTTCTCATATAACTGCACTTCCTGGTGTCATCTAGGACCAAAACTGGAAATATAAAACACCAAAGATAGACAGCTCTTACAACTTTTCTCACTCTCAGAAATCCACATAGAATTGAAAGCATTGAGAGGATCTGTCTTCTGCTGTTTCAAAGAGTATCCACAGGCCAGGTGCCAGCTCTTGGCAACTCTGCTGGCATTAGCTAAGAACTGACAAACTCACAGCTGGAGACCAGACCAGTTCACTTATGTGTTAGTGTTGCTCAAAATAAGTATTAATCTTATAAGAATGTATTTAGTGTTTAGACTGTATAGAACAGTGGTGGGCAATCTATGCTGCCCGTCAGGGTAACCCGCACCACTTTGGCAGCTCCCGTTGGCCAGGAACGGCGAACTGCTGCCACAGGAACTGCAGGCGGCCATGCCTGAGGAAGGTCAATGTAAACAAACTGTCTCACGGACTGCTAGCGGATTACCCTGATGGGCCATGTACGGCCCATGGGCCGCAGGTTGCCCACCACTGATATAGAATGTTTGTAAGTTGCTGTATGCATTAATCTTATTTTTAATGTTTGTATTCCATGCTATAAGGAAATATGTAAGTTTTTTGTTTTATAACGTTGACAGTGTTTGCTCTAAACTTGTTAACTCAGATGGGAAGAGTGTCCTGCCCACTACCCCCCAACCCCTACTCCCGTCCCAGACAACTAACAAAAACAGACAGGCCATCAAGGAACATCACAATTAGGGTGACCAGATGTCCCGATTTTATAGTGACAGTCCCGATTTTTGGGTCTTTTTCTTATATAGGTTCCTATTACCCCCCACCCCCTGTCCTGATTTTTCACACTTGCTGTCTGGTCACCCTAATCACAATACAAATAACTGGTTAATGATCCTATCACACCTTGGAAATGCTATGCACAAGGAAGCTTGTCCTTTGTTTTATTTCATTCATTCAGCCTCCAACTCCAAAGACACGGGAAAATTTTCCATCTCTATGTTGTTTGAACTCTCGTAGAGCCAGACACACCAAGCTGAAGCCAGAGATCCCCAGCCATTACCTTAGGTCTGCCCTAAAAGACATTTTGAATGGATAGATCTCTACAACTCTGTCACTCTTAGGATTTAGATTGCAATTCATTTGTGTATATGTATTTGCTTTCTTTAAGCTTTAAATAACTCATTTCTATTTTCCTAGTTAATAAACCTTTAGATAGTTTATTACAGGATTGGCTACAGGCATTGTTTTTGCTGAGGAGCTAGGGAATCAACTGATTTGGGGTAAGTGACTGGTCTCTTGGGACTGGAAGCAACCTGAATGTTTTTGGTGTAAGGGACCAAATGTAGCTAAGTCCAGCTTGCTTGGGTGGCAAGATAGACTGGAGAGTCTAAGGCAGTGGTGGGCAACCTGCGGCCCGTCAGGGTAATCCGCTGGCAGGCCGCGAGACAGTTTGTTTACACTAACCCTCCCATTGACCCTCCAGCCAATGGGAGCTGCGGGAAGCAGTGGCCAGTACATCCCTGTGGGCCCCAGGTTGCCCACCACTGGTCTAAGGGGACTGTCTATGACTCCATGGTGAGACTGTTATAGTGAGCCAGGAATTCACATTTGTCACTGGCTTGGTGAAATCTAATTCTAGAATTTACCACCAGTTTAGGGTGTCTGCCCTGTTTCCGAGAGTCTGCCCTGATGAGTTAAGCATTCACGGGCGTGAGCCATTCCAGAAATCCACATAGAATTCAAAGCCTGGAGGGGATTTGTCTTCTGGTATTTCAAACATTATCCAAAGGTTTTGGTTAAACTTTTGATAAGAGTTTTGGAAGCTTCTCCATAAAGCAGTCAAAATTAGAACAGGTTGTAAAATTTTCTGTTGGAACTTTTTATCAAAAAACCCAGTTTTCCATCAACATTTTTTTTTTTGCAAGGGGTATATGCTTTCTGTGAAAAATTTGGAATTTTTTTGGTCAAAAAACACCCAAAACACCAAATGGTTTTGTGTTTTTGTCCGAAAGCTGAAATGCTTTGGTCAAAAAATGAAATATTCCAATTCAGGTATACCACCAAGGTGCCTCATGAGAATTGTTCTTTCACCTCAGATTCTGCAAATATAAACTGTAGGCACAGATCTCACAGACTCAATTTATATCTGCTGAAAGGAGATACAAATAATTGGATATGCACCTGCAATCCATTTTGGTACATATAGATATTGTGAGGGCAATGTGAAGTCATGAGAAGGAAAGATAGCACTCATCTTTTTGAAAGTTTGCCCTTTTTGAAAATCTGGCACCAACTACTAAGGGTATAAAAAACCAACTCTGTTGATTATCCAATAGAGTATTTAGTGCAAGCACATATCCAACTGTTAGCTTGCCGGTTGTGTGGAATAAAAATCAATTTGTCTCTAGACAGCAGTGCAGCTGCTCAGTTTAGAAGAACCTACATATTAGGCGAAGGATAAATCTGATATGACCTTTATGTATAGAACTGATATTGGTTGTCTGTGAGTGAGAGAATTCATGATGGAAGACTGAGTTTGGATATAAGTTGTATATATTAACTATATTGTCTGATGACAGAACATTTGTGAGTCACACTTTTAAATATCCACTTATTATTGTTTTTATCTTGTGGTCAGTATATTAACTATGTTTATAGTATATTTGACAGTTCTGAGCAAATCAGAGATCAGGACACAATTTTTTTAGTGTTTGTTGAGTCTTTGGGGTAGATTTTCAATGAATACCTACATAACTCCAATGACCCATATAAGTGAGAGTCATGTGGTGAGGTTTTATATGCAGCATTTTCAAAACGAACTTCCAATTGATTTAACTTTAAAATATAATACTAAAAGTATATGTAAGAAGGGATTTTTAATATTGTTTTTCTTCATCAGAATTAAAGGCTCAATTTACAAGAGAATTTGAAGACTTTTGATTGCAGATGTCTGCCACAAATCTTTGCAACTACCATTAACCACCCCAATCAAAGGTCTCTCTTTCTCTCTCTCTTCTCCTCCCTCTTCCCCCTCAGGGTTCCCAGCTCTCATGATTTTATCCTGAATGTCACACTATTTGATGCTTTTGTTAGAATACCAGTTTCTTGTAACATGTGATTAGATGAGGATCTCAGTTTTTATTTAAAAAAGAAAATAAGTTTCTAACCCAGTCATGGTTGCCAACTAAGGCTTTAAAAGATGATCCAAATGTACCCTGAGGTCTCAAAAACAGAAGGCAAATAAAAGCACATAAAATTAGTAACTGGTTTACATTTTAGGGGGGCATGACTCATGGTTTTTGAGTGCTTAGGGTTGACAATACTGTGCTCCTTATGTGTTGGAAAATCTCCTTGAGAAAATCCACCAAGTCACTACCATTATCCTTCTGCAGATTCCTCCTTAACCCTCACTTGTACCATGATACCTACAAAGCATGCAAAGCAGCTGGTGGCAATGGTTAGACCAGAGGTCGGCAACCTTTTAGAAGTGGTGTGCCGAGTCTTCATTTATTCACTCTAATTTAAGGTTTCGCATGCCAGTAGTACATTTTAACATTTTTAGAAGGTCTCTTTCTATAAGTCTTCAATATATAACTAAACTATTGTTGTATGTAAAGTAAATAAGGTTTTTTTAAATGTTTAAGAAGCTTCACTTAAAATTAAGTTAAAATGGAAAGCCCCCCAGACCAGTGGCCAGGACCCAGGTAGTGTGAGTGTCCCTGAAAATCAGCTCGCGTGCCGCCTTTGGCACCCGTGCCATAGGTTGCCTACTACTGGGTTAGACAGATAGCAAGCTGAGACCCCTGTTTTTAATACAGCAATTTGCTTGCCTTACTTACTGTCACTTATCTTTCCTCTCCCCCTCACTTGTCTCATCCACCTGTTGCATTTTGTCATAACCTAGACTGTAAGCAATTTGGAACAGGTGCTGTCTTTTTACAACATGTCTATACAGTACCTAGCACCTTGATTGGTGTCCCTAAATGCTAACGTAATACAAATGAGTAATAATAAATGTGAAATGTACTTGATAGAATATTTACATGAGGAGAGCTCATCCATTCGTATCAGTGGATCACAGTTTTTAGCAGGCTGCAAACTCGTCTGCTTAACTTTTGTATATGTTCCATAGCTGTACCCCAGCTTCTTTAGGTCGATCAACAAATTCAGTAATGTGAATTTTCAGAGGGGATTCTTTGAAAATGTCACGTTTCCCCTATTGACTTTGCTCATTGCTTTACATTATGTTTGGCAGCAGCTTTCCTTTTGTTTTTCCCCATAACTCTCATTAGTCAGGGATTGTGGGCCTGATTCTCATTTACACTAAGGCCCCTTTACATGGATCTGGGCGTGAGGAGGGTACTTAAAGTGAGTGTCAATGTAATTTACTCACAACTAAATTTAAGTCTCCTTTACATTGCCAAAGTGATGTAAAGGGGCCTTTGGGGATAACAATACTGACTTCCCTTGTAAAGCACTTTGAGACAGAAAAACTAAGTATTATTAATTATTATTATTAGTTGAAATGAGAATCAGGCAGGTCTCTCTTTAGGAGGTGGAATATGTATTCATAGAGTTTAAGGCCAAAAGGCACCATTAGCTAATCTATCCTGACCTCCCATCTATCACAGGCCATTAAATGTCACCTTATAGTGAGCCAAATAACATGGGTTAGACTAAGGTTATGTCTATACAGTCCATGGTAGTGAGGCACTGAGTCCAGGTTGTTCATACTGAATAAAAATAGCTGTAGAGACATTGCGGCTCAGGCTGGAGCTCAGGCTTTGAAGCCCACTCTCCCCCTAGGCTCCAGAGCTGGAGCTCAGATGCAACATCTACACGGCTACTTTTAGCACATTAGCAGAAGCCCGAGTCTGTTGACTTGGGCTCGAAGTCTTCTTGCCACAAGCTGCCACTCGCTGTGTAGACATACCCTGTACCATTTCAGTCCTCAGAATACTTGTGCAGGAGATCAGACTAGATGATCATAATGGTCCCTTCTGACCTTAAAGTCTATGTGTGACGGGTTGGTATCACAGAAACCCCCTTGGAGCCGCTACCTGGTGTGCCAAGACTACTTCTGCCCCTGCTTTCCTGCCTTTTCCAGCTTGGGACTCCAGAATCCTGTCTGTTTTGAGCCAGATTCCGCTGATCTGCTTCAAACACAGACCCAGGTCTGAACCACATCCACTAACAGCTGTAGGCCTTCCTGGAAGCAGCTCAGGAAGTGCCCTTGCCTTTGACACCCAGGTGCCCAACTCCCAATGGGGTTCAAACCCTGAATAAATCCATTTTACCCTGTATGAAGCTTATACAGGGTAAACTCATAAATAGTTCGCCTTCTATTTCAAAGATAGAAAGATATGCACAGCTGTTTGCCCCCTCCAGGTACTAACATGTACTCCAGGTAACTTAATAAGTAAAAAGTGATTTTAATAAGTACAGAAAGTAGGATTTAAGTGATTCCAAGCAGTAACAGACAGAACAAAGTGAATTACTAAGGAAAATCAAATAAAACACACACGTCTAGGTCTAATCAAACTCAACACAGATAAAAACCTCACCAGTTCCAGTCTCTTTCTTTTACAAGCTGTAGAACTCCTAGCCTGGGTCCAGCAATCGCTCACACCCCCTATTGTCTTTGTCCTTTGTTCAGTCTCTTTCAGGTATGCCCTTGGGGGGTGGAGAACCTCTCTCTTTTGCCAGCTGAAGACCAAAATGGAGGGGTCTTCCCGGGGTTTAAATAAACTTTCTCCCCACTCCCTCCATAGCATCATGTTACCCTGGAGTTTTGGGATCACATGGGCAAGTCACATGTCCATGCCAATTCAGCAACCAGCCCAGCTAGTCGCATTCCTCCAGCCAGTCGCATTCCTGGCCAAGCTCAGATATGGATTGGAGTCTGCAGCTCCTTTTGTCTGCTTAAGAGTTTCTTGATTGGAGAAAGGAATGCTCCCAGACATGATCCCATGCTCTTACAAAGGCTGTGTATAAAACCAGCAAATATACAACCAATATTCATAACTTCAAATGATACATGCATACAAACAGGAGGAATAGATTCAGTAGATCATAACTTTTACAGAGATATGTTACATGGCACATGCAGCATAAAACATATTCCAGTTACATCATATATACATTTATAAGCATCTCCCCATAAAGTCTTATTGGGGACACCGTCACACCCTCCTCCTGAACTTACTGCCAGAGACTTGGACACTGTCCATGGCAGAGGCAGTACATATAAAATCCCTGTTTGTCTTTGGTCACATGCCTTTTCAGTACCTGTACACCACATGATGTCATTCGTAACAATTCTAGCAAGTTGTGGGGTTCCTGGTCCCCGGGTGCCCGAAAATAGGTTGGGGTGTAGTATTGCTAACAGAATACAGACAGCAATACCTGTTAAAGCGTAGGTGCCTTGGCATTTAGCCATCAGTGCCATAAGGCGGTGTGCTTCAGTTTCCCCTTCCACACAGCAGCATAGGCACCGTCACACTATGAGTCTATAAGACTAAACTGTTGTGTACCACAGGCAGAGAACAGGCGAGACTGAGCTGCCACTAATGCCCATATTTTATTTGGTAAGGTTTTTTTCCTTTAGTTTTGTAGAGCCTGATTCTCCGTCACACTGCACCTTGTAT
Source organism: Macrochelys suwanniensis (assembly GCA_033296515.1). Taxonomy (NCBI): domain Eukaryota; kingdom Metazoa; phylum Chordata; order Testudines; family Chelydridae; genus Macrochelys; species Macrochelys suwanniensis. The sequence goes on from CM065777.1 coordinate 81,890,646, forward strand.
AATCATTTGCAACAGTGCAAAAATGGCTGTAAAACGTTAATTTGCGGGTGTAAATTACTTCACAAGGTACAGGGTAACCAGGAAATCAAACCTGAATGTTGCAGTCCTGACTTTAGATGCCTTGTGATAAGCAACATGTAAATAATACTTAATTATAAGGCCTACTGTATATTTCATTAAAGTTTGCCTTATGATAACAGATACAATCACATAGCAGGCACTGATCACAGCAGATCAGTTAATACTCCTAATCTCTAATGGTCACAGTTACATCTCAGAATGGAGTTTTGTGCCTTCCTCAAAGATTCTGGTTACATTTGAGTTTTGGAAGTAGTTTCTGACTTGGTCTCATTCCAGCTTTTTGTTCTGTAATCAGGAACATTGCTAGAATCTGTTCCAAAAAGGAACAACATTCTTCACTTCCTGTCCCAAAATATGATATTGTCTTGGTGATTGATGGATGACTCCCTGATCTGGCCATGTGTTTCAGGAAGCATGGAGAACACTGGTAATCTGCGTCAGGATTAAGGGAGTGGTGAAGGCTCCCTGTTCTAGCTCCACACTTTCCTCCTAACTAAGACACACAGGAATTTTGAGAGAAATGGGCCAAATAATTTCTTATGGTATTTGCCTCTTGTTTAGACTCGCCCCAAGTAAGAAAGTGTTAAAATGCAATATCTTGACAAAGATTAAAAACTCTGTTTTTCTTTTAAAATATAAACACATATATAATATATATATTTCTTAAATGGAAAGGCTGGGAAGACAAAAGTATATGGCACCACCATTCTGTAGAGGACTTCATATGTCTCTCTCTCTCTCTCTCTCTCTCTCTCACACACACACACACACACACACACACACACACACACACACACACACACACACACACACACACACACACGCTACTGTAGCTATAGGCAAATGAACTGGAGCTAATTTGGCTCTGGGATACTGACGTGACAAGCCAGAAGAAAACAGCAGCATCTTTAAATAAGCACACAGTGATTTAGTTGGCCATGAAGTATTATTATGCTAGAAAGGCATATTATTTTGTTGTATTAAAAGTGGAGAAGCACATGTGCAGTACTGAAGGTGAAGTCAATGGATAGAGGAACTAGAGCAGAGAGAGGAGAGAGAGAGAGAGAGATGTGGCTTAGAAACAAATAGCAGCAATGATGCATTTCCTGAAGGCACTAGTCAGATTTCTGGTCCTCAGTACGTGGAGGACTTTGACAGTATATCAGCATGACTGTTCAGAGTGCTATGTCTTGTCATTTGGGAAGTGACAGGAGTTAGGCTATTAGCAGAGCCGCAAAGTGACTGAGGCATTGTGGTAATAGATACAGATCTCAGCTGTACTCAGGATCAAATGGGAGATAAATGAGCTTCTGTTATGCTTAACCCATTTTCCAGGAAGCACGCGCTGCTCAAGTTTGACCTGCTCTCTTTGATGAAAAGGCGGCTGTGTTTCTTCATCATAATACGCCTGTACGCACCATATGTCTGCCTCAGACTCCCAAGGAGAAGAAAACATTTAATACAATTCTGCCAGGCAGCCCAGACCCAGTGTTCCCAAAGGGGATTTACAATGTATGAGCTTTGCACTTTCTGAAGGGCTGACAGCAGAGTAGTGTTTTCTATAAATATGCTTTATGCAGGCAAGTATAAACAGCCAACAGTGATGGTAACATTTAATAGCTTGTAAAAGAAATCCATTATTTCTTAGGACCAAAGCTGAGTTGTTAATTTTATAATCAGGGTGAACAAATGGTCTCAAGTTGATTCTGTCCTGAGCATCAGCAGGATATTAGTGAACAATGTGAATAAAAGATGTTCCTATAAGAGACCACCTTTCCTTGTGGTGTTTATCTACCTTTTTACAACCATGTGCCATATTTGAAATTAGTTCTTTGAAATGTTTGGATTATTCCCAGGAATCAGAACATTAATAAGATCACAATGTAACCCAGGTGCCTAATGGGAGATATCTCTTTAAGAGATCTCAGGGGAAGAGGGGAATGAGTTGTGTTGTTGCCAGGCAGCTGCACAAATAGCATTCCACATCCAGAAGTTTCTGGAAGTGGGTCTGGTAGTTTGGGGTATACTCAATAGGTTCCCTGTTGCTGGACTCAGACTCCATGAGGGCTAGGGTAACCAGACAGCAAGTGTGAAAAATCAGGACAGGGGGTGGGGGGTAATAGGAGCCTATATAAGAAAAAGACCCATTAATCGGGACTGTCCCTATAAAATCAGGACATCTGGTCACCCTATTGAGGGCAAGGAGTCAGGGCAGCTGCTTTTCAGAAGGCCACGTGCACTGTGTGGATTGAGAGAAGCTAAACCCGGGGAGCAGAAAGCAGGCTGTTGTCCCTAACACTGATGTATTTTGCAGCAGGTTAGGGACGTTGTTAACCCTTTAGCAGGGAAGCCCCAGCAGTGCTAATTATAGAAAAAGAGAAATTGGGAGGGAAAACTGATTTTTTATTTTTGTTGTTTACTTTGAATGTTTAATTTTAGCTGAACTGTTTTAGTTAAGTTGTCTCAACCAGTATGATTCACCAACATTTTTCTTATTTAAATGTGATGATGGGGAAAGTCATTTATTTTGCTATTCTCAGTTTTGTATTTTTTTTGTAATAGGGATTTTTAAAAAAAAATCTGCATACTTAACTGAGCGATTGGTTAATTGATTAGCTGACTAGCTGAGTGATTTCAGCAGAGGAGGAGAAGGAAGAGTCTGCATGGAGTCCGGCTGAAAATTTCTACAAGGAAGCAGAAGGAAGATGATTTTTGACTCAGCAGACTGGATAGATCTGGTGACCAAAGACTAAGTGAGACTCAAGTGAACTCACCCTAACTTTTTGGGAACTCTGAGTTTCTTCTCACTGTGTTTGTGTGAGTACAGACCTGTTTAGATTTAATTTGTTTTCTTTATTTATGTATAACTGTGAAGAGGATGTATGTGGCTTGTAAAGTAGACATTATTTATTACGCTTCTTTATCATAAGATTTTATGAAGTTGGTACTTAAGAAATAAATTAAATCCTTTTGACTTGACTGCGGGGAGGTTGACCCTGTGCAATCCTTGCTGAAAATCCTGTGTGACTGAATTCTGGGTCTCCAGGTGCTTTGCTATGGGAGCTGGGTTTTTAGGCACTGGAGGAGGGCAATGATGTAAACTCTAGCCCATCCAAAAGTTACAGCAATATACCCTAAGAATTCAAACTATGAATTGTATGGAGGATGTTACCTCAAGTCAATACTATAAAATGAAAGCACACAGAGAGAAACTGTCCAAGCCCATTCAGCAATGTATGTCTCCTTTGCTCAGGCTAGCACTTGAAAGAACAAATTAAATGTTTTCAGAAATATTTCAGAATTTCCTTCTGCCTTCCCCCATAGCACAAAATGAATTCCCAATGACTGCTAAAAATGAGAGACTCACATGCTGGGCAGACAAAGTTCAGCTCATAAAACTATTATGCATAATTTACATGGGTGTTCTGCCGAGCTTACTTGGGAATAGCACAGAAGAAAAATTAATTATACACTTTTAATATTCATTAAACCTTTCCTCCCCTGAGTGAGAGTTGTGACTTCAGTATCACATTCCTAAAGATTATATGAACACCACCACAAGAATAATCCCTCAATATAACAGGAAAATAAAGCATCCTCATCTTAAAACCTGCCCAACTCCAGGCTTTGGGGCTGTGCATGGCAGGAGATGAGTGCATCATGTCCTACCTACTCACCCAAGCAGATTCACCCCAGATACTGTGGTGAGTACTGGAGGGTCCCCTTGCTGACACTTTTACCTGTCTGGAGAGAAGAGGGGATCTGAGCAGTTCCCAGTGGGACAGGCTGTATGCCATTGCCCCTGCCTCTCTGGAAAGGGAGATGAACCCATGTCACTGCCATTCCAAGAGTGGGGTAGCACAACCGAGGTCCCATGTTGCAGTGTGTCTAAGGCCCTGGATTGCTTTAATCCAGTTCTGAGTCAGCCAAATGGAAGATCTCTCCCTTTTCCATTTATCTTTGTAGAAAGGTAGGTAAGGTATTGTTGTGAATAACGAACATTACCAACCACTATATGAAGTAAAATCTGATCTAGGGTAATTTGTAAACATGCCACTTACATGAGAGTGTCTAGTCACCGCTATCTGAATAACAAAGGGCTGGTCTACACTAACCCCCCCGTCGAACTAAGATATGCAACTTCAGCTATGTTAATAACGTAGCTGAAGTTGAAGTCTCTTAGTTCGAACTTACCTGTGGTCCACACGCGGCACGCAGGCTCCCCCGTCGACAGCGCTTACTCCTCGCGGCGAGCTGGATTACCAGCGTCGATGGGGGAGCACTTCATGGTTCGATTTATCGCGTCTAGACAAGACGCGATAAATCGAACCCAGAAGATCGATCCGACGCCTCCGATCCAGCCGGTAAGTGTAGACTAGCCCAAAGAAACACCTACTATTGTACCCCTATATCAAATGGTTCACTGGAGATTTAGGCACTGATCCTGCAAACACTCACACCTTTTCATGGTTTTATTCACATCAGTAGTCTCATTGATTTCAGTTCTTGAAAATTCTAAATCAAGTGTTGTAGTTGGTGGGGAAAAAATCTTTAACAAGGCTTTAAAAAAAAAAAACCGAACGAACGAACACTGCTACAAGGAAGGATTTACCATTTAGGGGATTGGAAGGATGTGCTTTTATTCAGGAGCTCAAGGTTAAATTTCAGCCACAAGCTTTCTGTGTAACCTTATACACAACTTAATCTGTGTCTCACATCCCCACCTGAAAATGGAGATAATAATCCTGCCTTTCTCCACCTTGTCTGTTCAGACTGAAAGCTCTTTTAAAATAAGATATAATTTGTGCTAAATTTACATTCTGTATGGCTGAGGAGAGCAGGAGAAAAAGATAGATTTAGATCTAAACTAAGAAAATATTGGATTTTGTGCAATTTCAGCTTTTTTTTATCCCGAATTGTGATCAATGTTGAAAAATGAATTTTTTTGGCAGAACCAAAAGTTAAACAAAAAAATTCTGTTTCTGAAATTATTGAATGTTTTCTTTCAAGTCAGTTCAGCATTAAAATACATTTCCTTATAGAGCCACCTTGTAGTAGGGGTGCCAATTGCCCATTTTTTCCCTATGGCGCAGGCTCCCTGGCCAGATGATGATACATCTGCAGTCATGTGACTCCCATGAGAGTCAGTCCAAGGAGACACTGCACTGTATCATGGGAGATATAGTCCAGCCCTCAGGAAAGAATGGGAGCAAGAGATACCTGAAATACAATTCCCATGAGATACCATGGGGCCATCCTTTGAAGAATGAGGATAATCAAAATACCAAATTGGTCCTCATTCAGTGAGTGCTGTCCATCCTGTGTATGGAATGAGGTGGGGGGTGAGGGGAGCATACTGTGGAAAATATAATATACTCCCAGGGAGTATATTATCACAGTTTTTTAAAGTTACTCCAGATCTCACTAAAAGGCAGAAAAAAAAAGTCTGCTGGCCATCAAAACCAAACAAAAGTAATTTCTCCACTCTCTACACTAATTCATTCACTGAGAACCTGATCTAATATCCACAGTAAGAGTTCTCACTGCCTTCAGTGGGAGATGAATCAGGTCCATATACAGTACTACCTGTTTCAAGACACTAAAAATATTGAGTCAGACTCCCAAAATCATGGCAACATTGCCAAGTGTAAGCCTTGGGAAGTGTGAAAGTACTGTACAGGATTTCCCTGCCACCCCTCTCCACCCAGCACACACAAGGGGCATACAGGGGCTTTACAGGGGCTAGAGGTTTCAAGATTCTATGTCTCCTTCTGGCCCATGTGATCTCAGTATAGCAGAAGATCTGGCCTACATTATCTACATAGATGCTTAGAGGCTCTCATACCTCACAAGCCAATATTGAGTAACGGCTTTTTTTCCAATGACCTCCTGGTCAAGGAGTGCTTAAGCAAACATCATTAAACAAGGCAACAGAATGCTGAACACAGTAGTTATTAAGTATGGGTTAAACAGTACAATACTCCCTCGATAAAAGTGACAAATCTTGTGTTTGGAAACTGTGCTACAGTACAAATCTTCTGCTAGTTTGAAGTGAGTATTTCTATCATGGGGGACTGTACCACACAATGTATAATACCTAGCAAATGCGGCTATGATTTTGGTTGGAGCCTCTAGATCAGCAACGGCGAACCGTGGCCACTGGGAGCTGCGAGCGGCTGTACCTGAGGACACTCAGGTAAACAAAGCATCTCGCAGCCCATCAGGGGCTTACCCTGAATAAGCCATGAACCAAGTTTGGGAACTCCTAATCTAGATGTTCATGCAATACACATCAATAATAATACATTTGCATTTTTTCCAATGTTATTGACCAAAATAATATTTAAGTCAATGCTAAAAAAAAAAAAAAAAAAAAAAAAAAAAAATCAGGATTTTTTCATGGCTAACCCCAATTACAGACTTACAGAGCTGGATTCCTTAAATTATAACCCTAAAGTACTCTAGAAGATCAACTTAATTAGTTAAAAAACAAATTGCTGGGACCTTTTGTGAACCAAAACTTTCCAGGCAGAAATTGAAGACTGAAGCAATTTACCCCATTGCTAAGAATTCATCAGAAATAATTCATCCAGTGAATTCTCCAGTAGATGTGAAGCACTCGCTTTCCTGTAGGATATCTTCTCTACTAGCAGGGAATAGAAGTGACCTTCATGTCCAGTTAAGAATAAATACCATAGCACATGCAGATGACTAAGGAGCACCCAGAAGCATAGCTATCTAGACAACACTTATCTGAAGTGACCCAGGCATTCAGAGACCCATATAATCCACACCCTACAATCCTTCATATGTACTGAAAGCTAACTGTGGCAAATTAATAGACTACATCACATGAATTCAGAAACAAAAGCAGAAAAAAAAGTTATTCAGAAGATACTACTAGTATACTAGTAGAATAGGTTTGATTATAACAGGCACCCTAAAATGTAGATATTGTATTTATCTAAACTTCTCTGCATCAAAAAACAACACGGAACTCTCACATCATTACTAATATTTACTGCTTCCATTCAGGCCAGAAATACAGTATTTTCAGAACTGCTTTCCTACATTCCTATAGATAAGCACTTCTAGGCCTGACAAGAACCCAGGAAAAAACAATAATGTAACAGAACTTTTTTTGAACCAGAAAAGTACTGGACTAGATTGTAATTTTATGCACAGCTCTGAGCATAGCTTTGTGTTAAGCAACACTACCCCATAAGTAGCTCTAAGAGGCTGCAGACACATCTCTGACTCCTGATTCTACTTTGCTCCTAGAGAAATAATTTACTACTAGCATATATGAGCCTAACCCCTTTAAGTGGGTGCAGAGTTCAATTTGTAATTTATCCCTATGATGGGATATTCACCCCCCACACACATAAACTCTGAGTGGGTTAACTTGGGCCACAAGGGGCCAATTAACCTCATATTCTGCACTTGGAGCCAGGTATGGATAAAGCCTAATTCCAAACACAATCCAGCTGGGGGAGGAACTGAGGTAAGATTGTAAAGACAGGAAATGCAAGTAGCAGGGGCTACAGGAATGGGGTCTGTAGTTATTCTAGAGAGGAGATGGTCAGGAATGAGGAGAAAGAAAGTCCAGGTAGGCGAGTAAAATGTGGTATCTGAGTCTGGCAAGAAACTAAGAGGTATGAAGTAGTCATGGGGACCAGAGAAGGCTCCCATGATAAACCCATAAATAGACTGGGAGATAAGGATGTCAGTTTAGACATAGCCCAGGGAAACACCTTCTGAGACTGAGTAAACCTGGATTGCTGATCATAGGGGTCCCTGGCCTAGAACCTAGAGTTGAGGGTGAGCCCAGATTCCTCTACCAGCCACTGGGAAGTAGCACAAGACCAAGAGGTGGAATGAAAAGCCACCTGGGCAGCTTGTTGATGAAACTTTGATACCTTAGAGAGGGGAAGGTATAGGGAACTGTCCAGAAGGCCAAGTCATGAAGATGGAGCACTTTGAGTGACGAAGAGAGGAGGACCACAGCATGAGCAACAGGGGTACCGTATGGACTAAAAGCTACTTCCTAGACCTAACACAAGGCAGTACACCATCACTGAGTAGATCCCTTTACAATATTGGAGGATAATGGGGGTATGACTATGTCCCCTGATAAAAGGGGATAGTGAGTACTGTTCAGTCATAGGAAAGGGAGGAAAACATAGAGCTGCTGTGTGTGGAAGTTTTGTTTTTTTTTTCATGGAAGGCAGGCAAACCTTCGCTGGTTGGAGTCCAGAGTTTCTACTCCAGTTTAAGGAGGCAGAAAAATAACCAAAGGGGATCCAGGCACTACTTTGCAGGCCCTGGAGAGCAAACAGAGACAGTTGGAAGAACAGTTGTATCCTCAGGAATATTTGGTGAAGCTGATTGAACAGCAGCAGTGTTTATATAGGATCCTGCAGAAAGAAAGTAGTAGAGGGGGCAGAGATGAGGGCAGAAGAAGTTTTGGAGCCAGGAAGCCAGAGGGTGTGTTATGCCAGTTGGCAGAGGGAGCACCTGAAAAGAGTGCCTCTATTTATATGGTGATAAAAAGGGCTTTCCCTGTAGGGAGGAACACAGGAAAGCACAAAGGCATCCAATCTTATGAGAGAAGGAGTGGAAGGTGCTTGTTTTTCTTCTGGGGAATTGAGACATAAGGAAGCATTGCCCTCACATAGATGAGCAGTGGGCAGGGTTACAAGTAAAGAACAAAAGGTAATGTTTATGGCACTCATCATGGGCACAGTAGTGGTAGAGAAGGTTGGCAGGGCTGTAATGATGGAAAGTAGGCAGGAACTGAAAGGGAGAGAGGTTCCTGCAAAGAAAGATAAACCTGAAAGATGCAGGGTTAAATGCTGAGACTAACCAGTCTATTGTTGGAACTCCAACCCTGAGGGAAAGGATGCTGGGAGATTCCATGGAATGACTAAAGGGGCTACACGGGAGAAGTTAGTAGCTGCAGAGCTGAAGGCCAGACTGTTTCTCTCGGTGGGTGACCAGACTGTGTGAGATGACCTGTGGGCCCAACTCCAAGGCCGAAATTACAAGCCCTGAGCAGGTTAATGAGGGCCAGGAGACCATTAACCTTACGTGCTGCACCTGGAGGGGAGCCAGATATGGGTAAGGTCTAACTGCAAACAAAAGCCAGCTGGAGGAGGAGCTGAGATTGGATTATAAAACCAGGGTAATCAGCAGGGAAGGGGCCGTAGCCTCTCTGAAGAGGGAAAGGGAATTGATCAGGAACAAGGAGGAAATCCAGGGTGAGGAAATGACCTGAGATCTTGCCCTGTACTAGGGTGTCTGGCAAGAAACAGAGGGGTGGATAGCTAGAGGAAGCTCCAGTAGCAAACCCACATAGAGACAAGGAGATGGAGAAGTGGAGTAGGAGGGAACAATATTGTAAAGGCTCCACTTGCTTCAGGTGAACCTTCTTGTGGGTGGATCTGGGAATCTGCTTTTACCCCCTATGGTGCCCCCTGTCATTGGTTGCTTGCACTGTGGTCCCTCCCGCTTTCTTTGTGCATTAAAGTGCTCCCTCTGGACAGGTCACCAAACCATCTCCCTCCTTCTGGGCTATCCGAATCCAACCAGACAAGTAATCCAGATGCCACTTGAGATGGCAAGTAAAGTGTTTCACCTTTAGGTCCTGTGCAATGTCCCAGTGACTGGTAGGGACACCTGGGCCTGTCTGCAACGTGGGTTCCAGCCCAGGAACTCTGACTAGCAATCCAGGTTTGCTCAGTCTCTGTTCCTGTTTCTCTGATAAAAGGGGACAGTATCCTTCACACCCCACCACTGGAGCTTCCCTTGTTCCCCATGGCTTCTTCACTCCTCATGGTCTCTTGCCAGACTCCCTAGTTTGAGCAGTATCGCAGGGCTTACCTTCCACCTGGATATCCTCCTTGTCTCTGACTGCCTTCCTTTTCCTCTCCAGAGTGACTGTAGACAGCTTCCCTTCAGCCCACACCTGCTGTCAAATGCCTATTCCAGCTCTTCCCACAGCTGGGCTTTGTCTGTAATTAGGCCTTGTCTATCCCTGGCTCCCCTCCAGGTATGGCACAGAAGGTTAATTGGCCCCGTTTGGCCCACACAAACCTGCTCAGGGCTTATGTGGAGTGAACACCCCATTGCAATCCCATTTAGGTTTTGACAATTATATGGGTCTGGATATTTTATCAAAACAGTTTTGTCCTTCTCTATTAAATAATCATTTCTCAAATCTCAAAGGGTAAAATTTTCTTACTAGCCTTCCTCACAGTACCTAGAAGGAGATCCAGCACTGCTGCTATATACCCTAGTAGAATATTATGAGCCCAAAATAAAGGTTTATGGAAGAGCAACATTTAGGGTCTGCAGAGGAGCTACGATTTGGTTTGTTTTTGTTATGTGGTTGATTTTTTTTTAAACCTGTACTTTAATTGTATTTAAATATAAATTGTCAACATACAGAGACAGTTACAACCAGAAATACAGTAAGAATGAGACATTCAATACATACACTGAATCTATACAAGTCATTGGGAGTGGAAAAGAAAGTGATTCTCCTAGCAAACAGTCTGATCTAAAAGAAACCACTAAACAGTCTGTTCTATTCACTCGCTTCCAGATGGGTAAGTCAGTGGAGCTATGGCCAATTTATTCCAGATGAAGAACTGGCCTGCTAACTCTGGAATGAGATCATTACTGACAGATCAGAGAAGGAACACAGTTTAGAAAAAAGAATCACATGAACAAAAACTGTCAGAGGACTTCACAGAAATGACTTTGACTTTTCTTCCTACGGTGTTTATTTCATGTTTTGAAAATGCTTTATGTAGAAAACAAAAACAGCATGGCCCAAAAGGCTTTAGTGACTTGTGCTGTGTGAAATGGGGATAGCTTCAAGTGCAGCTGGAATGTATGCATGAAATACATCTGGGCGGGGGAGCAGCCTGTGCTTTCATTTAAGACTTTTTTGTATAGATAGATCAAATTAAAGGCTTATTCAGACAGATTCTGAAATTGATACTAGAAAGATATAAACCTCCCACACTAGGTGAGCAATACATAACAGAGTTTAGTGAGTAAGGCATCCAAGACTGCATATCAGCAGCTTAGTAAGTGTGGCAATTCCAAGTGGCCCGCAGAACCTGCCAAAAGGACTAATGCTGCTTGAGAAGAAAATATTTTGTTGTTGTGGCACTTGGGTTTTGTGAGCACCAGTCAAACAAAAAGAGAGAGAAGGAAAAGCTGTAAGAAATATGAGGTGAAATAACCACCTGAGTGCACTTTTTCCAAAGATACATGGACAAGATATTTTTAAATGGTGTCTAGTTAGGCTCCTAAGTCCCTAGTTAGGTACCTAAATAGATGGCTTAATTTTCTAAAGCGTTGAGCTCCCAGCAGCTCAGTTAGGTACAAACACATACATTCAGCACAATGGAGTCACAATCCTGACTGAGGCTTTGGGGTGATACAATGAAAAAAATATATTTTGTCCGCTCAGGCAACATTACTAATCACTATCTGCCTTGCCTATCTTTCCTGTTCTTGGAGCACATCTTTAGTGCAGCTGCTGTCACTGCTGTTGGTAGGAAGATCCTGCATAGCGTTAAACTCTTTTCTCTCTTTTAATGAAGAATCGATATATTGTCTGATTCTGCACCTTTCCTCTCCAATTTGTACCATAAAGGATGATGATGATCTGTAGACATTTATTCATGCCAAAATCCATCTGCTTCTGGATAGTCGGCAATTTCTGTGCAAAAATGTGTTGCTGGTGATCTGTCTGCAAGATATTTCATATGGAAAATGTCACAATTATTTGATATAGTAATATGCATAGGAAACGAAGATGGAAAGAACCAGTGATCAAAGGAGTCATGAAGTGGGGGGTATCTATTAGAGTAAATCACCCAAAGAGAGGGAGTGAGGATAATTCTAAACTCACTGATGCACAATACTAGCTATGTAGAAATGACAGGGGTTATCAGTCCTCATGCTTCAGGGCAAAAACTGAGAAATTGATGATGTCAGAAAGGAATCTCTCCTACCCAACCCCGGTAATTCACAGTTGGTTACGTGCATTACTATACTTTTCTGCCTTCCTGTGAACCAGTCTTTGCGGGTCACTATAGGATACTAAAGTACTTGATCCATTGGTCTATTTTTTGACAGCTTATATTCCAGTCGGGAAAAAATTATTCTGCTATCCTTATATTTCAGATTTTTCTCTCCTCCATGTTATGACAGCAGCACTGAAGATACAGAATTTCTCCTTGTGCAGGGGAACACTCTACCGGCATAAATGTGCTGAAGGAAGCTTCTATGCTAGTACCCCACCTCACCCCAGGTTAAGATGCCAGGCTGTCATGGGCATGGTGGAGAAGAAATCTGCTATACAGAACTTTTATTGACATAAGGCCTTTTAGGGACTGTAAACCAGTTATGTAAATTAGAGCATTCCTTAGTCTGATTAACTCGTGTTGGGGAATGGCAGATGCAGAGTGAGCCTGGCATAACTGACTCTGGGATGACCCCACTTCTCCTCACAGTGCCAATTTGGATTTAGGTGGTGTCCACAGTTACTATTTGTAAATCAAGTATTTCAGTAACTATCCATCTTTAATTTCACTCTTGTATGTACACAAAAGAGAGACATATTTTTCCTAATTACTGCCCATAGTGTGAATAACATATTTTGTGCATAATTCAGACCTCAAGAATTTCATTTCACCTTGGACCTCTAAGGGTATGTCTACAGGGCAATGTAAGCCTGGACTCAGGCTCAAGATCAACCCCCACTTCTGTCTACACACAATTCTTTCTGACTCAGGCCAGCAAGACCTTCTGGTCTGGGCCCCAGGATCTCACAGAGGGTGGGTTCAAGCCTAAGTATGCTGGGGACTCTGGTCCAAACTCTGTTGTTTTGCAGTGTGGCTGCAGCTCAGGCCTGGGTCCCCCAGACTATGGCCTAAGACTGCTAATGCTATCCCACAATCCCATTGGACAGCATTCCTTGTCCGTTCTATCCCAAGACAGGCCAATTGATGCCAAGGAAATGAAAACAGTCTCCCTCATTCAAGTACAGCTACTCAGCATTTTTATTTTGACTGCTGGAGCTGCAGCTTCTCCTGTGTTTGCAATGGCTACCAACAAGTAGTCCTTTGCCATGTCTGCTGCTACCTGTCCATGTAACCACAACCAGATTTTAGTTAATCTATGGTGTGAGGTGAGCAAAACTTTCAGCTTTAGCAAGAATACCAGGAATGACCACATGTACCAGGAAATAGTGAAGAAGCTGGCATCGTTAGGGATTCACTGGACAGGTGCCCCTGGCAAGGAGCAGATTAAGCAGGTCAAGACAGACTAGCAGAAAGCCAGCCATGAGAACCACACCTCTAGGAACTCCCTGTCAACTTGCCTCTTTCACAAGGAGTTTGACTAGTTGCTGGTTACTGCTCCGAACACTGAGCCACTCATGACAACCTGGTCACCTGGGCTGGTGACCTTCTGACCCCAGAATGCATTATAGGACCAGAGGGCAGCCAGCAGGTGCCGTATCAGGCTTCCAAAGTGACTCTGGTGCTCACACCAGTCCCCAACAAGGCTTTGCCACTGGAGCAGATGCAGCATGTCCTGGATCCACATTTGGAGGAGCTGTTTGATGACCCCCGAAGAGCAGCCTGCAATGAAATGGCGGCAGAATTATCACAGAGACGGCTACATTTCTGGCTTCATGTTATTTGTTGTTAATATAGGAATGGGAGGGATTTCCCATGTATGACTGTAGTGGAGGGCCACTGCCCCACTCCTGAAGAACAGGGGTTAAAAGCAGCCCTGGAGAGGGCTGAGGTTGTGAAAGGCTAATTGGGGAAGCAGCCACAGCTGGGTCCATGCCCCAATCAGGCCACAGCTGGCCCTATAAAAGGACTGTGAGCCGGGAGTGGAAGGAGTCTCACTCCAGCCCTGGAGGGGGAAGGGCTAATTGCTTGGGAGTAAGGTACCTGAAGTGGGGCAATGCTGTGGAAGGGCAAAAGGAGCTGAGGAGTTCCAGCCTGGTAAACTCCCCAGGCTTCAGTCCTTGATGAAGGCCTATGAAAAGGTACTGGGGCTTCAGAGGGGCAGCCTGAGGATGGGCAAAGGCAGCAGGTCCTAACCCCATGAGTGGCCATTACGGACTGCAGTCTGCCCCAGTGAGTGGGGGCTAGATGATAACTGGTAGTAACTACTGAGGCAAGGTGGGTTTAGAGGGTTGGGGGTTCCCCTGGGAGGGGAGACCCAGAGTGTTGGGTATTGCTGGGGCAGAACCACAGGGCAAAGGGCACCGGGGTCTGGGAGGGACATGGGGGGCCAGCAGCAGGCGAGACACCGGCCAGCAGAGGGCACTCTGAGTGCTGAAAAGAGCTAATTCCCAGACAACCAGCGGGAGGTGCCATATCACTGAGTCTTTGCCTCGCTACAACGACCCAATGCAAAACTTATTACAAGAGTGGGCAGCAGGTATCTGCTAATGGCAGACTGCATGCCAGTAACATGGTATCAACCCTCTCCTCTCTGCCCCCACCACTGTGTGCAATTCAAAATGGAGACTGGAAAGCACAAACAGGGAAGCAGACATTTCAAATTACATTTTTATTAGAAACTTGCACATTCTTACAAAGGTGTGCCAGGGTGTAACTAACAGTTTTAGATTGCCTTAGCTTTTAGTATGCCCTGCCATAGGAAGTGGCCACGCCACATTGTAACGAGCCGCCTGTAAACAAAAAACTGTACTGGGTGAGGGAGGTTAAATGTTGTCCATGGATAACTAAATTAATGTCTTAAGTACAGCTGGAGGTGTGTAGCCCAGAAATGTACCAGGGGAGGAAAGGTGATGGCTATGTAAGTCTTTGTGAGTCTGTATTGCTGCATGTGTTTGCCTTTAGTCTGGGTAGATGCATTCAGAACAGGATTCATCAGAAGCCAAAGGGAGGCAATAATCCATGGGAATGTTAAAGCAGCATCCTGTTGATTTCCCCCATTAATTTTGCCCTAATCCTGGGTGCTGATAGTTGCATATTTTTCCTGCAGCAGGTAGTCAAATTTCAGGGGAAGGCATATTTTCCAGGCCCACCTCTAAGTCATCAGCCCACTGCACTTGTACATATGCTGCTCAGTCACCAGAAGTTTGAAAACGTCTGTGGCACACATGACTGGCTACCAGCTGGCAGCTTGGAGTAAAATGTAGCTTTGCAATTCAGGAATTTCAAGAATTATGTCCTCCAGCACATGGAAGGCCTGAAAGGATAGAGAAGTAGTTTAGGTAGTAATCCGTGCTGACCCTCACTACTCTCAAAACCCAAGGTGACCTGCAATTTTTAAACAAAAAGCAATTGTAAATTTTAACTTACCATTGTTTGGGCACTCTTTTCACTGCAATTATCTCAGTTGTGTCCATGGAGGTTCTGGGAATTCAGATGTTCCCCTCACAATATACTGAAGCTTAGTTTTACATAGTATCACTTTTTGACCTTGAGGTTCCACAACACACCTGTCTCTGCAAATGCACTGAACTTCTTTTGATGTACTGAGATGATAATGCACTGTTTGATGTATGCATTTAGGTCCTTCACCCTCTGCTTGGTCCTTCTACTTCAGCAGCATGGCCCCACTGCGGAAGGACTTCGGAATTCAGAACTGTCATGGATCGGTCCAAGCAGAAGCATCCTTAACCTATAGTGGATATTCCGTTTGTTAGCCACATGCGGATGAAATACCAAAGAGAGAGAGAAGGCTTCAAGGCAGGTAGAAAGTCACAGACAGTCTGCAGAGTGTGAGGACAGAATTGCAGAGCACAAAGAGAGACTTGCAGCACAGTTTCTGGAGCAGGAGCATTGGCTAAGGAAAGAAGATAGAGCTGTTTGAGAGGCTTGTGCTTATGACTGCAAGAGTACAGGCTCCTGCTGCACCAGCACCACATCCTGAGTTCCCTCCATGGCACCATGTGCTGCAGACCAGGAACATTTTGGACTACTGCATGGTTGGCTGACTCATTCAATTGGGACTTAACAGTAATTGGATACAGCAAAATGTACCCCCTGCTGGCTTCCACCCCCTCCAGTGGTGTGAAGTGCATACTAAACATGTAAGAAAGGAGAAGGGGGACCAAGGGACACACAACATCAGGGGATTTATTTGTTGGCACTGTTTGCACTATCCACTGTTTGGTTTATGCACTTTTATTAATGGTTTTGGTATTTGGTTTTCTCTAAATCAATCCATAATGTAAATCCGCTGTTCTTGCCCATGTGTATGTATGCATTAGCATGGCTGTGAGACCTGGGTCCAACGACTGCAAACTATAAACCCAGGTGTACAATACAGTGTAGATGCTAAAGCATGGGGTTGGAAGCACCAAGTCTAGAATCGCAGATCCCACACACGTGAGTTTACAATGCAATGTAGACGTACCCTAAATGTTGAACACTGAGCCTTTCGTATGTGACATTTAGTCTATTTCACAAATGTTTTAGCTGTCCTTACATTATTGTAAATAATAGCTTGAGGCTTTCAACCCAAAGTACTGTCTTGGTAATACACACATTGTAATACTTAGACACTTGGGCAGGAACTGAAATGCAGTCACAACCTTAATCTGGGATTATACCTTTACAGTTCAGCCAGATGGATAGAAGTTCTGTCTCAGGGAATTGGCATGTACCTTTTCCCCATGTAATTACATGAACAGTGGGTATACAGGCCAGTGGCTTCACCAAAATGTTATCCCCTTGATTATGGCTTTATGGATTCCCACTTTTATGTGAATGAGATTTGTGAAAAATTCAAAGATCTCTGTATGCTCCCAGGAATATTCATTTGTACAAATGGACCTTATCCAATTAAAATGAATGGCATGAGCTGTCAGCAAGCTATTTCTAGTACTGAATCCTCCTTGATGCAGCAAAATACAGCCGGGGCAATGGAATGACTGCCTGACTGGAATGCTAGCTGTTGTCCAACAAAATTAAAATCTCCACAGATTAAGTGCACATGGCCAAAGGGTCTGTAAGCAAATTGTGTCTTTTCCTAGGGGAGCTCCTTTTGTCTGCAGATAATTCAGCTGTCTGGCGTTTTAAACATGATTATTTTACATACATCAGACAGTGACTTGTACTACAGAAATATTGTAGTGATGTGGTAACACTGAATTCTGAATATTTTATTTAAATTAAAACCCGTACCCAACAAAAGCCAATGAAAATGAGTAACCCAACTTCTAAAAAAGCATTAATTGAATGTGATTGTGGTAAACCCATGTGTTACAGTATTAATACTGGATATTGAAAGCATACTTGGGTCCAAATATCCCTAATGATAATTAGTATTATTGCACACTGGACATTTAAGAAAAAGTTAATATTTACTGCTGGGGTAGTTATATTTACCACAGAAAATGCAGTAATGCAGTATTTCCTGTTCTAATTATAGTGAATATAACAAATGTACTAAAGTCAAAGACACTATTCATTTTTAATTTCACTCAATGTGATAACTAGGTAGAATATCATACTGCAGAGGATAATGCTTTTTGCTATATTTTGCAAATGAACACCGTTTTCACCATTAAGCCAGCGGTTCCCAAAGTGGAGTCCCAGGAATCCTGTGGGTCTGCCATGGGTTATGGAGGGGTCCGCCAGAGCTGGAACACGCTGAGGCAGTGTTCCAGTACGTTTGCTCCCTGGAGGACACCAAGTTCTCAAAATGGCATCCTCTGCCCAGGGTGACCTCACACGCACCATGCTTGAAAGGTTATGCTGGTGGGAACGTTTTCATGCTGGCAGAGGTGTACAAGTAATACTAGAAATGAAAGGGGTCGGGGAAGCTTAGTAAGATGCCAAAGGGGTCCCGGGGGTGGAGGGGGAGTTTAGGAATCACTGTATTAAGCTTTTGTGAATGAGAGTTATTGCTTATGTGTTTAATTGTTGTATCAGTCCAGGTTCTCATGGACAGGTGTCCACATCATAAAAGCGATCACTAGCAGCGGTACTCTTGTTGGCAGTCTCAGGCAAATGGGTCAAGGGCAATGTGGACATTCAGAGTAAATCTGCCTCTCACATGTAAATATAGCCCTCCAGTTTAGCGTTGAGATGCATTTAGGGGGCATGGGATAATCTGATGAAATTTACACTGTTACTACGTAGTTAAAGTATGAGGAACTGACTACCGCCTAGGCAAGACACACATCTGGTTGGATCCGTCTGGAAATTCCTATATTTTATGCTACAGGAACTTCATTCTTCACTTCTTTAGTCTAGCACCTTTCAACAGTACTTCATTCACTGAAAAAAAAATAGGCATAATGCACTTGTGTCAGGCATTATTCCTGCTAATTAAGCATCACCTTTTTGTATTGCCATTAGTACAATTTTAGCCCGGGCTTAACTGGGTGAGGTCATGTCTACACTAGAGAGCTTACAGTGCCACACAGTCACACAGCTGCATCGGTACAGCTAAGATCTCCCATGTAGCTGCTCTATGCTGATGGGACAAAGCTCTCCTACTGACATAATTAAACCACCCCCAACGAGCAGAGGTACCTGCATTGGCGGACAGTGTCTCCCACCGACATAGTACTGTCCACACTGACAGTTCTGTCTGTGTAACTTGTGCCACTCAGGGGTGTGTGGTTTTTTTCACACCACTGAGCGATATAAATTACACTGACAAAAATGCTAATGTAGACATAGCCTTAAAGTTCAATGAAGGTACAAAGTGTTCTATTTTAAAGACTATAGGTATTCCTAAAGTTTCTGCATCTCCAAGATAGGTCTTCATAACCAATGAAAATATAACATGATAATACTTATGACAGCAGATGAATGAATATACACAGGCATAACATCACAGATCAAGGAGAAACTAGTCCATTTCCCTCAATCCATTTTTCCCTTATTCAATTTAATCCTATTACGTCTAATTATTATTCCTTCCTAAACCATGCTTCCCTTCTCCTTTAATCTAGCACTCTTCAAATAAAACCCTTAGTCATCTTTTAGACAAGCTATAGATACGTAGGGGCTGAACATCCATTCTGATACACCAGGTTTATGCTGCTGTTACTCCACTGAAACCAATGGGGTTTTATCTGGTATAAAACTGGTGCAATGGAGTGGAGAATCTGATCTTTAATTTTTGTAACCATTTGTCATAGGTCAGTTCTACAAAAAGCTATACGTCCAACAAGGAATTCACAGAATAGTAAACAACAACACCATCCCCTTTGAATGGCAAATGGAGGATTTGCAGATTAAGGCCAGGAAAAGAACATTCAGATTGTGAAAGCGAGGGCAAGGCCTGGACTCAAATGAGATTGTTTTGATTGGAATCCCAGTTAGTTTGGCCATGGGAAAGAAGATTAGCCTCTAATTAAAAAATGTTCTAATTCCCACCAAATTCCACTCACCCCAGTTTATGAATCCTTGCTGTATGTTTCACTTTTATAGATATTACAAGCCAGATTCTGTTGTCAGTTACATGGGTATAAATAGGGAATAATTCCATTGCTATCAATACAGTCTCTCTCTCTCCCTCTCCCTCTCTAATTGAAATCAGATCCTACCCCAAAGACTGCGTTCTGAAAGGTGTCAGATACAAATCTGACATTATCAATGAGAGGCAATAAAATGTTTTTTTCTGATGTCAGCCAAGTCACACAGACAGTCAGGCAGAGTTGGCAGACATGCAGCCCTGGAAATTGTGGGGAACACAGCGGCAGCAAGCTTTACTTCTTTTTGGGACACATCTTCCATGATCAAACTACTTTAAAAACTGTAACAACAAAGAGCCAGGCTTCAGATACCTGCCTATGACACCATTTTTGTATAACAGCTTTTCTTTGATCTCAGCATCAATGGATTTAGCTTCAGATATCCTAGGTTGTAAGACTCCAAGATGTTTAATTATCACTGATATCTCCTTAACTAAATAGTTTAGATTACTGGTCCAAGTTTATTGGTTTATAATAAATGACTTTGCTTTAGTTCTTGAGGATTTAGAGGATTTCTATTTTACTTTCTTCCTACTATTACATTTCTCCTCGCCAGAATGTTTGTTTGTTTTTGTATAGTATTGCAATGGAATACACTGACTCAATAGTATAAGTGCTTTTACTAATGTCTTAACTTTTTTTAGATTCTAGTAAATTGTGCAAAGTACTATTTTAGATTGTCTGTTCATGTGCATTAGCTACGTTTCCCTTTGCATGACATTGGTAAAGGGCAGCTTCCTCGTCTCTATGAGCAGAGGCCAGGTTAACTAGCGATTGTTAAATCGCTAGAATAGTCTGCAGAGATTAGCAAATTTTGCCTTTATTTTATTGCATAAAAAACTCGCATGTTTTTTTTTCTTTTCTGTTCTTATTGCCCTGTTGGATGTATACAATTGTATCTGTTTAAACATATTGACCTTTTTTTTTTTAGTTTACCTTAAATAGCATAATATTGTGACAGTTGCCATCTTAACCAACACTGCAGATTGAACCAGGGACCTACAGAGCTAACAACATCAAGGGCTAGAGCTTGAGAGCCAAATGCTGCACACAGATTTGTAACTGACACACATCATCTTTGGAACAAACATACACAGTGCAGGCCATGATAATCTGACCACTGTTATTCCAGTTTTATATCAGTGTAACTCTTTACATCAGTTACACTGGCAGGAAACTGGAGTAGGTGAATCAGGCCCTTTGTTTGCTGGAGAATGAAACACCAAAAAAGGACTTTTTTTTTTTTAAAAAAAGGCAATGAGACAATAAAATTATACTGATTATCACTAGCTGAGGATCTGTCCCAGTATTGCTATTTGTCATCAATTTATGCTCAGGAAAATCAAATGTGACTCTGTGAAACAGAATCTGCATGGAGTGTTACTGTTATAGAAACAGCTCTGGAGCTGTAAATGCACACTCCTGAGTGTTTTGAATTTTAATTTCTGGTATGTGTTAAGTAGTGAAATATTTATAGACTGTGCTAGTAGGTATTTTTTTAATAGGCAGGATTTGATTTTATTGCATCCTTTGTAGTGAGTAATGGATACCTCAACAACAATGTATTCTGAGTAAAATAGAATATTCTTTCATAGTATCAGGTGAGTCTAAAATAAAATCTCATTCCAAATAAGCCTTTTTTCACTGCAAAAGTAATGTGAAGGAGTTTTTTCCATATATGTTGATTTAAGTATTAATGTGCCCATCTTACAAGCTCATCTCCCTTTTCATTCTCAGATTCTTCCATTTTTAAAAATGCACAAATCCTATTTCACTCTATTAAACAGCCTGTTGTAAGCAATTTTTGATCACAATAATACCCTTTGCTCAACTGCAGGAGGCACTGACAATGGTGATGTCTATTGGAGAGGTCAGAGCTGATTAACTGAAAAAGAGGCAGCTGTTGTTACAATTAACCTACTCCATATTTCAAGAGATTTTTTTTCTCATTAAGGAAAACAAGAAGTTGAGAGATGGACCTTCTTTAGCTGAATTGCTCCTTCCTTCTCACTCCAGGGAGAAAAAGTCAATCTAGTAAACAAAGAACAATCATTAGTGGACATCTGTGGCTAATAACCAGGGCACAGTAGAAACTAGTAGAAAATAATGCATTATAGCTTTCATTTGCCTGGACCACTGAAATGTATTTTATAATCTACAGAAAACTCTTCTTTTCACTGGTTGCAGCAGAAATTGCTAGTTTTCCACACTGCAAGTAAAAATGCTAAGAAGTAGTACGTGAGCTTTAGAGATGCTCTGCATAAATATCAGTTACCAGTATTTTAGAATCTAAAACATTTTTCTCTGCAGATGGTTTTAATTTGTTTAACATACAAGTTCAGATTATGAACTGCCTTTGTGTGAGTGCACAGAAAGGGAAGGTCCAATGAGTCTTTCTCCTTTGCACTCTCCTTGCATGAGCCAGTGAACAATTGCAGCCCCTGCCTCCTGAAAAATACAGTGACGTCTCTGCTCTTGTGTCTCCTGGGAGTGCTAAGCATCTATAAGGGACCCACCCTCCTCCCCTCTACTTCGGAGTTCTCATCATACACTCTGCGGTAGAGAAGGAACTGAGAAAGGTCTGCCCGCACAATGCTGGTTAGTCTCGTGGCAGACTGTGGGAGAGGAGTAAGCACATGTGCAGGCCAAATGGACACTGCTACAAATATTATCCAATCAGCAGCTCAGGGATGCAGACATACCTACAATGGAGCACCCATAGGGACACATCTCAAAGAACTATCATTACTGCACCAGGCGAGTAACTTCTTCCTCAGAACTACGGCTGTAAAGGTAAACAGTAATGCCACACTAGGTCCTAAATTATTCTTGGAGTTGTGCTCCTTTTCCTATGTGGTGGAAGAGACATACAAAACCATTATTTCTCTTCCTATAGAAGTTTATTAGTATTTACTAATTATGTATGTAGGTAGTGCCATTTTAACGCCTTATGTGGTGGTGAACTTGAAACACTTGATACAGGTGATCTGAAAATACCAAAAGTACACAGTTATCCTACATTCTGGTCCCTGATACACAGAAGTTAGTAGTTTAGTCCCAGCTCCTCAGAGGTATTTAGGCATCTAGAATCATAGAATATCAGAGTTGGAAGGGACCTTAGGAGGTCATCTAGTCCAACCCCCTGCTCAAAGCAGGACCAATCCCCAATTTTTGTCCCAGATCCCTAAATGGCCTCCTCAAGGATTGAACTCACAACCCTGGGTTTAGCAGGCCAGACTTAGGTGTTGCAATACTGAGTATCATGACACCTAACTTTCAGGCAACCAAAAAGAATCTCAGGAACAACACTGCTATTGACAAAGCCGAGATACACGTCTAGGCTCCCTATACGATGAATGGAGAGAAATAGGTGCCTAAGAATGTGATCCATAAAAGCCATGATGTTATGTCATTCCTTGCTTATGCTAGTCCACGGGAGATGCCAATGTTCTGAACCCTCCCCAACCTCCAGCTTTCTCAGAGATAGGTGCCTAAATTCAGGCTTTAGAAAGGTGCCTACCTCGGCTAGTGATTTCTTGGCTTTGATATTTACTTAGTTTCTTCAGTCATCTTGGTGGTGCCCATCTTATAACCTTTAGCCCACTGGTTAGAGTATCACCTGAGCTGTGGGAGACCCAGATGCAATTTCCTGCTCTCCGGAAGAGGGGAGGAGTTGAACAAGAGCTTCCTGTCTCTCAGGAGTGTGCGCTAACCACTGAATTATGGAACATTCCAATGAGAGGCTCCCTCAGGCTTTCCTGTTGAAGCTGTCCCACTTTGGATAAACAAAGAGAGTGATTGACATAGGGGACTAGACCCAGGGTTTTCTGCCCCAAGGTGGGTGCCCTAACTACTGGGATACATTGCCACTCTCACTTTCTGGCCCATGGTCTAAGTATTTATTCACAGTGGATCCCCCACATTTGAATATCCTATAGACCAGTAGTTAGAGCACTCTCCTGAGGCCAGGGAGACCTCTGTTCAAATCTTATCCCCCAGGGAGGGGGGAATTGAACCTGGACCTCAGATGTTCCAGGTAAGTGCTCTAACCACTGGACTAAAAATTAGAAGATGAGCACCACCCCCTTCTTCTCCTTACACCGAACTCATTCCCACAAGAAACTATGTAGGTGCCTAAGCAGGAAAGGCATTATGTTCCTGGATCATCCACAGAGCTAGGCGCCTCTCTGCTGCCTGGACTTAGGTGCCTATCTCTGAGAAAAGGGCAGGGCTTAGCACATTAGCTAGCTCAGATGGGGACTGTCTAGGGTGCTAGCTTTTGTGCATCACATTCTTAGGCTACGTCTCTAGCACGAGCGAGGGGTATAATTCCATTGCTCATGTACACATACTCCTGGTAGCTCCATGGGAGCTAGCGTGAGTATAAATAGTGCTGTTTTTGCAGTAGCATGGGCAGTGGCAGTGCTGGCATAGCTTAGATGAGCAAAGTATATACTCATTGGTATCCGACCGGTTTGTTCTCAGCATGGCTAAGCCATGCTGCCACTGCCCATGCTACCACGGATACACTACTAGTTATACTCATGCTAGCTCTCATTGAGCTACTGGGTGTATGTGTACACAAGCTGGGGAATCGCACCCCTAGCTCATAGTGTAGATGTAGCCTTAGACACCTATCTCTCCCCATTCAATGTATAGTGAGCCCAGGGATCCTATCTCAGGCTTTATGGATGTCAGTTTTGTTCCTGTAGTTTTCTAGGTGCCTAAAAGTTAGGTGCCATGACGCTCTACATTATAACATCTAAGTCCCTTTGTGGATTCCATCCCTAGAATGTAAACTCTTTAGGACAGGAAGCATCTGTTTTTTATGTGTGTGTACGATTCTTACCAATGAGGTTGGGGGTCTTTAGGTGCTACCATAATACAGTTATTAAATAATAAAAGAAGATATTATGGAGGGAATCCAGATTGGGACAAATCAATAATATTGGGAAGTACATGTATCATAAAATGGGTAACAATATTTCTAAGGACATGTGATTGTTATTGAAATACATAACTAATTAAGAAATCAATTTTGTTTTCAAGATGGTATTACAAACAAATGAGAATTACCTTTCAAAAGGTGCTCTTTTAATGGGAGAAGATTGCTAATTGCCACTTTGCAGTAAAAGTGTACCTTGTATGTCTAATTATCCCACAATACCTAATTTGTGCACGTTTACTCCTACATATGATAGAACCACACAAGAATTGCAGTTTTTGTACAACATTTCCTGTGTAGCCTCATACCACTGTCATTTTCATTAAAAAGAGAATTATTACAGTATATCACCAAATTTCACAAGAAATCATAGGACAAATCATATGGAAAGTGTGCAGTTAGTGTGTGTGTTTACTATGTTTTTCAACATTTATGAAAGATGTCAAGGATAAATTATTTAAAAATATTTTACTTCTAGTGATTTATACACATTCCATAAACAGGAGAACCTATAGGTGCTAGGTCTGTATGTTACTATAGATACAGGCTCTGATCTTGCAACTGATAGTCAATGGGGCTCCATCTAGGCACTATCAGTTGCAGTACCGGGACTGAAGTTTGCAATTTTTCACCATGCTTCGATTTAACTACCTCTGACAGTACAATACATGGTCTTTGTTAATGTGTTTCTCTGCTTTGTATTAAAATTTGCATATAGTGTGTGATTGTTCAAATAGTGTTTCCCACACTGTGTACCATATAATGAATGGATTGTTGCATGTGGGATCTCATAGATAAGGATTCAATTATCTCAGATTATCTCATAGACTTGAATCACAAATGTAAACAAAAATGCTGTGTCATTCACAGAAATACCATGACTCTGATTCCCTATTTCATTTAGACCATTTCAGTACTGTGTGTGGGCAGATGGGTGCTGTAAAATAGGAGAGAGAAGAGAGAGGATTGAAGTTGCTTTTGCCTCAGTAATGACATCATCACACATTAGGCCTGATTCTGATCTCACACTGGTTTCACTGTGATGTAATTCCATTGAGTCCAATGGAGTCACTCCTGATTAACACTGGAGCAAATAAGATAAGAATCAGGCCCAACAGAGCGCCGAGTTCAATGGGGTGGGGACCCCAGTGTTATTTCAATTCAATGTTATTTTTGTCATTGTGACTTATTTCATGCTGGCCCTTTCTCAGTACAGTATAGAATGGTACATTTGGGACCTGAGGCATATAAAAGAGCAGAATTTCAGTCCTTGTCCCTTAAATATGTTGGTGAAGGATTTCCCACATGGGAGTTCTTTCATGAATCAGTAGAGTTAGTTTATTTTGCACACACCCTCCCATTTCATTTAATAGTAAGTCTCCTGCTGTTCCAAAAGAGGTTATGCTTTACTAGTTCACTATATTACATCTATTTTATGTCCGGGTTTATCCCTCTCATTTTTATTTGCCTAATTATTATAAACAATCACGGAGAGCATCACACTTTACTGAATTCTAACATAGAAATATGTTCGATCACATATGTGTAGAAAAGAAATACAGAAATAAGTGACTTCTATGAACACAAGACATGGCTGTCATCGTGTTCCATACAAAGGCAGCTCAAGCCTGGTATGTGATCTTAAACGCTTCTGATCTGGCAAATAAAGATTACAGCTTTCTGTATTCATATTTTAGTTTTTAGTGACTCCAGTCTAACCTCAGGGAGAGACTGGAATATTGGCTTGTCTGCACTTCAGAGCTGACATTGGAATATATAATCAGGAAAGCTTGCCATCTGATTACATCTCCACTGACACAGCGCCTGCCTTTGTGAA
Source organism: Macrochelys suwanniensis (assembly GCA_033296515.1). Taxonomy (NCBI): domain Eukaryota; kingdom Metazoa; phylum Chordata; order Testudines; family Chelydridae; genus Macrochelys; species Macrochelys suwanniensis. The sequence continues at coordinate 81,917,016 of CM065777.1, forward strand.
ATTTGAAGCTCCTCTTCCCTATTTCTCTACCATTATAGAAGGCATGCCAAGGCATCCTGCCCTGCTTTTTAATGATGGATGACCCCACTGTTTCAGCTTAGTGGTGTCTCTTGGGGACATGACAGAGATGGGCTGGCAGCAGCACACACTGCCTCTAAGCACAGGCTGTACTTCTAACCAGCTGGTCATCAGGGACCCACAGATCAGTATCGCCATCAGAGGCAGCTGCCTTTCATTTCCTCCAGTCCCTGAGGTTTTAATATTATGTACAATGAAAGCGCCTTTTAGTACCTCATTGACCACATTCACTAATGCTGGCTCTCTAAGCCATTTGAACGTGGGGGAAAAAACACCATGTTTTCACTGAGGTTATCATCACAGTACTGCTTTGAAAAGAAAGTTAAACAAATCTTTGGGAAAACTGCAAGATCCTGACTCCAGTGAAATTCTGTGCTGTTACAAGATTGAAGGAAAGTAGCAGTACTCAGGGGCCATTTCCTACAGTTTTAGTGTATGTATATGTAACTCTGGCACTCTTGTGGCCAAGATGGAGTCTGCTCTGCAGGCAGCTCTGGCCAAGAAAAGGCACACGCAGGAATGCAGCAAGGAAGTTCCTTTCCACCCCAGGGACACCTGTTCCACACGCTCTGGAGTCAGGGACGGCTCTAGCTTTTTGGCCTCCCCAAGCAAAAAAAAATGGCCACTGACGAATTTAAAAAAATAAATAAAAAAATAAAGAATAACGGATGCCCCAAGAATCCCCAGACTGCTGCCCCTTACAAGGTGCCGCCCCAGGCACGTGCTTTCTCGTCTGGTGCCTGGAGCTGGCCCTGTCTGGAGTCAACACACACACACACACACACTGGAATCGTACAATGAATATGGGCAAGGGAAATATTTATTTACAGAGGTATGAATAGCAAAAAATTTGGGCCAGTTCTCAGCTGCTTCACTATGTGAGGACCTGCTCTCTGTAGGTCCTCTTGTCTGGAGCTACAGCCACATACCTGTCACTCTCTCCCTCTTTCCACTCCCCTGGAGCAACCAGCACTTCCTCTGTAACCATCAGCCCTTTCGCTGCCTCAGGACAAGATTTTATGTCAAGATGAAACATCCAGGAATACGTCTAACCAAAATTGGCAACACTAGGCCATGCTCTCTAAACCCCTAGGGGGTTATATATATATTCTGTCCTGAAGGTCCAAATTAAAGGTTTACACCCAATGTACATAAGATGCACATGCATAGTGTTAATCTTATTTATCACTGGATATTGTCCAAGTATGTGCTAGGCACCTCACAAAACAGGCAAGAAGTCATGACCTCTTCGTTGAAGTGCCTTCAAGATAACGCCAGGCAAGATTCAATAAAGGTAGGGTGGGATTACAGTGGGTAGTAACAAAACAGTACAGTGTAAGGAAGATGGGGAAAACATGTGGGAAACTTTTAAAATAATGTAATCAAATAATTAAAATAGTTGGTTAATTAGTTTAAGGCATCATGGAATAAGTGGGTCTTTAGACAGATTTGAAAAAGAAGAGGTTTGAAGCTTTGCAAACAAGCTCAAGTACAGAGTTCCCTGGATAGGGGGCAGTGTAACCTCATCAATGTAAACAAAAAAGGGGCTATCTGATTAAGTCACTAGAAATGGACTCGGGAGCTCTGGGGTCAATTCTCTGCTCTGCTACAAGCTTCTTGTGTGAGTTTGAGTAAGTAGTTTAATCTCTTTATCCCAATTCCCCATCTGTAGAATGAGCATAATAATTATTCCATTGTTTTTTAGATTGTAATCCCTTCAGAACAGGGACTGTCTTGTGTATATATTTGTATATATAGCACCTAGCAAAACAGGCCCAGATCTCAGTTGCAATCCCTCTCATAATATAAATAATAATATACAGATTACATTATAGAAATTAGATATTTATTATCTTACATTATAGAAATTAGATATTTATTATCTGTTGAAATTGCCAAATGATCCACTGGGATGACACAGTTATGCATGCTGTATATTAATTTTTATTGTTGCCATGCTAGATAGTCCAGCACCTTTTTAGTGTCCAAAACCAGTGACAGGCTTGTGATAAGCAGGGCTCCTCTGCAGTGCCCCCTGGAGGGCCAGAGGTGGCACTGCAGCCACTCCCCACCTTACTCCGCAATGATTGCAATGTCAGTCTCTAAACAATCAAGTAACAAAGGAGGAACTCAGGATTCAGCTGTGTGAATGTTTCAACACAGACAGGGAAAACCCCTTCAAACGGTTGCGGTGCTGAAGGCAAAGTCCTGGCCTGGGCCTGCGTTCTGAGTTAGCCCTGGGGCACTCTTGCTGGTCCACTATCACCAAGCTATAGCCCTGCGAAAAACCAGGCAAGCCTTCTTAACTAGCCTGCTGGTTCTTAATTGGTCAGTATTTCCTTTTGGCCTTTCTAGGCTTCTGGAGGACTATCTTGTTGATCACCCGGTCTGAGTGGATTCTTCTTGAGTGGTGAGTGTCAAGGTGCTCATGTCTCCAGTGGGGGGCAGAGAAGGTCTGATAGACCTTGGCATCAGCTATATTGGTTGATAAAGGTTTAAGATAGGAGAGACCCCAGTGGAGCGCAATACTGAAGTGACAAAGTTTAGGACAAAGAGATTTTGACAATGAGACATCTATTGTTATTCTACACTCCCTGCAGAACATGACACACTCCTTTATTCTTCTGCCATTGTCAGGTTTTCAATTACAAACCATAAGAATCATCGGGAAAAAATGAAGTAGAAACCAAGGGCTAAACTGTCCCATGTGTGTGACCTCCACTACTCTGGACTTGCAGGATCTTGGTTTAATTGTTCCTTCAGGGTTGGGTTTGCCACCACTGCCTTCCCCAAAACTAGCAGGCAGTCTGTCTGGGTGATCAACTGCAGCCCAACTTCAGCTCTTGGCCATCAAGGCAGTACATCTCCCATGCTGTCCGCAACTGCCACTACCCCTTCAAGTCCTTGTTTGGGGATGGGTGGGCTTCAGTGGGTGGTGCATGAAGAAGAGTAAGATAAAGCTCAATTCAGAAAGGGTCATTGTTATTGCATTTGATATCCCAGTGGTGAAGGAACCATGCCATCGGCGCCTACTATCTCCCTCAGTCAAAGGCACACAATGGTTCACCGGAAGATGGCGGGGAAAGTTGAGCATGGGGCTTTCTCACAGCTCAATATGTTCCAGGAAAGTGACAAACATGGGGAAGTTTGAATAATCTCCTCCCATGATGAAGAGAATGTCACAGAGCACAAAGCAAAAGGAGAAATCCTATACTATTCCTGACCCCTAAGAAAAGGAAAATGGAGTTGCTGCCTAATGATATCTGCTGTAGAAGTGGAGACAGACCTTCTGTCACCCCTGAAATACACTATCCTTACTCCAGAGGGAAGACAAGTACTGGCAGAGCAACCTGTTGCTGAGAAAGGGATTTTTTCCCACTTATTTGGGGACAAAGGATAATTGGAGCCTGTCAGAACTGAAGGGCTCCATAGTCTCAGAGAAGTTTCCAAATCTTGTGAATCCCTATATAGTCTTAGTATAGTAATTTACAATTCCCAAGAATGAGTGACAACTCTTCCATTGCTGGGCATGAGCCCTAATCGCCTAAATCTCAGTCTAAACCTTTTGATGATTTGGTTCTTTACTTTTGCTTGTGCATTGACATTAAAGCAGGCCTGTCTGAAAACTAGTACAGGAATCATTTTCAGGTTAGTCAGACCTATTAGCAAATTAACAAAATGAGGCAAAATGAGACTGTTACACTGGTGTAAATCCGTAGCAATTCCAATTAAGCTAACTGAGTTACTCCCAGTTTACATTCATATAAATAAAGCCAGAATTTGTCTTGTAGCTCAACTATTCTGCTCTGTGACACTGGAAATTAGTCTGAACATACAGTGGTAAAAGAATTGTAGATATAAAAGAGAAAATTATGTGCTATTTGGAACATGTATCTAAATCCAATTTGCATTATGGCTTGAAAGTAATAAAACATCAATCTTTCTACTTTTCTAAACCACAACACATTTATCTCCACTGGTTAAGTGCAGTAAGATTGCTCCATATAATGTATTTTTGTCCTTAGCCTTAGATGACCTCATGTTTAATCAAAATGGAGACACACATGAGTCTTCTTATTCTCTTCCACCTGGCCCACATATCTTATTTTACCTGTTTTTCTTCATTATTTTAAATGAATTTACAGTACTAGGGCTTATCTGTGGGTAGGATGACTGTGGACTCACTTGATCTCAGTAGCAGATGGGTTACAAGTTTAATTAATTTGTGTGAGATGGTTGAGGAGCAGATTTAGTGCCGCTTTGCCAGAAATGAACATTTTGGAAAAGAAATTATGAAGACTGAGATGAGTTATGTTCATAAGAGTAATTGCACTTCACTACACTTAAGTATTCACTCTTGGTAGCTACTTATTGTAGTATTTAAATGTGTGATTGCAGAACAATAGAGCAAATGCATGACCAAAGATGAAAACAAGAGTGTGAGACGATATGACAGAGATGGCAATGCATACTTGCCCTGAGTAAAAGTTGTGAGTAGTAGATGTAAATTGATAATCAGCTCCGGAAAGGTGCCCATCCACACAGCCTTAATGTTTCATTTTATCATGTGCTAATCAAAAATGATATCTTCTATTTCAAGCGGAGATCTAGGCAATCTTACTTTTTTGTTACATTCAGACAAATGACAACTTTGGCTTGGTGTTATTGGGATTGCTATACTCGCTCCAGAACGTTGATTCATATTGCAAATATATTTTGGAAATCACTGTATTTATATCAGGAGATCATCTGATCTGCCAGGCACTCAATCTCATATGGCAGCTTCCAAATCCTCTCTTCTTTCCAATAATATCTATTTTGAAAAAAACAAAAAATTCCTTGTTTATCCTTTTGTCCTAGCCATTTGCTACTCAATTCTTGCTGCTGCAGTACACATTTACCTTTCTTATGATCTTTTGTTTGAAAAACAAGCCTTATGACTCCTTTTTCCAGTTATACTGTATAGGCATCCACTTTCTCACCAGTAACACATTGTACTAACCCATAAGTAAGACCAGGTCTTAGACCTTTTCTTCACTACAGAATAGAACCATTGCTGACTATGGTGATAACAATGGTTACAGCTGAAGCGGTGCTGAACAACGTACATCTGTAAAGTGTAGATGTCATTTTCCTTTTATATGAATTGTTTATTTACACTTAAACATCACGTAGTATAAGGCATGTAACTGAATATGTGGGCATATATAGAGTAATGCAATTCAAACTACAGTTTATATTGTGAATGGATCCCTAAACATAAACCAGAACTAACACAATCGATAAGTGCTATTATTAGCCATCCCTCTAGTTTTCAGGGAGTAGCGGTGTTTCTCTGTAAAAAATGTAACAAAAAATAATTCGGATTTAGTGAGCCTACTGACAGGTTTTCATAGATTAATAGGTTGTTCATCTTTCAGTGATATGTATTGTCAATGTATTTTAACAACAGTTTTCCCCCCAAAATTTATTAGATTAGGGTCTCTAATAGAGGTAAGAAGCTGGTTAAAACCAGTAGCATAGCCAGGGGGGGAGCAGGGGGAGCGGCCTCTCCCCCTGTGAGCAGAAGCAGCGCCTTAAAAAGGAAGCGGCGCCTTTTTTTAACAGAGCTAAAAAAAGGCGCCGCGTCTTTTTAAGCGCTGCTTCTTGCACTCACCCAGCGGCGCTCCGTGTCTTCGGTGGCATTTTGGCGGCAGGTACCACTGAAGACCCGGAGTGAGTGAGGACCCACTGCGGAACGCCGCCGGGTGAGTACAGGGGGAGCCTGGGAAGGTGCCTTTTTATAGTGCCGCTCCCCCTGTGCTTTGGACCTGCCTATGCTACTGGTTAAAACTCCTGGAGAACATTTGTGGTTTGTTTCATAAAAAATGTTATCACTCAACCTATGCCCTGTGTCTTTGTCTTTGCCTGTTGGCAACCTTTATTATAAATGAACCAACCACAAAAGGCATGATTGAAGTAGAATTGTAGAATTCTAGAATTGTAGAAAAGTAGAATTGAAGTGAAAATCTGAATTGGGTTCCTCACAGGAATGTTAAGAAAACACCAGATAGGTCAGTTCATTTTGACTACTCAACCCATGTCTTAACTGATAGATGCGTACAATTCCTTATAAGTGATCAATATATCATTCCAGGAGGTATTGTGCTGCTTCTGACAGATAGTTATAGGAGTGAGAGCCACAGACAGTACTATAGCTGAGTAGAGTCAAAATCTCCTCTAGTGACAGGACAACTCAGGGAGGGATTTTCAAATGTGCAAAGGGCAGTTGGTCACCAAATTTCTAGTGAAAGTCAAAGGCAATTGGATGCCTAATTCCTATTTATGGAATTGAAAATCTCCCCTAGATGGACTTCTGGAATATACCCCAATATAATCAAGTTATTTAGGGCAAATGGGCTGTGGGACCCTGGGAGTGGGGAGGAAGAGGAAGGACGTGATTTGTCTGTTGCAAGTTTGCTAAAATATTTTCCACTTCTATTACAAGTGAAGTTCATGGGCCGAATTCACACATGACCTAAGTTTTATCTTTTAGTTTCTCAGACACTTCTTTGGGGGAAAATACACACCTAAATATTACTTTAGTTTCCTTACATTTCCCTTAGTGAAATTTTTTTTTTAAAATGTCGAACAAAGTTAATTTTTTTCATTTTGTTTTGAATGTTTAGCAGAAACCACGTAGCACTTTCAACCTTCTCCAGTGCTGAAGGAAGGGTGGAGAGGAGCCAAAGCACCACCTCCAAGATTTTTCTCCTGCAGATGAACTGTCTCACTTGGGAAGAGTGGAAGCTGTAGCGTCTTTGGAAAGTTGTGAAATCCCCACAATCATGAAGCAAACCTAATGTCTTGATTGTCTAAAGACAAATTTAGGCTGAATGGCTGGCAAATATTCCTAACTCTGAGAGCTCCTGGCATGTGTAATAATTCTCCAAGGCAAGTGGTAAAAGCTCCATCTGCCAAGACATTTACAAACAGGGGGCAAGAAACACTAGAAAATATAGTGTTAGCCATTACAGTCCTGCACTTGCAGAGGTGAGTAGTCTAGATGTTCTAATTAAGCAATAAGACATGAGAGGGTGTGCAATATTGTCTCTTAATTACATGTCTTGGTGACTGTTCAGTGTGAGACTGAAGGTGCAGAGCTGTTATACGCTGAGGGGTGTCCTCACCAGACCTAACAACCCTCTTGTGCCCTCTGATTTTGATGATAAAATATTAATTTATAAAGGGACCCCCCCTTGAATATTAATAAATATAGACATAATTTCTTAAATTGGGTGTAAGGTCACATTAGGGGAAACAATCTAGGGTTGTTTATTCTTAATGATTTAATGCTACTGCTAATGGATTCACATTGTTAATCTAAACATTTCAAAATACAATCACTCTACATTTAAAGTTGAATGTGGAATTAACTTGAGAGGAGGGCTGAACTGATGGTTGCACCCTGTTCATTCCTGTCTCTGACAGCATCCCATTGCACTGGTGTAAGGAATTGGGAAAGCATTGTAAAGAAGATTGTTTCTTTTATAAACTAAAAAAATAATTTCTCCTCAAAACCCACTATTTTCTAAATTACTTTCAGGGGTTGTTTATATTTTTACTCTTTAGTTCTCTCCTCACCAGCGCCATGTTATGTCCGTTAGCTCTTCTAAACAGGCAGCAGCAGAAAGCACAGTGTTGTATTCAAGGAACTCTACAATATAAAAATAAAAAGTATTGCATAGTGATAGAAGTAGTAATCCCTAATATTGCTGCCATAGTGTTTTACATTTTCAAAGTGCTATGCAAACATTCATTATCAGTACTATAATTGGATCCAGTCCTAGTCCCACAGAAACCAAGAGCAAAACTTCCATTGACTTCCATGGACACAGGAAATGCTCATTATTTCTAGGCTTTCCTCTCAGAAAGACAAAATAGTGTCAATAAGAAAGGCAAAATAAAATAATTGTTTTTAACTAAAAGTTCTAGTTCATAGGAGTAAACAAAACAGTTACAATTGTATTAGGGTTGATGGCCATTCCTCTGTTTTCATTGGAATGTAAATGTGCCAATTAAATTATGTAGTTGGAAGTTTCCATTGAAATATAGCCAGCTCACACGTAAGGACTTATTTGCATAGAGTTGAGGAGCCTTTATGTTTCACACAAAATTCAAATTAAACCAGGAAAATTGAGATCCTAAAGATCTCTGCAGCTATTAAATGGCATGTCTCTGCTTTTTGCAGAACTTGTTGCTCAAGAAGATCCATAGTTTACAACCATCTTCTTTGACTCTATGAAGTCTGGACTTGATATATAATATACAAAGAAACAGGGCCAAAGAGGAACGCCTTCTTAGGTCTTGATCCAAAGTTAGTAGAGAGACTCCCATTAACTGCAGTCACTGTGCCAGGCAGCAGGTCGAATTATAAATTCTCTACATAATCAGTCCCATGTGTTGTCTTGTACATGCTTGTATAAACGTGTTCATAATACTTCTTATGTACTGATAGAATGTAAGATGGATGTGAAATCCATTTTGCTGGATGTGACATGTAACTAAAACAACACACAGGATTTTACACTGGAAGCTCTACAGAGCAGTGACTGTCTTCCAGTGTGTTAACAGTATTGAACTCTTGGTTGTAAAAATGAGCACAGATACATGTCATACACATCACAAATCTACCATGCTCTTTGCAAGTTTAACAGGCTCTTCTCAGGAGATGCCCAAGATTGGAATAACGGGGGAATCATAGGTGAAGATAAATCCTAGTATTGCTTCAGGACTTTGGCCAAAGACAAGGAACAAAGAATGAGAAAGGGGCCCTTCTTGCAGTCTTTTGTTTCAAGTTCTGCTGACATAAAAAAAATTTTCACGGTCAGACACGGGGGTTATGTTTACACTGCAGTAAAACACCTGTGGCAGGTCTGTGTCAGCTGACTTGGGCTCACAAGGTTGGGCTGCAAGGCCATAAAATCACAGTGTGGACTTTGGGGTTCAAGCTGGAGCCTGGGTTCTGAGATCCCATAAGGGTCCGAGCTCGAACATCTACACTGCAGTTTTATTGCCCTGCAGCTCAGGTCCTACAAGCCCGAGTCAGCTAATAAGGGCCTGCCGGGGGCGGTTTGTTTTTTTTTCAGTGTAGACATACCCTAAGAGCCATATACTTAGCTGGTGTAAATGGGTGTATCTTCACTGAAGTCAAGGCTATGCTTATTTATACCAGCTGAGGATCTGGCACCAAAGTCCCAAGCCTACAAACACTTATGCACATGGATAACTGCATGTGATTAGTCCTGTTGAAGTCAGTATAGCTCCTTGAGCACAAGAGTAGAGTTAAGCATGTGTGTGTGTGTTTGCACCTAATTCTCCCAGGTGTTTTCATTTTTCAGTATATTTAATGGCCTAGAGGCCGGTATGAAAAAAAGTCTGCACACCTCGAGGTCTATTGTTTTGGGTAAAAGCTACCACACGTGTCTACAAAGCAAATATAAATCTATTAGCCTCAATGGCTATGTTAGGAGTAACTCGTTTTGAAGGTAACAGAAAATTGAGATGGACAACAGCCAAAGATTTTAATAAATCAAAACTGAAACTGAAATTGCTTTCTGAAAAGACAAAGGGCTGGTCCACACTAACCCCACAGTTCGAACTAAGATACGCGACTTCAGCTACATGAATAGCGTAGCTGAAGTCGAAGTATCTTTGTTTGAACTGAAACACACTTACCTCGGGTCCACGCGGCGCAGGCAGGCTCCCCCGTCGACTCCGCGTACTCCTCTCGGCGAGCAGGAGTTCCAGTGTCGACGGGGAGCGGCTCTGGGATCGATTTATCGTGTCTAGACAAGACGTGATAAATCGATCCCAGAAGATCGATTGCTTACCGCCGAACCCAGAGGTAAGTATAGAATTACCCAAAGTGACAAAAGAGGCCAAGAGGAAGTGTTTGCCAGACTCAAATGTACACGTGGCCAATGTGGTATTTTTAGTTCAGACTGTAAATCTAGCACAGAATCCTATTTTCATTAGCAGTGATTTTACCAACCATCATGGATAATTCAAGATTTGTGTTACCCTGCTGAAGCTCAAACAGGTTGCCAATTAACACAACAAGCCCTGTTTCCTTTAAGGGAGAATTACCTGAAGATGACTGACAACTCTTATCTGTTCCAAGTTAGTCTTTATTATTAGCCTGTTTAACCTTCTGCTCGTTTTCATTATAACTTGTACACTTTCCCAGAACCTAAGCAAGCCTTGTACAATTTCTAATAAAACAGAAGCTCATGAACAATCATTCTGAAGGGGGGAAATTGCAAACTTGTTTGTTTCAGATTTTGAAGGTGGACAGCCAGAAAATATAAATCACAGCTCCTTTTCCTGGACAAATGCAATAAGCTCTGAAGCTTTTGTGAGGGGTATGTTAAAAGATTAAAACCAACTCTCTGAGAGAAGGAGAGAAACTGGTATTGTTATTTCTATTTTTAAACACTTGAGAGGTGCTAAGATACTGCACTGATGGTGGCCATATAAATACTTAGATAGAGGTGAAAAGGAAAGGTCCTGCAGTCTTTCATTTAAAGCAGTATATTCTGCACTGGCTTTGAGGACACCCATAAATAATTTAAAACAAGAAGACCATTGGCCATGCAAAATTTTTTTATTAAAAAAGCATTTCCCACCCCACCCCCCTCCCGGTAACTGTGTATAGAATATACATTATTATGGGCTAGATTGCATAAGAGCTGGTATGTATGTACCTGTCATGTCTCAGGTACAGACCAGACAACCAAATGTGACTCAGAGAATCACAGTTCCCGTCTGGTAGGGAGTAAATTAGTTCATCCTTTTTCATGAGAAACAATCTCTTCTCCCCTACCTGTGTACCCAGCTAGCTACTCTGTCTAGTGAATGGCAGAGGTGAAGAGCCAGGGCTCCTCTCACTCCCTGTCTCTCTCTTTCCCTCCTTGCCCCCAAGGGTTGAATAGCCCTTGTTCTCTCTCACCTGCCCCTGGGGCTGCAGTCTGAGCAGCCCTTACTTGTACGAGAAGGATGTAAAGGAGGTAGGAGAATTTACCCCCCATTACCCTGCACAGCTGAGTAAAGCTGTGCTATTGTAGTCCTCTGTGATTATTTATGTTGCATGAATAAATAGACTCATACCCTTTTATCTCCATCTAGGAAATTTTAGACTTGGGTTCCAATATTTAACTGTCCATGTAGAATTTGAATCTTCTGTTTACCTGTACTGAGGCTAATTCTGTTATGTCCAAAATCCAGCCTGAATTTGGAACTCCTAACATCACAAATGTGAGATTCCCATCCAAATTTGGAACTACAGTGCAGTTACTTACCAGAGAGGGAAAACAGAATCATACACACACACACACACACACACACACAAACACACTGATTGGAATCTGCTCTGAGCATTGGTTAGTAATAATAGTTTTATAGAGATCAAACCTGAAGAGCCATTTAAAAGACACGAGGGAAAAGATAATCTAACCTCACAAGAACATCATTTCTGGCTATTCTTCTCACATGTTCTATATAAAAATTCTCTACTCCTGCAATAGATGAGGGCAGCTCATATGGTTACAGAGCATAAACTTGAACTCTGATCAATGTTCAGATAAAAGAGAAACATGGAACTCAAACAATAATGCCCCCCCAAATTAAAGAAGTAATAAAAATCTGACCCCCCCTCAAAAGGGAAAGTGGTATATTAAAGCTTATCCGCTAATTTTTTACCTCCTGTACCCAACCATTATCCAAATATCCATCCAGCTTATGGAAACATATCTACTGTGACTGAATTTAGAGCCATATGCCCACCCTGTCTAGCTGCAAAGGGGATGGGAGAATGCAAGATGCTATCTCCCTTTCACCACACCATGGGGCTGTGGTTCTTGAACTCCACTAAGAGCAAGGAATGATTCTGGCTAGCACAGGTAGCAGCGTAGCCCTCCCCCCGCCCCCGCTCCCCCAAGAGCTATAGGGACATGTTGGCTGTGTTGAGGAGCAAACAACCTCTATGCTGCACTCCCTTGGGTGTGTAACAACATATATAACAACTACCTAAGGCTCAGTGCCTTCTGGAGTTCAAGATGAGGCAATGGGGCTCTGAGGAGTCCCTAAAATGGACAGGAACTTACAAGTCATAATTGAGTCTTCAGTTGTGGCTTGTTTGGTGGTGTAAGTTGCACATCAGACCGCATTCTGCTTTGTTTCCTTTATATTTCCACTGGTGTAACGTCACTGAAGTGTTTGGGCTTACTTTGGATTACACTGATGTACATGAAAGTAGAATTTAGCCCCTACGTCTTAGAAAAGCACCAGGAGAATGTAAATGTGTAAACGGTTACACATACAAAGTCAATTAGCACTTGTGAATTTTCATGTAATGGGAATAAAATAAATATTTTAACCTAGATTTGAAAGTTTTGGAATAAGTATAAGATAGTCTTTATTTTTTTGTAAAAATCAGCACACTGTTTCGTTACAATTTTTTTTAAAAAAAATTAATTAAAGGGGGCGTGGGAAGTTGCAATTCAATGGTTAAAGTGAAGAAATTTAGAGATATGGCTTCCACATCAGCCTCCTTGCAACATCTAATTGTTGTAAGTGGTGATATTACTTGTTAGCCTTATATGTGTGTATATAAAATTCACTGGCAGTGAGCAAGCATGCTTAGTATGCTATTTTCGCTAGTTTACAATTTTATTTCTCAATCATTTTTTTTAAAGTCAGCAAAGTGTACATATGCCAAGCTGGAATTTGTTAACCTAGTCCACATTTGAGTTATTCAAGCACTAAAAAGGGCCTGAAAAATATATTCAGATGTGAAACACCTTCAGCCCACAGTGTGATTTTTCAGGAAGGTTTGTAAGTACCTGCATATACACAGGGTTAAAGGGATAATACGTTGCTAATCAGAAGTTTAGTGACACAATGGAAACATTATATGAATAAAAGGAAACTTTCAATTGATTTAGCTTTTTCTTTTCCAATCTCCATGACCTATCGTGAGTAACTTCTGCCTCTGGAGCTGATCTAATGCTATAATACTCCCTTGCCTGTTTTAAAATAGTCTGCCAAAGACAGACTATGAACAACAATGTCGGAAACATCTTCAGTAAAATGTTATGGGCCCTGTGTGCCATTTACCCATCATTTTACTCTGTTTTTCCTTTCTGCTAAGGATACCAAAAAGATACCTACTGATGTATCTTATTTCTGTGCTTATAATAAGGCAGTTAAACAGAGAAAGATGAAAAAACCCTATTAATTTAGAAAGCCCATTAGAATGTAATTAGAATTTTCTCCATACTAGCCTAATTTTACATGTTTTTACAGCTCTGTGTTAGTGATCCTACTCCCACGTGGCTTTTGTTGCTACTCAATATTCTGAAAGCGCTTCTCTATTTTATCTTCTAAAGACCTACTAGCATTGAAAACTGCTCCATAACCGCCAGCCTCCAGTGAACCTGAGAACCTCTCCCAGAACAGGCTGGTGAGTCTGCCTCTCCACACTGCCAACAAAAGAATTAGATGCTTGCATGAAGAGCGTGAAAAGTAATACTGTAACTGTATAGCAATAATGTTAGAGAGCCAGCATAAGAATCCTGAGGGAAGTGGGAGAAATCCCAGGAACATTGGATCATTTAAAATGTACTGAACTAAGTACTAAAGCAGAGACTTTAAGGAACACTCCTACAAGCCTGCGCTGGCACAGGGATGAACTATGTGGCTTGACATAAAAAGTCTTTTAATCCCTGGTGTCTAAACCATTATATTGCACTGAGCTTGATAGTTTGTAGAATGCCCTGTCCTGTATGATATCAGAACTGGTCAACTGTGTGTGTCACTGTCATTCATAAATATTTTCTTTCAACTAAGGTGGGAAGAACCTGTGATTTTGTAACAAGAGTATCAGTTCCGAGAGGGTTATGGCTTTGTTACACTATGATTCTAGGAATGTGCAGTTTTTTCCGTTGTGGAAGATCTTAGAAAATGGTATATCTGTGGTGCAGTTCCAACAGTGTTATGTCATGAATGAGTGAACCCAAGCGACTTACCCCAGTTGAGACAAACACAAACAAGGGACTAAGGCTATGTCTACACTGCGCACCTTACAATGGTATGGCTGTGCTGCTGCAGCCACGCCATTGCAGGGTGCGCTGTGTGGCCACTCTGTCACCAGGAAAGAGATTCCAGCGACAAAATAAAACCACCTCCAACAAGGGGCAGTAGCTTCGTTGCCAGGAAGTGGCTCCCGCTGATATAGGGCTGTCCACAGCAGCGCTTTTCGTCGCTAAACCTTTTGTCAATGAGGGATGTCAAATCCCTGAGCAACAAAAATTTTAGCGACAAAAGTGCAAGTGTAGACAAAGCCTAAATTCTATTCACAGCTACACTGGTATAAATATGGAGTAATTCTAGCGAAGCCCAAACAGAGTAGCTGGTTTGCACGGTTACTGGGTTCTGGGGACATAGCCTCCTTAGATTCAGGCACAGTATATGAACATACAATGGCAAACCAGGTTAAAAAGGGGCTGTCATCTTCTGAAGGTCCTTAGTTTTCAACCAATCCTAAAACTTGATGGAAGAGAATCCTATCAGGAGTCTGGCCCACTTAGCAGCCAGCTCCATGCTCACTACCATTTAGCAACACTTCCTACTTCACCATAACACTTTCTACTTCCATCTCACTACTTGGAACTCAAGGAGAAGCACAGATTTCCCCCTCTTAAAAAGACAGCTTGCTACAAGCTACATTATTAAACAGCCTGCCTTCACTTAAAAAAAGGAGGTTTGGGTGAATATCTATGCTTAGTAGAGCTATGCAAAATTCATCAACAGTTTTCTTATACGGTGTTCCATAAACAGTTTCACTGTTCCAGATGGTTTAGTGCAGCATCTTAAATGTTGATTTTCTACAAATAAATGAAAAAGTTTTACAAAGATGAAAATGTATGAACGTTTGAACTGCACATGTGTAAAGGCCTGAATTTCAAATTTTAGTTTCAAAGTCCCCTTTCACTCAGGATAGTCCAGTTTACACTCAGAAATGGGATCATGTTCCCTGGAAAAATAATTGCTAACCAGAAACATCACAAAATGTTATACACAATTTTTTTCTTAATTGCCTTGTTTTTTAGCACATAAAACAAACGCTCCTATTATAATTATTTTTGTCTTCCCTTGTGACTATTTCCTCCTCCTCTAATGCTATGGAAAATGCAGTGCAAATCTTCCATGAAAGGTAATAATATAGGCCAGGGCCAGCTCTGGATTTTTTGCTGCCCCAGGCAAAAAAAAATAAATGGTGCTGCCCAGGCCGGGGCACCAGAGGAGAGTGTGGCATGCCTGCCATCCTGCTCCCCTGGCTGGGGCACTGGCGGAAAGCGCAGCATGCCTGCCGCACCGCTCCCCAGGCCGGGGCGCTGGCAGGGAGCGCAGCCCCTCTCCCCCGGCTGGGGCGTTGGCCGGGAAGAGTGGTTTTTTAAATTAAAAAACAAACAAACAAACCCCTGAGTGCCTCCCCGCCCGGAGGTGCCGCCCCAAGCATGTGCTTGGTAGGCTGGTGCCTAGAGCCGGCCCTGATAAAGGTATAATGGTAAAAATGCCCCACACTGTTTTATGCCCATGACATTAAAATGGAGGGTTCTCTTAATCCACCTGCAGGTAGAGGTGATCATTTGCTTGCTAGATCCTTCACCTCTCCTCAGATTGCAGACCTCATGGGTCAAATTAATCTCCAGAGTTACCCCACTGAAATCAATGGAGTTATACCAGAGATGCAGTTTATGCTATATGATGTTTATATTGGTTAGCACAGCCTCTCTTCCTTTACTTGAGGGTATATCTGGGATTCATTAACCTTTTGGACCAACTTTTATACAAAACATTCTGTTCATCTTAAAGGCAGATTTAATTTAATATTCTCTACAGCAAACAAGCAATACTTTAGGTTAGAGGAAATCTCAGGTCAGTTCAGAGCGAATCAGTTACAGGTGGTTAACTAACAAATGGCAAAGAAGAAAAAATAGAGCTAAGCCAAAATATCTGAAAATGCCTTTGAATGTTAAGAAAAGGGACAGATTAATGAAGCCAGTCAGGGTAATAAAGATTAATGCATTTGCCTGATTTACCGCTGTGTTACATCAGTTTTACACCACTGTGACTCCAATGACTTGGATGGAGTCACATTGGAAGACAGCAGGTGTGTCAGGGTAGAGAATCAGCTGCAATGTTTTCATTGGCGGAAGAACCATAATGATATTCTATAGTCTGCACAACAGTCAGTATGCCTGAGACCCTCAAATATATTTAGATGCTTAATTCCCACTGGAATGAGTGGGAGATAGGCACCAAAGTACCTTTGTGGATCTGGGCCTCACTGTTAAACAGAAGCTATTTTTCATCATGATTTTAAGTGACATTCAAAAATGTATTTGTTTTTTCTAAGAAAGGCCCTTATGAAATATGAACAGTTTTGAATGTTTCCTTCTCTGCATAAACCCAATACAAACAAAGCTCCTTGATTTTTGGTTTTGAATAGGCTGAGCTCTCTCAAAGAATGGAATAATTTAACAACAAAGAGTCTGGGATAATAGCTGAGCTCTCTGTAAGTTGTAATGCCACAAAATTGGTTTTATATAATTTTAATGTATTTGTTTGGTAGCTATATTGTATATATTTATAGATTTAAAAACAATGCTCAGCTGATGTCAAGGTTGAGTGCATATTAGGAGATGAAAGATAAAAACACTACAGTGATGTTGTAATTATCCCACAAGACAAGTACTACAAAACCAGGAAATTCAGAGTTAGGGTTCAATTTAAAAGAAATCTCTATATGTTAAGGTAAGGAAATGCACATTTTAAAACACACAAACAATTTTAACTCTGCCATACATTAATCACACATTTGTGATTAGTGTATAATAGCATTTGTAGTCCCAGATTCAATTAAATTGATTTTTAAAGACTCAGGGTAGCCTCACCCTCACCCTCCCAACCTCCATGGTATCATTACAAAATTGAGTACACCAAAGATCTTCATTATGTAGATCTAGTTCACCTAAGAAGTGCTTAGGCCTAGATTCACAAAGGTATTTCATTGCCTAAGCCCCAAACCTATGTCAGGGTTTGTCTAAATCCCAGTTTGGGGTTCCACTGTGATTCAAAAACTCCTTCTGAATCCTGTAGGCACCTAAACTCACTCAGCACCTAAGTGCCTAAGTTTCTGTCTCTGAGCACGCACACTGGAGCCTCACTCTAGGCAGCCGGACTCTTGTCTCCTGCCTAGGCCCCAGAGAGTTTTACAAAATGGGGGAAGGCAGGCATTTGGCAACCTAAAATCACACGAGACCAAATCCCGTAGGGTGCTCAAAGGCTGCCTACTGGATCAGGCACTTCAGGTGAGTTCACACAAAACAGCTACAACCTTCCTCATACATTTTACTTCAGTGGTTAGGAACTTACCTGGGTTGTGGGAGACCCCCAGCTCAAGTGGCTTCTCTACCTGAGGGGGAGAAGTGATTTGAATGGGGTTCTGCCATCTCCTGTGTAAGTGCGCTAACCACCGAGCTATGGGATATTACAATGTGGGGCTCCCTCAGTCTATGAAGAAGCGGAGAGACTTGACCTGGGGAATCTCCCACATCTCAGGTGAGTAGCCTGACCACTGAGTTAAGAGTTATGAGGGGGATCCTCCTCCAGCCCAGCATCTTGCAAAAATGTCATTGGTGCCCAACGCCAAAGAGGGTTTTCAGCTGAGAATCACTAGCAGAGATAGGCACCTCCCTGCAGCCCAAACTTAGGTGCCTATCTCTAAGAGAGGTGTGGGGCTTAGCACAAAACCCTCTGGTCAGTATCTCCTATTGGCTAGCTTATGTGGCTTCCCGCCTCACATGCTGGCTTTAGTGAATTACAGTCTAAATTGCCCATCTCTCCTCTTCTTCCCCCCTGCTTCACTGTATAGGGAGTCTATGCATCTAACTCAGAGTTTGTGAACCACACTGTATTCCTGTGATTTTCTAGGCACCTAAAAGTTAGACACTGTGATGCTCAGCCTCACAACAGCCAAGTACCCCGGCCTTAGAAACTAGAAGAAACTCTAAGATAAAGACAACTGCACCTATATCACCCCCCAACCCCGCCGCATGGTTCAGCAATGGCACCCACTTTAGGGTCCCAGCTTCTCAGCTGTCTCCACTCTTGAATGGAGATGTGTCTCTCTACCTCCTGAGCAGGGTTTTTCTAGGCTTCACAGTACCCTGCCCACACTGTGAGTTCCCCAGCAAGTCAGACTTCCTAAGCCAGCCTCTTGTATTAATTTAGATGGACTATATGGGCTAAAGGTGATATCACTGTCCAACAGTATTAAACAAGGTTTGGGGTTTGGTTCGAGGCCTCAGCCTGCTTAGTACTGTGAAAAACACACCATGAAAACTCCTTTTAACTTTTTATTAAAGATACAGAAAAGAAGAAAAAAGAGTTAAAGCATTTGAGTTAACACAAAACAGTGACATATTAAAGTATTAAATAAGGCTTTTATTTTAACAATGTTTCTTGTTCCCTTCCCTTTTAGCTGGAGAGAGTTTTAGAAGGAAACCCCACCCCTTGTTTGACGGTCTTCTAGATGGTATTAAACCTGGTAATAACTGTCCTTTTTAGAGAAAAGGGAAGAAATTAGTTGAGATGGGCTGGAGCTGTGGTTGCTGCTAAAGAATTCTGCTAAAGATTGATCATATTTAATCTCAGGTGGTGTTTGGGATTCAGCTGGAGCTGGTAGGGGTGACAGTGTCCTCTGGATCCCTTATCTGGTCCAGTCTGGTCAGGACATCTTTCAGGATTTGGAGGAAGAAGCTCCAGTGTCCCAGGAGACAATGGGGGTGGCAGCCATAATGGTGATGGTCGCTCCATTCGCCTCAGTCTGTTCTTCTAGGGATTTCCCCCCAATGTCTTTTTCTTTAAGGACTTAAAAAGGGAGTGATTGGTGGCATAGCCCATCCCGTCATTGTCTACAAGTTAGGCCCTGTCTCAATACACCAGTTTTGGGTCACAGATTTTTGGACCTTCATTTTCTTGCTTACCACGCCTGATCTTAACACTGTCCTTGATTTAAATTAGTAGGCCTTTATGTTTAGACTAATTCAGTTTTTCTGTCTTCCTTTCATACTTTCCCCCTGTGACATTATTGACAATAACTGGGACCATATAGATTATTGTTACAACCAAGGTCCAGGTCAATATACAAATCAGATCTTACCCACAAATCACGCTGTTGCCAATCCTTTAGAATCTAAAATCTAAAGGTTTATTCATAAAAGGAAAAAGGTATAGGTGAGAGCTACAATTGGTTAAAAGGAATCAATTACATACAGTAATGGCAAAGTTCTTGGTTCAGGCTTGCAGAGATGGAATAAACTGCAGGTTCAAATTCAAATTAAGTCTCTGGAGTACATCCACAGCTGGGATGGGTCCTTCAGTCCTTTGTTCAAAGCTTCCATTTGTAGAAAGGTTCTTCCAGAGGTAAGAAGCAGGAATGAAGACCAAATGGAGATGAGGCAGCTGCCTTTTATAGTTTCTTCCAGGTGTAAAGACACCTCTTTGTCCTTACTGTGGAAAATCACAGCAAAATGGAGTCTGGAGTCACATGAGCAAGTCCCTGCATATCTTGTTAAGTCACAGGCGTGTCTGCCATCTCTCAATGGGGCCATTGTATCGCTGATGGGCCTTAATGGGCCATCAAGCAGGCTTGGCAGAGCCGATAGCTTGTCCAGTGTCCCAGAAGCATGGCCCCAGTTTGAAATACAGACAGTATAAAGCCAATATTCATAACTTCAACTACAAAACTGATACATACATATGAATGGCATAATCATAACCAGCCAAGCATAACCCGGTCTTAGACACCTCATTTGACCCCCTTTAGATAAGATTTGGTGCCACTACAGGACCTTGGTTGTAACAATGATCTATATGGTCCCAGTTATTGTCAATAACGTCACACCCCCCTAAACATTTGTTATTACAGGGGAGTCATATCTTACGCATGGATTAGGTTCTAAAGTCAGCTCGTAAGACGAAAATCGCATATAGTCAAACTCTCATTGAGTGGAATGGTGGGTGGAATCGCCCGCACTACAGGTACAGTATTTAAATTATTTTTCTCTTTTGTTTTTGTTTTTGCCGAGCACGTGTAGTTGAATTCACGTAAGTTAAATGTGCATATGATGCAACTCCACTGTATAGGTTATTGTGACATCTTATGAACTTTCACATACTTTTTACAGTTGAGCCTACAATTACAGTACATTTGTAGGCCCTCTTATCACAACCGGCCTGCTTTGCTTTCTTCTCAGAGGCTATAAACAGTATAATTGCCACAAATATAAGTTACCACACAGCCCTGTCTAAGAAAGCACATTTATTCTTAAAGTGAACACATGACAAAAACAAAATAATAAAAGAACCTACATGCATGCTAATAAGCCCCAACAAGGGCTCTGCAGATGACCAGTCCTTCAAACTCCCAGCAAGAGGTTTTTATTTGGTTACCAGTTCATAATAGCTGTTAGCTCAGAACAAGCACCCCCCTTGAATGAAACCGAGGGTCACTCCTTTGTACAGTTTGGGACTTTAATCTTGGGACCCTGGGAAGAAGTAATCAGCAGACAATCATCCTCTTCCCAGGACATAGCTTCATAAGTCTGGGTTTCTGCAAAAGGCATGGGGAAAGGAGGAATTTGCATTCACTTCCCCCTAAATATTTCCCAGGAAATCCACTTCACATGTATTGTCCCTGAAATTCATTCTTGCCTGCCACATTGTTCAATATAGTCCTTGATCATCCAGGCCCACAATAATACATAACCTTTGCATTGCACCATGGACTCTGAATATACTTAAACTTAATTCAATAAGCTATCCCAAAGATATTGCAGGAAATTGCTGTATCTGTCACAGTACTGACCATCCAAATGACTGGGGAGCTATTATCCTGCTTTCCCCACTACATCCAGCTAGTTTTGTAGACACATATGTGAAGTGTGGTACAGGGAGGCATGGCCTCACCTCTTCCAGTCCTCTTAGGGCATTTGTGCCTTTAGGTGTGCTAGGGGAAGCTGAACTTGTGTTCCTCTGATTGCAGGAACCACTATTGTGTGGCATTGCAAGGCAAAGACACCCCTTGAAATATCCTTTCCCCATGCACCCATGTAATAACCAGTCACAAACAGACCCGTAGAGTGCATTTCATTAAATGACTGTGAATACCTGCAAATGCTAGGTACTTTAGGATGGGTTTGCACCTTCACAGTCATGTGAGAAAGAACCCAATACAATGAAAACTGGTAAAAATCAAACAACAGCACCTGCCAAAAATAACACACTGTGAATAATGTTCAATCACTACGGTAGTTTTCATGTTACATATATGCCTGGGGATAATTGATGTGTTTAATAACCAAAGCAGTATGTACAAGATTTTATCCCATTTATGATACCTATAAAACCTCAGTAAATATCTTTTTCAGGTGATCATTTGATATGTAATTAACAATCTATATAAAATATATTTTAATATAGAAAGACAAATCAATTTGCAAGGTACTTTTTAAACTAAATATTAATTGACTATTAAACATTCATTCATTACTAAAGAGTTGCCAACTACTTGATTGATAAACTTCAATAACTATATTTTAATGATCAACTAGAATTTAAACAACAAGCATATCCTGTTTGATTAAACCCAAACCAAATCTGTGCTTGAGACACTGAATTTCAATTCATCCCTGTTTATACTCCAAAGGATTCTAGCAAGGATTTCTCAAGATAAATTCTGCCTCTCTCTTTCTCTCTCTGCACTGATGGGGATTCAAACACAGCCATTGATTTCAGAATGCATCAACTGCTTCTAGCAAGATCCAAAATACTAGAATAATAAGGGTTTTGTTTTCCTTTTCTCAGCTGTTACACTAGAGGTCCATATAATAAACTATGGGGAGTTTTGTAATGAGAAAAACATTCCCAGTAATCAACTAGCGATTTCATGTAAGAATTAGTATTCATATGGAATCTAGACACAGAGACTTGAGCTGTTCCTGGATGCTAAATAAGAAATACATTTTTCATTTGGTTTTAGCTGCATTGACGGAGAGAGGTAATGCAGTAAGTGTATTCTACTATACCAGCTGTGACCTCAGCGGAGAGGGAGAAAATGGGTTTTTACTGTCAGTTTCTTGTCCTGTTACAGATTTGAGTTTTACTCCAGAATTACTTCCAGCCTAATTGCATTTGACCCAGCGCTCTTGCTGTGCTAGTGTCAGTCAACGTAACTGGAGACCCATTTACAGTTAGTATTTACAGAGTAAATATAATTGCTTGCTAAGCCCTAAAAGCTTCAGCCTTATGTGCTTCCTTGTTTTGATTAAAATATAGGTTTCTTTCAACTTGCCAACAGAGGCAACACAGACCTGGGTATTTACGTGCCCTCTGTGTAAGCCACCTGCAGTGAGAAATACTGCTAGGAAAGTAAACGAGTTCTGCTTTATTCAACACAATTTTAAATGAAAAACAGCAATTTCTGGTTAGGTATAAACACCAGCACTTACATTTAACAGAAGAACACTAATATATGACCAATACCATCATGATTACACTCTGAAATTGCAATGTTGTTTATATGTTTGCAAAGCTTAGAGAATGATGCCCTTTTAATTCACTCTACCTTTGATGGAGATAAGTAGAACGCTCCAAATATGAAGCAGAGTATTAGTGTCGTTGTAAGCCAATGATCTATAGATCCAGTCGCTTGCAGTTGCACATTGAGATTTGCCTAAGTTCTGCTTTGATTGGCGAAAGAACCCAAACTGTCTAAGTGAAACCTGGACAAAGCAGTTGAGCTTTACTGGTTTGGGGTGAACACTAAGCAAATTCGCTGAGTTCTACCTGAAACCATATATAGGCCCAAGTTACCAGAAAGTTCAGTTTTGTAGTGAAGTAGATTTGGGGAAGAGTTTATTATTCAAATGTCAGCTGCTTAAAAACCCAATATAAACTGAATGTGTGATTTCGAAATGCCTATCCTGATGTCTTCAGCAAATTCCATCACTACTAATTATAGGCCCAATCCTACAAAATGCTGAGCACCCTCCAAGGGATGTTTAACAGCCTCAGCTTTCATTGAAATTGCAACAGGAGCTGAAAGTGTTCAGCACCTTGCAGGATTAGGCCCTGCATTCTGCCTATCCACTACCCTCCCAAAAAGATGAAGAATGTTTGTGTGGTTAAAGCCAGGAGTGTGAGCAAGTTGACCTGGGTTCTCTGTTATCAGGTTTTTCTTTTAGGATGGGCCAAACCAAAGGTGGCTTCAGTTTTGCAAAATGATTTATTTTTGCCAAGCAAAGCAAACAAACAGCAAAACATCAGTTCAGATTTGGGTCCCATTTTTTTTCAAATATCCCAGTTAGAGGATTCAGATAAAATGAAGTTGAGTCAAAAAGGGAGGTAGTTTTGGTTTTGTAAAACTTTGCCTTTCATGATTTTATTTTGTGAAGTCTGGCATGGTTCAGACCAGAGTCCTGTTTATCTGAACTTCCATCCTTGCATAAAGGCATAGTGAGGAATTTGGACAAATGAGGAGTATGGGCCTACTTCTAATACTGCCCACTTCTTTTTTAGACAAGGTAAACTCTGGCTGTGGAAAAGATACACACCCCTACTTATATGCTGAGACAGAAGAGTTTAATGATTAACAGAATTTCACCTGCAAAATAAAAACAGCCCACCACAAACCAAGGCTTATTCCCTTCTCTGGTTTTTCAGTATGTCATGTCTTTTCTTACTATTTGAGATGTAAGTTATTTGGGGCAATTATTTAGCTTCATTTTTGCATTGTCACTAATCCTTAGCAAATCAAAAACAATATTCATAAAAGCATGTTTAAAATTAAATCCCTATAGTATACACAGCATCTTACACTTCTGTGAACTGGATTTTTAAAGGCAAATTCTGCCCCCTTCTCCATGAGTTTGGATGGCCTTGCCTGCTGTGGAAGCTGTGTGGTTCTACTGTAAAGATGGCATGGGGTAGGGGCAGTTTTTGAGGAATCTGTGCAAGGGATCAACAATCTTGACATGTTGTGGAGTCCAGATGTGTAGGGGGATCCCACTGCATTGCAAGGTGGGGTGTGAATAGGGCCCTTGTTTTCTGGTTGTATTTTGTTTACAGTTTCCTGGAAATATATCAGTGTTTATTATACAAATTAAAAAATGGATGAAAATAGGTGAAAAAAATAACTTAATGGTTTCCTGGATAATATTGGGAGTAAATATCACTCTTCTGAAATGTAGTCAGATATCTTTATGTTTTCAACACATTTTAGCCTGAAAAGTAGTTCACTGCCTTTTATTTACTTTGAATGCCGATAAATATCTGCACTGTTACCTTGCATGTGCTGTGCCTGGGACTGACAACAGTAGGTGCACCAGTGCTCAAGTCATACCTGGATCCCCACGCCAGAAGTGGCTGCCCAGGTAGCCGAGCTGCCATAGCTTTTTCCAGAATGGACCCAGAAGCAGGAGAGATGGCAGCTTGCCTATCTGGGTGGCCAAGGTTTCTGAGCCGCCATGTCTCCTTTTGGAGCAGGGAGCCAACTCCAGGGAGTTCTGGCACTTCCGTGTTAAGCAGACGCAAGGTCACAGTTTTGTGGACTTACTGGCCATTGCACTCCATAGAGCAGGGCCATGGCTGCCCATGCTTCTGCAATAGAATCCATGGAGGGACTCAGTACAATTCTGCAGCACGGAGAGGGAAGATTGCTTTCCCTCAACCCTAGATTCTTGTGCTTAGTGCTCAAAAGAGAGGTGGATTTACTGCTTCGCTTATGAACACCATGCTCCCTCTGTATAGCAGGGTGGGAACAACACAATGCCAGCTGAACGTCAGTATTTTCTTCATCATCTTAGCCCATCTATGAATCATGAATGTTATGAAAGCCTGTAGTTTTACATTTTTCATGTGCATCACATCTGTATATCTCTGAGTTATCTATCTATATGAACAACAGCTGAAATGCCTCATTCTGTACTGCTGCCATTGGCCTCTTATGCACATTGCATTAGTCAACACAGAAGGAACCAATTATTTTTATAAGGAAAATGTCACCAAATCCTTTTTCAAATACTTAAGATATTTTTGGCTAATCACATTTTCCTAATCCTAATACAGCTGTTTCATACTGAGGCAAAACATGATAACATATGATGAATGTCCCACGATCTCCCCTTTGACTTTATTAGCTCCTTTGCACAGACAGCTGATGCCTAGCAAAAGTAGACTGTTGCAAATGTAAACCCAGTTTTTGGTCTGTAGCAAGGGCACTTTGCATCATAGTGCCAGAATAAGCAGCCCTAAAACTTGTATAGCCAGCCAGGGGAGGATCACCACAATGAATGGCATAGCAACTCACACATCACCCCTGTGACACTGGCAGACCAGGGGCCAGCTCATGCCAAAGCCACTGGGCCTCACTGAACACTGACAAATGCATAGCTGTAAACCACTCTGGCTCACTTGTGTTTTTAAATAGATAGTAGTGTTATAAGAATGTGTTTGGTGTTTAGACTTTATGAAATGCTTCTAGGATGCTATGTATATTAACCTTATTTATAATGTCTGTATCCCATGTCATGAGGGAATATTTAAGTGTTTGCTCTGTAACTATAAAAAATGTTTGCTATAGCTATGTCTACATTACAGCATATGCCGGCATAATTTATGTCACTTAGGGGTGTGAATAAACCACCCCCATGAGTGACATAGGTTACTCTGGCATAAGCACTCCCGCCAACATAGTTTCTGCCATTCACGGAGGTGGCTTTATTATGGCGACAGGAGAGCTCTGCAATGGTGCAGTAAGCCCAGGATTGAGGAAGCAAAAGGTAGCTTAAAGCTACCTTTGCAGATGCACTTTTTGAGTTGTGTTGTGCACTCCTAGGCCCAAAGTGAGGATCTGGACCACAATATGTATCTAAACACTAACATAGCCTTACTCTAAAACATACCTGGATGACTCCATCAATAATGTTTGTATAGTTGAAAATTAGAGATGGTCAAAACTCATAAGGCCTTATTCTTGTATACATAAAGGTCTTTTCACACCTCTCCTGCAGTGTCAAGGGGAACTCAGAGATAGAGTGATGTAAAGGGACTTATACCCAAAGGTTCTGTGGTTTTTTAAACCATAGCATGGGCTATGCTTTCAGTTCATTTATTGTTTCCTCCATGTAATTTAGACCCATGGGTTTTTTCCCTATGGTGATTCCATTTTAAAGATATTTTTATTGCTAAAGTGAAACCTTTGCTATTAGAAAGAGATAAATGAACATTGCTACCCTTTGCCCTCTCTCCCCCAAAAGCGAGGCATACACCACAGATTGCTTGAGTACAGTGTATATATTTAACTCCTGTAGCCATTTTTCATTTGAGTTTTTCTCTTCTCACTTTTGTTCTTTTTATTACATCCTGAGTCAAATTCTGTTCTCAGTTATACCCACTTTAAATGCAGAGTTACTACATTGTAATCAGTGGAGTTACACTAGCTGTACGCTAGTGTGATGACAGAACCTGGCCCTCACCCGACTTACTGGTCCATTTTCACTCTGTTTTGT
The DNA here is from genome assembly GCA_033296515.1 of Macrochelys suwanniensis. Lineage (NCBI taxonomy): Eukaryota > Metazoa > Chordata > Testudines > Chelydridae > Macrochelys > Macrochelys suwanniensis. The sequence goes on from CM065777.1 coordinate 81,943,769, forward strand.
CCCTCTCTCGCCATTTCTTACTCCTTTATTCTCAGTCTGCCCTAGGTGGGATTAATTCCTAATAACATCCAAGTTCAAGCAGGAACTAGCTTTGACTCCTTGGCAAGGTGAAAAAATATGCCAATTGCCCTATCTACTGGATTAACTATTCTCTGCACCTGAATATTTGTTCTTTTTCCCCGTGTTCTCCGATGAAGCACCTCTTGTTAAAAAAATGTATGTTAAGGGAAGTTCATTTATGCATACAGAGCACATACTCATGTATCATTTTGTTGATCGTGACTTTTGCCCAGATTTTTGAATGGGTAGCTGTTAAGGTATATCTGTGCATTGAAACAGATGTATTTATCATGTGAATACATGAAACACTGCCTTTCGCTTTCTGGGGCCTTCCCGCTGGGTAGCTCCAGAGCCTGGCAACCGAGAGACCCAATTTTTAATGTTTTCATTTAAACAGCAATTTCATCATTGTTCTAAATAATAGTTGCCTTTAATACAGGAAATAAAATACAGTACCACCTCTATTTTATAAACTATACTGAAAATCTCTTCATTTAAAAAAAAAGTATTCACTCCAGCCAGATTTTTCATTAAAAGGGCTACTGTTAATCAATGTGCTTAAAACAGTTTCTTTTTGTGCCTATGCCTTAACGGAGCTGTGAATTTTAATCAGCTTAAGGGACCCAGTAAACAGGATGTGTGCTTCAATTTGGAAAAGAAGTTTGTAGAGTGTTCAACAAAATAATCAAGTTGATAGCTTGGGACATAACATATATGTGATGGGGTATAGAACCTCACGCTGGGCAACCAGGGGTTAAGAAACTGCTCTGGGCTCAGCCAGCCCCGCCCTGCCACACCTGTAGGAAATGCACCAACTGGAGGAGGGGAGCAGCTCACTTGGTGGCAGATCAGGGAAGAGAGCAGACCTGCAACCAGCAGCTCCAGCAAAGAAGAACTGAGGGAAAAGTAGAATCTCTTCCTAAGACAACTGTCCAAATGCCCCTCCCTGAGGGAAGGGAGGACCTGATACAGAGACAGCCTGAGAGGGAAGTATTCCCCTCTCCCTCTTGTGTCAACTCTGGACTTTAATTCCCTTTTATTTTGTTTGCACTACCTAAGCAGGGGACAGTCCTAGGATTGATCTGGCCCAGGAGGGTAGGCCATACCGCAGAAGGAGGCAGTTGCCTCCCGAGAGAGATCAAGAGAGAGAGAGAGTGCTACCACACTACACACAGCTGCCAGAAGATGCCTTGTGATGAGTGGACACCCTTCACGCTGCCTTAACCCAGATGGCAACTTTGGGACAACCGCGGGGGGAAGGGGTGAGAGGAAGTGGCCCAGGGAGGGCAGCCTTAAGCATCGCCTGGCTGTCAGATCACTGATAGCCCTTCAAAGGGCCCTGGGTCAGAGCCCGATGGAGTAGAAGGGCCTGGGCTCTCCCACCAATAACCCCCCTGCAAGTCACAAGCTTAAGCTCTGGCCACTATGTGATGCTATCCTATTAACCAATCCCTGAGTGAGGACCATCACAATATATAAATATCATACACAAAAATTTATGTTAAAGGAACATCAAGGTGGCAAAGTCAAGCACTCAAAAGTTAGGAAATGACAGAATTAAGGTTGTCCGTGCAACCTTAATTTGATCTTCTTGAGATTCTGCATTGTAATACAGTCTTTGATTATATGATCACATATAATTTTTCCACAGGACCCCTGCTGGGAATTTTTCAAAAGCTTACAACGTGTCTGCATTTTCACCAGGACAGCAAAAGGCAGATTCCTGCCACAAAGCCACAAATTTCAAGGCCTTGCTCCAATGCATGGGAATGCTAGAACTTTTCAAAAGATACCAGAAAGGGTTGCCAGAATTTTTTAACATAGGCAAAACAAGATCTTGTTTTCTGACTTTGTTCTTGGAAACAGCCAAACCATATAGGCTGAATTAAAAAAAGAAAAGAAAAAGAAAAATCAGCCAGTGGCAGACACTCACCATGGGAAATTTCTGCCTATATCATTATCATTTAGCAAAGTTATAAACAACTGAAAGCAGGGCCTTATAATAGGAAATGTCAGGCAACCTTGATAATGCAATAGGCATAGCTACCAGTCCCACCTATAATCAGAATAAAATAATAATAGCAGCGGCCTGGCACTTTATTTATTCAAAACACTAATCAGAGTGGCCCTGTGAGGTGAGTGAGTATTGTATGAAGCAGGGGGCTCATTGGACACTCCAGTTTAACATCCAGCCCCTAGAGGGCTTCATCATCCCCAGAGTACAGAAAAGTGAAATGCAACCTGAAGTTGGAGGGGAACAGGCTAGGGAGAAGCCAAAGGCTGCTAGGGAGCAGGAGCAACAGGCTAACAGCAGCTGCCTAAAAGCAGCCTGGGAGCTGGGTTGGGAAGGTGGAGACCTGGGCTGACACACAGTTGATGGCAGGGAGCCAGCAGTAACACTGGTCTACAATTTTTGAGAAGTCGTCTGCTTCAGAGATAAAATGTGCTATTTAGTATGTATTTTGATGTGCTGAATTCAAATATGACAATTAAAACAACTGATTGGCTACTGTTTCTAAGATATTTAAGTTTTTACATTTTATGTCTATGTATATTGTGTAGATAGTAGAGTTTTAATCATAAATTGTAAACCTAGGTCTTTTCATGTGTTTATGGTTGCTTTACATGATACTATTTCACCGGTCCTGTTTATGTAACACTTTAAAAATCAGCAAAGGGGTTATATAAATAAAATTTACCATGAAACAAAAGGCAAAAAACTATTATGTACATAGTTTAGTCCTATTCAGTGTCTACTCGGCTCTTCTTGGCTTGTCTCTTGTATTCATTAAATGGAGCATCTCTTGTCACTGTCCAGCAATAGTCTGCAAGCATTGATGGGCTCCATTTGCCCTGATAGCGTTTCTCCATTGTTGCAATGTCCTGGTGAAATCGCTCGCCATGCTCGTCACTCACTGGTCCGCAGTTCGGTGGAAAAAAATCTAGATGAGAGTGCAAAAAATGTATCTTTAGTGACATGTTGCAACCAAGGCTTTTGTATGCCTTGAGGAGGTTTTCCACCAACAACCTGTAGTTGTCTGCCTTGTTGTTTCCGAGAAAATTTATTGCCACTAACTGGAAGGCTTTCCATGCCTTTTTTTCCTTGCCACGCAGTGCATGGTCAAATGCATCATCTCGAAGAAGTTCACGAATCTGAGGACCAACAAAGATACCTTCCTTTATCTTAGCTTCACTTAACCTTGGAAATTTTCCATGGAGGTACTTGAAAGCTGCTTGTGTTTTGTCAATGGCCTTGACAAAGTTCTTCATCAGACCCAGCTTGATGTGTAAGGGTGGTAACAAAATCTTCCTTGATTCAACAAGTGGTGGCTGCTGAACACTTTTCCTCCCAGGCTCCAATGACTGTCGGAGTGGCCAATCTTTCTTGATGTAGTGGGAATCTCTTGCACGACTATCCCATTTGCAGAGAAAACAGCAGTACTTTGTGTATCCAGTCTGCAGACCAAGCAAGAGAGCAACAACCTTCAAATTGCCACAAAGCTGCCACTGATGTTGGTCATAGTTTCTGCACCTCAAAAGTTGTTTCATGTTGTCATAGGTTTCCTTCATATGGACTGCATGACCAACTGGAATTGATGGCAAAACATTGCCATTATGCAGTAAAACAGCTTTAAGACTCGTCTTCGATGAATCAATGAACAGTCTCCACTCATCTGGATCGTGAACGATGTTGAGGGCTGCCATCACACCATCGATGTTGTTGCAGGCTACAAGATCACCTTCCATGAAGAAGAATGGGACAAGATCCTTTTGATAGTCACGGAACATGGAAACCCTAACATCACCTGCCAGGAGATTCCACTGCTGTAGTCTGGAGCCCAAAAGCTCTGCCTTATTCTTGGGTAGTTCCAAATCCCTGACAAGGTCATTCAGTTCACCTTGTGTTATGAGGTGTGGTTCAGAGGAGGAGGATGGGAGAAAATGTGGGTCCTGTGACATTGATGGTTCAGGACCAGAAGTTTCATCCTCTTCCTCTTCCTCGTCTGACTCAAGTGAGAATGATTCTGGTGCATCAGGAACCGGCAGTCCTTCTCCGTGGGGTACTGGGCGTCTAGCTGATGGAATGTTTGGAGAATGCACAGTCCACTTTTTCTTCTTTGACACACCTTTCCCAACTGGAGGCACCATGCAGAAGTAACAATTGCTGGGATGATCTGTTGGCTCTCTCCAAATCATTGGCACTGCAAAAGGCATAGATTTCCTTTTCCTGTTCAACCACTGGCGAAGATTTGTTGCACAAGTGTTGCAGCATATGTGTGGGGCCCACCTCTTGTCCTGATCTCCAATTTTGCAGCCAAAAGAAAGGTGATAGGCTTTCTTAACCATAGTGGTTATACTGCGCTTTTGGGATGCAAAAGTCACTTCACCACAAACATAGCAGAAGTTATCTGCACTGTTCACACAAGTACGAGGCATCTCTGCTCACTTTGGCTAAACAGAAATGTGTCCCTTTGCAAAATCAAACACTGACAAATAAGAGAGCACGACACTGTATGATTTCTAGAGCTGATCTAGGGCAATTTGTTCAGCAGAGTGATGTAAGCTTCATTATGATTGCATCATCCATGACTTCTAGGAATAACATGATGCAATTCATATCATGTATGACGCAATACCAGCTTCAGATTGCATCATTCATTGTTTTGCCTAAAAAGCAAGTACTGTCCAAACCCAGTCATAGATTTATTCATAGATCCAGTCAAAGATGTATTTTAGTCATTTCTGGTTTAAATTGAGATCCCTTCCCTTTATAACTCACTTATCCTCCGCCATTCCCAAGTCAAGGGTCGTATATACTGACCCAATAGCATGTCTTGAAAACTAGAGCCAATCAACAATTTTAAGCATCATTTTCTTTCTCAGTGACCCAGAATTAGTAAAGTTTGACTACATTTATTTCAGAAGCATTTTGGCTGTAGAGCAGTGAAAGCTGCAGGATACAGCACAATGGGCTGCAGGCAGAAGGTACTTTTTTTTATTACCCCTGGACTGTGTTGGGAACTGTTGCATTAATCATTTTGTTATAACTATTGAAGCAACTATGCCCAAGGTGTTTGCACCTTTTAAATTCTAGTATCCCTAGTAAGGGAACAGTGGGTTTTTCCGGGTGAATGAATGTAGAGAGCCTGGTGCTTTGGGCACCTACACCGCCTTGTCTCCAAGCTCATGGTCCCAGAACCAGAAGGGACAGCCACTTTCTGCAGAGGGATTGGTACACTCCATTCATCCCCCTTTCCTAGGTGGTGATACTGAGGCCGAGAACTAAGTCCCAATCATACAGTCCCATAGGAAACCCCATGGGAAGGAACTCTGGGGAAGGAAATCTGTGAGGCTCTCCTTGCAGAGCTCCCCCTATACTGTTCTGTCACAGACATGATTCCCCTCCCTCAGCACAATATACTGTGGGGCCCACCTGCAGAACCAAGCCAGCCATGTGGAGGCCATTGTGCCTCAAGGCAGGCTTTGACCTTAGGGGTGTTAATATAAACATAGTACCAGTTTAGGCTGTTTTATCTTTTCAGCTTAATCCCCATCAGTGAGAGGCAGATGAAATGTGTACCCCTTTCCTGACCTGTGCATTCCTCTCTCTCCCATTGTATGGATCCCAGACTAGAGGAGAGAGTCTGTGTGGTATAGCAGAAGGGGGAATAGTGAAGCCCTTCTTCTGCATGGGAGCAGAAAGATCCACTCACTATGAAATTGCTGTTTAAATGATGTGTGTTTTTCTTTCTCACAAAAGGACCGTTTTCACTGAGGACTCAGCACACAAGGAATCATCTCTTACGTATTTAATAGATAGTATAGAACATTCCACCCGGGTTCTTTTTTTGTTTCTTTCTTTCTGATTTTAGGAAGTTCTAAATAAAATGATAGTGCTTAGCGAGACAAGGTGGGTGAGGAACTTTAATTGGACCAGCTAAAAGATCCTCACCCACCTTTTCTCTCAATATCCTGGGACCAACACGGCTGGAACAACACTGCAAACATTATAGAGACTATTCCTTTTCTTCTTACTGTCCATGGGCTGGCCTGAGCCTGGCCTGGGAAACGGATGGAGATTCCCAGGAGAGATCTGCCACTTCATTTGATATTCACAACTGTAGACTGAGCTGATCAGGCCATTCAAATCTCTATTCTGCATCAGAAAACTGAGACTTCTGTAAAAATTCCCCTGACTTCAGTGCGAACAGAGCTAGTCCAGTGCTATCTATGGTACATATGCAGCCCCCCATTAGTGTAGTTTCTGAGCACCTCACAATCTTTTAGTGCACTTAGTCTCACAACACTCCTGTAAAGTAAGGGAATGCTATTATTCCCATTTTATAGACAGGGAATTGAGGCACAGGAGATTAAGAGCCACATAGCGTGTGCAGAGAAGTGCAGCTGTGTTTCCTCATCTTGCATCCCTAATGTCTAGACCATCCTTCCTGTCCAAACACAAACTGCTTTGGAAAAACTCATCCTTAATGTCCCATTAAACTATAATAAAATAATAATAAACTAAACTACTTATAATGCTACAAAACTATACATTTGTATCATTTTACCAAGATGTGGCTGAGCACCACTTTGAATCTCTATTATGATATCTTGTATCTCTTCTCCCTACCCTTCATCTGTTTTCAGATTGCAAGTTTCCTGGAGGAAAACTCTGTTCTGTTCGGAAAGTACCTAATATATTATTGACTTTACCTGATAAATATAATAATTAATAATGCTCTGCTCCTGTTAAATGTGCAATTGAAGTGGGGCCAGCCAGAAATAAAAGATTCCCTTTCACAAAAAAATTGAGGTTTTGATCTTTGCTTTTGTTGCACTTCAGGACAAAATCAAGCCCCTTTGAAATTTTGATAGAGATCCACCCCAGTATCATCAATCGCCCAGTGACTAGGGCCCTCACCTGGGATATTCAACATCTATGCTTAACTCCTTGCTGTGAATCAGGCACAGGAGGGACTTGAGTGTAGTTGTATCACATCCCAGGTGAGTGCACTAACCATCAGGCTATTGGATATTCTGGGGTGGGTCTGTCTTTCTCTCTGGTTTTGACCAGAAATTCTTTCCTGGGGATGAGAACATTTCTTCAAAATGGATATGTTTTTTTCAAAAACAAACAAACCCTGATTTCAATGAATCAACATTTTCCATTGAAAAATTCCAGTCAGCTCTAAAATGAAGCTTATCTCAGACATTAAGTGTGCAGGGTCCTGGTGTTTGTTTATTTTTCATTCTAAAACACAGAGTTGTATTGCCACACACTACTCTTTTCGATATGAAACTTACAAAATATTGATATAAACCAGAGTTCCAACAATCAGGCTGTTGTGTAATGTGCCGCTGCCTTCCTCCCACTCACTACTTGCCAGTCTCACTACAGGAGTTCATCTCACACTGGAGCTGTATTGAAAAATGTACTTAGGATTGCAATGAATTCTGAAATGAAATATATTCAAATTTTCTTATATTTAAGGGAAAAAATATTTCATTGCTGTCCATACTCTCCAACAAGCTGTGATGTCAGATGAGTTTGAATGTTGATGTTAATATGATTATTAGAGCTGCATTTTCATAATCCTACAAATGAGGGGCCACGTTGTGCAACTGCCAAATAGGAGGGAGGAGTAGAAAGAGGATGCAAAGAAACTTTCTCTTCCCTTGGTAAGGGGATCAGCGCAGGGTGTGTAGGGAACACTGACAGCCTTTCCATAGGACAGGAAAGAGAAGGTAATACAGGGGCTATGGGCTCATCACACTGGTCAGTGGAGCTGGCCACACATGGAGGAAAGCACACACTGCACCTTGCAAAAAGAGGGTGGACTTCTTGCTGCAGCATGAACTCCCCTGGAGGCCCAGAATGAATTCTGTCTGGCAGCCAGAATTCCTCCGAGGACTCTCACTGCCACATAAGTCTTCACACACTCTTCCTTACTGAAGGGATGTTTCTTAATAACGTAATCTAGTTTGAGAGATTGAATAGACCTATTCGGTCATCTAATCCATCTCCTTGCCAATGCAGGACAGTGCCCTACAATATATATTTTCCAGTGCTTTGGCCAGTCCTGTTTGAAATGACTCATGCTTCTACTTTCTTTGGATGCTATTCCCCAATAGATGTCACTGTTTAGTAAATGTCACAGCTAAGAAATAGTTTAATAGATGTCACTGTTAAGAGAGAAATTTTATATTGCAATATCCTATATTCTGAATTGGAGGAGGGTGAATGGAGAGATAAATTCCCCTTAGGGATATGAAGGAATTTTCTATGAACCTATGTTCATAGAATACGTACTCAGATTCAAGGGTGTTTGTATCTGGGTTTTTGTTTTGGGCCCATCTCCAGTTTTAACTTTTCCTGTTTTGCTTCTTTTTAAAAGACAGAAGTCAGTGCACAGGGGGGCAAATCCTGCCCTCTCCTGGGCTGCCCTGTAGGGCTGCCTCTTACAGCAGAACTAGTGTGTTTCTTCAGTTTGTGGTGGTGGTGGCGGCAGTGGTAAAAGGGGAAGGATTTAGGAAACATGCTTGTTGGTGCTCTACATCCATTCACTGCAAGGTCCATCTCCACAGGGACTCCCTGTGTGTAGGTATGCAGCCCTGATTTAGGAACAGTGCCAGTAGATTTGAGACTATGTGGATTCAGTGGCCACACCCCCACTCTGAATTTGAGGGCACAATCAGTCCCTCCACCTTCTCCTGAACCCTGGAGGAACACTTCAGTGCTCAGCCTGGTTGGCTGAGCTATTTGATGAAGCCAGGACATGGGGCAAAAACTATTTCCTTAGTTCTGTAGATTTTTTTAGATATACTCTGAGCATAGCCCATCATACATTCAGTGTGTGAGGGAAAGAGCTGTCCAGAATGGGGGAAGAAGTTGATATCTACCAGTATAACATTCCATTTATCCCATGGAGGGTTTGATTATTACAGTTTATTTGAATAGTATACATTCTTGTTGTCTGCAATGGATAGAGAGGAACCCTGGGGGAGTTAATAAAGTACATATTGAGAAGCTTTAGCCTAGAATAAGGCATAAGGAATAAATTAATTCTTAATACATTTTTAAGAAGCACTTTTTGGCTCAAAACTGTCATGCCTAGTATGTTTATAAAAGCACACATAGCATGCTCTAGTTAAGAGTCTGTCAGTGTTTCCACTGTAAACCCTTATTTTCAGGGATTTATATTATAATTCCAACATAAAAATGCAAGCCAGGCAAAAAACTTGGCATAAATTTTGGCCTGAGACGTTTTCTTTAATGACTTTTTAAAAATGTGACGTTACTCAAATTGAGATATAATAGTAGTTAATAAGTATACTTTTATCTGTAAAATAAGGTACACAAAGTACAAATTAACTTTCTGTCCATGGTTTGCTCTTGCATAACTTCAAAATGTTTTTAAAGCTTAAATTTGCAAACCACTAATCCATATTATGTAACAGACCTTCCCAGTATTTCAGAACAAATATTTTCCAAAACTTTACAATTAAAGACTGACTGCTACTCAGACTCACTAACTACCCACACCGCACTCTCACTAGGCATTTTGCATTTCAGACCTATACTGATACTAAGCATCCATAATAGTGTGCTGTTTGTTCCGAATGCTGTGAAATTCATTGCATGAAATTCAATTCACCAGCATAAAGTTTGGTTAATTGGTATTATTGGGGTGAGAGTCCCATGATATGTATGAAAAAAGTACTCTCTCCATCTCTCTTTAAAACAAACAGACAACAAACCTCCAAGTAAATTAAACAGGTTAGAAATGTGTTCCTAATTTGTAATGCTTAATATTGGTTTGAAACCAAATAATAGTTCATTAACTAAAGTTAATGTTCAAAGTCTACACACAAAAGCTGAAAAAATTGGCATTAAGGCTGAAACTTCATCATTAGCCTATTGACTTTTTTTTGCCCATAGGCTTTGTAAGAGTCACCAAGCACTGGGTAATGTTACATACCATATGTGCTGCCTGCAATACCTCTGCACAACAGGGCATATTAAGGACAGAGTTTCCGCCTCTCCTTTGAAGATTTATAGCAGACCTTTTAACCTTATGTGAAAACAGTTTGGTGATTTAATTCTTTTTATGATACTCCTCAGCTTTTATACTTCCAGAAACACTGGGTAGCCCTTGTGCTGTGAACAGTTGTACATTCAACGAGACTACTCCGACATTAGAACAAGGGAGAAGTGAAAGTAATGGAGTTCAAGGTTTTGTAAACCTTTCCAACTGCTCTTTGGGGTCACACAACTTGTTTGCGTTCATAAACATTTTCCTCTCTCTAATTTAAGACCATATTTGTTTCCAGTTGAAGCAAACAAATACATATGTTCTTTTTTGTGCTAAATGGAAACTTATGCTCTTATTATGAATAGAAGATCATGCCACAAAAGTTAAGCTGGCACAACTGGATGCCATATATATTGTAAACTATCTGTGGTCCATCAGAACTTCACAGTTGTCATTATGCTGTACGTTATGGCCATTCATAACAACAGTGGTAATTAGGGCTATCGATTAATCGCAGTTAACTCACGCAATTAACTCAAAGTAATCACGATTAAAAAAATTAATTGCGATTAATTGCAGTTTTAATTGCACTGTTATACAATAGAATACCAATTGAAATTTATTAAATAGTTTGGATGTTTTTCTACATTTCATATACATTGTATTCTGTGTTGTAGTTGAAATCAAAGTGTACATTATTTTTGATTAAAAATATTTGCAGCCCGGTGTGGTGGCACGTGCCTGTAATTCCAGCTGCTTGGGAAGTTGCAGTTGGCGGATCGCTCAGGAGTTCTAGGCTGCTGTGCGCTATGTCAATCTGGTGTCCGGTGCTACCGACAGCTTGGCCAGCGGGTAGTTGGAGGACTGGCTAGAACAGCACATCTGATGTGTTGTGATTGGCGCTGTCTCCGTGAGGACTGATGGACTAATCAGTGGCAGTGAGAAATATTTGCACTGTAAAAATATTAAACAAAAGAAATAGTATTTTTCAATTCACCTCATACGAGTACTGTAGTGCAATCTCTTTGCCGTGAAAGTGCAATTTACAAATGTGGATTTTTTTTGTTAAATAACCGCACTCAAAAACAAAACAATGTAAAACTTCGTAGCCTACAAGTCCACTCAGTCCTACTTCTTGTTCAGCCAAGAGCTAAGACAAACAAGTTTGTTTACATTTACAGGAGCTAATGATGCCCTCTTCTTATTTACAATGTCACCAGAAAGTGAGAACAGGCATTTGCGTGGCACTTTTGTAGCTGGCATTGCAAGGTATTTATGTGCCAGATATGCTAAACATTCGCATGCCCCTTCATGCTTCGGCCACCATTCCAGAGGACATGCTTTCATGCTGATGACACTCGTTAAAAAAAACAATGCATTAATTAAATTTGTGACTGAACTCCTTAGGGAAGAATTGTATGTTCCCTGCTCTGTTTTACCCGCATTCTACCATATATTTCATATTATAGCAGTCTCTGATGATGACCCAGCACATCTTCATTTTAAGAACACTTTCACTGTAGATTTCACAAAATGCAAAAAAGTTTCAATCTAAATAGAGAAGATGGAAAATATTGGGAGAAAGGAATTATTATGATCTCCATTTTACACATGGGAAGCTGAACCACAGAGCTATCAATGTGACTTACTCAAAGTCACAGGGGAAATGTGTGGCAAACCCAGGAATTTAAACCAGATCTCCTGAGTCCCACTCCAGTGGCTTAAGCACATGATGATCCTCCCTAGCCAGTTCATTTATAACATGATATTTAGCCTATATTGAGTTTATTTTGAAGATTTTCTTTCTTTTTCTTTCTTTCTTTCTTTCTTTCTTTCTTTCTTTCTTTCTTTCTTTCTTTCTTTCTTTCTTTCTACTCTAAAATAACATAACCTAGTAACATTTGAATGGAACTTTGGAGTCTTTGTTGTTTTAGTGGGTTCTACATTAAGCAAAATGAGTTTCCCCATCAATAATTAGCATCATACTGCCTGTATATTTTAGCAGCCTCCACATGGTTAACTTCAAACTGTTGTGTTAATCCAAAAATCAGCTCCTATAAAAGGTGTTAAGCCTTTTGAACTGTACAAAATGGGAAGCTAGGCAGCACCTTTCAAAAAAAATGAACAAGGGCAACTACAGATGTCTGCGTGCACACTTCCCCCTGGCTGGGTTGAAGGTCATTATTTTGAACTAATAGCTGACCTCTTTGGCCTCTGGAAGACCATTATGCTTAATGGCCTGAGTTAATTTGCTATACTGCAGGGTTGGCTGATCTTTATTCTAATCTGCTGCACCTTCTCCTCCTCCTTGTCATGAAAGCAACTGCTCTGAAATAATCCAGTTGGCACAACATTGCCTAGGGGAGCGAACAGGCATGCTGCTATGAGACAGGACGGTACAGTAATTCACTGAGTCTTGACTTTCCAGGAAAGGAAAGAAAAGAGTCAAAGACACAGAGAGAGCGCGAGAGACTAGGAGGGGAAGCTGGGTGGCAGAGGAGGGGTGTGTGGAAGGGGAGGGAAGTGAAGTAAGAAAAACAGACACCCCCCCCCCAAGCAAAAGCCTTGTTTTCTTTCTTTTAAACCATGTTGAAAGAACAGTGTTCAAGCAATTTACTGCAGGGAAGCCAAACTAGTTTTGATAGTCTCTCTCTTTAGAAAACCAAATAAATATTTGAAAGTTGAAATTCGTTTGCCAGCTGGGAGGGCCTGTGTCTCTTCCAGCGTTACTGAAGAGGCTGGGCTGAATGACGGTTTTAAACATCAGTTAACAAACAAACCAAAAAAGCATATATAGAAAGAGACACAATTCTCGCCAATCTTGTTGCTGAAGCAGGGTCTGCCAGTTTTTGTAAGCTGTGTCTGAGCAGCACACAGGCAGACGTCTTTCCCATCCCCTAAATCCTCCTCTAAGATACCAGTCGGGGCTACAGGGAAGAGTAAGGATAAGATGAGAAGGGAGGGAGCCCTGAAAAGCTGCTTGAGAAAAGAGGTAACAGTCTCTAATGCCCTTAGCAGCCTAGCTTCTGCTCCATCTGGCAGCAGCTTACACAGGCTTGTATTTCCTTCTCTGCCCAGTGCCAGCTCTTTACGGTCTGCCTTACTGCTTTTCCACTCCCTGCACTTGTCCTTCTTCCAAGAACAGGGGTGGTAAGGTGAAGAGAGCATGAAGCCACTGGGCAGAGAAGCCAGTTCTACTAAGCTGAAGCAGCCACAAGTCAGGGAGAGCTGGAGAGCCAGGCTGCTTAGATTTGCTTTACATATACATATGTGTGCTTGTATGTGTGACATACCAGGGTACAGTCCAGACCCAGTGGGGGGGCTGTGTCACCCCTGCCCTGCAGCCTTGGGTCCTGTACAATGCCTTGCTGAAGTAGCTCCCACCTAGAGTTACCACCTTTGAAATGCAAAATATCCCAGCATCCCTTCTCCCATGAGGCAACCCCAATCACAAGGTAACTCTCCCACTTCAACAACCACGTATAGTGTCTAGAGAGATAACACATGTAGATAAGATTGATAATGCCATTTTCTTACTTAAACTGCAGAAGTGGGAACACTGCAGCATCTTTAGCTGGACACAGAAACTTTTAACAGTAAGCTATCCCAGTGTATTGTGATGATGATACACATCTTTAGACCCATGTAGAAAAAACCAGCAGACTAAATTATTTTTCTGGCAACTGGCAAATTCATCAAAAAAAACGGCCAGGCCAATCAAATACTGGCAGGTGGTAACCCTACTCTCACCTGAGCTGCTCACAAACAGCCTTCTAGCATTTAAGCCACTCCCTGAATGTCATAGTATGTGTACAGTTAGGCATTCATGGAAACCTTCCAGAAATGTGCCTGGCATAGTTAAGAGTTGTAAACTTGTGTGACCGGGGTCCCAGTGGGGGTCAACTGAGGTCATTCGATTAGGGTGAACTGCAAAGAATGGGGCAGATAATCTCCTAAAATGGTGGATATTTCAATATTTAGATTTACCAAGCCAGCATAAAACAGCTTCTTTATTAACTCATTGGTTGCCCAGAAACCAACAACACAGTTCCCTTAAAGTTACCCAGCCTCAGGCCTCCATCCAGGTACCCAAGTCAAATATGATGAAGATTTCTGAAAATCTTATTTCATCATACAAAAGAAAAGGTTCTACCAATCTCAAAGGATCGGACACATTACCTCCCAGGTTATTGAATATTCCAGATCTTACACAAATACACGCTACAGCCAATTCTTATTAACTAAACTAAAATTTATTAAAAAACAAAAACAAAAGAGAGTATGGTTAAAAGATCAATATACATACAGACATGAGTTTAATTCTTGAGGTTCAGATTCATAGCAGAGATGGTGAGCTTTGTAGTTGCAAAGAGTTCTTTCAGAAATAGTCCATAGATTATAGTCCAAAATTTATATTTCAGGGTGCTCCAGTCAGAACTGGGATCTCAGTCCTTGCGGCTTAGGCTTCCCCTGCATGAAACCTCAAGCCGATCTGAGATAAAAAGGATCATGACCCAATGGTCTTTTATATAGTTTTCTAGCCTTCACTTGACCGTACAGTCCTGGGTAAACAATAGGCTTTTGATGTAACCTTCTGTTTCCTAGACATCACCAGTAATTAGTGACACAAATTAACATAGGGAAATTTATCCATTAGGCAGTTTATCACAAACTTTAAAGAGACATATAGACAATGACATTATTTCACCCATGATTCATCTAAATGTTAATATTTCCTTTTGATCTCTGAATCATTAGCTATAGTGACAAACAGGAACTGCCTGTTTACATGGCTAGAACTTAAGATACACACAATTAGTATCACTTCTAACTTCTAACAATACAGGTTTGCATTTCAAAATTCTAGCCTACCTAGCCATTGAATGGCCCTAATTACCATTCACATACCTTTCTAACATGACTTTAAAGGTTGGTTTTGGGGCTTTCAGCCTGCAAGCTGTTTAACCCTTTCTGGCCATGTATTATACTTTATATAAGATTCGTTGCAATTATGTAACAGTGGTAGCGATAATGATTTGCATAATTCTATTGTAATCACACAACATCACAACTCGCATGACCTCATTTTTGTACCCTTTATTCTCCCGTCTCCAACTCACTCACTGTTGTTGTTGTCTTGTTTAAAATGTAGTGTGTAGGCCCTTCAAGGCAGGGATTATGTCCTTTTTTTTTTTTTTTGTATTATGAAACGCCATACACACTTTTGGAAGCTGCATACATTTGCAGAAGTAACCAGAATTTGGAGCCATATGTCAGTGGTTTCCTCCTCACTGCTCAAGAGCTGTTAGCAACGACTTCTGCTCGCAGTCTCAGTCCCCTGCTAATTCCCCTACTCCTCCGCCCAATCCCCCTTCATCTTCTCCTCTCATAACCAATGCTGGAGACTTAGAGAATGGAAGTGCAAGCTGGACAGACCTCTTTCATGAAGTCTGACTCCTAACAGAGAGTGGGGTCCTGATTCAGACTCCATTAAAGTCAATGGAAACACTTCATTGGACTCCAGGAGATGGATCAGGCCCTGGGATGCTACCTGTTAACTACTTCATTGCTGCTCTGAATCCTGTCTAAATTATTATTAGTAGTAGTAAATTATATTATGGCAATGCCTAGATATCCTAGCCAGATCCAGGCCCATTGTGCTAGGCACTGTACAAACACCTAGAAACTATCTAAATATTATCAGACGAGAAAACAAGAGGAACCCTGCCATGTTCAGGAAGTTGAGACAGGATCTTATATTATTATTTAATCAGAAATAGTATTTATTTTGTGGGTTTTTTTAGTGTGGTCATGTGCACAGATATGCCAAACCTTATACTTGCTAAGACATCTCTAAATATTTTTTCCATTTCTAGTTTCTTGATACAGAAATTTGCAGTATTCTCCTTCATCTTTTAATCAGTAACATTAAAGACTGATATATCCCACCAAAATTGGTTTCCTATGTAAAGCTGATCAGAAGAACTTATGTAATTAATAATCAAAAGCCTTGGAACAAACTGCCTTTCTGCAACACCACCGATTTTGCATTTTTTGCCCCGGTGTTCTGCATTGTTTAAAATGGCTCTCTATATTTTAATTTTGTCACTTTTTATATTCCCTGCTTGTCTCTAATGCACAGCATTATAATGTCTCACCAAAGACTTGACTGAGGCACCATACAGTGGTATCCTAACAAACCGAAAGGTGCTACTACACTGCAAGTATTTCTAATTAAAACAGTGACCAAAGTGCCTCCATTATGGCTTTTCTTCACATTTATTAATATCCTTAAAACAATTGGAAAGCTAAATGAGAGACTAGCTCATTATAAGCAGCAGAGGTCTAACTAACTTCAGAGGAAGAGATCGGTTTAAGCATGTTGGTGGAAACCTTAGTTTAAATCACTGCCTCAATACCGCAACTCCACTTGCTCACCAGGGCTTATATTTAGTTACATATGATGTTTAGTTACAAACATCATTTTCACTTCCCTTTACCCACTATGAAAAATATGGGCCTTATTCTTTATTACCCTGCACCTTGTCACACGAGTGCAAAGTGGGTGCAAAATGGGGGTAAAATTCTACCCTTCCAAATGGGCAGCATTATATACCCATGTTGCACTTCTGTGCATGACCACACAAGGAGCAAGGCAATAGTGAATCAGGCTCTGTATTCTTTTATGCACTCTGGAGATGCTTCATAGTTTATGAAATTGTGATTAATATGGATTTAATTTTTGTCAGCATTGTAATATTTTGTTCCGATTCCGTTAAAAATCTGCATTTTTCTATTTAGTGTCATTGTGAAGGGTTCTGGAGATTTATACTGTGATTTAATCTTTTTTAAGCTAACGATACACTTTCCTGCTATTGAATGCCCCAGTTCCCCGAAAACCAACATGCTAGTTAGTAACAAAAATTAACCAATAGAAATGGTCAAAATATTTTATTTGAAATATTTTTTCTGATGCCAAAAGGGCTTTTTACAATAATTTTTAAAATTTTAATTTTTTTCAGTTTCCCCCTTTCTTTTCTCTCCCTTTCCTCTGCCCCACCTCTTTTCCTCCTTTCTCCCCTCTTATTTTTTCCGCTCCATTTTGCAATTGATAAAGAGGCAAGAAAAAGGAGAAAGGGAGAGAGAATACCCAAACTTGAACAGGCACAAACTGAACATTTGTCATTTTTGGTTTCAATAAACAAACAAACAAAAAAGTTTTGAAACCTAATTTATTTTTTCATTCTTTTAGTTTTCATGTTTTCTTGAAAAAATGGGACATTTCTCATTAAAAAAATTGAGAAATTTTAAAAATTTGTTTCTATTAAACATACCATTTTTGACCACCTCTTTTAACCAGTCACAAAACTATCACAATCCAGGTGCCTTCTATGTGAAACTGTCTGCCATAATATTACATTCCCCCCCTGCTTTAGATTGTTAGAGGAAAGAAACAGATAAACTCTCAACTCAGAAACTAAATGAATGTTGAATCATAGTGTTGGATGATCCCTGCCATAAGGAACAGATTGAATTTAACATAAAACCATGCAATGACAACAATTAAAAATGCATGAGATGTGGCTACTGACCACACTTGACTTCACTTCAGTCACCTGCTTCCATTTGATTTCACATTCTGCCTCTCTGAGAAGTACTGTGACTGAAATATCAGAGGCAGACAGCAGGGAGGGATACTGTTCTAGAAGATAGAAGCTTTTTTTCTTTTTCTCTTTTTTTGTTTTTTGTGTCTGTCAGTGTGTTGTTTTCTCCATCATTATTTGTATTAAAGTCATGTAGCCGTTTTTATTCTCTCCACCATAACTTTATTGTTTCCTAACGTACCTAGTGCAAGCAAAGCCAGCAAGCTCTCTAAAGAAATAGTTTTTAATAATGAGACCGAGAAAGCTGGCTCTTGTAAACAAGAAGTCTAATGGGGGCTGAACTGCAGGCATATTGTGGGGTAATCACCAGTTTTATCGTACTGCATAAGTTTATATATGCTCCATTTATTTAATGCTTTATTATAATTAGCATTTTATACTGTCAGTAGCTGAATGTCAGTAGCATTGCTGACTTTTACAATTATTGTTTTTAAAATATACAAAACTGTCCACATTGGAAAACAAACGTGTTCCTGAAAGATCATGAGATTAAATGAGATGGAGAGACTTTATTGGACAGTCTCTGAAAAGATCCTGCACTTCAGGTAAAATTCATAATTATTGAAGAAATAAGTGAATGGAAAAGTCCAATATCTGTGTGTACCTGTAAATATCTCCCCATGGGCACAATGTATTACACTAGAGGGTTAAACTAACAGTACAGATGTCTGTGAACAATGTATAATGTGGTGGCTCCGGAAAGCTCTACTGACCATGGGGTTTGGGGAAGATCCTTCGTATTTGGTGTTTATTTGTATTCAAACATAATTTATGCATGTTATTCATAGGCTTTTTAAACACATCTGCAGGAAAAACCCATAGTCTATGGGGAGAACACTTCTGATTGATTGGCTCCCTCATTCTCCTGTCTCTTGGGAGAGGATAGTCAACCAGAGATGCTGAATATGCTGAGTGATTGTCTGATCTCCCAGTACAGTTAGCAGGGTAGAGTTCTTCCCCTCTTTTCCCTGCGCTAAGGGTCTGGGAGCATGCCTGTGAATTGAGAGCTGACTGTGGAGCAGAGTCATCACTACAACCAGCAGTGCAAGTAGGGCGGTACGGTATGGTACACCATACCAGCAAGATATTTATAGCTAGTACAGCGTACTAGAAAGAGGAGGAGCAGAAGGTGGGGCTGCTGGGTGGCCCCATGCCTGCAGCTCGTCCAGCGCAGTTGTACCACCCTCAGCCCTTTCATGCAGGGTCTACTTCGGTCTGTACAGTGGCCAGCCCCACCCACGGCCAGCTCCTCCAGCATGGCAGCTGTACCACCCCCAGCTCTGTCCTCCAGCGGGGCTGGCTGCTGTTTAGACGGAGGAAACCTTGTGTGGAAGGGCTGGGGCAGTACAGTAGCCACACTGGGACTGCTTGAACCACTGACTACAACAACTCTGTACAGAGGGGGCGGGTGTTCAGAGCATGTTTGGAGGAAATGAGATGTGGCCCAAGTGTCATTGTGGTCTGATAGTGATCTACAGGATTGGCTTCTGGAGAGCAATTGTAGTCAGGCATAACACTGAACTACCACGAGGCTAGTCTAAGTTATGCTTGGGGCCAAATAAGGGGCTTCAGAATGAAGGATAGGGGCTGTAAAGATAGTTGACATCCATCTTTGTGCCCCACCCTCCTTGGTTCCTATACAAAGTGTAGCACCAACACAGGTGAGAATTTATTCCATAGTCTTTCTGGATGAGTTGTTACCAGGTATCGGGAGCAATTTCAAGTGTATTGTTTTTCTGGATGACAGCAACTTTCTTGGTCAGTGTCACCTGTACTTCACAGGCTGAAAACTTTTCTCCATCATATGGTTCACCCATATTTTCTCCTCCGATTTATCCCATTCTCACTCACTCAACACTAGATTAAGAGGGTATATTTTTTCTTTGCTCTAACTGCTATATGGCAAGCTTATTTGTGGTCCGCCTTTTTCTCTCCGGTGTTATATGCCAACTTCAGACCTATAAAATGAACTGGGAGCTAAGTAGGCTTTGCTTACCACTGAAGGCAGAATAATCCAGTCTGGACTTACTGGGCTCTGTTCTCCTCTGCCTTTCACTTTGTGTTGCCATACAGGGGACACAAAAGGAGGACTTGGGCACTTAGCTCCCATTTAGGCCTTTGAAATTCTCCCCCGCAAACTTATGCAAAATGCAGGCAAAGTAGGGGTAAAATACTATCATTCCTATTTGATAGCATTTTCATCCACTCTATACAGGGGTAAATAACTGCACAAACTGCAAGTCAATGGAGAATCAGACCTAGAAGGTTGTAATAGTGTGATAATTAATAATTACTTCAGCAGTGAGCTACCTGAAACTTTAAAGGGGTAAAGTCCATTTTTATAAAACACAGGCAAACTCTGCTCTCATTATAATCATGCAGTTTTGAATTTTTCAGTGGGGTTTTACAATCATCAGAATTAAATTGAGACCGAGCCTGAAAGTACTCACTATCATGCAAAAATTTCAGTAGTATGGATAGCCCTATTTACTTCAGTGAATCTATTTGCATGATCTAAAGATTTCAGCTTCAGGCACTTATTGTAGACACTTGTTTTTTGTTAATACACTTCCTGTGGTGTTTTAATACATTTCTGAGTAAGCATAGGGAGAGTACAGCTTTCTTTAAACAAAGAAACAAGAAACCTATTTAAAAACTCTACACAGTTGCACCTTGTAACACAAGCAACTGAGTAAAAATAATTCCCATTGTGTAACTAATAAACTAGAAGCTTTTTGGGAAAACTTCAAACACTGAAAATATTGCATTTATCATATCCTGTAAGTGAAAACAAAAGTGGCATATGTGAGAAACAGTCTGTATTACACAGAACTAAAGCATGGTACACATAGGTGGCAGAATCCCAGAGTTCTTAACTCAGGCAAAATTCTTATGGAAATTTATGGGATTTTTGTCACAATAAGTTGGAGAAAAACACTGAGTAATTAAGGTATTCTCAGCCAGAGAACTGAGGGTTTCACAATAGCCAAGTATTTAAAAATCTCTCCAGGATCATGAGACTGGCTTAAAAATAATCATATTTTCAAAATAATAGATGTTGTTGGATGTTTTCTATTTGCCTTCTGGGTTGTTGGTTTTTTTTGAGCTTTTATGGTTCATGTTTTCAAGCTTTCCTCTGCAACCATGAGGACTAGAAACCTACTTTAAAAAAAATGTAAGCAGAGATTTCCATGTAATCATATGACTCAGAGAGTTAGAGTTTTAAGAAAAATACATACTACTGCAATAAAATCACAAGAGGTGGCAACACTGCACCTCTCTCCCTTTCTTTCTGACAAGAGGGGAGCATTTTTTGCTCTGTTGTAAGAACAAACATGGATTTGTCAAGAACAAATCATACCAGACCAACCTCATTTTCTTCTTTGACAGGGGTACTAGCCTACTAGAAGAGGGCGAGCAGTAAACATGATATATTTTGGTTTTAGTAAGGCTTTTGGCACAATGCAACATGACATTCTCATAAGCAAAGTAGGGAAATGTGGCCTAGACAATATTACTGTAAGGTGGGTGCAAAACTGGTTGAAGAATCATACTCACAGAATAATTATCAATGGTTTGCTGTCAAACTGGGAGGACGTATCTAGTGGGGTCCTGCCATAGATGCCGACTCTGTGAATGCTCTGGGGCTGGAGCACCCACGAGGAAAAAATGGTGGGTGCTGAACACCCAGTGGTTGCCCTTCTATCAGATTCCCCCCGCTCTCCCCCAGCACCTCCCTCCCACTGGCGGGTCCCACGGATCAGCACCTCCCCCTCCCTCCCCGCGCCTCCCGCCTGCCACAGTCAGCTGTTTTGTGGCATGCAGGAGGCTGGGAGGGAGGGTGAGGAGCGAGGATGCGGCACGCTCCGGGGAGGGGGCGGAACTGGGCGGGAAGAGGCGGGGTGGCGGTGGAGCGGTGGTGGGGTCTTGGAGGAAGGGGTGGTGCGAGGGCAGAAAGAGGCAGGGTGGGGGCGGAAAGAGGCATGGTGGGGGGTGGGGCCTTGGGTGAAGGGGTGGAGAGGGGCGGGGCCTGGGGCAGAGCTGGGAGTCAAGCACCCCCGGGCACTTTGGAAAGTCAGCACCTGCAGAGGGCAGTCTCGGGTAGTGTACTCTTCAGTATTTTCAGTAATGACTTGGAGAATGGAGTGGAGAATATGCTTATGAAATTTGTGGATGACACCAAGGTGGGAGGGGGTTTCAAGCACTTTGGAGGACAGAATTAGATTTCAAAATGATCTTGAAAAATTGGAGAATTGGTCTAAAATCAACAAGATGAAATTCAATAAAAATAAGTGCAAATACTTCACTTAGGAAGGAAAAAATCAAATGCACAAATACAAATGGGGACTAACTGGCTAGGCAGTAGTACTGCTGAAGAGGATGTAGGGATTATAGTGGATCACAAATTGAATATGAGTCAACAATGTGATGCAGTTACAAAAAAGGCTGATATTCTAGGATGTATATTAGCAGGAGTATCCAAAGTGAGACATGGAGGTAACTGTTCCACTCTACTCAGCCCTGGTGTGGCCTCAGGTAGAGTATTGTGTCCGGTTCTGGGGGCCACCCTTTAAGAATGATATGGACAAATCGGAGCAATAAAACTAATAAAATGTTTAGAAAACATGACCTAAGAGGAAAGGTTAAAAAAAGAACTGGGCCTGTTTAGCTTTGAGAAAAGGAGACATGATAATAGTCTTAAAATATGTTAAGGCCTTTTATAAAGAGAATGGTGATCAATTGTTCTCCATGTCCACTGAAGGTTGGACAAGAACTAATGGGCTTAATCTGCAGTAAGAGATATTTAGGTTAGATATTAGAGAAAAAAACCTTTCTAACTATAAAGGAGAGTTAAGTTCTGGAATAGGTTTCCAAGGGAAGTTGTGGAATCCCCATTATTGGAGGTTTTTAGGAACGTGTTGGAGAAACACCTGTTAGGGATGGTCTTACCTCAGCATGGGGGAGGATGGACTAGATGACTTCTGGAGCGCCATCCCAACCCTATATTTTTTTATGATTCTATGAGTTCACGGTATGGAAAATGTTGAGAACCACTGAAGTAACTATATTATAATTTTACTCAGTATGTGAAGGAGTATAAGAAATTCTAGTTTATAATTTATATTGTATTATTTGATAAATAATATACATTATATTAATATAAAATGTTATTTATAATTATTTATTAGTATAGTCTCAAATGTACATAGAGCGATAATATTCTAAGGCATATGCATATGGATCATATTTAAGGTGAAGACTAATTATTATTAATTATTATTATTATTTATTGTTTGTATTAGGGTAGTGCCTAGGGCCCTATTCAATGATAAGAACCCTACTATGCTAGGCACTGTACAAACAAGTTCAAAGATTATCCCTTCGTCAGAGAGCTTGTAATCTAAGTTTATTATAAGATATTTAAAGAATGATTCTTTTAAAATTAATGTTTTTAGCAATGATCTTCAGAATATTTGTGAACAAAATATAATGGGCCCATAAATTATAGCAAACTAATCTCAGTTCCTTTGTCTGTGAAAGTATTCATAATTAAATTACTATTTAACCAAATCTAATATAAATTAAATATTTAATGCAATATATTTGGGGGACTTGGAATAGGCAATTAAATTATTTTTGCATTCAAAATATGTGTGCATAATACGAATGGATAGATATATTTGTCAGTATCATGTACATGTCATCACATAACTGTTGTATAGGCTAATTAGATATTTTCTGTTAAGCACTTGAATAGATTATTACTATCATTTCTTTGTAGCATAGCAGTATTGTCATAAAATACAATTTCTCCTTTCATGTTTCTTTGTATATTCAGATTGTGGAATAAACTTCCTTCCTCTTAACCTGACAGATAAGTGAATACATTCAAATATAAGCAAATAACAGGACATGGGCATGCTGCCTCCTTGGAGAATCTAGTCTAGGCTATTGTTACATTTCTAGAACTCAGTACTCAGTGGCTGTAACTCTCTTAAATGGGAAGCTATGATCTTGAAATAACTGACAGCCACTTAAAACCATCAGAAAATAAGATGTTTATTAAGGCTGAAAGAGAACTAGAGGCTTTTTGTACATTCTGTAGATTTCCCTTGGACTTGTACTGTGTCAACATGAAACTGAAGCAGCTAAGTCGGACAAGACATTTCTGTACTAGTAGTACTACACCAAAGTAAGAAGTAGAAGTATGTTTTAAGGTAAATATAACAGGCATAGTTCAGGAGGAATCAGAATCCATTTTTCCATTAGAATCTAACATCTTTTGTATGAAAATTATCTTGTTCATATAAATCTTCCATACCTGGTTAAAATAATATGCAATAAAACTATGGACCAAATCCTGAGGTCTTTACTCATGGCAAGATTGCCTCTTCCATGGTAAAATTCACAGAAGGAAGCTAAGGAAACGAGATCTCAGTAAGGATCCTCTCATGGCATTTCCCTCAGTTAGTTCCACTAAGGTCATGAATTTTCTCCCATTGCACCTGTGGAATAAGTTGCTGTGCCCACCTGTGTACATGGAGTCTGTGGCCCCTAGTGGTCCGTGACCTCAAGTCTTCTATAGCACTAGATAACCAAGAATTCCCCTGGCTCTGGCTAATCTGGGGACTTCGCTGAATGATGGATCCATATATGGAAAGGGCTTATAGCACCAGGCTATAATACCTTTTCCAGATGCTGGAAGGAGGACTATAGGCTTTCCCCCTGCCACCCTGCTCACTCCCAACCCCTAGCCTGCACGGTTCCTGTGGAGAGTATTCCAAAGAGTGCCATGAGGATTTTGAAGACACAATCCAGCCTAGAGAATTTATTGAGTCCTTAGCTGGGGAAACTCCCAGTCCTTCAGCTTTGACCTTTTGGTGGCAACTATATGGTGTCAGAAAGAGCAGAGCAGTTCTGCTGGGAGCTGGAGATATGGAGAAGCAGGGAAGGACTTGATTTGGGATCTGTAGGAATGATGGGAGACAACGTCAGAGAAGTCCAAATGCCAGTCGCTCTCAGCAGTAGCCCATAACTAATGTCTTGTCTTGTCCTCCATTGAATAAAAAATTCAAAAAGTTTGCATTTTGTGCATGATTTTAGACCCACAATTAGAACTGATTAGAAAATCCAGGTTAGAAACAGTAAGAAAATGTATGAAAGTATATATCTTCAAAACCAGCGTATTTCACTCGAAAATCACAATTTTTGATGGGAACATTTTTCTGGCTTAAAATTCTGACCAACTCTACCCACAGTGTTCATAAGAGCTCATAGTTAGGCAAAACCGATTTATACATCCCAAAATTTAACTTCTTCAGTAAGCTGGAATGGAGGGTAATTAGTATAGGAAGTAAATATTTAAGAGTGATGCCTCCTATCATGGAATAGTTCCCCATTACAGTATATAGCAGCCTTGCAGAGGCTGCAACGACAGTAGAATGTTGTGTACAATACTATATGCAATGTTGTACGGTGTTGTCTTGTGTACAATACTAGACACCCCAAAGACTAGAATGACACAGTTTAAGGGGAATTCAGAAAATAGAATCCCTAATTATTAAATCTGAGAGAAAGACTCAGGAAACGCTAAATAGTTGTAGCTTGACTAAACATTGCCTACCTGGAGGACATGCCTGACTGGGGATGTAAACAAATTCTATGAGTCTAAAGGAATTGTTCAAAATGATCCAGATTTACTTCAGCTGACCAAAGAGTAGAAAAAGTTGTTAGCTGAATAAACTATTCTATGAAACACAGTGGAAACTGCAGAATATCATATTCACTCCATACTTTTCAGTCATTTCTAATAAATGTAAATGGAGTAAATTTGGCTGCAAAAAATTAAGATGAATATCAGAATATTTTTCTAACAGTCAGGACTGTGGTATAGTCTCCTTAGGGATACAGTGACAGACACATCTCATCAGTCATTTCAAGGATAACTAGATGAAGAACTTGAAAATATACAGTAGCAAACAAAGTGATCATGCATTGGCACTGGCATGGAATATATAATTCAGAACCACAGGTATTTTCATGAGTCTGTGATATTCAGTTTGAATTCAATTTTCTGATTCGTTCAGAATCTTTCCTACTGCTGAGAAGGATCTGGGAGTTGTGGTGGATCACAACCTGCACGTGAGTCAATAATGCAATGCTGTTGCAAAAAAAGCAAATGCAATTTTGGGTTGCATTAACAGAGGCATAGCATGCAAGTCACTGGAGGTGATAGGACCGCTCTACTCGGCCTCAGCTGGAGTACTGTGTCCAGTTTTGGTCACCAATCTTAGAAAGGGTACAGAGAAACTGGAAAGGATCCAGAGACAAGTGAGAAAGATGATCAAAGGGATGGAATACAAGCCATATGAGTAAAGGCTGAAGGAACTGGGTATATTTAGTTTGGAAAATAGGAGACTAAGGGGGAGACATGATAGCAGTCTTCAAATACTTGAAAAGCTGCTACAAAAAAGATGAAGAAAAATTGTTCTCTCTTGCCACAAAGGGTAGGACAAGAGGCAATGGGTTCAAACTACAGCATAGCAATTTTAGATTAAATCTCAGGAAAATCTTCCTAACTGTAAGAACAGTAGGCCAATGGAACAAACTACCTAGGGAAATCGTGGAAGCTCCTTAACTGGAGGTTTTAGCACAACAAATCCTGCATCTTGGCAGGGGATTAGACTAAATGATCCTTGCTGTCCCTTCTAACTCTATGGTTCTATGATTGTCTATATAATCTTTCCAGATCATTACATCTGCAGCTTGCACATCATTAACGTGATATCCCTACCATGATTCTAGTCCCAAATTCAGACTTGCCACATAGGACCCCTTTTTTTCTGCAACTAAGCTATCAGGATCTGATCCAAAGCCCACTGAAGTCAATGTAAAGACTTCTGTTGACTTCAGTTGTCTTTGGATCAGGTCCTCAATGTGGTCCTGAAAGGAAGTTGCAAATATATTATTAGTCATTTTCATACACACGTTTGACTGTAAATTTTATCTCACAAATTGGCATTTTATTACATTTTGTATAAAAGTTATGATAACATGGATTAGTGGTCATACCTCATTATAAGGAGAATAGATGCGTATTATCACAAATGTATATTGTATATAAACATTATTATTGTAACTTCAGCACAAATATTGGACATGGTGCCTAACAAACATAAAGATTGCTCTAAGCAGAGTGAAATATACAACTGCATAGTCTTGAGGGTGGTGGGGGGGGGGGGATTATTTACTTGCATTGTTCACTTAACCTTTTGCTCTTGTTCTTTCAACATGTTAAATTGCCCTCTTCTAATTCACAAAGAAAGTGTCTTTCTTGCCATGATCTGAAGAAGATGTTTTTGGTATCTCAACTCTTTTGATCTAAGAATACAATATTTAAGTAAATAGTTTAATCATATTTGCCCTACTGTTTGCCAAGAAATGACTTTGGTTTGTAGTTTGAGAGACACAATATGTCAAGTGTATGACAGAGATGATGTGAATTTTACTCTTCATTTCACATAGAAAACATGGTGCTTAAATAAACAATTCACCAGGGGATAAGGTAACTCTAGGACCTATTGACATTTGCCTCTAGAGATGGTTGGGAAACTGTTTTCCTGTCACATGAGAGTTTGAGATTTCAATTTTTTTTCCATCCCAAATTGGGATGAAGAGTTAAAATTTTATTTTTTTAATTTTGGGGGAGAAAATCACTTCTTTATTAAGCATCTTCCAAAATGCAAAGCAACTGTAAGTGGAACCTTTTATGAGGTAGGAAGAGCAGCTTAATTTTATGGCTGTCATTAGTTTTCTTTTTCTTTTTTTCATTCCTAAGTGCTTCTGGGTTCTAACCATGACTTGAAAAGGAATTGCCTCAGTGCCCTGAGAGAAACTGTAAAGTATTTCTGGTTTGACCTTAAGCAGAAATTATGTGAAGTCACAGGAAAGACATTTTGCAAGATTTCCAGCCCAGTTCTACAAACTCAAGCCATTCAGAAGCTTTGGGGATAATTATTAAATAACTTTTGGATGCTTATAAGTAGCCATCTGAAGCATTTGATGTTTGTTCACCATTAACTCAATTACAAAAAGTAGATAAAGGTGCCTGCAAACAATGAAGGAGCAATCTCATTATCTCAAAGATAGTGATGAGCTTGCAGTCTACTAACTGGCATATAGGAGTGTACAGTCATTGGGGAAGAATGATAGTATGGAACTGCCCACTTGAAAGTGTGCTGACTCTGAATGTGTGATGCTACTGTGATGGACAAAGACATCAGGCTGAAGGTGAATGTGGGCAAGTCTATTTTCTGGTAATGTAATTTATTTACAATGGATTCCAAATGGACCTCTAGAGGTCTGTTTAAGGTAATGTTTCCCAGCAGCCACACTTACACTAATCCCGCTTTGTGTAAAAGGAATGATTATTTTTCAGCCTTTCCAGAATCGACACCTAGCGCCTCTTCAGCACTCATCCTTGGCCTTCTCATGCTCTTCATTGTTATTTAGTATGTGTGTTCTGGTCATACTAACAATGTACTAGGCACTGCACACACTCACGGCAAGACAAACTCCTTGCTCCAAAGATAGTTGCTTCCAAAAAATCAGAAAAAAAATATTCAGTTTGGTTCCAAACATTTCTGGCGCTTGTTGAAGAAACAGAAAAGTCTCTTTTGGGTTGTACAAAATATAACTTCATAAGAACAGCCATGCTGGGTCAGACAATAGGTCCATCTAGCCCAGTATCCTGTCTTCCAACAGTGGCCAGTGCTAGGTGCTTCAGAGGGAATGAACAGAAAGGGCAATCATTGAGTGATCCATTCGCTGTCACCCATTCCCAGCTTCTGGCAGACAGACACTTCAGAAAATGTAAGCAAGAGAAAATGTGCTCTGAAATGAACTTTCACAGAAAAATAAGACAAAAACACCCTATCACCTGTGGTTGAACACTTTTCCCAAAGCGATTAATCCATATCTGACCTCAGTCCTCATCCTCAAGGAAACCTGCACACCTTCAAAAGATGAACTTGAGAACTTAAATTCATAACTCTGCTATACTCTAAAATTCATCGGCTCAGGACACCTCTACACTTAAAATGCTGCATTGGCGCAGCTGCAGCGCTTTAATTAAGATGCTGTAAGCCAAAGGGAGAGAGCTCTCCTGTCAGTTTAGTTAATTCACTTCACCAAGAGGCGGTAGTTATGTTGTGGGAGAAGCTATCCCATTGACATAGCGCTGTCTACACGGGGGGGTGGGGGGGTTAGGTAGGTATAACTTTGCTGCTCAGGGTTGAGGATTTTTCACACCCCTGAGTGGCGTTGTTATACTGATATAGATCTATAGTATAGACCTGACCTCAGAGACACTGGTTTTATGGCTCATTACAACAATTTGTAACCTATTAACCCTCATTTGTCCTATGACTGCCGAGGTGTTAATTTCCCACTTCATTTTCGGTAGTGGGAAATGTACATCAACATGCGTGAATCTCTTATGCTTAACAATCTGTCCCACCTTATATTTAGCTGTGACACTCTGGTTACCTTTTCCAGACCTGAAGATCAGAGGGCTGGTCTACGTGGAAAACTTACACCCACATCCCCGAGATATCTAGCTATCCCAACCTAGTCCCTGATACAGACAGTGCTAGGTTGATGGAAGAAGTTTTCCATCAACCTAGCTACTACCTTTCAGGGATGCGGATTAACCACGGTGACAGGAGAGGCCCTGTTGTCACTGTAGTGAGCCTCTATACAGAGTTGTGTGGCTGAAGCGTTTTAAGTGTAGACACACCCTGAAGCTTGAAAGCTTATCTCTTGCCTCCAACAGAAGTTGGTCCAATAAAAAAATATTACCTCACCCACCTTGACTCTTTGTGTTCCTTATAACCTTTAGCCCAGGGGTTCGGGTGCTTGTCTGGGATGAAAGACCCATGTTTAAATCCCTACTCTGGAGCAGGGAGAAGGACGTGAAAACTCCCAGGCAATGTTCCCTCTAATTTTTGACAGGCCTTGTATGCAAAAAATTTCTTCTGTGCAAATTTTTGACAGGCTGTGCGCAAAAATGTCTTCTGTGCAAATTGTTGTGCTTCTGTGCAAATTTTTGTGCATGCGGTGTTTCTCTGTGTGCGCGGGGTTTAGGATCTGTGTGTGCGCACACATGCGCATAGCTTAGAGGGAACAGTGCTCCAAGGTGAGCATCTTAACTACCAGGCTATAGGCTATTCTGCAGTGAAGTGCTGTTTTGCCTGTTGAAGCTATATCTATGGCTGACACTACAGTTGATTGAAAAAACCTGTGTTTTTCCTAAGACAATTTTAATAAAAAATTGTCTTTCAAAACTCATTACAAATGTTTTGATTACCCCTCTCTCCCGCACAGGAAAACTTCATTTTGTTTTCATTTGACATTTGTTTTGACTCAGTTTTCAAAAACTGAAAATTATTCAAATTTTTGAAATTTCCAATTTTTTCCTTAGCCACTGACTGCAGTGGAATGACTGAAATCTAGACTGGCTATGTCTTTCCTACATTTCCCTTTTTTCTCCCCCACCCCTCTTTGTTCCACTAGATTAACCACATTTTTCTTTTGTCAAAATTGGTGGGGAGAGGAAATCAGGGGAAACAAACCTTCCCATTATTTGTTTTATTTATTTCTATAGAGAAAAAGGGAAAATAAGGAGGTAAAACAAAATTTTTCCAAACTTTTAAATGTTGTTTTACAAAATATGAAATACAAAGTTTTGTTTTGTTTGGAGCCTTCCTGTTGAAATTGAAATTGAAAATGATGTTTTGACAACCCCATTTTTCAGCAGGAAAATTTTTGTGGCTGAAAAATTTGAACCAGCTTCAGCTGTATCATATTGTCCCCAACTGCTTATATTTCTGGTTCAGACCAGGCCTACAATTAAGAAGGTGTTGCCTTTGAGAAAGCTGTTGCTCATCTGAAGAACTGGATCTTCCCCTAGGCTTAGCACATGTCGTCTAAGTCCACTAACCTTCTCCCACCCCCAACCTCCTTGTAACCTTGATTAATCATTGAAGCTTTTCAAGGTCCTCTCAGTTTTTTGAGCTCTTGGCTCCTCCTGAAACTCTTCCTCTTTTTTTTTATTGTTTTCCTCTAGCTGTTGCAATAGGTACATCCTGCAGTCTGGATGCAAACACATTGATTCTTTTTTCTTCAGTGAATACTCTCTCTACTGGGAGTGGGAGCTTTTTCATTCCTTTGTGGTTTTTTGTTATAGGATCTCTAGTCTGACAACATGTTGGGTAGACAGAGTTGGAGAGGCATGCCAGAGTGAGAACAATTGAATGAATGCTTTTGATGGAAGTGTACAGACATGTTGTATAGAAAGAGAAATCACTCCACAGCTCTATTAAGATAGAATCTTTAAGCAGTCACCAACTGGACCAAAATTGTGCCCTCCTATATGCCCAGCTTTCATTGAAATAAACAGGAGCTGAGCATGTATATCTGAATGTAGAATTTGGGCCAGTGATTTCAGTACTTTAGCAGGAATTTATTTCATTGAGAAACAGACATTCCTAAACATGACAATCAATGTATCTACATTTGCTGGGGTCCTTGAAACATCTATGAGGAAGAAAGGGGAATAACATCACATGCATACTGCAGATTAGGGGCAGTTTTTCAGAAATACCAGCCTAAAGTTAGTCTCATAAGTCCATATTTAGGCATCTATGTAAGTAGCCTAATTTTCAAAAGTGCTGACCACTCATTGATTTCAACAGCTGCTGAGGGCTCAGCATTTCTGCAAATCAGGCCACTTATTTTGGAGTCTAAAAATGGATTTAGCCTAAAGTCAGACTCCTATTTTGAAAATCTTGGCTTATGTCTTTTTTTTTAAATTGTGTCATACCTATGAAGGAGTCTCTTCAAAAAATGATGGCTGAAATCTCTAGCATTAGTGTGTCTCTAACAGAAACTTTCTTGCTCCTTCAGTTGACAGTCTTTTATCTTCTATGGAACTGATTTTTTTTAACAGCTGTACTATGCCAAATACAGCACTGGTATACATCCCACATTTAAATGAATGAATGTATGCTGAATAATTCAGCAACGAACTTGTCCCACGGTTTCATCTTCCAAGCAATGCCCTTGATTAGAGAAAAGTAAGCTGAGTTTACTATCCCAAGCAAGGCAATTAAAAATCAAAATACTTTTGTGGAGAAATTTTAACTACTACTTGTTCCATGTTTACCTTCCACAGAAACTGAATTTTGCTTTAGGATATTGTGCAATTTTTTCCCTTTCTATCTTGGCAGTACCATATACTTGTATAGCTTTAAATTTTGCTCCAAAACTCATTTTACATCGAATAACACACTTATTTAGTTATCCAAATCTGCATAGTTTATACAAGATTTAATCTGTCGTGAGGTATATTGATCATCAGACAAGAGAGTTATTCAGGATTTATCTAGCTAATTGTACTGCATGTTGTGGGAGGCCAGACTGAAGACATGCAATCTTTCTTCTGGTCCATAAGGAATAGCTCATTATATGCATCTTAATTCCTTGTTTAAATTATAGAACAGATAACCATAACTTTGGTTTGCAATTGAAATTGTGAGAAACTTTGTTTGTCTCTCCTGAGTTTTCCACTGAATTTAAAAGTGACCTGGAAAGGATTTTGATTAATCTGGTCTCCATTTCAGGTTTGTAACAAATAGCAAAACCAGGCATGTTTCATTTGTCTTGGAGTTTCTTTTCATAGCTCTACTCATGATATGCTCTGTTCTTTAAGGGATGAATTGTTTTGGTCACAGGGCTGGCACTAGCACTAAGTGACCCTAGGCGGTCGCCTAGTGCACCAGGATTTGGGGGGTGGCGGGCGGCTACCTCCTGCCTCCCCACTCAGCCACTGAGCGGGGAGCTGGGAGGCAGTCGCAGCGAGCCGCCGCCCTGCCTCCCAGCTCCATGCTGAGCTCCTGCGGCCCGCAGGCGGGAGGGCTGTTTGTGGGGGCAGCGTTAGCTGGTGGTGTGGGCGCAGGGTTGGTGCAAGGAAGTTTCGCGCCCTAGGCCTAGGGCGCGAAAATTCCTTGCACCAGCCCTGTTTGGTCATTGAAAAGCAATTTGTCCATCTGTATTGGTGCCTTACAGTGATGTGCACCAGGGTAATTTAACAGTACATCTATAAACAGGAATTATTACAATATATAACCGGCCAGTTACTTTACTAATTCTACATGTGTTGGATCTGGTATGAAATCATTTTTTACTTGTGCAAATTTTCATGGGTTATAACTTTATTTATCCTATATAGATAGCTATAGGCCTAATTTGAGGGTCTGGGGCATTCCCCCCCACCACTTTCCGCTGGTGGACAGGTTTTATTAATTTAGGTGGAATATATAGCTAAAGGTGTTAACATAACTTACTTAGTATCTAACACTAAACAGTGTTAAACAAGGTTTGGGGTTCAGCATACAGAGACTTCTGCCTGCTTAGTACCATGGCAAATACATTATTGAAAAACTTTAACCTTTTATTAAAGAAAAAGAAAAACAGTTAAAGCATTTGAAAAGTATTAAGTAAGGCTTTTATTTTAACATTCTTTGTCCACTTTCCCATTAGCAGGAGACAGTTTTTAGAAGAAAAAAACAACAACCTGGTTTGACAGTCTTTTAGATGTTATTAAAAATGCTAATAGCTATCTTTTTATGGACAAGAGAAATTAGTTGAAATGGGCTAGAGCTGCTGTTGTTGCTGTTGTTAAAGTCTGATCCCATTTCATCCCAGGTGGTCTTTGGGATTCAGATGGAGCCAATAGATGTGGTGATGTCATCTAGGTCCCTGTGTCTGGCCCAGTCTTGTCAGGACAGCTCTCAGAATCA
This sequence comes from Macrochelys suwanniensis, assembly GCA_033296515.1. NCBI lineage: Eukaryota > Metazoa > Chordata > Testudines > Chelydridae > Macrochelys > Macrochelys suwanniensis. Next base: position 81,977,387 of record CM065777.1, read on the forward strand.
GAATGATGAAGGCCCAAGGTCCCAGGAGATGGTGGGGGTGGCAGCCATGGTGGTGAAGCTCGCTCCTGTAGCCAATTTTCCCCCTCAAAGTGTGTCCGTAAGGACCCAGAAAGTGAACGGTAAGTGGAATAACCCATTCCCTCGTTATTTTGTCCACCGATTACACCTAGTTTCCAATACACAAATTTTGGTTCAGTTATTGCTGGTTTCACACTCTTCTTGTTTACTAAGCATAGTCTTAACACGGTCCTTGAGTTATATCAGTAGACCTTTTTGTTTGGACTAATTCAGTTGTTCTGTCTCCCTTTCATACCTTTTCCCATCAACAGTTGTTGCAGGTTATTGTGACATCTTATGAAGTTACAGTTGAACTCATAATTAGGGTAAATTTGTAGGCCCAATTGTTGGTGTCCGTTAGTCTCGAGAGACGATGGATATCCGCCCATGGGGAATGTTTAGTTGATGGTTGTGCAGCATCTGTTGTGGCTGTGGAGCCCCACACGAGAGTGGCAGTCTCGATTGCATTTGCTGCATTTGAAGGCGGTGTCAGCTGTGGGTTGGAGCCGCTGCTTCCTTTTTCCTTGAACCCGCTTTTCCTCGGCAAGCTGCCGCAGCTTGTCTTCGCCAGTTTTCAATCCAGTGGTCAGAGCGTGTCTCCATCTGCATCTGTCCTGGGCGAGCTCTTCCCAGCTGTTGATGTCAATTTGAACAGTCTTCAGGTCCCTCTTACAAACATCCTTGAAGCGAAGGTAGGGCCATCCTGTAGCTCTGTTTCCGGAGGCAAGTTCGGCATACAACAGGTCTTTGGGGATCCGTCCATCTTCCATGCGACTTAGATGGCCAAGCCATCTGAGGTGGTGTTGATGGAGGAGAGTGAACATGCTGGAGATCTTGGCACGTTCCAGCACCTCGTTGTTCATTATTCGATCACTCCAGGTGATCCCGAGTATGCGACGGAGGCAGCACATGTGGAAGGTGTTCAGTCTCTTTTCTTGCGAAGCGTAGAGGGTCCAAGTTTTGCTGGCGTAAAGGAGATGGCCCAATTATTACAACATAATGTAGTATTTTTCCCCTTCACCCCAACTTTCAGCCCAGCAGCACTAGCACTCTCTGCACCCCCAAACTGAGAGTCACCTAACAGCTGCTGGGAAGGAATATTAACAGTGCCACTTGGAGCCAGTATTAGATGCCAGAGGGCAGAAGAGAGTTTTCTTGTGCCAATGAGATGGCACTCAATAAGCCTTTACTATGTTGGGTAGTGGAGGGGAAGAGTGTGTGTAAGAGAAAGATGCTCCCCCCGCCCCCGCCATCCAAAGAATGGAAGGCAGAAAAGGCACCTCCATAAGGGAGAGAGCATCTGTCACTGGGGAGGATGGAGGGACAGAGATCCCTGGTACAGGGGTGTCTTGAGAAGGACACAGAGCTCCTGGTGTAATGAAATGCTGAACTGTATTATACTGTTCTACTAGTAGGTGGCACTGTACATAAAATACCTTATTTAAAGCTAACCTGATTCATACCTGGCAGAGCATTAAATGATCTTAGGATGAACACATCTGCTGTGTATAAGAAAGCACGGTAGCCAGTCCCTATCAGGTATGGAAGAACATGACAGCTACTATGTGGGGGAAAACTGGGTGACACAGATGAGGGGGTGGAAATGAAGGGGTGTTGTCTGAACTCCTTGTACGGGGTCAGGAAGAAGTGACACAGTACTTCTGGCATGCAGTGGACACACACTCGATTATACGATTTCTTTTCCAGAACACATTGTTACACATAGACACACTTTCAATGTATTGCTCAGTGGATAGAAGTTTCAGGTATATGTTGGTGTGCCTCTGGCAGCCTAGTGAGAGGGAGGGGCTAAGCTTGTCTCTTGAGCCAGCATGTTGCTGCTCCCCCACCTCAGTGTCTGGGAGAAAAAATAAAATTTCTCTAGTGTTTTATTTCACACCACCACCTTGTGCAGGCATTCCCCATGGCTTTCAGCTAGTGTGGAATGCAATACGACAGCTGCCACCTGAACCGAGTAACACTGATCATGCTACATGCAACCTGCATTCTCTACACTGGGCCTTATTATGTGGTGGATTGAATTTAAGTTGTCCTGGCTGGTTTTTAAAGCTCTTAGCAGTACAGGATTGGGCTGTGGCGCCATCCACTTTTCAGGAGTTCCACTATCTTGTTTTGATTGGCAAGTTACCAAGCTTGTCTATTATTGATCCCCAGGGTCTGGATCTTGCACCATCTGGGCACCTGCCTCAGTCTAACACTCCCCACTTTCAGCAACACCTAAAAATATTTCACTGGTTTTTATTTTAATCACTGTCAGGTTATACATATGAACTCCATACTTTAGTAAGATGTATTATAGTTTGAATTAAGATCCTATATTTTGGTACCTTCATGTACTATATTCACACACAGTAATGAAATATAATGCACTAATTGAATCATTCAGAGATTATAAACTCAGAAGATATATTTTTAATATGCATTTTTATGTTACCCATCTGATCAAACACAGATCCTCATCCGTGGGGTCCAAGTATACACTGCCAATTCTGCTTTCCTGCCACTCCCCTCCATGTACTCTATAATTTTATCCCATCCACTGTAAAAGTCATCCAGTAATTTCTTAAAAGAATCGTTTTTCCCCTGTTGGTTGATCCTCTGTTATGAAATTTAACCAGCTTGGGTGCATTGGGAGAAAATCTCAGTTTTCCAGACCAAAAGTATGCTCTTATGTGCCTGAGTCAACAGGAAAAGAATTACAGCATCGAGCTGACTTAGTTTCATATTTCCCTGATGCCCGAACAACAGGAAAGCAGCAGAACCAAACTGTTTCATAAATTTCTTCCTGGGTGGTACAGACACTAGTGCAGGCTGTTCAGATCTTTGGCTAGTCCCAAAAGGAGTATCACAGTGCTGGAATATCTTGTGAACACTTCTTACACATATAAGGAATGCATAATACTAAATTGGACAATGCACTAGTGAACTACTGTAAGGACCATCCTGCACTGGAATGGAGCTGGACTAGATGTCCTAAAATATCTTTTTTTACCTCTTATCTCTATTTTATTAACTGAATCCAATTATTACGTAGGCCCACTGGCCCCAGTGGTGGTAATTTGTTTTCCTCCTTCAGCATTCCCATTGTCCCAAAGGATGACCCAAGGTGCTCACTCTCTCCTATCCTTTTCAGTTGTGATAATGATAACTGTGACTCTGACAAAAGCCATTCAAATTGCTGACGAGGAAGGGGTTGATGGCTAGAGGTGCGGCGCATCATCTGGCCCTATGTCCAGATGACTTGTTCATCTTTGTCACAGTGCCAGAAATTTTAGTTCCACTTTTAATGGAGATTATAGAGAAATACAGCGTAGTTTCTTGGTTTAAGTTAAATGGCACATAGCATTCATGCACCCATGGAATTTCTCTGTCCTTCCCCTTTGCAGATGAAAGCAGAATATAAATACCTGGTGAATACTCAGTAACTTAACTTGATTTCGTATCCTAAACAGATCATTGTTCTTTATTATTAATAATTGTGTTGCACTAGGGTCCAGAGGCACTAACCATGATAAGGTCCCATTGTACTAGGCATTGTACAAATATAAAGCCATCTCACCCTACACAGAAACAACTCACCCTACACAGAAACAACAACAACAAATAAAATAAAATAAAACAAAACCACTTTCTGGCCCAAATTCAGTAATGTTCTTAAGCACAGGGCTTAAAGTTAAGCACCTAAGTAGGCCAATTTACTTCAATGAGGCAACTTGTATTTTTAAAAGTTAAGCTTACAGTCACTGAATCAGGGCCTCCATGCTTAAAGCTAAGTGAAGTCAGCAAAACAAAGTCATAAATATTCCAACCTTTAAATATATTTATTTCCACTGTGTTTTTGCCCTTGTGTTTGATTTCTGTGACTATTCTAGTGAATGAGTGTATGTACTGTGGTGCTTATGGAAACATTGAATTCTAGGAGATTTAGTAGACAATGAATTGTGAATTTGCTAATGCTGGCTTTTATAATGGTATCTTGATTTTAAGAGCTGTGCTCATCCACTTAAGGAACAAAAGACAATACTGTGTGATCTGTGTCCAGTCAAAGCCAACATACTGCTCAGATTTCAAATATTTGCAATAAATTGCTTGAGAATACTCTACAGACCAAAATAAATTTGCAAAAACTAGTTTGCACGTTTTCAGTAACTAATAAATGAGAGTTTCTAACTGCTTGTTGACAACTGGCAAACAGAAACAGAGGGGACATTTGTTAGATATTATAATTAATAATCTACTTGCCCACCTCTGCAGCTTCATGTGTGAAGGGCAACTGTGGATTGCAGCTAGTCCAGTTGAATTAGACTCTGTCATTGTGCTGCAATACATTTGAAAGCTATCAGGTGGCTGAAACAAAAGTTGAATGAAAATCTTCTGTTTATCCACTTCCTTCTAGAATAAAATCAGGTACAAGAGCACGTGAAGTAAAGTAAATGATGTATAGGCAAATGCTGCTGGTATGCTAAAGTTTTACCAGATTTTAGTGCAGAATAACAGTACTGAGTATTTGAGGAAGAGCTCTGTGCAAATGGACCTGTGCTAAAAGCACCTGTTGCTGTGGGGAAATTAATATCTAGAATTACAGACCCCAAATCAATATGAGATTAAAAAAATCCCAGAATTTTGGGTCTTTATTTGCCTTCTGGCTTTTGAATGCTCTAGATCCATGTTTTCAAGCTTCTCTCTAAAAGCATAAATGAAAGCTGAGATCCTCACGTACATGGCTCCAGGAGCTGGAACTTTACAAAGATTACCACATATTGAGAGACTCAGGACAAAAATTGCAAGGGCTGACAACTCTAAGACTATGTCTACACTACCCCTTATGTTGGTATAACTTCTGTTGCTCAGAGGTGAGAAAAAGCCTCCCCTAACCCTAAGTTACCCCGACCTAAGCACGGGAGTGGACAGCATTACGTCAGTGGGAGAACTTCCCCCGCTGGCATAGCTACATCTGCTTGCAGGGGCTGCTGGGGCCAATGGGAGAGCTCTCTCCCATTGCCTTAGAGTAGCTACATTAGAGAGCTTACAAGGGCGCAGCTGCATCAGTGCTGTCCATACTGACGCTTAGGTTGGTGTAACTTATGTCGCTCAGGAGGTGGCTTTTTCACATCCCTGAGCAACAGAAGTTATACCAACATAAGGGGTAGTGTAGACATAGCCTTAGAGTTGTCAACCCTTGTGATTTTTGTCCTGAGTCTCTCAATATGTGGTAATTTTTGTAAAGGTCCAGCTCCTGGAGCACATTGATGACTTCATTTAGGCTGTACGTATTTGGTTTGGTTTCAGACTATTTGTACCCCACAAATTTCACTTTGAGTTTAGGACTTGAAATGAACCAAAAAATCTGTGTTTCTAATTTATAATAAAAGCAAAACACAGGCACATTTTGTAGGGTTTTGAGTTCTGAGGAAGACACTCACTGTTCAAATACCTAAAGAAACAGCCTTACTACGTCATCTGATCCACACCTCTGATAAAGCAACATTGTTTTCTACAGTATATTATGCAGTATTTCTAATTTAATTCATGATCTAGAAAGAACTACTGTAGACTGGAAGAAAGAGAGGCGAGTGAGGCCTTCATTTTGTTCAATAATACTTTTTTCTCAGGATAGCAATTCAAACCCACAGAGCCCTTCTAGAATTCTGAATGTGTTGTTTCTTTGGACAAAGTGTTGCTGACATTGGACACAGTAACAGCAACCTATCCCTCTAGCTCAGGCGTTGCAGAATCTGTGACAATGAGGCCTGCAGTGACATCCAGGAGCACACACTCACAGGTACCCTATTAATGCTCTTTTCCTAGCAGAGCTTCTGCTAATTTTTCTACAGCTCAAAAGCTCCCACACCAGACTAACTTCTGGCAGTGCAGAAATTCTCAGTTTATTACAATACTGCCATAGTCTTCAAAGAACACATCACTAAAGGCTCCATGTAATGGTTGCTGCCTTTACCAATGCCCCCCACCGCCGCCGCCCCGATCTGTGACTAACAGCACATGGCATCTGGCTAGAAAGGGAGGTTGAAAGTGAGCTACTTATATCAAAGTTATTACACGTGTTTGACAAAGTACAGTGCAAAACTAGCAGCTTGATATACCATGAAGTAAAATTCCTTATCCAGAAAACATAATCTTTGTCCCTGTATGTTACATAAATCAGATAGGCATCCTTGCTAAGCCCAGACAGAAATATTCACTTTAGCTAGGTTTGTTACCACATACTTGTTTTCTACACAGAAATTCCCATCTAACAATCCTTGACACATGCAAGAGAAGCACTATAAATCAGCAGTGTGTGCTGAATGGGGATAATCACTTGAACTGGTGTCATTGTAGCTTGAGAATAATTAAGGAAATGAAAAATCCCTTCAAGAGTTGGAACTTTATAATAAAGGCTTTTTGTTGAAAAAGAATGAATGAAGCTTTGCTGGTTTAGACTCTTACAATTGTGCTGCTGAACTTCTTTTGTCAAAGATTTATGAAGAATCAATGATTATTACTCAGTTTAACCCCAGGAAATTGTATACCAATATAACAGTTATAACTATGTACAGTACAGGTTGAATACTGCCACCCTTTCAGTGAGTAGTACCTGCATGTGCTCCATTGATTTCAGTGGGACTACACCTGGAATAAAGTACTATTTAACATGAATAAGGATGGCAGAATCTGTCCCTGAAACTGACCTGATCTGAGATGAAATCCTGGCTTCACTGAAGACAACGAGAGTATCACAGCTGATTTAAATAGGACCAGAATTTCACCTCTGGGTCTCAGTCTGCATAGGGCTTATTAGACCATGATTCATAGTGAGAGTACAGCTTTCTTTCTCATATAATTAATTCCTCTTAACTCTTTAATAAAGCTATTCCATATGCCACAATTCTGGATCATTTAAGTCCAGAACTGGATAGACATTAAAAGACTAACGTCTTTGAATGCTTTCACATTTTAAAATTAATACCTCTGATGAAAATCTCAAAAAAAAAAAAAGAAAGAAAGAAAAAAGATTGTGTTGCCTACAAATTAACTAAGCACAGGAAGGGTTTTAACAAATATATTGCTATGCACTGGTTCACCTCTTTAATTTTCAGTAAAATTAACATAATCAGAATCAATTAAGTTGTTTCACAAATGTATCAGACACCAAGCCAGTTAGTGCAAAGGAAACTCATCCAACATTGTTAAAACATTATAAATATAAAACACGTACATTGGGAAATAAAACTACATTGATTTTTAGCATCTGGATACTTGTTAAGGCTCAATTATTAGAAGATGGGTGGAGAAGAGTTGGATACTTTTTAAAATTTTAATATATCCTAAAAATATAATGAATTTTAGCACAGAATTCTTTTCAGAATAGGTGCCAAAAGAGTACTATTCATTATTCCACTACTCTAATTCTAGAGAGCAGGATTCTGGACTTGATGTTCCGTTGCCTAACCTGGTATTGTAGTTCCATGTCCCTTTAGTAAGATTTGACCAGCTTCTGCTGCCTGGGCAAAAGAGCAGTGGTCTATTAAATAAGAGAATACAATTTATTTTAACAGGATACTTTGGCCACATTGGATGGGGACATGCCAGAGGTCAATCAGACTGGCAGATAGATGATCTCCCCAACATTTTTCTTATAAAGTGACTAACGGAGTTGTTCACAGCACTGGAGTCCTGTCAACTTCACCATTTCTAAACTGTTGGGCACTTGAACCACTGAACTTCAGACCTTCTTGACTAAGGGTACATCTACAGTATGAAATTATTTCGAAATTATTCTATTTGAATTTTCGGAAGCGATTTTATACATTCAGTCTTGGGTGTCCCCAATAAAGCACGTGAATTCGGCGAAGTGTGGCCACAGTACCGAGCCTAGCAACGAATGTCGGAGTGGTGTACTGTGGGCAGCTATCCCGCAGTCCCCGCCTCAGTCTCCACCGCCCATTGCGATGGTGGACTCTGCATGGTCGCCTGTGATGATGGACTGCACTGATGGTCACCTGTGCTGATGAGCTTGCCACGGTGGCCAAACAGGAAATGAAATTCAAAAGTTCCTGGGGCTTTCACTGCCTACCTGGCTAGTGCATCAGAGTTGACAGTGTTGTCCAGAGTGGTCACAAGGGAGCATTCTGGGATAGCTCCCGGAGGCCAATAACGTCGAATTGCATCCACAGTACCTGTAACCCGGAACTGCGATCTCGATTTTAGCGCTATTCCACTTGCCGAGGTGGAGTACAGAATCCAGATTAAAGAGCTCTTTAAATCGAAAAAACTGGTTTGGTCGTGTGGACGGAATCAGTTTTATTTCGAATTAACTCGACTAATTCCAAAATAACTGCGTACTGTAGACTAGGCCATAGGTTCACTTAAAGTAATAGCTAGTACAGGGGTGGGCAAACATTTTGGCCTGAGGGCCACATCAGGGTTGTGAAACTGTATGGAGGGCCAGGTAGGGAAGGCTGTGCCTCCCCAAACAGCCTGGCCCCTGCCCCCTATCTGCCCCTTCCTACTTCCCGCCCCCTGACGGTCCCCATCAGAACTCCTGACACATCCAACCCACCCTGCTCCTTGTCCCCTGACTGCCCTCTTCTGGGACCCCTGCCCTTAACTGCCCCCTGGAACCCCACCCCCTATCCAACCCGCCCTGCTCCCTGTCCTCTGACTGGCCCAACCCCTATCCATACCCACTCCTCCCTGACAGCCTCCCTGGGACTCCCACACCTATCCAATGCTCCATGTTCCCCATCCCCTGACTGCCCCCCCCAGAACCTCTGCCCCATCCAACCACCCCCTGCCCCCCGGGACCTCCCTGACCCTTATCCACCCCTTCCCCACCCCCTTATCATGCTGCTCAGAGCACTAGGACCTTGCAATCCTGCCGCCTGTCCAGAGCCAGCCATGCCGCCGCACTGGCGGCGCAGCAAGCTGAGGCTGCAGGGGAGGGTGGCAGCAGGGAAGGGGCTGGGGGCTAGGCTCCCCAGCCGGAAGCTCAGGGGCCAGGCAGACAGTCTCCCGGGCCATAGTTTGTCCACCTCCGAGCTAGTATCTGACCTACAAGGGTCACAGTCAGGAATTAATTGAAGGTTGACGTTCCTGGGGAGGTTGGTTATGACTCAGGCTATGTGAGCATCCAGTATCACCCTGATATTTTGGCCAGAATCTGATAATTTGATTAAGGGCAAAATTTGCTACCTTTGCAGTGAAACCTAGCCTTTCACTGTAAATTTACCTAGTTGCCTTTTCACAGAAGAAAATGGTATTTCTTTGTCTGTTGGAACTACCTCCCATTTTCACAAAAAATAAAACAGCAGCAGCAGCAACAAGAAAGTATATGTGATTATTTAAAATGGTTGGTTTGTTTTGTTGCAGAACTGAAAAAAAAATCCCAGATTTTTCTACAATTTTGCTACCATTATGAATTAAATCTCGTGTTTGTAGCTGTATATTAAAGTTCAATTTCAACATTAACAGCTGTAACAATAAAATCAGGGATGCCAAAAATCTGTGTGTGTAAAACATTTGCTTCAAGGGTCTTTTGGAGGAAAGGACTAGGAAGGAACATGGTGAAATCCTTTTGCAGCTGAAACTCTGACTATACACTGGGACTCTAACTACTGACTCTGCCACAGATTTGTTGTGTAATCTTGGACAAGTTATTCCATCCCTCTGAACATCAGCTTAGCCATATTATTTCATATTTATATTACAATAGCATCCAGAGTCTCCAGTCAGGATTGGGATTCTGCTGTAGTAAGCCCTGTGCAACATATTGAGAGGCAGTGTTGTTCAGTGGATAAGACACACTGGCTTACGAGTCATGAAATCTGGATTCTATTTCCAGTTCTGTCACTGATGTATTGTGTGTCCTTAAGCAAGTTACTTGACTTCTGTGCCACCTTCCCCCCCGACACACACACACACATCCCCATCCCCAGCCCTTACCTGTCTGGTTTATTTAGACCGTTAGACTGCCTCTCCCTCTGTGTTTGTATAGCACCCAGCACAATTGGGCCCAGATCTTGCTAGAAGCTACCTTAATAACAATGTCATTGAAGAGTTGGAGGGATTTTAGAGCCATTTTTATATTGTCAACCATTTTAACCTATTTCATAGGTTGTGAGGCTTAATTATTACATTTCTTTGGGATCCTCAGATGAAGGGTAGTATATAAATACAGGATATTGATATTTTATTGTAGTTAGCTTTTGGGTCTCACTGAACATACAGATCATTGGTTCTCTGAAGATCTAGTGGCCAATGAATGGCCAATAAGTCTTATCACCATTCTCTTGATGCAAAAGATGGGGATTTTGATTTTTTGAGTAATTTAAGAACGAATATTCAGACTCTTTGCAATACAAAGCTTTGCATGTTGGCAGTTTGGATGAACCGCCAGAAGACAGATGGGTTAGCCCTTGTGCTTTCCCATGAGAACTGCCATATGGGTCTTTACTCTTTGTTACACTTTTCATACATTCCAACTCTATGATGAATGTTGGTCTCATCTCACAGGTATGCCAAATATTTTGAGCCATTTCCAGGCATTTAACATGCTGGAAAGAATTATAGTGTTAAGTGCTTTGTCAGAGGACTCTATAAAGTCATGTAGAGCAAGACTGGGGAACTCGCTCCCTTTTGAACAGAAATATTTTATCTTAAAATTATGGGTGGGGGGGTTGTCCTGGTTGTTCATGGTTGTCCTAATGATGTTGTTTTATATTTTATTGATTTCTGAAAATGGAAGGAAGTGCCTCTTATGAAAGTGAAAGTTCTCTACCGTTGTCTCAAAGTTAAAGACACAGCTAAAGTAAAAGGTAGAATTGATTTTGTGAGAATAATCATTCAGAAAGGATTTCTTTAACTACTCTTACATGATTTTATCAGCTTTAAATGTTTTAGGAATGAATTGTTCTTACTCTAATACTACTTTTTGTTCTCTAGTTCACATTACATATTGTCCAAATACAGAGTCATTCTTTTAAAACATAGTCATAGTGCCTTGTAGGAAGGAAAGCTGCTTAACCCATTGAATAAATCTTGTTTTCACCCTGAACACATGGATTAGTCATCTTTCCACTTTCCAGTCCCTGGCATTTTGAGTCCAGCTTTCAGGAAAGTAGCCAATGCAAGCTAATATCTGGCAATGGGCTGGATAATTTTTCTATAGCATGTAACAAAACTAGACTTGCCAGTATTAACACTTTTGTCCAGTAGTTGCTAAAAGTTATACGATTTTGGAAATCAAAGGTCAGATTTTCAAAAAATTATGCATGTAGCTGCATGATGTTAGTCATACATGAATTTCTAATTTGTGCATAAAATTACTGCAACTATGAATGCAATCATAATAACTGAATACACAATTTACTAGCTGGAAATTTATCTGATAACTTTCATAAAAAATTGTCTGTACAGTTTTGTGAATATCTGGCCTTAATTTTTTTCTGAGGCCTTATTCTGATAGGCTGTGTAGAAGAGTGAGTCACCAGTCAGCACACTCCCTCATTGCTGGGCATAGCCTTGCCAGACCTTCCCCTCAGTCACCTTTGGCCAACAGTAAGTCAGGCCCTGTGGTGGTCTGGTTCTTCTAATGACTCAGCCATCCAGTCAGGTCACATACTCTAGAAAGGATGAGACTGTATCAATGTCCCAGATCAACAGTATCCAACATGCTGTTAATCATCACTACAATGTATGCTATCCCTCCTGGACTTCTCTTCAGTCCCACTCTTCCATCAGAGTAGCAGGATTCCAGGCTTCTCTCTGAACTCCCCCAGCAGAACTAAAAAAACTCAAACAAAACCAAATATAACTTATACCACTTCTACCCACCCCATGGTTGAGCTTGTAGTCCTAGGTTCTCTCCAGCTCCCTATTTCTCTTCCGCAATACTCCCATCGGGATGCCTTCCTGGAGCCATACCCACAGTTCAGCACCCAGCACAGGTCTAGCTCTGCTCCTGTAGGTACCCCATGGTTCTTTTCCAAAACAACAGTTATTCTAGGTTCTTCTCTTTTGGGTGTCTCCCCTCACTGCTCTGAGTTCACCCTTTTAGGTATAAAATCTAGCTCCTCCCCAAGTGGGTCCAATAACAAATCGAGTCTGGTACACCCTCCAGCTGTAACCAGGTGAGTTAATTGGGCTCTCAGGTTTCTGGTAACCTTCTGTCTACCAGTGTGGGGTTTACACACCCTATCACAGGCTGATTTGGACATTTGGTTATGGCTTCATTTAGAGACGGACCCAGGATGAAAATTCTGAACTTCACTAAAGTTTGAAGGTGTTCTAATCTAGGGCCTTGGTTTGGCTATTGCATTAGCTTCATCACAATAGCATCTCATTTACATAATGGGGAAAAATATCCTAAAATCTTCCCCACCTTCTGTTTCATGAGATTCTTTACAGTAACTAAGTACTGTTATGCTGGCAGTTGGGTGAAACCTCGTTGAAGCCAATGTGTGTAACAGCTTCCCTTCATTCAGGATAAACGTAAAGATCATTTAAGCTCCTTTATGCCTTAGATAGCTGAAACAATAGGAGCAACTGCCTAAAACACAGGCCACATGCAAGGAATCTGAGCTATGTGGGCAGAAGTTTGACTTAGGTCTGACTGAAAATATAGGGACTGGGTATGGTTTGAGGGAGCTCTGTGTGTATGAGAGAGAGAAAGGGGGCAAAACCCCCTCAGAAGTACACAGAGAAGGCAGTAAGGAATCCCTAGCAACAGTCAGAGAAGGACTCATTGTGTGCCCTGAGAAAAAACTAAGAGAGAGGAGAAGGCATTTGAGCAGAACACTAGCTAGAAAGGAGCCTGGAACTGTAGGTAAAGAAACTGTCCTACCTCTTGATTCCTATCGTGTTCACGGAAACATGACTTTGTGTACAGGACTGCATCAAAGAAACACTTGACTCCATCAATTTCTCTTCCTAACCTAAACAACCTACAAGACTCCAAGTATTGGCTAACCACTTGGGTGAAAAGGGGTGACAGTATTACACCCTAAACTTTTCCCTCTGCCTTTTCAGGCGATATTGGAAAAGATTTAAAAAATTCTATCAATTCCCCCTCAAGAACAGGACAAAGACCTGCAAAGAGCAGGGTTCGAAAGGCCGATATTTTTCATTCAAAATAGAATTGCGCCTACTTTACTTCCTCATAGTTTATTAGTCAGCATCAAATTAGAGTGGTGACATCAGCAAACCTAACAGAGCTTTTAGGCATATAAAAATATTTTATTCTGTACTAAAGGAAAAAGGTGAATTATGTGACCTTGATAGAAGTGGCCTCCTTGAGAAAGGATATGATTATTCCAATAGCAGTCATATTTTTGCTTAGAGAGTTCATTGAAAGAAATATTGACTCTTCTTTTGGGAGGAATTATAAAGCCCCTGCAACTGTATTGCTTGGGTGTGCAAATGGAAGCCCAGAAGCCAGGATCAGACTCAGATCTGCCTCTTTATATGCTTTTAATGCTAAAAAAATAAAGAACAAATTTGAAAAGGTCTGTGCTTAAGCCAACCCCCCAGTACCCACAGCCTGGAACATTGATGGGGCTGAGCTCTATATCCAAAGAAACAGGATTGGGAGGGGAGCTTCCAAGAGTCCTGTTTCTTGGATAGTCACATCTAATCCAATTGGCTTTCACAGGGCCATGTGATTTTTTGTTCTTCCAGTCAATGACTAGCCTAGTCAACAGTTCAGAAATATTTGAGATCACATAACCACTCTATCCAGCTGTTCTGCTTTTGACAAGCCAAGGCTTTGTGCACACAAGCATGTAGACAGACAGGAATCCATGGAAGATCCACTTTGTTCCAAAGGGGTTGAATTAAATGATAATGGTTTACAGATTACACAGTGAGCACCAACATGTTCAAACTCCAATCACACAGGTTTCAAGCCTGACCTTACTGATGGCCTTCCTCCTGGTGTTGATAATTGGTTTCATTCAAGGATCAGAAAGGGATTATGTTAGATGAATCCCACTTTCACAGCTGTTGTCCTAGGTTAGCTAGTGGTTAGCTGACACCTTCATTCTTACATTATGAATTATCTTCGTTCATTTCTATAGCTTAATGCATGTCATAACATGATACCCTCAGGCCAGATTCTGCCTCCCTTACTCACATTGAGGGGTACCTTACTTCCTGAATAGTTCCCGTGAGACAAGCTGGCAGAATCTAGCCCTAAAAGTTTACCTGAATGTGTCTGCTCTTACTTGATGTATTCTCACAGTCCAGACATGTTTTGTGTCTTTGTGATACTATATATCACAGGGGGGAGGGATAGCTCAGTGGTTTGCGCATTGGCCTGCTAAACCCAGGGTTGTGAGTTCAATCCTTGAGGGGGCCATTTAGGGATCTGGGGCAAAAATCTGTCAGGGGACAGTACATGGTCCTGCTAGTGAAGGCAGGGGACTGGACTCGATGACCTTTCAAGGTCCTTCCAGTTCTATGAGATAGGCATATCTTCCATATAAAATAGACTGTATACATCAGTGGCAAATATGCAGTGGACCCTCATAAAATATACTACAGCATTTTACAGTGACCATTCCATTTCTGTAGTAACACTATTGTAAGCTGTAGTATTTCAGACTATGAATATAATATACTGTAGTATTTTGAGAAAGATTAGGCACACAAATAAATTAGAAAAGGAGACATAACTTTTTAAAATATGAATACCAGCATGTAGTAATCTGAATGAGCTATTACCATAAAGTGGTCTTTAAATATAATTATTTGGACTAAATTCTGATCTGATTTCTACCAATATAAATATGGAGTTACTTCATTTACATTCGTGGTATCATTACATATTGTGTGAATGGGATCAGAATTTGGCCTTTTATATTTGGGATTCTTACTTATTGATTTATAAAATGAGCCAATTGCAGAGTGTCTGGGGGCATTGAAAATCTTTAAAGTAATACACAAGGGATATGTTTGTTAAAAGGATTAAATTTAATTCTGTGAATGTTTTTTCTGAGGATTATGTTTACATGTATTTGTCTTTCAGTTGTATACTCTGCTTGTTAATAATCTTAATAAAGACTTATCACACAATAATACTTGGCAAAAATCATCATTAAATACTCTCATTCCATTGCTAAAGGCCAGATTCTAGTACTTTTGCTCATGTGGCTTAGTACCTTGCTCCATGAATGGTCTCGCTGATTTCAATATGGGTAAAGGTATCAGAATCTGGCCCAGAATGTCTACTCCAAAATCATTCTTAAGTAAACAGAGGGCATCCACCCTCAATATTTGTGGTTAAATATCATTATAAATACATTTTAAAAAATTCAATACAATCGTTCTCCTATTGTGTCTCCTGTTGATACAATCCTTTTCCTACATCTATGATTAATATGTTACAAGTCAGATAGTAGCAAACAGTAATCAATAGAACTGGTTGAATAATGTATTTCTTTTTTACCACGTATGTTCATTCACATTTTAAAATAAATTTTCTTTGCCTGTGTTTTTGCAACTTTTACATTCTCATAGCATAAACAGTCCAATGTCCCGTTGTCCTTGCACAAATATTTGTAAAAAAGTGAATTCAAATCAGGTGTCCATATTCACACTTGTAAGCTCATCTGCATAACATGGTAGAAATAATACGATGTTACTTACCTGATCCATCACGACTATGATATTAATACTTTTTATTTAGCACTTTTCATCAACAGATCCCATAGCACTTTACAAAGGGGAATAGGTAGGAAGTTTATCTCCATTAAACAGATGGGCAAACTGAAGTACCGAGAGGTTAAGACTGAGATTCCCAAAGGAGCCTAGGGGAGTTAGGTGTACATCTCCAGTTGAAGTGCCAGCCTAAGGGCTGGTCCACACTAACCCGCCAGTTCGAACTAAGATACGCAACTTCAGCTACGTGAATAACGTAGCTGAAGTCTAAGTATCTTAGTTCGAACTAAAAGGTACTTACTGCGGGTCCAGACGCGGCAGGCAGGCTCCCCCGTCGACTCCGCGTACTCCTCTCGCGGAGAAGGAGTACCGGTGTCGACGGCGAGCACTTCCGGGATCGATTTATCGCATCTAGACAAGACGCGATGAATCGATCCCAGAAGATCGATTGCTTGCCGCCGAACCAGGAGGTAAGTATAGACGTACCCTAAGTGACTGACCAAAGACGTAGAGTGACAGTGGCAGAATAAGCAATAGAGACTATATCTTCTTACTCCAGGTCCTGTGCCCTAATCAGTGGATTCCTCTGTGAAATAAGAAAATCAGCTTTGAATTTGAGTATTTGTGGGACCCGAATCTCTTTGCAGACAATAGCCAAACAGATTCACTTGAAGCCATGAGAATGATCATGATTAGCTGTTCTTTTCTGTAGTGAAAATGAACATGATACATGTCAGCATCATTAGTTTTGAATTTCCATAACTTTATTTCAAAAGAAAAACCATTTCAAATATGTCCAAGCCTCAGTCCTCATTCAGTACTACCTACCTGCGTGTACAACATGGTTTTGTCACTAAATCATAGGGCTGGGACTCAGGAGATCCAATACTGAATTGTACAGACATTTTATAATGCTTCTTGCTAGAGGACAAAAAGCAAATAAAATGATTTCTTTCCCTATTAAAAAAAGAATAAAGAATTACTTTGAAAATAAAATTCAGAAGGAAATATTTCCCCCTCATTAAAACTGTCTTGGCTCCAAGTTTAAAATTCCAGCCTGTTTTGAATTTGGAAGGTTTCCCATGATAATCTTATTCTGCTTTGGAGTGTGCTTTGTATGCCCAGGGCTGTCTCATTTACTGCAGTCAGTCAGTAGGGCTAGCAGAAACCAGTTTAGCTTGCAGCTGGAGAAGAGTAACAGGAGACTAGCATAACTCCTGAACAAACCAGTGGGAGCTCAGCAAGAAACTCTTTCCAGATAAGCAAGAGAGCCGTCCTACAGAGAGTCTGTCTCTATTGTACATCTGGAGATACACTGCTTTAATGAACATGCCTCAAGCTGCTGAAAACACTTGAAGGAACAGCTTTGGTGTTTATGATTGTTGTAAATGTCTCTGTTCTTGAAAATAAGGGGAGTTTGGTTTCCGTTTGATTTTTGTTCAACCTTTTTGCCCTTGACACGTGCATACACTGTGTACAACAGCATTTTTGGTATGTCTCCTGGGGATAAAAGAAGCTTTTAGAACCAAAGCCTTGTAGCAAATTTGGGAAAACACTGTGCTAAGCTGAGTTAGGATGTAACATAGACAGAGCATAGTTTACAACTTGTGTTTTGAAAAGAAAAAAGTAGACTCTCAGCCCTAGTTGGCTGGATGGGCCTGAAAGGGCTGCAATCTTTGGAGCTCCTCTTTAGCCTAGACTTTGCCATATCATTACTTTGAAGACATCCACTCTCTATGTCCAGGTACCCAAGTCACTGTTTACCTTCAGATTCCTGTCTTTCACTTCCCCAGCCCCTCTTTTCATTTTCTGTTTCTTCAAAAGGGCCTTATCTGTCTGTTTCTTTCTATGTCAAACATGTGCTCCCTTTTTCTCTTCTGTGCTAGACTCTGGGGATCTGTATGGGTAGTAAGTAGCATGAATATTGTCCTCTCCTGCCTGTATCAAAGCCTGAGTGTTCTCATGAACTTACACTACTACTCAGGAAGAGAGCTATCAGCTGTATTGACCAACTAGATGTCATAAATTGCTCAGACTCTTATTTGCATATATTGTTCCTGAATGTGCTCAGTACACATAGTGCTGTTTCAGGTATTGCAACATCAGCATCCTTACTAAGGGAGATGAACAGTTCTGATAGGGTAGTATTCCTGGTCCCATGCTGTTTTGGGACCATTGCAGAATTTGTCAGGGTTAGATGTTTAATTTGCTAACATGTAGTACAGCTACTGTTTGTTGTTCTGTAAGTGATCTATTCTGCTATCCCATGGTGTGAACTATCACGTTTTAAATGTACAAATCTTGCAGGAAGCAGCTGCGCAGAAGGTCGGATAGCTAGTCCTTCCAGTGCCAATTCTCTGAATTTTTCAAGGTGGTGATGAGCTTGATGTATCAGTGTAGCACCTTAGACCTGCCAACAATGGCAGATTAACATATCCTCATAATTACAGCAAAGGATGAGGAACAAGAAAGAAAAGAGCTGGGTTCATTTGTCCCAGCCCCCTCAGGAGGGTGTTAGCTGCTGACTGCTTTGTACACTGTATTATTTTGGGTGTTCAGTGGGTACATGGGTTTGTCTGCATCTCCTGGGATGAGAAAGATGCAGGACTATGTCCAGGTTCTTAGCTCTCTTCTCTGTCTCTCACACAGTGCCTGACAAGTAGTAGTTTGAGTTGCAAACTGAACTTCACAAAAACTAACTGAGGTTCACCTGATTTGTGCTTTGGTTTCAAACATGGATTCAGGCCCAGTTCATGCAAATGTGTGCCAAGCTGTAAGTAATTCTGGGCTCAGTTTTAAGCCAGTGAGCCAGAACTTGGCTTGAGACATTATCCTTTTGTGCTGTTTTAGGTATAGAAAAGGGGACATAAAATTGTCTTAACGGGATAACTGTGGTTTTCCTGGCACGAAGAGCACATTATGAGCATAGTGGGAATGTTTGCACTCCAGCAACCACCAGCCAGGCAGAATGGCTCCTTAGAGGTTGTTACAGAGCAGCCTTGAGGACTGGGAACTGAATGACTTAAATTGGTTACTGTTAGCAGCTGATTGTAGGTCCTAGTGTATGTCTGTGGGAAATGAATTATTCTTTGTCAAGCTCTCACTAGACCATCACCATCACAATAGTTACACCCTTGGTAGCTGAATAATTACAGGGAGTTACCTTCTGAGCCCTGGAAGAATGGCTTTCCTACTCAAGATTAAGGTACTGCTGTGGGACAGTATAGCAAAAATGCATTGCACCTTCCTTTAGTCTTCCTTGTGCAGCTAGAGAGGGCTTCACTCTCCAGAGCTGTCAATCCAGCATCTTTCATGGGCACTACATTCCCTGTAGAAATGTTAAATAAAAAGTCCCAAACTTGTTTTTTAAAAGTTATTACCTACTGGAACATGTACAGACAGCTACTGAGTACAGAACAGAAAACCTGGGCACTCACCACGATGATGGAAATGAACCATAAAGCAGGATAGGGATATATAGATTTTAGCCCACTTAAACTATGCGGGGGAGGAGGGGATGCTAGAGGGTTTGACCATGCTCTACATAGGAGAAAAATAGATGACACTGAAAACTGAATAGAAATCAATGGTATCTGCTGCAAAGGTAAGCAGTGCACCGTGGAAGCAGTGTCATTGCAAGGCCTAGAAACTGCATTACATTTGATCCAGGTCATAATATGCAGAGGCCTTTATCTTATAAAGTGCAATCCTGCCTTGCTATTACTAACTCCTGTCGAGATTTCATGGAACTGGAATCAGCTATGAACTCAGCAAAACAGTTTGATTGAATATAGTGAAACTGTAAGGGTTCCCCAAGAGAAAACTGCATTTGTAAATAATTACTCTAGAATCATAGAATATATGAGGGTTGGAAGGGACCTCAGGAGTCATCTAGTCCAACCCCCTGCTCAAAGCAGGACCAACCCCAACTAAATCATCCCAGCCAGGGCTTTGTCAAGCCTGACCTTAAAAACCTCTAAGGATGGAGATTCCACCACCTCCCTAGGTAACCCATTCCAGTGCTTCACCACCCTCCTAGTGAAAAAGTTTTTCCTAATATCCAACCTAAACCTCCCCCACTGTAACTTGAGACCATTACTCCTTGTTCTGTCATCTGCTGTGACTGAGAACAGTCTAGACCCATCCTCTTTGGAACCCCCTTTCAGGTAGTTGAAAGCAGCTATCAAATCCCCCCTCATTCTTCTCTTCTGCATACTAAATAATCCCAGTTCCCTCAGCCTCTCCTCATAAATCATGTGCTCCAGGCCCCTAATAATTTTTCTTGCCCTCCACTGGACTCTTTCCAATTCCAGATATCTTTCCAGTCTCTACACACAATTCAAAACCAAATTGGCTAATTAGTGTACAAAAATAAAGGTTGTGTCAATGGGTCAATAGAAATGCATCTGGCTTACCATCCACACATGCTCCTAGACTTGTAAACATTCTTAAAATAATTCAGACTAGGTGGAAAATAATGTCAAGCAAATAACTGTAAAATATAAAGCTAGAGAGAAAGTTAAAGCCGTGACTATAGAATTTTAATACACTAATTTATACATAAATATTTAAATTGTATAGCATTTACATAACATTTACCTTAAATATTTTACTAAAACACCAGCTACCATATCACCAATATGACACTATAATTAACTGAATACCTTGTATTCTTTTATTTTGAATACCTTCCTCATTGTCAAGTCATCAAGTCATACCTAAAAAGCTATAAAGGAAAATTTAGAACCCTATCTCAGATATAGTGTTATTCCAATACATCTGTTATCCAGCATTTGGGTATCTCTCATCACCAGGATATGGGTGGTTTGACCTGGTGGTCAGAGCAGGAGTCAGGGGTCAAGTCAGATCAGATATTAGTAAGTCAAAGTCTGAGACAGGCCAGAGGGCCAACCAAGAGGTCAGGTTACTAGGAGCCAGTACCAGAGGGGAAGCAGTCAGAAGCAGGGCAAATCCAGTTGCATGGACAACTTCCTGTTCCGGTGCTGGGTTTATATAGAAGTTGTGAACAAGTCAGGACCCCCAGCATTCTGCCAATCAGATTCCAGGCCTGGAGTCCTCTGTGGGGGTTCAGCTTCTATTCTGGCAATGGTTAGCAGATTGGAATTTACTGCCGCCTGTGGCCCAAGGTTCAAGGCCTCTAATCCCTGACAGTATCTATTTAATATAGGCTGACCATACGTACCGTTTTAAACAGGACAGTACCGTTTTTTTCATATTTCCCGACCGTCCCGTCGTTTTAATATAAATGTCAATTTTGTCCCGTTTTTAATAAACTATATATAGTTTTTAATTTTTTGTAAAAAAATGAACGTGGGTTGTTTATTATTTCTCATAAGGCTCTATGCTAATCAATGCGTACAGTAAAACCACTAGTGTGATGAAAGAGGAAGTTCCATTTACTTTATCCAGTCAGGGCCAGGCTTCTTGCCCAGAGAGAGAACACCGCTAGTAAGAGATGGAGCGAACGCGTTCTCGCTGCTTAGTACGATCGGAGTCCCACATTGTACTCATATTGTTGTTTCTTTTGCGTTGGCGGCTGGCAAACTGATCCCCCACCACTGAACCTACTAGAAATCCATTGTGCTTCTGACTCAATAAAGTAAATGCACTGTAGTGGGGTGTGGGGATGCACATGTCGGTGACGGTGGCCTCGCTCAGATGCGGCGGTGTCTGTTCTGCTGTAACGTTAGTTTTTGTTTTGCCTGTATGCTAACCAGTGGCTTTGTTATTCGTTGTCGGTGGAGTAAACTTCATATTTTTAAGTCTTATTTTTTAAAGCTTAAAGTCTACCCTTGCAATGCCAAAGACAAAGAGGCGAAACTGTAGTTTTAATGACGATCTCCAGAAGGAATTCAAATTTATTAAACCGGACAAACTGTGTAGTGATGGAACAAAAGTGGTATGCCAACATTGTAATGTCCATTTTTCCATTGCTCATGGAGGTAGAAGTGACATCAACCAACATCTACGTAGCCAGAAACATAAGGATGCTGAAAAGACTCTGGCTTCAGTTAAAAACATCAATTCGTTTATGAGATGTGATGGTGATAGTGAAAGCGACAAAATTGCAGCAAGTGAAGCTCTTTTTGCTTATCATACTGTGCGTCATGGCCAAAGTTTTCGCGCAAATGATTGCTTGTCGACATTGATAAAGAAAATTTATGAACCAAAATTTTCTTCGGCACGTACCAGATCAGAAGCAATAATTACCAACGTTTTATCACCATACATATTGGGCAAAGTAATAGAGGATTTGAATAAAACAAAAAACATTACAGTCAGTTTAGATGCATCAAACAAAAAAGACATCAAACTTTTTCCAATCGTTGTGCGGTACTTTTTGCCAAATTGTGGTGTTCAAGACAAAATTATAGACTTTGTTTCCTTACCTGGTGAAACATCCGATCTACAGTGTGCTATGTTGAAGGAAGTAATTGACAAATTTGCTTTACAAAACAAAATTGTTGCTTTGTGTGCAGATAACATGAACACCAATTTTGGTGGTTGCAAAAGACTTGGCAAAAATAATGTGTGGCAAAAACTTGAAACTGAACTGAAGAGGCCGATTATCGGTATTGGTTGTGGGGCACACATTATACACAATTGTCTCCAGTGTGCTGTCAACTGTTTACCAATTGATATTGAATGTTTTGCAGTGAAAGTATACACATACTTCCATATATACACAGTTAGAGTTGAAGAACTGAAAAACGTTTGTGACTTTGCAGGAAACAATTACGCTACATTGTTAGAGCATGGAAATACAAGATTTTTGTCCTTGGGTCCATCAATTGACAGAATTTTAAGCATGTTTGATGGGCTTACTTCTTATTTTCTTTCTCAAGAAAAATGCCCTGTTATGTTGCGAAAATGGTTTGAAAATCCCTGTTTGAAATTGTGGTTGTTATTTGCAAGAGATCAAGTGTCTATGTTCCAAACATACATTAGTTTAATTGAAAAAGATTATATTTCAGCTACAGAAGTAGCCATAAACATTGAAAATCTTGTAAACAATTTAGAGTCCAGAAAAAGTGAAGTGTTTGTAACTACTGATGTCAAAAAAAACCTGAAAATGTTAGTAGATTCAGGAGAAATTAATGAGGCTAAGTTTTTTGAGGTAGTTGAGAATTTCTATGAAACCAGGTTAGAATATATCAACAAGTGGAAGTGCAGTGTAGGAAACACTGAGAAGTTCAAGTGGGTGCTACTAAGGAAGACACCTGAATGGAAAGAAATACAGGACAGCCTGAACGAGGAACTCATCACACACACAGAAACAGAAGAAACTCGTGTATTCGATCAGTGGACCTTCATAAAATCTACAATTGTGAGGCAGTTGGATACATGGAATAAAGAAAACATTTCTGTATCTGATAGATGGGTAAAGATTTTTTCTGAAATGAGCGAAAAACGCCTAGACTTCCAAGACTTTTGTAATATTGTAGAGTTTATTCTTTGTCTTCCAGGAAGTACAGCACCTGTCGAGAGAATATTTTCTGTTATGAACAGTATGTGGTCAAAGGAGAAATCTAGATTAAGTGTTGAGACAATGAGGGCTATGTTAGTTGTAAAACAAAATTGTGTCATGGAGTGTGAGAAGTTTTATGATAAGGTGTTGAAAGACCGAAATTTGCTGCGTAAGATTACTTCATCAGAGAAATATTCATGGTACGATCGTGGTGAAATACAGTCCTCCTCTACGTCTACCTAAATTTTTGTATGAGTTCTGTCAGTGAAGAATAATTGTTAGCTCAATATATTCATGTAATAAAACTTTTGTTATTGTCTTACTTTTTCATGAATACGGAATATTACATAACCCCATCCCGTTTTTGCCATCCCAATGTCCCGTTTTTGTCTCAAGGAAATATGGTCAGCCTAATTTAATATATTACTCACAAAACAATTATGTTAAAAGAAAACTATTAAGGTTGATTAGAAAGACAAGGTGGGTGAAGTAATATATTTTATTGGACCAACTTCTGTTGGTGAGAGAGAGACAAGCTTTTGAGCTACACAGAGCTCTTCTTCCTGTCTGGGAAACTGACGCACAAAAAATCCACACCCCTGAGGCACGTAGTTATACTGACCTAATGCCGTGTGTATACACTGCTATGTCGATGCGAGAGCTTCTCCCGTTAACATAGCTACCAACTCTCAGGGAGGTGGATTAACTACACCAATGGAGAAGCTCTCCCGCAGGTATAGGAGCATCTTTGTTATACCAATAAAATAAAAACCAGCAGGATCTTTTTCAAGGGGATAAGACAAAATGTCACATTTATTGTGAATACAAAAAGAATCATAGTAAGCAGTCAGTTATAGCTATAACATTTCTTTCAGTTTCACATTCATTCACACACACACACACACAGAGGTTCTGCATAGATGTCATAGTTACCAGCCTAGAAGTTGCTCATGCCAAGTTACTGGCCAGGTAACCTGGGCATGAGGGTGGATCCGAGTCCTTGTCAGATGCATCTGATGCTCCTGGAGGATGGTTGCAGAACCAGACTCAAAGTCCTCAGGGTGTAGAAGCCATTCTTATAGGAATTATTTCCTATGTTAGTCTATGGAAACTGTTTCATCTTGCTGTTGCTAACTCAATCAGCAGATGGCACATTCCTGATGTTTGTGCTGTCAGATGTTATCTTGTTTTTCCCATCCTGTGAGATGGTCGGGTGGATCCCAGTTTACCCTCCGGGGGTTGTCTGGCCGTTCCCACTTGATGCCCCCTTCAGCCGATGGTCACTGAATTCCTAGGCTGGCACCTCCCTGCTCATTCATTCATGTACACCAAACATTCATCAGCAGACATACTGTCTCCACCACTTTCGGGGTGTGTACTAATTTATTTGAGACTCCCTGCCCTTTGAGGGTGGGGGTCTTTCTATGCTGTTTCTAGGTACAAAGCATGCATAAAGAACAAAGTCAAGTAACTTGTTTGCAAGTTTCTCATAGCAATACAGTATCTTTCTGAGAACAGATACAATCAATGGTTTACACAGACAGTAGCTTATAAGTTTTAACAGGAGACCCAAGAGATCTTTTTACTTGGTAATGCTATGAGGTTTAAATTGTGGGGGACAAATTATGGGGAGTTACTTTCACTTGGGGAATCACTGCCAGTACCTTCTTTAATATCCCTACATCTTCACTTAAGCGCTATAGTGGCACAGCTGCATCAGTGAATCAAAGTGATTTTCTAGAGCCTAAAAGTTAGGTGGGGAGGAACAGAGCATCGCAACACCTAACTCCTTGTGTGTGTCCAGGCCATAGTCTTTAAATACACATGCAGTGTAAATAAAATGTATATGTGTACACACACACACGAACATACAGAGAATTGTAAATCCACCAAACATGAAGTAATTTGTCTACCTTATTTTCAGTGAACTGCAAACAGAAGTGAAGGGTCTGCACAAAGTTCTCTTCACCTCCAGGGCTGGCTCCAGGCATCAGCCAACCAAGCATGCGCTTGGGGTGGCACCTGGAGGGGGGCGGCACTCACGGTTTTTTGTTTTAAATAAAAAAAACAAGCTTCGCATGGTGCCCTGCCGGGGGAGCGGGGCCGCTGGTGTGCCGCACTCCCCGCCAGCACTTTGGCCGGGAGAGCGGGGCCGCGGGCATGCCGCGCTCCCCACCAGCTGGGGCAGCGGGGCTGCTGGCATGCCGCACTCCCCCGCCAGCTGGGGCAGCGGGGCTGCGGGTGTGCCGCGCTCCCCGCCGACACCCCGGCCGCGACAGTGGGGCCACGGCATGCCGCCCTCCCTGCTGGCCCCTCAGGCGTTTCGGTGGGGTGGCAGCATTGGGGGGGGTTGTTTTGGCCGGCGTTGGGGCGGGGGGCGCGGCGGCACTTGGGATTTTTTGGGGTTTTTTTTGCCTGGGGCAGCAAAAAATGTAGGGCTGGCTCTGTTCACCTCTAAAGTCCTGCAGTAAGACTGATGGAGGATTGGAGAAATGAAGCTATCTCAGCTACACGGTGAGATGGCTGCACTCTGTGCATACTTTAGAGTTGCTCTTGGCACCAGCCCTCAGTAGGCCACCTGTCCAAACCCCCAGAATAGAGGCATAAGAACAGCTACCTAAGCCCACAAATGGAAACAACAGTCACAGAGTTACTGTGTGCGAGTCCTACCAGTTAGGGCAGGAAAGGTGGATTTCATCTTTACCCCTTCTTAGGTTCCACAAAATATATTTATTTGTGGGACTGGGCTGGCCATTAAAAGAGGGGAAAATAAAGGAACATTTGCTTGGAAGTAAAAAAGATGTGTGAATTTCAAGAGAGAAACCTTTTCAGAGTCACTTAGAACCAGAACAATGGCTATTTCAACACTTTAACAGCTGTAGCAGGTGCTTTGATCTGCAAATTGATTCAAATATGGCCTTGTAATGGTTACAATTGCATTATTATCTCCAGTGTATTTCAGTTCTAGGCTCATCTATGAAATTAAACATAAAACTGTGTCGTGCCCAAAATGTGATAGCATTACACTGTACATGAAGTGACAGTTCCAGTCAGTGCACAGAATATGAGAGTGCATGTGCTTATTTAATGATTATCATGGTATACATTACATTTGATGTGCAGGGACCTTCTCGGGGCAAAGAGAAACCAGTGAGTATGTAGTAACTATCTTGATACATTATATCTATAGAGAGGGCAACAGTGAGATTTCTGTTATAATCAAATATTTTCAAATGCGTGTAACATTCTGAAATATTCTTCTCAAACAAAAGATTCCATTGTTCTGCTTCTCAGACTGATTGGTGTTTGCTCCAATTTTCAGAACATCCATCCATTTTGAGAAGGGGAAAAAAAAGTCTATTTAGCATAGCTCTAATATGAACCCTCCCATGCGAGATCCTTAGGGCACACCTACATTAGTTTAGAGCTCATAGACTATCAGGGTTTGAAGGGACCTCAGGAGATCATCAAGTCCAACCCCCTGCTCAAAGCAAGACCAATCCCCAGTTTTTGTCCCAGATCCCTAAATGGCCCCTTCAAGGATTGAACTCACATCCCTGGGTTTAGCAGGCCAATGCTCAAACCACTGAGCTATCCCTCCCTCCAGCTGTGCTGTTGTCATCAATCTAAGGCCGTGTCTGCACTACCACTTTTGTTGGTATAACTTATGTTGCTCAGGGGTGTGATAAAACATATCCCTGAGCGACATAAGTTACACCAACAGAAGCGCCGGTGTGGATAGTGCTATGTCGGTGGCAGAGCTTCTCCCGCCAACACAGCTACCACCACTCATGGAGGTGGTTTTATCATGCCGACGGCAGAGCTCTATCCCACTGGCATAGAGAGGATACGTGAGCTATCTTACAGTGGTGCAGCTGCATTGGTACAGCTGTGCGGCTGACAGCTCTCTAGAGTAGACATGACCTAATGTAGCTGCTCTAAGCCAATGGGAGAAAGCTCTCCCATCAGTTTAACTACTCCAGCCCCTGCAAGCGGCAGTAGTTGTCCCGTCGACACAGCGTTGTCCACTGGCGCTTATGTCGGTGTAACTTATGTCGTTCAGGGGAGTGAGTTATTCACACCCGTGGGCGACATAAGTTATGCCAACATAAGATGTAGTGTAGACATAGCTTAGTCTCATGTGGCTCTTTGAGGAAGGGATGGAGTACTATGTAGGAAAAATTTTAAACTTTCATTGGAAAAAAATTTCGGTTAAGTAAATTTTCTTACATCTTGCACATTACAAGGATGTCTTGAGAGCTAACGAGTTAATGTGTGTAGTCTGTAATTAAATTTCTTAATTAGTAGCTAATCTAATGTTTGTAAATTGCTATAAAGGTGAAAAGTGTCGTAAAGGCTAGGTATTATTATCTTAATCTCTCTAAACATCGTAGAGATAATTGATTGTTTATTTTTATGAACCTGAGAAAATGCACCTATCAAGAATCTCTACACACGTATATAAAGAAAAAATCACTTAATTTAAGTAAATAAACGGACATTTTATCAACAGAACTCTCTCTCTAGCTACAGCAAAATCCATCCTTTCACTTTAAAAAAAGATAAAAGAAAAAAAACAACCACTTCTCACATTTTTCCATAGGCAAATCACTCCCTTTTTGGTGGGGGTTGTGGAGAGGAATGCTTAATAAATAGGCCTTTCACAATTGCACTGTGCCTTTAATGTCAACAAACGTGTTGAAGTAATAGGGAAGCAAATTCCAGGCAGAAGAACTCCACTGACAGCCCTGTCTCCAGAGTTGTGACATACGAATCTGTGGATTGTCAGCAAAAGCATTACAGTTGCTCTCAGATATCAAGATAAAATTTAAGGGGAAAAGTGACTTCTGAGATTACCAGACTTCTGCGATTAGTCAGTGATTTCTGAGATTACCAGGGCTCTATAGGCTATGAATGAAACCTTGAATTACACCTGTAAAAGAACTAGAAACCAGTGCAATTGATGGAGCACATATTCTGTGCAAGACACACTGGTTAATAAGTGGGCTACCATATTTTGCAAAAGCTGGCATTTCCAAGTGTTGTTCACACCTACTTCATGCAGAATACAATCTCGAAGTGACAAAGGTAGGGATAACTGAGGTGTGGTCTGCACCTAAGGGGAAAGGTCACAACAAACTCCTAGTCAGATGTGGATGAAAAAATGCACCCTGAGGCTGCCACTTGTGAATCACCTGACAGCAGTAGCAGAGTGGAAGCAGCAAGCAAGGGTAAGTTAGCTCCCTGGAATGGAACCAGAGCCCTGCTGATGCAACCCAGGAAGGAGGGCTGAGGAGTCCCTGCCCCTAGGGAAATGAGGTTTGAGCCCAGGAATAGGAGCTAGGAAGAGGCTAAAGGGGTGGTCTCTCCAGCAAGGCCCAGGGTCCACTTTGAGAAGCACATGGCTGCTGGTGGGCTGAGCAAGCTTGCCACAATTTAAGCAAAGCCCCAGGAAGGATGGCTGCGGCTACACTGTTCCAAGGGGAGAAGGAATTGGAGCCCAGGATTGGGGAAAGGATTCTTGGAGAGCCCCAGGATTCACATGCAACCACAGTCCCAGGAAGGAGGGTTGTGGTCATCCTGTTTCAAGGGGAAACTGAGGAAGCCTGCCAGAAGTGAAGCACAGTCCCAGGAAGGAGGGCTATGATCATCCTGTCCCCAGGGAGAAGAAGTTTGGCCCCAGGATTGAGGGCAAGGGAGAGACCTGGGAGAGACTCTAGAGGTGGAGTAGAACAGGGAGGACTCCAGAGAGGGAGAGCCAGTCAGAGCGGGACTCCAGGGGGAGGAGCCAAAACTGGCCCTCTATAAAAAAGTAGGAGGGCAGCAAGGAAGGTTCATAATATAGGAAGAGGCCCTGGGAAGGAGCAGCAGGGCAGGTTGTGGCTACATGGGCAGACAGCTCAATTATTTAGGGGGCCTGATGGGAAATCCATAGTAAAGGGTGGATATGGGTTCCCTCTGTACTGCCACCCTGTGAGGAGGTGCAGTGGTCTGCTATGTACAAGGGAAAGTCTGGACTGGTAGAGTGAGCTCAGGAGAAGGGCTGAACACAAAAGAAGAGAAGGCAGATCCTCAGAAACAAAGGGCTGTGCCTAGTGAGACTGAGGCAGAAGACTGGTATGTTTTGCTTGGACTTTGATCCCCCAGAAGGGGTGGACATCTTTGACTTGGCCAGGGGGCTAAGTTGAACTATGCTGAAGGCTGAGAGAATTACTGAGAGAGGTTCCAGGAGGGAATCTGAGGCAGGGTGACTGCCATGTTTCATGCCACTCCAGGAGTGGGCATGCTCCTGCCCTGCGCCTTCCAACACCTAACCACGGACATAGGTGTGGAGCATGACAGAATGGAACCGTGTGGAGAATCTTTTTAGTACAGACTAACAATGTCCCTAACTACCCTCCGGTCAACTGTATCAATGGACTGCTGACAGATCTAAGGGAACCACCATTAGATACCTAACCATGACTGATCAACAAAAACAGATTTTCAGTGGCTGACAGTGGCTTAGCCTGACTAGAAACAGACTAAAGAAGTCTGAAAGCTCGAGATATTGCCAAAGTGCTTCACTATGAACTCTGAAAAAGGAACAATAGATGGTATGAAATTGACAAGATTCCCAGTGCTAAGAAATTTTCCCTGAGAAAGAAATAATTAATCATTGATAGGAGGACTGCAGGCACTTTGCCCTCCTGAATGAAGACGCTGACAATATCTAACGACAACAGATGTCCTCAATGTGCCCAGACATGAGAGGTCTGGGTCCTCATTGCAGGTCACAGCCCATGCACTTCCAACGTGTCCAGAACTTTGGAGAGTGAGACTGTCTGAAATTCAAGCACAGAAGAAACTGCATTTGTAAATCAAGGTATAAATTATACTGTCATTTTTAAAGGAAAAATAAATGCCTATTACAAACTCCTGCAGTGAGCTTGAAAGCCTTCAGCAGTTTGTATTTCCTCCGTCCCTTCGTTCTTTGAGCTCTGCCAAATGCTATATAAAGACCATGTCAGTTAAAGAACAGTGGGACAAAAACACATGCAAGGGTTCTGTATTTTCTCAGTGCACAAATCAGTTGGTGACATATTTGTAAAAAGGCATGTGGAATAGTAGACAGAAAACAGTAGTGCTAATTCATATCATCTTGATTCTAACCAACTTCCTTACAGAGATAAGGAAGGCAGCATGCAGCCTGTCTCCTTACTGTTTCTCTCAGACATAGACCATGACTTCCTGTCCCATTTGCCATGGAACCCAGCTGGCTGCTAGTGAGAAATTCCATTCCCTGCCTAGCCCTTTCTGTAGCGAAAGCTCTTATTAGGAGCCAAATCACAGCCCAGCACAGGAAGCACTGAAATGTACACACCTACGAATTTCAGGCAGCATGAGGTGTCCCATCTGGGATTGCTTTTATACAAGGCAAGGAGTGGGTCAATTTTCTTTAAATGGTTTACTTTAGGTTAGAATATAAAACTTATATTCTCTTTGTTTTCTGTCCATTATTTTCCCCCACTCTTTCAATGTAGGCCTTTTTTTCCCCTCCCTGCCCTTTTAATTGTCTTATTGTGATGACAGGTGCAAGTCTCCTACACAGATATGCAAAATTATTTTAGCTGACTCACTTTGATATCGGGTCCTATTACTGCCAAACCAGGAAAGAGGGCTTTTCATACCTCTGTCTAGTATATGGAGATAGGGGGAGGGACAGAGGGTCCTTCAGGGAAAACTATAGAAACAGCCAAGCTCAGGCAAAATCTTAGGCTAACATTTCTATTATGTTGTTATTGTTTATATTAACAAGGCAAACACCAGAAAGGGGGCACATTTACGTAATATACATTATGTGTGGCTTCTGATTGGAGCAGGATGGGAATACCACCTACTTAGACTCTAATATTTGCATCTATTTTCCATGCAAAGCTGCACACCCAGCATGGGTTTGCATCCACACTGGTATATTAATCCCTTCCTATATTTTTTGTTTTGTGAATGAGGATTAAAATGCACAGGTTAACACTATACAGTGCAATTTCCAAGTGTCCCTTCCATATGCATGAACCTTTAGCTTTTTCACTAAGTAGATTTTTAAATAAATAACATCTCAGGACAAATTCTAATCTCAGTTAGACTAGCATACATCAGGAGTCATTCCATTAATTTTAATGGAGTCACTCCATTGTAAGTGGGGTCAGCATTTAACCTCAGATCTCTACAGAAACATATCACTGTCACTAGGGACAAAAATTAGTTCTGAGCTTGCTGATTACAAAATCTTACGTGAACAAACATTCCTCATGTCTTGCATTCCCAACATCAGTTGGGAAATGAATCACTCCTGTCCCTAAGAAGATTATGATATCAGAAATGACATCTGACCCATTGAGAATATTATCCTCATTCAACCAAGAGAAAAGGAAAAGTTATGAAATGTAGATTATCAACCAAGAGCACATGACCTACAGTCCTGGGGTTGATGTTACCAGTACAGCTCTGCTGTCCAAATGAAAGTACAACTGTGACCTATGGTATATGTCCACACAGAGAAGTAACAGAGTATAAGGCTTTGTCTACACTGGCAAGTGAAAGCCAAAATGTTGTCATTCAGAGGTGTTAAAGAAACACTCCCCTGAAAGACAAAAGTTTTGTTGATGACAAGCGCTGATGTGGAAGTTTTTGGTTGACAAGAGAACTCTCTCCTGCCCATAAACAGTGGCTATACTGTGTGCCTTTCAGCAGCACGGCTGTAGCGGCACAGCTGTGTCGCTAAAAGCTGCATAGTGTAGACATAGCCTAAGACATCTCCTTGCTCCCCTCCCATGGGTTAGTGTGTGGGAACGGGGGAGTATCCTCAGTGAAGGCATTCGCTGCCTTCTCCAGCAGAAGTCATGGGCGAGAAGTGGACAGAGCCTTGAGCTGATACAGAGTTAGAAGTGATTTGCACCAGGTATAGGGTTAGGACAACTTACTGTAGAGCTAACATGGCTGACCTGAGCAGGCCCAAGTTAAGCCAAGCCAAGCCTGAACAAGTAACCGCTGAACAAGTAATTGCTGGAACAACTAACTATTGTGGCTATGTTTATAGTAAACAAAGTAAGCAGCAGGAACACCCTGAGCTGATCAATCTGCAAATTGATTTGTCCTTAGCAAGAGACTGCTGTTAGTAGCTAGGAAAGAGGTATAAAACTCTGTAGTGTGTTACATGAATTGAAATTGTGGCCATCACCCTGTATCTAGCCCCCCTACATCTGGGCTTGGCCAGCATGGGCAAAGAGCTGTTACCCGCCTAAAGCAATGAGCTGGAGTCAACGTGATTTTTTTCTGGATCCCAGAGAACTAGTTCAATTGTTTTTCAGACTTGTTTTTCCAGACTGGGAGAATTGTTCTGGATAAGCAAGGTGGAAAGGTCTCGGAGGGAATCCTAACACTTACTTCCTACGTGGAGCAAGGGTGAACACCAGGAACTCAGTTGTGACTCTGAATGAGCACCAACCAGCATCCCCCAGGGACATCAATTGAGTTTTGAGGGAAATTCTATCATTCATCATTGCTTGTCAACATTCTTTTCCTGCTCTTAAATCTGCCTTTGAAATGGAATAAAAAGCACTTAAATACTTTACATAGTATACATTCCAGGAAAGGACAGATTCAGAACACATGGTGTGACTGGACTTGGCAGCTATGGGGAAGGAGGATGATTCTTTAAAATGATGGCACTGTCTTCAACTCAACTTGTCCCATTCACTTAGTATCAGCCATGCCCCCTTTTAATTGCAGTTCACAGACTATAATTAAAGGTTGTGTAAACCAAATCTACAGTCTACAAAGATGCTTAATTTGTATAGAAATTCTGACCCGTTATTATTACAAAATCTTAGAGATTTTATAGTGAGGAAATTTTCCAAATATATTATCCCAGGTGATTTTGTCCTTCTGTGTGAACCTGCTGTGAATTCATAAAGCCAAATTCAATGTGCACTTGTGGCGTCTATTTATTTTTGTTAGTAAATAGTAGTCATTCATGTACATACAAGAGCCAAGTGTGACCTAAAATGTTGCTTTTGACCTTACAATCAACCTCTTTCTCACATTTATTGCAATATGAAAGTTCCCTCTATTATACAAAACATTAAAAACTTTAGGGCTGTCAAGCAATTAAAAAAATTAATCTCAATTAATCGCACCATTAAAAAAAGTAATTGTGATTAATCACGTGATTAATCGCACTGTTAAACAATAATAGAATACCATTTATTTAAATATGTGTGGATGTTTTCTACATTTTCAAATATATTGATTTCAATTACAACACAGAATACAAAGTGTAGAATGCTCACTTTATATTTATTTTGGATTATAAGTATTTGCACTGTAAAAAAACCAAAAGAAATAGTATTTGTCAATTCACGTAATGTAAGTACTATAGTGCAATCTCTTTATCATGGAAGTTGAACTTACAAATGTAGAATTATGTAAAAAAAAAAAACGGCATTCAAAAATAAAACAATGTGACATTTTAGAGCCTGCAAGTCCACTCATTCCTACTTCTTGTTGAGCCAATTGCTCAGACAAACAAGGTTGTTTAAATTTGCAGGAGATAATGCGGCCCGCTTACGGTTTACAATGTCACCTGAAAAGGAGAACAGGTGTTCACATCGCACTGTTGTAGCCAGCGTCGCGAGATATTTACATGCCAGATGCACTAAAGATTCACATGTCCCTTCATGCTTCGACCACTATTCCAGAAGACATACGTCCATGCTGATGACAGGTTCTGCTTGATAACAATCCAAAGCAGTGTGCACTGATGCATGTTCATTTTCATCATCTGAGTTAGATGCCACCAGCAGAAAGTTGATTTTCTTTTTTGGTGGTTCAGGTTCTGTAGTTTCCACATCAGAGTGTTGCTCTTTTAAGACTTCTAAAAGCATGCTCTACACCTCGTCCCTCTCAGATTTTGGAAGGCACTTCAGATTCTTAAACCTTGGGCCGAGAGCTGTAGCTATTTTTAGAAATCTGATATTGGAACCTTTTTTGTGTTTTGTTAAATTTGCAGTGAAAGTGTTCTTAAAATGAATAACATGTTCTGGGTCATCATCCGAGACTACCATAAAACAAAATACATAGCAGAATGCAGGTAAAACCATGGAGCAGGAGACATACAATTCTCCTCCAAGGAGTTCAGTCACAAATTTAATTAATACATTTTTTTAACAATTGTCACCAGCATCGAAGCATGTCCTCTGGAATGGTGGTCAAAGCATGAAGAGGCATTGAATGTTTAGCGTATCTGGCACATAAATAACTTGCAATGACAGCTACAAAGGTGCCATTCAAACACCTTTTCTCAGTTTCAGATGATATTGTAAATAAGAAGCGGGCAGCATTATCGCCCATAAATGTAGACAAACTTGTTTCTTATAGCGATTGGCTGAACAAGAAGTAGGACTGAGTGGACTTGTAGGCACTAAAATTTTACATTGTTTTGTTATTGAGTGCATTTATGTAACAAGAAAAAAATCTGCATTTGTAAGTTCCACTTTTACAATAAAGGGATTGCAGTACAGTACTTGTATGAGGTGAATTGAAAAAAACTATTTATTTTTTTCTCATTTTTACACTGCAAATATTTGTAATCAAAAGTAATATAAAGTGAGCACTGTAAACATTGTATTCTGTGTTGTAATTTAAATCAATATATTTGAAAATGTAGAAAAACATCCAAAAATATTTAATACATTTCAATTGGTAGTCTATTGTTTAACAGTGCAATTAAAACTGTGATTAATCGTGATTAATTTTTGTAATCACAATTTTTTTTAGCTAATCACGTGAGTTAACTGCATTTAATCGACAGCCTTAGTACTAACAAAATAAAAAGCGACAAATTGAAAAAACACTAGAAATAATATACCATGCTAAAACCAAGTAGTACCATTAATCATTGATAGTCACAAATTTAGACAGCTTTGGAGGTTTGCTGACCTTTGGTTCTTTGATGAAGAAAGAAGCTGATTGTTTATGACTAGTGATGCATCTGATCAAGTATTTCAGACACCAGACCCCAATCAAGTGTCTGCTCACAATCAAATATAAGTTTCTTTCTGCAAGTGTGTCATTGTAGCAAATAGCTTTTCTTTATAAACAGTGGTCTCTCTGTGAAACTTAGGCCTGTGAGAATGTATCAGTGTTTTGGCTTACATGCACTGGGTGGTGAGGGGTTAGTCATTTGAAGCATTTCATGTAGTATTTCCACAGTATGAGAGGAATTTTATTGTCTTGATTGATTTGACTAACATGGATGAAGAGTTGTTTTGAACAAAATATGTATGGAAGGTAATCAGTGTGACCATAAGAGCCCCTCAGTATCCACTGGCAAAGGGTTCACAGCCATGTAACAGCAACTCCTATCAAGCCTAACAAACTCACTACAAATATGTAAAAAATTAACACAGACTGAAAGGGCAGAAATTCTGGCTAAGCAGCAAAGCCACAGAAAGTATTCTCTAGCATGTCAGGGATGACTCATGAGATGGTCCATAAGATTGGCACTGTGGGACCTCAGCCTGCACCTAGCAGGGCATAACCAACCACTGGCAAAGTACAGGAACAAATTCTCAAAGAAATACAGTGTACTGGATATGGGGTTAAATAAAGAATCTGACAGCTCCTGGGCCTCACCTGTTGTACTGGTTCCTAAAAAAAGATAAAACTGTGAGGTGGTGTGTTGATTATAGAAAACAATGCTGTCACAGTTCCTGATGCATATCCTATCCCTAGAATTGATGACATTAGATACTTTGGGCAAAGCAAAATACCTGAGCATAATAGACCTGGCTAAAGGTTATTGGCAGATTCCTTTAAACAATGTTGTATAGAAAAAAATCTGCTTTTATTACTGATCTGGAACTATATGAGTTCAAGGTGTTATCTTTTGGATGGATTAAAACAGCAACCACTTTTCAGAGGCTCTTCAATCAAGTGTTAAATGGATTACTAGACTTTGCACAAGTTTATATTGACTATGTTGCAATATTTATTAACTCATGGTCAGATCACAATTGAGGATTGTATTAACAAAACTCAGAGATGCAGGTCTTGCTGTACAGGCATTCAAATGTAAAATAGGAGCAGTCAAGTTTCCTTATTTGGGCCATGGGATAGGGAATGGCCAAATGTCTCCTGATCCTTTGAAAGTGGAAACTATTATTAATTGGCCTACACCCCCAACCAAAAAGCAGGTCCAGTCTTTCCTAGGCTTGGTTAACTATTACTGCTGATTTTTGCACGGATTCAGTAATGTTGTGCCTGCAATCACGGACGTCTGCAAAAAACACAAAGCCAAACAAAGTCCTGTGTGCAAAAGCTTATCAAGAGGGTTTTGATAAGGTAAAGAAGACTTTGTCAGAAAAGCCTATTCTGGCCAGTCCAGATTTTGACAAAATGTTTGAACTGTGTACTGATGGCTCAGACATTGGTTTAGTGCAATATTGGTGCAGTCAAGGAAAGTAACAACAAGCAGGCCGTTGCTTTCTTAAGTAAAAAACTCACACCCACTGAACAGAATTACTCTGTCATAGAAAAAGAGGGTTATGCCATTGTGTGGGCAATCAAACAGTTAAGGCCCTCTCTCTTTCACAGAAAATCCAGGATTCTAACTGTCCATTAATTTAGTTACACAGAACCAAAGCACCTATTCCAAACACTGTAATGGAGCATGACGCTCCAAGAACATGACATGGAAATCGTGCATATTGAGGTGAAAGAAAATATAGTAGCAGATGCCCTGTCCAGGAAAGAGAGTTCTGATCCACTGCCTATGGATCAGCCAGTGGCTGAACCTCCTGCATCATTGTAAGAGGGGAGGGGTGACCCTAACAGCCCCTCAGTGCTCACTGGCAAAGGGTTCACTGACATGTAAAGGTAACTCTCATCAAGCCTAACTCACTACACCTAACACATTGCTGTCACAATATTCAGGTATAAAGACTGTTGTGTCAGATATCGAGTGAAAGCCGGTGACACACTCATCATTAATATCATTGTGAAATATATGTGTTAATACTCTGTGAGGAATTATGGATACTTACTGATTTGTGCTTTTAAGTCTGTAACCAAACAACAGGGAAAACAGGTTTTCTTCTAGACAAGAGGGAGGATAGTTATTTCCCTGTCTCTAATGTAAATCGAGCTTGGTGACATCAGAGGCAATGAGCAGTTCATTTGCATCTCTCAGGAATCACCAGGAAGATGAGGAAACAGAAAGGTTTCAGCACACAGGAAGACACACTGGCGTGTGAACCCATGGGGTTCATCCCGACTCTGGTGACACAGACAATAAAAGTTGGGGAATACAAGGAAAAGCAAAAAGACATTTTGGTTATCCTCCACTTGGGGGAAAAAGAGGGCAGCACTCTTTGTATATCTCAACGGTGGACAGGAGCAGCAGAAGCTCCCTAAAAGTGCAGGGGGCCACCGGCTCCTGAATCCTGGCCCCTCCCCCATAACACCTCTCCCCCTCACACTTCCTCTTCTCCCCAAGCTCCTGGCCTCCCTCTTCTCCCCAGGACCCCGGTCCCACGCCACCTCTTCACCCCAAGACCCCTCTTCCTACTCACTTGTCTCTGTCCCCTCTCCACTGTCAGTTGTCCTTACGGCCAGTAAAAAATGGGAGGGCATAGCTCTCCCCTTTTAAAAGTGATGGGGCCATGGCTCCCTGATCCCGCCCCCCTGTTCCATCACCCCTGATGGTGGATCCCCTGCCATGTGGGTGGGTGACAAGGAAAGGTTGCTTTAGGTAAGAAACTTATCTGAGTCCAAGACTATAGTCTGTTAAGTTTACAAGGAAGCATGAATACACTTAAGTTTTATTGGTAATCATTTTCTGTTTCTTGTATCTCTGCTTAGTAGTGCTGTTATATTAAAGTAAGATGTACATCCTCAGCTGACTAAACAGGCTGTCTCTTTGGAGACAGTGGCTTTGGTAATTTCTCTGTGTGTTCAGTGACAGTGGCTGTATGCAGCAGGGAGACACCTCTGGAGAGTTTGGGAACCACAGTACACAAAGGGTTAATCTGCAAGGCAAAGTTAGGACTGGCAGAGTCCTGAGGAATGCGTGGAGCTGGCTAACAAACTGGAGTGGCAAAGAGTTTTCACCCAGTGTAACACCAACAGATCCCTTGTATGCTGAGCAATGAGGTAACAGGGTGATTTGCAGTTCTGGGCACCCCAAGAAAGTGTAACAACCAGTCAGAGCATAACAATAACACAATGATTTGTGAGACATTTCTACAGAGAATAATGAATAGGTCATTGGTCCCCAACATAAATGCCACCTGATTTATTGATAACATACTGCATATATGAGTGCCTATATAATGTAAGTAGTGAATAATTTAAACATGGAGAAAGCCTGGCCACTGATTACTTGATGTGATATTTTAAATCCCTTTTCTCTCTCTCCCTTTCCCTTTTTATGCAATTCCTATAATTTCACAATGTCCCATAGCAGTATCTGCTCTTCCTCACCAGCTCGGTGTCATTCCTGGAACAAAACACCAAATTCTCTTCCCCTTTCTAGGAAGTAACAGGTCTTAATAAACTTCTCCCCTTTCTGTTGGTATTAATAATGTCCATATAAAAGTTTCTCCCGCATTTGGGTTTTACCAGATACCCAATTCACACACCGGATCTTCTTAGGTTGAATTCAGGTTTCCTACAACTTTCTGCACTTCTTTCCTCTGCCCTATTTTATGCAGCTAGTTCCTATAGTTGAATTTCAGCAGCATGTGTCACACAGCTATTCAGACCTTGGATGATCTGAAAGAGAAAATAGACTTTTGGGCCTTTGCTGTTCCTGAGTTACCCTAGTCAAGGTGCTTGGGGCCTCTCAGGACTCAGATGGGTCTAATCCTGCACTTCATACTCCTTATTCAAGTTAAACTCCCATTGGGTAAGGAGTGAGTAAGAACTGCAAGGTTTGGCCCAAGTTCTTTAGCCATGTTTGCATTGTGCTGTATACTACTAAGCTGTCCTAACACCAG
The DNA here is from genome assembly GCA_033296515.1 of Macrochelys suwanniensis. Taxonomy (NCBI): domain Eukaryota; kingdom Metazoa; phylum Chordata; order Testudines; family Chelydridae; genus Macrochelys; species Macrochelys suwanniensis. Next base: position 82,016,645 of record CM065777.1, read on the forward strand.
CTCAACCATTCACTGGAGGATCTCCTCAGTGGGATAGCATACTTTCTCCAAAGTGGGTCTTACACTAACTAGTGCCCTGTGAGGACAGAAAATGTGTATCTGCATCCAATCTGCAAAAATGATATGCAGATATCCGCATCCGTGCTGCGGATATAAAGCAGATATCCACAGATTTTCAGGGCTTTAGATATAAAAATTTGGATCCACATCAATCCGCAATCCGCAAAAATGACCCACGGATATAAAGCGGATATCCGCGGACATTGCCATCCCTAGGAGGGTGTGGGGCCCAGGGTGGAAGTGACGGAAGTGCGGGGCCTGGGGCGGAAGTGACAGATTCGTCTTCCAGGACCGACTGTGCAAGCCAATCGTACTGGCCTGTGGGGCCCCCAAAGTGCAGGGCCCGGAGCAGTCGCCCCAATTCGCTTTACCCAGGGACAGCTCTGTCCGCGGATTTGCGGGGCTCTAACACACTAACCCCAACCTATGAACAATGATCCACAACTGCCAAATTGTGCCCTTGGTCATAAGCAGCTGGTGCAAGTTAGTGCATCCTTCATGCTGTTCTAACTTGCTCTTAGGGAACCCATCAAGCGGACAATGGCCCTAGAACCAGGAAGCACAGAGATCAAACAAAGCTACATTTTATACATACCCCTCCTCTTCTGTGATCAACACTCTCGGCCACAAAGGAGGATCCAGTCCATAGACTGTATACATTGTACCTGATGGAAAACTTACTATGTTAAAGAGCCAAGTAAGAAAAGAAAAACACTACAGCCATATAAAGACATGACAGCTATAAAACCGCCACGGTAGAAAAGGGATAGCTCTTCAAGTGGTTAATTTAAACAAGAAACAATTAAGACTAACTTGGTCCCCTCCAGAGCATCATAAACCTACAAATGGAAGTCAGACCCAGAGAGGGGGGACCTAGTTAGCTGTAACTGCAGTTTGTTTAACTTGATTAATTAAACATTTAAGGTTTTTCTAAGGTTTTTATAGTTATCATATCTCTATCTGGAAAGACTTTTCTAACTTGGCTTGTTTTACATGGGAAACATTTTAGCTCAGATATCTTTCTTTCTTTGCAAAAATGGAAAGGACTATATTATGCTTTAACATCTAGTCATGTGTAAAGGGTGATCCATAGCTGCACTGCCTAAGGGACAGCAAAGCATAAGAAAATATTCCTAAGAGGCACAATTGCTTCACTAACTCACTCTTGCTTTTGCGGAACTGTAATCAGTTACTGGCCTCTCCCAGCAGCAGATTGCTAACCCTCTTGTGCTGGCGGACACATGAAGGGTTTGAGTCAAGACTCTGCCCAGGCCTCCCCCTCTTTCTCCTCTTGAGTAGGGGAGGTGGGAATGGGAATACTGGGTGCTCAGCTTCTGTTCCCCCTACTTCTGCAGCAAATGTGCAGGGAGGCCACCCAGGAAAGTGTATGCGTGCAGGTCTTACTCTCCATGATGCCCATGGGCAGCTGTGTAGGACTGGGCCATGATCTGACCCAAAAGACTTAAATTGCAGTGCTTGGTATTGCCAGCATAATAGCTCAGATTTTATGCATGTGTCAAAATTCCCAGATGCCCAACCTAATCCACTGTAATTGCTTTTTTCTGCATGTGGGTGCTGGTTCAAAAAGCTGCATGGAAGGCTATGTGTTTGAGGCAATTCTGAAATATTGCCTTCTCTGCTGTTAATAAGGACATTAGCCTTCTGTTTGAATAATTACAAAGGATCATTTTCCATTTAGTTCCCTACCTATTATGTAATTGAACCCTATATGTAATTGAAACCATCATGACTTTTTGTAATTAAAATATTAAGTGATTTTTTTTCTTCGAGCGTGTGTTTTAAGCACAGCATGGATTTCAAACCATTATAGCACAACTCCTTTTTGCATCTTATGTAATATCAAAGCTATATTATTGCCTTTTTGTTTGTTTTTATTCTGAAAGTGGGATATTTTTCTTTCTGTTACTTATAATTGCTTTGAATACATATTTCATAAGGAACCAAAAAAGGGGAAATCTCTTTGCAATTACAAAATAGAAGACTAATTTTCATATCAACAAAGTAATGATAAAATTGCTCCATTTCCATAGTTCATAAGTTACACACAAAAGGAGTCCAGATGATATAACAGAATACATAGTATATCACCATAGATGAATTTGTCTTTTCCTCTCCTTATTTTAAAAAGTCCCTCCATATAATTAGGAATGGATTTTGTGACGTGTCATTCCATATTATTTATGAAAATATGCTTATGATATGAATATGACATAACAGAGATATACTTTATGCAAGATGGCTCATGTGAGATATCATTAAAGGTTATGATTTACTGAATGTGATTATCCTATTTGTATGCATATATCATTTCTGTATCTGAAATTAGGAATACTGACTATATATCTGTATTTCAACTATTCTACTTTGGGTGACACCCACTGCTAACACTTCAGGTACAACAATGGAAAAGACAGACAGGGCGGATGGCCCATCAGCGAGGACAATGGACTGTAAAAGAGCTTAGTCTTACTAAAGCAGAAATTGTCATCGGAAACGTCTGATTTGAATATATATTACATGTAAAATATTTATATATATAAAATAAAAATGAGTTTTCACTGAAGAACTGGACAACTGAAAACTTTGTTTTGTTTTTAGGCTGACATTTTTTGATTTGTGGGTTTTAAATTTTTTTATAAAAAATCACAAGACTTTTGAAGAGGAAAAAATAAACTTTCATTTTCGGTGGCATTTTTTGTGGAAACAAAAAAAACCAAAACCCTTTCCAGGCCAACTGTAATGCAATTCATAAGGAGACAGAGTTAAACTTCATATGCAAGCTTAAACTTTGGCCACCTTCACAACTACTTATCACTTTATGATTTCTGCAACAGTCAGCATAGACTTGTCAAGAGCAAATCATGTCAAACCAACCTAATAGCTTTCTTTGACAGAGTAACAAGCCTTGTGGATGGGGGAAAGTGGTAGATGTGGTATATCTTGACTTTACTAAGGCTTTTGATACTGTCTTACATGACCTTCTCATAAACAAACTAGGGAAATATAACCTAGATAGAGCTACTATAAGTTAGGTGCAAAGCTGGTTGGAAAACGATTCTCAGAGAGTAGTTATCTGTGGTTCACAGTCCAGCTGGAAGGGCATATTGAGTGGAGTCCCTCAAGGATCAGTTTTGGGTCTGGTTCTGTAAGATCTCTTCATCAATGTAAGATCTCTTTATCAATTAGATAATGGCATAGAGAATACACTTATAAAGTTTGCAGACAGTACCAAGCTGGGAGGGGTTGCAAGTGCTTTGGAGGATAGGATTAAAATTCAAAGTGATCTGGACAAACTGGAGAAATGGTCTGAAGTAAATAGGATAAAATTCAATAAGGACAAATGCAAAGTACTCCACTTAGGAAGGAAGAATCAGTTGCACACATACAAAATGGGAAATGACTGCCTAGGAAGGAGTACCACAGAAAGGGATTTGAGGGTCATAGTGGATCACAAGCTAAATATGAGTAAACAGTGTAACACCTGTTGCAAAAAAAGCAACATCATTCTGGGATGTATTAGTAGGAATGTTGTAAGCGAGACAAGAGAAGTAATTCTTCAGATTTACTCCACTCTGATTAGGCCTCAACTGGAGTGCTATGTCCAGTTCTGAGCACCACATTTCAGGAAAGACGTGGACAAATTTGAGGAAATCCAGAAAGCACCTCATAGGTCATATTTTCTAGGCCTTTAATAATTTTTCTTGCCAGGGGCCTTGGAGTGTTGTTTCCTGCCAGCAGCCAGTGGTGGGACCTGGGGAGAACCTCCAAGGACTGCAGACAAGTGAACAGTAGTTGGACTCTGAAAAGATCATGGGAGTGAGATGAACTCCTGCTGGGAAGAATGAGATTGCTCAGGAGCGGGGCTCCTGTAGGAGACCCAGGGGCAATAGACTCAATGAAACTACGTCTGAGCCCAGGCTGAGGGTTGGCTGACTACAGTGCATATATGGTGCCTCACCACTATGGCACAGTGGAAATGCATAAAGGCTAGAGTGAGCCTTGAGACTCATCCCAGAGCTTGGGTGGTATGTAATTAATTTTCCTTGGTTGCAGACTCCGGATGGAGCCAGCTTGTGACTCAAAGTCACAGCTCCTGTCCCCTTGCTCCAGGGGGAGAAATGCATTATTGCAACCCTTGAAAGGATGCAGCTTACTTCACCCTGCCCCATTCTGCCTAGTCAGTGAGTAGGGGGACAAGGAATGGAGTCAATGCTCTACCCACTTTCCACCACTCTTTTCTCTTCCTCATCCATTTGTTCAGAGGGGTTGCCATGTAAAAAGCACAAGCTGCACACTCCACACCAGACCTGGACCCAATCTCTGGGAAGGCTGAGCAAGAGTCTGAGAAGGGGTATGTAACAGGGTTGGCTACCATCTGACCTCCCCCTTGTAGCCAGGGGTGCCTCTGTAGTGCTCCATGCCTGTCTTCTCCTTCTTCAGGGGTCCTTAAGCAAACTCACTTTCTCATTCAGTTGCAGTCTGCCTTGGGAGCTGCTTTCTTTCTTTACAAAATTCCAGCGCAAACACAAAACAAATCTTCCACCTAGCCTTAAGCCAGGAACAGCCCCTCCTCCCTCAGGAACTGTCTCAGCTGGGTCTTCCTCCTCAGCCCCAATATCCTTCCTTCAGGACCACTGCAGGAGACCTTCTCTCCCCAACACTATAGTTTCCCTCTTAGCTCTGCCCTCATTGAACTTCCTGTGACCCTTTATAGCCCTGGTACAGCTCCACCTCCTTCATTGGCCCAGCTGGGAACCTGGGCCTATTTTCAGTCACAAGGGCCAACCACCTTGTGACAGGGGAGGGCACAATTTAGCCTTAAGGTATCTGGATAGAAATATGACTTAGGAATGAGCCTTATCTTGGTTGAGAATATCAGACCTCAATTTTTTGTTTTATGAAGGAGTCCTTTTGATACTAGAGTACTTCAGTCTAGCTGTGACACATCTTCCATGGGATCTATCTGAATTTGTAGTGTTTGTTGTAATCAAGAGTGATTTTTGCTCTCAATGATTCAACTTTGCCAATGTGACAAAGGCTAATCTATTAGCACTAATGCAGGAGCTCTTCCTGATCCATCCGTAGTTTGTACATTTTCCATCCTTGTCATGCCACTTCACAGCCCTTCTTTCAGACAGATCATTCATTTCTCTCACTGTAAAGCCTCCCAAACTAGACTAAACACTATTGTGAATAGTGAGTGGTTTGTGGATGCAGAATCATCATCACACCACATGGCCATAGAGTTTAAGGCCACAGGGACCCACTAGATCATATAGTCTGATCTCCTGTATATCACAGGCCACCATCACCACCCAGGACCTGCACATTAAACCCAGCAACCAAAATGAGACCAAAGTATGGCAGGCCACACGAGATTAGACTATTGTGTGCCACGAGCAGAGAATAGGAGGGAATGACGTGTGTCAGTGCTCAAGGCCCCTACAATGGCAAGGAAAAAATTAAATGAGATACTGTGGCAAGTGACCCACACACTACAGAGGAAGGTGAAAACCCTCCAATATCACTTCCAATCTGATCTGGGGGAAAATTCCTTCCCAACCCCACATATGGTGATGACTTAAACTCTGAGCATGTGAGCAAGAACCAGCTAGCCAAGCACCTGAAAGAGAGGGAACGCTCAGTGCCTCCTCAGAGCCCTACCTCACCCCACCCAGCCATCTCCAGCCACGGCTATCCCTGATGCTTTAGAGGGAGGAGATAAAAATGTATTCCCAAAATACATTAGAGAGGAAAAAAATCCCTTCCTGACCCCTGATCATGGCCAGCTGAAACCCTGAAGCATGAGCTTTAGGAACATAAGACATGAACCAGAAATGAGCCCCAGGGCTGTTGAGCTCTGCCGTTCATCATCACAAGCATCACATAATTGTATTCATAAATTTGCCATTCTCTCTTCTAAAGCTAATTAAGTTGTTTGCTCCCAAAACTCCTTCTGTCAGGCTGTTCTAGAGCCTCACCCCTCTGATGGTTAAAAACCCCACTGATTGTGACATTGGCTTTCCCCCACCAAGTCATGAATTCACTTTAAACTCATGTATTACATTTTAAAAATCTCATGAATGACTATGAATTGCTACTAAGAATGACTAGTCAGTGGGTGAGGAGCAGCAAGTGAGGATGTTGTTATAGCCTGGTGGTGTGGGAATGTGCCTGTGGATGGGGGAGACTCAAGTCCCTGTCAAGTAAATATTTCTTTATTTATACACAGTGGAACAGCTTCAAGAGGAGACTGTGCAAAAAAACCCGTAAGAGGCTATCCCACAGTCTAGTGGCTAGGACTGTCTCCTATAATATCTAATACCCAAGATCCAATCCCTTCTCCATATCATGCACAGAGGGAATTGCAAAACTGTTGTACCAAAAGTTTCAAGGGAGGTTCTTTTGTTTTGTTTTTGTTTTGCTTTGACCTGACTTGAAAATGTTTTTGACTTTTTGATTTGCAGAAAAACTTCATTTTCAGTTTGACCTGAAATGATTTTGTTTGTTCAGGATTGCCAGCAAACTGAAAAATCCGTTCACCCAGCACTGCTTACGTGGTCTCCATTACAATAGTATCTGAGCACCTCACAATCCTTAAAGTGTTTATCTTCGCAACTCTTCTCTTTAGTAGGGAAGTACTTGTATGCCATTTCAGAGATGGGAACAGAGAAACTGAATGACTCACCAAGAGTCAAAGATGAAGTCAATGACAGAACAGGGCATTGGACTCATGTCTTCCAATGTGAAGAACAAGCCATTCTTCCTCTCTAGTGCACACATGTTTTTGGTTCTTCCATCTCTACCTAACTTCAGGCTGAACTCCCAGCAGAAAATCACCCTCTATTATTACTTCCTTATTGTAAAATATTGTTCAGTGTGGGACAATACTTGTCTCAGTCTGAACACTGGAAGTGCTGCAAACCATGGAACAACTTACCACCTATGGTGCTAATCGTTTTTGGCTATGTCTACACTATGCAGCTTTTAGTGACATGACAGTGTTGCTACAGTCGTGCCACTAAAAGTCATGCAATGTCGCCGGTATTTGTTGGCTCTCTTGCTGACAACAAATTTCCAACCCCAGCGAGCAGCGTTTGCGTTGTTGGCAGGAGAACGCTTCTGCCAACAACGTGCTGTTCACGCTGGCACTTGTCGTGGCAAAACTTTTGTCTTTCAGGTTGTTTTTTTTAACAGCTCTGAAAGACAAAAGTTTTGTCATTCAATTGCCAGTGTAGACATAGCCCTTGTGGCTGTGTTTTTGTCTGCATTATGTATTATAAATGTGGGTGTGAAACATTTTGTGTGGAGATTGGTCTCTCCCTGTCTTTCATCCACAGCCAAAATTGTCAGAAATGACTGCCAATTATAACTGCACAAAAGTTGACAACATGGAATTCCAAGCTAGAAATGGCTCTTACACAAATTCTGAGGAAGACTGGGCAAATCCCAAATTAACAAACAATGGCATGTCCGATTTCACAAACTATTTCACCATTAGTCTTCGACTCTCAGAGATGAAGACATGCCATTGTTCAGTTCCAGCACTGCTATTAGTAATCAAGTAATTAAGAGAATTGTAATTAAGTAAATAGTGTCAGTTACATCCGTCATTAATAAAGTTACTGTGTGAGACAGTTTGGTTCCTGCCTGTGTCCTAATGGCTAAATATGCATCTGCCTGGGAGTAGTGTTGCTGGAAAATTACTTATTGAGTAGCTGTGTTTAAATATCACTGTCCTGCCATCATCATCCAGCTCCTGAAGACTGAGGCTCCCTGCCCTTCTATTTTCACACAAAATCCAAAGATTATTTCTCTTATCACTTTGTCCTTTGTGCCCTTTTTCAGCTGTTCTCAGCAAGCAGTAAACATCACTTTCACTCCCACCTGAAAACAGATAAGCATGAGGGACAGAGGGTCACTTGCTGGAGCCAGGGGGACAGCACTGTCGTTCAGGAATACCTCTAGCCACTTTCTTCTGGTTCAATCCAATTTCCGGGGCGGGGTTTATCTTCTCTTAACCGCCCTCCCCTTCCAACTGGCTACAGATGAGGTCTGCGTGATTTAAGTTATGTTGAAATCCCATATCTTAAACACATAGAGTCAATTCATCTGTGCATACATAAAGTCAATGTGGTGACACCCAGGATGATTTAGAATAATTTTTCCTCTGTTATACTATTCAAAGTGGCCAAAGATCCTTCACTCTGAAATGCTAATTCAGTTATCTACCATTGCTTTTCTTTTGATATCTGAGGAGGGATATTTTTCCAAGCCGAATGAAGCACATAACAACCTAACATAACAAAGAAGTGATGTTTAATATGAATGAGATACAAGGTGAAAAGCCGGACACCAAGAGTAGAGTTGGCTTTGTGGGTCAAAGTACACCACTTGGAAGTAAAAAAATATTCAACTACAGCTTGTTTTCAATTTACTTTCTGCAGGTACTGCATTTTTTATTGAAATCTCTTGGAGGAACTCGGATATGCGAGATCAGCCAAAATCAGATCTCCACAGATTGGATACTTCCCTTTAAAAGTACATAATACATTAGAGATGGAGAAGGACTGAAGCATGGTGTCTGTTCAGTCTTTTTTCTCGCCACAGTTAATGGTTAAAAAAAATCACTAGTGGTAGGTACTGGAGATCAGAAAGTAATATTAAAATAATTCAGACTTAAAATGTCCAATTTATAGGATTCAAAAAGAAACAATTTGTATAAAATAGATAATAGTTTTAAAAATTTCAATGCAGTTTAAGGTGAGTGTGGGGTGTGTGTGTGTGTAGTTTTTTGGTAATAATATTGCTTTTATAAGCTAGATTTTTTTTCTTCTTTCTTGTTTTCCTTGTCTTTGTTTCTTGTTGAAGCCAGTCCTTTGTTCTTCTATCAAATAGGGAGGAAGTTATACAGAAGTGGCTAGTGCTGTAAATGGGTGGTTGGCTATAGTTATGTACCGAGGTGCATGAGGGAGGTACCGGGAATTCCCTGTTCCATTTCTATCACCATGACCTGTTGCCTTCTACACGTCCCACTTCAGCTCCTGTAGGGTGTCTGAGTTTTCAAAGTGAAAAAAATGGGATGACTGTTAGGGGAAAGAGGTCATGGAGAAGGGCCAGTGGTAAGACATATGTGGTGAAGTTTAGACAGCCGGAGGAGAGAGAGAGAGAGAGAGAGAAAGTATCTATTACATTCGCCTCTCCTCCAAGATATCCCCTTGTCCCCCTTTCTGAATGAAACATACGAGAGACGTGACAGCAAATGATGGGGTAGGAGAAAATAGTATTTTTCCTCACACCCTCTCAGATCGCATCCATGCACAATCACTGACATGCTCAACCCTTCTCCCTGTCACCCCCTCTTCACCACTCACCTGCTCTGTCTCTCTCACCCTTCCATTCTCTCATTCTTTCTCTGTCCCTCTCTCCCAACCCCTCCACCCCCTACCCCCAATCCTTCTTTCTTCCTGCTGACCAGCTCGAGGCTCTATTCACTTTTCTGAGTAGTGCCCATTTGTTGCCTTGGGGGAAACAATGTGACTAGTGCAACCATCCTCTACCCTTTCCATCCTGTATATATCTGCAGCAGAGGACCATCTGTTGCAAGATGGCATTTCCCACTCCCCTTCCACATGGCAGTTAGCAACCTCCATGTAGAGGGTACTGAGGAGATGATTTATTATTATTTTATTATTTGTTAACATCTAGTAGTGGACTTGGAGTTTACATGACACTGAAAGACACCAGATCCAAAGACTTAAGAATCTAAATAAACATATATTCAGGATCTCTTCAAATCTCCAATTAAACATGATATAGGTATGCTATCTATCTAGAACTGACCATACATCATAAGAAGATCTGCGATCTTGTTTAGGGCTCCCTGAAAAGTGGAACTTTTAGGTTGTAAACTCATTAGGGCCAGCGCTTTCATTTTTTAAATGTTTACACAGCATCTAGCACAATGGCACCCTGACCCAGTTGAGGACTTCTGGCGCTACTGTAATATTAATAAATAATAATCTTCATGGTGAGTAAGTTCACACTTTGTTGGCAACATCCATTTAAGTTTTGTGGACTTGAGCTGATGCAATTCACGTGGACTTTACCATCCTACATGGCATGAACCTAAACTCCCAAATGAACCCTCTGTCCCTGCAAAAAACAACAACGAATATTTGTATGTTATAGATCTCTCACAGAAAAAGAAAGGAAAGAATGGGTTTCAGGGCATTCCATTCCTTGCTGATGATCACCGCATGCCTAAGATATTAATGATTCAGAACCAATCACTATTTCTATAATGTGAGATGCAAGCTCCCAGTGAAGTCAACAGGAATTTTTCATTGGCTTCAAGGGGAGCAGGATTGAGGCCATAGTGTTATGAGTCTTGACTACAGCATTTAAAACTTTTGCCAGATGATAGGTTTTAATATTTAAAATATAGTTCATATAAACATTTGCATATCGTGCAATGCTTATCATCTGAAGTCCAGTGAAACATGTATTAAGCAATCACTCAAGGGATCACTAAAAAGTGTTTTTTTTACTGGAGTGTCTTTTACTGGCCAAAAGTTAACAGTTCTTTCGGCAAAACTGAAAAGGATCCAATAAAAGGTTAAATCGTTTCACATAGTCGGGTTTCTGTCAATAGACAGTAGAGAAATTTGCATGGAAACACATTCTCAGTTGGTTGCTGACCACTTTGGAGGATGTCACTAACAGATTGAGTCTATCTATCATCTTCCACAGTGGCTGATCTTTCTTAAAGAAATCCTCTCATACTATTTAAAAAAATGTAAATAAGGTGACATTAGTTTTTAACATACTGTCCCTTCCAGACTATATACGGTTGTGGTTGGAAAAGATCAAGGCTAGATGGAAAGATTCTTTACTGCAGAGTGTGTGCCACTTGGGGACCAATCCCACATTTCTTGAAAACCAACAACTTCTTAGTGTGGAAGGTTTATGTCCATAAGGAATTCAGGAATGGAATACTGATAGAGAGAATGGGTTTTTCAAAAATACTTAAGGGAGTTGGAAGCACAAGTTCCATTAAATTTCAGTGGGATTTTAATTCCTAATTCTTTCAGATCATTTTGTAATGTCCAACCATATGTACTGATGTCAACTCATTAGATATATTTTAGACATCTGTATACTATTGGGCATATCTTTGCACTCAACTTTGGCCAAAGACATGATCAGTTCCAGCTGTTATGTATTTGCAATTACATTTTTCTTTGGTTGATTTTAACTGGATAGGTACAACAAGGAATAGGAACTTCCAAATCAAAGAAATGTAGGGCCAGAAAGGACCTTGAGTGGTTATCTAGTCCATTCCACCCTTCATGAGGCAGGACCAAATATACCTAGACCATTTCTGACAGGTGTTTAAGTAACCTGTTCCTAAAAACCTTCATTGATGGGGATTCCACAACCTTCCTTGGAAGCCTATTCCACTATTTAACTATTCTTATAGTTGGAAAGTTATTCCTGATATCTAACCTAAATCACTCTTGTTTCAGGTTAAACCTACTATTTCTTATCTTGCCTTTGGTGGATGTGAAGAACAACTGATTACCATCCTCTTTATAACAACCTTTAACATAGTTGAAAAATATTGTTAGGAGCCTGCTAAGTCTTCTTTTCTGCAGACTAAACATACACCGTTTTTTTTAACCTTTCCTCATAGGTCAGGTTTATCATTTTTGTTGCTCTCATCTGGACTCTCTCCAATCAATCTGTATCTTTCTTAACATGTTATGCCCAAAACTGTACACAATACTCCAGCTGAGACCTATATGGTGCTGATTAGAGTGAGTTATTTATTGCATGTGTCGTAGATATAATACTTCTGTTAATACACCCCAAAATTGTATTAGTCTTTTTTGCAATGATATCACATTGTTGACTGCTATTCAATTTGTGGTCTACTATTACCCCCAGATCCTTTTCAGCAGTACTACTGCCTAGACAGTAATTCCCCATTTTGTAATTGTGCTTTTGATTTTTCTTTCCTACGTGAAGTACTTTTCACTTGTCTTTATTGGATTTCATCTTGTTGATTTCAGACCAATTCTCCAATTTATCAAGATCATTATGAATTTGAATACTGTCCTCCAAAGTGCTTGCAATGCTTGCCAGCTTGGAGTCATTCACAGATTTTATAAGGATTATCCATTCCATTATTCAAGGCATTAATGAAAATATTGAATAGTTTCTAAATCCATCTGAAGTAAGCTTGTCTGAATTAATGTGAACACCCACATGGTCCCCAGCCCCATTCTCTGCACTCCGCAAATAATGTGGAATCCAAATATTTAAGAATACACCCAACGAAGAAAGACACAGGAAGACCACCATCTCTTTAACACAATCTCTGATTTAAGTTTGTAATTATGTATTAAATATTATATCCTTCATCATCCATGGAATGCAGATTCTGCTGTCCTTTATTAGGCCGTTGTCTGCTTAATATTTTACACAATTGGAATGATTGAATCACTGGAGAAAGGAATCAGAGCATTTATTAGGCTTTGCAATAAATGTATCTAGGCTAAGATTTTCTAAATAACTTGATTGATTGCACTGTAAAATAAATGTAAATGTATACATTTATGTAAATTTCACTGCACATTAGTATTTGTTTTTTTCTTTCCTAATTGTCTGTAGTTCTGGAAGATTAAGATGTTATTGATTCAGATGTAATTAATACTGTCTGCCTTGGGAAAAATGTTGAGGGCAGGTAAAAGCCTTTTAATATCCAAGCATTTTTCCCTTCTAACAAGAGTACATAAAATATAATATTTTATATTCACCAGGCCGATACTAATTTAACAAATACTTTATCTAGTTCAACATCCCCTCAAGTAATCTTAATTTTTTAAAAACAAATTGTACCCTAAAGAATATCTGTTTATTTGTGCAATTCATAAAAGTACATTATAAGCACTGTAGCTATTGGTAAATTTTAAGAGTAATAGGCAGCCCCCATACCACCCAAAGGTGATGCCTGAGTATTAGAACTGGTTATTTTTGGTCAGAAAATGCATGTGTGTGTGTGTGTGTGTGAGAGAGAGACAGAGAGAGAGAGAGAGACCCAAACACACTCCAAAATAACCAATAGCCTAGATGTTAGGCCGCTGATCGGGGATGTGGAAGACCCTGCTCTGCCTCATTCTATTTCTGGTCCAATAAATATGCAATAATTTCCTGCTCTGCCTGATTCAGGGCAGGAATTTAAACCTGTGTCTCCTACTTCTCAGCAGAGTGCCTTGTCCACGGGGGTATTAGCTATTATGGAGCAAGTCACTGTTATTTTTTCATTAATTCCAATGCAAATTCTTCACGAACTGGAAATCTTGTTTTCTGACCAGCTATATTAAGTCTACTAAGTATAAAGAAGATAATTAAGACAGATGAACACAACAGAGCAAAGAAGTAGGATGATGGACACAGATGATGATGACCAAACAAAATGAAGAGGAAGAAGACTACAAAACAAAACAAAATGACCAAATGGCAAAGACAAAACCCAAAAAACTAAAAAAAGAAAATAGAAACCCCACATTTTTCTCTACATTTTCCAATGAACAAACAAACAAAAAACCCCTACAGCAGTTTCATAAAAATTCTAGCTTTTGAAAAAAATACTGTTTTTCTACAAAAACAATTTTCATTAAAAAACTTTCAACCAGATTTACTGCAGACAAAGACCTAGTAGACTACATGTAGGAATTAACGTATCATCCTAATAACATAGTTGGCATAATCCAGAGAATAAACCAAGCATGAATCACTGCAAAATTTCCCATCCTATGTTGCAAAAGGAAAGAATTCACTAAACCAGCAAACTCTAATCCATATGCGATGGCAACAACCTCACCACAGCCAACAAATTCCAACTCAATTACAGATCAAGAAGGGCTAGAAGCCCTAGGAATATTCAAGCAACTTACTGTCCAACAATTTATGCCCCTCCTGGTTGGTGAAAGCCAGAAAACAACCATCCTATCAGTTGCTAATGGAAATCATCAACACCTCTTTCAGAGAATCAATCTGCCTGCCCCTTTGGAAAATGGATAACTCTACCCAGTCCTCAAAATGCCTACACTTGAAAAATATCACTGATCCAAATACTGCCCAACATTAACCTCTCATTCCTAGACTGAGTCACTGAGACAGTCAGAGGAGAGACTTCAGCTTGTGACAGCCCAAACCTATGAACACATCTCTCATTACTGTAATCCCTCTATGGCTTCCCAGTCTACTTCAGTTACTATTTCCAGGTCTTAGTCCTGATCTTTAATGGCTTCAATAGGCCAAAACCTTGCTGCATCAGTGACTGCATCTCAACCCACAGCCTATGAAAATAGGTTGCTCCTCTGGGACAAAACAACTCACCATGTACAGATCAAAGCACATGAGAGCTGAAGACAAAAAATGTTCTCAGATGAAGTCCGGCTATGGTTAGAGGTTTCCAGAGATCAGTTTAATCTGGAGTCTGATCAGTTTTCGATGGATGCTGTAACCTTCCTCACATCTAAACAAAGCGTTCTTATCAACTAAAGGGAGGAAAAATAAAATAAAATAAAAATATCCTCAGCAGAACCTCATCAACCAGGGAAGGGTGAGGAGTAGAAAACTGAACTGGGTCAGATACTTGGCTAATATAAATTGCCGTAGCTCCATTGATGTTCAGTGGAGTCATGCTGTTTAACACCAGCTGTGGATCTAGCCCATGAACTCCAGGAGGGACATCATTTTTCAGACCTATTATATCTGGGAAATGCTTAGAATTTTTTATAGTGCCTGTCACCATAGTTCCTAAGATACACTGATAGATAGTGATGTTACCAGTACACTGATGCCCAACATTTAGTTGAGATCCTTCAGTCATATCATTTAGCAAGAGATGAATGTTGAAGAAAATTACAAAACATTGAAAACTTTGTTACCTCAGGCTTTTTTCTTTTAAGTAATTTTAGCGTTTTACTTGTTCCTCTATTCCATTTGGTTCAATGAACAGGTTGACTTAATTGTACAACCAACTAGTACAAATAATTTATTTCTCCATTAGTAGATGTTGGTTGGTCCTAATTTTATTCTTGCATGACTTGGATCTTTTTCACTTCTGCATTTCCTCTTGTGACATGAAAATAAGAACATCTAGATAGACAGCAATATTTTGGCTTCCCCAGATGCTTTATCATCTCAGTTGATAGCATGATGTATCATTTCATATTGCTCCTTTTGGGTTTTCCATTTCTTTTGTTTCCTTTTCCGTATTGAGCAGCAATTATTATTTTCAGACAGACTGCTGTGCTAGTATGTTAACCAATCAATTTATTTTTTTATGATTAAATCTCCCTTTATTTTGGGAAGTGTGTGTGTAAATTTTTGCAACTTGAAACCCTTTGGAGAGATGATGATTGCAGTGTATTGCAGTTGTGAATCATATTTTCCACAGACTTAATGAGCTCCATCACATCCAAAGCAGAACCTCCTGAAACCAGTGATGGGAGAGAGAAGAAGACACCATTAAGTCAACTAGGAATCTCAGTATGCTGGTATAACTAACCTGGAAATCTTTTAGGCCCAGCTCCTCAAAGGTATTTAGGTGCTTAACTTCCATTGAAATCCAGATGGTCTGAAATCAATGGGAGTTAGGCACCTAAATACCTTGGATGATCTGGGCCTTAGATACCATAGTAATGGGCATCTTAGATAGCTCTGAGCTAGACCGATGAATAGTAATAACCTATTATGCTACTAGTTTTTTCTAAAGATCTGTAGGAGCTGGTCCTGTGATGAATAATACAGTATATAGTTCCAGGGTATAAAATAAGGCAAAATGACTTAATTAACATCTACTATATTTAGTACAGTGCAGATCTAAATAACACTAAACCAGATTTTTTTTAATAGATATGTAATATAGGCAGTACATGTAATTGACATGTTCAGTATACAATGCCAATATGTTCTGTTCCTCTGGACAATTAAGTTACAATAGAACCTCAGAGTTATGAACACCAGAGTTACGAACTGACCAGTCAACCGCACACTCCATTTTGAACCAGAAGTACACAATCAGGTAGCTGGAGAGATGACGACAACAACAACAACAACAACAAATACAATACAGTACTGTATGAAATGTAAACTATTAAAAAAATAAAGGGAAAGCAGCATTTTTCTTCTACGTAGTAAAGTTTCAAAGCTGTATTAAGTCAATGCTCAGCTGTAAACTGTTGAAAGCACAACCATAACGTTTTGTTCAGTTAACGAACATTCCAGAGTTACAAACAACCTCTATTCCTGAGGTGTTCGTAACTCTGAGATTCTACTTTACCTTCAGAACTGCAGCAGAGACTTTATGGCATATTTTCTGCATGGAGTAACCCTTACAGTGTCCTTGTTTCTAAGGACCTAAAAGTACTTTATTTTCTCTGACATTCTTTCCAGTACACTTAGAATGAGGATATTTTTGCTCTGTCATTTGTTGGATGGTGTGACAGGATGACTTGCTTTCTTGAATTTTTTGCTGTTCCATTAATCCATCATGAAGTTTGAATGCTAAGCAAAAATTGTTCCTTCAAACACCAGCAACAAAAAATGGAGGGGTAATTTCATTCCGTTAAAACATGAAGAAAGACCAAAAGCATGATTAGTAACAGGATTCTGTCTATGGTAAATCATCCATCTCTCCCTGTCTCCTTACTTTGACTAATGCAGTGGCAACATTTTCACAAGGCAAATGGTTCCTGACATTTCACATCTTGGTCTTCACCCTTTTCACACCCACTTGAAAGCTTTTTATAGCTTCTTCCTTGAAAAGAACTGGAGCAGCAGAAGAAAAGCCAAGGTCACTGAATATCAATATATATTCAGCGTTTGCAATTGCAAACCAGTTTGTGTTTGTGAAATCAGTTAATCTCTTTAAAAAAAAACACCAACATCTTCTATGCAGTGTTCTTAGTGTCAGCCTTCACTTTATATAGTGCATAATTACCACCAATTTTATTGAGGAGGTCTCATTCATCAATTTGTTTAAATCAGCGGTGCCAACTGTGTCATGTAAAACAGTTGGCAGCTGGCATTGGTGCCTGCATCACAGCATGAAACCAAAATATTCTAATACCAATTACTTCTCTGCTTGCAGAGCATTCTCTCGCAGATCTCAGATTTATACTATTCCTCTCTTTTCTTTTTCTTCTTCACACTCTTTTCTTTCCCTTACTCCTCTTTTTTTTCAGGGCAATTACACATACAGAGATAGCATTTCATTTTCTATTACAATCAATTAAGAGTTCATGAACAATTTCTAAAGAGTTCATAGGAGAAATAAAGAGGGCTTTAGAGAATAAACAAACACTTTATTTGGAAACAGTCAGACAGATGACATGCTCTGGGTTTATTAAATGGATAAGGATCAGTGAGGCAATTCCAACTAGGACTTAGACCAGGGTAGAATTGGGCATATTCCACATCTAAAACAGGAAATAAAAGAAATTTAAAACCCCAGTTTTAGGTAATTTAGATTAGAGACTGGTTGGTAAGCCAAGGCTGTGATTTCACTGGAAACGTTATCTCCTTGACTCAAAAGTTAGAAAGAGGCTATAGGAACAACAGAACAAAGGTGGGGTAAGAAGTAGTTATTTGTTGTTGTTCATTTTTATTTTTCAAAATGTACGGATGCCTTTACATTTTCACCAATAAAACCATTGCACTTTTACACGTCTTTATACTTTTCAGGATTTCTGCCGAAAAGGGCAAACCCTGGAGGACTTATTCATTTCCTGGTTACTACGGGCCAGACTTGTGATTCCCTTTCACTGAGAAGCACCTTGCTCCACCTGCTGTGACATAACCATTGACTTCAGTGGGTCTACTGGGTAAGCTCCTATTCAATATGAGAGAAGGCAACAAAATATGGCCCTATGTCCTCAAGTATGCAGAACTCATACTGAGATAGATGGAAGTTTTTACTGAATAAAAACTGAGTAAAATCTTCAAAATATGGTTTGATATTTTTATTTTGTCTTCCAATTATATTTGAAAATAGCATTGCTACTTTAGCACTGATGCCTGGTGTTGGGGACAGCGACTGAAGGATATCTCTGTAACAATAAAGAAATATTCAGAAGAGGAAACAAGAGACCTCTTTGAAATTTAGCAGGTTTGATTCATCTCCTGTGTAATTACAATGAATACTTAGGTTTGGTTGTATAGCCACAGAACAGGACTTTAATGCTTTCCATTTTGAGGCTGCTGTTGTATGACAGGTGATGAGATATGACTCACAACTGACTGATAAACACTTCTCATCACTGTTGTTTTGTACCACAGACAAATTTAGCCTTTTGACGTTTGAAAACATTAAGACAGTAGTCGGGACATCATTTACTATAGGGCATGGGGAGGCAGTTGTGCTCCCAGACTATGCATAGAGTTATGTTTTCTACTTTCCCCATCCCCTCCAAGACTTTGCAAAGTATAATATAATCACATAGATGGTTCTGCATGCTGACACAACTTCCCTTCCACCCACTCAATTTTTTCTTAAATGACACCCCTGATTGTTTTCTGAAAATGTTGAGGATTAATGTCACATGTAGCCTGAATGTTTTCATTGCTCATGGAATTTGCCTCCAACTATCCTCTTTCATACAACTGCCTTCTCACATGGGTGCATCGTGAAATGCATGAATGGGTCCGTGCAAATGGATGAGGAATAGTTGTGGGTGCACATTAAACCAGATTATGCACCATATTTTCCATTTGTATCCAGTCAAGTCAACCAGAGTTCTGAGTGAGTAAAGAATGCATTACCCAAGGCCAGAGATGCCCCATGCCTGCCAATAGTGTGAGAGGGGCCAGAGTGAGGGGAGCCAGCTTCAGAAGTGTTATTGAGCATGCTCAGTCCGTGTGACCATGCTCAGTACAAGCCAAGCAGCAAATCTGGAGGGTCACGTGACCCCACATGCCACTTATTGCTTCGCCTCTATGCAAGGCATATCATTACCTGGGTAGTATATTTTAAGAGGGGGCAATATTTTCAAATGTCACCCCCCTGTGTTTTGGTGTGTGTTAAAATTTTATCTTTTAGCATCAGTCTGAATACAAAAATCTAGCTAGTGTGAGTAAAACAACAGCAAAAACAAACTTTTAGCAAAGCAAGTTGATTGTCCATCTCCACTCCCAACTGCTGCTTTGGGACTCTCGCCCAGCCTCTGACGTCATCCCAGCTACACTCAGTTGTGCTTTCTCTAACTGATTCCCTAACATCAAGCCATTTTGTTCACAAACTATCTTTGGTTAATGTTATCTACTGTAAAGGTGGAAGTATAACTTGCGCTGTACACTAATTATTTGCCAAGTTTAATTTGTTATTATTTTCTTAGGGGAAAAGCACTCTGACACTGTGGTTTTGTTTAGTTTTTATTTTTTGGCAGAGGTGCAATTTAAAAGCAGCCTGTAATTTATTTTTTTTTTTGAGGGAGGAGAGGGATGTACTTGGTTTCTAAAGCCTTCAATGTTAAATTCCATTATAGAGGAAATTTTAACAGGAAATATGGCTTTATAATGAAAACTGCAACGCTGGCTTAACTTCAGTGGTGCAAATGCATGGCAATAACATACAGTACATATATAGTGACTTACAAGCTCCTGACAGGTCCTGAAGCCTGTTGCCATGGTACTGGCTTGAATTCTAGGCCAGCACTGAACTCCAGGTTGTAACTCTCACTGCATTCAGCTGTCATTGTGCTGCAGAATCTTTTCCTTTGACAGCAAATCACTGAGGTTCTAGATAAAATTCTACAATTCTGGTGGAACAGTGTGGTGGATGTAAGCACATATTTCACAAAATATTTGTGTGTCTTTCCTGCAATTTTAGCATAAATGCAAAAATGTGGAAATCCAGTGTTAAAGAAATGACTCTCACCAATATAGCTGCATGATTTATATTTGCGAAACTTTGGCAAACACCTTCTCTCTCTTATCCCATCCCAGCTGCAGCTATACTTTTCTCAAAGACATCCTGACAGCACAGAACAAAACATTGTTCGGTATATGTACAGTTGGGGAGTTAAAAAACTACAGTCTTTCCCCATGAAGTAGCTCTCTCTTGTCTCTTCGGCTATCACTCAATGTGAGGATGAGGTCTGCAAAGGGGATTCATTGGTCAGTTTTTTAAGTGGCTGAGGAGCCCAATTCTTGCTTTGCAGATTTTCCCACAGAAGTGACAGGTGTAATCTTGGAGGAGACATAGTTGTTGGCTGGACTGTTGTGCCCTTTCTTTCCTCCTTTGTCGCTTCTCTGTCTCATGAGCACATCTGTTCTCCTCTAAGTGAGCTGTGGCTTGGTGTATGTTGTGGTGCCACTGTGTTCTGTTCCGTGCCAAGTTCTCCCAGTTGTTGGCTTGATGCCTCCATTTTTAAGATGTACTTTCGGTGTGTCTTTGAAACACTTCCGCTGCCCTCTGTCAGCCCTCCTTCCCTGACTTAACTGAGAGAAGAGAATTTGCTTTGGGAGGTGAGTGTCAGGTATTTGTACACAGTGACCAGCCCAGTGGCATTGGTATTTCATGACCTGCACTTCTATCCTGCTGATGTTGGCTGCAGAGAGAACACTGATGTAAGTGCATCGGTCTTCCCAGCTGATCCCGAGAATCATTCTGAGGCAGCGCTGCTGGAACCACTCCAGCTGCTTGAGATGTCGTCAATAGGTTACTCAGATCTCACACCCATAGAGAAGGGTGGGGATGGCAACTGCCTTGTAGACCAAGATCTTGGGTCCTGTTTATAGATTCCTATCATTGAAGACTCATTTGAGTAGTCTTCCAAAGGATGAGCTGGCACAGCGGATCCTGTATTCAATTTCTGAGTCAGTGATGGCTGTTTGGGAGAGGTGGCTGCCAAGGTACGGAAAATGGTCCACATTTTCCAGGGGTTCTCCGCTGATAGTGATTTGTGGAGTACGAGGAGTAGTTTGTGCAGGTGAGGGCTGGTAGAGAACCTTGATTTTCCTGATGTTGAGAGAGAGACCCAGGCTGTGATAGGCATCTGCAAAAAGATTTAGGGTGCTTTGCAGGTCAGCCTCTGTGTGTGGAAGAATGACAGTCAGTGAAGGTCAGTGATGCCAATTCTCGTGATCTTAGATTTTGTTTGGAGAGGTCGAAGATTGAGGAGTTGGCCATCCATACGATACTCCATCTCGATTACGTAAGGAAGGCGGTCACAAATGAGAATCAGGATCATGACAAGGTAAATGGAGAAGAGTGTTGGAGCAATCACACAGCCCTGCTTGACACCGGTTCGAATGGTGAATGGTTCGGTCTCTGAGCCGTTGCACAAAATGGTGGCAGTCATCCCATCATGGAGTAGTCTGATGATGGAAATGAATTTCTGTGGACAGCCAAACCTACACAGTACTTTCCATAAGGCATCACGATTGATAGAGTCAAAGGCCTTGGTTAGGTTGATGAATGCCATGAACAGTTCCTGGTGTTGCTCTCTGCACTTCTCCAGAATCTGTCGGTTGTGCCTCAGGATGGCCTGAAGCCACACTGTGATTTGGGGAGGAGTTCCTCAGCAAGGGGGAGGAGGCGGTTTAGTAGGATCCGGGCAATAATCTTCCCTGCAATGGAGAGGAGAGCAATACCTCTGTAGTTCCCACAAGATTTGTCCCCTTTCTTGAATATTGTTACAATGTTGGCGTTCTTAAAATCAGGTGGAATTTCTTCACAGGTCCAGACTTTGTCGAGGAGTTGGCAAAGTTTGTGCCGGATCATTGTCCTATCAGATTTAAAAACCTCAGTTGGGATGCCGTCTGGGCCTGGTACCTTGTGATTTTTTGTCTGAGTGATGGCATGCTGGACTTCCTCATAAGACGGGGGATCAGCAAGGTGTTTCATTGCTGAGCATCGTGGAATAAACTCAATGGTGTCTTCAGAAACCATGGATTCGCAGTTTAGTAGGCTCTCAGTGTGCTCCTTCCAGCATTGTTTAATGGCTGCATTGTATTTGAGGAGGGTGGAGCCATCCTAGGAACATAAGGGGGTTGGGCCTTTGGAGCTTGGTCCATAAATAGCTTTTTTTGCTTGAAAGAAGCTTCTCATATCATCCTGGTCTACGAAACCTTGGATCTCAGGGGCCTTCTCTTGCCACCACTTGTTTTTAATGTCATGTAGCCGACTTTGGCTTTAAGTCGGTGATAAGCCCTTCTTTGTCTATTGTGCCTCTCAGGAGTTGGGAATCCCGTCCGACTATGTCATTGAAATCTTCCAGGAGGAGGAGTTTGTCTGCCTTAGGTGTGGCTGTGAGGACTGCATCAAGAGTTCTATAAAACTGCTCCTTATTGTCTTCCTCATCATCGAGCGTTGGGGCACATGCTCTGATGACCGTGGAATATTGGTTGTTGCTAAGCTTGAGCCGAAGAGTCACGAGAGGCTCGTTGATCCCCGCGGGAAGCTCCAAAAGCTGATTGGCAATCTTATTTTTTATGGCAAAGCCAATCCTGTGAATGTGTCTATCTTCAGGTGAATTTCCTTTCCAAAAGAAGGTGTAGCCACTTCCACCCTCTTTTAATTGGCCCTCATCAGCCCAGCGGGTCTCACTAAGAGCTGCAATGTCAACTTTGAGCCTTGCCAGTTCTCTGGCAATTATGGCAGTTCTTTCTGGACATTCACTGTGCTGAGAGTCTATAAGGGTGGCAAAATTCATTCTGTTGTATCTCTTGTTTTAGCCGCAGAGTTGAGTGATCCCATTGGATACGGCCATCCAGTTGGAAGAGTATGAGACAGCCTATGTCTAGGGCACTTTTTCTAGCCTGCTTCCCATTTGGGGTGAGCAGAGGGGATCCTGAAAAGGCCTGCTCAGTCACAGCCACTGCTGCCAAAATGCACATCTGTCTCAACCAAGCACAAAACGACCATTACATGGCTGCCGCCTGGGTGCAGATTTGTGACTAAAGACTCCCAGAGATCACTGCTCCTGTCTTCCCTGCCACTCGTCCGTCGCCGTAGGACTTTGTGCAGGTCTGAACTATTGGCAGAGGCCTGTGGGTGAAATCTTTTAACGTGGGAAAACCAGTGAACAGGCAGTAACCACACAAAACTTGCCAGGAGGAAAACCCTGACCCAGTGGCAAGGAGATCCAAGGTAACCAGGGGCCTCCCTCCTGTTCAGCTCTCATCCGTCTTCACAGCCACAGAGTACTAGAAGGTCCTCTATATGTGCTCGATTCACCGTTGGGGTCTTTTGAAGTTTGGACCAGGGTTAGTCAGGAGCCTTGCCTCAGACCTGCTTGCCAAGGGGGACCCTAACAGAGTATAAAAGCTCCGATATAGCTCTGAGGGTCTTTCGCCCATGCAAGCCTCTCCACCACAACATGGTTGCAGTCCATCAGAGAGGATTAAATAGCAGGCACTAAATGGAACGCAATGCCCATCCTCCCTAGAAACTGTCATCAAGTCTAAATTATAAAAGCAAAGGACACTGCATACCTTCTTTACCCAGATCCACATGATTAATAATAAATAATAATAATAATTAATACTTGCATTTGCATAGTGCCTTTCAGCAGAGAATCTCAAACATTAATTAAAGCCTCACAACACCCTTTTCAGTTACATTTTATATTATTCTGTGACAAGATAGAGAGTCAGGTTAACGGGCTAAATGTCAGCCTTGAAATATCAGCACACTAAAGGCAGAAGTGCAAATCCCACTACTGTTGTCTCACTCCTTTATCTTCCTAAAGTAAATATACTGAGTTCCCTGAAGTTCACCCTGTGGATCTTTGGGATAAAATATGGAGCCATGGAGACATTAAAGTTTCTATAGCACTTTCATAAGAATAGGCTTTTTTCTGCATTGTCTTGGGCCGGGATTTTCCCTTCCCTTCCAATTGTGCAGTATGCTGTGGGCTGGTTGCCTGGCTGCTGCTCTCCACTGTATACATTTCACTGATATCATTCATTATTTGAAAAGTACTTCAGAACAAAAGGTGGTGTCTAGAGGCAAACTGCTATTATTTTACAAGTTGTAAACTGAGGCACAGAGAGGTTATATGACTGTGGCGGACTCAGGAAAAAAAGATAGGACTCCTGAATCCCAGTCACCTACTATAACCACTAGACCACAAAAACAAAACAATCCATTCTGGCACTGAACAATGAATTGTGCTGACAAGTTATATAAATCTCATGCTTTTCGAGTTCACTGAAGCCTAAGTTAATGGTTTCCTTGAGCTTTGTTACCTTCCTCAGGGGTGTGTGCACAAGCCAGAAAGGAGGGAGTGGAGATGGCTATAAATATTTGGCTCCAACATTTGCATTACATCTGTTCACAAGGGAAATGGTGAAAAATGTTCGAAAAATCCAAGTATGCAATTAATGCTGGCCAAAGGTAAAGTAACATTTACAAAATATTCTTTAGTAAACACTTTATCATGAGACCTCTGACCACATGGAACATATACAATTTAAAGTGCCCGGGCAGGATGAACAAAGACTAAAAAGAAAAAAGGAAATATGAGCAACATGGGCCAAATTCACCTCTGGCAGTAGCTTTACTGCAGCTTGTGGAGTTAGGCCAGGGATCAATGGAACCCTATAAGTTCACAGAAAAATGGAACACATTTGTAAAGATCTATTTGGGAAACATAATAATGGTCTCCTAATGTTTTTGAAGTAAAATGGTTGGAGGTCAGGAACAGTCCCCTGTGAGGGGAAGGGAAAAAATGAGGCCAATCATGAGGTTGCAATGCTAAAATCTTAGGCTTGTCCTAACAATGCACACTTGGTCTAGGTCATGGTTCCTGGCTCTCAACAAAGATATTCTGTAGGGCAAAGTCACAGAAGATGGCAGTTTGCAGTGGCTGCATGGTGTCCCAATCCTTACCAGCCTAAAAGGAGGGGAAAACGCCTACCATTTGCAAAGAAACAATGTAATCAGAGGTAACCACACAGAGACAGTATAGTTTCTAAGACAGAACTAATCTTTTACAGTAGAACCTCAGAGTTACGAACTGACCAGTCAACCACAAACCTCATTTGGAATTGGAAGTATGCAATCAGGCAGCAGTGGGGGTGGGGGCGGAACAAATATAGTACTAAACTACTAAAAAAAAAAAAGTTTAAAAAAAGATTTGACAAGATAAGGAAACTGTTTCTGTGCTTGTTTCATTTAAATTAAGATGGTTAAAAGCAGAATTTTTCTTCTGAATATTAAAGTTTCAAAGCTGTATTAAGTCAATGCTCAGTTGTAAACTTTTGAAGGAACAACCATAACTTTTTTTTCAGAGTTACAAACATTTGAGTTACGAACAACCTTCTTTCCCGAGGTGTTCGTAAATCTGAGCTTCTACTGTACTTACTGCCAGCTGAGCTGCTCTTGGAACCAGCTACCTGACTTGAGAGGCAGGGTTGTAACTAACAGTAAAAATATCAGCCACATTTTAGATACCTGTGTATGGGGAACCTCTGTGCGAAGAACTGGTCCACCGATATCTATATTGTCATTCACTAAGAAATACATTACGTTACTCTAATGTTATTTTGTTTTTAAAAGATCATAAAATACTGACCTTTCTGGAGCTATGCTTTCAAGGAGGACATTAGTCACTGCTCACCAAATTATGGTTTGTTTTTTTAAGAGAAGCATCTGGGCTTAGCCACTTTTCTCTGTGCAGTGTTTAGCTGGTGACCTGCAGCAGCCAGACTAGTGTGCCCCATCTGGCCTACGCAATAACCTTTCAAAGGGTTTGACTCCCAGGAGCAGGCAATATGGAAGCAGAATAACTCAAATGATATAATTTCATGCTTGAAAGCAACTCCTATTCTGGCTTTTGAGGGAAGAGATCTGGTAACATATCTAAGGAAGCAGGGAGGACTATGGCAGAGGAATATAGCAGATTCTCATTCGCAGCATGCTGGTACATGAGGACATTAGGTACATGAGGACATGAGAGGATACATTTTGTGTCTTGTAAACTAAAATTTGCTCAAGGGAGAAGTAGAAGGGCCATGCTGCAGCAAGACACTCAGCCAGAATTTCTCTGGATGCTCCCCATTATATCTATGCAACTATGCTAGCCAGTGTGAAGAGATAGACAGGGCCATGGCCTCACCTTCAAGATGGAAATTAAGCTCCCCTTCGCAGCACTGATCCATGCCCAATCCAGTGCAGTGCACTGTTACCTAACAATCTGCTCGATGCAGGCGAAGGAACCAGTGCTCCTATTTTGCCTTCATTCTGTGGTATAGGAACCCACATAGATAATGAGATACTTAAGTTGGCCTCCACGTTGAGTGACTGTAAAATGTAAAAAACAACAACAAAACGTAAAAACCAGTGGTGCTGATGGATGAGATCACATGGAAATGTCCATATAATGGCATGCATGATGCCATTGTGCAGGACACTGCATTGTTGTATCTCCCTGTCACAGGGTCTGCGCCGGCTTCCCTCTCTCGTCCCGGCGCCCTGTGTTTGGCTGGTGCAATTAAGAGTCCCAACACCTGTTGTCCTGGTTCACCCAAGTGTCTTTATTTATAGTGCATGTGCAGTTCCCGGTTCCCCCAACAGTTAGTGCCCCACAGACCCTCCCCAGGGTCTGCTAGCCCTTGGAGGTTTCCCTCTACTATAAGGAGACTGTTAAACCACATTCCTGTCTCCTCCCAGGCTAGCCCCCTCTCTGGGGTTTGCCCTGAGCTTTATAGCCCTCCTGACTCCACCCAGCTGGCTGCACTTAGCTCAGCCTGTTCCTCTGAGCTTGCCCTCATTAGGGTTTGCAGCTGGGCCGCCTGCTGGATACCTGCAGCCCTACCCCTGGCCAGGGAGCAGGCCGCAGCCAGCAGTTTGGCAGGGCTTTAAAGGGGGATTTTACCCCTGCCCTGCCACACTCCCTGAAATATACATAGTGACTTTGTGTGATGTAAAAATTGTGAGAAAGGCACTGGATTTAAACCCAGCAAGGGTAGAAAGTGCATCCCCTCTCCCTTCCTTTCACAACCCAGGATGTCAGTTCCTTACCACTCCCACCTCCTGACCATCTAGGCGCTGATAAAGGACCAAAAACCTTGTACTTCGGACAAAACTTGGTCCTTCGAACAAAACGTCTGGGTTTGGAGAGGGGTCCTGGGCATGCACCTCTGCACAAACACCAATCCTTCCTTCTAGTGGGGTTAGAGTTAACCCTGGAACAAGCACCACACTTAACAACAGAACAACACTTTTCTCTAACCCAGGCAAAGGCAGGAGTAGACCTAGATCAGGTTCTCTAGCAGGAGTTACACAAACTCCCTTGTCTCTGATACAGATTATAGCACACAGGCACCCTACGCCTGGCTAGATATGCAGACTGTCTGCTTCACTTCCCCTCCCCCCACCTTGGGTCAGTCTAACCTGGCCATGCTCTCTGACACTGGCCTGCAATGTGAGCTCAGAATAGTGCATCGGTTACATGGTCTCAGATGTTCTGCCAGCTCCAGGCTAGGATTTTATAAGAGTCCCCTTTTGCAAGCAGCTGGATTTCCTTCAAGGAGCTCCTAGTTCAGTCTATCTCTCTGCCCTAGCTCCGGGCTCCTCCTTTTTCCTTCACATGTCACCCCCCCATCTCCTTATTGGCTCAAGCCCTCCCAGGGGTCAGAGCTAATTCTGTGTCTTTGTTTGGAGTGGCACTCCCTCACAGCCAATCAGTTTTGTCCAGAGATGCAGGGAGCAGGGGAAATGGGATGAGGGGAGGAAGGAAGAGAAAGGAGGGGAGTAAGTTTCTGCCCAGTCCCACAGAAACAAAACAAAACATTTTTACGAGGAATTTGAGTGTAGGCTTCAGGTTATATCAATAATATTCCACATGGAACTAAGGATTGTTCAGTGTATAGAACTCAGGATTTAATATGTCAAATCAAAATGCATGGGTAGATGAGCGGACCAGGAAAATGCAGCATTTTTCCAAAACATGAATGCTTTAACCTGTTTCTAGTAAGAATCCTGGCATACTTAGTTTACACACAGTATTTGTAGGCACAGTGCATGTCTAACTGGTTATTGGTCTATAAGGACTGATTTGATCAGCTGATTCCCCCACCAGTCAGCATACAACATGTATTGAGCTGTGGTACATTATTATGAGTTGTTTTTATTTTGTTTATTTCTTGAAGAATCTTGATTCTTATCATCATCAACAAAATGTTTAGGTTATCTGAAACTGTATAGGTGCAGTAACTAGATATGGCACTACGATAGCCACAAAGGGGTAATTGTGTGGCTGGTTGCATGCAGAGTAATGCGTAGAATTACCCAACTTGTTCTAAAGGGTCAGTCAAATCTGGCTAACGTTGTGACATTGTAGAAAGTATTAGAATTTCCGCTCTATAACAACATAATGTCTTCCGATGACATTATCATTACTGTCCTATGTGCTGGTGGTGGTTCTGTTGTATTAATTGATGGAATATATGGGCCCAAAGAGTCAAAGGTGTTAAAATGACTGTCAGTTGGTATACGGAGACCTCAGCCTGCTTAATAGCATAGCAAACACGCTATTTAAAATATTTTAATCCATTTATTAAAGATCCAGCAAAGAAGGAAAAACAGTTAAAACATTTGAAATGTAAAATATTAAGTAAGGCTTCTATTTTAACAACATGCCTTGTTTCCTTTCCCTTTAGCTGGAGAGGGCTTTTAGAAAGAAACCCCCTGGTCTGATAGTCTTTTAGCTGGTATTAAAGATGGTAATAACTGTCCTTTGGGGGGAAAGAGAAGAAGTGAGTTGAGATGGACTAGAGCTGTTGTTAAAGTTCAATCCCATTTCCTAGAAGACACAATAAGACAAACACACACAAGAGGGAAGCGAAAAGAATAGCAAAGACAGAAAATGCAGCTTCTGTTTCTGGTGTTGACTTTCACTTGCAGTCTCGCTACTGGAGAATCACAGATATGGCACAGTCTTATTAGCCACTCTGAGACTTGGCAAACTTGTGCCATCACTGGGCTATTTAGAGCATTGCTTTTTTTCTGCCTTCCTGAACACAGGTTCAAAACAGTGTTGAAAAAAAACCAGTCTTGGCTGGCTAAGCAAGACTTTTATTAAACAGAAGACAAAGGGAGAGGGAGAAGAAAGAGTAGAAAAGAAAAGGACACATGATGGGGGGGGAGATTGACAAAGACTCACTTCCCAGGTGGTGGTCAGAATTTAGCCAAAGCCGGTGGAGGTGATGAGGTCATCTGGGTCCCTCTCTCTGGGCTGGGCTGGTCAGAAGATCTCTCAGGATCAAGATGATGAAGGTCCAATGGTGTTATAGTGAATCTCGGGTTCCCAGGAGACAGTGGGGGTGGCAGCCAGGATGTTGAAACTCCCTCCTTCCTGTTCTCCTGTCTTTCAGCCAGCCAGCATTCTTGATTTTCCCCAAAAGTCTTTTCTTTTAATGACCTCAAAAGGGAATATTGGGTGGAATAGCCCATCCCTTATTATTTTGTCCACCAATTAGGCCTAATTTTCGACACACCAATTTTGGTCTGCCACACTTTTCTTGTTTACCACACAGTGATTTTAAAAGTCCTTGAGTTGTATCAGTAGGCCTTTTTTGTCTGGACTAATTCAGTCTTTCTGTCCCCCTTTTGCACCTTTTACCATCAACATTTGTTGTTATGGGTTAGTGTGACATTTTATGACTTTCATTCTCTTTTCACAGTTAAGCTCACAATTAGTGTAAAGTTATATGCACAGTTATCACAGCAGTTCTTCTTCTCTGACTTGTTCAGTGTTTGACTCCAATTCAAATCTTAGAGAACAGGGAGAAAGGTTGATGAATGCTAAACTTAAGTTAAAAAATGTTTATAATAGACCGTGAGGGGAGGCAGCATTCTGCAAAGACAATCTAACACTGGTACGTCCCAGTCCCCATGACTGCACACCAACAACATAGTAATAAGAAGAACTTTGTTGACACATTCCAAGAAACAGACCAGTATAAAGTTGGTTTTGGGGAGAAGATTTAAGGTTAGACAAATCTTTGTGTTCTTGATAGTACTTGCATCTCAGAGCTCCACACCAATAGCATCTGTGATTTTCTTAGAAAGAACAGCATGTTTTGACAGGTTTCTTTTTCACTATTTTCATTAGTGACTTAGATTTGTTTGCCAGTTGTA
Source organism: Macrochelys suwanniensis (assembly GCA_033296515.1). Taxonomy (NCBI): domain Eukaryota; kingdom Metazoa; phylum Chordata; order Testudines; family Chelydridae; genus Macrochelys; species Macrochelys suwanniensis. Next base: position 82,046,889 of record CM065777.1, read on the forward strand.
TCGCTGTCATTTTCATGTAGAATTACAATAACCTACAACTATGAGACCTTGGGAAACATTGTGAAATAACCAGCCATTTTCTTTCCAAAGATTTCAGGCCAAAGGAAAATATAATTACCTACCAAAAATAAATTTAAATAAGCCATATTTTTCTAGCTCTACACTCTATCAGATACAACTCTATTTTTTTTTCATTCAACATCTACAAGGCTATGGTAGCATTGATTTTTGTGAGCTTCTCTGAAGCTAAAAGACTAAAGGCATCAACATCTGAATCTCCTGTGATTAGATATTCATGAATCTCCAAACTCATCAGTGATTTTTGCCCTCAAATGTTACTCACTCATAAATTACCACATACCACAAAACTGTAAAAATTCCTCTGTTTCCTCTCTGTGTGCCGAGGAGCATTATTTATTATATATGAAAGACAGCAGCAGTTCACTTCAGTGCAGGAATGGTCCCTAGGAAATGGAATGCTTCTGGGAGCCACAGAGATAGGGATTTCAACAGGAAGCGTCACAACCCACAAAGGGCAGGCTCTTGAATAAAGATGATGCTACCTGTGGAACAACGATGGGCAGGATGCATATGATACACATGAAGTGATGCCAGCAGGAAGCATGAAAATCTATTACGCAGATTTACACAGGAAAACAGGAAAATATTTGAATGAAAAGAAAACAAAAAAGACCTGGGAAAAGGTTGGGGGTGTGTGAGTGTGTGTCACTTGGAGAAACAGAATGGCATTAACTGAACAAACGATCTGTTTCCTAAGCTGATTCAGCAGGGGACTTTCAGTTTAGTTGTGAGGGTTTGGAGTGGTCTTGAGAAACTGCCTTGTAAATTGTAAGTGGCCCGTGTTCATTTGTATACAGTGTGCATTACAGCTGTGTGCAAAGAATAACAAGACCTACATGTGCTTCAGAAGGATCATTTTAACTAGATGGTAACCTCAGATTTCCTTTCCATACCATAAAAATCCCTCTGTGACCAAATTCTGAACATAAAAGTCCAGATTATGATTTCACAGCAATGACTTCAGTTGAGCTACTTCTAATGTACACTGGTTGGCGTATGTACGATCAGGAGCAGGTTCATTCTCTATTTGTGAGACAAACTTAATTTTTGCCAGGATGCAGACTGGATCTTTGCAATGTATTATGTTTCATGTACACAGTTCAAATTAAAGCAGCTCCTGAGTTTATTTATTATTTTCAATGTATTTCCAATGCTACTAATATGCTCCAGTAATTGTGCAGTTATTCTACCCCAAAAGCAAGATAAAAATACATCTCATATATTTGGAGTTATATGACATCGTATTTTCCAGGAAATTGCACACACTACTTAATACTATGTACTATAATATTTATTACCTTAAAATATGACATCATTTTTACTTCACTTTCATTCACAAATGGGTTTGCAAAAACACATTTTATATGAATAGCATATACATATTAATCTATCAAAAGGTATTATTTGCAAAACTTTAGTCATTCCTATTAACTTGCTCTGAGTCTTCACTTCTCAAAGCACTGGTATATAGTTCATTTTTATTGTTCTTACTATTTTATTAAAAACATGTACCTAGTGCCATTAAAATCACAATACTTTAGAACCATAGCACCAGATCCTGTTCTCAGTAAGGCAGATGTAAAAACAGAGCAACTCCATTGCTAGAGTTTCTTTATTTACTCCATGCCAATTTTTCTGTCTTGGAGCCTTGTATGCAAAATTAGCACAGGGACCTATTTCTATAAACAAAACTTTCTGCTTATCAAATGCAATGTTTTGAAAGCTGTCAGGAGGGAGTTGGGGACTGCATTGGGCATAGCTCTAATACCAGTACATCACAAGATGGAGCCAAAGAGACTATTTGGGAGAAGGAACGTGAGTGAAAGTGTAAGTACAGGTAGAGAAGCAATTATTTTACCTTGGAATCAGGAGGAACTCTATGGTTCTCAAAGCAGCTATTTTCCATCACTGCTAGAATTCAGAAGCCCACTCAGTGAGACAACAGCTTTAGGGTAAGTCAAAAATGTTCTTATGGAGGGGTATTGGAACAATTTTTATAGAGGAGGTGCTGAAAGTGGAAACCATGTATTTGGTTATTATGACTACTTCAAGCCAGAAAGTGCTGCCGCACCCCAAGTTCCAGCACCCCTATTCTTATGAATCAGAATCAGAGAATGTTAATAAATGTCCATGTCTTGAAAAATATAACAAAACTTGAGTAAGGGGACTTACCCAGAAGATAAGGTATCCAGCAGGGTGAAGGGAAGTGAGTCTCAAAGTAAATTTTTGGGTCATTTCTGTAAGGTGTAGGGTGAGAAGTGGATGTGAACCGCCATTCCCCTTCAGTTATGGATCTTGCCCTAGTGAAATCATGGTACATAGTCCCCTGAATGGATTGGAGTACTTCTGCAGCCTGGCCCCCTCTTGCAAGGAAATGCAATGTTGCATTTAGGTTTTATATCACCCATTCCTGATTTGGGCAAATAAAACTAATATAAGCAATAGCATAGACCCACATTTTGGTTTTTGAAATAGCACCTCGTTGATTTGTAAAAATGCTTTTGTGTTCCCCTTCCAGGATTTTCTGTGAGTTTTTTCCTTTGAATGATGGAGAATGCTTTCCATTGCAGAAGTAAAATGAGAATAAATCATCTTGGAGAAAGATAATGAGCACTGTGAGCAGATTTTGTACTGGGAGAAGTTCTATTTTAAATGTACACATTTTATTTGCTAATTATATAAACACCTTGAAACAAGGACAGACTTCATTGAATCAACATTTGAGGATGATACTGGGATGGAAAAAAGAGTGAATACAGATGCATACCTCTGGTTATCAGATTGATTTTCAACTACAAAATCTTGGTTCAGATGCTGATCTCAGTGGCAGGGGTGTGACTCTGGAGTAACTCCACTGAACTTCATATTATATATTTGTTTAAATATTGGTAATTTGGGCTACATGTGCCCAGGTTTGCAGTGATCAAAAGTGGCCACCATTTAATGGCTGGTTGGTAGATTATGGGAGATGAGTTTGGTGGTTTCAGTCTAGTTTCCAGTACCATTATAGTTGACTTCCTGAGTATCAGTCTCAGAAGAGGCCCATCAAAGTTGTATGACAATCCTTTTATCTAGAGGGGTGGCTCCTACCAGTATGGGGTTAAGGTCATAGGTAGAGCAGGAAAGAAAAGGTTCCATTTCAACGCAGACTACCTGATCTCTGGATAAAGGAGAACAGTTAACTTTCCAGGACTATCAATCATCTCCCTTCACTAGAAGTAAATACGCACACATTTTCCTTTTCCTCCTCCTCACGCAATGGTGGAATTCTGTCAATACCTGCCTGCTCACATTTCCTGTTATACAAATGAAAAAATGCACAGTAAATCATACCTCTCTTAGCACCAATTTTATCAGAAATTACAGCAATAGCCTGTGATCTTTAAGATGCCCATTCATCCAGGTTTAAAGTTATTGCTGAACTGCAATATTGCTCCCTCAATGCCAATTATTTTAGCAGAGGGTCCTATCAAGCTGGACTTGGTATTCTCTGTGGAAAGACTGATGAGATGAATTCTTCTCCCAGGTCTGTGGACGAGCTTTGGTGACACTCCATAACAGCTACTTCAGCCTAATATACCTCTGGTCCAGTTCCCTACCCCTGTCCTAGCTCACCTGTGCCCTGTTCCCGAATGCTCCCTGGACTCTGTTGTGAAGGGAGAGTCTGTGGAGCTAGGCTCCGTGGCCTGCAGAAGGTGTTCAACCCACAAATCCAAACCCTGTCCTTGCACAGAGTCACACCTGTTCTGCTCCATAGCAGCAGAGGTGTGGGCTAGAGCTAACCCTTAGCTATTGCAGTATTGTTGCTATTGCATTTTGTTAGCAAGTGCTCATGCTGTACAAATATGTGGAAGTAAATTATCTCCATCCCGGGCTCAATATGATATGATAAAACAAAATGATTCCAGGAATGGTAGTATAACTCGTGCTGTACTTCAAGGGTGGCCTGTTTGAGCAATAGATTGAATACAAAATTATTTCTATTTTCATACATCCATCTGCCGCGATTCATGTTTGTTCAAAGCAGTTTATATGATTCCAGGCAAGACTGTTAAAGAGCACTGGTTTCTGCGGTTGCTATGGATACTGAGCAATACATTGTCATTTTATGATGTGACAAATTGTTTACACTTACGTGTTAATTTGCTTTTTCCAGAGCAACATCAGCTTCCTTATCTAGCTTTTCACTGCCCCTGGTGATAAAACCTGAATGAAGGGGGATCAGTGGCCTGAGCACCAGGATGGAAAAACCTAACCTCCCAGGAACCACAAGCTCAAATAATGGCCAGGGCAGATCGACGGAGTTCCCTCAGTGCACTGTGTGCAGGTTATTGGATGAAACCTTAGACTTGAGATCCCTATGGTCACTAAAGATCCCCCAGTACTTTTCATAAGAGTAAGATTTTTTTCTGTGCTCTTGGTCAAAAATTGTCCTCCTACTACTGTTGTCCAATGTGAAATAGAGTAGTTGTTTGTTTGACTGCTACCTTCCACAGGGGAATGGAACGACATTATTTCAGTGATGTTGGAGCAGATCCTCAGCTGATGTAAATCAGCATAGCCCCATAAAAGTCACCGGAGAGATTCCATTTTACACCAGCTGAGCCATTATACGTATATAGTATTGCATATAGCACTGTGGATCTGAATAGTTGCTGTCCCTTCTCCTAAAGGACAGCTTGTTGTATATATAGTGTGATGCTCTATGGATAGTAGCTACAGTTTTTAAAGCATTTGGGATCATTTATGATAAAAAATGCCATATAAATGTACACTATTATTAGCCTTCAGGAGTGTGGTCCTGTCTAAAATTCCATATGCTTCTGTCTCTGCCAGCTGTACATGATTTCAGAGGAAGACCTGTTTGTGTGCATGTGTGTGTGTGGTTTAGACCAGATATGAGCTCTGTGATTTGTCAGCATTGAAATTCAGTTGTTGTACAGCAATATGTCTTAAAATATGTTCCTCCAAAGTGCTTTAAATGGAGTTGTGATGAAACAAGTGAAAACTCAAGTTCCCTTTCCAGAACCCAATTTTAATATCTGGCTAAAATATTATATTCAATAAAATACATTCATGGCAGTGAACCGAACTGAAAGCAGGTTCTCATTTATGTCGAAAAGTGTTATCCTTAAAATGGACCATATAATAAATTATCCAGATTTAATGAAATTATAAAAAAACCTCACCCTATTTTTTTACATGGGCTACTATCAGCACACCTTCTTTATTATACTAATGACATGGTGCCAGAATAAATGCCAGATTAAGGCACAGGTACTTATAGGCCCATACCTAAATCCCCCTCTTCTGGAGTCACTGGATGAGATCACAATAAGCTTAGCTTTCATTTAGAAAAAAAGATTCTAGCATTCATGGATGCAAAGAAAAAATTGGAAATATTACTACTACTACTACTTTGCTGTTATATAATGCCTTCCACTAAATGTGAACCATGTATAACTGATTTCTGTCTGAGTTGCAGGCAACCCAAAACAATAGCTCCAAAAGTGTGAACTGCTCCACTTAATTCTGAAAGTTTCTGCCAGGAGGGGTCTGGGCATGGCATGGGCAGGACTATGGTACAGAGCTGGGGACCCTGTTTAGGGTGTGCCTGAACCCTGAATTAGGTGTATTTGGTCCCAACCAGAACGAAACAGAAATCTTTTGTTTACCTTGAAAATAGGTAACATCCCTGCATGATTCTTCTCACTGTCTGATGTAAGTGATTCAACTCTGACCCAGAGGGATCATCTCTGTTATGAGAAGGAAGTCTCCATGCCAATTTAATACTTGACCTCTCGACTGATGCCCCCAATAAGGGTGTTAGTTGTGATGATGATTTATGTGATGTGGACATCTATCAATTGAGTAATGGCCAAATTCTCATTTCATATACTTTAGTGCACCAAACAGCCATATGGTGGGGATGACTCTTTTTTTCTCCCCATTACTATTGACCTGAGTTGAATTCTAAAGCAGAATTTTTTAAAAAAGGATTTTCAGTATGAAGATGTCTTGAGTGGCAGAGCCAGTCTGGACTTAATTTTGAAAATATTTGTTTGTATGCAAAATCTAACAACTGTATGCTGGGTCAGCTAGTTCTAAATTAGCACACAAGGAAGTCAGAGACCTATACAATGGGAAAGAAACTACTGGGGAAAGTAGAACATTGTTTCAGGAGCACATGATTTTCAGTGAAGGGATTATTTCAGAGATGTGTAAATCACCACAGAGTTTTACCTACAGGTTTTTATAGTGAGTTACAGATTTAGGTAAGAGTTGAAGAAATGAAAACTAAAGGGTGTAAAAAGTTAAAGCGACAAAGGGTCCTGTGGCACCTATAGACTAACAGAGGTATTTAACCATAAGCTTTCGTGGGTGAATGCTCACTTCTTCGGATGCAAGGCTTGCATCCGAAGAAGTGGGCATTCACCCACGAAAGCTTATGCTTCAATACCTCTGTTAGTCTATAGGTGCCACAGGACCCTTTGTCGCTTCTACAGATCCAGACTAACATGGCTACCCCTCTAATACTAAAAAGTTAAAAGCAGTTTTCAGATGTAAATAAATCAGACGAGACAGGTGTAAAGCCCAACATGTTCCAATTTTACTTCAGGGATGAACGTTTTCACATACGTCTACTGGGCAAAGCTCAACATTCTGCAGAAGTTCTCTAAAGGTATGTATACCCTGTAATTAGACACTTGTGGCTGGCTCGTGCCAGTTGATTTGGGATCAAAGGTCTTGGGGTAAGGGGCTGTTTAACTACAGTGTAGATGTTAGTGCTTGGGCTGGAGCCTGAACTCTGGGACCCTCGCTTCTCAAAGGATCCTAGAGCCCAAGCCCGAACATCTATACCACAATTAAACACTCCCTTAGCCCGAGCCCCATGACCCCGATTCAGCTAGCATAAACCAGCTGCAGGTTTTTAATTGCGCTGTAAACATACCCTAAGAGTGTCTTCTGGAATAGAGAACACTAGAATGGATCCAGTTGACAACATCCTTCAAGACAGACTTAGATTCAACTGCATAAAATGGATGCTGAATATTTTGCCCTTTTTATTCCTTTACACTACATTTGTTGAGTTGATTATATACCAGTTACCAACCCACATGGTATCAGGGTGATTCTTGTCATTCTGCTAGCTCCCACATGGGTTGACTGTTTGCCAACATGTCATTATCAATAATGTTCTGCCTTTTAAAACAAATACTTGAAGGAATTAAACAGTGGCAAAGAATATTGAAAGCAGCTCACAAGAAGACAAGCCCAACACGAAGGCCTTGTCTACATGGGAAAATTGTTGCAGCATTGCAGACCCCCCTTGTGTGTGTCTTCTCAGTTTGGTTTAAGAGGCCCAAGTATTCGGCTCCTAACTTCCAATGGGTCTGAGCCTGAGTACCTAGTATAAACTGGCAGGGGCGATGGAAACTCCCTAAAAGTGGAGGGTCCACCGGTGCTCAAACTATGCCCTGCCCCGCGAGCTCCTATCCTTGCACTGCCCCTTCCTCCATAGCCTGTACTGCCCTTTCCTCCATAGCCCCACCCCCACACCACCCCTTCCCCCCAAGTCCCTACCTACCACCCCTTCCTCCCAAACGTCTGCCCTCGCACCACCCCTTCACCTGAAGCCCTTCACCACCTCTTCCACCCAAGACCCTGCCCCCATTTGCTCCTCTTCTCCCCCTTCCCCCTGTCAATCACCCTTATGGCTGTTAAAAAGTGGAGGGCTTAGCTCTCCCCCTTTTAAAAGTGATGGGGCCATGGCCTCCTGTCCCCCTCTCTTGTGGCACCCCTGTAAACTGGTAAGTAATTGGTTTCTAAGCCATTTTGGTTAGACTGGTACAATTTTCTCATGCAGACAAGGTCTATGTTTATGCAAAGCAATTTCCATTGTACAAGTGGAGGCACTTTTGATGCCATTTCCTTCTTTGGGGACCCCACTTTTACGACACAATCGTTTAAAGCAATCATTCTCTTTGCCTGCTCTCCACTAGAGAAGAAAAGCAACAGAAAGAATGAGACACAATGATATAGCCTTGTATTTACCACGGACAGTTGTAGCAAGAAACATTACATTTTCACCCCTTTTGTCAATGACAACTAACTACTGTACTCTGTTATTCCCCCTCCCTCCAGTAACAATAGCTCCATAGGAGTTATCACTAACTCATAAATAATCATCAAGAAAAACAGGCTCAGTTATTAACTCCTCTTGACAATGACCATTACCGGTGCATTTTGCAAATTGTTCAGTGAGGAGATTAGTGGTATAGATTTTTCAAAGGAATAGTAGCTATTTTGTCAAACCTGTCCTTTTTCAGTAGGTGATTTTTTTTTTGACTGGAAGCAGTAGATAAACCTTATAGTTTTAACTGGATACCAGACAGTTATTCCAATAGCTAAATGAAGATAAAATCTCTAATCATTTCCGTATTAAATGATATGCCACAAAATTCCCTGTATTTATTTTTCAAAGTGTTTTAACTAACTTACTGATATTTAAAGGTACCATCCCTGGAAAATGAAATCTTCTAGTCACAACCTAGTCCAGGGATCGGCAACCTTTGGCACGCAGCCTGTCAGGGAAAGCCACTGACGGGCCAGGATGGTTTGTTTACCTGCAGCATCCACAGGGTCAGCCGACTGCAGCTCCCACTGGCTGCAGTTCGCCGCTCGAAGCCAAGGGGGGCTGCGGGAAGTGGTGGCCAGCACATCCATCGGCCCGCGCTGCTTCCTGCAGGCCCCATTGGCCTGGAGTGGCGAACCGCGGCCAGTGGGAGCTGTGATTGGCCAAACCTGCGGATGCTGCAGGTAAACAAACCGTCCCAGCCCATCAGCGGCTTTCCCTGACGGGCCGCATGCCAAAGGTTGCCGATCCCTGGTCTAACCCAAGTTACTGGGCTCAGTATAGGGGTTACTGGGTGAAATGTAATGGCCTGTGATATACAGGAAGTTAGACTAGATGGTCTTTCTGGCCTTGAACTTTATGAAACTATGAAAGGTGTACTAGAGAGTACATCGTTTTTCTTGTTTCCTTCCAAGCTTTCTTTCTTATGTGGTGTGGTATTCACAGCATACTGTGGATTGGAATTGTAGTGGGGCACCTGCCCCACTCTGGCGTGGAAGGGGTTAAAGCAAGCCAGAGAGGCTGCGCAGAGCCCCAGCCAATCATGGAAGGGCTTATAGGGAGCCAATCAAGAGGAGGCTTGAAAGCACCCTATCAGGGCCAGGCTGGGCCCTATAAGAAGGCTGCAGGGCAGAGAGGAGCTGAGTCTCCCTGGAGGGCAAAGGGAGAAGCACTGGCTCTTAGAGATAGAAGCACCTAAGACCGTGCTGGGTCAGCAGAGGCTGAGAAAGCTCTAGGCTGATGAATGCCAGACTGGGGCCCTGACACAAAGGGGCAGAGAAGATGGTGGGGCTACGGGGAAGTGGTCAGGGAAGTAGACAGTAGAGGAGAGTTGGAGGAGGGCAGTAAGTGGCTGCCGCTAGAGGGTTCCTGGGTCAGGGCCCAGAGTAGTGGGTGGGTCTGCTTCCCCTCTTGTTTCCCGCTACTTGCCAGTGATGAGAGTGGCTAAGCCAGACTGCAGTTTGCCCTTGGAAGAAGGGGATAGACTGACGACTGCAGTGAGCCATTGAAGCAAGTGATAAAACCAGAAGCTTCTGGTTCCCTGGAAAGCGAGGAGAGCCAGCGGAGCGGGCCCAACTGAAGGACAGTGTCCAGAAGTGGATGCCATGGTCCAGGAGCGACGTGGGTCTGACAGTGAGGATGGTGGAGACCGAGAAAATAATGGAGGGTCAAACACCACTAGCAAAGGCGTGCCATTGAAAGAGCTAATTCCCTAACCAACCAGCAGGAGGCACCTCTGTGGTGAGTTCAACAGCGTTACAGGGATGTTACAAGCTATGTCTTTCAGAATGTATTGGAACTGTCAAGATATATTTCTGAATTCATCTCCACTCTGGAGTTTTACCATATAAAATGTGGGAGCAGTACTTTTGTTCTACTCTTAAGCAGGTTCTCATTTGCTTCCTTGACGTACACCAACCTGGTCAGCAGTTTTCAAAGAGGAGGCTGGTTTTACTTTTGTGTGGCAATAGCTTTTCTGCATCTGCTTATGAAGGCTCAGCTTCTTAATAGAGTGGCTATTTTTTGTTTTATGTAAACTAGGTGTAGACCTGGTTGAAAAATGGGGAGAAAACCATTACAAATGTCCTGAAAAATATTTCCTGTTTTTTTTTCTAATTCAAAATAGTTGTAAGTGGCAAATTTTTCCTCCAGATATCTACTGATTACCTCCATATATCTACTCATTACTAATCAGGTAAGTGATTCCAGATAGGTCTTTCCAGATATATTTTGTTACAAAATTATAGTTCAATAAGGATCCAGATTATCCTCCTTTGCTTTCTTGAGTATATTTTTTCATAGTTTAAATAATTTATTCTGTTAGCTCATTTGACTGTTTGTATGAACTTGGTTCAATTACACACTAATTTTTCTTCTGCACCATTATTTGTAAAAACATTATCAGGAAATCCATGTCTTGCAAAAATAATTTCAGATTAAAAATCACTGCTTCACCCAGAAACTTTTAGAAGACTAGAATCAGGGTGGTGAGAATGAGTTAATTACCTTTAAATAGTATTTGCCTTCAATATAAAGAGGACAGTTAATATATATTTCTAAGGTCTTTCTTGTTTTTTCTTAAGGATGTGGGTGACTGATAAATTAGGCTGCTGTCATCAATATGTTGGTACATTGAATGTTGCTAGTGTGGTGTTTAAATCTGTGTGCATACCAAAACCAGACTTGTAAAGAATTCCTCTGGCTCTCCTTTTGTACAGATGTTCATCAATATCACATTTCTGATTTCATTCTGCAAGGAATGACTCATTCCTCTCCTTTTAACAATTACATGACCAGTAACCATTCAACTCTTGAACAGAGCTGCATTGATGTAGCAGGGATGAAACTTCTCACCTTTGGCTATCCCTCAGGCTTCAACTTTCTGAGGACTTGAACTTTTGCCTCCTCATTAGGTACAATTCTTGTATCACCACTAGCAGATCAGTATTTTATCAGTAGAAATTGGTAGATTTCAGTAAGCATGTGCACTTGTTCTTCTACCTCACATTCCATGTCCTATTGTATCTGCCACAACTACGGTCATATGCTTAACTGAGATGCTTGGATTAAACTGGCTCCTCTTCAGTCTCACTAGTGACCTGTTATTCCGGCAGTTTGCTCTATTCAAAAGCTTTTTAATGATGGCTCGATGGCTTCAATAGGTTTATGACCAGTTTCTACCTCAAATTGTGAAATATATGGGGGAAACCTTTGGAACTTATCTAGTACAGTGTGCATCTGTTTCAATTTGGGAATCTTTCTGAAAGTTTCAAACCACTTTGGAACTTGCGTTCCAGACTATACTGCAAAAAGCTCCAGTCTCATGGGGATGCAGGGGGAAGAGGACTCCAGACTTCCTTATAAGTTTTAAAGGGCTGATTGAGCAGAGAAGGCATGCTGCACCCGAGTCAGAAGTCAGCTGACTGGACATCTTCCAGAAAATAATTCTGCTGACTGGCAGAACTGGACTCCTTGAAAACAATCAGTGCAGGAGAGGGTGGGCTGCCCACTCCTCCCCAACCACAAGCTCCTTGTGATGGTGGCTGACAGGGGAAATCCAGGTGCAGTTGGTAGATTGTATCGTAACAGTCTGTTAACGTGCTGAGACTGAGAGGGAGGGTCATACAGTCCTGTCAAAATGTTTGGATGGATCAAACAACCTCCAGACTTTACTTATCCAAACTGATAACTTTGTGAGATTTTTCTGGTCATTTATCTCTTCTTGAGACTAATTCATTTTACATTGGCTACTAAGCAATCATCAGATAGTAATCACTGGTTCATTAGCATTTACCCTGGACTGGACGTATACTCATACTCAAAGTGACACTCTCCATATCTCATTACCAGTCTCTCAAACCCTCATAATGTGAAATGTTTTACACTCTTAAGCGTTTATTTAATATTTTATTTTTGTCTTCTGGGTGTAAAAATATCATAGCAAGAACTTCCTAAGAACTCTTATAAATAAGAGTTAAGCCCTTAAAAACGATACAAATGTAGTTGCTAATCCACTGTTGACAATTTCACTGCCTCTTCTTGTAACATATCTCAGAGATCAACCCTTTTCTTCCTGCACGGACTACAAAAATGTGTGCTGAAGCCCTGTGCTTTGACTATGATAATTTCCTCCTCTTTTGGCTTGGATTACTCCCATCTTGCTCCCCTTAAATCCATTTCAAATGATGCTGTTAAGTTCATTTTTCTAGGCTGTTGGTCTGACCACCTCAGTCCGCTTCCTCTTTGTGTTCCACATCTGGCTCCTGTTCTCCTGCACAGTGAGCATGTGCTTCTTATCTTCACCTACAGGACCCTCCGTCAGCTAGCCCCTTCCAAACTATCAACTCTAATCTCTTAATGTAAAGTTACCCTCTTCTTTGCTGTGCCATCCATGCCACCCTCGCTTGTCCACTCCCTTGGGCTTCTCACAAGTAACGGTGCGCTTTCTCCCAAGTCTTCTACTCTGCATGGAAAGAGCGCCCCATTAACATTTGAAAAGCCACCAGCCTACCCTCATTCTAATCCCTTTGGATCCAGTGCTTACAAACTAAGTATGGCAGAAATTATTCAATGTATTGGTTTAAAGAGTAAAGCATTTTACAATCTGAAATGGAAGCCTGGGTATTATTGCTTGGACTATAGCAATACTTAAAAAGCAAATTGCTATTGGAGTCAGTCTCAGTGGTGGGTGATACCCACCTCATTTCTCTTGAGGGGCTTTACTTTGTATGACCATGAGGACAGCTGGCCCCTAACGTGGACCTATTGTCATACATCCACTGAAAGGCACAGGAGGGGACAGCTTCAAGAGGTTTGGTTATATATGTTCGTGTGTCATGTGAGCAAGTGCTTTCCTTTTTAATTGGTATTTTAGGATCTGCAAAAATAAACACATTAATCTTCCAAACCTTTCCTAACCATCCGCCTTCCCACTGCAGTGTATGAAAAGACTGACCAGGCCTGGTCTACATTGGGGGGGGAGGGGGAATCAATCTAAATTACACAACTTCAGCTACGTGAATAACGTAGTGGAAGTCAACGTACTTAGATCTACTCACCACGGTATCGTCACTGAAGAGAGTCGACTGCTGACGCTCCCCCGTCGAGTCCGCCTGCACCTCTCACTCCGGTGGAGTACAGGAGTCGACGGGAGAGCACTCGGGACGATTTATCGTGTCTAGACTAGATGCGATAAATTGACCCCAGCTGGATTGATCACTGCCTGCCGATCCAGCAGGTAGTATAGACATACCCTCAGTGGGGCAGATTAGTAAACTCAGGTTTCCATTAGGCCGCTGATTGGATAAACAAACTGGGGAAGAGGCTGCCAGGAGCTTTCACACTTTGAAGTAGGGGTGCACAAGGTGACGCTAGCATCATTTCTAGAGCTAGCTTCTACACCTGCTGACATGGATCAGTGGACAGTGATTGATACACCTTCTACAACCACATCCTACCCACGCTGTGCTCAGGTGTTCTGTGAAGCCACGTGTACAAAGTGGCTGTGGCTGTGCAAAATGGCATATTCATTAAAAATATTGTTTATCCTATTTGCACACCCACAAAGCCCTCCCCTCCTCCTCTTCTTTTCCTTCTCTCATTTTTACCATTGAAATCAAAACAAAAGCACAGTGATAGCTATTGAGAGGCAGATCCTTAGCTGGTGAAAATTGTCATCATTTCATCAATGGAGCTGCGGCAATTCACCTCAATTGAAGATCTGTCCCTCTGTGCTCAATCTTATTCTCATTGACTTCAGTGAGAGGAGGATCTGGACCCAGCTGACATTTATGTCAAAATGATGTACATTTAAATGTCCCTTACTTATTGGAAGACAAATATGTGTAAAAACAGCAGCAACCTTCCGCAGTAATGCAGCTGTTGGAACACTATTTACATACAAGTTTAGTAAAAAGAAATTGCTATCCTTTTTCAAGTAAACTGTGAATACATTTTTCCATCCATCATCCAGCTCTGTGCAATAAGAAATGTTCCCAGATTTCAGATTTTATTACCTCCATTTTCCAGTCTTTCAAGTGTTCAGATAGCAGAGATGAAATCCTGGCCCCATTGAAATTAATGACAGAACTCCCTTTACCTTTCAGGATTTTACCCCAGATCTTTATCACGTTTCTTTAAAGGCAACTTACATAAAATAATACACCGATGATGCTTTGAAGGTTGTTAAAATAGTAGCTTTAAGAAAGTGCTGCTCTGTTATACTGCATACATGATAACTGATCTTTGCAACTGATTCTTTGACTATGTTCCAAACATTCTCACAGAGGTTTTAGCTTTACAAATACCCACAGTGGATGTTTTCTTTCAAGCATGACAAAAAAGAAAAAAATACAGCAGAACTGAAGCCTGCAATTTTAGAAAATTACAGTACAAACGTGTTGATTTTTTTTCTAAGCAGTCTTATTTTCACAGGGTGGTAAATGATTTCTTTCCCCTCCACTCCCCGAAAGAAAGAAAGAACGAATGAAAGAGAGGATGAAAACAAAAGATCGTTGCAAGACTAACGGAAATCCCCAGTGGGCTTGTCTTTTTTCTAGAAGAAATTAAGAGCAGAATTCATCAAACATTAATGTTAAGAAGTCAGAAATTCTGGAATGTTTGTCCAAAGTCCCAAGACCCAGAGCAAACTCTGTCATCCTGCAGGGCTCCAGTTGAAAATCAGAGCCAAAACAAACATAGGCAGAAACTCCATCTGACTGATCGTGTGGAAACAGCTGTAACCACTTAGGTGGAAAACCACCTCAAATTCTTCTCCCAGAAAACACTGATGACATGGGAGATGGCGAGCAGGAAAACTCTGTCAGAGTTTCTCTTCAGCTGTGGTCAGGAAAATATTTTCTTTCTCCATGACTGTAAATAGATGGGTTCAACCATGGTCACAATAAAATGTAAACCATAGAAATGCTGAATGCCTCCCTCTTTTGTCCTGTCTCTTGTATATTTCTTAATGTTTGATCTTCGCTTGCCATCCACATAGGTCATACTAAACATCTTCTGTTCAGCCTTTTTCCTATTATTGTCTATAGAGGGCTTTTGTCAGGTGCTCTTCAGCTGGAAAATAGGAAACATGCTGGAAGAAATAACAAACATAAACAAAGCTGAAAGAAAGAAAAAAGAATCTAACTTGGGCTGTTGGATCACAGCTGGCCAAGCTGCAAATGGCTTCCCTAAGGAGTTTTGCAGGTAGAGGAAAATAGAATGAAGGAAGCAGTAGAAATCATCAAGGGATAAAGAGAAAGGAAGTTTGGGTAGCATATTCCACTTTGGATCCTTCCTCATTCTGTAAAGTAATTCTTGTGGATACTGGATATTGAAGGTGGAATAGAGCATTGTAGCAACACATTCTGCTTTCTGTTTTCTACACTTATACACTGCCAAATGTAATAGTTCTGGATTCCCCCCCCTTTTTTTTTATGAAGATGAAATCCATTTTCTTGAGATTTCTACTATAGTACTTGTGTTATGTTTATTTTTCAGTCTGTACATTTGGATAATCTTGCTGGTGAGTTATAAATAAATAGGCAATTTTTTTCTAATAAGGAAAATCATTACCTTTTCTTCTTCTTTGCTTCTTCCCACACTCATTCAGACTCTTAAAGAAATTTAGCTATTCTGATTCACAGATATTCCTATGTACTATTTTTCCAAGAGTGGAGTATGGCTGAGAGCTGCTTATTTTCTTTCTTTCTAATTTAACTCAAAATACTACATTGCCTTGATTGTTGTGCCTCTATAGATATATATTTTAATTAAGCAATTTTCAAGATCTATGTAAGACCTATCCACAAAAGTAATATAATTGAAGCAACAAGGTTGTTTTGATTTGCGTGTGGCTCTGCTAACTATAATTTGCAGATGTTATTGACTACAGTTTCCAAAGGGTTTCATATATTAAGATGGTTTTTGCAGCCATAAAAATATGCATAAATGGAAATTTTACCTGCTGAGTATCTTCAAAGGCGAGTGAAACAGGCAAAAAATGTGCCCATCGGAACAACTTGTCTAGAAAAAGAGGCCATAGAATTTTTGAAGGTATCACCTTGATGCAAGTGTCCACGGAAGTATAAATATACTACATATTCAATGGATAAAACCTATGTTAATGCAGAATTAGGGTTGTTTGGTGTATGTCGTCCCCTTGCAGAACGCTGAAATGAACAAAACTCCATGCAAACTTAACTGCCCTCTTTCAGCAATGCCCCAATATGTCCTATTAATACACTTACCTTTACTCTGCCAACCCCACAATTACTGAAAGGTAAAAGCTCTTCACTTCCTTTTACAGCCCATTTACTTTCACTCACAGGAGTCCATCTAACACTATTAAATGACGACAACAACAAAAAAGTTTGCCGATGCCACCTTCTCTCTGATCCCCTGCAGGTGGCAGTAGCCAATGAGAATTATTTGCACATACTCCAGGTACGATTCTGTGTTAGGTATGCCTACACTACATTGTGGAGGTAGTAGTTGGGCCTGCTTGGTAAAGGTGTGTTTGTGATATGAGGATATGTGTGGATTACTATGACATGTGTAGCAGAAATGTGATTATGATATAAGAAAATCTGTTTTTCACCCTTTGTATGTAAGGAAAGGGAAGAGCTACATCACTTCCTCTCCTCACTGCAGCCCCAAACCCCTCTCCTCCTATTTCCCCTCCCTTCTCCGCCGCTCCCAGGAAACAGTCTAATAGTTCCCCCAAAACGTTGATTACATTCCCCCCAAAATAAAATTCCCACCCTTGACTCACAAATTGTAGCAAACTCTAGCCACTCAGTCCAAAACTCTTTTTATCTTTGGTGGTGGGTGGTGTTGTGATTAACTTATCCTTAGTTATGTTAAGTGAAGGGTGATTTCACAGCCATCAAGAGGTCTGTGATTCATCCAGTCAATTAGTACCTCTCAGTTTAACAGTACAAGGGAGTGGAAGGACACCATAAGAACGGCCATACTGGGGGATCGGACCAAAGGTCCCTCTAGCCCAGTATTCTGTCTTCTGACAGTGGTCAATGCCAGGTGCTTCAGAGGGAATGAACAGAACAAGTAATCATCAAGTGATCCTTTCCCTGTCTCCCATTCCCAGCTCCTGGCAAACAGGAGGCTAGGGACACTATCCCTGCCCATCCTGGCTAATAGCCACTGATGGACCTATTCTCCATACACTTACCTAGTTCTTTTTTTAACCCTGTTGGCGCCTTCATGACATCTTATGGCAAGGAGTTCCACAAGTTGACTGTGCGTTGTGTGGAAGAAATACTTCCTTTTGTTTGTTTGTTTTAAACCTGAAGTATATTAATTTCATTTGGTGACCCACTAATATTATCAGAAGGAGTAAATAAGACTTCCACATTTACTTTCCATTTTGAGGGGGGTCTTTTAACTTGGTAATCCTTTGGTCAAATTACCCCAAATTTGGACCACTAATATTACACCACATCCCCATTAGGCATACCAAATTTCAAAGAAATATGATTAACTGTTCAGATTTTAGATCACTTACAATAATCAAGCTTTAAACCACATAAAATGAAATAGAAATTCCACTAGCTGTTTTTCTGAATTGGCACACAAGCAGTTTAAAAAAATGTATGTTTTCTAAAATACTGTTCTCAGTTTGGGTCCCCCAAAGATTTAGTGGGTGCCGTTGCACTACTCTGGGTAAAACTCTACAAATTGAAAGATCATTTTGTCCTCATCACATCAATAATTTGATCTCTACCTCTTGGGGAACAAACAAACAAAGTCTAGAAACTTTTTACAAAATGGCAATTTCCCCCTGCACTTATAACTCCAGAACACCTGGTTCAAATGACTCCAGATTTGGGTCACTAACCTTACCTTGCACTCTCCCAAGGCACACCAAATGCTAAAGAAATCAAACTGAGCATGTTGATTTTAGAGGACTTAGAAAGGTTGAACTTTAAACAGAAGTTGTGAAGCAACCTTAACTATAGTGGCACAGGTGCTGTAGATTGGCCTAAGGCAGGTCAGCCTTTTCTTCCAGAGGGCATGTGAGAATGACTCTGTAGTCTGTCTGCTAGAGCACTCCCAAGCATGTGGGAGAGTCAGGTTCACACCTCTGCTCCTCTCAGCCCAAGTGGGGATTTGAACCCTGACCACCCAGGGTAGATGAGAGCTCTAACCACTGGGCAATCGAACAAAGCAGGGTTACCCCCACTTCCTGTGTTTTGGGCTCAGTCTATAGTCATATTGCCTCTGAGCACGTCTACTAGATCAGTCCCGACAAGTGAGATAGATGGGGAAATGCCTAGCCTGAGGATCCCACCAGGATTTAATAATGAACTAGGTGCTGGGCATGAGCATTTAGGTAGCTGTGGGCATGTCCACTGGAAGATTTTTTTAGGCACTTAGGAGCCTTTATAGGTGCAAACTTCAGTGCCTAGGGAATTTAGGCACCTACAGGGTTAGGTGCCTAACGTGGCAGTTAGGTACCCAGGATTGGAGCCAGTAATGTCTAGAGAATATTTTGTAATTGCATGTATTCACTTACTAGTTAAAAAATTGCAGGTATGTTTTCCAGTCACTGGTAAGAAACGGTGATTCTGCTATGCATGTAAGATATACAATGTAAAATACAACTGATCTGATTTCATTTAACTGTCAAAAAGAACAAGGAATTGATACTTGAAATGTGTTACATTACAGCATTTAATATTTTATGGAGATATAAAGATTCTATAAACTAAATCCTGGTGATTTAGTATGCCTATGTTTCAGGGATGCTGCTTTTCCAGCGTATACAGGGGGTATTAGCAGAGAAAACCATGCTATGATCAACAGACCCACAAGATCTTTCCTGAGTCTGACAATCATTTGAGTCACGAGTAAGTAAAGTGGGCAGGGTCGTGGAGATAAAAGGGTGTGGATGGGAGGAGGAATCCAGAGAAACCCGATGGCTGCTACCTTGATAATCAATGCCAGAATGATGTCACGCTGAAATGAGAACAAGAAGAGTCCAGTATTGTATGTATCCTTTTTACACAGCTGCAGCTGGACCAGAGCCCAGGAGTCCAGAGAGGCCAGCAAATCCCCTTCCTCGGAGTAGCAACATAACAGGAACATCTGTTGTCATAAAGAGGGAGAAAAAATAATGTCATAGTGGACACCTCTCTTTTCATACATGAACCCCCTAGACGTAAGGGCAGTAATATATGTTCCCTCTTGTGAGCCTGTCAATGGTTCTGTGCAGTCCTTTTTTTGGTGGCTCACTTTTGCCGAACTGGGTCTCCTCTGTTTAACTCAAATTAGCCCAGTCTGTCAACTTAATATAAAACAAACCAATCAACCCTTAAACTTCTGGGCTTGCAGTCCTCCTTTGATTCCATATTATTTCCCTATAGGCAGCCTGGCATGGGGCTATTATCTCAGGCCCTTCTGCCTCCCCTTCACTCTGTTCTTCTTCCTTTATTGCATGGCTTATTTTCCGTATTGGTGTCAGCTCTGGGTGCGTGCCTTCATGACTGGCAGTTCTGGTAGCTGAGCATGGGGGTGGTCAGCCTGGCTGCATATAAGTGGGGAAGACTCTCTTTCTTCTATGTTCTGTGTGAAGTTCGCAAAGCCCATTGCAGAGCCACATGGGAGACTGAACAAGTGAGATATATGCTGGGTCTGAATCACCCATTTCAGAGCACCCAGTTCAACCTCTGGCATTCCCTGCAGGGTGCAGGGATTGAGTGTGCATGCTTGTTAAGATTCCCAAGGTAGCAGGATAGCAGATTAGGGCATCTGGGGAATGAGCATGAGTTCAATACAGAAGTGCCTTAGCATCTTAATAGGCAAGAGAGGAAATGGAACCAGCAAATAGCTGCAGCAGATACAATGAGCCAGTGAGTGTGGAGAATGATGGAAGCCCTGTCTCAGGGCTAGCTGTACTATTTTTTGACACTCCAGACGAGATCATGGGCCCATACTGCTGAAGGGGAGAATTTAGCAGAAAGGCTCCTTTCCTTCCCGTCACTCTGTGTTGGAAAGGGGAGATCAAATCAGCCCATGAGCTGCAATCCCCCAAAGTTTGCTTAGTTTATTTTTGGAGACCAGCCTTATCCCCTTCTGTCTCTTAGGAGTATGATGAGTCCAAGTAAATAAGTTCCTTAATAGCTCCTGTGGCACTCAGCAGATGAACATGAGGCGCAACACCCTAGTGACTGATGTGACTGGAGGAACGGCTTTACCTAAGTTCTATGCTCCCGTGTATGAGACACTTTTAATGACTCCTCGAGGGGTCCAGGATTGAAAATGGAGACAGACCTGAGCCATGGGCCTCAGTAAAAAGGTGACTATTTATTTATTAGAGCTAGTCAAATATATAGTGACTATTTATTTATTAGAGCTAGTCAAATATATAGTGACTATTTATTTATTGGAGCTAGTCAAATACTAATCATCAAGTACATTTGATTTTGTCATTTTTCATCAACTAAATAATTCAACAAATCAATTTTTGGTATGTCGCCAGAGCTGCTATTCACAATAAAAGCATCATATTGGACCATGGGAACTCTTTATTATGTACTGGTGTGAACTCTTAGGATATTGGGTGACCACTGGTTATGCCATACAAAGCCTTTCATAGAATCATAGAATCTCAGGGTTGGAAGGGACCTCAGGAGGTCATCTAGTCCAACCCCCTGCTCAAAGCAGGACCAAACCCAACTAAATCATCCCAGCCAGGGCTTTGTCAAGCCCAACCTTAAAAACCTCTAACGATGGAGATTCCACCACCTCCCTAGGTAACCCGTTCCAGTGCTTCACCACCCTACTAGTGAAAAAGTTTTTCCTAATATCCAACCTAAACCTCCCCCTCTGCAACTTGAGACCATTACTCCTTGTTCTGTCATCTTCTACCACTGAGAACAGTCTAGATCCATCCTCTTTGGAACCCCCTTTCAGGTAGTTGAAAGCAGCTATCAAATCCCCCCTCATTCTTCTCTTCTGCAGGCTAAACAATCCCAGTTCCTTCAGCCTCTCCTCATAAGTCATGTGCTCCAGCCCCCTAATCATTTTTGTTGCCCTCCGTTGGACCTTTTCCAATTTATCCACATCCTTCTTGTAGTGTGGGGCCCAAAACTGGACACAGTACTCCAAATGAGGCCTCACCAGTGCCGAATAGAGGGGAATAATCACGTCCCTCGATCTGCTGGAAATGCCCCTACTTATACAGCCCAAAATGCCGTTAGCCTTCTTGGCAACAAGGGCACACTGTTGACTCATATTCAGCTTTTCGTCCACTGTAACCCCTAGGTCCTTTTCTGCAGAACTGCTGCCCAGCCATTCAGTCCCTAGTCTGTAGCAGTGCATGGGATTCTTCCGTCCTAAGTGCAGGACTCTGCACTTGTCCTTGTTGAACCTCATCAGATTTCTTTTGGCCCAATCCTCTAATTTGTCTAGGTCCCTCTGTATCCTGTCCCTCCCCTCCAGCGTATCAACCACTCCTCCCAGTTTAGTGTCATCTGCAAACTTGCTAAGGGTGCAGTCCACACCATCCTCCAGATCATTGATGATATTGAACAAAACCGGCCCCAGCACCGACCCTTGGGGCACTCCACTTGATACCGGCTGCCAACTAGACATGGAGCCATTGATCACTACCCGTTGAGCACGACCATCTAGCCAGTTTTCTATCCACCTTACCGTCCATTCATCCAGCCCATACTTCCTTAACTTGCTGGCAAGAATACTGTGGGAGACTGTATCAAAAGCTTTGCTAAAGTCAAGAAATAGCACATCCACTGCTTTCCCCTCATCCACAGAGCCAGTTATCTCATCATAGAAGGCAATTAGGTTAGTCAGGCATGACTTGCCCTTGGTGAATCCATGCTGACTGTTCCTGATCACTTTCCCCTCCTTTAAGTGGTTCAGAATTGATTCCTTGAGGACCTGTTCCATGATTTTTCCAGGGACTGAGGTGAGACTGACTGGCCTGTAGTTCCCCGGATCTTCCTTCTTCCCTTTTTTAAAGATGGGCACTACATTAGCTTTTTTCCAGTCATCCGGGACCTCCCCCGATTGCCATGATTTGTCAAAGATAATGGCCAATGGCTCTTTAATCACATCGGCCAACTCCTTTAGCACCCTCGGATGCAGTGCATCCGGCCCCATGGACTTGTGCTCGTCCAGCTTTTCTAAATAGTCCCGAACTACTTCTTTCTCCACAGAGGGCTGGTCACCTCCTCCCCATACCGTGCTGCGGAGTGCAGCCGCCTGGGAGCTGACCTTGTCTGTGAAGACAGAGGCAAAAAAAGCATTGAGTACACTAGCTTTCTCCACATCCTCTGTCACTAGGTTCCCTCCCTCATTCAGCAAGGGGCCCACACTTTCCTTGACTTTCTTCTTGTTGCTAACATACCTGAAGAAACCCTTCTTGTTACTCCTAACATCTCCGGCTAGCTGCAACCCCAAGTGTGATTTGGCCTTCCCAATTTCACTCCTGCATGCCTGAACAATATTTATATACTCCTCCCTGGTCATTTGTCCAATCTTCCACTTCTTGTAAGCTGCTTTTTTGTGTTTAAGACGAGCAAGGATTTCACTGTTAAGCCAAGCTGGTCGCCTGCCATATTTACTTTTCTTTCTACACATCGGGATGGTTTGTTCCTGCAACCTCAATAAGGATTCTTTAAAATACAGCCAGCTTTCCTCGACTCCTTTCCCCCTCATGTTATTCTCCCAGGGGACCTTGCCCATCAGTTCCCTGAGGGAGTCAAAGTCTGCTTTTCTGAAGTCCAGGGTCTCTGTTCTACTGCTCTCCTTTCTTCCTTGTGTCAGGATCCTGAACTCGACCATCTCATGGTCACTGCCTCCCAGGTTCCCATCCACTATTGCTTCCTCTACTATTTCCTCCCTGTTTTCATCTTTAGTGCTGCAGATCCAGCCCAGCTTGGTAATAACTGGAACGTGTTCCCATCAATTGCTCAGCCTGATGGCTGGTCTGCATGAAAGAATTAGTGATCTCAGGCCATTTTGTAGTAGACAGCTGTTCACATCACAAAAACAAACAAATCCACAAACACATGCTGAATGGTATCCTGGTTGGAAACCACAGCAGAGAAGCCAAGGACTGAATAGACATGGAGGCTGAAATACCCTTTCATCCCTGCAGGTGAGGGTGTAGGCACGTTGAGAGGCTTGAGTAGGGATCCTTGCTCTGCCTATATCTGTACTGTGAATAAACAGTGAACTTCATTAGACAGTGCTGCACCTTTCACCAGCATGACATTTCCTACTAGAAGAAAACAACTTCAACACTGAATTTTTAAAAGGTGATGACCCTTCTGACTGTACACAATACAATGGCACTGCCATCTGCTCTAATCCCCTGCCACAAGGATTATACAGGTGGGACAACCCTGAGGGTAGGATTTAATGCAGAAAAAATATGGGGTATGCCAGGAGCTTCTTAAAATGTTATTCTTAGCTTGAGAAGGTTAATATGCGGAATGCTATGTCATATTCTTTGACTGGCACATATGCTTGACTCACCTTGTTGTGAGAGTGAACACAATGCCACCCTTACATGTGGGCAGGAGTGTAGGTTTGCTGGAGAACCTGCAGGTGCAATATGTCTGAGTAAGGAGGTTCTGTAATCCCCTCCAGGAATGTTGACTATTCAATGCTTTTGAAGAGTCTCTACACATATGGATGAAGAGGCAATATCATTACTATTTCTGCTTAGAGACAAATATAACTTACCTATAAAAATAGCTTCAGCACCTACATGAATATGATTTATGCTGATCTCAGCCCTTAGTTTTTAATGTGTATGAGAGAGATTTTCCTTTAAAATATGTGAGGTGTTAATGAAATTCACTGTTACCTTGTTTTTCTTCTGTTTCTGGTCTTGAAAGAATTCGGTAGATTTAAAAGGAGAAATGTGAGTTGCAAATAGGTATGAGGAAACCAGTTAGACCAAATAAGAATAAGCCTGAATATTTACCTAACTCCCAAACCAAATCTCTTTTCAGGTTTGGTTTGTTAAAGTGAGAAAACTGATCTCACTGGGGAAGCCTTAAAAACTGCTCTCTAACACAGTTAGGTAGGTAACACCGCCCCATCTTTCTTCTTTCCCAGAGTTGCTGTGTTGCTACCCACCCATGTTGATCTGCTCATTCACATAAGAAGAAGAGGGCCTTGTGTAGACTAAGTTTTAAAGGTGTTATATTATTGTGCATATTAACCTTTATTTAACAATGTGATGTTCTAATAGAAGAAATGGTGTAATAGACAAGCCAGGTACTCCCCAGCTACCCAGTCATTACGGCATTTCTTTGGCGGGGGTGTGTGTGGCGTGCCTGTACCATTTCTGTATCTAGTGTGAGTGAACAGGGTTAGTGAAATCATTGTTACTGTAATGATACCTGATACATCTCCATCACTTTTCTGGCCAGAGCAGGGTACTGAGACAATGCTATCTGCTTGTTTGCATGAATTCCTTTAAGCTATGGAAAAGGGATAAATGTACATGTTCATACTGCTACAGCACAGGTCAACAGACATTGATGCTATTGTCCCTCAGGTGTTGCTGAGGCTAGCATTGATGGTCAGAATTGCACTGTGTTGGCTATGATCCTTCCTCTCAGGTATTACAGAGGATTGTGATGGGCAGCTGCTTCTACATCTAGACAACACTAATATGCAGCGTCTCCAAGAGGCTGACATCTATCCCCCATCCCATTCCTCACATATTAAACCCCTAGGGAAGACTGCAAGATGTCATGGACTTTACAATCAGCAGTACTAAGATAATACTTCCTAGATATTAAAAAATGCCATACCATGGGTGGAATGGGAGAAGACCATGTGCTTTCTGGTGCACAGATCCTGCCACCACAAACTGACAGAGAAATTTAAGGTAGGAGATGTTTGGGTATGGTAGGAGGAAGTATATGAGAACCAAAGATAAGAGAGGGAGAGATGAAAACTCTCAAAGATTTCGAGAGGTTTGGTTAAGAAGCTTATCAAAATAGATCTCCCAAAGCATTTGAGATACATCCTCCAAGGGTAAATATTTTAAGGTTGGTGAGGAGCAGCAGTAAAAGATGAATGCTTAAAAAACAGCAATTCTCATCTATATGAAAATGACCTTAACAGTAACATAATGGTGGAGGGAAAATATAAGATCTAGAAGTAGAAATCTAATGTTTTTCAAAGTCTTCCATGAGGCATCAGTAGCACTTTAATGGTTCATTGTGAGTTGTTACTGTCTTTTATCTAAAAACACCTGCAAAATCAATGCATTCATTATTCACACATAAAGAAATGTTTTTAAATTACCACAGATGTGCACAGTTTTTATCCCAAAAGCTCTGCATCCACAGTAAAGACCAATAAGCTGCAAGGTTTCATTTTCAAAAAGGAAATGTGTTTTTTTTAATCAATACAGTACACAAATATTTCTGACATTTACTTGTTTGTGGTCTAATCTCAAAAGTCTACTAAACAGATGTGTTTGGGTTTTATTTTTGAATTATACCAAAACATATGACTTCTCAATCTGAGAACTCATATTTTAAACTACTGTCCAAAGGGAATTTTCATCCTAGATTTATAAACTGTTAAACATAGTGTTTTATACCACAGCCCTAACCTATAGTATCACAAAATCAATGCTATAATACCCCTATCATCTCTTCTCAAGTTATGTCACATAAATATGTCAAAATGCTTGTCATGTTGTGAATACTTGTAAAGAAAAAATGGAGCAAATTTACATAAATACATTCTAGGAGAAGTCTTATGACTACGGAAGCGAACCAAAATTCTCAACAGCAAATGAAAGAATGCTACTGAAATCCATAAATTAATGGGTATCCTTTATGGTTGGGACTGCTTTCCTGTAGTTGTTTAACTGTTTCATTGCTCCCAGGTACCTGGTGTGCCTCATAGACTGTAGTAAGGATGGATCAACTGGTATGAATGAAATAATGATTGACCCAATATTTCATTTGAAAATTCACCTGAACTTGACATAACCTTTTTACTAGATTCAAAAAAATGGACAAACCTTTCTAAAATACATTGCATACCTCTTGTACCAGCTGGGACTTGAAACAAAGTACCAAAACACTGTGGCCAACAATTTACAGCCTGAAGAAGAAAAGGAAGCACTAGAAATATAGTTAAAAAGCCAATTCTTGAAAATGTATGGCCCAATTTCCACAGGACCATTTCAAGCAAGCTCAGAAGCTTGGGATGAAACAACATGTCCAGTGGTTAGAGCATGGAATTGCTAGTCAGAGAATTCCTGGATTTATCGCTGATTATCTTTGTGATACTCATGTTACTTAGCATCTCTAGTGCCTCAGTTTACAAATCTGTGAAGTGATATAATACTGATTTAAAGGACTGATGTGAAAATAATGTTTTTGTAAAGCATTTGTAAAACCTTGGATGAAAAGCATCCTGCAAATGGAATTATTCTTACATTACAAACCTAATTCATAACAAAGTAAACGTTATTGTTATTGAAGTGCTGACAATGGTATAGAAGACACAAGGATAATTTCTGCTCCAAGCAGTTTACATCTTCTAGCTTCTTGTCTTTCTGCTATGGTCTGGCTTCCACATAACAATTTCATGCTCTGGAGGTAAAATGCATATGGCACTGAGTAGCCCCGCATCAGGTAAAGGGAAGTATAGGGAAATAAGGCCTTTTGGAAATATATAGAGATGGAATGCAGAAAGCCCAGGATGCTTGTGGAGAAAAAGGAAGTTTCAGGGAAACGTAAAAGACTGCAAAGTAGGATGGCCATACCTAGTCTGCACCTTTAAGGATCCTTTCTCATTAATTAAAACCTGATGGAAAGGCAAACACAATCCATGTGTTTTTTTCTACACTCTCTGAGCTGCCATGTGGCTGTTTGAAGCTATACTTTGAAAACCATTCTCAGTTCTTTTCAGTACATATAAGCCAAGAAATATGGGGGAATGTGGGAGGGGGTTTGTGTCACAAAAACCAACAAGTAGATAAGAGCTTTTCTACTTACAGAAGACCATTCGGTCTGTAAAAACTGGCCTTGTTTGCATTTTCAAAACAAACTGTCACTGCTGCTGACCACATTAGGGGAGAGACTAAAGATCCCAAGTGACAGATTTTGAGATACTGGTTAAATGCTACTTTAAAAGATTCATTTGGTTGGAATGAGGTGGTACTATTAAACTTAGCTGCTGCCTTTTGAGATAGTGAAAGACTCTTCCACTGAACCCAATGAGTATGATTTTATTCTTGATTGCTAGAAGTCAGAGTCAATTTTTTCCTCTCATTTTGAGGCATAAAGCCACATATGGGGTGGGTGTATAAAATCAATTTTCTTAACAGCCAAACAGTCTGAAGGCAAGAGTATTCAAGAGGGAAAATCCTTCTGACAACAGCGCTCTGAAATGTGAACGCCCTGATCTCCACAGGAACACAGAAAGGCAGCAAAAGTTTAAAAAACCTTTCAGATTTTAATTCATGTTAAATTTAGATGTTTCCAGACAAGAGACTGCTTTACTGCAGATCAGATTGTACCACTGGCCTGCTTCCTTTTATTAATTTAAGCTGTCTCTGGCTATACTGAATGGAAAAGTCTCCCTGCCGCCAGTGGTTATGAGTTATTAACAGGACAGCTGAGTAGAGCTCACATGCCTCAGCAGTTTTATTTGGCGATTATATAAACTCATCTCTGTTTCATTTAAGTCTCCCATTTACCTCTATCCCACATAGGTGGGTGCTATCCTACCATGTTTTTTACATTAAAAAAGGGTTAAACATGATACTCCAGATATAGAAATCTTCATTTACTGGTAAGAGATTAATTCCAGAACATAGTAGCTTTTCCTGCATAGTGTGCCCCATATGTTTTGGGTGCTCTACTGGGGACATTAGCAGACTGATAGCTAAAATGTGAAGATTACCGCCTCAGTATTTTTATACTTTGACTTAGAAAAAGCTATTTTCTGAAAATTTTTAAAGGATTCTGTCTGGTGACATTCCAAGCTCTAAACCTCTTTTCCAAATCACATCTAGCCCTTGCAGTTTAATTGCAAACAGATTTTAAAATGAAAACTACTGCATCTGGGCATACATGGCTGAAAGTGAATTATATTATCTGCTACGTGTCACTCAAGAACTTTAGAAAAAGTTTATATTCCTGATGAGGGACATTGTTACCATGCAATCTTACATTCACCGGCCAATTATAGGGTGAGTGGTAGGAATGCTTTAATAGGAAAATGCCAAACCAATGATCTCACACTTTAAAAGAGTAGCTGTATTGGTCTGACAAAAAGATTAAAATAAGTGTTTAAGTGTCTGTTCAACCTCTCTTTTCCTCTCTGTGGTAATCAACTGACTATAGTATTATGAAAGGGAGAGGAAATGTGTGTCTTGTTCTGGTTTGTGTTTAACTTTACTTGGATTTACATATGTGACATTCCCAAGCATGAAGAATACACTGCTCTATAGCCAAAATGCTTCTGAAATAAATGGAGTCAAACTTTACTAATTCTGGGTCACTGAGAACGAAAATGATGCTTAAAATTGTTGATTGGCTCTAGTTTTCAAGACATGCTATTGGGTCAGTATATACGACCCTTGACTTGGGAATGGCAGAGGATAAGTGAGTTATAAAGGGAAGGGATCTCAATTTAAACCAGAAATGACTAAAATACATCTTTGACTGGATCTATGAATAAATCTATGACTGGGTTTGGACAGTACTTGCTTTTTAGGCAAAACAATGAATGATGCAATCTGAAGCTGGTATTGCGTCATACATGATATGAATTGCATCATGTTATTCCTAGAAGTCATGGATGATGGAATCATAACGAAGCTTACATCACTCTGCTGAACAAATTGCCCTAGATCAGCTCTAGAAATCATACAGTGTCGTGCTCTCTTATTTGTCAGTGTTTGATTTTGCAAAGGGACACATTTCTGTTTAGCCAAAGTGAGCAGAGATGCCTCGTACTTGTGTGAACAGTGCAGATAACTTCTGCTATGTTTGTGGTGAAGTGACTTTTGCATCCCAAAAGCGCAGTATAACCACTATGGTTAAGAAAGCCTATCACCTTTCTTTTGGCTGCAAAATTGGAGATCAGGACAAGAGGTGGGCCCCACACATATGCTGCAACACTTGTGCAACAAATCTTCGCCAGTGGTTGAACAGGAAAAGGAAATCTATGCCTTTTGCAGTGCCAATGATTTGGAGAGAGCCAACAGATCATCCCAGCAATTGTTACTTCTGCATGGTGCCTCCAGTTGGGAAAGGTGTGTCAAAGAAGAAAAAGTGGACTGTGCATTCTCCAAACATTCCATCAGCTGGACGCCCAGTACCCCACGGAGAAGGACTGCCGGTTCCTGATGCACCAGAATCATTCTCACTTGAGTCAGACAAGGAAGAGGAAGAGGATGAAACTTCTGGTCCTGAACCATCAATGTCACAGGACCCACATTTTCTCCCATCCTCCTCCTCTGAACCACACCTCATAACACAAGGTGAACTGAATGACCTTGTCAGGGATTTGGAACTACCCAAGAGTAAGGCAGAGCTTTTGGGCTCCAGACTACAGCAGTGGAATCTTCTGTCAGGTGATGTTAGGGTTTCCATGTTCCGTGACCATCAAAAGGATCTTGTCCCATTCTTCTTCATGGAAGGTGATCTTGTAGCCTGCAACAACATCGATGGTGTGATGGCAGCCCTCAACATCGTTCACGATCCAGATGAGTGGAGACTGTTCATTGATTCATCGAAGACAAGTCTTAAAGCTGTTTTACTGCATAATGGCAATGTTTTGCCATCAATTCCAGTTGGTCATGCAGTCCATATGAAGGAAACCTATGATAACATGAAACAACTTTTGAGGTGCATAAACTATGACCAACATCAGTGGCAGCTTTGTGGCGATTTGAAGGTTGTTGCTCTCTTGCTTGGTCTGCAGACTGGATACACAAAGTACTGCTGTTTTCTCTGCGAATGGGATAGTCGTGCAAGAGATTCCCACTACATCAAGAAAGATTGGCCACTCTGACAGTCATTGGAGCCTGGGAGGAAAGTGTTCAGCATCCACCACTTGTTGAATCAAGGAAGATTTTGTTACCACCCTTACACATCAAGCTGGGTCTGATGAAGAACTTTGTCAAGGCCATTGACAAAACACAAGCAGCTTTCAAGTACCTCCGTGGAAAATTTCCAAGGTTAAGTCAAGCTAAGATAAAGGAAGGTGTCTTTGTTGGTCCTGAGATTCGTGAACTTCTTCGAGATGATGCATTTGACCATGCACTGCGTGGCAAGGAAAAAAAGGCATGGAAAGCCTTCCAGTTAGTGGCAATAAATTTTCTCGGAAACAACAAGGCAGACAACTACAGGTTGTTGGTGGAAAACCTCCTCAAGGCATACAAAAGCCTTGGTTGCAACATGTCACTAAAGATACATTTTTTGCACTCTCATCTAGATTTTTTTCCACCGAACTGCGGAGCAGTGAGCGACGAGCATGGCGAGCGATTTCACCAGGACATTGCAACAATGGAGAAACGCTATCAGGGCAAATGGAGCCCATCAATGCTTGCAGACTATTGCTGGACAGTGACAAGAGATGCTCCATTTAATGAATACAAGAGACAAGCCAAGAAGCGCCGAGTACACACTGAATAGGACTAAACTATGTACATAATAGTTTTTTGCCTTTTGTTTCATGGTAAATTTTATTTATATAACCCCTTTGCTGATTTTTAAAGTGTTACAGAAACAGGACAGGTGAAATAGTATCATGTAAAGCAACCATAAACACATGAAAAGACCTAGGTTTACAATTTATGATTAAAACTCTACTATCTACACAATATACATAGACATAAAATGTAAAAACTTAAATATCTTAGAAACAGTAGCCAATCAGTTGTTTTAATTGTCATATTTGAATTCAGCACATCAAAATACATACTAAATAGCACATTTTATCTCTGAAGCAGACGACTTCTCAAAAATTGTAGACCAGTGAATTCATTACATCAGGTTGTTGCTTATTTAATAGAATTCATGGAGGATTCTTTTCTTGGTTGGTGGGACTGTATTTTAAGATTCAAAAACACAGTGGATAGAACTTTTTTGATGGATTTCTGTCAAATTATTATTTCTTGATTTATTGGTATTGCGGGAACACCTGTAGGCTCCAATTAGGGATTAAGGCCCCGTTGTGCCAAGCCCTGTACAAGCACATTGCAAAAAGGCAGCCCATATTCCAAAGAGCTTGCAATCTAAACCTAAGACAAGAGAGAACGGGTGATCAGCTCTGTGTTTGTATTGTGGCTGGAATGCCAAGTCAGGCGTTCCTAGCT
Organism: Macrochelys suwanniensis; assembly: GCA_033296515.1. Lineage (NCBI taxonomy): Eukaryota > Metazoa > Chordata > Testudines > Chelydridae > Macrochelys > Macrochelys suwanniensis. The sequence continues at coordinate 82,078,463 of CM065777.1, forward strand.
CCAGGTCCCACACTCAATCTTCTGGATCAGGTTGTTCCCTTGTTTAAGTAATTCCGTTTTCTTCCCAATGCAACATAAGGATGAACACAACATTAATTGTGAAAATAGGAATTAATAGGACTTTCTAGGATGAAGATCAGAAAATCTGATCTGGAATGCATGGTTTCTCACCAAGGCCTTTTCCTTTTCAACTATTTATGGGCACATTTGCCAAACATAAGACCAAAGTCTACTTTTAGCTCCAGGCACACAGCTCAACAATGGGAATTGTTCATGCAGATGCCAGGGCAGAAGCTGGTCCTTAGTGATTGAAATGGCTGTTTTCAGTCAGAATGATGCAGTTCTTTGTCCGCAGACTACATTACAATATGTTCATTATAATCTCAGTGCCATTGTTTCATATAAACAAGGGTATGTCTTGTTATAACAGTGTGACTATCTTGGAAGAGACTGTGAGTAAAGCATGAATCTCTGGCTTGAGCTAGCAGATTTGCTCCTGCAGGTCAGCAGCAGAGTATTTGCCTGAAAAAAAACAAATCCGGGTTTTAGTTCCACTTTGATTTTTTTCTGTTTATGACTCTCTACGGGGGTTGGGTGGTTTGGGGCAGAATATAACAGGCTCCCTTTGTGTATGTTATTATGGGAAGCAAGACTAGTTTTCTCTGTCTTCTTTCCCATTTTTCTCCTTTTATATTAATATTTTGTTGCACATATGTAAAGAGAGGGAAGTTTAATGGGAAGCAATTACTAGATTATTTTAACTGTTTATCTGCATAAAACACAAGTAAAGCTAAAATCTTTGCTTCTTGACAAACCAGAAAAAGGGTTATATCTGTAGTGCCAAATTAAGCCTCACTTGCATGTTATGTTTTCCTATATACTGGGAATATGGTTCCCGGTGTAATTTTCAGATAGATAATTTTCATGAGGTCTATATAACACACAGTATGGTCAAAATTACTATAAGATGATAATTGAATATGACTGTAGAAAGCATGTATGGCATGAAGTAGTGTTATTTGAGGCCTAGATACCTAGTGGGTCCCGTCACCATAGTACCTTAGCACCTATGAGCTATATAATTAGTGACCGAATCATAAAGAAGACATATAATGGGGAGGCAAAGGGCAACCTTAATTTTCCTGTTCACTGGCTTGAGCACACAACCCTGCAGCCTTTACATTCTTAATTTTAACAGTTATTTTGGTGATGACTTTCCTTGGGTGTTTTTTTTTAAAGAAAAATATCATAATGTGAACTGGTTGGCTATATACTATAGGAACTCTCTCTCTCTCTAGCCTATGTAACTTTAAGAGTATAGCTGGTCAGAAACATTTTGGTAATTTAATTTTTATTGCTAGCTGTACTCAAGGGGTGCTGGTGGTGGGATATCTTCTCACTGCACACCTTAGGAAGTCAATGGGAAAAAGTGTATTCCTGCCAACCGGAGTAGCAGCACAGTATTTACCTTAAGAGCTACACCACAAGTGATAGCAAGGCTCCTGGTAAGTGCTTGCCTCAGTCACTGGAAACCTTCACTACATTTTTCACTGCACAGTGAAGTTAGCCATGCATGTTTGGAATGGTATTCCTTAGTTGTGCACTTTATAAGTTTACTTCTTCGACTGACTTCAGTGGCTTTGGAGTGGGTCCTTAGCAAGAAAAGACCATAAAAATATGTATAGTGCATGTACAGAATGTAGTTACATGGCCTAGTAAAGAGACCGTGGGATGGGGACTTGGAAGACCCTGTGTTCTAGTCCTGGCTGTGATACTGACATTCTGTGCAACCTTGGGAAAGTCATTTAGCCTTAGTTTCCCCATCCATAAAATGGGAATACTTCCTTTGTAAAGCACTTTGAGATCTGCATCCTTGAAGCTGAAAAAAAAAAGAAAAAAAACTTGGAAAATTTCAACCCAAAAAGTAAAGTTTCAGAAAATTATGAGCACCTGGAAATTGGTTAGGGATCAAGCCCCAGAAAAAACCCTGACAATAGCAATCACTACCACTCCTGCTTTAGGTCAATAAAGGCCCTATTCTACAATGAACTCTGTATCTGTAACTGATCAGAATGGTGAACTACCCCTCTTATACCATCTAGTACACTGTCCGATGATAACAAAATAGCGAAAAGGGTAAAGGTTCCATATAAAACAATTGTTTAGGTGGAAACTGTTGCATTTCATTTTCTGGTGACTGGAAACATTTTTGAAATCCAGTGATTGATCTGTTAATACATCTCTTGGGTGTATGCACTGAAAACGAGAAGAGCTGAAAAGGATGTGTTGATCTTAGATCCTGATTTTGTAGGGTTTGATTTGACCCACTTGATTCCAAATGCTGAAGAAGTAAGAAGAGCAATCGGCCCACCCATTCTTAGGCATGAACAGCTGCAATGTTACACATTGTGGATTATATATTTTTCTTAGATGGTTAGTTTAAACCGTGTAGAGAATGAGATTTTAATCTCTTGCTTTACACTATGGAGAATTCTTGCTTATCTTTTTTTCTCAAAGCTAAACAGTGAGTGGAAATGGTTCCAAGAATTGCAATATTTTTAAAAAATAAAACCTCAGGAAACTACTATAGCGTCAACAATCTGTTTATAAGAGAGTAACATTGACAATGAACTCCTATAGAAGCATTTATTTTATTAATTTTTTCACATTTTTGTAATTTTTGTATATCATTTAGAACCACTTATAAATAAAGCTTCAGCATTACATCTGTATTAACCCAGTGTGATCCAATGCAACTAAAATAACTCTATCATCAAACCAGGAAAACCCTCAGAAGGTGCCTTGGAAAATAGATGTGGTAATAGGTTTCAGTGGCAACACTGTGGGCTCATCAACATTCATTCCTTAGGCTTTGGATGGGCAATCAGGGATATTAATATTTAGATATTTTTATTTAAAATTGGTTTCCTGAGGATGGCACCAGTCAGGGAGAGAGAGGAGAAGAGAATAGGTTAGTGAGCAATGAAAAATTATAGTTGGCTGGTTCAATTTGTTTTGAATCTGTCACCATTTACTTTACTGAGCGTCCCATATTTGACCTGCAGGCTTCCAGAGACTAAAAGCCCACTCACCGTTATCACAAAGGAGGTGCTTCTAAGCTGTCTGAGTTCTACTGAATGCTTTTTGTTTCTCTTAATCCTAGAACTACAGATTAAATCAGTGTGCACAGTTGGTAGTGACACCTTGTTAACAGCAGTGAGATAAAATGGTCGGCGCTATGACAAAAATATCTTTTTAATTGTCCAGCCTGGGCAATGACCCAAGGTAAAACCAACAGGATAATGGCTCATTGCCATCATTCTCAAGAAAAGATTATAATACCGTTCTTCTATTCCTTTCACTGGGTTGATTCCCATTTCTTAATCTATCTGCAAGGGATAACACCATTATCTTTCTTTATTTGCCCTTTTGGTGGTGTTTCCTAACATTTCCTTCTTTCATCTTTCTATCTATCATTGGCTCACACTTTTCTTTTCATCGATCATTTAATTTTCCCATCTATATCATTTCCCTGGTTTTGTGCCCTGGCATTTGTTGCTGAGGTTCTTATTTCTAATGCTGTTTTTCTGATATGTAGTTTATGCCTAATTGCTTTCTATTATTTCACACTGTGGCTGCCTACAGAATGAGATGATTAAAAAAAAAAGTTAGTTGAACATGTTTGTCAGTGGCAAAGTCTAAAGTTTAAACAAAAATGCTTCCAGAGAATGCCTTTTCCTCTCTGTAAGCTTTGAATAGCAATGAAGAGTTGATCAGAGATGCCATGTTTTAGTCTAATCTAAAGTTTGCTGAAATCAGTGGGGGCCTCTCTATTAACTTCAGTGGGCTTTGAATCAGATCCCATATGAACTAAAATCAAATGATCAGATATGGTGAGGAAAAAAGTTGATGTAGTTTACGAGAACAAAAATTGCTAATTTCCTTACCCACTCCAGAGTAGGTGGCTATAAATCTATTTATTAGTCAATCCTGAATCACACAATATCTGTGGACAATGTGTAGGGTCCTACTAAATTCACGGCCCTGAAAAACGCATCCCGGACCGTGAAATCTGGTCTTTTGTGTGCTTTTACCCTACACTATACAGATTTCATGGGGGAGACCAGCGTTTCTCAAATTGGGGGTTCTCGCCCAAAAGGGTGTTACAGGGGGGGTTGCAAGGTTATTTTAGGGGGGTTGCGGTATTGCCACCCTTATTTCTGCACTGCCGGAGAGCGGCGGCTGTTGGTCCGGCACCCAACTCTGAAGGCAGCGCCCCACCAGCAGCAGTGCAGAAGTATGTGTGGTAGTACCGCAACCCCTTTCACAATAACCAGATTTAAATAGATGAAATCATGACATTTGATTTTTAAAATCCTATGACCGTGAAATTGACCAAAATGGACTGTGAATTTGATAGGGCCCCAATAATGTGAATCCACTGGCATTTTTACTCCATAACCACAGAGCCCCCAGCTATTAGAAACACACTCACTTACCCTGTTGTTTGGTTGGGAATTATTTGTGCGTATTATTCCCCCACCTATATAAATGTAATATACCCAGATATAGCTCAGATACTTATCAGTCGTCGGGCGCGGTGGCGCGCACCTGTAATCCCAGCTACTTGGGAAGCTAAGGCTAGCAGATTGCTTGAGCTTAGGCTGTGGTATTCTATGCTGATTGGGTGTCTGGTGCCACTGACAGCCTGGCCGGCGGGTGGCTGAAGGACTGGCTAGAACAGCACGAATGGTGTGTTGTGATCGGCGCTCTCTCTGTGAGGGCTGATGGACTGATCAATCATGGTGACTTTTCAGTCAGATTCATAGATTTTAAGGTCAGAAAGGCCCACTCTGACCTCCAGGATAAGTCAAGCCACAGAATTTTATCCAATAGGGGTAAGTGAAAGGGTAAGGAGCAAGATGAGATGTGAAATGACTCCTTCAAACAGCTAGTCAGAGGCTGTGTTAGAAATGGAACCCAATGCTTCTGACTCAGAGCCCAGAGTGCACAACCTACTGGACTATGCTGCCTCCCATTTATAGTTGCATTCTGAATGGTGTTGTATATCATCATTTACATGGCCACACTTGCAGGCCTAAAACACACTCAAGGTGATTCATTTCAAAGCAGTGCTTTGGTTTTTGTAAGTAGAAACTGCAATAGGTGTAAATACAAATGTCAACTTCTCGGCCAAAACAATGTTGCTTGCCATTTTTACATGTTGTATCATGCCACTCACCAGCCTACTCCTGAAACCATTGTTTCCATTGCAAACAATGGTCTCCAGAGGTTGTGGCTCATGTCAAAGAGAAAAAAGTGCTCACATCATCACATGGGAATGTAGATCATTGCTTTGTTTCTGCTACCTTACAACTGGCAAGGTAGTGAAATACACTGCTGGAATTATTTCAGGTATTTGGACACAGTTCTTTTCTGGTCTCTCTCCAAACACTACATTGCTCTCCCTCAGTTTGATCCCATTGTGTAACTCTTCAAGACCCATGGAAAGAGGAGCGAAATTTTATGGAGCTGATGTATCAAGCTGAGGACTTCAAAATAGGCACCAAAAAAACAATTATCTTTAAGTAACAATGCTACTTTTATTCATTGCTACAAATCAAGTTTCCAGGGAAGCACAGTCCAGCCAATGCTGCACATGTTGATTTTCAGAGAGATTGGGACTGTTTAGGAGGTAACCTTCTTATTCCTTGGGTGGGAACAATGAAGACTAGATGAGTGTCAGCTGGCTCAGAACATTGTTAGAATTGCAGAGGAAGATGTCAGCCCACGTAGACTCACAATAATTTATTTGTGGCTGGTTCAGGGGAAGGGATAAGCTGTTACTAAATGCAAAATAAATAATAGACATAACAAGTATGTAATGTTGCTGACATGAACCAGGTAAAGGCAGGAAATGTAAAGTTAGTGTAAAGTGCTAAAATTAGCCACATCTGTGAGCTAAGGATGTCTCTTGTCCGTTTCATTTTGGCTAAGCTTTAGAAAAGCATCCCATCTGATGGGTTTTATTGTAATTGAACCTCCAGAACTTTTCAAACTTGTCCTTTTATGTCTATGTTATTTACTGTGAACACAAGCTTAAAAGCAGTGCACACAGCTCTTTTACAAACCTTCAGAATTAACTATTGCTAGATTTTTTAATTATGTTTTACTAGCAACGGGAGTTACAGAAAAAGAGAAAAATTACCCCACCAATAATAAGAGTTAACATTACCATAGACATCACTTTAGGATCAGATGTACTGTGGTGGGTACGTATAAGAACCTAGAGAGAGAGATCAAACTGAAAAAAAATAGACATCGTGCTCCTGGATCTTTACCCACTCAGTTTCTAAGGCCGTGAAGCCCATGATAAATACTTCACGGAATGACAGTATTAGTAGCAGAGCTGGTCTCAGGTGTGCAGAGCACAGCAGAATCTGCCCTGTTAGGGCTAGGAGACGTAGCACCAAAGCCATAATTTTTGTTCCTAATGGGACGATGGAAAAAGGGAGAGTGATAGGAACTTCAGGAGGTGGGGTGGAGGCTGTTACAAAAATCACTGCCAGGAAGTTGGAGGGGGTGGGAGGGTAAACTTGTGTCCTCCCACCCCCTGGCTACACCTGCACTGCCTTTAAAATGTTGAAAGACCAGCCCATATTAGCAGCAGGTTGTATTGTTGTATTTCAATTCACTCTTACACTTGGAGTGAGAAGGGTCCGATTTTATCATTCATCCCACTGTTGCTTCAAATATGGCTAGAATCTGGGACACCCATAGGAAGGGTTCTGCTTTTTATCTATTTTTGGATGCTTAGATAAACCAAGCGTGAGGCGTGAACTTCTATGTGTACACCTGCAAATGGAAATGTAACAGAATGTCTGGATTAAAAACAGCGCTAGATAACAGCATTTTCTACCATGGCACATGATGTTCCCTGTGATTCTCACAGGAAAGTTAGTCAGACCAGGTTAAAAAAAACAACACTTTGCAAATGCCACCATCATTTGAATTTAAAAAAAAATCACATTAGCTAATTTATGTTTGTGCTTCACATAGGGCAGGAGACTGGATATCATTTAAAATGGGCAATCCCTTTCATATCTAGGCATGTGGGGGCCATGAGATTTTCTGGATCCATAGACCATAGGAACACATATCTCTACCATCTCCACATGCCCCCTTTTCCTCTCCATTATTTCTGTCTGTCCCTCTCCTTTCTTCTCTTGCTCTACCTCTCGTCTTACTTCCCTGAACAAAAGGAATGGGGAAAAGAACTTTTAAGGGTGGCTTGAATTTAGCAATATTCTAGTATTCCCTTTCATGAGAATTACTTTGATGTGAATATCAACAGCTTTATGCTACTGGGCTGTCTGTGGTCCCCACTTTTCTCTCTGTGTAGATGCAGATAGTGCAGAAGAGCAATGGGGATCTCAGATATTGTCACAAGAGGTATAGGCCCAATGGGGAATTGGAGAAACATTGTTCTCCCTCCTAACGTTAAGGTGAATATCGGGGGAGCACATTACTGGGAGTGATATGCTATTAAATACATAATCTGAGGGAGGTTGTACTGGTTTCAGAAATAATTAGTTCAGTGTGCCTCCTGCCCCACTCTGAATTGTCCTTTCCAGGCACACACTTAAAAGCAAGCACAGATTTATCTGGATACGTGGATCTCTCTTTTGCATATTGAGTCAAAGAGAGTACCATATCACACACAGCCACATTAAAAATGTGCGTTCTCAATTGTTGCACTTTCTATTGTGCAGAAAGTTACCGTAGCTATAACCTGTTAACAGCCCAGTTGTTTTACTTTTTAAAAATGGAAACCGATTGTTATGCATAAGTTTTGCCCTGGCTTTAACCATGCACAGCTTTTAAAAGTGCTATTAGCATGAGTCCAACAAACACCATGATGGGACTGTGAAGTAAAAACTGCCTTAATGAAACTAGGAAATCATATGACTGGGAGAATGGAACAGCAGAACAGACCAGTAGCTGATAACAGAAGACGTTCCTGCTAAGAGAACTAGACTGTGAAAGTTCATTAAGAGAGTACTGATTAACAGATAAAGTGCAACAACCTGAAGACATAACAAATATTGTTTAAAATAAGCTTGCCTCTCTCCCCTATAGCTTTGTTCTTTGTTTTCTAAAGTGTTAGAGCCATGCGACCAATCTAAGCAGCCTCTTCAAAACTAATTGGCCAGTTCAGGAAAGGTTACCTCTGGTCAGGATTGGTTTATTTACATATAGGCAAAATATTTGTTACCCTATAATTCTCTGGTGTAGTAGCTGATTTTATTGTGAATGCACTTACTAACAGTTCAGAAGCTATATTCTAAGTCCCTTTCAGAAATCTTGGATGTAGCAATGGGGCCTGGTGACTGGTTGCTTTTAAATTCATCAGTTTGTCCCAGCATCTCTTCTTTTGATGCCTCAGTCTCTGAGAGTACTTCATCTTTATTACCGGAAAAGAGTTGGTCCAGGGTAAGTATGTCACCAATATCCTCTATATTGAAGACTAATGCAAAGAAATCATTTAGTTTCTCAGCAACATCTTTATCTTCTTTAATTGTTCCCTTTCACCTATGGCGGGCCAGCAGACCTTCTGATTCTTTCACAGGCTCCTTGCTGCTGCTATAAAGAATTTCTTATTTGTTTTTATGCCTTTAGCTATTTGCACATCTGTTTCCATCTCAGCATTCCTGATTTACTTCTATTGCCTACACTCCTTGTTATTGGCTTCTCTAGGGTTTGATTTCTGTTTTCTGAAGGACCTGGGTTTGGTGCAAAGAACCTTTTGATATTTGCCATTTTGTCATTTGCTTCTTGCCTTCCTACTTACCTTTATGTTGAGAGGTATTGTGCTCCTTTTGAGACGCAATTACTATTTCTTTAAGTAGCATGTATAGTGAATGTAAGTATGGTCATTTTTTTACTTTTGATTTTAAGGCATTTGGGATAATCTTCCTCATTTTTTTGAAGTTCCTGCCAGAGGGTCATCATGCTAGTTTGTGGTTACTTTCCTCCTCCCAAGGATTTTAAAATGAACTATCCTGTGTTCACTGTTGCTTAGTGGCTCAACTATTGTTTTCTGCTTGAACCAACTCTTTTGTGCTACTTTGGAATAAGTTGGGTATACCATCTCCTCTTGTGTGCTCTAGAACTAATTGTTCTAAGCAGCAGTCAACTCAGGTGTCGAGAAATTGCACCTCAACCAGGTGATCAGATTATTTACTATATACCGCATGTCTTTACTGAACACGCTATGCTTTTCTGTATTAAAAATTGACATTTTAATAACAACAGTGTGTAAATTCTTTAGAAAATCTGGTTCCTGGTAGGTCCCAGCAACATGGCAAAAGAGAATTCTTCCCATACTGCCTTTATTAGTTTTGGAGCCTTTTATTTTTATATAAAAAATACTAATATAACTTGCTAAGTAAAATGCCCCCTTGGCAATCAGCCCAAAACAGCAACTATAAACACATGTTTAGGTTTTAAACTGCATTATTCTCTAGATAATTTATCATTTCCCTGCTGCAGCTATTTCATTTCAAGCCATTCGTCAGACCTGTGTAAATAAATCACAACCTACAAAACTTTAACGGTCTGTGTAAAGGAGGCAGAATTCCCATCTTTTCTGTATTTGCAAAGAAAACCTATAAGGAGAATTTAATAGAGGTGTAAAATGCTTACTTTGCTTTCTACCATATTAAATTTTAATTCTTGGTATTTTGTTTTACTGGGGGATTCATTCTTTTGATAGCTCTGTTCCTACTTCTCTATTTTCAACCCTATATTTCTTTGTGTTTTGCTTGGCTGGGGACTCAGTTCCTCAGAAGTGCACTCTCCAGGTCAGTCATCACATTTCACCAGATTGCTTTAAACAGCAGTGTGCATCTTTGAGGGTTAGATAGCACATAATTCTAGCACGTAGAGTTAGCAGAAATAGTTGGAAAGACTGTTCTCAATTAACATTTCTTTACTAGTAATCAGTGGATATTTCCAGCACAATTCACCTGCATTTAGAAGGAGAAATCTAGAGAAAAGAAATATTTGGAATACAGACCCATGCTGATTTCCTTTTGTAGCTGACTAAATCTCAGTGTGTGTTCCCAGCTAACAAGTATTGGCTTTGCCTGCATAGTAAAAGTTGAATTTAAGACTTTAACTTAAAAAAAACCCCAAAAAACTATTGTTCACTGCCTGATCTCTAGGAACTATCATAGGGGCTGAACTGATATTCCGTATTCTTAACAAGTGGTGTGAGTGGAGCAGATTAGCTGGCTGATAAGTGCTGTCCAACCCAATTTTGCATTAAGAATGTGCAGTGTCAAAGTTTGCCTCCAGAGAAATATTTTTTGCAAGTTTGCATTCATTTTAAACCCTTTCTTACTCCATTGAGACTTTGCATGTCTGACAAGCAGAACTAAAAGTGCAGTTATGCAACTCAAGAGATGTTAAATTCCAAGTTAGGCAACTGGTTTACAAAGGTGTTTGAATCTCTTGCATTACAACAAAACCAAGGAATGCTAAGGGGGGAAAACAAAGATCTCCCAATTCTAATCCATTAAGATTGCCATGGATGTTGATTTTTGAGTTTCATTGGCCTATTGCTTAATCCTGGCCATATTTAAATTTAGGTCCTCTCCCAGGTGAACGTCTTATGTTCACAACTGTGACAGTTGGTATGACAGCAGTGACACTAACTAAGGTCCTTTTAACAGGAAAGCAACAACTATTTAAATATTACTGAGAAAAGCTTGATTTTTCCCCCCCTCTTACACTCTTTTCTATTGTCTAATACATTTTGATTGGCTCCCCATTTGAGTGCCAAGAAAAGGCTACTTAAGGATCATTGAGACACAAGTGGGTAGCAATGGGCTAAATATTTCAGACTCTGCAGTGCACTAAATTGCTGGCACCATCTCTTCCCTCAAATCCCTACCAATTTCCCGTTCTCTCCTGGGATCTGAACAGTGCAGTGTGACATAGTTTAAGCCACATATGCTCCTGGGTTCTGTGCCACAATATAATAGCTTGACAAGCAAGCCACTCTCTTGTTTCTTGGAAAGAGAAGGCCAGTCTGTCTGTCTGTCTGTCAAGTGTGTGAACTCCCACTGTTCCCCGGGGTGCAGACAGAAAGAAAATCTCATTGAGTCTGCCATTTCCTAGCCAACGCTAACACAATGGAGAGCATGTAAACAGTTGGCTGGACTGATTGTTACAATGATTGAAGCAAATCAAGGGCAGCTTTGCCTCAGACAATGAAATCTGTACTCTGTAAGCAAATTTTCCCCTGCTTTCACTTTGGTTTCTCATCTGTGCCAGGGCCAAGTGTGGTCTTAGCAAGTCTCCTCTGAACTGCAAAACAAGCTATGAAACCTTGTAGATCACTGGTTTTTTATTATGAGCTTTCAGTTTCACTTACTTTGCACAAAACATGCCTGAAAGCATAACCAAGCCTCCACAGCTGGACTCTTATAAGCAGCTGTTGTCTTTTTTCTTTATTAAATACTGGGTCTTTGTTTTTTTCATTTGCAGTATTATTAAATAAAGTGATAGGAAAAGTGCCAAAGATATTATGACTTTTAATTTTCTGCATTCCGTATTTCTCTTTCTTTTCTGTTGGTCTGAATACTGGATAGCTGCTAGAATTACTGTTATAGTTCAGCAACTCCACATGGGGTTTAGAAACATCTGGCTCAAATCTTCACTACAGTTCTGAGCTCCAAGGTTGGTCTAGCCAGACTGCAAAGCTCTAATTGGGTTACTGCGTCCCTACTGGGTGTCATACTTGCCTGTGTGAGGTGGTAGGACTTCCATGGTTCTATGCACTGAACTAAACTGTGCTGTTTTATGAATTGTTTTGCGGTGTGTTGTGGAAAAACTTGCCCACACCCCTGTATATAAGTGGTCTTAGCCCAGGAACTCAGTAAAGTAAACCACTACTGGCTCGACATACTTGACTTATGTCCACAGCCTTCGTTCCGACCTATGACAAGAAATGGATCCAACTCAGGATTATAATGATTTATTGCTACTGTTAGCATTAATGCAACTCTCATTTTGGCAACAGGAGGCAGATGCAGGGCATGAGACATGGTGAAGGGCATTTCAGCAGGGGCTTCTTGCCTTGAGAAGTTGGTGGCATGTCTTGCTGAGGAGATCACACAAGCTGCATATAGACATGGCAGAGTGGAGATGGCTGATGCAGGGTTTAATAGCTGTGGAATCCACACATGATGACTGGCAGTTCTGCAGCAGGCCCACAAGCACAGCGTGGTAGAGCTACATCATTATGTAGACCTGGGATGACCAGCGGTGGGTCCAAAACGTCATCATGAGAAAGGCCACCTTCCTGGAGCTGTGTGAGGAGCTAGACTCATCCCTTCCGCCCCAGAAAACACAGATGAGAGAGACCAGTCTCAAAGCAGGTTGCTATTAGTAACTGGAAGCTGGCTACCTCAAGTGCTATAGGTCGGTGGCTAATCAGTTTGGTGTTGGCCATTCAACCGTTAGTGCTGTGCTGATGGAGGTCTGAAGGCAATTATTGTTGTGGTTTACCAATGAGTCGTGAAGGTTGCTAATGTCCCCAAATAGCAGGCTTTGCATGAATGCAAAGGGGCTAGGATTCGTGATGTGATGGAGAGACTGCCGAGACTCATCAAGCCCTCAGATCGCTACCCCTTCCTGCTTCTCCACGTGGGCACCAATGATACTGCCAAGAATGACCTTGAGCGTATCACTGCAGACTACGTGGCTCTGGGAAGAAGGATAAAGGAGTTTGAGGCACAAGTGGTGTTCTCATCTATCCTCCCTGTGGCAGGAAAAGGCCGGGGTAGAGACCGTCGAATCGTGGAAGTCAACAAATGGCTACGCAGATGGTGTCGGAGAGAAGGGTTTGGATTCTTTGACCATGGGATGGTGTTCCAAGAAGGAGTGCTAGGCAGAGACGGGCTCCACCTGACGATGAGAGGGAAGAGCATCTTTGGAAGCAGGCTGGCTAACCTAGTGAGGAGGGCTTTAAACTAGGTTCACCGGGGGAAGGAGACCAAAGCCCCAAGGTAAGTGCGGAAGTGGGATATCGAGAGGAAGCACAAGTAGGTGAGTGCAAGAGGGGAGGGCTCCTGCCCTATACTGGGACAGCAGGACGATCGGTGAGTTATCTTAAATGCCTATACACAAATGCAAGAAGCCTGGGGAACAAGCAGGGAGAACTGGAAGTCCTGGCACAGTCAAGGAACTATGATGTAATTGGAATAACAGAGACTTGGTGGGATAACTCATATGATTGGAGTACTGTCATGGATGGATATAAACTGTTCAGGAAGGATAGGCAGGGCAGAAAAGGTGGGGGAGTTGCGTTGTATGTAAGAGAGCAGTATGACTGCTCAGAGCTCCAGTATGAAACTGCAGAAAAACCTGAGAGTCTCTGGATTAAATTTAGAAGTGTGAGCAACAAAGGTAATGTCGTGGTGGGAGTCTGCTACAGACCACCAGACCAGGGGGATGAGGTGGACGAGGCTTTCTTCCAGCAACTAACAGAAGTTGCTAGATCACAGGCCCTGCTTCTCATGGGTGACTTTAATCACCCCGATATCTGCTGGAAGAGCAATACAGCAGTGCACAGACAATCCAGGAAGTTTTTGGAAAGTGTAGGGGACAATTTCCTGGTGCAAGTGCTGGAGGAACCAACTAGGGGAAAAGCTCTTCTTGACCTGCTGCTCACAAACAGGGAAGAAATAGTAGAGGAAGCAATAGTGGATGGGAACCTGGGAGGCAGTGACCATGAGATGGTCGAGTTCAGGATCCTGACACAAGGAAGAAAGGAGAGCAGTAGAACAGAGACCCTGGACTTCAGAAAAGCAGACTTTGACTCCCTCAGGGAACTGATGGGCAAGGTCCCCTGGGAGAATAACATGAGGGGGAAAGGAGTTGAGGAAAGCTGGCTGTATTTTAAAGAATCCTTATTGAGGTTGCAGGAACAAACCATCCCGACGTGTAGGAAGAAAAGCAAATATGGCAGGTGACCAGCTTGGCTTAACAGTGAAATCCTTGCTCGTCTTAAACACAAAAAAGCAGCTTACAAGAAGTGGAAGATTGGACTAATGACCAGGGAGGAGTATAAAAGTATTGCTCAGGCATGCAGGAGTGAAATTAGGAAGGCCAAATCACACTTGGAGTTGCATCTAGCTGGAGATGTTAGGAGTAACAAGAAGGGTTTCTTCAGGTATGTTAGCAACAAGAAGAAAGTCAAGGAAAGTGTGGGCCCCTTGCTGAATGAGGGAGGGAACCTAGAGACAGAGGATTTGGAGAAAGCTAGTGTACTCAATGCTTTTTTTGCCTCTGTCTTCACAGACAAGGTCAGCTCCCAGACAGCTGCACTCCACAGCACGGTATGGGGAGGAGGTGACCAGCCCTCTGTGGAGAAAGAAATAGTTCGGGACTATTTAGAAAAGCTGGACGAGCACAAGTCCATGGGGCCGGATGCACTGCATCCGAGGGTGCTAAAGGAGTTGGCCGATGAGATTGCAGAGCCATTGGCCATTATCTTTGACAAATCATGGCAATCGGGGGAGGTCCCGGATGACTGGAAAAAAGCTAATGTAGTACCCATCTTTAAAAAAGGAAGAAGGAAGATCCGGGGAACTACAGGCCAGTCAGTCTCACCTCAGTCCCTGGAAAAATCATGGAACAGGTCCTCAAGGAATCAATTCTGAACCACTTAAAGGAGGGGAAAATGATCAGGAACAGTCAGCATGGATTCACCAAGGGCAAGTCATGCCTGACTAACCTAATTGCCTTTTATGATGAGATAACTGGCTCTGTGGATGAGGGGAAAGCAGTGGATGTGCTATTTCTTGACTTTAGCAAAGCTTTTGATACAGTCTCCCACAGTATTCTTGCCAGCAAGTTAAAGAAGTATGGGCTGGATGAATGGACGGTAAGGTGGATAGAAAACTGGCTAGATGGTCGGGCTCAATGGGTAGTGATCAATGGTTCCATGTCTAGTTGGCAGCCAGTATCAAGTGGAGTGCCCCAAGGGTCGGTGCTGGGGCCGGTTTTGTTCAATATCTTCATTAACGATCCGGAGGATGGTGTGGACTGCACCCTTAGCAAGTTTGCAGATGACACTAAACTGGGAGGAGTGGTTGATACGCTGGAGGGTAGGGATAGGATACAGAGGGACCTAGATAAATTAGAGGATTGGGCCAAAAGAACTCTGATGAGGTTCAACAAGGACAAGTGCAGAGTCCTGCACTTAGGACGGAAGAATCCCATGCACTGCTACAGACTAGGGACCTAATGGCTGGGCAGCAGTTCTGCAGAAAAGGACCTAGGGGTTACGGTGGATGAAAAGCTGAATATGAGTCAACAGTGTGCCCTTGTTGCCAAGAAGGCTAATGGCATTTTGGGTTGTATAAGTAGGGGCATTTCCAGCAGATCGAGGGACGTGATTATTCCCCTCTATTCGGCACTGGTGAGGCCTCATTTGGAGTACTGTGTCCAGTTTTGGGCCCCACACTACAAGAAGGATGTGGATAAATTGGAAAGAGTCCAGCGGAGGGCAACAAAAATGATTAGGGGACTGGAGCACATGACTTATGAGGAGAGGCTGAGGGAACTGGGATTGTTTAGCCTGCAGAAGAGAAGAATGAGGGGGGATTTGATAGCTGCTTTCAACTACCTGAAAGGGGGTTCCAAAGAGGATGGATCTAGACTGTTCTCAGTGGTAGAAGATGACAGAACAAGGAGTAATGGTCTCAAGTTGCAGAGGGGGAGGTTTAGGTTGGATATTAGGAAAAACTTTTTTACTAGTAGGGTGGTGAAGCACTGGAATGGGTTACCTAGGGAGGTGGTGGAATCTCCTTCCTTAGAGGTTTTTAAGGTCGGGCTTGACAAAGCCCTGGCTGGGATGATTTAGTTGGGTTTGGTCCTGCTTTGAGCAGGGGGTTGGACTAGATGACCTCCTGAGGTCCCTTCCAACCCTGAGATTCTATGAATCTATGATTCTATTAATGGGGTTCAGAAACTGCTTGGGCCATCTACGGCACATATGTGCCTATTGTTGCCTCCTATCTCCACCCTCATGTGCACATGAATACATCAACCAGAAAGGATATTACTTGCTCATTGTGCAGACCTTGGGTGGGGTGACCATAGTAGGAGAGTCACAACCCCAGTGTGGGATGCCCCAGCAGGATGCCAGCATATTCCAGGCATCTAGTGTTTTTAAATTTGAACAAGCTGGGACTTTATTCTCATCCAGTAATATAGATTTCAAGAGAGCCCGTGTCCACTGTTATTTTGAGAGACCCAATCTAGCCTCTACTGCCCTGGCTCATGAAGCCCATCCTACTGGGGGCATCAGACAGAAGGAGGTTTATTTAAACAATAAGCAGTTGCAGGCTGGTGGTGGAATGTGCATTTGGAAAACTGAAGGCAGGATGGCATTGCCTACAAAACAGTCTGGATGCCAATGTGTATAATCTGATTCAAGTTATTAGGTCTTGCTTTGCACAGCATATCATATGTAAGCAGAAGGGAGAGTGCTTTTGCCTGCAGTGGATTGATACCTCTGCTGGTTTTACAGGCCCTGTACAGGCAGCCAGAAAGTTCACCTTTGATAACCGTGTTTAGGTCTAGGAGAACAAGAGAAGTAAGTGATGCTGTAGGTGCCCACATCCTTGGTTTGAATGGGGGTAATAAGAAGGAATAAAGTTAGCACAATAGTAGTGCACTGTATCAATTGACCTGTGAGATAATCAATGTTATGTATTGTTAATGAGATTTTATTAAAATCTTTGTTTTGAAGTGCCTGTCTGTCTTTATTGTTTCCCATGTATTCATACAATGAAGGTCTGAACAGCAAAATAATTTATTAAAAATCACGCAGGTAGTCAAACTGCCATAAACGAAAGAAAGAGCAAACAAATAAAAACCGAATAAAAAATAAACCCCGAGAAGTTCAATATCCCATGTAAAGGAATTATCAGTTCTCCTTCCCCCATTGGTAAATGGCAGTAGAGTGCAGTGGGTACCTCTGCCCATGTGTACTTGCATTCAGAGAGTGCAAAGTGTGGCTCATCTCCCACCCAGAATTGTCTCAGTGGCTGCAGGACATGGTAGATTGGAAGCCATTGGAACAGATTGGACATGTTCTGCTCCCTGGCTATCATGCCAAGTAACTGCTTGCACAACTCCTTTTGCAGCTGGTGGTCTTGCGCCCTCATTGACTGGTTATACTCACTGTAGCTTATTGGCATCTTTTTCTCTTTCTCCAGCATGGCCTGTGCTAAACCCTGTTTCTGTAAGTACTGCTCCAGCATCTCCCTCTGCACTTACAAGGGCTGGTCAGACCTGCAGAAAAAGTCCTTCTGAGACTACTGCCTATCATGCTGTTCAATATTGTCACATTATTTCCTTGTGCTCCCCTGTCTATGTGTATCCATCTGTTGTTTGTCTTATATACTTAGATTGTAAGCTTCTTGGGGCAGTGACTGTCTTTGTGTTCTGTTTGTACAGCACCTAGCACAATGGGCTTCTCGTCCATGACTAGGGTTCCTAGACACTACAGTAATCCTAATAATACCAACAACAATAATAATCTCCTACTGCAGGTCCTTTCTGGCTCTCTTTCTTTTCCCTGGGGTTCTGGACCTTTTTGCTGACCGTCAGTGACTTTGTGGGTGCTGCTTTGCCATCACTGGGGTAGATGACCTGAAAAACAATTAAACAGCACATCATTCCTCTGTCCAGAGTGGGATGGAGAGGAGGTTTTCCTCTTTAACTTTCTGCACCACAGCAAGGCAAAGTACACAACTTTTATCTCCTTGGCACATAGTTTCTTCCATCACTGCTGTGTCCCAGGATTCCATCCTACCAGACAATGTATTTTTTGTATTTATTTTATCTTAAAAATTAGGTTTTGTGGACTTGGGTGTGTGGAGGAGACAGGTCAGGGATCTTTTACCAGTGATGGGCTTAACTTTATTCTAGGTAGTGGTGGCGGCATCAGAAGACATATACTTGCTGTAGATCCCTGACTGAAGAAGTGAGCAGTTGTCACAGGCCTCTGGTAGAAGACCAGCTATCTGTGCCATGGAGCTCTTTCATTGCTTGGAAATTCATAGGCAGGTTAATGACAGGAAGGGCTAATGAGCTACAATGTGTGTGGGGGACAGGAAGTATGCTCTGCCTAGAAACCTGAAAGGCTGTTTGACGTTTTGATTGCATCATTACCAAGGAGTGGACTAAAATTCAGACCAACATAAACAGGATGATGAGCTAGGATGCAGCAGCACAGAGCCATCACAGATGTGTCTCTTCAATTCCCCCTTCCACCTGTGGTAGCCAGATCCCCAGCCCGTACTGCCAAGAGATTTTTGTGCTCTGGACTTTAATATCACCACAGATCACCCCATAGACATAATATCTTGGCTGCCTCAGAAAATGTTCTAATGCTAGTGCCCCTATGAGAAAAAGCACATGGATATACATTTGTGCCACCAGTGTCCCTGCATTTGCAAGCATTGCTCAGCTTGCAATAATCATCCCTATTTTGCACACATGCAGCCATGCTTGCCACAATAAACTACCTGAATTCAAAAGCCTGACCAACATACTGCACACCTAGTCCTACTCATCGTTAAATGGACACATTCTCAGTGAGTTGCTGGACTGGGAGTTCTGCTCTGTGGTCTTCTGGCTAGGGCTGCCAATTTTGGTTGGACGTATTCCTGGAGGTTTCATCACATGACATAATCTTTACTTAAAGATTAATCTTTAATTCCTGGAGACTACAGGACAATCCCTGACAACCCTTCTTCGGGCACATATTCTTGAGATTCAGCCCAGCACTGAGGGCCCACCTGGTGAATCCCTTCCTACAAGGCCACACCAAGAAATGACAGAGAACTCCGGATTTCATGTAGCTCTCCCCAAATTATGTCTCTTACTGACCTCCCATCAGAGATCCACCAGAATCTTGATGTCCGCCCCTTGCCAGTTGGCAGCATGCGAAGGATCTTTTCTCAGAATCCATCTGTGTTCAAATGCTGTGGAAGTGCATAAGAAATATTGCCAGTATAGTAGGCCATGTACAATGTGGGGTTTAAACACTGAACCATTGGCTGTTAACTGGTAGGTGACTATTGATGCGGAAGAAGGGAGTAGGTCAGAAAATACAGTGTAGAAGGAATTGTGGGACAATACTGGAGAACTAGAAGAACCTGAGTTGATTAGTCTACATCCACACTGCAAAGTGTGCAGGTTAGAAGCTAGAGTATAAACAGCACTCAGGATTTAACCTATATGCGGAGCCTGGCCAACTAGCTTGAGTTGAAAGCATCACAAAACTTGGGTCACAGGTTTTTCTGTATGGACAGAAAGCAAGATAGGGATTACACCCAAGTAAGTACCCAGATTAAGACTGTACTGAAGATTAACTATCATGGAGTGGTTCTCCTGAGAGTCTTTTCCAGCCTCAGTACTTGACAATCACAGATCCAGGTGTTCTTAACCAGCACCATGCTTTATTATGTACCCTCAGCAGGCCACAGCCTGGAGTGTTATTTACATACTGTTTACAGTCATTAGCCAGCTTCTAGGGAAGGGTACAGTATTAGCAGCAGTCAGTCTTGTCTATTCTTGTCTTTCTTCAGGCTCCCTAGCATGTCCTTACCGTCTGCCTATATAATCCCAGCTGCAGAAGGTTACTTTCACCCATTTAGCCCCTCAGCTGAATCTCTATTAGTTAATTGGCACCCTCTGCCAACTGCCTGTCTTTCAATCAGGTCCCAATTAATGTATACTGGTGGGTATTTGATTGACAGCATGGTGAGTCAATGTCTGACTCAGCACATCCTGTTATACTTACTCTAAGCCTGAATGATTCTGTAAAAGAAAAGAAAGAAACTGTGATCCAAATATCACATTGGTTTTGGTTGCAAAAGTTTCAGTTTTTACAAAAGTATTGATAGTATGATTGCTCTTTGCACCTACAATATGGCAGTTTAGTCTTATCTAGATTCATTTCTGCAATCATGTCATCAAGCTGTATATTATAGTAAGAAGCTCCAGTGTAAAAGATAGTTGCAGAGTATTGTTATGAACCACATTATGACTATGAAATATCTATGGCAAATTTAATTTCTTTTAAAAGAGCCCTATAGAGTTGTATAAAGAATTATAGATTTTCTATAGATATTTAAATCCAGACTGTCATTGTATAGGAATATTTTTCCATTAAATTATACAGATGAAAGAAAAATTCTAATGAAATGTGATCACTTCATATTAAATTCAATCTGCTTTTAATGTAGGACACCATTTAATTTTGATAGAACCCTACTGGTTACATTCCTATTAGATTCTACAGCACAATTCCATAAGAGATAATCATGGTGTGATGGGGTGTTCACCTGACACTAAAGGGGCTAGGTGGGCCAATTATTCTCCTAGGCTGCATCTGGAGGAGGAGCCAGGCAGCAATGAGGATTAATTAAAGGATGAACTCAGCTGTACAGGAACAGGCAGGGTTTGTAAAAAGGTAGCTGAGGGCAGAAGGAGGCTGTAATGAGGGTTGTAGTCACTGTTTCTGAGGCTACAGAAAGAAGAGAGCTTGGCTTAGAGGAAGAGCATACCTGGAAGAAGGGGGAGAAGGAGCCTCCTGGAGGCAATGTAGGGAGTAGTCTAGGGAAACAGTAGCAACATGTGAGACTGTGCAGACTTAGCTGCTTGCAGTAGGGTCCCTTGTCTGGAGCCTGGAGAAGATAGTGATCCTGAGTTCCCTAACCAGCCACTGGGGAAATGGCATACTGGGGGTAGAGGGTGCAGTGAATTGGAAGAGTGCCTATGACAGCTGGTACAGAGAGTGCACACCCTGGAAGGGGAAAACTACAGTGATTTGGCCAGAAGGTCAAGCCACAAGAGGGAGCAGTCAAGTCCTAGTAGAGGCAATGAGACAGTAGGAGATGGAGTGAGCACCTGCAGAAAGAGGGGTTAGACTGGCAAAGCCAATCCCCAGAACAGCTAGTAGGAGGGGTTCCAGGGGTGAGTAGACACATGGGAACTCCATGGACTTGGTAACAATTATTAGGGAGTATAGCTTTGATCTTGAGAAGCGGTAACTTGTGTAACCCCACACTAGGGATGAATTTGTCCCTGAAGTTTTCTAACAGTATAAATAAACTGACCTTGATGGTCTCGCTTTAAGTTTGCAAACAAAATTCAGCTTAGTGCCCTGGATTACCCTTCATCGCCTCTGCCTCTGAGTAGGAGACAGATCTTAATGATGGATAGCTTAAATTTGAAAATGATGATCATTTAAGTGTTGCTCCTTCACTATAGACAGCTAAAATGAAAATAGGCACATGTGAAAATGATGGGTAAAATGGCAAAGGTTAAGGGAGAGCCAATGAGGGTTAGTTTTTAAACACTAATGATCCAGTCTGACTATATGTCACCAGTAGCCATAAGCAAAGCAATTTGGTATTACCCCAACAAAGTAAAAAAAGCTTACAGTGCTTAGGAACCATTAGGAAAGGGGTAGCTAATAAGACAGTAAATATCACAATACCGCTATATAAATCCAAGGTATGCCCACACCTTGAATACTATGTGCAGTTCTGATGGGCCCCATCTAAAAAAAAAAGTTAAATTAGAACTAGAAAAAGTACAGAGAAGTTCAACAAAAACAATTAGAGGGATGGAACAGCTTCCAGAAGAGGAGAGATTAAAAAGATGGAACTTTCCAGCTGGGAAAAGAGACATATAAGAAGAGATATGATAGGCCTAAATTATATCATGAATGGTGTGGAGAAAGCGAATAAGGAAGTGTTATTTATTCCTTTGTATAACACAAGAAACAGGTCACTCAGTGAAATTAATGGGTGGTAGGTTTAAAACAAACAAAAGGTTGTACTTCACACAACGCACAGTCAACCTCCGGAACTCAGGTTGCCAAGAGATGTTGTGAAGGCCAAAACAATAACTGGCTTAAAAAAAGAATTAGGTCAGTTCATGGAGGATAGTCCCATCAATGGCTATTAGCCAAGATATCCAGCAATTCAAAACCATGTTCTGTATGTCCCTAGCCTCTGACTAGGGTGTGGACAACAGGGGATGGATCACTCGATAATTGCCCTGTTCCGTTCATTCCCTCTGAAGCACCTGGCATTTGCCACTGTCAGAAGACAGGATACTGGGCTAGATGGACCATTCGCCTGACCCAAAATGGCCGTTCCTATGTTTATTTACAATAGTGTCTTGTGTATTTATAGAAACAACCATCACCTTAGTATCCAGGCTTGAAATAATCCATCATGGACTGAATTTTCTAAGAATAATTCCTTACTGCTATCAGTGGACAACAATATGCAACTTAATTGCATAGAAATATTACCATCTTTCACTATCAGGGAAAAGTTTGATAAAGAAGCTGCATATCTGGTTGGGCATAGACAACATCCCAGTGACATTAAAAATTCTCTCCAATGTTATTTGTACAAACAGAACCTAGAAATGGTAATGAGACTTACTTACTTTTGAGAATCTCTGATCCACATTCTGCTAAACATAGACCTTGGTTGGTAGGACCGAAATATTTCCCATCATTCTAAATTTCTGTCTACTAAAAATCTGCTTTTAATCACTACATTTTTGTTATTTTTTTTAGTAGATGAGTGGCCACCTAGCTTTTTGAAGATTTGCTTTTCAGCCTGCTCTACATAATGCTTAGCACAGTTTCAGACTTTACTTAATATTAAAAAAACAAACAAGAGAAGAAGCAAAGCAATCCCTTTACTCAGACTCTTCCTGATGACATTCTGCTTTGCTTTCCTTCCTTTCTTCCTTGTCTTCAGTTCAGACATTTGATCCTTATAAAATATACTTTCCAACAAAAGAAAATACTGTATGTTCATCCAGTAAAGCATTTAGAATGTTAATTACTTAATCACTTATGAAAGCAATGTCTTGTAAAAAGTTGGATTGTTTAGGAGAACTCTATATGTAGTATGGTTCAGGCATTCTTCTCCATATCTTCTGTAAAATTCAAAAACAGATGCCTTCTATAGTGAACTTTGTATTTTCGGAGAACATTTTCACTGTAAATGAAGGTTTATTATAAATGGGATTTCAATTTGCACATTGCAGTGCACTGAAAAAAACTGAGCATAAATACTTCCCTATGAAAGGAGTTTAACTATAAATCAGTTCACTAAGAGAAATCTCTTGTAAAGGCATTATGATGATATTTACATAAATGTACAGCTTCACACAGCAAGAATTTGTAGAGCATGTAATAGATGTATGTATGTTACCTGCAATAAGGAGATTGGAGACATCTGAAATTTAGACTTTATCAACTCTACACTTTAGCAAAGGGAATTCATGTTGTGACCACCCCTTACAGACCTGAGTGGGCCATCACAATCTGGCCCTAGAAATTTAGCAACCTTTTCTTTTATTATTTGTTCCATTATATTTCTAGGAATGGAATTACTCCTGATGTATGTCTATATCTCTCCTTCTTTTTTAGAGAATCAGAATTTATTTTGTTTTGGGGTTTTTTTGGTCCAATTTTTAATACCTCCCAAGTTGTTCAGAAGGTTTTGATGATATTTATTTACACAAGCAACTATACCCCGTTTTTAAATGGCTGCAGTGTATTGTCTTTTTTCTGCCTCCCAGGAACAAATACATTTTTCTACAAATTGTTCCATTTCCATTCTTGACTGGTGGTATAGTGTGTGTAGTATAATTCTTAAAAGGTGTTGTTTCTATGCCTGTCATTCTTCAGTTTCTTGTATTCACCCAAGAGAATTCAAGAGTGGTTACTATAATAATCACAATTGAATCAATGCATTAGATTTTGAGCCATTTCAAATACATCCTTTGTCTGTTTACCAACAGACACAACAGTTTAAATTAAACTCTGGATCACGCATTTAAAATGGAGTATTAAAAAAGGATAGATACCATTATGTGCATGATCGTTCAACAGTTACAATATTATTGATTTCTGAATCACTGAAAGCATCCACTAAGCCACAGCTGACCCAAACAGTGTCAAACATATTCAAAACCATTTAAGTAGAAATATCGCTTTATTCCTTTCACAAGCACATTTTTTTTTACTCCTAGCTCTTATTTATAGTACTTTGAGACCTATTAGTTAAATACAACAAGTTTCCTTAACATATGGCAGTGTTATCTTATCTCTGCATTCAGGAATGAAGCCCATGCTATAGTTGATACTTTAGCATTCACTGCTCCAAAGTAGTATGTTGCAGTAAAGAGTTTCTGTTAACGTCATCAGATTGGATCAATGATATTCATGTGCATATACTAATAAGAGCTGACTAATTCAAAATGAAGAATTATTCAGCACATTTATTCTCTTTACTGCTTGCAAAATATCTTGGAGCAGAATGTCATTTATTTGTGTTTTACAGAACTGGGGCTGAATCTACAGCTGGTGTAAAACTTTAACTCCATTGAAGTCAATACAGGATGAGGATCTGGGCCATGAATTGTTTATCAATATTCAAATCTTGAGCTGTGTTATTTAGTTTTGATTGGTCATATAAGTCATGCATTTTTGTTTCTTGATTGAATGACTGTGTAGACAAATACTGAACAAGTATTGCTACGCATAAATGTAAAATGTACACAATTTATTCTTTTATATATTATACTTTATTACTGCTGAATATTCCTGTATACCACCTGAAATTTGTTTTCCACAAGCATGTGTGCCAGTAAAAGTAGATCATTTAAACATTTGTGGAAAGAAAACATAAATGGCACAGGAATAGCAAACATTTTGCCTACTACAATTGGCCATTCTGGGTCAGGCCACTGGTCCATCTAGCCCAGGGGTCTCAAGCACACACCCCCGCCCCCCCCCCGCCCCCCCGCGAGTTACGTTCTGAAGTTCCGCTGCCAGAACAGCTGTCTGGCGGCTTCGCGGTTTCTGGGAGGGAGGGGGGAGGAGCGGGAAGCGCGCACACAGGGGAGGAGGGGGGAGAAGAGGCGGGCCGCCGGGCTCCCCTGCCCCCTCTCCCAGTTACGTCCTATGGCCACCAACTCCCCTCACCCTCACCCCCAGTTACGTTCTGTGTCCGCTAAGATCCCCGTTCCCTCCACGCTGCTCCAAGGTTCTATTTTTACCCCCAGGCAGTTCCCGCCGCCAGAACAGCTGTCTGGCGGCTTCACGGTTTCTGGGAAGGAGGGGGGGGAGGAGTGGGGAGCTGTGCGCTCAGGGGAGGAGGTGGAGAAGGGGCGGGGCCTAATGGAAGGGGTGGAGTGGGGGCGGGGCCAGGGCAGCGAGGGGGCGGGGCCAGTGATACTGCCCTCGGGCCAATGCACTAGTCCTCATGCGGCCCTCATGGTAATCTGAGTTTGAGACCCCTGATCTAGCCCAAATAATGTGTATTTGTGTATGTATATGGAAGTTAATATTTGTGTATATAGTGGTACATTGGTTGAATTTTCATTCTTTTTACATTTGTTGACCACCTGGGTATAGTGTTATAGTTTGATAGTGGCATTTAGAAATTTGTATTTTAATCTTTCTTTCTGTCCCTTTGTATCCATTATAAAAGTGAGAGAACTATTTCTCACTGAGAGAGTGTTATAGGCCTGGTCTCTCTGTCCATCAGGCCTGGGGAAAATTCTATCCTAGAATGAAAATTAGTGATGAGAGAATCTTAGAACCTTTATTTCTGCTTGAATCAAGACCCAAATGTTCATTGTTTTAATCTGAAGTACCCAAAACATTTTACCCTGAATGTTTTATAGGGGTCAAAGAAAGTAAGTGTTATGGCTTTGACATTAGAAAACTATCAGCCATTCATGGAAGGTGGAAAGGGAGGTTCATTTATCAACTTGGCATTTAATTTGAATCAGGGAAAATGTATGAAGTGTGTAGGAAGAAAAAAGACAGATACCAAGATTTTCTAATTAATAAAATTTAGATCAACTACCACGGTGATAGGTGCAGTATAAACCTAGATAGATAGAAGAACAGCATGTCTATTCAAGATCAAACAGTGAGACCCTGGAGACCAAATGTAATTCTAGTGTAACTGCATTGCAGCCAATGGAATTAGACAAAGGATTAATTTGGACCAGGTTGTCTTGCTTTTGTACATATTAGGACACCTTTCTCAAGACAAACCTAGATCTCACTGAAGTCATTGGAAGTTCCTTGGCTTATCAGAGGCCCGAATTTGGCTATTAGTGTTGAATATGATTTCTTACAAGGTCAAACACCTCAAGGCTTTGGCTATGTTGAAAATATCACAAGAAAGATTGCTCTAACTGCGTGTCCTTGGGACAGGACCATCTTTTTGTTATGTGTTCGTACAGTTCGGTGGAACTGGGACATCTAGGAGCTACTGAAATACAAGTAATCTATATAATAAGATTTCACAATTGTCCTTCTATGTGTCACTCTGCAACCTAGAATGTCTGAGTCAGTTTGAAGCAATGGTAACAGCTACAAACATGGCTGAGAGCTCTCTTTGTTAAGAGTATCACTGGGTTTGACCATCACTGGGATTCAAGGTCTGTTACCATCCAGTTTTTAAGTTTGCAGCTACCTTGACTTTACAAATTATGCCCAAGTTGTGGATAGCTACAGTAAGGCATGTATCTATGCCATGCCAATAATCCTAGACCACTGTAATATCAGAGATTAGTGATATCAGAGGTTAACTCAACCAATCACTCTACAGCTAATTTCCATGCAACAATTTTGTTTGTTATATGAGGGAGACTGCACAGATGGTGGATAATTTGGCTCAATTGCCACACCCATGCAACAACACAGGTTTTCAGCTACCAGTTAATAATAATAATGTCATAATGTCCAGAGGATAAAGTATTAAAAATACAGAACCACACTGTGATTGGCTCTTACGTAGTGTGCAAGGGGAAAGCAGAAGGAACCTCCCCTACTCCTGCAAGCCTTTTTTCATGAGCCAGTCATAACCACGGGGTGTGCAGAAATTGCACTCTTCATGTATTTCCAGGGGAACATGTGATTCCAGACTGAGCAGTGTGGAAGTGAGGCTCAGACCCTGTCTCACCTCCTGCTTCCGGGCAGCAGGCAGCAGCCCCATGCACAGACAAGCACAATCCTTCCCTGGTGTCCCCTTTGGGTGGTTTGGCTCTGTAGTACCCTCTCCCAGGCATGTGCCTTCAAGACACAATTTATTCTCATTTTTTACAAAAGTTAACTGGTTTGAATTTTCAAAGGGGTTCTGGTTAGATTTGAAGGATGGACACTGAGTCTAGGAGTGTGAGATGAGTGAATTTTATTCAGAACATTTTGCCTACTACTATTGCAAACCTGCCTGCTCTGGAGATCATTTTTATCAGAGTTTTAAACCCTGAAAATAGAGTTTCATAATGGAAGTGCTGACATATTTTAACTATAACATAGCAAATGCAATCATAATATCTCTATACAGGCTCTATTTTGTATGCCTACTGCAAAAAACTATGTATGAAATTTTCATGAATGTTTGAGCTCATGGACAGAAGGAATAAAACACTGCATAATGTGTAATTATAGCATTAGAAACAATTTTCTCAGAAGGCAAGCTGTGAGGCCAAATACATTGGCAGTCCCCTTCTTCTCATTGAGAATAAGCCTTTCCATGGTTATAAACTATTACATGTATGCAATTTCTACCTTATATACACTGTAAGTGAGAAGACATGCGGTGTACAACTTCTAAGAGTACATTAACTTCTTGCCTCACTGAACTCCTCGCTTCCCCCCTAAACTCTAAACACTGCTTAGATTAGATGACAGAGATAAGTAGGATATTGAAAAATAATACATTCTTGCCATTGTCATCATTTTAATTACACTTCAATAAACAATATACGAGTAGCAGCATTCTGAAACACAGAGTGGACAAACTCTTTCAAATAGTCTAACATGACCCATGGGTTTGTTTACCTAATGATTTGATTAGATGTATGGGAACTAGCTTGCCTTTGGGAAAAAAAAATCATTTAGAAGCCTGAACCCAGCTGAAGTTTGTCAACTTTGGGAAAACTCAGCTCCAGGTCTGAACTTTGCAGCTCAATTTGAGCCTGTCTGAGATTCTGTGTCATGTAGTTCTTTAGAGGACAAGGAAATATTGAGCTCAGGTGATACCTAGGGATTCACTGATGCATGGGTTACAAAGGAACCTTGTCAAGATGTCTGTTGCTCTTTAACAGGTAGAGCCAAGAATACAGTATGCTTATTTCTAAGCGAACATCAAATCTGCTTTTCATTGCCTCCAATACGCCCCTTCATGAAAATGAATGGAAGCAGAAGGAATCATTTGTACCTGACGAAGTTAGCCTCCTTTTCTTCAGAATGTTCATAAAGTTTCCTCATTGATTATTATTTACATCTACTCAAGAAGTCAATTTTTGAAAGATTATTTTAACTCTCTATATAGATTGTGAACAATTTTCTGTGGCTATTGGACATTCAAAATTCATGCTACGTTCTTTAGCTGGTGATATAGCTAACATGAGATTGTTTCTGGTCCCTGATTGGATGAGTGAAAGTCTTTTAACTAGCAAGAAGGTTCGAGGAACCCTTTGATTCCTTTAGTCTTTGGAGTCTAGAGAGCATCAGATAACAAAGATTAAGCAATTTTAGAGATTTTAGACCTTTACCTTCCTGGGTCAGTATGAGATGTCATTCTTAGATACATCAGTCTACTGTAAGGCTTAGTGGCTAGGTGGACAATGTAAGTGCAATTCTCTCATCACATTTACACACAAACTGTGAGTGTATGCAGTCTTAGCTGCAAAGGGCATGGTCAGAGTCCCATCTAATTCATTGTGCCAGGTTCTGGTTAGAGGTTTTGTCAACTTTGATGTTAAACGTACTGCCCCATCCATTATTAAATAAACCAAATATTGCAAGGCCTATCCTAGGGAGCCTTCACTGTCTTTTCTCCAATTGACTTGTGACCACTGTTGGCTATCCTATCATTCAGGTGAAGAGGGGGCCAAATTGCCGATATATTGTGCTAGCAGATTTCATGTAGATGTCTACAGTTTTTCCATTTCCAGTTACCAGAATGAGGGAGTATTTGAGGCGTTTATTTAAAAATTATTATGGAATCTCTATCAATGGTCAACGACAGGGAAAAAAAATCTGTGGTTGAGTATCCTGATGGATGAATGGCTATTGAACTAAAGAGGCATTTCCCCTTTTCAGGCCTGTTAAATTTATTACACAAAATGGGGCCAGACAGCTTCATTAGGATGCAGTCTTTTTTTCACAATGAGTTTCCCATGAAATACTTTATGCTTTGGAATTTTTTTACATCACAACTTGCTTCTGGGGTTTCTTTTCTCTATACAGAACCCCAAATTAGGGAAGCCTTAACATGTTACCCAATGAGCTCTTTGTGCACCAGAAGAAAATGGGTACCCAAGCTGTACAGTAACATGATTTGGGGTGAATTTCCCCAAAGGTGTTACATTTCACTGTACTAATTTACATAAGGAAAATATTTTAATATTTTGTTATGTATGTTGCAAAAATAATATATAGCAACATCTGTCTCCATCCAAACACTCCTATTACCCGAGAATTGGCAATAAATGAAAAGTAGGTTTGTGGGGCTGCTGCTAAGATAGGAACTGCTAGGATGTGCCTTCCCTAGCTGCAGCTCTGCAAACCTGCCTATAGGGCTGTAGCCAGGGAAGGTAGCACTGGGACATGCTGATCCCAGGCTGCCAGTACCAGAGCAGGACACACCTCAGAGAGCACAGTACCCAGTAGCGTAGCAGCCGCTCCCCCTGAGCACATTTTCGAAAAGTGGTGCCTTTTTAATTTTTGAAAGGGTGGAGATGGAGTGGATGGAGGTGGAGCGACAAAATAATGCAGGGGTCCCACCGCTGGCCCCACCAAGACCCGCTACTGGCCTGGGTGAAAGAATCCAGGCCAGCAGCGGGCTCTTGGTGGGGCCAGCGGTAATTAGTAATTTAATATGTCATCTCGGGTGGCGCCTTTTTTTGTGTGTGTTCGCTTCCCCTGGTGTTAGAACCTGGCTATGCCACTGACAGTACCGTGCAGCCCAGCACCCCCACCTCCTGTGAAAAACCCTGACATCTAGGCTGCAGCCCTGTTCTCTTCTGGTGCCCCTCCCAATCTGCAGTATTGGGACTCTGACAGGGGCTCCTTCACTAGGTGGGAATGCCAAGACTGCTACCTCCTATCCAGGCCTTGGATCCCTGGCTGCAATAGGGTTTGTAGGCCTGCAGACAGCAAAGGAAACAGTGGGTCAGCCCAAGCCTGGACTCCCAGTGTCAGGGCAGGGCTCAGGGAGAGGTATCATGCAGCCCCATTGCTTCCTTGCCTAGCTGCATCCGCACAAACCTGCCTGTGGCCGGGGCCTTTCTTCCAAAAGAAGCTGTTAATAAGCAGCATGCTTGTTGCCAATATCCAAATCACTTTAAAGTTAAAGTCAATGGGATGGGATTGGCTCCATGCAAAATGTCGCTCTTATCAAAAGTTGTTACGATGGAGATTCGCTATTAATAAGCATTCACAAGTTGTATTTACCCAGTGCATTTAAGATGAAAGTGACCCCTTTGTAGAGAGCCTGTACAAGGCCGAGGCACCATTTGTGTACTATTTATATCTTTAAAATGGTTCAGGCCTTCTGTAAGCCTTCTGCAAAGGGCTATGTTTCACCAATAGGCTCACATTCTAGCCCCATTCCAATCAAGGGGCATTTTGCTCCCATTGCCAACAATGATTACAGGTTATCTTTATCTGGGGTCTGATGTGGAGTGCAAAATCATGACACCTAGTGGTCAGGAGGATAATACACATCACTCTCCCTCCTGGAAATGCTGCTTTATCAAGTTGAACTACCAGTAAAAGTCTGTAGTTCTGAACTACTAGGGTAATGCCCTACCTCCACTGGAGACGTGATAGCATGACTATGAGAAGAATAGTGGGAATGCAGTAACAAGGTATGATTTGATTTACCTGGATTAGAATGTCAATTTTTGTTTAAAATGAGCTAATCTGTTTAATGGTCAAACTAGACTGAAGTGCTGTTGAAATTGCTACACCACTCCGCATATACTGATCAGCTTTGAAAAGTTCATGCTAATTTTTATGGGCTTGGCTCATATACTTCATATCACACAACATATTTTTTTAATTCCTATTTTATACATATTAGGCTGTCTCATAAGAGTGGTTAAAGCATTTCAGGAAACATTTTACATTTGGCACTCCTGACAGTATGGTTAAGTTACCATTCAGGTTAAGTTACCATCAGGATTACACTTCCTGATAAGGGCTACCAAGTCTGTGCGTTTTCAGTCACTATCCATTATGGAAAAGTCTTATAGACTTTAACGGGGATGACATCACTAGGGTTCTATAGAAATGAAATAAGGACTAAAATCCACATCTTCAAGTATTTTCTAATCTATTCTCAGCTTCCTTATGACTGTAAAGGATGCATGCTACAGAAGGATGAAGACAGACCTATAAGAAATATAACAAGAAGATTTATTTTGAAGTGTACCCCATGAATTAAAGTCCATCAAAAGTTTCCTTAACAGTATTATCAAAGGCCTGGAGACAAAATAGATTTGATTCTATACAGTGAATAGTCACAAATGCTTTGCAAGCTTAGTACATCATAAACACTGTAACAGAAAAAGGAAAATGTCGCACTGAGCTACACAGCAGTTATCAAATGATAAATCTCTGGTTGTTTATCTGCAGGGGGAAAACTTCTATTCATTATCCACAGCATTTTTCAACAGTCTTCCATGAAATACAAAAGGTCACTGTGGTCCTACAAAGCCCTTGTGTTCAATCACCAGTGAATTCCCAAAAAAGTTCCCTTGTTAAAAATTAGCTAGCATTGCACTATATTTCATGCTCATCTCTGCAGATCTGAGTAGCCTTTGATAATGAGGACCATATTATTATGTATCTGGAGGTAGAATGAGAGGGTAAAATACTGTGTTCAGTTGACTTTTGAGTGACCTATTACCACATGATCTAGCTTGTACCACAATTTTCCTACCTTTCAGAGGCTTAACAAACAGCAATTAATTTTCTTACAGTTTTGTTAAATGTAAATCCTATAAAGGTGTCTAATATGCTTATATGAGAGCCAAATCACTGAGCCAACAATTTAGGATCTGGACCTTGCTGCTAAACATATCACTTTATTTAGTTTCTGTGGATTCGATTATAGATGGGAATGATGAGATGGAAAAGGACTGAGTTTTGTGGTGTGATTAGTCTAGGTCTAGGAAATAACATCTTCCAGGTACAAATATCCCTGGCAATTCTCATCACAAGACTGTAGAACAAATAAACCAAGTGAAAAGAGAAACTCTACAAAATATAAGTATACTTAGAAAATGTTTAACATTGGAATGTTCTCAAAATTTAGGAGGGTCAGTCAAAAAATGTAGGAGGGTCAGTTGAAGATAATGTGAATTTCTTTTGGTCCAGTGTATTTTCAGGCATCTTGGCCCCAGAGTTAGAGGACTTATATAAAAACAATAGCAGGATCTTTCCAACTCCTGCTGCTGGGGGGTGGGGTGGGGGGGTCGGGTTAGGTCAGTATAACTTCCTCAGGGGAGTAGATTTTTCACACCCCTGAGCGACGTAGTTATACCTGTGACACTGACAAACCAGGTGTCAGCTTATACCAAAGGCCCAGGTCAATTCACTTGTGTGTTAGTATAGATCAAAGTGATTGCTAAATGTATAAGAGTGTATTTGATGTTTAAGCTTCATGAAAACGAATGGGATGTTGCACTGTTTTCACTTATCTGTATCCTGTTATAATGTAATAGGAAACATTTACATTGTTCATAACCCTCTAATGAAATAATCCATCAAACAGGAAGAGGCCTTGTGGAATGCAAATGAAGAACTTTAACAGAAAAGTTCTAATTTCAAAGCAAGTGGGCACTGTGTGTGATGATCAGAGGTCAAAGACTCAAAATGCATTCCTAACTCTCTGTCATCAAAGGAAAAGCCCACGTGGCCCTGTCAGCGTGTGGTTTTTTGTGTTTTTTTTTTTTTGTGAGAAGAAGCTATAAGTCTGGATTCAAGGAAAGATCCTGCCTCTGTGGACTGTTTGGACTCTTACAGGGAAGTGTACCTGATGCAAAGCCAAGATCTGCAGAGGCAATCTGAGTACCCTGAAAAGACTTTTAGGAAACTAGCAGTTTATTACATCACTTCCACCATTTGGAATTACAAACTGTGATTCACCTGTGCATATATTTACCTGCTTTAACCTCTCAATAACTCCCATTTCCTTTTCTTCACTAATAAACCTTTAGTTAGTTTACTAGCTGTGTCTGGTGTAAATTCTGGAGTACCAAGTGCTTTGGGGTAAGTGAATGGTCATTTGGGACTGGAAGCAACCTGATGTGGTGTGATTTTTTGTGTAATTTATCTTTTATCACAAAGTCCAGTTTGTCTGGGTGGCAAGATAGATTGGAGAGTCTAGCGGGACTGTCTGTGACTCCAGGGTAAGACTGTGACAATGATCCAGGAGTTCAGATTTGTTACTGGCTTGGTGAAATCTAATTATAAAACACACCATCAGCTTGGAGTGTCTCCTCTGTTTTCTGACTGTCTGCTCTGAGGTAGGCACTCTCAGTTGTGAGCTCTCAGTTGTGAGTGTGACAATACCAATAGAGGTCTGTAGTGTAGACCTGACCTAAAAGGCATTAAAGTTTACCCTTGTCCTCAAACTCTTATGTCCTGTTCTGCCTGGCTAAACTACCACTTACCATAATGCAAATGATCCTTAACCACAGAACATAAACTGAGTATAAACAGTAGCAATGGATGTTCGTGTCTGGAGCATCTGTCCTGCCAGCTCTACAATTCCATATAGGATGTGATAGTAACACATTAAAATGATCAGCTTCCTAAACAAAGTCTTTAAATTGCCTTTATTTTCCCACTGGAGTTATGATCTGACACCAACACGAGACATGATCTTGAATATAGATTTGGCTCCTTCAAATATGGATTAAAGTGAACTTGAAATGAAATAAACAGTTGTTTCAGAAGTTTAAAGCTGAAAGGAAGTCATTCATCATAGTGAAGGAATGTTTGATCTGATGTACAGTCGTGTAGCTCACAAACTTCATTGCTAACAACATTTTTCTCTGTTCTCTCTGTAAATTCTAATAATAGAAGGCAAGGCCAGGAGAAATTCAATATGCCCAATAAATGAGAACATCAATCTGTGTGGAATGTGCAGAAAACAGGCATAGTGGACAATTTAGAGTATATCACTATACTGTAAGTATATAAATTCATTTTGTTTGTGTTTCTTACCAGCTCAATGAGAAGGATGAAAAAAATTCTCAAAACAACACTTACTTAAAGTGTTCCATCTATTTACTGTGGTTTAAAATAATTTACTAGCACTAAAGAAAATGTATAAATATTTATTTTTTAATGTTGACAGCAACTGGCATCTGAATGTGCATGGGATCCTACTCTGGCTTTTCTTCATATCCTTCTGGACAATGATAGCACAGATAATCTTTATTATTACCATTATTTATTATAGTTTTTGCTTCTACTAGAAACACACAGGAAGGCAGAGCCTCTGCCCTCAACAGCTTACACGCTAAAAAGAATAAGCAAACAGAGGGCTCTGTACAGCATACAGTTAAAGCAATGAGGAGGTGATTGGCCATGTCTTTATGATAGCCTGTTTATTTATAATATGAAGATAAACAGGCTATCTCCAAGTAACTCATATCCATGCCATAACAAGTGGGGTTCATCTTCCCTGTACACCAAGCTGCCTTTTCTTTAGGTATAATATATATTTTACCTACTTCCCTTAGTATATTGATTTATGCTCCTTGTGAACAAGGTATTCTCCTTTCCGTGAACAAAGGTAGAAAATACCTCAGGTGCCACCGGGGTAGAGTACAGTAGTAAAAAGTAGAGTACAAAATGCCCTCTTATCCTGGGAGACTTCAATGATCATCTCCATGATACTCCAAGATTAATTATTGCCTGTTTGAGAAGGTTACACTTTGAGGTACCTACACCTTGTGATGGTCTCCAGGGTAGGAGGTCTTTATTAAGAAGTGTGTTTACGATGGGCTCAGCATACAGTCAAATCTAAGACAACCTTCCTCCTTTTTTAATATTCACATGTATTGCAGAAATAGATAATTCTGTCAGTGCTGTTTCACTCGAGCAGCAGTAAATATACTGAATAGGTTGCCAGGTGAAGCCACAGAAGAAAACAAAATAAAAGCAAACAAAAGACAACTAGACATATTTATAATAAGAGGTAGGGTTAAAAGATAAATTGGTGAAGCAGGTAAGTGGGTTTCAGATAAACTTGAATGGAAATAAGCCATCAAAAAAGCCTTTTTATACACACACAAAAAATTCATATCCATGTTAGAGCAGATCACATCTTTTATTTTGAATAATTTGTCTTATTTTTGCATGACTGCTGAAAATGCTTCCCATTATTTGCCCAACTTTAATCCGATCTCTCTATATTTTTAATTATCTGATTTTTGACTATATAGTCCATTGGGAATCTTCTGTGTTATAAGCGCGAATCCTTGCTGTGGAGTGATATTCCACCCGAAGACACATGTGGCCTCCCAGATTAATGAGAGTGTTACTTTGACAACTCCTGACTTTGTGGGGACAGGGAAAGTAAGCCTGCTCCCCTCGCAAACCACAGGATGTCAAGGGCAAATGCTGTCTGCCAACCTTCCACATTCATTAGCAGGACCCAAATCAGATCGATAAATTAGATGTATTCAAGTCATCAGGGCTGACAAAATTTACCCTAGCATACTTAAAGAACTAGCTGAGACTCTCTTAGGACCATTAGTGATTATCTCCAAGAACTCCTGGAGGATGGGTTAGTTCCCAGAGGACTGGAGAAAGGTATTATATGTGCCCATCTGTACAAAGGGGAACAAAGAGGACCTGGGAAATTATAGACCAGTCAGGCTAACTTTGATACTTGTAAAGTATGGGTATTAAACAATCAATTTGTAAGCACCCAGAGGATAATAGGGTTATAAGGAATAGC
The DNA here is from genome assembly GCA_033296515.1 of Macrochelys suwanniensis. Taxonomy (NCBI): domain Eukaryota; kingdom Metazoa; phylum Chordata; order Testudines; family Chelydridae; genus Macrochelys; species Macrochelys suwanniensis. The sequence continues at coordinate 82,114,600 of CM065777.1, forward strand.
TAACATGGATTTGTGAAGAACATATCTTGCCAAACCAATTTCTTTGACTGAGTTACTGGCCTAGTGGATAGGGGAGAAGCTGTAGACTTCATTCATTTTGATTTTAGTAAGGCTTTTGACCCAGTCCCACATGACATTCTCATAAGCAAACTAGGGAAATGTGGGCTAGATTAAATTACTATAAAGTGGGTGCACAACTGGTCAAAAAAACAGTTAGAAGGGACCACGAGGGTCGTATAGTCTAACCCCCTGCCAAGATGCAGGATTTGTTGTGTCTAAACCATCCAAGACAGATGGCTAGCCAGCCTTTTTTTGAAAATCTCCAGTGAAGAAGCTTCCATGACTTCCCTAGGCAGTCTGTTCCATTATCCTACTATTCTTACAGTTAGGAAGTTCTTCCTGAGATTTAACCTAAATCTGCTTTGCTGTAGTTTGAACCCATTGCCTTCAGCCAACCTCCAGAGTCACTGTAAAACACCCAAGGAATTTTAATTTAAATATTTATAGAATTTCATTTTTCTTTACCAGCCATGATATGGTCAGATCAAAGCAAGCAAACATATAATGGTTTTATTGAAATCATCAGTTAGCTCCAAAATGTCAGTCAATTGAAAGAAGGTTCACACCCAGACAGGACAGGGCTAAAACAAGTGATACACAAAACAGTTCAGATACCTATACAGAACCTCACCTAGAATTCAAACCAAATCAAACACCAGTCACATGAAGAGGTGTGTAGAGAGATGGTTGGGTTGGTTGTGTATGTATATAAAATAATAGTAATCTCCACCTGCTTCTTAGTAGAAAACATTCTTCATGCTATAAAGCGCCACTGTGCCCAGTGGTAACTGGTAGCTTTATTAGAGGTCTTAGATGCAAAAATTGACTGGGCTGGAGACCTAACTACTCTCACCCCAAAGGGTGATCCCTTTCTGGTCAAGGTGGAGATGTGGTGGTGGGGAAGAAGTGTGAGAAATCTTGTACATTGCTGGTGCCATTTCCATTCTTGTTCTGTGAATAAACAGAAGACTTTTATTCAGTACTTTTGCAAGCACTATACTCAGTTTAATGAAAAAAGGAACATATCCAGATTAATTGTGTGCCATCCAACAACTTGGGAGCCTAGATTCCAGAAGCCATTATAGTGCTCTCTGTCTCTCTTTCTCTCACACTCACACCCCTGCCTACCTCAGGCACACTGCCAGAACTGTTGAGTCAATGGGGAAGGTTTGGAGTTAAGGAGAGATGGAGCTGCTGATGCTGCACTAGGAAGTACAGCAGAATTAATCTCTACCTGAGGGAACTGGCAAAAAAGAGGAGGCTGAAAAAGGAACCCGAATAAAGGCTTTAAATAGAGAAGTAAATACATGACTATAGCCATCCTGCCAAAATTTAGAAAAGCAAGAGGGAAGTGCAGCTGCATTCTGGACTGATTACAGAGCAACAAAGAGAACCTATCTCCATAACAAACAAGAGACAGCTGCAGAACTAGCCGCAGCTTTTGAGAAACAGGAACTGCCATGATACAGAGAGAAAAGCTGTCACTACCTCAAAGAAGCAAATCAAATCATTTTTATAGAGGAACAAAAAAATAAGAAACAAACAACCAAAAAAGCCCCATCAGTAGAACTGGAAAGATTTGCCAAAATTAAGTCCAATGCCAAAGAGTTTGATTTTGAAAACTTAGGGAGCTGAGGCTATGGTACCCAAGATATGAAAGGTTCTGATTGGCTTCCAGTCTAGCCAAGAAGATAGACGAATGTCACATACTTTTACTGATCATCATTAGTGATACCTCGGGCAACTTTTAGAGGAGTTTCCTTCACAGATCCTATATTAGTCAGAATGTTACATTTAGAATAGGCACTATTGCTCCAAGGATGAAGACCTGCAAAGAGCAGATGGGATCCTGAGGTGGGTCCAGTGACTCTTCATTGGATGCTTTTGATTCATTTATACAGAAACTAGGGAGAAGAGGGCAAGGTCTTCACACAAACAATGGGTAAAAAGGAATTGATAACACCCCTGCCATAGCTGCCAACAATAAAGGGTCTTGCCTAGTGGAGAAATTGAAAGCACATATAATAAAAAACAAGTAACAAGTTAAGTGAGAAAAGAAAGTTGTTTCCATCAGCAACTCCTGTTGCTCTAAAGCTCACAGAGCTACTGTGGAAAGACAATGAATACAAAGAATGGAAGGCATAAGGATGTTTTTCTAGACAGAGGAATTCTCACTCTGAGATAGTGAAGCTGGGCTCTTTCTATACCATGCTTTGCAGACATAGTTTTAGTACACAGTCCCCTTGTAAGATTCTTGTTTGTGTTGACCTCACACTGCTTAGGAAAAGGTGTTGAGAGACAGAAAGAGAGCTACTTCCTGAAATTGACTGGACACTAGCTCTATTATCAGAGGGCAAACTAATTACTGAGCCATAATTGGCTCCTAGTAAATCACTCTTGCAAAAAATTCTGTATTACTAACTACATTAATCACCCCAGATGGAGGGTACTGTTTTAATTGACTCCCTTTCCACATATGCTCAACATCAGAATGTTTTTCAAGAGAATCTCTTAGATCATGACAGGTTTGCCTGGCATCCTTTGTCATGACAAGGCTCTTGTACATGGAAGAAACAAAACGGAACATGCTGAACAATGCAGTTCTGAAACAAAGAAGCTGGCCCCGTATTTAATGATGCCTTGGAATTTGAGGACCAAATAAAATTCTTAGGACATAGAACAAGCAAAAATGAAATTTAACTTAATCCAGACATTACTGGCCTTGCCTGAACCTCAAGATATTTCCAATATAAGAAGATCCCCGGGGATAGTCAATATAATCTTTGGGACCTTCTGAATAGGTACAGTACATGGGTCTGGGATAGTTGATAAAGGTTAAACCAAAACAGATAAATGCACTTAAATAAATAATTGGAATCTCCACCTGTTTGACACAATACAGCAATTGTCACTTTTGGGGAGTAGTGCTGTCACAAAAAGGCAAACTAGTTGTATTCATGTGAGGAAGCACCATAGAAACAGAAAAACATTATGGGAAAGTGAACAAAAACCAACTGTAACTTGTGCATCCAAATGTCCCCTCATATATCACTTGGTCTTGGAAATCACTCTAAAATCAGTTGAAAGCCGAATCTGCAATTATTGGTCAAAAGTACTAGGATGAAGCTTCCATCCAGGACAGATAGATTCTAATTGTGTGTGTTGCAATTTTCCAAAAAGCAAATAAAAATAATCCAAAATGTATTATTTGCTATAATCTCTTGATTTTTATGCCAATCTCATGATTTTTGAATGCTTCAGGTTGGTAAAACTAACTTCTGTCCTCAAAGCGGTGATGGAGGAGGTCATGGTGGTGGTTGAAAATTTTGTAATGAAACTCTTTTTTTCCATTGAGAAAGTTTCTTAGGTCCAGGTTGGAATTTCTGGTCAAAATGAGAGAGAGAATAGCCTGCTGGTTAGGAAGAGGGACTTGACCCTGACTTTCCCACTTCCCGGGGAGGGCCCTAATTGCCAACCCATTGGCTATTCTGGGGTGGGTCTCTCTCTCTCAAAATAACTGTTTTGTTCCACATCAGAAGAAAAACAAATTTTGAAACCCTGACATTTTTCACAACATGGAATTGTTTTCTGGTCAGCCCTAATGTTAGTGCTCGTTGGCATGAGCAAGATGCTCCCTCAAACTGCAGGACCATATGTGGTCATACATTTAGTAGATAGCTCAGGCTGGCCCTAGTACTGAAATCCTAAAGCAGCACATGACCGCATGTGTGGAAAGGAGAAATCTTCCATATTAAAAACAATTCCTAATCGAATGTGATGGGTCTAAACATAAAATACACTACCTGTCATATAACATACTTTTGCAAACTAAAATACAAATGAGGTTAATGACAGAGTGTCTTATGAAATCACATCAAGCCCCAAGGCAATTTATGGGATAAAGGGTATTGTTAACACTTTCAATGTATGCTATAAATAGATAACATTTCCCCACAGTTTGATGTTTAGACTGCAATCCATTTAATGTAACTTTTTCAGACAGAATTACTGGATGGGACACATCTAGAAATTTAAAGGTACAGCACATTAATAGCATAGAAAAAAGCAGGAATTGCTGGGTGAAGTTTTGTGCTTTGTGTTATACAGTATGTCAGACTAGACAAACTTACTGGTACCTACTGACATTAAACAATCTGTTATTCACATTTCTACACTGATGCAGCCCTTTAGATACGTACAACCTTTCAGAAGAGTTACCTTATTTTTTATTGTTGTTGTAGCTGTGTTGGTCCCAGAATATTAGGGACACAAGTTGAGTGAGGTAAGGTCTTTAATGGGACCAACTTCTGTAGTCAGCTACTTAGCAAACATCTCTCCTTCATGTGAATTTTTAGGCTAACTGAATTTCAGCTGTTATTTTGTGTTAAATTCAGATTTGAAAAGAGATTGAAATAATATACTATAACCCGGAGTAACAGAATTACAGTATTATTGCAGGTACTAATTTTTCTCACTGGGACAATATATGTGCGTAAGGATTATTTACAGTTTTTCAGGATCTGACCTTTACATTGTAAAACATTTACCATTGTAATCTCCTCCCTTCACATGTTAATAAACTTTCCAAAACATTCACCCTTTGGACTGAAAGTTTCCATGCTTGATATCTTCCTGAAAGATGGATTTATTTTTAAGAAAGTTTAAGCAAATTTCCTTCAGCTGTTTTTTAAGTTATACCAAAATGGTAGAAAAGATACTGTTACCATTATTAAAATAATAATAAATTAACCCCCCTTTTTAGATATAATCATAGAAAGATAGGCTTACATTTGAAACCAGAAATTTTGCCATAGATGCACAGCCTTCATACTAGAGTAGGCACAAGAATACTAGTGCTTGATTTAGAGGAAAAATATTGTAAAATAATTGCAAACTATGGAAGAATCACTTCAGAGCATGCTTACTAGTCATCTGCTAATTCTTTTTAGCAGAGTTCAATGAAGCCCTGCCCCCATATGACATCACAGGACAAACAGTCTAGCTGCTTGGACAGAGCATGGGGCATAGGGTTAGAAAGATTGGAAAGCTAAAATGCTTCTAAGACAATATACATTAGCTAGAATGTAAACATCTTACTGAATGTAAATGTCTCATTGAAACACACATGAATCTTCAAAGGACACGAGAAATGTGGGTCTGAAAAATAATTGTGTATCCTTCAATTTTACAGTTTGTCTACAAATTTTGCTGCATTCATATTACAGAAATTATAAACCTTCATGTAAAAAAACCAATGTTTCTATTGTTTTCTTTACAAAGATATTGTTGGGTGTTTGACCAGTCAGTGCTCATTTCTCAAGTCCAGAAGCAGCATTCCACTCTTTGTAGCTACTCCATGAATGCTGCCAACCACCTTCAATTGGCTCTCGGTATGTCCCGCAACAAACTGACCTCCTAGAAATCATCATGTTACCTGCTGTTCTTCTTGCAGCTCTGCAAATACTGGAGGATTGTGCAGCTTATGCTTGCAACACTCACAATAATAGTGCAGAGCTGTGCAGGCTCCATGCTTCTGTCAGAGGTGGTCCAGCATCAAGTCCCCTGTGGGTTCATAGGAAATTGAAAATAGGTGTGGAAATTATGGGATAGAGATTATATTATGGGATGGAGAACATTTCATTATGGGAAGCTGACCCTTGCTCCTAGTCATCCCTGCTCAAGTGATTTCTGCCCCATAATGCGGTGCCAAAACTACCCAAAACACAGTGCACTGAATAGTGACAGGTTTCAGTGTAGTAGCCGTGTTAGTCTGTGTCAACAAAAAGAAAACAAGAAAAATACCTGTGGCACCTTAGAGACTAACAAATTTATTTCAGCATAAGCTTTCGTGGGTGAAGAACCCACTTCATCGGATGCATCGGTTGCATCCGATGAAGTGGGTTCTTAACCCACGAAAGCTTATGCTGAAATAAATTTGTTAGTCTCTAAGGTGCCACAGGTATTTTTCTTGTTTTCTTGAATAGTGACAGTTTGCACATTGGGATACCCACCCATGGTGCACCACACTGTGTATCGACACAAGTGCTCGTGATGAGTATGTGCTGTGCCGATGCAAGGAGCCAAGCATGCGCACACACAAGCGATGTACTAATGGTGGTGGCTGTATGCCAACAGAACTTGCATTAACAAAACTTTGTAGTGTAGGCATGGCCTCAGAGTGTCAAACAGATTGTTTAGAATAAGTAGTTAACATATATTCCAAAGGACCATTTAAGGTGAAGTGACCCATTAATATCCCTGCAATCATAGGACAATGTGGGGGTCAGTGGGATACAGATTGTTATAATAAGCCATAAATCCAGGGTCTCTACTGAGTCCATGATTTTCAGTGTTTAGGAAAGTTATGATTTAAAGTTTGAAGGCTCATATTTTGGAAGCGTTGTGCATGTTTCCTTCAAGGGTGAGGACTGAGAGGTCAGACATGGAGTGATCATTTTGTGAAAAGTGTTCACTCAGCACTGAAACAGTGTTTTTGTCTTTTATCATTTTTATCTGGTTTCACCCACATAGTTATTTATAGGGGCATTTAGGGCACTGGATGAGGTATACCACATGTTGTGATAGGCATATGTAGGACCCATTGATCTTGAAACATGTATGTGGTGAAGTATTGATCATTGTACCAGTGGAGAAATGTCTGCAGGTTTTACATCTCTTCTGGAAGGGAGAACTTTGTACTGCTTGAGAGCTTGTTTCTTTCACCAACTGAAGCTGGTCCAATAAAAGATATTACCTCACCCACCTTGTCTCTGTAATGTCCTGGGACCAACATGGCTACAACAACATTGCAAATACATATTTAATGCTATCACCACAACCAGAAGAGCTATTTTTTATTTGAAATCTTAGAGACAATACAGAAATATCTGAAGGAAAAGCCTTTTGTGACCATTCACTTGTTTTGGCCCAGAACAGCAGATCCTGGATTGTATTTGTATTTTAGAGTTGCACCTGGTTTCCAGTTTCATTAGACTCAATGCCATATTCTTAATTAATCTGTTTCACTTGAATTCTTCACTGAAATTGTTTACTTTTAGATAGTGGTAACTTTACCATTGGTAGCCTTTTGCTAGTAATTATTTATGCTGAGATTTAGTTCTTCAGAGACATAATTAGATCCACAAATTGGACTTTGAGGAACATATTTCTGGTGACTTAAAGAAGATAACTAATATCATACAATCTGTAGCATCCCATAGAATAGACCATAATTCATTATCCCTTATCAGTCCAAAGGAACTCTGTAATAGGGTATCTGGTTTCAATTGCTGTGTTTTATGACATGTCAGGAAAGCTCTCTGTTTCTTACCAGGATGTTACTTGGATCTTTTCCTACAAGTAAGTGAGTTAGACACAAAGCAGCTTCCAATCTTTAAGCCTTTCCAAAATTACAGTTAAAGGGCTGTCAGAGGAAGCAATAGATCACCCAAGCTGAAATGTGGATGATACCTCTTCACAGCTGTGATATCAGCCTGTCCACGTCCTTGCTCAGAACCAATCCCAGAACAGAAATTCAGATGGTTCCCTTATTCCTAGTTTGCTTCTCTAAAGTGCAGTCCTATCTCCAGCTTTTTTCTCTGAACCCGGGTTGAAGTTTCAGTCCATATTAGTCAAAAACTGCTATTCCATACTCAGGCATTTCTCAAAGCAAAATAGAGAATAGACAGTGTGAGGTTCAGAGTATTTACTTTTAAGCTACACACACAAAAAAATCACTTTTTCTTTCTAGTCATGATATTTTCATCGCACACTTCTGCAAGCTTTATGAGAGCAATGTGTTGGCTATTTGCTAGGATCCCAAGAGTGGCACTTAATTTGCATATAAATTTATATGTTTTCAAATTATAACTACACAGTAATTTTCTTGTCCTTATAGCTCTGTATGAGGAATTGCTTGATTTTTTTCCAGCGATGGGAATCAAACATTTGAAGTGCCATTACCATAGAATTGATTTGCTCCATAGCCTGTTACAGCAGCTTGTCTCTCCAGGCTCCACTTCCCTTCCTAAAGTACAGTGAATGGGAAGGCAACTGCATGCCACATGTTAGTATTCCATGGCCACAGTTAGTCTTCAGGCTGCACTTAGGATGCCCCTGTTTTACCTCATTGAACTGAATTGCCTTTGTAATTAACCAGATTGATGCCTGAGTGATAAAAACGAAAAGACTTTCTATGTTTTTGTTCCTTGTGGTCATTTGAGGAGATGCGACTGGTTTCACTTTATTTATTAACCAGCCAATACTGGCTTACAATCTGGATGCAATGTGCAGTTTTGTGATTGAATTCAGTGGGCCCAGGATTTCACGCAATGAACCCAAAATCCCATTGAACTGGATTTTAGTACCTAATTCCCTAAGTCTCTTTTGAGAATCCCCTATAGGTAGCACAACACTAATCATGGCCTATTTAGTGAAGCTCATACCACGCCCCCGAGAAGGGAGGCAGGCAAAGAAAGAATACCCCAATTCCCAGAAGAGGTAACTGTGACCGAGAGGTGAAGGCCAGCATTTTCAGATGTGTCTGATAAATGTGGATGTTTCAAGTTTTGGGGGCCCAGCTTAAGAAACATCTTTGATTATTTGGGGATGCTGATGGCTCAAACATCCCATTGTTCTGAGCTGGAATTGTCGGTGCTATCACCACTTCTGAAAATAAGACTCTACAGGCCACACCCTTGGTTCCAGTCGATCTGCTTTCAGCAGAGGACCTGAGAGGAGACAGGAGGAAGGTGCCTCTAAGCTACCGTTCCACTTCCCCAATCTTCTGGTTGGCTGGGAGCTGATCCAGTGTAAGAGAGACTCTTGAGATACCCTGGCAGTAATGGTCCCCTAGAGATCATTCTGCGAGGCTGTGATTACCAGAACACAAAATGATCCTTAACATACCCCTTTCAATTCAGCCCACCTGCTAAGCTGGGTCAGAGAGACTTGGAATGGATAGAACAGAGCCATCCGAACTGATTTTACATCATCAGCTTCCTCATTGGGGAAAGTTTCTGGCTGCTCTGTGGTCAGTCAGAATGGGTGGGGGAGGGACACTGACTAGGTCTGTCAAGCAGGGCACCAAAAAATGGAAGCAACTCAAATGTACTTGTCACAGCTGAAAATTTAGTCTTAATGACTTGTTCAGTATCACATACGAAGCTTGTGGTAGAGCTGGGAAGAGATCCCTGAACTCTCATGTAAAGGACCCATATGCCATCTGTTAGACTAAAAGGGGTTCTCCGACAGAGTGTTTCAAATCTATATACCCAGTTATACCAGCTGTAAAATAGGGCTTAGTCAGGCTTTGTCAAGTGCTTTGCAATCTTTTACAAATAGGAGAATACACATCTTTAGAAAGCTACAGCTGTATGTGAATGTTATCATCTGACCCTGCAAGTTGGAGGCGAATGTTTGTGACAAGCATCTTCTGTAGAGAGAAAAGCTGGTTGCAATTTAATTCTAAACTCCTATATATGTTGGGATCATTTTTGTGTTGGTTTCAACTAGACTGTACTAAGTGCCTTTCCATATTTGATAAACAAGAAGTTCATTTAAAAGTGGTAACCTATAAGTGTGATGTGTTCCCAATGCAAATTCTAAAAAGCAAGGAAATACCAAGTTAGGGAATGGTTGAGAGATGTTCCATAACATGCAAATAGAATGTTTCCACTGACACTGACATTCTCTGTAATGTCACAAAAATCTTCAATCTATCTCCAACAGATAAGGAAACACACAGAGAACATTAATTTCTCTTACAGAATAATTAATTACAACCCCAGCAATGTTAGTAAAGATTCAAAGCTGATATATGTGCACATGCTAAGTTTACAGTGTGTTAGGAGGGGAAGCTTGAGATTGTAGTAACTTTGAAAAAGAACCCTGAACTATTCTGTACTCTTCATACAAAACAAAGATGTTGAAACCCAGTTTTAAAGGGAAAAAACCTTAATGAAGTCATTACTGTGCTTCTGTTATAAATAACTTACAAATACTCTGGCATACACAGAATAATATACAACACTACAAGATAATACACATGTATGTTAGTTTGTAGAAAACAGTTGCTTGTATGATATATTATTTGAGAAATAGTATGTGATTTTGCAATTAAAGACTACATTAACGTGTGTCACAGGGCTCAGAGTCAAAGTTATGCATAGAACCTTCACTTGGGCATTTCCTTACTTCTTATTGGTTAACTATACAGCCTTAACAATTTCTCAGCATAGTTTTTTGTACAGAATAGAAGATTAAATTGATGACAAACTGTGTTGCTGACAAAGGTATACTTCTTCAATTCAAGTGTGGGTAATGTACAGAAAACCAGCTGAAAATGGAATCACAAAGTACATTTGTTGGTAAAATGGATTGCATCTCTGAGACCAACACATGTTGAAATATTAATATTTTATATATTGGGCACCAAAACATTTACTAGCTGGCTGCCAAACAAAACAATCTCTCTAAAGAGAACACATTCCAAAACTAAATATGTGAGAGATAGTAAAGATATTTTCAAACATGGGGATGGGGTCAAACTAACCCCCCTGGCCTTCTATATAGTTGGTTGAGGATCACTGAAGAAAATAGCAGTGTAGATGCATTTTTATTTATATGTATTAATGTTCATAATCTTTAATAGTATAGGCTGAAGTAATCACTTTATAAAAAAGAGACAAGAGACATCAACAAATGGATTGTCACCAGCAGATAGCAAGGCATTATCTAGAAATTGGGGATTTTCAAGCTCTGGCTCCTGTTCAGAACTCTGCGGCTTGAGCCCACCTCTAAATATAAATAAAAAACATATTGCAAGGGAAGAGGGGAAGTACCTCCAATTTTCTTGTTTCATTATTTGAATTATATATATTGCACACATCAACTATGTTGCTAAAATCTCTATTTTCTAGAACATCTCTGGTACCCTGTTTGGCTTCTGGTGCTGCTGCTTGACTTTGGGGAGAAGTCCCACTCTCATCAAAGTCAGTGGTGATTTCAGTGTTCACATATTCAGACACCTTTTTCAGTGCAGGCAATGTTGATTTGCTCCAGTTCAGGTCTATGACTGTCCAGTGTACAGGTCATATTCAGTATTGCTTTGGCTTTAGCTACACTGTAACAACACTAGGATTCTGTGAACCAAGGGGAAGTCACAGACAATGGAAACAGGTGCGGAATGAACCTGTGAGTTTTCTCCCCTAAGAAGAGGAACCAGGAATTTTGCATTTGAACTCACATGAGCTATTTCTGAGGTTGTTGCTCATAGTTAACAAGTGAATTCTACTGCTAAGAAAGCCTGTGAGATGTAAATCAAAAGTGGAAGGGTTTGTATTTATCTCTCAGGCTGGTCCTCAGATTCTACACCTCTGCTGACTGGAGGTCACACAATATTTTACTTTTTGAATGAACTCCTGCTGACACATTCTGTACATACATAACCAGCCGTCCACTATGTATTCACAAAAATCATCCTTTGACTGTGTCTAGAGAGGATGTGGATAGCTCCAGGGCTCAAAGTGCACCTTAGTATACATACGCTATAAAACAAATTATGACTGGTTACAAGATTGCTCTTTTAATAAGGGTCACTCATTATCATAATCATCTCTGTTCAGTGACCTGCTGTGTCTACATGGTAAAATTGTTGACACTGTCGAACAGACAATTCCATTCACTCTTTTGCAGATGATATTCTGAGTGTTTTTTCCCTTCTAACCTTTTATTTGTCCAGAAGATGAGAGTTAAATTCAAAACTACAAGTATCTGATGGATGTGGATCTGATATCTGAAAGCAGATGCTACTATGATGCCCTCTGTTTTAGATTTGCAAGCAGTGTTCTTTATAAATTTCTCTTCCCTCTGGGCTCTGCTCTGGATCATGACCAGACACTCTTGATCCCTCTTCCTCTGCAAGATCAGATAAGCATTCCTCCTTGATCAGTTCAGAATGCAGCCAAGTTCAGCAAATTGTATTCATTTGATTTTACTCTGTGACATAGTGTGCTCAGATTTTTTGGTTGCAGCCCCTGTTGGAGATATGGGTTAGAGGAAGGATAGCCTTACTAGCTAAGACACAAGTCAAGGACTTCAGAGATGTAAGTTCATTTCCCTGCTCTACCCCAGGCTTCTTGTGTAAGTTACTTAGCCTCTTTATGCCTCAGTTTCTCATCTGTAAAATGGGGATAAGAGTACTTCTCTTCCTCACAGATGTGCTGTGAGGCTAAATAATTGAAAATTCTGAGGTGCTCAGAAACTGTGGTGATAGGTCACTATAGATAGTTGCATCTTGGACTGAGATCTCCTAATAATTTTGCTCCACAGTGAGCTATAAACTTAAATAGAACATTAATATTTCCAACAGGGGAAGGTGATGTAGAGTTATTGGCTTCCTGAGAATAGAAACTGAGGTAGGGAGTACCGGCAGCTCCCAGCTAACTCAACAGCGGATGCTACAAAGCAGGCATGCTCTGTGAAAGGGAAATACAAAGGAGCTGCCAAAAACATAATACAGACCTAGCATGAGAATAAATAACAAGTTTTAAGATAAAGTTGGAAACAAATAAATAGCCTAGCATATTTAGGTACATATCTTAAATTTGGTATATTAGTGGAGACTCCAATAGGTCTCTAGCTCAGATGTTTGCTGATCACTTTCTTTCAATGCAGAATTTTCCCTATTTATGCCTAATCTCCCTCAGTTGATTAGGACTTTCCTTAATCAAAGTCCAGTGACTCATTCTTATAATACCATCCCTGTCAATGTGGACACCTGGGCCTCCAGGAGGCATCCCAAAAGAGAAGCAGCAAACAGCTATTCTCTGAGGGCTTGTCTTCACTACCCGCCGGATCGGCGGGGAGCAATCAATCAATCGGGGATCGATTTTTCGCGTCTCGTTTAGACGCACTTAATCAATCCCCAAACGCGCTCCTCGTCGACTCCGGAAATCCACCTCTGTGAAAGGCGGAAGCGGAGTCGACGGGAGCAGCAGCGATCGACCCGCCGCCATTCTCACGGCCAGGTAAGTTGATTACTATACACCGACTTCAGCTACGTTATTCACGTAGCTGAAGTTGCGTATCGTAGATCGACACCCCCCCGCCCCCAGTGTAGCCCAGGGCTGAGTAATAGGCAATCCATCCACCTCAGGAGCCTAACCTGCTACTGCAGAATTCCTCCTCTGTTACTGCTTGTGTAGCAGGTTTTCCTCCACTACCTCCCCTCCCTGAAGACTGCTGCAGCTTCCTTGCAGGATCTCCCTGCTCCTTCTAGCACTGGCTTCACCTCATGACCTTACACAGCTCCTGCAGGTTCATTCTCCATGGTGTTGCTCTGGTGAGTATCCCCAGTCTGCTTATAAGGCCCAGGTGACTAACATCTCATCACCTACCTCCACCCTTCAGGCCAGGAGGCAACCAATCAATGACTCCACAGGTGTGGAACATGTCACTAATTGGGGTTTTTTTTACTCTAGTAGGTGAGGGGGATTCACCCCAAAAACTTCTGCATTCCATTGCTTTTTCCAAACCAAAGAGAAACTTACATTCTCTTTAACAATGTTAATTTCCCAATCTGTGGTGCAGACAATAGTGTTTATATTTTGGCAGTGGCCCCAAAACTAATAGAAAGAAACCAAACCAATGGGTCTACAGTCCCTGTATATTTCAGAGTCAGTGCTTTAATATTTGGAGTCCTGTAACATGGAACAAATAATGACAGTTTGATAAAAAGTAATGACACTATGATAAAAAAATTGGGTGGCAACTAATCTCTTCACACGTACCTAGAAACAGGCAATTATTGTTTCTTTTCTGACAAATATACTGTATTCTTCTTTTGAGATCCAGTTGTCACATTTGTCTTTGTCGGCCTTATCACTTAATTTATTCCATTCTTTCTCTGGCCCGTTCTCTCTCTATTCTTCAATCTGGTTCATATACTTCTTACTAACCCCATTTTTGCGATGTCCCATCTTTTCTCTCATTCTGTGTTACCCCCTCCAAATTCCCCCCCCCCATACCTTATTGAATTCATGACCCATCTTAAATCACAGTTTAGGAACCATCTCATCTGTCTGGCCTAATACAAGGGCTATGAATCTTGTCTCACTAACACAAAGCCTATGAACCTTCATTGACTCCCTAATAAAACAATCCCAGGGGCAGATTCTGATTTTATATTGGTGCAAATCTGGATTAGTTTCTTTGGGAATGTTCATTTCATGGTAAATCTTGCTGTAATCATTTAACACTTCTAGATACTAGGCAAGTGATTGTGAAATATTTTGTAATCTAAATGGTTCACATCTCTTTGTCTGGTTTGACTCCATGTTTTCTGATTTTTTGTTTTGGGTTTTTTTGTTTTGGGGGTTTTTGTTTGTTTTTTTGTGAAACATACTATACCAATTCAGTGTAGGGGATGTGGCCAGGAAACAATGGAGAAATGATAACAGTTAGCAGGCTAGAAGGAAAAATATCTTTCTGTAGGTCAAAAATATCTTTAAGGTGTGGTTAATACTCTGATTCTAATAGCAGGAATGGATGTTCAAACAGTTAAAGATTACTGAGAAATTACATACAGCTCAAAATGTATCTAGATGGCTAATTCAACTTGTAGGTATTTTGTGTACCCACCAAATTTTTATGTCATTTCAGGACACTGAACAATTTGTGTCAAAAGAGCCTTTTTTCACTCAATATTTCCACTGGCGAACAATTAAAATTTCTTAAAATTGTTCAAAGTTTGCAAAAACGAACAGATTTAAATGGAAACACTACCTTTCAGTATAAATATTTCATCCAGCTGTGATATCTTCCTACTTTACAAAGACTTGAGAGGCCTGTCTAAACAATGTTAGTGAAGTGCTTTAAAGTAAAAAACCAGGTGGAGCCCAGACATGGGAAGAAAGAATAATAAAAAAAAACCTGTACATCTTGTTCAAAAGCTTTGCACATATCTTTGCACAGAAAATACTTTGCACCTATCTAGTCTAGATGTCCCCTGCTCATTTAATTGAGCACAAAACAGGATCCTCATGGTGCATTTATTTTATGACCCAGCTGACATTTCTCTAGAAAATGCTGCACATCTAACTTTATCCTCTTTTCCCCTTGTGAATGACAAATGCCGCTGACTTCTTTTGAAGTGAGGATTTCTTTGGAAAAGTGTATATGAAGCCTTGAAAAGTATATTGTAAGCACTTCCACTACAAAAATCATATTCTCTTATGTTACTGATAAAATTAATTATCTTGAAAGTCTAATATGAGCTTATTTGTCATAATCAGTGAATGATCAATTTAAAAATTGTTTTTGGAAGTTTATCTACAAGACTCTTGGGGATTGAAAAATGGGGTTGAAAACCTCACAGGGAACAACCCTATTTGACAGATTTCTAGTACTTCATTCTGTTTGGATCAGAAATATAATAAGCATTATAGTAAGTTTAAAAGAGAGGGAGAACCAGTTTGAGGAACAAAAAAATTCCACCATGGCTAAACAAAGTTAAAGAGGTGGTTAGAAACAAAAGAGACATCTTTCAAAAACTAGAAGTCAACTGGAAAATAGAAAGGAGCATAAACTCTGGCAAGTCAAGGGGGAGGGATAGCTCAGTGGTTTGAGCATTGGCCTGTTAACCCCAGGGTTGTGAGCTCAACCCTTGAGGGGGCCATTGGGGAACTGGGGCAAAAATTGGGGATTGGTCCTGCTTTGAGCAGGGGGTTGGAAGCATGCCATCAGAAGTAGGAAGCATGCCAAACAATCAGTGGTGCTGCTGGACAAGTGATGTTCTAAAGGAGCACTCAAGGAAGACAAGACTATTGTGAAGAAGCTAAATGAATTATTTGCATCTTCTTCACTGCAGAGGATTTGAGGGAGATTCCCACATCTGAGCCATTCTTTTTAGGTGAGAAATCTGAGCAAGTGTCCCAGATTGAGGTGTTAATTGAGGAGGGTTTTGGATTGAAAATTGATAGATTAAACAGTAATAAATCAGGACCAGATGTTATTCATCCAAGAGCCCTGAAGAAACTCAAATGTGAAATTGCAGAACTAACAACTGTGGTATGTAACCTATTGCTTAAATCAGCCTGTGTACCATATAACTGGAAGATAGCTAATGTAATGCATTTGTTTTGTTTAAAGCTCCAGAGGCCTGACTTCAGTACCAGGCAAATTGGTTAAAACTATAGTAAAGAACAATTATCTAACACATAGATGAACAAGATTTGTTGGGGAAGAGTAACATGGCTTTTAGTAAAGGGAAATCATGCCTCACCAATCTATTAGAATCCTTTGAGGAGGTTAACAAGCATGTGTATCCAGTTGATAGTGTACCTGGACTTTAAGAAAGCCTTTAACAAAGTCCAACACCAAAGGCTCTTTAAGCAAAGTAAGAATTATGGAAGAGGGAAGGTCTTCTCATGGATCAGTAACTAGTTAAAAGATAGGAAACAAAGGGTAAGAATCAATGGACAGTTTTCACAATGGTGTGAGGTAAATAGTGGGGTCCCCAAGGATCTGTGCTGTTTGACATATTCATAAATGATCTAGAAAAAGGGGCAAATAGCGAGGTGGCAAAATTTGCAGGTGATACAAAATTACTCCAGATAAGTCCAAAGCTGACTGCGAAGAGTGACAAAGGGGAAGAGTGACAAAGGGATCTAACTACACTGGGTGACCATGCAACAAAATGGCAGATGAAATTCAATATTGATAAATGCAAAGTAATGCACCTTGGAAAACATAATTCCAGTTATATACACTAACTGATGGTCTAAATTAGCCGTTACCTCTCAAGAAAGAGATCTTGGAGTCATTGTGGACAGTTCTCTGAAAACATCTGCTCAGTGTGCAGCAGCAGTCAAAAAAGCTAACCAAATGTTAGAAACCATTAGGAAAGGGATAGATAATAAGACAGTAAATATCATAATGCCACTATATAAATCCATGGTATGCCCACACCTTAAATACTGTGTGCAGTTCTGGTTGCCCCATCTCAAAAAAGATATATATTAGAATTGGAAAAGTACAGAGAAGGGCAAGAAAAATTAGGGGTATGGAATACTTTCCATATGAAGAGAGATTAAAAAGATTGGGACTGGTCAGTTTAGACAAGAGATGGCTAAGAGCGGGGTGGAGGTGATATGATAGTTTATAAAATCATGAGTGGCATGGAGAAAGTGAATAATAACCAAGTGTTATTTACCCCTTCCATAACACATGAATCAGGGGTCACACAATGAAATTAATATGCAGCAGATTTAAAACAAACATTAGGAAGTACTTTGTCACAAACCACAGTCAAACTATGGAACTCAGTGCTAGGAGATATTGTGAAGGCCAAAATTATAACTCAGATCAAAAAAGAATTAGATAAATTCATGGAGGATGTGTCCATCAATGGCTATTAACCAAGATGTCCAGGGACTCAATCCTATGTTCCAAAACCTCTGACTGCTAGAAGATGGTTCTCATTTAAAAATAAATCCTTAGCTTATGTCCGGTGAGGAAGGTGCCATATGCAATGGGACACTGTATGATCGCACGGCTTGAGGTCCTTATTGGCTCTGCTAACCAGCATCCTCCTTTCTTGGTGCAGTGAGAGCCAATGTGTCCTCTGTACATATCTAGAAGGCTAAACTTGGACATCACCATTGAATTCTCCAGGGCATGCATTTGAATTGCTTGCAATGTAAAGTTGCTGCAAAAGTTTTAATGTCACCTCTATTAAATTCTTATCTAACTAAATCATTTCAAAATATACTTTAAGCACAGAGGGAATGAAAGATGCAATAAAGATATCAAGAATGCATCCTTTCTGCCTTCACACAATCTTTTAAATCCATAAAAAGAAACGTAAACACATGCCATATTCCTTGCACAGTGCTCAAGTCTCTCCTCTTTGCATAAACCTTCCTTCACTAATGAGGGCTGCTAAAAGCTGGCTGACACTTCATTTGTAATCAACCTCCAAATGAGCTGAGGGAAAAAGTGTGTGTAAACCACTGAATGAGATAGAATTTGGTTCAACTCAAAACCTCAATGTACTCTTAAAACTCTTAGACAACTTTTTAATGGGTGTATCAAAATGTCATGGGTCAATATGGTTAATTTAAAAAAAAAATTCACTGAGCCTACAGCATGGAACAAAAAACCCACTAAAACTCCATCTCATGATACAAGCTGGTACTGCTGTTGTCTGATATGTCAGTATGCATTTCAGGATCCTTTCACTAAAGGAAAGAAGGAAAAGATGAAGTAACCTCAGAAAACTTCTCTGTGGATCTGCTTATGGACTTTGGTACTGGAAAGAAAGGAAATAACGGAAGATAATTAACAATCTCATAGACTCATAGACTCATAGACTTTAAGGTCAGACGGGACCATTATGATCATCTAGTCTGACCTCCTGCACAATGCAGGCCACAGAATCTCACCCACCCACTCCTGGAATAATCCTCTCACCTATGTCTCAGCTATTGAAGTCCTCAAATCATGGTTTAAAGACTTCAAGATGCAGAGAATCTTGAGAATTCCATACACCTGAATGTTTCCCCACACTGCTGCGTAACCAAAACGTCTCAGTCCTAATCCAGGCTTGAGCCATTCAGGTCAAAAGGAGTCTTCTAACTGACATCAGCATGTTTTTAATACAGCCTCCCCCCCCCCCCCCCCACCCCAAGAGTAAGACTATAGTTCACTCTCCAGAATCTTCCATTTTGTGGTCTCTCTGCTGGGACAATTGACAAGGCTGGTTTGTGAGGTAAACATTTATCCACTGGAAACTTGACTGGCCAACCTATTCCACATGTAAATCTACCAAACAGCCATTTGGGCTTTCTATTGGTCATGTCTAGATTGAATTATGGCCTTTAATGGACATGTGGGGGGTTTTGTTTTGTTTCTTTTGGTTTTTTTTCCTTTCACATACCCCTGACCGACGTGTCCCCCTCCTCTGCTGCATGTTTCTCTATTTGACACCATATATCAAAGCAGGATCAATAAATCTATCATTTAAATGCTCAGAGTAGCATTTGGTATGTAAATATCCTGTGGACACAATGCTGATTTAAATATCCAAATGCAGGAACTGGAAATCCTGTAAAGTCATGTTTGAGAACTAGGCTATATCTCTTTACACTCTATTATATGAAAATCCATAATAAACAAAGTGCTGTGAGAGTTTGTGCACTACTTAGAGATGTGCATAAAAACTGTTCTTTTTTTTATAATACTGTACCTTTGTACTCTCTCCTCTTTTCACACCTGTACACAAATATAATTGAAAATGTTTTCCAGGAACTGACAAATATTGCTTCCATAACAGTGGATTTGCCCCAATTACTTGCCTTAGCTACATATAAAGTATTGCCACATTTGAGGTGTCCAAATCTTGTTGAGTCCTGGGAAATGTCATCTTTGTCATTTTTAGCTTCTTAGAGTTATATAAAAGCAAACTGCTTTTATTACTATTAGCTATCTTCATTTATTTCTTACCTTTTTTTCCTGAAAGCTTTACTCCTGATTTTCCCTGGACACCAAATGAGAACAAAGCAATGTTGGTACAGCAATAGGGCTTTATAAACCTGGCAGAGCTTGGATTAGGAAAATAAGTGTCAGTTCATGCATAAAATTGTCTAATTTCTTTAATCCAACCTCTATAGCTAATGAAAGTACCTCAGACTTCAAGACAAGACGTTTCAAAGCTCAGCTAGTTTAAAAATGGGTCTAATTGTGAATAAATCTTGAGCAATAAACAAAAAAATCAAGACACAATACAGTCGCTAGCATCCTTATTCCATTCAGCAGTGTCCACTTACTACATGCAAGAAAAATGGTATTATGCACAAAACACTTTACCAGTGAAAGAATTAAACTAAAAACCAAAACATCCTTTTCTCTTCTAAAGGCAGAGAGATATCAACTACTAAAATGAGTTTCATCAACAAGGATTCACTTTTCCTAAAGGAATATTTTTATGAGTGATCTTGAATAGTGATAGAAATGTTTAAGTAACTGTTTTGTTTGGCTTTTTGCAGGAAAGGGGGTTGTTTTGTTTAGTTACTAGTACAAGTTAGGCCTCTTTTAGCTGCTTAAAACGTTGACAAATTAAAATAAAAACCCTACTGCTTTGTGGCTCTGTGCTTCCAAACATAATAGGGCCAAATAGTTTCAAAGCACTTTGCAGTTATTGACTATGTTACTATTGGTAAATAAAATATTGTGTTCTTCCTGCCTCTATCACCTGCCATCCATATTTCATCTAAAATGGGCAATAAATCACAGTAGTCAAGATACTGTAAATGAATTGTGTGTTATCAAAATTCTGTGTGTGGTTTATTAACTTAAAAAACAAAAGACAGGCCTCATTAAACAGATAATTCACAGCTCAAAATATGGGACATTAATATTACTGGTGGGAAAAGATACAGGAACCATCTTATTTCTATTACATGAATCTATGGGCAAACCTCAAAAAGTGTTATTTGAATATGTACCCAAAAGGGTGGATTATTCATGGAAGCTTATATGAAGTTTTCAAAACAATATAGCTTTTAAAATTGAATTTGAAAACCTCATGAGAACAGTTGGATTGGAAATATCACAGGAGCAGCAAGGAAGATCAAATGCTGCAGGTTTAATGAAGTGGACCTACCTGGGTCTATTGCCTGGCTGGACCAATGATGGTTGGCTGGTGTGTGCTTTACTGGGTAGTACAGCACCGGTGCACGTCTATGAAGTTTGTGGAGTGGTCTGGTGTTTGCAGAGTGCTCTAGTGTCCTAATCCACCCAAATATCCGTACTTAACACAGCCCAGAAGAAGTGGGGGAAAATTACCTTTGGTGCTGACTTTATTTAGTGGTTGGCCAGTTCCCCGGCTGCTTAAAGTCGCAAGGGGTCTGTGACAGGGTTGGACCCACCCCTGCAGCACCTCCTGCTGGTTTCTCTGGGAATTAGCTCATCCAGCCTCTGGAGTTGTAGGCTACTGCCAGTCACCAGCTAGCCCCCACGCCCTGGGGCAGACTGCAGTATAAGCCACTCATCACAGGCAAAGGGGGTTTAGACCTGCTGCCTCGGCCTACCCGTGGGTTGCCCTCGCAACCCCAGTACATAGATGGGCCTAACCCTAGGCCACAGCCTGGGGTTCTCAGGCCGGAGCTCCCCAGCTCCTATTGGTATCCCCAGGAGGTGGGCGGGCGCAAGCCCGCCCACTGCTAAAAGCCCCTCCCCCAGCCTAGCGGGAGGGACCACTAGACCCAGGGGCCAAGTAAATCCGGGGGACAACTAATGAAAAAACAGGGATCAAGTGAGGGTCAAAGGTTCAAAACAAGGAGACCGGATGGGGAGACCGAGCAGAGAACCCCGGATAGCGCCCACTGCTCCTCACAGCTGTCGAGGGAGCCAGCGGACGCTGCCCAGTGGAACTCTGCCCGGATCCGTGACACGAGGGAGGATCGGAAATAGGCCCCACAGTCACAGAGCTCCCCCTCGTCTAGCATCCTCCTCCTGGTCTTGTAGATGGACACTTTAGCTAGAGCCAGGAGGAGGTTGACGAGGAGGTCTCGCGACTTTGTGGGGCCACAGACAGGGTGTGCGAACAGGAACAAGTGCGGGGAAAAGTGCAGCCAGAACCTCAGCAAGAGGTTCCGGAGGAGCCGGAATAGGGGCTGCAACCTGGCGCACTCGAGGTAGGCGTGCGCCAGGTCTTCCCTCACGCCGCAGAAAGGGCAGGCTTCGGGGATTGGGGTGAACCGTGCCAGGTGTACGCCCGTGCTCACGGCTCCGTGAAGGAGCCTCCAGCCAATATCCCCGGCGGGCCGTGGAACCAGGGTGGAATACAGGCTGGCCCACCGGGGCTCCTCACCCTCCTTAGGTGGCAGATAGTCCCGCCATTTGGTATCGAGGCGGGACGCGAGGGTGAGGAAATGCAACATGTGAAGCACGAGCGTGCACAGATGGGCCCTGGGCGCGGTTCGAAACTCGGCGCATGGGTGCGGGGGTGCCGGGGGGGCTCGCGGAAACGGGGCCCTAAAAAAAATATCCGGAGGGCCCGGGGTGAGGGGCGGGCGGGGGGCGCCCTCTCGCAGGGCTCGCCGCAGGAAATCGATAGACCTGGGTAACAGGGCGGCCTTCACCTCCCGGAGTACGCGCCGGGGGGTCCGAGGGGTGGCAAGCCCCATGCGCCGTGCGAGCGCCCGGGGAGCCACCCAGTCCCCCGTGCCGTAGTCCAGGAGGTCTCCGACCCTGGTGGCATCTGCCAGGACCAACCTCCGGCGCACCGAGGGAGACTCCGCCACCTGCACACGTAGGTTGGGATTGTGTAGCAGGGGCTCCGCGAGGAGATCCGCCCCCTCGGTGGCCACAAAGGACCTGGTCGCTGAAAAGAGCTTCCAGGTGCGGAGGAGGTCCTGGTAGAAGACCGGCAGCTCGGAGAGGTCTCGCGGAAGACCGCTCAGGTGGAGAAAGAGGAGCTGCCGGTCATATCGGAGCCCTCGGAGGCGGCGGAGGAAGGCGTGCGCCAACGTGCTCCACGCCAGACTACCTGCACCATAAAGGAGCCTCTGCAGGGCCTGGAGGCGGAAGACATGGACCTGGCTGCGCAGGCAGACCAGGCCCTGTCCCCCCTCCTCCAGGGGAAGACTCAGGACCCCTGCAGAGACCCAGTGCAGCCCCGGCCAGAAAAACTCCAGGGCGAGCCTCTGGAGACTGGCAAGGAACCCCGGGGCCGGGCTCAGGGTGTTGAGTCGGTACCAGAGCATGGACAGGACTAGTTGATTGAGTACCAGTGCCCTCCCTTGGAGGGAGAGGCACTGGAGTAGTCCTGTCCATTTCCGGAGCCGCTCCGACACCCTGCCCTGTAAACCGTGCCAGTTCTCCGGCAGAGACGGATGCGTGGCGGAAAGGTAAACGCCCAGATAGAGCAGCGGACCCGCGCTCCACCTGATGGCCTGAAGCGCGGGTGGGAGGGAGCTCGCCCGCCACCCGTCCCCGACCACCAGGCCAGAGCTCTTGACCCAGTTGACCCGGGCGGAGGAGGCCGCCGAATACACCGTCTGGCAAGCCTCCACCCGCACCAAGTCGCCCGGGTCCTGGACCACGAGGAGCACATCGTCGGCGTACGCCGACAGGACCAGCCGCAGCCCCGGTTCACGAAGCACCAACCCCGTCAGCCTCCGGCGGAGGAGACAGAGGAAGGGCTCTATCGCCAGAGCATACAGCTGACCCGAGAGGGGACACCCCTGCCGCACTCCCCGCCCGAAGCTGACCGGCTCGGTCATGGTCCAGTTGAGCCTGACCAGACACTCCGCGGCAGCGTACAGCACCTGGAGAAAGCCCACAAACTGGGGCCCGAAGCCAAACGCCCGCAGGGTGCCCAGGAGATACCCGTGGTCCACCCTGTCGAATGCCTTCTCCTGGTCCAGGGACAGGAGGGCGAACGACAGACCATCCCTACGCCCCAGCTCTAAAAGGTCCCGGACCAGATACAGGTTGTCGAATATGGTCCGGCCCGGGACGGTGTAGGTCTGGTCGGGGTGGACCACGTCTGCCAGCACGGACCCCAGCCGCAGCGAGATGGCCTTCGCTACGACCTTATAGTCCGTGCTGAGGAGCGAGACGGGACGCCAATTCCATAAGTCGCGGAGGTCCCCCTCTTTCGGCAATAAGGCGAGCACGGCTCGCCTGCATGAAAGAGGGAGGACCCCGCTTTGCAAGGACTCGGCCCAGACAGCAACAAGGTCCGGGCCGAGGACGTCCCAGAACGCGCGGTAGAACTCCACGGTCAGCCCGTCCATGCCCGGGGACTTGTTGGTGGGCATGCGACGGAGGGCTTCCGAGAACTCGGCTAGAGAGAGAGGCAGCTCCAGCCGGTCCCGGTCACCCGTGCTGACCGTCGGGAGCCCGGTCCAGAGCACCCGGCAGGCTTCGGCGTCGGTCGGATCCGGGGAGAAAAGATTAGCGTAGAAGGCCCTGGCCCTTCCCCGCATCTCCTCCAGATCCGTGAGGGGGGTGCCGTCCTCCGCCAAGAGGCAGATGACGTGCTGTTTAACCCCCCTCCGTTTCTCCAGGGCATAGAAGAAGCGGGAGCCGCGATCCATCTCCCGAAGGAGACGGACGCGGGATCGAACAAAAGTGCCCCGGGCCTGGTGGTCCTCCAGGGTCCGGAGCTCCTCCCGCTTCCCCCAGTACGCTACGCGGAGGGGTGGATCCTCGGGGCCGGAGGCCAGACGCCTCTCTAGCTCCAAGACCTCCCGCTCCAGCTGCCCTATCGCCGCATCCCTCCGCCGGCTGGCGCCCCGGGTGTAGTCGCGGCAGAAGAGCCGTGCGCGCACCTTCCCCACATCCCACCATCGCCGCGCTGAGGGAAAGGCGCACCGCTGCTCCCGCCAGGCCAGCCAGAACTCCCGGAAGGACGCAACGAAGCCCACGTCCTCCAGCAAACTGTTGTTGAAGTGCCAATAGGCCGGCCCCGGCCTCTCCGAACAGAGGGAGGCCGTCACGGACACCAAGTGGTGATCCGAGAACGGGGCCGGCCGGACGCCGGAGGCGTGGGCTCGTGCCAGATGGAAGCGAGAAAAATAGATCCGGTCCAACCGGGAGCGGCACAACCCATCCTCCCCCACCCGGACATAGGTGAAGGTGACGGCATCGTCCGGGTGGTGGTCGCGCCAGACGTCCACCAGGGAGTGATGGTCTACGATCTCCCTGAGGACGCCTGCGGCTGCCTGGGACGTCTCGAGTCCTGCGCGGTCCCGGTCCTCGAGGGTGGTGTTGAAATCCCCGCCCAGGACCAGGCACTCGTGAGGATCCAGGGTGCCGAGGAAGACCGCCGCCTGCCGATAGAAGCACACTCGGTCCGGGCCCGCATTTGGGGTGTAAACATTGATCAAATTGAGGGCAAGCCCCTCTATGCGGGCCCGGATGTGCAGCAGGCGGCCCGGCACAACCTCGGCTACCCCCAGCACCTCGGGCCGTAGCTCGGGGGAGAACAGGGTAGCCACCCCGGCCGAACGGGCGCTGAGGTGGCTGAAATAGACCTCATCCCCCCACTCCAGCCGCCAGCGAGCCTCGACGGCTGGAACCGTGTGGGTCTCCTGCAGGAAAATGACAGAGTACCCCCCCTCCCGAAGGAAGGAGAGCACCTGGTTCCTGCAGAGACCCACGCTACAGCCCCTGGTGTTGAGCGATGCAAAGTTGGTGCCTAGCATTGGGAGGGCTGGGGTGAATCCTCACGGGCAGGGGGATCGACGGCTCCCAGCGGGCCCCGCAACAGCCCACGTTCCACCCCAAGGGCGGTCAGGGCGTCGTGGAAGTTGCGGGCTCGCCGGTAGGCCGCGAGGCCCTGCCTCCCGGTCCCCCTCCCCTCCCCCAAAAGGGCCCTCACGGCCCGGAGGACGAGGTGGAAATCCCCCCAGCACTGGAGGGCGAGCTGCACCTTGCTCTTGGAGCCCCTGGTGTCACGTAGGAAGTGGCGCAGCTCTTCCTTCAGCGCAGAGGGGGACGCGGCAGCCATTGTGCTGCCATCCTCCGGCGGGTCCCCTAGAAGGTCCTCGCAGCCTGCGGGGACGGGCAAGCAAGGGGCGGAGCCCTGGCGCAGTTGCGCCGGGCAACCCGTCCCCAGCCCCGGCACAGGTGGGGGTGGCGGGGGGAACAAAGCAGCCCCTAACACTGTCGGGAAAGGGGACACGAAAACCACCCCCTGGGGGTCGTCCGCAGGTAGCGGGAACGAGACGACCCCGGGGGCGGCAGTAACATGGGAGGCAGCGGGGGCGGGGGCGGGGGCCAAGACAGGGATCGAGGCAAGGGAAGGGGCGGGAGCAGGAATGGGGGCTGTACAGGGAACAGGATCAGGAGAGAGGTCAGGAGCAGGGGAAGGGGCAGGGGCAGGGACCGAGGCGGGATCGATAACCCCAGCAGCTAGGCCGCCGGGGTGCGGCTCCTCTCGACCAGGGGGTGGGGCCAAGGGGGTAGGGACCGGAGGGGGGCCTGCACTGACGCCAGGCACGGGAGCGACATCGAACAGATCCCCCGTAGCCATGGCGCCAGGCGCGATGGACATTTCTTCATAGCCCCCCTCCAAAGGAGAAACCGCCCGCTCTGGCCAGGCGGTGAAGGGTGCGCCCAAAGGGTCGGAGCCCGACCGGTCGGCACCGGCCACCACCCCTAGGGGCCCGGCGGCCTCGGGCAAAGCGCCATCCTCGGCCGGGGAAACAGGTAGGTCCAAGGGCGCCCCAAGGACCAGAGCGGGGGTAACGGGTGGGGGCGAGGGGCAGGTAGAGGGGGACAGATCGAGGCCCGCTGGCGGAGGGTCGTCCTCCCCCTGGGTGACCGGGGTCAGACCCAGGGCCTCGATCTCGTCAAAAAAGGAGGTGACGCCAGTCCCCACGGCCTCGGCAGCCTCCCCGCCGGTCGCGGGGGCCAGAAGCGCACCAACAGCAGCGACGGCGGGGGGCGCAGGTGGCATAGGGGCCGCGGGAACCGATGCAGACACCTCCTCAGACAGGGAATCAACTGAGGGGATGGGGGCGTTACCGTCCGCTGCCATGGCTGCAATGGCTAATGTCCCCGGCGGGGCTCCGTCCGGGGGCACGGCAGAGGGTGAAACGGCTCTAGCCCCCCGCAGGACCTTCCGGGGGGCCCCCTCTCCCTCCTCATCAGAGGGGAGGGATCGGGTCCGCGACTTGCGAGCGCCGCGCTTCCCCCGGACGAGCGCCCAGCCCTCCGAGGTGGAGGTGGAGGGCCGGTTGACAGGGGCAGGGCCAGGGGGC
Organism: Macrochelys suwanniensis; assembly: GCA_033296515.1. Lineage (NCBI taxonomy): Eukaryota > Metazoa > Chordata > Testudines > Chelydridae > Macrochelys > Macrochelys suwanniensis. The sequence goes on from CM065777.1 coordinate 82,141,434, forward strand.
AAGGGGCCCGGAGCACGAGGTGGCAGGGGCGGGACAGTGGGAGGAGGGGGAACTCCCCCCTGGGGCCGGCCCTCTCTCGCAGCTGGCAAAGGTAACATCGCTCTCCCCCCTGTAGACGGGGGGGCAGCGGCAGCGGTGGCAGGGCTGCTAGGGTTGCCGGCGGTGACAGGGCCGGCGCCCGCTCGGGTCCCGGGCTCCCCTCCAAGCTGGGCCAGGGGACAGTCCCTCCAGACGTGCCCCGTCGCCCGGCAGAGGAAGCACCGGGCCTCCCCCGTCGAATAATGGACCCAGTAATGGGCCCCCTGGTACGGCACCAGGAAGGACCCCTCGAGCGCCACTCCGCCACGCCCCGCCGGCGGCACTTGGAGCTGGACCTGCCGGCGGAAAGACAGAATGTGGCGGAGGGCGGGGTCCTTGCAGCCCAGCGAGAGAGGGCTGAGGACGGAGATCGGTTTCCCCAGGGCAGAGAGGGCAGGCAAAAGGGCAGCGTTGGGCAGGAAGGGCGGGACGGAGGTCAACACCACCCGTACACCAAGATCCTCCAAAGGTTCGAGGGGGACATACACGCCCCCCACCGCTAGGCCCTTCTCCACCGCCTCCTGAGCGGCGGCCTCCGAGGCAAGGAAGAATACCGCCTTGCCGTACATCTTGGAGGCCGCCACAATGGCCGTGGGCCCCACCACCCTCGCTAACGCCCGCACATAGGTCTCGATGTGAGGCGAGGCGGGCACCAGGAGGCAGCGGATGCCATGCCTCCTGGTCAGCGAGGGGAAGGGACCCCGGCCTCCAGGGATGGTATCGGAGGCGGCAGTCCGGGCAGATGGAACGGCGGCTCGTGGGGGGGCGGCAGCCACCTGGGCGTACGCTCTGGGGGCCATGGGTGGAACGCCCCCAGAGCTGGTGGAGGGAACAGCTGGGAGGGACGGGGCCGCAGCCGATGTCGGGGCCGCGGCAGGGAGGGCAGCCCCGCCGGTGGAAGGTTGTGACTTCCGGGTGGGGCCTTTGCCCTTCTTGTTCCCCTGGCCCTTTTTGCCCGTGGAGGGGGCAGCCATGGCAGCGGCGGAACCTGGGCCGGTGGTGGCCGAGAGGACAGCCGCTGGGGCGGGCAGTGGCAAGGGAGGGGTCACGGGAACAGCAGAGGCAGGGATGGGGGCAGGAACAGGGCCCCCCTCCATGGTGGCAAGAGACTGGAGGAGGCCCCAAGCCGGGGGGGGGTGGTTACAGTGGGGAGCCGCTCCTCCCCGCTAAATGATGCGCAGGGGAGGAGGGTCCAATGGGAAGGGCAGGGGTGGGGTGGGGGAAGGGGCTAACCACTCCCCCCTGGTAAGTGGCAGGCAGGGAAGGAGGGCGCCCCTGGGAGGAGGGGGGGGCGGGGAAGGCGACCACTCCTCCCCGCTAGGCCGTAGGCAGGGGAGGAGGGCGGCAAGCAACGGGGGACGTAGGGGCAAAAAGGGGCGGGGCACACAGGGGCTAGGTAGGGCTACGGCTCCTCCGGCTGCACTGGGGGAGCGGGGGCTACAACAGCAATTGGGGGGGGGGGGTCAGTGAACAGTGACAGGGGCAACAGAAAGGGGGGGGGCACAAGCGCTCAAGCAACGGGCATGGGTGCCCAGCTAGGGGACCGGGCTCGGGGCGGGGGAGGGGGCAAGGGAGGCTAGGCAATCACAAGTGGGAACAACAGGTCTGGGGCGGGGCAGATAACTATCAAGGACACAAAGTTTGGGGTGGGGCAGGCAACAAACTCAGCGGGGCGTGGAAACCAACAGGAGGGGGAACCCAAACGGGTCAAGGCAAGCGGTGGGCGGGGCAGGCTGCTGGGGGGTGGACAAACTAACACTGGGGGGGGAACACAGCAGGGAGGGCCCCCACCAGCCAAATGCTGCTGGGGGGGGCGAAAAAGTCCAAGGCAGGGAGACACAGATGCCCACGAGCACTTGTGCAAAAGTCAGGCTTTGGCTGGTCACCGCTTCCACTGGCCCCAGATGACAAAGGGGCGGTGGGCAGGCAGCCACGTCGAGGGGCAAGGAACGGGTCCAGGTGGTAAACTGGGCGGTGGTGGAGGGGGCGACAGCAACAGTGGGGGTGGGGGGAGCAGATGGGCAAGGGGGAGGGCTCCACGCCTCTCCCCCTCACTCCCCTCAGCAGCAAAACAGTCACCAGCACCCCAGAGTATAGATGGCCAAGGTCACTCAGTCTATCGACAAACCCCCTCCACAATGTCCTCAGCAGCAGACCTCCTCTTCCTCCTCAACGAAGGCAGCAGCCCCGGTGCAGCAGAGCAGCGAGCAGCAGGCAGCCGGCCAGGCAGGAGGGACCCCAGATGGTGGTGGTAGCAGGGTCCTGGCTCCACCTCCTAGAGATGGGGGGGGGGGGGCAGGCCGGCAAGGCCCCCCCCTCACTCAGCAGCAGGGGCCTAACACTAGGCCGCAGCCTGGGGCTTTCCTCAGGCCAGAGCTCCCCAGCTCCTCTGGCCTTCCCCAGCCCTGCTCCACCCTAGGTACCTGCTACCAAGCCCCTCTCCCTCTATAAGCAAAGGGAGACTGTCTCTGCTCCAGGCCCACTGCCCTCTTATAAGGGCCAGCTGGGCCCTGATTAACTGGCAACAGCTGTGGCTGCTTTGCCAATCAGACTAGCTTTCACCCTCAGCCCTCTCCCAGGGCTCTTTCCAGCCCCTCAGGGCAGGAGTGGGGTATCCACCCCGCTACAGGGTCATTAAAGCATCTGTGAATTACTCATCATCATGGGAGCACTAGCCATATCTCTTCCCCTCCCCCTGCATATCCAGCTGGGAGTGATGCAGCAGCTCTGATAGCTTTACACCACATTTCCCCTTGTTCTGGGGAAATCCTTTTCTGTATTTAGGATTGTTCTGTGCCAGTGTAGTGATATACTAGGATTGGGATCGATATGTCAAACTGCATGGAATCAATCAGGATATACTGTAAATAGCATGAGATAACTGAAGTCAATGAGGCAATGCTGATTTACATCAGGTGAAGATTTGGGCCCTTGATAATTAGTCTGGAAGTTGAGGTAGGATGAACACCTCTCTTACTAATCACTTAGTAGTCTTCCATTTGTGGATAGTTCAAGTAGCCAACTATATAGAATTTCAAATTTAAGGCTAAACGTATGGCTGGTTGAAACATTTTGACCGAAACATTTTACTGTCAAAAATCTTCCAGGGGAAAAGATATTAACTTTGGCAGAATTTTCCATGAGGAAAATCAAAACAAAGCATTTCATCATGGGTTGGGTTGATGTTAGTGTCTACATCTGCCTGAATCTGATTGAATCTAGCCTCTCAGGACAGAAAGGCTAAATCAAGCTGTCTTCAGGTTTCACCATTCCTTTCTCTGTAAAACAGTCATTCTTAATCATTATGTGCTTATATTCCATGCTCCACTAACAAGATCATCTTAACTTTTCTTATGTCATAACACATTACACCCAGAAATGGACACAAAAGACAATGAGAATAGATTCTTTAAATACATTAGGAGCAGGAGAAAGATGAAGGAAAGTGTAGGCCCTCTACTTATTTGGGAAGGAGAGCTAATAACAGATGACATCAAGAAGGCCGAGGTGTTTAATGCCTGTTTTGCTTCAGTCTTCACTAAAAAGGTTAATGGTGATCAGAAACTCAACACAATTAATATTAATAACAACGGGGAAGGAACATAAGCCAAAATAGGGAAAGAACAGGTTAAAATAGTTAGATAAATTAGACATATTCAGGTCATCAGGGCCTGATGAATTCATACAAGGCTACTAAAGGAACTAGCTGAAGCAATCTCAGAACCTTTAGCAATTATTTTTGAGACCTCATGGAGGACTGGAGAAGGGAAAATGTAGTGCCTATCTCCAAAAAGGGGAACAAAGAGTACCCAGGGAATTATAGACTGGTTAGCCGAGGTTTGATACCTGGAAATAAACTAGACCAAACTATTAAACAATCAATTTGTAAGCACCTAGAGGATAATAGGATTATAAGGAACAGCCAGCATAGTTTTTTCAAGAACAAATAATGCCAAACCAACCTAAATTTCTTTTTTTTTTGGACAGGGTTACTGGACTACAGGCTGAAACAGATGTACTACGTCTTGTTTGCAGTGTTGTAGCAGTGTTGGTCCCAGGATACTAGAGAGAGAAGATGGGTGATGTAATATCCTTAATTGGACTGACTGTGGTTGGTAAAATATTAAATGAAATGGTGATCTACATTGATTTTTGGTATGACATTTGACATATTCCCACATGACAAACTTGGGAAATGTCGTCTAGATGAAATTACTATGAGGTGTTTGGGTTGCAAGACTATACTCCAATACTAGTTATCAATGGTTCACTGTCAAATTGGGAGGGTGTATTTAGCGGTGTTCCACAGGGGCAGTCCTGGTTCTGGTTCCCTTCAACATTTTCATTAAAGACTTTGTTGATGGAGTGGAGAGTATACTTATAAAATTTGTGGATGATGCCAAGCTGGGAGGGATTGCTAGCACTTTGGAGGACAGGATAGAATTCAAAAAGACCTTGACAAAGTGGAGAATTGGCCTGAAATCAACAAGATGAAATTCAGTAAAGACAAGTGCAAAGTACTTCATTTAAGAAGGAAAATTCAAATGCACAACTACAAAATAGGGGATAACTAGCTAGGTGATATAATACTGAAAAGAATCTGTGGTTTATAGTGGACCACAAATTGAATGAGTCAACAATGTGGTGCAGTTGTGAAATATGCTAATATAATTCTGGGTTTATTAACAGGAATGTTATATGTAAGACATGTGAGGTAATTGTGCCTCTCTACTTGTCCCTATTGTGTCCAGTTTGGGGCAACACACTTTAGGAAAGATGTGGAGAAATTGGAGAGAGTTCAGAGGAGAGAAATGAAAAGGATAAAAGTTTTTTTAAAATGTAGCCTAGGAGGAAAGATTGAAAAATTGGGCATGTTTAATCTTGAGAAAAGAATACTGAGTGGGGACTGGATAAGTCTTCAAATATGTTAAGGGCTGTTTTAAAGAGGACTGTGATCAACTGTTATCCATTTCTCACAATTGTTCTTGTCCCTCTAAAGGTAGAACAAAAAGTAATGACTTAATCTTCAACAAGGTAAATTTAGGTTAGATATTAGGGAAAACTTTCTAACTCAAATGGTGGTTGAGTTCTGGAATAGGCTTCCAAAGGAGACTGTGGAATCCCCACCCCTGGAGGTTTTTAACCCCATAATTGGAGGTTAGACAGACACGTGTCAGGGACGATCTAGGTTGACTTGGTCCTAACTCAGCACATGCTGCTGGACTTTGATTTGTTGAGATCCCTTCCAGCCCTACATTTCTATCATTCTAGGTGTTTGTATACTATTTCAAGGAAGAAAGTTGTGACCACAGATTTTATCCATTAACAGTGTTTAAATATTTTGGACTAATGATTCTATAAACTTTATTCAGGCTAGATGGAGTATATAAAAAAGCAGATATACTGTAAACTTGGAGCAACATACAGTAATAGGAAACATTATTACAAGTCACATTCACATAATCCTTTTTGGCCTTCAGCCATATTTTATTATGTTACATACCAAGCACAGAAGTCATACAGTATACTGTGTAGCTGTTGTTCAGTCCAGCAGATAGGAAACCAAGGCCTGGTCTATGCTAGAAAATTAGGTCAGTTTAACTATGTCAGTCAGGAGTGTGAAAAATCCACACCCCTGATCGGCATTGTTAAGCCAACCAAGTCCCTGTGTAGACAACCCTAGGTTGACAGAAGAATTTCTCCATCAACCTAGCTACTATTACTCTCAATGGGGAGCTGGATTACCTACGCTGTTGGCATAGGTAGTGTCTACACTGAAGTCCTTAAGTGTAGACAAGCCTTAAGCTTAGTAACATAACTTACCCTATTTACTTTCATTTGTACAGCTCAAAGAGTTGCTCATCAGAGATTCAAACTCGAGTGTGGACAAGTCCTTCTAGCAGCTAGAGCTCTTAAACTATTAATATCAACAAATGAGTTGTCATTTAAAATCACTTACTTTTTACTTTACAAATGAGACATTTAAAAATCTGAATCTGTCTTCTACAAGAAACAATATCACTTAAAATAAACTTTTGGGTATTTTGGTACATGTAATAAAGCCTTATTAAAATGCAGGACAGGTCAGTCATAACTATATATTGTCACAATCCAATGGCTATTGGGTGGTTTATGGAAAACTAGTTCTGTGGTCTCAGCTCAATTTCCAATGGTTGCTAATATCATATAAAAACACAACACATATGCCATAATTGGCACCATGGTTGGCTATTCTAGCAAAGTCGTCAAAAATAGACTGATCTACCTTCTCCTCCCTGTTCAAATTCATTAGCCAGTATCCCACCATTCCTCCCAGCTCATTAACTACTACTCCCACTAGCCATAAATCCAGCACCAGCAACCTGTGCCAGCCATGCACCCAGTCTCCAGCACCTTCCAGAACTTACATTCACCCATCATGTCCCAGGAGTACTATGCCTGTCAATCTCACAATTTGAGGCTGCAAAGGACTGTGGGATTAGAGTCATGACAAGAAATCTCAGGTAGTTTTGAGTTCTAGGTAGATCAAGTTTGAGAGTCCTCTTAATAGGTCCTCCTTTTACTTTTCTAATTTATGAGATTTCTGCAGTGTAAAGCCACCTCTTCCTGATATCCCTAGTTGGTTAGTAACTCTCTTGCATATAGATCTACATCAGAGATGCACTGGATTTTCTTACATTAATCTGGAAGCATCTCCTTACAGATCCCCAAACTGGCATGTTGGCTCAGTGATGCCAAGGAAATAAACATTAATCACACTTTCAACCTTTTTTCAGAAGTGGTTTTTTTCCCCAACAAACACCTGAATTTTTTGAGCATGGAATCTGTGGGGAAGAAATCCATTTTAGTCTAAAAACTTCTCTTTTTCAACAGCTCTACCTGGGGAGGCATTGTGCCTCAGCGCCAAATACCTCTGAAGTTATTCTTGCAGATCAACAAGGAAGCAGGATCATCAGCAAATTATGACAACCTTTGTGCTAGCTCAGCTGTACTGACGGTCAGATGAGAGGGGTAGGGTGGAGGACAGAGAGTTGAGTCACAGCTCTGTCCTTTCCCTGCCTGCTTCCTGCTCACTGCTGTTGGGAGAAATAAGTAGGCATATAGCATGCACAAGGTCTGAGTACTTCAAACAGAGATATGTTGGGTCTTTATTCCCATTTGGTCATGTAGTCCAAGGTCTGGTCTATAGTACGCGGTTATTTCGGAATTAGCCGAGTTAATTCGAAATAAAACTGATTCCATCCACATGACCAAACCGTTTTTTCGATTTAAAGGGCTCTTTAATCCACTTTCTGTACTCCACCTTGGCAAGTGGAGTAGCGCTAAAATCAAGATTGCAGTTCCGGGTTATAGGTACTGTGGACGCAATTCGACCTCCAGGAGCTATCCCAGAATGCTCCCTTGTGACTGCTCTGGACAACACTGTCAACTCTGATGCACTAGCCAGGCAGGCAGTAAAAGCCCCGGGAACTTTTGAATTTCATTTCCTGTTTGGCCACCATGGCGAGCTCATCAGCACAGGTGACCATCAACACAGTCCACCATCACAGGCAACCATGCCAAGTCCACCATCACAATGGGCGGCGAGGACTGTGGCGGGGATGGCGAGGACTGCGGGAACTGTGGGATAGCTACCCACAGTGCACCGCTCCGACATTCAATGCTAGCCTCGGTACTGTGGACGCACTCCGCTGAATTCATGAGCTTTAGTGGGGACACAGAAGACCGAATGTATAAAATCGCTTCCGAAAATTCGAATAGAATAATTTTGAAATTTCGTACTGTAGATGTACACCAAGACATAATTGGGCTTGTAATGTTGAAATAACACTATTCTTTAAAGATGCAGAAAAAGTATTCACAAGTGCCCAAGTGTGTGGTGTTCTTTGAATTAAAACATTGGGAGCTTGCAATTAACAATTACATTATCTTTATTGAAGCATTACATAGCATAGAAAGTAGAGCAGCGCTCTAACTCTTTGATAATCATGACATGAATATTTTCTGTTTCTCTCATAACTTTTTTCCTGGTGAGGCAAAGGAAAAGAAGTATGGAGTCTGACTTATTTTTTCCCTCATTCAAAAAGCCAAAGATCCCTAGTAAAGCTCCATGTATGAAAATTTCACACAGTTAAGCCACCTACAGCAACTTCACCAGTTTATCACAGACTTGGGGGTCAAGATCAGCAGGGAAAGAAGAATGGACTGAAGAAAATTTGAGTTCGTGATAATGCATTTTCCTCCCCGTGAAGATTATTGTTTCCGAGACATGCACTAGAGAAAGAGAGACTGATTTTGGGCTGCCTAATGTTCTTGGGAATATAGGTCACCTTGCAGCAGAAGTGAAACCTATGATCTTCCCAGGCAGCTTTCCAAAGTCAGGAAGCTCTGGATTGCTGCAGATGAACAGAGACTAAGAATACTAGCTGAGAATGACAACAAAATATGTCATAGATGTTATTCTCTTTCCTTTCCTGAGGGGAAATGAGAGCTATTATACTGAATATGTGATATTAAGCTAAGATTTGTATAGCCATCTGACACTGCTTTTAAATGAAGGTAGCTTCTAAAGGATTCCGAAGCAGATCCCAACAACTAGATATGCATTTTGTAGAAACTAGAAAATGGAAGACATTTTGATCTAAACACTGAGTGCATTTGCAAGCCTGAAGTATACTTGTTAATAGGCTTCTTTTATCTCTGATTCTCTGAGGATGTGCAGTAATAGATGGAAAATATGTACAAACAAAAATGTAGCTTTATTGTGAGCACTGTCAGAGAGCAATGGCTGATTGCTAGACACGCCACTCACTCGAGCAATATTGCCTAGCAACACCCACTCTATCACAGAGAGCTTGATATTGATTTGAAGAGAGAGAGAAGTTAGAAATGGAGGGAAGCTCTGTTTGTTCAGATTAAGAGATGTGACTGACGTCTGTTACCTAGAAACAATGAGAGGAAGATTTGCCTTTTGTGAGTATTCTTGCTTATTGTTTACCCTATTAAAATTCTAGCAGCAGTGAGCTCCCTGGTGTATGTAGTAGAGATATGCAAGCGGAACCAATCCTTGATGCCTGTAAAGGCTGGTATGAGGGGCTAGATCATCATGTCCACACTGCTTCTCTGTCTCTCTTAGAATCATTAGGACCCCTGAAAAGGCTCACAGAGGGAGTAGTCCCGGCACTCCGAGCCATGATTTTTAAAGTCCTGGACCTTCAAAGGCTGGAAGCACATTCCAAAGCTGTGAATGTGCCAGTAGTATAAAGCTGCTCTTTCTACCTCTTGTCTACACAGGCAGGCTTTGGGAAATCTCCCACTATGGCACTACCATTAGTCCAACTGCAACAATGATGCCAGCAATGGGAGTGATCATGTGGCAAAAGGTTTCAGAGATGTGTTGTCTTACCCATGGCAGTGTCATAGTGGGAGATTTCCCCCCAAACTCCTGGTGCTGATTAGGCCCCAGAGGCTGTGAGGTTTCAAGCTTCCCTTCTTTACTTCACTGCTTTAATGGAAGGTGAGCAAATACAGCACTGGCACATATCCCCTTGGCCCCATGGGTGTCGCTTTTCTGGGTGTGAGCCAAACACTCATAGAACATTATAATGATTAGTGGGCTAAAGACAGTCATATGTATGGAAGGCAGAGAAGGGTCTGTTATGTTTCAGAAGATTCCTGCAAGCTTCACAATGATGTTATTTTGGATTCTGACTGACGATCAAACAAGAGGTTTACTGAGCACCTTACACAGTCAGTGGCTAGTGAAGAACTGCTAACCTGAGTTTTGATTTCAGTCTGTTTATTTTAGTCCCACTTCCTAGAACAGTTCCTCAGAATACTTGGATTAGATTTCATGGTGTTAGTTTGGTGGAAATAAATGACTACAGGAAACAGAGAATTGTTCATGTTGCTACTATGTTGGGTCATTTCAAACATCTTTGTCAATTAACAAGCAGTAAGAACACTGCATACACAATGAAATATAGTTACTTTGGACAATCACAGGCTTGTAACATAAATGTGCATGTAACTATTGCAATCTGCAGGGACACTACAGGGGGTTATCTATGGAGTCTATGGGGTCTATGGTGTTCTTAAAAACCTCCAGTGATGGGATTCTACAACCTCCCTAGGTAACTTGTTCCACTGCTCAACTACCCTTATAGTTGAAAGACAAAGTGGGTGAGGAATATCTTTTTTGGATCAGCTTCTGTTGATGGAAGAGACAAACTTTCAAGCTTATGCAGAAGAGCTCTGTGGCCTGGAAAAGGTAATCAGAGTATCACAGTTAAATACAAGTTGGGACAGATGTGTGAACCTTTAATGCAACCTTTAACAATCTGTCCTACCTTGTATTTATATGTGATAGTGTGATTAATTTTTCAGAGCTGAAGAAGAGCTCCATGAAACTTGAAAGTGTGTTTCTTCCATCCACAGAAGTTGGTACAATAAAAGATATTACCTCAACCACCTTCTCTCTCTCATATTCTGGGTCCAACAACAGTGCAAACAATGCAAGATATCATTATAGTTAATATTTTCCTAATATCATCCAACCTGAATCTCTCTTGCTGCAGACTAGTCAATTAGTTTTGGCAACTAATTGATCTTTGATTATTAGTGGTAAATATGGCCTGTGATGGGATGTTAGATGGGGTGGGATCTGCATTACTACAGAGAATTATTTCCTGCGTGTCTGGCTGGTGAGTCTTGCCCACATGCTCAGGGTTTAGCTGATTGTCATATTTGGGGCCGGGGAGGAATTTTCCTCCAGGGCAGATTGACAGTGGCCCTGGGGGTTTTTCGCCTTCCTCTGCAGCGTGGGGCACGGGTCACTTGCTGGAGGATTCTCTGCACCTTGAACTCTTTAAACCATGATTTGAGGACTTCAATAGCTTAGGCATAGGTTAGGGGTTTATTACAGGAGTGGGTGGGTGAGATTCTGTGGCCTACGCACAGGTCAGACTAGACAATGATAATGGAGGTCAGGAGGTCAGACTAGACAATCATAATAGTCCCTTCTGACCTTAAAGTCTACGAGTCTAATTACTTCGTGTCCTACTTTCAGTGGCCCTGGAGAACAATTGCTCACCATCTGCTTCATAACAATCTTTTATATATTTGAAGACTGTTACCATGGCCCTCCTCAGCCTTCTCTTTCAACTAAACATACCCAATTCTTTCAACTTTTCCTCACAAGCCAAAGGAAATCATTTTTTGTGAGAGACCCTTTTTGATCAGGACCGGCTCTAGGCACCAGCGCTCCAAGCACATGCTTGGAGCGGCACTCCATCTGGCCCTATTTTTTTTTTGCTTGGGGCGGGCCCTGGACAGAGCCCTGCTGCTGGACAGCCAGAGCATTGTCCCCTGGAGCTGAGCCCGGGCTGTGGCAGCGAGAGGGGCTCCTGGAGTGTGTGAGGAGCCAGGGAGGGAGAGAAGTGGGGCCCGGGATGCAGGGAGGGAGGAGGGATCCTGCTGTCACCACCGCTGCTGCTCTGAGTCTCCCCAGGGAGGCGCGGCGTTTCCCCGCCCACGTGGGCTGTGCAGGGCGCTGCTGGGCTGGGCAGGGGTCACGGATCCCTGCTCGCGCGCTGATAGGGCAAGTGGCTGAGCAGCCCAAGCTGCCAGGGAGCTGCCGCCACCTCCTCTTGTCCCCGGACCCAGCCCACCGCGCACCTCCCCCGCCTCAGCCCTGTGCTGCCTGCCCCGGGCCCCCACAGTGCCAGGGGCAGGGAGAGGCAGAGCCCAGCTCCGAGCGGGGCAGCGGTGGAGACTGCCCCGCTGGGGGACCCCCGCGGCTCGGGCACCTGGGGCTCAGTGTCCCTCCTCTCAGCTCTGCCTTCATGGGGCTGGGGAAGCAGCTGTCAGCGCCTGCCCCTCTCAGCCCTTGCACCCCCCATCCCGCTCGCAGCCCCTCCACTTGTACCTCCCCACATTGCTCCTTCGCCGCACCCCTTCCCCTTGTACTCTCCCTTCACCTCTTCACCCGCACCTCTCCCCTTGTACCCTCCCCCAGCCCTTTCCTCCCGCACCTCCCCCCTTCCCCGTACCTCTTCTCCCACAACCCTCCTGATACCCCCTCTCCTCCTCCACCCTCCTTCATGAGCACGTCATACCCCACTTCTCTGCCAGGGTAGAGCCCCCAAGCACCCTCACACCCGCTCCTCTGCCTGAACCCTCTTTAATAGATCCCCATCCCTGTCCGGGTACAAGATTTAGTCCCTATGCCTTCCATGTGCATTTGGAGCACTCAAGATGGGATTGTGGAGGGTGGGGGGCGCGAGATTTATACTAAAGTGAAATGAAAATAGGAGAAACAGTTTGATCCCCACTGCAAGTGTAAACGGGAACTGCAGTGGTGAACGAGGAGGTCACGTTTAGTTCTGTCAGTTTGATTTATCTTCAGCCCCTTCTTCCTAGTCTGGTTCAGCAGGGTTTGTGCTTGTATGGGTAAATTCGCTTGCTCTCAATGAGCAGAAAACAAGACATCTGGGAAGAGAGGGGCTGACTTCTTAAAATTCCACAACAGTCATTTATTTACTCAGTCTCTCACGGGAAAAGCTACTCCAGGCCGCTGCTCCAACCTGGAGAGACTTAGCACATCAGCAGCAGAGAGGGGACAGGAGACAGAGGCCAAGAGAGGGAATATTCATTCACACAGCAGTACCAGTGGGGATCCTCCCACTTATCAACTTTATCCCACAGTGGACATAAAGGCAGTAGATCTAATACATATTTACTTCTGGTTCCTCCTACCAACAAAATGCACCAATGACCATATTTTCTAAAAACCCTAAAACAGAACTATTTCATGTGACTTGACTTTCTGAATTTCTCTTTAATATTTTTAGGTCATTTAAGTGCTAATCTCACTCCTCCCTCTTGTCTCTATGAAAGGGAGTAGAATCAACATTGGAAGGCAGAATGGCAGATTTTTATTTATAAGGGGTTTTTGCATTTCTATACAATATGTGATCTGATCAAATTCTTTAGGTTCTCCACAAATGCATGCAATTTCTTCCTAACACTGGGGTTTGTTAAAAAAGGGGGGCGGCCAAAAATGTTTTGCTTGGGGTGGCAAAAAACCTAGAGCCGGCCCTGTTTCTGATATTTCCTGCTTATAGACAAATTGGAGATACTGTCAAACCATCTATTCTCATAGTATTTTGGCACTGCTCATTCTGGTCCTGGCAAGAACCAGGAAGTACATGTAAACATAAACTTCAAAAACAATTGAAGTTTTATTGATTTATTTATTTATTGGAAGAATGTTTCCAGAGCTTCTGTTTTATTGGAAGTGGCTTACCCATCTCTACGGGACTAACACTCACGCATCGGATTGAGCAGCCATCAAGAACTCATTGGTGCATGCTCTGCGAAGAGCGATGGTGCCATTTATTATGTTGTTGACTCATATTCAGTTTGTGATCCACTTTAATCCCCAGATCCTTTTCTGCAGTACTGCTGCTTAGCTCGTTTCTTCCCATTTTGTATCTGTGCATTTGATGTTTTCCTTCCTAAGTGTAGAAATTTTCACTTGAGTATATTGAATTTAATCTTTTGACATCAATTTATCAAGGATCTTCTGAATTCTAATCCTGTTTTACAAAGTGATTGCAACCCCTCCCAGCGTGGTGTCATCCACATATTTTATAAACATACTCTCCACCATCATCAAAGTCATTAATGAAAGTGTTGAATAGTATTGGAACTAGGGCAGACCCCAGTTGATATGTTCTCTCAGATATCCATCAAAGCATGCATAACTACTTTGAGTATGATTTTTCAGCCAGTTGTGCATCCACCTTATAGCACAGGGGTTGGCAATCTTCAGCTGTGGCCCATCAGGGTAATCTGCTGACGGGCTGCGAGACATTTTGTTTACATTGACTGTCCGCAGGCATGGCCCCCTGCAGCTCGCAGTGGCCGCAGTTCGCCATTCCTGGCCAATATGAACTACGGGAAGTGGCGTGGGCCATGAGCCGAAAGGTTGCTGACCCCTGTTATAGCAATTGCATCTAGACCACATATCCCTAGTTTGCTTATGAGAGTGTCAAGTGAAAGAGTGTCAAAAGTCCTTCTAAAGTCCAGATATGTCACGTCTAATACTTTCCCCACAGTTCCCCACTCCTCCACCTGCTGGACTGGTTACCCTGTGAAAGAAGTTCAAATTGCTTATGAGTTTATGAGAAGTTTGGCAAAAATTAGTCCATAGTGTACTATCTTAAATTTTAGCCAGTGCTTTATACACCTTATTCTTATCATATTCCTTCTTTCTTCCTAAAACAACTGCAGTGTCAAAGCAAAGACCACTATGGTCATCTCTCCCTGGAAACCAAAAGACAAGTCTCAGGTTTGCTTCAGCTTTGATGCAACAACAAAACTTTGAGCTCAAGGACCGAATTTTCTGCTTCTAAACATGGGCTATAGAGCCAACATATAGAATGATGATGAGACAGTTTTCAGAACTAGGGGGATTACATAAGGTAATAATGTACTGGGCCTGACAGAATCAGACAGACAAAGCATCTAGGAAATAATGAGGTTGACTTACTTTTTCCAGCTGGATCAAAAAGCTGAATCAAAATGTAGCCTCTTTCTCTAATGGCTAGACTGACCTTCTTGATCTCCTGGGATGGCTTCAACCAGTCAGATATTGGAGAAACAATATCATATTACTTACCAATGTAATTTCTCCTAATAGAATACACCATCAATGTGATGATGCAAACTTTTAGGACTGCCTAGGAAGAGCAAAAGGGTTCACAAAAGAGCGCTACAGAAAGGTTTGTGAACATGAACAAAAGTCAAGCAAATCACTGTGGGTTCACAGACAAGTCAAAACTTAAATTGTGGTAAATTAATGAGTCAAATAGATGGCATTATTTTGCCCTGCACTCCCTGTTTGTCTAGAAGCTTTATGAAGATATGGGCAGGAATTTTAGTGGCAAATGAAACTTTTTAAAGGAAAGGGTGAGTTTTGACAAAAAAAAATTACTTGAAAAAAAAACTTTTGAAATGGACATTTTGTTTTGATAATTTTAAAATGAGAACTTGATTTTTCTAGTTCAAAATGACTTCATTTTGAAACTTTAACTAATGTAAAATTGTTTTTGAATAGTAAAATTAAAACAAAACATCTTGACTGCTTTGAACTGATTTTTTTTTCAGATTTTGAGTTCATGAAAGTTTTTGAGATTTTGATTTTTCTCCCAGTTTGAAATGTTTCTTTTGATACTTTCATCATTTTCATGGGATGGGAAAGATAGTTTCCCACCCAGTTCTAATTCTATATTCACATCTACAAATGTATTGCTTCCAATGTACTGAAATATTAAATTATCTTGATAGTGCTTGCCATTTTCTCTTCATAACAAGCTCACTGTTGATTACAATGTGTCTAGTCCTGCATAGCTGCTTTTGAAGGCAAGCAGGTGTAAGGATCAAGGCAGTCTTGGTCCTTGTGCTCTTGGCATGCAAGGACTCTAGAGCTAGTAAAAACACAGGGTGCCATCATGAGCTCCACCCATGCCTGTTTGACCTAGCCAGCAGAGCTGGGCTGATATGATGGTGCTGAAAAAGGGAATAAATTATTCCACTGTTTAGTGTGGTCCATCAGTGTTCCTGGAGATTTGGGACTTGATCCTCCAGGAGCAGAACACTCTGGTGAGGTGTCAAGTGTCCTCAACTCCCACAGATGTCAATGAGAGTTGAAGGTGCTCAACACCACCTTGTAGGATAGAGCTCATTGTACCTGCCTAAGGCACAATGCCACGGGAAGTTGATGCAGCTACACAGTATCTTTTCACCTCCCAAATATAGGTGGCAATGCCACAATCTAACCTATTTCTAACTTACCTCCAATGACACTCTTCATTCTAGTCTCTTTTGTTGTCCAGGTGAGATTTCCATTTTTAAGGTATGTTCTTGGAGCCCTAATAAACTTATCTGCTTTTCCAATTCGCCACTGTGTGAGGCTCTCTTTCTTTACTCCTACAGTAGCTAGATAAACTAGCTGTGTCTTTTTAAAACAAGATTCTTGCTGTAAATGGCCTCCAGGCTGATTCGATGGTTTTAAGTTTTTCGCTTTGACCGTCACTCAGCTGTTGATCTTTTTTTCTTATAGTTTATGATAGGCTGTTTTAAAGTTTATTGTTGTGGGAATTACCATCTATTATGATAACAAATGTGAAATAATTGTGCACAAGTCACTATTGCTCACTTTCTGTTTTACCTTCTGTTTATTATATTACAAAAAAGAAAGAAATTGCCTTCTCCTTTTAGATCCCTAAACAAGTAGCTCTAAAAAGCAGCCATTTTATTAATACATTTGGTGCTTCAAATTGCACCCAGTATTACATTCAACTACCATCATTTAATACTAGGGCAGACAAAGACACCTCACATTATTTTTATTGGCAGATTTTGCAGCTTTTTAAATTCCTTTCACATAAGATAATTTTATAGCCCAATGGACTGTAAAGATGGAAGAATCCTATTAAATAAACCAGCCCATCTTTCTGAGGCCAATAGAGAATCTTTCTGCACAGTATATTTTCTAGTGCTTTGCCTAGTCTAGCTTAAAAGTCCCATGTGATGGGGCTTATATTTTCCATCCTGAGGACATTTATGTAGGAAAGACCTTTTAACAATGTATTTGGTGTCATGCTAGGGAAAAAAACCAACCCCAAGCCTCACCTGCAACTTAATTTACCCTTCTCTCCTCTTCTAGAGCTTCATCCCAAGAAACACTGTATTCCATTGAGTTTTCCAGTCCTGACCTATTTCCAAGGTATCAGATGTGTTGATCCCTCTTCTAGTGTCAAACTTCCAGTTCATTCAGGCTTTTCATTTTATAATGGAACAAGTTGACAAATACAAATGCCTGATAGACATGTTTCTGGATGACCGAGGAGCAGCAGTGCCAGTGACCAAGGGTGCTCTTTCATCTGCGCTTGGGTAGTAAATGGCAGCGTTTTCTTTCAGATATGCACCTTACTGCAGTTACCCATGTCTTTTTGTCTGAAGTATTGTAATGCATGGGGTTACACCAGATGGCCATACAGTAACTTTATTTGGTGTAGAATGTGGCCTCCCCCTGCATTACAGGCATTTTGTGTAGAGAACACATTCACCTGTGCTCTGCAATGGCTGCCTATGCGTTTCCAGATACACCCTGAGATGTTGTCTTCAATCTAAAAAATCATAAATAGTTTAGATCCTGCATGTATGACAGCATCCTTTTACTCATTTAATAACTCACCGGTTGATATCAGCTGAAGCATTAGGAGCTTGAGCTGATACTTCCCACACTGAAAAGCAGATGGACTTTAATGAGGGGGCTCCCAAGTTTGGAATTTGCTTCTTCCCTTGGTCTGATCATTTCGGAAGATTGAGCCAAATCTGGGAACTTCACTACACGATGCCTGGTGCGATGCCATCAACTGTGGTCAATCTGGCAGGTGCAACAGTCCTCAGGTGATGCATGTTTGATGATGACTTGGTCTGACAAAGCCGAAGTCTGTAGACCCTCCTGTTATGCTGGAAGGATTTCTGCAGCTTTGAAAAAAGGAGGTTGCTAGTTGGGTTCAATGGTGGGGTAAGAGAGGCAGGGGTTGTATAAATTTTTGATAAGCTGCTGGAGTGAGCTGAGTTCATAACTTGTTTTGTAATGTTTGTGTAAACAGACCACAGGATAGGCTTGTTTCTAAAAAAAATCCAAATGAATAAAATATTCACACATCAAGTTGCACAAATAGCTTCCTTTCTTCCTTCTCATTGACTTCAGTGGAATTCCACATTGCATTAGGGGTCTGCAGAATTGGGGTCAGAGTTGGATGGTATATCAGTTATTCAAATGATCCATTAAGCTAATGGATCCATTAGTGCCATTGAGATAATTCACATTATAAGCACATCTCCCTATGACAAATATTAGATTCTTCTGCCTCACATGTAAAAGCTTCCTAATCTAAAGTGGTTTTAGCCTGGTTGGATTTTTCAAAGCACCTATGTGAATAAGGAGTAAAAAATTTATTGGAAGTCTGTTTTAGGATTTGTGTCCTTAAGTCACGTAGGCACTTTGAAAAATCCCTCTCTATAGCTGTGCCAGCAGAAGGATTTTTTAAGATAGAACTTCTTGTTTCTATGAGAATAGAATTATTACTCCCTAAAATTCAAACTGTCACTGCTAAATGCTAAAGCAAAACATAGTTTTCTGTATTTACCTGCCAGCTTCTCTTCACATGGACTCATCTTCTTCCACTTGATTTACATAAACCTATTTTTTTCCAGTAAACATCTTGAAAGAAAAATGGTCAAAGTTATCAAACAAGCTATGTTATTTCCTTTAGATACCCTTCCATATGTATAGGCATCACTTACTGCTATTAGGTATATACACTTCATGAATGTTTTAGATTTATTTTTTAAACAGTTTTAGCAACTAGTACTACTGAACCAGCTCCTCAGTTGGTATAGCCACTGGGGCTGTGTGTGAATAACTGTGGTTTTAGTTGTTGTTGTTCAGTGGCCGAAACAAACCAAAATGAAACAAAACAAAAACACAAACAAACAAATAAAACTGATTCAGGTCAACTGAAACTATACATTCTTTTTCCAGCAAAACAAAAACTTTTAAAAAAATCATTTTTGGTCAAATGAAATATTTACTTGACCAAAAACTAAACCTTTGAAGATTTTAAATCTCTTTAATGTGTTTTATTAATAAAAACGAATGACATTCCAAAATGAAACATCTTTGCAAAATTGAGTCTAACATTTTAGTTTCAGAACAGCTATAACAAACTGCTTCAACTCTTCTGAATTTTTGTTGATTTGACCAAAACTATTTGCTGAACTGAACCTGAATTTCATTGAGTGTTTTGATTGACCTGAGATGGTATACAGAAAGAATCTGAAAGGTTTAGACATAGCCTGGATGTGAGGACTTGGAGAGAGGTCCAAATCTAAGCTGACAGCCAGGTGAGGGGCCTGAGTGACAGGTGAAATGGTGGTGGTGTCTACTGGGATCAAGAAAGGAGGTAGCGAGGAGAATTTGAGTGAGAAGATTAAGATCTCAGTTCTAGTCATATCGAGCTGACAGCTGGACATTCACAAGAAGATGTCAGAGAGACTGGCTAAGATTTTCATTTGGACAGACAGACATAGGTCTGGAGTAAAGGTAGATCTGGAAGTCAACAGCATAGAAGGGATAGTTGAATTTGTGTTTGTGCATGAGGTTACCCAGAGATAATGAGAAGAGGAAGAAGAGAAGGGGACCAGAGACAGAGGTAAATGGAGCAACTTAGAGCAGTTTTGAAAACTCCCTGATGCATGGCCCATGCAAGGTGCCAGCACAACAGCAGGGACTGCAGTTTTTGCCCCCCCCCCCGGAAGCAAATCACTCAAAACATGCTGGAGAGGTGGTAAGGAGGAAGGATAAGGGTTCCAACCCCTTTTACATTGACACAAGAAGCAAGGTTGAACAAACTGTTGCAGGTATGTATCTATTTGACAGGCCTGGAGGGTGTAAATGCAGTTCCAACCCAATGCGCAGAAGTCACTAAACTTAGAAAAAAGAATTGTGAGTGTTGGGTGTGTGCGTGGGTGGAAACCCAGATGATAGAACCTGTAGCTCCACCGAGGGGGGGAATCAATAGGATAGTAAATGGTTGGTGTGGGCTATGGCTCTTTTCTTCTCTCTCTTCCTCTTCTCTCTTTCTTCCTCCCATAACACACAAACAGCTGAGGCAGACTGTATAGCTTCCCACCAAAAAGGTCCATTCATCTGATATTGTTTCATGTAAATGTAATTCCTGATACCACCTTGAATGTTCTCTTGAATTACTCTTGAACGTTCTGGTCACACCTTTGGTCACTTTAAATCCTTTGGTACCTAACTACTTCACCACTGCTTCAGTGAGGCCAGACAGTCATTTGACTGTAACTGTAATAAAATGCTTCCTTCAAAGCTGAGCAATCTGGAACAGTGAGATAAGGATTAAACTAGGTACTATCTAACACTTCCCGTTCTTAATTATATAACTTAACTGTTTGGAGCTCAGCATTTTTAATGAAAGTTTTATTATCTATGTCTGTAAATATTGCTCTGACTTTGCCATATATTTGCTTTTCACCACTGTGCAGAAAATGTTGAAGCATTTTATTGTATCTTTAAAAAAGAGAAGACTTGAAAAAAGTCTTATTCATCCAAGTGCTTGGTGGTAGAAAATCAGGTTAAGAGAAGGGCTAGAGATATGTAAGGCTGATCTCCTTTCATATTATTTATACATGAACTACGGCTCCAAGGACTTTCCTCTACCCATTTACCAATGTTTCCTATTCCAGGAGATACTCACAGATAAACTGTAAGTGTCAGATTCATTAAAATTTAACTTGCACAGTTCCTATTGCTGAGGATTAATTTTATACCACAAATATGTCTTGTCAGATATGTCTGAAATAATTATTCTCACAGCTTATATTCATTTGTTTATTTTTCTAGCTACATTCTAAAGCGGTAGAGCAGAGGCCAGGCAATGGAATCAGAATGGGGCTCATTATTAGTTTTGCATTAGTTATGTCATGTGAAATGGGTACATTAGATCAAACTATACACAATGTGTTAGTGATTTGACCATCTGCAGATTGAAAGTTCAGATCAAAATATTTTCTTTATAAATCTCCGGATATACCCCCGGAGCCCGGAAATGAAAATTCTAAACAGGAAGCAGTTGGGGAACATTAGCAAACAAATTGTAAAATACATCAAACAGACTTGTTTGTATATGTAAAAATGCAGCTCGGTTCCTAGTAGACTCTTGCATCTTTCTGTAGAGGAAAAGCAAGCCTGAACCCTACCAGTGTGTGTGTGTGTCTGTCTCTCTGTGTGTGTGTGTGTGTGTGAAGGTCAGTGAGAACGGGGAGAAGAAAGGTGTGCTTTTCATCATACTACAGAGAAATTGTTTCAAGTACTAGAACAGAAATATGTTTCCAGATTAAATTTGCAAATTGGACACATGTTTTTAAACAAGTTTCTTATTTGTATGGGAGGAGTTCTTAAGGCTCTCACAGTGATACAGCATAGCTGACCTATGTTCACAGTTTTTAATCTTTTTCTACTCAAAAGGTCAATCATTTTATTTATCACATGGGAACCCTTTGAATTCTCCTAAAGACTACTCCCTGGGAGAAATGATTATGGTTCACATATACAGTGGCTCAATAATGCAGTAACCTCCAAGTGTGTGTGGACAAACATACAGCAACTGTGAGAAAAATGCCTTGTCAATCAGTGGAGGTCTGGAAGTGGCTAAGAAGTAATCCTATTCACTTAAATTAAATTTATTATGACTGAATGTTTTTTGTTCAGGGCTATAATAAGAGCTCTGTGTTAGTTTTGATTTCTCCAAGTAACCCCAGGCTCATAAGCATCTGAAATACACTGTTTATCCTCTGGAGGGGGAGAAGTGGAAGCAAATTAATGCTAGAAGCTAAAATGGGCAGGTACTGAAGTTCCTAACCTGTCCAACTGCACTCACAAAAATGCCCACAGATAGATGACTGGGGCATGTGGGGCCTGCTTCTCCTCTTGCTCATAGCAGTATGCATCAAGTATAACTCTGTAATCAATAGCGCGATAAGATGTAAAACATGAAAGCAAGATGTGACCTGGGTACTGTAGTCTTACTGATGGTTGGGTGTGTTGATTATTGATTAATCTCTTAGATTGCACTGGCTAAAGGTTTGGTCTCCTGATGGCTATAGCATCAGCAATATTATTAGATAAGAGCCTCTAGGAGCACACGAAAAACAATTCCAGTTTTCACAATTCCAGTTCCAATCACAAGTCCCTTTATTAACAGATTCACTAAGCAGATAAACAAACACTAAAATACAATAGCAAATAGAGAGTACAAAGTGTTTAGCCATATGATTAGCATCACTCACATCTGCTGCTGGGGGACCTTGGAGCGTCTCAGTCATTATCATCATTATTATCATCATCAATGGTGGTCATCCTGGCATCTCCCCATGCGTTTCCCCCCACCACACAGACTGGCAACACCTTTTTATCCTGTGTTATGCTTACACCTGTTAAGACTCACAAATACATAAGCGGTCTGCCCTTTTTTCCTTATTTGCCCTTCCCTGGCCCATAAACTTTGGGGTGCCCCGCTTTTCAGAGGTTACCCTCTTCGTTCCCCTTATTCTCATTTGCACCTATATAAACAAGTCCCCATACTAATCTGTGGTTACTGCAGCATTTCCCATGATGTTACCATCAAGTGTCTTGGGGTCTAGATGGGTACATTGAACATCATGCATTGGCATATTTTTATAGTAATCTTGTAACTTTAGTGGTATGGGGACATTCCTGGGTCATCACCTCATGTCAACTCCTCTTTAGGTCTAAGGCCTAATGTAGTTAGCTGAAATCTTACAAGCCTCAATCTACAGGCCTTCCATTACTTTACTTATACACCTAATACACACTCATCAATCATAAATGCTTATCAGCATTATATACCTATAATACTATCCTACTTAAACCTATCCATCACACCTTAATTAATTATAATTAACCACAACAATAAATCCCTCAATCAGATGACTAATTAAAATAATTGGCTACAGTACCTATAAAACATCTGTTAGTGTTCATAATCCACCCCACCCCCCACCCCCGCAAAAAAATTGCTTGAAAACCTCCTATTCTCTGGAAGTTTGTGTCATTTGGAGCTAGACCACTACTATGAAAGAAAGAGAGAGAGAAAGAAAGAAAGAGCCATTTACATGCCAGTAAAAGAGTGTGATTCAGTGTAATTTGCAGGCTGAGAGGGCACAACAGTGGAGCTTTTGCAAGAAAAGCAACTAGCAGGATGTTGTATGAAGTTGCTGCTTTATCTTGCACCCTTGGTTGCATGTTAACACCTCTCTCCTCTGTGGGCCTGAGCCAAAGCCCATTGAAATCAATGGGAATCTTCAACTGCCTTTCTGTGGGCTTTGAATCAGGTTCTATATGAATTACCGTGAATTACCAATGAATAACACACACCGTCTTTTACATCACCTCCGAATTTGACCCCAAGATCCATCATGCCAGTGGGGTCAAATTTGACTACAATGTAACTATATTAGAAAAACAGCTGTATTAGGGACTTTTCATTGTACTCTGTTCAATTTCTTTTGAGTCAATTAAGTTAGAATAGAAGTCCTTAGGAAAACCTTCCTACCATTTTTGCAAATTACTTGTATAACCTTTTCAGCTCTGCTGATCAATTATGCTACAAGGTAGTGAGGAAAAAATTGTCATAATGTCATTGTTCCCTTCTCAACTAACCATTGATATGCAGCTATTAGCTAATATATCATGAGATCCAAGCTCTAGTTCTGCCTCTTTAAATCACCACAGCTCTTACAATGGTATAAAAACCTGTTTCTGAATGCTACACTGAATCAAAAATGAAGTTTTAGTTCAGCCTATTCATGTATCTTTTTTATGTATTAGCAAATATTTTCAGAAGCAAAGTTCTGTTCTCAGAAAGCTAATTTTGCCTGAAATTCATTTAACCAATAAATGAAATGCATTTTGTGATTAAATTAAATTCATTTTGAACTGAAGCAGATGTAGTTTATAAAGCTTAGGTTATCCAATCAGGGAACAGAATTAATATCATCTTCTGACTTAGACCAGTCATAAAACTCAGAGAATTCTGATTAACTGACTGGATACTACAGTTTGTGTGACATCCAAGGCTTGAAAATGTTGCTAAAAATTATTCAAAGAACAATTCTGGATAATGAATAAATTTGTGAAATTCATGATTTATTGTGGATAACTCACAAGAAGAAAAGGCTAAAATAATCAAATTATTTGACCATCTTCAGTATTTTCCTTACCCTATACCAGCTGTGAGGATTAAATAGCTTGAATTATTGTTTATTAATTTTTCATAACTTTTCAAGGACAGAAGGGACCATGATAATCATCTAGTTTGGGCTAAATAACACAAGACAAAGGATTATTTTAATATTCGGTATATTTATAATATTCTACCAGAGCAAGGATGCCAGGTGAAGAGCAGCATACACATACACAATTGCGTGGGTTAACTTAACAATGTAGCCAACATTTGAGCAGTACTCTGCGTATCTATGTCCAGGACCACCAACATATTGAAGAAAATACATTTTATGTCCATTCTTTGTAAAAATGGAACAGCCTTTTTCTAGAAGATCTGCACTAAAGAACAAAGTAAGTTAGTGAGAGAAAAGTGGGTGTAAAGGATGGAGATACTTAAGCAACTATAGGAATATAGAATTGCCACATCAAAAGTAACCTATGCTCCATCTTCAATCTCCTATTTCTCAATAAATGAATTTTTAGTTGGACTTTCTTTGCTTCCTGGTCACACTAATACATTTTGCAATTTTAGTAAGCAGAAGACAGAACCAAAAGGATGTTTAAGATATTTGGTTAAATACAGGTATATGCTAATTATGTAGAAGCAACAAAGGGTCCTGTGGCACCTTATAGACTAACAGAGGTATTGAAGCATAAGCTTTCGTGGGTGAATACCCACTTCTTCGGATGCAAGCAGTGGAAATGTCCAGAGGCAGATATAAAAGTGCAGGGAAGATTCAGGCTAGAGATAACGAGGTAAGCTTAATCAGGGAGGGTGAGGCCCTCTTCTAGCAGTTGAGGTGTGAACACCAAGGGAGGAGAAACTGCTTTTGTAGTTGGCTAGCCATTCATAGTCTTTGTTTAGTCCTGAGCTGATGGTGTCAAATTTGCAAATGAACTGAAGCTCTACAGTTTCTCTTTGGAGTCTGGTCCTGAAGTTTTTTTGCTGCAGGATGGCTACCTTTAGGTCTGCAATTGTGTGTCCAGGGAGGTTGAAGTGTTCTCCTACAGGCTTTTGTATATTGCCATTCCTTATATCTGATTTGTGTCCATTTATCCTTTTGCGTAAGGACTGTCCAGTTTGACCGATGTACATAGCAGAGGGGCATTGCTGGCATATTATGGCATATATTACATTGGTGGATGTGCAGGTGAATGAACCGGTGATGGTGTGACTGATCTGGTTAGGTCCTGTGATGGTGTTCCTGGTGTAGATATGTGGGCAAAGTTGGCATCGAGGTTTGTTGCATGGATTGGTTCCTGAGTTAGAGTTATTATGGTGTGGTGTGTAGTTGCTGGTGAGAATATGCTTCAGGTTGGCGGGTTGTCTGTGGGCGAGGACTGGCCTGCCTCCCAAGGCCTGTGAAAGTGAGGGATCGTTGTTCAGGATGGGTTGTAGATCACTGATGATCAGTTGGAGAGGTTTTAGCTGAGGACTGTAAGTGATGGCCAGAGGAGTTCTGTTGGTTTCTTTCTTTGGTTTGTCTTGCAGCAGGAGGCTTCTGGGTACACGTCTGGCCCTGTTGATCTGTTTTCTTATTTCGTCATGTGGGTAGCATAGTTTTGAGAATGCTTGGTGAAGATCTTGTAGGTGTTGGTCTCTGTCAGAGGGGTTGGAGCAAATACGGTTGTACCTCAGTGCTTGGCTGTAGACAATGGATCGTGTGGTGTGTCCAGGATGGAAGCTGGAGGCATGTAGGTAGGCATAGCGGTCAGTGGGTTTTCGGTATAGGGTGGTGTTAATGTGACCATCGCTTATTTGCACCGTGGTGTCTAGGAAGTGGACTTCCCGTGTAGACTGGTCCAGGCTGAGGTTGATGGTGGGGTGGAAGCTGTTGAAATCGTGGTGGAATTCTTCCAGAGTTTCTTTCCCATGGGTCCAGATGATGAAGATGTCATCAATGTAGCGTAGATAGAGAAGGGGCGTGAGTGGACGAGAACTGAGGAAGCGTTGTTCCAGGTCAGCTATAAAGATGTTGGCATATTGTGGGGCCATGCGAGTGCCCATAGCGGTGCCACTGGTCTGGAGGTATATATTGTCACCAAATTTGAAATAATTGTGCGTGAGGATAAAATCACAGAGGTCAGCAACCAGTTGTGCTGTGGCATCATCAGGGATACTGTTCCTGACAGCTTGTATTCCATCTGTGTGTGGGATGTTTGTGTAGAGAGCCTCTACATCCATGGTGGCTAGGATGGTGTGTTCTGGAAGATTACCAATACATTGTAGTTTTCTCAGGAAATCAGTGGTGTCACAGAGATAGCTGGGAGTGCTGGTGGCATAGGGTCTGAGTAGAGAGTCCACATATCCGGAGAGTTCTTTAGTGAGAGTGCCAATGCCCGAGATGATGGGGCGTCCAGGATTTCCAGGTTTGTGGATCTTGGGTAGTAGGTAGAATAACCCCGGTCGGGGCTCTAAGGGTATGTTGATTTGTTCCTGTGTTAGTGTAGGGAATGTCCTGAGTAGATGGTGCAGTTTCTTAGTGTATTCCTCAGTGGGATCTGAGGAGAGTGGCCTGTAGAATTTGGTATTGGAGAGTTGTCTGGCAGCCTCCTTTTGGTAGTCAGACCTGTTCATGATGACAACAGCACCTCCCTTATCAGCCTCTTTGATTATAATGTCAGGGTTGTTTCTGAGGCTTTGGATGGCATTGCATTCTGCACGACTTAGGTTATGAGGCAGGCGGCATTGTTTTTCCACAATTTCTGCCTGTGCACGTCGGCGGAAGCATTCTATGTATAGGTCCAGACTGTCATTTCGACCCTCAGGAGGAGTCCATGTGGAGTTCTTCTTCTTGTGCTGTTGGTGGGAGGGTATCTGTGTATCTGTGCGATGTTCAGTGTTATCTTGAAAGTATTCTTTGAGTCGGAGACGGCGAAAGTAGGCTTCCAGGTCACCGCAGAACTGAATCATGTTGGTGGGGGTGGTGGGGCAAAAAGAGAGTCCCCGAGATAGGACAGACTCTTCTGCCGGGCTGAGTGTGTGGCTGGATAGATTGACGATATTGCTGGGTGAATTGGGGGTACCACTGTTGTGGCCCCATGTGGCAGGCAGGATTTTAGACAGCTTACAGTCCTTTTTCCTTTGTAGAGAGGTGAAGTGTTTAATGTAGATCTCCTGTCTTATTTTAGTAAAGTCCGTTTGTGTGGAAGATTGGTTATTTATGAAAGTTTCCAGGTTGGAGAGCTCTTTTTTGATGTTTTCCTGTTTGCTGTATAGGATGCTGATCAGGTGGTTCCTCAGTTTCTTTGATAGTGTATGGCATAATCTCTCACTGTGGTCTGTGCAGTATGTAGATAGCAATGGATTTTTCACCTTCAGTCCATTTGGTATGATGTCCATCCGTTTGCATTTGGAGAGAAAGATGATATCTGTCTGTACTTGTGCAAGTTTCTTCATGAGGTTGATGGATTTCCACTCCATACGGCTAAATGCAGTGCCTTGCATGGTCTCAAGTATCAGAGGGGTAGCCGTGTTAGTCTGGATCTGTAGAAGCAACAAAGGGTCCTGTGGCACCTTATAGACTAACAGAGGTATTGAAGCATAAGCTTTCGTGGGTGAATACCCACTTCTTCGGATGCAAGCAGTGGAAATGTCCAGAGGCAGATATAAAAGTGCAGGGAAGATTCAGGCTAGAGATAATGAGGTAAGCTTAATCAGGGAGCGTGAGGCCCTCTTCTAGCAGTTGAGGTGTGCTAATTATGATTTCTGTATGAAAATGTTTCCCTCAGCCCAAGTATCCCTGTTTATGGAGTATCCTTTCCTAAAAGCTCAGCATCTCTCTTCTCAGAAGCAAATCTCTTCTCTGCCTTGAGATTGGCATGACCTAGATTTAAAATGTCTTACTATAGCAGCAAATCATATTTAATTTAGCACTTTCACTACTGTAATCTGTAACTCTCCTATTAATTTTAATGATACTATATTTGACCCTGTTGCCCCTTAAATTTAATAAACTAAATTTAGAAGCCAGACAATGGGAAAAGGTCATTGCATCAATAAGTCTGCAAAGCAAAACTTTTCAATATCTTGCAAGGAAGCTGCTGGGAAAATTAATCTAAAAGGTTACTAGAATAACTGACTGAGAGGAACTCAGGCAGCCATGTTCTCGTTTTAGCAAAATCTCAACCGTCATATTTTGCTTTTCCAGTGACAAAGCCAAAAGTTGCCTTTTCATCTGGTTTTAGGATCCAGGATGTAAAGAATTATGACTTATTTTACTCTGTGTTTTCCCTATCCCTGAGTGACACATTTCCTCCAAATAGTTTCAGTCAAAAGGGACATTGATTTTACCTTTGCACTTATGTTTTAATCACAGTCTGTCACTATAGTATAGTTAAAAGGTAGCTATATTGAATACAGCTTGAATATAGATGTGGTCTTTTGCTAACACAATGGAGTATTATACTATGAAGTTATTATCGAACACTGCAACCTCACATGCACTTAGGAAATAACCCATTGCTCTGTCCCTTGTACTTCCACAGCTTTTACCAATTTTATAATAGCAATTGAATAATTTTGCATACCAGCTGAGTGGGCCATGGGGGAACAATTAATAGATTCTAAGGCCAAAAGGGAGCACTGTGATCAGTTAGTCTGATCTCCTGTATAACTACAAGTCATAGAACTTCCCCACAATAATATCTAGAAATACCTTTAAGGGGAAAAATGCAGTCTTGGTTTAAAAATCATCAGTGATGGAAAATCCACCACAACAGTTGGTCAGTTGTTCCAATAGCACCTTAGAGACTAACAAATTTATTTTAGCATAAGCTTTCATGGGCTACAGTCCACTTCATCAGATGCATAGAATGGAACATATAGTAAGAAGATATATGTACATACAGAAAATCAAGAAAAGGTGGAATTTTCCATACCAACTCTAAGAGAGTAATTAATTAAGGAGAGCTATTATCAGCTGGAGGAAAAAACTTTTGTAGTGATAATCAAGATGGCCCATTTCAGACAGACAGTTGACAAGAAGGTAGTCTCTAAGATGCCACAAGTACTCCTGTTCTTTTTGCAGATACAGACTAACATGGCTGCTGCTCTTATTTCCAGTCTGAATTTGTCTAGCTGCAAATTCCAACCATTAGATTATGCTACACCTTTCTCTGCTAGATTGAATAGCCCAGTACTAAATATTTCTTCCCCATGTAGTTACTTATGGACCGTAATCAAGTTAACCCTTAATCTTCTCTTGGGTAAGCTAACTAGGGCTTTGTCTACACTGGCAAGTGAAAGACAAAACTTTTGTTGTTCAGAGATGTTAAAAAAACAACCCCCTCCCCCCCCGAAAGACAAAAGTTTTGTCGATGACAAGCGCCGGTGTGATCAGTGCTTTGTCAGCAGGAGCGCTCTCCTGCCAACAACATTAATGCCACTCATTGGGGTGGAAGTTTTTTGTCAGCAGGAGAGCTCTCTCCCGCCAACACATAGCGGCTACATGGTGTGCTTTTTAATGGCACGGCTGTAGCGGCACAGCTGTGTCGCTAAAAGCTGCACAGTGTAGACAGCCTAGATTGAGCTCCTTGATTCTGTCACTATAAGGCAAGTTTTGGATTACTTTAATTATTCTCATGGGTCTTCCCTGAACCCTCTCCAATTTACCAACATCTGTCTTAAATTGTGGACATCAGAACTGGACACAGTAGTCCAATGCCAAACAGAGGTAAAATAGCCTCTCCACTCTTACTTGAGATTCTCCTGTTGATTCAGCCAAGGATTGCATGAGCCCTTTTGGCCACAGCGTCTCACTGGAAGCTCATGACTATCCTCCCACCCCCAAATCTTTTTCACAGTCACTGTTTCCATGAAGAGAGTCCCCATCCTGTAAGTGTGGCCAATATTCTTTGTTCTTTGATGTATACTTTTACATTTAGCTGTATTAAAAAGCATATTCTTTGCTTTTGCCAAGCTTGCCAAGTGATCCAGATCACTCTGTATCATTGACCTGTCCACTTCATTATTTACCACTCCCCCAGTTTTTGTGTCCTCTGTAAACATTCAGTGATGATTTTGTTTTCTTCCAGGTCATTAATAAATATGTTAAATAGCGTAGGGCCAAGAACTGATCTCCATGGGCTCCCACTAGAAACACACCCATTTTGATGACGATTCCCTGTTTACAATAATGTGTTGAGACTAGGGCTGTTGAGTGATTAAAAAAATCAATCATGATTAATCGCACTGTTAAACAATAATAGAATACCATTCATTCAAAAGCATGAAGGGGCATACGAATGTTTAGCATATCTGGCACATAAATACCTTGCAATGCCGGCTACAAAAGTCCCATGCGAATGCCTGTTCTCACTTTCTGGTGACATTGTAAATAAGAAGTGGGCAGCATTATCTCCTGTAAATGTAAACAAATGTGTTTGTCTTAGCAATGGGCTGAACAAGAAGTAGGACTGAGTGGACTTGTAGGAGCTAAAGTTTTACATTGTTTTCTTTTAGAGTGCAGTTATGTAGAAAAAAAATCTAAATTTGTAAGTTGCATTTTCACGATAAAGAGATTGCACTACAGTATTGGTATGAGGTGAATTGAAGAATACTATTTATTTTGTTTATCATTTTTACAGTGAAAATATTTGTAATAAAAAATAATAATATAAGGTGAGCAGTGTACACTTCGTATTCTGTGTTGTATTTGAAAATCTAGAGAAAAATCCAAAAATATTTAATAAATTTTAATTGGTATTCTATTGTTTAACAATGTGATTAAAACTGTGATTAATCATGATTAATTTTTTGAGTTAATCGTGTGAGTTAACTGCGATTAATTGACAGCCCTAGCTGAGACCTAACAGTTAGCCATTTAATGTGTGCCATGTTAATTTTATATCATTCTAGGTTTTTAATCAAAATGTCATGCAGTACCAAGTCAGTTGCCTTACAGAAGTCTAAGTATATTACATCAGCGCTATTTACTTTATCAACCAAATTTGTAATGTCATAAAAAAAAACCAAGTTAATTTTATAGAATTGATTTTCCATAAACCCATGTTGATTGGCATTAATTATATTACTGTCCTTGAATTCTTTATTTGAGTCCCATATCAGCGACTTCATTATCTTACCCTGGTTCAATGACAGACTAACAGGCGTGTAATTAGCTGGGTCATCCCACTTAGCCTTTTTAAATATTGGTACAGTATAATCTTTCTTCCAGTCTTCTGGAATTTCCCTGATGTTCCAAGACTGATTAAAAATCAACATTAATGGTCCAGCCAAGCACCTTAGCCAGCTCTTTTAAAATTCTTGGAGGCAAATTATCCAGACCAGCTGATTTTTTAAAAGTCTGACTTCAGTAGCTTTTGTTTAACATCCTCCGGAGATAGCAGTGAAATGGAAAGAGTGTTATTATATATAACTACATCATCTGCATTTTCCCCAAATATAGAACAGAAAGATCTATCGAACACTTTTGCATTTTGTGCATTATTATTGATAATTCTACACTTTCCATCTAGTAATGAACCAATACCACTGCTAGAATTTGCTTGTTAGTAATATATTTTAAAAACCTCTCCTTCTTATTGTTCTTAACGCTATGTCATAGATTTTTGTTTTTTCCTTGTGTTCCTTGGCTTTCCTTATCAATTTTCTGCAATTCCTAGCTACTGATTTATAAATCATTACTATCAATTTCCTCTTTCTTCCATTTGTTATATAATATTGACTGCCTCCATTTCCCCTCTAATCCAGGTTTGTTTACTTTAACCAATACAGCCTTCTTTCTTGATTGTGGCTTTTTGGGTATCAAGTAAAATGTTATTAAACAATTTCCAATTATTGTTCACATTTTTCTCAGGAAATTATTTCTCCCAGCTGATTTCGCTCATAATTGTTTATGGCTTTGTGAAACTGGCCCTTTTAAAGCACCATATATATATATATCACTGCTCTGGACTTCATTCCGTTTGTTATAAATGTGATCAAGTCATGATCACTTATGTTACCATTAATTTTTAGTTCTGTAGTCAGTACCTCTTTATCTGCCAGACAAGGTTTAATATAGAATTCCCCCAAGATGAATGCAACATTTTTTTTAATTAGGAAACTCTCGTCAGTAATATTTAGAAATTCCAAGGAATTGAACTGTTGTAAACAATGGCTTAACACCTAGCATATATGGGACCTAACATTTCTACATAAAATATTGCATGGGTAGAAGTCTGAATAAATCTTTTTGGGGAAAAAACTCACCTAGTGACTCTAGTGTCACTTTTGAGTACTGAGTGAGGCAGGGGCAAAAGGTGAAAAGAACAGGGTGCATGGTTTTCTCCACTCACTGAAATTCAGAATCTATTACTGAAAGGATAGTTGAATTTTTGCTGCTTACCAGATGTCAGTCACCAGTGGGGTAGTGTGTGCTTGGCTTAATGATAACTCCTCTTACAGTGCATTGTTTTTTCTGTTATGAACTTCAAAGCGAATGGATTTGATGTAGGATTCTCATTTCACACCTCAGGTTGTTACTCTGTAATTTAGTCCGATTAGATATAGTTTTAAGCCTTTTTGATTATTATTTTCATTGTTCATCTGGCACTCATGGAACAGAAATATCCGACAAGCCTGTAGTCCAAAACCACTCTCAGCCTGCATAGGAACAGAAATAATATGGCAAATCAAAAAACCCCACCAGACTGGACTGTGTACAAATTATTTAAATACCTTCTCTTTTTCTTCTATTTTAAAAATATGTAATGAGCTAGAGCTCTTGCCTTTGTACTTGCAAGGGATTTTCTTACATTGCCATATCTTCTTCCAGTCCTTAGAGCCCTCAGAATTCCTACTTTGATGGCACAGTTCTCTGCAGAACAAAAGAAAGTGCTGGTTATCAAATATCAAGGAATTTTACTCCACCATTGCCCCTTTGCTCAGAGGAACTTTCCCTTTGTTTTCAATGGGAGTTTTATCTGAATAAGGACTAAGGACTTCATATACCAAGGAGCCAAATTCTGAAATGATACCAATGCTGCAGCATTCAATTCATACTGTGTTTGAACTTCAAGACAGGCTTTATTCAACACTAGCTGAACCAGTAATGTGTGTGACTTTTTAAAGGAAATTTTTTTATGTTCATTCTTACTATGGTTCTTAAATCATCTGTCTGTCCCTTTAACTATAATTTAGCTAATAATCCTTGTCCCAAGGACATGCTGATTAACTCCTATGCTGTATATAACACATTCGGAGCTGAGCCCTTTGCAGAAATGTTATCTTGCCTGAGCTTGCAGCCACACATTCTTGTGCTATGATTTCCTTCAGATCACTATGCTAAGATGGACTGGATCAGGTCAGTGTAAAAGATACTTAGTGAATAGCTTGGAGTTTGAAAAAATGGAGCCAATGACTCAATAGATGATGATGTTCTTCCTCAGTTGTTATTGAACTTGTCGGTCCCTGATAATGCCCAAGTCAGGCTGAGAACAACTAAGGAATGCTGTACCACTAGGTACTTTCAGCTCAGAAACTTTCTCTCTAGACAGGCTGTAACTAGAGCTGGTTGAAATCCCCTGCCCCTGGAAAATATTAACTCAGTGATGAAAAATTAAAAAAAAAAAAAAAATTGGTCAAAAAACAACCATTTCAAGTTAGAAAAGCCACCTCGATGCCTCATGGAAGTTGCAGTTTGGGTGCTTCATGCCCCCATTTCTTCTCTGTTGGCCAGGCTCCCCGGCTGGACTACATCTCCTCTGATGCATCACACTCCTCCTTCCTAGTGAAAGGAGGTAGTGAATCATCGTTACAGTACATCATGGGAAAAAAGCCTGCCTGGGAAGCCTATCCCATAGAGGAAAATGGAGATGTAAGCAATGGAACTACGACACCCATGATGCACCTTGGTGGAATATCCTATTCAAATATTTTGTTTTCAGCCAAAATATTCATTTCCAGCTGAAAACTGGCATTGTGTGTGTGGGTGGTGGTGGGGGGGGATTATTTCAGCAAAATAATCTAAATTTTCCACAGTAAGACACTGTTGATTTTAAAAAAATGCATTTAGTCAATACACAAATTTTTGTCAAAAATATTTTTGATGAAACACTTTCACTGAGCCCTAGCTGACACTAAGATACATCGAGAGATGCATTCCTCTTTAGCATTTGCTCTGTTGACTAAAGACATAATTGAGCACATTTAATTTCTACCATGTATATAGTTCTCAGTCAAATTAAATGCAAAGTTCCATGGCTGATATTAAGAAAAAAGGGGGAAACAATCCTAGACAAATCATTTAACAATCAGTAAACTCTCCATTTAAAAGGTACAAACTTCTGACTCAGCAGCTCCCATTCAGCTGCAATATAGTTGATTTACAAGGCTGTGCGTTAGTGGTGGCTGAGCGGTGAAACGAACTGCTTTTTGTGAGCATGTTTGCAAATATAAGCAGAATGTAATTACTGTTTTGTGGGATGGTATGAATCTTGGGACATTTGGACATCATTGTAATATAAATGTTTATTGTTAGTGATGTGTGAGGATTTGTACAACTGCCTGGTATTTGCAAATATGTTTGTGCACCCGGAGAGTTGGAAATATTTTAACACAAAGGATTATTAGTCAGAAAGTTCATATCCGAAATAAAAGCTTAAAATGTTTCAGTCATCCAACAGGGAGACAGAAAGGACCCAAAGTAACACCTAGTGAATAGGTACAGTAAGCAGCTTATGAACAGCTCCATAGTCTGAATATTTTTCATCCAAACTATTCATCTAATATTACAAATAGTGAATACATTCTAAGAACATCAGAATTGGCTTGAGGACAACTTGCTATCTTAAAGGAGGCTAAACTCATAATGAATATTATTTGTAACAAATAGTTCAGTTAGTTGCACTATTTATATTACTGTGTAATTATTCTACATTAAACCCCAAAGTGAACAGTGGATGGATGTTCTAACTGTGGCAACTGTTAGTCAGATTTAAGTCACTCTTTTCTGATTTATCTAAATTTCTGGAACAAGATACTTCAATATCCAAAAGATCTCCCTTTCTAATGCTCTTTCAGAATAATACTAATTTAATATATTGCCCATAAGCTGTGTACAGTGGTTTTTTACAATAACTAATAATTAGGACACAATTGACACCTCATCATTCTCTTACAAGAGATTCACAGTTAAACCTACACCAAGGGAAAACAAAATACAACAAATTGTCCTGTCCTGTCTAGTCTTTATTAAACAGTAGGTATATTATTGGCATATATTGTCCTGTAGTCTTTATTAAACAGTAGGTATGTTATTGGCACATAGTGTATTTTTGTTTTTCAATCTTATTACTATTGACACCCCCCACCCACCTCAAGCTAACCCTTCTCTTTCTCCCAGGGGGATTGGCTATTGGAAGTGGTCTCTTTCTATGGATCTTTGTCTTTGTATGTGTATTCCTACACAATCAAGTAAGTGTCATGAATATAATGTTAAGAAACATATTTGTTAATACGGGTGTCACCAGGTGGTGCTGTCACGCATATTCTTACAAATTCTTTTTCTCGGAGTGTGAGCAAATGTTCAGTCTTGGAAAGACATTCTGTGTGGTATTAGTCTATCCCAAATCTTACATAATCATATCTAAGATGTGTAAGCAACAGGAGACTTTAATCTTTGCCTTGAGTCATTTCTTAAGGCAGAGTTGCTCCCTAGAAACCAGGCATTATTCTTGGGATGAGAATCCTGGAAGAAGATATTACCCAGTATGCAGTCTGATCATCTCTGTTTCCAGACTGGTATATATGTGCAAATAAAATAAATCACTTTTAGAATATCACTCCATAAACTCCATATCACTGATTTCTCTTTCATTGGGAACCTAACCTGCAAGGCCTCAAATATCTGTTGCTGCTCAGCAGAGGGCAGATACTACTGTCAGTAGTGGAATTGACATATTCTCTTTTGATGATGTTAGGTTGGTTAACAATTGCTTCTCTAATGAAAGATTTTGGTAGTCTAATATATTCCAAAATGAGCTTAAATTACTGTAAAATATTTTTGCTAGGTTTGTGTATTGGGCAATGATCTCAAAGATAATATTAAAGTTAACAAACTGATTACCATAGATCCAGGTTTTCTCAGCTAAGATCTTAGATTGACTAGCAGAAAATGTAATATGAATTGTAAACATGGAGAAAACCCAAAATAAACCATGTGGACCAAATAATCAGCTGGTATAAATCAGTGAATTAAAGCCCAAGGAGTTACATCAATTTATACCAGCTGAATATCCGGCCCATTGTGTTCATTTTAGTATCATTATTCATTTTCTCTGTGATGTTCCTAAATCTAGCCTTTTCCGTAACAACTCTAAGACTCACTTTCACTGCAGAATAATGCACTGGTAAAGAACCAGTCAAGGACAGATTTTTGTTCTGGTAGTTTCTAACTTTTTTTTTTTTTTGATTGCTGGGTTTACTGTGCATTTGTAGAGCTCGTCTAAAACCCTAGCATCACTTATTCACTTTCTCTTTCCAGGTTCTTACCAAGTCCCTTCACTGCATCAGTGCAGGCTTTCAGAAAGTTGATGAACAATCGAACTGACAGGGTAGAAGAGCAAATGCCCAGTAGTTTTTTTTCACATAGACACTGCTACATGGTTTTTAAACTGATAATTTCCCTTCAGCTTTTGCCTTTTTGCAAAATTAATGATTTTATGTCTTAAAATATTTAAATCTCCCACCAGCTCTACCCATTTTAAATGCCCTTGCCACAATGTGCCATGGTGCAAGGACAAAGGATAAAACAAGAAAAATGCAAAGCACGCTTAAGTGAAAGTGTGCAAGTTCCCATGGTTTTATAATTTTACTTTGCATGGGCTCTGTTTTTGAACTTTAATTGGGGAAGGTTAATTCAGAGTTGGGTAAAGGACAGGTGCATTGGCTATTTTTCAGAATATTGGGCCAGATCTCAGATGGTATAAACTCATGTAACTTTATTGGCCTCCAGGGAGCTGTGATATGCCATCAGATGATCTGACCTGTTGTATTTTGATCAGGGTCAGATACAAAAAATATTGGGTCCCTGTCCACTAGAGGAATTGGGGAGGGGGCACACATACACCTACCCCAGGGGCTGGGAGAGAGCTCACTCCACATTCACCAAGCAGGGCAGACCTGTCTCCCCACCACCAGACTGTTGGCTCTTGCCACAGCATGAAGGCTGGGCCCAACTCCCCCGCCACCATCATACACACACCTGGTGATGCTCCGCCTTACCCCCTTCCTCATCCTGATGTCCCAAGCTGGCCTGTGGTATGTAAGGTTTCACCCCTAGTGGTCAGGGTCCCCCCTCCCCCTGAGATGGGGGGCCCTGTGCAAGTGCACAACATGTACGTTGTTTAATCCAGGCTTAATTTTTATATTGTTTATAGATCATATTCAGCTAGGGATTGGAATTAGGTGAGTTTAATTCTGGAGTGATAGCACATCAGCAGATAATACAACTCTATAAAGGCTGTTAGGTGCTGCTTAACAGTGTAAATGCCCGAGAGGGTTCACAATTTGGTCATTAGTATTGTCCAGATGGACACAGCTACTATCTGTAGGTAGCAGATATTTCTTGTAGTAACATTAATGTATCAGGAACCTTACTGTGAATTGGTCGTGACATTATACACAGACAACTGAGTTACTACAGAAAATTCTTTCCTAAGTATTTGCCTGGTGGGTCTTGCCCACAAGCTCAGGGTCTAACTGATTGCCATATTTGGGATTGGGAAGGAATTTTTCTCTGGGTCAGATTGGCAGAGACCTTGGGTTGGTTTGTTTTTGTTTTTGTTTTTTTGCCTTCCTCTGCAGCATGGGACATGGGGTCACTTGCCGTTTTAAACTAGTGTAAATGGTGGATTCTCTGTAAACTTGATGTCTCTAAACCATGATCTGAGGACTTCAGTAACTTAGCCAGAGGTTAGGAGTGGGTGGGTGAGGTTCCCTGGCCTGCCATGTGCAGGAGGTCAGACTAAATTATCAGGATGGTCCCTTCTGACCTTAAAGTCTATGAGTCTATGAACTGCCCCATTGTGAAGATTGGACTTTGGCACAGCTAGTAGTCAACTGAACAGATGAATATGTCAGTCTTGCAGATACTGAATCTGTTTTGAATCTACTGTTAACCATGCTTGTGTTCAACTATCAAGTATATGATACATGGAACATTTAGAATCTCATTTGGGTCAGATGGGATGTATCTATTACGTGGGGGGGGGCACAAGAAGAGTCCAGGGATATGCAATTTGACTACAATGAATGGTGAACCTACATCAGTAGCTGTAAAGTACACAGCTGTAGCTGGAGACAGATACAAGTATGAGAGCGACCATGCTCACCTTTCCCTAAGGGGGTCAGGGTATGTTTTCTTGAATATTCTAATGGTGTAAAATGGTTCATTTTGACTATATTTTAAATCTTTTCATATTGGTCATATCCTACAAGTTTAAAGATGCTAAGCAACAGGACAGCTGTGGTTGTCCAAGAAATAGGCAAAAACCACAGAAAGGTACTCCTATAAATTCAAGATGAAGAGTCTCTGTACTTTCCATCCAAGAATCTCAAAACATTTCTAAGTGTTAATTTTAAATCTCACCTTATCAGATATAATATATTCTTTGTAATACAGCTGGTCAGGAAACCTTTGATGGAAATATTTTTCATTGGAGAATGCAGTTCTCTTGAAATCTAAATGCTTTGTGAAATTGTGTCAAATTTACTGACATTTCATTTTGAAGGGGAAAAAAGGAAAAGAATTCTGACAACGTCAAAATACACCATTTTGATATTCTCAGAATGAAACATTTTGATTATTCCTTTCAAAATGTTTCCATTTTGAATTTTTTTGTTTTGTGCTGTGTTATGTATTATAAAATAAAAAGGTCAAATATAAAGAAAACATTTGATATTTGTCAAAACATTTTGATTGACCAAAACAATCCTTTTCCCCCCTGAATTGTTTTTGTGCAGAATTTTGAAATGTTTGTGATTTGGTTCTGTTCCCAGTCAGAACCAAATCAAACTTTTTAATCCTTCGAAAAATGGAATTTCCATCCTTCACACAGCTCTAATTTACTAAGAATAATTACCATTTCAACCATTTTTAAAGAAAAACAGAAAAAAAGAGCAAAACAGGAAGAAGACAGATTTGAAAAACGTTTCCCCACTGTCCTTTTTGTGAACAGACAAAAAGTAGTTCTTCAGCTTCTTTCTTTTTGTGGTGATATTCTTTATTCTTTTTTATGTGGTAGTTTCTCCTTCTTTATTTTTCACACAAAGGAACGGTGCCTGCAGTCAAAGCTGAGTCACATTGATAGGACAATGGGTCAGACTGAACTCTTACTGAACTCACAGGAATCTTTTCTTTGATTTCAACTGAAATCGGATGGAGCACAATATCAGGAAACCTGCATTATCACAGCTTCATAGATATTAGACAAGATCTATGAGGGCTAGTCCATTTTCTGCCAGGATAGCCTTGTTTCCTATATCACAATGAATTGTCCAGATTAGTTTTAGATGTCCCTTGTGACTTCCACCTCTCTTTGGGAGACTTTTTCATAGTCTTTTTAGCTTTCTCTGGCTATGTCTGCACTGATGCACATACTCAATTATTGGAATATGTACAAGCTTGTGCCTGCTCCTCTCACTTGCACTGAGTGTTCCAATGTGTTATGCAGGACACAGGTATAATGCTGTGTCCACATGTATACCCGCATCAACTCTGTTGATCATCAACTCTGATGTTGTTACACAATGTTAGCGCTACCATTTCAGGGGTGGTATCCTATGGTTCTGTGCATCACAGAAACACTTTGCTGTGTGGTGTTGGTACTGTCCCCTGACTTCATATATTTGCCAATGGCAGTTCCTGATCACATTTCCCCTTGCTGTTATTCGCTTCCAGACTGGGTGGAAGACATGGAACAAAGGGATGATCTGGTTCTGCTCCTGCTCCTTATTGTGAGACAAAGAGTTATGGAGTGGAATAGCTGATCAACAAGGTGCTGCATGGATTTCGGGCAGAACTTTCTGACACGCTGAAGTTGTCTGACCTTGACAGTTAAATACAATTAATTCAGCTCATGTGGTACAGGTATGGTGAATGGCGGTTTTGCTATAGTTTGCTCTTGGGTGGACTGTCACTTCTGTTGCAGGAGAGCTAGCATGGTGAGGTGAGAACACGTTGTTTTAGAAATTTGGGCTGACCAGCAGTGGCTTCAGAACTTGTGAATGAGGAAACAGACCTTCCTGGAGCTGTGTGAGAAGCTTGCTTCAAACCTTTTGTCCCAGAACATGTGGTTCAGGGGAGCCTTACCAATATTTGTCTCCTGCAAGTGGTTTGGGGGGCAGGCAATTGGTTGGGTTCTGGGACTTCCGCAGGCTCATTTTTCCCCTCCTGGATGTTTAGGGGATGTCCTTCTTGAGAGGGGTTTCATGTGCTGCTGTCGGGTGAGGTCCTGGGAGACCTGCAGGATCAATGTTGTCCTCCAAGTCACTCAGGGGAGGCTCTAGAAAGAGGATCCTCTTGTGACACTGCACCCCATATTCTTCACAGTGATATTATGATATTATAATGGCATAATTACGATGCATTTTATGCAAGATGGGTCATGTGAGATGTCATTGGAAAAGTTATGATTTGATGAATATAACTATCCTTATTTGTATGCACGTATCATTTTGCTATCTGAAGTTGTGAATATCGACTATTATCTATATTTCAAATGTAGTTACACCTGGGTAATGTCCACTACACCAGATGTTTTAAGTCTAGGTAGTGTGGTTGGAAAGGGCCTATTTGGGGCAATGGGCCATTAGGAAAAAACAATATGGCTTAGGAAAAGCTTATCTCCCACCTGGGAAGCCTTCCTGAAAATGCTACAGACAGCCTCCAGGTAATGGCTGCTATGACTTTACAAAGACATATGATATGACCACATCTAGACTCCATCTTGGGATGTCAGTATTTTTCCACAGACCATTCTGGGAAGCAAGCTTTGGGAGCAAAGGGTTCCTGCCATATGCAAAAGCTGTATAGGGGAGGGAGTGACATTATCTGGTGTTCTTCACTCCCCACACAAGAAGACTCCAGGAAACACCTCAGGAACAAAGACTGAACTGGGGGAAGTGCTGGACCCAGGCTAAAGGGATGAATGAAACACCAGGGGATTCCAAGCTGTAAAGCAAGTGCAGCTTTCCCCTTAAGAATCTGCAGCCTGCTTGTATCATCTCCTATTCTGCTATTCATATCCAATCTATTTAGTATATTAAATGTAGCTTGCATTTTTTGTTTATTTGCTAGGTAATCTTCCTTGATCTGCTTGCTATCATTTATAATCACTTAAAATCTATCTTTTGTAATTAATAAACTTATTTTTGCTTTATCTAAATCAGTGAGTTGGTATCAAGTGTGTGGGACTCATAACTCAGGGGCAAAAGGTTGCTGCATATTCTCTCCACACTGAGGGACGGGGTGACTTTTATGAGCTTGCACTGTAAAGTTCCCCGTGCAGTGCAAGATGGTATAATTTTGGGGTTATACTCCAGAGTGGGGGGGTCGTGCCTGAGGAGCTGGGAGTTGTATTCCCATGCAGGGGCTGGTCAGAGAGCCTGCTTGTTACTGCAGGTGGGTGTGCCTCTATCTGTATGTATGCTCGTGAAAGTGCAGGTTGGAGGGCTTTGTAGCTTGTTACAGCAGTATAGTGTGAGAGGGAGCCCAGGCTTGTGGGTCAGGGGGCGGAACCCATCACACCTCTGGTTCAGCTCACACCTCCTGGGTAACAACCGGAGGAGGAGGAGGAGGACGTGGTGGTGGCTCATGAAGATCAAGTGGTTCTGTGGCCATAGCA
Source organism: Macrochelys suwanniensis (assembly GCA_033296515.1). Taxonomy (NCBI): domain Eukaryota; kingdom Metazoa; phylum Chordata; order Testudines; family Chelydridae; genus Macrochelys; species Macrochelys suwanniensis. The sequence continues at coordinate 82,183,270 of CM065777.1, forward strand.
ACAGGCAAACCCCAACTCATTCAGCCCCAAACTCTATGAGCCTCTCCATTAGGGAATGGTCCTGTTCCCTAAGGTGTGCCTCCTGCTCCATGAACCAGTTCATCCAAGTATCTTCCTGCTGAAAAGCCTGATCCTCTCATCCCCTGAGGAACTCACACCATTCCTGGGTTTTCCTGTGACCCTATAAACATCTCTTCCAGAAGTCTTCTGCATCTGAATCTGCCATCTCTGGAGTGATGTCAAAATGATTTCCCTCCTGGGAGTTGAAGGTGCTGCCAATTCAAAGACAAAGGTAGCATTTTTCCCCTTTGCAAGAAGCTGAGAAATATCCCCCCACATAACATACAAGGCCACAGATTTGATACTTTTTCAGCATTTCGGGAGTGCAAGAGTCTAACAGTCCGTGAGTTCTCAGACAACTTTTTCAGCCCATCAGGAAGTAGCAAAAGCTGCTAACAGTGAGAAAAATGTACTAATGTTTTGGAAAATGTTCATAGTGTTCAAGGAGCAAAGGAATGGTGGTGGCAGTTCCTTCCAGAGGCTATTTTAGCAGTTTGCTATTTCTTCTTTAAAAGCTGGCCTACATTTGGAGAACATAGCAGTTTTCAAGGTAACATAATGGAAAAGAGAGGTGGTTTTCCAGTCCTGTGGATGAAATCAGGCAACCTGTGCCAGAGAGATGTTATGGTTAATGGTCAACCCTCTACATATTGCTGAATGGAGAGGTTTGGTCAGCTATGAAGGTGGACCAAGCTGATTTGCACTATGTCTGAACCTCGAGAACCAGCTAGGATTCCTGCAATACCAGAAACTTGCTGAAATATGTTTATGGGACTGGGAGGCAATTTGCCCGGCAATTGACAATGTTCTCAGCTAGCATTAGGTGTTTCTGTGAAAAGGGAGATTTGGACCACAAAAACCACATATGGCATCACCAGAAAATCCTGTGCATGACTACCAGTGAAATGGACAGGGAAACAGACAGACATAGCAGAACTGTATTTCGTTCCCTGACGTTTCAGATCACACTAAAACCCCCTCGCCTCTCCACTGCCAATGGTCACCACAGGGTGTTTATCCAACTTCCAGACCAGATCCTTTTCCTACCTCTGTTTCCCAGAACTTGTTCAACCTGGCTGGTGGGAAGAGAACAGATGCCTGGGCCAGGGCCAGTAAAAATTCTGTATCTTTCTCAAGTGAAAGGATTGCTGTGCATAACTTTTTCTCAGACAACCAATATATTCCACAATTGTTCCTGTCCCCTTCCACTTCCCCTTCACCCACCTAACCCCTTCTACCTCAAACCTCTTCTTCCTCCCCCTGCTCCCCGCCCGGTCCACATGGATCTCATTTGTAAGGGGACAATTAGATTGAGGGGTGGAGGTGTGACATTATCTGATTATAGTATGACCATGCAAATTATTGTTGCTACCACTGTTATGTAATTGCAACAAATCTTATACAAAATGTGACACATGGCCAGAAAGGTTAAGCATTCTGCAGGCTAAATGACCCAGAGTCAACCTGTAAAGACATGTTAGAAAAGTACGCAAATGGTAATCAGGGCCACTCCCTGCTAGATAGGCTAGAACTTTGAAATGCAAACCTCTATTAGAGAATTGGAAGTGATACTAATTGTATGTGTGTACTTATATTGTGTTAAATGTTAGCCAACAGACAGTTCCTGTCTGTCAATACAGCTATTTATTCAGCGATCAAAAGGAAATATTAACATTTAAATGAACTGTAAACATAATAATATCACTGTATTCATCTCTCTTTGAAATGTATAGCAAATCACCTAAGAATGGTGAAAAATGGGCAATTGCCTTATTTTAATCCATATAGCTAATTACTGGTGATGCTTAGGAAATAGATCTATTTCAAAGTCTCCATAATTGTCTATTGTTCACCTGAGGACTCTGAGCTGTCAAAGAAAACCTGGAACTGTATAAGAATGTCTGGGGTCCTGGTCCTTTTTATCTCAGATCTGCTTGATGCTTCATGCAGGGGAAGCTTAAGCCAAAAGGCTGAGATCTCCAGTCCTAACCTGGAATCACCCTGAATATAAACATTGGACTATAACCAATGAACTAATTCTGAAAGAACTCTTTGCAACTACAAAGCTCACCAACTCTACTATGAATCTGATCTCAGAAACTGTACTCATTTCTGTATGTATACTGATCTTTTAACCAATATTCTCTCTCTCTTTTCTTTTTCAATACATTTTTGTTTAGTTAATAAGAATTGGCTGTAAGTGTGTATTTGGGAAAGATCTGGAATATTCATTACTCTGGGAGGTGATGTATCTGATCCTTTGGGATTGGTAGAACTTTTTTATATGATTAATAAGATTTTCAGTAATCCTCATCATATTTGACTTGGGTGTCTGGATGGAGGCCTAAAGCTGGGTTGCTTTAAGGGAACTGTGTTGTTGGCTTCTGGATAACCAGTGAGGTATTATAGAAGCCGTTTTGTGCTGGCTTGGTAAATCTAAGTATTGGAATATCCACCAGCTTTGGGGACTGTCTGCCCCATTCTTTGCAGTCCACCCTCATTGAGTGACCTCAGTTGACTTCCCGGTCTCTGATCACAGGGGGAGAAGCACACTCTGTGTAATCTTCAACAGGACAAAAGACAGCTGTTACTAATTTTAAACAATACGTTTTCTACAACTGTTCCATCCACAACCAGGACCTATCTAACCTGCCCCCTCCCTTCACCCAGTCTGCTCACTGCTCGAGAAATGCACAGAGACAGGGGCATGCAGATTTTTTCATTAATAATCATTTTTTAAGAAATAGCGTTATCCAAATGCGTAATAATCGTTCATCAGAAAGCAATAAAACCATTGACTCCTAGCTGTGTCTTACTCAGCGACCATTTGGGATTGGAGTGGAGCGGGGGCTGTATGGAGGGGAGGGAAGTTGGCAGAGTTTGGTGAGGGGAAGGGGTGTGACAATGCCATGGCCTTAGTACTGCAGTCTGAGCTCGCAGAGACATATCAATACATGGCATATTATCAAGGGAGGAAAAGTCAGTGCACAGTACTTCAAATGTTGTAGATAAAATGTCATGGATCAATTGTTGTGGATCTTAATATCAGGAATACAGCACCAGAGCAAGAGGAGATATTGGCAGGGTGGGTGGGGGTCCATTGTAACTAAACACCCTCAAATTCTGGTTCTGGCTTGGGCTCTTTCTCAGGTTCATCAGAAGGGACTTACTCAACTGGCTCCTCTGGCTAGAGATGCACAGTGACGTGCTCCTTGTCCTTCAGATCTTCCAGGCCATCCTCAGCAGTCCCCACTGCCTCCTTGCCCTATACCTCATCAACGTCCCATTGGACAATGAGGCCAGCGGGGTTGAGGAGGAGGTTATGAGTCACTTTATAGGGGGACCACTTCACAACACACAGTTAAGCTCATTTGAAAAGGGGTATGTAGGACAAGCCCTCCCGGAACAACTGTTTGAGTCTCTTGCCCTCCTCCTATACAGGAGCCTCTAGTGCTTGATGCATTCCCAGCATTGGGCCAGAGACTGTTGAAGGCTCCAGCCTCCATGAAATTTCCCGGTAGAAAAGTATGTTCCTGTCACTCCAGGAAAAGTTATGGAGCATGGTGTACTCTGACCACACATTGATCAGCACCCAGGTATGGTGGTAAGCCAGGCAGCATCTCTTGGAGCAAAATCCATGTTCACCTGACTTGAGCTGCACAGAGTGTAGCAGAAAGCTGTTCTGATGCAGTCAGTGCACCTCACTACTACTGGTGAAAACGAGGGGGAAGGGACCTTTATAGAATGGGTAAGGGTCAAAAGAAAAGGGTTTAGTGCATTAGGGAAGTGGAGGTGGAGGACTATTGAAACTCGAGACCTGGTACACACGCCCCTTACCCCTGACCACATCACAAACTGCCATGGGTAGGGGGTCTTGCCAGTCTGAGGCATGAGCCAAACCCATCAGACATGCTGCCTTACTTGCCCTCTATTCACCTTCGGACATGTGCTTCTGGGGTTTAGATATGGACAACAGGAGAGTTACGGCACAACCACCCTCATGAACGAGTGTACAGGCGCTAGATGTATCTCATCAAGAACTTTTTCCATGGTGTTCAGAGATGGTCACTTTCTTGACACCATTCTATCACTTCTAGGTGTACTACCATAAATCATCCTGCCCCACGTTTACATGCATCATATGGTATTGTTGTATGTATTTACCATAATCCTGTCTAGACATCACTTAGGATCAGGGAGGAAAAGTACATGGATACTTTCAGTAAAGCCACTGATAAAACACAACTGGAGGAAGATCAGCCTCTTAAGCTTTCTCTATAAATCAGTCCCTCCAGCTCTTTAATCATTACTGCTTTTCACAGAACTTACCCCAGTTGGTCAATGTGTTTCTTGCATTGAGATAACAAGAGCTAAACAGACTATTCAAATTGGAGTTTCATAGAGCCATATGCTAACTCATATTTATTTTAACCCATTATCAATCCCATTTCTTTTTAGGTTCACCCCTCCTGTTGAGTATCTGCATTTGATGTTATTTCCCTCAATACATTTGTTTCCAGTTTTTGAAGTTTGATCACCTTTTCCTTGTTCTGTCCCTATTTCTAACCACTTGCCAGTAATTTATTCTCTGTCCTAAGTGGGGTACTCATGACTTCCCAATGCAATTTTATCAATGAATATCTTTCATGTGATCATTGATGTGAAATCCAGCTCCAGATGGCTAAGAAAAATTTAAGATAGGATTTACCAAAGGCCCCTATGTTACTCCAATAGGTATCTTCCTCTCTGCTTGATATATCCTCATTTTCATAACTCTGGCCTGTCAACCAGTTTTTTTCCCATGTGACAGTATTTTCCAATGTGACAGCACGTACAAAACTATTTTTATGAACAGAACTTTTAATGGACTAAACAGACTAAAAGCCAAATGTTACATCTACTCCATTGCCTTCATCCACTAATATTTTAACCCTATCAAAAACAAGAGCCAGGTTTGACATGATTTGTCCTTTATAAACTGATTCCAGCAATACAATAACCCAGCAAAACTGATGCTGTCTGTTGCTCATGGTTCTGTCATTCTCCATGGCCTAAATTTTCAAAACTGACCTCTGATTTTTGTCTGTCAAATTTTCATGCGTAACTACACACACCTTGTGCCTCGCTTTCAGAGGTGCTGAATACCCACTTCTCCAAGTGAATTTTAATGGATTTGTGGATGCTCTAGTAGAAGATGTCTCAAATTAGCCATCCGGGAAATAAGACACCCAAAATCAGAGGTCAGTTTTGAACATTTGAACCTAACAAAATGAAGTCCCTCACACAATTTTCCACCTAGAGAGAGGGTGAGAGGAAGACTGAATCACATGACAGCCGACAGTCACTTTGCTTAATGCACTACTGGAAAGCTTTCAGATACAGTGATGAGGGTGGTATAAGAACCCATATAGAAAATAAACTTTTAAATTATTATTACTTTATTGTGCTAATATTTGTTCTATTATTTTATTAGGGATTGGTGTTAGTTTTACTGATCAGTAATTGCTGAGATCACACTGGTTTCAATTTTTAGAACATTAGGTCCAAATTGGCTCTTCATTGAGTCCTCTGGTCCAAACCCATTTCTACACAAGTGTGCAAGACTAGAACCCTGAACACACCCAAAAGCAGCCGGGTTCTCTCCTGCTCACCTGACATCATCCCAAAACCTACTTGCACTCCATTCTTGGGTTGAAAGTCCCATGTGAATTTTCAAGGGATGCCAAATGGCTACTTTACCCCTGTTCCCCGCTCCATGGGAGTGGCTTTCACAGAAGGGACCTTGAAGGAATAGGGAAGAAGCAGCCTGTCTCTTCTCATAAGGTAGAAGAGCTGGAAAACACTTCCACTGGCATCTTGCGGCACTGAATGCAGGAGCATAAATAAGAAGTTGGCCATTTAGAAAGCTACACTTATCTCAGCACAGTGTTTGACTGACACTTCCCGTTCTAAGTATGTGAACTCCAAGGTCAACTGAAAACTGGAGCATAACAGCTGTTGCTTTTCTTAAGTGACCATTGGAGGTGCTTCATAATCCCCAGCATAGTAACTAAAAACCCATCAGCGCAGGTAAAAACCCCTTGCAAGCAACATGCTGAGGAAATGAAGCCCAATAATTCCTAGCAATAGGCCTGTCCCATCCTTAACTCATATGAGTCTAAAATATGTGTAATACAGATATTAAGGGTGAGCAGCCAGTTTACAATAAAATATGAAACAACCTGAATTTTAATTGTAAACTTGATTTTAAATCAAGGTGTGAATTGTGTTTTATTGGAACAGACATACAGAAGAATGTATGTCAACATAGATTCTCTGTTGGTCTGGATGTACTATGCAGGCAACATATAACATGAATTGTTGTTTTGGGGCTGGAGATAAAAGTGAACCGCACGTATATTTTATTTGATTTTTCTCCCAAGCCTGCAGAAGGAGATTATCAGTGGAGGGAGGGGAAAGGAGGGTGGTTTTGTGGGGAAGACACTGGACTGGGACAAGGAGATCTGGGTCCTGCACTTACTGTGAGCAAAGACTTCCTGCGTGACACTGATCAAGTTATTTATTCACTTTGGTTCAGTCCCCTATCTGTAAAATGGGGATCATACTACTTCACCTCACAGGGGTATCTGAAGAAAAAATCATTAATGTTTGTGATGTGCTCAGGTACTGTAGAGAAAGAAAAACTCTTCTAAAATCTTGTTTGCAGTTGCTAATGTTATTAGAAACACTTAAATCAGTTTTCATTATTATTACAGTATTCAAATAAGATATTTAGGTCTGCATTGATGTGTTTTTATATGTTTCCTGAAGACCTATTGCTAACAGGTGCCTGGCCTGCTAGATTCCTTTGGGCACAACTGTAACAGTAATAATAATAATTTGTAAAACTTGGCAAGTTTGCCACTGAATAAAGTCATCAATCTAGCAAATTCTCCTTGTTATGTGTCTTCAAACTGGAAACAAATCTCATTCCGCTAAGAGTAAATGAGTGCAACCCCTGTGCTGCAGGAATTTTATGATTTGTGGTGTGAGATTATTCCAAAACTTCTAAATCGGTATGATCTCTTTGATATACCCTGAGCAAAATAATATTGATTTTCCACCACAAACCATGTTAATTTCAAAGCTGTCTGGGTATCTGGTCACATGGGCACAAAATTCCATCAACATGTAAACAAAAGCTAATGCAAATTGATATCTGTAGGCTAAACAGCATAGTATTTCACACCTCTGTATGGCTAGATTCATCATTTAAAAACTTTCCCAGTTTCCATCGCTAGTATTTGAAATGCAGGTATTCAGCCTTATCTGCTTACAAATGCTAGACGGACAGGGGATAACATCTGCAACTGTCTTCCCTTTACCTGTGTTGCACCCCTTTTGTTTTCACATTCTATGACTATTCTAATGAGGAATTTTACTGGCAGGAATGTTCACTGACACAGTGGGTTTTTTTAAACAAATTGTAGCAAGGTTTTACAGTTTGAAGCGCCCTTCCCTGTCAGATGGAACCTGGCCTCCCTTGATGCTGATTTTCCACAGGGAACTACCACCTTTGATGGCATAGAGGCGTGCAATTTGCATCTATCTATATCAGCAAAAAGAAAGAAAGAAAGAAAGAGGGATAATGCCTACTCCTACAGTACAGTAGAACCTCAGAGTTATGGACACCTCAAGAATGGAGTTTGTTCATAACTCTGAAATGTTGGTAACTCTGAACAAGACTTTGTGAGATGATCGTCAGGGAAGACTGCTCGGAGCTGTACCTGTGAACTTCAGCGTCTTCCCCTCCTAACTGTAAGTGGCTTCCTGGTGAGTGTGGCTGGTTCTAGCCCCCTGGCTGCAAGGGTGATGAGTGAGGCAACCTGGGGCACCACGCTGTCAGTGGGCACATGGTGCAGGCTGTGGCCCTTTAAAACTGAGCCACTCCTCCAGCGTGCAGGCAGGAGTTTGGGCTCCAGCTCTAGCAGCAAACACTCCAGGCCAGTTTCCTGCAGGAGCTTGTGAAATTTCTTTCCCATTTTATTAAGTTTTATTTTTATTAAGGTGGATCTTCTTAGCTTGAAATTTCACTTTGCAGCAGACAAGAGAGTGGTCTGTGTCAGTCTGAACTTTGGACGGATCATGTATGCAATATATATTTCAAATATGTATGTCTTGTCAGTATCAAATCCAGCCGGTGACAGTGCTTGGACCTTGGCTGTCTCCACGATCTTCTTCTGACGTTACCAGGAAAGAAGGTGTTGGTCATTCATAAACTTTGACTGGCAGAGAGCTTGAGAACTCTCTGAACATTGTCATTCTTATATCCAATGCCATGCCTACCCAGACCAGATCTCAGCATTGGATACAACTCTTGCCTTGAAGTCTCCAAGTACTAGGATAGGGTCCTTCCATGGAATCCTGCTGATCAATTCTTCCAGCTGTTGGTAAAAGCCTGCAGAGTTAGAGCATAGACCCTCTCGAGGTTGATGATTCCCTTCTGTAAACTCCAAGTATCATGATATATAAGAACACTGCAGTCAGAGCTTCACACGATGACATAAGTTCATTTCTGATAGCAAAACCTACACCATACTCTCTCCTTACTCCTTCAGGTTTGTCATGCCAGTAAATGGTGTAGTCCTTCTCCCTTATCAATCCTGTATCTGAGAGTCAAGTTTCCGAAAGAGCTGCAATATCAATTCTGAAACATGCAAGTCTGTTACTTAACACAGCCATTTCCCTCAAATCCAAATTCTGGTCAAAGTCGTATCCAGGGATCAAATTTGAATATTCCAGCAAGCAATTCTGTTTATAAAAACAGTTGAACCAGGATGTAAACAATGAGGCAGGGCTTGTTCGACCCACCTTTTCTAGGGCCACCCTCACATGAGGCAAACAGGGCTGCTTGGAAATCTTGGTAGCTGTCCCAGGGCCGGTATGCCTCTCTTGGATCCCTGCAACCATCTTGCCAAGACCTTCATCGCATATGCCTAGGCAATATTACGGAGGAGTGGAGGCTGCCATAGACATGTCCCGTTTAGACCAGAGCCAGAATCGAAAGGCCAGTGTGAGTCTGGACATTCAGTAACACAGAGGTTGTAGTTTGTACCAGAGAGCCACCTAGAGAGAGCTGCTAACTGCCTATCGCTTCAGCGTGAGCACCTTTTCCATTGATGTGAGACCCCCTTAGCCTTACTTCAACCAAGAAGTATCCACAAGCTGGCGGAGGATGCAGCTTAATGTCATGACCAGGACAGAACTATATATAACTATATATTATCTATGTATCTGCCTATGTCATTATGCAGTTTTATTCTGTTTCATTCTAATTGACTAAAGTAGTAACATTTGACCAGTTACCAAATGATAGTTCTGCCCTATTGCCTAGAAAATCAGGGACCAGACAATACAGAGGTACACAGTGCTTTCCAAGAAATAAAATGGCCTTACCCGGTACACTTATTATTTACTATTTTACTGCAGTGGCATCCAAAGGCCTCAATCAGTATCATGTTTCCATTGTGTGAAGTTCTGTACAAATACATAAGAGCTCTGAAGAGCTCTTACATTTTAATTTCAATCAAGACACAAGTGAATCCAGCAAGCACCAGGTAAAAGTAATGTTAATATGATCACAAAATGTCAACAGGGTGTGCAATAGAAAGGGTTGGAAATTTTTGCAATTTCTTATTTAGGTGACATGTTTATGGGCGTTTCAAATGTTGATTGAAAAAAATTGGTAAAAGTGTTTTGCCAACATTTTTTTTGCCAAAAATTATGTCCTTTTTTGAGGAGCTGTAAGTACAAAACTTGATGACTTTGAATCAAATGAATAGGGTATTTTTTCACTCATATAAATAAAGAAATCAGCTATTCCCAACTCTTACTGAAACATAATGAAAATGTTACAAGGTTGCTTTTAACTTTTTCCCCACAAGTAACCAAATTATATCTCCACAAATACCTTCAGCCTGCTGTCGGACATGTCACTCAACCAAAACCACTGTGGTCTTTGTCTTAAGGCAAATAATGACAGTCCTTCTGAAAATTGTTTTATGGCTTTCGCTGATGTGGGCCCCCTCCTTTCACTGGTGGTGAGTGACTGAAGACAGAAATTAACCCAGCTCTCTGAATGCAAAGGGCAGATAGTGGAATCCAAAGCCCACCAAGAAGCTTTTACTAAATAATTAAATTCAGCTCAGTTACATGCTGTACATTTGCCATGTGCTAAATTCCCTGTTGTAATGCTGCAAAAACAATAGTCAAGTGATTGCACGTCCATTCCACTGTAGGTGTTTGACAACTGTAAACTGGAGCTCACAGAGAGATTTAACCCTTAAGACTACCCATCAGGATGGCCTGAATACCCTCCGCTGTCTCATGCACATCACGCTGGCAAAGAGAGCTGAGCCACCCCAGATCCCCCTCAGTTCCTTTCTACCACCCATTGTTGGAGCTCCTTGTCCTTGCTTCTGCAAGTCTTTTCTTGATACGGGTATATAGTACCGTGTATAGTTAGTTAAAAAAAATTGTTGTTTTGTGTGGTTCCAGAACGCAGTTTGCATACCAACTCCCGTAACAGAGATATGCTGTGCTCTCCACATTTCAAGTCCTGGCACTCTTGCAGCAACGCAATGCCTAATAGTGACCCTTACCCCGGCTGCCTTAAGTGCTTGGTGGAGGCTCATGTGTGCTACAAATGTGGCATTTGTAAGAGCTTTAAGCCCCATTTGAAAAAAGACAGGACAGCCAGGTTAAAATATCTGCTAATGAAAGCTGTGCTTCAGCCTCCATCTGAGCCCACTACCTCGGTACTGAGCATCTCGGCATCAGTCAGTAGTGCATCTCTGGTGCACTGGTATTGAGAGGCAGATTGGTGTCATCGGTACTGAAAAAGAGGCATCAGAAATCAAGCGAGGTGTCAGGGGTGTCAAAAGACTTGAAGTGGATGAGCTCTTCTAAAGACCCTGTAGGGCATTCAAAGAGGAAACACTCCTCAGAAGACATCGCTAAACAAGGGATTTAGATGACTCCAGAGCCCAGTGTGGGCCTGTTGAAACTGGATCCCAAGGCACCTTCATCGGCATCTTATTGTGCCATGGTACTGCAGCGTATCTTCCCTGTACATCTACTCCTGAGGCCTTTGAGACTGTGGGAGAGTTGTTGAACCTTGTGGTGCTGCCATCACCAGACATTCAAGAGAGTTGTCCAGCTCTGGTGCCCAAGGTACCGCCTCCAGCACCTTCACCTCTGCACTGAGCAGCTTCACTGCATGTGGCCATCAGGGTAACAGTGAGGGAAAACCACAAAGAACACCCTGACTCCCCTTTCTTCAGATCCTGAGCCTTTTTCTCCAGTGCTGATGGATACAGCACCTGCTTGGTCTCAAGCATAAGCTTTTTCCTCAGACTCTGATGTAGGCTTCTATGTATGTCTACCTAGCTGGTCCCATCAGGAGGGATATACCACCCGCTCACCCTGGTTTCCACCTCAGTACCAGCAGGGGGCTTACAGGAGGGACCCTTTGGCTGTGCATTGCTGGGGTCTGGAGCTGTACCTATGGCTCTTTTGGAACTCATGGGGTTTCCTTCCTCCTTACCCCAATCAAGAGATTCTCTACAGCGATCTCAGCCAAGTTCTATCTGCTTGGCCTCAGGAGCACTATTGCCACAAGCACTATAATGTCAGTACTGAGCCTGGCACCAAGCAGAGCTGGGATCCCTCTTATGAGCAGATGCAAGAGGAGCAAGTACTGGACTAGCCCCCAGGACAGTTACCATCCTCTTCCTCATCCCCTGATGAGGCAGTTGTGATGGAGCCTATTTCTCCACCCCTGGACGATTTTAAGACTCATGAAGAGCTGTGAGGAGGATAGCTATGTCCCTTGATATCCATCCAGAGGAGGTCCAGGAAAAATCCCATAAGTGGATGGACATGCTGATATCTGTGACGTCAGCTAGAATAGCTCTGCCAGTAAAAGAGGCTACCTTTGTTTGGCAGACCCCAGCTTCCCTGCCTCCAACTGCAAAGAGTGAGAGAAGGTATTATGGCCCCTCTCAGGCATTCGAGCACCTGTATAGCCAACCTCCTCCAGGCTCCCTTGAAGTGGCAGCAGTCAATGACAAAGAAACACAGCGCATTAGGCTGTAACTCCAAAGAATAAAGAGACAAGCAGCTGGAGTTATTTGGGAGGAAGCTTTATTCTACCAGTGATTTGCAGCTTCACATTGCAAGCCAGCAAGCTTTGCTGGGGCACTAAGATTTCACCCTGTGGATGATGGTTTTGAACCTAGATAAGGCAAAACAAGAGTTTTGCACTTCAGTAAAGGGCCAAGTTGGTCTCCAGAAAGGCTTTACAGGTGGGTCTCGATACAACAGATTCTGCATCTCACAGCCTGGCCTCTGCCATCATAATGAGGCATTCATCTTGGCTGCACTCTTCTGGCCTCCCTCCACAGGTGAAAGACAGTTCAGGACCTACCCTTTGAGGGTCCATTTCTCTTCTCAGGAAAGGTGGACAAGACTTTGCATAGTCTCAGACCCTACAGCCACCCTGAAATCCCTGGAAATTTGCACCCCAGCAGTGAAGTGGAAGGCTTTCTGTTCTCATTAGTCTCAGCGTTTTCAGGGATTTGCTCCTTGACCCAAAGACCACACAAAGAGGCGGAGCAGAGGTTAGAAATGGGGACCACCTCCCTCTGCAGCCACAGCTGCTGGTTCATCAAGGCAGGCGGCAGCTTCCAAGAACTCATTTTGATGGGCAGGTCAAGAGCAGTCTACCAGTTCCAAGAGTGCCATCTTTTTCTTTTCAAAATTTTCCAAACCACTTGTTGCACTTCCATCATGCTTGGGTCTTTACAAGACAATGGATCAATGGTTTCTAAGCACTGTGAAAGTGGGATATACACTCCATTTTATTTCTATCCTCCCTTCAGCCCCTCTCCATCCCTCTTCGGGGACCTCTCTCACAAGACATTATTGCTACATGAAATACAATCATTTCTCCTTGTAGGAGCTATATAGGAGGTCCCTCCTTTGTTCAGGGAAAAGGGGTTTTACTCCTGTGTGGCAAATTGCTGGCACTACTATGATGGGTCCCACACTTTCTCTTCTTGTGGGGGGGTTTCAGGGTGCCATTTCTTGCCCCTGAACTGGGGTAACAGCTATCCTACTAGTATCCCAGGGAAGGGGAGTGGAGAGGGAGGGACCCGGGCCCGCCCTCTACTCCGGGTCCCAGCCCAGGGGCCCTATGATAGCAGGTGAACCACTTGTACCAGTGATTCTTTCCCCTGGGCTACTTCCCTCTCCTGACCTTCAGCTTGTGGGGCTTCCTGCCTTCCCTCTGCACAAGCCAGGTGTCCCTTTACCTAGGATCTTGGTCTTCTTAGCCCGCTGCAGCACTTCTCAAAACTCTCCTCCACTTTCCTTCAAACTGCTCTTTGTTCCACCACCAAACCACTCTGATTCACTCCTCCAAACTGCTCTCTGCTCCACCACCAAATCACTCTCCTTTAGCTCCTCCAAACTGCTCCAACTCCTCCTCACTCTGCTCCAACTCCTCTGGCTGATTGAAGCAGGGGGATTTTATCAGGTGACTGGCTTCAGGTGCTCTAATTGGTTTCAGGTGCTTTTAATTAATCTACAGGGAATAAGGCTCCTCCTCATCCTAGATTACTCTCCTGCTGCCTTCTGGCCATGCTGTATCACACCTGATACTTCCTGATCCTGAAGGCAAAACTGAGTATGTGGGTGGGTGCGTCTCATGCCTATTTCAGATGTAAGGCAGTTAAACAAGTTCCTTAAAAAAACCCTGAAATTCCAGACGGTCACTCTAGCTTCCATTATTCCTTCCATGGAGCCAGGTTACTTGTTTGCTGCTCTTGGGTTGCAGGATGCCTGCTTTCACATGGTAATTCAGCCAGGCCACAGAAAATTTCTCGAATTCATCCTCAGAAGCTGCCATTTTCAGTTCACAGTCCTTCTTGGTCTGTAGGCTGCCTCAGGTGTTTTTACAACATGTAGGGCAGTGATAGCAGAATTCCTTTAGAGATTAGTGCTTCATGTATTCCCTTACCTGGACCACTGGCTGATAAGATGTCAGGTCAGGTTGCAGGTAGTATTTGCATAATCTGATCCATGCTTGGGCTGGTGATCAACACAGACAACTTAGTCATGGTTCAGATACAGAAAATATAATTTATTTGAATGATCCTGGATTCAACAATGACCAGGGCCTTTCTACCACAGGCAAGGTTTCTTGAAATGCAAAGCCTCATTCTGAACTTGAAGACTTATCCTTTCACCATAGTGAGAAACTTTTTGAAGTTGTGGGGACACATGGCAGTGAGCACTTATGTGATCCAGTTTGCCAGACTGTGCCTGAGGGTATGTCTACACTACGACAGTAGTCCAATTTTACAGAAACCAATTTTTGGGAACCGATCTTATAAAGTCGAATGTGTGTGTCCACACTAAGCGCATTAATTCGGCGGTGTACGTCCACAGTACCGAGGCAAGCATCGACATTCCAAGCGGTGCACTGTGCATAGGTATCCCACAGTTCCCGCAGTCCCCGTTGCCCATTTGAATTCTGGGTTGAGCTCCCAATGCCTGATGGGGCAAGAAATTTGTTGCGGGTGGTTATGGGTAAAAGTTGTTATTCAACCCTCACTCCCTCACTCCCTCCGTGAAAGCAACGGCAGACAATCATTTTGCGCCCTTTTCCCTGGATTGCAAGCACAGACGCCATAGTGCGGTGAGCATGGAGCCCGGTGAGATCATCGCAGCAGTTATGGCCATTGTCAACACCTCGCGCATTATCGTGCACTTTATGCATAACCTGAACTTGAGAAAGCAGGCGAGGAGGCTATGGCAGCGCGGTGACGACAGTGATGAGGACATGGACACAGACCTCTCTCAAAGAACAGGACCCCACAAATTGGACATCCTGGTGGCAATGGGACAGGCTCATGCTGTGGAACACCAATTCTGGGCCCGGGAAATGAGCACAGACTGGTGGGACTGCATAGTGTTGCAGGTCTGGGATGAATCCCAGTGGCTGCAAAACTTTCGCATGCATAAGGGCACTTTCATGGAACTTTGTGACTTGCTGTCCCCTGCACTGAAGCACCAGAACACCAAGATGAGAGCAGCCCTCACAGTTGAGAAGCGAGTGGCGCTAGCCCTCTGGAAGCTTGCAACGCCTGACAGCTACTGGTCAGTTGCGAATCAATTTGGAGTGGGCAAATCTACTGTGGGGGTTGCTGTGATGCAAGAAGCCAACGCAATCGTTGAGCTGCTGCTGTCGAAGCTAGTGGCCCTGGGAAATGTGCAGGTCATAGTAGATGGCTTCACTGCGATGGGATTCCCTAAGGTGTGTGCGCAACTGGCTCGATAACCGTACTCAGAGAGTAGTTATAAATGGTTCCCAATCCTGCTGGAAAGGTATAACGAGTGGGGTTCCGCAAGGGTCTGTTTTGGGACCGGCTCTGTTCAATATCTTCATCAACGACTTGGATATTGGCATAGAAAGTATGCTTATTAAGTTTGCAGATGATACCAAACTGGGAGGGATTGCAACTGCTTTGGAGGATAGGGTCATAATTCAAAATGATCTGGACAAATTGGAGAAATGGTCAGAGGTAAACAGGATGAAGTTTAATAAGGACAAATGCAAAGTGCTCCACTTAGGTAGGAACAATCCGTTTCACACATACAGAATGGGAGGAGACTGTCTTGGAAGGAGTACGGCAGAAAGGGATCCAGGGGTTATAGTGGACCACAAGCTAAATATGAGTCAACAGTGTGATGCTGTTGCAAAAAAAGCAAACATGATTCTGGGCTGCATTAACAGGTGTGTGGTGAGCAAGACACGAGAAGTCATTCTTCCGCTCTACTCTGCGCTGGTTAGGCCTCAACTGGAGTATTGTGTCCAGTTCTGGGCACCGCATTTCAAAAAAGATGTGGAGAAATTAGAGAGGGTCCAGAGAAGAGCAACAAGAATGATTAAGGATCTAGAGAACATGACCTATGAAGGAAGGCTGAAGGAATTGGGTTTGTTTAGTTTGGAAAAGAGAAGACTGAGAGGGGACATGATAGCGGTCTTCAGGTATCTAAAAGGGTGTCATAAGGAGGAGGGAGAAAACTTGTTCATCTTAGCATCTGAGGATAGAACAAGAAGCAATGGGCTTAAACTGCAGCAAGGGAGGTTTAGGTTGGACATTAGGAAAAAGTTCCTAACTGTCAGGGTGGTTAAACACTGGAATAAACTGCCCAGGGCGGTTGTGGAATCTCCATCTCTGGAGATATTTAAGAGTAGGTTAGATAAATGTCTATCAGGGATGGTCTAGACAGTAATTGGTCCTGCCATGAGGGCAGGGGGCTGGACTTGATGACCTCTCGAAGTCCCTTCCAGCCCTAGAATCTATGAATCTATGAATCTAATAAACTGGTGGGGCTATAGACAGAATGCATATCCCTATCTTGGGACTGGAGCACCAGGGCAGCCAGTACATTAACCGCAAGGGGTACTTTTCAATGGTGCTGCAAGCACTGGTGGATCACAAGGGACGTTTCACCAACATCAATGTTGGATGGCCAGGAAAGGTTCATAACGCTCGTGTCTTCAGGAACTCTGGTCTGCTTAGACGGCTGCAGGAAAGTATTTACTTCCCAGACCAGAAAATAACTGTTGGGGATGTTGAAATGCCTATAGTGATCCTTGGGGACCCAGCCTACCCACTAATGCCCTGGCTCATGAAGCCGTACACAGGAGTCCCGGACAGTAGTAAGGAGCTGTTGAACTACAGGCTGAGCAAGTGCAGAATGGTGGTGGAGTGTGCATTTGAACGTTTGAAAGGGCACTGGTGCAGCTTACTGACTCGTTCAGACCTCAGCGAAACCAATATACCCATTGTTATTGTTGTTATTGCTGCTTGCTGTGTGCGCCACAATCTCTGTGAGAGTAAGGGGGAGACGTTTATGGCGGGGTGGGAGGTTGAGGCAAATCGCCTGGCCACTGCTTACGCGCAGCCAGACACCAGGGCGATTAGAAGAGCACAGCAGGATGCGCTGCGCATCAGGGAAGCTTTGAAAACTAGCTTCATGACTGGCCAGTGTACTGAGTGACTCTTATGTTTGTTTCTCCTTGATGAGAACCTGCCCCCTTTGTTTACTCTGTTTATATTACCTATCCTCTCTAATTAACACCCGCCCTCCCCCACTTCGAGCACACCTTGCTTTGAAAGGAAATAAAGGCACCATTGTTTAACAACCACGTATTCTTTATTCAACATTTATTAACAAAGGGAGAGAACTGGGAAGGTAGCTCGGGTGGGGTGCGGGCAGAGGGGAGGAGGGAGGAAGGAAGGAAAAGGCCACTTCAAAACTTGTTGAATGCCAGCCTTCTGCTGCTTAGGCAATCCACCGGGGTGGAGTGGTTGGGTGCACGGAGCCTCCCTCCCCTCTCCCCCCCCCCCCACGTTTTTGGGACTCTGGGTGAGGAGGCTATGGGACTTGTGGAGGGGTGAGGGCGGTTACAGATGGGCTGCAGCGGCGGTCTGTCATCCTGCTTCCGTTCCTGCAGAACCTCCACCAGACGCCGGAGCGTGTCGGTTTGCTCCCGCAGTAGTTCCACCACGTGGCTGGAAACTGCGGGGAGGATTTCTGTTCAGGCACATGCAAATAGCCCAGTAGAAAATGGCCACCTCTGAATGTCCCCGTAATTAAATTCCCGTATTTCAACCAGGTAACCATGAATGATATCACTCTGATGAGGATAACACAGACAGAGAAAGAACGGATGTTGCTTGAATGCCAGCTAACCACGGGGCCATATGCTGCCAGGCTTTGTCATGCAACGATACCAGAGTACTTGCTACTGGCCTGGCGTGGTAAAGTTTCCTACCATGGAGGACGCAATAAGGCTGCTCTCCCCAGAAACCTTCTTCAAAGGCTTTTAAAGTACCTCCAGGAGAGCTTCATGGAGATGTCCCTGGAGGATTTCCGCTCCATCCCCAGACATGTTAACAGACTTTTCCAGTAGCTGTACTGGCCACGAATGCATCCCAAGTCCTCAGGGCAAATTAATCATTAAAAATCACTTGCTTTTAAACCATGTCTTTTCAATTCAAAAGATACACTCACCTGATGTGCCTTCTCCGGCTTCACGGTCTGGGATACCGCTTTGGGAGGGTTGGGAGGGTATTTCTGTCAGGGTGATGAAAAGATCCTGGCTGTCAGGGAAATCGGTGTGCTTTGTGCTCTCGACTACCTCATCCTCATCATCATCTTCCCCGTCCGCAAAAACATCAGACGAAGCGACTGATGAAAATACCCCATCGTTGGAGTCCACGGACAGGGTTGGGGTGGTGGTGGCGGCCCCCCCACCTAGAATGGCATGCAGCACAGCGTAGAAGCAGCATGTCTGGGGCTGTGACCCGGAGCATTCATTTGACTCTTTGGTCTTCTGGTATGCTTGTCTGAGCTCCTTAATTTTCACGTTGCACTGCATTGCATCCCTGCTGTATCCTCTGTCCATCATGGCCTTGGAGATTTTTTCGTAGATTTTTGCTTTCCGTTTTTTCTAACGTAGTTCGGATAGCAAGGATTCATCTCCCCATACAGCTATCAGATCTAACACCTCCCGTTCTGTCCATTCTGGAGCCCTCTTTCAATTCTGGGATTGCAAGGTCACCTCTTCTGAAGAGCTCTGCATTCTTACCAGTGCTGCTGAGCTCGCCACGATGGTCAAACAGGAAATGAAATTCAAACTGGCCCAAACAGGAAATGAAATTCAAACGTTCCCGGGGCTTTTCCTGTGTACCTGGGCGGAGCATCCGAGCTTGGACTGCTGTCCAGAGAGGTCACAGTGGTGCACTGTGGGATAGCTCCCGGAGACCAATACCATCGAATTCCGTCCACACTAACCCTAATTCAACACGGCCATATCGATTTTAGAGCTAATCCCCTCATCGGGGAGGAGTACAGAAATCGATTTTAAGAGCACTTTATTTTGAAATAAATGGCTTTGTTGTGTGGACGGGTGCATGGTTAATTTGATTTAACTCCTTATGGGCTGGGTGGTGGAGATGTAGTCTCCAAGAAAGCACCACATACACATGCTAGTGCATGTACTGTCACGTTTTATCCTCCCTTGATTGGTGGTTAGACCAACCAATGTACACAGAGGAGTTCTTTTCACCCCACCTCAGCACTCATTTACCTTAGTCACAGATGCCTCAGACCTAGGGTAGGGGGTTCATCTAGGACTGCTGCAAATGCAGGGTCTCTGGGCTCCCCATGATCTCGGTCTACACATAAACATCAAGGAGCTGCAGGCTGTCCTTTTAGCTAGTATGACATTCCTTCCTTGCATCAGGGGAAAGGGTGTATTGGTACTGACAGACAATACAACCACCATGTTTTATGTAAACAAGCAGGGAGGACCCCAGCCCTCACTATTCTGTCAGAAAGCAATTTGCTTTGGGATTTCTGCATCAGCAGCTCTATACTTCTAAAAGTGGCCCACCTCCCCGGGGCTCAAAATATGCTGGTAGATCACCTAAGCAGGTTGTTTATTGATCATCATGAGAAGTCCCTTTACCCAGACATAGTAAGGTCTATTTTCCAGCTCTGGGTAACTCTGCAAGAGGCTCTGTTTGCAACACAAAAATGTCCTCAGTTCCGCTCTGGAGCAGGATGCAGCCCAGGTTCATTGATAGACACTTTTCTACTGCCTTGGATCAGAGGATCTGCTGCATGCTTCCCTCCACCCCCATCCCTCTTCTTCACAGAGTTCTGTGCAAGGCCAGACAGGACAAGGCTGGTTTCATACTGATCGCCCTGGGTTGGCCCCATCAACACTAGTTTTCTCAGCTCTTGAACTTCTTAATCAGTCCCCAACTGTTACTTCCACACAGATTTAGTTTCACAAAATCATGGCCACCTACTTTACTCCAACCTCCAGGCTCTTCACTTGACAGCCTGGAGACTTCATGGCTAACATCAGTGGAGGAGTTCTGCTCCAGAGAGGCACAGGAGGTACTGCTGAATAGTAGAAAACCATCATCAAAGAATTTATTGGCAAAGTGGAAGATGTTTTCTATCTGGGTCCAGGCTGAAAGTGATCTTCCCCCATTCTTGCATCTATTAAACATGTGCTGGACTATCTTTTATATCTGAAACATAAAGGATTGGTGATTAGCTCAGTTACGGTACACCTAGTAGCTATATTGGCATTTCACCTTTCTGTGGATAACCACTTCCTTTTTTCCAATCCAATGGTCATAAGATTTTTAAAAGGCTTGGAAAGGATGTTTTCACACACAGAGCCCTGTTCCACTATGGAGCCTGAATCTCAACTTAAAAAAGCTGATGGGTCCCCCCTTTGAATCTCTGTTACATCTTTCAATGAAGGTAACATTTTTAATAGCCATTCAATTGGCCAGGAGTAGAGGAGTTGATAGTGTTAGTATCACATCCACCATGTACAGTCTTTTTATTCAGTGTAGTGGGGCAGCTGCCCCACCTTGGTGTGGAAGGGGTTAAAGCAAGCCAGAGAGGCTGCGCAGAGCCCCAGACAATCATGGAAGGGCTTATTGGGAGCCAATCAATTGGAGGCTTGAAAGCAGCCTATCAGGGCCAGGCTGGGCCCTATAAGAAGGCTGCAGGGCAGAGAGGAGCTGAGTCTCTCCCTGGAAGGTAAAGGGAGAAGAACTGGCTCTTAGAGAGAGAAGCACCTAAGACCGTGCTAGGTCAGCAGAGGCTGAGAAAGCTCTAGGCTGATGAATGCCAGACTGGGGCCCTGACACAAAGGGGCAGAGAAGATGCTGGGGCTACGGGGAAGTGGCCAGGGAAGTAGGCAGTAGAGGAGAGTTGGAGGAGGGCAGTAAGTGGCTGCTGCTAGGGGGTCCCTGGGTCAGAGCCCAGAGTAGCGGGCAGGCCTGGGCCCTCCCCTTTTCTCCCCACTTGCCAGTGATGAGAGTGGCTAAACCAAACTGCAGTTTGCCCTTGGAGGAAGGGGCTAGACTGAGGTCTGCAGCAAGGCACTGAGGTGAGTGGTAGAACCAGAAGCTGCTGGGCCCTTGGAAGGCAGGGGAGAGCCAGTGGAGTGGGCACAGCTGCAGAGCAGTGTCCAGAAGCAGACGCCGTGGTCTGGGAGTGACATCGGTCTGACAGTGAGGACGGTGGAGACTGAGAAAGTAATGGAAAGTGAGACACCACTAGCAAAGGCACGCTGCTGAAAGAGCTAATTCCCTAAGCAACCAGCAGGAGGCGCTGCTGTGGTAAATCCAACCCTGTTACATGCAGATAAAGTCTACCTTTATCCGCATCTGAGGTTTCTTATGAAAGTGGCCTCTTCTTTTCATATCAAGCATTTTACTTACCAACCTTCTTCTCAAAGCCCCACAGTAACAAGGGGGGGAGTCACTGCACCCTTTAGATGGTAGAAGAACATTAGCATTTAATCTGGAACGGACGGAATCTTTCAGATCTTTTTCTCAATTATTTTTTGCATTTGCAGATAGAATAAAGGGCAGCCTCGTTTCCACACAGAGGATTTAGACATAGAAATCTGGTTATATTTGCCTGTGCTACAGTTGGCTAATATGGAGCTACTGGATATATTATTGGGGTCATTTGACTAGGCCTCTGCGACATTTCTGACGCTATAGTCATATTAGATATTTGCAAAGTTGCTACCTGGTCATCATGTGACACATTTGCCTCCCATTACATAATTGCTCAACAATCTAGAGACTATGTTAAATTTGGATGAGTGGACCTCCAGACCTTGTTCAAAGAGACTCCAAACTCACCTCTAGATATGACTGCTTGTGAATCACCAAAGTGGAATGGACATGTGCTACTCCTAAGGGCATTTTGCGCCTAAAAAGTATGTACCCAAAATATAAAAATTCTGTGCACAATATTTTAAAATTTTGCAAATTGTATTTGTCAAATAAATGTGGAGGCTCCAGCATGGTATTGGGAAGCACAGGTCACTGGCTGCACAGAGATGGGAGATCACTGTGCAGCTACCCCTCCCCACCCTGGGACACGGTCTCAGCGGTGAGACTGCATCCAACCCTGACACAGCGCAAGGACTGAGCCTGCCCCAGAAACATCCCAGGGCCCTGCCCCTCTGTGTCAGGTGCACCAGGTATGGGCAGGCAGACACAGCAAGGCAGGATCCAAGTGTGGAGGGGCTTAATGTTGGGAGATCTGGGTGTGGGTTGAGAGGGTTCTGTGTGGGACAATCTGCGTGTGGGAGGCTTAGTGGGGGATCCAGGTGCAAGAGGGATCTGGATGCACAGGGGCTTGTTGGGGGGGGAGGTTCTGGGTGCAACAGTAATGGGACTCTGCAGGGGGGTCCAGGTGCAGGTGGTTGGGGATTAGCAGGGTGGGGCCAAGGTGTGGGGGGATAGAGCTCGGCAGGGGGCTCTGAGTGTGGGGCACTTCATGGGGAATCTAGATGCTGGAGAAGTGGGGCTCAATGGGTGGGGACCTAGGTACAGCTGGTTGGGGCTTGGTGGGGTGGGAATCTGAGTGCAGGTGGCTCGTTGTGGTGATCCAGGTGCAGGGGGAGTGGGACTCATCAAGGTGGGTTCTTAAACTGGTATAATTGAAAGCAGAATACGGATATGAGGGGTGAAGCTTTGCAGGAGGGTCTGGGTATAAGGGTGTCTGGATGCATGAGGGTTGGGCAGATGGGGTGCAGCTCCCTGTACAGAGAACCCTCCCTCTGCAGCTGAGGAACTATGGGCACAGGAAGCGGGGCAGGGGGAGTTTGCAGAGCTTCCTGCAGCTGGGGGAGAAATATGGGGGTGGGTCTGACCTGGCCCCAGATGCCGTGCAGGAGAAGAGCAAGTCCCATCCTCCCCAGCCCAGCTAGGACTAGCAGCTGAGGCTGGCACAGGGTAGGATCCACCAGCCGGGTCTTCACCAGTCCTGCCCCCTGTCCCACAGCAATTTACCTCTCTGCTGTCTGCCCTGGGTACCCAAAACATACTTTTGGGGAGGGTTGCATAGCTGCTCTTGTGGCTTCCCTTTGCTTCCCCATCAGAAAGTCATTTTTCTGTGGGGAAGCAAAGAAATCTGCTTGGGACATAAATTCTGCACATGCACAGTGGCAAAGAATTCCCCCAGGAGTACTGTGCAATCACTTGAAGAAAAAATGGTTACTAACCTTTCTGTAACTGTTGTTCTTTGAGATGTGTTGCACATGTCCATTCCACGTCTCACCTTCCTTCCCCTCTCTGTCAGAGTCATTCCAGCAGGAAAGAACTGAAGTGGGTCTGGGGTGACTCATTCCTTTATGCCTGTGTGATGTTAGCGAAACAGCAGTGGGTACTCGGGCTGTCCCAACGGGCACTGCTAAGGATAAAAACTCTTTGACAACTGTTCACTGGAGTGCACAAACATCTATGGTTAGTATTTTTAAAAAAACAAAATTCTTACAATATTTCTGGCCAGCAATACAATGATGGTTAAGTTCCTGATAAAAGGATTTTTCTGCTTGACTAAAATCATAGCTATAAAGCTGAAACAGTGCATGAAATGTAATCAGACTGGAAACTCCTGGAGGGATAGGTCTATACATACAACAACAGCATGAACTTATAATGGTCACAGAAGCACTTTCAAAGATCATTTATTGCTGAGAATACAGTAGATAACCTACAGACATTAAGATGGCCACTTTGGATTTAATCTTAAATGGGAATTTCTTTTGTTGGTTTCCATTAGGTCAGTCTGTGGCTTGATTCCTCTCTTTCCTCTCCCATTTTGCACCTGTTAATCTAATTAACCTCTCTCAAAGATGGAAGTGGCTACAATTAACCACAAAGTTCTTGCATCCACAAACATTTCTTTGCAGGACTGAGGTATAGTTTCTTTCTTCACCATTAGGTAGGTTTAAGACTTCACATGAAGCTCATCTAGCTCTCCCAAAAATCTGTCCAAATTTGCAAGCCTAAGGAGGATTTAAGTTGCTGATACTTAAAAATTGTCATTGGACTGGTAGAGTATATGTTCCAGGACAATAGGTTTCAATTCAACTACTGTCTCCCATCTCATCACCTACAGAATTTGACTCCATCCTTAACTGTTGTGTCTAGTTTGTAGCATGATGGATAGGATTTAAGATTTCTTTCTGGAACCGGGAATGAAAAGGAGCACCTTTGCATTGACTATATTCATAACTTTTTTAATTCATTTCCATAAACCTTCCTAGGATCTTTTGTTCAGAAGAATGTTCGTGGAAAGCATGGACAATTTACGTGACCAATCAGGAGCTGAACAGTGAATATCTTAAACAATAGTTACAACTAATAGTTCTCAAACAATTCATAGGCTGAAATGTTTGCATAAAAGTTTCATCAAATAGTTCCCATTAACAAACACATTTATAAAAATAGGATCCATTGGAGGATATTTTACAAAGAGAATAAAGGAATATATTATTAGCTACAAGAATACTCAGCTCTATTCTCAATGTGTCCTTTGACGCCAGTATGAGACCTTGTGCAAATGAAGCATTGACCTTCTGTTCCATTTACTAAAAAGGTATAATATTAAATATATACTGGATCTCATTTGATGGTTGTGAGATCTAATGAATGTTTATAACAAAGAATACTCTGAGATTTTTGGATGGAAGGAGCAATATAGTTGAATTTGTTATATTATTTTTATAAAAATAAATAATATTAATCTTTGACCTTTCTTCTACCTTATTCCAAGTTCATCTGCAAAACCCCAAAGAATCTCGACATTCACCCTACACTAGGTCACAAAATCACATGAGAGTGTAACTCATAAATCCAGCCTCTGACATCTAAGTTTTTTTCAAGGTGACTGCTCTACTTGTGCCAATGCCAACTGAACACTCCAGTTTGAGGTCTCATCAGACTAGAGCACTCAACAGCAACAAACCCCAGCCCCCACTCTGACTGATTTGAGCCCAAAAGGTGACTGGTATCAAGGTCGTGAACTAATGCAAACAGGACTGGAGAGCTAAAACCTCTGCAGAATAGCTTCCTGCAGCTGTAGTTCTATCAAATGAAATCATGCTGCACGGGGTTAGGAATGTTGTTAGTGTAACTTTAAGAAAACACAGAAATGGAGAAAGATAGATGATCTAGCACATAGGCCTTAATCAGCAACATAAACTAGTCTTAGCCGACTTTTCAATTTTTCATTTGGTTGAGTGAAAAATTAAAAGCTATTAAAGAAGTTTCTGAGTAAGATTCATGGATAT
The DNA here is from genome assembly GCA_033296515.1 of Macrochelys suwanniensis. Classification (NCBI taxonomy): domain Eukaryota; kingdom Metazoa; phylum Chordata; order Testudines; family Chelydridae; genus Macrochelys; species Macrochelys suwanniensis. The sequence continues at coordinate 82,208,576 of CM065777.1, forward strand.
TTTGTTAGAGGTTAGGTAATGCTTGTTCAAATGCATTCTTTATCTGACTTGAATGATGCTCATTTCATATATCATAAAAATCGAAATTAATCTCCCAATAGTATCTAGATCCTAATGTTCTTTTTAGAAATTAGTATTTTTTAGTCAGAAATGTATTTTCATGTTTCTGGTATGTTGATAAAAGGTAGCAAAATATAATAAAATGATAATGAAATAAATAAAAAAGATAAATAGCCACTAACATTTATTTTTTTTAAAAATCATACAAAATAAAAAAGTCTCACAAATAGAGTAGGCAAGGGATATCAACACACAAAATGGATATAAAAAGAGAAAGTAGTCAGAAGAAAAAGGAATTAAATGTGAGTGTAAATGGAAATGCAATTAATAAACTATTACTCTTAAATTGTCCAGATAAATACAGAAGAGGCATGGACAAAAATAATATAAAATGTAGTTAAAAATAGATGTCACAAGTTTTTAAAGGGGATACCAGAAAAAAAATCCAAGGGCAATTTATAAACTAAATATTTGAAAACAAACATTCTGCTTGTCTAAAATGTTGTGTCCATATCTCCTGCCTTTTGTCTATTTTTATCCTTTTAGGCCCCAGTTAAAATTTTCAAAAGTATTTGAGTCATATAAGTCATTTTTGAAAATGGGACTTGGAACTCTAGGCTCAGATTTTCAAAGGGAATTAGGCTCCTTAAGAAACAGATAGTTGCCCACTCAGATCTTCAAGATGCCTATCTGTTTCTTTAAGAGCCTCATTGCCTTTGAAAATCTGGCCATAAGTGTCTATCAGTTTTGAAAGTGGGACATAGGAGCCCAGTCCTAAGGTCATTTAGGCTTTTTTGAAAATTTGACCACTTGTCTACACTAATTCCCCTCCCTTCTCTTTCACTATCCAATAAGGGCATGGATCAAATTTACAGGTGGTGTTTTTTCTGTACTGCTTTGAGAACTTCCTGCTTAGTGAATAGGCTGAATTCAGAGGAAAGATTTCATGTTTTCATGTGTGGTTCCTGGTATGCCATCTCAAACCTTTTACAAATAGGCTGATACCTGTTCACAGCAGGAGCTGTTGGGTTCAATTCACCGCGTGCAATATCTCATCAGGGTGCTATGGTGCTATGATGGAGAAGATATAGTTTATTCTATGGGCAAGGCATAGGCTCACAAGAATTCCTTGGGCCTACACTGCCAGCTTCCATTGGTTTTATCATGAGTCTCACAATTCTAAAGGCCCCAGCTCCTGGAGTCAATTGATTATGTGAGAATCTCAGTTTTCATTTTTTTTAAAAAAGTTCTCTGTTTCTGGACCTTATGGTTAAAAAGGAAAGCTTTAAATCATGAACTCTAGATGCTCACGAAACAGAAGGCCAATACAAATCCAACATATATTATTTTAAAAAATCTTATGATTTTTAGGCCATTCTCATAACTTTTCGTAGGCCTTTTTTGTGATTTTTGAATGTTTCGTGTTGACAATACTGTTCTTTGTGTCTGCGTTTAGAGAGTTCTCTCCCTCTGCCCCCCCCCTTTTGTCACAGGCTATCAGAGACTCATAGAGATAATGGAGAGTAGGGTGAGCCCATGACTATGGTTAATGAGTGGTCATGGTGACTTAGCTCATTCAGACCAATGGCTGACAATAGTATCTACTGCCATCTATTAATGAACTGTAGGGAAAGGCCTCATGAGCAGACCTTATTCACATACACACACCTACTTTGCTACAGTGATTGATAGACATGTTTGCTTTGCCAAGGTGATCAATTTTGGCTGTTTTGGGTTAAAATTCACCTAAGACTTGGAGCAGGGGTAATGAAATGTTGTTATCCATATTGTATGAGTAAAAGGCAGCAGACCTGAACTTAATATGACCTGATTGAGGGGTCTCATAGCTCGAACACTAAGCAGGGGGTAGGGAGTCACATCTAAGTGAAAGTTGCAGACCATGGCAACAGGTTTCCTTCCTGGTGGTGTGGAGTCTGGTTAAGGGTTCTAGATACTATTTGACCCTTCTCATCCAGTGTTTAAAGGTGGAGCTGACTAGAATCAATAGAGTCCTTGTGTAGTCTCAGTAATCTCTACAGCAGAAATCACTGATAAACTCATAAACTGACCTTGGACTCAACGTAGAGACAATGTTGTATTGAAGGACAGTGCAAAGGATGCGGTGGCGGTGAGGTACCTTACAACCCAGTGAAATAACTGGTGCTGAAATCACTAAGAACTGAGGTAGATGATGGAATCTGACCACTCAAGAATACATAAATTGATACTTTCTTAACAAAGACTCTATTTTTGCCTTATAAAAAGAAAATTAATTTAACGAAAAACTGTAATACTCTCTGGTAATTTTTTTAAACCAAACTTTGAAGTTTCAATGAAAATTTTGGATAGTTTGAAATTGAAAAATTTTGACCTGCTCTAATAGTAGCTTATTTAATTTTCTGTAAAATGTTATTTAATAAAGGTTGGCATTTTTGTGAAAATGTTCACATACGTTGACCTATTTTTTGATCAGATTTAGTTCTGCTGAGATATTAGATGTCCTTAACTTACATTGCTGTTTCATAAGTGACACAATCAAGGAATGGAAACAATGCCACATAAAAAATAACTAACTACACACTATGAATTTTAAAAATTCATAATGAACTGTTCAATTTGTTCATAAATTGGAAACCTTTTGTGACAAAAATTGCAAATTTTCAGTCATGAATACAGTTGAGAATTTTGCATTCTGCATATAAATATTTTCTGGACAGAAAAAGGAGCAAAATTCACAGAATAAATTATTCATTATGAATTATTCACTCATCTCTAGAGTGGCAAGAGCTTAAATATTCTTTTACCATGTTGTACCATGATGTGATGACATCTAGTGTTGCAACATCAAAATCAGCATGTGCGACCATTTGAAAAAAAAATCCCTGCAATTTAGGGCTTGACCATTAGAGTGTGGAGAGATGTAAGCATGTTAAATGAATTAACACTTACACCTCAATTGCACTGGGTTAATATTTTCACACATAATAAATACAAAACTGGCATTACAGTCAATCAGACAGGAGTCTGATTAGACATGAGAATCTTTCAGAGCTTTTTTTTTACATAGAAATCTTTTGGTAATAATTTGGGCTGTCAATTAATCGCAGTTAACTCACGCTATTAACGCATTGAAAAATTAATCACGATTAATCACAGTTTTAATCACACTGCTAAACAATAGAATACCGATTGTATTTTATTAAATATTTTGGATGTTTTTCTATATGTTCAAATATCTTGATTTCAATTACAACACAGAATACAAAGTGTACAGTGCTCACTTTATATTATTTTTTTATTACAGATATTTGCACTGTGTCACCGTGCCTCAGTGAGTCAAAACTGAGAATATCAAATTCAGAACAAACTGCTGAGAAATAGGGCAGACGACCCCCCCCCCCCAATTTGTGGTTATTCTCCCATAAGATATGCCAGACCAGTAACAAAAGTAAACTTCTGTTTCACCACACTGGCTAACAAGAAGTCAGAAAAGAAGTCTCCTTAGGTATGCCAGTCCTTGTATCACTACCAAAAACACTAGACTTAATGATGAGTAGTTATTTAAAACCAATTTCATCAACCAAAGGGTTCTTCTGATCCCAAAGTACCAGCCACATACCCAGGTCAATATATAACTCAGATCTTGCCCAATAATCACGCTTTTGCCAATCCTTTAGTATCTAAAATCTAAAGATTTATTTATAAAAAGAAGGAAAGAAAAGTGAGAGTTAAAATTGGTTAAAGGAATCAAATACACGCAATAACTGCAAAGTTCTTGGATCAGGCTTGTAGCAATGATGTAATAAACTGCTGCCTTAAGTCAAGTCTCTGGTTGCTTCCAAATCCTTAGGAGGTACTCAGTCCTTTGGTTAGAATGCTCCCATTAGTATAAGTTCATAGTCCAGAGGTCTGAGCAGGAAAGAGGCAAAATGGAGGTGCTTCCAGGCCTTTTATGCCTTCTGCCATGTGGAGGGAAATCCATTGTTTCAAACAAAGCCCACTACACAGCTTGTGGAAAAATACAGGTAACAAGATGGATTTTGGAGTCACATGGGCAAGTCACATTTCTATGCCTGCTTCACTTATAATGTAATGGCCTCTGCTACTTAGTCATAGCAGAGGCCATTACCCATATTCTAGTTAGAACATTCACAGGAAAGTCCATTAACTACAGATAGGCTTCCATGGTCCCTTGTGAGTTAAGTGTTCTTTGATGGGCCATTCAACTTGAATAGTTCCTTCACAATGTGATGGCTAAATACCAGGAGTAAACATTTGAAATACAGATGCATAGTTAATATTCATAACTTCAGATACATGCATACAAATGGCATAATCATATTCAGCAAAATATAACTTTTCCATAGACATCTTACGTGCCACACTTTGTACAAGATTTGTTGCAGTTATATAACAGTAGTAGCAACAATGATCTACATAGTCATATTTTAATCAGATAACATCACACACTGTAAAAATGAGAAACAAATGAGAAACAAAAGAAATTAATATTTTTCAATTCACCTCATACGAGCACTGTAGTGCAATCTCTTGGTCGTGAAAGTGTAATTTACAAATGTAGATTTTTTTTTGTTACATAACTTCACTCAAAACCAAAACAATGTAAAACTTTAGAGCCTACAAGTCCACTCAGTCCTATTCTTGTTCAGCCAATCACTAAGACAAACAAGTTTATTTACATTTACGGGAGAAAATGCTGCCGGCTTCTTATTTACAATGTCACTGGAAAGTGATAACAGGCATTCACATGGCACTTTTGTAGCAGGCATTGCAAGGTATTTATGTGCCATATATGCTAAACATTTGTACGCCCCTTTATGCTTCGGCCACCATTCCAGAGGACATGCTTCCATGCTGATGATGCGTGTTTAAAAAAACAAAGCGTTAATTAAATTTGCAACTGAACTCCTTGGGGGGAGACATGCATATCTCCTGCTCTGTTTTTTACCTGCATTCTGCTCTTTATTTCATGCTATAGCAGTCTCGCATGATGACCTAGCATATGTTCATTTTAAGAACACTTTTGCTGCAGATTTGACAAAACGCAAAGAAGGTACCAATGTGAGATTTCTAAAGATAGCTACAGAACTCAACCCAAGGTTTAAGAATCTGAAGTGCCTTCCAAAATCTGAGAGGGATGAGGTACGTGGAGCATGCTTTCAGAAGTGTTAAAAGAGCAACACTGCAATGTGGAAACTACAGAATCCAAGCCACCAAAAATGAAAATCAACCTTCTCCTGATGTCAAGTATCAGAGGGGTAGCCGTGTTAGTCTGGATCTGTAGAAGCGACAAAGGGTCCTGTGGCACCTTATCGACTAACAGAGGTATTGGACCATAAGCTTTCGTGGGTGAATACCCACTTCTTCGGATGCAAAATTACTTTTTTTTTGGACCCACGAAAGCTTATGCTCCAATACCTCTGTTAGTCTATAAGGTGCCACAGGACCCTTTGTCGCTTCTCCTGGTGGCATCTGATGCAGATGATGAAAATGAATATGCGTCGGTCCGCACTGCTTTGGATTATTATTGAGCAGAACCCGTCATCAGCATGGCAGCATGTCCACTGGAATGGTGGTCGAAGCATGAAGAGACATGTGAATCTTTATCACATCTGGCACGTAAATATCTTGTGACGCTGGCTACAACAGTGCCATGAGAACACCTGTTCTCACTTTCAGATATTGTAAACAAGAAGCAGGCAGCATTATCTCCTACAAATGTAAACAAACTTGTTTTTCTGAGCGGCCAAGAAGTAGGACTGAGTGGACTTGCAGGCTCTAAAGTTTTACATTGTTTTATTTTTATTAAAGAACAAGGGTTTTTTGTACATAATTCTACATTTTAAGTTTAACTTTCATGATAAAGAGATTGCACTACAATACTTGTATTAGGTGAATTGAAAAATACTATTTCTTTTGGGCTTTTTACAGTGCAAATATCAAAAATAATAATATAAAGTGAGCACTGTACACTTTGTATTCTGTGTTGTAATTGAAATAAATATATTTGAAAATATAGAAAACATCCAAAAATATTTAAATAAATGGCATTCTTTTATTAACAGCATGATTAATCACGATTAATATTTTTTAATCGAACGATTAATGGGGATTAATTTTTTTAATCGTTTGACAGCCCTAATAATAACAACAGGAAAAAGGGTAGAATACCTTTACAGAAAGGTAACAAGTAGCACTGGTGGCTGCTAAAAGATGTTACGCACTGGAATAAAATACCATTTTGGGAAAACAACTGATCAAAGCCCATCATGGGACAAAGTCAAGAGCCTCAAAAATGCTAGCAATAGAGTATATGAGTCACCTTAGAAGCCAAATTTTTCAGGCATGAGTAACTAAATCCATATTTAGCCACCTCAATATGGGCCTCATCCAGAGCCTATGGAAAGCAAAGGGAGTCTTTCCACTGAGTTTACTGGGCTTTTAGTTTGATTTTTATTTATGTTTAACTGTGAAGATAACGTAAGTGAATTACGAAGTAACCTTATTCTGTTGGAGAAATTGTTTATTATTACAAAATTTCATAAAGTTGGTACCTAAGAATTAAGTTAATTCCTTTTGTTCTTTTTGGACTTCATTGTGGGTAGATTGACCCTGTGCAGGTTGCTGAAAATCCTTAATGACTGAATTCTGGGCCTCCATGTGCTTTTCTATGGGAGTTGTTTTTAAGCACTAGGAGAAGGGCAGTGAAGTAAACGCTAGCCCACGCAAAGCAGTTTAATTAAATCACTTACAACTGATTTCAGTTAAAACGGGGCAACTTTTTAAGATAAAGGTCTTATTTATTTAATGACAATGAAACTTCAGAACTGTCCTGTGCTTAAAGTTAAGCAAATGATTAATTGTTTTGCTGAATAGGGAAGCTTCGCTGAATTAGGGACTAAGTCCACCATTTAGCAAATTAGGGACTAAGTCCACTAAGGTCCAGATTCAGAAAGGTAGTTAGACATTGCTCTGCTCTGTGTTTCAATGCCTAAGTAATTTAGGAGCCTAATCTCATTTTCAAAAGGGATTTAGGAGCTGAGTGCAGCAATGCCTAAATACCTTTAAAAATCTGGGCCTAAAGCACATGCTCAACTTTAAGCATACAAGTATTCCATTGGTAGGACTATTTGTATGTTTGAAGTAATACTGCAGTCCTTTGTTAAATCAGGGCTTTAGTTAGCAGTGATATGAGCACCCACTTATCTAGTCAGATAACCAGAAACGGGTACAACAAATAGTACAAAGACAAGAAGCCCACTATAATTCTATGCAAATAGGTGTGACTGTGAGATGTCCTGCTCCTGTCTTCTGCCCTGGCTACACAGACTGAGACCTTCTGTTATTAAACACCCCAGTGCTCTTCCTATCACATTACTGATCCATGCATGATCCATGTGTATCATAGCAAACCCTAACAGGGTGAGATTTAGGTATAGTCTTGTAGCCTGTGGAAGCATGTTTCATAATCACAGGACTTCCAGAGGATGCCTGGCCCAGGCCAATCAACAGTTGATATCTATGATCTAGGGATCAAATATTGAACATAGTTTTTATGATGGAAAACACAGAGGGAGGAGTCCACTGGTATAATGGGAGCCCATATCCATCCAGATACTTTAAGACAAAGAAACTGAGGTGACCCCAAGTTCATTTGGCGGGAACTAGAATGGCAGCTACAGTTTGTTTGTGGGCCCTTTGAGTTAACCCCAGGTAAAGTGAGTGATAATAGACTATTGTGTTCTGAATGGTGGCCATTAGCTTGCCATTTCTCAAGTGTGTATTGACAATGTCTGAGAAGAGAAGGCTCAGATATTTTCCAAAGCCACCAGCCAAGAAGGGTGTAGCTCCCTTTTGGAAGTAGTGACATAGACTTGTACCAGTGCTTTACTGATTTTCTCGCTTAGGCTTGGTTCAAACTCAGTTAGAGAAGGTGGTGTACTTTTGCCCCTTTATTCTGGGTCTGCAGCAATGAGCCAGGAGATGCTATCCTGGACTGGTTGAGTCTTTTCTGCAACATAAAAAAGTGCAAGGTTCCTGTACTGTGTCATATGTTACCAAGGTCAATAAGTCAATTCTCTAATCAGAATGGTTCTAATGGTCATGACTTCATGGAATCTATGAAAGTGGAGATAAAGGACAAATTGTCTCTCATAGAGCTGTTCCATAAGAGAATAGAAACTTCTTATTCCATAGCCAATTAAATTCAGTTTGGATTTTCTGCCATCTGCATTCCAGTCTCTCATTCTCTTGTTTCACCTACACTGAATTGCGATGGCTTTGGTGATGTAAGAAAGGGGCTACCTATCCATCAGCAGTCTGATCTGGCTGCTGGACAACAGTCTCTGTAAGTGTGTTTTCATATGTCCCTCTGTATTTGTGCCGCCAAGTGCAGAAGAACTCAGAGGGGAGAGAAGGGAAGGCCTTAGCCTCTGTTTAGATGAGATGGCTAATTGGACTATAGTAAGAGAATGTTTCTTTGTCCCCTCGCCCCCAAATCAACATCTAAAATGGAAATTGGGTCTGGTGTGTAGACCTAGTTTGAAAAATTGGTTGTGTGGGTAGGCATAGAAATTGCTTTGGATACTCCTTAGCTGTCAGGGCCATCATGACGTCCAGAACTTATCTTCTGGAAGTATCTTTGTAGATATTGAAATCCTCTATGACTATGAATGTTGAAGATTCCAAGAACAGGCTTGACACCTGGTGTGTTAATTCTACTGAGTATAAAGAAGAAAAGTGCTTTCCTGATTCAAAAGGGGAGGTCTCACATTGCTAAGATTTCATTATTAAAAAACAACAGAAAAATCCCTACCGCACATTTACCAATATATCACAGAGATGGGCCCAAAAAATGTAGATCTGGGTTTGCTTTTGTACTTTGAACTCTTTCAGCAGTTTGGTGATGTTTGAGATAACCCAAATCTGCAACATTTTATGAAATATTATCATAATTAAAATAAATCAGTAGAACATTTTTATGCAATATACTTTCTTTATTTTTGTCAGTTCAGTTACACATTAATACATAAAAGTGTGCATTCTGCAGTGGATCTCTCATTCACTAGTGCTGTATCAACTGGCAAAGTTTTACTGTACTATTCACACACAAGGCAACTATGTTATGGCTGTGGGAGCCAGAACTCTAAATGCTTTCGGGTTTTTGTGTCATTAAGTTGTCAGCCAGAGTGTTGCAGTAATATAAGGGTGGTTTGTTTATTGAATTATTATTTTAGTTTGGAAAAAAAACCTACTTTAGATTTTAGAGACCACACAGATGTGACATTTACTAAACAGGCTCAGTTTTCCAAAAGATAATATTTCAGTATTTGCCACCTGCCAGGTTTTAATTGGAGTTGTTTGTTATGCTAATGATATTTTATCTTGCTGATTGGTTCAAGTCCCATTCAGTTCCACTCTGATTTTGCCATTACTAAGGGTGTGCAGGAAATGTAAATGAAACCCTTAAGGGGGTTAACTAGACTGGTATTCCAGACAGCAATATGTTGTAAGACATTACTTTCTCATTCTGTTATAACATTTCTAATCTTTTTATGGCAAACAGATCTTCAAATCTTGAAAACTAGGAATGTAGGGAAGCCAGTCGACCATAATGAAATCAAATGTGTTCAAACTTGCTCTGATAGCCAATTTTTTCATTTCAATCTAAACTTGTCCAAATGCACATACTGTTGGAAATGTCTATTCTCGTGCATCTCATATAGCATTAACATTCAGGTGATAAAGAAGAGTGCTAGGTTTTTCTTTACTTTAATTATAAAATCTATTCATTTTCCTGCTACAGACTTCCCAGAAAAGTAGTAAATCAAGCAAATATTAAGCTATCAGTATATTCTAAGATACTGAAATAGCAAGTGACTAAATGGAAAGTCCTAAAACCCAAGAAGGGTCTTCAGGCTAAAGGCGAGAAATACTTTTCGTGATTGTGACTTGCAAAACTCTGTGTGTGTATCCACACGCATATAATCATTGACTTTGTTCCCAGAGCTGAGATTGTAGCACCGTTCTGAAATATCTGTTAGGTATAGAAGCGTTCCTTATATTGATATGCATTTGTATGCCCTAATGGGATGCTTGGTGCTCTGTGCTTTGCAAAACTTCTGAATGAAATCAAGGCCAAAATCTGTCTACAGGTGGTATGTGCATCTCCCATTCACCTCAGAGGGAGTTGTATACATGTTTCTGAGGTTGAGAAATCCAGCATTGATTTCTGTTAAAAAAATTTGTTAGTAAGTTTACTGGAAGCCTTGTGGACTTAAATCCTCTGTTATTTAATAGAACTGAAAGAGCATGGGAATCTGAAGAACTAAATTTCTGCACACTGTCCTGCCCATGTGCTTCAGGCCTGACACAGCAGGACCATGGCTAGGGAAAGGAGACTAGTTCTATGCCAATTCAATTCTTCATTTCCGTGCTAGTGACAAAGCAGCTGTTCCACCTGAAACTGGATTGAAACCACCAACTTATTTCACGTTAGCCAATGAACAACCCATCAGACGGTAACAATTTTTGGTCACTGCTGACTTTGGTTGCCTTTAATCCAGTGATATTATGATGAATTCTTTAACTCAAATGTTCTTTGTGTGCCATGTGCACTCCTACTTCTTTTAATGCTAGTGTATGTTCCAATAGTATGTTTAATGCTGGTGTATGTTCTAAGTGCTTTCGTTTTAAAAAATGAACCAGTGGAAGCTATAGATTTGGGATGTGTCTAACTTTCAGAATGAACCCCTTCCTTTTTCTTTATGTTGTGGATTTTAGCTTCAAATTAATAAATGTTGTCCACTTGGGAAATACAGTAGAGGAAATTAACAAATAAAAGCAGGACTTTCATGACGTGTACAAATATTAACTCCAAAGACCCTCATCTCTCCCATGATCCTGGCCACCGGTGCATCTCCCACTGAAATAAGGGGAGCTATGAGGCCATTCATTTTAATGAGAACCAGTACCAAAAAAAGTTCATAGAAACATTTTTTGATTAAAAATTTCCTTTTTCGCCAAAATAAAAATGTTCATTTTGGTTGACATTTTCTGGATTTTCATTGAAAACTATTTTAAAATTTGTAGTAATTTGGGGGGATTTGGTTTTCAACCCCCCCCCCCCACAATTTTTAAATCAATAACTAAACATTTTTTAAAAACTGATTTGGGGGGGGGGTGAGAAGTGGAGGCCTTAAAAACAAACCAAAAAACTTGAAATAAATTTTTTAAAAAACCAAATATTTTTCAAAATTTTCCACAAAAAATAATTGGCATTTGTTTTTAACCAGCTCGGCTTTTAATAAAGTGGTTCTTAAACAATATAGATATGCCATTATACTTTGAAGCTTTAATAAAATGCACAATCTAATAATCTTCTTATTCAGATCTGATTATATGCTTTATGTTATTCAAAGATAATAAATCCAATCTAATTATATGAACCAGGAAGACTAATTTAATACTTTAATGCAACAAATTAAACTATGAGAGCCAGCATACATTACAGAAGTGTAATAGTTAAGTCTGCACTGGATCTAGGATCATTACTCTCTTTTGGGATTAAGAGTCAATGCTGTGAGGTATTGAGAACTCAAATCCCTCTGACTTCAAAAAGGCTATATATGTGACTTGGTGTGTATATATGTACATTATCTTACTGTGTTGTCCACCTCCAATAATGCAGCCATCAAAACAACACATTCTCTCTAGATTCACAAGGTAGGAACTAGAGTTGGCCAGGACATGGACTTCTGGTTCCTCAAAAAAAATTGAATTTTTTGGAAAATCCCCAAACCAATTTTTTCCCCACAGAATGAGAAGTCTACCTTTTGACTCAGAAACACTGACATTTTCCCACAGTGGAAATGTTTCAATGTTTCTAAAGCAAAATATGTTCACTGGCCTCCCAACCTCCCCGGGAACCTGGGAGCCTAGAAGCTGTGGCTTCACAACAGACCACCACTGAGCTGCCATGAAATCTAGGAGCCATGTCTCCAAAGGCTTCCAGGCTTCTGGCTCCTTAGCAGGCCACCAGGTAAGCTCCTAAGGAGCCTTGGAGTCTAGAAGCTTGGTCTCCTGAGCAACCCACCAGTATGGGGTGTAAGGAAGTCCTCTACTCCCCTACATAGGCTACTCATCAGAGGTTACCTCTCAGTGGGGAGAGGTGGGCTGCCGAAGAGCTGGGATGCTGTGCTGGCAGGCAGGAAAGTCCCACAGAACATTTCAGTCTCGATGAATCAAGCTGGATGACTTTTGGATCCTTGCCCTTTAAGAAAACAAACAAAAATCCAGTCAGCTGATAGTTTTACTTTTAGAAAGTGTACTTACTTTACAAAATGTATAAAGAAATAACCTGGAAATGTCAATGTTTTCCTCCATAAATCTGACAACTGATTTCTCATCTCCTCCCTGATCAGTTTCTGTTTTATAGAGTTGCTTTTTTGGGTTCCTTAGTTTGGTTCTAATTTTTTTCCTTAAGCATTTTTTTATTCCTCAGTAGAGCACATATGGAAATATAAGCTCTGTTTAAATATTCAGAATCTTCCTTTGCCATGCCATAGCGCTGCTGCTTCAGGGATTCCAGGAGCTGTTAGTCACATCTGGAGGTCACAGCGAGATTCCCAAAAATAGGAGCTGTGATTTAAATCTTAACTCCTCCTCCTCTTCTTCTACTAATCCCCTCTCGCCCTCCCCCTCCCCCAGTTCAGACATATGGAAACAGAACTGACTGTGTATTTGGATTTAGTTAGTCATGGTATCAGTAAATTTGTCTTCAGAATGATAGAATACATCCGCCTAGAAGGGGAGATGACTGAACACAGCAATGCTGTGTCCTACAAAGTTGCTCTGCTGGAAAATTCTGGGATACAGACTACAAGTGACCTGAACAGAACCAAAGGGGAAGCTTCCAAAGAATGAATATGTGAATATTCTAACCTCTCTGCCAACTGGCAAACTGAACTACATATTTTTTTTAAAAGGAAAAGGAAAAAGATCTCCAGGCTGATGGGTCCCTATGGTTATTAAAGAAACAAATGTTTGCCCGTACAATCTTAACTCTGTGTCCAGTGTGCATTCTGATACTGTCATTAAATACATGATCATATAGGATTATGTTTTCAAAACCATTTAGCATAGGCCTAACATTTCTCCTTGTCACAGAATGCCTGGCTCCTTTAAGGGAGAACAGGACCTGTGTAAAGGACAGGACACTGGGGAAAGCCCAAGTTGGACTTGAAGAGATGAGCCCAGACGGGGTTTCTTCATCTACCAGGGGACACTGGGGAAATCCAATGGTCCTCACCTGGGAAGGGTGAGCTGTGTGAGACATGAGAAGAGTCTGGGCAGACTGAAAATTCCAAGAGTCACGTGAGAACCTTTAAGTTGTGACATTTGAACTGTTCTTTGAGACTGTGATTGTGGTGGGTTTGAAGTCTGCAGGCCAATAAAGGAGCCCTCAAAAAGGGTGACTTCCTGTTGAAACAGTGTTTGTGGAATGATTGGCAGGACTTGCAGGGACACATTCCTTATACAAGAGGGTGACAGGAGGCCTCAGCCCCTTACGCTCTTACTGATGTAAATCAGTGTTCACTACTGACTTTAGCTGGAACAGAATTAGGCCAGTGCTGAGTGCTTCTGAAAATTACACCTATTATATTCTGCAGGACCTTTGTGGGCCAATGTGGAGAGGACAGGGATGTTTTATTTATTCATTTAATCTTTTAGTTGTGGTAGCACCTAGTGCCTCCCCGCCCTCCCCCCCAGATCAGGCCTCCACTGTGCTAGACACTGCACAAATGTATTAAACAAAGAAAATCTCTGCCCCAAAGAGATGATAGGCCTAAAAGACAAGACAACACAGGTGAATGAGACAAACGAGCAGCTCAGGAAATGGAAACAACAGTAATAGGATGTGGGCAATTCTTAGCCAGTCAGGAGCAGTGATCGCCACTTGACATGGCCACAGCCCTTTCAGGTGATTTGTGGGCCCCATGGTATATGGAAGGAGCCATTCCTGACCCTTGCATGGGAAGCACAAGGAGGCAAATCTTTTTGCACCCTGCTCATTTCTTGTGCATCCATGATAGGACCAAGGTCAATCTGGCTCCACAAGGACACCTACTGAAGAACAGAAAGTTGCATGATAAAAGTATAGCTCTGTTGGAATAAATACACTACTGTCCAATAAGCCAAAACGCATTCTGTAAAACATCAGTTCCATTTCCTCTTCTATCAGTTCCTGTAATGTGTATACACCTATTAAAATAATACTATTTGGGTCTAAAAAATTTTATCCAAAAGATTTTTGAATATGCCAGATCACAGCAGTCTGCAGGCACATCAGTTTGTTAGGTTTGTTCATTATATAATTGCAATTGTGTGTAGCAGAAGGTCATTGTCTTATGCATGCGCTTCATAGCATGGGATTTGTTACATTTATCTAACTGATGTTACATTTCCATATCCTTTTACCTGTGGCCTAGGCTGGGAGAATTTCTTACTCTTGTGATACTAATTATTCACATCACATTGCTGTGAGATGCTGTTGTTGAAATAGAGCATAGCACATAAGCTCCATTATGCATTACCCTGAAGCAGCAGTTTAAATAATGTAAAGGCACTTTCCAATATTTCTTGTTTTCTTTACTTTTGGATAATTATCTGAATACATAGCACTACTATACTATCTAGACACTGATTTCCCCTTGGAAATATATTATTTCCATTGACAGATGACTAACTTTACAGAACTTGTGTTTTGATTAATGGAAAGTTTGTTTATAGTTTTTTTGTCTGTCAGTGCAATAAAAAGGTGTAGATTTAAAACATTGAAATACAATTGTCCAGTTAATGAAGTTGACTTAATAATCATTATTTGTATTACAGTAGGGTCTAGTGCCCCCATAGTAAGAAATGGTTCAAAGAACATTCCCTAAAGACAAGTCAGACAAAGGTGAGAAAGAAGGAGGTGGTGTTATCCCCATTCTGTGGGGACACTGAGACCAAGAGAGATTAAACGATTTGCCTAAGATCAAGCAGGAATTATGTAGCAGAGGAAAGAATTGAATGAGGGATTCCTGAATTATGGGGATAGATGTAAAAATGGTAACAGTGGGAGATAAATTAAGAGGTACAGTACAAACTACTTAACAAGGACATGCTTAATTAGGTAATACACTTAATCTGGATATCTGCCAGGGAGTTGATTAAAACCTAATGATACTCAGTATCAATAACTGCTGCTTAATGGGGACAGTAATGCTGCTTAACTGGGATGCTTTGGGGTGATGTAATAGCACTGAAGTCACTGTGTGAGTCTCATTCTCATACTGGTTCTGTCTGCTCCTTAATAACTTTCTCGCTCCAAAGCTGCCGCGCGCGCGCGTGCGCACACCACACACACACTATGTGAAATGCTTCACTAGTGCATGTTACTTCGTTGTGTGTGCACCAAGTACATGTTTGGATGCTATGCCAGCATGTCCCCCTGCAAGAGCACTCATCAGGCAGCAGGTTCAATCATTATTCAGAACCTTCTTCCCCAATCCATGTGTGCAGTTGATTGGCATACCATCTCCTGACTTGAGGTCACATCCTAGTAAAACAGCAGTTGTGATACAGCAGATTCCAGAGAAGTAAAATGCAATAATATCTCACATTTACATGGTGTCTTTCATCCCAAAGCACTTCACACTATATGGCATATATTTTTAAAGGACTAGGACCCCTCTTGCCTTATTTTTAAAGGTGTAGATTGAACCTGTAAAATGGATATGGTAACAAGTCAGTATTTGTGGCTCTAACTGCCTAATTCATACCAGCAATGGAGGCAAATAATGGTCTGAGGTAGAGGGAGGGATGACTATTCTCTCTGCAGTGTTATCTGTTCCCCGAAGCCTAAAGTGCAGATTTTTTTAAAAAACAAACAAAGTACATCTTATTGAAAATCTGGAATTTCTATCCTACATGCAACACTGATATTTCAACATTCATTTTCATCTGGAATCGGGATCAAAAGTCAAAATATCAAAACTTTCTGCAGAATGAGAACTACTGAAAAAAATGTGATTTGGAAATGTCTACATGTTTTGACTTTTGGCTCTGTTTCATATTAGATGGCGTAGGCCTGAGCCACCACAGTTCCTCGTGGGGGTTGTAGTTCACATGCCTCATGTCCCCACACTCTCAGGCCAAACTACATCCCACATGATGCTCAATGGTTCTAGGGCTCCCATGGTGCACCACAGTGACTCAGGTAGAGGGGAGACTGCAGTCCCTCATGGGAGAAATAGTCCAGCCAGGAACTTTGGCCCTTAGGAGACAATAAGAGCATAAGCCACTCAAACGACAACTCTCACAAGATACTGCAACAGTTCAGATCAATGTCAAACTGAGTCAGATCAAAACAGTCTGTTTACATTTTTCTTATAGAAAATTGAAAAATTTATGCAAAACTTCACATTTTCACATAGAACATTCATTTTGAAAATCCACATTTTTGTCAAAAAAAACACCCCCAACAAAATAATTCTCAGCAGAGTGTATTTAAAAAACAAAACAAGAAAAGTTAATTACAACATGGCTCATTTAATTTTGAGATCATAATCGATTGTCACAGCCTCCTATGTGAAGTAGGTAAATAATATCAACATTTCAAAGATGCTGAAACAAGGAGGGGGTAAATGGCTTGTTCGAGGTTACCTAGCAAGTAAAGGAAAAGGACCGGGGCTTATGCCGAGTCCACAGTGCCCCTATGGCAGATCTGTCAGTGTTTCTGTGTTCCTGTCTGTGAAATGGGTTTATCAAAATGCTTTGCAGTTAAATGGCACTATTGCACTTTATTGATCAAAAAGTACTTTACAGTGGTTAATCATTATTATTCTCATTTTACAGACCCCATACCTGAGCACAGAGCTACAAAACAATTGGCCTAAGAGGCTTTGAGGTCTACTGGATAGAAAATGTATGCATCACATCCAAGATCTGCCACTAGCTCTGCCACAATTTATTACCGATTGGGTTACAATCTATGGGTCTTTAGAGAAACCACTTATGAACTTGATCTGCCTCAGTTATCCCATCTATAAAATGAGGGTAATAAAATCTGAACCTCCCATGTAGTGTAAGATGTATATTTTTGAGAGGTGTAGGGGGAACGACACCCAGATAATTAATAAGGCTACTCAGCAGAGAGGCAAGGAAAAAATTCAAGACCGACCTGAGTTCCCAGTAACATGCATGTTGCCTTAACCCATGTTCCCTACCCAGATTTGTGGGAAATGCAACAGAAGGAGATGGATTTCTTTTTTACCACACTGTGCAAATATTTGTAATCCCAATTTACAGATGTAAAAAAATATTACAGATTAAAATGCCTTGCCAAAAAGCTCATAGGTGAGTGACAGAGCTGTGATTAAATCCCAGGGAGTACTTGGCTCCCAGTCTGGGATTAGAACCACTAGATCATATTACCATACCTGCATCACACGGCCTCCTATTTTAGTAGCTAGTCAGTCTTTAACATAGTTTATGGAAGAAAATTGTGCCTATGAAAGTTTTGGAACTTCATCATTCCCTTTTAAGAACACTTCAGATATTTTCAGATATAGTTTTTCTTCCTTTTAGAAACCGATTATATATTATGCTTATGGAAGGTGCATTAACAAAATTGTCACTATTGTCCTAAGTGTCACAGAATAGTTTACAAAGAAGCGAAAGCAGGATAGGAAGAGACAAATGAAGTACACTCTCCTATATTTCCTTACTGAGGTGGCTAAAGAATGGTGACAAGAGGATGCACTGCTAAATTATGCCTTTACAAATAAATAATATTTTCAATCTAATGCTGTGTAGGAAAAAAATTCCTCCCCGGTTGGTGTCATATGCAAATTTTATAAGCATACTCTCCACTCCATCAGGGGCAGCTCTATGAATTTTGCCGCTTTTGGCGGCATGCCTGTGGGCGGTCCCAGCTCCCGCGGATTTGGCAGCATTTCTGTGGAAGGTCCGCCGGTCCTGCGCTGTTGGTGGCCCCGCTGCTGAATTGCCGCTGAAACCACGGGACCGGCGGACCTCCCGCAGAAACGCCACCGAAGGCTGCCTGACTGCCGCCCTCACGGTGACTGTCACGCTGCCCCCTGCGGCTTGCCGCCCCAGGCACGCGCTTCCTGCGCTGGTGCCTGGAACCGGCCCTGCACTACATTATTGAAGTCATTAATGAAAATATTGAGTAATACCAGACCCAGGACTGGCCCCTGCTGAGCCCGACTTGAGACACCCTACGAGTTTGACTGTAAACCACTGATAACTTCTCTTTGAGTATTGTTTTCAACCAGTTGTGCACCCACCTTATAACAACTTCATCTAGACTGTGTTTCACTAATTTGCTTATGAGAATGTCTTGTGGGACTGTGTCAAAAGCCTTACTAAAATCAAGGTATATTACGTCTGTTGCTTCCCCCCATCCACTTGGCCAGTAACTCTGTTAAAGAAGGAAATTAAATTGTTTTGGCATGATTTGTTCTTGACAAATCCATGCTGATTATTCCTTAAACTCTATTGTCCTCTAGGTGCTTACAAATTGAATGCAGGCATTAAACATGCAAGCGGCTTGCTAAGGGTCCACTTGCCTGGAGAAGTTTGCAGAATTGGAGCCATACATTCTTCTTTATGTGCCTGATTCTTACTTACATAAATGTAACTTACACACGGTAAGGGTCATAAGTGTAAATGAGAAGTAGAGTCTAATATAAACAAATGTTTTTATGTGAACTGGCTATACAGGAATTTTTTGGGGTGCAATTTAGGAACCAGTGAATAAAAAGTTGGCTTTTAAAGCATATTGTTTAACACTTGTGTATTGTGTTGCACTCTGTGATCAACTGTAGTCTGTCATGCAGAGAACACAGAAAGGCCTACCACAGAAGTTCTTCACATATTCAGGATTGCTGTGGAGAAACCCTCATAATCTGGTGATTTAAGAGGAGAAGTATGGGATAGGATCTCTGAAATGAATTATGGAGAATCCACCATGGTCTTTGGTAGAATATTCAATGGTTAATTATTCTCTGTGTTAAAAAAATTATGCCTTATTTCCAGTCTGAATTTGTCTAGCTTCAACTTCCAGTCATTGGATTGTGTTATACCTTTCTTTGTTAGATTGAAGAGCCCAACAGTAAATATTTGTTCTTCATGTAGTTATTCACATACTGTGATCAAGTCAACCCTTAAACTTCCCTTTGTTAAGTTAAATAGTTTGATTCCAGGAGATCAGTCACTGTAAGGCATGATTTTTAGTCCTTTAATCATCCTTGTGGTGCTTCTCTGAACCCTCTCCAATTTATCAATAGACTTCTTGAATTGTGGGTACCAGAACTGGACACAGTATTCTAGCAGTGGCCGCACCAAGGCCAAATACAGAGTTAAAATAACTCCTCTACTCCTACTTGAGATTCCCTTATTTATGTATACCACGATTCCATTAGTTCATTAGTTCTTTTGGCCACAGCATTGCACTGGGAGCTCACGTCCAGCTGATCGTCCTCCACAATCCCCAAATCTTTTTCAGAATCACTGCTTCCCAGGATATAGTTCCCCAACCTGTAAGTATGGCCTACATTCTTTGTTCCCAGATGTATACATTTAGTTGTATTAAAACACACCTTGTTTGCTTGCACCCAATTTACCAAGCAATCCAGATCTCCAGATCTCCATTATTCATGTATGATGTAAACAAATTGGGAGGGGCAGGTAAACTTTTATAGAATTTTCCAGAGGCCATTTCTGCTTACAGTGTTTTGTTCAATGCATTTTTCCTGGATCTGCCTCACCATAAATGTCATGTCAATAGTGCTCTGACCTGATCAAAATCCACATTGGGTATCTGTTAGAAGGCTCTCGGGTAGTGTTTCATCAAGCCAATTGAGCAAAATACAAGTAAGGATTTTACCACCTGCAGATAGGTGGTAAATTTGTTGCATCTTTGAAATCCTGAAAAATTTTCTCATTTTCCCAGATATCCTTAATAATTTAATATATATAGTTGGCAGACCTGGAGCCTTCAAGTTTAAACACTTCAGCTGGCATCCTGTCTTTGCCTGGCAATTTACCTGCTTTTTGAACTTCCTCAGTATTAGGTGATTGGGTGATTTCATCATGTAGAGGGTTCAGGGTTAGTTTCTGTGGGTTCACTGTAGCGGGATGGTTGAGGAGCTCAGTAAAGTGTTGCATACATCTTCAGAGATGCCTCTTTTGTCCTTGATTAGGGTTGATCCATCTGAACTCGTTAGTGGAGCTGGTCCTGAATTCGATGGGCCAAAAATGGCCTTCAGGGGATCATAACACAACTTTGTCTTGTATGGGGTGTAGAAGGAGAGGTAATACCTCTGTCCTGACTTTCAGAAACACTCTTTGAGTGGCTCTTTTTCATTGGTCCTCACTTTGCACTTAGCTCTCATCTGTGGCTCTGGGAAGCTGCTAGTATGCAGCAGCAGCTACACCCCGAGACACCGTTTCAAGTGGTGGGCTAAACCAAGTAGAAGGTAGCCATACACATACCTAAACCATCCTGGACAGATTTGTCTTCCTGTTCTTAAAAACCTCAAATGGCAGGGATTCCACAGTCTCCCAGACAACCTGTTCCAGTGCCAAACTACCCATATAGTTAGAAAGTTATTCCTAATATCTAATCTGGATCTCCCTAGCTGAAAACAAAGAAGATCACTACTTTTCCTGATCTTGGTGGACATGGAGAACAATTGATCACCATCTTCTTTATTATAATCTTCTTATTTGAAGACTACTATAGCCCCCCTCAGTCTTCTCTTCTATAGACTAAACATGCACAGTTATTTTAACCTTTCCTCATAGGTCATGTTTTATAAACCTTTTATCATTTCTGTTGCTCTTCTCTAGACGCTCTCCAATTTATCCATATTTTTCTTAGTGAGTAGTGCCCCAAACCGGACACAATATTCCAGATACCTCAAATGTCTTACATATGACAATCCTGTTAATGGCAACAAAGAGTTCTGTGGCACCTTATAGACTAACAGACGTATTGGAGCATAAGCTTTCGTGGGTGAATACCCACTTCTTTGGATGCATGCAGTGGAAATGTCCAGGGGCAGGTATAAATAAGCAGGGAAGAGCCAGGCTAGAGATAACGAGGTTAGTTCAGTCAGGGAGGATGAGGCCTTCTTTTAGCAGTTGAGGTGTGAACACCAAGGGAGGAAAAACTGCTTTTGTAGTTTGCTAGCCATTCATAGTCTTTGTTTAATCCTGAGCGGATGGTGTCAAATTTGCAAATGAACTGAAGCTCGGCAGTTTCTCTTTGAAGTCTGGTCCTGAAGTTTTTTTGCTGCAGGATGGCTACCTTCAAATCTGCTATTGTGTGTCCAGGGAGATTGAAGTGTTCTCCTACAGGTTTTTGTATATTGCCATTCCTTATAGCTGATTTGTGTCCATTTATCCTTTTGCGTAAGGACTGTCCAGTTTGGCCGATATACTTGGCCGAAGGTAGCCATCCTGCAGCAAAAAAACTTCAGGACCAGACTTCAAAGAGAAACTGCCGAGCTTCAGTTCATTTGCAAATTTGACACCATCAGCTCAGGATTAAACAAAGACTATGAATGGCTAGCAAACTACAGAAGCAGTTTTTCCTCCCTTGGTGTTCACACCTCAACTGCTAAAAGAAGGCCTCATCCTCCCTGATTGAACTAACCTCGTTATCTCTAGCCTGGCTCTTCCCTGCTTATTTATACCTGCCCCTGGACATTTCCACTGCATGCATCCGAAGAAGTGGGTATTCACCCACGAAAGCTTATGCTCCAATACGTCTGTTAGTCTATAAGATGCCACAGAACTCTTTGTTGCTTCTACAGATCCAGACTAACACGGCTACCCCTCTGATACTTGAATCCTGTTAATACATCCCAGAATGACATTTGCCTTTTTCTCAACAGTGTCACATTGCTGACTCACATTTTATTTGTGATCCACTAGAATCCCCAGATTCTTTTCTGCAGAACTGCTGCCTAGCTACTTATTTCCCATTTTTGTATAGAAGAACAAGAAAAATGAAGGCTATAGGACTTTTTTTATTCATAAATTCCCTCCCTAACCAATATTGCATGAAGCAAGTAGGAAACAATAATCAGTGGTATACAGCAACCTATATTGTATGTAAACTGACATGCCTGCTTGGCTAACTAGACAGATCGTTTGGATTTCAGCTCTGTCACCGTGAAAGTGGAAGTGGACATGGTTTTGACTCTAATTAAGTAGATAGAGGTGTGCACGCACACACACACACACACACACAATTTCTTTTTAAAGAAGTCTTTCCGTCTTGGACTCCAGCAGAAAAGTAACTAGTAGAAAAGGACAAAGGACACTATTAATTGAGATGTTTTATCATGTGAATATGTGACTTTCCAAGTGTGGCCTTTTATCGTATGTCCAAGTAGTATACATGTGCCTCAGAAGCACAGCGTATGAACTTAATTACATTTTGGCCACACCAATCTTGGCCATATTTCATGGTGACGCATAGATCTCAGATGAATCAGCTAACTGCTTGCTTAGTGATGACTGACAGACCTCAAAAGGATCAGAGTTCAGGTTCAAGCTTCAGCCGAAGTGTGAGTAAACCTGTAAATATTTGGTTTTTACTTTGTTACTCAGAAGTGCCTGAAAAAGTTGAAAGGAATGGAGAACTTCAGCTGTCACTTATTGTAGACAACAATAATTATTCTGAGTTTTCCTGCACTCTAGGGGTTCCCAGCTGCCATTCGTACTTAAGTGTCCTATCTTAAATACTACAAAAATAATTTCTATACTTTTTGAGATGCTAACTCCTTTATCTAGCAACCATTGATTTTTCTAGTAAAACCTGGAAGGCTTTCAGAAGCTCCCCCAGCTTAATATGCATTTCAAATACTTCTGTTGCTGCTCTTCCGCACTTCAGAACCCTTCCAGACCAGGGAGACATCTGACACGCCTAATCAATAAAGATATATTCAGGTCCAAACCCAGGACCTTGAATTCCCTGGAATTGTGTATGTTAATTTAAACCTAATCTGGATCTAACATTGCAGTTAATCCTTCTCTTTTTTTATAACAACTTGAACAGCATCCTGGACATGAAGACTCTTGACTTTGGGAGTGGGGAGAAGGGCTCCAAATCTAGAGCTGTATTCAGAGCCAAATTATTCAGTCTGTGCCCCTCCTTTGCTAATAAATGTATAGTGAGAGATTTTATTCAGTCTACAAATAGCATCTCAGGAGCCACCTACCCTCTGTCTGAGAGCTTAGATCAAATCAGATCCCCTTTCGTTTTCCTCTGTAAATCCTGAGCTGCACTAGGGAAGGGGAGGAAAGAGGTTTTTAGCTGAAAAGCCCCCCAGCTCTATCTGACACACTCCTGTTGCTTCCTGGTGGAAATCCAGAAAGGAAATAAAGTCATATTTTCAATCTGAGCCAAAACATTGTTTCAGAATAACAGCTGTCAAAACCTGAGCAAGAGCTTCACTTTAACTGTGTATAAAGTTTCACTCTCCAGTGTAAACCGTGGTTTGTAAAAGGTTCTGTGGTGTTGTCTAGAGCTATAAGGAGTTCAGGGGGGAAAGGAACATACATGTCAATCAACTTTTCAAGTATACATGAAATTGGAAGCCCAATATCAATCCATAAACTTGTGGGTCGTACCCTATGACTGGAGATTTGCAAATATAGTTCCTATATTTAGGAAAGGGGGGGAAAGTGATCTGGAAAACTATTGACCTGTTAGTTTGACCTCAATCATATTCAAGGTCTTAGTACAAATTTTGAAAGAGAGATTAGTTAAGGACACAGAGGTAAATAGTAATGAGGATAAAATACAACATGGTTTTACAAAAGGAAGATCATGCCAGATCAACCAGCTCTCTCTCTTTGAGAAGATAACCGATTTTCTAGAGAAAGGAAATGCAGTAGATCTAATCTACCTGGTGTTCGGTAAGGCATTAGATAAAGTTCCGCATGGGAAATTATTAGTTAAATTGGAAAAGATGGGGATTAATAAGAGAATTGAAAGGTGGGTAATGAACTGGTTAAAGGGGAGATTACAATAGGTTATACTAAGAGGTGAACTGTCAGGCTGGAGGGAGGTTAGTAGCGGAGTTCCTCAAGGATCAGTCTGGGGACCAATCTTATTCTACATTTTCATTAATAACCATGGCACAAGAAGAGGGGTTGCACTAATAAAATTTACAGTTAAGACAAAGTTGGGAGGTATTACTATTAGGGAGGAGGACCATAGTATCATACAAGAAGATTTGAAAAACCTTGAAAACTGGAGTAATAAGAAATGGGATGAAATATAATAGTGCACAGTGGTAACAACAAGAATATTTGCTATAAATTGGGGGCATATCTGTTGGAAGGGGCAGAGGAGGAGAAAGCTCCGGGTGTATTGGTTGATCATAGGATAAGTATGAGCTGTCAATGTGAGGAGGCCATGAAAATGGCTAATGCAATCCTAGGATGCATTAGGGGAGATATTTCCAGTAGAGATAGGAAAATGTTGTTATCATTATAAAAGGCTCTGGTGAGACCTCGTGGTCTTCCATGATAAATTCCAGGAGCTTGGCTTCGTTTAGCCTAACCAAATGAAGGCTATGGGGAGATATGATTGCGCTCTATAAAAACATCAGGGAGGGAGAGGAGTTATTGAAGTTAAGGACTAATGTTGGCATAAAAAAGAAATGATTAACAGGCCATCAATAGGTTTAGGCTTGAAATTAATGAATGTTTCTAAATATCAGAAGAGTGAAGTTCTGCAACAGCCTTCCAGGGGTACTAGTGGGGGCAAAAAAAAAAAAGGTGTGTTTTAAGACTGAGCTTGATAAGCTTATTGAGGGGATGGTATGATGAGATTGCCTACAATGGCATAATGGCCCATCGCCAACTGCTATTAGCAAATATCTCCAACTGCCGGAGATAGGACACTAGATTTACTCTCATTTAATACAGAGAATTCTTTCCCAGGTTTCTGGCTGGTGGGTCTTGCCAGGTTCTAAGTGATTGCCACATTTGGGATTAGGAAGGAAATTTCCCGCAGGTCACATTAGCAGAGACCCTGGTGTTTTTGTTTTGCCTTTTTCTGGAGCATGGGGTACAGGCCACTTGTTGGTTTGAAGTAGAGTAAATGGTGCATTCTCTGTAACTTGAAGTCTTTAAATCAATATTTGAGTAACTCAGCCAGGGGTTATGGATCTACTACTGGAGTGGGTGGATAAGTTTCTGTAGCCTGCAATGTGAGGAGGTCAGACTAGATGATCATGATGGTCCCTTCTGATTTTAAAATCTATGAATCTACTTATTTTCTTTCATTTATAAAATATACTCAAAACAAAAGGCTCTGGATGCACATATGAATTAGAAAATAGGGGGGGTGGGGGAAATAAACAAACAACCATTGCACACCAGATCCAAACTGGAAAAAAAGAAGCAATGGTCTGTGTGATGTACACTTCAGAACTGTTTTTGTTCAAAAGACAATAAGGGCATAGTCTCGTCTTCCTCCCACTCAACATGTACTCTCGGCTATTCTACTTCATACAAAAACATTACCAATCTGCAGTGTTTGTTAAAGGAGTCATTGTTAGGCCATGTACTCTTAACTCCCTTTCTAGATTGCTTTCCCCAGCAACTGCATATGGCCGGCATGTTTCTCCATAAAGTGGTCTATACACCCTGTTCCAAAGTTTGTGGTCAAAGGGTTAGCCTTCTTAGAGGAAGGACCACAGCTGCCTGGCCCCCACAGCAAGGACGTGCATTGTAGCATGCCTGGCACAGCTGTAGGGAGTTTATTTGCCAGCATACTAGTAAAAGAAAATTCTGTCTACAATGAAAGGCGCTCCGGGGAGAGGACTAGAGCTCAGAGGAAGCCAGGACTAACTCCTTGTTCTTGTTGAACTTGGCTAAGGTAAGGCTTTACTTAGTCATTGACCTGGCTGGAATAATCCACAATTTATTTGGGTCTGAATATGGCTGAAGATAGCCTAGTAATACTTGTGTCTAGCCATTGAATGATCAAGGTATTGTTCTGCCTTTTTTACAATAAGACACAAGGTCATAGAATTCTGTCCATATGAGGAAGTCCTTACTTGACCAATCCAGCATGTCACCCATTCTCACATGTCCTTTCAAACATAATGGCCTCCATACTTAAAATGCATTGAAAAGTGATAATGTAACAATGCTATTGTGATGCTGCATGTTTATTGGCTCTGTGCTATTGGCTATCAATTGTGATGAGTTTAGAAGTAAAAGTAAGACTTTTTTTCCCTCCTAATTTCCAGTCCTGCAAACTCATCTTAGATCTGAGATTCAAGCTGGGCTTGCTCCTTATACTTTATCATCTTCTTATATATAAAAAACTCTTCAGGCCCTCTGACGCCTGAGCAACCTAACTGCCTTTAGTGGGCTTGACCCGGCTTCATTGCTTGAACTTCAGTGAACACTTCTGGTGATCATGTACAAGAAAGAACAGAATGCAGCTCTGCTGTGCTAAAAGAGTTTTAAACAAGGCAGTAAAGTAGTTTTTTGTCAACACATTATTGTAATCAGATATGGCACTCACTACACACAAGGCACAGATCTCTTAAATTAGACGTCATTTTTTTCAGCGGAGTCATTGATGACTGGATTTAGTGACTGACATACTGTCTGTTGTTTTGGTTCTTTTTTTCCTCTCTTAAACAAGAAGACTCCTTTGTATTCCTTTCACTCAGACGATGGTCCTGAGGTTACCCACTAGCCATTTTAACTAGTTCCAGACTCATTTCTTTAAAGCGTTTATTAAACAGAAGTCTTTCATAATGCTGCATGCAATGCTAAGAAGTGTTGTTAGAAATGTAGATCCTGAATACATTGCATCTAGAGCAGTTCAGAAAATGCAACCATATTTTCCATTAAAAACTTCAAAACTTTTTTTAGTGTGGAAATTGTCTGATTTTTTTCAATGAAAAAAAAACAAAAAAAGAAAAAAAACCCTCATCTTTCAGATTTTCATCAGAGATAGAACATTTTTGAAAGAACTCAAAATTTCCCACCAAAAGATGTTCATTTAGAAAAAAGTCATTTTCCAAATGAACAATTTCAACCATTTCCAATTGAAAATGACTACAGGTCCTAACTGCTTAAGTATTTGTCTATCACATAACAATTTTGCAGGCTAAATTCTGAACTGACTCTACTTTGTACAAATCTGTTACAAACTGTAGAGTTGCATGAGGTCTAAATCAGTACAGAAATCATTCAGTTAGGGCCTTCTCCAAAGCCAGCTGAAGCCATTTGGAGTCTTTCCTTAACTTGTCGTCTAGAGTTCTAAAAGAACAACCTGATAAAAAGTAATTTCATCCTGCTATGGCAAATATTTTAAAGAATTAGTTTGTATGCTGCTTGAGTGAACTGAATTTGAGCTGAATTAAATCCACAAAGAAGGACAATTTGCTGAAGATTGTCCCATAATATCTTTGCATACATACTAGTATTTATATGTGCAAAATGTTCTGCTTGAGTTCATAAGTTACAAGTGTACATCGGCAACTTGATGTGTAGCTTAAACTTAAACACTGTCAAATTGTTGTGCGGGGTTTTAACCAGAGAAATTACACTGACTAGCAGGCGGACTAGTGAATCGCGTGCTAGACTGGGACTTAGGTGATTCATGGCTTGACTACTGCTGGGTGCCATTGGGCTGGGTGCCATTGGGCGACTTGCTTCATCTCTCTGTGACTCACTTTCTCTATCTGTAAAAGGGAAAGTATTTTGAGACCTACTGGTGAAAAGTGTTTTGAAAAAGCTAGGTACTATTAGCTGTTGTATGACGTAAATCTAAGTAGTACATCCACTACTAGTCTAATTATATACTATTAATCAGACTTGTATAGATGATTGAATCCCTTATACATTTTTATTGGGAACATAGCCCAGTTAAGCCCTCATTTTCTCCTAAACTTTTAATACAAATCTCGAAATATAATAAAACTTCTCTTGTAGATGGCTCAGTTCCATCCTCATTCAATAAGCACTCTTATGACATAGCCTGTAAATAGAGATGATTGAATATTGGGGTGGGAGAAGGGTGATGCACAATTTTCACAATTTCCCATCATTTTTGGCAAAATGTGAAAATTTGATTAAAACATTCAGTTAAGTTTTGATTTGCTCTACCAGAAAGTCTAGGTTACTCCACAGCAGCACAAAACTCATTGGCTTTTCTTACTCTTGTAAGAAAAGAACATACCCCAGGCCCTGAGGCTATGATTCAGACATGCTTCCGTTGTCCCAGTACTGAAGACTAAGGCTATGTCTACACTACACAGATTTTAGCGACACAGCTGTGCCACTACAGGCATGCCACTAAAAGGCGCACAGTGTAGCCGCTGTTTGTCGGCAGGAGAGAGCTCTCCTGCCAACAAAAAACTTCCACCCCCACCAATCAGCATTAGCATTGTCGGCAGGAGAGTGCTGCTACCGACAAAGCACTATTCACATCGGTGCTTGTTGTCGGCAAACCTTTTGTCTTTCGGGGGCGGGGGAAGGGGGGAATGATTTTTAATATGTCTGAATGTCAAAAGTTTTGTCTTTCACGTGCCAGTGTAGACAAAAGCCTAACAGATATACCCACAGTGAATCCATGTAGGTTGTGTGCCTTGATGAGAAATAGAGGATCTGGCTAGCATAGGAAAAAGACAATTTTTTTTAAGCTGTCTACATGGCCCCACAGTGTGAGCTATCGGGGTGTGAGTAGCAGGTGCACTAAAATGTTGTGTTGTAATTGCCACCTGTAGACACTGCTACTGTCCTGTTTCACACAGGACTGTTAATACAGCAAGGTACCTTTTAGTTTGCACTAGCAGGGTTTACACGGGACAGTTACAGTGCAACATTTTAATTCACGCTGCAACTCACACCTCTGTAGTCAGCACTGCAGGGCCATGCAGGCAAGCCCTGAGTTAGCTAAATTGAGTTACCTAACATGCTTGACATGCCATTTACACTGGGTCTCCACTAAGTGCTAATACCTTTAAAATGCTGTTAGAGTATTGTGTTGTAGGTTAGCTAAATATTCTTTTTTTTCTAAACAGCCCCACAAAGACTCTTTGTAGAGAAGGAAAATTAGATGTGTTATGAAAAATAGAATAGGTAACACACATTATTTAAGATGTTTTAAAACACTATTTAACATCTGGTGTAACGAAAGATGTGCTTAAAAACATACCAGATGGTCATGGTCAAGAAAAGAAGGGGTTGGGCCATGTTAATGTTATAATAGTAATTTTATCAGAAAAACTGAGACACAGAAAAGTTTTAAAAAAAAAAAAAGTCTGGCAAACTTTAAGCATTCTCTTAGTTGAAACTCATGGATTCACTTCTGCCCATAAGAGCTGTCTGCCCACCCAACAACTTATATGGAAGAGCCAGAGGACTTAAACCAAAGCCTGTTGAGGTCTATGGAATCTTTCCAGTGGGCATTATAACAGGCCCTAAGAAGGCAAATAACATGGTCTGGCTTTATTCTCAGCCTCTTTTAATGTATTTAGTTCCTTTCCCCTTCCTCTTGTTGTGAAATATCTGCCAAAACTGGTGATGCTCTGTAAGTTTTCCCGCTGTTGTTTAGTTTAAAATGACTGATCTTGGCAACCATCTTCTTGGGATCTGATCCATAGCCCACTGACATCCATGGGGGTCTTTCCATTTACTTTTAGTGGGGTTTGGATCAAGCTCTTGGAACTTATTGCAGAGGATTGTTACCACTTCACTGGATTAAAGGCCACTTTAATCCTTCTGGAAATTGTGCCCCAGACCTAACTACTTCACAACAGGTGGCTTTGTCGTAATGAAATATTGTTATCCCAACTCAGCATGTCAGTCCAGACTTTTCAGGAATTAAAGCAAATGTAAAATCTTGTTTTGTAACTTCCCATAGTGTTCCCATTGTTATCAGAAATATCAGAACAATACTTTAAGCTTTTATACAGAGGGCTAGTCTACATACCTTTTTAAATCCATTTCTCTATACATAACATTACAAACCAATATTGTTAAATCAGTGAAACTGCCTACTGTGAATTCAGTTATACCAGATTTAAGGTGCTTATACTGTTATACCAATAAAATAAAAACCAGCAGGATCTTTTTAAAGGGGATAAGATAAAATGTCACATTTATTGTGAATACAAAAAGAATCATAGTAAGCAGTCAGTTATAGCTATAACATTTCATTCAGTTTCACATTCATTCACACACACACACACACACAGGTTCTGCATATATGTCATAGTTACCAGCCTAGAAGTTGCTCCTGCCAAGTTACTGGCCAGGTAACCTGGGCATGAGGGTGGAGCCGAGTCCTTGTCTGATTCATCTGATGCTCCTGGAGGGTGGTTGCAGAACCAGACTCAAAGTCCTCAGTGTGTAGAAGCCATTCTTATAGGAATTATTTCCTATGTTAGTCTATGGGAACTGTTTCATCTTGCTGTTGCTAACTCAATCAGCAGATGGCACATTCCTGATGTTTGTGCTGTCAGATGTTTTTTCCATCCTTTGAGATGGTCAGGTGGATCCCAGTTTATCCTCCGGGGGGTGTTGTCTGGTCGTTCCCACTTGATGCCGCCTTCAGCCGATGGTCACTGAATTCCTAGGCTGGCACCTCCCTGCTCATTCATTCATGTACACCAAGCATTCATCAGCAGACATACTGTCTCCACCACTTTCGGGGTGTGTACTAATTTATTTGAGACTCCCTGCCCTTTGAGGGTGGGGGTCTTTCTATGCTGTTTCTAGGTACAAAGCATGCATAAAGAACAAAGTCAAGTAACTTGTTTGCAAGTTTCTCATAGCAATACAGTATCTTTCTGAGAACAGATACAATCAATGGTTTACACAGACAGTAGCTTATAAGTTTTAACAGGAGACCCAAGAGATCTTTTTACTTGGTAATGCTATGAGGTTTAAATTGTGGGGGACAAATTATGGGGAGTTACTTTCACTTGGGGAATCACTGCCAGTACCTTCTTTAATATCCCTACATAATCAGTATAGCTTGTTTTGATAAATTTAATTCAGTTTTTTTTTCCTATACTGACATAGTTAAATCAGTGCAAAAACTGGGTGTAGATCAGCCCTGAAAATAATAGCATAAAAATAACGTGCATTCACAAACACATGAACACACTAAACTACAGAACACACAAGGAAAAATTTTACAGATAAAAGCCCTAATATTGCTTTCCTAAATCCATATATTTACATCCCTAAATAAGTGGCCTGGTTTTCAGGAAGAGTTGCTGGGTGCTGAATGATTTTGAAATTAGGAACCAGGCCACTTATTTAGGTGGCTAAGTATGGATTTAGGAGTGTAAGTTTCAGCTCCTATTTTTGAAAAATCTTCAAATTGTCCTCTCAGATTTCTCTGTGGCTATGCAAGTATAACAGAGGGAAGAAACTGGCCCATAATGTACATTTACTATAACTGTAAAGTTCTGCTATTTATAGATGGAGACTAATAGCCATATCATGTCCTTGGTCTGCACACACAGCTCTCAGTGCTATCAACAGAAAGTACACACGTAGATCAAGGGCACAAAATTGCTGTAAGAAAGAAATTATTTCTGTGTGGATACCCAGCATCCTCCTGCCACTAATAGTTACCCAATTAACGTAGTAAATGTTATTGTCTGAGCTCTGGAAGCAAACAGAAGTGTTTGCTTGGGCTTGAGACAACTGAGTGCGTTTGTACAGTGTGCATTAGAAACACAAACTGTGGAACTTTCTTCCCTGCTTTTGACCTCTATGTGGTCTTTTAGTGGGTACGGCCTGCCACAGAAGTAAAATCAATGTCGAAACTAAAATGATTTTTTAAATTCTTCTCTTCATTCAACAATTGCCAGTGAATTTTCAGGGGGGACAGTTAGAATGCATGGCAAGGAATTTCAGCACTTAGTTTTCAGTGCTCTGGAAATCTGGGGGATTTTCAATGCTGAGGGTAGGCAGTGCAGGAGTTTTGAAAATGTGACATCTGTTCTGAGTGAGCAAGCTCGGTGGGTGCTCTGGCTGTAACCCTTTGCTTAGTCCCTGGGATTTTCTGAAGCGAGTGGTCAGGAGGCCAAGATGCCCAGGTAATGCTGTGCACGCTTGTTGACCAATGCCCAACACTGCAGCCTCTCTCTCCTTCTCTGGGCCTCAAGCATTCACCAGGAAGCCACACAGGGACAATTAAAGGTATTAGCAGCACTTAGTGGAGACAAAGTGTAAATAGCATGTGGTGACCACTGGGTGATAAGAAAAGCGCAGGAAACATTCAAGACATCAGAAATGCAAACGGTGTTTGGATGGGTGTGGGCAATCCCTCACCAGCAGTCATATTTATTCCTGCTCAGATGAGTCACAGAAGAAATACTAGAGAAAAGGGATGCACACCTGATAAGGTGCTAGTGCAGCATGCTTTTACAAAATGATACATTTCATATACAAATTAAAGACCAAGTCGTCGAAATGTGGGGCTGGAAGGGAACCGGAGTGGTCATCTAGTCCAGCCCCCTGCGCTGAGGCAGGACCAAGTAAACTTGGACCATCCCTGACAGGTGTTTGTCCAACATGTTCTTAAAAGCCTTCAATGATGGGGATTCCACAACCTCCCTTGGAAGCCTATTCCAGTGCTTCACTAGCCTTATAGTTAGAAAGTTTTCTCTAATACCTAACTCTAACTTGCTGCAGATTATGCTGACTAGTTAGTCCTACTTTCAGTGGACATGGAGAACAATCAATGTTCCTCTTCGCCAGCTGTAGAGGGCTGATCTGCACATTGGCTCAAGAAATATATTGACCCACAATATGGTAAGTTCTGCTCTGAGATTTGCAGATGGGATATGAGATGGGGAGGAGATGCTACGTGTGAAATGGGCAGGTGTTTAGAACACATTCCAGTCATTGGAGATTCAGGGACAGGAACCACTGCAGCTAAGAAAGCACTGGGCAGACAGTATTTTACTGGTTTTTCCTTTACACCACGTGCACCAAGTCACCAGCTGTTCAAAAGGATGATGGCCATCCCATCATGCAACAATTTAACTAGAGTGCCAACTTCAGGAGGGGCAGGAGAAGGAGACTTTTAAGGGACTGAAGTCAGTGGGATGACTCAGGCTTAAAGCTAAGAACATACTTGAGTGATTTGTTGGATTAGAGCAGTAAAGCAGAAGATATTCCCCAAGAGTATCAAACTTAATGCAGAGCAGTAAATACATATGTTTGACGCTATTTACAACTTCCCTCAGGATCCATACTTTCTCTGTATAAGGAGAGAAGGCCACTGGCTAATATTATTAAAGGTAGAAGAGCAATATGGGGAAGGACATACGACCTGTTGCAGTGGCACTGAAGGGGTAGAGCCAGAGTATCAACAGGCTGTCCCCTGGAGGGATATAATCCATAGGGGCAATTATACAGGGAACTTCAACTCAATTGTTAGCATCATAGGAAGTTCTCCCATAACTGACATTAACCTGAATACTTAAAATCAAAAACAGAACAAAAACATTCAGCATTAAAATCCACAAAACCAAAGCTAAATTAACAAACAGCAAACAAACCCAGCACCAGAGAGTCTCCCAAGCATTTTGCTACCATTGTTCTCTGTAGCTTTCTAAGATGATCACAAATGAGACTATGAACAAAAATGACTAACTCCCAAATTGTCTTGATCTTCTTGTTTTGCTACATGGAGTCTAACGAAGTTAACTCATTGCCCCTCCCCAAAATTGGTATTACGTTTTTCCCTTTGAGCTATTCTTCCAGCTCCAATCAAAGACATACAGTGCTCAGGAGAATTTAACTGATGTAATTGATGTCTTACTTATACACAGTATCTTTAAGACACTATTGAAGTTTGGCTTTCATCTGCCAGTTTTCATCTATTATTTGGTAGTTAGCAGACATGCATGTGCGGTTTTCATATAAATGTTTGATTTTATATTGGGAGAAGAGTCTCATAACAGTATATGTAAGTCTGATATATTAAATAAAATATCTGTGTTACTTATAGCTATCTGGGCAGCTTTTGAAGTCCCATGACAGGTACAGTTAAACTTTGACTTCTAATCTATAGCCAGACTTTATTTTTTGGCTTGGAGAAAATATAGAAAAATTGTCATTTTATATTAGATGGCCAAAAACTTGTGTTTAGTACTGAGTTATTTTTGGTGAAACCAAACAAGAACAAATAGCAAGATGAAAACATGTTTATGAAACTTATACTTGATTCATAGTGTACCTTTTCAATGTGAAAGAATCATATAAAATATTCTTCCTTCCCCACTTCTACCCTATTGCCTGCTCAACCCCACAGGACCTTACCCCTAACCAAGTGCTTCTCATCCAGCATGCAGCACTGCAGAGCATCACACGTGGAGCTGGAGAGAAGGGGTGACAATTTATCACCACAGAAACACTCTTCATGTTCCCCAACACATACAAGCAGTGAATAACCTGATCAGAACTACCAGGATCCTTCCTTGCTAATCCAAGAACCTAGGAGAAGGAGGGGGAGGGGGAGGGAGTAAGCGTGCGGGAGGGAGACACAAGATCATCCTAGTGTGATTTCCTGATGTGGTCCTGTAATATTCATCTCATGATGTGCTGGCAGTAAGAAAGAAAGGCAGATTTTGCATTTGAAAAATTCAAAGCATCCTTTAAATTTCAGTTGGTTTCAGAGGGATTCCTTGAAAATAAAATGATACATTCCAAGACAAATGCACCTTCTCAAGCCATATTTCCTTTGAAAAGAGTGTGGACTCTTCACAAGTGGTATAAAATTCAGTAAAGCAAATATTATTTATTTTCTATAGTACTTTGAGGTGCTTTGGGCATCCACCTTTTGACTAAAACACCAACAGAGTTGTCCTTGACATTGTTCAGTGGTCATGTGAAAGAAAGCATAGAGTCAAACATAGTTAAAATCTTAAAGAAATCAAACAGCACCATAGAATCTCTATGGATAGAAATTCCATACTCAAATAATAAGAGCACAGCAGTAGGAATATACTACCAACCACCTGACCAAGATGGTGGTGGTGATTGGGAAATGCTCAGGGAGATTAGAAAGGCTACAAAAAACAGAAAACACATTAATAATGGAGAATTTAAACTATCCGCATATTGATTGGGAACATGTCACCTGAGGACGGGATGCAGAGATAAAATTTCTAGACACCGTTAATGACTGCTTCTTGGAGCAGGTAGTCCTGGAACCCAAAAGGGGAGTGGTAATTCTTGATTTAGTCTTAAGTGGCACATAGGATCTGGGCCAAGAGGTGAATATAGCTGGAGCACTTGGTAACAGTGATTATAATGTAACTGGTACCCCTGCCGCCCTACAAGGATGTTAAATTTAAAGGAATCCACAATAGTAGCATTTAACTTCAAAAGGGGGAACATATACAAAAATGAGGAGGCTAGTTTAATGAAAATTAAAAGGAATAATCACAAATATGAAATGCCTGCAAACTGCATGGAAACAGTGAAAAAAGAGAGGCTTAAACTATATATATATCCCAAATTAAAAAAACAACAACAACAAGAGGCCCCAAAAATGCCACCATGGCTAAACAACAGAGTAAGACGTGACAAAAAATACAAAAAATACATCCATAGATGGATCACGGGTCTGAGCCAGTATGGCTGTTCTTATGCCTGAAAAACAATATTTGCACCCCTTCACAGCTCCCCCCAAGACAAGTGTTTCTTGGCCACCATTGTCACTTCACTGCTGGGCTGTCTTGAAGTTTTTGGGGATGACTGCTGCGATTTTATTCTGGGGGGATACACCCAAAACATGACTGACGCATTCTACTTTTAAAATGTCTGTAGGGGAAGTTTTATTTCCCGAGTCTCCTGTGGATCCCAGCTGCTTGTTTTTTATGACCCTAGTGATCAAATTTCAGCAATTTGTTTTCAAGATTAACTTTGTAAACAAAAGGGCTAGAAATGTGTTTTGAAAAATGAAAGCTGAGACTCTCCCTTACATTTCTAGTTCCCACAGCTCACAGGGGCCTATGTTGTAAAACCAAAGGCTGGTTCTGGAAAACATTCAAAATGGGAGAGAGCACTTCAAACCCAAGGAGCTTATAGATATGGACCAGTTGTTAGATAATAAATTATACTATGCAATGTTGTGTGTCTAAGGACTAGATTCTTACCTGTGCACAGCTTCCACTGCACATGGTTTAAAAGGGCAGTTCCCTCATGCTAGGGCTGATTTTACTACAATTCCAGCCCCATCATTGATTAGAGCAGCATAAAGGCTGCACTAAACTGTCAGCTGGCTATGGCCCCTAAGGAGAGAGCCAGAATGCCTGGTGGTCCAGCTATGACTCCGTCTGTCTCTCACCACCCCCTTGTGATGGGCAGTATCGAAAGAACTGACTACACTGACTCCAGGCCCTTCCATTAGAGAGATGCTCTCAGACTATGGGGCAAAACCTCCAATGGTAAAATGGGCTGGGTGCTGAGTGAAATGCGCTTGGTGTTATAGAACAGAATCCTTGCACCTCAGGTTGAAAATCTTCCGCCATTCTACAGCTACTACTGCAGCCAACCAGGAGGGGTGAGGCTTTCCCACTAAACTTTTGGCCTTGCTCAGTGGTAATAGGATCAGATGATTTGACACTATTTGAACATTTTGAAGTTTTCTTGCTCCTCTGCCAGCACACTACCCTCATCTCTTCTTTTTCCAGTCCGCCTGATCCTTCCCCTGACTCTCAAACGTTTTTTCTCCTAGATTCATCGGTAGTAGCGTAGCCGGGGGGGAAGCAGGGGGAGCGGCCACTCCCCCTGTGAGGAGAAGCGGCGCTAAGGCTCTGCCTGAGCCCGGCTGCGGGAGCCGGGCTCGGAGGGCACTTTAAAGGGCCAGCGGCTCCCCGCAGCAGCAGGAGCCGCCGGCCTTTTAAAGTTCCCTGTCCCCAGCCCTGCTGCCGGAGCTGGGCTGGGTGTGGGGCGCTTTAAAAGGCTGGCAGCTCCTGCTGCTGTGGGGAGCCGCTGGCCCTTTAAAATGCCCCCAGCCCCGCTGCCGGAGCTGGGCTGGGGAGGGGGGCGCTTTAAAAGGCCGGCAGCTCCTGCCGCTGCGGGGAGCTGCTAGCCCATTAAAGCGCCCCCCCCCCCAGCCCCATTGCCGGAGCTGAGCTGCAGGGGGGGCGCACTTTAAAAGGTCGGCGGCTCCTGCTGCTGCGGGGAGCTACGGGCCCTTTAAAGCGCCCCCCAGCCCCGCTTCCGGAGCCGGGCTTGGGCGGGGATTTAAAAGGCCCGGGGGCTCCGCAGCGGCTGGAGCCCCGGGCCCTTTAAAGCGCCGCCGGGTGAGTACAGGGGGAGTGGGGAGGCGCCTTTTTATTGCGCCGCTCCCCCTGTGCTCTAAACCTGGCTGCGCCACTGTTCATCGGGTGAAATCCTGGCCCCATTGAAGTCAATGGGATCTTTGTCATTTACTTCAATGGGACCAGGATTTCACTCAGAGATTTTAAGGCCAGAAGGGTCCATTGAAACTGAATCAGCTAGTCTTACCTCCTGCATAACACACGCCAAGAATTTCATCCAGGAGTTCCTGCACTATCCAAGAAGTTGTGGTTACTGAGCAGGAAAGTCTAGTGAACTCCCTAGTTGTGTGTCTTGGTTGCGTCTGACCGATTTTCAGAGGCCAAGAAGTTTATAACATCTATTTCTATTTTTTAGTAGTGTAATTGGGTGCCTGCTCTGTTCCTGTCTTCTTCTGCACACACAGACCAGTCTGAGACTCTCTGCTTCTAAACACTGTGTGGTTTATTTACAGTGCTCCCCCCTTACCTTTTCAGCACTGTGCAGCACCTTAGCTACAATAGCATAGAATTCCTTAGCCCCTTAGACCAAGGGACAGAAAAGGAGGAGATCTTTCTTGGCTCTGGCTCTCAAAGGCTGCTTTGCTCTGGCTTTCCTACTCTCACTCCTCCCTTCCACTTCTTTCCTTTGTCATCTTCCACTCCCTGAGCTAAAGGGCTAATTAGTGATTTAACTCTCCCCAGCCCATTCTGATCTGTCAAATAGACACAGCTTTGCCTGCTAGGTCTACACCAGGGCGATGTAATTGTTGATACAGTGATCAGAGTGCTGGTACAGTGGCTGTTGCCC
Organism: Macrochelys suwanniensis; assembly: GCA_033296515.1. Lineage (NCBI taxonomy): Eukaryota > Metazoa > Chordata > Testudines > Chelydridae > Macrochelys > Macrochelys suwanniensis. Next base: position 82,246,862 of record CM065777.1, read on the forward strand.
AGCACTCAGTGACAAATAGGTACACTGCTTACAGTATTTTTATATGCAGTGTAGTTGTAACAGTGTCAGTCCAAGGATATTAAAGAGACAAAGTGGGTGAGGTAATAACTTTTATTGGACCAACTTCTTTGAGCCACACAGGGCTTTTCAGGTCTGGGAAGGTACTGTTCCCAGATCTGAGGAAGAGCATGGTGGGGCTCAAAAGCTTGTCTCTCTCACCAACAGAAGTTGGTCCATTAAAAGGTATTACCTTACCCACCTTGTTTTTCTACAGTGTTTTAGTCATTTTAAAAAATATTCTGAATCATGTATTTAAGCCCTGCACATTCTTCTATATCTGACCAGAAGGAGATGAACATCTGAGTAGAAGTGACAGATTTGCTATTGTTTTACAACAAACTTTATTCCAAGGGACCACAATTGCAAAAAAATAACATGGTGCTTGAACATTATCACCCTCTGTCATAGAAGAAAGATACAGTGAGTGATCCAGCCTTCCAAGCAACTGATAAAAACATAATATTAAATAATTACTAAATAATAATCTATCTAATGACAGTGTGACTTAGGGGATAGGCCTGGGACCGTGGGTTCTATTCCTGGCTCGGCAACTGGTTTGCTGGGTGACTTGGGCAGGTCACTTTCCCTCCTCTTGCCTCAGTTTCCCCATCTGTAAAAAGGTGTAATACTACTAGCCAACTTTGTAAAGTGCTTGAAGTAAAATTATTTAATGTTAACCTAGGCTACAGGTCCCCAATCACAGGTATGTATACACTATGAGTACTTCTGATTCAGGCATTTTTTCTTGGTATTTGTGGTTTACTCTCACTCCTTTAATGAAGTCTTCTTTGGGCTGATTTTTACAGCTTCTTTCTGCCTCACTCATATGTACTATAACACAGTATGATGGCTTATCTGCTATAGACTAGTGAACGGAGTACCCCGCAACACCATGTTGAGTCCATGTGCGGGACTGGGGCCTTTGTTTGGTTAACACATACGGTGATGTGAGAAGCTTGTCAAGGTAACCATGGCTCCAGAAGGAAGAGAATGAAAGAGACCCATAATGGAGAAATTCAGCTATTGCAGCATCACCTTGCAGCAAGGCTAAATTTGTGATTTATACTTTAGTTTTATTAACAAAAGAAAAATAAAAGCGGTCTCCTACAGCAAGCGAACACTTGACAGAGACCAAATCATGATTCCAAAGACCCTTTTTTTTTTTTGACAACATTTGGCAGTGAGACTATGGAAACATATGACCTTTTACATGCTCATAATGAGAAAGATGAGTTTCTGCAAAACAAAACAAAACAAAGAAGTGCTCAGTGAGATTAGCAGGGGATATCTTCAATGCTGAGAAATCCCAGTCTAGTGTTTGCTCATCTGGAAAAAATCTAGGCATCATATTTATGTTAGAGGAATAGTATTTTTAACATACGTCAGAAAAGTTAATGCTTCTCATTTGGTGGGAGAGGGCAGTTATTTCACAATACAAGAACTAGTCAGTAAGTAAAAGGAGCCAAGTAGAGTTTGGGATTACTACAGAAAAATTTCTATGAATATTATTTTAAATTTTTAAATAGATTCACTTGGTAATATTTTTTGCTGTCAATTCTAAACACAAATGTATCCAGTGAATTCAATGGAGTTACACCTGAGATGGATGTAATCCGTGGTGGATAATTTGGGCATTGTGAAAGGATGACTTGTGAGACATGAAGTCCTAGAGTATTTGGAGTGGAAGATTGTTCCATATGTCATTTGAGGGGTAATTTTCCTAGTTTATCAGTAAGACTGGGGATTTGCTCTTGATGACACAAGTTATTGAAAAAGGCTTAATAAAGGTAAGCAAATGTATGACTTTTGAGTATACATTTGCTATATTTTTATTAATTTACAAGAATAAGTTCATCTAACAGAACTTGTATATTTCTAAACTTAAGGTATTCTAAACATTTTCTGTTTTTCCACTGAAGACGAAACCCTTGAGACACAGGCAATCATGCAAACATTAGTCTCTGCCCTTAGTTTCACTCTCGGATTTGGGGATTTATTTAAACAAATATGTTTAAATTAATTTGGGGATTAATTTAAACAAATATGCACACAGGCTGGGGGTTTCCAAGAGGCCTCAGGGAGTTACTCATCAATGACGCCTAGTCTACACTAGAAAGTTAGGTTGAAAGAAGCCACCTTAAGTCAACCTGTTAATGTATGTGTCTAGACTACCGGGTCCTTTACGCTGACCTAAGTCGCCTATAATGTCGCCTTCTGTAATCAACCTCTGCGAGAGGCGTAGAGCTTAATTTGATTTTCATGGGTCAACTGTGAGGTAGTGCAGACACAGCATTGTGTAATTCGACTTAATTGGCTTCCAGGTGGTGTCTGTGACCGCTTTGGAGATCATTCTGAACTCTGCTGCACTGCAGCCAGGTACACAGGAAACAGCCCCTCCCCTGCTAAAGCCCTGGGAATTTTTGATTTCCCATTTCCTGTTTGATCAGCATTGGGAGCGTGCCAGCTTGAGCTCAGGTGATCATGGACACTATGCACCCCCAACGCCCTCCAGCCTAGTCTGTACAGGAGGTGGTGGAGCTCATCACTGTGTGGGGAGAAGAGTCTGTGCAGGCAGAGCTCCGATCCAGCAGAAGAAATTCTGACATATATGCAAAGATCACTCGTGGAATGGGGGAGAAGAGCTACACGAGGGACACACAGCCCTGCCATGTGAAAATAAAAGAACTTCGCCAAGCAAACCAGAAGGCAACGGAGGCAAACAGCCATTCTGGTGCTGAACCCCACATATGCCGGTTCTACAATGAGCTGCATGCGATTCTTGGGGGTGACCCTACCAACACCCCCACAGGCAATGTGGCCAGGTTGTGAGTCCAGGGACAACAAGGAGGACAGTATAGTAGATGAGGAAGAGGAGGAGAAGGAGAATGGGAGACAGGTGAGCGGTGGATCCATTCTCCCCAAGGAAATATTTTTAACCGTGGAGCTCTGTGGGTCACAGGACATCACAGTGACCGACCGTGATGCCGGGGAAGGCACCTCTGGTGAGTATACAGTTACAATCAAAGTCCAGTTAAACTTTAGTGGGCACACACATTTGGTGGTATTGCATGTTTACTGTGAAGAAAAAGTGAGGTGCTGTGGTTCTCTGCTTACAAGATGCCACTCCAACTACGCAGAGGGTGGCCCATACAAAGCCCCATAATGCACTTTTCCCTCATAGCATGCACATTTGGGTAACTGTTCAGGCCTGTTCCTCCTAGGCAATCAGTTTAGGACCTGTAGTTTGGCTTCCCTTATGTAGTATCACTGTTTTCATTTCATTCTCCTATGGGTACCTGCAAATATTGTTAATGCTCATAAAGTTATCCAGCTCCTTTTTAAAAACCAACCTCCACACCTGTGCCAAAGGTCTCCACAACAGTGAATCTCATAAACTGACTTTATGCTCCATGTATAAAGATGTAGAGCCTGCAAAAAAAAAAATTCCATATTTTTCATCAAAATGTTCTGAAATTTTATAACTAGTTCTATTCTTTTCTTGGTTATAAAACTACCCTTTACCATTTCAGTGACTGTCCCTTCGTTCTCATATCACAAATAAGTTTGCTTTTCCCCACCAGAGTCTCAGCTGGTGTAAACTGGAGTAGCTGATTCTCACCAGCTGAGGGTCTGAATCATAGTTTCAGTAAAAATCCTATTCTATTAACTCCACACACACACACACACACACACACACACTCTCTCTCTCTCTCTCTCTCTTTCCCTCTCTTCTTGGAAACCAAGTAATATAATAAAGTGCCAAAAGATTTGGGATTTGTATACTTCCAAAGTCCTTTTTTTAATACCTGGTCTTGGCATACTTAAAACCCTGGAAAGTTACACTTTACTTTCCAAATAATCAGCCTGGACAGCCCAGAAACAGAGCTGTAGAACAGGATATCCAGCTATTGAACACTGCTGTCACAGGTGGCCAGCAACGCAGCTGCAAAGAACTTCCTGCCAAGGGTGTAGAACGGGTCCACAGGAAGAAATGTTCCTTTCCTCTTTCAATCTGTTTTCAACTGTAAAGGAAGGCACAGCTTACACTCCTACACTATATCTGCCTACACAGCATTTTTCTGCTATAGTGCAACCAAGGCTAACATTTCTAACAATAAATGTCAGAAGAGGATCAACTCATTCACAGGATTGCAAACAACAGGAGGCCCTCCCTTAAGCAGAAAGCTGTCCTTGAAGAATGGTACAGCTTTAGTGTATTGTTCTTTTACCCAGCCATCTCATCATTTTAGAGTCCATTTAAGTGCAGTTGGCACTGTGCATAAATAGATGGTAAAAAGAGTAACTCAATTTCTTCGAGCACCGGATATGAGAGTTAATGCATTTATTTTGTCCTGGAATCAGCTATTGCAATAGTTACACAAATGAAAATGAGTTTCTGCTGACATGGGATTTTACCGTAAAGAAGAAAAGGAAAAGAAGCAGAACTTTGTGCATGCTGTTTTAGGATAATGATTCAGCACATGGAATTATGAACATAGCCTGATTCTCCAAAGGAGAGATGGGGGCTGAGGGTGAAAGACATGCCTGATTGCAGAGTACAGTGTTAATAGAAAATGTACATGAGTTCACTGTGTCATGGGGGAAGTCAAACTCCTCATTTCCAAAGGAACCCTTGCGCAAAATACCTACTGTACTAGAGTGGCTCCAGTTAGAGATCAGTAGGGAGTGGAAAATGCATGAGTTACAAATTTTTTATCTAGAGAAAAGCTACATGGCTAGTGATCTTCTGCTTGAGCAGAAGGGGAATATCACATATTCTTTCATAAAATTAAACATACATTGGGCTTATTCACGTGTGTAAAGTTAAGCATGTGTGTCTGCAGTATCAGTGCCTGATCCAAAGATCAATGAAGTCAATGGAGAACTTCTGATTGACTTAGTGGGCTTTGGATCAAACCCTTAGGCCCCGATCTTACAAGTTCAGGTGCGTGGGTGCAGCCCCATTGGCTTCCAGTCCAAAACTATTGTGTAGTTGTTGCAGTGCATGATAAAAGACTCCTGTGTTTGGGCCTAGAATTGTCAGCTCTTCTGTTGTGGGTTAAATGATTCATGCATAGTGTATCAAATTTTAAAATACTTTGAAATCCATTGAATATGAAAGGTAAATGTAAAATATCTATATATTTTGGGTATTTTTATAGAGTCCATCACCATAGTATCTAAGCATAAATGTTGCTATTGGGCTTGAAATATTTGGTTTCTGTGTTATCCACAAATTTGAAAACTAAAGTAATATAGCAATAATCAGGTAAGATTGCTTCGTCACAGAGGCCAGCTTATGGTGATACTGTAGGCAGCCAGCCTCTTCTGTGCTGAAAGAAGTAGGCACTAAAATATAGAACTCTATCCATATTATTATGTAGCACATACATCACTGAAAATTACAAAAAAGTCATTCTTACAGGAAGCTTGGCACTATATGTTCCCAAAGAAACACGTTTAAAACATCAAGGAATGGTGGCTAGCACAAACTTTGGTGGCTTACTTGTGAATGGGTGCTTCACGCAAAGAGCACATCACATCTGAGCTGTGATTGATTTTGAGGTGGATTTTGAAATATTTGGCTAGACCTATAAAGTCCTAAAAAGAGCTCGTCAGAAAAATCCCAGCAAAAAATTGTTTATCAGAACTGAAATATTCTGTGGAGACTGCTGGATTCTGAAAAAGTTCCTCTGCAAATGAGTTGGATCACAAGGAAAACAAATTTCCAAATCACTTGCAAAATTAAATTATCATTGTCTTTCCAGCTCTAGTCCTAATAGCTTGAGTCATGACTGGTTAAGATGTCCTCTCTCCTTGTATGACACCAGGACAATTGCTTCATCCTGTTATAGTTTTGGCCTTCACAACATCCTCTGGCAAGGAATTCCACAGGTTGACAGTGTGTTGTGTGAGTAATGCTTCCTTTTGTTTGTTTTAAATCTGCTACCTATTAATTTCATTTGGTGACCCCTAATTCATGAGTTAGGAGAAGGAGTAAATAGCACTTCCTTATTTACTTTCTCCACACCAGTCATGATTTTATAGACTTCTATCATCTCCCCCCTTAGTCGTCTCTTTTCCAAGCTGAAAAGTCCCAGTCTTATTAATCTCTCCTCATAAGGAAGCCATTCCATACCCCTAATCTTTTTTTTTTTTGCCCTATACTATAGCAATGATAAACAATTTAATGAATAAACAATGTAATAACAGGGAATCAAATGTACACAATAAAGTGGTTTTACCATTCATTTTAGTTATTTTATTCTCAAATAATTGTCCAGTGGTGATCAATTTATATAGATTACTTAATTGTTTGTATATAGTTGATTTAAGAACATGTTTTTAAATGATAAAATCATAAAAGTCAGATTGTAATCTGAATTGCACCAGTGTAAACTATCTGTAACTCCATGGAAGTCAATGGAGGTACTCCCAAGTTTTCCCCACTATAACTGAGACCAGGACCTACTCCCTAGAAAGCAAAGATGAAGAAAATGTATTAGGTAAACATGTCCATCATCCTCGCAGTGAAGAATTATCAGTGCTTTGTCTAGTCCAAGGATCGGTAACCTTTTCCACGCAGCCTGCCAAGGTAAGCCCCCTGGCGGGCTGAGCAATTTGTTTACCTGCCGCGTCCTCAGGTTCGGCCAATCGTGGCTCCCACTGGCTGCGGTTTGCCGCACCCAACCAATGGGGGCTACAGGAAGCAGCGCGGGCTGCGGGATGTGCTGGCTGCCACTTCCTGCAGCCCCCATTGGCCTGGAACGGTGAACCGCAGCAACGGTGAACCGTGATCGGCCAAACCTGTGGACGCAGCAGGTAAACAAACCGGCCCGGGCTGCGTGCCAAAGGTTGCCGATCCCTGGTCTAGTCTAATTTTAAATGGCTCAACAAATGTCTCCTCATTGGTCATTATTTTCTAATTCTTAGCCTCTTGAAAATAATTTTTGTCTAAATTACTCCTGACACTGTCTGAGAAATACAGCTAAAGTACTACCTTTCCCCTTGTGAATCTGCAGTTATTAAGCATCTTCTTATTGATCTTATCTTGCCATATTCAAATCAGTCCCTAATAGCACTGGAGCTCCAGAGATTATCTTTTCACTTTCTAATTCTTACAGCCTGAATGAGATATTGAAGCAAATCAGTTCCAGCAAAAACACCCACAGCTCCCATTGGCCAGGCACATCGAACCACGATTGGCCGAACCTGCGGACGCGGCAGGTAAACATACTGGCCGGGGTCCAAGGGTTTTTCCTGCACAAGCGGCGGCCCAAGTTTGGGGAACGCTGGTCTAGTATAGCCAGTCCTATCCTCATTGCCATCTCACCATAGATAAGAAGCTAAATGTGAGTGTAAACAGGTTTGCAGCCCACATAGCTTCGGAAGTGTTATCCTTACGCTCATAGTAAAGGTATAGTTACTCTCTAGTCTGAAACAAAAAGTTTCTTTTCACTGAGATTTTAATGTTTTTCAACTTGGAAAAATGTCTGTAGCTCCCACCCAACTCTGAGTAACAATAATCCAAATTTATTTTATTTTTTATTTACAACAGTAAACATCTTCTGTTCTGTTAGACTGTATGCCTTTAAAGATATGGCGCCAGATTGCCAGCTGGTGTAAATTGATGTAGTTCTATTTAAGTTAACTGGATTTACACCATTTGAAGGCTTTGCTTATAGTTCCAACATGATAGTTTGATCATTTTTAACCTTCTTTCCACTGGAAAACACTTTTTTGTTTTTATAATACTTGATTTTTTATGGAACTAATGGAGGGGAGGGATTCTTGTGATCAAAAGCCTATACAATTGGCACATTCAACTTGTCCCAAACACATCAGAACACAATGAATATAAATGTATGTAATCCAATTTTTCCATCAATAACTCATATTCATAAAGTAGATCATCTAGAGAAATATGGTTGATATGTACAGGAGCAAATACATTTCATACTAAAAAAATCTGATCAAACACAAGAAACAAATGATGAAATGCAAGTCTAGTTGAAGCATCCCCAATGGGTTCCACATTTCACCAGGACAATTCATTAAGTGATGCAGCAAATGCAATCATATCACTGAACAATATCAGTTTGAAAGCCTATGGATTTGGGACAATCTTCCCTCCCAATTTACAAAAGATCATTTAATGTACTTAGCACAAAGAGAGAAACAGGCTAGTACAGTTATTATTCACATTTTGTAAGGTAAAACCACAAATAGCTTTTGCAGGATTAATTAACCTTCAGTTTCTCTTTGTAAAGTGGCTGGTAACACCACCTCTTATTAAGTTTGCTGACATGTTCCATTTTAAGATCTTGTGTTCAGTTTTATGTATAGAACTTGTAGAAAATGGGCAAAAGATAACACACCATCTAGACCTATTAATTTAACAGTTCAGGATGAGGTAGATAGGGGTTTCGTCAAACAACTCACATAAGTTTCCAGATCACAGGCCCTGCTTCTGATGGGGGACTTCGATCACCCTGACATCTTCTGGGAGAGCAATACAACAGTGCACAGACAATCCAGGAAGTTTTTGGAGAGTGCTGGGGACAACTTCCTGGTGCAAGTGCTGGAGGAACCAAATAGGGGTTGTGCTCCTCTTGACCTGCTGCTCACAAACAGGGAAGAATTGGTAGGGGAAGTAGGGGAAGTAGAAGTGGGTGGCAACCTGGGCAGCAGTGACCATGAGATAGTCGAGTTCAGTATCCTGACAAAAGGAAGAAAGGAGAGCAGCAGAATATGGATCCTAGATTTAAAAAAAAACAGACTGACTCCCTCAGAGAACTGATGGGCAGTATCCCCTGGGAGGCTAATATGAGGGGAAAAGGAGTCCAGGACAGCTGGCTGTATTTTAAAGAAGCCTTACTAAGGGCACAGGAACAAACCATCGCACTGTGCAGAAAGAATAGCAAATATGGCAGGCGACCAGCTTGGCTGAACAGAGAAATCTTCGGTGAGCACAAAAAGGAAGCTTACAAGAAGTGGAAACTTGGACAGATGACTAGGGAGGAGTATAAAAATATTGCTCGAGCATGCAGAGGTGTAATCAGGAAGGCCAAAGCATAACTTGAGTTGCAGTTAGGAATGTGAAGGGTAACAAGAAGGGTTTCTGCAGGTATGTTGGCAACAAGAAGAAGATCAGGGAAAGTGTGGGACCCTTACTGAATGGGGGGAGACAACCTAAGGAAAAAGATGTGGAAAAAGATGTGGAAAAAGCTGAAGTACTCAATGCTTTTTTTGCCTTGGTCTTCACAGACAAGGCCAGCTCTCTGACTGCTGCACTGAGCAGCACAGTATGGGGAGGTGAGCAACCCTCAGTGGTGAAAGAACAGGTTAAGGCAGTGGTGGCCAACCTGCAGCGTAATCCACTGGTTGTCCGTGAGAGATTGTTTACATTGACTGTCCGCAGGCACAGCCGCCCGCAACATTCACTGTTCCCAGCCAATGGGAGCAGTGAACCATGGCCACTGGCGCTGCGGGCAGCTGTGCCTGCAGATGGTCAATGTAAACACTGTCTCGCAGCCTGTCAATGGATTACCCTGATGGGCCGCATGCAGCATGGGCTGCAGGTTGCCCACCACTGGATTAGGGACTATTTAGGAAAGCTGGACATGCACAAGTTTATGGGGCCGGATGCAATACATCCGAGGGTGCTGAGGGAGTTGGCTGAAGTGATTGCAGAGCCATTGGCCATTATCTTTGAAAACTTGTGGTGATCGGGGAAGGTCCTGGATGATTGGAAAAAGGCTAATGTAGTGCCCATCTTTTAAAAAGGGAAGAAGGAGAATCTGGGGAACTACAGACCGGTCAGCCTCACCTCAGTCTCCGGAAAAATCATGGAGCAGGTCCTCAAGGAATCCATTTTGAAGCACTTGGAGGAGTGGAAGGTGATCAGGAACAGTCAACATGGATTCACCAAGGGCAAGTTATGCCTGACCAATCTGATTGCCTTCTATGATGAGATAACTCCTGAGGTCTCTTTCAACTCTAATCTTCTGTGATTCTGTGATTTAGAGAAACAAAATATTTGAATACAATAAATAATCTACATACACAATTGTCTTACCTAAAAGCTTACAATCCTCTCATGATAACCCAGGCAGGCCTGGCTTCATTAGATATCCCCCGCTGTCCCTGTGTTTCAGCCTGGTTCCCCAAAACAACTTTTGAGAGATAGACCCTCTTTAAACCCTGCTATAATTCTTTTTTGTTTGTTTGTTTTTTCTTTGTTTTTGTGTGTTTCTGGGATTTGGGCTTTCTACACAAAACTGGTCTGTAGGCTCAGCAGGAGAATGAGACAGAGTCCTGCATTATTGAGCTCAAGGGACAAATGAGTTAGAGGTGTTTATAAACTCTTTCACTATCCAACATCAAAACATTAATACCTAGGTTCAGAGGTTTTCTACAGAGGCCTTCTTTTACTCGATTTTTTGGCAAACACCCAACAGATTTTTTTGATCAAATACAAGAAAGAAAAATACATTAAAAGAAGCATTTATATTGAAACTGAAAATGAGTGATTATGCAAAACAAACAAAACCTATTAACTTATTAAAGTCTCTCTTCTTTTGGAGGCAAAATATCAGAGTCTCTTATTTTCAGAACAACCTTTCTTTGGTGAAAAGGAAAGGGTTAATTTTACTCTCCTCTTTCTAACAAACAGACAGCCACCAGGTGCAAGAGAGATAAGATAGAAAAAGTGTGTGTGGGGGAGGCCTTTTTGAAACCTGATGTTTTTGAACACTGGATGGCTGGTCAGTCATAAATGGATGCTTTGGCTGGCAGGTTGACGAAGCACCTGTTTCTTGGACCCTGGTTCACATTCCCATGAGGAGGTCATCTGGTTGGGTCTTTTCTCCTTAGACAGGACAGGACTGTGATCATCTCGTCTTTCTGTGCTGATGCGGCGTAGTTGATTTCAGGATTTGATGAAAAGCCAAGACACAGAGATTGGTGGGTGGGAGGAGAGAAGAGACCAGAAAGTAACATAAAAGGAAGGGAAACAGAAGAGGACCTTGCATGTCTCTGTGGTGCTAGCAATTGGTTGTCTGCACTGATGGTCTGAGGAAAGAATGTCTTAATGATAAGATGACTCAGAACTCACAAGTGAAAAACCAAGTTCCTTGGACAAGAGCAAGGCCTTAGAGCCTTCCTCTTAGGAAGAAAGATCTTCAGTATGCTCTGCTCCTTCTGTCATGGGGTTGGGGAAAATAAGATGTGTTGAGATACACCAGACTGAGACGAGCTGAGATGTGTTGGGAAGCGTTAAGCAGATGAGATTTTTTTAAAGTCTCTTTTTAAGGATCTCCATGAAGGAGAAAAGTGGGCAGGATAATTCATTCCCTCATTATTTTATCCACCAATTAGGTCTAATATCCACCACACCAATTATGGACCATTCATTTCTGGACACATATCTTCTTCTTTATGAAGTCCAACCTCAACACAGTCCTTGAATCATATCATTGGCTCTTTTTTGTTTGGACTAATTTAGTCTGTCTGGTTTTCTTGCACTCGTTCATAACATTCATTATTGAAAACAACTTGACCTATTTTCTAGGGTTAATTCCAAAGTAGGCAAAATAAGTTTAGATTATTGTGACATCTTATGAATTTTTACATTTGAGTTTACAATTAATTAAATTTGTAGACTCAATAATCACAACAGTCCTCAGAGCCCATGGCTCTGTCATTGTCCTTTAACAACCTTCAAGGGTTTACTGAGGAACACCTTATCTTCTTTCTGCTTGTTTTTTCAGCCCCTATTAAATGTAGCCAATGATATTCATTCAGTGAACATCCCAGTAAACAGCACAATTTACTGTATTCATAAATTATTACAGAGCAGTTCCAAATCCATCACAGCCAACTTTTATGTTTTTATAATGAGTCTCGCGAGATTTGTTGATTATCTGAAATACCCAGCTTTATATCATATGATTATGTAACAAGTAAAGTTTGCCTTTAAAGAAATAATTTCTAGTATTCATGGTTGAAGAGACAAGCTTGAAAATGTGACATGAGTGGACCCTAACAGCTGAGACACCAGCAGGCAAATAAAAAGAACTCTCAATGTAAAAAAAATATTCTCATGATTTTTAAGCCCATCTCATGATTTTGGGGGGCCTGAGTCATGAGTTTTGAATGCTTGGTGTTGATAATACTGCAAATATGTGCATGGAACATTGCATATGCACAAGTAAAGGGCAGTCTCCGAAAATCAGGCCTTTCCGTTTAATTTGTAAATATTTTTTGTTACATTTTTTAACTTGATAGATGTTTTAAAAACTAAAAAGATCATGACGTTAATCCTTGTTTGTGCAAAATATGCAGAAATGAGTACAAACAAGATCAAAATTAAACCAACACAATATTTAATATTAACTATATCCCTTAATATTCATGATTAACTGATTGGCAGATAGATTTGACATCTAAAGACGCTGTTGGTTGTCTACTAGTACAAAACATCATACATTTTTAACTTTCCTCTCAGAAAATTTCAATTATTAATGAGGGGGGAAAGTTGTTGGCTTTTTGGTGGAAGAAACAGATGATTACTGACATTTACTGATTAGAATCAAACCCTTCGAAGCCTCATTAAATGTTATGACAATATTTTTACATTCTTGAGGCTTTTGGTTTGTTTATATCCTTTAATTACGTTGTCTTCTATATTAAGTAAGAAACTGTTTTCATGATTACATCATCTAAACTGTTCGAATGTGCATAGGAGTGCCTAAGCAATGTACATGATGTTAATAGCTCTCAGAGTCAGAACTTATTCACATGGCCTCTACTCAGCAAAAAAACTGAGAGAGAAAGAAAGAAACAGTATACACTTGGGAATAGTACGACTCTCACTCAACAACCAGCTGCTTTCTGTTAGACATATACAGTATAAACTTATCCAAGTCAAGATCTCCAAAGAGAAACCCAATCCCCTAATCTCCTCCAAAAGCTAAAACAATGGTCAATGAAATCAAATAATGTGGACAAACAGGTGAAATGAATCACCCATTAAATGACATGCTTTATAACTATGAATGAGATCTCATCTGGCACACTAGCAGCAGCATTTCAATGTAATTAAATTCTGTATATAGACTATTGGGAGCAAACCTACTAAAGTTTTCTGACTAATAAAGTGCCAATAATCAAGAGATCCTGAAGTCATTACAGTAAGTGGATTCAAAGTGAATGAAGTAGCACTGAAGAGGAGTACAGTGGTATCCTATTCTTTAAAGGTGACCTACGAAGGAAAAAAAGTTTGTGTCATTGTTTGATTATGATGTTTTAAAAGGTCTGAAAGGTGTTTTAAAACCTGTGCTTTGTTTACATTAGAAATAATGGGTCAGATCCTCAGCTGGTCTAAATCAGCTCAGCTATATTCAGTGAGCTCTAGTGATTAAACCCAGCTAAGGAATTGGCCTATCAGGTTTATGAGTACTTTGTTTTTGGATAACTGGGAAATAACATGAATATCACATCATAAGAGATTGTGAGGGGAAGGGATTTTTAGTTAGGGGGTTTGATTATCAGGATGTTTGATTACCTAAGTAATTAACTAGTTGCACTAGTTCTATTTCATTGATTACAGCTGAGTTACTCCTAATTCATAACAGTGTAAGTGAAAGCAGAATCCACCCCACACTGTTTAAAACTATTTTCTTATTCATACATATCCAACTTAGACTATTAATAAAAATGTGGAAGAAAAATTATTTTCGATAAAGATACAAACACTCCCTTCCTTTCAATGGAGGGGTCCTATTCTTCCCAGGAACAGCAAAGAAAAAACTTTAAACAAAACCACCATTCAATACTTTCAGGTTTATTGTTTGTTTTTGTAGTGCCCATAGAGTGCTAAGTACTGCATTTGTTTATATCAAAAAGAAGCAAAAAAAAGGCAAAACACTCTTTTTCCGCTTTCCATGTCATCTTGAAAAGATATTTGTCCACACAGCAGAACCACCACACACTTTGGCAACATCATCTATGTGATATTCAGGCTAGAATCATGATTTTGCAGCTAGTGCTGAGCACTCAGATTACCTTTCCCAGACCTGAAGAAGAGCTCTATGTAGCTCAAAAACTTGTCTCTTTCACAAAAAGAAGCTGATCCAATATACCTTACCCAGCTTATCTCGCTCACCATATGTGATGCATTTGATTAATTTAGCCTCCCTGTTTGCTTGAGGATGATTGAATATTGCCAACCCCAAATGTTCAAAAATCATGAGTCGGGCTCACCAAATATCATGAGATTGGTTTTAAAATCATGACATTATGTAAAAAATAATAGATTTGGTGTTCTTTTTATTTGCCTTCTGCTTTTTGAGCTGACCAGCCTTGCACAATTAGCCCCACCTGGCACATCTGGAATGTGGGGAGAGGGTTAATTAGTAGAACCAACTGGGTGTGGAGGAGCTGTAGGGGTTGGATTGTTTGAGGGAGAGCTGGACTACAGAGGCTGCTGGGAATATGTAGTCTCCAGAAGGGAACCCTGAGTTTTTAGGGAAAAGGCTCTAACCAGGCAAGATCTGAGCAACGCAGAGCAGGAAGACTAGGAGCATGGGCTTGATGGGGATTTGAGAATATTTATTCTGAATATTTTATTTTAATAAGTGCTGCTGAGCTTGAAAGGAGGATTTTGATGGTTTGCTTTAAGAGGCTCTGAGCTGAAAAAGTGGGGAAACTGAGGCAGGGCTGCTGCAGAGCTACCCTGTGTGATGAGGGGGCACTTGGGAGGTGGCTGGCCCTTCCACTGTTGGAATGTTTCATTTTGATAAGGTTGGTGTGTTTTCTTTTGATTTTTATATTAGATTAAACATAAATGTTCAACCCATATCAAAATGAAATATTTTGACCTTATTGATATGAAGCATTTTGATAATTTCCCACTGAAATCTTTGACAATATTTTGATAGGTTCCTATGAAATGTTTTGATTTCATCAAATCAGTATTGTCTGTCTGAAAACTATTGGGGTGGAAAACTTTCGTTCAAGGTTACATAAAGTGAAGGTAAAGTTTATTTTGCTCCGACAGTCAGATATGCAACTTTGAAATTCACTTTCTGTTAATATTTTGCCAGTAAGTCCTCAGTGTTCCCCAGAAGTGAACACAATAGAAGCATGAACGTGGCTGGAGCAAATTCATTCAAATTACTATTTGCAGGAGATTAAAAACTCAGTATTCACCCAGTTCTAGTTGCCAGTGAGAAGTGAATAGCACATGCCAAGGGCCCATTATGCAAGATGTAAATACCTGAGTAACTTTATTCACATTAGATGTCCCACTGAAGACAACAGCCTCAATCCTGGGCTAAGCTGTATCTGCTGTGTGTAGCTGCAATAACACAAAGTGTCCCTAACACAGTGGATCCAGCTCCAGGAGTTTCAGCAGCAGGCTCCTACCATAGTCATTCCTATGTCTGTGGGGCTCAGGGATGTAGCTAGGAAAAGGAGGCATTGTGATGTATATGCACCGTCTATCCCAAGCTTCCATAATGTTCCCTTGTAGCCATGGGCAGCTGGTGCAGGTTAGTGGGGGCTGGCCTGGTACAGATCGGCTCGTGAGATGGGGGAGTTCAAAGAGCACATTTGAATCCCCTCCTCAGCTGGGCCATGCACTGCTTTGCCACACAACTGAAGATATGGCCCAATGGGATGAATATCAGCTGCTTCTTAGACAGGAATGTCTCACTTGTCAACAATCCTTGTTGGAGCTGGCAATGTCCTTAACACATTTCACTTAGTACGCAGATGGGACAGGGTCAATAGTTTCCCTGATATGTGTCATGTTCTATGTCCCCTTTTAAGAAAACACACAGAAGGTAGATGTTGCCCCAAATTTGTCCTTCTTTAAACCATTTCCCCCACTGTTATTTCATTCTTTATTCATTTTTTTTCTATACGGCGATATTTCTTTATGGCTACAGTAGATACACTAATGTCTAGCAAAATGGCTGTAGCTTCATTTGTATTCCTACTTGATTATGACAGATAATTTGAACTGAAAAGAATTGCATGTGTGATATATTCCTACTGTTTGTTTGTGACATGATGAGAGTCTGAATTTTTTTTTCTGAAGTAGTTGCATCAGCCATTGTGTTAATTTCAGTAGGAGTAGGCACAAATATGAGGAAATTGTAACATTCATATATAATGTATTGTCTTAACCAAAAAAGTCATTAAATAAGTCATTAAACGCATTATCAATGAGAGGCACATATTCTTTTATAGGACATCATGCAGAAAGATTAATTTCATCTGGAACACAGCTAATGCCTGCAGGGGTGCTTATCAACAGTGTTCAGTGGAGGAAATGGTCATTTTTTGTTGCAAAACAAACAAGCATAGTCTGTTTTCACAACCCTGACCTAGAATCTCTCCCACTGTATCTCACTGTGTTTTCAAGCCTTCTTACTATGCCCAACAACAGGTGTGAGGCAATTGAAAACAATGTAAAACTGAATTGTTTATTTCACTTCCATGTGAACTGCTGCAATTTGCATTCTTAGAGAGGCACTAGCTGAGGTCAACAGTACTGTCATGTTAATGGGCTGTTTGCCATATATGAACATTTGCCAAGGTCATTCAAAGTCTAAATTACCAAAGTACAGGCACAGCTTTTTGGGGGGAGGGGTGGGGAGAGGAGGAGATAAAATATGCATTATTGAACAGGGTATTTTAAAGTTGTGTATGTATATTTGCATCTCTGTTACTGGGATGCAGGAAGGCAGGACAACTAAAATATTCAGTACAACCTCTCATCCTTTGGAGATGGTGGGGGAAAATCCCATATTCACATTGTTAGGTGTGTAAACTGCAAAAAGTACATGGGCTTTTAAGCATTGTGAGGAGGGCTCCAGCTACATATTATACATTTTCAAAAGACAGCAAACCGGTTAAAAAACAAAGGATTCCTTGTGCTGAAAAGCAAGAACTTCAAATTTGATCCCGGGATCCACAGCTAGTCGAGCTGTTGGCTACATTTGTTGCGCATTCCACAGTCCGTGTGTAAGTGCGCACTGCACCTGGGATGGATATAATGAGGCGTATTACACAGATTGACCAGTAAAAGTTTCCTGGGTTACATTATTTTAATGTGCTCAGTCTGGGTCAGTTTATGAACCAGCTCACTGCTGGGCTCAAGGAGAGTTGAGAGTCATGTAGCTAAGAAAAGCTGAGTATGGTGGAAGTCTGCAGGTGAAATCAGGCTTTAACTCTGGGGAATTGCTAGATCAAAAAGAACGGTGAGAACAAAAGCTGACATTTGCTAAACTACAACGGGAACCGGACATGTTTGATGAAGAGGGGAGAAAAGCACAAAACAAAAAGACTTACTGATGCTGCATGGTGGGTTAAATAAATACATTTTTATATCCTTCTGTGGCTAAGACCAACCTCCCCTTCCCCACCTTAAAAACTTCTTTAATTCCACCATCTGCATGACATTCTGATCTTGTTCCCATTGTCAGTTAAAATGCAGGTTGGGTAGGCCTTCTGGGGGTTGTTTGAAAAAACATGCAAGAGATGGATTGACTAGCGGAATTGGTCAGTAGGCATGGGTAGAGCAATGCACAGATGCTCAATGACCTCACAGATGAAGATATCCGTGCATTGCTGTAGCTACTTAACCAGTACAGAAAAGAACCATTGGAGCACAAAGATATATTTATGCACCTAGACTAAAAATACCAGTTTTCTAGTAAAAAGATATAAACGGGAACAGAAATATATTTTCAGGGTTTAGATTTTCAGTCATTCTCTTTTATTATTAGCCATCAGTGGATGGGGAACACACTAACTGTTCTCTGTGCTCTACTTTGTAATATTAACTTTTGCCTGTGGCTTCTCCATAAATTAGATTCCAGTAGGCTGTATTTTAAATATAATCCAGATGATTGTCCACTCCAGTCTACTAACTAAAGAATCAATAAAATACAATGTTTAGTCCTGTTGGGTCTTTCCTATCAATCAGGCTGCCTAATCTCCTGGGTAATGGTGTTGCTTATTTTACAAACTACTTACATCAAGTCCATATAATTACCTATTCAACCTGAGCTCATATATGGATTATGACCCCATAGTTAGTAAGAGGTAAATGGCAGGATTTACTACATAATGTATATTAATAAGAATTAACTGTCCTCATAGGTTTGCTTTTATTTCAAGGCTCACATGGGGTGCATGAATGAATTTCTCCCAACTTATAGTTAAGCAGTGGCATATCAGACTTCATGCATGTTGGCTCAAAAACCCAACTCATGCTTTTTTTTTTCATCTCTATTCCATAGGAATGACCACAGTGAGGATCATCCCTCTTTCTGTCTGATGTTAACTTAATGTTGGTCATCTAGCCTAACTTCACAAACTGCTGTCAGGATTTTGAGCCCCATCTGCTTTGCATTGTGCCTTTCTGCAATTAGTTTTCTAGAATCCACTTTCCACGTCTGTAGCTCTTCCATCAGAGGATCTTAAAGCACTTTACAAATTTTAATGAATCTACCCTCACAACACCCATATACTTTATACTACAGAAAGGTTTAAAAAATAATTGAACATATACATCTTCAATATATACAACACCAAAATGTAATTAAATAATAATACAATTTTAAAATTTCCAGTCATGACAACTCAAAGGCCTTGTATATATGTGTGTGTGTGTGTGTGTGTACACACACACACACGTATCATTATTTATGATTTGTATTTCTTTGGCGCCAAGGAGCACTAGTCATGGACCAGGGATCCATTGTACTAGCCTCTGTACAAACACAGGACAAAAAGATGGTCCCTCCCCCAAAGAGTTACAATTTAGTTTATATATATTCTTCCAGATCCTATGCATTACCCCAGTAATGTATTTGATATATTTTAGATGATACTGCGGTGGTTTACATAACAGTAACATAAACCCCATTCAGTATTTCTTGCACAAGAAAAAATCCTGTTATCTTTATCACAACTTTGATTTCAATCAATTTTCTTGCTCAAGGATTACTGACTTGGGCCCACAGTAAGGGATAGCTCAGTGGTTTGAGCATTGGCCTGCTAAACCCACGGTTGTGAGTTCAATCTTTGAGGGGGCCATTTGGGGATCTTGGGCCAAAATTAGGGATTGGTCCTGCTTTGAGCAGGGGGTTGGACTAGATGACCTCCTAAGGTCCCTTCCAACCCTGATATTCTATGATGATTGATTCTATGATAATGCACTGAAATGAATGATGTGGTTATGAATGCTGTACTTTTTGTATTATACTTTGCTAAGGCAAGCTATTGACATATCGTAATTACTTTTTCACTATCTGTGTTAAAGCAATAACAATATCATGGCAACATTTATTTTCTTCCCACTGAGCGCAAATGATTGAATCGTTTTAACTCAAATTAAGCTGATAAGCATGTTTCAATTCTCAGTGAAGGAAACAGACACCTACTGAAACTGTTTGATAGTACCCATGAACCAAGTCAAAAACAAATAGAAAAAAAATACTACGAGCAGGCAGGGATACCAAAACAATTTTTATAGTGGGAGTGCTGAGAACAATTGAACCAAACTGTAAACCCAGTATATAATGGAAACCACTTCAAGTTTCAGCACCCCTCACACTCATCGTTCCAGCCCTTAGGCCAGCAGGTAAACTCAGCTGCCAAGAACTCTGAGAGATGAAGAGGTAGAATTTAAATTGTATACTGCTGACAGAAATATACATATGTGATCATAGTGTCCCCTGGTGTGACATCAATATGCCTTTATCCATTCGGGTTTTTTTATTTTTATTATACTAAAAATAATGGCATTGATTAGAGACAGATAAGATATCAGAAAAGGATAGTAATGCCTTCACAAAAACAAGGGGCTGGCAGGAAGAACAGTTAGAAATGATGTTGGTTAACCAATCTCTTTTAAACAAATGTTTTGTTTACACAGGAATTTATCTTTTGGAAACAAACATTGTCCTTAAAGTGTTTTCTGTAAACATGGACTAAAGCTGCAAAAGAGATGTGAGCATGGAATGCATTCAAGAGTTTCAGGCCTAAAGCCAGGGTGGAGGTAACTGTCTCAAATCAGGAAAGTCTGTCTCTCATTAAGGGATCCCAGGCTGCAGTGAAGCCAAGAACACCCAGAGACATTGTTGTCAGGAGAATAGGTGCTGCAATTTGGAAAGAAATTAGAAGAGTCCACTCTTCACATCTGGCATTAGGAAGAAGATTTTTACTGCAGTATTTAGAATTAAGGCTGGAATTTTCAAAAGCACCTAAATCCTATTGAAATTTTAGAGAATTAAGTGCCTAATTCCCTTAGGCCCATTTGAAAATCCTAGCTTGAAACATGACCTGTATTATACCTGTGGAGATCCATGTTTCATTACATGTTGGTTCTTTAGTCTCTTAAAGAATCAGTTTAGCTTATCAAAAAGAAAATTAAAAGGTAGTTGAATACAATGTATAATACCTTCACAAGGAGAAAATACCGGATAGTAAAGGGCTTTTTAATTTAGCAGAGAAAAGCATAACAATGACTTCAATATCTTTGCAACATAAATCTGCATGGGCAGCAGGTGAACCATGGACTCGGGGAGACAAGCCCCTGGCCCGCCCCGCCACTTCTGCCCGAGGCCCTCCTGGCCCCCTGGCCCCACCGGAGCCCAGAGTTCCCCCCGCCCCCAGCAGCCCATCTTCCCCCTCCATCCCTGGGCCTCTCAAGCACTCGGAGCAGGAGCTTTGGGCAGGCGGGCAGTGTGAGCACCGGTTCCAGCCGCCCAGAGTCCCTGGATGCAGGTCGGCCCCCACTAGCACCAACTCCAGCCCAGGACCATGGCCACGGGGGGAGAGCAGCTCACAGCAGAGCACCAGGAAGCAGGAGGGAGTCTGGGGGCAGAGCATGGGCAGGACCACGGAGTACTGTTTGGGGAGATTTAGCCTTCCACGGCATTTGATACCTGCTGCCCATGTACATCTGGTAAAACTAGGCTGTTTTATCTGGCAACCACTCTCTACATCCCGGCACAAGCACACAGCTTCGGAAGGAATTCCTTGACCGCTCTCTCTGATGAAGGTGTGCACGTGCTTGTGGCGTTTGTTGCAAGAACAGATACAGGGTGGAAGAAGTATCCAAAAGGGATGGCAGCCTTTACTAGCCAAAGTCTGGAGGGGCTTGTTGTAGAAACATGGAGTAATGCAGTTTCCAACACTGAAGCTGATAGCTGGCTTCCAATGAGGAAAAATGGAACGTAAAACAATTAAAATCTACAGTTAAACCTATTTAATGCATTAGGAATAATTGTATCATTATATTAACAGTTGATTTTTTCTCTATATAATTTTACGTGAGTATTGTACTTTGAGGAATCTTGACAATGAAGTATGTTTTTGTCAACTGATTAACTTATGCAAGATTTGACCGTCAACCTGGAAATATACTGCAGGCTTCTTCCAGAAGAATGATAAATTCTAGTCTCTATGTATAACAACTTAATGGTTTGTATTTTGTATTGCAGCTAATTGCTCCCCCGTGCTGTGTCTTCTCTATGAAAAATGGTGTGTTCTTAAAGCAATTTAACTTGAGGTGAAATCCTAGTGAAGACAAGGAAGTTTGTATCCTTCACACAAGTTAGCAAGTCGGATTAAAGACCAGGCTTCCCAAAGTCTTCACCTCAACCTACTCAATGTCAGTGAAAACTGCAAACTGACTTTTCTTTACAAAATCCTTTACAAGGATTTTTCCTACTAAAGATAGGGCTCTAGAGGGTAGCTTATATAAACTGCTGCTATTCTGTAGCTTGATTGTTGATCAAAAGAAAGGGTAGATTAACCTTCCCAAATTCAAATCACTGGCATGACCTACTAGAGTTTCTGTAGGTTTTCAGGCTATTTTACAATGTACACAATTTTGAAGTTAAAATAATAAAAGATTGAGTGAATTTAATACAGTATAAAGTTTCAAAATTATATACCGCAGAGATGGCAGGATGTCCATCGCACCATGCCTGACATGACAGACTCATGGCCAACACTGCTATAAAAGGGCCTATACCAGTTCCCACAGAAATTAATGCCAAACCTTTGGTTGACTTCTGCTGGAGCAGAAGCAGACCCTGTCTGTAGGCCAGATCCTGAAGCCCTACTCACTAACCAGTCAGTGTACAGGTAAAATTCTTAATGTCCAAATCATGAGTTTGGCTCTCTGAGGGCATAGAGTGCAGACAAAGCCATCTTCTTGCTAGGGTCCCCCATGTCTGTATGTGGCTAGCTATATCCTGAGCAGGCAGGTGCCCCTGAGTAGGGTGACCAAATGTCCTGCTTTTATAGGGACAGTCCTGATTTTTGGAGCTTTTTCTTTCATAGGCACCTATTACCCCCCACCTCCTGTCCTGATTTTTCACACTTGCTATCTGGTCACCCTACCCCTGAGCAATGAACCATAGAATTGCCTCCCAGCTACACAACCCCACTCACCACTCTCTGGTGGCTGCCTCGCTGAATCTATATGTAGCAGTGTGGGGAAGTAGTGATCATGGAGGAGTTCCCTCCTCTATCTGTCTGAAAAGGGAATCAGGTTTGCTAAGATGAATAAGAGACAGACCTTCACACCAGAGTTGGCTGCCAAATCCAAAATCAAATTATTAGCTGAACATTGTAGTTCATTGGCCTGAAAACAACAGACTGATAAGCAACTGGGATATAGAGGGTACCTTGCTCAGAGCACCCTCCATGTGGACCTCCAACCTTCCAGATGCACCAGTTAATGGGGGCTTTGCCTCAATCACTCTGTTGCCTAGGTCTCTCTTTCCATATGTGGAAGTCACTTCACAGGAGATACTGAATCTAAAGTTGTCTCTGCACAGGGAAGAGGCAGGAACCAGAATCTGAGACAAATCAGAAGAGAAGGTAGGGAGCTTATTTAACTACAGCTTCCCACCACCTTCTAGAGCTCCTGGGGGGGCCTGAATTTGAAGTAGTTAGTGGTCGTTTCTCACTCCCTATCACACTAGCAAGGTTATTCTAAGGATTTGTCAGGCGAGCTCTGTTCCAGGATTAACATGGTCCCAACATAAAGGGTCTTTTGACTGAGTAAAGACTGAGTAAAACATTAGAATTTGGCCCCGCATCATTATTGTTATGTAGGATCTTGGCCAAGAAATGTTGTTTATGCTTAATGTTCTTTCATCTCTTGTTTGTAGCCACTTGATGTGTTCTTCCATGGCTGCTTTTCTGATTGTCCTAATATATCTTTGGAGCTAGGTTATTTTATGGTTATGCCAGATTAGTTTTGGATCCATCTAGAATCATTTTGACACCATATGAAAAACATATTTGTATAATTTGGCTTTTATTCAATAAAGATTTTCAGAAGAATGAAATCTATTACCTTAGATTGATTGCTCTGTTCAGTAGCATGCTGTTTTACTCCAGTTTATTAAAATACAATGCTCAGCTGTATGCAATTTAATGAAGGCTTTGAGGTTCTTTGTACAAAAGGACCTAGAATATTATATAAAAATAAAATTGCCCTTTGCATATTGCAGAGTTAAGTAAATAAATATTTGATTTCAGGAATGTGAAAGGAAAACCTTAAAAGTTATTGAAGTCATCAGATAGCTGAGTATACACCCAGGAAAGAACTGTGTTAACATGAGTCACAGTGCTATATAGTACATTGTCACTAATATATCAAGCCCATTAGAAGACTGCTTGGCACTGTTGTTAATGCTCTTATGTAACTTAATCACTCAGTCTCATTACTCTTTTCTCCTCTTCTTTCTCTTCCCTCTAAAAGTTGCTGACACCTGGATGCCACCAACTATTCTTTTGGGTCATGCAATCAGGCTATGATTATTATGGTAGAGGGATGAGTGTGGGGAGGAGGGCGGGAGAGGGGAAGGATTGGACAAGAAGCCCCATTTCCAGAACCTTTTCTGGAAATAGTCTGCTGCCTCAACCTGTTTTACATTTCTGAAAAGTTGAGAGTGGGAATTTTTCTCTTCTGGTTTCCATCCATGACTGAAAGCAGGAGTTCCAAAATAACAGTTTAACAGAGTCAAGGAGGTTGAATTACTCTCAGAAACTTTGTATAATCCCCCTGGATGCTTATCCAAACTGATCCTGATGATGCTTCCTCTTCATTAATTATTGTGTTTTGCCAACTTGCAGAAAACTTCTTCAGTTATCAGCCACTCCAAATTGCAGCATTCCCACTGTAGGTGCATCTGCAAATTAGCAGAACTGAGAGGAACTGAGATCTTGGTGGTCTATAGGCAGAAGCTCGTACTTAAAAGGACAACTACACCTGGGCTAGGCTAATAGGTGCTGGACTAAATGAATTTCAGCTGGAAATTCACTCTTGTACATCACTGACTATAAGGTTGTAAACCAAGAATTAGGTGTGGTCTTGTTTGTTTATCACTCAGGCTTTGTTTTGGATGGTTTTAAATAAGGAACAAATCTGTGTTATGACCTTTTTCAAACATGGGGTGGATAATGTCCTACACCACATCAGAAAAATCCTATAGCAATGAAAATATTCTGGTAAATGAAAATACTGTAAGGAAAATCCAAAAGAGAGAAAGTCATTCAGGATCAATAGCCTTTTCAAAGCCCAATCCAGCATGAACAAAAACATTGAATTAGCTTGGAAGAAGCTCTATAAAATCCTGATATGAACTGTAAGTTCTCCTTATTGAATGATGAATCAATCCAATAATGTTCAGAATGGAGAGAAAATAAGAGACTATAACAATCTATTGCCTCTACTTGTAAACTAATCTCCCATTAGTGCTTTGGCAATCTGTTGATATGGGAAAGTGTAAGAACACAGTGAATGCTAGAAACCCTGTATATTGAATTTCTATGACTATTATTACTATTTTTTTTATGTATTAAGCACTAATGTTATGCCCAGTGCGATACAAGGCACACATAAAGGTAGTCCTTGTCCTGAAGAGCTTTTAATCTCTTTGCTTTTTATCTTTATAGTGAAATAAAAATTTATTATACTATAGTTCAATTTCAGAGTGTACCCAGAGTTCATTTTAGGCAGTTTACATTATTGTTCATTTTATTACAAGAGATTTAGTTAAGAATCAGCCCTATATATTTTACAGATCCTGCTAGTTAATCTTTTGTTCTTGGTTAGTCACAAGAATTACCTTTGTCTACACCAGACTCGTGGGGGGACTCCTGTCCACATCTCTCCAGACAAAGTTTCAGTTCTTGTACTGAAGCCAAAATATGTAAAATAACAACTATCCATCAATGCCACAGAAAACAAAAAATGGTGAAACAGCACAAGCTGAACTCTTGATTTCACTAGGTTCCAAACTTCAAAAAGGAGCTCATATTCCCTGGCAAATGAATATATCTAAAACCCAAGGAATCAAAATAAACTCATCTTCCAAATTCCACATTTCCCTTTGGAGATGATCATTATGTGCTAACCTAGTAATCATAACTTAGGC
This sequence comes from Macrochelys suwanniensis, assembly GCA_033296515.1. Taxonomy (NCBI): domain Eukaryota; kingdom Metazoa; phylum Chordata; order Testudines; family Chelydridae; genus Macrochelys; species Macrochelys suwanniensis. Next base: position 82,272,403 of record CM065777.1, read on the forward strand.
ATGATGTTTTCTGAATCATCAAGTCGGAGGGGAACACCCTCACCCATGAAATTTGGTCTTCCTACTATCAGCCTTACCCAACCAGGCACCTGACCCCTTCTTTGCAGCCAAACCAAAGAAGAATAATGTTGGTGATTATATTTGCAGCGAAGATAAAATTGGCCAAGATTTTTAAGGGAAACATGAGCCACTGAGTCCACACACAAAGGAACTAGAATAGAAACACAGTCAACAAAATCAAATGCTAACATCAGCAGACAATTGACTGCCCAAAGCCTGACTCTTGAATTTAGGTGCATCTTGTTTTGAAATGAATCCTATTTTATATTAAGATTTCTTTATTAGACTGGAAAGGTACATAGTACAGTACTTGACATAGATGTTTTCTGTGGCTTTAAAATATAAAAAGAGTGAAATTTAGTCCCTAAAATGGTAAAAAGTCTGGTTCTGATCTCACACAACCATGAAGATCAGGAGTTCTGGTATTGAAGCCAGTGGAGTTACACTGGCGTGACAAAAGTAACCAGTATAAATGAGATCAGATTCTAGCCTTAAATTTTTGCTATTGAGCTGAGCAGATAGCAATGTCAAATACAATGTTCAAATAATTTTACAATTTTCACAGAATAACCTTTTTTCTTGACAAATGCTTTTTTGCAGTAGTTGACCAGTTCTATAGTGGATGAATTATATCAGTGAAATAAAGTATCAGTGAATAATGGTATTATGCAACCAATAATTTATTCAACTGGCAGTTGTTTTTGGGATGTTGGGAGGAGAAGGGAATCCAAGAGCTGTCCTGTTTAGCTTAGTCTTAATTTATCCTTAGCTGATTAAGGTGCAAGTCCCACACTCCCTCCTCATGGCCATAGAGGGTCCCTGGGCAACCAAGCCCATGTGGTTTTGCTGTGCACGCATGTAAGTGAGAGGATGGGTAATGCAGAAGTTGGGGACATGGGGTCTAAAGGTCCGAGCCACATGCTCATTTCTTGTATGCGTCCGTGTGTGTGTGTGTGTGTGTGTGTGTGTGTGTGTAATGGAACATTGAGGAGTAACCTCTAGCCACAAAGTGGGATCAGGGTGGATAAGGTTCTCCCATAGAACAGTTGAAGGGGAGAGTTAAAATGTTGACAGGTATCTCAAAGCTGGATAGCTAATGCAAAAAGACACTTTGTCAGAGCTAAACTTCCTTTGAATCCCCAGTGAAAGTGTGTGCATGCACACACACACACACACGCACTATTTGCATTTATAAGTATCCAGATCCAAATACAGCATAGAAACTCTACATCTAAATGTGACTGTGCAGAGTCCTGAAGACAATTACTCTCCATATTTAGGGCAAAAGAAGGGAATAAAGATTTAAAACAGTCTATAAACAAAGCAGGGACAGGTAAAACATTCAAACGAGTGAAATGAAGGGGACACTAAATGATAGGGTTTAAAAGCTGTTACTAACTGGCTTGTAAGAAACTACTAAACCTGATTCACATCCATGGAAGTGATCTACTGCTTCATAAAGTATTGCATTGACACAAGGGAGCTATAAAAGTCTTCCCACATGAAAGATGACACCAAATAAATACCATGACAGGCATTTACTCTGCAATGCTTAGAACCTCAGTATTTATACTCTGCTTATAATGCAAGTCAATAAAAATGTATACCAGTATTGCACTAAAATATTATGGGTACAAAATCCTCCAAAGATGTCCACCCATATGGACAGTGCAGAGAGCTCCTGGGTGGTGTCATGGAGTGTAAGGAAACGAAACTCATTTGTTATCCACATGTGGTTTTTATACTTTTGTATTTAAGTGGTTTATTTCTCTCCAAGTCTGTATCAATTCCTTTAGAATGAGGGCTTTGGTAACTCTGAAATTGAATTTCTAATTCAATTAGGAGCTTACTGGGCTAACATGGTTTATGAGTGTTTAGAGAATAGGATACTTAGTCTCTGGGGGAGATGAAGAATAGGTCATTTCACTCAGCAGTGCTCCTCTTTCTGATTTAGGAGTGGGTAGCTGTACATATACAAAGGAACAATGTGCAATTCTTCTTGGTCTACTTCATGGCTACTGTTATGTTTTTTCTGCATACAAAGAATACAAAGGAAAACCAGGTACATTCAGTCAGCATGACCTTTAATTTAGAAGGTCAAAAAAACAAGAAATAACTGAAGTAAATTGGACATAAAAGAGCACACCGTGTTTGTGCATCTCCTCTGCACGCAGATGAACATGCAATGGCTTTACATTTACTGCAGAGTACTGACATATCTAAGTGTCCCAGTTACAAAACTGAATATAGCCCAGTTACAACAAAAGCTTTGTGAAGGTATATGGTTGGAGGGTGTGTGGGAGGAGATAAAAACAAAGGAAAATGGAAAGGATCTTTCAACCCTCAGTGTAGATGTGGAGGGCATTCTGGAGGAAAATACCCAAATATAGTTTATTAGGGATTGGCCCAGAACGTATGAGTATAAAATGGTGCCCTTAAACTAATAGTTTTTTTCAACAAATGCCCACTTGAAATATAATTATGAAAAATGGAATTTCTGTTACCCACAAAGAATGTACTGGATGGTGTGTGACACCACATGCATTCAAATGCAAAGAATGAGTTTGAGGCCCCTGGAATAACTATCAGGATTTTTTTTAAAAAAAGAACAGAATATTGAACTTGTCTCTGATTGGCTAAAAGAAGGACAGAGGAAAAGAGGACACTACAATTCCAACCTTTCTAATTCATACCTCCATTTCATCATGTTCTCTCTTGTGAGTACAAATGTAGTATATCTGCTATTTCTGCCTAATAATTAGTTCTCTCAGATCTTTTCTCATGCTGTGGCTCCTCTGCCTCCTCTTCTATCTCCCTGACATCATCTCTGTTTTACAGTGTGTAAAACTGGGCATAGTCGTGGTCAAATGTGCTACCAACAAGCCACATATAGTGAAATGGAATCATTTCTTCCAGCTTGTGTTCTGGGCCCCAGTGTCTACAGCTTAGCATTTGCTGTGTGACTTCAGTAATACATTTTGCTGACAGTTTCATTGCTCTATCTGTTTACTCTGTTATCACTCCCAGATCCTTTCCCTCACTATGCTGAATGTGACCATTTAATGTATATTTTCTCTGACTGCTTTTAACACCAAAACTCATAATCTTACACTTACCTAAACTGAAGATGATAAACATAAAACACTGTTCAATGCCTCAGAAAGAATTAAATGCTTGGCATAGGTCTTTATATTCAAATAATACCTAGAAAGTATTAACTAAGCCATCCTCCCAGTACCACATCCGGTCACAAATAAGACCTTATGAGGCACACAACAAGGAGAGCTGAGGATAACATTTCCCTTAATCTCAATCTTGTAATTCAATATTTGTATGTCAATAAATAACTGTGCAAAACCTGTTAGATCACACTATGCTTGTGTGGGAAAGAAGTACCTTTGGATCCAAATTGACCAGTGAAATATTTTAGTCAGCTGCAAGCCAGAGTTGTGAAGTTAAGCAGTTTGTCTACCCTAGGCTGCAAACCTCTTGAAAGGGTCTTTTTGATTGGATCCCTTTTCTTTACATTATTTGCTGATTTTTTATTTTTGTTGAGTTTTTTTTGTAAACTCAGACGGCCCGTTCCTCTCTCCTTCATAGAATATCAGGGTTGGAAGGGACCTTAGACGGTCATCTAGTCCAACCCCCTGTTCAAAGCAGGACCAATCCCCAATTTTTGCCCCAGATCCCTAAATGGCCCCCTCAAGGAATGAATTCACAACCCTGGGTTTAGCAGGCCAATGCTCAAACCACTGAGCTATCCCTCCCCCCTCCTTATTTCTCCTCATTCAGAAAGTTAGTAGATATATCACCCAAGAGCAAAGCACTTCACTTCATGGGCAAAGCAGGGAATCAATAACCAATGCTCCCATCATGGAGTTTCTGGTTGGAGAAAAACACCTGGAAGAGATTCGAGGAATTATTTATTTAAAATAAATTAAATACTTCAGTATAGATGAATGACTTGAGAGGAGAGATGACAAAAGAGTTTTCCTTCTTTTAGGTATAATGGTCCCCTGAATTATTCTCTGTAATGCTTTTTGCTATTTTCCCCTTTCCTTCTTCACCCTTAGCCTTATGCTAGGTGGTCATACCTCCTGGCCGAAGAAAGATGGATTAGCTCTCTATGAAATTATCTCTAAATCTTGCCAGTGCTGTTGTATAGTAACCTGTCTGCAAGGGTCACTACAAAGCAATCCAAGCAGTGTTTGGAATGGAAATACCAAGTAGGACGCATGACCCTGCATCTCCCCCTGCCCCTGCCCCTGCCCGTCAGTCAGTCTCAAGCCATGGGAACATAAACTGAACTCCTGAGTTTAACATGGACTCTGAGTTTCAGCGTCCTATTTTCTGATGTGAAAATATCAGGGGGAAAGGGGGAAGAAAGAATAATAAATAACATTTACTAATCCTACAGTTGCATGTGGTCTTTCTTGCTTTCCTTTCATTAATTTATTCTATTCTCTTTTCATTTCTCCTTTTTTTCCTCCATATTCTTTTTTCTTTTTTTGTCATTTTCCCTCTTTTATTAATCTTACCCTCTTACTTTGTATTTCTCATTGTAATACATTGTCTTCCAAAATTCCCACCTCTCATCCTTCCCTCCAGCCGCCTTTCTGTCTAGCCTTCCACTATTTTCCTATCCCGCTATGCCAGATTTGCGAGACAATTTGTGTTTGAGATGCTGAACTCTCTTTGTACTTCACTTGATTTCCAGCCTCCAAAACTCATCACTGAAACTTCTTCTGAGGACCCCACCACAAAACCCTGAAACAAGCAACAATAAACCCCCCAACCACATTATTTGTGCCTACATCTGTTCTCTCCTATCCCCAAAAACCCAGCCACATGTACTCCTTCAAGGCTCTCTTAAAAGAATGCCTCTGTTTGGTTTTTTCCCATATCTGTGCTTCTCACTAGTCCATTCCCACCCCACTCCACAAAAGTTCTCTGGGTCTCCTCAGATATCATCCTATCCATCTTCCACACACCCACAAATGTCCCCTCCAGTCCCTCAGAGCTTTACTCTTGTGGGATCTGACTTCACCAGAATTCTTTCTGGGGATCCAAAGAGGTGCATTCTGAAGAGAGGGCCTTACCATCCTGTAATCAGGGCAGGGAAGTTGGGACCATGGGTTTGCTCTCATCCTACCCCATTTTGGGACAAATAGTGCTGCCAGCAGACCACAGCACATGCCCTTGCCCTTGTGGATGGCCCCAAGGGATACAAAGGAATCTCCCTGTTCCTTCTTCTTCTTACCTTGCACACTCAGAAAGGGCCAAGCAGAATCTAGCTCATTGTGATAAATAGCTACATGCCTGTGTACAGCCACTTCTGTCTCAACAAGCAAGTAATCCATAGGCTGAGTTCATAACCATTTTTCTTATTTAGAAATTGTGACTGTACTTCACTTGGGTGTATTCATATTGGGCTCCAAATTTAAGTCTCAGTGCAGATAAGATTACATCAATTATCTCATCAGTTTAGCAGAGTCGGAATTATTTTGTTCTTGTTTGTCTGCAGTTAGAATTGCCTCTTTATGAATACCAGAGTTGGCCAGAAAATGAAAAACATGTTTCAGGAACATTTCTCTTAAGGAACATTTCTCCATTTTTCATCAAAATTTCATCTTGATGGAAAATTTCTGACCCACTTCAGTAAATATGCAAAAATATTGGGCCAAATTAATCCCTGGTGTATTTACTTTTGGTGTATTCCATTTTAGAAAGTAGAAGATCTAAGGCATTCAGGATGTTGGAAGACAGAATATATGTGGTATTACTGAAATAGTCTCCATAGTGATTTTATTGCCATATGTTGAATAGACAAAACACACTGGAGAATTAGTTTAAATCACTGTAGCTCCAGCAAATCTACAGAAGCTCACATCTGCTGAGGATTTGTCCCATGTGCTGTAGGTTATACAACCATAAGGTGTGTTTTGGCAACAGCAATGTAGTCTGGAGCGGTGACCATGGGGCTGTGGTTCAAAACTCCTGATTTCTACACCAGGTCCTTCCTTCCTGTGTGTCCTTGGCCCAGTGACTCATTTGTTTGCGTCATTTTTCCCATTTACAAAATGAGAATAGTAGTATATACTAATCTATCTCATGGGTGTATTGTGAGGATCAATTAGCTATTGTCTGCACTTTTAACATGTGAACAGCTTATTAGTTTTAAATTTAATATTAAACATCAAATGTCTTTGGAATTAAAAAAAACAAGGTTTGTTTCAAAATGATGCTTTACATCAATGCTTTTTTTTATGGGCGGGTGAATACAATTATTTTTTCAAGGAACACAATGTTAGGATATTTTGAAGTGTATTTATCAGGTGTGTGAATCTGGTTCAGAAATACAGTAATGGTGTTTTAAATATTTACATTGTCTTTCATAATATATTTTCCTCTAAATTAAGTTGCATTATATTTGCTCTAGTGAGAATACACAAAGCATCTCACAATACTTGGAGGGTTCTTAAAGTTTGAAGCAGCTTACAATATGCCAACCACTTTATTCCAAGTCACACTTGGCTTTCCCAGCAGACTGTCTGAAGTTGCCAGGCTCAAAAAGAAGAGAACTTGGTTCTTTTCAGAAAAGTCTGGAAGAAAGCAGGTTCTTTTCCCTGTTGTATTTTGTCTGGTGTCACAGTAAGACACAAAATAATGTGTCAAATAATGCCTTAGGTTTTCTTCAGTACTCCGGTTGGCCTAATTATTTTTCTGGGCAATAAAGAGGGAAAGAGAAGTAAACACATTTTACATGCAGAATTGTAATTTGTTTTCTTAATCCTTAATTCTTTAAAATTGGGGAAAGCAGAAAATTTAAAACAGCACTGACAGACAGGCAGGTTGGAGAGAAAGGAGAGAGAGAAAATAAATCCTTAATATGAAGCAAAGAGATTGGTCCAATTCCAAAGGATGTGAGCTTTGGGGCCAGATCATAGTTAAAGTAAAAAGAAAAAGGGATGTGTGTACTGGTCTGTATACACCCAAGATACTGTCTCAAATATTGCAGCTAGTTAAGAGTTTGCTTTCACTGTAGGCTTCTGAGATGGGGGAGCCTTTGCAATATTTTCTTTGAATTGTAAGCATGCATAAAAGGGATTTTTTCTGCAAGAATACGGGAATCCTTCCCTAGAGGGCCTCATCTCCGCTCCCCTTTCTATCAGTTCTCGGGGAAGGAGGCTAACCCCATTTTGTTGCAATCCCCCTGCCTACCGTGTTTGTTGGGGGTGTAATTTGTTGTTTCTTTAAATGCTGTCACTGCCCCCAATGTTTCTAATGATCTGTAAATGTGCATAGCGTAGCCAGATCAGATTCATGTTGGCTGGGCCCCAACTGAGTGAATATTGTTTAGAAAAGCTGAAAAACTAGGTTCAGGCTCAGTGCAAATAGCATTGCTCTCTTTGGGCTTTTAGAGTATAATTTGTAAATTGATGGGCATGCTTCAGAGTGATCACAAACTACAAAATTCTCAAAGCATGCTTTCTGAAACTGTCAACATAAAAATAGGCTTAAGGCTGGAGTCATAAAATTTAACAAGCACATTAATTCAAATGTGTACTTCAGACATGTTAATAATATCCTTTATATTCCTGGAGTTAGAATATCTTACTCTACACGGAATGCCTGACTGAAAAGCACTAATCGATTTAATCTTTTAAACCTCTTTTGTTTTATATTTTGTTTGCAGTGGTGTTATAGCCGTGTTGGTCCCAGGATATGAGAGACAAAGTGAGTTAGATAATATCTTTTATTGGACCAACTTCTGTTCGTGAAAGAGACAAGGGTTTGAGCTCCACAGAGCTCTCTGCTCTTTGGAGCTCGAAAGCTAAGAACATAAGAATGGCCATGCTGAATCAGACCAATGGGTCCATCTAACTCAGTATTCTGTCTTCCGACAATGGGCAATGCCAGATGCTTCAGAGGGCAATTATCAGCTGATCCATCCCCTGTCATCCACTCCCAGCTTCTAGCAGCCTGAGGTTTAGGGACATACAGAGCATGAGGTTGCTTCCCTCACGATATTGACTAATAGTCACTGATGGACCTATCCTTCATGAACTTACCTAATTCTTTTTTGAATCCAGTTATACTTTTGGCCTTCACAATATATCCCCTGGAAACAAGTTCTATAGGTTGACTGTGCATTATATGAAGTACTTCCTTTTGTTTGTTTTAAACCTGCTTTCTATTAATTTCATTGAGTGACTCCAGGTTCTTGTGATATGTGAAGAGGTAAATAACATTTCCCTATTCACTTTCTCCAAACCACTTATGATTTTATAGACCTTTGTCATATCGCCCCTTAGTCGTCTCTTTTCAAAGCTGAACAGTCCCAGTCTTTTTAATTTCTCTTCATATGGAAGCTGTTCCAAACCCCCAATCATTTTTGTTGCACTTCTCTGTAATTTTTCCAATTCTAATAGATCTTTCTTAAGAGGGGGAGACCAGAGCTGCACACAGTATTCAAGCTCTGATCATACCACAGATTTATATAATGGCATTATGATATTTTCTGTCTTATTATATATCCATTTCCTAATGGTTCCTAACATTCTGTTAGCTTTTTTGATGCAGATGAACACTGAGCAGATGTTCCCAGAGAACTATCCACAATGACCCAATGTCTCTTTTTTGAGTGGTAACAGCTAATTTAGAGCCCATCATTTTGAATGAATATTTGGGATTATCTTTTCCAATGTGCATTACTTTGCATTTACCAACATTTAATTTCATCTGCCATTTTGTTCCCTGTTAACTCAGGTTAATGAGATCCCTTTGTGACTCTTCGCACTCAGCTTCTTATCTATCTTGACTAATTTGTATTGTCTGCAAACTTTGCCATCTCACTGTTCACTCCCTTTCCAGATCATTTATGAATATGATGAATAGCACTGGTCCCGGTACAGTTCCTTGGAGGACCATGGTATTTACCACTTTCTATTGTGAAAACTGATAATTTATTCCTACCTTTGTTTTAACCAGTTACTGATCCATGAGAGGATCTTCCCTCTTAACCCATGACTGCTTACTTTGCTTACTTTGTTTGTCTTTTTCACCAACAGAAATTAGTCTAATAGAAGATATTACTTCACCCACCTTGTCTCTTTCATTTTATATTGTTTTTCATTTTATTTTGTGTTATTTTGCATTTGCAAAAAGCTTGGGGATCTGATAACAACCATGCTACAGACATTAATAGTATGTGTTATAGATGATTAGAAATTGCTGGTGGTCCCTGGTTCCCAGACAAATCTATATGTGAGCCAGTTCAGACACCATTTTTCCTTGAAAAACTTGGATCATTTGAATGAACCTTGGATGGTCAACTAATTCCCATAGAGAAGAACATTGCTTATCCCTTCTTTGCAGAATATTTATGCTCCCATTTTCAGACAGTTGTCTGCTCTTTGGCCTTCCAGATGAAAAATGCTCTGCAAGATTTAACACAATATGTTCTTGATTTCACTTTCTGTTCCTTTACTTTCAAATGAATTTTCAAATGCCTTTAACCCAGGAGAACATCATTGCAGATTCACTTGTCTCTCCAGTGTGTTTAGTTAACATGCTCACTGATATCAGGTTAAAGCAAAAGGTGAATGAGACCACTTTAAAGCCTCATTAAATGCTGCCTCCTTAACTCACAGAGTCTAAGTGCTTATCCAACATTGCTTTGCAAAGATAATGATGAGACCGAGGATGAAAATATTAATCTAATAAACATAATATCCTATGATGGTTTCTTTTCATTTTTTGTGTTTTACTTAATACAGTTTTCCTATACAGTAACAGGCTTCATGTTAGAGTAAACCATTTTAAGAAAGAAAGAAAGAAAAACCTATTTATAGGTTTTAATTGATGGAAAGAGATGTTAGCATTATTTATGTGTAAGTTATTAGTTATACACTAACTAGAACCAATATGAAGCGACAAAGGGTCCTGTGGCACCTTATAGACTAACAGAGGTATTGAAGCATAAGCTTTCGTGGGTGAATACCCACTTCTTCGGAACCCACTTCTTCTTTATTCACCCACGAAAGCTTATGCTTCAATACCTCTGTTAGTCTATAAGGTGCCACAGGACCCTTTGTCGCTTCTACAGATCCAGACTAACACGGCTACCCCTCTGATACTTAGAACCAATATGAATGTCAAATATGTTTGTTCTATTTCAGGGTCTTCATTTTTAGTACCCAAAATGTACACTATAAGCATTTATCAAAAACAAAGTGTCTTGATATTCACCAGGTTCTTGGCTCCCCCACATATTACTGTAGTTCTATTGTTAGAGAGTTACATTATTACATTTCTTATAGCACGGTGTGTCCAAAAAGCAAGAACACATTAGCTTGATAACTCTGGGTATGGTTTCCTGAGTCAATACTACTTCTTTAGCAGTGACATAGTAGCAGACAATTGCATAATGAAGCTGTCTGTCTTTATTTATACAATGTATTTTTGTATTCACTAGGCCAGAAAGAATAGTTCTGTGTAGCAGCTGTCATTGTATTTTTTGCTTATCTCTGTCTGGTCTGCCAATGTTGTAATTTACCAGCTGACACCCGCCTTGGCAGAGGCCAAGTGCAGTTATTCAGTGCCAAAGCAACAACAGTGCTCTGAACTATGACACAATTCCTCTTAGTTCTAGTTAGCAATGGGGGATTCTTTTGGCCTCTTTACTGTTCTGTCTATACACTTCATGACCATTTGGGGTGCAGTGAAAGTGATTTCTGAGAAACAGTTGCAGCTCTGTTACACACCATGGAAACAGGCCATAGGGGAGGAAGACAGGGCCAGTTATAAGGGCTGGTGGCCAGAGGCTGGAGGTCTGGAAAAAGAAATTCCTGCTTGTTCAATTTTGCAGAATTGGAAGGGTCAGATTTGATGGTAAAAGACACATTAGTGTTCAGCTCACATTACCATGGGGGTTGAAGTTTAACCTTTGGCACTTCTGATTGTGGCCTTATCCTGTAACCCTTATTCGGCCAGGAACACGGTCGTTGACTCTGTTGGGAATGTTGGCCGAGTCAGGACTTGAGCTGAGAAAATACACCGAATAGCGAATCACAAATATACGTGCAAATAACGCCTGCCAATTCACATGCCTGTCATGTTTTACCCCTTTCATTAGTGTTTTCAGGAACAGTCATGCAAAAGGCTTTGTTTTGTTTTTCACTGAATGTTCATAGAAAGTGATAATGTTTGAATATGTATTTGCTATAAGTGCTTCTAAAATCTGCTGTTCATGGTTTAATCTGTATCCCACTCTGTGCCTGCTCCCTGGAGGATATAGGACTATTACTACTGCCAGTGATGCATCCAAAAGCTTGTCTATGTGAGAAAATTGCACTTAATCAATCACCCAAAGAACAGAAACTTCAGTGCTGTGAGCCATTATTCAGCCCTAGTGTCTCCACGCTGTAGACACCATCAGAGCTGTCTGGCCGGGCCAGGCTCCATAGCTGTGGGGGCTAATCAAACCAAAATTGATCTGTCACCTTGTAGCAGAGTATGGAATCCACTGGGAATGAAAACTCATCCTTGGTGATCAGAGGGAGATGCAACCCCGCAACCTCCCACTTCTGTTCCATTATACTGCCTGTTTGGTTAAATCTGAGGATCTCACCTGGTTCCTCTCTTTCCCTCTGGGTGGTTCCCAGGTGTGTTACTGTAGCCTAGGGTGACCAGATGTACCAATTTTATAGGGACAGTCCTGATATTTGGGGATTTTTCTTACATAGGCTCCTATTACGTCCCGTCCCCCCGTCCTGATTTTTCACACTTGCTATCTGGTCACCCTACTGTAGCCCCAGGGCTTCAATAACCTCCATTGGGAAAAAGAGGGATCAGCATTGCCTAATGCTAATCAAGGTGCTATGGAGTTAGTGTGCTTGAGCTCTCTCATCCTGAGCAGCTCTGAGGGTCATAACTGTGAAGAAGATAGGGAACCCCCTGCTCACATTCCCAACTGACCTTCAAGGGTTGATGTGGAGGCACTTAAAAGTGGTGCTGATAAAAGGCTAAGTACAGCATAGACAGAAGTTGTCCCTCTATTATTAAATACTGTGTGTTGCATTCTAAGGGTATGTCCACACTGCAATGAAACACCCTCAGCTGGCCTACGCCAGCTGACTTTGGCTTATGGGGCTCAGGCTGTGAGGCTATACAGTTGCCGTGTAGATGTTCAGGCTCAGACTGAGCCTGGGCTCTGGGACCCTCCTCCCTTACAGGGCCCCATGGCTCGGGCTCCAGGCCAAGCCTGAATATCTACACTGCAATTTTATAGCCCCACAGCCTGAGCCCGTGAACCCAAGTCAGCTGACATGGGCCAGCCGCAGGTGTTTTATTGCAGTGTAGACATTCCCTAAAATGAATAAAAACAAGAGACAAGACAACTGGCAGCAACAAAACCATCAGCAGTAGCACGAACAAAATGATTGCATTAAAATATTTGTTACTGCTACTGCAAAAACCATGTGATGCTTTACTAGTGCTACCATGCAGTGCGATCAGTAACTGAGAAACTAGGGTTGGGGGAAAGTGTGACCCGTGAACCTCTTGATGCCAATTGTCAGCGGCCACAGAGGATGCAGAGGGTTTTACAGGGATCCCTTGGGTCAGATATATGCATATTACATTCACCAAAGTTTGGCATGTAAGGTCTTTATCAAGAGCCAGTAGCCCAGTAATTGTCATAATCATTTCAAAATGTATGTACTGATAATATTTAAGGAGTTAGGTATCTATACTTGAAATTACATTCTCAAAGCCTTGGCGCTAAAGCAGGTAACCAAGAAGTGACCTGTCTTAAATAGGTTCCTTTCAAGCAGCAGGTAGCAGACGCTTTTCTTCCTGTTTGGCATTGTGTATTCTGTGTCTCACAACAGCAAAATCAACAAGAGAGGAGCCATGGGGAAAAAATAATGAGCAGAGGGAGTTCTGTTTATGAAAAAGAATAAAGAACTGTCCTTCTATATCTAAGGGTACCAAGAGACACTCTGAATTCTTCACCTAGGAGACAAGCTGACAGCATGACTTGTCTTATAAAAAGGGATCAGAGCCTGACTGGTTGAAAAGTGCTGGTGAGCAATACTTTGTTAGACACGATTGTTTCTAGTTAGATGAGTGCAGGTTCTAGAATGCGAGTTATGATTTTATTTTACATGTACTCCTTTGTTTCCAATACTGCTCCTTGCTATCACTCAAATCTCTCTACTTTGTTAAATACGTTTTTACTTGATTTCACTGTATATATATCTAAGCACTGTGTGTTAAGTGAAGAGGTGATCTGCAGTGTAACTGGGAAGTTGGGGTGCTCTGTTCCTTTGGGAACAGCAAATCTGTGAATGCAGTGCTGGTGGGCCACAAGCTGGACACTGCAGAGAGAAGGGCAGAGGCTCAGACATTGGAGTGTGCCAATCACCAACCTGCCAAGTCATAGGCATAGAGAGGGGTTCTTGAGTTGCCCATGGCTGGCGGAGTTGGCTGACTCCAAACAGGCACAGATGAGGCTTCCTCATGTAAGGGCAGGTGGCAGCATGGTGTCTCACAGCCTGGGTACTCCCGGGCGTACTAAATGCAGTACAAAAAATAATAAGAATGCTTTGTATGTTAAGGGTGATCCAACCTTTTCAGTGCTCTGGGCTGGTTGCTGGTGTTGCAAAGGATGTTATTTTGCAAAGAGTGCCACATGAAGGATGCCATGTTGGAGAGTGTGCGGATCCACCCTCATCCTCGTAACCTTGCACGGTCACACAAGTGGCAGTGTGCCCATTCCGCCCTCGTGATCCTTCCCAGCTGCAGTGAAGCCAGACAGATGACGGTGCGGAACAGATGAGGTCTGGACTGCAAGGTGAGTGCCCTAAGTGGCTGCGGGTTATGATGAGCTTGGGCTTGCCTTTTGGACTTTTGCAGCTTTCTTTTTCTTTTCTTTTTTTTTTTTTTTTTGGCTGTTTATGTCATCTTTTGGAGATTTGAGGGCTTTTGTTGTGGAAAAAATGACAACCTGGTGCCTCAGGGAGCAGGGATCATGGGACCTGTAGGGCTGCATGCAGCTGAAAATTGTTCAGGGGCTGGAAAGAATCATCCCATAGCTGGATTTAGCTGCCAATTGGACCACCTTGTATGCTTAAGGCTGTACTTTTATCAGAGCTGTCACAGATGGATTCCATGATTTCCATATTTTCTAAAAAATATCTTTGACTTTTGGGGATTCTTCTGCCCATTTCACCACAATATGTTTCCTAAAAAATACCGTGATAAAACCACAGCCCTATATATGATTATGATAAATACTGAGGTTGCTGTTTTTGCCATTGGAGATACTCTCATATAATCAATTGGGACCAAATCAAAAGAATTGGAGGACAAATTTACCTCTTCATTTTGCTGTCACTTGGGGTGAAATTCCTGATAACAGTAAATAAAATATCCTAGTCCCAGGAGAGGCACCTGGAGACCATCAAAAGTACTTTAAGAGGGGGGGAAATTGGATAACAGACATCTTTAAACAAAAGTTCCTCTGGCATGTGCACACTTTCCAATTATTTCCGACCTTGTTTCTCCTTCCCAAAGGCATGGAGCCCAATGTTTGTGGCAGGCCTTTGCAAGAACTGCTGACTTCCTACATGCCAAAAAAGAGATAAATGGTTTATGGTTTCGTTGGGGCTATGCTGGAAACTTTGAATAGTGAAATTAACCAAGTTGAAGAACATATGGAAGAATTTGGGAAATATGGAAATATAGATGAAGAGAGAAAGGGGGATGAGGAGTTAACAGCCCTGAAGGACTTGGAGTTCTGACAGCACATTTTCATTTTATTTTCGCTGCCCTCAGAAAGATGACTAGAGGAAAGCATAGAAGAGAAAAATATCTGAAATTCAAGGAGTAATTCAGATCATTGAGACACTATTAAATGAATGAAAATGTATTGTCTAAAGCACTGATCTATAAGAGGAATCTGTAGATACTGAAAGATGATGTAGAATCCTGACAACATCAAGGAAACTAAACAGTAATAAGTCACCAGGACCAGATGGTATTCACCCAAGAGTTCTGAAGGCACTCAAATGTGAAATTGCAGAACTTGTAGTTTGTAACCTATCATTTAAATCAGCTTCTGTACCAAATGACTGCAGGATAGCTAATGTGATATCAATTTTTTAAAAGGTGATCCCAGCAATTACAGGCCAGTAAGCCTGACTTCAGTACCGGGCAAAGTAGTTGAAACTATAGTAAAGAACAAAATTGTCAGACACATAGATGAACACAATTTGTTTGGGAAGAGTCAACATGATTTTTGTAGAGGAAAATCATGCCTCACCAATCTACTAGCATTCTTTGAAGGGGTCAACAAGTATGTGGACAAGGGGGATCCAGTGGATATAGTGTACTTAGATTGTCATAAAAGCCTTTGGCAAGGTCCTTCACCAAAAGCTCTTAAGCAAAGTAAGCTGTCATGGGACAAGAGGGAAGGTTCTCTCATGGACTAGTAACTGGTTAAAAGATAGAAAACAAATGGGTAGGAATAAATGGCCAGTTTTCAGAATGGAGAGAGGTAAATAGTGGTGTCCCCCAGGGGTGTGTACTGGGCCCAGTCCTATTTAACATATTCATAAATGATCTGGAAAAAGGGGTAAACAGTGAGGTGGCAAAATTTGCAGATGATACAAAACTACTCAGGATAGTTAAGTTCCAAGCAGACTGCAATGAGCCACAACGGAATTTCACAAAACTGGATGACTGGGCAACAAAATGGCTGATGAAATTCAATGTTGATAAATTCAAAGTAATGCACACTGGAAAACATAATCCCAACTATACATATAAAATGATGGTGTCTAAATTAACTGTTACCACTCAAGAAAGAGATATTGGAGTTATTCTGGATAGTCCTCTGAAAACATCCACTCAATGTGCAGCGGCAGTCAAAAAAGCTAATGTTGGGAATAATTAAGAAAGGATAGATAATAAGACAGAAAATATCGTATCACCTCTATATAAATCCATAGTATGTCCACATCTTAAATACTGAGTGCAGATGTGGTTGCCCAATCTCAAAAAAGATATATTGGAATTGGAAAAGGTTCAGAAAAATGCAACAAAAATGATTAGGGGTATGGAACGGCTTCCATATGAGGAGAGATTAATAAAATTGGAACTGTTCAGCTTGGAAAAGAAACGACTAAGGGAGAATATGATAGAGGTCTATAAATCATGACTGGTGTGGAGAAAGTAAATAAGGAAGTGTTATTTACACCTTCTTATAGCACAAGAACTAGGGGTCCCCAAATGAAATTCATAGGCATTTTAAAACAAACAAAGGGAAATATTTTTTCACACAATGCACAGTCAACCTGTGGAACTCCTGTCCAGAGGATGTTGTGAAAGCCAAGAGTATAACAGGGTTCAAAAAAGAACTAGATACATTCATGGGGGATAGGTTCATCAATGTCTATTAGCCAGGATGGGCAGGGATGGTGTCCCTAGCCTCTGTTTGCCAGAAGCTGGGAATGGGCCACAGGGAATGGATCACTTGATGATTGCCTGTAATGTTCATTCCCTTTGGGACACCTGGCATTTGCCACTGTTGGAAGGACAGGATACTGGGCTAGATGGACCTTTGGTCTGACCCAGTATGGTCGTTCTTATGTTCTTATGAAAAGGGGGGTTGACTCTAAAGTGACAAGGATAAACATCTTACATGTAGCAAAAATGGGACAAATTCAAATGCCCAACAGTTACTTTCCTCCCATTTTCAGTCCCATTGCCCAGGACAAGAGGAAATAACTAAACATTGGCATGCAGCAGTTATGCTCCATTCTACAGAGGAAATTGTACAAGGCTAACATGTACATAGTATAGACAACATAGTTACATGTGACGCACAGGACAAAAGTGAAGAAAGAGACAGATATAGGTTTAGGTAAGTGGACTTTTGGCTCTGTCTGCATCCCTATAAACATTTAGGCACAACACTCTAAACACTCGCCTTTCACATTAGCCACAGCCCTTAACAAGGGATTATGTGGAAGCTCCCCTCCCCCCACCTCAGGAGTAGCTCTGGGATACACTGCGACTCAGACACACCTCTGACTCACAATTCATCCCCAGCTTCCTCTTTGCTCCTGGGGGGTAGCAGTTTACTGCTGACCTACAATATCGGTAAATTACTACCCTGTTCTGCCCTATGGTGGATCCAACTACTCTGTCAAGCAAGCACAGTGAGTGGAGCAAAGGATCCAGCCATTCCTGCCCATCTACCCCGATGAGAGAACAAGTAGGTAAGTAACTATACATACTCCTACACAGATATGTAAGGGTCTTAGGCTCTCTCAAACTTTTGCACAAGGACAAAGTCTGAATCAAAATCTAGCCCATAGAGGCTGCTGTTCACTTGGTGAATTATGAGTTCAAACTGTTGTTCACTAGAAAAAGTCTCCTGGGGCTGTTCACATATAGACACCATTCCCAAGTCTGGTGAACCAGAGAACCCAGTATGGACTTGTTCCTGTGTCTAAGAACCAGTTAAACCTGAACTCTGCTGATGAGTAAACATGTGAAAAGCAGGTTCATTTCAACTCAACCTTGTTTGAACTTCAGGGCCTGCAAACACATTCAAACTGCTTCTCATATACCAGTGTTGTGACTAAATAGGATGGCAGCAGACCATCTTAAGGCTTTGGGCCAGACCCTTAGTTGCTTTAAATCAGCATAACTCCACTAGATATCAGTGCTTAACAAGAAGCACCTCATCTCTCTCAACACCTAGGCTACCTCTGACCACCACCACAGAAAGACTTTCACAGCACTATATGAATTCACACCAGCTGAGGATCTGGGCCATTCTCTGTTAGAGAAGTTCAAGCAGGACTAGTCACAATACTTGTCTTTAGAGGTGTTCTTTCTAAGGTATTATCCCAGTAAATGAGAGATAAACAACAGCAAAAATGGAGATGACAGCATGCCTCTGATTTAGGATGTTGGTACAGTAAATCTTAAAAGCCTGTGAAATCTGGGGTTGCAGGTTTCTTCTTTGTTTTTCTCAGTTTTTACTACATTGTAATGGAGACTGAAATGGCGGAGGACTGGGGAGCAGAGATTTTGCAGAGTTCCAGAAAGCACAGGGATAACAGGAAAAGTGTGAAAAAATGGAATTGGGAAAGTTGTGAGGGAATCTGGCTGCAAGTGGTGGTAGCCTGGCTGCTGACCGAGTAGCTTCTTGTTAAATAGTGGCATGAGCTATGAACACGGTTGGGCCCGATCCTCAGTTGGTGTCAATCAGCAAAGCTTCATATTTTTTGGGTATTGATGATCTGGCTCAGATAGTTCACTAAGGCTCTGCAGGCCAGGCAGCCTATTGGGTACGTCTCCAAGGCCTGCAGCAGTGAGCCTCTAGCCTAGGTCGCCAGACTTGGGCTTGTGGAACTCACTATCATGCTAAAAATAGCTCTGTAGACATTGCAACTCTGGCTGGAGCTCAGTCTGCTGACACTGACTGTGTAGATGTACCCATTGTGGCTTTAGAATGAAACAACCAAAGAAGCCTGCCAAATTCACTTTGCTTGTGTTGTAAAGACCTGGCAGTGAGTAGGGTGTGCCATGGAGCCACACTCGTCAAGTAGAAGCTCCAAGTGCATTGTGAACTGGACCACCCTCCACAAGGTCACAGAATGTGCTCCTCTCTGTTGCCAAACAACTCTGGCACCTACCGTGGACAGCGTCATCATTCTGTCCTATTCTAGGTATGTTACTATAGTGAGGAGCACAGTATAATCTCGAGTACCTTCCTGTAGTGCATTAAGTAAAGTGAATAACATATCACATGTGGTTTGTTCTCTCATCTCTCCACAGGGGGGACAATAGCATGTGCAGTGGGTTGTTTCAGTGTGTGTACTGGGGGGGGGGGGCACCTTGATTTGCTTGTGGGTTTTTTTTTAATATATATATTAAACATATATATATGTTGCAAAATGTTTATAGTTATAGAGGCCAGGTTGAAGACATGGTCGTGCACTTCAAACAGAAGGTGGTGACATTTGTGAAGGTCGTTAGTTCCTGGGGGAGTTCATTCTGCAGGCTTGGACTGTCAGCTGCTCTTGGGGGCAGTCTCTCTAGAGGTCTCAGATTTTTCCAAACTGGTCTCCCTCTACTGATATAGGAAGAATTACTCACAGATGCTGCTATGTGAGAGCTTTGTGTCCGAGGAACCAAAGAGCACTCCTAAACTACAGCTACACTGACCCATTGTGGGTATGCCGTTTCAGCCAAAGGAGACTGCACCATGGCTGCAAATGCTTCATCACCATGGTTCCACATATTTCCCAGCCCTTTTGAGCTGCCTTGAATCCTATAGAGTAACACAGAACCGTCCCTGCATAAAAGAGAGCACAGGTACTGCAATTATAGTTGGACCCTGCCTAGAGGCAAAGAATACACATCCCCCTCCACCTATTCATCCAGGGCCAGATACAGCCTGCCCCTTTATGTGCCAAAAATCATAAAAACCAAAGACCAATACATTTTAATTTACTCGGGCCTCTGTGCAGTTTGTGATTCTGCAATGAAATCAGTCAATGACCAATGTGCATTCTTAGGGTGACATTGTGAACACCCTACTCACACTGGTGGGCAGTTTCTGACAGGAGCAGGACATAGATGTCAAGTCTTGAAGACTCAAAGGCAATGGAATGAAGACTGTTCACAATCTGCATCTCACACAGTAGTAATCATTTCGTAGAGTTCTCTGCAGGTAACATAGATCCTCCTTTAAAAACACTACAGTACCAACCCTGGTACTCGCAGAGCAAAACAATGTTTAGAGTGTCAAATATTATGTTAGCAGTTTCTTCCTCCTTTTTTCATCCCCTTTAAATGCTTCCTCCATACCAAGCAACTGATGGGAGGCTTTGTAAGTGGCAGGCTTTACTAAACTGGATGTGTTTATAAAAAAAAAAAGAAAAAAAAACTGCAACTCCCTGGTAAATTTCATCAAGTGCAGATCCCAGTATTTGCTGATTTACTGAAATATTCACTCATTAAATTAGAGATTAAATGTCAAGACATCTGCAAAAACAAGTTAAATGTTGTCTTTGGGATCAGCACCTTCCTTACAAATCATCCTTTTTTCACCATCAAATGCTTTATATATGGTTATTTACTGCCAGCTGTTCATATTAAGAATTACAAAGATTCACAGGGTACTGTGAGTGTGTGGTAGGTAATAAATCTGCCAAAGATTATGGAGGTTTATGTACTTTAACATACTGTGATGTGACCTTAATCTCTGTAAGTCTAAAGAAAAAAGAAATTCTGCCTCTTTATAAAAGATCCATTATCTACTTGTAGATAATGCTGTTTGCAATTTAATTCTGATGTCAAACCTTCTTTTTCCTGAAGGATGTTTGGCATGTAGCACAGAAACATATAGCAGAAAATATGCCTTGTGTTGTATAATAAAACAGAACCAAATATTTATGATGTGATGAAAAAGCTCTACAGCATCTTGAGAAAGGTTCATTTTAAAAAAAACAGATTCACAAATGATGACTAACGCATGTTAATAAAAACTGTAATTTATAAAATTACGAACATATGAAAGTATCAGGACAGAAGGTCTTGTTTGTTTGTGCTGTTTCCTGAAGATAATTCAGAATATGGATTTCTTCTGGTTTTCTGATTTCAGACTTAAAGTAAATAAGTACCTCCAGCAATGCTGAATAATGCAGGCCAAATTCCCCCAAGCATTTTGCAAAATAACATATAATGGTGCAACTCCTAAAAGCAGTTTAAAGATCACAGTCATCAGAGGGGCTGAGTGGAATGGCCAACATTCATACGGGAGTTGAAAGACAATGGGGGCAAATATTGATGCCCGTACTCCATTTTTTCTCAGTTCAAACTCAGGCAACTTCACTGTTCATTGTCCAGAATAAGGACCTCAGCATTTGGCCTCATGTTCTGTTGCTTCTGGTATGACTGCTGGCCATTTTACTCAGATCATCTCATGGCAGCAGGCAGTCTGTAGATGAATGGCTAGGAATCCATGTTATATTTTCTATATACTAATCTGTTATAGTGTGTGATTTCCCATTGAATGAATAGTGCATCCTAAGTCCCAGATATAGATGCCCTTACTCAAATTAAACTGCACCTTCCTTAATGAGTAGTCCCATCTATTTCCATGGGACTACTCGTACTGTAAGGTACTACTTCGCATGAGTAAGAAAGAGCAAATCTGGCCACAGAAGCTGACATTTGGAATAATGGGATGGCAGTATCTTCTTCAATTTTGATCTCTGTAGAAGAAACTTAATAAAGAAAATGCTTTTTTGCTAACCTGCAGCTGATATGTCCCCTATTTATTTTTCTATTGTTCCAAGCTTAGCAATTAGCTTTCTTGTCTATTGAATTGTGCAAAATGTATTTTTATAATATGTAACATCTTAAAAATCAATGATACTCTAGTATCATTATTTCATAGAGAATACAGCCTCTCCTTGAACTCTGCTGTGATTGATATGACCCAACAAAACTATGAAATGGAAACATAACCAAATATTTCCCCCCATTGCTCATGCTTATTTTTTTCGAAAACATACTCCCTACTAGTATGCAGGGTGAAATGTAACTTCCACCTCTCTGCCGTAGCTTATCCCTTGGGGTATCAACACTGATGGATGGTTGTGATGGGGTCAAGCAGGCCTTCTCTGTCCCCTGATGGAGGCATCAGCACCCTGACACTGCCCTGCTCAAAGAAAACCCACTCAGACCAGGATACCAACAATACTTAGTCTTCTGGAGGCCTAGAACGACCAGGAGGAGACATTGACTAATCAGGAGCCAATAGGCCAGTTAAGAAGGCTTGCCTGCTTCTTCTTAAGGGGATGTTGGATGAGACTGGGATGGAGGAGAAGTTCCTCAGTGCCAGCTCAGAATTCCACAGACAAATCAGGGCTTTGCGCTCTGTAAAAAGTATTTTGTTGTTGTTGTTATTGTTTAAATGCACAGATGGTCAAATTCTGAGTGTTTTAATCTTTAGTTAACTGTTTGGAGACTGATACTGAGCTTATAGTGAGGGGGACCCTGCTCCATGCGGCCCGCCACAGCTTGTGGTCAAAGGCAGGGGCTGCCTATATAACACCGACAGACCCAGGTTGTCAGCAGGTGGGATAGAACCTGAGACCTCTGGAGCTTAGTGTATGAGCCTCTACTGCATGAGCTAAAAGCCACATGGCTCTTAGCTAAGGTTGTAGCAGACTCATTAATCTCTAAGTGGTCTCGGTGCCACTAGAGGGGGACAGAGCACCACGCCCAGGAGGTGTGTGGGTTACACCTGCAGCACCACGCTTGGCCCCATAGGTGATGCTATGTAGCAGCCTTACCTATGACAAGGGAACACAGTCTGGCTACCAATCTCATGTGGGAGTTTACTACCCATGTGGAGGAAGGAAAGGCAGCTTCAGATTATAGCCAAGACTCTAAAGAAGCCTGACCAATAGCAACTGTTTGAGGGGGGCATTCTAAATCAATCAGCACATGCCATATTCTGCTCCGCAACCTTTCTTGTGGTGGATATTCTCACTCATGTACTGTAGGCCCAGATTTATGCTGGCAGAAGAAATCATAGATCCACGGAGATTTTAGCCTCCTCTAATAGTATTATTGTAGATTCCTCATCCAATCACGTAAACCCTGTTTTAAAGTTAGGGAATGGCATATGCAACAATAATAATATTCATAAATGATTAATACTTAGGGGCTTTCAGAATTCTGTTCAAACATTAACCAGTTAATGTCAGCTTTAGTTTTGAATTCTTGGATTTTCTGACACACAGTTAGCATCCAAGTTACTAATGCTGAACTCTACTTCACTTAAACAAAACAAAACAAAAACCGTATATAATATTGAGAAACCACTGAAAAGAGATCATAATATCTAGATGCTCCTGCAGCGTTGCCCCAACAAAAAGATTTTTTAAAAAAATAAAGCTCAGTGGAGAATTAATGTTCTTTATATTGCATGGAGTATCCCCAACATGCCATTGTTTATGTAAGCTCAGTGGTCAAAATCCCAGAAAAGCAAAACAGTACAGCACAAGGATAAAACATCACACATCTGGTTGATTCAGGGTTGCAGCACAGAGTCTATAAAAGTACCCATTGGGCTGTTTTATTATATAGTTAATATGATCTATACCAGGGATCAGCAACCTTTGACATGCAGCCCATCAGGGAAAGCCACTGGTGGGCCAGGATGGTTTGTTTACCTTCAGCGTCCGCAGGTTTGGCCAATCGCAGCTCCCACTGGCTGGGGTTTGCCGTTCCAGGCCAATGGGGGCTGCGGGAAGTGGTAGCCAGCACATCCCTCAGCCCACGCTGCTTCCCACAGCCCCCGTTGGCCTGGAATGGTGAACCAACGGTGGGAAGCGGCGTGGGCTGAGGGATGTGCTAGCCGCCACTTCCCACAGCCCCCATTGGCCTGGAACGGCAAACCCCAGCCAGTGGGAGCTGCGATCAGCCAAACCTGCGGACGCTGAAGGTAAACAAACCATCCTGGCTCGCCAGCAGCTTTCCCTGACAGGCCACGTGCCAAAGGCTGCTGATTCCTGATCTGTATTTAACAGTTTGGTTGTTTTGTGGAATTTTATGGCAAATACCTTCGCTCCGTCTCCCAGACTCTATATCACTATCACATTCTTTGCCATTTTCACAACTGACTGGTAAATACTACAGAACATAAATATGTTAGGGGGCAGATGTGTTTTGCAATATGTATATTAGAAAATACACCTATCCCCTTATATATCCTAAATGTACTTTGTGAAGGACCAGAGAATCTAGACCTCAGTTTGAGGTTTCTAGAACTTGGTAACCTTCTGGGCACACTGCAATAGCCTTTTGTTTGACAGTGTCTGGAGGAAGTCTGAAAGCACTTTCCCAGGGGAGGGGAGGAAAGAGACTTTTCCTCTGCTTTGACTTATTGGCTGCATCAGGTAATCTGATAGAATTCTTAGCAGATAATTCAAGAAAGAGTTTTCAGCAGAGCAGTTAGTACAATAGGTATTGAGCAGGAAAGATAATGTGACAGAGAATTTCAGGTGCAACAATTAGAGCTGATTGAAATTTTGTGGATTTTTTAAAATAAAAAATGACTTTTCAACCAAAACAAAACATTTTCATCTTTCTTATGAAAATTTTCAAAATGAAAAATCTTTTGAAACTTTTCATTTTATGGGGAAAATCTAAATTTCTCTCACTTTTTTTAACCTATGATTCCTTCCCTTTCTTTCCAGTGGAAAAAAAGGGCAAACATGTAAAAAGAGTGTTCCCCCAACCACCACCAAAATGAAAATAAAATTATCCAAAAAAAAAAATCTTGAACAAATGAACAAAATGGAAAAAAGTTTGATTCTCTTGAAATAGCTCATGTAATATACTTATCTTTTGGGCCAACTCCAATGACAGTTAACATGACACAAGGTCTCCATGTCACAACCACAAAATTTCATTGAGGATTATGTAGCACCATGTAACTACCATGCCAATCAATGTAATTGTGATGGGGTGAGACCCTGTCAAGAGCTGGAAAGGGTTAATGGGCAGACTTGGGCTCAATTAGCCACACCTGTGTGGGTTTGGTCTTAAAAAGGGAAAGTCAAGCAGCTGAGGCTAAAGGAGAGGAAGCGAGTAGGTGGGCTACTTCTGCTAACACCGAATAGCCTTCTGGAAGGCAAGGAACTGTCTGGAGACCATGAATGGGCCAGAGTTAGTTGCTGGAAGGAAGGCTTAAACCAGAAAGATAGTGTCTGAATCTAAATTAGCTGAGTGAGGATGTGTGGAGCCAGAGTGTAATGACTGGCAATTATGTACAGGAAAAGGGGCTGAAGGTAGATCGTGGCTGGGTGGAAAATTCAATATCAAGGTGATACTCAGACTACCTTAACTCTGCCTTATGTGGTATGCCACACACATTTACTGTAGCTCCCTTGCCTAAGAAACAATAAATACTCTACAAACCACTCAACAATATATCAACACTACTTATTAATAGCATGGAATTGTATAATCCAGCATCATAAAAAACTTCTTAAACTATTAAAATCCCAAAGGGTAAATAATGCTCAAATCAGAAACACAGAAAATGAGGAAATACAGAATCATCCTGTAGAAACATGGTCATCCAACCAAAGGCAAAATTAAGGATGTCTGGGGTTGGGGGGGTCACCTTGGTGACTATGGTGGATCACAATTGATTTTTTCTGGGTAAGGATTGCTTGTTTACCCCAACCAAAACAAGGCTAAGGGGAGATATGATTACATATATAATCTATAAATACATCAGCAGGATAAATACCAGGGAGGGAGAGGATTTGTTTAAACACTAATGTGGATACAAGAACAAATGGATATAAACTGGCCAACAAGAAGTTTTCGCTTGAAATTAGATGAAGATTTCTAACGGTCAGAGGAGTGAATTTCTGGAACAGCCTTCCAAGGGGAGCAGTGGGCAAACACTTAACTGAGTTGAAGTCTGAACTTGATAAGTTTATAGAAGGGATGGTATGTTGGGACTGCCTATGATGGCATGTGGCCCATTAGCAACTGCCAGTAGCAAAAATCTCCAACAGCTGGAGATGGGACACTAGATGGGGAGGGCTCTGAGTTACTACAGAGAATTCTTTCCCGTGTGTGTGGCTGGTGGGTCTTGCCCTCATGCTCAGGGTCTAATTGATCGCCATATTTGGGGTTGAGAAGGAATTTTCCCCCAGGTCAGATGGGCAGAAACCCTGCAGGGTTTTCACCTTCCTCTGAAGCATGGGGCACAGGTCACTTGCAACTTTAAACTAGTGTTAATGGTGAATGCTCTGTAACTTGAAGTTTTAAAACCATGATTTGAGGACTTCAGTAACTCAGCCCGAGGTTCTGGGTCTATTAAAGGAATGAGTGGGCAAGGTTTTATGGCCTGCAATGTGCAGAAGGTCAGATTAAATGATCAGGATGTTCCCTTCTAACCTTAAAGTCTATAAGTCTATGTGTTTGCAAGTGGCTAGGGGTGTGTATGTGTGAGGTGATTTTGTAATTGTATGACTTTACTCTGTATTTCTTGAAGATTGAGGTTGGAGTTGCTTGCTATTTGCCTTTAGCAAGCTTAACTATAGATCATGACATTTTTTGCACATTTGAATAACAAATATTTTGTGTGTGTTCCATGAGTCAAGAAGCTGCCAACTGTAGAACTTCAGGAAAAATAAAATTTAAAGTTTTGTGGATCACTTCTCTGCCTGAGAAAAGTGTGACTACACTGTTTGTTTCTCAGAATGGTAAGCAGTTCTGTAGTAGCTTAGACTGGAGTTAAACATGAAGCAAGTAGGTAGCAGGAAAGCATCTGTAAACCTTTTAATTACTAGCAACACTGCAATGGCTGTCAATCTTGGTGCTTTGACAGCTTGTTTGATGGTGCAGGAGGAGGATAATAGGATGGGCAACAGTGAAACTACTTCAAATGTTGGTAACTAGCACTAATATTGTTCTTTTGTAGGAAGTGTTCTTTTGATGGATGATACTTCAGACACATTGGATATAGTAGAGGAAGTGGTGGTAGCTTGCCTTTCCAGCTTTTAGTTGGGTGATGAACCTCAGGAGGTCTGATTCAAGTGCCTACAGCCAACTCTCTCGTCTGTGGTTTTCTTTTTCATTATAGTTGACATTTGTCACAGACCAGGAACCTGCTTTTGATTTTTGCATGCAACAGCGTACATTGGGAGAAATTCTACTGTAGAGTTACATTGATGTAAAGCCAGCGTAGAGTGAGATCAGCATCAAAACCCATGCATACTATTTCAGTGGGCTGGGAAAAGCAGTTGAAATTATATTGAAACATGAAACACAGCACAGAAAGTATGAAGAATTGAAATTACAAGCTTATAGTGAGAGCATGTTGTGATGTACTGAAATGAAATTAGGTGCTCAGAAAGCTGGAAGTGAATTCAATTCTGCCTACCCAATGCCCAGAGAATACAAACAATGCCTTGCAGTAATAGCCTAAACACAGACATAAAAACCCACCGGATGCCAATGAAGCAATTTTACTTTCCCCTTTCAGTCCCCTCAACCCACCCTTTCTGCAGGGAGGCACCTACTGTACATGCAGTTTAGGGAAAGTGAGACTTTATATACCATATTTACAGACAAAATATTCCCTTTCCAGGAAGCATTTTTTCATTTAAATAAATGGTTATTTAATTAAAATAGATTTCCTATAAACCAGTAGGATTTGTGTGTGTGAGGAGGGGTGCAACGCCTGCAGTTTCCTTAGTTTATATAGAGGGAAAAGGTCTGGCATTTCTTGTACAGTAGGGGAGAGGACACTGTGAGGGGAAGAAGGTGTAAGGTAACATGTATCATTGCGGGAAGAGGGCAGGATTCAGACCTCCCAAAGCTCTTCTGTGATCATTAGGTAGGAGGCCTAGCTGCTGTGCCTGACGGCACTGCATGGCCCTGAGGAAGTAGGGTAGTATGGAGAATCTTGAGTCCTGCTACCCCTTTCCCAGTGCTACTGTCCTCAACCTCCTGAACCATCCTGCTTTTGTCCCTGATATCCCCTCCCATTGATCTTTTCTCCCTGCCATGGGAGAGGATGATTCTCCCCAGAAACATCATAAACTGAGGCATTTATTTTAACAAGAAGGACACAAATAGAAAATGCTCCCTATAAATGTGTGCAACACAGCTGAGGTAATGGGGTTTTTTTTAGAAACTATAACTTATTCGATTCCTTTCTATTGAATATTCATTTTTTCCATGAAATTTCCCACTTTTTTTTAAAAGACAACAAGAAAGCAGATATGAAGATCAGAACAGAAAGGGAAAAAAGAAACATAATGTGAAGGGGACTCAGCCCAGCTGCAGCACTTTTAGTAGTAATACTTTTCTTTAGCACTGGCTGACTTAGCATCATGGAATCACTTGAGCAACCCAGAACCACACAGACTAGGAAACACAAAAATATCCTGTAAGCCCCTATGGCCTGATGTTCTAGAGAGTAAGCAGCTTGCTATGGGCACCTGTTGGTAATCAGGGCAAAAAGCAACCTAGAGCTGCTTGAGAACTCCAGCTGGACAGAGGCTCCAGGGGAGAGGAAGGGCCTGTTGGTGAGCAAGGGGAAACCTGTGGATGAGCCAGGCCTCGTTTACAGTGCAGTTATGTGACAGTATGGGACATTTTGTTTAAAATACAGTTAAATTTTGAGTTGGGGGCAATACAATGCTACTGACCCTATCGGGAAATGAAAGTGCAAGAGCGTCCCTCCAAATGTGCCTGGAGTCACCTTGACAGATACTGCAGTCAGGGTTAGGGAGCCTGGACAGGGCTAGAAAGAAAAGTGGCTCCTACTTTCTGCTGAGAGGGCCTTTCCGATGGTAAGAACTCTGTTCAGGGTCCTGCATGTCTCGAATTGCTCTTTGAAGAGCTGAGCTGAGGTAGCTTTCAGATAGTAGTTATAGTGCAGAGGCAGCAGATGGTGCAGAGTTGAGGCAGCTTCAAGGGCACAGATAGTGTGGAGCTGAGGAGGCTTCCAGGTGATGGACAGTGCTGAGGTGGCTTGGGCTGAAATCACAGAGAGCAACTGCCTCCCTGAGGGACTCTGTGCAGGCCTCCTTACTTAGCTATCAAAGCTGAAATGCCCTTAGCTGGGTCAGGTGGTAGAGGCACCAGAGAAACCCAGGCAGCACTTTGGGGCTGGAGGCTGATATGTGAATTCTTGGATTCCACAACAAACTGTGAGTGGGGGAGGTGGGGAGAAGGGAAGTGGATAGAGTGCATTAGCCACTCACAACTGCAAAAGGAGAACCGGGTTGGAACTACTGGGAGATACCCTGGGGATGGGAGTCTTACCTAATGGATATTGTTGAGTTATTAATCGCTGACTGTCCTAAATTCATTCTGTTGTCCCCTCCCTAATTCAGTTCCTTGTTTTAAAGCCCTGGATTCAATGCTTCTGAGTTGGGAAGCATTGCCCCCAAAAGGGTGCCCCAGGTGGTGTGTTTATATAGCTTACCAGGTTTCTGGGTAGGGGCTTGAGCTGGTGTCATTTAAATTTTCAGAAGAAACTCCTAGAAAATAGAACTTGGCCCTCTTTGCTGCCAACAATCTCTTTCAGAAGAGTCACAATTGCACAGGAGCACTGAGTATTGCCATGTTGACTGTGGTTGATAGCTCTTAACACCTTAACTGATGTGTCTTAAACTAAAATAGTCTCAACTGTGGTGATATTAATTGAATTCCTTAACTCACGATACCCTAGTGAGATCATTCTTAACTCAGCTGCTTTAATTGAGAGTGCCTTGACTTTGCAGGCACTATGTTCTAAACTCATCTAGCTTCAAGGGGACTATTTAAAAAACAGAACAAATTAATAGCAACCTTTCTAGCAAATCACACATTTGAATGGTCAAAATAATAAACATCCCACTGATTGTTTTCAAACTTTGATTGCTTTTCTTTTCTCATTGAGGAATATGAAACAAGCCACTCTAGACTTGCAGTTTCTAGTTTTGTCTCTTTGAACAATATAAAAACACATATTTGCAACTTAGGACTTATGGGGGAAAGCCCTGCCCCTTTTCCCCCTTCTTGATAACTCAAATGCCTGAATTTATTATGCTCGAACTTTAGCAATAATTCACCTTAAATCTGAGAACAAAGAATTTGGGGTCACGCGTTATATTAGGAATACACTTTATTTCTAAATAGGGTGTATAGACAACTTATTGACTTGTTAGACTCTGTAACAATTCACTGAAACATCTTTTACTCATTTATTAGCCCATTATAAAGTATGCATACATGTTTCCTTAATACACAGATAACTGAACTAGGTTTCAGAAAATTATCACCACCTGAGAAGGACAAGGTGGGAGTCGGAAGGAAGGGATTTAGGAAAGAAATTGGAACTTAATCACAGCATTTTCTAGTGGTGAATGCTATAACACCACACCCACTGATGGTGTGTAGATGACATAGTCAGTCTATTACTTCGCCATTTCAGATTATAAGGCTTTTCTCTAATCTTAGTGGAACCTTATCTTTCCATGATCCACTTCTGTAAAACTGTGCAGGAACAATTATAGATTTTCCAGCATGATTTTTTTTTCTCCTGGCATGTTATGATCTATTCTTGTTGCTTAAAATAACACATGACAGCCTCCACATTTTATTCTGCTTCCTTACATTTAGACTTGCTGTAGAAACAATTAACACCTCTCCTATCACATCTGTACCACACTTTGGTTTTGTTTGGAGATTACCACCCTGAATTTACTTATTCAGAACCTTCCCAGCTCATGCAGACTTAAATGGCCTGATTCTTCTCTTGCTTACATCTGTGTAACTGAACTGGCTTGAGTGGAGTTGCTCATGAATTACAATGAAAGAAATTAGAGGTGAATCAGGCTCAGTAATGTACAGGAAGAGCTGTGCACATTTTGCTTTATCTGCCTTTGAGAATGAGAAAAAAGTCAGTTATTTTCCCTGTCCCCCAATTGAAGACTCACTCCAGAAAATCTTAAAGGAGACAAAATCTGATTTAGTGACATGCTCGCATATTAAAATAACTTTCAAAGTCAAGGAACCAGGATGTCTGCCTATTCACTGATTACACTTCTCTACAGCCAAAATGCTTCTGAAATAAATGTAGTCAAACTTTACTAATTCTGGGTCACTGAGAACGAAAATGATGTTTAAAATTGTTGATTGGCTCTAGTTTTCAAGACATGCTATTGGGTCAGTATATACGACCCTTGACTTGGGAATGGCGAAGGATAAGTGAGTTATAAAGGGAAGGGATCTCAATTTAAACCAGAAATGACTAAAATACATCTTTGCCTGGATCTATGAATAAATCTATGACTGGGTGTGGACAGTACTTGCTTTTTAGGCAAAACAGTGAATGATGCAATCTGAAGCTGGTATTGCGTCATACATGATATGAATTGCATCATGTTATTCCCAGAAGTCATGGATAATGCAATCATAACGAAGCTTACATCACTCTGCTGAACAAATTGCCCTATATCAGCTCTAGAAATCATACAGTGTCGTGCTCTCTTATTTCTCAGTGTTTGATTTTGCAAAGGGACACATTTCTGTTTAGCCAAAGTGAGCAGAGATGCCTCGTACTTGTGTGAACAGTGCAGATAACTTCTGCTATGTTTATGGTGAAGTGACTTTTGCATCCCAAAAGCACAGTATAACCACTATGGTTAAGAAAGCCTATTACCTTTATTTTGGCTGCAAAATTGGAGATCAGGACAAGAGGTGGGCCCCACACATATGCTGCAACACTTGTGCAACAAATCTTCGCCATTGGTTGAACAGGAAAAGGAAATCAGACGAGGAAGAGGAAGAAACGTCTGGTCCTGAACCATCAATGTCACAGGACCCACATTTTCTCCCATCCTCCTCCTCTGAACCACACCTCATAACACAAGGTGAACTGAATGACCTTGCCAGGGATTTGGAACTACCCAAGAGTAAGGCAGAGCTTTTGGGCTCCAGACTACAGCAGTGGAATCTCCTGGCAGGTGATGGTAGGGTTTCCATGTTCCGTGACCCTCAAAAGGCTCTTGTCCCATTCTTCTTCATGGAAGGTGATCTTGTAGCCTGCAACAACATCGATGGTGTGATGGCAGCCCTCAACATCGTTCACGATCCAGATGAGTGGAGACTGTTCATTGATTCATCGAAGACGAGTCTTAAAGCTGTTTTACTGCATAATGGCAATGTTTTGCCATCAATTCCAGTTGGTCATGCAGTCCATATGAAGGAAACCTATGACAACATGAAACAACTTTTGAGGTGCATAAACTATGACCAACATCAGTGGCAGCTTTGTGGCGATTTGAAGGTTGTTGCTCTCTTGCTTGGTCTGCAGACTGGATACACAAAGTACTGCTGTTTTCTCTGCGAATGGGATAGTCGTGCAAGAGATTCCCACTACATCAAGAAAGATTGGCCACTCCGACAGTCATTGGAGCCTGGGAGGAAAAGTGTTCAGCATCCACCACTTGTTGAATCAAGGAAGATTTTGTTACCACCCTTCACATTAAGCTGGGTCTGATGAAGAACTTTGTCAAGGCCATTGACAAAACACAAGCAGCTTTCAAGTACCTCCGTGGAAAATTTCCAAGGTTAAGTGAAGCTAAGATAAAGGAAGGTGTCTTTGTTGGTCCTGAGATTCGTGAACTTCTTCGAGATGATGCATTTGACCATGCACTGCGTGGCAAGGAAAAAAAGGCATGGAAAGCCTTCCAGTTAGTGGCAATAAATTTTCTCGGAAACAACAAGGCAGACAACTACAGGTTGTTGGTGGAAAACCTCCTCAAGGCATACAAAAGCCTTGGTTGCAACATGTCACTAAAGATACATTTTTTGCACTCTCATCTAGATTTTTTTTTCCACTGAACTGCGGAGCAGTGAGCGACGAGCATGGTGAGCGATTTCACCAGGACATTGCAACAATGGAGAAATGCTTTCAGGGCAAATGGAGCCCATCAATGCTTGCAGACTATTGTTGGACAGTGACGAGATGCTCCATTTAATGAATACAAGAGACAAGCCAAGAAGCGCCGAGTAGACACTGAATAGGACTAAACTATGTACATAATAGTTTTTTGTCTTTTGTTTCATAATTTTTATTTATATAACCCCTTTGCTGATTTTAAAGTGTTACATAAACAGGACAGGTGAAATAGTATCATGTAAAGCAACCATAAACACATGAAAAGACCTAGGTTTACAATTTATGATTAAAACTCTACTATCTACACAATATACATAGACATAAAATGTAAAAACTTAAATATCTTAGAAACAGTAGCCAATCAGTTGTTTTAATTGTCATATTTGAATTCAGCACATCAAAATACATACTAAATAGCACATTTTACCTCTGAAGCAGACGACTTCTCAAAAATTGTAGACCAGTGTTACATGGCTATTTTAGCCCTTGCTCTTCTTCTTTCCCATGTAACAAATGTGCCTGGTATGTTTATCTGTTTCTAGTTTTCAGTCTCTGTGTATAACTGCTAATATAACATGAGCAGAAGAGAAACCTGAGACCGCTCCATTATTTTCAAGGACTAGAGACACTTAGACCCCAATTCTGCAATTATAAATTACACTATGGGAGCAGAGGGCTTGCACTAAGGGTATGTCTATACTACCCACCGTATCGGCAGGTAGCAATCATCCAGCAGGGGTCGATTTATCGCATCTAGTCTAGACACGATAAATTGACCCCTGAGTGCTCTCCCGTCAACTCCTGTACTCCACTGCCGCAAGAGGCACTGGCGGAGTCAACAGGGGAGCGGCAGCAGTCAATTCACTGCAGTGAAGATGCCGCAGTGAATAGATCTAAGTATGTCGACTTCAGCTACATTGTTCATGTAGCTGAAGTTGCGTAACTTAGATTGACCCCCCCACACACACACACACAGTGTAGACCAAGGCTAAGAACCAGTTGCAAGACTGGTGCCTTTTTCATTTAAATCACTTTATGTATGTTTTAGAGTTCTACTAACTGCGATTCTCCACCAGAACTTCATAACTTATGGGGGTTTCATATTTCTTTGTCACTGCACAGCCACAAAGGATGGTCTTCAAATCCAAGGATTCCCTTCTCATTCAAATGGCTGACTTCTTCCTCGGTGCCCATCCAAACTATAGTTAACAATAGTATCAATATATTTACACAAATCAACTGTACGTTTCTCCCTCTTTTGGGCTGCCCAGTGCCTTCCCTATTATGACTATCATTACTATTTTAAGCTTTATATTGCAGTAGCTCCCAGAGGCACCAAACGGAATCGCAGTCCCACTGTGACAGGTGCTATGCAAACACACAAAGTCATGAGCCCTGCCCAAAAAGCTGGCAATCTAAAGCCATGATCCTGCAAGTTGCCAAATGTATGCAAACTGCTATGCCCAACTGGAGCCCTGCTGAAGTCAATGGGAGCCTCAGTTTGCCCATGTGTTATAAATTGCAAGATCAGGACTTAAGACAACTAGAGACATATGGTAGCTGGGAGGAGGGCGATATAGATAAACTTCATATTTTGTTCTATTAGATGTCACCTAATTCCACCTGCCTTACTGGATCTGACCCACAAATAGGTACCATAAGATTCAGGGATAACTGTTTTAGAACAAAAAGCATTCTCTTGTTACCAAGCAAATGAGACATTTAGGTTTTATGCTTGACATCTTAGTGCTTCCAAAAATCCTTTACTATCCTGTCAAATATTTAATTGTCCATATTGGAGATCATATTAATAGCAGTCAGTCAGATCATCCTCTCCCTCATGGAGATTCCCCCTCCCCCCATCAGAATTTGCCTCCCAATAAAAAGGGTTTAGGGGTCTTCCCCTAACCTATAGAAGACCTGTGCTGCCATTCTGGCTATGACTGCTGGCATCATGGCATCACTGGAGCTGTGTTATGCAGGGACTACCCTGTTGAAGGTGTCGCCAGAACCTGTTGTGGGAGAGGAGTACGCAGAAGTATAGAGACAACGATCTGTATCTTTCCTGACTAATGTATGCATATCCTCATTCCTGCCCTTGGATTACCCCATGTCCATCCCTTCCTCCAACTGCTATGGCTGGAGTCTGAGGATTCTGGTGTGGTGGAGAGAGGCAGCACCATGGAGGTGGAAGAGTTTTCCATGTAGAATAGGAAAGACCATGTGCTGAGGACCTCTCCACATCTGTGTCTAGTGGATTAGAACTCCCTGACCTAAATTATATTTTTAAACTAACCCACCTTCCCATTTTTTCCCATGATCTTCTGGCCAACCCGCAGGAATCAGATATTTAGTTGATGTAGGACCTCTGTTCAGGAGTAAAACCATTTTTCTTCTATTTTTGAGTTTTTCAAACTATATGAGCCAGATTTAAAAAAAAATCTAAACTGGATCTAAGTTCTATCTATACAAGTGATGACTTACAAAACTGTACAGGGGTAACACTCTGCATTTTCCTGATTGCTTTGAATTCTTACTTACAGAAAACTACACAAAAGAAATCCATTAATCTTACCTGCATGGAAAGGGCCAAATTTTCAGAACTGTGTGTGCAAAAATGCATGTGCCATTGTATTCTTACTTTAATATAATAGAGGCAGAGAGCCTATTAAGGAGCTTTCTGATGAGTTAAAAGCAAGAAAAGTACACAAGGCCTGATCCAAAGCCCACTGAAATCAATGAGTCTTTCTATTGATCTCAATGGGCTTTGGATCAGGCCCAGAATTCACAGCTACCCAAATAACTCTGGGTAAACTATGTCTTCTGTACTACTATGTGAAGGGAGGAAAAGGAGCAGACAAATTCATAGAAAGTTCCACAAATTACTGAAAGGAGTTGTGTTTAAGCAGAATATCCTCCATTTTCCCACCAATGTCCCAATTAGACATTTTTAAAATTGGGAAGTCTGAATAATTTGCATTCAAGAGTTTTAAAAGAGCTGGGTTAGACTTTTAATGTTAATTCCTTTAAATAACTTTTAGAACAGTGTAGAAGTTCCTGAAGACTGGAATAAAGCTAATGCTGTGTCAATATTTTAAAAGGATAAAGGGAACAACCCTAGTAAGTATAGGGCTGGCCCCCATCCCAGGCAAGAAAATTGAGGAGATTATATGGAACTTGATTAATAAAAAGTTTAAAAACGGTAATATAATTAATACAAATCAACATGAGTTTATAGAAAATAGATTCTGTCAAACTAACTTTATCTTTTTTGTTGAGATTAAAAGTTTGGTTGATAAAAGAAATAGTGCTGACGTTATATACTTAATTTTCTGTAAGGCATTTGACTTGGTACTGTGCAATATTTTGAATAAAAATTAGAACAATACAAAATTAATATGGCTTACATTAAATGAATTAAAAACTGGCTAACTGGGTCTCAAAAAGTAATTGTAAATGGGAAATCCTCATCTGGGTGTGTTTCTAGTGGGGTCCCACATGGATTGATTCCTAGCACTATACTGTTTACAATTTTTTATCAGTGATCTGGAAGTAAACAATATTGTAACTGAAGAAGTTTTACAGATGCTGCAAAGACTGGGCGACTGGTAAATAATGATGAGGACAGGTCACTGTACAGTGTGATCCAGATCACTTAGTGAGCTGGGCACAAATAAACAATATGTTTTTAATATGGACAAATGTAAATGTCTACATCTAGGAACAAAGAATGTAGGTCATACTTCCAGGAAGGGGGATAGTATCCTAGGAAACAACAGAAATGACTTTGGAAAGATTTGGGGATCATGATGGTTAATTGTGCTCCCTGTGTGTTGCTGTTGTCAAAAGGCCTAATGCAATGGCATGACCGCTACTGAAATACTGTGTCCAGTTCTGGTGTCCACAATTCAAGAAGGATGTCGATAACTGGTGAGGGTTGAGAGAAGAGCCACAAGAATGATTAAAGGATTGGAAAATATGCCTTATAGATATGGTGGGCAACCTGGGGCCAGGGGTCGCACACGCCCTGTCAGGGTACTCAGCTGGTGGACCACGTTGCTTCCCTCAGCTCCCATTGGCCAGGAACAGCGAACCGTGGCCACTGGGTGTTGCGGGCAGCCGAGCCTGTGGACAGTCAATGTACATGCTGTCTTGCGGCCCGCCAGTGGATTACCCTGACAGGCCACAGGTTGCCCACCACTGCCTTATAGTGATAGACTCAAGGTGTTCAATTTATTTATCTTAAGAGAAGATTAAGGGGTGACTTGATCACAGTTTATAAGTATCTACAGGGGGGGACAAATACTTGATAATGGTCTCTTCAGTCTAGCAGAGAAAGGTATAACAAGATCCAGTGGTTGGAAGTTGAAGCTAGACGAATAGCTGGAAATACAGCATACATTTTTAACAGTGAGGGTAATTAACCATTGGAACAATTTATCAAGGGTCCTGGTAGCTTCTCCATCACTGGATTTTTGTTTAAATTGCCAATCTTTAAACATAGTTCAAACGTAAATTATTTGGGGACATTTCTATAACCTGTGTTACACAGGAGGTTAGACTACAAGATCACAGCAGTTCCTTCTGTCCTTTGAATCTACGAATCTATGAAGCCAGTGCAAAACAGCTCATATGAGCATACGCTGTGGTGTTTTTTAGGCCTTCGTGATGTGTGTTGGTCTGGAGTGGAGGATGAACATATTGCAGTGCATGCTTCCCTCAACAACCAGAAGATTTCCAATCTGAAATCTATAGAATAAATTTCTCCCATACCTCAATTCCTACTCCTACCCTTAAGTAAAAAGGAATAATGCACAACTATATTTAGAACCAATGGTCCATCTAGCCCACTATCCTCTCTTGTGACAGTGGCCAGTGCCAGACGCTTCAAAGCATGGACAGATTAGGGTAATTTTGAATGATCCATACCCTGTTGACCAGCCCCAGCTTTTGACGGAGTTTTAGGGACACTCAGACCATGGGATTGTATATAAAAATTGTATGGCCTATGTTATGCAGGTGGTCACATTAGAAGATCATAATGGTCACTTCTGACCTTAAAATCTATTAATCTATTTCTGGGGAGCAATGATGGCAAAAACATAATGGATGAGTTAGCTATAGCAATCTTCTGGATACCCTGGGGTATATTAGACTTGAACATGATTTCTCAAGATCCACAAAGATTAAGACACGCACACATACACGCACAACCCTACCTTTTCATAGTCATAATAAGTCCCTCCAAGGGAAGAATATTTTGGGTTCTTTGAGTATCTGATTACATTCCCTCGCCCTCCCACCCCCACAAGTACTGTTTCTGCAGTCCCCAAATGTCAGAGAGAGAGAGAGAGAATGAGACAGTTTTTTGGATTCCTAAAAGGGGGAGAGGGGATACCACTGGGGGAATATATAGGAAAAGTTTACTCCCTGCTCCCCCCCACCCCCTCAAATAGATATAAATACATGCATGTTTCCAGTTTTAGCTCACTAGGAGTTTTTAAACTATGTATTGAAGGAGAGTGAAGGTAGATTCCACCTAGAGTAGTGAAACAGAACTAACTTCTAGCCGTCCTACAAATAATAAATGAATATAACTATATTTGTTTACTTGGCTGAGTCATCTCCATTATGTCTACACTGAAAAAAAAAATACAGTGGCAGTGAGTTTCAGAGCTTTGGTCAACTGACTCAGGCTTGCGGGGCTTGCACTGCAAGGCTAAAAATAGCAGTGTAGACATTCGGGCTCAGACTGGAGGACAGGCTCTGAGCAATGGCGGTGAGTCTCAAAGCCCAGGCTCCAGCCCGAGCCTGAATATCTTAACTGATATTTTTAGCCCCATAGCTATTTTTTGTAGTGTAGACATACATATCCCATGACATTAACTTGGTGCCTAAGTGGCCTTTTGCATTCTTTTTAGCAGAATGTCAGTTTATTGCATGTACCAAGAATTCAAAGAACTCTGACTCCAATTTCTGTACAGTTTAATTTTATGTCCTATATTACATGCATTGTAAAAGCCTAATTTCAAAACAAAGACCTGCATTTTACAGTCGGTAGTGGTAATTATGAGAAAATACATGTGCACCGTGGTGTAATAAGCCTGTAAAAACTCAGTGGTAAAATCACAGCACATCCTGACAAAGAAAAGTACCTGTTTGAAAACCAAACCGATAGCCACATCTCTCAGTATACAGTTGCATAGACTTTTAAGCTTAGTGTGCTATTTTTAAAACTGTAAACTCCTAAATTCATTTATTTTGAACTCTTAAAATTAAAAGCCAGCACATTTCTTAATAAGAGCCAGCAAAATTGATCAACAGGCAGCTTTCCTTTCTAAACCAAATCAGGCAGGGAATAGCATAGTAGTAGGACACAGACGCATGGAGATCATTACATTTTAAACAAAGGGAATTGCAAACAATAAAATGCACTCACCTAGATGTAGACAATTCAGCATTGCTCTCTGATAACATTACATGGTAAATCACTAGAGCAGGGGTAGGCAACCTATGGCATGGGTACTGATTTTCAGTGGCACTCACACTACCTGGGTCCTGGCCACTGGCCTAGAGGGCTTTCCATTTTAATTTAATTTTAAGTGAAGCTTCTTCAACATTTTAAAAACCTTATTTACTTTACATACAACAATAGTTTAATTATATATTAAAGACTTATAGAAAGAGACCCTCTAAAAACGTTAAAATGTATTACTGGCACGCAAAACCTTAAATTAGAGTAAATAAATGAAGACTCGGCACATCACTTCTGAAAGGTTGCCGACCCCTGCACTAGAGCATCACTTGTGCTTTATATTGTGAACACAATCCTGCAATGGGATTACAAACGTTTGTACAGCCAGATGTGCATTATATGTGTGAATAAAGCTTTTCAAATGATGTATTTAGTCCATATACATATGAAAATAAAACTTTTAGTTCATTAAGATGTCACTGAAAGGAATGACTGATAGCCAGCAGTTGCACTATCCTGAAAAAGTGTTAGTTCGTATCCACTAACAGGGGAAAATTTCAGGGGGCATATCCTGCAAAGAGAACTCCAACCCAGAGTCCCATTGTCTTTGAGCCCCAAGATGTTGGGTATGTTATTTTCATAAAGTAATATTCAAGATCTATGTATGTTTTTGGTGCATACGCATAACAAATGAGTGCACACAAATCAAGCGTTTGTATACACATACACAAGATCAGAAAAACATCTGTTTGTCCATGTGCATATCTAGAAGCTTGATTTGCAAACATATACATTAAGTGTATATAGAAAATGAGATGTACAATGAAGGCCTGATTTTTAAACACAGGACTTTGAATTCTTTGGTAAAGCTTTATAGAATAAAACTGTTTGATTTGCAGAACTTTGTGTGATCTTTTCATGGTTCTGAATCATGTGGATTTGCACTCGTTTCTCTTTGATTTTCAGATTCAACCCAAATCAAGACAAACACAGCCAAAGCCAGCCACCAAGTTGTGCCTGATTTTAGGTCAAACCTTTGGGAAAACACTGAATTTCCATTCAAAACCATCCAATCCATACATGCCAATCTTAACCTTGGCTAATCTAAAACTCAGTCTAGATTCACTGATAGTTCATGAACCTTAGTAAACCAGGTGTGAGGTTTGAATTTGTGATGAAACTCAGCGTCATGGGAATTTCGTTCAGTTTTCAAGTTTTGTTGCAAAAGAATCATGCAGTTTCGTTTTGTGTCTCTTTTGGCATCTTAAGACTGTATGGCAGATTTCTGTACTGAAATTTTGAGGTTTATTTCTGTATCCTCTGTTTCAGACTTTATCATCTGTATTTTGAATGGCTCAAATGCCATACTACAAACTGGCATTAGGTGGAATATATAGCTCTGAGTTTAAATAATTCATGTTTTGATCACATTAAGTATGGTCATCCATTTTGACCTATGGATTTGTTACGTCTCATTCTACAATGGGAGGGGGAAAGTGCAAAGCAGAGAGGAGGTTCCCAGGTGTCTTTCCCGTCCAGGGCCTTACAAACTGTGAGATTTAAAGTGTGTAATACAACTCAATACATTTACCTACACAATGAGGTCACCAAAAGATGCCTCTTCACATCACAATGAGAGGTAGATTCATGTTGCATCCACTGATCTCACTCCACTAATCTGTACATCTCCCCTAGAAGATGAATTTAAGTGCACCTCCTTCATTTTTCTAAATATCCATATGAAGGCCAGGTTGCCTCACTTTGCTCTTTTTGTCTGGTATGTCCCATCCTAAGGAACAAGGTCTTACCTGTGTAAGATTAAAAAACTGGATGATATTTTCCCTTTTTTAACTCCTCTAGTCTCAATCACTATTTGAATACTGTGCTTTTCAGTACTGTAAGATAAAGCGAATAGGCATTGGAGATTGATGAAAGGCAGACCATCCCGTGTCTTGGCTGAGTAACTCACACACAATAGGAAAGTAGTATGTCTCTAAATGAAAATAACAACAGATGTTTGTTACTGTTTCCATCAGTTTGAAATTGTATATTTAACAGTTACTTGCTGAGGAACTCCTCTCCCAAATCACAGTGTGGCTTCAGGCCATCCTGAGGCACAACTGACATGATATTCGTGGCCCGACAGATTCAGGAGAAGTGCAGAGAGTCACACCAGGAACTGTTCATGGCATTCATTGATCTAAACAAGGCGTTTGACTCTATCAATCGTGATGCCCTTTGGAAGGTACTGTGTAGGTTTGGCTGTCCACAGAAATTCATTTCCATCATCAGACTACTCCATGATGGGATGACTGCCACCATTCTGTGCAACAGCTTAGAACAGTGGTCACAACCGGTCGATCGCGATCAGCTGGTTGATCGTAGAGGATCACCCCCTCCTGCTCCCAAACTCCCTCCCAGAGCTTGCACCCCTCACCCCCTCCTGCACCCGAACCCTCTGCCCCAGGCTCAGCCCAGAGCCCTTTCACACGCTGTAAACCTCTCGGCCCCAGCCCAGAACCTGCACCCCCTTCCACAACCCCACCCCCTACCCCAACCCAGTGAAAGTGAGTGAGGGTGGGGGAGAGCGAGTGATAGAGAGGGGGGGGATGGAGTGAGTGGGGCGGGGCCTCAAGGAAGGGGCAGGGTAGATCCTGGGTTGCCCTTAAATTCAAAAAGTGATCTTGGGCATGAAAAGATTGGAGACCACTGTCTTAGAGACTGAAACATTCATCATTCGCACTGGTGTTAAGCAGAGCTGTGTCATTGCTCTAACACTCTTCTCCATTTACCTTGCCATGATCCTGATTCTCATCCATGACCGCCTTCCTGATGGAATCGGAATTGAGTATGGCATGGATGGTCAACTTCTCAACCTTCGACGTCTCCAAACAAAATCTAAGATCACGAGAATTGGCATCACTGACCTTCAATATGCAGATGGCTGCGTCATTCTCATGCACAAAGAGGCAGATCTCCAAAGTACCCTAAACCTTTCTGCAGATGCTTATCACAGCCTGGGTCTCTCTCTCTCAGCATTGGGAAAACCAAGGTACTCTACTAACCCTTACCTGCACAAACTACTCTTCATACTTCACAACTCACCATCAGCAGAGAACCCCTGGAAAATGTGGACCATTTTCAATACCTTGGCAGCCACCTCTTCCAAACAGCCAGCATTGACCCAGAAATTGAATACAGGATATGCTGTGCCACCTCATCCTTTTAAAGACTACTCAAACGAGTTTTCAATGATAGGGATCTGCAAACAAGCACCAAGATGTTGGTCTACAAGGCAATTGTCATCACCACCCTTCTCTATGGGTGTGAGACCTGGGTAACCTAGAGTCGACATCTCAAGCAGCTGGAGTGGTTCCAACAGCGCTGCCTCTGGAGGATTCTCAGGATCAGCTGGGAAGACAGATACACTTACATCAGTGTTCTCTCTGCAGCCAACATCAGCAGTATAGAAGTGCAGGTCATGAAACACCAACTCCGCTGGGCTGGCCACTGTGTATGTATGCCTGACATTCGCCTCCCGAAGCAAGTACTCTTCTCTCAGTTAAGTCAGGGAAGAAGAAGGGCTCGCGGAGGGTAGTGGAAGCACTTCAAAGACATACTGAAAGTACACCTTAAAAAGGGAGGCATGAACCCAACATACTGAGAGAACTCGGCACAGAACAGAACACAGTGGCTCCACACCATACACCAAGCCACAGCTCACTTTGAGGAGAACAGATGTGCTCATGAGACAGAGAAGTGACAAAGGAGGAAAGAAAGGGCACAACAGTCCATCCCACAACTATTTCTCCTCCAAGATTACACCTGTCACATCTGTGGGAAAATCTGCAGGGCACAAATTGGGCTCCTCAGCCACTTAAAAACCCACCAGTGAACCCCCTTGGCAGACATCATCCTTGCATTGAGGGATAGCCGAAGAAGATTTACACAGTTATAGTATTTTTATCAATTGCTTTGAAAAACTTTACTTGACTGGGATGTCTTTTATGCTTAGGCTTAAAGCCACAATGTTTTACTATTTAACATTTTTTTCATGATACGTGGAACCACTGGGGAAAGTTTTCCAAGTTGTAAGCAAGGATCTAGCCACGTGGTTCTCATTATCTTCAGTGAGAATAACATGACTAAAACACCACTTTGAATATATATATAACCCATTGTGTGTTCAATGAACTGTTTCAGAAGACTATAGAATCATAGAAATGTATGGCTGGAAGGGATCTGAAGAAGTCCCCTACACTGAGACAGGACCATCCCTTACAAGTGTTTGTCCAACCTGTTCTTAAAAACGTCCAATGATGCGCATTCCACAGCCTCCCTTAGAAGTCTGTTCCAGAGCTGAGCTATCCTTATAGATAGAAAGAATTTCCTAATATCTAACCTAAATCTCCCTTGCTGCAGATTAAGACCATGATTTTGTCCTACTTAAAGTGGATATAGAGAACAATTGATCCTCTTTATAACAGACCTCAATATATTTGTTTACAGTTTTGTTGTAGCCATGTTAGTCCTAGGATATGAGAGAGACAGGGTGGATGAGATAATATCTTTTGTTGGACCAATTTTTGTTGGTGGAAGGGACAGGCTTTTGAGTTACACAGAGCTCTTCTTCATGTCTGGGGAAGGAAGTAGAGCTAAATATAAATTGGGACAGATTGTTCAGCGGAAGCACATGTTGGAAGTGGTCACTTGAAATAAAGTGAGCAATTGAGGGTTGCTATGCATAAAGGATTTGAAGTGGACAATTAAAGGTAGCAGTCAGTGTGTTACAAATTGTTGTAATGAGTCATAACACCAGTGTCCATGTTAAGACTGTGGTTTTGGTTTCTAGCAGAGTGATGAATTTACGTTCCCAGGCTCACCTTTGGAAGGTATTGGCTAAGTTTCCTTTGAGGAAAAGTATTGAAAGACCAGATACAGAGTGATCACTTTGTGAAAAAAGTTTTTCCATGGTTAATATGGTATTTTTGTCTTTTATCATTTCTCTGTGTGAGTTTATTTGAGAGCATATTGATTGTCTGGTTTCATGCACATAGTAGTTATTGGGCCACTGGATGAAATATACCACATGTTGTGATATTCATGAGTAGCATCTATGAATATCAAAAGGTGTGTGTGTTTTGGGGGGGTATTTATAATCTTAGCAGTGGAACCATAGCATCAGGTTTTTCATCTATTGTTCTGGCAGCATCTGGTGCCACTTTGAATTCGTGTGTTCTG
The DNA here is from genome assembly GCA_033296515.1 of Macrochelys suwanniensis. Classification (NCBI taxonomy): domain Eukaryota; kingdom Metazoa; phylum Chordata; order Testudines; family Chelydridae; genus Macrochelys; species Macrochelys suwanniensis. The sequence continues at coordinate 82,316,703 of CM065777.1, forward strand.
GTCTGTGTGGTGCTTGCTTCTGATGATTAGCTTGGCAAGATTGGATGGTTGTTTAAGGTCCAGAAGAGGGGCTTCTGGAAATATTTCTTTCAGGATGTGATCCCCCTCAAATATGGGTTGTAACTGTTTGATGATATCCTCTGTGGGTTCCAGTATGTGGTCTAGGTGACAACTAGGGTTGTGCGGTCAATGGGTTTGTTTTTCCTGTATTGAAGCAGGTTCTCCATGAGTATTTGGGTGATCCTTTCCATGATGCAATCTACTTGTCTGGTGGAATGTCCTTGTTTAGTAAAGATGGTTTTAAGTGTGGTTAGGTGTGTATCCCGGACATTTTCTTTAGAGTAAATTCTGTAGTATCTGAGTGCCTGGCCGTAGATAACAGATTTTTTGGTATGTCTGGGATGGTGACTGGATCTGTGAAAGTAAGTGTGGTGATTGGTGGGTTCCTTGTCTCTAGTCATTTGTAGGGTTCAATTTTACAAGCTAATTGTGGTGTCAAGGAAGTTGATGCTGGTGTAGAAGTGTTCTAGAGAGACTTTCTTGGATCAGTGATGGTTGTTGAAGTCATGGTGGAAATGTGTGAGGGAATGTAGGTCTTGTGTTCTTCCTCGAAGTGGCCCATGAAGAGGTTGGCGTAACAGGGAGCCATCCTAGTAGCCATGACTGTTCCCATGGGGTTGGGACAAAGTGTTTGCTGTTAAATGTGAAATTTTTGTGGTGAGGATGAAATGGAGGAGTTGGCAATATGTTTTGACTGGATTTCTGAGCATCGTGCATTGTCCTACATGTATTTGAGACAGGCAGCAATGCTGTCATGGTGAGGGATGTTGGTGTACAGGGAGGTGACATCCAAGGTAACAAGGACAGTCTTTGTGTGAAGGATGTTAATGTTAAGTAGTTTCTGAAGGAAGTCTGTTGTGTTCTGGAATAAGCTGGCCCTTTGTGTGGTGAGTGGTTTCAAATGGTTTCTATGAGTCCTGATATTCCATCCATAAGGGTGCCATGGCTAACTATGATGGGTCTGCCTGGATACCCTTGTTTGTGTATCTTGGAAGGCATGTAGACAGTGCCAGAGTGGGGTGAGGGTTCATGGGGTTATAGAGTTTTTCTTGGAGTTGTTTGGGGAAGGATTTGATGGTATCTTAAAATTCCTGTGTGAATTGTGGTGTGAGGGATGCTCTTAGTTTTTTATAGTAGGTGGTGTTATGGTAGGTGGTGTCTGGTCTCACTGATATAATCATAACAATTAAGCTTTGTGGTAGCACACCCTTTGTCATCAGATTTTATCACTGTGTGTGATTGCCTCCAACATGCATTTCCCTTTCTGCTTAACAATCTGTCCCAACTTGTATTTAGCTCAGACACTCTGTTTCCTTCCTTAGACTGAAGAAGAGCTCTGTATAGATCAAAAGTTTGTACCTTCCACCAACAGAATTTGGTCCAATAAAAAATATTACTTCACATATGTTGTCTCTCTTAACATATCTGAATACTGTTATCAGGTCCATCCTCAGTCTTCTTTTCTCAAGACTATACATGACCGTGTTTTTTAACATTTCTTCATAGACCATGTTTTTGAAACCTCTTATCATTTTTGTTGCTGTCCCCTGAACTCTTCAGTTTCTCCTCATCTTTCCTAAACTGTGATTCCCAAAATAGGACAGAGTTCTCCAGCTGAGGCCTCACCAGTACTGAGTACAGCAGGACAATTGCCTCCCATGTCCTTGATATGACACTCCTGTTAATACACACTAGAATATTAGCCTATTTTTGCAACTATATCACATTGTTGACTCATTGAATTTGCGATCCAATAGAATCATAGAAGATTAGGATTGGAAGAGACCTTAGAAGGTCAAGTCCAATCCCCTGCTCAAAGCAGGATCAACCCCAACTAAATCACCCCAGCCAGGGCTTTGTCAAGCCAGGCCTTAAAAACCTCTAAGGATGGAGATTCCACCACCTCCTTAGGTAACCCATTCCAGTGCTTCACCACCCTCATAGTGAAATACTTTTTCCTAATATCCAACCTAGACCTCCCCCCGGCAATTTGAGACCATTCCTCATTATTCTGTCATCTGCCACCACTGAGAACAGCCTAGCTACATCCTCTTTGGAACTGCCCCCTTCAGGTAGTGGAAGGCTGCTATCAAATTCCCCTTCATTCTTCTCTTCTGCAGACTAAATAAGCCCAGTTCCCTCAACCTCTCCTCAGCCCCCTAATCTTTTTCGTTGCTGTCTGCTGGGCTCTCTCCAATTTGTCCACATTCTTTCGGTAGTGGGGGGCCCAAAACTGAATGCAACACTCCAGATGTGGCCTCACCAGTGCCGAATAGAGGGGAATAATCACTTCCCTCGATCTGCTGGCAATGCTCCTACTAATGCAGCCCAATATGCCATTAGCCTTCTTGGCAACAAGGGCACACTTTTTACTCATATCCAGCTTCTCGTCCACTGTAATTCCCAGGCCTTTTCTGCACAACTGCCACTTAGCCAGTTGGTCCCCAGCCTGTAGCAGTGCCTGGGATTCTTCATCCTAAGTGCAGGACTCTGCACTTGTCCTTGCTGAATCTCATCAGATTTCTTTTGGGCCAATTCTCCAATTAGTTTAGGTCACTCTGAAACCTATCCCTACCCTCCAGCGTATCTACCTTTCCCCTGAGCTTAGTATCAACCACGAACTTGCTGAGGGTGCAATCATCCCATCATCCAGATCGTTAATGAAGATGTTGAACAAAACCGGCCCCAGGACAGATTCCTGGGGCACTACGCTTGATACTGGCTGCCAGATAGACATAGAGCCATTGATCACTACACGTTGAGCCCAATGATCTAGCCAGCTTTCTATCTACCTTCTAGTCAATTCATCCAATCCATAGTTTTTTAACTTGTTGGCAAGAATACTGTGTGAAACCATATCAAAAGCTTTGCTAAAGTCAAAATATATCATGTCCACCTCTTTCCCCGTATCCACAGAGCCAGTTAGCTCATCATAGAAGGCAATCAGATTGGTCAGGCATTACTTGGCCTTGGTGAATCCATGTTGACTGTTCCTGATCACCTTCCTCTCCTCCAAGTAGTTCAAAATGAATTCCTTGAGGACCTTGCTCCAGGGACTGAGATGAGGCTGACTGGCCTGTAGTTCCCTGGATTCTCCTTCTTCCCTTTGTTAAAGATGGGCACTATATCTGCCTTTTTCCAATCATCCGGGACCTCCCCCAATCACCATGAGTTTTCAAAGATAATGGCCAATGGCCCTGCAGTTACATCAGCCAACTCCATCAGCACCCTCGGATGCATTGCATCCAGCCCCATGGACTTGTGCATGTCCAACTTTTCTAAATAGTCCTTAACCTGTTCTTTCACCACTGAGGGCTGCTCACCTTCTCCCCATACTGTGCTGCCCAGTGCAGCAGTCTGAGAGATAACCTTGTCTGTGAAGACCGAGGCAAAAGAAGCATTGAGTACTTCAGCTTTTTCCACATAATCTGTCACTAGGTTGCCTCCCCCCATTCAGTAAGGGTTCCACACTTTCCCTGACCCTCTTCTTGTTGCTAACATACCTGTAGAAACCTTTCTTGTTATCCTTCAAATCCCTTGCTAGCTGCAACTCCAATTGTGCTTTGGCCTTCCCGATTACACTCCTGCAATGTGCTCGAGCAATATTTTTATACTCCTCCCTAGTCATCTGTCCAAATTTCCACTTCTTGTAAGCTTCCTTTTTGTGTTTAAGCTCACCGAAGATTTCTTTGTTAAGCCAAGCTGGTCACCTGTCATATTTGCTATTCTTTTTGCACATCGGGATGGTTTGTTCCTGCACCCTCAATAATCCCCAGATCCTGTTCAGCAGTACTACTGCCTAGCTAATTATTCCCAATTTTATAGTTGTGTGTTTTGATTTTTTCCTTCGTAAGTGAAATACTCTGCACTTGTCTTTATTGAATTTCATGTTGTTGATTTCAGAACAATTCTCCAACTGGTCAAAATTGTTTTGAATTCTAATTCTGTCCTCCAAAGTGCTTTCCACTTGGTGTCATCCACAAATTTAAAAGCATACTCTCTGCTCTATTACTCTCATCATTAATAGAAATATTACATAGTTCCAGACCCCGGACTGACCTGTGGGACCCCACTAAATACATCCTCCCAGTTTGGCAGTGAACCAGGGATACTGCTCTTTGAGTACAGTCTTTCAACCAGAGGTGTATCACTTCTTTCTTGTATAGGGGAAATGAAGGACAATGATAGTTTTTTGTACGAAGCAAATAAGTGCACTTCCTACATTTTCGGTAGCTTACGCCTTCTGGCTCAGACTGCTCCTTTTTCTGAAATATTTAGCCTATCATGTGTGACTGTAACTTAATCCAGACATGGTATTTAATACAGAAAAATGTTATGCTTGGGTCCCTATTTTAGATAACAGAACTACATCTGGCTGCTTTCTTGCATCAGTTACGTAAACATCTAAATTATCTGCCACATTTACTGACTGAAAGTGATTAAGGAAAAAGTTCTCCATGGAGTATTATTATTAGATACTGCATGCCTGAGAATGGGTATGAAACTGTCTTTCAGACATATAGACATCAGTGATGGACAAGACCTATGAGCTCATCTTCCTGCAGAAGAGCAGGAACTTTTCGTACTGTAGTTTTATGCAGCCTACTGTTAAATATCTTAATGGGAGAGTCTTCCACCACTTGATGATGATAATGATGACGATTGATGTTTATTTATTATTAGTTATTAATAGCTTGAATTCCAGTAGTACACACAAAATACTAGTCATCCATGTCCCTTCGGTGATTATTTCACAGCCAAATAGATCTATCAGGAAGATTTTCTTGATATTCAGCCCAATTTTTCCCTTTCTTAATACAATCTTGTTAGACATACTTCTAACTCTGTATACTACACTAAATAATTCAACCATTCCTGGGTGTGTACACCCTTTAATTATGTGTTGTCTGTTATCATGCCTCTTCCTTCAGGTGATACATAGACATCCTAATAATTGTTTAGATAAGCTATATGAATTGAGTTCTTTTAAGGTATTCTGCAAGATGATGAAAACTCTGGCTCCAAATCAGCAAAGCACATGAGTACATGATTAACCTTAAACACATGAGTAGTCTTATTGACATCAGTGGTGTTACTCATATGCTTAAAGTTAATCATGTGCCTCATTGCCTAGTTTGATGAGGGCACTCAGTACCATGCAGGATTGAGCCTTAAATCTCTCTTGTTAAATCGGTCCCTTTGCTGCCTTGACTTTAGTTTGTTCTTCTCTGAATACAATCCAGTTATCATTATCTTTCTGGTAATGCAGTACCTAGAATTTAACTAAATATCTCAGGTGCATTTCCTACATAGAATCATAGAATCATAGAATCTCAGGGTTGGAAGGGACCTCAGGAGGTCATCTAGTCCAACCCCCTGCTCAAAGCAGGACCAAACCCAATTAGATCATCCCAGCCAGGGCTTTGTCAAGCCTGACCTTAAAAACCTCTAAGGAAGGAGATTCCACCACCTCCCTAGGTAACCCATTCCAGTGCTTCACCACCCTACTAGTGAAAAAGGTTTTCCTAATATCCAACCTAAACCTCCCCCTCTGCAACTTGAGACCATTACTCCTTGTTCTGTCATCTTCTACCACTGAGAACAGTCTAGATCCATCCTCTTTGGAACCCCCTTTTAGGTAGTTGAAAGCAGCTATCAAATCCCCCCTCATTCTTCTCTTCTGCAGGCTAAACAATCCCAGTTCCCTCAGCCTCTCCTCATAAGTCATGTGCTCGAGCCCCCTAATCATTTTTGTTGCCCTCCGTTGGACTCTTTCCAATTTATCCACATCCTTCTTGTAGCGTGGGGCCCAAAACTGGACACAGTACTCCAAATGAGGCCTCACTAGTGCCGAATAGAGGGGAATAATCACGTCCCTCGATCTGCTGGAAATGCCCCTACTTATACAGCCCAAAATGTCGCTAGCCTTCTTGGCAACAAGGGCACACTGTTGACTCATATTCAGCTTTTCGTCCACCGTAACCCCTAGGTCCTTTTCTGCAGAACTGCTGCCCAGCCATTCGGTCCCTAGTCTGTAGCAGTGCATGGGATTCTTCCGTCCTAAGTGCAGGACTCTGCACTTGTCCTTGTTGAACCTCATCAGATTTCTTTTGGCCCAATCCTCTAATTTGTCTAGGTCCCTCTGTATCCTGTCCCTACCCTCCAGCGTATCAACCACTCCTCCCAGTTTAGTGTCATCTGCAAACTTGCTAAGGGTGCAGTCCACACCATCCTCCAGATCGTTGATGAAGATATTGAACAAAACCGGCCCCAGCACCGACCCTTGGGGCATTCCACTTGATACCGGCTGCCAACTAGACATGGAGCCATTGATCACTACCCGTTGAGCACGACCATCCAGCCAGTTTTCTATCCACCTTACCGTCCATTCATCCAGCCCATACTTCCTTAACTTGCTGGCAAGAACACTGTGGGAGACTGTATCAAAAGCTTTGCTAAAGTCAAGAAATAGCACATCCACTGCTTTCCCCTCATCCACAGAGCCAGTTATCTCATCATAGAAGGCAATTAGGTTAGTCAGGCATGACTTGCCCTTGGTGAATCCATGCTGACTGTTCCTGATCACTTTCCCCTCCTTTAAGTGGTTCAGAATTGATTCCTTGAGGACCTGTTCCATGATTTTTCCAGGGCTAGATAGATAGGAAGGGGTTATTTTTTGTTGTTTTTTTGTTTTGAAAAATAGGGAAAAACTATTATTATTTTGACAAATAGGGAAGAACTGGTTGAGAATTTGAAAGTGGAAGGCAGCTTGGATGAAAGTGATCCTGAAATGATAGAGGTCATGATTCTAAGTAACAGTAGGAAGGAAACAGCACAATAAAGAAAATTGATTTATAGAAGGCAGACTTTAGCAAACTCACATATCACATAGTCTTGCATGTAATAATGTAACATAGATAGTCAGAAAAAGCAGCAGCAGCTCGCATTTATATAAATATATAAATTGGCCCAACAGAAGGATGCTCATATACTACAATGATAGGGGCTATTCAAGTCCTAAGAGAGTGAGAGGGATGAAAATTTCAGAAGAGATCGCTTATTGCATCTGCTTTGAGCAAGATCCAAACTACATGAAGAATCTTTTGCAAAATACAATTGATAAATGTTCAGCCTTGAGTCAGCAGCAACATTGCATGGTTCTGTACTCACAGCTTGGAGACTTGCAAGAGAACATTCTGTAACGTCTGATTATACAATTTTTTGACATGATCTCACGTGTTATTGTTCATACTGTTCCATAGGATCTTTTAATGTAAGATCTATGTATATATGTATGTTGTTTATATATAAATCATCATGTTCCCATTATGCCTCTGGTGTTTAGGGCAGCGACGAAGTTCCTCCACTCCTGTCTGTTTCTGGCAAGTCTTTCAATGGTTCCCCAGCTGTGCCCCAGATTTTCCAGCTTGGCTTCCACAGCTCTTAGCCAAGTTGTTTTCCAGCAGCCTCATTTTCGCTTGCCCTCAGGTGTCCATCTTATTGCTACTCTGGCGATGAATCAGTTTCCATCCAAAGCACATGGCCAGTCCATCTCCAAAGCCTCCTGGCAATGATGGTGCTCAGATCCTCTTGGCTGCACTGTGTCAACAGATCTTGGTTTGAGATTGTTCTGGGCCAAAAGATACGGAGGATTTTTCTGAGGCAGGTTGTATGGAATTAAGACAGTTTGGACATGTCATACTTCAACCTTAAACTCTAATACAAACATGCTGCAGGAAATGAACCATCAAGGATTAAGGCCTCAGGAGTAATTTTACGGAACTGATTGAGATTATTCACATGTTTTGAATTGAGCATATCCTCAAGTCAGTTGCTGGATCAGGACCTACATCTCCAGTATCTAATTTCAAAAGAATGAAGGAGAGAATTAAAGAAGAACCTGTCTATTTACCTAGGATTTATACTTTGCTTATGATCATAGTATCTGATCACTTTAAAGGGTTATTCATTATCCTGGATTTTGTAGATTTCATAATATAGTTTTATTTAACTTTTGTATTACTAGAGTGCACAGAGGCCTCAGTCAAGATTTGGGCATGACTGTGTTATGTACTGTGTATAGGGATGGCAATTTTCTAATTGCAGAAAACTGAACGCCCTTGCCCTGCCCCTGCTCCACCCCTTCTCCAAGGCCCCGCCCCCACTCACTGCATCCTCCCTCTATTGCTCACTGTCCCCACTCTCACTTTCACTGGACTGGGGCAGTGATTGGGGTGTGGGAGGGAGTGAGGGATCCAGCTGGGGGTGCAGGCTCTGGGATGGGGCCTGGGATAAGAGGTTTGGGGTACAGGAGGTGGCTCCAGTTTGGGGCCAAGGGATTCAGAGTGAAGGAGGAGGCTCAGGGCTGGAGTAGGGGATTGCAGAGTGGGAGGACATTTAGGGGTAGGCTCTGGGTGGCACTGATCTCAGGCAGCCCCGACATTTCCCAGGGACAGAGGAAGTCTGCGCGGCTCCCAGGAAACGGCAGCATGTCACTCTGGCTCCGAGGCAGAGGAGGTCCAAGGGCCTCTGCGTGCTGCCCCCAGCCACAGGCACCACCCCTGGCCACAGGAACTGCCCCCGCAGTTCCCATTGGCTGTGGTTCCTGGTCAATGGAAGCTGTGGAGCTGGCTGAGGGTCATAGGACAATGATTATATGTAGTGGTATCTAGTATAATAAAAATTCCAATACGTGTATACAAAATTGTGGGCAAAGGTTTTCAAAAAAAGAAGCCTGAAGTTAGGCTCTGAAATCTGAATTTAGACTTCTGAAGTGGCCTATCAGAGGTGCTGAGCACCAAAGAACTCTAATGAGGACTTCAATAAGATCTTCTTGTTGGTTGGCACTTTTGAATATCAGACTACTTATATACTCAGGGTAAGTAAGCGTGACATAATCAAGGAATTTGGCCTATTGACTTCTGTGGGATCAAGACTGGAATAATTCTGTGTTGCACCAGTATCAATTACATTTTTATTTCCAAAATAGAGACAGGAATAAAACTCATTCTGAACTAACCATCTAGGGTGGGATTTTCCAAAGCACCTAAGAGGTTTAGCATCACAATTTGCATTGGAAGTCTGTGAGACTTGTGCTCCTAAGTCACTTGATCATTTTTGAAAATTCTGCACTGAAAGTTGTACAAATGAAAAGAAGGATGAGAAAAACGGAAGATGTACATGTTCAAAGTGCCTAGTGGTTTATCTCTGCAGTGTTAGGGTAGCTAACACCTTAAGGGAATCAGATTTTCAGAAAAAGAGGAGCACGTGCTCTCAAAATCAGTCCTTTAAGGTGTCGTAAGTTGCATGCCCGAACACTGAGGCAACAAAAACCACATCACCCTTGAAAATATAAGCCAAACATCTAAAATATTTGTATTATTTTTAAATAGTAAAATATATTTTCCTGATTTTTTTTTTTAAAAATAGTCTCATTAGCCTCTAGATTAAAGTAACTGAGAAGCGTCAGCCAAATTTTATTTTTGTGGCCAAGCTATCAATCCCATACTATACAAATATACATAAGGTACCTGGAAAAAATCTTAATAATAATAATAATTAATAGTTAATTAATGAGGATTAACTTTAGTCTCTAACAAAAATAATAAAAGAAAACGCTGTTTGTTATTTCCAGCACCTTTGTTCTGTAGAAAGTTTTAGTGGCACAAAATGTATTTCTGTATGCACATAAATTTACTCATGACCAAGACTGTAATTCATTACAGTTGTGTCTGTTCTTAAAAACAGAAACAGATCTGAACCATCTAGCTTTCAGTGGAAAAATTTAAACTGAGCTCAGATGATTAGAGGAGAATGCAAACCCAGATTGGAGAGGCATTCCAAGGATATGTGGCTCTTCTCCACATGTTTAAAAAATGCTGTTACATTTCTCTCTGTTCATTTGAGTGGCAGTACTATTATCAGGAGTGAAATAATCATAGCAAGTTGGTTCTTTTCCATCACTTAATATCTGCATTACAACTCCGTTACAACAGTTCCAAAAAGAGATCACGTTATCCTTAACAAATAGCGAACGAGCAATTGGAAGCAAGCACTTGCAATTTCTATTCAATTTTCATGTTAGGATTTTTGTTTATGCTACATAGATTGGAGGAAGCATCTGTCCTAGCATGCAGTATATTCAATCAAGAATTAACTTGAACAAATTCTAGCATGTTATTTCTGAGCAATTATGGAAATGTTTCATAATTAAGTTACCGAGAGTCAACTGCACAGATTGTTTCTGGATGACATTCAAATCTTCACAAGAGTACTGAAGTCCTTTCTTAATTAACAAAATTATCATTGTTTAATATAATATACGTCCATTTCAATTCCGAATACATCATTGCACTCTGAGTAATTTTATGATTGTATTACCCTGATTCCCTTATTTGAAAACCTGAGCCAAGAGCATCTCTTCCACTTCCATGAGATATTACTAACTTGCTGCAAGATAGCTCAGCCAATAGAAGCACATAACCTAAAGAACTATGTTGTGCAGAGGGGTATCCCATAAAAAAGGATGGCTCTTTCCTTTGCAGATCTTCCCTCCCTCACAGATTTCCTGGAGATGCAGAGGTTGAGAAGACCCTTATCACAGGTCACTTTATGTACCCCCTCCCCCATCTCTCCCACCAAGCCCCTTTAACTTGGGGACAATTTATTGACATTCTATAGGTTCAAAATCATGAAATTTTCATTCCCCTCTGACCTCCAAGTGAGTATGGGCAGATCTAGGCCTAAATTACAAACTCACAGTCCTTATCATACATATCAGCCATGTCCAGATTTGAAATGTGGCACTCTCGTTTATGTGAGATTGAATCAATTCTGATTTTCAAGCAATACAAGAAAGCAAAGCAACAGAAAGACAATAAATGTGTAATGATCCTACTCTAGAATGAATGACCCCGATGAAGTTAAGCAGAGCCATGAATGGTTTCAGAGTAGTAGCCGTGTTAGTCTGTGTCAGCAAAAAAGAAAAGGAATACTTGTGGCACCTTAGGGATGGTCTACGCTGGGGCGGGGGATCAATCTAGGATACACAACTTCAGCTACGAGAATAGCGTAGCTGAAGTCGATGTTTCCTAGATCGAAATAAATCTTACTTACCGCGGGTCCACGCGGCGCAGGCTCCCCTGTCGGCAGCGCTTCCTCCTCTCACCGAGCAGGAGTTCCGGAGTCGACGGGGAGCGCTTCTGGGATTGATTTATCGCGTCCAGATGAGACGTGATAAATTGATCCCAGAAGATCGATCTCTACCCCCCGAATCGGGCGGGTAGTGTAGACCTACCCTTAGAGACTAACAAATTTATTTCAGCATAAGCTTTCATTGACTACAATCCACTTCTTCGGATTCATAGAATGGAACATACGGTAGGAGGATATTTATACATTCAGAGAAACATGAAAAGGTGGAAGTAACCATACCAACTGTAAAAGGCTAATTAATTGAGAGGAACTATTAGCAGGGGAGAAGAAAAAAAGCCCGTTTGAAGTGATAATCAAGATGGCCCATTATGGACAGTTGACACAAAGGTGTAAGGGTACTTAACTAGGATACTAAACTAGGGGAAATAGATTCAATTATGCAATGACCAAGCCACGCCCAGTCTCTGTTCAAACCTAAGTTAATGGTATCTAGTTTGCATATTAAAATTAGCTCATGAGGAAATGTGAAGTAATTCAGATGGTGAATATTCCTTAAAGAGAGACTGGAAATTATACTTTGCTGTTGAACCACTAGGCCAAACCAATCCAATTTCCTTCTTTGACAGGATAACTGGCCTAGTGGATAGAGGAGAAGCAGTAGATGTGATATATGTGATCTTCAATAACATTTTGACATTGACGTTCTCATAAAAAGAGTAGGGAAATATGGTCTACATTAATTTACTATAAGGTGCTAAACTGGTTGAAAGACAATACTCAAAGAACAGCTGTCAAACTGGGAGGACATATCAAGTGCGGTCCTACACGGGTCTGTCTTGGATCCAGCACTAATGAATATTTCCATTAATGACTTGGATGATGTAGTGGAGAGTATGCTTATAAAATCCACAGATGAGATTCAAGCTTTGAGAGGTTGCAAGCACTTTGGCAGACAGGATAGAATTCAGAATGATCTTGATAAATTGGAGAATTGGTCTGAAATCAGTAAGATGAAATTCAATATAGACAAGTGCAAAATAATACACTTAAGGAAATCAAATGCACAAATACAAAATGAGGAATAACTTGCTAGGCAGCAGTATTGCAGAAAAGGATCTGGGAGTGAATATGCATCAACAGTGCAATGATGAACTGAAAAAAGCAAATGTCTTTCTGAGATGTACTAACAGGAGTGTCATATGTAAGATATAAGAGGTAATTGTTCTGCTCTACTCTGCAGTGGTGAGACCTCAGCTGGAGTACTGTGTCCAGTTGTGGGCACCGCACTTTAAGAGAGGTGTGAGTAAATGGGAGAGTCCTGAGGGCAGCCAAAAAATTGTAAGAGGTTTGAAAATCAGCTAGTTAGTGATTTGTAGGGATGGATAAGCCACTTCCAATAAACAGAAGCTTTGGAAACCTTCTTCCAAAAACCTGACCATTATTTTTGAGGTTTACGTTTTCATATACTTTTTGTTTCTTGCCTGGACCAGAATCAGAAGTGCCAAAATAGCGTAAGAATAGATGGTTCAAGTATCTCCAGTGTGTCTAGAAGAAGGAAAAAACAGAAACAGTATTGCTCTGCCAATATTCTTACAAGGGACTCTCAAAAAAAGATTTCCTTTGACTCATGATAAATGCCTTGTATCATGGCTGTGTGTGTTTGCAGAGTGGAAGGGGTGAGATCCAGTGGTTTTCCACAGAAGCAAAAAATGATTTCTCATAGCTGTAACCATAACCAAGAAAAGACGCAACACCGCCTAACAATCAAACTTCCATTCAGCACACTTTGTTGGAAATATTTATACTTTGCTCCTAGAAATCATACTAAGTATACTGATGGATAGCACAGTGTTTGACTTACATAATATGAAATGGGGTTTGAAATGGGTGTAAAGACATATGATGAACTAATGAACTTTGTTTAAAAGTACTTGACACTTGTGATCTGTTTCTTCCAAAAGGAGAAATAAACAGTCTCCACAATAATTTGATGAACCCCTGAGGAACGCCATCTCTGACAAGGCTGATGTAATATCCAGAGAGTAGGTGAATTCAGAGTCCAAGGAAACATCCCACACCCTCCTTTTATCTCCAAAGCAGCTACCTGAGGGTTTTGTACTGTAGCCCATCACTACTATGTATGAGCTAACCACGCAAATGTATCAAATATATTATTTGTTATCATGTAATATTTATGTGATGGCAGCCCCCAGAGACATTGCAAAATTAAACCTAAAGTTTCCAGAAATACTCTGAGAGCACCCCTCAAAAAAATTATTTCATTTGGAAGAATCAGCCAATCATAATAATGACTTTCATCAGGGTCCCGGGTACTTACTGTGAGGCTGTGGTATTAATAAATTGTAACAAAACAAGAATGAAAGGGTTGCTATACACTCCTCCCCTTAAAAAAAGGGCCAGGGAGGAATTGTAAAAGGAAATACATGGTGCTTTAGCTGCCATCATAATCTCAGAGATTACCCTCTTGCCTAATTTACATTGAGCAATATCTGTGGAATTTCCTTGTTTAATAGTGAGCTCCTTATTGGACCCAAAGTCTCATTCATTACCTTTTCCTACACACTTTTCTGGCCGCTGCTTGCAGCAAAATTGAGCAGAGAGTGAACACCCTGCCTGCTAGCCTGACCTCCTGCATCATTCAGGGCATAGAATTTATATAAGTGATTCCTGATTCAAGCCCTGTTTTCCTTCTGCATTCTGCCAAAGTATTCTGAATTCCTCAGATGTGAGGAGGATTGATGTTCTCTCTCCAAAAACCAGAGTTTTCTGGTTTAGCTTAAAATGATGCATTGCCCACAACTAGAACTAATTCCTTACTGGAGTTACTGGACTGGGGAGATGTGTCCATGCAATCTCTAAAATGGAGAGAGTAGTGTTTCTTTTAGGATATATTGTTTGAGGTAATTAATGACTCAAGGAATGGGAAATGAAGTATTTCATCTACAGCTTTGATTTTGACCCACAGTCAATAGTGGTTGAACATTACCACCATTTTGTGGCTCTTTGGTGGCGTTCATGAAATGACAAGGTTCCCCATCACTAAAAAGCACTAAATCCAGTTGATGCCTTAGTTAGGAAATTTGGCAGAGAGGCTGAGGGCTAAATGGGGTACTATTTCACCCATAAAAATAATTCTTCCGTATTAGGATTGAACGTTGGTAGGGAAATGGGAAGGAAGTTTATTTCTGATGCCTGGGTGCATTTGTTGTGTGGACAAACAGAGGACTTTGGTTTCCAGGACAATCAACCCAGCAAAAAAATTTCCAATGGTAAAATTGTATGATGCACATTTTGAGCAAAATTGTATCTTTGTGTCATTGGTTGTATGCTAGTCCTTTGCAGATTTTTAGGCAAAGTAGCTGATGTAGAACAGATTCATTATTAAAACAAGGGCTAAAACTTCCTTCACTGTGATAATTTTCTCATGAGGGGGAGAACTTTATTGTGTCATGTGAAGGAGAATTTAATTTGCAACAAAAACTTTTAAAGGACTTTGAAAGTAACCAATCCCTCTCACCCTGCCCCTGGAAAGTACTCTGAGGTTTCAGGAAATGCATCTCTATGGCCTTACTAAGCATCAAAGAAGAAAATTAAAACTTTAAAGAGAAACTTTCCAGTCTACAGAGATAATATTTCTGGGAGCCTGAGGTTCTACTTATTTTGTCTCCCAAAGTCTCAGGCAACGGTGTTTTCTTCTTCTGAAAATCAAAGAAGAATTAACATCCTCAGAGCACTATAATTAGCTAAACCAGTTAAACCAAAATAAAATATCTGTATTATGAAAGAGGTACTTATAGATCTAAATAAGACTGTCATTATCTCACATTTCAATTACTGTAGCATCCATTTCTCTGGCTTGGACTGGTGCAATCTTGCCCCACTCATATCTATTCAGAATACTGCTGCAAAGATTATTCCCCTAGCCTCTCTTTGACCATGTCCTCCCTCTCTTTAAGCACCCTTCTCTAGGAACATCAAATATAAACTGATTGTCTTCAATTTCGAGGCCCTTTTCATGGCCTATCCCCACCCTACCTATCATCTCATTTGCTATCCCAATGTTAATTTCCACCTTGGGTCAGTCAATAATTCCAACTCCCATCATCCAGTTAAATTTTCAAACAAACATCCTTGTGCTTTTTTCCCATGCTGCCCCTCATGCTTGGGAGGAGCTTCCCATAAACATCTGCAAAGCCACCTCATTTTTCTCCATCAAATCCTTCCTTAAATCTCTCCTTTGCTGGGATGGCTACAAAAAACTTGACAACAGTTAGGCCCCTGATGTGCCATTACCACAACCTTTCATGCTGACCAGTATTGTGTCTTTGATTCCTTACACTCCTCCATCTGTCTATATTTATGTGTCTTACACTTGGATTGTAAACTCTTTTGGGAAGGGACCATCTTTGGTTCTCTGCTGCGCCTAGCAAAGTGGAGTCCTGGTTCTTGACTGGAGCTCATGGGCACTCCCACAATACAAATAATAATAATAATAATTAATAATATAAGACTGTTGTAGAAGGAAGGTAAGCACCTAATAAATCCAGAATAGTATATCATTACACATCATTACACAGTATTTCTTAGCTTTACACTTAGGATATGTCTTCTCTTCCTGTTGGGGTTATACATTCCAGCTCAAGGAGACATACCCACACTAGCTCTGATGGAGTAAACATGCTAAAAACTGAGTTTAGCAGTGGTAGCATGAGTAGCAGAAGGGGACAGCTGCCCTGAGTACGATCAAGTGTTGTCATACCCTAATGTTAGTAGGGGGTGTGGAATATAGTAGAAGAGATAGGACACAGTCTCTAAAATCATAAACACTGAGTTTGTATGTTATCTCAAAGTGATCTTTCAAACTGAGAACTGCAGCTTTTGGTGTTCTCATCTTGTGCTGGTTAAGAAGTATTTTATTTCCTATTTAAATCATAAAGGGCAAAATCAATCCTAAAGTTCAATAGAAATGGATTCAATCTCTTCTTCAGTTCCCAGGTAATAGGACAATGCCCTTTTTTTAATGCATTGCTTGGAATAATTTTATCAGAGGTTCATCATCATTTGTACAAGTCCGTTTTATAGGCATACGTTGTCCAAAAGTTGCACAAGAGTGACTGAAAATAACTTTAGTAATGCAACGTGCTGCTATCATGGGAGCAGAAGGTATCCTTTTTACTAGGTTGTTGTAGGAGCCAAGCCCTCTATAAATTATAGTGATGTGTGTGTTATAAGGAGGGAGTTCATAAAGGGGATTGCAGAGACTTTAGGAGACAGGACTATAACAATCTTAAACTGCATAAATTGGCACAATAATCACTAGTATTAGTGGAAAGTGATCTCAATGCAAACAGTTGTATTTCTTTTGTCACGTTCTATTTTTAGCACAGCTTTATAATTCAGCCTGACAGTCATCAGCAAACAGCATGAGTAGAAGACTGCAAGCAGATTACTATGGAAATATTACATAGAAAGAAAGACACTTTTCTTGCCCTTTAATGTTAACAGTGTGTCACAGATATTTCCTTGAGAGCCCCAAAATATGCACATTTTTAGTGTATTTATAATGTCTGATGGGAAGTTTTCTCCTTTTGATAGTTATGAATCATTTTCTGGGTCAATGATTGTGAAATAAAAGCTCTAGTAAATTAAGAAAAACATAAAGCACCACTGAATACAATGAAAATCACCATTGTCCAAAAACACTGTGCAAACAACTAGGGCTCAAATCCTCAAAGGCATTTGGGTGCCTAACTCCCATGGATTTCATGGGAGTTAGGAAACTGAATACCTTTTTTTGGATCTGTGCTTAGCACTTTTCACTATTTTTTAAAATAAAGTTTCCAACATGATTTGTTTTTGTTTTCTTGTAGAACACATTGGGCACCCAGGTGCTGACTTTCTCATTTGCTGGGGAGGGTGGTGCTTGACACACACACTCCACTCCACCCCAGGCCCCACCCCCACTCCACCCTTTCCCTCAAGCCCCCACCCCACCTCTTCCCACCCTGCTCATCTCTCTCCCCCACAGCACCTTCTGCACACCACTGAACAGCTGTTCACAGCAGGCAGGAGGTGCTGGAAGGGAGGGGGAGGAGCTGATCTGTGGGGCTGCAGGTGGGTGCTGAGCACCCACTATTTTTCCCCGTGGGTGCTCCAGCCCCAGAGCACTCACAGAGTCAGCACCTATGCCTGGACATCACCATGAGAGTTTTCCTTCATCTGACTTGGAAGCATAATAGATTCCCTATGGCACATGGAGGGACAAACATCATCATTTGATTTGGCTGGAGAACACATTAAATTCAAGTTTTTCCTCTGAATTCATTTAGAGGTTTTTCATTGTTATTTATGGAATGCTAATCTATCTAAGGTACTTATACTGGCCCCATCACCATTGTATCTGAGCACTTCATGATTCTTTAATATAGTCAGCCTCCCAGTACCCTTGTGATATAGGGCAGTATTACATATTCCCATTTTACAAATAGGAAACTGAGGCAGAGAAGAAATAAGTGACTTGCCCAACGTCATATGGAAGTCTCTGGGAGAGTATTGAGTCTTGGTTTCCTAAGTCCCAGGCCAGTATTCTAACCCACTGGACCATCCTTCCAGGTGCTTGGCATGGTGAAAATATGTATATGCAGTCCTTGCCCTAAGAGGTTAACAATCTAATCTAAAACTAAGCTGAATAGTTCAGACACATATGCTTAAAATTTTACAAATGATGTGAATTTTGGGTGCCTCAGATGATTTTCAGATATTAGGTGCACAGGATCAAGTCTGACACTCAAAATCACTGAAAAAGTAAACCATGAAATCATAGAACTAGAAGGGACATTAAGAGGTCTTCTAGTCCAGTCCCCACACCGCTTCCCGCAGCCCCCATTGGCCTGGAACAGAGACCCGCAGCCAGTGGGAGCTGCGATTGGCCGAACCTGCAGATGCAGCAGGTAAACAAACCAGCCCGGCCCACCAGGGGGCTTACCCTGGTGGGCCATGTGCCAAAGTTTGCCGATCCCTGATCTAGACCATCCTGATAGGTGTTTGTCTAACCTGCTCTTAAAAATCTCCAGTGATGGAGACTCCACAACCTCCATGGGCAATTCATCCAGTGTTTAACCACCCTGACAGTTAAGAAGTCTCTCCTAATGCTCTTGCTGCAATTTAAGCCATTGCTTCTTGTCCTATCCTCAGAGGTTAAAGAGAACAATTTTTCTGCCTCCTCCTTGTAACAATCTTTATGTACTTGAAAATTGTTATTATGACACCCTCCCCTCAGCCTTCTCTTTTCCAGACTAAATAAACCCCATTTTTTCAACCTTCCCTCATAGGTCGTGTTTTCTAGACCTTTAATCATTTTCGTTGCTCTTCTCTGGACTTTCTCCAATTTGTCCCCATCTTTCCTGAAAAGTGGTATCCAGAATTGGACACAATACTCCAGTTGAGGCCTAATCAGTGCAGAGTAGAGCAGAAGAATTACTTCTGCGGTCTTGCTTACAATACTCCTGCTAATACATCCCAGAATGATGTTTGCTTTTTTTGCAACAGTGTTACACTGTTGACTCAGATTTAGCTTGTGATCCATTATGATCCCCAGATCTCTTTCCTCAGTACTCCTTCCTAGGCAGTCATTTCCCATTGTCTGTCTGTGCAACTGATTGTTCCTTCCTAAGTGGAGTACTTTGCATTATTGAATTTCATCTTATTTACTTCAGCCCATTTCTCAAGCTTATCCAGATCATTTTGAATTTTAATCATATCTTCCAAATCACTTGCAACCCCTCCCAGCTCGGTATTATACGCAAACTTTGTAAGTGTACTGTCTATGCCATACACCATATGGTATAATAATATAGCCAGTGACAGTAAAAGCTCAGGAATGTATAGATATCTTGCAGAGATCATCATCACTAATGACGGGGGGAAATATATTCATAAATATCAAACAATTACAAATATTCAACAGTTTTAAGGAGATGATTGAGGAGGAAGGGAGATCATTTTACTGCCATGAGTCAAGTAGTAAATATAGTAGTTCAACATAAATGTTGGGGTTAGCCGCATGTTGAATGTATTATATCTATATTATGTGCTGAAAGTTATGGTCCTTGCATTTAGTATTAAAGGTATTATGATGGACTTTTCAGTTTTAAAAGGGCAATTGATGCTTTCATTTTTCTTTCTGAATAGAAAGTGGCCTGTAAAATGCCTTATAGGAGGGGAGAGAATCCAAGTTGCAGTCACTGCCATTTACAAAGTTATCTGAGGTGTCTTTGTTAATGCACTGTTCCAACACTGGTAAATTGCTGGAGGTGATATTGCTTAGAAACAAATACATGGAAATACGCGCAGTCAGAAGCAGCCTTCAGATTTTCAACAAAGCCTGTACTACTTCATCTGATGATCCGTGATTTTAATGAAGCAGCTGCCAGTGGACTGTTCGTCTCACACAATGAAGGGAAGGAATCATTACAGTGTAAATGACTTGGAACACCATCTTCCCAAGAGAGCCACCTAACATTAGATCTACAATTACTCTCCTGCTGTGTGCCTTCACTCCGGAGAAGAATCCCCTGATCCCAACACTTAGAGGCGTGTAAGAAACAGTATTCCAGTGAGCTAGTAGTGTTTCATTTGCTTTCAGAATGTGAGACACCGAGGTTGACGATAACTCTTTGTAATTAAATGAGCGATATCATCACTGTGGGAAGGGATAACCAGCAAGGTGATGTGTGGATGGTGTGTAGCAGATCACTGGAAGGTCAGCTGCTGAATGTTTAAAGTCAGCAATCGATCGTGAAGGCTTTAGAAAATTCTGCTGTGATGCCACCAATATTCAGACATGAATAAATGGATTTACTTACTTACAAAACAGAAAGAGATTGACCGAAGGAAGAATTGTGACTTGTTTTTCACAAAGCGATGTTTCTGCCATTACTCCTCACTACCATCCTCCACTTCTCACTTGTTTTAAATTGTCATACTGTAATTGTCATAAGAATAAACATGCACTACATTAGTGACACCGGTTAGCATCACTGCAATTTAAGTGGTTTACATATTTTCACTAGAAAGTTCATTTAACTCTCACCCACTCATATTTTCTAATAAAACGCATATCTTTCAAGAAACTGAACCTGGCCCATCTTAAGGAGCTTTTTATACATCAAACTCATGTGATTAAAACAAAAATCCATACCTTTGGCAAGTGATCACATAGGTTATATAGGTTTCAGATTGTGGCTTTGCCACAAGTCCTATATATGAAGTGGGTTGTAGCTGGGATGAAATTGTGAGGAAGAAATCTACGAGGCACAACTCCTTCTCTGCTTCTCCCTTGTTCTGGGTGAGGGAAAAAGGGGCAGTACTATGCTCTGTGGGCTATACCAGCAGCTATTTACCATTCTACAACACCCTGGCTCAGCTGTGCTGGCTGGCATGCTGGAGGAGAGCCAAAGGTCCATCCACTCCCTCTCCTTCCCTCCCTCCATAAACATCTGCTTGGGAGGAGGGGTGCTGGGAATAGTGGGCATGCAGCACCTGCTTATCCCAGCATGTCCATACCCATAATGCTGGCAAGCCACAGAGGGACGTGAGGGCAGTTTGTATTGCATTGCCTGGCTCTGTTGGCTAAGTCAGAATCTAGCTAGGGTGAATTTACTTTGGTATTTTGAAAAAAAGCTGCCACATTTCAAACCATGTCACAGGAAATGGGGAGTTCATGCTTTTTACTACCTGTGCAGAGCTATAAACAATTTTGAAAGACCCTAAAAATGTACAGTATTTACAGGATAGGCTATAGCTACTGCTTATCAGGCAAACATCTGAAATATTTTCAAAATACCAGAATGCAAAGTGCTGTCCCAGATCAACAACAGCAAGGAAATTGCAGTCAAGGTTAATCCTATGCCCTTATCTCAGTTGTGTGTGGCAGATATAGCACAAATCTCAGACTAAAAACACAGACACGTACACACAGTTGGAGCCATGATGGCTGGCTGATTCTTATATTGCACAGAGAAAAGAAAAACATAGTCATCCCCATATATCAACAGATTCAGCATATGCAACTGTTTAAGAAACTATAACTGCAAATTCATATAAATGGATTCAACTTTCTGCTTGATACATTCAAATATATCACAACTGTCCTCCCCCCTGAAATGATATGGGCACAACACCTTCAGAAGTAATTGTGGGGGAACAACCCAAGGTCCAGTTACAAGTCAAATCTTTCAAGTGGCTTGCATTTGCTTTCTGGAAAGCATCTGCCAACCAACTTCCCTGGGTAAGTGGCGTGTCTGCAGGAATGTCTGACTAGATCTTTCCTCATGTGATGCTGGTAGTTTATCACACCTGCTTTCTGGTATAATGTCATTGGTTGTTGGTTCAAGCTGGGGCACTGATGTTGGAACTACTTGTGGCTCCCTGAATTTTGCTTCTTTGTCAGCCACGGAGCCACCCCAGACTCTCGTAATTGGTCTTTGTGGTGGTGCCAAAAGGTTTTGGGTGCCACTTATACTTTATAGGACAGAGGAACCTTTTGTGTGCTAATAATTGCTGGAAGATTGCACCAACACTGTTTGACCCACTTGTAGCTGATGAGATGAACCAATTCCTTTCGCCAGAGCTTGTCTGACTATTTCTGACTTGTAGACATAGATTGGGCTTTAATAAATCCAAGCATGACCTGAGATTTCAGTTCATAAACATCATTGCAGGTGTTTGTAGGGTGACCAGACAGCAAATGTGAAAAATTGGGACAGGGGGTGGGGGGCAATAGGAGCCTATATAAGAAAAAGGACCCAAAAATTGGGACTTTCCCTATAAAATCGGGACATCTGGTCACCCTAGGTGTTTGGCTCATTATAGCATGTATCACATTTCTGTATGCTCGCAAGAATCATGCCAATTTCTGATGTAATGACCCCTTCCCATCTGTCATGGATTACAGGGCTTGAAAATATGTACAAAACTTTCAACCAAGATATTTTTGGCTATGTGGGATAGCACTGATGTGATATGTCTAATCCTATTTTTCTTCATGTGAATGGACATCCACCCATTCCTAGAAATATCATTCCCAAAAATGGTCCTGAAAAATCAATATGCAGACATTGCCAGGGAGCTGATGACCATTCAAAGAGTGTAATGGTGCTGGTTGAGGCACGGGCTGCACCTGTTGGCATTCTGAACTTTCCTTAGCAAGCTACTCTATTTGTTGGTCAATGCCTGGCCACCATAGAAAACTTCTGGCAAGTACCTTCATTTTTTACTTCCCCCTGTGTTCTACGTGGAACCATTTACTAGGTATAACACCACAAATTCCCCACATGACAATCTTTAAGTTCACGTTTGTATTCATAAAAGGGTGCCAGCTTAGGTGTATCAGTGCTTTTCCAGCCTTTCAGAGTGGCTTCATAAACTTGAGCTAGTGTGAGATCCCTGTTGGTTTCTTGCTCAACCAAACTACAAGTCACTGGGAGCGCTCAGTCTGAACAAGTTGACAAATTCGATACAGTCTGTCTCTTTACCAGTCGCACTTCAGCTAGCACGGAGAGGCAGGAGAACCCATATTTGTTTTTGTGTGGTTCTGTTCTTTTGAATTGGATGTCATAGATGTAACCAGCTAAGAAGAGAGCCCAGTGTTACAATGGCAGCACATATGCCACAGAAACTCCCTTCCTTGGATGAAGGATTGCTACTAGGGGTTGGTAGTCCATGACCAGGGTGAATTTCCTCCCATATATGATACTGGTTGGATTTCTTCATACCCAATTGCAGACTTAAAGCCTCCTTTTCTATTCTGTGCATAATTACATTCTGCCGCTGTGAGAGATTTGGTGGCAAATGGTATGGGTCTCTCACTGCCAGCTGGCATGGTGTGTTTTATATAACCACTCCAATTCTATGTGAGGAAGCATTACATGCTAACTTGATAGGCAAGGATGGGTTAGTGTGTGTAAATACACTGTCTCATGTGACCAATTGTTTTCTTTCCGAGAAAGGTTTTTGACACTCATATGACCATATCCACTTTTGATCAGCCTGCAGTAAACAATTCAGCAGATGCAATACAGTTGCTAGGTTTGGTACAAAGCAGCTATAGTAGTTGATAAATCTTACTAATGATCTAAACTGTGACACGTCCTTTGGCAGTGCAGCTTCCAGGATGGCTTTAATCGTCTACTGATATTTACGTAGCCCTTGTGCATCCATAATGTGCCCACAATACGCTATCCAGTCCTTGAAAAATTCACATTTTATGCTACTGGCTCATAATCTGTATTCTTCTAGACATTCTAACATTGTTTTCAGGATTTCCAGATGTTCTTCATCACTCCCACTGGTCACAATAATAGCACTATGTTCTCAGAATACCTTGCAAAACTTGGTCCATTGCCTATTGCCATATTGCAGGAGCGGAAGCAATACCAAGCATTATCCTGTTGTTCTGGTATAGATCCTTTTGTGTGTCGAGTGTGAGGTATACTGTAGACTCTTCTTCAACTTCCATCTGTCGGTAGGCCTTTGACAAATCAATTTTGTTGAATCATTGTCCCCTGTCAGTGTAGCAAAAATGTCTTCAATGTAAGGCAAGGCATATTTTTCAGTTTTCAGTACTGGGTTTATGTTGACCTTAAAATCTCCACAGATTCACATTTTCTTACAATTGGAATGACAGGTGTTCCCCACTCACCCCAGGTTACTTCTGAAAGTATGTCCTCTCTTTCCAGATGTTCCAATTCAGTGTCTACCTTCCAGTGGATACTGTAAGGGACAGGTCAAGCTTTGTGAAACTTGTGCTGTGCCTTCTCAGCTAGGATTATTTTAGCCTTCATATGTTATAGAGTTTCTACTCTAACAACTTCCTGTTGTTGTTAGAGAGTGTGATGGGTTCTCCCCTGCCAACACCAGCCTGGGCTCCCACTCATCCTGTAATGCTGTGACAAGCTGCAGATACAATCCTGGTCTCATACTTTCACCAGCACACAAGTAGGGACACACCCAGATGTAGTAACATGCAGACAGGCTTTCTGACCAGCCCCTGCATGGGAAGGCTATAAAGCTAGGGCACTTACCAGCTTCTCAGGTGTACACCCCCTCTGGAGGGTAAACCCAAAATTATACTGTCTTGCACTGCACAGAGAACTGTACAGCATTGGCTCATAACATTCACCCTCTCCCTCAATGTGGAAAGAGATATGCAACAGCTTTCTGCCCCAAGTTATGATTTCCACACACTGGTTTTAGACAAAACAGAAACAAGTGTATTAACTACAAAAGATAGACTTTAAGTGATTATAAGAAATAGCAAACAGATCAAAGCAGATTACCTCACAAATAAACAAAAATTCAATCTAAGCTTAATATACTAAAGAGATTGGATATGAGTAGAAAATTATCATCCTAAATGATTATTTAAGCCGGTTACAGAGATTCTTAAAGGGCAAGCTGCACTTGCTTGCAGCTTAAAACCCCAGGTATTTCTTTCACAGGCTAGAAATCCCTCTAGCCTGGGTGCAGCCCTTCTCCCCCAGTTCAGTCCTTGTTCCTCAGGTGTTTCCAGGAGTCATATTTAGGCAGGGAGTGAAGAACCACAAAGATGATGTCACTCCCCTGCCTTAAATAGCTTTTGCATATGGCAGGAGCCCTTTGTCTTCAAGCTTGGTTCCCACGCCTTTCAGTGGGAAAACATTGGTATTCCAAGATGGAGTCCAGTACTAGGTGATCTAGTCACATGACCCTATAGTGTCACAGCAACCATGACTTAGAGGCTATTTGTAGCATCCTCTGGAAGGCTCCTTGATGGGAGATTAGCTTCTTCTAAGACAGGGATCAGAACAGGGATCGGCAACCTTTGGCACATGGCCCATCAGGGAAATCTGCTGGTGGGGCAGGATGGTTTGTTTACCTGCAGCATCCACAGGTTCGGCCAATTGCAGCTCCCACTGGCCACGGTTCACCGTTCCAGGCCAATGGGGGCTGGGGGAAGTGGCGGCCAGCACATCCCTCAGCCCGCACCGCTTCCCACAGCCCCCATTGGCCTGGAACCGCGAACTGTGGCCAGTGGGAGCTACGATCGGCCGAACCTGCAGACGTTGCAGGTAAACAAACCGTCCCAGCCCATCAGCGGATTTTCCTGACAGGCCGCGTGCCAAAGGTTGCCGATCCCTGTTCTAAGACCTATCGTTCTCCCTAATGGCTCTTTCCAGCCAGACATCTAGACTGATTGCATTCTGTTTAGTAGGCATTCCCCAGATGTAAACACATTTGTAATAGATATATAAACAATATTCCTAACTTTAGATAGTAAATTGATACATGCATACAAATAGGATAATCATATTCAGTGAATCAAAACCTTTCCAATGATATCTTACAGGATCTATTTTGCATAAAATACATCATAGTTATGCCATAATCATAATAAAATTACTATGAAGAATATAGGGTGTAATCCCACAGACAGTGCTAGTGGGGTCTGAAAGCAACTGCAGCATCTTTATAGATTCCAATCCAGAGGAATTGGTCTCCCCTTCTCCACAACATATAAGTCTAATAAACAGTGCTTATTATTCTACTCCACATTATCTTGGATCACTTGGATCACTTCAATGGGCACTATCTTTTCTCCCATATATGTTTTTAGCAACATTGGTGTCTCCCTCCATTTGGTTTTTTTCATATTCCAAAGATGAAATGACAAACACTGCAAAGCCTGTGTCCAATTTCATTTTGAGCATTTTCCCCACCACCGGGGGTTCAACCAGATTGTTGACCTGTCATTTTTTGCTCACACTATCTATCTATCTATGTATCATACACCAATTGCTACTGCACATTTAAAGGTAGGGTTTTCCTCAGTTAAGAGCCTCTTCTGTATGCTTTCATTAAGCAGTCCACACACAAATCTGTCTCTTAGGGCCTCTTTAAGCCCATCTTTAAATGCACCATGTTCTGATAATCTTTTTAACTCTGTCGCAAAGCAGGCAATAGATTCACCTTCAAGTTGAGTCTGCTTACGAAACCTGAACCTTTCCGCTATAATCAGAGGCTCGGGTGACAAGTGCTCTTGAACAATTTGCATGAGCTCTTTAAAGGTTTTGCTTTCTGGCTTCTCTGGGGCAATGAGACTGCATACTAAACTGTACGTTTTCCCTCCCATCACACTCAGTAATGCTGCTACATGTTTTTCTGGGGGAAATCTCATTTACTTCAAAATACTGCTCCAGCCACTCCATATATGCAGGCCACTCATCCATGGCACTGTCAAAGGCCTCCATTTTTCCAATATAGCATGCCATTTCATCTCGCTGCTGCTAGGTTAGTAGTTCAGAGCACTCCATTGTAGCAGACTCCTCTCCCCCTGTCATATCACCCCCTCCCTTGCTCTGGGGCTGTTAGCAGTGTCATAGATTGCTTTCCTACCCTGATGTATGGAAGGTTCTTGAAATCATAATCACCAGTTGTTCTGTATGTCAGGAATAGCATGAATCCCTAATTAGAAACGGAGACCCGTAAACACGGTTGGAGTCAAGATGGCTGGCCTACTCTTGTATTGAAGAGACAGAAGAAAAACATAATAACCCCTGTATAACAACAAAGTCAGCATAAGCAACTGCTTAAAAGCATACTTGCAAGTTCACATAAACAGATTCAACACTGTTTAATACACTCAAATATCTCACAGTCTCCTAGTCTGTATACCTAGTATAGGTATAGTATATATTCAGAACCACATTGGACTATTCCACACTCATGGTACCATTGTATCAGAGTAAAGGTGGCAGAATTAGGGCCTACAGGATGAGGTAAAGCTAGAGTATAAGCCATTACTGCTAGGGTTGCCAGGCGTCCGGTTTTCGACCGGAACACCTGGTCGAAAAGGGACCCTGGCAGCTCCGGGGGAGGCACTTGCAGGCATTAGGGCTGTGCACAGAGCCCCCCTGGCAGCCCATGCACCTAGAAGCTGAAGGGACCTAGCGTTCACTTCCTGGGAGCTGCGGTAAGCAGCGTCGGGACCCCGCACCCTCCATCCCACCCCAACCCCCTTCCCCAGCCCAGAGTCCCCTCCCACACTCCAAACCCTTCATCCCAGGCCCTGACCCAGATCCCCCACCCCCAGCCGGAGCCTGCACCTGCACCATCTCCTGAACCTCAACCCTCTGCCCCAGTCTGGAGCCCCCTCCTGCATCCCAAAACCCACATCCCCAGCCACCCCCCTGCACTCCAACCTCCTGCCCCAGCCTGGAGCCCTCTCTCACACTCTGAACCCCTCATTTCTGGCCCCACCCAGAGCCCGCATCCCCATCCCAGAGTCCATACCACCCTGCACCCAAACCCCCAGCCTGGAGCCCTCTCCTGCACCCCAAATCCCTCATCACCAGCCCTACCCCAGAGCCTGCACCCCCGGGTGAAGCCCTCACTCCCCTCCTGTACCCCAACTCCCTGCCCCAGCCCAGTGAAAATGAGTGAGGGTGGGGGAAAGTGAGTGATGGAGAGAGGGGGAAATGGAGTGAGCGGGGGCGGGGGCCTCAGAGAAGCGGCAGGGCAGGGATGGGCCTTGGGGAAGGGGAGGGGCAGAGGGCGGGGCAGGGGTGTTCGGTTTTGTGCAATTAGAAAGTTGGCAACCCTAATTACTACTTTCATTTAACCTTCCCTTTTTTCTTTGTGGCAACTTCCAAACCAGTATAGTGAACAGTATCCAATTATAGAATATCAGGATTGGAAGGGACCTTAGGAGGTCATCTAGTCCAACCCTCTGCTCAAAGCAGGACCAATCCCCAATTTTTGCCCCAGATCCCTAAATGGTCCCCTCAAGGACTGAACTCACAACCCTGAGTTTAGCAGGCCAATGCTCAAACCACTGAGCTATCCCTCCCCCAAATTAACAATACTTGTATAGCATATTTCACCTCAGGATCTCAAAGTGCTTTATAAACATTAATTAAGCATCATAACACATCTGTAAATAGTATAATCCCCATTTAAAAGATTACTAACCAGTAGAAAAGAGAACTTCAGGTCTTATAGGAGTAGAACTGAGTGGGAAACAGTCTTCTCATCCCATGAGAATTTTTACGATTTTGAAAAAAATTCCTTTCCCCAGCCAAGTTGAAAAGTCAAAATGTCAAAATATTTTATGAACTGAAAATCTAAAAAAATAATCAGTTTGGGTCCATCAGAACCTTGTGTTTCAAAAATTTTGAAATGTTTCATTTCAGTTATGACCTTTATTAGATTTTACCTTTTTAAACAATAAATTAACTCAAATTTCAAAATGAAAAGTTATTTTGAACCTAAAAATAAAATCTTTCATTTTAAAAATATCCAAATGAAACATACGGACAATTTCAAACTATTTTTTCCATTTTTTTTTTCAAAATGGGACATTAGTCAAAGCCACCCCTTTCCCACAAAAAGTTTTGGTTTTGATAAAGTGGCATTTTCTGATGAAAAGCATTTCAACAGTAAATTCCCAACCAACTCTTTATAAGCACACACTCCACACTCCCACATTGGGAGCAGTATGAAGCCACGACTTCCGAAGGGAAGCACTGGAAGTACTCTGCCTCCAAGAGCTGCCCGTTGTGTAGGGGAGTGCACAAACTCATACCTTCTTTGAGGAATGCTGCATTCTGCCCCCGATTCAATTGGGAGGCATGTGGGGAGGGACCACAGTCATAGCCCTGCCTACTTTCCATCTCTCTGCACTCTTTTGCGTGTGTGGAGCACCCCTTAAATAGTTACAGTCAATTTCTAAAATATAAAATAACAACTACTTATTAGGCCCAAATGTTGTCTGTGGATGCATTTACCTCCCATTGATTTTGATGGTAACTGCGCACATCCAAGGACAGAATATGGCCTTTAACATTTAAATACTGTATTATAAACCCTGAAGTACTGAAACGTTGAATTCTGTCTACCCGTTTCCTGAAAAGTATATTAGGAGCTTTGAATCCCTTGAACAAATTACCATCTTGTAATTAACTCAAATGTACCCTCTATCCAGCGCCATCTTTTAGTACTCCTGATTTTAAAGAAGTTAATTAAGAACATGAAAAATTCAAGTCAACAGAAGCCCTGTCAGCAAACATAGTTGTTTTAGGGCCTTAGATATTCATAAAACAAAGGACACTAAGTTATTCCTCTTTAGCAACCTCATAAAATAGGAGGCTCAAAAGGAGCAAGTGTGGGTTGGTGTATTACATCTAATGATCTCCATTGGGAGAAACACAAGTCAGTGCCACATGCAGCTGAATAACCTGAGCAGTGCTGTAAAATAATTCATTACTCAACACCCACTCTGCTGTAACAAGAATTCATTGCTAGATACTTGCACATTTAATGTGTTATGGCAAACCTTCCAGTTGATCAAACCCTTACCTTGGGCGGAGTTGGGGGAAATGTTGGGCACCTCAAATTTAGTTTTATTACCCAACTAATTTAATTTGCCTGTGTATGTAACCTAGGGCTTCTCAAACTGTGGGGAAGGCTGCCCTAGGGGTGGGGATGCGGAATGTATTCGGTGGGGGGCAGGGGCGTGAGAAGCTTTGGGGGAAAAAAACATAGTGCACACATTTTACCCACAGCAATCAATTACTAGCAATGCTGATTCCTCCAGACATATCAGGTCCTCAGATGGAACT
Source organism: Macrochelys suwanniensis (assembly GCA_033296515.1). NCBI lineage: Eukaryota > Metazoa > Chordata > Testudines > Chelydridae > Macrochelys > Macrochelys suwanniensis. The sequence goes on from CM065777.1 coordinate 82,346,594, forward strand.
GTGCATTTGACTCTAGATGGCACTGTGCATTTTGACGGATTTCTATTCAGCGTGCATAACATTATACAAAGTCATTGTCATCTGTACGTGAATCCATTTGCTACGACGCAGTGTTCACATTTAACTGTAAGCATCGACCACAATCACAGTTTTCCTTTGTTCTGGTTACAATAGACCATTGGTTTTGTTTGAATCAATGTCTTACTGTTCTTAATATTTTGTGAGAGTTACATGTTGATTTTTTATTGGTATATGTACTTGTATGGCGGGACGGAGAGGCCTAAACTACTACAGACACAAGGAAGAGGCATGGTCAAATAAGTTAGAGTGCCAGTGATCTAATCCATGTGTAGTTTTGTTACCTAGAATAAAAGAGAGAGGCATATCTCATATCTCCTATCCATGCAGGATTCGCTTCAGGGATCAGAGCTTGGTGACTTTTTTCAAGCTTCTTAGTGTAACCATCCCCCCACAGACAGCATCATGCAATTATTTCTGTGTAAATATCAAGGTTTATTAAAATGAAAGGATACAAAATCATACAGGGAAGGAGAACAGTTAATAATCAATGTCCAGATTGTGGCCAGCCTATCTACAAGGGATTCCACTGAAGTAGTGGACAAAGGCCTACATTTTCAAAGGTTTTTAGGCACTTGTTAACTCCCATTGATTTCAATGGGAGTTAGGTGCCTAAATACCTTTGGAGGATCTGGGCCAAAGCTCCTATTTATTTCAGGAGCAGACTCAGATCTCTGGTGTTCAAGAGGGGTGGGCAGGGGCAAGTAACTTATCTCCCTTGTATTCCAGCTCAGAGGCTCTCCACAGCTGCAGTCCTAGCATTCCCTCTGAGCACAAGGACTACTACTGCTACAACCACCAAAAGGAGTCGGGGGGTGGGGAGGGGAGAGAGCCTGGGCATGACTTCCCAATATGTGTGTGTCTGCGTGTGTGTTTACTCACTTAACATGATCTATTAAATACAGACAGTTCAACAATAGAATGCTTATTTTAACTGGATACATCTTATTTGTCAAGGGCCAGATTCTGCCCTTGGATTGGATATTCATGCACAACTCCCATTGGTATCAGAGACTCAGAATTTATCCTTAAAGGGATGGTTTTGTTAATAGTATAAACAGTACTCCTGGGGGAATTCCGTGCCAAAAAATTAAAAAACCTGTGCACAATATTTTAAAATTCTGCAAAATTCTGCATATTTTATTTGTCAAAATAACACTTCATAATCATTCCCGTTTCAATTATTTGGTAATTTATTTTAAAAAAAAACTGTCAGCAAGTATGTCAACAATACAAACAACAGCCCCCTCTCCCCACAGAGCCCAGCCATGGGACAGCCCACAGCCTGGACCCCATTCCCCCATCCCCCGAGCCTTTACTTCACCTAGCTTCTTTACTGTCCCATGGGGGGACATGGTGTGGTACAGCCATGCCCTTCCTCACCCTTTGCCAGAGCTGGGTCTCCCAGGCCCTCTCCCGTCCCTGGGAGAATGAGGATCAAAGAGCGTACAGCCTCCAGCCCCACCAGGTTGGGTGCTCCACTCACTGTGAGCTGGGCTCTGCAGAGTCCAGCAGCCCCAAGTGGTGACCAGAAATTCTGCAGGGAAAACTGGGAAGTCTGAAAATTTCTGCGTTGTGCAGTAGTGCAGAATTGCCCCAGGAGTAAAACAGGATATACACAAAATCACGCCAAAACCAGTATACTGAGAGATGGAAATAAATTGATTAAAAAAGTAGACACATTAGGAGTTTCAGCTCATGGAGATTCCATCTGGTTCCTCCATTTGGGGGTTGGTAGAACTGGGTTAGCTCCTTCTGTACAAGAGCCTGGTAGTCCATTCCCTCAAATCAGTGGAATACACTAGAGGTAAAGGGATTCCATGCCGAGATCCTTTGCTGTCACATTTCTACATCTTCACCATCCACCACCAGCTTCTGTTATGGACCGGGATGTAGGCAGGTTTGGCTAGTACTGAGAGCAGGAGTCAGGGCTAGGGGGCAGAGCAGGTGTTCAGGTTGAGGAACAAAGCCAAGGGTTGGCACCAGAGTTAACTGCCAGTTACCAGAGCCAGCGGTCAAACCAGAGTAAGAATCAGGAATTAAAGCTGAGAGTCAGATCCATGGTGAGATGCCAAATGCTAGAGCCAAGGGTCAGAGTGAGAGGCCAGGATTGGAGCCAGGACTGGTAACTAAGGGCTTGTCTACATTACCCACCGGAGGGATCGATCTTTTGGAGATTGATTTTTCGTGTCTAGTGTAGACACGATAAATCGATCCCTGATCACTCTGCCGTTGACTCCGGCAATCCATCCCCGGCAAGAGGAAGAAGTGGAGTTGACGGGGGAGCGGTGGCAGTCAACCCTGCGGCGTCCTCACAGTGCGGTAAGTCGAGCAAGGTACGTCGACTTCAGCTATGTTATTCACTTAGCTGAAGTTGTGTACCTTACATCGACCCCCGCCCCTAGTGTAGACCTGGGCTAAGGATTGGAGGCGAGATATAAGGGCAGGAACTGGAGGAGAGCCAAGCATCAAGCATGGAACAGGAGCACAGTTGGAACAGGAGTAAAGGCAAGGGTGAAGCAGGAGCCAGGAACAGAACAGGAATAAGAACAGGGTTGGGTGCAGGATGCAACCACCACAGGAAACCATCTTGTTGCTCAGACAAACTTCCTGTTCCTCCTCCTGCCTTAAATGGCATAGCTGGACCAATCAGTGGAGCCAGGCTATCCTGGAATTACAGTGTCCGTAGGCCAGACTGGGGGGGCATGATGCCCTTCTCCACATGAGACCTGATCCTGTATGCTTCACATAGGCAAAACTCCCACAGACTCCATAGAACCAGAGGCAAAATCAAGAGTGACATCTCTCTGTTTCCAGGGAGGTTTAGTAAGGAAGCATAGTAATAATCTTCACAAAAGGTTTTAGTTTAAACATGCCTCTGCTTAATTTTTAACCTGATCAGCACAAATAACTGACTGCAGAACAATCCTGCACTCAAACATTATCAGTCAGCATTCAATTCTTGGGTGTGATGGATACACAGTGTAATAAAATCTGAGGACAAAATCTCAACCTAGATACATTGTTGTAGCTCAGTTCAAGTCAAATAGAGCAATAACAATTTACAGCAGCTGAGGATCTGGCCCCATAACTTGAACTTCTCCTACTTTATCTGTCCATATTCTCATGCCTCTGCCTTCTCTTCTAATTCACAGTAAAGCCCAGTACAATCAACAAAAATAACTTGTTATTATTTATTAACTGTGTTGTGGAAGTGCTTAGGCTAGGGACCTCAGTCAGAAAGCAGGGATCAAGGGTTTATAGTCTAGTTTGTCTTTTGTAAGTTGCTCTAATCATGCTATTGAGACATACCTCAATAATTCAGCCATCAGAATTTGAAATGAACTCTCTCTCTCTCTCTCTCTCTCTCTCTGTTTTCTGAAAACATGAGGGAAGGAGTCTTCTCTAAATTCTAAGAGTGGAATTTCATGAAACTTGATAATCAATTGTTGTTGTTTCTATACTCTTTTCAATCAAGGCTAACCTAGGTCCATTTGAACTGATGACCAAAAGGTGAAAGACTCCATGTCCCATTTCCAATCCATTGAGCCATTTATTCTCGGAGGGTACATTATAATGAATGTCATTTTAGTAACAATAACAATATTTTATGCTTTATATAATACTTTGAATGGTCCCAAATCATTCACAAATTTGAAAAAGAAATAACAGATATATAAAGATTACTCAGATCACCAACACTGCAATGCAGCCATACCTCAGGTGTAAAGCAGCAGTTTGACTGTGTACGTTAAATAACAGTGATGTTCATTGGAGGAACAAAAAATATTGCATTAAGTAAAACTAAGGGAGGATTCCAGTACTGCCATACTGGAGCAGCTCCTGTATCTGGTCTAGTACCCTGTCTCTGACAGCGGTGAACAGCAGATGCTTCAGAAGAGGGAAAAAGAAACCCCCAGTAGGTAGATGTGGGATAATCTGCCCTCCATAAAGGACTCATCTTGATACCAAAAAGTTACAGATTGATTCAAGACCAGAAACATAACGTTTTATCTCCCTTTCAATATTCTTTTTGTTAGTGCAGTTGGAATTCGACCAGAACACATGGGTTAACTCAAGGGGAAAAGTGCCAAGAAATCTTAATTACCACAAGTGAGCAGGACCTAGGATTTAATCTGAAACATGGCACCTCTGGTGCTCTGTAGCATCATTACATTATAGTACCAGTTCCAGCAATCTTATGCTTCCAAACAGCATTCTGAAACACATCCGGTCAAATGTTCTGTTTTTTAAAACAATGTTGATTCAATAGGAGTGATAGCAATGATAAAGCAGTCTATTCCATTTGATTGTAACATTCTTCCATTAAACTTCTGCTGCTCCCTATGCACTTTAACCACGGAAAAAGTAAAACTTCACACAGATTTACCTTTCAGTTCATGAATAATTGTGTGTTTAACTAAGCAGCAGCTAAAATGTCGGATGACTACATTGAACATTTTAGGGCAAGCTGCATATTTGGCATTGTCTAGTTTGTTTGTTTGTTCAACAATAGGAGCTCTTAACATAGCACAATTGCTGCTCCATCCTAACACAGAATATTGCATACATCACATTTCACAGGCTGCCAGTGCTATCAGAACCAAACAATACAGGATTAAATAGGTATGTGGTAAATGAAAAGCTATATAGTAACTCCAGAGGCCAGGAAAGCAGAATTGGGTTATAATTATGCCTGCACTCTTATGTAAGTAGAGTTGTCACAAAGGGGTAATAAATGAGGTTTACTATCCAGACACATATTGAATTGCAATATGTTGGTAGCAGGAAAAAACCCTCACCTGATAGAAAAATCTTTGTGAGCAGGGAGTGTGGGTGAGGGTGGAAAGTTACTTCCCTCTAATAGGAAGTTCTTTTCCAGAAACTAGCCTCTGATTAGAAACTCTGTATTGGTTCCCCAGACCCTGCTTTCTTCTCACTCTTGAACACAAAAGCCAGATCAAGCCTCAAATACAGTGTAATAATTTAAGTTCTGTGCACCTCTGAGCATCAGAAAAATTTGTAGGTGTGTATACACTGCTACACGCATGTTGTATTTTCTAGGGGGCTGGAAAGCCAGTAATCACACAACCATCTTGCAAATAGGATTGATTTTTTTTAATGCAATAAATAAATGCAGTGAAGTTATTACACTAAGCTCTGATTGCTCTGACAATTTGTAAGTCATAGATCTTCTGGATAAATATTTTAAACTTCAAGCAAATCTGTGTCGTGTTCTAGAGTACACTGGAGAGTAGCAAAATGCATATTTGCAGATTGCGCCTCAGCATTATGTCATCAGAAATAATGATAATTCACATACTCTATTTTCTGTGCCAAAATGTGTACAGGCACACTGTTACATCTTGCAAACGTACATTTTGAACAATTTCATCATCTTGTATCTCTCTCTGAATCCATTGAATTCTTTATGGATCTGCTCCAAACCCCACTGAAGTGAATGGACAGACTCTTTATCAAATGCAATGGGCTTTGCATCAGGCTGTACAGGTGTGTGTGTTTTCAGAACAAATCCAGATTCAGTGAATTTAAGAGAGGCCTTTATTTGTTGTTGGAAAATAAAGTCATTGAGGGTGTGGTGAAAAAGCAGGAAAATGGGATCAAGCTAAAGATAAAAGGGGAAAGGACACGGCAGGCTTGAAGAGCCAGATGGCCATTCCCACTCTGAAAATGTCTGATATTCATATGCGCTAATGTTCTCTTTGCCCTAAAAAATAAAAATAAATAAAAGCTAGCTGACTAGCATCAACCCTACAATAAGCAAACTGTGCATTATGGAAATGAATAATACTGCCAACGAGAGAGTTGTCAGTTTCAGACTGATAAGGAATTATTCTCTGTAAAAGTAGTGGTGATAAAAATTATTTTATATATATAAAGATCCCTGCCCACAAAGATATATATCCTTTAAAATTAGCTCTTTAACATTTATGTTACACAATATAAAAGGTAAAAAAAATAGAAATACTGTCCTGGATATTATGGTACAATTGAGTGACATGCATATGCTGGCTAATGCTAAATTCAGTAGTTTATTGTATTTAAAATGTATATATGGTGATCACTATAGAATAAACTCTGCATGCCAGATCCTTAGCTGGTGTAAACTTCAATGTATACCTTCAGCTGGTATGAATCAGCATAGCACCATTGAAGATCAGGCCCAACATTTTTACAGTAGTTTCATTTTATTTATACCAAGGATTGGCAACCTTTGGCACGTAGCCCATCAGGGAAATCCGCTGGTGGGCTGGGACTATTTGTTTACCTGCAGAGTCCGCAGGTTTGGCCGATTGCAGCTCCCACTAGCCGTGGTTCGCCATTCCAGGCCAATGGGGGCTGCGGGAAGCAGCGCGGGCCGAGGGATGTGCTGGCTGCCACTTCCCACAGTTCCCATTGGCCTGAAACGGTGAACTGTGGCCAGTGGGAGCTGCGGACACTGCAAGTAAACAAACTGTCACAGCCCACTAGTGGATTTCCCTGACAGGCCCCGTGCCAAAGGTTGCCGATCCCTGATTTATACCGATGTATAACTGCAGTGTGATAAATTCATCCCTAGTGTTACATGACTAACTTAAAAGAGATTGTGCAGAAAGGTCCTTGGGAGAATTCAGTTCTTCCCAGCCTATTTTACTGATAAAAATATATTTGAAGCCACTTAAAATCTGTTCCATGCATTTGAGTGCATATTTAACTGAGTTTTTCTCCTTTTAAAAATGCTTGATTAAACATGCTAAGATATATTAGCATTAGGGCTCCCTGCTGGTGAGCATCATTCCTTGGGCATTGCTTTTGCTTATTGCGATACAAGGCACGTAACGTCAATCGTAATGAGCTTTGAATCATTGATGCAGATTCACAGTTGAATTACTGCATTTAACAAAAGCACTAAAGTCAAGCTTTACTCAGCTACTGATTTGCTAATAGAAAATTACTACAATGTTTTCCTATTTTTTTCATATATCAAAAGATAAAAGGAGATGAATGTTTGCAGCATCCTGCATGAGAAATTAAGAGCACTGTACTGAAAATGGGCCCTGATTGTCTGATTTAGAGGAAGCCATTAACAAAATTAAAATGGCACTATTTCTCACATAAAATAAATGTAGAACTTGATAGTTGTGTAGTCATTACAAAAAAACCCCATTTGTGCTGGTTTCATAGTCGTTTGATAAATATCACAGCCTTTGCATTTATATTCTTGGTAAACTAGCAATAAAATGTTCACTCTAGACGTTGTGTCAGTCCCACAAGTTCAGATCTGGATCCAAACTTTCCTAGTGTCAGGGTGTCCCAATGTAGGAGTTTATGTCAGGATTTTGGAAAAGATGGACCCAATCTGCAAAGTTCCAGCTATGGCTCTAGAGCCATGTGTAGCTCCTTGGGTCTTTCTAAGTAGCTCTCATCAGGCCTCATCCAGCATTGTCTAACATAGGGCTACATGGGGAGTGCTAAGCAAATAGACGAGTCAACGGGCGCCCACCCCAGCCTCCCATGTAACAGGAAAATTGAATGTTGAGTGTGGGTGGGTGGGTGGGTGGAGAATAGAATAAAAGAATAGAGAGAGCAGAAATGCCCTTTTCTTTCTAGTATACCAAAGAGGAGGAAAGAAGACAAATACCCTTGTCCTTTCCAGCCCTCAGGAAAGTGCAGGGAGAAGAGAGATCAGACAGAGTTCAACAGAGTTTCAAAGAGTCAGAAAATAATCAATATAATGTCTTCCATGTGGCAGTCTCTGTGGTGTGATGTCGTTTTATAATGAGGAAATACCACACCACTATCATCATCTTGGAATGTCAAGATGTTGTCCCATGATTCTTTGGAAAGTCACTGCAACACCTTTAATGGTAAAGTCTTTCCCAAGGTTTTCAGTTTGAGCTTCATACTCATAAACAAACTAGGGAAATACAACCTAGATGGAGCTACTATAAGGCGGGTGCATAACTGGTTGGAAAACCATTCCCAGAGAGTAGTTATCAGTGGTTCGTAGTCAAGCTGGAAGGGCATATCTAGTGGGGTCCCACAGGGATCAGTTCTGAATCCAGTTCTGTTCAATATCTTCATCAATTATTCAGATAATGGCATAGAGAGTACACTTATAAAGTTTGCAGACAATACCAAGTCGGGAGGGGTTGCAAGTGCTTTGGAGGATAAGATTAAAATTCAAAATGATCTGGACAAACTAGAGAAATGGTCTGAAGTAAATAGGATGAAATTCAATAATGCAAAGTACTCCACTTAGGAAGGAACAATCTGTTGCACACACACAAAATGGGAAATGACTGCCTATGAAGGAGTACTGTGAAAAGGGATCTGGGGGGTCATAGTGGATCACAAGCTAAATCAAATGTAACACTGTTGCAAAAAAAGCGAACATCATTCTGTGCTATATTAGCAGGAGTGTTGTAAGCAAGACACAAGAAATCATTCTTCCATTCTACTCCAGGCTGATTAGGACTCAACCAAAGTCTTGTGTCCACTTCTGGGTGTCACATTTCTGGAAAGATGTGGACAAATTGAAGAAAGTCCAGAGAAGAGCGACAAAAATGATTAAAGGTCTAGAAAACATGACCTCTGAGGGAAGATTGAAAAAATTGGATTTGTTTAGTCTGGAGAAGAGACGACTCTGAGTGGACATGATAGCAGTTTTCAAATACATAAAAGGTTGTTACAAGGAGGAGGGAGGTAAATTGTTCTTGTTAACCTTTGAGTATAGGACAAGAAGCAATGGGCTTAAATTGCAGCAACGGTGGTTTACATTAGGGAAAACATTCTAACTGTCACGCTGGCTAAGCACTGGGATAAATTGCCTAGGGAGATTGTGGAATCTCTAACAAATTTATTTCAGCATAAGCTTTCGTGGGCTAGAACCCACTTCATCAGACACATGGAATGGAACATGAAGTGGGTTCTAGCCCACAAAAGCTTATGCTGATATAAATTTGTTAGTCTCTAAGGGCTTGTCTTCACTACCTGCCGGATCGGCGGGTAGCAATCGATCTATCAGGGATCGATTTATCGTGTCTCGTCTAGACGCGATAAATCGATCCCCGAATGCTCTCCCCGTCGACTCCGGAAATCCAACTCGGTGAAAGGCAGAAGTGGAGTCGATGGGGGAGCGGCAGCAATCGACTCGCCACCGTCCTCATGGCCAGGTAAGTCAATCTACAATACGCTGACTTCAGCTATGCTATTCACGTAGCTGAAGTTGCGTATCATAGGTCGACCCCTCCCTCTAGTGTAGCCCAGGGCTAAGGTGCCACAAGTAATCCTGTTCCTTTTGCTGACACAGACTAACACGGCTGCTACTCTGAAACCCATGGAATCTCTGTCATTGTAGGTTTTTAAGAGCAGGTTAGACACACACCTGTCAGGAATTGTCTAGATAATACTTAGTCCTGTCATGAGTGCAGGGGACTGGATTTGATGACCTCTTTGGGTCCCTTCTAGTCCCACGATTCTATGATTCTATAATTCCTTGTGCTAGATGTTAGTTCTGTTCATTTTCCCCACATATGCAGTGCCTAACCCTTCATTCCTTGTGTATCCAAAACTTCCCTTGACAGAATGAAAGAGGGAGAAAGAAGAATTATTTAAAGTACCTAAAACAAACAGATCTTTAAAAAAATTTTAAAATATACATTATATTTAGGACCCTACCAAATTCATGGTCCATTATGGCCAATTGCACAGTCATATGATTTTTAAAATAATTAATTTCATGATTTCAGCTATTTGAATCTGAAATTTCATGGTGATGTAATTGTAGGGTCCTGACCCAAAAAGGAGTTGTGGGGGGTCGCAAGGTTATTGTAGGGGGGTTGAAGTACTACTACCCTTACTTCTGCACTGCTGCTAGTGGTGGTGCTGCCTTCAGACTGAGCAGCTGGAGAGCAGCCGCTGCTGTCTGGGAGCCCAGCTCTGAATGCAGAGCCACCACCAGCAGCCACGCAGAAGTAAAGATGACATAGTATGGTACTGCCACCCTTACTTCTGCGCTGCTTCCTGCAGAGCTGAGCCCTCAGTCAGCAGCTGCCACTCCCCAGCCACTCAGCTCTGAAGGCAGCAGCACAGAAGTAAGGATGACATGGTATGGTATGGTATTGCCACCCTTACTTCTGTGCTGCTGGTGCTGGCGGGGAGCTGCCTTCAGAGCTGGGCGCCTGGCCAACAGCCACCATCTCTGGACACCCAACTCTGAGAGCAGCACAGAAGTAACGGTGGCAAAAGCGTGACACCCCCCCTAAAATAACCTTGTGACCCCCCTGCAACTCCCTTTTCGGTCAGAACCCCCAATTTGAGAAATGCTGGTCTCCCCTCCCCTGTGAAATCTGTATAGTATATGGTTAAAGCACACAAAACACCAGATTTCACAGGGAGAGACCAGATTTCATGTTCCATGACATGTTTTTTTGTGGCCGTGAATTAGGGTCCTAATTATATTCTAAAGAGTTGGTAAAGTTAAGGAATTATTTTCTGGGTGACAGTATGGTACAAAGAAAATTATGGGTCTGATTCTCCTTCCACAGTGGTAGGAGTAACTACATAAAAATGGTGTGAGCGAAGAGTTAAGCTTGAGGAATATAACAGTTCACTACTGCAGCAGGAAAGGCTTCTTAGAAACCAAATTGTTCTTTTTTTGCTTTGATGTCTGCGTCTTTTGAGTTGTAGCTAATGTCATCAGCATAGAATTTTCAGTCACAATGTATTTTATTTATTCCAGCCTGAGAGCAGTTTATCAAGGGTTTCTTCAGGTATGTGAGCAACAAGAAGAAAGTCAAGGAAAGTGTGGGCCCCTTGCTGAATGAGGGAGGGAACCTAGTGACAGAGGATGTGGAGAAAGCTAGTGTACTCAATGCTTTTTTTGCCTCTGTCTTCACAGACAAGGTCAGCTCCCAGGCGGCTGCACTCCGCAGCACGGTATGGGGAGGAGGTGACCAGCCCTCTGTGGAGAAAGAAGTAGTTCGGGACTATTTAGAAAAGCTGGACGAACACAAGTCCATGGGGCCGGATGCACTGCATCCGAGGGTGCTAAAGGAGTTGGCCGATGTGATTGCAGAGCCATTGGCCATTATCTTTGACAAATCATGGCAATCGGGGGAGGTCCCGGATGACTGGAAAAAAGCTAATGTAGTGCCCATCTTTAAAAAAGGGAAGAAGGAAGATCCGGGGAACTACAGGCCAGTCAGTCTCACCTCAGTCCCTGGAAAAATCATGGAACAGGTCCTCAAGGAATCAATTCTGAACCACTTAAAGGAGGGGAAAGTGATCAGGAACAGTCAGCATGGATTCACCAAGGGCAAGTCATGCCTGACTAACCTAATTGCCTTCTATGATGAGATAACTGGCTCTGTGGATGAGGGGAAAGCAGTGGATGTGCTATTTCTTGACTTTAGCAAAGCTTTTGATACAGTCTCCCACAGTGTTCTTGCCAGCAAGTTAAGGAAGTATGGGCTGGATGAATGGACGGTAAGGTGGATAGAAAACTGGCTGGATGGTCGTGCTCAACGGGTAGTGATCAATGGCTCCATGTCTAGTTGGCAGCCGGTATCAAGTGGAGTGCCCCAAGGGTCGGTGCTGGGGCCGGTTTTGTTCAATATCTTCATCAACGATCTGGAGGATGGTGTGGACTGCACCCTTAGCAAGTTTGCAGATGACACTAAAATGGGAGGAGTGGTTGATACGCTGGAGGGTAGGGACAGGATACAGAGGGACCTAGACAAATTAGAGGATCGGGCCAAAAGAAATCTGATGAGGTTCAACAAGGACAAGTGCAGAGTCCTGCACTTAGGACGGCAGAATCCCATGCACTGCTACAGACTAGGGACCTAATGGCTGGGCAGCAGTTCTGCAGAAAAGGACCTAGGGGTTACGGTGGACGAAAAGCTGAATATGAGTCAACAGTGTGCCCTTGTTGCCAAGAAGGCTAACGGCATTTTGGGCTGTATAAGTAGGGGCATTTCCAGCAGATCGAGGGACGTGATTATTCCCCTCTATTCGGCACTGGTGAGGCCTCATTTGGAGTACTGTGTCCAGTTTTGGGCCCCACGCTACAAGAAGGATGTGGATAAATTGGAAAGAGTCCAACGGAGGGCAACAAAAATGATTAGGGGGCTCGAGCACATGACTTATGAGGAGAGGCTGAGGGAACTGGGATTGTTTAGCCTGCAGAAGAGAAGAATGAGGGGGGATTTGATAGCTGCTTTCAACTACCTGAAAGGGGGTTCCAAAGAGGATGGATCTAGACTGTTCTCAGTGGTAGAAGATGACAGAACAAGGAGTAATGGTCTCAAGTTGCAGAGGGGGAGGTTTAGGTTGGATATTAGGAAAACCTTTTTCACTAGTAGGGTGGTGAAGCACTGGAATGGGTTACCTAGGGAGGTGGTGGAATCTCCTTCCTTAGATGTTTTTAAGGTCAGGCTTGACAAAGCCCTGGCTGGGATGATCTAATTGGGTTTGGTCCTGCTTTGAGCAGGGGGTTGGACTAGATGACCTCCTGAGGTCCCTTCCAACCCTGAGATTCTATGATTCTATGATCTCTTGGGAAATGTTAGCGCCTAACAAAGAAAAAGCCTGACTTGTCTAAAATGCAAAGAAAAGCTACAAAGATGAATGTTTGTTACTGTAAAGTATTTTCATATTACATAAGCTTGAGAGCTGGACAAAATTTACCAGACATTTTAAATAGTATGTATTAATTTAAAAGACACTATGTATTAAGAGAAATGACACTGGATGAACCATCATTGGTGTAATGGTCTGTATGGAATATAAACTACAGAATTACAAAATGACCAAGCCAAAGTGAGGGAAGTGGATGCAAGAGGCCTCTTTCTCCTCCATTGTTCCACTGACTTAAATGAATTTACTCAAGATTTACAATGGTATAAGTGGAGAATCAGGTCCCAGGGGCCAACTCCTCAGGTGGTGTAAATTGTCATAATGCAATTAAAATCAATGGAGTTATGCCAATTTACACCACCTGAGGATCTGGCTCCAGGTGTCCAGAAAAGAAAGAGGAAAATTGAATGCACCAGGTATTCAGAAATGAGAGGAGAGAAGGAGATGATAAAATCAGACTTAATGTATGACCCCAGGGACTCCAGTGAAGGATGTCATAATCTGAAAATGTTTTAAGGATAAATTATATTATTTTTGTAATCCTGTTAAATCTTCTGTCCTAAGACACACACTATAAAAATTGTGCAGCTGTTCATATTTAAAATGAAATGTATACAAATTAGACTAAATCCCCAGCATAAACTGTGCACAGGTCAGAAATATTAGCTCCCCCGTGCCTCCATGATCACTTTTCCTGTTGCTTACTCAAACAGCAAAAATTATCTGCTTAGTCAATTTGGACCTGATGAACAGTCCATTGAGGGAAAACATGCCCTCTACATTTAGATCCATCCAAGAGCCTATATAAGATCCTAATTCACAAAGAAGGAAACATTGAGTTAATAACAACTAAAAATAGATACAATACTAACAAAGATATTTGATTTTTTTTCTCACATAGTGTCTATTACTGTTTTTTCGGTCTTGTCTGCTTATATTATAGGCTCTTCAGAGTAGAGACTTTGACTTGTTTGTATATCACTGAGCATAATAAGGCCTTGATCCTGAGTGGGATATTTTGGTGCTATTGGACTATTATCTATTTATTAATTACACATGTCCGTAGACCCTTATGGGTGCTGTTATATAGGACATATGACCTAGATCTATACGGCAGTAAAGAAATTCAGCTGAAATGGCCTCCGCTCATGTTAAAGGGGATGGTCTAAACTAAACGTGTTCAGTGATTATTTATTTAATAATTTTAAAAATGTCAGGCAGTAAAGAAGCAAGGTGAGTGAAATAATACACCACACGTTCAATTTGCTTGTAATGTTAAACAAAACCATTTTTTCCTATAGGAAAAATATTGAGAGAAACAAAGCTTGGTAAATTCTGATTGAAGTGAGGTTTGTGATGCAAGAGCTGTTATTTTTTTAACTCATCTGATCCATCTATATTCAAGGTATGTTGATTCCATAACTAATTTACTAGTGAATGAAGTTTCCATTAAGTGCAGGTTTGTAAAGGAGTTATTTGATGTTCTAAAATGGAAAAGGGTGGTATATAACTTAACATGACAAAGGTATGAAAAGATGTCAATTCTATGCCAAGTGGACTGTCTTCCAATGATATATCTAGCTAGGGCATTAATGCAGAGACAGCGAAACCCAATGAACCATTCAGTCAAACACTGTAAAGCTGTAATTATTAGGGAATAATATGATAAGAGCAAAAATTCAGGATCTACCTAGAATAAGGAATATTCCATTAAAGAATCAAATATTATTCTTACAAGTTAAATGTGGTAAATAATTAATTTTGAGCCTTTAGGACCCAATTCTTATAGCTTTTAGGACTCTAGTGTTGATCTGCCCTCTTTTTCTTTGCCTACATAATCACGGGCACAGATAATTGCAGGCAGTTAATGTCACATGAATATCTCGGTACCTATCTGTGCACATAAATCAGGTTCTTAGACACATTCATGACATTAAGTATACCCACAAGTAATTGCAAGCACAAAATTTCTCTATGAATTTTCTGTGGCCGGAAATTGCAAGTGCAAATGGAAGGCCAATATTTAAAATAGTATTTTAAATGATATGATAATATTTATCTGGAGGAATCAAAATATTCATGATAATCAAATCATAATAGCAAAATGAAGGTCTTCCAATTAAAGTTATGGCAAATGCAAAGAAGTTGTAATTAACTTCATTTTTCCTGCTATAAAACAAATTCAGAGAAACTTCTGCAAAACATAGGTGGTATGATACCAGGAAATTCCTGACCACCAAAATATCAAACAGATCTGGATCTAATTGAAATGGGGTCCAACAACAGACAGGTTTTTGGAAAGGGTTAAGGTTAACATCTGGAACAGAGTTCCCCTGAGTAGAGCTGAAATAAATGAAAACATACTTTTAAATGACTCCTTAAATCTGTTTGACCCTTTTCTAGTTCTTCAGGAAGGTTAGGAAGTTAGGAAAGGCTCTTTCTTGTTTTGGAATTCAATTAACTTGGGTTTGAATAGGACTGATTCTTTCATGGGTCATAAGCAAAACCCACTAGAACTGAGGTGAATAATATTACCATATTGACATTAGCTATGATGGAATGTTTGTTGTTAAAATATCCTAAAGAAATAGTAATTAGACATAAAATGTTAAAAATGTAGGTTTGTGCCTCCTCCCCCCCTTCTTTTGTGTCACACACATGACTTATCCTGCTGTTGTTGCTGACCATTTTACACTTGTCTTAAATCTGCTTGCATGTTTTTCGTTTAGTATTTTTATTGTATAGGCGATTTGTGTGTGGTGTTAAGGACCCAACCTTTCAAAGAGCTGAGCGGCTCATGCCCGAAGTCTGGCCTGTTTTAAGCATTTTTAGGTTGCATAATTACCAGGGGAGGAGATTATATGATTTTCACAAATGTATTTTGTTGGGAAAGACAGGCTGCTCTGCGGCAATGATAAAGTGGGTTCTTGCAGTTCCTGCTTAATAATACATAATAATACATTTTTATTTATAGCGCACACAGTGCTCAAAGGCCTCTGGGAACCTAACACAACAGAATCTATAACAAAATGTAGAGATATATCTTAAACAAAACCAAGGACGACATGGCCTGATAAATAAATACTAAAGCCAGTTTAAAAATATTTGTTTAAAATACCCAATCCTTCCTACAATCCATCCCCAGAGATGCAATAACTAAACCAAAACACCTCAGAAACATAACGCTCAAAAAGGACACAAAATGTCTTGGGGCTCACCTGTCACAAATGTGGTTTGCGGTAAAACAAGCAAGAGTGTGCCAGAGTCACTGACCCGAGTAGATTACACGACTGGTTCACCAATTTCATATCTATACGGGCCCGAGAGAAAGGTCCTCAGAATGCAATGCTCCTACATTATTTAAGGCTTTAAAAATAAAACTTTGCTACACAGTCCTTTCCTGGGAATTCCCGTAGATGTGCTCAGGGTCATGACTGTTTTAGGTGGGATCTAAGGGGTATGGGTCCAGAAAGATGTCATTTTTCAGCTGGAATTTCCACTTGGGTTAATGTTGAATATTTGACAAATAGGTTTTGGAAAGGGCCTGTTGCTCCACTGCTTCTTGGGGGCAACAAAGCAGCAGAGGCTAGTAGAAATGAACAGAGACTAGTAGAGGCCAATAGTGGCAAACTATAGGATCTTAATGGAGTCTACTGCAATCTCCACAAGGAAGGCTCTTTTCCAGCGGCTCTATTTGTGATCAGCTTGTTCAAGGGTATTCAAGGGGAGACAAGGGCACAAAAAAGCTTGACTTCTCTTTCACTCTTTGGTTGAACAGCAGTCCACAGCTTTCCATAAACACAGTGCCAGGTACCTCCTAATCTTTCCTCCAGCACAAGACACACCAACAGGAGCAGGGGAGAGACAAGGAACAGCCATGATCAATGTTCCCTCTAATTTTTGACGGGACGAGTGCACAAAAACATTTCCTCTGTGCAAATTTTTGTGTGCGCAGGTGTGCGCGGGATTTAGGATCTGTGTCCGCACGCACCCGCGCACAGCTTAGAGGGAACAGTGGCCATGATATCCCCATCCCGCCTCACCATGGAGCATTGACTCTGTTTTCCCACACCAAAAAATGATCTTGCTCTATCAAGAGATAAATGTGTGTACTAGGTACATCATTGTTAAAAGATATTAACTCATCCACCCGGCTCTCAGTGCTGGATACACACACACACACACACACACACACACACACACACACACACACGGAAAACCAAGGATTTTTTACCGTGTAAGTACAAATGTTTGAACAGTGAAGTAAATGTACAAATTTTTGCAAGAGAGAGAAATTTTATCCTGCTCAGTGCTTTTTTAGCAATATTATCTGGAAGCATATTTATAGGGTTTTTTTAAAATAATTGTCTCTAATAAACCAACTTTTAACTAAGATATCATGAACTGGATTGTTGTGATTGCTCTGCTGGGGAGAACAACTGTTGGAAGTACCCAAAGCCCTTCATGGCCTATCCCCATCCTACCTATCCTCTCTCTTTCACTGTCGAGATTGTCAGCTCCTGTCTATGATCAGCCAATGATGCCAGCCTCCATCTTCCACTTGTTACATTTTCAGGTAAGTACCTTCATGCTTTCTTTCGTGCTTCTTATCATGCTTGAGAGGAACGCCTCATAAACATCCACAAAGCCTCATTGTTATTCATCTTCAAATCCCTCCTCAAAATTCTCCTTTGTAAGGATGCCTAAAACTTGACAGTGGCTAGGCTGCTGATGTGCAGAGACCACTCCCTATCAAGCTGACCAATATTGTCTCATTGTTTCCTTCTATTCCCCCATCGGTCTGTCTGTATCCATCTATTGTCTCTTTTCTTGTCCTTGGCTTGTTAGCTCTTTGCAGCAGGGACTGTCTTTTTGTTCTACCTTTGTACAGCACGTAGCACAATGGGAGCCAGGTCCATAACGGAGGTTCCTAGGTGCTATGATAATAAAAATAATAAATAATAATAAGAGAATGGAACCTCTGATTTCAAAATGAGAATAGAGGCAATTGCTTGAGCATTGGGTCAAAAGCAAGGGAACTGTGATGCTCGTTCCCAAAGATGCTGTAAGTAGCTTGCATAGGCCAGTGTAGACACAAGGAAAACTTAATGAGCCTGAGAAGGTGAGATGGGTTACAGGAGGAGATTGTGTTACAGCAGTACTTTACCTTCAATATATCTTTGCAGTATATTGCAACATGTCATTAGTTAGAAAAGGAGATCAAATTATACGCAAAGAAAACAAAACACACCATTTGCATTTGGTATAATTATTTTACGACATGTTTTAAAATACTACAGACTAGCTACTAGAGCTAGTCAAAAAATGTGTTTTAGTTTCCATTAAAAGTTTCAAAGCAAATGCAGACTTTTTTAATATAAATGTTGGTGGGAATTTTTAAAGTTTTCCTAAAAAACCCCAAAACAGAAACATTTTTGGTGGTTTGGTTTTCAAATAAAATAAATAAATAATAATAAAAAGATCAGTTCAATTTGCTGAAAAAAATCAATAAAAACTGCAATTGTCTCATGAAAAATTCTGTTTAGCTCAAAACCCATTTTTCACTGGGAAAAACATTCAATTAAAAATTTCCTAGCTTTAGTTGATATCTTTCCTATATTGTTGTATGGGATGAAAATTGTGACATGATGCTGTTTGTGCATGTTCTGATGCAGTGCTGTCACTAAGGTCTTGATTTTGCAGTCAGATCCGTGTAGTCCAATTTCAGTATTAGAGCATAAGTTATTTTATTTTGTGATCCAATTATATTGACTTACAACTTTTCTGATCAAAATTAAGTTTAGCTTTTGCTTATCGTAGGACAGGACACAAAAACCTATATATTGAGTCTATCCCAGTGGTTTGGATGGCAACTCTACAATAGTCCCTATTAATAAAACAAAGTCTATGTAAAATTTCATGTATGTTAATAATTTCAAAATAAGTTGTTTTTATACTCTCGCATTTTCTCTCTCTCACTCACACTCTTTCATACACACAGAAAATATGGACTGATCCTGTTTGGAGTGTTTTTTTATTGGGTCCATTGTTTATTATCCCATAGAAATTCCCTGCAATCCCAGTTAAAAATCCCATCTCTTGGATTCTTTTACTTATGGTATTAAGTCAAGTTTCTCCTTTATGCTGTGCCCCAGTATAAAAGTGTCTTTGGTATGTTATAGTCAGCTAAACAAAATGATTAAAAAACGGTAATAAATGGTGAGTAGGAGGAAGGCACGTGCAGGTCCAAGAGTCTCTGTGAGCTTGGATGCTACATTTATGATCGTTGAAGACAAAATAGAAAGGCTAGTGCAGGAGGTGGAAGAGAATTTCTGGTGCCTTGGAGGAAGTACAGCAAATGGGCTTCCCTTTGTGAGGGTGGCCCTAACGCTCTGCCCACTCCTCACCCCTGCCTGCTCTGGGACAGTGTAGCAACTCCTTCCTAGTATAGACAAAGCCTAAAGAAGTTGTACCATATGAATCAATTAGATTTTGAGCCACTACTCACGTGAATGGGAGAAGCAACAGTGGTTTAACTGAGGCGGCTCACCCAGTCATGCAGCGAGCATGTCAATGGTCGCTATCTGTGATATGGTTTGCCCATGTAAGGAGAGTGTTAGTCCCCAATTGAGTTCTAAGGCCTGGTCTACAATTAAAAGTTTTGCCAGTGTAACTGTGTGAGCAGGGGGGAAAATCACACTCCACCTGACATAACTATGACGGCAAAAACACTAAACACAGTTATACTAGCAAGAGTCCTTTTGCATGTATGTCTTATTTAGTTCAGGGAACTACTATAAGCTAAGTCTAAGTTTCCAAGTGCTATACCAGCAAATCCTTTCTAGAACAGACAAGGCCTAAGGGCATTTTACTATATGAATCAATTAGGTTTTAGGTCACTCTTCCGCTTATGTAAACAGACATAGTTCTATATCTGGCCTTTTGACTTCTGCCGCAAAAAGTGCAACCATGCAAGTAACTTGACACATATGTAGTAGTCAAATCCAGATTTGCTCATGGAGTGGGCTGACATATTACAGTGATGGCCATGATATAAAAATATATACAGCGGGAATGAGATAGGAAAGAAGGGTTTTTACCATTGAACAAACAGTATATTCTTCCCTTGAAAGAAGAGGCCAGATGATTTCAGTAGGAAATTGAAAATCTCTGTATCCATATATATTCCCCAGATATCTGGTTCAGAAAATCATGAATATATTGTCATTTAAAAACTAATCCTACTGAATAAAGGAAAAGTTACAACAATACTACAGTATCCAGGAGTCATTACTGAACTTTGTAGAAGAAACTAAAAACCTTGGAAGCATTCATTTCTCAACTGCCTCCTTCACAATGGTATAATTCCCAGTGCATTGGATTATTTCACCTTGAACATAAATTCCCTCCTGATTTTATTTGTCTTGGTGTGTCACTGTACCGTCTCTTAGCTTCAGAGACTCATTTGTCTGTGCAGTTCTAACATTACTTGCCCAGAACTATGTATGTATATAAAGCAAATCTGAAACTCTTAATGCTATATCTCTGACTTGTATACATAACTGGCATGAGTTGCTGCAGATGGTGTACCGTTGGTCTTTTCTTAGCTATTTTTTGCTTATATGGTTATTTATTCTTGATTAATTAAAAATATATATGAATATTTCATACATTTTTCTGCAAATGACTGAAATATTTAGGTTACACTGACATGACTTTAAAGTTGGTCTATGTAAATTGCATAGTTTCTCTAATTTACAACATTTTATTACTACTTTCATAAGATTACATTTTACTGTAATACAGTACTTTCTAATGTAATAGAGTTGTTAAAATTCAGGGCAACTGCACCTGTATTCCTCTTCCATGGTCCCTCAAAAGCACCCACTCTAGGATACTGGCTCCTCAGCCATCACTTATCTTGGGGAGAAACCTGTGTGTCCAGGAATCATAACATTCAAAAACCAGTAGGAGAACACTTCAACCTCCCTGGTCACTCAATAACAGACTTGAAGGTGACAATTTTAAAACAGAAAAACTTCAAAAACAGATTCCAACGAGAAGCTGCTGAACTTGAATTAATTTGCAAATTGGATACCATCAACCTAGGGTTAAACAGAGACTGGGAATGGCTGGGTCATTACACTCATTGAATCTATTTCCCCAAAGTTAAGTATCCTCACACCTTCTTGTCAATTGTCTGATATAGGCCTTCTTGATTATCACTACAAAAGGTTTTTTTTCCCCTGCTGATAATAATAGCTCATCTAAATTAAATAGCCTCTTAGAATTGGTATGGCAGCTTCCAAGTTTTCGGTGTGTATATATATATATATCTTACTTCTGTGTCTTCCATTCTATGCATCCAATTAAGTGGGCTATAGCCTACGAAAGCTTATGCTGAAATAAATTTGTTAATCTCCAAGGTGCCACAAGTACTCCTGGTTTTTTTATGGATACAGACTAACACAGCTGCTACTCTGAAACCTACAATAACTCTGTAACTCTTCATATCTCTGCTGTATGTTTGCTTATGATAGGCAACTAATGTTGTTATTATTGATCCTTTGTCAAATTCTATTATTGTCTGTGTTGTACAAGACACAACAGGCCGCATTATCATATAGCATAAATCATAAGAATATAGGAACGGCCATACTGGGTCAGACGAAAGGTCCATCTAGCCCAGTATCTTCTGATAGTGGCCAATGCCAGATGCCCCAGAGGGAATGAACAGAACAGGTAATCATCAAGTGATCCATCCCCTGTCGCCCATTCCCAGCTTCTGGCAAACAGGCTAAAGACACCATCCCTGCCCATCCAGTGCAGCATTGTGCTGGGCCCTGAACACGGGGATGAGAGGTTTAAACTTTACCTGGTGGGTGAACACATAATATCTATTTCTGTACTATAATATCTATACCTATAATTTCTATACCTACATAATTATTTATTTATGGCATAACGTATGGATATTAAAATATCTCAGGGATCGGCAATGTGGGGAAAAAACCAGCCACCCTGGAGGAGCTGCCAGCGTGGGGCTGCCCAGCAGCCATATTCTGCTTCTTTCACCGCTGCAGTTCCCGGCAGAACCCTGCAGCGTTCAGCGGATACCAAATGTGTCTTTCCAATACGGCATACCAGCAATAAATGTCTTCATGGTACGGCAGACCTGACCATATTAGATTACTTGCACCACTGGTCCTCAACAACTGAAAACCAAAATATTTCAGACAACCCAGTGAAAATTTTTATTAAGCTCCCCAAAGTTTGCCCAGATGGCCACCATTTTTCAGTTGCTGAAAACCAAAAAGAATTCAGTTTTTGTTTTTTCATCAAAAACTTGAAAAAATTGTAGAAATTTATTTTCATTAAAATTTTTCATGGGAGGAAAAATATATCACAACAAGCTCTATAAAATTGTTCAGTCACAATTTCAAGTTTGTATTGAGAAATGGAAAGTTTGAACAGGTTCTTAATATATATGAACTGATTTAAAGCAGCAGACAAAGGAGCTGATAGAAAAAACTTGAACAAAGCAGTGGAGAACATGTTGTGTGCAACAATCTTGAGTTAGCAGAGAAATGGACTAGAAGATCTAACAGATTAACCATCTAGTGTTTCTATGACTCAGTAAGCAGAGCCTTAGAAATGCAAAGACAGGATAACAGAGCCAAAATAGGCAGTTGAGAGAGAAGTAAATAGAAAATTATCAACAGAACATCAGGTGTCTGATTTTCTATTGTTTGCCTTTTGTATAGTCATTCACACCTATGGAATATGGATGCAAATTGCTACCAAATTTTGAATGGTATAATTTTTGTAACTATTTTGTACTTCTTTTGGACAAGCATAAATAACTACATACTTAGGCCTTGTCTTCACTACCAGGGTAAGTTGACTTAAGTTACACTACTCCAACTACGTGAATAATGTAACTGGAGTTGATGTAGCTTAGGTTGACTTACCACGTTTGACTCTTCACTGCGCTGCATCGACGGGAGAATGTCTCCCATTGACTTGCCTTACTCTTCTCATTCCGGTGGAGTACCGGAGTCAACCAGAGAGTGTTCTGCCATCAGTTTAGCAGGTCTTCACTAGACCCATTAAATCGACACCTGCTGCACTGATTGCAGCAGCGTCGATCTCCTCAGTAGTGAAGATAAGCCCTTAGATTTTAAGTTCGTTGGAGAAGGGACTATCTTTTTTGTTCTATGCTTGTACAGCGCCTAGTACACTGGGGTCCTGACTGAGACTCCTAGGTGCTATTATAATACACATAAATAATAATAATAATAATAATAATAATTAATAGGTGGAGAATTATGACTGAAAATACTATCCTGTCTTGATATAACAGGTGAAGTGTAAAACTGGCTGTGAAATAGTTAATAGGAATCATGTGGCTAAATCACTATGGAACATTTTGAAAATGTTCCTCTTTGTGTTAAGTTGCTACTCCTCTTATATTATGCACTGTTCAGACTCCTCGACCAGCAAACTTTTCATTAATTCCTTTGAGGGTCAGGCTCGGTTATTATCGACTCTACAATTTGATTCATGGAAAATTCGTTATTTTCACAGCTCTGTTCCTCTAGCAAGTATGGAAGTTGGTTTTGATAAAGATGTAAGCATATGATTTTCTTTGAAAATACAACCTGCCTCTTGGTAGCCCAGAAGGTCTTCAGAGGAATTGAATTTTACTGCAGTTTGCTATCTGATGTGCAAGTGGAGAGCTGGGATTTAACTTTTTCTGCTAAACCCTTATCATTCATTTACTCTGTAAGAAAACTGTTTTAACTGGCACTAATTTGGAAAGGGGAACTTCTGCCTCTCACTGTTTACAAGTTACATTTTTGCAGGGATGGCTTAGCAAATGTACAAACGACAGTAAAACAATCTCATGATAATTTTACAGCAGATCAGTGCATAGTTACCTAGAGTTTACCCAGTTTATCACTCTGGGATTCTATTTACCCTCTATCTCCCTGCCGTATTTCAGCAGTAGCTGTACTTCTGATCCCGTCCCTGTATGTGTCTGAGAGCACCCCTTGCAATCTATCAGGCTTGTTCTTTTACTTCACTGAGGTAAAATCCTATGATTCTACCACTCTTGGACTAGGGTACTATACTAGAGCACCTACAATTCTTCCCTCTGGGAGCTATGACCAGCTGTGAACATAGTGACCCAAAACCACTGTGACAGGTTCAGTCACAGAGATCCCCTTGGGACTGCCACCTGATGTGCTGAATATACCTCTAAGCCCATTTTCCCAGCCAGCTTGGGACCTCCAGAATCCTGTCCTTTTTGAGCCAGACACGCTAGCCTGCTGCAACACAGCCCAGGGTCTGGTCCACGCCCCCAAAGCTGCAGACTTAACTGAAAACAGCTCAGCAGATTACCTGTCTCCAGCACCCAGACACCCAGTTCTTATGGGATCTAAACCCCAAATAAATCCATTTTACTTTATATAAAGCTTATATGGGGTAAATTTGTTTTTGTTTTTTTGGTAACTCCGCTCCAGCTGTTTTTTTTGTTGCTTCGGCAACTCCGCTCCGGCCGCCTTTTTTTTTTTTTTTTTTTGCTTCCCCCATGTGTCCCAATATTTTGTTTGTTTCATCTGGTCACCCTACCCACCTCATCAATGGAAAGGTAAAGGATCAAGATGGATTCCAGTATCATGTGACATGGTCACGTCACTGTAAGACTCCTAGTCTCCATTCTTCCTGAATTGGCCCACACGTACACAGGAAGGTTTGAAGATAAATAAACCATTTACAACCAGTTGTCCTAGTCAATGGGAGTCATCAGGATTCTAAACCACCATTAATGGTCCACACTTTGCATAAATACAATAGGACCTCAGAGTTATACTTCATATTTCTAGCTTCAGATACAAGAATGATACATGCATACAAATAGGAAGAATATATTCAGTAGATTATAACCTTTGTTATGAAACCTTACAAGAGACCTTTTGCATAAAGCATATTCCAATTACATCATATTCACACTCATAAGCATATCCATAAAACATATGGAGTGCAATGTCACAACCGCCTTCTTAAAACAAAGTATTATTTAATTTTAACAGCAGGAATGCAACATAACAAGAGAAAAGGATGAAATTAACAAAAGGCCAACCCAATGTTTGGCCATCCTGAAATAAGCAGGCCATTTGGGTGATTTTAAGCCAGACATTCCTGTTTTTAAATGGTTTGTCCCCTGTCCGGTAATGAGACAAGACCAGTCATGGATGGGGGATGCCATTTTGAAGAGCGTGCTGTCCTGCCCCTGCAAGTGTGACCTCACACATGTCACACTGACAGGGGCAGGCCCACACAATTCCCAGAAGTACCATAATCCGGTGTTCTGAGGATGTGAGTGGCCACCCTATCTTGAAATGGAGACCTAGGCAGACTAAGCTTCGTAGAGACACCCAGTCTCTCGAGACCTGGGGTGAAGTTTCTCCTCCTTAACCATCTGACCCCTCTGGAGGATGTCTGTCTTTAAGCCCCTCTAAGCCCTTTTTAACGCCCCCTAACAGGCTCCTCCTGGAGACAACTTGTCTGGCAGGCTCAGGGAAGGGCCACGGCAGGGTATCAAAGGAAATGTCTCTTCGTTGTTCCCCAAGCATTTGCCTGAAGATATGAATATCAGGAACCACCACTTTTCCAGGGCGCATTTCCTGACAAACCCGATAGTGAATTGATACAGTACATGCATCCAGTAACCAACACAATGACGTGACCAAGAAACAGCATTCATAAATTATCACAGGCAGCTCCAAATCCATCACACCCCCTTTTAGTGGCATTATTATTGATCCCATATTATACATTTCTATGAGCAGCATGGAGTGCTGTCCAATCTCAAGATTTTTATTATGACTCATGCGATAGTGTTTTTCTTAATGCCTCAGCTCTAGGAGTTCTGTGATTACATGAGCCTCTCAGCTTTCATTTAAAAAAAAAAAAAAGAAAGTTTCTAACCCTCAGCATGAATCCTGAATACCAGAAGGCAAATAAAAATAACACCAAATCCATTAGTTTTAAAAATCTTAGTATTGGAAACCAAGCTCATGATTTTTTTTCCTGGACCAAATCCAAGGATTTTGAATTCTTGGGGTTGGCCACATTTCTTGTACTATATAAGGAGGGATTCAGAGGACCAAGTGATGCTGCTACTGCTGCTGCTGACCCCTGAGTAACCTGGCCTCTGTATCTGAAAGTGTCTCCTCCATCATGTTTGAATGGTCATAAATGAGTTCTCCCATTTCTGCTTTTAACCTAATGTCTGCAAGAACCTTTTTTTATTGTTAAAGGTATAACTGGTGTTTTAATGGATCAGAATATCAACTTTCCGAGACCTAATGATCCCATATAGCTAAAATGCACATGATTAAATTAGGAGCTTAATTTAACTACACCTCAGTGTCAGGCTCTGAAAAACACTCACACTAAATTGCATCGAATAGCTAATGTAATCCATACCAGCTGATCTGGAATGTGACATCCTCAAGCAGCATCTATTACTTTTTCAATGAAATCCTCTGATTGTTTTGTAATTCACATATTTGTAGATCAGAGATGGGAAAGGCCTATCTTTAAATTCATCTAATCCATCCCATTCCCAATGTGTTTTTTTTTTCTTTACTGTGTATTTTTCGGTGCGTTGTCCAACCTGGTTTTAAATGTTCCAATGTTAATTAGAATTCCATCAGCATGATTACAGAATAGTGGGCCAGCTGTTCAGCTCATATTGAACTGAAGTCATTTGAGCTATGCTAGTTTCCATCAGCTGAGGATCTGGCTTTCTGTAAAAGGGCTAAGTTTCTCTTACAATGTAAACTTTAGACTTAGCATTAACTTACTCTTTGCTTTCTAAAATCCAATATTATCACATCAGCAGCTGGACTACTTCACTTTCATTTCCTCTCTGTTCCAGACATCTTTCTGGGACTCTCCGGCCATTACAAAACTTGTAAGCAAACAAATGGGCAGCTCTAAAGAAAAATCCCCAGGGATCTCTCCAGATCCCAGAGGTAGAGGTTTAAACCTGACTCCATGCACAGCTAGCAAGGTGCAACATATCACCATCAGCACAGAGCTTGTCAGGTGTAGTTCAGGCCCTACTAAGTCACATTTCCTGGCTTTATTCAGGACTTTAATGGACACCAGGTAGTGCAGTTTATATTATCCCATTTGGCTTGTCCCCTTACTCACAAGCACTTTTACTTTTTAGAGCTAAGAGATTTTTTGGTAAACCCTTTAAGTAGAGCCTGAAAGTATAGCATGGGCCTTTGTACTTGTAAGTTTATGCAGAGAATCCTAAGCTTGTTATTAGTATAATAGTCCTGACAGCAATAAAGCCTCCCACCTGCTCCTCTGTGGAAGGATGCATTGGCTCAGTAACAATTAGCATCAATTATGGCAGAGCTCATTGAGAACTGCAGGCCAAGCCCTCTTAGACTGCAGGTGCAGGATTATCCCCATGACCTTTTACTACAGAGCACACACTGCTGAAGAGAGAGGGAGGCAGTCAGAAGGAAGTCTCATGCCCGTTCATCTTCTTTAAGAATTATCGGCAAGCATTAGCTATTTGTGTCAGCTCCAGAGTACTGAGATTAGCTCCAGGAAGCCACATGGAAAGCAAACTATCTCTTCTAGGCTCTCAGTTGCTCTGCTGGGTGCTCCTATGCTCACACATCCTTTTATTTCTGGCTATCTGCATTCTTGCTGTAGAAGAAAGCAAATTCATAATGTTATCAGTGAATGAAGGATTAAAAAAAAAAGCCCCACAATTGACTGACTGAGTGACAGGCAATGACATGCACATAATATGTGCTTTTAGGTGCAAATGCGATCCCAATTCTTGCTTTAGTTTCAATGTGTGCTGACTAGCAGTCACTCATGAAGTGAGGTAACACAGCACTAGAGATACCACAAATGACCTAGGTAATAGGCAAGTATTGCCCTGTGATTATGGGTAGATTACATGATAGTCCAAGCAGCTGCCTTTCTAACAAAAACTGAATTACAGCACAAGGCAAGCTTTTTGACAATAGCATGTGTAATTTTTTTTTCCAAAGAGCAAAATATGTGAGTTTCTTCTTTAAGTTTAAACCTTGTTCATTATTAATTAAGCCTTTGAAATAATGACAAGTGGCAGGAGTCAATAATACTTCACATATTGTATTATATATGTGAAAACATATTATCAGCCCCTGTTCAAAAAAGGCCACAGAAGAAAAAAAAATCAAATAAACCCACCAGAGCTGGATCAAAAAATAACATGGCAATTTTAAGCTAACAGCTATCAAAAAGAACAGCACAGAAAGAAGAACGGTATGGAAAGAAAACAATAAAGTACCCTAAATTTCTATCAATATTTAGACAGCAATGGCAGAGCAGAAATTTCAGCATCTGAATCCCTTTCAGAAAAAAGATTCTGGTTTTAATATCATTAACATGATGCAACATGTTATTAGCTTTAATTAGCATAGCCAAGGATTTCAAAAGTGACTGGTGATTTTGGGTGCCTCAATTCTGGGGTGCTCTGCCTAAGACACCTTATAGGGCAGGGGTGGCCAAACTGTGGCTCATGAGCCGCATGCGGCTCTTTTACAGTTAAAGTGTGGCTCACTGAGCCCCCCATGCATCCCCCCCCCATGCTCCCCCTACCAGACTGGGGAGGGGGAGCTCAAGGCTTCTTCCCTGCAGCTGGGTTGAGACTAGGGGCTTCTGCTCTGCATGGACGGGGCGGTATAAGGGCTTTAGCCCTGCAGGGATGTATTAGGGCAGAAGTCCTGCACCCCGGCAGGTTCCACCCCACGGGGCAGGTTGTACGTGTCTTGTGGCTCTCAAACTTCTGAAGATTATTGTATGTGGCTTGGAGGGTCAGTAAGTTTGGCCACTCCTGTTATAGGGGTTGGGTTTTCAAAAAGTGCTGAGCACTTATCTCTGGAAATCAGACCCTTTTAAGAGGTCCCAAGTTGAACAATTCAAAATTGAAGCACTGGATAGCACTAGTCACCTTTGAGCAGCCCATAAACTTTTCACCTTTGTTTTTAACTGAAGTTTGGTGGGAAATAACACTGTGGTCTGGAAACTGAGAGAGGTGAAATTTGAATATAAGATAAGTGCCTTTGAACATCTGTTATGATTTATTGCAGAAAAATTGGGGATAATTGAAATTTAAGTTTTCCAAAACTGTGAACTGCCTTTCCATTTCCAGAATTCATTTATTGTTCAGTCTTTATTCTATGATATTGGGAAAGTGCCCATTATCCTTCTAGCAACAGTAGAAATTGAAGTGTTTGGGGAATTAAATAAACAAGGAGGTATCATTTGTAGAGGGGAGTGAATAATTGAATTTTTGGTTCAGTGGCTAAACTGAAAAATCTGAACAAAAATGTGGTTCAT
Organism: Macrochelys suwanniensis; assembly: GCA_033296515.1. Taxonomy (NCBI): domain Eukaryota; kingdom Metazoa; phylum Chordata; order Testudines; family Chelydridae; genus Macrochelys; species Macrochelys suwanniensis. The sequence goes on from CM065777.1 coordinate 82,375,742, forward strand.
TTAGAACCAAAAGTGATTTTTTATTTTTTATTTATTTAGTTATTTATTTATTTCCCCTGGCCAAAACAAAAAAAGTGTTTGGGTCAAATGAAATGTTTTGAATGTTGATTCAAAATGACATTTCACTTTGAAAATGTCATATCAAATTGATATTTTGTTTTGAACTATTTTGACATTTTCAGAACAAACTGTTTAGATGTTTCTGAAATTTTTGTAATCGGGGGAGTTTTCAGGGGAAACTATTCACCAAATTCAACCCAAATTCTCTAATGGCCATGCACTTGGGGTGGCTAGCGCCTCCCACAGCTTATGTTGCCACAGCTGCCTTCTATTTTTAATGTGCTAGCTCATAGAGATGTAGCACAAGTATGTCTCCTCAAGCTAGTATTCACGCTCCCAGCTTGAAGTGTAGACATACCTACAGTATGTCATCCCAAGAGTCAAAACTTGTTTGCATGCTAAGAAAAAGAATATGAAAAACTATGTGTAATAGAGCCACCTGGTGATCCTGGCCATAGCGATGTAAAAGGACCTCACTATAAATAGATTAAATATAGTCTTTCATGTCAGGTAGGGAGAGTCTGATGACAGCAGCAACCAGTTTCTCTTGGCAATGACTGGGGCTTTTAATTCTTCCTTGCAGCATCCTCTATATCAGGTTAGCAGGGTCTGGTAGCAGCAATCCTCACTAGTTCCTCAACAATGCCACTTCCTGGGTGCCAGATGGAGAATTAGAGCAGCAACGGCCAAGCACAGGAGGCACAGACAGAGCTAGAGCTCTTGTGCAGCTCATCCCAGTAACATGACTTCCTTGGGGCTAGGCTGGATCTAGATCTAGAGGGAAAGTGGTAGCAAGAAAGGCCAAGAACAGGTGTCCCCAAGGTGAAACATGATTAAAGCAGCACTGTGTAGCTACAGTTTTAATGAGCAGCTACTTGCCTTTTCATACCCTTACTTATGCCCATTAAATTACAAATAACTATGAAGCCAAAGAAAATACAATGTGGTAAAAATGGCATAGCTAGGAGGAGAACCAACTCCTATATGCTAATTACTTTGGAAAAGTTTTGTTCATGCATTATCTTGTAAAACTGTAAAATGTGCAACTGGAAAATTGCTAATAATTGTTGTCTCTATATATTTTTCTTTAAATCATAATTGCTAATAGCAGGACATAACCCTGCCATATACAGAAGGTACAGTGGATACCAATACAAAAATCAACATTCAACAACCCCAGATACCTGCAGTAGCCATGGTATTCTCCTGTACGTGGAACAGGAGATTGCACAGTTTCTACAAGAACACTGAATATGTTTCTGTTGAATGGAATCCAGCGCTTTCCTTTTTAAAAAATCAGTAAACCCTTTGAAATTAATACAGTTAAAAATACAATGTGGACAAAAACTAATTGTTGAATTATTGTTCAAAGTAAAAAAAGAGGGAGTTGAATGGAAAAAAGAACCCTGTAATGTTTATTACAGTACATCAAAGATCCACTTCTAGAAATCTGAACACATCTTAGAAAGAGGAAAACAAGTACTTTATAAAAAACCTAAAACAATTCAATCCAAGCCATTGTTCATATCCATTCAGTTGGCTCCGTTTACACATTTACACAGAAGGCTGGAGATTATGTGAGCATATTCTTTCTCTGTGTGTGTGTGTGTGTGTGTGTGTAGGTGCATTAATTCAGTTCAGGTATAGCTACATCTTCTCTTGGTGTTGAATTTCCCATGTGTAAACTTTTTTTCAGAAACCCCTTTGGTTTGTATGCACCCCCAAGGTTATGCTGGGTTTCTTTGGAGTTAGATATATATGCTCTGTATAGACATACATAGGCAGGACTGGCTAAGACAAGTAATCATTTCCTAAACTAGTTGCTAATACAACACTGTAAGACATCACTGTAAGACATATTCCACTTTTTGCTGTCAGAACAAGGGGGAAAATAGATCCGGTATGTATTTTCCCTTTATTGCTTTGCGAATTGCAGATCCAGGTTGTTTGAGATTGTAATAAGAAACTTATTGAGGTAAAGATGTTGAAATCAATTCCTCAAATTTGAGTTTGGAAGGAAAGGTTTGGCTATTCATTAGTGACAAAGGAGTTGAGGTTTGTTGTATTTGTTTGGTTTTGTAGATACTCATTACGTCCTTTCTGTTTGCCTTTTAATGAAATTTATTGGCTCTAGCAATAGGTGTTCCATGACCAAAATAGTTCAAGAATTTAATAATCCATTCAGAATGAACATCCCTAATAAAATTAGCATTTCGCAACACTTTGCAGGCCATACTTATTCACATTATAAATTAAATCCAAGGACCTAAATACCCTAATTTATGAACTGCTATAATTATACTTTTATAAGCATAGTTTATGGCCATAAAGACAGCACAGTTGTTATCACCGCTACTGTCCAAGGTTGTTTCTGATATTTCATGACTCTAAGTAGTAAATCTAACCACTGCATGATTCTAACTATTTTCAGTGGCCACAAGAAAATAAAATTTCTCTTTATTTAATGGTATTCCTTGTGCAATCAGTCTAGAAGCTATGTAAAGCCAAGTAGTTTGCTTCAAACATTTTGTTTAGTTTTGATCCTTGAGTTTTCTCTGGAGTTTCATGTTAAAATGAATTCAGAATCTCAAAGCAAAGCTTCATGTAATCCACCACATTTTGCCTGATTTAGCTCCAAAACCATGAATTTTAAATTACAGTGATACAAAACCATATATCAGCAGAGGTTTGTTTGAAATTGTGCTTGGATTCATTCAAAGGTACGTGAACTTTAGCAGTTATTTTCATGAACATAGTCTGAGTTGTGAATTTATCTTAAAACCTGAAACTAGCTGATAATCACATGAACTGTGGGTTAGTGCAAACATTTCATACTGCCATTTTATTCTATTCTATGTAGGTTCTTATACCATGCTCATCACTATAGTATCTGAACAATTTCCAGTAGTACAGGGGTTCTCAACCTTTTTCCTTCTGAGACCCCTGCAACATGCTATAAGAATTCCATGGTTCACCTGTGCAACAGCAACTGTTTGTCAACAGATTAAAAGCCAGGGCTGGCTTTAGGTGGTAGTCCAGGGCCCCATGCCTAAAGGGGCCCTGTAAAGCTACATTGCTCAGGCTTTGGCTTTCTGCCCTGGGTCCCAGTGAGTCTAACAGTGGTTCAGTGACTCTGGGACTAGACCTTGTATAGATTATTTTGATTTCCCAGTCATTGTTCTAATCACTGGAAAATATCACTGGAAAATATTTCCTCTAGTATGGATCTTTATGGCATCCATAAAAAATGGCACTTTTAGTATTTCCTAGCAGTATTGGCCACTTTTGGTTGATATTCTGCAAGGTTTTCTCCTATCTGGAGAGATTATGAAATGGCCTCATTCTCTTCTGCTGCTCAGTCTTCTCTCTCCCTTGGAGATGGAGAAGGACCCAATAATAAAATTATCTCTGCAGTTTCCCCTAGCTGCTCCCTTACAGAGGAGAAAAAACAAGATTTTGTGGCACATTTCCACTCCCAGGAAGAAAGGAAAGGAGGAAAGGAGATCTCCAGAGAAGGAATGAAAGCTAGGAGAGGTCAGGCAGGAGTTTAAACAACGCAAAATTTGGTGATATAAGACAAGGAAAGAATGAATGAATGAATGAGGACATAAATAATGAAGACATAAATAATGTACATACTAGGTTGCCAGTGTGCTTTAAACATGCGTGTCATGAGAATTTGTGTAAAACCTAATGCAGACCTTGACACGGTTTTTCAAAAAAAAAATTGTAGCAGAATTTAGAACAAAACTTCTCGAGAATTTGGTAATATTTGCCGGCGCCCCCCAGTCTACTATGATTAATGTGTTTGTTTATATAGTACTATAAATGAACATGTCACTGTGCAGTAGGATAACCATGCTCACCCAGAACAGCACAGTCTAACAGCATTAGCTTGTATAGAATAGATTAATAGGTTTTAATGCCAGAAGGGAACATAATTATCATCTGCTTTGACCTCCTACATTGAGGCCATAGAACCTCACCAGTGGTTCCTGTATCAAGCCTGTAATTTATGGCTGACCTATAGCATACAGTGGCATCATTAGGATTTATGGGGCCCTACGCAATATTATTAAACTGGTGCCCCTATGCCAGTGCAACTGGTGCTCCTAGAGTGGTACATTCGGCTCTGTGAATACTGGTGCCCCTATACTGGTGCCCCTATGCCGGCACATTTGGCTCTGTGAATACGGCCCCCGCCTTCTACCTAATGAGACTGCAGCGCGTGCTGGGTGTGCAGGAGCCGACCCGCTCTTGCCTGCTGTCCCGGTCATAGGCGTGGACTCTGTGGGTGGGTACTCCGGGGCTGGAGCACCCACGGAGAAAATTTAGTGGGTGCAGAGCACCCACTGGCGCAAAGCTCCCCCCCTTTCCCACTCACCCCGCACTTTCCAACTCCTCCCCCTTCCTTCCAGCGCTTCCGGAGTGCTGCAAAGAGCTGATTTGCAGCGTTCAAGCTCCGGGAGGGAGGAGCAGGGATGGGGAGCACTTGGGGAAGGAGAGAGGGAAGAGGCGGGGTAGAGGTAAAGCAGAGGCAGGAAGAGGCAGGATGGGGGATTGGAGGAAGGCGTGGAGTGGAGGCGGAGACTGGAGTGGACGGGGGGATCGAGCACCCACCACCCCTCCCACCCACCGGCAAGATGAGAAGTCGGCACCTATGGTCCCGATGGTGCCCAAATTTTCAGGTGCCCTACACAGCTGCAGTATGCTGCGTATACCTAAGGACGGCCCTGATAGCATATCTTTCAGAAAGACATCCAATCTTGTTTTAAAGACTTCCAGTGATGGAGAAAACACCATATCCTTAGTTAAATTGTTCCAGTAGTCAATTACTCTTAGTCTTCAAAATTTTGCACATTATTTCCAGTCTGAATTTGTCTAGCTTCAGCTTTCAGCCATTGGATCTCATTATACCTTTTTCTGCTAGATTAAAGAGCCTGATACTATCAGAAATCTTTTCACCATATGAGTGCTTTTAGACCATGCTCAAGCACCCTCCTAGTTTTCTCTTGGTTAGGGTAAATGGATTGAACTTTCATCTCATGGTGTGTGAGCCAGGTTTTCCAGACCTTCGATCATTGTATTATGTCATTTCTAAACCTTTTCTAATTTGTCAAGGTTGTTGTAAAGTGTGGATGCCAGAACTGGACAGAGTATTCCTTTAATGGTCCTATTAAAGTGTGTATACAGTGGTAATAACACCTTCCTGCTTCTCCTCAATATTTACTACTGCTTATACATCCAAGGATTGCATTTACTTAGCCACTGTGTTGCATTGGGAGCTCATGTTCAGTTGGATATTCACCATGACCCTTCACTTTACTGCTTTCCAAAGTCCAGTCTCCCATCTTATGAGCGTGACCTGCATTTTTGGTTCCTAGGACCATAACCTTGTATTTAACCGTATTAAAACACATTTTGTTCAAACGATCCCGTCATACCATATGATCCAGAGTACTTTGTAGAACTGACCTGTCCTTATATATTGTTTTGTTCCAGAGCATTGATAAAGATAGTGAATAGCACTGGGCAGAGAACAGATCTGTGTGACACTTGTCTAGAAACACCCCATAGGATGATAATTCCCCACTTAGAATTATCTTCACGCGATATCAGTTAACCAGTTTTAGTATATTTAATATGTGTTGCATTGATTATGTATAGTGCTATTTTTAAAATCAGAATGTCACATAGTACTAAGTCAAATGCCTTATAGAAGTCTAAGTATATTATGTCAACACAGTTACATTTATCAACCAAACTGTGATCTCCTCAAAAACCGATATTGAGTTGGACAAGACCTATTTTCCATAGAACCATGTTGACTGGCATTAATTAGGCTGTTTGAATCTTTTTATTGCACTATTATTCACTTTAAAAACTGTTTCATTTCACTGTGCAGAAATTGCTGCACATTTGAACATAGTGATATTTTGGGCAAACTTTTACATGTCTGTTCTGGATATCAGATTTCTAGGTATATATTGTACATGTTGTAGTAGGAATGAAATGTCTCATAATGAAATATTAGCACAGTTTAATGTACTCAGTTAAATACAGTGACAACTTGTTTGTTGTGAAATGGTATGATTCCATTGTCCCTAACCCTTATATTTGTCTGGTATTTTACTAAATAACTCTACTCAAAAGTCAATGTAGTTTAAATAGTTGAATAAACATTATTGATACTTCTATGAAAACAGCTTCAGAGAGCTCCTGATGAGATTAGTAGGTATTGAAAGATTGATGGGAACTCAGCAAGAATCAGTAGGAGACTTGACAGGCCAACTCCACAGCTGATACAATTTTATAGAGCATTGCTTCCTTGAACTGCTGGGGAAGAGCAGGACTGCCAAAGATGGAGCAACAGTCAGCATAAATGAACTTGTGTGAACCAAGGTGAACTTCTGAAAAGACTTGGAAGATTTAAAACCCACTAGTTTGGAATAGTCTCGTTTTTCTCCCCAAAATGGCTTCTTCCACAAATCCTCCTAGCTTGGAAATATTAATGAATATAAATTTTCCACAAAGAGCTGTTCAATATTGTTAATGTATTTGCTTCAACTATGTTAGCTCATTTGTTTATTTGCTTGCTTGTTTGTTTATTTTTGCCCACTTTCGATGAATATTGTAGCAAATGAGCTTACTATTAGAGGAAACCTCCCCCACTGTTTATAAATTTGAATACTTAAACATTTCTTGAAAGCAAATTTCAAATTGCAGAAGTAACCAACACTAGTGGACATTTTGAATAGTGAGCTGTAGCAGTAACCACTGGAGTGATTCGATGCTGACAACTGTCATCTGCCAATGCCATGAGTATTTGCTTTTGGAACTCTGGCCCAGATTATGGAACTGGAGAAATGAAATAAAGTCTCATTTTGCTGTAGTGTTCCTATGTTCAGATGCTTCTGACATAAATCATCCAGTTACAAAACAGAAACAAGTTCATAGGACTTATGTTAATAAACAATACAGCACAAATGTTTGATGTTAAGGAATGAAGTGTTCATGATTGACCGGCAGATAAAGAATTATATTCTTTTCTAAATTTACAAATAAAACCGAACAAATAAATAGGAGAATTTTACAATTTACTCCTGGATAGTTCATATAGAGGAAAAGAGACAAAATTATTCAACTCAATTATTCTTCACAAATGAATCTCCCATGTGTAGTTACCAGTTATATTTACTTTGAAATTTTCAGTTACATTTCTTTTCATCACCTCTATAGTTACTGATTGGCCAATACATGAGAGACTGAAGTGACCTCATTTTATGACCATGTTGCCAGCTTTCCTGCCAAGGAAATTTAATACCTAATTGTTTCATACATATTTTTCTATGAAGATACAGAGGAACCTGACTGATTTACCAAATCTAATCCAATAAAACCATTTTTAATTGAAAAGGGATTACCTCTGAAGTTCTTTGCCAAAGTTTTCAAAAGTGACTAATGATTTTAGGTGCATCCATTTTGAGGAGGCTAATTTAAAGATGTGTCTTAAAGGAGCCTGATTTTCAGAAAATGCTGAGCACCTACTCACTGTACAGCAGCTATTTCATAAGGAATAAAACTTTCAACATTACCTAAATTGAAATGGAATTTATGCTCCCAAGTGAATTAGGCACTTTTGAAAATGGAATTTATTATCATAAGTGAGTTGGGCCCTTATGAAAGTGTTATCCAAAGTGTCTCAGTTTGAGCACCTAAAAATAAAGGCACCCCAATCAATAATCCCTTTTGAAAAACTTGGCCTAGAATTTCTGAAATATAAATAGGCTATTGGGAGAACAACTTTTGCAGGTATGTTTGTTGGTTTGTTTTAAAAGTGAGAAAGTGGCCAGAATAGGAAGTTGAACATGATCTTAGAAAAATTGAATCATGTAAGCATGATGTGCTGGAATACTTTTAGACATAATGAAAGGGCAAATTTCTGTCCAGCTGAGGAAGGAGAAGGAAAAGAACACATTCTTTTTTAAGTACTGTCACATCAGCAACTGCTGATGGTATTTTTAAAATGCCATTATGCCAGCTACTTCACCCTAAAATCACATTTGTTGAAGGGCTGGTAAAAAAGATTGCCAACTAATCTGGTTGGGAAAGTGGAAGCAAAGCCTGAATGCTGTAGTCTAAAGTCAAAAGGTCAGAAATTCAAACCTCTCTCTTTTTCCTTATTTTTTTAATCTACTCTTATGCAGAAAGAATTACAAGTTTCAAAGCAAAAAGGAGTGGAACTGAAGATAGATAATTCCCAAAGTGATTCCAGATCTGAGAGAGAAGAAACTTGCCATGTAAAAATAATTTCACAATGACCATTTGGTTGACTTTTTCTGTAAAAATTGGTACAGTGCTGATGTCCGGTTTCTGGCATTTTCCAACTAGCATTATCGTCTTTTCCCTGCTTCCTTCCCTCCTTCAGATCTATGATTAATCATTTTCGGTTGTCTCTGAGCTTGCCTGCCTTTAGGAACCATCTTGGAAACATACTACCTCACATTGCCCCCTTTCAATTAGATGGGATAGTGGGCAGGGGCTGAAACAAAAGCATGGAACAGTTAGAAGTAGCAATGTCTGTGATTAGCAGACGTTGGAGGTGGACCATTCACCACAGCTCTTGCCTGTCTGTGTTTACACTGTGCTCAGTATGAGATAAGAGGTGAAGATTGGAACTGGGTCATTCTGGTAACTCATGAATAGTTAATAACTATTTAGCTACTCTGTCTTGAGTAGCTGTTGAAAAAAGCATATTACTCTATGAGAGTAAATTATCCATTGCCTCAGACAATTCCAAAGGGACAATGGACTGCAGCCCACTTAAAAGAGTAATTGTTAAAATAATACACTTCTGAAAAACATAAAACAAGAGACTCCCTCTCTTGAACAATGGGTGAGGCAAAATTTCCTCCCTTTGTGCAAAATACAGAAAATTATCAGAAACACATTTTGTTTAATGAATAAGGCAGGTAAAATTAAAACAACTAATGTGCCATGTTTTCTATGTAGAGCCCTGTTAAATGAATGACTAACACAAAGAATGCAATGAGAAATATGACAGTTACATTGTTTTGTGAGAGAGTGAGTGAAAGGACAGACAACTAAGTGTCATTAACATTCATCACATTTCTTTCACCTATTGTGCTACAAACTGGGAATGAATAATGCTTGTTATTAGAACTCAACATAGGTGTACCATAAACCGTAGAGTGTCTGTGTGGTCTTGTGGCCTAGTTTGGAACTATTTGACAAGAATTTAAGAACATAAGAACGGCCATACTGGGTCAGACTAATGGTCCATCTAGCCTAGTATCCAGTTTTCTGACAGTGGCCAATGCCAGGTGATTCAGAGGGAATGAACAGAACAGGCAATCATCGAGTGATCCATCCCCTGTCATCCACTCCCAGCTTTTGGCAAACAGAGGCTAGGGATACTCAGAGCATGGAGTTGCATCCCTGCCCATCCCGTTGATGGACCTATCTGCCATGATGATTGACCTAGCCTCCTTGACTCCATAACTTCCAAATTTTGCCACTGACTTGCTATGTGACCATGAGCCAGTCACTTTGGGACAGCTTTTCAAAGGTATTTGGGCAATTTAAAATGCAGATAGGTGACTACTGGGATTTTTAAAAGTGCACAGGCAGGAAAGTCACCTAGCTCCCATTGAAATCACTGTGAATTAGGTGCCTAACTGGCTATGGTGCTCTTTCAAATCCCACTAGGCTCCTGCCTGCATCTTTAGGCATCCAAATATCTTTGAAAATCTTCCCCATTATTCCTCTGTGAAACAGTTTCTCCATCTGCAGAATGAGGAATGCAGTACTCACCTACCTGCAGTGCAGGCTGTTGTGAGGATTAATTAGCCATGAAGATGTTAACTCTTGAATAAATCAAACACCAAGTAGGTGGGCCAAGTGCTGGGAAGTTATGTATGGGTTGGGGGAGAGAATCCACCTTTTAAAACTATGGCAAGACAGTAAAGTCACTCTGCATCTGCTGCTGTAGCCTCATGGTGACAAGAGGATCTGTGGCTGCTAGGCCTTCTCTCTTGAGTTTCCTGGCCACACCCCCAGTTTTAACTTATGCTCCTCCAAAATATGCCTCTATGCTGCTATGCTTATGCCTCTATGCTGCTATGAACCCCTGTGGAACACAGCTCCATAGAGCCCTGTGTGAATACACAAATGTGTATGTGCATCCGATCCGCTATCCGCAAAAATCTGCGGATATCCATGTAGCCGCAGATATCCGCAGATTTGCAGGGCTCTACACTGGGTGCTGGGCTGAGGCTCCGAGGCATCCCACCTGCCAGACTCCAGTCCGGGAGAGCCGCAGGCAGCTGTGGGGATCCCGCGCGGATTTGCAGATCCTCCATCTGCCCTTGGGCGGGCTTGGAGCCTGAGGGGTGGAGGCATGGCGGGGGGGCTGCTCGCAGCCCTGCCCCCTGCACTGTGGGCAGGTGGAGGGTCTGCCACGGCTTCCTATGGCTCCCCGGCTAGGCTCCATTTTGACTTGGCTAGGGGGAGCGGGGAGACCTGTGGAGCTGCCCTGGGGCTACTCGGGCCCCCGCCCAGGGAAAGTGTAGGGTCCGCTGCTGCTCCCCACAGCTGCCCGCCTGGCTTTTATCATGGTCGGGCTGCTCCCCTCCTTGGCTGGAGCTGGGTCGGGGAGAGCCGAGCTGGCAGCTGTGGGGCACCGCGGCAGACCCTACACCTGCCCTGGGCTGGGGGCCCAAACAACCCCTGGGCAGTGTCCCAGCCCCCCCCCCCCCCCGGGAACATGGCAAGACCCAGGGTCCCCACAGCTGCCAGCGCGGCTCTCCCCAACCCAGCTCTGGCCAAGGAGCAGAGCAGCTCGGAGCCACAGCCCAGTGACCATAAGAGCCGGGTGGGCAGCTGTGGGGAGCAGCGGCGGACCCTCCACTTGCCCTGGGTGGGGCCCAAGCATCCCCCCCCCACCCCGTGTCCCTGCCCCCATGCTCCCCGCCCAGGGCTGGTGGAGGATCTGTGCCAAGGTTCCTCACAGCTACCCACCCGGCTCTTACTGTCAGAGCCCTGCACAGATACAAAATTTGTATCAGCATTTGCGCTTCTATCCGCAGAAATAGTCCGCGGATATAAAGTGGATACCCACGGATTTGCAGGGCTCTACAGCTCCACACATCAGAGAGGGAGCAGATTCCTTCGCAGAGTCTTCTCATATTCTGTCCTCTTGCCCTGAGCAGTGGAACCATACCAGTATGGTTGCCTTACATACTTGTGATGACACGAGGCAGATTTCCCCCCTACATATTAGTATTAAATTCCTCTTACTGCTTTTGCAACACTTACTATAGTACGTTTGTCCTATTATAACATGCCACAATGTAGATTTTAGGATGTAATTAAGTGAATGCCTAGAAGGTATATTTATAGAACATATTAGAACTGCTGCAGAACTACAGATATGGACATTTCAATTAATTATGGTAGTGAAAACAATAGCTCTGAATCTCCTTTCCCTTAGGCCAATATAAATCAGCAGTGTTCACAATGTAAAACCAGCATTAAGTGAAAGGAACCCCAATTCCAATAAGTTTTAAAAGCATCTGGGCATTTTTATTATCAGATGTTTTCAAAATATTCAGGAAAGAAAGATTTCTCTTTACCCCATACATGAGACTCTCTAGAGAAAGTGAAATAGAAAAGGGTATTTAGATGTGGTGACAAACAAGATCAAACAATGTGTTTTAAATTGATTTTAAAACATTAAGCACATTATTAATTTATTTTGGTTTAGTTTTAGATTTTTGTATGTGCTTCTTCAGTTTTGGCCACCCAAATTACAGTACAGCTCCATTGACATGCTAATTTGTGCTCTTTGGCACACATCACGTGTTAGTAAACATTACATATTAGCCACAGAATACTCTTTATTTATTTTATTTGGAGGAAAAGACTCTGACAGGAGCAACTGCTAAGCAGCCAAAGCTGGGTTTGATGCACTGTGGGGGAGAGGATAAAATGGGGCCTGGCTATGGCCACCCTCACCCACAGACCCAGAACTATGCAGGGTAGACACCCCCCCCCCCCCCGGCAACATTCTCTGGGAAAGCTAGGTGCCTAACCACCATCCCCACCACAAACCAGGGAAGAACCAGCCAGAGACTCCAGCTGGTAGAAACAGCTGCAGAAGCAGCCAAAGCAGGGACCTTCAGACATTCAGAGAACTTTCTACAGTGTCGACTGGACTGTGTTGCTTGTTTGCTCCAACCTCTCTGTTCCCCTCCCTCACAGTCTTTCCCCTTCGCTTCATGTCACCTGCCCCTCTGACTCTCTTCTCACTGGTTCACATACAAGCTCAAAGAAAGAAAAAAAAGAAAGATCCCTAACTTACCCTAGCCCTTTGACTATTGCAAGTAAGAAAACAAACTCTGTATGCAAAATCACATTAGCCATCAGTTCAGTAAAGGAGATTTGTTAAAGTTTCCCATCAGTCAGTTTAGCTTAGGTAATTTAGCAATAGTATTTTAAAATGTTTCTTAAATCTCATTTTCAAGCTGCAATATGGAATGAAAGGCTCTGGTCCCAGACATGTTTATACCTCACTCAACCTGTAGAGTATTCTATGTCCCCTTCCTTTCCCTTTATTCCACAGCACAGTGAGATACTGCCAGATGGAATAGTTCCAAAATACTTTCTTTCTTGCTTGCTTGCTTCTCATGGCTAAAACAGAAAATCTAGGTTTGAAGGATTCAGTCTCTCACCTCCACATGTGCCAGAAAACTCTCATGTGTTGACTTAGAGCTGTGCAAAACTGCCAAGTTCAGCTTTGTCAGTGTTCACAGACAAGAACGGATATACTTGCCAGAATTCGGTCATTTACTTCAGAGTGAAACTTAAGCATATTGAGCAAGCACAGATTTCACTATAAAAATGATGAAATTCAAAACTGTGAATTTTTATGAATTTGTCCCAGGTTAGACATTTTCAAGTAACTTAAAGCATTTATGGAAGAGAAGAGGGTGGTAGAGCATAAACAGGAAGGCTTCTGCAAAATAGATGAAACCCTCTTTGTTTCTTGAAGGTTTGGCTGGAAGAGGAAAATTTTATTACATAGCTTAAGAGCTCACTAGCTGTATTCACTCACTTGGACATTTCTAAAAAGGACCACCCTTCAGAGAGCATTCCTTGACAACAACCTCATAATGATTGGGGAAGTGAACTCCCCTTTCTTTTGTGAGAAGGGGAATTAAACAAGGCTGAAAACACTGAAACATCTGAGGGGAATGTGACATCTCATACAAGAGGAAAATAGCATGACTGATATAGACTGGTTCTTCCTTGTTAGGAAAATACCCAGGTAGCATCAATGAAAAATGGAATTTGCAAACAAAACAAAAGCAAAGTGTGTTGGAGAGTCTTCCTGTACTTAAAGCTGTAGTAAAATTTGTATTAGTGATTGGCCTGTGCATCATTGAGGTCAAAACAATTTCCATTTACTTAGGTCATGATGAATATTAGGCAGCCTTCAAACTTAGGAAGTGTCAGTGAAAAGGCTATGCAATGATTCCCTTTGCATCAGCTGCTGCTGCTGTTTAGATGTTTGTCCATTAAGGGACTGTTTTCAAGGACGGGGTTCAATTTAAACCATAGGGATTAATCAGTTGGGATACATACGAAAAACTAAAATGCCCTTTCAGTAAACAATCATTGTATAATCTGTAACTGTGTATAATGCCACCGTACTATCACCATAACCTATATAACAGACAATTAGAACGTCAAAGGTTTTTTGGCAGCTTCTGAATGTTGTACCACACTGTCCCACTTTATCAAGAAGTATCACCTGGAAGATCTTTTGTCTGATGGATGCAGCTCTTCAGTGGTGCAAGTGGAATCCATTTCTTACCGGTACGGAGGGGGAGCAGCTAACGGTGGGATGTGATCTCCTCATGTGAACCTCCATGTGACTCCTCCCTGCCCCGCTCCCAACCCGGGGCCTCCACGCTCTCCCCATCCCCTTACTGGGAGGGGGGGGTTCTGTCCTCCTCCCGCTACACCGGAGACTTCAGAACCACAGGAGGGAAAGGAGCAGAAGATGGGGCCACCGGGAGCTCCTCCAGCGCAGCTGCACCGCCCCCAGCCCTCCACACAGGGTTTCCTCCATCTGTACAACAGCAGCCCTGCCGGAGGATGGAGCTGGGGGCGGTACAGCCGTGCCGGAGGAGCTGCCAGTGTGGGGTGCCCTGTGGCCCCATCGTCTGCTCCTTTCCCTCCTGTGGTTCCCGGGAGAGCCCTGCGGTTCAGGGCTCTCCCGAGAACCACAGCGGGGAAAGGACAGAACACTGGCGCTCCTCTGGTGGCTGTACCACCCCTAACCCTGCCCCCACCAGCCCTGTCCTCTGGCGGTGGCGGGGCTGCTGCTGTACAGCCGGAGCCGGAGGAGACGCAGCTCCGTGGAAGGGCAGGGGCAGGGTTGGGGGTTCCTGCTCCTTTCCCAGCTAAGAGGGGCAGCGGGGAAAGGAGCAGAACGCCGGCAGCTCCTTCTGTGGCTGTACCACCCCCAACCCTGCTCCCACAGCCCTGTCCTCCAGCAGGGCTGCTGTTGTACAGATGGAGGAGACCTTGCGTGGAAGGACTGGGGGCAGTACAGCTGCGACTGAGGAGCTGCCGGCATGGGGCCGCCCGCCACGTTCTGCTCCTCCTGTGTCTTTCTGGTACGCTGTATCAGCTATAAATATCTTACTGGTACGGCATCCCGGACCATACCACCCTACTTGCACTGCTGCAACTCCTATAAACGAAACCAATGGCTACACAAAAGAAAGAAAAGTGGCAGTATTAATCATCCCATTTGAAATTTTTAAAAGCAGGCCGGAGATGCTCATGACAGAGAGAATCGGGGAATGCTACAATCTGCTGAATGCTGAAGAGCCAAATGTAAAGCTGCCTACAGAAAAATGCGACTGGATCCTGACCCACCACACCCCTTCTATTTCTATTCATGACTAAGGCTCAGAAGACAGGTGGTCATGTGTGTCAAATTGTCAGTTAGCTTTCTGATATTTTTTCCAAAGATATTTTGAGACCCCATAATTAATTTTCACTTGTAGATTATGAAGCCATAGATAAGCCCTTCTTTCCAGAAGAGAAAGGCCAATGCATTAGAAATCCATTGTGCCACTTCACCTCTATTCCTTAACTAACATTTCACTCTTCCCTTTGTACCCAGTACCCAGGGATGAAAGTGAGGGCTGGTCCACACTACGGGGCGGGAATCGATCTAAGATACGCAACTTCAGCTACGTGAATAATGTAGCTGAAGTCGAATATCTTAGATCGATTTCAAAAGGTACTTACCCTGGTCCACACCGCAGCAGGCAGGCTCCCCCATCGACAGCGCTTCCTCCGCTCGCAGAGCTGGAGTTCCGGTGTCGACGGGGAGTGGCTCTGGGATCGATTTATCGCGTCTAGACGAGATGCGATAAATCGATCCCAGAACATCGATAGCTACCCGCCGAATAGGGCGGGTAGTGTAGACGTAGCCTGAGTCTAGCGACTTACCAGAACGGGGATGGGCTGGGGGCCAGCTCCAATGGCAATTTAAAGGGCTGGGGCAGTAGAAGCAGCGAGAGATCCGGACCCTTTAAATAGCCCCTGGAGCCCCGCTGCTACCCCAGGACTCTGGGAGCTATTTAAAGGGCTGGAGCTCCCGCTGCTTCTACCGCCCTGGCCTTTTAAATAGCCACCGGAGCCCAGCCGCCGCTACCCCAGGGCTCCAGCAGCGGGGCTCTGGTGGCAATTTAAAGGGCCTGGGGCTCCAGCCACTTCTGGGATCCCCAGGCTCTTTAAATTGCCACCTGGGGAAGCTGATCCGCCCGGTATGGCACACCGGCTCTTGCAGGTACGCCGTACCGGGGCGGACCGGCTTACTTTCACCTCTGCCGATACCTCAAATTGCTGAGCACCTCCTGTGTGGCCCTGTGCTGCTATTGATGCCGATAGAATTGGAGGACAGGTAGCATCTCGTGAAAGGAACTCAGCATCTCCTGGGATAGGGCCTTCATCCTGAAAACAAAAATAGTCAATTTGGTTTTCAACTATCTAAATCCTCAGCACCCCACCTGTGGGTGTAAATTCAATGTATGATTAAGAAAGAAATGTCAGGGTTTTTTTACCTCCATTTATTCAAAAATCCCAAGGCTCTGTTATGAAAACTGCTGTCTCCAGCATTGACAGTTGTACCTGATTAGTAGAAGAAGATTCTTTAAAAGTCTATTTGATAACCTATAAACCGAGAATTCGCTTTCAGGTTATCTACATTTGTCTACATTACTGAAGAACAAGTTCTCAGGAAACTGTAAATAGAGAAGCCAGGCAATTATCATTATTTTAAGAATGTGTGTGTTGTGTCATGAGGGAGAACAGTTCCATTGTCATAGATTAATAGATTTTAAGGCCAGAAGGGACAATTATGGTTATCTGATCTGACCTCCTGCAAAACACAGGCCAAAAGCCCTCACTCCATACATTTTATACATGGTATTTTCTTCCTTAAAATGAATTGTCAGTAGCATTAGCTTGACGGGGTGGTTAAAACAACCACCGTTGTTTGTTTTACGGAAAACCATTCTTGAAATGAATAGGTATGCAATGGGCCAAATTCTTCTCTGGTGTAACTGCAGTGAAATAGAATTATACCTGACATGAAATCAACCTAGTGATTGTATGTTGTGCACTGAGGTCTGTCTACTAGTGTACCTTTCTAGTAGCTTTCAGGCTTGATCCCTTCAGTTTCTGAGCATTCTCAACTCCCATTGACTTCAGTGTGTATTTTGTGTATTATATTTCAAAACATATGATCACGATATCACTGCATTGCACTTTTGATGGACAAAACAAACAATGCAAGAAAATATGCCTATTTATAACTTAGTGCCAGCCTATCAAATTTCAGACTTCTACATGGTGCTTTACTGAATTAGGCTTCACTCCCAACCCATGTAATCTGTGTAAGAGATGAGGAGGCTACCAATGCCAACCAGCAGACTGAACCAATGTGAGGACTAAGAATGGAGATGGTGGGTTTTACAGATGGTTCAAAATAATGATTCAAAAATCTCTGGGTCTGATCCCCCAATGCAGATCATTTTTATTATTAGAATTATAGCCCTTCTGTTTTATTGCCTTTCTGGTTTGTGAAACAGTTCCATACACTATGTATTTTTCAAATCATAGCACATTTAATGCACTGGTACACATGGGTTTATGCTCCCTTAGGCATCCTGTCTGTTTTGGTTTATAAATAACCGCTTTGAAAAATGGAAGCGTCCTTTCTTCAGTAGTCACCAGACAGAATTGGTACAGCCTAACATTCTGGTGTCTTATAGTCTTCTACAAGATATGGTCTGTAATACAGCTGAGCATTTGCCTGCAGATGGCAAGAGCTCTCTTCATCCTTGAGATTTGATGCAAATTTCAGCTGGAAGGTATTCAGAATGAACAAATGTCACTATAGATATAGGTGCATTATAGTTTTATGTTTTGCTTCTTTATCTGCTGAGTCAGGTTCTGTCTTTCCTTTACCTCCTTCCTTTCCTGAGCTATGTACAGTATGATAGTGTGTGCACTGAATACACACAGAGCTGGAGTGATTAGCATTGCAGCCAGTAAGGCTGCTCACTACTGTTGTAAATGTACGTGCTCTGAGCAGAGAAGCCATTTCCAGACTAGATATCCATAGTCCCTGAGCAAAGGATTTGTAAACTCTCTCCTGGCCCTAGAATAAGAACCCTAATTAGCTAAACTTTTGGTTAACTACTCTGAGAACTGGCATGAAAGGTTTATTACTTTTATAGTTTGCTTTTTATCTGAAGGAAAGAAAGTCAAAGCATATTGTGAGAAATGACCACAGTCGCCTCAAGGGAAACCCGTAAGAAAGATCATCATGTGTCTTAATTTCCATGCTGTCTCAGTGAAAGGTCAAATGTCATTATTTATTTTGAGAAAAGAAACTTATGGGGAGATGAATAAATGAATGTTACTTTCTCTCTCCTTACTCCAATTTCCTGTTCTGAAATGTAGGCAAATCAGCTGAACCACAGATCACATACAAGACAGACATTGGAACATTCATCTCAGTGGGGATGAGACATTTATGTTAAATCAGAAATGTGTTGTTTATTTAACTCGGACACAGTCATATGACCTTCAGATGTCAATGTTGGGGTCAAACTTTAGAAGAGTGACAGAAAGGACCGATTGGATGGGTGTAAAAACGCCAGTAAGAATCCTGCAGTGGAAATATTGTGAACATAGGGACTAACTTGTAAATAGGGACTTACGATACAATAGTTCTATTTCATAATATTTCTACCAGTCATTATCAGATTAAATTATATGCTAAGATTCAAGAGAACTACAGTAGGCCGTAAAGCAAATGGGGCAAAATCCTTGGTCCTAATAAAGATGTTAATTACTTAAATGGATTTATCCTTTTCTGTCTGATATGCAGGCAGGACTAAGAGCTCTGTTTCTGAACCTGAACATATTCTGAAATCCGGAAAAATAACCATCTAAAGAATTCAGGAACTAGTAATGATTATAATTATCTGTAGTGCTTTACTGCTTATCCAGTGTACACAGTTATAAAAGCTTTGAAGTGAAGCTAATCATATTGAAACACAAAGGCAAGGAGTAGCAGCAGTGTCACAGGTTGAATATGTCAAAAATTCAAAAGACCACATTAAAATTAAATAAGTACCTATCCTACCTATTCCTATAAAATATATACACATGGGAGTAAACAGTAAATTGTGGGTGTAAAACACACATAACCTTGATTGAAAATGCACATTTTATGCACGCAATTACCTGCTTTTCCCTGTGTACATAGATTAATTAATCCTGTTAAAATAGTTAGTGCTTGGTTATCATGGCATCTCTTCAAGTTAAGGCTTCTGAGAAGCAGATGGGTTGTGCACAGGGAATTAAGCACGGTCATATTAGAGCGTAGTCTGATCTTCTCTGAATTCCATAAACCCCAAGCTGAGAGAACCTTGAGCCAAATTCTCTGCTGGTGTAAATAGGCAAAACTCTATTGAGGGCAATGAAGCTGTAACCATTTACACCAGCAGAGAATTTGGCCTTTTGCTGCCAGCTCATGATAATCTCACTGTAGGCCAGCATTCCCTAATCTTTTGGAAGATGACCCTCCCTGCTATACCTTCCCTTTGGCCCTACCACATGTTTTTAAAAGTTTGCCCATATTTTAGAATTTCGATGAAATTAAATGTAATGTTAAAATGTGTCCAGACATTTTATTCTAAGGAATGACATATAAAGTATCGTCACTGGCATCTGAATTAGCAACCACTGAGGTAAATGGAGCAGTCCATACCTCAGAGCTATAATTTCAGGCTCCCTGCAAACACAGGCAGACATCAGTGCTTGGGTCATATTTTACACTTGGGTCATATTATAAAGATTTCTTTTCCCACAAGTACAACAAGAGTCTTCTTTTTAAGTGAAAGCCGAGACTTTGGAGAACAGTCAAGAGATCTGTCCATGCCTTCCTGCTAGTCCTTCATGCATACACACATCCACACCTCTAGGGAACCACTTCCCAAAATGTAGAAAATACTGTTATAGACTTTGATAGTTTCTGTGTCACCAGTGAGTTCAGGATCATAAATAGTGGGGCATCCTGATTATCCTGATTCAAGATAATTGAGGGCCCCGAGGATTATTTGGACCCAGACGCAAATGGGGAGCCAGTGGGAGGCACAGAGTTCTGTGCGAAGTGCTTTCAAGGGTTAGCTTCATCACAAAGCAGGCTTCTGGCTGTTGTACAAGCTGGAATTCCTGGCTGGCAATGATGAAAAGTCCTAAGAAGAGGGAGTAACAGTAGTCTTGTCTTGAGGTGATAGCTTCATTGATCATGGTTTGTATGTCCTAGTTCAAAAGGACATTATTTGCTGTCAGGCTGGAGGTTGAAGGCTTTCCTTGTTCCTGTTGTTACCTGTTTTTCTCAGTAACAAGTGGCAGCAGTGTCTTGTCATTGAAGCAGAGGGACATAGGGCAGAAACTGAAATATGAAACAGGCCTTTTCAGCTCACAGCATGTGGCAACCCTGGTTAGACACTCACTACCTTGACACTCTGTCTTTTGTGAGGCATTTCACTTCAATAAAGTGCAAGGTATAAGGGAGAATTTTATATTTTAATTTTTAGTTGCTGAACTATATCAGGCCCTCTGTATCTTCTGTGTGTCTGTTTTAATAGAAAAAGGAGAGCAGCAAGGAGTTAAACCCCAAGCAAAATGTCATGCCTGAATAATTTTTAAAAGCACCTTGCCTTTTTTTATAGACCACTGATTAATTTTATATAGCATAATGCAGATGAAATGTAGCTTGGGGTAGGCTGATTACAGTTTCATTAAAACTGCAAGTGTGTGACATATTTCTGTGGATTAGAGAGTGCCTCTTTATTGGACAAGTAGTGCTCTCAGTAGAGATGCATCATCAGCATGCACTTTCATTGTCACAAATCATGGACCTGGAGTTCTTGAAATCTAATTAGACTTGACACTGGCTGTGCAATCCCTAACCAAGGCCAGTAATGAGAGCAATTATTCCTGAAAGAAATATATGTCTTTCCTGTGCTAGAGAGGTGAGGGCAGAGGCTTCAAGAAATGAACCAAAAATAGAACCATAACTAATCTGTGTACCTAATTTTAACCAGATGGGCTAAGGTAATCTTGCAGAAGGAATAAAATGAAATAGCAGCACAGGCACAATTCGTTTGCTGAACTTTGGGGACTGCTGAGCACAGGTGTGTTCAAAGACCAGAACAGAGGTTTGATATATTGTAAACCTTTTCACCTGTCACCAGCAAGTCGGAGAAGTGAGACTACCTGGTCTTTCACAAATTGTTCTTTTACCTACCTAACTGGTCAACTTTACGTCATAGATTCAAACAGCATGTTCACTGCTGTGCAGTGCAATTTGCTGGATGTATGATTATACAACTTGGAATATGAAATGATGTATGAAATAAAATATCACAGCCCAGTGCACAGAGAATACAGAATGCTGTGCAATCACTGCTAGTGGCATTGACAGATTGAAGAATCCTGCTTACTTCAGCTTGTATTGAGCACTTCATTTTCCTATAAATAAATATGACAAACCTCCCAGGCTAACTTCCTCTAACTGGTTGTTCATGAACAAGGAGGCTGGCAATGGACAATAAGTGTTTGTAAGGTTCCCCTCCAGTCACTTTACAAAGAGAGTTGAATGGCAAAGGCTCCTTTTAAATCCTAATTCTCACCTTAATTCTATTTTTGAACATGTTCTGATTACATATTTCCCTGCAGTAGTGAATCAGTACAACATCTTCCCACTTTCTGTGTTGTCTCCTTTCTTTCTTAGTCCTCTCGAGTTTATATCAAGGCAGTGCCATTTGCTGCAGAAGAAGCAGAAGTGATGGAAAATAAGAGAGAAAACATTCTATTTAGAGATGGGCCGGGCATGCTGGGTTTTAGTTCTGCAAAACCAAACCACAACAGAAGGTAAGCTGGATGAAGGTTCCATTTCATCCAAACCCCCAACACTAGAGGCCAGGGAATGGGTTAGAATCGAAAGTTTCCATTTAAAAAGAACAAACTGGTTGGTTTTGGTTTTGCAAAAATACATATCAGGGGTGGCTCAGATCCAGGTTTCATTTTACATCAACTACAAAAGCTCAAGAACTTAGGTGAAGGGAACTCAAATAAAGGTTCTGGCTTGGGCCTTTTTCATTATGATGTAATGCCACCAAACAAGGCTACTTACTCATTTGGAATACTGTGTCCAGTTTTGGCCACTTCACCTACAGAAAATAATATTGCTGAGAGATGAAAAAGTTTCAGACAAGAGCAATAAAGATATTTAGAGGATTCACATAGGATAAGTGACTACAAAAATCTAAGATAGATTAGCCTGGAAAAGGTCAAGTGCAGATTTGATTGTCTTTTCAATCGTTTGATGGGATACTATGCAAATATTTTTTCCATGACTATAGATACAGAGATATCCTTCTTACTGAGTTTTTCCTCCCCAGTCACCATGATTTATAGATATCTTTCAACAGATAAAACATGATGATTTGAGCATGGTGGAAGTACTGCTCTCAGTGTGACTGATTGTGACATCCTTTTTTTTAAAAAGACGTATGCTGTGGCTGTCAACTTGCCTCCACCACAGCATGTGCAAACTCACATAGCGGAACTCTTCTGAGTAGTGGGTAGCTTGATTGATCCAAGCTGTGTCACCTGGAAACATAGTCATGTGTTTCTTGCTGTGAGAAATATCCTGTTTGCTTTGAATATAAAATCCCTTTGTTTCAGAGACTGTTTGGAATACAATGTCTTAAGAGAACAATAATAGTAATAATAATAAATCGCAATAATACCTAGATTTTGTATATCACTTTTCACAGTGCAGTGTCTACTCTGTTGAAATTTCAATGAATTTCTGGAAATGTTGATGGCACATTAGCCCTTTGTTGGCGTCAGGATGTCTGGACGGACTCATGACCATGAGTGCCAACCTCTGGGCAGACTGTCAAGAAGCAGGGCATAAACCCCAAACTGGGAGTGAGTTCCATACTTAGATTTCACCAACAAAATATCAAGTGTGAACTCCACAAGTACTATAGCAGCCTAACCATGGAGTCACAGACATTCCCCTTGGGTACTCCAGTCTATCTTGCCACTCGCCTTTGTGATAAATGGTCTCTTACACCAAAAATCACAACAATATTCAGGTTACTTCCAGTCCCAGAGGACCAGTCACATACTCCAGGTCAATTGTACCTTAAATCTCTCACCAAAGACAACATTTGTAGCCATTCCTATAACAAACTATCTGAAGGTTAATTAACTAGGGAAAAGAAATGAGTTATTTGCAAGGTTGAAGCAGGTGAAGATACACACACAAATGAGCTACAGACTTAGGTTTAAAAAAATAATAGCAGTTACTGTAATATGTAAGCTCTATTAAGTTATTTAGTGCTAACCCAAGACAAGCAGCTTGGGGATCCGTTGCTTAAGCTTAGAAGTATTGCTCGCTCCAAATTCCAGGCAACATAGCGCTGGATTTTTATTCCCTTCCCCCAGCATTCAAGCTGTGATGGGGTGAGGGCTTGTGCACATGCCCTCTTTATGGGTATGGAGGAAGCAATCAGCAAAGTATTTTGTCCACTGATGTTCCACAATGGTTTGCCTGGTATCCACAGGCCTTTTTTATTGGGGATGAGATGACACCTCTTGTAGCAAACTAGTATTTCACCCTTGGTAATGCTTCTCTCCTGACTGGTAGGGTTTACAGTCTAAGGAAGCAAACATTTTGATAGTTACAGAGAAAACAATTACATATTCCCTTATAACGTGTGATACAGATATTATAAGTAAGATAAATATATGTAGAATCCTACAAGCATTTCCTAAAGTCTAAGCACTAACCACGTTCTTATAACTATAAGATCTATTTTAACAATACTAACACACTTCCAGTGTTCCTTGTCAGTGTTCACTGAGGCCAGGCATGAGCTGGCATCTGGTCTGCCAGCATCACAGTTGGTATATTTGTTGGACCTATGTCCATCTTGGCTTCTAAAGACCAGCAGTGAGTCAATGTACTCAGTGGTGACACAGATTACTAGGATTCCAGGTGTTCTCAAGGAGAAACTTAATGGTGACCTCATCGATTATAGAGTGGAGTCACATATACCCATTTTTGAGAAGATTGTTGTGCAGTTAGTGGCTAAACAGCCGTGGCCATATTTCAGTATGTCAATTTCTTTGATCCTGGTCAATCTAATTTTAGACTGGCTATGGCTCTGACACTGCACTAGTAATATTGATCTCCTGGCTATGAATAAGGACATCTTATCCGTTCTGATGTTGCTTAATCTGTCAGCTGTCTTTGATACAGTTAATCAGGAGGTGATGTTGACAAGGCTTGCAGTCCATATGGTTGGATGGAGCCGCCTAGGTAGCTTGGTCCTTTTTTGTATAGAAAACCCAGAAGATGACTCTGGACAAGTGTTTCCGCTTCTAGAGCACTCTTGTTCTAGACACCACAGGGCTCTACTCTGTCTCTCTCTTGCTTGTTGTGCCCCTGAGGCAGCTAGGAAGGCGAGAAAAGAAACATGGATTACAGTTTCTGCAATATGTGGATGATAACACTTTTGTATGTCTCCAAAATATCTCTCTGACCAACAGAAGTCGGTCTAATAAAAGATATTACCTCACTCACCTTGTCTCTCTAAAATATCCAATCCTGCTGGTGCAATGGAATGAATGACCTAGTGCTCACTAGAGATTGGGACTTGGATGAGGGGGTAGATGGTTGTGGCTCAATCCAGGAAAGACAATATTAGCCAGTTGATGGAAGGAACCAGAAGAATCGCATAATGTCATATCAACACCATGAATTGACAGTGCAGTCATTATTTGAAAATCAGATTCAAGTTAGGGGTTTTATTAGAGCTTCAGTGTATGTTGCAAACACAGATGGCAGCCCTGACAATATCTTTCTCCATCTGTGGATGGTATGGTAAGTTCAGCCATTTGTTTCAACTGTGGGTCTTACTACCTTGTTACCTTTCTCACCTCAAGATGACTGTAATAATGCACTCTACCAGGGGCTAGATCTTGAGATGTTTCAGAAGTATGGGAAGAACCTAGAATTTCCATTCCACAGGATATTCTGATATTCCTAACTAGATTTTGTTCCAGTGCAGAACACAACCTCAGCATTTCCCCTGGAACGGGAATTCCAACATTTTATTTAGGAAAAAAATTTGAAACAACTTTTCATTTTTGACTTTTTGAAGTTAAATTGATGGAGTTTCCCAAGCGGCCTGGAGGCCTACCACCCCTGCTTTCAGACTCCCTGCCAGACAGCTGGGAGGGCTGCCAGGCTCCCTGCCTCAGAGTGGGAGACTTGAATCCCTGAGATCCCTGGCTCCTGTCAGAGTTCCCAGGGCTTCCAGGGCTTCCCACCAGACAGGCAGCTGAAGAGGCAAGCAAGCTGGCAGAAAACAAAGCAAGCTTCCCTGGGAAAACTGCCTGGTGTCCACTGAAAGATTCTCTAAAATCCACATGTTCCTGAGGAACATGTAGATGTTGGTGAACTGGCATTTTCTGACAGAAAAACACTATTGGAAAATGTCCAACCAGTTCTAGTAATTAGTGTATGGTGTTAATGATGAACAGTATAAAAGAACTGACCCAGCCCTCCTATAAGCTGTCAGAAAATATATGAAGAAAGGGAGTCGTTTGATAAAATCTACCAGTTTACCTATGTATCTATCTAGACTGCACCCACTGGCATGTAAGATTAGATCAAATGAAAGGAAATAGTTCTCCCCATTGTGTGGAGGTAGTTTGCGCAGGATGTCATAAAGTTATCTGGATTTATTTTTTTGTTAAAGTATGGGGTAATTATATGGCCAGTAATGACATTTGTAGTTATTCCTGCTAAGATAAGGGTAATACAAATCTAATGCTTCAGGATGTCACTTGATTGTCACAAGGGTCAGAGAGGAATTTCTCTTTACCCTCATCTATGCAGCATTACCACAACTGGCCACGTACATTGCAGGACATGGGAAGCTGCTTCTGAAACACTGAGTATGGTTTACTGCTGGAGGCAGGATGCTGGACTTCATACATCAGTGATCTTGTCTGGTAAGGAAAATCTGATGTGCCTAAGCAGATCACATGGTATGTTACCTCAGCCTTTCATTTCCCAGAATGAAGTGCATCCACAATGTTATGTTCTCTTTCATTAGGGTGAGAAATAGTGGCAATACCCCCAGAGAGCCTCATCTTAAGAGACAGGCCTTTGACTATATATCTTCACTCTCTCTTTCTTCAGTAGCTGAGAGTGGTGTACACACACACACACACTAAAACAACTGTGTGCCAAATATACACTGTAGAATGTGAACTGTTGCTGATTTACTGGCTATACCTGAATCCAGTGGTTTTCGACCTGTGGGCTGCGGACTCCTGGGGGTCTGCAGACTATGTCTAATATTTCTAAAGAGGCCTGCACCTCCATTCAAAATTGTTTAGGGGGCTCCAAATGAAAAAAGCTTGAAAACCACTGCCTTAATCATTCTTTTGACTTTAGGCTAGGAGCAGGGTGGAAATAGAAAATAAAATAAAATAAATACTACCAGTTCTCAAAACCCCGTGGCCGCTTCTCTCAATGGGTATTGTGGGGGGGTTCCTGGGCAGTTCTTTACTCCTTCCACAGCTTGTCATTAGGCTTTAGGGAATTTCTTCAGTGATCCTCCCCATCTTAGGAGTTGTCAGCACCTTTCCCTTTAGGTTGTTTTTGCCTCAGCATCCTGCCTATCAATGGGGTTTCAGTTTCTGTTCCCTTGAACACTAACATAGATAGCTGAAGAGTGGAGGCTAAAGATAACGAGGAGCAGACCCAAGAAGTAGAGCAGATCTTGCCCTGTCATTTACACTGAGGCACATCGTGTTGCCTGCCACAGTGAGAAGGTGGGGGACTGAGTGAGTTTAGCTACAAAGAGGGATGGAGTAAGTAGGAGAGGTGCTGTAATCAAAGACTGACTGTCATTGGTCAGACTGAAGGCTAGGGGCAGCACTTTTCATGCCAACATATCCCTTGTAGTTCTGGTATGGTTGGGTCGCAGATATACTCCCAGAACTGCAGTCCAGTGAGTTCTATTACAAATCCTGCACTAGCTAGGAGTAGATTTATTTGCTGCTAACATCATAAGCAATGTTTTTTCTGCTAACTGGTGTTAATAATGAAATATTCTGTTCATCACCAGCCATAATTTTTATTTCTTTCAACTAACCCCTAACCAACATATTTTGAGTATTACATAGGCCAAATTACCCAAATATCAATGGGTATTTTACTATTACCCATAGATACTTAGGTTGCACAAGTATTTTCAGTGACAGCACATCTCAAAGGACAAACGACCACTCTAACTTGATACATTTCATTACAAGCATTAGAAAATGTGCTCATGTGGCTGGGGCTTAAATGAATTAATAAGAACTGACAATCTCTTAATAAGCCTCAGTTTCCTTCAGCTGTTTTCAAGAATGCATAGGGGTTTTAATCCAAACCAATCCTAGCAAAACTACACATTTCTTTAATGAATTATTGTTTGCATGAGCTAACAAAGCAGAGTAATTTTTCAGTCAGTCACTGAAACAAACTTTTCATAGTCAGCAATAAACACCCATTTCAGAATAAATCTATCACAAACCGAGTGCAGAGAAGATATCTGTTTTAATTGATTTATTACTGTAATCATAATTCACTGTAAAAGGGATTTTGCAGACCAACCTACAACACATTGATTAGTTTACTCCAGAGAAAGTGTATTATTTCAACAAGTTCAATGAGTGTTCTGCTGTGTTAAATATATTCTTATACCATGTATTGTCTTATAAATATCTGGGCTAAAACTATCCTTCCTCTTCCTTCTCCATCTCTTTTTTGTGTTCTTTTTCACTCTCCTTCTTTCTGTTTCACTTTTTCTTTCTTCTACCTTCTTCCTTCTTTTTTTTGCGGGGGGGGGGGCTCCTTATTGTGACCAGTATTATGATTCTAGAAGACACATAAAGACATTAATTTATTGGGATTATACTTCTTAGGGTCATCTATACTGCTGGAAATCCACTAAAGTTATTATAGTAACCTAAATCCCTTGAAACCGGTGGAGTTACTATGGTTTTATTCATGTGCTATGTAACTGAGATCAGAATTTGGTCCCAAAAGAAGTGCATTCCTTGATTAATCATCTAGTGAATTTCACCTGGATACTAATGCAGCAAACGTGTTTCTTCATGGGAATGGGATATTACCAAAGTTGGAAAGTGGAAGTATTTTACCCAATCCAGTTACTCATGCAGACTACTAAACCTCCCTTTCCATGCCCTACACTTATGCTTAGAGAACATAGTGCAGCTGCATCTACAGATCCATCATTTATGGGATAATTAAGAATGGGCTCTAGGGCAAGGCAGTGTATGTTACAGTGAAAATACAGATATTTTACCCTTCACCACCTACACAGTTGGAATGGAGATATAGGTTGTTTTCTCATTTCAGTCATAGTCCAAAAAAGTTAAAACACTTATTTCCACAACATTATATGTAGCTGGAGAAATTAATCTAAATCAGAGAGGTCTGCTATTGCCAAGGAGAATGGAAACTGTCAAGTTGAATGTAGTTAAGGAAACAAGCTATTCCATAGTACTGAAATTCAGATGAAACTTGGGTCTTTAGCTCCATTGTTATCCCACACAATGCAATTGTGTTCAATAATAGTATCACTTGTGATTATACCAGAAACGCAATAGCCTCTGAAAAGTCTACTTGCTTTATGATATTCATTCACACTACAATACATTCATTCAGGTTTATATAGTGATTTCCAGAGAAAATGGCTGAATGTTTTTTTAGAACATTTACACTAGGAATGAGCCCTTACCAAAACCTGAATCCAAACACAAAATCCAAGGTTTGGATTCATGTCTACGAAGTTCAAGCCCAGCATAAATAGGGTGGCTTGATTTTGAATAATCCAAATATTGAGAAATTTGGACTTCAGATCCAGTTTTTAAGTTTACATATTGGGTTTTACTTCTGTCTATTTTAGAGATATAAAGTTTATAACCAGATCCAAAGCACTTGAGTGGTTCGGGGCGCTTTCATTATCTGTCATTTCTATGTGATTTATAATACCAGCAATTGACATGAAAGTGTGGTACACCTTGTCTACA
Source organism: Macrochelys suwanniensis (assembly GCA_033296515.1). Classification (NCBI taxonomy): domain Eukaryota; kingdom Metazoa; phylum Chordata; order Testudines; family Chelydridae; genus Macrochelys; species Macrochelys suwanniensis. Next base: position 82,404,620 of record CM065777.1, read on the forward strand.
TATTTAACTGTCATAAGAGACTTCTGTGGCTATATAAATCTTTTGTCTCCCTCTTAAAGCCTTCATTAAAATACACAACTACCACAACATTTACATTTCTAGGTGCTGATAGCCATCTTAGAGGTGGCACAGTACAATATTTTGGTGGTGGTGGTTCTTTTATGGATGTTCATTGAAGACACCCTATTGTCTTCATCATTACTCAAACAAAAAACATTCTTACCTTTAATTTCCTGGGTCACTTGACATACTTAACTAATAACAGCCCCTAACACCAAGAAATGTTGGAGAACTAAACTAAATAGAACAGAATAAGCACATTCATATTTTATTTGTCCTCTGAGCAGCAATGACCCTTTGACCTATGTCCTAGTTCACAGATGAGAGTGCAGCATACAATCTACTCCATTATTGTTCTGTAATTACTGGAATAAAAAACTACTGCAAAAGACATGCAGGATTCTTTTCCCAGTCTTTACAGTACTTGTGAGTTTAAATCCCCATTGTCCAAACAGTGTCATTAATCATTTAAAATGGGAGTCTCCACTCCAGCTGTTGTAGTTAGAGACGGTATTATAATCAGCTGCATCAACACAAAACAGAACTGCTAAAGACCAGGGCTGGATGATCCATATTTGCGGCACCAATACAAATCTGCTCGTGAATTCAAATGTTTGTATGTTTAGTTCCAAACTCAAATAATGAGAATTTTTTCTAAAAGGGGGAACCCTTTGTTTTCCAAGCATCAGATTCCACTTCCCTTTCTCATATTAACCGGAACCTTACTCCAAGAGCAGTTCTATTAATACCAAAGGGGGAAAAGGTGGAGTAAAGCACCATTCATCTCATAAGTAAGAATTTGGCCCCAGAATTGGTTTGTTAAATCCTCACCTCTACAGGCCTGATTGTGAATCTCTTCCTGCCACCAGTGGCCATGTAGCACTACTACTAGCTGAGTGCTACCTTGCTTCCCTGTGAGTTTCACTGAAGGAATTACTATCTGGCCCTTTATATTCAGGTGAGTTAGGATTTTCCATCATACTGTTTGTTCTAAATAAATAAATAAAATGCTATTTCTGTATGCAACAGGCATTTGGCCTAAGGATTTTCCCACATGGTTTATATGTTTATATGTTTTCCCACAGGTCATTTTAAGAGGTTATAGTTTAGCAGAGTTTCTAAAAAATAAATAAATAAAGTAGAGAGAGAGTACACACAGAGATCCTAGCCATATACACCAGCTACTACTGTTGTCCAATGCTTCCCAGTGAACAAGCCATTGTTACTCGGGTTTACTGTCTTCTGGTGTGGTGCTATTAAATACTGGTCTTCCAAAGGGGGCACCTTTCTTCAGCAATTCAATGACTTTATATATTATTTTTATCTGGCTGTTGTTGAAAACTACATCATAAATCAGTAAATACACTGCCCACCACCATCACTACCATTTTGGTTGCTTGCAGATTTTAAGGCTCACATTATTTTTTCACTGAAAATGCTTCCTAAGACTGTGGCCACATCATAATCAAACAGCATAATATGCAAGGTAAGAAAATGAAACATTGTGTCACCATCCATCTCTTCTGATTTTATCTTAACTTTTACAACATATAGTGTTTTCTTAAAGACCCAGCTTCCGGAGTACCATGATCATGTGAGAATCATGAGCTTTCACATCAAAGTACGTTTCCAGCCCTCATATGAACCCTAAAGGCTCAGAAATCAAAAGGCAAGTGAAAATAACTAAAGATGTATTATTTCTACAAATCTAATAGCTTCTCGGCCAGTCTCATGATTTTTTGGATCTTGATTCCGGATTTTTGAGCATTTTAGATTGTGCACACTGAGCATACTCTTGTAGCTGGTTTTCCATCATAATACATGGAACCCCTATGTGTCACCAGCTGAAGAGGAACTAACTCCCCGCTAGCACAGATATGCTGGCGTGGGACCTGAGACTCCAACCTTTTCCTCACAGGGACAATATTCTACTCTAACATGACACTTCCAATGTAGCCAACCGCCAAAATTTCATCATGAGTCTGACAGAATAGGGGCTTTTCCTTTAGGCTCCTGGTGTCCTGTGATTATGTGAGAATGTCAGCTTTTACATTTTAAACAGTAAGGGCTAGATTCACAATGGAACTTAGGCCTGATGACCCCTAACTTTCTGACACCTAGAAAATCACTGGGATTTAGGCACCCAGGCTTCCTATACAATGAATAGAGAGACAGGCACCTCAGAGTGGGATACACTTGGCAGCTCCTTGCCTAAGCTAGCCAATGGGAAGTATCAAGGTGCCCTATGGCATGGCCCTCTCAGGGGGGGTTGGCACCTAAATCCTGTCTGGAAGGTGGCACTTCCCTCTGCCTCAGGTTCTAAGCTGTGAAGCCTCTCTTGGCATTAGTCACCCGTGCTGTTTTTGCTAAAGGCCAGGGGAGGAGGTGCTCCCTCATAACTTTTAGCCCAGTGGCTAGGGTACTCACCTGGGATATGGGATACCCATAATTATAGTCCCCCTGCCCTTTGCCTGATGGAGAGAAGGAATCTGAATAGAGATCTGCCTTCTCTCAGGTGAGTGCCCTCACTGCTGGGCTAACAGATATTCTGATGGGGGAAGGGTGGAAGCCTTCCTCAAACTCTCTTGTTGAAGCTGTTCCACTGTGGAAAAATAATTTGAAAAGCCATTGAAGCCAAAAGACTGGAGCCTGGGTCTCTAACAACCACGCTACAGTCATTCTCATGCTGACTCTCTCTCTGGCCCATTGAATTTTTCATTATTTATTTGTATTGGAACAGCATCAACAGGAGAGATTGTCAGAGCCCCACATCAGAATATCCCATCGCTCAGTGGCTGAGGTGTGGCAGATCCCTGCTTAAATCCTTTCTCCTCTTCCAGTGGAGAGGGGACTTGAATTGGGTGTCTCCCACATCCCGAGGTGAGTACCCTAACCACGGGGCCAAAAGTTGAGGGTTGTTCTTCCCCAGCCTTTGTGTGTAAATTCACATATGGGGGCCCGATCTAGTAGGTGAGCTCGGAACGTGCTTACCAGATCCGGCCCCACAGGTGAGTTAAGCAGAGGAATGCCTGTCTAACCCCAGTTTGTGCATCACGCTGGAGTTGGGTGTCTAGGCACCTAGAGTAGGCTGCAGTGCACATGCTCAGAGGCAGAAACGCAGGCACCTAGGGAACTCTTATGACAAACAATTACGTGCTGAGTGGACTTAGGCACCTACAGGGTACAGTGGCAGTGTAAATCCTTGTTGGTCCTGATTCTGGGATTTAGGCTTCTAAAGTGGCAGATAGGCACCTGTCTTTTTGTGAATCTAGCTCCGAATTTCTAGCCCTCATTATTGTGAAGAAAAACTTGAAATTGTGAACCTTAAAACTCAAAACTAGAATGCAAATAAAGAGAATTTAAAATGTGTTATTTTAAATCTCATGATTTTTAAGTCAATCTCATGATTTTTGGGGGGGCTGGCTCTTGATTTTTGAATGCTTGGGGTTAGCAACACTACAGTCCTGCACTGGCTTAGGCACTAAGGATCCTCTGCTTAAAGCTGCCTGTCAACAGTTTTGAGTTGCATAGCAGTCAGGTTTGACCATGAGAAGCAGAGAGTCAGATCTGGCTCCTTGATGCTTTCCTTCCCAGCTCGGTGCAATCTAGCCCAGACAGTCTGTAAGCCATGTATAAAGTTGCAAGGTTTCAGAATGGAAAAGTGATTCAGTAGTTAGCCTAGGTAGACGGGTTTGACCAACATAATAATCACTATGATTGTACATACAGATACAAAAAGTAATATTGATGCAGCAAAAGGATTAACTAAGAGAATGCTGAAGGTCTGACTGAAACTGGATAAAATTCAGGGTAAAATTCTGAAATCATTTGGATCTTTGTCATTGACTTCAGTGGAGCCAGGATTTCACCCTAAGAGTTCATTCAAACTTTGTGTTTAGTGCACCCCGTTCATTCCAGCAGAGCTGACTCATGCACATATGGGCCCTCTGCACAGCCCTTCACCTGCCTTGTAAGTGGTTCAGTAGTATTGCTTGCACATTCAGCAGTCGCCATTAAAAATCCCTGTTTCCTAATCATCGATACACTATAACTACCAATGTATTGTATTCTAGCTATGGGGGGAAATGCGATAATCTTAGATACCAATGAATAGTATATTTTGCTAGATGAGAATATTCTAATGTGAACCAGTGTACAGGATTTAGCTTTCAGTTGGTGTGCAACTCAAATGTAACCTTTGCACCAAGGAGTCAGAGGGTTGAAGGTGGAGGAGGAAAATCTATTAACAGGGAGATGTAAGACAAAATAGAGGGAGTCTGTTTTAGTTACACACTCTTATTAGTTGCTTTTCCTGCTATAGCATCTTCCATCTGTATATATTATACTGTATTTGCAGACACACTAAATATAAAATCAGGGACATTTATACTGCTTTACTACTTACACCTGAAGTGTTGCTTACACCACTCTTTACGCTCTACTAAATTTAATCTTCAGTATGATAGTAGCTGTCTGCAAGCAATGAGGGGTCACATGGATTACATGTGTATATTCCTCAATAAAGTTTGGGGGGCCGTGGCTTACAATCTCTGTCTCTGCCGCTTATTGTTTACACCGTTTGAGGAAATAGTCAGCATGTAATGGACAGGAAGCAGAACTACCATGCTGCCAGAGAATGGAATGTTTTGCAACATTTCTGACCCAGACAAACCAGGAAGCACTGGAGTTTCTCTAAAGAAAGTATGTTCTTTCCAGATTGCTAGGTAAGGCCCTCACTAGCACACAAATCCCCAAATTCTCAATTCAGATTGTTTTAAAATGTTTTGTGCCAGTGAAAGAGAGTGAAGAATCAGGCCCATAAAATCTGTGAAAACAGTAAGAAATACAGAGCCCTAACCAGTGCTTCTGAGGTCCCCATAGACTGCTGCAATATTTAGGCACAAATGAAGGATGAGGTTTCAGCCTAGACTCTAAATTTCTTGACTTTCATTGACTTAATTCTGCTTTAACAAAGTTATAAAATATAGCTGGGTTATTTAGCTATATTTATAGTTTAAAGAAAAAGTAGCAATATTATCATTTTCATTGAATAATAAATAACTTCGTTTAGGTGAAATCCCTCTAATATTGAGTAAAACATAATCTTTCTGTAGGGTTTTGAACCATCCAATGCAATTTAATGGAGGATTATATTTCTGCTGCAGAAATTTATAGGTTTGATATTATTATTTCTTCTTTGCCTTTAAATAGACCTGTAGATCCCAGGATTAAGTAGAATCAGGATTAAGTCCCCATTGTGTTGGGTATTTTAAGGCTCCTAAAGTAAGACTAAGTTCTTGCCCTTATATTCTAAGCAGGATAAGATGCAACAAGTGCATGTAACAAATAATAATAAGAAACAAGAGAGAGAGGACAAGTGAAACAAAAATAGAAATAAATATTTAAATAGGCCAACTAAATATCCCAAGTCTTTATTATTCTCTGTTAAACTCTACAAGACTGATTCTTGATTACCTTACATCTTGAGGAAATGACTACACAACATGCAAGGCAGTGGAAAATCGGGTCCTATAGATTTTTAAACTAATTTCTATAAAAAACTATTAAATTCTATAGAACTCTCTTGATTTTTTCTCTATTATTTTTTTTTCACAAGGGTTAAAAACTTTACAGCACACACATTTAAAGGAGGTATTATTCATCCAATAAACACTAAAATAAGCCCCAGAGTGTAATTACAATGGCCACTTTTCACACATTTCCAGAAGAACAGTAAAACCGTGTAAAAGCATTAACTTTTGTAGAACTACTTTTCCTACACATTATATTCCATGGAGTTTTATCCTCACTGTTAGATTGTATTTTCAGGCATGCCACAGAAACCACAACCTTCAATGACATTTGCTTTCAAATATGTAAAAGAAACACATGGTAAAACAATTAGTAAAATTACAACATTTACAGTTTCCCCTGATTGTCAGGTCCTGCCGTTTCTCTGTAAAAGATTCTGTGGTGACCAAAACAATAATCATAAATCAATCTGACCACCATTCAGATATACGAAGGCCTCTGAAAACTTTTTTTCTATTGTAACTATTCTCACCTCCCACTCTCCCTACCAAATAGCAATTCATTATGAGTCTGATGGAAATCCCCCTGAAGTCAAAGAAAAGACTCCCAATTGACTTCAATGGGATTTGGAAGAGGTCCAAGCTGAAAAAAAAGTTTTCTTGCCATAAGGGTATGAGCTGATGCAAATTGTAATGCCTCCTCTACTGCCTCCTCTAAATACAGCACATTAGTTCACTAGCAATAAAAAGCACTATTTCTTGCCATAGGAGAGTGAGTCTGTGCTAACTGCCATTGCTGGCATTATCTTCTAAACTACTGAGCAGGCTGGACAGTGCTGAGCCAGGATTTACCTCCTAGTGTGTGACGAGAGATGAGAATTCAAGTCTTTTCTTTCCTTTTTCTTTCCTTGTTTGATTTTAAAGTTCAAGGCTTTTCAATGCTTACTGAATGGATTGAATTGTGAATATGTGTCTGTGTGAGAGAGAGAGACTAGACATAAGCATATTCAATCTTACATCCTTGAAATAAGAAAAAGAAAAAAGATTAACAAAAAAGAAGAATCCCAAATAGTGGCCAGTAATATTAAAAATACTGGATTATTGGCATTTTCAGTGAAAAGTTCATATTTAATATACATCAAAACACAATTTTTAAAAATATGCTTCTTTTCTATAAAACTTGAAAGTTGTGCAGTTAGTAAAGATCTTTTGAATACAGTGCTTAAAATGCATTATTTCCTTTATGTACTTATAAGAGATGCAGGAATTAGTTCCTCTACTACAATGTTCTCACCACATGAAACAGATTACCAGGACACACCAGACTCGCTAGAATGATTTTTAAAAGTGGCCTGTTAACAGAGTTGTAAATAATCATTTCATTTTTAATTGGTGCTAGAAGTGACCATTATTTCTTTGTCTTTGTTATTCCTATATAGCTATAAATAGTCTTTCTTTTTATTTATGCAAATAGTCCAAAAGTGTATATGTTTTTATGACGATAGAGGAGGAACTGATTGAGAGGAGGAGCTGATTTATGAATTTAAAGGACTAGAATAGCCTTGCCAGATCCAAAATGTTTGTGTACTTGAAATGTATAGAAGTTCTCAGCTAAATGAGTGTATTATATACGTAACTTTCTCGCTTTATTGTTGAATGACAAGATGACTACAACCCATAGAAGAAGGACTGTCTTGTGGTTAAGGCTTTGGACAGGGACTTGGGGTTTTTGAATTCAGTTCCTGGCTCTGCCACAGACATCCTGTATGAACTTGGATGTGTCACTTAATCTCTGTGTACCTCAATTCCCCATCTGTAAAATGGGGATATGAATTCTTTTTCACACCTTTTGTCTGTCTTGTCTATTTTGATTACAAACTTTTCAGGGCAGCTTTTCTTTCTCTCTCTGTGTTGGCACCATGCCTGTCATGATGAGGCCCTCATTTAGTAGAGTAAAGTACTAAACTTTATTTAGTAGAGACCCTTAAGTGCTACTGTGTTATAAACAATGAATGGAAACATAACAAATAAAATCATTTCTAACTGTATCTCTCTGAAAACCCTACGTCTTTTGACCTCAGTGTCATGCCAGACTATATTGTAGCTCTTCCCATGGTGGTACTTATTACAATATAGTGATGTCTTTGAAGACGATGGCTTGGTATATCCAATGTTAGATATTTTGGGGGAATCATTTTATTCTCCTGGCTTGCATGTGTTTAAAAGCTTAACCATAGCATTAATTGAACCTGCGAGATGACATTTAATAAGGTAAAAGGAATTATAATTTGAGTGTGCCAGAAACCCAGCTGGTGTAAAATACCATAGCTCCATTTACTTCAAATGAGCTATACCAATTTGCACCAGCTGAAGATCTGGACCTGTATTTCTTTAAGTTTCTCCCAACACCAACAATGTTGTACCTCTTCCACACAAACTACATGGTCATATCATTTCTTAAATACCCAATGTAAGAGAATCACTTTTAATCAAAATATCTTTCGTGTTTCACAAATGCCTTTTCTTGCTACCTTAAATGAGCATATCAGTTAGCTGAATGGCATCTCTCATTGCCCAAATATCCAATCCAAGATAGGTAGAAATGGGCAATTTGGGAGTCAGGCATAGGGAGATAATATCGGTTCCCACTTTGTTTAAAGGTACAAAAATAGCCCCTGAATTTTTTAGCACATCTCCAGACAGAGATCATACAGTAATTCTTATTTTTTTCCAGTTGAGAATTTATATATTGAAATTCCCCAGCAATCACTAAAATGTTGGCAGAGTCCAGCCAAAAAAGAGGTGTTCCCACTTCAGCGGAGCAATTTTTTCTATCCTCAAAAGAAAAATAAACTTCCCCAAATACAGCTGTATGTGATATTACTGCTAAAGAAGAACTGAGAAATAGCATATGCTGTATCCTCTTAACCCAGAGTGTTAATATAAGGGAAGAATGATTAGGAAAGGCATATTCTTCTCTTTTCTGGTCACCTGAAAGTAGGGAGAATTTCCATTTATCCCTCAGAGCTCTCTCGCTCTCTCTCTCTCTCTCTCTCTCTCTCTCTCTCTCACACACACACACACACACAGAGAGAGTGAGTAATGTTTACACATAAAATAATGATTATGTTAAATATTACTCAATATGTAACCGGTTTTGTGGATAATGGAAATTAGAATTTTATACTTGCATCATTCATGGGTACAGTGACACAAATCTATAGACCATGCCATCCATAATGCTGCATTATTATCTACCGCTCTGGTACTGGAATGATGTGATTTTCTCTTTATACTGCAGCCACAGTACTTTTTTATGTTTCTTTGAGTCTGCAAAAAAAGTATTCTTGCTTGCCTTTCTATCAAGTAGTTGCCAGAGTACTCGTGTTTATAAAGCTAAATATATTGGATTATTAATAATGATAATGGGCCAAATCTTGATGTTTTTCTCAGCCCTTTCAAAAACTGGTTAAGTAATTTGCAAATATTTTTACAAGTGAATGTGACGTGTTTGCTCTGCTGTTATTTGTGGACTCATATTATTCTTTATTCACATATATTGAGGAGATTGAGAGTTCATACAAGAAAAGCTTCAAATCTGCAAACTTTAGAAATTTTGGCACAGAATATTTGTCCAAAAATATGTACCAGAAGTACATTATCTTTCACTCGTTCTTTTGCTGTTCAGTATTTGTCATTTGCTATTCTTCTGTTTAAAAACAAAAACAACCAGCCAGTCATGAAGTAGAAACAATACCATGTAACTCAGCTGGCCAATCACACAATGGTGAAATTCTCTCCTGCGGACAAAGCTAGCACATGGCCTAGGGCCTGCTTTGAGGCCTCCAGTGGAACTTATGTGGTACATAGGCTTTGTACTGAAGGACAAAGAGAAAATAGTTGATTATTTCTTATTACTAATAATAATTCTGAATTCAAATGGCAAAGTACTGCTAAATCTAATTTTCAAGGTGTCTCTCTCCCATTGCACCTCCATGTAGAAAGAGAAGCCAATGGTAGCTCTTTTGCTCAGGGAGCTCAACAGCTACTCAGGACTTTACCACTTACACTAGCCTTTTTAAAGGGAATGGGAGGGATCAGGCACAGAAGGAAATGAGAGCTGGATTCTCTTCAATGCTTAGTGCAATGGATGCAGTCCTTCAATACGCTCTGAAGCTTTGGTCATTCCGCTTGCGTCTGAGACAATGCCTGCCCAAGTTCCTATCTGAAGTGATGCAACCCCCATTGCAGGGCTGTGCCCAAAAGGAAGAGAGAGGCCAAAGTAATTACCCTAATTCAGCAATGGTTAATTAGACTGTATGGGCCAGATCCTTGGCCAAGATAGATTCTCTTTGTGCCACTCCATCAATGCAAAGGAGACTTAAAATGGCCTTGAAAGGGCAGCTGGAGATTCCTTTATCATAGAGAATCCACCATTGACCATGCTGGACTAATGGCATGAGGAGCAAAAAAGCATGCAACATTCTTACCTCGGTGCCTTGCTGATATGCTCAGTACCTTTCATGACAATGTTCACAGACTTAGGTAGAGCAGAACATAACAACATGGAATGGAATTTGTCCAGGACTCTAGAGGTTAATAACTCTGCTTTTACAAAAAAGTGTCATGGAAATTTTGATGAGCACAAGGGGTCAGAACCATGCTATTGTCTCATCCATGGGTTGGCACCTCCCACAGTGACTCCAGAGCAGAAGTGGCACCTACTCAAGCACTAAAAACAGTTCCCAAAGCATTTATGTGTTGTTTGGAAATCCTCCATTAAACTATCAGCCCACCCCAATTTTCCTTATTGATGTGCAGGCTTTTCTAAAGCAATCATCACAGTAGCCTCCAAGTGCCTCACAAAGATGAATGAATTTATCAACACCTTTATTTTGAAAGGGAGTATTATTGCCCCCATTTTACAGGTGAAGACCTGGGGCTCCAGGTGACTAAATGAACTGTCCAAGGTGACATAGGAAATCTCTGGCACTGTCAGCCATTAAACCCAGATCTCCTGGGACCTATCCAACCACATCATAATTTTTGGCTTGTAAAATGATTATTTATTATTTTTAAAGCCCAGAGAATGTGCTTGTCACTACATAAGACAAAGAATAGGCCAGTCCCTGCACTGAGGGGGTTATAACTGAAGTCAAGATCTGAGAGAGAGCTGCTGGAATCAAAGGAAATGTTTGAAGAATCTCAGATTTCCCAGGATATTTTCTATTGATACCTAGAATTGTTTGTCTTTTTCAGACCAGCTACTAATGGGAACTTTCCCACCTCTCCCCTCCACCCCACTCCACCCCAGCACTCGGTCAATCAACTGTAACTGGTTTATTTTATTTGTACAAATAAAGACTATATTGCTCACATTAGCGTGGTTTACAGATAGAAATAGAAGCTTAATTGATCATTCTCAGACTTTCCTCAGTGCAGTAGGATGGTTCTTTCCTTCCTCCCATTCCTTAACTTTTCACTGCTGATTTTAATCATAGTGAAAGGAAGTGATTGTTTTCCATAGAGAATGAAGTTATTTGGGGAGGAGGGATGGGGGAGAGAAAGACAAAAAAAACCCCACAAATGAGCAAACAAACAAAAAACAAAAGGAGCAGCACTGAAGGTGCATAGAAAAACAGAAAAAATCGTTTACTGATTATTTTATTTTTATCTTTGCCAAATATAGCTAATGTGTGGGAATGGACTGTGCTGGCAGTCACTTTTTCTAAGCCGGAAATACCATCTTTAATGAATTCAGTTTAAGGATTTGATGGACACATAAATCTCTTTGTGCGTATGTGACAGTAGTGGTATAATGTCAAAGGAGAGCTTTGAGCATTTACCAGAGATCTGAGGTCAACCCGCTTGCTGTCTTTTTCATGTGCCTTTCCACCACTCAGTCATAGAGCTGAAATATTTAAACTTAAACAAGTATTGCTCAAGCAGGATATTGAGGTCAGAAGCATGAGAAGAGATTGACAACAGTCTGTGTAACAATGAAATGAACTTCTCACAGATGCTATACTTAACTGCACTGAGACTCCCTTTACTCTCAACCCCTCACCCCAAATAAGAAATTGCATTTAGTAATGAGCAATAGCAGTCTGGCCTTCCAAGGCACTAAGCATCTCCTTAGGATTAGGAATTTTGCTCACAGTGGATGTCTTCACAAAAATCAGCATAATGTAGGTTTCTTGTGGGTTATTAAAGACCTAACAGATATTTAAAACTGTCAATACACTCTTTATGACCGTCTATAAAGCCTATTCTTTAAAAAACACTCTAATATCAGAGTTATTACATATGCTTTTGTCATGGTAAGTGTCTGTACATGTGTACTCATCCATGACTGTAAACTTGCCTTCTCCCTCCAAAGCTTTGTCAGCAATTCTGCTGATCTTTACTTCCAGAATATTGCCATGTACTCTTTGGCCTTGATGCCATCTCTGCTGAAATCCTCATCTTTGCCTTTGTCTCGTCTCACTGGGACTACTGCAGTTCTTTGCTCTGCAACCTCCCCAAGTCTGACTTCTCCATCCCCCAGCTTGCTACCTACCTTTTCATATATGCAAGGAAGTGTGACCTGATCATCCCCACTGACCTTTTCCTATATCCCTTAATACCTGACTAATAGTTGTGCTCCTTGTTTCTAAATTCCGCCATGGTCTTGAGGCAGCCTACAGAATCTCAAAGGCTCCTCTCTCTCTTTGTGTCCTTTCCCATTTCTTCTTTTCCCTAGTACTGACATCCACACACTCTTGGCATCAGTCTTGTCCTTGGAAGCTCTTCTCATGTGGAACACAGCCTATCTCCCCACCTCATCAGTTCCCCATTTCATTTCAATCCTCAGCTAAAAATGTATCTTTTATCCTTTGAACTCTTAATTTCTCTCTCCCTTTGTGATTTTTTGTAGTTAGCCATAAAGTGATTTGGGATGCTCTTTGTTTTTAAATATGCTATACCATGTGAAGTTTGCGTGTGGGTGAAAATGTGTTTAATGAGTTTGCATATAATTTTTTTGTGAAAAGTGTATCCTGCAATACGTTATGCCCATATGTTTGAACTGAAATTATCACTGAGTTTATTGATGTAGCACAATTGCTTTAAGTACTGTGTAATTTTAAATCCCCTGTGTGATGATCCAAAAACCTGTCACAAAAAGAATGATCACACCATAGACAGACTCTAAATATTTTTTAAATGAGCTGAAATCCCAATATGACACTTGTCAAATATGATATTTCCCCCAGATATTCTAAAAGTAGCCAATCAATAACATGACATGACAACAAAGTCGTTCAAAATAACACAAAATTCACAAAACTACAAGCAATAACAATGTGAAAATAGACTGTGTGACAAGATTATTAAACAGTTATTAAGAATGAACTTGACTATGTTCTGATATCAATTTGGCAGATTGCATCTAGTAGAGATGGTGTTCATCTCTTTTGCTTTCCTGACAAAGGGATATTATAAAAATAATGACTGATTAATATTTTAGTCAAAAATACATCTTTATTTCAAATGTTGTGATTTGGATGAGAAGTGCTGAAAGCATGTAGAAGGAAAACTAAATTAGCTCATCTTGTAAATTATATTCTTAGGTCTTTTCTTTTCCAGCAGTGATTTCTTGGCTTTACAGAAAATGCCTCTAATATTTTCCAATTCGGAGTGCTCTCTCGCTGTGAGCTTTCTTGTTATGGGGCCACCTGGGATCAAAGCTGCTACTCCCCCTCCTGTGGTCTCAGCTAACTCCATTAACTCTAATTACAAACACTTCTGTTACACCAGCCAGATTTTATGGCTTCCAAAGAGTGAGCCTCATAGAGAGAGAAAGCACACTTGGTATTGCCAGTTCCCTCATCATTATAGCATACCTCCAGTTAGCTCTGAACTGCAATCACTTTATTTTTTGCTTGCATAATAAAAAGACGCTTTAATTGTATCCTGAAGTACATGACATCAGACATAAATCTGGCAGATGGAGTTAGCTGAATGTAAGAGATATGGGACTTTTTAGATTTGCCATGAAGTTCAGAAAGGGCTGGGTCTTGCAGTGCTTATTCACACTGCTGACATGTTTGTCTTGAAACACAATGCCGTCAAGCAAGAATGTGTCATTCTATATACAGTACAGAGAGGAATGCATTGCATGCTCTCAGCTTGTTCTGAAATTGCCACTTTTCATGCTGCTCATCAAAGTTATGTGAGGATGGTTAATAAAATCGCCCAATTTTCATTCATCAAGGGTTACATTTAAGGACGAGAGAGTTGCCAGATTCCATCTGAAGTGGGCAAAACAATCCAATTCCCGATTCACGTGTTAGCTGTCAAATGTGAAAAGAGTCAAATAAATGTTTCAGGATAAAATCAGTTTCGGTGCTGCAGCCTGCACCTCTCAGGGAATGTCTACACTGCAACAAAACACCCGCGGCTGGCCTGTCTCAGCTGACTTGGGCTTGTGGGGCTTGGGCTGTGGAGCTATAAAATTGCAGTGTTGATGTTCAGGCTTGGCCTGGAGCCTGGGTTCTAAGACACTGCAAGAAGGAAGTGTTTTAGAGCCCAGACCCCAGCTTGAGCTTGAATGTCTACACTGCAATTTAATAGCCCCACGAGCTCAAATCAGCTGCCATGGGCCAATCACGGGTGTTTTACTGCAGTATAGACATACCCTAAGAGGTACAGCACAGAACTCTTAACTCAGCAGGACTTAAGCCACCTTTGCAACCTCCTTGCTGTAGGCTGATCTGGGGACCAGAGCAGTCCCTGGGTTAATGCAGACAACTTGGGGGATATCTCGGGGGAGATAATCTCTACAGAGCACACGCTGTGGCCCCACCCCTCTCACACTCCCAACAACACCCCTCCCCCCCCCCCCCCCCCAGCATGCTTCCTACCCCCAGGTTTGTATTTCCATGGAGGTTCTTAGAATACAGTCTGTGACCCTCTACCTCAGTTCCTGTGCCCAAGGGGGGCTCTATGATTTTTGCCGCCCCAAGTACGGCAGTGAGGCAGCCTTCGGCGGCGTTTCTGCAGGTGATCCGCCAGTCCCTCGCAGCAACCGTCACGCTGCCCCTTGCGGCTTGCCGCCCCAGGCACGCGCTTGCTGCGCTGGTGCCTGGAGCCGCCCCTGCCTGTGCCAGGGGAATTCTCCCCTGGACAGTTATGGGGCCAGCCCTTTACCTAGTGTGTAGAGGCTGGAGTGGAGTGAAAATTTCACCCAGACAGAGCATGCGCTAGACTCGATCCTTCTGTTCATCTGAAATAGAGTTTCAGGTTCACCCATGGTAGTGACGGGAACACCAGATTCAGTCAGGCCTGGTGTAAAGCCCGCCTGAGGATTATGTAGCCACAACAAGCTCCCTGATGACTTTTCACACACTGCTTCACACAGCAGACACTGCACGCTGCAGAAGATCCAGGCCCCACTCTCTTCTCCCATCTTCCTTCCTTTCCTAGAACCCTAATGTCTTGTCATTCATCTTCTTTCCCATGTTTTCTCTCTCTCTCGACTTCCCCAATTCTGCCCAGATGAGATTCCATAGTTTGTTCTGTGAGATCTAGTCCAATTAGGAGAACAGGTCTTCTGCATTGGCAGGGCCCTCAGTTCTAATAGCTTCAGGGCCCTTGGAGCATGAGTCTTCAGTAGAGCTGGTTGAAAGTTCCAAATTTTGAAGTTTTTCATTTTAAAAAAACCAGCCAAATTTGTTAAATGGATTTTTTGTAAAAACATCTACATTTTTCAACAGTCTTTAGTCTTCAGTATCCACAATCACCTCCTGCTCCTGCTGCAGCTCTTTTTGAGGGAGTGGGCCCACCTTGGAGCACAGCTTAACAGAGCCCAAGTGGTCCTGAAAACCCAAGGTATATAAGACTTTTAATCCATTAACGTGAAAGTGGTTTACAAGAAAATAAATCATCATCGTCACCCTTCTACTAATGCAGAAACTGAGGCACCCAGAAGTGACACGGGGAAAAGGGGGAGCATAAGAAGAGCCATACTGTCTCAGACCAATTGTCCATCTAGCCCAGTATCCTGTCTTCTAACAGTGGCCAATGCCAGGTGCCCCAGAGTGAATGAACAGAACAACTAATCATCAAGTGATCCATCTCCTGTCGCCCATTCCCAGCTTCTGGCAAACAAAGGCAAGGGACACTTCAGAGCATGGGGTTGCATCCCTGCCCATCCTGGCTAATAGCCATTGATGGACCTATCCTTCTTGATTTTATCTAGTTATTTTTTGAACCCTGTTATAGTCTTGACCTTCACAAATCACAACATCCTCCGGCAAAGAGTTCCACAGATTGACTGTGCATTGTGTGAAGAAATGCTTCCTTTTGTTTGTTTTAAACCTGATGCCTATTAAAGTATACGGTATGCCTGGGCTGCCTACCCACCACAGGTTCAAGTGCAGAGGATGTAGCCTTTGATAAGCCACTACATTCCCTTCTGCACATGTTGGCAGGCATTGGGAGTATTGGAGTAGGGAATGAACTCTGTTCCCCTCCCCCCATGCAACAGGTCCACCAGCATAGCTGCACTGGCTCACCAGGGAAGTATGTGGTAACAAGCATAGACCTGGAAAGGGGTTCTTCCCCACTCCCAGCAAGGGAGAAATCAGGATGATCACAGTTTGCCTCTCTGTCTGCTCCTGGGGCAGCACAAAAATGTTCAGCCCTTTGCTCAGGACTCCTGACAAAGCCACAATATAGCCCTTAATAAGGCTCTCAGGATTTTCCCCCACAATATCTTGAAGTCAATGTAATGTTTACCTGAGTTGAAATGAGTAAAGATGATGGGGTTTGACCCTACTCTCTGTGCTTTCCTGTTATTTGTAATTATTTATCTCATTATAACACATTACACCTAAGTGTTACTTAGTGCTGCAATCTATATAATATGCATGAATTTAAGTGTGACAGCATTTTATTAGAAATAAAATAAATACCAACATGAGGTCTGTCTTTCTTTCCCGAGGAAAAATGCTCTCTGAATGCATAGGGCGGACTTCTGTAGAGCTTCCACATAAGATTTTTCCTTTACTAAGTTTGTCCAAAACCTGCATGGTTCGTGAATTCTTTCCAAACTGAAGTGTGTGGTAGTTGCACTTATTAATAACAGGGCCTTTTTTCTGAATCCTGCTTACATGGCATATTTGAACATTTGGTATTCACTCACTGTAGGTAATCTTCTTTGCATGATCATTTTTTAATTAGGCAAAACATGTGATACATCGCTGAATTGTTTTCAAACTTAACAGTATTGATTTTCAATGTATGGTAATGATGTCTGGTAAGGATATTAAAAGTTTACCTACATATAAACTTAACTTTCCATTCTGTATTCTGTGTACTGCATGCTTTGTGCTCAATGGGTTACATTTCCAAGAGCAGACTCTAAAATTGGACTGACAGTTTAAGCTTAAAAACGAATGTGAAAAAGTACATATGCATGTAAAATCACAAGCTCAGATCTGGAGGTCAGGGTGAAGCCCATTTGAAAAGGTAGCCAAATATTAACCTAATTCTACTCTTCCTCCTCATGCAAGAGTTCCATTATGTTTGCATTCACTTTGTAATTTGAGCTTTGTGTTGGTCTTCCTGCATGTGCTTTGTTGGGGGGACATTAATTTTACTGCAAAGAAAGAGCTGCCACCATTCTTCATTTCAATAGGATGAAGGGCATTCTGTAGCAACCAGCTTGGAATGTTTCGTGTCTGTCTAAAATATTTCCAGGGAGCACAGATACAAGGTGTGATACTTAAAAAACAGAGTATCACATATTTTGGATAGCGTATAGAAAAATTAACAGGATGTCCCTGGTTATGAGACCTGAGACGATCCCGCCTGACAGGGTAGATCTGTTACTCATCCAATGGGGAGCCACTTGCTGTTTTCTCCACTCATTTTTTAAGGAACAATTGAAACAATATGCCAGCAGGAACAGAAACTCCAGACACATTCCTGTTTACTATGGCCCCAAAACAGCATGGAACTGAAACACACGCTTAACTTTAAACACATGAGGAGCCCCATTACACATACTTAAGTACCTTGCTGAATCAGGGCCTTAATAAAGTAGAACTGCAAGCAGAGCTGAATAAATTATCCATTAGATAACAAGTGCTCGTTCTGCTGGGGTGCATGGAACCAGGAGCACTGGAGACCTCCCCTCCATCCCCGGGAGGAGCAGAGAGATCTCAACAAGGAGCAGCTAGGGCAGTGCTACACCTGCTCCCACTCCCAATGGTCTACTCTGTGTGTGTGTGTGTGTGCATGTTTGCACATGCGCACGGGCATGAGAGAGGGGGAAATTGTGGCTTCTTTCTCATTCCTTTCCCTGCCACCATTCTTCACCTTGTCTCTGCCATAGGGAAGTATGTGGGAGAGAAGTGAGCTATTTCACTCCATGTCTGTACATTGACACCTGTCACCTCATTCCTGCAGTCACTGGACAAAGAAGTCGTGATGAGCCAGCCGACTGACTCTCTCCTGCTGGACCAGGAGGGGCTCTGGGGTGGCTACACATTGGGTAGCCACGTTGGATTCTTTGTTCCAGCCACACACTTATCTAGTGAGGTGGAGCTCCAGTGATGCTGCGGGCTAGGCTGATCTTTCATTTGGAATCAAGAAGAATTTTCTCCCACATTGCAAAACTAGTAAAGTGCTGTGTAGGGGGGTTTTTCACTTTCCATCCAGCATCCCACAACTCCAGTTTTAGGGTTTACATTACATTTGTCACAATTTTGGTGGATTCCAGTGCAATTGGTGGGGGGAAGAAAGAGTCCAGTGTGAAGTCCCTATCACCCAATGGGCTGCTGGGCATGGGCCCCAAGTATAACATTGCATGGTGAAGGGGTATGGCTCCATGTCTTATAGAGCATGGGTCTCCCCATATCTCATCTCTCCTAGTTCCTGTGTGGGGAAGGGGAAAGGGTTTGCATTCTGGCTCCCAACCAGTATCTCTGGGCAGGCCTGACTGTGTAGAGGGGTACTAGCTTCATACGCATTTTCAAGTTTGAAGAACCCAGGGTCATTGGTGCCCAATGAAATTTCAGTCTTTATGGGTAGTTTGAGGGGAACTTTCTCTCAGTTAATAGCTTTAATAAAGTTTCAACCTCTGCATTTAACCATACTATGGTGTACCTGTGTCATTGTTCCCATGTCTTCACAAGTCTATTATAATCAAACTTAGAGCTAGGAATTGGCAAATAAATGAATCTATTAACCACCTGTAATTTTTATGCACACAACATATTGAGGAGGAGATCGCCATCATATATAAAATAGAAAAAAGAGAACAGGGCTCTTTTTTATGTTTATTTTCTAATTTACACATCAGAAAATAATTTTAATGACCAGATTTTCAAACTGCCTGCAAATAATTGCCAAAAATTTACAAAATGTCCTAAATAGTGCAAAGTGAGGATGAATGGATGAAAAACAATTAGACTATTAAAAATATACTACAAATATTTAGTATTGTTTCCCATTTATACTGTGAAATGTTACAACGTGAACATCAACCAGTGTTAATTATAATGGCCCTAATTATTTATCAGGCTAGATCATCTAATTGAGTCAAGAACTTCCATCACAGTGGTGCTTTGTGGTAATTTTGGAAGAGCAGATGGATTGCTATCAAAAGTATGTATTTAATTTGTTTTCCACTGCAGATGTGCCAGCTGTTTCCAGTTTCTGCTGCTGGGTAACACCTATTGATTATTAAACCCACGTTGGCCTCACTAAATGGTCAGTCAATGCAAGTCACCTCTAGAGAAGCTACTTTTACTTTATTTAATTCTACACATTCTACTTTGAATAGACAACATCCCCTGTCTTTCTCAGGGCTTGTCTACATAACAAAATTAAGTCGACTTTATCTAATTCAACCTCGAGCCCCCAAATTAATGAAGTTGATTGTGCGTGGCCACACCATGCTCATTGTCTCAATGGAATGCGTCCTCACTAGCAGCACCTGCATTGATGCACAAAGCAGTGCATCGTGGGTCGCGATCCCAAAGTGCAACTTGCCGCAGTGTGTTTTGGGAAGTTTGAGCAATGCCTCATGAGACCAAAACATTTTCACAGGGGAGAATGGGAACATTGTGTCGGCATCCTATGATGCACTGTGCTCCCTCCCAAACATCAACGGCAAACAACCCAGTGGTTTTCTCACCTTAAAACTGCTGCACATTTGCCATAACCCCAGAAGCATAGTGCCTGCTCAGCTATGCACTCTTGCTGTGAGCAGCTCAAACACCTTGCGCCTTCTCCTGCAGTTATTTCCAGAGCTGAAGTGTGGTCCGCCGCGTGGAACATAGCGATGTCCTGCAAGCAGCCCTGCTGCAAGCCATTGAAAAAAACAATTCACAGTTGCTGCTGACAGTCACAGAGCATCTGCACTCTGTTAAGCGCCGTTTCTGGTCCCATGAAACAAGCACTGACTGGTGGGACCGCATCGTTTTGCAGCTATGGGGTGACGAGCAGTGGCTGCAGAACTTTTGAATGCAGAAGGCCCCCCTCCAGGAATTTTGTGCAGAGCTTTCCCCTGCCCTGCAGTTCAGCAACACAAAAATGAGAGCTGCTCTGACAGTGGAGAAGTGAGTGGCGATCGCTATTTGTAAGCTTGCAATGCCAGACAGTTACTGGTCAGTGGGGAATCTATTTGGAGTAGGTAAATCAACTGTGGGAGCTGCTGTGCTCCAAGTGTGCAGGGTCACTAATCAGATTCTGCTACGAAGGGTAGTTAGTCTGGGAAATATGCAGGACACAGTGGATGGTTTTGCCGCAATGGGGTTCTCTAACTGTGGTGGGGTGATAGATGGAACACATATCCCCATCTTGAAACCAGACCCACCTTGCCAAAGAATACATAAACCGAAAGGGATACTTTTCAGTGGTGTTGCAAATTCTGGTGGATCACATGGGGGCGTTTCACCAACATCAAAGTAAGATGGTCGGGAAAGGTTCATGACGTGCTCATTTTTAGGAACTCGGGTCTATTCAAAAGCCTGCAATCCGGGACTTTCTTTCCAGACCACAAAATGAACATTGATGATGTTGAGATGCCTATAGTTATCCTGGGGGACTCAGCCTACCCCTTGCTCCCATGGCTCATGAAGCCATACACCAGCCATCTGGAGAGCAGTAAGGAATGGTTCAACTATAGGCTCACCAAGTGCAGAATGGTGGTTAAATATGCCTTTGGTAGTTTGAAAGGGCACTGGAGAAGTCTACTTACAAGGTTGGACCTTAGTGAAGAGAACATCCCCATGGTTATAGCTGCCTGCTATGTGCTCCATAATATCTGTGAAAAAGGGGGGGAAATTTTCCGCAGGGGTTGGCAATTGAGACAGATTGCATGGCAGCCCTTTTTGAGCAGCCAGACACCAGGGCAATAAGAAGAGCACAGCAAGGGGTGCTGCATAGCCACGAGACTTTGAAAAGATGTTTCAGTAATGAGTCACAGTAATGTGAGCTGCTTGTCTGCATTGTGCTTTCCCAAACCTTCACCTGGCTTGTATCACTCTCCCTGTAAAGCCAACCCCCACCCAAGCCCACTGCTTCTACCCACCCCCAAGAATTGCATGCAGCTCATTGTAGAACTGGCATGTGTGGGGTTCAGCACCAAAATGACTGTTTGCCTCCCTTGCCTTCTGGTACGCTTGGCAAAGTTCTTTTATTTTCACAAGGCAGGGCTGTGTGTCCCTCGTGTAGCCCTTCTCCCCCATTCCCTGGGCAATCTTTGCACAGATGTCAGCATTTCTTCTGCTGGATCGGAGCTCTACCTGCACAGACTCTTCTCCCCACACAGTGATGAGATCCACCACCTCCTGTGCAGACCAGGCTGAAGTGTGTTTGGGGTGTGTAGTCTCCATGATCAGCTGTGCACAAGCTGGCACACTCCCACTGCTGATCAAACAGGAAATGGAAACTTAAAAGTTCCCAGGGCTTTATCAGGGGAGGGACTGTTTCCTGTGTACCTGGCTGCAGTGCAGCAGAGTTAAAAATGATCTCCAGAGCGGTCACAGATGAGCATTGTGGGACACCACCTGGAGGCCAATTAGTGAAATTACATAACGCTGCTTCTGCACTACCTTGCAGTCGGCCCATGAAAATCAAACTAAACGCTACCCCTCTCGCAGAGGTGGTTTACAGAAGTTGACAACAGAGGCGACTTAGGTCTGCGTAAAGAACCCGGTAGTGTAGACACATATATTAACAGGTCCACTTAAGGTGGCTTCCTTCGACCTAGCTCTGTAGTGTAGACCAGACCTCAGTCTCTATGTGGCCCTCCTTTTCACCTTCCTCCATGACAAGGACTCTGTGTGCTCCCCTTCCCTCCCCCCTATTTTAAGTCACTGGGACCACTCATATGCTTAAATTAAGCCTTTTAAGTCTTTGCAAGATCAAAGCCCTAATGAATGTGTAATAGAATTCCACAGTGTAGATTATAGAGGAGAATTTTTCTGTCTTTCTTGCTCTCTTTATATCCATTGCCAAATAACTTGCTCAGTTTGCTTTCTGCTGAGACTTGTCTTGATCTCCGTTGAAAAATCTAATAACATTGCTATATATCTCAAAGGAGACTCAGCCTGAGTAGATTTTGTTCTTTCATTGTCTATCAATCATAACAAACACAGTTATCAATGGGTGAAAAAGAAAAAGAAAGGAAAGAGAGAGGTGAATAAATCTTGGCTTTGTCATACTGGAAATGTTTTTTCTTCCATCAAATTAGTGATATCACAAGTGATCAAGCAATTGCAAATAAAGTCTCCCAAGAGTTCTTCTCAATTACTTTTCATTAATGAATCCAGATCCCGATAACAAAATCTATATATATTCTCCAGGAAGGTTGCTGGCAGGTATGTGATATTTGCCTTATTTTGTTGAGCTTATAAAAAGAATTGGATTCCTGTCTGTGATACTATCTAGGCAAATTTCACAATCAAAGATGAAGACAATATAGGCTGAGACACACTGCTTCAAGCTATACTGAGCATCCTACACAGCAAGGGACAGATTCTGTCTGGAACCTTACCTGAGAGCACTGGGAAAGGAAAAGGTATTAATAGCATACCACCCTTTACACAACTCATGCTAAGGAATGGACCAGACATAGTTCTGTTTCCTGTACTCACTGGAGCTACTTCCTCTCTACTCTCTCAGGAGTTCACAGTGTCTCATGGTGAGAAGAGAGAAAACTGGCCATTACCTTATTCCCTCCTCTACACCAGCCAGAGGATTAGAACTGGAGCATGGGAATCAGTGGTATCCCATGTGGGAGTAGCAAGTGGTGCATTCAAGAGGGTATTCTAGTTCTTTGAAGAACTTGTCTGTTAGCTTGTCCAGAGGTGACATCTTAAATCCTAAATTATCTAATACTACTTTTTAATTCCATCGAGGCATTGATGTAAAAAATAGAGCAAGTCAAAACTTTTAATCAAAATAAGGGGGAATTTTGACAAAAGAAAAATTTCCATGAAAAATGTCCATTTTAGTTGAAATTTCTTAACTTTTTTGTAGGAAAATAATATAATTTCCCAAACAGTTCTTGTAAAACTGTATTGTATCATGGTGGTGATCTAACTCACTCTCAATCTCCATGCATTTGAGGTTCACCCAACAGCATTAATGTAAATCAAAAACATGAACTTTTCTCAGCATGTGTCTCCCTTCCAGAGCAGTAGCAGGAAGTCCTTACTGTGCAGGGTGTTCAGTATAGTGTGAAGAAGTCTCAGTCTCATCACTGTGGTGGTTTGAACTCAACCAAAGGTATGTCTCAAAATTCCTGAGACCCTTTTATTGGCAGAAATATGCCATGGGAAAGCTAATGGATCTTGTGTGAACCCAGTTGTATATGCCATATTAGAGAACATTTAAACCATAATGTTACAAAATGGTCAGTTCTGATGTTGTAACACATGAATGATACCACTAATTTTATTAAAATTCTAGAACACACTCAGTTTCTACATATGTGGCCTCCATCACCATAGTATTTGAATAGCTCACAGTCTCTCTCTTCTTTCTTAGCCTGTAATATGTAGTTATTGAAATTTGTTCAGTGTGAACAATTTTTGTGAGGACAAGCAAAGTTAAAGAAATGACGTTTGAACTTAGTTCAGAAAGGCGTGAGGTCTGTGGCCATAATTATCTTTGGCAGTAGCACGTTTCACAGTCTAGGTTCTGCTCCTGTGAAAGTTCTGTATGCCACACATACAAATCTCCCCATATTGGTCAACAGCAGTTCAATTGTTCCAGTGGTATGCAGCACTCATAGGAGGCCACAGAGGTGAAGGGAGAGTCAGTCTGTCAGATGGTCAGAGCCACTCCTATGGCAATAACTAATCCCGGAGGTCATGACTTCATAGATCAGCATGGCCAGGTCCATATCCTATAGGAACAATATAGTTGATGTGTGTAAGATGGGGGGTTGGGAGGTGGG
Source organism: Macrochelys suwanniensis (assembly GCA_033296515.1). NCBI lineage: Eukaryota > Metazoa > Chordata > Testudines > Chelydridae > Macrochelys > Macrochelys suwanniensis. Next base: position 82,428,668 of record CM065777.1, read on the forward strand.
AGCAGGGGAGGGGGAGTTTCCATCACGACTGTCTGGGCATCAAGAGATAAAAGATCCTTGAGACTGAGGAGCAGTTGACGATCTGAGGGCGAATGAAGGATATTACAGAAGAGGCAAGTTTTTCAAAGTGCTTTTGTCTTCCTATCAGCATCACCTCAGTTTTGGTTAGGTTCAACTGACTGGGATTAGACAGAGCCCCTGGTATGAAGGGAGGGGAAATGAGAGATCTTTAGAGTATGTCCACATTGCACACTAAGCCTGGGCTCTGACTTAGGCTTGAGCCCAAGCCCCCCTTCTGTCTACACACAAATCAGTCTGAGTGGGGTCAGAAAACACTTAGCCCTGGGCTACACTAGAGGGGGGGCTGTTGATCTACGATACGCAACTTCAGCTACGTGAATAGCGTAGCTGAAGTCGGCGTATCGTAGATCGACTTACCTGACCATGAGGACAGCGGAGAGTCGATCGCTGCCGCTCCCCCGTCGACTCCGCTTCTGCCTTTCATGAAGGTAGATTTCCAAAGTCGACGGGGAGCGTGTCCGGGGATCGATTAATGACGTCTAAACGAGACGCGATAAATCAATCCCCGATAGATCGATTGCTACCCGCCAATCCGGTGGGTAGTGAAGACAAGCCCTTAGAACCTGGGTCTTAGGACCCTGCTAAGGAGGTGGGTTGGAGCCCAAGTCCTGCTGAGATCTGGGTCTAAGCCTTTCATTTTGTAGTGTGAACAGCGCTCATGCCACAGACCTGAGTCAGAAGGTTGCATAGAGGGGGAAGGGAGGGTGGGACACAGGATGTTTATGTGGGATGGTGGAGGGGAATGGAGGGCTGCAAGCAGCCCTTGGTGTGTGTAGTTGGTTCAGCCTACAGTAACAACCGAATGCATGACCCCCTAGTCGTTAACAGCACTTACTAGGGGGGAGGGATAGCTCAGTGGTTTGAGCATTGGCCTACTAAACCCAGCGTTGTGAGTTCAGTCCTTGAGGGGGCCATTTAGGGATCTGGGGCAAAAATCTGTCAGGGGACAGTACTTGGTCCTGCTAGTGAAGGCAGGGGACTGGACTCAATGACCTTTCAAGGTCCTTCCAGTTCTAGGAGATTGCCATATCTCCATTTATTATTAGCACTTGGAGAGGGGAATATATGGCTTTTTCTAATCTGGAGAGTATAAGAATAATGTATGAATTCTGTGGGTTAATATGATTTTTTTTTGTTTTCCAATAACTAAATGAAACCTTCATTTTGCCCTGCTTTTCATTTATAGTTTAGACTAGAGTCTTTAGGCATTTGGTGTAGGGGGCTGGTGAAGGAACAAATTGGGAATGAGTAAGTTATTTTATTTTCAAATTCCTTAAGGATTTTTATTACACAGTTTTAATGGGCCGTAATGTGCATGTGTGACAGCTGGATTAGCACAATAGATTGGAGCCAGTACAGTCTATAAAATCAAGAATCTGTGAACTAGCACAGATTTAATGGACCATATTGGTTCAGCAGGAGCCTTTACAATGTAACAAGTAAATAACAAATTTTGGACATGTACCAAAATACATATTTACCTGATAAACAATAACTGGCCCAAAGGAGCCAATTTGGTAAATAATATGGGTACTAACAGTTGAGAAATATTCATAGAATATTTCAAGGATTCTTACAAAGGAAATAATAAATGACTTTTTAAAATCACTTAAATACATGTTTATCTGAGAAACGGGAATAACTTTGTAGGAAACATGTTTGCTTCATAGCTTTGGTCTTTCTTTTCTTCAGATTAAACTACAAGAAAACTTATGTTTAAATTAGGGCTATTAATTAATTGCAGTTAACTCAAGCGATTAATTCAAAACAAATTAACTTGATTAAAAAAATTAACCACAATTAATTGCAGTTTTATTCATACTGTTAAACAATAATAGAATACCAAGTGAAATTTATTATAAACATTTTGGGATGTTTTTCCACATTTTTAAATATATTGATTTCAATTACAACACAGAATACAAAGTGTACAGTTCTCACTTTATATTCAGCATGTTCTCTGTAATGGTTGTTGAAGCCTGAATGGGCATACAAATGTTTAGCATATCTGGCATGTAAATACCTTGGAATGCCGGCTACAACAGTGCCATGTGAATGCCTGGTCTCACTTTCAGGTGACGCTGTAAATAAGAAGCGGGCAGCATTATCTCCTGTAAATGTAAACTGTGATTAAAAAAATGAATCATGATTAGTCGCAATGTTAACCAATAGCATACTAATTGAAATGTATTAAATATTTTGGAGGTTTTCCTAATTTTCAAATATATTGATTTCTATTACAACACAGAAAACAAAGTGTACAGTGTTCACTTTATATTATTATTTGTATTACAAATATTGGCACTGTAAAAATGACAAACAAAAGAAATACTATTTTTCTATTCACCTCTTGTAAGTACTGTAGTGCAATCTCTTTATCGTGAAAGTGTAACTTGCAAATGTGGATTTTTTTTGTTACATAACTGCACTCAAAAACAAAACAATTTAAAACTTTAGAGCCTACAAGTCCGCTCAGTCCTACTTCTTCAGGGGCTCTCAGACTTTTGTATTGATGACCCCTTTCACACAGAAAGCCTCTGAGTGCGACCCCCCCTTATAAATTAAAAACACGTTTTTATATATTTAACACCATTATAAATGCTGGAGGTGAAGCGGGTTTTTGGGTGGAGGCTGACAGCTCACGACCCCCCCTTGTAATAAACTTGTGACCCTCTGAGGGGTCATGACCCCCAGTTTGAGAACCCCTGTACTTCTTGTTCAGCCAATTGCTAAAACAAACAAGTTTGTTTACATTTGGGGGGATAATGCTGTCCTTTTCTTATTTACAACGTCACCAGAAAGTGAGGACAGCGTTTGCATGGCACTTTTGTAGCCAGTGTTGCAAAGTATTTACATGCCAGATATGCTAAACATTCGTATGCCCCTTCATGCTTCGGCCACCATTCCAGAAGACATGCTTCCCTGCTGATGATGTTTGTTAAAAAAATAATGCACCAATTCAATTTGTGACTGAACTCCTTCGGGGAGAATTGTATGTCTCCTGTTCTGTTTTATCCACTTCTGCTATGTTCTTTGTGATATAGAAGTCTCGGATGATGACCCAGCACGTGTTCATTTTAAGAACACTTTCACAGCAGATGTGAGATTTCTAAGGACAGATACAGCACTCGACCCAAGAATCTGAAGTGCCTTCCAAAATCTGAGGACAAGGTATGGAGAATGCTTTCAGATGTCTCAACAGAGCAACACTCCGATGCGGAAACTACAGAACCCGAACCACCAAAAAATAAAATCAACCTTCTGCTGGTGGCATCTGACTCAGATAATGAAAATGAACATGCGTCGGTCCACACTGCTTTGGATCATTATCAAGCAGAACCTGTCATCAGCATGGACACATGTTCCCTAGAATGGTGGTTGAAGCATGAAGGGACATATGAATCTGGCACGTAAATATCTTGCGAAAGCCTGTTCTCACTTTCAGGTGAGATTGTAAACAAGACGTGGGCAGCATTATCTCCTGCAAATTGTAAACAAACTTGTTTGTCTGATCGATTAGCTGAAGTAGGACTGAGTGGACTTGTAGGTTCTAAAGTCTGACATTGTTTTATATTTGAATGCAGTTATTTTTTCTACATAATTCTAGATTTGTAATTTCAACTTTCATTATAAAGAGATTGCACTACAGTACTTGTGTTTAGTTGTAATAAAAATAAATATAAAATGAGCACTGTACACTTTGTATTCTGTGTTCTAATTAAAATCAATATATTTGAAAATGTAGAAAACATCCAAAAATATTTAAATAAATGGTATTCTATTATTGTTTAACAATGTGATTAATTGCATGATTAATCATGATTATTTTTTAATTGTGCAATTAATTGCAATTCATGTATTTAATCTCTTGACAGCTCTAGTATGAACCCCCTCTTTTCACAAGACTATGAGCAAGGGATGGGATGTCAGGTTAATGTTGAATTTTCTGGCTTTTGTCAGTCCATGTTGTGACCTTAACATTATTTAAACATGGGCCGGGGGTGGAGTGTTGTATTTAATAATAATATGAATTTACACTAAACCCTTTCTCTTATGCCACTGATTGCTGAACAAGCTACTTTTTGGCAACTGAAATTCCAATTACACCTAATTTGACCTGTGTTTGCATATGTTTGGCTTTGAATTCAAATGTCCTATCCAGCCATATATCCCAAAGGTCTCAAAGAAATTGTTCCAGCATTCCTGTTCTCTCTACTTATATAAATTTGCAATCAATGGTCTGTCTGGAAGCACTAGAGCTAATACACATCCTGGGGAAAAAAAGAGGTCAACAGCTGTAAAGCTCATGCTTCGTATCCAGCCATCAGGCTCTGGCATTTCTAAAGGGGATGTGCAAGTATGCAGCTCAGAAAGATGTACCTTGGTTGTTGTTTTTTCCTTTTAGCTTTGATGATGTCCATTTGCCTAAGAGAGGCTCACAGCACATTTCTGTCATTCTGACCTGCTTCTGTAATAGTGCCTTTGCTAAAAGATAAAATGAAAAAAACATGCACTTGGCACAGCCATCCTTCCCTTTCCAGATTCTGAGAGAGCGGTGGCTTCTAACTTTTAGTCCAGGGAGATTTTGCTACCGTTTTAGACTGCAGTGGAAAAATATCTAAAACCACTGTATCCATCTTCCATTGTTTGCGATCACAGCAGCAGAACATAAGAGATAGACAGAGATACTGATTAAAAGAATGAAGGTACTTTAATTATAGAGATACCTGCTGGCATAGTTATATTTAAAGGTTGGATGTGTTTTCAAGATTAACCCCTTTTATATGAGTTTTTGACTTAGCAGGAAGGACTGTTATAGCAGAAATAAGGGAGAGACAAGACAGAACTGAGGGTGGGGGAGAATCAAATCAGTATCTTAGACGTCTTTATACTAATGCGAGAAGTATGGGGAATAAGCAGGAAGAATTCGAAATGCTAGTAAATAAACACAATTATGAGATAGTTGGCATCACGGAGCCTTGTTGGGATAATACGCATGACTGCAATATTGGTATAGAAGGGTACAGCTTGCTCAGGAAGGACAGGCAGGGAAAAAAGGGAGGAGGTGTTGCCTTATATATTAAAAATGTATACACTTGGACTGAGGTTGAGATAGAAATAAGAGACAGACTTGTTGAAAGTCTCTGGGTAAGGATAAAAGGAGTAAAAAACAAGGGTGATGCCATGGTAGGGGTCTGCTACAGACCACCAAACCAGCAAGAAGAGATGGATGAGGTTTTGGGGTTTTTTTTAAGCAACTAACAAAATCATCCAAAGCATAGGATTTGGTGGTGATGGGGGCTTTCAACTAACCAGACATCAGTTGGGAAGATAACACAGCAGAACACAGATTAACCAACAAGTTCTTAGAATGTATTGGAGACAATTTTTTATTTCAGAAGGTGGAGAAAGCTACTAGCGGGGAGGCTGTTCTAGATTTGATTTTGACAAATAGGGAAGAACTGGTTGAGAATTTGAAAGTGGAAGACAACTTGTGTGAAAGTGATCATGAAATAGTAGAGTTCACGATTCTAAGGAATGATAGGAGGGGGAACAGCACAATAAAGGCAATGGATTTCAAGAAGGCAGACTTTAGCAAACTCAGGAAGTTGGTAGGTGAAATCCCATGGGAAGCAAGTCTACGGGAAAAAACAACTGAAGACAGTTGGCATATTTCAAAGAGACATTATTAAGGGCACAAGAGCAAACTATCCCACTGTGTAGGAAAGATAGGAAGTACGGCAAAAGACCACCCTGGCTTAACCAGGAGATCTTCAATGGTCTAAAACACAAAAAAGAGTCCGACAAAAAATGGAAACTCGGTCAAATTACAAAGGATGAATATCAATAAATAACACAAGTATGTAGGGACAAAATTAGAAAAGCCAATGCACAAAATGAGATAAAACTAGCTAGGGACATAAAAGGAAACAAAACATTCTACAAATAAATTAGAAGCAAGAGGAAGACCAAGGACAGAGTAGGCCCATTACTCAATGAGGGGGGAAAGACAATAACAGAAAATGTGGAAATGGCAGAGGTGTTTAATTACTTCTTTGTTTCAGTTTTCACCAAGAAGGTTGATGGTGATTGGAGTCTAAAATAGTGAATGCCCATGAAAATGAGGTAGGATCAGAGTCTAAAATAGGGAAAGAACAAGTCAAAAATTACTTAGACCAGTTAGATGTCTTCAAATCACCAGGGCCTGATGAAATGTATCCTAGAATACTCAAGAAGCTGATTGAGGAGATATCTGAAACATTAGCAATTATCTTTGAAAAGTGATGGAAGACAGGAGACATTCCAGAAGACTGGAAAAGATCAAATATAGTGCCCATCTATAAAAAAGGGAAATAAGGACGAGTCAGCTTAATTTCTGTACCTGGAAAGATAATGGAGCAAATAATTAAGCAATCAATTTGCAAACACCTAGAAGATAATAAGGTGATAAATAACAGTCAGCATGGATTTGTCAAGAACAAATCATGTCAAACCAATCTGCTAGCTTTCTTTGACAGGGTAACAAGCCTTGTGGATGTGGGGAAGCAGTAGATGTGGTATGTCTTGACTTTAGTAAGGCTTTTGATACTATTTCTCATGACCTTCTCATAAACAAACTGGGGAAATACAACCTAGATGGAGCTACTATAAGGTGGGTGCATAACTGGTTGGAAAATCATTCCCAAAGAGTAGTTATCAGTGGTTCACAGTCATGCTGGAAGGGCATAACAAATGGGATCACGCAGGGATCGGTTCTGGGTCCAGTTCTGTTCAATATCTTCATCAATGATTTAGATAATGGCATACAGAGTACACTTATAAAGTTGGCGGACGATATCAACCTGGGAGGAGTTGCAAGTGCTTTGAAGGATAGGAGGAAAATTCAAAATGATCTGGACAAACTGGAGAAATGGTCTGAAGTGAATAGGATGAAAGGACAAATGCAAAGTAATCCACTTTAGCAGGGAACAATCAGTTGCACACCTACAATATGGTAAGTGACTGCCTATGAAGGAGTACTGTGGAAAGGGATCTGGGGGTCATAGTGGATCAGAAGCTAAATATGAGTCAAGAGTGTAACACTGTTGCAAAAAAGGCAAACCATTCTGGGATGTATTAGCAGGAGTATTGTAAGCAAGACACTAGAAGTAATTCTTCCGCTCTACTCCATGCTGATTAGGCCTCATCTGGATTATTGTGTCCAGTTCTGAGTACCACATTTCAGGAAAGATGTGGACATATTGAAGAAAGTCCAGAGACGAGCAACAAAACAGATGAAAGGTCTAGAAAACATGACCTATGAGAGGAGATTGAAAAAATTGGGTTTGTTTAGTCTGGAGAAGAGACGACTGAGTGGGGACATGATAACAGTTTTCAAGTACATCAAAGGTTGTTACAAGGAGGAGGGAGAAAAATTGCTCTTCTTAACCTCTGAGGATAGGACAAGAAGCAATGGCCTTAAATTTCAGTAAGGGCAGTTTGGGTTAGACATTAGGAAAAATTTCCTAACTGTCAGAGTAGTTAAGCACTGGAACAAGTTGCCTAGGGAGGTAGTGGAATCTCCAGCATTGGGGATTTTTAAGAGCAGGTTGGACAAACACCTGTCAGGGATGGTCTAGATAATATTTAGTCCTGCCTTGAGTGCAGGGGACTGGACTAGATGACCTCTTGAGATCCCTTCCAGTTCTATGATTCTATGATCTATGATTCTAAGAAAGTCTCTCAAATTCAATAACATATTTCCTGTTTTTTAAAAAAATAACATTTCTAGTCCATATTGCAAATGAGAACTTTATCTTTATTTTTTCTTTTAAGAAAAAAAGTTATGAAACATCTTATTTTGTAATATTTTAACATTGCTTGCTGCTCCAGCACAGACTGTGGAATATCTTTACTGACATCCTGTTAAAGTACATAGGTATCCACAAAGTACTATAATGGATGCCATAACTATGGTGATGGGTATAATAATAATAAAACCTAAAATAGGTAGATGAGACAGATACACTGGGGGAGAAAGTCAATGGGACTTTGATGCTTAACTACTTTTTATGTCTTGAAAATTTCACTTGGACTAGATAGATAGATAGATAGAAATCACTAGTCTAGTGGGTCCACTCTTAAGAGTTCTATTGAGTTTCTTTCTTTCCTTTATTTATTTATAAAAGCATAAACCTTAAACTACTAAAGTGTGCATTAAAGTTACATTAAACCACAATTTTCAAAGCAATGTTCAGGGTTATGTCCTGGGATCTCTTAATCAGAGTCACATGGATAAAATACTATGTATCCCTTTTAAAATGTAGTCACGAAATATGGGACACACACAGCCACTCCCCACCCTTAACTTACAATGATGATATTTCAACTTAGAGCATGAGTGGGCCACCATTTATAATATGTATTGGAATACCTAAGCTTAAAGGATAGAATTGGGATCAGGAGAGTGGTAGCTGGAGCGCCATATTTAAAATTCTGAAGACTGGATTGTGCCATTAAGGGGAAATTCCTCTGACCTGAAGCACAATGCTTCTGGGGCCTCTAGGGAATCATGGGCCATAGCAGCCCCTTGAAGAAGCATTACATACTCTCCCTGTCCTTCTTCTACCTCTTTGGAGTGGTACCTCTGTCAGTTAGAGATTTGTGACATCCTTGCACTTCTTGAGCACAAGGACTGGAACTGTGTCTAGGCCCACTGCAAGGTTCCTTCAATCTCCTCTCCTTTCTCTCCTCCGCAAGGGTAGACACAACTTGGCCCTGCACCTCCTCCTCTCTTTTCTAGCTTTAGTCCTATACAGCATTGTTTGTGAGCCGAAGTGATGTGTTCCCAATATTTTAACAATATTCGCCCCCAAAAGTTCCCCTTAGCCTGTGCTGCAGTGGATGGTGTGGCAGAGAGGTGAGGGGCAGAAGAATCTATTCACTTGTTGTCCCATTTAGCACAATAATGATTTCTTATAACTACAACCATGGAAGGAGGTAGCACCATGTAACAAACGAACACATATGAAGAGGCAATTTGTGTTGTATATGGGTGGAGCAGCATGGTTTACCTCTGGCCAGGGTGCCTCCCTACTTCCCTCTCCCACTCCCCACAATGTGTCCCCTACTGCAACCTCCTTTCCCTACACTTCTTCCTCAGTCTCCTGCCTCACCCCTCTTCTACATGTTGCAGTGTTTATATTCATATGTATTTAAAAAGGGACTGAGGAACAAGAGAAAAACAGCAGCAAGGAGACACACTGAGGGAGCCAAAGGAGGGAAATAAGGAAAAGAGGGCCTGGGCTAATGAGTAACAGGAACTGCAGAGAGTGTGCAGGGGGAAGTGGGGAGCTAAAAGTGTTGTATAGAAAGGGACTTAGGGGGAAAGGAGGGGAGGCAAAAACCCAGTGAGTAAAGAGGCAGATGGCAGGTGGCAAGCAGGAGCACAGAACCTGAGGGAAAACTATTTTATTTTCTGTTAAAAAAAAACCAGGAAATTCCCACACACCAGGATGTCTGTATTTACAGTTTAGGTTGCTCAAATGCATTTTCCATCACCACAGTCATTACACATCAAGGAAATTACCAGTTAAGCCGGCATTAACCAACCACAGTTCACACTCCTACTGCCTAAACGTCAAAATGCCCAAAAGCACTCTCACCCTCCTCAGCTCCAAAACAAACGCCCCTTTAGTTCCAACATATTACCTCCCACAAGAAACAGATCCCGTTCTTCAAAATCAAATGCACAACCTTAACTCTTATACTTCATACATCCTTTTCTGCAGAACCAACAGATTACATAGATTTTAACAGTCAAGACATGTCTACTGGTTATTAGCTGTCTTAAATCTGAGGAGGTCAGACTTATGGGAATGTCCCTCAGTGTGATTCTGAGGAATTTGAGCAACTGGGTGTCTACACTGTGGTTAAGTAGATGTTGGAATTGAAAGGAAGTTTGTTGTAGAGCAGTGGAGTCTTTGAGTGTGTTTGGATATTAAGATATCTGGGTTTGCATGTATTTGCATTTCTCCAGTATTTTGGATGCTTGTCCGGTTGTGCACCAGATTTCAGAAATAATTGTTATTGGTACGATAACTTTGGTGTTAGATAATTCCCTTCATTCCCTAAGATGTATATCATCTGGATCATTGCTGGTTTACATATCTTGAAATTTTCCAAGTGTTCCTTTTTCAGCTCTTTCTCAATTATTATTTTTAAGGCTTGTCATTCCTTCCTAATTGTTTAAACCTTTCTATATTATTTCTTGTCAAAGTCAAAATTAATTTCACTGAGGGCATCATATAACCCTAAATTATTTCCTTACCCTACTTAATCCGGAATGCCATTTAACAATATGTTTTTCTGGCTTCATCTTGCCTATGTGTTATCTAATTATCACGCCAAAGTGCTACACATTTGTATGAGATGAGATGGCATTGCTAAAATATGATAAGTGAGAGTAGGTCAAAGTAAAGTGATAAAAGAAATATATATTGGAATTAATAAGGGGACAGTTTAAGCACAGTGTGACTGGGGAGAGACAGACATAACATGTGGTGTTTGCAGTATGAGATAATTGATGTTTGGCTCCTAAATGGTCAACAGGTTTTTCTGGTTCAACAAGCACTAGATTTATGTAAAAGTTGTTCAGAAGTTCATATGACTAAGCACATACACCAGCTTGTTTACATTGGACCATTTCTTTGTCTGTGGGTGAAATACTCAGGGAAACATTAATAAATTAGAATTCCTCTCTCTCTCTTTTTCCCCCCTGGAAGCTAGGCAGATTTACCTCTTAAAATAAAATAGATAAACACTGAATTCAGCCTTGCTTAGGTCATTGTTTTTATACCCTACTTACTGTAACACTTAAGGCAGAAAGGAAATGTTTTTATATTTAGTGCCTGTCTCTATAGATGTAAACAAACACCCCCTCTCCGCCCAAAAAACCCAGCTCGGAGTGAAAGATCAAAACCAAAGTATGGCACTGAGAAGATGCATATACATAGACTGATCTGCTCCTAACCCTCACACATTACAGAGTCTTATCAATCATTGCATACTGCTTAAAAGACCAGCTCAAGTTCAGACAGTCCAAATGTTCTACATTAGATCCTGCCCGTACTCCACTTACACCCGTGCTTTACTTTGCCCCTGTGAGTGGTCTTATTGGCCGCAGTGAAGCTACTCACATGGGTAAAATTAAGCATGTATATAAGACTTAATCTCAGTCTGGTATTTTCAAAGGGGTCTGAGTTAGGAGCCCAACTCCTACCTGAGTGAGTAAGAAGTGGCCCAAACCAAAGCTTCCTATCTGAATCCCCCCACAACTTTTGTATAATGTCCAGAAGCTCTAGAGGAGGAAGAACACTTGGCGAAAAGGGGAAAGTGCTGCCATAAAAGGATTAATTTGCATAGGCTATTTACCCTCAATTCCTTCATTGACACTTGGAGAGTCACTATAACTGTACATGAACTTGGATTTTGTGGGGGTAGTAGTCTTCCAAAGAAGTTTAAACATGGGAAGGGGGGAGTTCTTATTGGCGGGAGGGGGGGTAAAAGTGCATTATTTCTAAACAGCTACAACTGTGCTCCAGTGGGATCTTTGGAGTGAGAGATAACAAGAGTAATGACTCTGAGTTAAGAAACAATGTAGAAGACAACCCCAGAGCTGTGTGGTCCCTAGTGAGGCATCTTAATACAGCGGACTCACTAAGCTGAGTTAAGGGATAGTACCTCCAGGTGGGACCAGACAAGTGGGAATGGAGACGGACCTGCAAAGATACACTTGGACTACTGCTACTCACTCATCTAACTCATGAGTGGGGTTTGGTAGATAGGTGAGGTGGTGTAATCAAGAGTTTATTACCCTTGGGAAATTCTCACCAGTGTGGGAGAGGGGACAGGAGAACAAGTTAAATGGACTACCCCCAAGTTACTGGTAGGTGGTAGGTATTTTACTCTTTATTTCCATGTATATTCTGTTGTTGTGTTTTCCCCAGTTTGTGACTGTATTTCCTCCACTAATAAAGATTCCCCTGTTTGTACACAATCTTGGAGTGCTTCTGAGTGGGACATTCTGCCTGGTAAGGGCACCCAGGGAGGGTGCACTTAGTTTTCCCAGGTTTCTGGTTGGTGGGTCCAGCCAGTTGAGTCATTTGTCAAGAGAGATCCTACATGTGTTGAACCTTTTTGTTGCTGTTAACCACCTGGCAGAAGGGTTACATAGGTGCCGCTTGGTCCCATACATCTCTTGTCTGCTTCATTGGTCCTCTCACGTGAGCCTTATTTTTCTCCCATTGATTATCTAGTTTCTTTTCTTGCTGTCTCAGTGAAATGGTTAATCAATACCATACAATTAATTTCCATGGTAGTTTTCTGATTACTAGATTTGAAAAGCAATTCAATCTACCAGACATACTGCAGTCAGATGCCCTTTCATTCACACGTGTCAAAACTGGCTTAGCCCATTTCTAGATCTTTCTTCCTCCCATCCCCCAAAATAAGGCTGTGAAAGAGAAAGACTCCTAAAAAGCAAGACATTGACAAAAGTCCTCTAAAGTTAAGTATCTCTCTCTCTCTCTCTCTCTCTCTCTGGGAAACACACACACACACTTGACCCAACAGGATCTACCCCAGGAGTTCTCAAACTGGGGGTTGTGACCCCTCAGGGGTCACAAGGTTATTACATGGGGGGGTTGCGAGCTGTCAGCCTCCACCCCCAAATCCCACTTTACATCCGGCATTTATAATAGTGTTAAATACAAAAAAAGTGTTTTTAATTTATAAGGGGGGGGTCGCACTCATAGGTTTGCTGTGTGAAAGGGGTCACCAATACAAAAGTTTGAGAAACACTCATCTATCCCCTTTAGGTTCGTCTCATTCCCATCTGCCTTCTTTATCACTTTATCCTTCAGTCACCTCATTCTCCATAAAAGCGTCTAACTATCTCCTAAGTTTATCAGTCTGTCTACTCTGATGACATTTACTGGGGGAACTTATTCCATATGTTTATTCCTTCAAATAAAATAGTTCTCACCAATTTCTTTATTTACTCTTCCTTAGATTGTTAGATCCCTTCTGTCCTTGGAGTCTATGAATCTGTGAATCTATGAATCCCCTTGTTCATTCCCTTTCTTCTTGGGGCATAGGGAGAACAGGATTGCCTGCATCGTCTTCCACATGCTTACTTGCTGCTCTGCATTAAGACAGTGACTATACTCAAATCTCAGGCTTGAGGACTTCAGCTGGTCACCTTCAGGGGTCAGGAAGGAATTGGCCTGATGTATTCTGGGGTTTTGCTTTTCTCCTTTCTCTGAAGCATCAGGGATTGGCCATGGGTGGAGACAGGACACTGAATAGGGTGGACTGGTGCTTTGATGAGATACAGAAAATCCTCTTTCTTGGGTGCTTATCTGGAGTGTCTTGCTCTCAGTCTCAGGATCAAACTGATCACCAGATTCAAACTGGTTAGGCATTTCCCTCCATGTCAGATTAGCAGAGACTTGTAGAGATTTCAGCTTCCTTTGCAGCATGGAGCATGGATCACCTGCCAGGAATATCTGGGCATACCACACCATACCACTGCAGGGGCTTTGGCCCTTGGTGGCACCTCATTTTTTCCTGTTATCTGCCTGTGACATACATCAGTTTAGTCTTCTTTGGGCTGAAATGCTTTAGTCTAAACCATGTTATTGTATTCAGCATAGGGTTATTGTGTGAAATGTAATGACCTGTGATATACAGGAGGTCAGACTAGATTATCTAATAGTCCCTTTTGGCCTTTAAATCTATGAAGCTCCCTAGAGCAGGGGCCATGTTTCTTAAGTTTTTAGAAAGAGCCTAGCACATTGTAGGTGCTACTGCAAATAAATAGAGAATAATAATTACAACAATTATTGTTTTATGCGTTTTAGCTTGTTTCCTCTGAGTATTGAAACCCTTTGCCATTGGAAACACTTTGCCCCATTCTTCACTATCAGCTCTCTTCATTGTGAGAATCAACTAGTGTGCTTAGCCATCCTCCTCAGAAATAGTCTTAAACCTGTACCCACCCTGGTTGCCCCTTCTTTGTATTCCTTCCTGCAGAAAGGTGACCAAAATTCAACCCCATGGCCATGGTCCAGCCAGGCACTTAAGTACATGCATAACATTGTTGGCATGAGAACTCCCACTGACAAATCAAACTCGAAGGTGCACATTAAGTAGATTTAAGTTTGGTCACACACGATTGAAGGCATGCAGCACGTGCTGAAGTGCTTTGCTGAATTGGGACCTATGGCGCCAAGCCCTTTTAACCAGGACCTTGTCAAATCATAATATTACCTCTCTTCATTTTATTCCTATGTTGAGTCCTCCCTATAGTATCTTTGCCATTATTACTGCTGTCAGACACTGGGCTGGTGGTTTGTTTTGAGGGCGTTTCCAAAATAATCTCTGAATCCTCTTCTTAGTTATTGTGCTGCCTGACATTTGTGTTTAACATGCACCCTGCAGGTTTGTTATTTTGCATCTGTCTACATTTACATTTCTTTTCTATTTACTCCGTAGTCACTTAAATTATTAAAATCTCAGTTTTACAAGATTTTTCATTCCCTTCTCCCTGTCTCTATTTCCTCTATCATTTCAAGAGGTTCCGTTTTCTCTATTTCTTTTGCTGCTGCTAGTATTTATAAGGAACCATATCATAGCAGTTGGAAAAAATGTTCAATTCAGCATATTTTTTTCTCATCTAATTATCCTTTTAACTTGAGTCTGCTTCTTTTTATAAACTTCCTTCTCATCTTTCTCCTTCTCCTGAAAATCTTTCCGCTTATTGCAATACTAATCTAGACATCCTATCTGCAATAGGTCACATTGTGATATCTCTGGGAGTAAAGACGTAGGAGTCCAGGGCACTGCATTGCTACGGGCATCCCAGATTCACTCTCTCTTTGTGGGAAGCCTGTCTTTCCTAATAAGAAGGCCTCAGAATTTCCATCCTTCTAGACTGTTCAACCCAGTAACTCAGTCATCCTGTCACTACCACATCTGAGGGACTCATAGCCAAAGGGACCTCTTTCAACTTGGCTTTACTTGTCCTATGTTGTGGAGGGGATCCTCCAATGAAAAGGGATGCCTACTAGATCCCCACACCTTCCCAGACTTGACCATTCCAGGAAGCCTGAAAGCAGACTCCTCTCCTCCAAACCAGGCCCGGGGCACTTCCTTTGCTTACTTGATCATGAATGGATTATGGGATTAGTGAGAAATTCTATGAAGCATAAACAAGTTTTAGCTTCTTAGTCTGGAAAGCTCTAACAGTTTACAGATATCTCCAAGCACCCATGTCCAGGTTCTGTCAAACAGCCTGAAAAGACAGCATACTCGAGTGCTGCTAAGAGATACCATATCAGAATGGATGAACAATGTGGCAATAAAAATCTGGGAGTTTTGTCAAAGCAGGAAAAACACATAGTTGAGCACATTCCAGGGATGGATACTGTGGTAGTGAATACCCTGTTTAGAGGGCAAAGAAATGTAAGAAGAGACCTCTGCAAATTTCAAGATGTTCCTTTGAGGAACTATGAAGATGGGTCATCAGAGTCACTAAATTCAGAGTATTTTTACCAGATTCCAGTAAAACACTGTAATGAAAAGGGATGCCTTCTTAATACTCTATGCATGATTCAATCAAATCAGAATTTCTCTTGTGTAGGAAGTTTAAAACACAGTGCGATTGTGACCCTGCACTTTTCTGTGTCACCACAAACAAACAAAACCTATTACTCTTAAACATTCAAGAAGTTTCATTCCACCACTGAAGGATTGCGGGATCTGGCCCAAAGTTTGTTTGGTCTCAAGCTTTTTAAAATAGCATTTACATATTAAGATAACAGATGCTTAAAACTTTAAATACATAATAAATAAGCAAAATACTATTCACCATCAAATTTCCCATTCCTTACTGAAGTTTAAGTCCATGCTTACAAATCCAGTTTTTCTGAAGTAAATCCAAAAGCTCTAAAAGATCCTGGTTTAAATTTCAGTATCTTCTATTAACATATTAGAATCCACATTTAGCCTTAAAACTAATAAAAAAAGCTGGAGATTTTCAAGATGCCTAAATGATTACAGAGCACAAGTACCATTAAAAGTAATGAGTCTTGTGCTCTTAAGTCCCTTTGAAACTTTTTAAAATCTCTGCTCCAAAAATCTTATGAAAAGTAGAGTTTCTAATTTTTTCTAACCTTTGAAAACACAGCTGATTGAATTTTTCATGACAAATAAATTGGCTAATTAATTTAGCCACTTTTTTCTCTTTGCGTATTAGTTATCCATAAATTCCAGCCTATAGAATGATTGTGAACTGTTCACTTTGAGTGTTCATGATTCATGGCATGTGATCAGTCACATAAGACACATGGCACTGGTCCCACTCCATGTTTTAATGACTGAATCATTTAAAACCTGAGAATAACAATTGAAGATGAGTGAATAATGATTAGCAAATAGTAATCTTTGGCTGTGAATGTGTGGACAAATATAAATTCTTGCTAAAGTTTGCAAAAAAAAGTTCACAATTCACAGTTTCAAAAATAAGCCAATGGCTGTTTGAACATTTTGCTATTATTTGTGGCATAATCATTTCTACAACAGGTTGAACTCACCATGTTCTAACATTCCCCTTTTAGATACCCGCTGTCTGTCCCCGATACAGCCTTTGCCCCCCTCACCATACTTTTAACACCAAGAGCAGGGCAGAGTGGAGACCAGTTGCAATGCAAATGCACTTAGCAGGGAGTTCTGCTCTGTCAGGGGAATTCTCTGTGGGGCATTTGCTGCTAAATTTACTCACACTTTGAGGTGAACATTCTTATAAAGAAAATATACATTGATGCTTTGTGAGCAAGCTCACAGTAGTTCACCATGCATTCATCTGACCTGAACATACACTGCACAGCGCAACCTATGTTTTATGCTGTGTTACACCACTGGTGAATTTGGCCCATAAAAATTTAGCATGTGTGAGGAGTAGACGAGGATAAGGCTCTGTTTTTACCTGAAAAGTGCTAAACCTGCAAAGGAGTCATGGTGGCAGATCCTTATGCCCATATGCAGACCCACATAGAGTGACAACACAATGACATATAACATTGCAACATAAGTAGTTAGTAATTTCTTGCCCATGATACATTTCTGAGACTGAGCATAAGCTTTAACTGTTACACCAAATTTGCAAAAGAAATTTAATTCAAAGCTTGAATCATCAGAGAGAACAGCAATCCTGAGATTTTTGAGATCAGAGGATTTTTTTTTTCATGTTGCAGAGTGCATTCTTATGTGGTGGTCTGTTGGATTTAAATTTAGATTGTTTATATGTGTTCACATATTTAATTTATATCATTACATCCATTCCCGTTTTATTCTCTGTTCATTAGGGACCTCCCAACACTGGCTCGAGGAAATTCTGGTAAATGAATCACATGCCCTTTGCAAGAGCTCTCTGAATGACATGTTTAATTATTGACAATTAACAAGATGCTAATTATACCTTCAAATTATAACCCTAGTGAGCAAAATAAAAATCTTTTTATGGAAAAAAAAATCGTTAAAGGCGCAAACACTATATTACATCAAATGACTAAAAGTTTGGCAACTTCCAACAGTATAAACAGTGTAAATCAACTAAACTGCTGAACACATCACACAGCTTGTCAAAGTGGCTAGCTGCCAAATAGCTTTTTGTTGTATCCTCAGTAGGTTTGCTGGGGTGTGGGAGGAGGAGAGAAAGGATTTAATTGCATTGCAATGCAATACTCAGTCAATAAACAAAAAAATCAGAAAAGCTGTAACTGGTTACACTTTTGCAGAATGGCTAGCTGAATGATCAGTTTAGAATTCCATCCAGAGGACAGCAATTTTTAATATACATATTAATTTTACATTTGTAAAGGGAAGGACAAGAAGTGTCCTATTCCCTGAGTTGGTGGTTTAGGGCTTGTCTACACTTACAGTGCTTCACCAGCAAAGCTTCAGTAGTGCCTAGTTAATGTGTCACCTATGCCAACAGGAGACTTTCTCCCATCCACACTGCACTGTCTACACTGGCAGTTTGGTTGGTATAACTGCATCTCTCAGGGGTGTGTGGATTTTCCACACCCTGCCTTGAGCAACGTAGTTATACCAACATACATCAGTGTACAGCAGGGCTAAAACTATGTCCGACCGGGTGAGTCTGAGAACTCAGGTTAGCCTAGTTCAGGTGTGAGCATCCTTATAGCAAAGCCCTACCTGAGTTATTGGGGGGGTGGGGGATTGTAGGAAGGGCATTGGGGAACTATCAGTAGTCAAGTTATTTAGTTTGCATCCTGACTACCAAGTGTGCAGGCTCCAATCTGAGTTGAAGCAGAACCTGTGCTCTGACCCACACCCTGAGCCAGGTAAATTCATCTGGGCCTAAAGGAGAGAGATTTTTCTGTGTGGACTGTAGGATTTGGGCTAAAACCCAGTAAAAGAAATACCCTTAGGTCTGATCTTGTAAAGGTGTCGATGTGGGCAAATCCTGATGTTTTCACAGAGTTCTACAGATATTTGAATGAATATGTCCTCCTGGCCACTCTCCTTTAAAATCAGACTAACTTTAATGTAATGAGAACCCTACAAGTGCAGAAATGACTTTGAGTCCACCCCGATAGCTGACTACTAACTGCAAGAATCTCTGCTTCACTGCCCATTCTCTTGCCTCTCTAGCCCCAGCCACTTGCAAATCAGCAAATGCGGAAAGGGAAACAGCATAAGGCTCTAGTGAACAGGATCTGCAGGGTAAAGGTCAGATTCACTGGCACAGGGAGCAAAAACTGCTTGCCCCTTCTATTTCATGGCAGCTGTCTCACACTCAAGAGGCAGGCAGGGGTACCACCACGCTCCCTCAAGGGCTCTACCAGGGAAGAGTAGCTTTACAATCCTCATTGGGCCCATCTTGTGGTACTGTCAGTAGCATTCTCCCTAGAGGATCCAGATACTCTCTGGGATAACCTCATCAATGATCATCCTGTTTGAAACAACATTATCTCAAGCTTATCTTCGTTACACTCAAGTGCCCAGTCCCCTATTTTCTGGACATCTGCAATGTACAACAACAACACTGATCCTCCGTGCCTCTGTGGAAGCAGTGCACCCAGTTCATAGGTTTTACCTTAGTTTATCACTCTCCTCACCGTGAGGTACGTAGACAGAGATTAGTCCTTGCAGCACTTGTACAGTTCAGAGAGCTAGGATCCACTTTTCATGAGAATTCACCTCCTTTAATGGACAGCAACCTCTGCCATTTTTTCTGCTCCCACACAGTTACAGGCTATTGTCTTTCAGGGTACGTCTATACTACAGAATTAGGTCGAATTTATAGAAGTCGATATTTTAAAACCCGAATTTATGGAATCGATTGTGTGTGTCCCCACTAAAGAGCGTTAAGACCATGAGGTCGATTGACTGTGTCCACAGTAGCGGGGCTAGCATCGACTTTCGGAGCATTGCATTGCGGGTAGCTATCCCACAGTTCCCGCAGTCTCCGCCGCCCATTGGGATTCTGGGTTGCGATCCCAAAGCCTGATGCGGCAGAAAACATTGTCGCTGGTGGTTCTGGGTACATGTCATCCCTCCCTCCCTCCCTCCCTCCGTGAAAGCAATATTTTTCGCGCCTTTTTTCCGGGGTTTCCGTGTTTGCTACGGAAGCCTGCTCAGCTCACAATTACCGTACATCTCCAGCGTACGCCTGGACATTAGGTCTAGTGGGGATTCAGTCACACTATAATACAGGCAGAGGGATAGCTCAGCGTTCTGAGCGTTGGCCCGCTAAACCCAGGGTTGTGAGTTCAATCCTTGAGGGGGCCATTCCGCCTGAGGCTGGTAGTCGCGGGACTACACAGCAGGAGCTCCTTGCCTTCTAGCTGCAGATGGTGCAATATGCCATAAATGGTCGTGGTCGCGGGACCACACAGCAGAAGCTCCTTTCCTTCTCGCAGCAGATTGTACAATATGATTGGTATTCGTGTGCTCCTGGCCGGCGGCCTATGGTGTGGCTGGCCGGGGGCGCTTGGACATAAATGGGAGTGACCAGAGTGACTCTGGTCATTCTCTTTTTTACGTTTTGTTTAAGGGAGATTCAGTACTGCCTGGAACACGGGCGGAGGGATAGCTCAGCGGTCTGAGCGTTGGCCCGCTAAACCCGGGGTTGCGAGTTCAATCCTTGAGGGGGCCAGGAGCTGATGATGGATATCAAGCATATTGTACCATCTGCTGCTAGAAGGGAAGGCACCTCCTTGCTCACCGCATATTGTACCATCTGCAGCTAGAAGGAAATGAGCCTAACCCTTGCTCCCCCCTCCCTCCGTGAAAGCAACTGAGGGGGGAGCAAAAAATCCTTTTGATGGGACTCCATCATGGTCACCTCTGCTGATGAGATCTGCGCTCACCTGCAGCTCACCACGCTGGCCAAACAGGAAATGAAATTCAAAAGTTCGCGGGGCTTTTCCTGTCTACCTGGGCGGAGCATTGGAGCTCAGACTGCTGTCCAGAGCGGTCAAATGTTGCACTGTGGGATAGATCCAGGAGGCCAATACTGTCGAATTGCGTCCTCACTAGCCTACATCGATTCGGCAATATCGATTTAAGCGCTAATCCCCTCGTTGGGGGTGGAGTGGCGAGATCGATTTTAAGAGCCCTAGAAGTCGATGTTAAGGGCTTCGTCGTGTGGACGGGTGCACGGATCAATCGAAATAACGCTAATAAATTCGACCTAAACTCGTAGTGTAGACCAGGGCTTAGATGTGGCGGGAAGGCATTGGGGGGCGGGGGAAGGATCTCTTCAGCAAATAATCCTGAGGTTAGTTTTTCTTTGTCAATACTCAAGTCTCCACCTGGACCAGACAATACACAAAGTGCTGTCTCCATGGATGTCCATTGTTCTCAGCATTAATTGAGTTAGCCCTAACACCCTGCCTCACCTCAGGTGACAAGTCTTACTTTGTATGCAGTGTTTTTGTGGCCTTGTTGGCCCCAGGATAGTAGAGAGACAAGGGGCTGAGACAACATCTTTTATTGGACCAGCTTCTGTTGGTGAAAGAAACAAGCTTTCCAGCTTATACAGAGCTCTTCTTCTGGTCTGGGAAATGTACTGAGGCTTTGTCTACAGTGGAAAGCTGAATGACAAAACTTTCATCGTTCAGAGGTGTGAAAAATACACATAACCCGAACGACAAAAGTTTTGCTGACAAAAAGTGCCGGTGAGAACAGCATTTTTTCGGCAGACGCACTTTCCTGCCGACAAAGCTACTGCCACTTGTTGGGGGTGGACGTCACTAAAAGGTGCTTAGTGTAGACATAGCCTGAGAGTGTCACAGCTATATATAAGGTGGAACAGTTTGTTTAGCATAAATAGTTAACACATTTCAAGGGACCATTCAAGGTAAAGTGGCCATTAACATCCTCCTGGCTGAGGGAGGGAAAAAGCAGCTTTGTGTGTATATGTATGTGTGTGTGTGCACGCACATGTGTGCATGTTAGTGGGTTATAGCTTGTAATAAACCAGAAATCCAGAGTCTCTATTCAGTTCATGACTTTTGTGTCTAGCAGAGTTATGAATTTAACCTCCCAGGCTCATCTTTTGAAAGTGTTGTGCAGGTTTCCTTTGAGGATGAGCACTGATAGGTTAGATATAGAGTGATTACTTTTTGAAGTATTCACTCACAGGTGATATAGTGTTTTTGTCTTTTATCATTGTCCTGTGTGAGGTAATTTGAGAGCATAGTGATTGTCTGGCTTAACCCACTAGTTGTTATTGCGGCATTTAATGCAGTGGATGCGGTACACCACATGTTGTGATAGGCATGTGTAAGACCCATGGATCTTGAAAGGTGTGTTGTGGGGGACTGTTGATCATTGTAGCAGTGGGGATACGTCTGCAAGTTTTGCATTTGTTGTTCTGGCAGGGTCTGGTATCGATTTGAGTTGGTGCATCCTGATCTGTGGGGAGCTTGCTTCTGATGATGAGTTTGGTGAGGTTGGGGGGTTGTTTGAAGGCCAGAAGAGAGGGTTCAGGAAAGATTTATTTCAGGATGGGTTCCCCATCAAATATAGGTTGTAGTTGTTTGAGGATACTCCAGTCTTGTCTACACCAGCACTTTCATCATTAAAACTTTTGTCACTCAGGCGGGTGGAAAAAACACCCCCCTGAACGACAAAAGTTGTAACAACAAAAAGCATTGGTGTGGACAGCACTTCATTGGCGGGAGATGCTCTCCCACCCACAAAGCTACCACCCCTCATTGGGGGTGGTTTTATTTTTTAATCAGGAGAGCTCTCTCCTCATGACAAAGAGCGGCTATAATGCGCGCCTTACAATGGCGTGGCTGTAGCGGCAGAGTGGCGCCATTCTAAGGTGAGCAGTGTAGACATAGCCTCCATATGTGTTCCAATGTAGGGTGGTAAGTGACCACCTACGCAAGCTAAATTAGTTGTTTCTTCATGAAATTAGAATTTTTACTGGCCCAGTCCAAAGTTAAAGGATTCTCTTTTGTTACATTAAGCCTATCTACTAATTATTCCAGCACTATGCAATTCATATTAAAATGTATTAGTATATTCTCACCTTAGTTTACTTTACATAGCATCTATGTGTTAAAAATGAATCCAAGGAAACAACTGAGCTGTCCAGGTTTTGTGTACACCGCTAGGTAGCAATTTTTGATGTTCTTTATAATCCAGATAAAAAGGAGGTGGGTCAATGAGGCTAATGATGCTCTTGCCGTTTGTGTGTGTGTGTGTGTGTGCGTTTTGACCTACCTTCTTTTTTTCTCTCATCCCTTATTTCTAAATAGCTCACAGTGGATGAACTTTATTTTTTTTTCCATCCTAAATTCAATCAAGCACATCCTGTTAAGATCTCATAACCAGGAACAGAAGTATTCAGCAAATGATATTTGACAAAGGCTGTTGGGATTTATAATTTACCTTCTGTCTTGAATCTCATGTAGGCTTTATACAGACCATTTTTGCCTGTTAAGGATATGCATGAGAGACAAATATCTGGAAAATATCCAGCAGGAAAAACAGACAGAGGATAAGGCAGAGTTACTTATACAAACTGAGGAAGAAATTAAATAAAACTTTAAAAAATTCAAAAAGATAGAAAACAAGAAAGGAAAGAATAAAAAACTACCTGTGAAATAAGTGGATAAATATATTGACCAACTGATACAAGATAAGAGGTTAGGAATGGAAAAGGCTGAAATGGAGGCTGATGACCATGTAATTTCTGGCCTGAAGATGATATACAGATGCTCCCCGGGTTACGCAAGACCCGAATTACGCAAATTCGCACTTACGGGAAAAGTTCCATAAGCCAGAAATAGGATTTTCGAGTTGCGGACATTTTTGCGTAACGTACGGGTATACATTTCTGACTTACACAAAATTTGAGTTACGCACGGCTTTCCAGGACGGAACGATTGTGTAAGTCAGGGGGGCATCTGTAAATGAAAATGTTGCATTACAAAATGGACCTCAAAATGTAGATAAGAAACCAGAAGAACAGCAGGTATCTGCAGTCATACAGACTTCCACAAACTAACTTTGTGTGTGTGTGTGTAACTACAAGGGAGGAGCATGTTGTATAATTGCAGATGCTGTCATTACTATTTTCTCTGACTGTACCTTTACATTTCAAAAGAGTCTCCTTGCCTGCATAGGTCATGGCCATTCTGTGAGGCAGCCTTGCTATAGCATCTTACAGAGCCTTAAGTTTCCTTTACTTTAAAATAAAAGTAGTTCAAACTGAAAATATATGGTTGTTCTCTGTGTATGGAAAAAACCTAACAGTCTCCCATTAGGTGTATGCTTTTAAGAGTCCAGTTTGGGGAGTACAATGCCGTGTAGCATTCCAAGGCCCCCTTTTTGCAGTGGATCCCCTTTCATCTACCTCAATGATTCCTCTGATCCACAGCACACTGAGTTACAGAGAACGGTAAATCAGGGTAAATATAATAAACAAACCATGGTGATGATCCAGCACTGTTAACTATTTTCCTGCCAATCATTTAACTAGAAACACCCAGTTATTCTGGAATTCTGGCCAGTCTTAACCTATGAGAGAAGAGTTTGAGAAGAAGGCCATTACTTACTATTAAATTTATTTTACTTTATAATCTTTCCCTTGATTATTGGTCTCTGCTGAAGTAAACGGTAGAAATGTACTGACGCACTGCATGAGAGAATCAGAAGGTAGAAGTCAATTTGGATGAAAGTGATCATGAAATGAGAGATTTCATGATTCTCAGGAAATGAAGGCGTGAAAGCCACAGAATAAGGACAATGGACTTCACAAAAGCAGACTTAAACAAACTCAGAGAACTGGTAGGTAAGGTCCCACGGTTAGGGCCCTACCAAGTTCACGGCCATGAAAAATGCATCACAGACCGTGAAACCTGGTCTCCCCCCGCAAAATCTTGTCTTTTGTGTGCTTTTTCTCTATACTATGCAGATTTCACAGGGGAGACCAGTGTTTCTCAATTTGGGGGTCCTGACCCAAAAGGCAGTTGCAGGGGGGTCGCAAAGTCATTTTAGGGGATTTGCAGTATTTCCATCCTTACTTCTGTGCTGTCTTCAGAGCTGGGTAACCAGAGAGTGGTGGCTGTTGGCTAGCTGCCCAGCTCTGAAGGCAGTGCCGCCACCATCAGCAGCACAGAAGTAAGGGTGGCAATACTGCAATCCCCCTCTACAATAACCTTGCCACCCCCACACAGCTCCTTCTTACAACACCATGAAATTTCAGATTTAAATAGCTGACATCATGAAATTTATGATTTTTTAAATCCTATGACCATGAAATTGACCAAAATGGACCGTGAATTTGGTAGAAGCCCTTCCCATGGTAAGAAAATCTAAGGGAAAAAGGAGCACAGGAAAGCTGGCAGTTTCACAAGGAGACTGAAAACTCTGATGTGAAGGGAAGATAGGAAGATAGGAAGAGGCCAATATACTCCACCAGGAGCTCTTTAATGACCCGAAAATTAAAAAGGAATCCTACAAAAAGTTGAAACATGGACAAATTGCGAAGGAGGAGAAGGTGGAGGGGGTCGCGTGGCATCCTGGGTCCTGTCCCAATGCCCTGTGTTGCATTGCTTTGCATCCCAGCAATCCCTGTGCTTCCATCCACATTTGGCGCCATCTTTCAACAGTTTGTGTACTGCATGCTCTGCCTTTTCGGTCTGCAGGAATGGATCCCACACTGTTGACCAGTATGCTGCTCACTCTGACTAACACGTCACAAGTGGAGTTATTCCTTAAACGAAAAAGGCAAGAGGAGTGCGACATTGATCTCGCCACGTGTACTAGCTACAACACGAGATTGCTTGTGGCATTCACGGAGGTGCTGACCACAATGGAAAGCAGCTTTTGGGCTCAGGAAACAAGCACTGAGTGGTGGGATCACATCGTCATGCACATCTGGGATGACGAGCAGTAGCTGCAGAACTTTCGGATGAGGAAAGCCAGGTTCATGGGACTGTGTGATGAGCTCGCCCCCGCCTTGCAGAGCATGGACACGAGAATGATAGCTGCCCTGTCGTTGGAGAAGCAGATGGCGGATTGCACTGTGGAAGCTGGCTAATCCAGATTGCTGCCAATTGGTCGATAACCAGTTCAGAGTGGGAAAGTCGACCATTGGACTCATGTTGATGGAAGTGTGCAGGGCCATTAATCGCATCCTGCTCTGCAAGACCATGACTCTGGGCAATGTGCATGACATTGTGGATGGCTTTGCACAAATGGGCTTCCCTAACTGTGGAGGGGCAATAGATGGCACGCATATTCCAATTCTGGCACCAGACCACCTAGCCACAGAGTACATTAATTGCAAGGGGTATTTCTCTATGGTTCTCCAGGTGCTTGTGGATCACCGTGTGCATTTCACAGACATTAACGCAGGCTGGTCTGGAAGGGTGCATGACGCACACATCTTTCGGAACACTGGTCTGTTCAGGAAGCTGCATGCAGGAACTTTCTTCCTGGACCAGGAGATCATCATAGGGGAAGTCGAAATGCCCATTGTGATCCTGGGAGACCCTGCCTACCCCTTAATGCTGTGGCTTATGAAGCCATACACGGGGCACCTTGACAGCAGCAAGGAGTGGTTCAACAACAGGCTGAGCAAGTGCAGAATGACTGTTGAGTGTGCTTTTGGCCGTTTAAAGGCCCGCTGGTGCTGCCTATATGGGAGGCTGGACCTAGCTGATGACAATATTCCTATGCTTATAGCCACATGCTGTATGCTCCATTGTGAAGGGAAGGGTGAAAGCTTCACTCAGAGCCGGACGGCTGTGTCTCAGTGCCTGGAGGCTGAATTTGAACAGCCAGAGATCAGGGCTATTAGAAGGCCACAGCATGGGGTCATAAGGATCAGGGATGCCTTGAGGCAGCAATTTGAAGCTGAAAGCCACTAATATTTGTTGCTATGCTCAGGAGTGAAGTGCTTGTAATGCTTGTGATTGTGATTGGTGACTGTAGACGATGCACTATGAAGGTTTAAGAAAATTGCCTGTTGCTTTGCAGGGCTCTGTTTGCTCTCAATGAATAGAATAAAGATTGCTTTCAAACCAACACAATTATTGTATTAAAAAACAACAACCGAAGGCGAGAGAAACAAAAAAACACATTAGCACTGAGGGGAATGGGGGAAGGGAGGGTCTCAGGAGGAGGTGTGGTCTCAGGACAGTTAAAGATTTGTGTATGTCCAGGTGTCATATCCAACCTTCTCCCTTGGAGTACAATGCAGCGGGTACTGTACTTCAGCAGGGTTAAACTGCAGAGGGACAGGTATTGAGTGCAGTGGGTACTGGGAGTCCGCAGCGCTGGACTGTGACAGGGGAGGAGTGGAATGTCACGGGGACAGACTGGAGCCAGGAGGTTGATCAGAGTGTGTTGGCGGTGTCTGGGGGGGCACATGGGAAAGAGTTTTGTGACAGCAGCTGCAGGGGAGGGCGGGCACGAAGCTGATTGGTTTGCAGTGCTAGTAGCGCTCCATAATGTTTAAGAGCTGCTCCGTGGCTTCGCTGTGGCATGCTGTGTTCTCCTTTTGGTCCCTCTTCTCGCTGTCCTGCCACTCCTTGAGCTCTTGTTTTTTGGCCATGGAGTGCATCATAACATCACACAAAAAGTTCTCTTTAGTTCTTCGTGGCTGCTTTCTAATTCTGTGCAGCCGTTCTGCCACCGATAACAAAGAGGGAGGCTGGGCTCCCAAGGTTATATCTGTGAAGCCAAAATGCAACATTTTTCAGAAACAGTGTTGTTTGCAACACACAGACCACTAATTTAAAACACAACCACTATTCACACACCTGTCACTAACTGGCTGACCCCAGGCAAGCACACATGAGCCACAAGACCCCCCAAATGGTGAGTAACTGCAGGCACAGGGGAAATCCTGGATTTCCCAGTATCTCGACAAGAGTTTCCTGGAGATCTCTGAGGCAGATTCCCGTGAATTGACGGAGTCAATCAACACCCTGTTCTGCTGCTCAGACTAGGCATGTGGTGGTACGTGCATCATACAGACACAAGCCTGCTTTCTGCAACCCTCCTGCCCCCAACAACTCACTTCAGCAATTCCTAAAATCAAAGCCACTTACCAGGGGCCTAATCTCCTCTTTGGGCTTCACCAAGATTGGACAGTTGTGACTGGCTAGCCTCCTCCAGGGTAGAGAAGAGCTCCTGGCTGCATGCATCTCTGACCTTTGAGTCATTCTCTGCCTCTGGATCCCCCTCCCCCTCCACATCCTCATCCAAGATTTCTTCCTCCTAGCTCGGTCCACTCTCGACTGTCTCACGAGGCACAGAAGTACCCACAGTGGCCTTCACAGTGGAGGTGGGGTCGCCACCGTGTATTGCGTCCAGCTCTTTGTAGAACCAACAGCTCATGGGCGCAGCACCGGAGCTGCGGTTTGCCTCCTGCACCTTGTGGTAGGCGTTCCGCAGCTTCTTCACTTTGATCCTGCACTGCAGTGTATCCCGGTCGTGGCCCCTTTCTGTTATGCATCGTGAAATTCCCTCCATAGGTATCATAATTCCTATGGCTGGAGTGCAGCTGGGATTGCACAGCCTCCTCTCCCCAAATGCTGATGAGGTCCAGCAGCTTGGCATTGCTCCAAGTGGGGGATCATTTGGTGCATGGAGCAGGCATGACCATCTGGAAAGATGCTCTGAGACCACTGCATGCGGCACCAAGCAAACAGGAAGAGAACTTTCAAAATTCCCAAGGAATGTAAGGGGTGTGGATGACGGCTGGTCACCTGAGGGCAGGACAGTAGAGTTCAAACCGATGACCAGAAAGGCAAGAACAGGCATTGTGGGACACCTTCCGGAGGCCAATCGCAGTGCTGTAATCGACCAGGGTGTCTACACTGGCACCGCAGCACTGTACCCACCCACACGCCCCCCCTGCAGAAAGTTGTACACCTCTCGTCAGGGTGGGTTTTTACAGCACTGCAACTGCACAGTTTCTGCACACTAAGAGGCTTGGCAGTGTGTACACCTCGGGAGTTATAATGCAGAAAGCTGCTTTACTGCGCACAAACTTGCCAGTGTAGACAAGGCCTAGGGGGGAATGGGGAATAAGTGGCTAGGTGGTATTACTGCTGAAAAGGATCTGAGGTTGTAGTGGATTGATAATTAAATATAAGTCAACAGCATGATGCAGTTGCAAAAAAGGCCTATATCATACTGGGATGTATTAATAGGAGTGATGTGTGTAAAACATGGTAGGTAATTGTTCCACTTTACTCGGCACTGATAAGGCCTCAGCTGGAGTATTGTGTCCAATTCTTGGCGTCAAACACTAAGAAAGATGTGGACAAATTGGAATGAGTCCAGAGGAGAGCAACAAAAATGAGGAAAAGTTTATAAAACCTGAAATATGAGGAAAAGTTTACAAAACTTGGCATGTTTAGTTTTGAGAAAAGACATCTAAGGGGGTGCCTGATAACAGTCTTCAACTAAGTTAAGGGATGATATAAGGAGGATTGTGATCAATTGTTCTCCGTATCCATTGAAGATATGACAAAAAGTAATGGGCTTAATTTGCAGCAAGGCAGATTTAGGTAAGATATTAGGAAAAACTTTCTAACTATAAGGGTAGAGAAGTTCTGAAATAGGCTTCTAAGGTAGGTTGTGGGATTCCCATCACAGGAAGTTTTTAAGAACAGTTTGGAGAAACACCTGTCAGGGATGGCCTAGGAAGGTTTACTTGGTCCTGCCTTAGAGGTCCCTCCAGCCCTACATTTCAATGACCGTTTTCAGATACTCATCAACTAGAGATTTACTCACATACCTGGACATAGAACCACCACCTCATAGAGTTGTTGTGACTGTACATAAAGTCCCTTGAGATCCTTGGTTAAAAGGTGCTATGAAGTGATTAATGTACAAAACTCAGAGATAGTTACTCCCGGGGAAATTCTGTACCAAAAAATTTTGCACACAATATTGTAAAATTCTGCACAATTCTTCATATTTTATTCATCAAAATAACACAATATAATCACAACAGTTTCAATTATTTTCATAATTTATTTGAAAATACCTGTCAGCAACTATGTCTGTAATAATACAGGCAACAAAAAAGATTCACCCAGGAGAAGAGAGTTAAAGGAACCCCTACAACAGCCCAGTTCCTGTTTCTCTGTTATGCTTTTGTTGGGCACCTCAGTCTGGGTGTGTCACATGTGCCAGCTGGGCACATCCTGGGTAAAAACTCTGCCCCTCCAGTCTCAGTCATCCATAGCCCCTTCCTCCCCAGAGCCTAGCTGCAGAGCGTCCCCCAACCCAGACACAGGGAAGTCCCCAGCTATTCTGGAGCTCTATGCAGCCCCCCCACCACGGGGGAGGGGCAGGCCTTTGCAGGGGGGGGGCTGGTTTGGGGGGCAGGGCGGAACTGTCCCCCAGCACTCACTGGGGGCACGGCTGGTGCCAGGTTGCTGCACTTCCCGCCACTGGTGAATGCAGGCCTGGCCCTGCTGCAAAGTCCTCAGGGGAGTGGGGGCAGGCCTGGGGCAGAGCAGGGGTAGGAAGAGGCGGGGATGGGGAGGGGAAGTGGCGGGGCCTGAGCAGGGCGTGGGCTTTGGGGAAGGGGTGGAGTGGGGGCGGGGCGGGGGCCATGGGAAAGAGGCGGGGCAGGGGCTGGAGCAGCACGCAGCTGCGCAGGGCACCAGGAAATGTGGTGCCCCAAATTCCCTGGTGCCCTACGCAGCTGCATATTTTGTGTATGGGTAGGGACGGCCCTGCCCAGACATTCACGTCCCCTATTCCCTAAAGTCCAACCACAGGGTTCCCCCTAGCCCAGACACCCACACTCCCTACCCCCAGAGCCCAAGGATCCAGAGAGAGAAACAGCCTGAGGCTGGGTTGTGGGCTTGTATGGAGTTTTCTGGAGACCACTCCTTCTTTCAGGGCATGCCAGGAACTGCAGCTGCCTGGAACCCTCCAGCTCCTCCTCGCCTTCCCCTCTCCTGGGAGGTGTCCTGTATTTGCCAGCAGGAGAGCCAGGCCCTGCTGAGTCTGGCAGCCCCTAGTGACAGCCAGCAGCTCTCCAGCACCAGTTCTGTGGGGGGAAATGGAATTCTGCACAGAACATTAATTCTGTGTATATTCTGCATTGCACAATGGCATAGAATTCCCCCAAGAGTAGCGATAGTGTCAAATTTGCATTGTTTTGTACCCAAAGACTTTGAAATGCAAAATCTAGATATTCATGCTGTTTATTTGGAGGTATGTTGGATCTTCATTTCAGGACACACATTCTTTAGCAAATCATGTTCTCTCTATAGTTTTGCCAATTCTCCTCAATTTTATTGCGCATCTCACCAATTTGAATTTTTCTTAAAGATCCCTTTCGGGAATCGTGTGATTATCTGAGACTCACAGCTTTCATTTTATAAGAATAGTACATGTCTAGCCCTCTTTATTGCTAAGAAAAACTTGAAAAGTCTCCCCAGTGCACTCTAAAGGCTTAAAACCAGAAGGCAATTATTACTTTTTTAAAAGTATACTATTTTTTGTTTGAATATCATGATTTTAAAGCCAATTATGATTTTTGAGGCCTGACTCATGGTTTTCGAATGTGTGGGATTGGCAATACTACCTGCACAACATGCACATAGTTCCAGAATATACACGGTCCCTGCAGATTGTGCAATAAAGAGGGCACAAAAAGTCCTTCCCACCTTGATCTCTGTATGCAAAGTCCAGCCACAGTTGCAATCCAAGCATTCTTCTGAGGTGAAGGACTGTTCCTGAGGGGTGCCTTGAAGCACAAGTAACCGCTAAAATAGTGGAGGGTAGAGACAGGGTGATAGTCCTAGGCCAAAATAGGGCTGTAACAAATAAACATAGTGGAACTCACAGTGTATGTACTGTATCTGTAGTGTTTTGAGCCCCCTTTCCCCTTACCCTCAGAATGAAATAAAGCTCAACTTGTAGCAGTATTTACTGCTTTTCCTAGTTGTTTCATTGTCTAACTCCTAGAGAAGGATTAACTTTCATTCTCAAGTAAAAGAAACAACAAAACTATTCTCCCGCTATGTATTATTCACTCTCATAACTTCAGCTGTTACTTATCACCTTTCATGAACGGTTGGGTCATATCTGTACCATTATCCTCTGGCAGTGTATTGTTTAGAATGTAATGCTCATATACTAACTAGTTCAGGCTGCTGATGGCCAATGGAAACATTTAAATAAAATCTGGTTTGAGCTTCCCACTTAGTTACAGAAAATCATATGGACTTGAAAAATTGAAATAAATATATCACTCTCCTTTACTTACCTTCAAAGACCTAAGTTTAGGGCAATATGCTCCCCTTGGAATATATTTCCCCTATTACTTGTGGAGACATCAGTTACTAGGTAAGTGCTGAAGCTTGGTTCTAACGTGCCTCTCTCAATATCATTAGATAGTGCAGCAAAGTAGTGCTGCTCTGGGCTAGTGTAAATGTAATGTTTGCAGTAATTATCAATATGATGGGCCTGTGACTGGCCCCTACATAGCTACAGACCTTTGGTGTGCCCCTGGTGGCAGACATCAAACCAAACAGGACAGGGAGGGATCAGGAGGAGGCAAAGCCACGGCCTCAGCTCTCACTTCACACCTATGTGCTCTGCAGGTTGGGGGCGTGGTGCCAGTGCATCTCCTGAGGCACAATCCTCCTCTGAACTCTCCTGAAGCAGTGGAGATCTGTAGCACCTCTAACCTGGGTCCATCGCTAAATGCCACATCTAGGCCCTATATTTCCAATAAGAGTTTGAAATGGTGATGATAAACTAAAAGGGCTCCAGCTTCAGTTCTTTAGCTCTGGATATGGACGTTACTTTACACGTGAATGCACTAGACAGTCCTTTCTGTGCAATTGGGGGGAAAGGGAATGGGAAAGCTTGAACTGAGAAAGAATTTGAAAGAGGACTTTTCAGCAGCCAGTCAGAATCACCACTAAGTATCCCTTTATCTGCATGTACGGGATTCACCATGGCCTTGTACTTCATGTAGTCACTTTCATCAGTAGAATGTGAATGTAAAACACTACCATTCTAATGTGGTAGCATTTCACACCTACTAGTGTGCACTCATTTTTGATTTGTGTAAATGCACAGACAGAGAGGATTTAAGTGTTAAACAGCAGTAAAATTCAATTGGATGGAGATCAGGACAGCATTAAACTTACTTATCTTCCAACATACTTGTGGACAGGAACGTTCTGTGCTCAAGCACGTCATCAGTGTTGTTCCAATAAATAAATAAAAAACAATTTGAGGTTAAATGCTGGCAAGTTCTTTACTGTCTTTCTCAGGGTTATTTGTTTCACCAAGGCTGAACTGTCCACAGTATTTAGCAAGACACCTCAACGGTATTAATGATGTTCCAGTTCTCTCCCAGAATGTATAAGACAACAAGTTTAAATGAAGACAAAGCATAGGATAGTGCATACCCTTCACTGCAGGTACCACGTGAGTATCAATATCAAAGAACATGAGTCATAACCTGGCCCCTACTGTGGCTGCTTTGTACTAGGTCAGAAGCACAAGGCAACCACAAAATCAGCTAAGTCAGATAGCTAAGGATTCCTCTAGAATTGTGTAAGGCTGGCCAAAACCCATGTCACATCCTCCAGGACCCTTGGTTTGTATGTGTAATGTCAGCAAGATTGGCCTCAAATTCTTACAGTCCTAGACGGCTGGGACGGCCCCCTTTGAGTTGTTACATCTGGGCACAAGTTAAACATGGACCTACAGGTGAGTCGCAGCCTGCTTTAGGACTGGGGGAGAAGGCATAAAAATGACATACATGCCACTTTTCCCACCACCTTGGGTCCTGAGTAGAGCTGGAATGGATTGGATGATCTACTCCCATGAGCTGAATATAATACTCAAAGTCATGCTTCAAACTTGTAAGGTGGTGAATGATATTTTTTTGAGAGATTTGTGTGTTTCTTCAGTGAGCATTGTTTACTGTGAAATATTTTAACAAATGATTCAGTTAGTTGTGTCACCCACATTTAATTAATAGTTTACTCCAGGGCCGCATATCTGCAGCTGCGTGAGTGTGAGGTTCTTAGCTCTCTTTCAAGTCATCCAACATTCTTGTACCTATGACTTCATACAGCCTTAGTGCAGAAGAAAATGATGGAATACCCGGATTATAGAACAGAAGCTGTTAATTCCCTAAATAATGTTCTGTTCTCATGGTGACCAAGCATATATGTAACATATATATATGAATATTTCATAAAAACAGCATGTTTCATTGGACTTAAATGACGCATAGAATCATAGAATTGTAGGACTGAAAGGGACCTTCAGAGGTCATCTAGTCCAGTCCCCTGCACTCATGGCAGGACTAAGTATTATCTAGACCATCCCTGAGAGGTGTTTATCTGACTGGTTCTTAAAAATCTCCAATGATGGAGATTCTAGAACCTCTCTGGGCAATTTATTCCAGTTCTTAACCACTCTGACAGTTGGGAAGCTTTTCCTAATGTCCAACTTAAACTGCCTTTGTTGCAATTTAAGCCTATTGCTTCTTGTCCTAGCTTCAGAGTTTAAAGAGAGATTTTTTTTCACTCCTTGTGACAACCCTTTTTGTACTTGAAAACTGTTATCATGTTCCCTCTCAGCCTTCTCTTCTCCATACTAAACAAACTTAGTTTTTTCAATCTTCCCTCAGAGGTCATATTTTCTAAATCTTTAATCATTTTTGTTGCTCTTCACTGGACTTTCTCTAATTTGTCCACATCTTTCCTAAAATGTGGAGCCCTGAATTGGACATAATACTCTAGTTGAGACCTAATCAGCATGGAAAAGAGCAGAAGAATTACTTCTCGTGTCTTGCCTACAACACTTCTGCTAAAACATCCCAGAATTCTGTTTGCTTTTTTTGCAACAGTGTTACACTGTTGACTCATATTTAGCTTCTGATCCACTATGACTCCCAGATCCCTTTCTGTGGTACTCCTTCCTAGGCAGTCATTTCCCATTTTGTAGGTGTGCAACTGATTGTTCCCTGCTAAAGTAGAGTAGTTTGCATTTCTCCTTATTAAATTTCATCCTATTTACTTCAGACCATTTCTCCAGTTTGTCCAGATCATTGTGAATGTTAATCCTGTCCTCCAAAGCACTTACAACCCCTCCCAGCTTGGTATCGTCCACAGAGTTTATAAGTGTACTCTCTATGCAATTATCTGAATCATTGAAGAATATATTGAGCAGAACTGGACCCAGTACTGATCCCTGTGGGATCCCACTCGATATGTCCTACCAGCTTGACTGTGAACCACTGATAACTATTCTCTGGGAACAGTTTTCCAACCAGTTATGCACATGGATGGCAGGTATCATAGGCCAGGAGAGGCTGTGACTCCCCAAACAACCTGGCGTGGCTCCACCCATGCTCCACCCCCTGGCACCTTCCTGCAGTTCCCAACTTCCTGCTCTTCTTTAGCCCAGGCTGGGGCTGCGGCTGGGGTGGGCCAGCCTGCCGCCAAGACTTGGGGTGGCTGGTGCTGGGGCCAGGGCCGTGCCACCCGCCCAGTGCTCAGGGTGCTGGGACTGCGCCTCCCAGTACTCCAGGGCTGGGGGCACTCATGTAGGGTGACCAGAGGTCCTGATAAAATCGGGACTGTCCAGATTTTGAGCCGTTTGTCCTGCGTCCCAATCAAAGTACGGTCAGGAAGCCATTTGTCTCAATATTTTGTTTCGGGCACCCCCCACTTTTTTGTCCTCCTTGGTCGGAAACTCACCCAGGACTCACCGAGGACGTCCCGGTCTTCAGCGGCATTTCAGTGGTGGGTCCTTCACTCACTGACGGTCTTCAGCGGCACGGCAACAGTAGGTACTTCGTTCTTCAGCGGCAAGATGTATTACCCGCCACCGACGTGCCGCCGACAACCGTCAGTGACTGAAGGGCCTCCTGCCGAAGTGCCGCCAAAGACCCTGGGACGTGCCAGGTGAGTGTCCCGATATTTTTTATCTAGCATCTGGTCACCCTTGTCACTCATGTGGCCTGGGGCTGGGGTGGGAGGGCTGGAAGCCTCAGGGAGGAGTGCTCCGGACTCCTGCCAGGGAGGGGGACAGAAGAGGATAGGGAGGTGCTCAGCCTTGGGAAGAAGGGGAGGGGCTGGGGGCTAGCCTTCTCTAACAGCCGGTTCACTGGTTGCCCATGGTCATGCACCAACCTTATAGTTACTCCATCTAGGTTGTATTTTCCTGGAAGGTCATGCGAGACAGTATCAAAAGCTTTATTAAAATCAAGAAATACCACATTGACTGCTTCCCCCCATCCACAAGGCTTGTTACCCCATCAAAGAAAGCTATTAGGTTGGTTTGACGTGAATTGTTCTTGACAAATCCATGCTGACTGTTACTTATCACCTTATTATCTTCTAGGTGTTTGCAAATTGATTGCTTGCTTATTTGCTCCATTATCTTTCCGGGTACTAAAGTTAAGCTGACTGATCTGTATTTGCCAGAGTTGTCCTTATTTCCCTTTTTATAGATGGGCACTATACTAAGATGGGCCCTTTTCCAGTCTTCTGGAATCTTTCCCGTCCTCCATGAACCCTTCATATAAAACAGTCCACCCATATATCTAACATATATTAAAATCTATATAATATTGTAATACGTATGAAACCTACGTTCTCCACCCAGGGATAAACTATTGAAAAAAGTTACATCAATTTACAAATGATTCAAGCAACATTTTTTATTTCCGGTCTGACCAGGTTTCTGACTCTCATTGACATAAGACTTATAGCAAAGGTGGATTTAGGCAATGCCTTGATTTAATCAAAGTGTTAATATATGTAATGACAGTGTTTCAGGTGACAGGTCAAAAAGGAACTTGAGCTTTCCTTTGTTCACCTTCATTCTCTATGGCTCATGTAATGTGCTGAATTAACAACAACAGAGACTGCCGTATTTTGTTTATCCATAGAACAAGTAAAGAATGGCTAGAGTTAATGAAAACTTCTTTATATCATGCCACTAATATTCATCTATGCTGATCTGAAAACACCAAAGTCTCTCTGTCCATTAGTTCCTTGATTTCTCTGCTGAGACTTTGAACAAGAATAATATCAATGCTGATTGTGCTTTTCTGTGTTGTGAACATTTGTCCACTAAGAACTTAACTGAGTCCAGCAACTCATTTCACACAGGCCACTAAATAGCACATCATTTTGTATTCATTATTTTCCTGTTTTAAAGGTTTCAATCATCCCATCAGTGAGTTAAAACAATACGATGTGATTTACTGATAGGTAATCAATTCACCCACTAAGAGTAGTGAAATACAATTAATCTAAGTAATAGTTCTCAAACAACCCATAAAGTAAAATTTGTTCATGTAAAACTGTTTCTCAAATACTTTTATAGAACAAATACATTCTCATAAATCAATACTGAATTGTGGACTCCTGAAAAGAATAAAAGCTAAATTCGCAATGGATATTATTTGCTATGAATAATTCAACAAATTCTTTTCACAGGACACTTCTCCCAGCTGGTTTTTGTATGAGTACTTCAAAGAATTTGGGTGTGAATTGACTCAATGCAATGTTGATCTGGATCCTAGAAGAATTTGCTGTTCTCCATGAAGCAGTGACATTTGAGAAATGCATTTTTGTACTTTTTTCTCATAACAATGCCCTGAGAATGTTTCTTTGAAAATTAGGACATTTTATTGAGCTCAGATGCAGCAGG
This sequence comes from Macrochelys suwanniensis, assembly GCA_033296515.1. Classification (NCBI taxonomy): domain Eukaryota; kingdom Metazoa; phylum Chordata; order Testudines; family Chelydridae; genus Macrochelys; species Macrochelys suwanniensis. The sequence goes on from CM065777.1 coordinate 82,466,012, forward strand.
AAGATTTTCATGTTGGTTTTCATTACTAGAAAAACTCACGCTGAATCACAGGATTCCTGATATTCCACTCACATGCTGTATCGCCATGAATCATTGAAATCTTTCACTTTTGTTTCTAACGGCATTTGTGGGCACTTTAAGGCCAATGAAAAATTTGCACGTGAGGAAAATCCAACAATAGCATTTCCGTTTTTCCTTTCTTTTCCCCTCCCCCCTGATTAAAACCTCTCACTGAGAAAAGGAAATCTTTTTTTTTCTTGGCATCAGATTTGGATAAGACAGAGTTATGCTGTAGCTAACTGCTAGCAGCTGAGTTCCAGAGTGATGTATAAACAGAGTTCAAAGACAGAAATAAATTTACAAATGCATTGTTAACATAGTTTCTTTTACCACTGCTGTATTTTATGTATTAATCTGAGCACTGGAGCTCTTTTCTGCCGCTGTGGCCCCTGGTTTAAAAACTAACTAAAATAGTAAGAATAATTTCTGAAACCACTAATGGGGCTTTATGGAGACAGCATGGATTAGGATTGCAAGCTTGGCATTGCTTCATACATCTTCCTTTATTTGTATTCACCTCACACTTGCAGGCGTTTGCAACTTTTTCTGTTTTGTCAAAACAACTGTTTTTCCATGTATTACCAATGGTGCTTCACTGAAGCCCGGGCTAGACAGTACATTAGCCATTGTGGGAAGAGTATGCCATGGGCTCACATGCAAGCTAACCAGGTTTAATACAGTGCCAAACATCACTATCCCTTAATCTGGATAAATATACTTTATTTTCATGTGAAAACCAAAGATATGAGAGATAATAATGACTTAGTCTGAAACTGTCTGGAAGTTTGGTTCAGTTCTAAGAAGGACCCAAATGGTGGATGCTTATCCAAAATCTATCTGAACTGAATCTTTCAGTGTGTAAATTTGGACTGCAGAGATGCACTGATATTTACAACTCCCTTGCTTTATCATGTGTAAGTATTACTGCTATTCCAAATATGCTTCATACCACAGCATCACACGTTCTTTCTTGTACACAGTATATATGAAGAAAATTCTGTAGTAGATATTCTATACTATTTCCTGCCTTAAGCAATGAATTCCACTGAATTGTATTCATGTAGTTAAAACAAACAAACCAAAAAACTTGCTTTCCATGGGAGAGCTGGGATTTTAAAGTTCCAGAGAGAGAGACAGAGAGAAAGAGAATATTTGTGCCTGTTCATGGGAGCATCAGTTGAGAAGGGAAATAAGGAACAATATTTTTCCCTTTAATAGGAGGAGCCTCATTTTCCTGAATTACGTTGGGGTAAATCAAAAATTCTACTGAGGTTCAAGTTGTTACATCAATGTAACACACTTAAAAATGATAGGAGAATCAAGTACTCGCAGTGCATTCTCAAGAAATTCATTTCTGGAGTAACTACACTGATGTCTGAATTAGGCCACATGCTCCTGGGAGATGGCCATTGCTCCATGGTCATTGCTCTGAGATGAAGGCACCTGGCATTTGAACTACTATTACACTCCTACCCAAAGCACAACCTTATCATTTCAGCCTGGAGATATGGAGGCTTGAAGTAGTGCAAATATCTGGGTCTCCCATGATGCAGTGATCCACTGGACCACCAAATAGTTCTTTTTCAAAATAATGGGTTTGCTTTTTAATCAAGTGGAATTCTCTAAGAGCGGAAGGGAATGTTTTTTAATTAATAAGGATCAAAAACTGCCCTGAGAGGTTGGGTTTGTGGACTTTAATGTAAATTCTCCTTTTGGATCCACATAGATCTCTTTGACTTCATCAGGAACAACAGAAGCTTATCTAAGCGCATGATACAATTACAATTATTTTTATTTATAATAATCAGTGTAGTTCATAGAGCTATTTCATATCACAAAATAAAAAAGCTAATATGTCTTCTTCATTCCTTAAACATTTTCACATCTGACTGTGGCTCGTGGCACCAATTTTATGGGTCTGTTTGTGGCCAGGGCTGTCTAGTGCTGAGTAACAAATAGCAACAGCAGCCACTTGTCTCCTGTGTGGGAAACTAAGGCTATGTCTACACTAGCACTTTTGTTGGTAACCTTTTTGTCGGTCATGGGTGTGCTGCTGTAAGGTCTTTAGAGTAGACATGACATAAAGAGGAAACTTTGGGGGATGATGGAGGTTGTAGTGTGTACACCTCCCCCGCTTTGTCGGCATTTTGAATGGTTTTTGCAAGTTCTTGACTCCTTATGCTAAACAATCTGTTCCACCGTGAGTTTAGCTGTGATAGTCTGAGACCTTTCCCAGACCTGAAGATGAGCTCTGTGGATCTCAAAGCTTGTCTCTCTGACCAACAGAATCTGGTCCAATAAAAGATATTACCTCACCCACCTCCTCTCTCTCTCTTTCTCTTTCTCTCTCTCTGGGTATGTCGATACAGTCGACGTTAAAGTGCTGCCACAGCAGCAGTTCTATGTGGCTGTGTAGTCACGGCTCCAGCGCTGGGCGAGAGCTTTCCCAGCACAGTAATAAAGCCACCTTGGCGAGAGGAATAGCTACCAGCTTCCACAATACAGTAGACGTTTAATAAGAGACTTTGATGCATCTGGATATTCCTTCCTCTTTTGCAAAAATGAAACATTCCAAAGGGCAGTGTCACTGATGAATGAATAAACACCTTGGCTTTACAAATACAGAATTTATGGAGTAAAGCTTGGAATTTTTATTTTTTTCCCTTTAATCCTTTGATATAACTTTCTAGTAAGTCAGACTTGGCACTTGGAAGCTGTGATGGATGACTGCTGCCCTTCTGGAGATTCCTTTCCCTCCTCCTCCTGGAACCATCTCTCCAATTTCAGTGTTGCCAACTCTCAGTTTTATCATGTCTCATTATGGTTGGTGCTTTTCTTAGAACCTTAGCTCCTGTCAGGTGGTCATGTAGAAATCCCAACTTCCATTATTTTAAAACAGGAACGTTTTTAGCCCTCATGGTTATAGAGATGGACTCAAATAATGTGTTCCGAATGTATCTGAAATGCTCAAAAAACAGAAGACAACTAAAAAGAACCCCAAAATTATTTTGTAAAGATCTACTGATTTTAAATCAGTCTCATGATTTTGGGGACCTGACTCATAATTTTTTTGTTTGTTTTTAAAGCCCTTGGGATGACATTGAGTCTTCTCTGACGGGTCCCTGAGTCAATTCTTGTTGCACGCTCTCTCCCATCAGTCAGAGCATATTGGCTGGCTGACAGACCCCTTCTACCTGAGCTCCAAAGATGAGTGTCCTGTATCATGGACCTACATATTAATAGGCCACATCGCTATAATAAAAGGGCAGTCCATAGAGGGCTTCAGTCTCCAGTCCAGGGTTCTCTGGTCTTCACTCTGATTAATAATGGTATACAATATGGTGCATCTGTGAATTATCTGTCAGCACAAATCTTTTCCCAGTTTCCAGGAACCCAGAATATCGAAGAGTGGCATCAGCCACATCTCATTTGTTGTGTCAGCCAGTTTTGACAACCAAGGGATTGCAAAATAGACACAAAAATTAAACCTGAAACTGCTTAAGCAGGCAGCTCTGACAGAAATATCTTTTCTGTTCCCTTTTCCATTTCTTTGAAGTGAACAGTTGTTCCAGCTGATGGCCACAATATTCTAAAAGAGTGTTTCTTTTTAGATAAAGTAGACTATGCTTCTGTCACTTTCTATGTGAAAGAGGAACTCCAAACACAGGTCTTCTCACATTTGTTTCACCTCATTTCTGATAACTTGCCTCTTTTCGTTTAATAAACACTTCACTCATAAAAAGTATATCTTAAGCACCATTTCCCTGTCTTTATTATCTATTTATTTCTTCTTCTTCTTCTTCTTCTTTTTAGTAGTAGTAGTAGTATTGTGAGACTAAGAGAAGGGTGAGGTCCTGTGAGCCAGTATTTCACAATTCATTTTACCATTAGACCTGCAGTGACGTATTTTGCCAGGATCATACCTAGCGAGAGAGAAAGAGAAAGAGAGAGAGAGGAGGTGGGTGAGGTAATATCTTTTATTGGACCAGATTCTGTTGGTCAGAGAGACAAGCTTTGAACTCCACAGAGCTCATCTTCAGGTCTGGGAAAGGTCTCAGACTATCACAGCTAAACTCACGGTGGAACAGACTGTTTAGCATAAGGAGTCAAGAACTTGTAAAAACCATTCAAAATGCTGACAAAGCGGGGGAGGTGTACACACTACAACGCTACAACGAGAGGCATAAAGCTTTTTGTGGCAAAGTTAAAGCGACAAAGCTTCAGTGTGGACACTGCTGTATGTTTTGTTGCCAGGATCCCACAATGCCTGCCCTGACCACTCTGCTCACTGCTTTGATCTCTTGGGGCTGACGGGGGGGTGTCCCCCCCCTCAGGATAGGATCTACTAGGATGCTCCAGAACGATGGGACTGAGAAACCTGCATCATGTGACGCTGTACCTGCCCCATGAGGCACTGCAAACCGTTCCCAAAACACCCTGCGGCCAGTTGCACAGTGGGATCGATACCCACAGTGCACTGCTCTTTGTGTCGATTCAAGAGCTGCTAGTGTGGATGCACTCTGCCGACACAAGTTGCTAGTGTGGACATGCAACAGCGGTTTTAATTAAAGCACTTTAATTAAAGCGGCATAACTTTTGCCAACAAAACTTTGTAGTGTAGACAAGGCCACACATTCAGTTGTTAGAGCCAGAATGTGTTGTTTATACATTAGAAATGTATGCCCTAATTTGTAGACAAAGAGAAACATGGAGTGGTGGGAGGGCAAAAAAGAAAAAGAAAACACACACACACCACTGATGTGCAAATAGTTTGATATAATTCTTTTGACACATTTTTAACATTCTGTCCCAGTCCCACAAGAACACAGAAGTAACTAGGAAAGTTTTCCTCATTATCCAAACAAGATACATTTCTGATTACTGTATGTTCTAAGTTGCAGTTCCAAGTTGCATGGTCTGCAGAGGTAAAGTAACTCTTCTTATCTGAGAGAAAATAAACTGAATCACAATGAAGGAAAAACCCCTCAATTTCTAGAAAATGCACTAACTGTTTTTTTTTTTAATGTGATGATTTTCTCTTGTATATTTGGGGAATATAGTACATGCAAATTATACTTAGCCAATTTTTCATTTGTCAAACATCATCCTTAAACTTTACTGCTGGCAGAGAACTTATATGAGTCCCATGTATACTGACCGTCCTCTCAATCAAAAGAGCTCTGTGCAGTTTTATGCAGAAGCAAGCTATGGTTTTTTGAAAGGACAATGTTACAAATCAATCTTTTGAGAACGATTTATTTCTATTCTCTCCATGCTTCTACATATAGAAATCTTCTCTTCTCCTGGATCATCAAGTGACCTTGTAACAATCTCTCTAATCTTCTGTACCCACGATATAGTAATAGTAACCTTAGTGCCTCCAATAGCAACTGTTATATCTGGAGCACAAGGGGTCAGCTTTGGCCAGACAACCCAGAGGAAAAAATGAGTAGAAGAGGTTAGTTGGTGTATTCAACAAAGCCTTTTTGCTTTCTCTGTCTCCACTTCCCTATGGAACAAGGCACATTAAACCAGACAGTTACAAATCAGACAGTCAAAGATATCTTCCTGTGGGAAGGAAAAAAACCAAACCAAACCATCCAACCTCAGTGATATTTACAGTAAGGAAGCAGTTAAACAGCAAAACCAAGCCCCGGGGGAAGTTATGTGTCATAGTAAATGCCCAGTAGCAGGGTGTCCTGTCTCAGAGCAGGGCTCTCCCTTTCCTCCCAAGACACATCTGTTAATTTTGATTGTACATTAGGGCCCAAATTCAGCAATATACATGAATAGGAGACTATTGACTGCAAGGTGAGCAGCTATGTTTAGATATTAACATGCACCTACAGTGGCACAAAATGATAGGAAATAGAGAAAACCTCTTTATACACATTGAGCTTGATTTCAGATGGCACTTACACTAGTGAGAATCAGTGTAAAATCTATCAAATTAAGTGCAGTTACTCCCAATTTACACCAGTGACATTGACATCAGAATCAGGCCCAGTAAATTTTTAGGACAAAAATGATGGCGGATTAAGGACCTCAGGTGTTTAGATATAAATATTATCTGGATGCTTTAATGTTTTCTGTATGGTCATGAATGGAGCCGGAGATGGAGTTATGGTACGGCATCTTCAATTACAAAGCGGGGTCCAAGCCCAAATGTATTGGTGTAGTAACGTCAATCAAAGACTCACTTTGTCCTCTTCAAGTGGAGGTTTCACTACAGAAAACACGTAAAGAAAAGGCTCCTGTGTTTTGTTTTGTTTTTGCTTTTGTTAGACCGCATTTTTCTCCACTGCTCCAAGTTTAATACGGAGTCTGTAAACGAATCATTCTCCACTTCAGTACAGGACTGCTCAGCATAGCACTTCAGTGCTCAGTGTAACTGCAGTTATGGCACACCACATTTTCAGAATCAATTGCAGTTTCAATGGGCTTTCACTGAGCACCATTTGAACGACTTTCTCTTGCAGAATAAATGTGGTTTTTGTAGCTGCTTCATTCTACAATAAATATTGAAAATACAATGAAGCTTTTTCTCAGCTGTGCCTCAGTTGGAGGTCAGCTATCGGTCACGTTCGCAGAGGCTTAGTTATTTGTTTCTATGCAGTTAGACTGCAGATCCTGTTTTTAAGGGCATGTCCAGCTATGACGTCTACATTAATTCTGTTGTATTCTTACACTGTGTTGGCAGGAAATACATTCCATGCTGAATTGTTTGCATTCTGTGACATACAAATGACAGCTCACTTACTGAGGCTTTGTCTACACTACCACTTTTGTTGGTAAAACTTTTGTTGCTCAGGGGTATGAAAAAACCCACCCCCCGACCGACATAAGTTTCACCGACAAAAGCATCAGCTCTCCCTCCAACACAGCCACCTCCACTCGTTGGGGGTGGTTTAATTATGCTGATAGGAGAGATCTCTCCCGCCGGCACAGAGCAGCTACATGGGAGACCTTACAGCGGCACAGCTGCAATGGCACAGGTAGACATATCCTGAGAAATACCAGTTCCAGGGCTGGTTCAGACAAAACTGAGGCCCCTGAAAAGCCATTTAATTAGGACTTCATCAGCAAGGCTCAAGATTCAGTGCATGCCCCTCTCCCCATCACACTCTCTCTCAATGGGTGGGGGATGGATTTTGATCCCTTTGTGAATGTGTCCAAGCTGGTGAGTCTCAAGGTATCTCTGTAAAGCTCTGTGGGCACAAAGCAGCCCACATCAGGTGGCACTGAAGCAGGAATGGGGTAGATAGCTCATGATTACGTTGATCTGTGCCTATTGGGGTAGGCACCAACAATCTTGGCACTGACTGTGGCTGAGGTTTTGGCAACATTATCTGAATCAGCCTTGGCCAACTGTGGGAAAGGGAAGGATGGTTGAGAGACAGAAAGAGAAAGAGAGGTTATGGGTACTAGAAGAATGAGCAGAACTAAGAGGAATTCCTAACTCAAAAGTCAGGTGCATTCCCTCCCCAGTAAGTACCCATTGGGTAGTAGTTAAATAACACCATCAGAGGCACAACCCATAAAATAACTGCATAATAGCATTCACCAAAAAAAATGTATGAGCTGTAAAAGCACAACAGCAAAACCCCCTCCTGTTCTATGGCACTAAATGGCAACTGATACTGGCTGAAATGATGTATTGGAAAAAGCTAAGTATGATCCCAGAGTAGACAGATGTTGCTATTTGCTGTATTTTCCAACAATCTCTTCCACAGCCCAATGCCTGGAACTCAATCTTATCCACAGTAACTTGCTTCTTCTTCAGGCATTCTCCCCTAGAAAAATTACTGAATATCTTAAAATAAAGTTTTGCAAAGTGCTTAACCCTTTGCCTTTTTAGATGCCTAAACAAACACCATGATGCATGTTACTACAGTGAAATAATTAAAACAGGCACTGATTCTTTAGATGAATTAGACAGTTGAAGTATCCAGTGCCACTGTTTAGATTTAACTCTTTGTTACATGAAGGGATTTTTTTAAAAAAAGTTTGTTTAGCCAATGTATCCAGTGCAACATGTTTTACAAGGCTCATTTTTAATAGAATTGGGTAATATGGAAAAAAAAATATTGGAATTTTAAATAAATTAACTGTAATGGCTTGTCTACACAAGGACACTCAGGGAAATTAATCTGGATTAACTGTTAAAGCGGATTAGTTAAACCACATTAAAACCCTGTGTGGATGCTCTTATTCACAGTTAAAGTGGCCGTAATTTGGTTTAGTTTAATTCACCTTTGGAAGTGAATTAAAATAAACTGGCACTTAAGGGCACTTCAGTTTTGAATGTGAGCATCCACGCAGGGCTTTAATGTGGTTTAACTACTCCAGTTTAAATTAACACTTAATTTTCTGAGTGCCTATGTAGACAAGCACTCACTGTGTTTAAATCTCATCAGCTGGGGCCACCACATGGGGGAGCTGCAGAGGGGGTGGTCTGAGGGTGGAGTGTGGGCAGGGCCACACCTGGCTGTTTGGGGAGGCATAGCCTCCCCCAGCCTATGATACCTGTCACCCATGATCTAGTGAGACAGGCCACTAGACAGGGAGTCAGGAGAACTGGGTGCTATTCCTGGCCCAGACACTCACTTGCTGCATGACTTTGGGGAAGTTACTTCACTGCTGTGTGCCTCTTGGTGTGTCTACACTTACGGCATATTGTGTAGAGTACAGACACTGCACATCCAGCTAGCACAGGTATAAATAGATGGTGAGGCACTGCTTAGGCAAGTAGAGTAGAGTGCTCTACATGCCTAACCCCCCAGGCTACATACCCTACACAGGTTCTACACACCCAAGCAGTGCCCCCTGTGTCTAGACTGCTATTTTTAGCAGTGTATTATCCTACTGCTGGAGCCTTTCCCTGCTGTCTCTCCCCTGGCAGAGCCTTTCCCCACTACCAGAGCCTCTCGCTGCAGGACGTAGTTACACACTGCAGTGCCAAGTGTGGCTGCAGCTTGCCTTTCACTGTGGGTGTAGGTACACCTATAGTCCCTTTATTCTACAGCTGTAAGTATAGACATAGTTCTGTTTCCTCTCCCATCCTTTGTCTGCCTTGTTTTAAGATGTTCTGTTTGACTCAAAACAGACCTTTTTGATTTGCCAACATTTTTTGGAATTTTTGGTTTCGGTTTGGGTTGAACCAATTTTTTTTTTTTGATCTTTCAGAGCTGCCAGTGACTGAAAAATCATTCATTTGCCCAGCTCTAATAAAATCAAATCAACTCAAATCATCCTTATCATACAGCACCTGCACAATTTCTTCTATGTTACATGTTGATTTTGAATACACACACCCTGCCTCTAATTTGGCTCCTGCTTTTGATTAATTGGCTTTCTTGGAGAAGCGGGGCGGGGCTGTTTGGGGATCATTCTCCAGTGACTCACACTATCCTGTGACTTACTGTACTCTGATGCTTTTGGTCAGACTCAGCATGTTCAGTCCTCTGCTTGTAGCATTGAAAAGGACATGAACTCGATCTCTTTATCATTTGTCATTCAGCACTATCTAATATGTCTGTACAGGATTCAGCTTTCCTTCAACACTGTTTTACTTTTTACCTATTTTACTTACACTTTTCCACCCTAACCCCAGCTGGAGATATTTTTCTCTTCTTAAAACTCCATTTGTAATTATAATTTTTTATTTTTGTACCCTTTTGTGGCACTGGTGAACTCCAGTTTTGTTTTGTTTTTCTCCTCAGGGCCTACAATGCCACATGAAGACTTTACAATTGTATGAGGACACAAAGCAGTACTGCCTAAAATATAAAAGTTGCAAAGACCAACACTTTGAATGAGAAACCAAATGGCTTTTTTCTGCCAGAACCTGAGATCAGAGACCTGCATATCCTTGAAATAGCTGATCCCCTCACAAACAGCTCAGGCAGTGAGGGAGCTGAATTCCTCACATTGTAGATGTGTGCGATGGTATCAATTCCTGCCAGTTAAACACAGAACTCGAGACTCAAGTCTTGGCAGGAATGGAGGAGGAGCTGTGTTTCACGTTTTTGAAGTGTATTTATTTGTTGACTTCAAGCCTACACATATACTGAGCCAGAATGGCCCAGGTCTGTGCCAGTGAAGCAGCCTCCACCCTGTCTGGGGTTGCAGTCCCTGGGTGGGTAGCTTTCATTTCCCCCCTCCCCTTATTGGACACTGTCCACTTTTCTGGCTTCACTAGCTCCCTTGTGGTCTCCCTTCAGGTTGGGGCTGCCACTGCTGCCTCTTCCCAAGTGTTTTGGTTTCTACGGCGAAGTGCTTTGGTTTACATCAATGTAAGTCAGGCTGAATCTTGAACCCGTCCTATTAGGGCCAAATCTTGGCCCCACTGAATTCAGTGAAACTCCGTTTACTTCAATAGGAGCAGGATATGGCCCTTGAACTGAACTGAACCCTGTGGTCCTCAGAAATCTATAGCACCACAGCACTAGTAAACCCAGTCATCTGTGACTTAGGTTGGAGGCATAGAAGTGACAAATGAACTTTCTTTAAAAAAAAACTTGCTATAAGGATACATCTTATCAAATTATTAATAAACACCATATTCTGTAAGCCAGTACAAATAGCTCTGAGATCTCTGTATGCATCTGTGTGGATTATAGGACCCCATACTGAGAGATTCAATTTCTCTTCCCCCCTCACCTGCCAGTGCCAGTAAAGGCCAATACTGGGGGTGGGGGAAGAGGATGCTCTTATATTACAAGTTAGACTTTCCATTCACATCAATGGGATTTGGATCTAGGCCGTACCAAGTTAGAGGTTCCCTAGCAAAAGTGTCCAGGTGTTCCAATAGAACTTATGATCACCACCGGCTTTTCCTTGGTTGTGAATCTGCAGACCTAGGGGTATAATAGCCCTTGCAAATTGCACCTGCCTGCACCAGCGGAGATGAATCTAGCCTATAAAACTTATATTCATAGAAGTGATGTGACAAATTCAACATAATTGTCTTGTCAAGCTAATGTGAAAGAGTGAAGAGCAATCAGCTGCAGTTCAGCTAAGAATGAAAAGCAATACAAAGAAATTCAGATATAGATATTCATCACTAACATCAACATCAAGTCCTGTTGGCATGTTTTAACCTGGGGGAGGTTCAAGCAAAAAATTCTAACACGCTGACATGTCCAACTTCAAGTGAAATTGGTAATAGAAGTGACATTTGCAATCGTCCATAAAGCAAAACGAAGAACTTCTGAAAACTAAAGATAATACCAAGACACTGAAAATGTTACAAAGAATCCCCAAATTTCTGGAGAAGGTCATAATTGTCCAGATCATGCAATATAATCGCTTTCACTGAGGTCCTAAGTCATCTTGTAAGTGCAGGGTTGGCATTGGTAAATGAAGTCACCTAAACACTTCAAATGAAAGGGTCTATGACTTGCTTTATTACCTCTAACTATCTGGACTGCTTGCTTTTACATCATTGAACTTGTTATGGTTGTTCTGAGTCTTTGCTTTAAGCTTGACCTGTAGTGCTGCTCTGTGGATTGGTTTCATCAATAGTTATTTAACTTTCTGATAATGTTTCCTTTAACACAGTGAAAGCTAAAGTCTCTCTTGGAAACACTCGACAAGGAAAAGTACAAGCTCAAATTCCTATCTACACACAAGTGAAAATCTTGCACCAAACTTCTTCCCACTCCCACCCCCTTCATGTGAAAGGCTCCCTTTCAGCAAAACCAGTGTTGATGGCAGGATTTGGGGGAAAAAAACATGCAGGCAGTACCAACTTCTTGTACAGTGCTCAGCTCACTGGTACATGGAGAGGGCAGACTTGGGAAGCATAGGAGGGAGCAGGGCTAGAGGATCCACTGATGCATGGGTCCTCAGATTATGGTTCACTGACCAGAGAAGTTATGTTAGGGAGAGCATCCACTGACAGGCAATATTCTCCCACCCCAGCCCAATCATAGAATATCAGGGTTAGAAGGGACCTTAGGAGATCATCTAATCCAACCCCCTGCTCAAAGCAGGACCAAATCCCCAATTTTTGCCCCAGCTCCCTAAATGGATCCCTCAAGGATTGAACTCACAACCCTGGGTTTAGCAAGCCAATGCTCAAACCGCTGAGCTATCCCTCCCCACAAGTAACCAGACAGGCTCAGGGGTGTGGATTTCAGTCACAAGGCTGGCTTTTCAAGAGTTCAGTACATTGGGTGCCAAGCTGCTCTGAAATATGGCCATCAGTGTCACCGTGGGGGCTACTCAGCTCTTTTGCAAATCTGGCCCTGCTTGTGGTTACTGAGTGTTTGAAAAATGTATCCCTGAAGTCCTAAAACTGGCCCATAGCGTACAGGTTGAGGACTACTCTATTTGGAGTTCTTGAAAAAGTTTGCAGTTTGTTTCCCTCATGATGACAACCTACCAAATATAATGCCCGAATGAGTAAATGAGTCCATTTTTAAATGTCAGCTTGTTCAAACATTGACTTTGAAAGGCTAAAGATCATTTCTTTCTTTAGATCAGAAAATTGAAATTTGGATAAGTGTCAAGCACTCACTACACTTACATTTATTATTTCTGATTGTAATACTCAAAGAACTAAGCATCTTTAACATTATGCATTTTTACCTCCTTGTAAACTGACCATAAACTCTTTGGGAATTCGTTAATTTGTTATTCAAAGATATTCATAATTTTCATAGATTTTTAGATGGAGAGATTTTAAGATCAGATGGGACCATTGTGATCATCTAGTCTGACCAACTACAAAACACAGACCATAGAACCTCACCCAGTAATTCCTACATCAAGCCCACAACTTTTGGTTGAGCTACAGCAATTTCTTCAATGAATAATTCTTGATCTTCAGATTGTTCCTAAAAAGTTCATTACACATATTCCAAATCTGAAGTCAAAATTTTACCGGTTGGGTTAGTTACTCACATCACATAGCATTGTTTCATTCCCTGGAGGTATGACTTGGGTAATTAACCAATAAAGCAAAATATTCAAAATACAATTGGATATATAGGGCAGGCTCTTCAGATGGTGTACGTTGGTGAAATTGATTACAAAAGCTACTTTATTATACCCTGGCCTGGTGAGTCACTTTTAAGGCTTATACGCTCCAATATTTTCTTTCTCTCTTTTGTAAATAAACCTCTTCCAATATAAATGAACAAAATTATATATTCTCTATTGTAAGAGGGACTTGTGTTTCCTGAAAGACTGAGAAAAGTAAAACAAAAACAACAAAAAAAGAGGGTTTTGAGTGCTATGCAAGCTCATCCACAATGCACAGTGGATCAGCAATTTCATATTTGCTTTGTAAATCTGCTTTCTATCATTTTAAGGTTTTACTTAGATCCTGCCACTCTCAGAGTTTGATACTATGGCAACAATAATTCATCTTTTCTATTTCTTTCCCTGTGCTATAAAGCAATTCCATCTTTATTGGACTGCCACAACCTTGATTTTGATCCTGTTCATTGGTTCTCCTGTTCACAGTTGCCAACTTTCATGTAGTAAATAAGCACTCCAACTTTCAGAATAAGCCAAAAATCAAGCTAATCCCATTTCAAAACAAGGCCAAAGCAAGCCAATCCCTAAGAACCCCAACATTCTATGTGACTAGATCCCCCGGGCGTGCAGTCTGGGACTGTGGTGGGCAGATGTGGCTGTGCACCCCTGACTCTCCCCCTACCCCTTTGCCCCTGCTTGTTCCTTGCCCCTGCTTTCCAGGAGCCAATCAAAACAAAAAAAAAGAAGGAACAAGCTACAACAAGCAACAAGCTACAAGCCAAAAACTAGCCAACAAGCAACTCACAAGCCAATTAAGCCAAAAACAAGACCAATTTCTGCATTTTTTTCACAGGTTTGGCATGTCTGGTCCTGTTGTCCAGAATTCAGCAGATCATGTCTGAATACATTCTCTAAGAAATCATCCTACATAGCTTTTGCAACATTAAGAGCATTGGCTTCCCACAGAGCACGGTATGCAGTGTAAAACAGCATTTGATTAAATATATCTAGCACTCCCATGTATTTTGTACAGTTTTAGTACAATATCTAACCACCTGATGCTTTGTATCTTCTTCACAATCAGGGATTTAAAGGAGATGGTGGCAAGCAGTTTAAACCTGAAATTTGATTTGCTTGTACGTTTGTGGAGTCTGGTGGAGCGTATGTCTAGGTCATAAAGCCTAGATGTCCAAACTGGTGTTTTTCCATACACATAGTTTGGCATCAAAATATCCCTATAGTCATGTGCAGACTGGGTTTAGGTTCATGTGAATACTTATACGCATGTGCAGTACTCAGACTCGTTCATACTCAGCAATCAGCTTCTATGCATAAATCAAATGCTTATAAAAATGTACTTAGGAACCCTATGTCTGAACATTTCAGCTGTAACATCTACTTTCCTTTTAATCCAGCTTTCTTCCACACCATTGGTGAGCACTTCTAAAAAGCTAGCTAGCATGGGGAGGATAAGTTAACTAACTAAACCATGGTTCCAGAACTGCACTTGACATTCTCAAGGAAGCTGGTAAATGAACAAGGAAGTAAATAAAACAGAGACATCTTGGCTTATGTTCTGTAAGAAACACAGCAGCAGGCGTAGGTGGGAGAGAAATAAAATTTTGCCAAATGCGGGACTTTTGACTGAAAGGACAAAACTCGCAAGGAATGAAATGTTATTCTCGGTTTTCCAAGTGAGTCTCCCAAACAAAGGAGAATAAAAAAATAGAAGTTACAAAATATGAAAAAGTACTTGACGTTGTCTCCTGAATCAAAAGATGTGTAATATTTCTTCTGTTGGAAGAAAGTTTTGGCTTTGTGCCTAGATTACAAAATACTGCTCTTCATGTTCCCCAGCTCACTTAATTGTGTAAAAACAGTAAGTGTTACAGCTCTGAAAAAAAAATCAAAAAAAAAATCCCAGTTCATTTATCTTAACCTGCATGTACTATACAAGCTTGGAACTGACTGAAAGGGAGATGACATTTACTATTTTGTGTATCTATGAAAATAGAGTATCAAAATGTGGAAGTACTACCTCTTCTACTAGTTTTATTTTTCCTTTCTGATTAGTTGAAATAATGCAAATGCTGGGAATTTTTCCTCTCCTTCTTCAAGGGAGTTTTACATAATAATAAAACAAAACACTTTTTTTTTTGCCTACAGACCTGTGCAATTTTTGTCTCCAAGAGTAGAAATATGTTAAGACACCTACTTTTAGAGAAAAAAAACAAAAAACAAAAAATTACTACAGCTAGTGAAAAAAATCTTGAGGAAAATTATTTTAAACCAAAAATGTCACTATGACTAAATGCAAATTTTGTGGAAATTTTCAAGACTTTGTGGGGTTTTGTTGAAAAACTGAAAAAAAGGCTAATCACCACCGCATTATTTAATGATGGCTACCATGACCATGCTAGTTTGACTTTGTCACCTTTACTGCTGTGATAGTAATTCTAGTATGATAGTAATCAGTCATTTTTATCAAAGACAGCACTATCAGTGGAACCCAGCTTCATCCACTGGGTCTTAGAAGTGTTGAGATCAGGTGACTAGAAGAATGAAGAGTCCCTTGATTTATAACCTAACAGACAAATTCTGTCCTCATTTATGTTTCTACAACCTCCTTGATATTTCACTGGGCTTGTGTGATTGTACCTAAAAGGCAGAATATGGCATTTTTTGTTGTTGTTCACCAAACCATCTATCCCACGCTTGGCACGAGAGGCAACATTTATTCAATCAGCCCCTGTGATGCAATGTCTATGGAGATTAAAATATCATATTTTGTTTATTTACTTTACTGTCTCATAACAGGTGAATCCTTGAAATGATACTTCTCATTTCAGGCTTGTCCTGGGAGTGGCCAAAAGAGACTATTACAACACTTATTTATATGCTTACAACCAAAAGGCCCACACAATAAGGTTCATGTGAGTCATGTGCTTAGCATTAGAGCTGGATGGGAAGTGGTTTTCCTATCCTGCATGAGTTTGAGATTTAAAAATTGCCCATCTGGATGAAAAATCAGAATCTTGAATGTTTTCACAAAATCTAAAAGACATTCTCATCAGGTTGATTGGAACATTTTGTTTTGATAATTTTCAAATGTTTTGATTCAGTTTAAACTGTTACCAAAAAATTAAAACTATAAATAAACTAAAATTTCAAGATGAAAACTCATTGCAAACCATCAAGCAAAACTTTTTACTTTGAAAGTGTCAAAATGGGATGTTTTGACAATTGAGAATTTTTCTCAAAAATATTAATCCAGAGGTTTATTGGAACCAACACTTTCTTGTGAACAGTTTCAGCTAATCACCATTTCTAAAAATGTAGTCAGAAATCTCCTGACTTGCTATACTTGTCCTGCTTAAGTTTATCATGTTCTACATGTAGATGTAATGATCCAGCAGTATGTTTGCTCTAAGAATGAGAAGCTACAATAAGAAAAATATTTTGATCTACAGCCCTCCCAACATTTCTAAGCAAGTATATCTTCCTATGGTATAAACTATGGCTCATAAAAAATCCTAGGTTACTGGGATTGTTGAGTTGTAATGCTCCCCAGGTATTTGCCTGATGATTTTATAGGAATGACAGAGTGTAGATGACTGTCATGTTTTTCATATATGGACATTTTTCCATATGTGCAGGACTGGATAATAACATGAGAGAATAATCTGATTGTAAAACTAAATTAGCTCCTTGAGCATATTAACAGCCATACCGGGGCATACCAAGGGTCCATGTAGCCCAGTATCCTGTCTTCCAACAGTGGCCAATGCCAGGTGCCCCAGAGGGAATGAACAGAACTGGTAATCATCAAATGATCCATTCCCTGTCGCCCATTCCCAGCTTCTGGCAAACAGAGGCTAGGGACACCATCCCTGTTCATCCTGGCTAATAGCCATTGATGGACCTATCCTCTATGAATTTATCTAGTTCTTTTTTGAACCCTGTTTATAGTCTTGGCCTTCACAACATCCTCTGGCAAAGAGTTCCACAGGTTGATTGTTCATTGTTGTCAGGGTTCCCTCCCCACTCTAAACTCTAGGGTAAAGATGTGGGGACCTGCATGAAGAGCCCCTAAGCTTATTTTTACCAGCTTAGGTTAAAACCCCCAAGGTACAAAATTCCCTGCACCCTGAGAAATGCTTCTTTCGCTGCCACCATCAAGTGTCTAACAGGAATCCAGGAAAGGAATCACTTGAACTTCCCTCCCCCCCAAAATACCCCCTCAAGCCCGCACACCCCCTTTCCTGGGAAGCTTGAGAACAATCTCCCAACCAATTGGTTACACAGTGATCTAAAAACCCACCCCTGGGTTTGAACACCATAGAAAACAGTCAGCTTCTTAAAAGAAGGATTTTATTAAAACAAAGAAGGTAAAATCATCTCTGTAAAATCAGGATGGTAACTAATTACAGGGTACTCAATTTCCAAACTCAGAGGGATTCCCCCTCTGGCAAAACTTAAAGCTACAGAAAAACAGGAATAACCCTTCCCCACCCCCCTCACCCCAACACAGGGAACACACCAAGCAAAATAAACAGAAATCCACTCGCTATGCTATCTAAACTTACTTTAGAAAAGTGAGTATTAGTGAGGAGACTGATTTTCTGTAGGTTCTTTCTGTCTTCCAAGATCACTCTGGCTCAGACAAAGAGCCACACACAAAACCTTCCCCCCTCCCAAGATTTGAAAGTATCTTGTCCCCTTATTGGTCAGATGCCAGCCAGGTCAGGTGTCAGTCTGGCTACCTGTATTTCTTAACCCTTTACTGGTAAGAGGATTTTATAGCACTGCATCAGACCCTCTCCCCCGTCCCTTCATTTATGACAATTGTGTGAAAAAATACTTCCTTTTGATTGTTTTAAACATGCTGCCCATTAAATTAATGTGGTGACCCCTAGTTCTTGGGTTATGAGAAAGAGTAAATAACACTTCCTTATTTACTTTATCCACATCAGTCATGATTTTATAGACTTCTATCATATCCCCCCTTAGTCATCTCTTTTCCAAGCTGAAAAGTCCCAATCTTATTAATCTCTCCTCATATGGAAGCTGTTCCATACCCATAATAATTTTTGTTGCCCTTTTCTGAACCTTTTCTAATTTCAATATATCTTTTTTGAGATGGGGGCGACCACATCTGCACGCAGTATTCATGAGGTGGGCATACCATGGATTTATATAGTGGCAATATGATATTTTCTGTCTTATTATCTATCCCTTTCTTAATGATTCCCAACATTCTGTTTGCTTGTTTGGCTGCACATTGAGTGGATGTTTTCAGAGAACTATCCACAATGACTCCAAGATCTCTTTCTCAAGTGGTAACAGCTAATTTACCCCATAATTTTTTATGTATAGTTGGGATTATGTTTTCCAATGTGCACTAATTTGCATTTATCAACATTGAATTTCATCTGCCATTTTGTTGCCCAGTCACCCAGTTTTGTGAGATCCTTTTGTAGCTCTTTGCAGTCTGCCTGGGACTTAAGTATCTTGAGTAGTTTTGCATCATCAGTAAATGTTGCCACCTCACTGTTTACCACTGTTTACCCCTCACTGTTTACCCACTGTTTAGATCATTTATTCCTACCCTTTGTGTCCTATGTTTTAACCAGTTACCAATCCATGAGAGAACCTTCCCTCTTATCCCATGACAGCTTACTTTCCTTAAGAGTCTTTGGTGAGGAAACTTGGCAAAGGCTTTCTGAAAATCTAAGTACACTATGTCCACAGGATCCCCCTAGTTCACATGCTTGTTGACCCCCTCAATGAATTCTAGTAGATTAGTGAGGCATGATTTCCCTTTACAAAAACATGTTGACTTCTCCACAAAAATCATGTTCATCTATGTGTCTGACAGTTTTGTTCTTTACTATATTTCAATCAGTTTCCCCGGTACTGAAGGCAGGTTTACTGACATGTAATTGCCAAGATCACATCTGGAGCCCTTCTCGAAATTGGCGTCATATTAGCTATCCTCCAGTAGTTTTGGTACAGAAGCTGATTTAAATGATAGGTTACAGATGACAGTTAGTAGTCCTGCAATATCACATTTGAGTTCCTTCAGAACTCTTGGGTGAATACCATCAGGTCCTGGAGACTTATTACTGTTTAGTTTATCAATTTGTTCCAAAACCTCCTCTAATGACACCTCAATCAGGGACAGTTCCTCAGATTTGTCACCTAAAAAGAATGGCTCAGGTTTGGGAATCTCCCTCACATCCTCAGCCATGAAGACCGATGCAAAGAATTAATTTAGTTTCTCCACAATGGACTTATCGTCTTCGAGTGCTTCTTTAGCTTCTCAATCATCCAGTGGCCCCACTGGTTGTTTAGCAGGCTTCCTTCTTCCGATATACTTAAATTTTGCAATTACTTTTTGACTCTTTGGCTAGTTGTTCTTCAAATTCTTTTTTGGCCTTCCTAATTATATTTTTACATTTCAATTGCCAGAGTTTATGCTCCTTTCTATTTTTCTCACAAGGATTTAACTTCCACTTTTTAAAGAATGCATTCTTGTGTCTCACTGCTTCTTTTGCTTTGTTGCTTAGTCATGATTGCACTTTTTTGGTTCTCTTACTATGTTTTTTAATGTGGTATATACATTTAAGTTGAACCTCTTTATGTTGTCTTTAAAATGTTTCCACACAGCTTTCAGGGATTTCACTTTTGGCACTGTAACTTTTAATTTCTGTTTCACTATCTTCCTCATTTTTGTGTAGTTCCCCTTTCTGAAATTAAATGCTACAGTGTTGAGCTGCTGTGGTGTTTTCCCCACCATGGGATGTTACATTTAATTATATTATAGTCACTATTACCAACTATATTCTCCGCTTGGACCAGATCCTATGCTCCATCTAGGACTAAATCGAGAATCGCCTCTCCTCTTATGGGTTCCAGGACTAGCTGCAGTCATTTAAGGTGTCAAGAAACTTTATCTCTGCATCCTATCCTGAGGTGACATGTACCCAGTCAATATGGGGCTAGTTGAAATTCCCCATTATATTTGAGTCACCTGATGCCATCTCCAAATTCTTCCCACCTACAATCTATGCTCTTCCCTCCAAAGTCCATGCGCATTGCAACAGATATCTGTGACAACAGCTGGAACAATTCTTAATGAATGAAGGCACTGTGAATGAAGGTACTCTGGCCAGCCACTTCACAAAGCACAAAATCGGCCAATAAAGGGCTAGATTTTGGTTTTACAGCAAGCCATGAGTAAAGGGGTAACATGTAATTTCACTGCTCCAGAAGAAAGCAGGGAGTCACAATATGGGCCCTAGCTCCCCTTTCGGTCCAGAGGGAAGTAATCTGCACCAGCCCTACACCTGGCGCAAATCACTTCCCCTTCCTGCCCAATCAGCTGTAGTGGCTAGCATGCAGAGGGGGCAGTCAAAGCTTCACCCACTTCCAGCACCATGGAGGCCACTCTTCCCTCCACACTGCCACTCAAAATATGTCTCATGCAGGGAAGGAAAGGAAGGAAGGGGACCTTCATTCATTGCGTGGTCACATAATGCATGTCAGAATTGTGCTTTTCTTTTGTTTTAATATAAAAAGGCAAGAGATAAAAGGCCTGAAATTATTAGAAATATTAAGAAAATGTATAAGTAAATGAGAACCACACTTGTGGTGCCGTTAGGAGAACCAGCTGCAGCAGGGAGCTCCTTTATCCTAAGCAATGATAATGGGACTAAGCATTAGAGTCTCTAGAATTGTATAGGCTGCTCATAAGTGGAGGCACATGATGCCTTGCTATTCGATAATAATGCAGAAATTTAGTTTTGGGACCCAGCTAATCACACACAGGAGCCAAATGTAGGCATCTCCTGTAATATCAACCTTTTGATGGGGAAAAAACATAGACGCACAAAAACATTAATAATTCTATTTTAAAATGCTTTCCAGACTTAACTAATATAAGTACCCTGATTTTCAAATATCGAACAACCAACAGCTCCTCTTAAAATCAATAGGTGGTGTTCAGCACATTTGAAAATCTGACCATTTATTTAGGATCCTAAATATGGACCTTAGCAGCTGACCTTTAGGATATTATATTTGAAAGTTTTTTCTTGTGTGTTCAATCTGATGTCTGAACCTTCTCATGCTGAGTAGAAAATCTATCCCATCCAGTTTTCAAGAGTCAGCTCTGATCAGTAAATTTTGTTTGTTTGTTTTCCTGAAATGTCATCCATTCTGCAAAATTCAGACTTCATTCCAAGTTACAGCAGTTTCACACTGCCTACTGACAAAGCTAGTAGGACTCAGGCCGAAGAAGCCAACACACTGCTACAAGGACCTAAGGCCTGAAATGTTTCACATACACTTATAAAAACTAAAAGTTAGTTAAATAGAAAACAAATGTACTGCTGATGCTTTCCAAACAGATTAGGAAGACACTTATGATCATTTATAATTATATTCACATTAAAAAGTTCCATCATGCCAGTTTATGCCATTATTATTTGCAATGGGTCAGTGGCGTAGCCAGGTTTAGAGCACAGGGGGAGCGGAGCTAAAAAAAGGCGCCGGGAGCAAAAAAAAATGCTCCGCTCCGGCTGCAGCACAGGAGCAAAAGGCGTTGGAGCACAAAAAAGGCGCCGCTTCTGCTCAGTGGGGGAGCAGCTGCTCCCTCTGCTCCCCCCTAGCTACGCTACTGCAATAAGTTCAAACTACAGCATGGCAGATCTAGATTAAATCTCAGGAAAAACTTCCTAACTGTAAGAACAGTAGGACAATGGCACGGCCGGCCCTAGCTTTTTGGCCGCCCCAAGCAAAAAAAAAAAAAACCCACAAGCGCCTCCCCCCCCCAACGCCGGCCAAAACAGTCCCCCCCCCAACAACGCCACCCCGCCAAAACACCAGGGGGGGCGGGGCCAGCGGGGAGGGCGGCATGCCCGCCGCCCCGCTCCCCCTGCCAGTGGGGAGCGCGGAACACCTGCCGCCCCTCTGCCCCGGCCGGGGCGCCAGTGGGGAGCGGAGCACGCCTGCTGCCCCGCTGCCCCGGCGGGGAGTGGAGCACGCTGGCCGCCCCGCTGCCCTGGCTGGGGCGCCGGCGGGGACCGGAGCACGCCTGCAGCCCCGCTGCCCCGGCGGGGAGCGGAGCACGCCGGCCGCCCCGCTGCCCCGGCGGGGAGCGGAGCACGCCGGCCGCCCCGCTGCCCTGGCGGGGAGCGGAGCACGCCTGCTGCCCCGCTGCCCCGGCGTGGAGCGGAGCACGCCTGCAGCCCTGCTGCCCCGGCCGGGGCACCGGCGGGGAGCAGAGCACACCTGCGGCCCCGCTGCCCCAGCCGGGGCGCCGGCGGGGAGCGGAGCGTGCCTGCCACCCCGCTGCCCCGGCAGGGAGTGGAGCACGCCGGTCGCCCCGCTGCCCCGGCGTGGAGCAGAGCACGCCTGCAGCCCTGCTGCCCCGGCCGGGGCACCGGCGGGGAGCGGAGCGTGCCTGCCACCCCGCTGCCCCGGCAGGGAGTGGAGCACGCCGGTCGCCCCGCTGCCCCGGCCGGGGCGCCAGCGGGGAGCAGAGCACGCCGGCCGCCCCGCTTCCCCAGCGGGGAGCGGAGTATGCCTGCTGCCCCGCTGCCCAGCCGGGGCGCCGGCGGGGAGCAGAGCACGCCTGCCACCCTGCTCCCCGGGCAGGGGCGGCAGAGGAAAATTAGTTTTTTTTGTAAATTAAAAAAACAAACAAACAAAAAAAAACACCTTATGTGACGCCCCCCTCCAGGTGCCGCCCCAAGCACGTGCTTGGTAGGCTGGTGCCTGGAGCCGGCCCTGGACAATGGGACAGAGTGCCGAGGGAGGTTGTGGAAGTTTCTTCACTGAAGGTTTTCAAAAGGAGGCTGGATAGCCATCTGTCTTGAATGATTGAGACACAACAAATCCTGCATCTTGGCAGGGGGTTAGACTAGACCCCCGAAGTGGGTCGGGACCCCTTTTTAATGGGGTCACCAGGACTGACATTAAACTTGATGGGGCCCAGGACCAAAGCCCGAGCCCCGCTGCCTGGGCTCTGAATCCCTTGGGTGATGAGGCTCAGGCTACAGGCTCCCTACCTGGGGCTAAAGCCCTTGGGCTTTGGCTATGGCCCCCCTGACTAGGACGGGCTCAGGCTTCAGCTATGGCTTCCCACCTGGGGTGGCAGGGCTCGGGCGGTCTCAGGCTTTGGACCCCCCCCCCGGGATCGTGTAATATGTTTTGCTGTCCGAAGCGGGTCGTGGTGCAATGAATGTTGATAACTCCTGGACTAGATGACCCTCGCAGTCCCTTCTAATCCTATGATTCTATGCATTACAATAGCGCCTAGAGATCCCAAATGAGGCTGGAGTCCCATTGTACTAGGTGCTGCACAAATCCATAGGAAAAGATAGCCTCTGCCCCAAAGAGCTGACAGTCTAAATAGACGACATTGCCTAGGAAAACAGAGGGCACAAAGGCGAAGTGTCTTGCCTTTGCCTTACAAGTCAGTGGCAGAGCTGGGAACTGAATGCAGGTCTCCTGCCTCTCAGGCCAGTGTCCTGGCCGCCGGCCCACTGTCTCACCAGCTGCAAATCTAAGGGCACATCTACACGTACAGCGTTGCACTGGCACAGCTGGCTGCTGCAATGTGTTTGGTGAAGACACTCCATGCCGAGGGGAGAGAGCTCTCCTGTCAACATGAAAACCCACCTCTGTGAGCTGCAGAAGCTATGTCAGTAGGAGACGCTCTCACGTCAATATAGTGCTGTCCGAACCAGCACTTATGTCAGTGTAACTTATGTCGCTCAGGGGGGTGGTTTATTTACACCCCCACCCCAAGCGACATAAAGTCTGCCGACATAAGCTGTAGTGTAGACACAGCCTAACCCTGTGTTTTAAGCTATTGCCCAAATCCTCATGGCCTCACCATTCGAGGTAGAATGTGCTAGCAAAATATAAGAAAACCAGGTCTGTGCTTTCCCTTCTCCTACCATAAAAATGCTATTTCCTGTTGCTCAGTGTGGCTCCATTAACATTTCACTTTTGGACAGTGGAAAAGTTTATTTGAAAAAGATTTTATTTATTTTCCTTTGCAGTCTGCATCTGGGCACATGGAACCATGTTCCAACTCGTGACAGCTGTCACTATCTCACACCTTCAATGTGGTGGTTTGACTCAACAAAATACATTTCTGCTTCTGCAAGCCCAAGGACGGTTTCTAATGAGCAGGATACCAGCAAATAACTGAGACACTAAATAAAGTATTTGTTTGAGGTGCAGAAATTCCAGACTTGCTTGGATAAGAGACTTAGTGAAACTTTACTAGCTTATTGCTGCATTTACCCTCTGACACCCACTGACAAGCTTTACTGGCTGTAAATTATGTTGCAAAACTTCCTCATATCAAACCCTGTCAGCAGGACTCAGCCTTAGTTCCAAGTTTGCAAAGGCATACAAAAAAAACAAAACAAAACAAAAAACAAAAAAACCCACACAGCAGAAAACGAAATCCTTGTGTCAAACCTAAACTAAACTTTTTTTTTAAAAAAATGACACTTTTTAAAAATTAGACCTAATTGCAGATGCTGGTAAAGACCCACCTTCAGGGGGTCTTGATCCAGGATGGGCTGTCAGAGCCCTCCTTCCATGCCTTAAATCTCCAGGGAACACTTAGCACTGGATACTAGTTTGCAGCTTTAAATTACTTTTGCTGTTTACATTAGGGTTTCTGAGAAAACTGCATATCTTGGGCCAGCAGATCAAATACATCAATGTCTACAGAAACTCAAGTGATACAATTATGCATTGTATCTAAAAGAGGCTTGCTGGAATCCAAGACAAGCAAAAGTTTCACAAGTTACACCCACAAAACTATGCAGCAAGACAGAGGACCAATAAAGGGAATACACTTGGATTTCTGAACACTGGATTCAGAACAGAGGAGCTGCACCATACCCTTTTCTCCCTCACATAACTACGGCCTCATCTACACTGGCTGTGGTATGTAGGGTACAGGAACTACACATGTGAAGCTGCATGCCACAGTGAAAAGCAGGCTGTGTCTACACTGCATGTGGCAGTGAAAGGTAGCAGGGAATGAACCTGATAGTGGGGAGCTGCTGGAGTTTTTCCCTGCAGAAGGGAATGGCACTGGCAGTGGGACACTACACTGCTAAAAATAGTAGTGTAGCCAGGGAACGTGCTACTTCTCTTTGTAAAGAGCTGTGTAGGGTGCATACCCTAAGGTTCTGGCATGTATTTACTTGCCTAAGCAGTGCCTCACCCCACCATCTACACTGCTGTTTATACTCGTAGGGGTAGGGGGCATGCATTGCATGTATTCTACACACCACGGTACAGAGTGTGCAGTGTAGCCATACCCTACAGATCTGCTTCATATCTGGGGATAGGTGCGTATATATGTGGGGGGGGGGGAGGGGGAGACTCATCGTTCCACTCATTTCAAAAAGGATTGTGCAGCTAAAGCTCCAGTCACCATTTGAAAATACCTGGCCCTGATTTTTAGCTACAGAGAGTGAAATACTGGCCATGCGCTGAAGTCAATAGCAAAATGCTACAGGATTTCACCAGTAATGGTTACTACTGTTCTGGTCATGAGAAAAGAGGGCCTTTGATTACTGTTTTCTGGTAAGATGGACTCTCCGAAGGACAAAGAACACCACTTCTATTATCAGAAGTCAAGCCCCAAATGTGATGCTCAGCTAGGGTGACCAGATATCTCGATTTTATAGGGACAGTCCCGATTTTTGGGTGTTTTTCTTATATGGGCTCCTATTACCCCCCAACGTCCTGTCCCAATTTTTCACATTTGCTGTCTGGTCACCCTAAAGCACCCAGTATCTGGGGTAGGTGCTGGGCAGGAGTGTGGATGGCCAGGGGGAAGCAGTCTTCCCTCCCAGGCTCTGAACCAACTGCTACCTGATTGCATGGTGTAAGCTCAATGGCTGCAGTAGCCTATAGGTGCCCTTATTGAGTTATGCAGTCCTCTGTGGAAGAGGAAACAGTGGATCTTCTTGTTCTGCCCCTATTTTAGCCCACATATGCCCTGTCCCTTGCCTCCCTATCCTACTTCTTGCACTGTACCCCTTCCACTGCACAGATTGGATGGGGCTAGATTTGCCTCACGGTATTTATTGGTGGATGATTTTGGCAAGAGGAAAGAAAAATACTAACATCAAACCTTGGCACTATGCAGCAACCAACCACCACATTGCTAACGTGCTCGCTATCAAAACAAAACCCCCCAAAACAAACAAACAAAAAGTTTGCCCACTTAACTGGGCTGTCTTAAATATCAGGTGGTAAAGAGTTCCATAGTCAAGTTACCATTCAGGCAAAGATTCCACCCTTCCAGGCAAGTTGCTTGATGTTGAAGTCAGGTAAATCTGAACCAACCTCCCTGGACCCAGACCCAAATTTTATGCCTACCCAATAATGGGGAAGCAGGGGCGGAATTGTGACTCAGAGGCATGTTTTAGTCATAATGGCTCCTAGGCCTCTTCATGGCTCAGTACAGCTTATGCACCACCCCTGGCTCAGGGCTGTACCTAAAGTCAATTTAGCCTTGTTTCTATCTTCCTAGCCAGGGCCAGTTTTCCAGTTTCATAAGAACAAAATCCTTCCATGTACAGAACAAATGTTTTCAAAATTCTAGCCCAAATAAAACCCTCCCAATCCAAACTAAAGTAATAAATATCTGCCCTCTACTCATTTTTGCCAAAGCACCCTGGTGGGGGGGGGGGGGTGGTGTCATTTTATCTTAAATGAAGTATCTGCAAAGGAGACTCTGCCTGGATTATATTAAACCATAAATTATGATAATCAGCTTCTTCATACTATAAAGGTATGGTCTAATGTAATCTTATCAGCACAGGATAGTAGAGATACTTCTGTGTGGAGATATCCCAAAAATGATAAAAGCCAGATTATGAATGAAATTATGAAAAGTTGAGCCAAGGAACCTAAGAATCAACAATGCAATAGCGCAAGAGACCTGTTTTCAATTAATGAGAAAACTAATAAAATCCACTATCAAAAGACTTATTAGGCAGACACTTTATTTATGTTCATATTAGTTGGTTTGTACAGCTTTCATCTTCAGCTTAGAATTTTCTACTCAGAGCTCCCCAATGTGTTATGCAACTGAGACTTTTGGGATATCCCGTGTGTTTTTATGCAATTTACTTCTTACAAACAAATCTTCCTCTTCCAGCAGGGAAAAATATTTTATGGCCATATTGTTTGGTTTTGCAATGGCAACACTCAATCAAATATGCAAAACAAGTTTAACATTTGCATGTCCAAAATGTAAAATTGTATCCAAGAGTCCACGCCATTGTTGTTTTTTTGTTTTGTTTGTTTTTGTTTTTTTGTTTGGTTGGTTTGTTTTTTCCCCAACTGGATTTTAGTTTCTGAATCCCATTTTCATTTAAAATACTTATTGGGTCATTGTTTTCTTGACAGTTTTTTCTGTAGTCAGTTAATCTGTTTTCTATACTCCCAAGTAATTTACATCTCTACACAACCACAACAGACCACATCAAATGCTTCAACGGGTCCTAGAGAAGCCAGTGGCAACAGTAGTTCTTTGACTGCTCAAGAACTCCACATTTAGGGATCAGCTTGGAATCCCACACCCTGAGCCAATCAACATTGCGTGTGTAGCAACTTAAACAGAAAGTAGTAGTGTAGTTAATTGTGACTTAATGACACTAGACTAAGGAATGCTAAAGATAAGCAAGTTAAAAACTTGCATTTAAGACACTGAATTTGAGCTCAGAAGGATGACTTAAATGGGCCCAGTTCTAATTCTATTTACAGAGTTCTATGCCAGTGCAACTCCATAGACCTCAATGGTTTTACTTCAGGTTTTTATGGGCAAGTGATTTCAGAAAGAGGACAAAATATGAAAGTACTAAAATACTCCACTTCAGACTCATTTAAAAGTATTTGGTATAAGTGTTTGACATATAGCTGTATCAGATTAGTTCTGGTTGGAAGAAGTCAGCAGGGCAGATTTTCCTC
Organism: Macrochelys suwanniensis; assembly: GCA_033296515.1. Classification (NCBI taxonomy): domain Eukaryota; kingdom Metazoa; phylum Chordata; order Testudines; family Chelydridae; genus Macrochelys; species Macrochelys suwanniensis. The sequence continues at coordinate 82,494,080 of CM065777.1, forward strand.
CCCACTCCACTCCCTTTGCTCTGCTTAGGCCATGTCTACACTAGCAAACTTACAGCGGCACAGCTGTACCGATGCAGTTGTGTAGCTCTATGCTTGTGTAGCCGCTCTATGCTGATGGGAGAGAGCTCTCCCGTCAACATAATAAAACCATCGAAACAAGTGGTGCTAGGTATGTCAGCGGGAGAGCATCTCCTGCCAACACAGTGCTGTGCATATGAGCACGTATGCTGGCAAAACCTATGTTGCTCAGGAGTGTGTTTTTTCACACCCTGAGTGACATAAGTTTTGCCGACGTAAGGGGTAGTGTAGACATGGCCTTAGATGGTGCAAAAAGAGCAAAGCCCATTCTGGTCAGTTTCTAATCTGGTTTAAGAGAGTCCCCAGCAGGTATTAGCAATCTACCCCAGTTTCTATACCAACCTCCTTGTAGTCCTGGGTACAAGGAGAGGGGAGGGAAGGAAGTGTGACAAATATTTGGTGCCTCATCTATCCTCAACGAGCCAATGGTCATAGGTTAGCATGGCCCTTATGCCATTCTATCTTGTGCTGGGGACCAGGAAGAGTAACAAGGAGTTGTAAAGGGTTTCCTGGCAGTCCCCCTTCTCTGTTGCACCAAAGAGAAACTCAGTTCTATTACACAATCACAATAACCCAGAGAACAATCTATGCTAAATCCTCTACCATGACAAATAAATTACGGTTAACATGGCATAATTATAAAGCTGTGTTTTAGGTTGACTAATTTCTCTAAAGCGGGACTATGGTCTAGAAGTTTCTGTGCATAGATCCTTTTTATTTGAATAATAGTTCAAAGCTGCAGGCCAAATTCTCATCATTGAGTTCGGTTTCCCTTTACTGCAAGTGAGAATCTCTGTTACATTTTCACACAAGTTCTGCACACAGGAATGCCCTTGCTGGCTAAAGCATTTCAGGCACAGAGTGAGTGCAAAATACTCACTAGAGATCCACAATGTATATCAGAAAGGGGAGAGCTGCTCTAGATATTTGTGATACCTTCTGTAAGAATCCAGTATCAGTAGAGGTCACAGAATGGAAGGGGGAAATATTTTAAACTGCTAAAAGGAAATGAGAATCTTTATTTTCTGACTTGAACTTCTTATTGGGACATTTATCTCCAGTGTGTGATGTTCAAAATAGTATTTATTTATCTAAATAACTGTTTGAGATGCATAAGTGTCAACAGGAATGGGGGAATATGAATGTCCTATTTAGGAGCCAACAACTTGAAAACTGGGCTCACTCCTTATTCACTGAAAAGTTAATCAGTGAGGAATTTACTGCTGTAGTAAATCATTGATGGAAATAGGATAGATGGATTCAATAATGGGGCATCTTTCCAAGCTTTACAGTCAGGTAAAAACTTCGCTCAAGACATGGGCTGATTCTTGGTTCAAGAGTAAGTTCTACCTTGATAACAAAATTTTGGGGGTAGATGTATTATTAGTGTGTGTGAGTTGCCTAACACAACTGAGCCCTCTACCTGGAAGGGGCTTCAGATCACTACCCCAATATAAATATTACGTACTTTTTTCTGAAACAGATTTGCCCATCCTTGTTAGAAACAATTGTTAAGTGAAAAAAAACATCTCCTACCTCAGGCTCAAGAGCATGACCTTTTCAAAAGAGAAACTATGTGGTAAATGTATTTAGTTGGCACCTATGAACATTTTCCCCTAACCATTTTGATTAAAAGAACCATCATAAATCATTGAAATCTGGGGAAATCACAGTGACAGATAAAACTCAAAAAGGTATTAAAATTGCTCAAACTTGCTCAGTGAATGTTTTCACTGAAATTAAGCTTAAACAGGTTTAAGGTTCAGATTTGTTTTGATTTCATTAGAACCAATCATCTATTCCTAGAAATTAGTACAAATGACCTCTAGACTCGCTAACAACATGTTTTCAGAAAAGCTATTTGCTGGGTTTAGCATAATCGACCACAGTAATTACAGTGAAGGGAATTTATGTTTTATTTGTAATACTGCTGAATAGCTTTTTTGGCATCATATAAAATTTAAGTCTTTAATCCACAAAAAAACTTGTTTTCAATGGTCTACCCTAGAACATTATGAGGTTTTAAAGTATGTGCTTTCTCATGAGTTCCATAACCTTGCAATTCTAGCTCTGCATATTTTCAGTGAATAGAGTAGTTAGGAAAGGTGACACCAGTGAAGGCTTAAGTGATGTATTTATCCACAGAACAGGTAAGCAACACAGGTACATTTTCACTGCCTTTAGTCCCACCCTGGCGGGATCAAATCCAAGGTTGAGAGGGCAATTTAAAAACGGCCAGCAAGACCAGTTGTGATGTAGACACCACCAAGTCATTTATATACAGTAGCCTTCAGACAGCTACTGTGTGTTAAGGATTTTAGTTACTATGCCAAACTAGGCTAAATGCAAGGCAGTGACCTAGGGGTGAAAGGCTCTGTTATCCTATTGCCAAGCCCCTGAGCCATTCAGCCCCTGCAATTCTGCCTTTTTATGTTTTCAGTTTAGGAATTTAGTTAAAAGACTACCAAAATTAAGATGTCTGGGCCTCAGGCTTACCCATAGGTAGAGCCATTTAGACATGTGGAATTTGTCAACTTCGCCGTGCTATGTTTTGAAGCATACCTTGAAAATGAGAGCAGATTTCTCAGTGTTGGCTAACCACTTTTAAGGCACTATTGTAAGCCTCACGAGTGTGCTTCTGCCACAGTTTGAGTTTGTTTCACTTCATATCTCTTAGCTTACACAGTGTAAAATCATGGTAAGGAAGAGTTAAGGGATTTTGAATTTGCTTGATCCATATGCAAAAGATTGGAAGGGTAAAAGACTGTGTTTTCAGTACATTTGCAGTCCAGGTATAAATATGAAGGGATTGTTTTATTTACAGTTGGGAGGTCAAATGGGGGTGAGGAAAAATAGTGGGCATCTCCTACAAATAAAACGCCATTCACTTGCGACCCTAAAATGAGATGCCAAGCACAATAGATGGAGATCCTGGAGATACAAAGCAACATTCAGCTAATTGCTTGTGTTCTTTGACCAGAAGTGAAATAGTTAACACCTCCTGAGCTGAATGGTGCAGCTCTAACCTCTCCCAGAGCTTTTGTTCCAGGATCTCAGCAGACATCTGATTTACAGCTGGTTGAATTTTTGAAGGTTGCATTTACAACTGTAGAAATATAGTTATTTTTTTAAAATGTAAGCTTAGGTACTGGAGCAAAGATGGCAGACTCCAGGAGAGAAAAAACACCTCGCTTGCTGGACCATTTCTATCTGGCCCAGTTCAAACTGAATAAAAATAAACATTGTTTTTTATTGGTTCACCTTGAGTCCCAGATATGGCTTGGCAGTCATTGGTTTGCAGATGTTTATGGGAATCTATTTCATCACTTACCATAGCAGTGCTCAGCAATGCTACCAGAGTAAAGCATCAATCAACAGTTTCACTAGAGGGGTTCATATCTCAGGTACATAGGGCTGAAATGTGGCATGCAAGGTCTCCTCTGATGAGTAAATACCAACCAGGCCCAATCCTGTTTATTTTATGTACTCTGCTTATATCATCGCCCAAGGTGAAATGGATGCTGGATTTCAAATAGTGGTTCAAGCCCAATTTTGAAAGTGTCCATCAGAGATCACTATAACACCTAGGGCTTGTCTACCCTTAAATGCTACAGCAGCACAGCTGCAGTGGTTCGGTGTATAAACTCCTGACGCTGATGGGAGGGGTTCTTCCGGCAGTGTAGGTAATCCACCTCCCAGAGAGGCAGTAGATAGGTCGACAGAAAAATTCATCCATTGACCTAGCAATGTCTACATGGGGACTTAGGTTGGCTTAGCTGAGCCACTCAGGGTTGTGGATTTTTCACACCCTTGAGCAGCGCTGTTATGCCAACCTGATTTTCTAGTGCAGACCAGGCCCTAGACACTTCAGCATGAAGTAAGTGCAGACTGGTAAACTCAACTCTGAATTACCTAAGAGGAGGAGAGGTTCAGTTCAAGGACTGGTCTACACTATGAACTTACATTGTATAACTATAGGTGTGGATTTTTCACACCTCTGAGAAACAACCTAACCACCAGTGTAGACAGTGCTAGGTTGATGGAAGAATTACTCCATTGAGCTCTCTACCTCCTCTCGGGGAGGTGGATTACCTTTGCCAATGAGAGAACCCATCCCGTTGGCATAGGTAGTGTCTAAAGCACTGCAGCTGCGCTGCTGTCACAATTTAAGTGTAGAAATACCCTAATTCGTCACCTTCAAGTTACTTAGATTTGTGTTAGTTTATTTATGTAATGTGCCAATTATTTTACAGAGAAATGAGTTCCTAGTGAGATACAGAAGCTTGTGTCTAGCAGGGAACTGTGTTCCCAGCTGTTATGCCTCTCAACTGGGGCTTGGACATTAGAGCAGACTTAACTAATTAGCAAAGTTCCCCATCTGGTGGGCTCCTCATATGCACATCCTACACATTTACTGCAGCCAAGTCACTAATCAGACAGGCCAAAAAAAGGGACCCTCCTCTGGGATGAGCAAAGAGGAGTTGAACCAAGCCTAAAGTACAGCCAGCAGGATCTGCTGTATTCACACATATTGATATACATGACAAAAACCAGAAGTTAAGAAACAAGGCTAATATCCAGCAATGTGATTTAAAACTGGTTTTAAGTGTCAGTAATTTGTGTTGCCTTGAAAGGAAGACATTTCATTAACTATTCATAGAATCATAGGACTGGAAGGGGCCTTGAGAGGTCCAGTCCCCTGCACTCATGGCAGGACTAAGTATTATCCAGACCAGGCGTTGGCAACCTTCGGCATGTGGCTCGCCAGGGTAAGTCCCCCTCGTGGGCCGGGTCGGTTTGTTTACTTGTCGTGTCTGCCAGTTTGGCCGATCACGGCTCCCACTGGCTGCGGTTTGCTGTCCCCGGCCAATGCGGGAAGCGACGCGCTGGCCGCCGCTTCCCGCAGCCCCATTGGCTGGGGACAGTGAACCGCGGCCAGTGGGAGCTGCGATCGGCCGAACCAGTGGACTCGGCAAGTAAACAAACCAGCCCGGCCCGCCGAGGGGCTTACCCTGGCGAACCGCGTGCCGAAGGTTGCCGATGCCTAATCTAGACCATCCCTGACAGGTGTTTGTCTAACCTGCTCTTAAAAATCTCCAAAGATGAAGATTCCACAACCTCCGTAGCCAATGTATTCCAGTGCTTAACCACCCGGACAGTTAGGAAGTTTTTCCTAATATCCAACCTAAATCTCCCTTGCTGCAATTTTAACCCATTGCTTCTTGTCCTATCCTCAGAGGTTAAGAAGAACAATTCTTCTCCTCCTTGTAACAACCTTTCATGTACTTGAAAACTATTATCATGTCCTATCAGTCTTCTCTTTTCCAGACTAAACAAACCCAATTTTTTCAATCTTCCCTCATAGGTCATGTTTTCTAGACCTTTAATCATTTTTGTTGCTCTTCTCTGGACTTTCTCCTATTTGTCCACATCCTTCCTGAAATGTGGCATCCAGAACTTGACACAATACTCCAGTTGAGGACTAATCAATGTGGAGTAGAGCGGAAGAATTACTTCTTGTGTCTTGCTTACAACACTCCTGCTAATACATCCCAGAATGATGTTCACTTTTTTGCAACAGTGTTACACTGTTGACTCATATTTAGCTTGTGGTCCACTATGACCCCCAGATCCCTTTCAGCAGTACTCCTTCCTAGGCAGTCATTTCCCATTTTTATGTGTGCAATTGATTGTTCCTTTCTAAGTGGAGTACTTTGCATTTGTCCTTATTGAATTTCATCCTATTTGATTCAGACCATTTCTCCAGTTTGTCCAGATCATTTTGAATTTTAATCCTATCCTCCAAAGCAGTTGCAACCCCTTCCAGCTTGGTATTGTCTGCAAACTTTATAAGTGTATTCTCTATGCCATTATCTAAATCATTGATGAAGATATTGAACAGAACCAGACCCAGAACTGATACCTGTGGAACCCCACTTGTTATGCCCTTCCAGCATGACTGTGACCCACTGATAATTACTCTCTAAAACTATTGGGTGGGACAGGTTGGTAACCGGATCTACGCTGTTTCATTGTGAGGCTATTTCATTTTAAAATAAACAAAAGAGTTGAGACTCAAAAGCAAATATTTTTTCTCAATAAGCAAACAGAGAAGTTAGGTAGATTGTGATGTGACTCTTATTTAACAGTTTAGACTCCAAATGCCAACTCATACTTATCAAATAACAAAAGTTAGCCTTGCTATTAAAGAAGCCATAAATAATCCGGTTAATGTTAAATATGTGCTAAATAAAATAACCAAATATCATGGTTAATAAAAATATTGAGACTATACTTAACTTTAAGATAGCCTTTTGTTTATTTAGGATCTCATGAAGACATTGTTCTATGATGTTACAACTACCACTTAACCCTAATGGTGTATGCTGCCATCAGAGAAATGTAGGGCGGGAAGCAACCTCAAAAGGTCATCTTGTCCATCGAGCTGCACTGAGGCAGAATTAAATAAACCATAATGTGTGTATGTGTTTGGGTGTGGAGGATTAGTAAACTGAGTTCCTTTTATTACAGAGCACAGTGTAGCACTGTTTTGATTCTTACTGTTTTAAGGAAAACAATTGTTACAAAACCTTTGCAAAATGGTACCATTAAATAAAGTTTGCCATTAACTGGTACCTGAACCCCACAGGCTTTCTCCAGCAGATCAAGAGGGTAACTGTGCTGGTATTCACAAGCCCTGAAAGAGGATTGGTGCAAAATTGTGCTGTCCCAGGAGCAGGAAAAAACCAAATTGTTGGTCACAATCAGGTCCTCTGTTCTCCCTTTGCACTGGGGAGGGCAGGCAGGTTGGGAGGGGAGTAATCTGCACAGTATTGCAAATCCCATGCATTAAAAAACAGTCATGACTCAGACCCCTCAAAACCATGAGACTGGCTAAAAACCCCAAGGGTTTAAAAAACTAATACTGCATTCTATGTTCTCTTTTTTTGCCATCTGGATTATGAACCTTTGGGGTTCATGTTGTCAAGCTTTTCATCGCGACCACGAGGGCAGAAATGTTTGTTTGGTTCATATTTTAATGAAAGCTGAGTTTCTCACATGACTACATGAGTCCAGGAGCAGGACCTTTAAGAACACACACCAAATATTGCAAGAGGCGATAAAATAGACAGTGCTGGCCACACTGCGACCCAATACCTGGTGCAGGTTACATCGCCTGGTGCAGCATCTCGGCCACACTAGCCAGCACATTGTGAAGGCAGAGTCAATGCTTCAGCCAGTCCCACCCATGGGTGCCCTTTTCCAACCCATAGACCCTTGCCCAACCCAACTCCACAGATGCTACTTTCTCCCTACACTGCTACCTACGAGGCAGATAGTGAGTGCAGTGGGTTAAGCCCCTTACTCTCCCATGTGGGCATATTGCAAGGGTCACAATCTGGGCCTTTCTTTAGAGATTTATTTTGTTTTATCTTCAGCACCAGACAGGAAGAACAAGACAACTCCCTAACCCTCGAAGCACATAAAACATGGGCAGGGCATCAAATGTATCATTGAAGTAAGCAGGCATGATGCCACTGATGTCAATGTTGCTATCCCTCCTTATGCCAGTGGTGAATTTGGTCTCTGGAGAGAGGGTGGCATACACAAGAGCACAGATAATTCAGCACTCCTCCAGTGTTCATAATAATAAAGAGCACCCTGGCTGGCTGTAGCAGCACACGTAGCAACCAGAAGGACAGCACACACCATAAATCCCCAAAACATGGCACATATTTTTGGCACGGAACCTGAACATTCAAGAATTGGAGGAGCTGCTGGGAAAAGGAATGGAAAGAAGAAAGACAAAGACATGAAAGAATAAACAAAGGGGAAGTATCCTTGTGGGAGGCTACACAACAACTATGAAAAAGCTTTTAAAAAAAATATTTTGGAGCAATAAATAAATAAATAAATGGAGCTGTTCCTTGGTAAAATCCCCCATTCACTTCTGTGGAAGCAAATTCAGGCAAATTCTAGGAGCTTTTGAAAAATCCCATTTAAAGCCTGTTGGAATACTTATGAGGACTTGAGGGTGGGGTGGGTGTCAAAAACAGGGCCGGCTCCAGGCACCAGACGGCAAAGCATGTGCCTGGGGTGGCGCCCTGTAAGGGGCGGCAGTTTTTAATTTTTTAATTTTTTTTGCTTCGGTAGTTCGGCGGTGGCCTTTTTTTTTTTTTTTTTTTTTAATTTTTTGCTTGGGGCGGCCGAAAAGCTGGAGCCGGCCCTGGTCAAAAATGCTGTTCCATCAAAGCCAATTTTTTTTCCCCCAGACGTACTGATTTTGTCAAAATTTTCAAAGGAAAGGTTTCGGAAGTCCAGGTTAGACTCCCCAGTCACTGACAGAGAGACCCAAATCAAAACCCTTCCTTCTTAGGGTATATCTACACTGCAATTAAAAACCCACGGCTGGCCTGTTTCTGCTGTTTCAGGCTCGTGGGGCTCGGTTTGTGGAGCTGTTTCATTGCAGTGTAGACTTTTGGGTTCTTAGCCCTGTCAAAAGCACAGAGTTTTAATTTTCTTTCTTGAGTTGGACCTGGTCGTCAGAGCTGTTTGGAAAAACTGATGGAACCATTTTCCATCAGAAAATGCAGTTCCATCAAAGTTGAAATGTATCACAAAACCATGTAAATATTGCTGAAATTTTGTTTTGGAGAAAGAAAAATAGGGGGATGTAGGGAGACCTGACAATGTTGAAATGTTCCACTTTGACATTTTCAGAATGAAACAGTTAAATTTTTCCTTTCAAAATGACTTTTAGTTTCAATTGTTTTTTATTTTCCATTATATATTTTAATGTAAAATTTTAAAAGTTGAAATTAAAAATATTTTGATCAACACAATATGACAAAATTAAGAATTTTCTCACTGAGTTTCAAAGTGTTCAAATTTTGTTCTTAATCGGAATGAAAATAAATTTTGACATTTCAACATCCTCTACAAGACAGAATGTCTATTCTTCACACAGCTCTGCTGATCCAACCTTTGGTTTGTATCCAAAATTGAAAATTACTTCTAGACATGGCCTGCTCAACCATTTCCCTTGGAGGAGTGCTCACCTTTTATGGTGTTATTTCAAATATTTTGGATGTATACACGTCCTTTTCTTGTTTGATTTGAATATAGTAGCCTACTTTTTAGGCCATGTAGTTAAGTGTCTGAATTCACTCAACAACATCTAAACTTTACCATTCAGACAAGTTTAACCTTTGTTTCTCAGTACTAATTTAATTTTATGTGGGGCATATATTGTTAGCAGCACACTGAGATTTACCTCAGTGTTTTTCATGCTCTTATGAATCAAAGATGGCAGCACAGAGAAACATCTTGCCTGTCTTTATTTGATTATGACAACTGAGCTCAGCACTTGAACTGGTCATTTATACAACCCCAATGTCCTCTGTGGCTCCAATTTATGTTCTTTTGATATTCAAAGAATGCTCCATTAAGTTCATACCTGCAGGGGCTCTATCTTCAGCTCAATGCACTAAAACTTTAGGTCAGACACTGTTGTGATGGGCACAGTATCAGAACCTATGTATAGAATACCACGCCCACTTTACATCTTGGCTGATTCTGCTACAGTACATTGCCTGCATACTGTCTTTTGGTCTTTTCACTAGATATACTCTTAATTTTCCTCTATGCATTATTTTTCTAGTTTATTTGTTTTTCCACATAACACTAATAAAAAGTGACTAATGTTTTTTTAACAAGAGCACTCTGAGAGGCTTCCATACCTTAGAATAATATTCTTTCAACAGGGATTCAACTGCACCAGAGTAGCTTTATCCCTCATGAAAGGGATATGACTGGGATAGATTCATTCTGATGCCAAACAAGTTTTTTTTTAATGGCAAAAAAACCAGTTTCTTGTAGGAGACCAAATTGTGATTTTTCTTGAGAGGTCAAAGGGAGATATTTTCTTGATCCTATCCCTGTAAGTAATATTAAGTGATGATCCAGTCTTGAGTTATCATGATCTGTGCTTAAACGGTGAGCTTCTTTTGCTCTTATGTTGCATCATTGCAGTTCTATAAGATGTTCCCTTATCTTTGTCATATCTCATCTCTCAGATGAATACTTTGCATCTAGCAGAAGTCTGCTGCTACTTTCTCAAGATATAGAATTCCCCTGAACTCCACCAATTTATTTATTGCTGCCCTCAATTTTTCCCTTTGCCTTTAAATCTGACGTTAATTAAACTCACCCTGAGCCCATATGCTTAATGAGCTTTTTATTTAAAAAAAGAAACAGAACTAGCTTGCTTGCCAGATGAATGTTCCCAGAGCCTTCATAGCTCTAATTTACACTGCAGTAACACCAGGATGTGGTTGGAAGAAGCTTTGCATTTCCTGCTTGTGCATGCTTTGGATGCCTGACCTCAAGATGTCAAAAAAGTCAGTAGGTCATGGGTACAAGTCCGGCTCTACGGGTTATATTTTCTGGCTTGTAGATATGAAGCACGTAAACAACTTTTGAAGATATAGGGCTTTTAGCTTCCTGGCTTAAGGGAAGCCATTGGGTTAGTTGTTTATGTTTCTAAAGAAACATACATATTTTCATCCTACAGCTTCTGAAGCCTTTGAACCTCTCCGTGTGCCACTTTCATCGCTGGAAAATGTTCTGACATGAAATCACATAACAATATGGGAATGTGTTATCAGTATTTAATCTTTAAAAATATGTATAACTGGTGTGGTCCCCCACATAAAGATCTTTGGGCATGTTTCTCCTCCTCACTATCTCTCATATAACCTGGTCTTTGTCTCAGCTTGCAAAATAGATTCAGCTTTAGAGTGGGAAGGACCCCTGACCCCAAACTGACCCCTGACAACCTACCATCTTGAATGGAAAAGGAGTCATAATGGGATACAGATGCAAAATGGTTCTCATTACATCACTGATATGCTGGAGGGGGCCCTCAGGAGTTCTTGTCAGTCCCCTATTAATATGCCACCATCACATTAAGGGATTGGAGTGATTCCCCTGCCTTTACCAAAGACACTGCTACATTCCTAGGGCTCATAAAAGTGCTTCAGATGACCAAGTTTATTCTATTGACTGAACCAGATTGCATAAAATGGCCAGCATTTCCAAAACATGTTGGGAGGGGACCTCAGAACCAGTGGGCTGTATCTGGCTCCCTTCCCCAGACATCTTTCTCCTACATCATGCAGAGCTCTGGCTCAGGAGAGAATCTGCCCAAGTATATTTTTTTAGGAACAATGTATACATATCTTCAGCAGGATGAATATAGTATAAGTATGGTTGGCAGAAGGGACTGGGTTGCCGAGTTTCCTAGCTGCACTCTTTGGTTATGGTTATGAGAAAGCACTTGTATGCAAATGGGAACCCAGTCACTTACACATCCACTTGTTATACACGAAACCATGAGACACAGGGTTTATCACAGGGTGAAGGGGCAAGGTTTTTTTGTGAGAGCCTCTTGATAAAACATTGACAGCACCTTGCGCTCAGTTGCATGTGTCTCATACTCACCCAGACACAACTTTTCTTCATCATTGGGAAGGAAATAAAAAGGAACCTCTAATTGATTCAGACCAAGGAGATCTAATTAAACATCACAGCCAGGGCACTTTTTTAGTTCCCAAAACTCAGTGCCAAAGGCAGAGTGCTGAACTGTGCCTTGAAACCCATAGCAAATAAGCGGATCATGATGAACATTGATCGTTCTTGTAAGTTTAAAATCTCACATTCGATCAATGTGGTTCTGCTCCTGGCTGGGGCCTGTGGGTACAACTACAATACAAATAATAATAAATAGAGCTGATTTAACTCATTTGTTGTCTCTGGCGTCAGGTATCTATCCAGATAACACAAATGTGCAGTGTTACAACAGAAAGGGGTTAGAAAAAAATACACAAACTCCCATCCGCACCCTGTCACTACACATCCTTACAAGAGCACCTCCTTTCTGCATTGTGCTATGCAGCAGCCATATAGCCTAAGCCCAGGGCTACACTAGGGGAGGGGGTCGATCTACGATACGCAACTTCAGCTACGTGAATAGCGTAGCTGAAGTCGGCGTATTGTAATCGACTTACCTGGCCATGAGGACGGCAGCGAGTCGATCGCTGCTGCTCCCCCGTCGACTCCACTTCCGCCTTTCGATGAGGTGGATTGCCGGAGCCGACGGGGAGTGCGATCGGGGATCGATTAATCGTGTCTTAACGAGACGCGAAAAATCGATCCCCGATAGATCGATTGCTACCCGCCGATCCGGCGGGTAGTGAAGACCTGCCCTAAGTTTCCCAGCTCTCTTCCTCTGCTCTGCTCAGCTCCCAGTGCCTTCTAGGTTGCAGAGACTTAGCCTTCCAGCTAGACCTCTTACAGTTCTACCCCTTCTGGGGCATTCAAAGTTCAAAACAAGTATAAAGCAACATAAACTCATCCCGTTCCTCCAGGCCATCCGCTAAGCACCAGCCAGGCCTGGGCCCACTTTTTCTCCCACAGAAAGCACTCCACCTCAGCTCTCTCTTTCTGCCTGCTCCCTCCAACTGAGCAGGGCTCTTCTTTTTAAACCCCACCCTGGAGGCCTGCTTCCCTACTCCAGGGGTCTGAATTTGGGCTAACTGGGCTTTCAGTAACTCACTAACCCCTTCCTGACTTGCATGGAGGCTTTTGTGTCCTGTTATACCCCCAAGATCCCAACAATTTTGGAAGGATGATGAAGCCTGATCCAAAGATCATTGAAATCAATGCGAAAACTTCCATTGATGTCAATGGGCTGTGGATCAAGACTAAAATCCCTCATGCGTAAGGCCATAAGCCAGCCTCTAACTAATAAAAACTAAGAAGAAATTTTCCCTATGGGCAGCCCAATAACAGTCTATTGCAGGCTTTCCTCTGCCTTCCTTGGAATCAGCTGGTGGTACTAGTCAGAATTGAGGACAGGAACTGGAATTAATGGTCCATGGTTCTGAGCCAGTTTGGCAGTCCCACTCTTCTTATGTTGTTAGTACTGTTCAGAAATTATAAAAAGTCCAGCTGGTTAAATGAGCACACTGGATAGTTTTCAAAATAATCAGCTTCATCTGATTTAAAAGAACAATCAGAACAAGTTAGTCATTCATTTGTTCTTTAAGTGACTCCTGGGGAGAATAATTGCCTTCACTGGGAGTATTATCACAGTGGAATGTCATCTTCATCTGTGCTCTAGCATTTAAGTTCCTTGCTAGTACAGTATTTTTATTCCTAGCCACCCATCAAGAGCTCAGCCATGAGTGATGAACAATCAGCATAGAATGATGGAACTCTTAGTGTAGCTCCTCAGAGCAAATGTATTATTCTCATTGCCGCTTCCCAGTCAGTCTATGGGAGTTCTGCCACTCATTTTAATAATATCAGGATCAGACTCACTATGAACTCTGTGGTTTGTGTTTTCCCACATCATATTGCAACATTAGTGTGTCATTAACAACTATCATACTGTTTCAGTAACTTTCACATCAATGCTATGCAGAAGTCTTTTCAGTTTAAGTCGATGTGACTGTTTATGAGATATTACCTGTAGTTTCATTAAGTGACATTACTTATAGCAGATCTGGGTGGTGTTGTCGTAAGTTTGTTGGCTTCTTTGTTTACTATTAACCAACGTTTACATTGGTTTAGGGATTGTCTGTTTCAAAATTAAGTGGCAGCCAGGCAGTCTGCCCAAACAGAGAGCATAGGGCCTGATCCAAAACCCATTGAAGTCAACCAGAATCTTTCCACTAACTTCACTGGTCTTCGGATTAGACCCTACTTGAGCATCAGCTCTTCTCACATACCCCAGTTTCACATCAGTGTAATTCCATTGTCTCCCCTGGAGTTAATTCTGATTTACAGGAAAAAGAGAAGAAAGATAGACCCTTTTTGTTTATTTTTTTAAACATTTTTTTTAAATTGTTCCAATTGTTTTTGATTTATAGATCAGCACATACAAGAAAACAATCTCAGAAAATGACAAGGATTCAGATGCTTGTTTGTACAGCTTTAGACCAAAGACTGCTTAACTGTGTAGAATAACATTTTTGCAGGCTGTTACTCTTTAAATTGCTGCTGATGTCTTCTGGACATTTTTGAGGAACATTTTGTTTAGAAATGATTCTTATAATAATATAAAGTTTTATTTTTCTGTTGTCTATCTGCTGTAAGATTTTGGTGCCTCACCAAAAACAAAAAACAAAACAAAGCAAAACCTGAAAACTCTAATTGAACTCTGCTAACTAAAAATCAAAATCAAATTAAGCAATTAAAGTCCAGTCATGGAACTGAGCCAAGTACTCTTGTTAATAACAAAAAACAAAAAAAAGCCTTTATGATATTTTTAAAAGGAGGGCAAATCTCTGACCTGTCTCAGCTCAAGAGAAAGGCTATTTAGCTAACTCTAGCGGTGCAAAGGTAAAGATAATGGACCCAGTTCCCTGCCGGTATAAATGGGTGAAACTCCACTAAAGTCAGTGGAGTCTCTGCACCCATTTACACTAGCAGAGAATTTGACCATCAGGCTACACCTGCTCTAACCCTGTAGACTTTAGGATTAAGACTTCCCTCCCATCTGTTTAAATATAATGGGACAGAGTCTCCCTCTCTCTAACTGCCAGGTGGCACAAAGTGGTGGAATCTGGCCAGTGGTGGCCCTACAGGCCAGGTAAGAATTTTTCTAGCATAAAGGAGCTCAAATTTGCATAAAGTGGTGTAGTCAGCCCCCCACATCTCGACTGATGTCATGTCAAGAGTGGAAGGGGGTTCTTTGGGGTAGGGCTTGCCTGTGTACCACTGACTTGCCCTTGCAGACCATAGCCAGCCGGAGTAAGTAAGGGAAGCCTATGGGCTCCTGGGGAGAGGGTGAGGGCAGCCTGAGAATAGAGTTATAAATGGCTCCTTGAATGCTCCACCACCTCTATCACCACACGGAGCAGATCTTGGTGCTGGTGCAGTGAATCTGGCCCAACATTTCTAGTGATGACTTTTTCCTTTTAGAACATTCTTGCCCCCTATGGAGCTTCTAACCTAGCCCAAGCTAGTGTTCTTCTGATACTTACTCAACCACACTTCATTGTTGGAATCATCAGCAATATCAGCACAACTCTGAGAATAAAGTATCAGAGGGGTAGCCATGTTAATCTGGATCTGTAGAAGCAACAAAGAGTCCTCTGGCACCTTATAGACTAACAGACGTATTGGAGCATACGCTTTCGTGGGTGAATACCCACTTCTTCAGGTGCATGCAGTGGAAATGTCCATGGGAAGGTATAAATATGCAGGGAAGAGTCAGGCTAGAGATAAGGAGGTTAGTTCAATCAGGGAGGATGAGGCCCTCTTCTAGCAATTGAGGTGTGAACACCAAGGGAGGAGAAACTGTTTTTGTAGGTGGCTAGCCATTCATAGTCTTTGTTTAGTCCTGAGCTGATGGGACACCATCACAGGACCTAACCAGATCAGCCACACCATCACCGGTTCATTCACCTGCACGTCCACTAATGTAATATACGCCATCATGTGCCAGCAATGCCCCTCTGCTATGTACATCGGCCAAACTGGACAGTCCTTACAGAAAAGGATAAATGGACACAAATCAGATATTAGGAATGGCAATATCCAAAAACCTGTAGGAGAACACTTCAATCTCCCTGGACACACAATAGCAGGTTTAAAGTTAGGCCATCCTGCAGCAAAAAAACTTCAGGACCAGACTTCAAAGAGAAACTGCTGAGCTTCAGTTCATTTGCAAATTTGACACCATCAGCTCAGGATTAAATAAAGACTATGAATGGCTAGCCAACTACAAAAAGCCATGAAAGCTTATTCTCCAATACGTCTGTTAGTCTATGGGTGCCACAGGACTCTTTGTCGCTTCTGAGAATAAAGGTGTTTAGTTAACTCATTGTCTCTCTACTGCCTGTCTAGCTCTATTACAGGGCACAAAACGCTGCAAGTCTAGCAAACACATGCCTATTGCTTTTAATTATTATTAGAACTTGGTGGTAGTGGGATGCCCAGAGGATTTCCCCGACCATTCACTGAGGGCTCCAAGCTTAGCGAGGGGTGAGTTTGTTGGCTCCCGCAATAGGAAAGGGCTTAAAGGACAGGGCAGATCAGGTCCTGGGAGATTTCTAGCCTCCATGTGATTTATGGGATGGGCTGGAGCTCTTGCAGGATTTGGCAAGAGACTGGGAGCCAAAAAAGGAGCCCTGCATTCAGGGTCCCTTACTGTTTGCTGGTTTGTCCAGAAGTCACTCCACACTCCCTCCCTAGTCTAGGTCGCTGTGGGCTATGTTAGTTGCTGCAATGGGGCAGGGAAGGAATGTTTCCCTATGTCACCAGATTGGCCAAGTTTGCTTGGGTGTCCACCATCCTTGCAGTGAAACCTAAGGGTTGGTTTTTTTATACAACCAGAGGGCTGGGATTCCTCCTTACCCAGAGGGCACAGTTTGGACCTCTGTTAGAATTGTTTAGTTGTGGCAACTTTTTACAGGTGCCCAGTGCAGGAATTCACTGATTTAGGCTCCAGATCCAAAAAAGAAAGGTAACATAGTGGGCATTCGGCAGGCATCTCCTTATGGGGTGGAGGGTATGGGGAGGGACGACACTGTGTCTAACTCTCTGGGGGTAAATACAACCAGGGGCCAGGACACTACCCTTCAGGGGGCCGCCCCTGCCTATGTTTATTACAGGGGTGTTGACTGTGGAGAAAGGGTTGAAGTCCTCTCACCTCCACCCAAAAGGGGAGGGATGCTAGTGGGCAGCTGGAGGCTCCCTGAGAACTGCCTAGTGGGTTAATTGGCTCCCCTGGCAGTGGGAGCACCCCCAAGAACGGGCAGAGGATCAGCTGGGTGCGAGTGACTGCATTGGGCTGTCCCCTGACAGTAACCTTGGATATAATTTGACTAATAAAGTTGTGGTCTAATTACACCCCTATCACGTATCCTTGCCTTCTTCCATGCAGTGAGTGCACCAATAAACACATTTAAGGTAAATCACATTCTGGGTCTATATTACCTCACATTCTCTCTTGATATTCATTTTATTATACACAGTATTTTGAACTGTGATTGTGCATTCTATAAGAGTTAATGGTCTCAAATAACTTGTGTTCTGTGGACTTGGTAGAATATAGTATTGCGCTAAGTGTTGAATCTTTTACTCATTTTTTTATTCAGTCCTTTGACATGCAAAACTCTCATTGAAGCCAGTGGGTACTTTAGCTGAGGAATGCCTAAGTAAAAACAGAGGGCCAAATTCTACATCCATTTAATTGAGTAAGCGTTACTCAGCATAAAGGCAACAGAATCTGACCCTGAGTAGGTTCTCCAGCATCTGACCAATTGTTTTTATTCCTAGAAGAGACTTGTGAGAGTAAATAAGATCACTCCAACTAAAGTACTTTTAAATGGCCAATACTGCTGTTTGCACACTTAACATGAGGGTGGACTTTTGTTAATACATATATAGTGAATAATACATCATATAATGATGTTCCCATGTTACTTAAACATTGTGAAATTGAATTGCAGAAGAGTGAATCGTTTTTAAAAGTCTTAAGGCCTTTTTATCTGTCTCCTGAATCTCTTCGCAGAAAGTGACTCCAAGTAACTCTGTATCAGTCAGCCACATCTGCCCCAATTTTAACTTTAACAGCAATATGCTACTGTCGGGCAGATCTTTAAGCTGATCACTGCCTTCAGGCTTAGTTTAGCCTTTGAATTATGTAGGGGCTTGCAATTCAAAGTCTGTCTTTATTTTCCCCAGAAGAGCAGAAGCTAACAGTTGCAATATCTAATCTGTCCCTTTGTATCCAGATGCGAACAGCAACAAAAACAAAATACTCTGGACCCTGAGGAAATGAAATCTCAGCCACAGGCTTGTTTACCTTAAAATAGTTTTGTAATTTTAGCTTCCTCTACATGAACATGTGTTGGCTGCTTGACAGGAAACAGTTAACTAAAACATGGAGCCTGCTCCTGAAGTTATTTAGATGAAGGGAGTTCAGACCAAAACACATGCTGTATTCACACACACACAGAGATCACATGAAAAATGCATTTTAAATCTGTATGCTGAGTGTTTTGGAAGAGGTTTGTCAAATGATTGTGAAAAGAGTTCAGTTTCCTCAAGGCATCCTGGGAATACGTTCAGCCTTAGATAAGTTCTTACTTGGCTTCAAAGGAAATACTTGACTAGGTCCCTTTTTACAGCACAGTGTTTATAATGTAGTTTTACTTCTCATTAGAGGTCTCTTTCCTTGCCAGTGCTACATTTAAATAGAATGATTAATATTTAAAGTCACTTAATTATCACATGTTAACCCACTTGCAGACCCGGTTATAACTATCCTTTGATGTATAAAAGAAACCAAACTTACCACTACAGCAGACATCTCATGCAATGAATATGTTGAAGATCTGAAAAGGAAACTCTCGCTTGTCTTTGTTTTTTGGAAGTGCAATTTAAATCCTTCAACATTGCTAGAATGAAAATACCAAGCACCCATTTTTAAATCACCCGATTTCAATTCCCCTAAACTACCATTTTTTCAGCAAGGTGTCAGGAATGTTAAGCTTTCGAATCTGTCATGCTGGCAATTTCCACACACACACTGAACAATATTGTGCAAAGTCTGGTTGCCACTTGCCAAACTAAACCTTCATTTGTTTGGAATAGTCATGTTACATAATTCCAGGGGCAGACAAGAAATATGACCAAGGATCAAATCCTTCCCATTATTAACATTTAAAATGTAGTGTGCTAACAGGTATATTTCTCCTCTTGGTTTAACACCTAACTCCCAATAGCATTAGCCTGGAGGTGAGAAGGTGCCAGATGGGATGAATTATCAGACTAAGGAAAGGATTTGAAAAGCTAAGCCTCTAAGGATGCACTGTTCAAATCCTGACAGAATCATCCCAGTCCTTCGCGGCTCGGGGGTTGATTAAGTTATAGTCCATGTAGCTTACTGTGTGTTGGCCTTTAGAAGAAGAGCTTAAAAACTGAATTCTTGTGTATGCCACTTAGGACTTGTCTACACTGGCACTTTACAGCGCTGGAACTTTTTTGCTCAGGGGTGTGAAAAAATACCCCCCTGAGTGCAGCTAGTTTCAGCATTGTAAAGCACCAGTGTAGACAGTGCACCAGCGCTGGGAGCCGCGCCCCACGTGGAGGTGGGTGTTTTAGGGCACTGGGAGAGGTCTCTCCAATGCTGCGCTGTGACCACACAAGGCACGTTAAAGTGCTGCCGCGGCAGTGCTGCTGCAGCAGCGCCTTAGCGTTGCCAGTGTAGACTTGCCCTTAGACATTAAAGAGCCCAATGGCAATTTCATAAGAGCAAGGGCTGTTCCTTGGCCTAAATCTCCCACCTAACCTCTCTTGTGCAAAGGATGTCATATGTCAGACTGCCACTGTGCATGTGGCTCCATTTCAATGGGGTGGAGGAGGTTACATATATAGTTTGTAAGGTCGAGCCCTGAAAGCATTGGATCACAAAAATCGTCTATCACAATTGGCACTGACACTATTTTGGGGCAGCCTAAGCCAATGCTTAATTTGTATTGAAAGAGGTGCCAGGGCCCAAACAATTAGGTGCCAGGACTCAAGCAATTTTTTTTATATTCATAACTGATGCAGCAAGTCCAGAGGTGCTGGGGGTATGAACTGCCACGCCTGGAGGTGGCAGGGCTCAGCCCTGGCAAGGCCTGGCACAAATTAAGCACTGGTCTTAGCAGAAAGCCAAAGGATTTAGGGCTAAATTTTGACTACCCATACACAGTGGGGATTGTAGTACGCAGGTAGCCCATGCCCCAAATACACCTGTGCAGAAGGCAGCCATGCTGCATCTGGTTGTATTCCCAGAGCACAGGAGGAAAGTGTTGCTGGCAATGCAAGAGGGTGTCATCAACTATTGTGATGAGAGCACATAGAAGAGCACATGCCTCTCTTTCTTAGGCATCACACATGTCCCCATTTAGCTTGATTCACTCGGCCCCCCTGGAAGCAGTGTGGCTTATAAGGACATAATGCCTACAGACATAATGCCTACAACCACTACATTTCAACATGAAACCTGTTTCCTCTATCCTAGTGCTCCACTGGCTCATGATGTCATAACTGAGCTTTTAATAAACACAGAGACTGACCAACCTTTCCACCCCTAGAAGGAGTCCCTTGGGACTTCAGATGATGGGGATGAGCCTAGTATGAAAACATAGGGCACGTCTACAGTACGAATTTATATCAAAATTATTCTATTTGATTTTTTTGAAGCGATTTTATACATTCGATCTTGTGCGTCCCCACTAAGCGCGTGAATTCGGGGTAGTGCGTCCACAATACTGGGGCTAGCATTGACTTTGGGAGCGGTGCACTGTGGGTAGCTATCCCACAGTTCCTGCAGTCTCTGCTGCCCATTGGAATTATGGGTTAAGAATTCTAGTTTTTTGAACAGCATTTCGTTTTTTTTTAACAGAGTTCTGCGTGCTCAGATTCTTCTCCCCATACTGCGATCAGATCCAGTACCTCCCATTTGGTCTATGCTGGAGCTTTTTTGTGATTCTGGGACTCCACAGTCACCTGTGCTGATGAGCTCTGCATGGTCTCCTGTGCTGATGAGCTCGCCATGCTGGCCAAATTCAAAGGTTCCCGGAGCTTTTCCTGACTACCTGGCTAGTGCATCTGAGTTGAAAGTGTTGTCCAGAGTGGTCACAATGGAGCATTCTGGGATAGCTCCTGGAGGCCAATAGCATCAAATTGCATCCACAATACCTCAAATCCGGAATAGCGATGCCGAATTTAGCGCTACTCCTCTTGCCGAGGTGGAGTACAGAAACCGGATTTAAGACCCATATGTATTGTAATATGTAATTTCAACATAACAGGGTTGGTTGTGTGGACGGATTCAGTTTTAATGCGGTATAATGTGCCTAATTCCAAAATAATTGTGTAGTGTAGACCAGGCCATAGATAAGATAGATTGGACAGATAGTAGAGGGTTGTGACTCACCACTGCCCAACCTGTGCCAATCCTGGGCATAAAGAGAATATGTCAGTTTCCAAAGTTATCCACCCAGCACCATACACAAGCACTGAATTAAATATAAGAAAGAAACAAGCAAAGAAAAAATTATAAGCAGTATGTGGTGTTTTAGTCAGTGTTGATGGAAAAGTCATGGGGTTAAATAGCTGTGCAGGGAACTGAAAATGTGAGATTTTGTGTGCAGTGGGTACAAAGGGGAACTGATTTCAAAATTAGTCCAGAGTTATTGACCTCATCTTTTTCAGCTGAGCTACTATTTTGGCAGTGTTTGCCCTTTAAAACACAACATTTTCATTGGTTATACACTCAGGATTTGCTACAGTGGAATGTTCAAGGTAGGGTAAAATAATGGATTTCTTTTAAACATAGATAATGTACACATGCTTTATAGATTAGTTTCTTCTTGCCCCAAGTAAATTCAGTTTACAGATAAGAAACATAATAAAAGATGAGTGGATATAAACCCAGATGTAAATGCTCTATTAATCTTTTTATTGAAAAAAAAAAGAGCCTAGCTATTTCTACAAGGCTTTATCCATCAATGTGTTCTGTTTTAACATGTAAATAATGTAAGATGCTCATAAGTCATTGCTATAACTAAACAGAAGATATCTGGTCTCCCAGACAATTCGTTAGACACCACAACTCAAAACAGTCACCTCCATAATTTAGTATATGTCTTGCTCCTCAAACAAAAAGAGCAAGGCAAAAATAAAAAAGTTCCTGTTTGGATTACAATTTAAAAAAAAAAAGAACATTTGCCACAATGAATTTTCATATGTGGTGTAAAAATGACTCTATCTGGACTGAACTATAAAAGAGGAAAGTTCATGGGTCTGTTTTCCTCTCCTCTCACCCCAGTGTAAATCAGGAGTAAATCCATTGAAATGACTGTGGTTACACCGGCGTGAAAGCAGTGTAAAAGAGGAGAGTGAGACTCTTCTTATCTAGTATTGTCAGGACAATATCCAAAATTCCATGTCATGTTTGGTCCTATATAAGGAGTGGGTCAAAATCAGTTCTCATTTATATTCATGCGCCCTCATGGAATTTAGAGTCAGATGTTCAAAGGTATTTAGGGTCCTAAAGATGCGGATAAGTGCCTTGTGGGATTTACAGAGGCACCTAAGGAAGCTAGGTGTCAAACTCCCATTGATTTCAAAAGCACCTAAGCAGATTAGATGCTTCAGTTTCTTAGAGTACGTCTATACTACCCGCCAAATCGGCGGGTAGTAATCGATCTATTGGGGATCGATTTATCGCGTCTCATCTAGACGCAATAAATCGATCCCAGAAGCGCTCCCCGTTGACTCCAGAACTCCTGCTTGGCGAGAGGAGGAAGCGCAGTCGACGGGGGAGCGAGCCTGCGCCACGTGGACCCGATGTAAGTAAAATTACTTTCAATCTAGGAAACGTCGACTTCAGCTACGCTATTCTCGTAGCTGAAGTTGCATATCCTAGATCGATCCCCCCCCCTCCCCCCAGTGTAGATCAGCCCTTAGACATTTTTGAAAAGTGCACCTTCACTTTTAGGTGCCTACTTATTCCTTTGTAAATCTGTCCCTTAGTGCACAGGTGTAAATGAAAGCAAAGTCTGGAAGTGAGCTCAAGTCACTACTGTTAATCGCAGTGTTAGAGTACAAAAGGCAACACTTTGTAAATAGCAAGAGCAATTTGTGGAAAGTGCTCATCAATCAATTGATCAATAACTAAATACATTAGTAACTAAAAGTTATTGTACTCTGGAACTTCCAATATGTAGAAGCAAATTGCCATAAGATTTCTGAAACTTAAACAACACAGATTTAAGGGAAAACTCTGGAACAGTGCATTTCAGGATTTCCTCTTTATTTTTACATTACTTTAATTACTACCTTAGTATTTGAACCAATGCACATTGGGGGAAAAATGGGAGTCTTTCCATAGACTTCAATGGATGTTGGAGAAGGCTGATAGAGATGTTAACATGAAAATGTGGTCAATTTAGTAGTACAAATCCAAATGGATCACCTTTGGGATGATCTGAGGAGTCTTAAAATGGGGTAAACGGGAAGAAAATCTTAAAGACTGTGAAAAAGCTGAAGTATAACCTAAGATGATATTGCAGGTTTAACCTGCCAACATGTTAGCCAAGCAGTGGATGTGCATCATGTGAAGAGGGCAGTAGCTCAGAATGTTTGGTTAATATGTTCAGAATGTTTAAAGCAAAGAAAAATAAATGATTGCCAGCTAGAAACTCCTTCTGACATATGGCTGTGCCTCAAAAGTGACTCTCAGGTAAATATACTTACCCTGTAAATTTACAGACAAATACAGACCCTGATCCTCCAGAAGGAGTAAGAGATGCAGACCCTTCATTCTACATGGAGTCTCACTGGCTGAAATGGGATTCTGCCCTGAGATAGGGACCTGTGCTTTTGAATCTTTTTGTGGGATCAAGGTCATGGACTTCTAATATCGCATTTTAATTTGTCACTGTAGCTCACCACTTTTGAGATAAGCCTCAGCACTACACTGGAGTCTGAAACCCTCTGGAGAGCTCTGGCTTTTGGAGACTGCACAGAGTTCTCTTTGAGCTATACAAATGTTCCTTGCAAGTCTGTACAAGGCAGTATGCCTACCCGCGGGTACACCCTCTGTTCCTTCTAAACGTCAGAGCAGCAGTTCAGAACTCCCTCTGGTCTCTTCACTTTCAGACTGGAAACAAAGTGTGAATTTTTAACAGTGAGAGTAATTAACCCTTGGAACAACTTATCAAGAGTCATGGTGGATTCTCCAACACTGACAATTCTTAAATGAAAATTGGATTTTTTTTCTAAAAGATCTGCTCTAGGAATGATTTTGGGGACGTTCTATGGCCTGTGTTATACAGGAGGTCAGACTAGATGATCACAATGGTCCCTTTCTGTATTTTTGAGTATTGTACAATGTAAGCTGCAAACAAACAACAAGAAGAATCTCCTAATTATAGATAAAGGAAAAAATAATCAGTCCATTAAGCAGGAAGTAAGAAATGTTGCATTCATGAAGAACATCTGGGCATGGAATTATGCAAAAAAAAAGAGCCAGAGAAATATTTTATAGTCCTGGAATAAACACATAGGTTGATGATATAATTTTGAAATGTTCAGGGTGGCACATGTATTGATTACAACAGTGAGAACTCAGAAAGATGTTGGCAAAATGTACTGGCTGACTTCTACAACTTTGAAGACGGCTTTCTTAGTGGGAGTTGACTCATGTTCAAGCTACTCTGAGTTGAGTCTATTTGAAGATACCCTGACTGAAAACATGATTCATCATTTGAAATTTATTTCTGAAAAATATAGAATTTTTGATCAAGGACTCGATTCTTCATTCCCTTGTGCCTTGTGCGGTCATTTGCATCTGTTCAAAGGGTGTATAATTCTCCACTCACTTACACCTGTAATAACATTTTACAGTAACTTTACACTCCATTTGCACAAGTGTAAATGATTCCATGAAGTGCAAAGCAGTGGATAATTATGCTCCAATTGTTTCTCAATCCACAAAACACTAATACATCCCAAACATTGCAAAATCCAAATGGGCTAACAGAATGTATTGTTCAAACTAAGAAAACAAGAGGAGATAATCAAAATCCGTATTTGGCTACAGTTGCCTACAGAAATTACACCTTGAGGGGGGCCAATCTGTAACCCTTGCCCAGTGATAAATGATGAGACACCTGTGAAAAAGATTGCCAAATTGCAACTATGTTCCTTAAAGAAAACAACACAGGGTCAGTGAAGAAGCTGCTGTCAGCACATAACAGATGTAGAAAAGCCAGTACAACAGGAAAGCAAAGCAGCTTCTGTCTTTGAACACCGGAGACAGGGTGAGAGAATGATAAGGAGACAAATGGGAAGATGTTTAAGTGATGGCCAAAGCAAATGAACCCAGATCCACTACAGTACAAATACCTAGTGGACACGAGTTCCAAAGGAATCTGAAAAATCCAGTAAATTCTTCAATACAGACCTGAAAATCTAACGCAACAATAGGGTGGCTACAAAGAAAAAAGGATTGGGGGGCAATAGCCATCTCCACAGCAGTATTCCCACATTGTCTAGACCCCATGGCAGGTGTTTCATGAGTCCTAGGGTCTGGACTGGAGGAGCTCCCTGGAAGGGGTGGATGAGTCAAGGGTGAGGAGAGAGAAGTACATTATCACCACCCCTTCCCATGTGCCTCATAGAAATTACTCTGTTAGGCTGTATTACATTTACGCACACACATAAGTATCTCAAGGGAAGTCAATGGCTGAAGAAACACTAACAATATTGTTCCTTTGAAACTGTGCCACCAGAGACCATGGTGGGAAGGGACTTGCTGTTGGAGACTCAGGGCTGGAGAATTCTCAGACATCTCAGGGGTTTGTGGGCTTGTCCGGTAGATGATTCCACAGCGGCCACTTTACCTTCTCCCAGCCTCTGTGGAATGAATCAAGAGGAAACACCATTGTTTTCTTGCCAGAGGGGGCAATCAGCAATATAGCAATTAAAGATCTCACTGGGTATAGGCAGACTACTACCCTTGGCTGTACGGATTTTCATGGCAATGCAATAATAAGATGAATAAAACAATATTCTGACATGTTAGTACTAGAGCTAGTAATAACAAAAAACAAAAGTAGAAACAAAATCAGACATTTTTTTCCTGGGGTGGGAAAGGAGAGTGAGTTGTCAGAACTCCACCTGCTCTAGTTAGTGCAAGAACTCCCTCTAGCAGTGACAATGTTACTCTACTTGTGTTTGACTATGGTCACATAGTAAAGAGGGTGCCATGCCAGCATGACTGAGTCCTAAGTAGAACAAGTGATGCTGTCAATCTTCTAGCAGAAATTCACTTTTCTAGAAGGGTTTTGAAGTGCACAGAAGCTAACTCCTTTAGAATATGCTGAGCATCAATCCCAGTTGTGTCACTGTCCCAAAAGACTCAGTCTTTTGGCGGCTACATTTTCATTCGCTTCTCATTTGTTTTCTGTGTGTACATATCCATTAAAGAGAATCCGAGGAAAGGCTGGCGAATGGAAGACATGGCAGCTGTAGCTTTGTGTTCACAGATGCTTTCAAAGTGCTGGATGATTTTTTTCATGTTTATTTGAGTTTTCATTGAACAAACAACTGAAGGTCAAGGAGAGGAGAAAACCAACAAGAGGCCCTAAAAGCCCACACTTAGGCCTTGATCAGAGGAGCAGTGTGAAGAAAACCAAAAAGACCAACAGTGACAAAGAGTACTATGATAACCAACCACAAGTATTTGAAGGTGTAAACATCCAGGAGGGAGAAGGAATCATTTAGACTGATCTAAGCAATATAACTAGAGAAATGGAGTGGAAACAAGCAAGGAGAAATTTAGGTTGAATAAATCAATCTGTGAAATAGGTTCTTGATCTCTAACTTCTCTGCTAGTATGTAAATCTTCATTTTAAAACACTGCGAATGTCTGGGTGGATGAAGAGAAGGGTGATGGGATGGAGTCAGCTATGTGGTCGAAGAAGACAACACCCTAGCTTGTTCTTTTTTCTTTCTACCAACCTCTAGGTTTCAGATGTGAATGAATAGCTAATAATTTGCAACACAGGCCTTGGCCATCAAATAAAGAAGAAGAATAAGCAGGAATTGCTTCAACAAAACTAATTGACATGTGTTAAGGTGGTCACAGCTTTATTAGTCTGACTAGTACTGCACTTCAGGAAATTCCTTTTGGAGGATGTGATTGCATTTGACAATAAAGAAATTAATATAGGAAATTATCACTAACGTCAAAGTTACAAAATATTTAGAATATGTCCACACAGTCAGTGGGGATTTCATGTAAGTAATACGCAGGATACAGCTCTTAGTTAGCAAGCAGACGCTGAAAACAATAGGATCCCATCCCAATTCAGAATACTATGTGACCCGGCAAGTTACAGAGCTGTCAACGAAGTGCTTTGAAATGTGACCATCTGTTTTCTGACAGATAACTGGAAATCCAATTTATCATTCCAGTCTCAAATCCCAAACTCCTCAGTTATTTAAACACAAGTGAGCGATAATTTACCCATTCTAAAACCATAAACATGTCCATAGACTCAGCAGTGCGATAATATCCCTTGATTGCTGCCTGTAGCTAACCATAGCTATTGAGAACGAGAGACTGTTGTAACTGCTGCCTGCATTCCTGAACTCATAACAAATAAAAAAGAGAGGACACAAAAGTCTCTTGAAGTCAGTTTTCCTTGAAGTTTTATTTTGTTTCTTTTTTTTTTCCCATCCACAGCTGGATATTAAGGCCATTATATTCAAACCTGAGTACCTAAGATAAGGCACCTATTTCTACATTTAGGCACCCAATTAGGGGTGCTGATTTTCAGAGGCTCTGAATACCCATAGCTCCCATTGATTTCACTGTAAATTGCAAAGCATTTTTTAAAAATCAGGCCATTTGTGGATGTCAGTGCCTATCTTTAGGCACCCAAATTGGAAATGTTTGGCCTATTTTGGCCTTAAGTGTACATGATGACCCCAGAATAAAGAATCAAACAACACTAAAAGACCTTCATCGAGAAGAAGACAACTTGTAGCCAAAGGAAACTCTATAAAAGATTAGAGGGAGAGGAAAAAATGACAACTAAATGCTGATATGAGAGAGGGTGATGTTTGGAAAAAACATGAAGACCCAATAGGAGATTTGCTGAAGTAAGAACTATAGGATTTGGTCCATCTGAATCAAACATCAAAATCAAAGCAGCAGACAAACTTCACAGAACTAATTTGAAATTGAGGGCAATCTGGAGTTGTACATTTTCTGGACTGTTGTGTATATAGTTACACTTAACACTGGCTGGAGGCAGATAAAATGAAGGCAGCCAAAATACAAGCTCTTGTGTATGTTTCTAACAATACAGTTGAACAGATACCAGTAATACCACTCCTCCATTTGAATTAGTTATTGTATGTAAAGCTTTTCTAGAATCAGGCTCTCTATATATCATTATTATTATATTCCAGTGTTTGCTCATTCCCAAATAGAGAATGCTATTTCTCAAATCATGTCAAATTTTGTGACAAACTGATCATGACAAGAGTACACTAATCAAAAGAATGAGACAAATATATTCAGTTTATTGATGTCCAAAGCCCAATTTCATCATTTTTTAATATTTACCATCCTATTCTCTCTCCTTAAATATCATCTTTTGACCTTCAATATCTTTCTACAGTGGATGGCAGATAGATATTATAAGTAAGGCTACATTTTATTCATGGGTATTTTTAGTGAAAGTCATGGACAGGTCATGGGCAGTAAACAAAAATGTATGGCCCTGTGACCTGTCCATGACTTGTACTACATACCCCTAACTAAAACTTAGGCCAGGGGGCCAGGAGTGCTCGGGTGGGGGGCAGTACGGGGGCACTGTGGGTGCTGGGGGGAATGGCCCGGGACCCCCGCTGGTGTTAGGGGAAGTCAGGGAGAGGCAGGCAGTGGCGCATAGCACGGGACCCCCCCACAAGCACCAGCTCTGCAGCCAGGAATTGCAGCCAATGGAGCTGCGGGGACAGCGCGTGGAGCCCCCTGGCCCCTCCACCAAGAAGCTGCAGGGACATGCCGGTGGGAGCCGGTGAGGCCCTCCCCACATCCCCCGGTAAACACCGGGCAGCCCCTGAGCCATCACCAGCCACTGCAGAAGTCATGGAGGCAGGGCCAGCTCCAGAAGCTGGTGCCAGGGGCGGCATCGAGAATGGGGCGGCAGTCCAAGTCCCATGGCGGCAATTCGGCGGCAGGTCCACCGCTCTTCCCGCCACCGAATTGCCACTGAGGGACTCAGACTGCCACCCCATTCTTGCCTGCTGCAACGGCATTTCTTCGGCGACTGCTTGGGGTGGCAAAATTGTTAGAGCTGTTCCTGCATGGAGGTCATGGAAAGTCACAGAATCCGTAACTTCTGTGACCTCCATGACAGACACGCAGCCTTAATTATAAGTCATACTTCTTTCCAAAGGAGGCATCACAAACCAGCTAAAAAGATGCCCTAAGTGGGGCAGCTGAAGATTCCCCTGAGTTAGGAGAATAGTTGAGTGGTTGTTCTGAAGTGACTCGAGGGTGGGAGGGTTCATGATCACAGGACTCGTCAATCTCTGCCCACAGGAGTATTCCTTATGGACTGTTACTGTCAGAGCAGGGCAGAGAAGCACGTGGGCTGGTTCCAAGATCAGGAGAGAGCTAATGTAGTGCCCATCTTTAAAAAAGGGAAGAAGGAAGATCCGGGGAACTACAGGCCAGTCAGTCTCACCTCAGTCCCTGGAAAAATCATGAAACAGGTCCTCAAGGAATCAATTCTGAACCACTTAAAGGAGAGGAAAGTGATCAGGAACAGTCAGCATGGATTCACCAAGGGAAAGTCATGCCTGACTAACCTAATTGCCTTCTATGATGAGATAACTGGCTCTGTGGATGAGGGGAAAGCAGTGGATGTGCTATTTCTTGACTTTAGCAAAGCTTTTGATACAGTCTCCCACAGTATTCTTGCCAGCAAGTTAAAGAAGTATGGGCCGGATGAATGGACGGTAGGGTGGATAGAAAACTGGCTAGATGGTCAGGCTCAATGGGTAGTGATCAATGGCTCCATGTCTAGTTGGCAGCCGGTATCAAGTGGAATGCCCCAAGGGTCGGTGCTGGGGCCGGTTTTGT
The DNA here is from genome assembly GCA_033296515.1 of Macrochelys suwanniensis. NCBI lineage: Eukaryota > Metazoa > Chordata > Testudines > Chelydridae > Macrochelys > Macrochelys suwanniensis. The sequence goes on from CM065777.1 coordinate 82,523,892, forward strand.
TCAATATCTTCATTAACAATCTGGAGGATGGTGTGGACTGCACCCTTAGCAAGTTTGCAGATGACACTAAACTGGGAGGAGTGGTTGATATGCTGGAGGGTAGGGATAGGATACAGAGGGACCTAGACAAATTAGAGGATTGAGCCAAAAGAAATATGATGAGGTTCAGCAAGGACAAGTTCAGAGTCCTGCACTTAGGACGGAAGAATCCCATGCACTGCTACAGACTAGGGACCGAATGGCTGGGCAGCAGTTCTGCAGAAAAGGACCTAGGGGTTACAGTGGACGAAAAGCTGAATATGAGTCAACAGTGTGCCCTTGTTGCCAAGAAGGCTAATGGCATTTTGGGTTGTATAAGTAGGGGCATTTCCAGCAGATCGAGGGACGTGATTATTCCCCTCTATTCAGCACTGGTGAGGCCTCATTTGGAGTACTGTGTCCAGTTTTGGGCCCCACACTACAAGAAGGATGTGGATAAATTGGAAAGAGTCCAACGGAGGGCAACAAAAATGATTAGGGGGCTGGAGCACATGACTTATGAGGAGAGGCTGAGGAAACTGGGATTGTTTAGCCTGCAGAAGAGAAGAATGACAGGGGATTTGATAGCTGCTTTCAACTACCTGAAAGGGGGTTCCAAAGAGGATGGATCTAGACTGTTCTCAGTGGTAGAAGATGACAGAACAAGGAGTAATCGTCTCAAGTTACAGAGGGGGAGGTTTAGGTTGGATATTAGGAAAAACTTTTTCACTAGTAGGGTGGTGAAGCACTGGAATGGGTTACCTAGGGAGGTGGTAGAATCTCCTTCCTTAGAGGTTTTTAAGGTCAGGCTTGACAAAGCCCTGGCTGGGATGATTTAGTTGGGGTTGGTCCTGCTTTGAGCAGGGGGTTGGACTAGATGATCTCCTGAGTTCCCTTCCAACCCTGAGATTCTATGATTCTATGAAAGATATCTTGGAGCTGAGTGCAGCGAGGCTAGACCTAAAGAGCTGGCTCTCTGTTTCCATGACCTCTACCATCTGAAATAGCCACTCTACTCCTAACTGGCTCCCTTCAAATCCCATACAAGATCCATTTGTTGCTCAATGGGCTATGCCTCTTCATCAGCCTAAATAAACAATCATACCCCAGTATCTGAATGTCCCATTTTCCCTGTACTTAATCATTCTCCCTGAAACTTGGCCATTGTTTCCCTCTTCACCCCTTTCCCTATACACCTACAGATGCTTCCTGTTAACTGTAGAACTTAGTTGTACTCTGAGGGCATGTGCAGATTAACTGGCTTTGAAGCATTTTGTGATATGTTTGTATGAAAGAAAAAGTATAAAATAAATAGTGTGGCATTATATGGTCAGTGCATTACAATCAATTCACTTTACTAGTTTTCTCCTATATTTATTTCACAAGAAGAATTTCCAACTAGTGCTAAAAGCAGAGATTTTTGTGTGTGTGCCCGTGTGTGTGTGATCTCATAATTAATGTATCAGAACTGATTCCTTTTCCTGATCCTCCAAATAAAGAAGCAAGTATGTTTGTTCCTTCATTGCAGCCCATTGAAATGTTTTGAATTTTGAAATGTTGACAAAATTTAGAAATTACTAAAAAGGGGAAGGGGTGAATTTTGACAACATTTTTGCACTCTCCCCCCCCCCCCCCCCCCCCCCCCCCCCCCCCGCCCCGCTCTTATTTTTCAACTAGCCACAGAGCTGGTTAAAAATTTTCCAATATTTCAAAATTTTAAGAGAAAAATAAAGAAAAAATGTGACACCCCCTGCTTTTTTTAAAAAAAAAACCCACCAGATTCACTGATTGGAACTAGTGTGCCATTCAAATGAATGAAAGTACTGGTGCCACTTATACAAACGTAGTTTGAAGCTAGAGGGAGAAAAGGTAAGAAATATTAGAAACACATCAAACATCCATTTCATTTCCCATATACAAAAGTTGCCTAACAGCATTTATTGTAAAATATTCAATCTTCTGTTTAGACTGACTTAAGACATGTTTCCAACAAATCTACGGGAAAAAGAAATCCCTATTTCATCTTTTCAATATTGCTTAAGTTAAAGAATGAAATAAAGTGCAAACACTTGGAGTATCAGCAAGAAGAGGAGCCAGTCCTTGAAGCATTTATTTAAAATGAACAAATGTAGGTAATTGTTTTCATTTTCAGTGCAGACAACATTAGGTTCCCCAGTCATGTTGTTCTAGGGAAGAGCTGCCAAACCTCCTCGCAACTGCACCTCATCAAGACTGCAGTCGGAACAAGGTGGAATACCTCCATCCATCCCAATTTGGGAGGATGAGATGATGGTTGGACCATGCACAGGAGCACAAAGGGGAAGGAAAATTCCTTACACTCACTCCCTTCACTTTGTACACCCACTCAGAGCTAGCCACAAGGGTGAATGTCAGAAAAGAGGAAACAAAACTAAATATGGCCCATATCAAACACAAATGTTGGGCTTCTCCTGTTTTGACGGTGGTGATATTGCAAAACTTGAGATCATGATCCCAAGTTGGCTGACATATATTTGGGAGACAGGAGGGAAGGGAGTTTCAAAATCTGTCCCAGTTAGGGTATTTTTTGGCAGAGTCAGGGGGTGAAGACACAAAGGACCAAATTATCCAATGGTGTAAATGTACAGAGCTCCATTTGCTTCAACAGAGAGCATGGCCCATAATCAGACAATCCAATGCCCCTTCAGCATTCTGAGCCTGGACCACACAATCTCTTCAATCCTGTCTTAGTCAAAGTCCTCAGTGAAAGGACTCCCAAAGGAGTACAAACATATAGCACAAAAAACCCAAGAAAGGTAAGTATTTTAATTTTATTTATGTATTCACTTATTTAATTTAAGAATTGCTGACCTTGGGCTTCTTTAGCCCAAACATACCAGCATTGTATGTTAACACCTTTTGCTACCATTAAAAAAAAAAACCAGCTTGATCCTGCACTTTGTAAAATGGGTCAGCTTTTACTAGTATGAGTCTAAAAAGAACAAAAAAACAAACAACCGCCTGTCCCCCTTATTCTTACCCTAATAGTTTCTAGTCCTACTCCTCATCCTGGATATAAACATTCATGTACATATACTTGTGACCTTATCTGGCTAGAGGAGGGTTCTAGGTGGGCTTTTACTTGGCTTATAAACCACCCAGAGAGGATCTTTCCACCCTGTACATCATTACAATCTTTCTTTGAAATGAGTGAACATTACCACTCATCCGTACATATATCCTAATAGAAGGAGTGTTTTGGACTCTCTACCTTGCACACCAGTGGTAAAATATACAAAATAGGCTTGTTAAGAAAGGACAATTTCTTCTTGGAAAATTAATAGACAAAAAATCCTTTTGACAGGAAGAACAGTCAGACAGCAGAACAATTTTCTGCCTAGTGAGGTAGCTATAGCAAACTCAGTACTGTAGGCATTAAAGTCAGGGATAGATAAGTTTATGGAATACGGGATTTCATCCTGCTTGACGTATAAGGCTGGACTAGATTAAGCTAATAATTCCCTACCATCAACGATATGATATTATTATGAATACACCCATAGCACCTGCATACACTATAGCACAGCAGGATACCCTCTAACAGTGACCTTTTCATAGTACTACGCTGTATTTACTGCCATTAACCATGATGTTGTTGTGCAGCTGTTACCCTCCTCTTTTGTGTGGGTGGTTCACTAATGCTGATTTTTTTCAGGGTCCTTGAAATCAAAACAGGATAAATCTTTTTAAAGGGTACATTCAGTCACATTCTTTCAGTGGCAGGCAAGCTTTTTCTATCATGCAGTCCTTGACCTCACAGTCTCTCGTCCCTCTCTGTACATCATAGCTGATCTACAATAAAGACAGAAAGTAAAATGTCAGGTTTTCTGAGCATTTCCTACTGAGGTGGGAAGGTGTTTGGGAGCTTCCTTTCCCACTCCCCAGCTGCATCACTGCTACACGTAGAAAGGCTGGTTAGGTCTGTTGCTGAGCAAACAAACTGACCCAGGCTGAAGAAGCCATTTGTGTCCTGTGTGAATTTTCAGAGTGGTCAATGGTGACGTTACACCTGAAAAAACATTTGCACTACCACCGCCCTGCAAAGCTTAAATGGAAGTGAGCAGATGACTCCTTGACAATAACAGGAAATATTGTCATCAGAAGCAAGCTGAGTTGCATAGAAATGATCCATTCCATAGACATGTGAAAGGGAAAGGAATGAGCATTCACTTTTAATGTTTAACTTTTAATGCACCCACATGTTAAGAAATAATGTTGTTTGACTACAAATGGTTTGTATGCACTGTAGCTGTAGCCGTGTTGGTCCCAGGATATTAGAGAGACAAACAGTTTGGACAGACTGTACTGTGTTCTCACGAGAAACAACGAGTTTTCAAAGCTCTCTTTTTAATGGCTGAAATTCTTTCTGTGGGTTTTCACAGGCTTGATCAAAGAAAGACACACGATAACATTCCAGCCCTAGTTTCAGTGTACTAGCCGTGTTAGTCTGTGTCAGCAAAAAGAAAACAAGAAAAATACCTGTGGCACCTTAGAGACTAACAAATTTATTTCAGCATAAGCTTTCGTGGGTTAAGAACCCACTTCATCGGATGCATCCGATGCAAGGTATTTTTCTTGTTTTCTTTTTGCATTCCAGCCCTAGTAACTTTAAAAAATCATCACCAATTTTTTTCAGAGCACATGTTCCTTACTAAGGGCTATGTCCTTGTCAAGTTTCTACTTCCATAGCATTGCTAGTTTTACAGAGCCTTTGACATTGTAGGGAGGATTTAATAAAATGGTGGAAGTGCATATGCCATTAGCATTCTAAAAGGACTAACAAGATTTTCTTCAGCCTTTGAAAAAAAGTCACTGTAGGAAGGAAGCAAAGAGCCAGAATCTCAGCTGGTTTAAACTGGCGTCGCTTCTGTTACTTCAGAGAAGATTTACACCAGCTAGGGATCTGGCTCAAAGTCTAAACGGCTTCAAGCCCAAAGAGGAATTTCTGAGAAAATTATGACTGAACGAAAACAGAAGTTTATAATGGAAACCATTTTGCAATGACAGCTATTATCTATATAGCAACATGTATTTGTGGCACTGAAAATTTGGGGAATGATTTACAAGAACTGTCTATAATTACTCATGTGAAAATGTATTGCTAGATAAGGATTCTTTTGTTTTGTTTGTTTAAGTAAATTTTATGGCTGGATGGATAGACCTTTAAACAGGCCTTAATTATCTCGGTTCAAGTCTAGTAAAACAAAGGCTCACCAAAGTCTATTTGATAGAATATGTCCCCATTGGAAAATGGGGTTTCATCAAAATTCAATTTTTCTGCCATATTTTGGTGGAATTTTCTGTCAGGAAAAACAATGCGAAATGTTTCACTTTTAGTTTATTGATGTTTCATTTGGGGTTGGGTCAACATTAATCTTTATGTCTTCCTGACCCACCCGGATGTCTTTGGAAGTGATAGTTCTGGATCCCTCATGTCCCTATTCTAACCAATTGGCCCCAAACATGGACAGACTATAGTTCTCGGAATCCACCATGGTCGGTCCTTGTGACTGAGCTGTTTCAGGTGGACAATATGAAATGAAATGTTCCAATCCAGGAAGGTTGAAATACTTTATTTTGATCAGAATGCTGAACTCTTTCACGTTGACCTCTCTGACTCAACATTTTTCAGATTTTTTCATTTCATGAAAATTTCCATTGTTAAACTTTTCTCCAAGTTCAAGACAAAAATAAATACTGAAATATTGGAATTTACCATGGGAAGGAAAGTGACAGATTTTTTGTGTGCAGTGATGGCTCACAACATACTGTCTCCACTTTGCAAGATTGCCTCACAACACAAGTTCCCTGTTGCATTGTGATGTTAAAGCCTGGAAGCTCCTGCAGCCGGTCAAAAAGACTCTAATGCTCAGAGAGGAGAAGTTTAGCTTTGGTTGGGCTGAACTACATGGGCAATAGCTGAACTCAAACTTCTCCACATTCATCCTACTCTACTAAATATATATATATATATTTACAGTCTAGCCATGTGCCATTATATATCCAGATAACTTAGCTTCAATGTCTTCCTATATTAAATATACAAACACTACTCCAAATTAAACATAAATGAACAGATGAGCAGTCCTGGAACTTCCATGAATTATTTCAATTATTATAATTGAGTTGAGTCTTTGGTTTTTATTTTTCAATAAAAATAAATGGTTTGTACTAGTAAGGCTATTATTGTCATTCCCTATTGATTGCCTCTGAAATGCTTAGCACAAAAGTGAGTTTAGCTCCTCTGAAATAATTTTCTGGAGCCAGGAAAATATGGGCATTATTCCCATGCCTAGTGTACATATTTCCTCTTTGGCAACCACAGCGTATTTTTAACCTGTCTTGATTACTAAAATGTCCCAAGTGAGCTCCTCTTATTTAATTATGAATTAATTTCCTCCAGTTGGACAATTCCTATGGTTGGTGCATATGCACTAAATAATATAAGAAGCCTACATTGATAAACAAAAGTCCAAGTAAGCCCTCAAGAATTCAGATGTTTATACACATCTTGGGTCTGTAAAATTGGGCTGGAAATCTCAGAAAAACAGGCTTTCCAGTGAGATATTCCGTACTTCCTGCTTCTGGTTAAGGCAGAAATGTCTCTAGAACAGTTTTTCCTGTGATTTTGTTTTTGTGTGCATTGCAGCCTTCAGTCCTAAAAGGGCCCAAGAAGTACATAGCTGTGCAAGAAAGAAATATAGAGCCAGATTTTGTTTCATTTTGTGTCACTATCTTTGTATTTAATTTAAACAACAAAGTGTTCATCTTAAGTTGTCTGAAAACATTCAGGTTGGTCCTTATTTTATTTAAACAGATTAATTTATATAATTTTTCTTCTTTCCCAATAAAAAGATATTGTTTTATTTTCAATTTACCAAAGTCATATTAGGAGTACTAATTGGCCACACATCACAGATAAGAATTCCTGCTTTCACACAGCTTACTTTTTTATTCTAAACAGTAGCTTTCACACCAATAAGATTGACCCTAAGAGAAAGCTGAATATTTTTACTCTTTTATTTGTGGATTTATTGAATGTATTGAGTAAGATTTCAAGGTGGATTGTAGTTTTTAACAGCATTCCTAATGCCATTCCATATTGTCTGAAGACTTCTTTCATCCCCTTTTATCAACTCCTCTGGTACTCCTCAAATGAGGCTAAAGAGTAGCCTGTTCTCATGCCAGCCTACAGTAATGCTTCTGGGACACAACAGTAGTGTCATGCCTTGGGGACAATGGCCAGGGGATCAGTACCTCTTGCTACCTCTCCTCCCCTCACTCAAGCCCTATCAGTTGCCCTTCAGTCAAATTGCCTATGGGTTCTTTTTCATAGCTAATACCAGTACTGGGTCAGCCAGTTAGTTAGCAGGGTAGCACAAGATCAAGATCATCATGTAATTAAACTTCACCAGACTAGAATCTAAGGGCCTGATATTACAGCACTTAATCATGTAAATAACTGTTAGTCATGGAAGTAGGCCCAGTGATTTAATAGGATGAGTCCCATGAGCAAAGATTACTCTGGAGAGGATAAGGGTTAGTTGAAGCAGTGCCCAGGAAAGAATTGATGAAAAGCAGTCTGACCCCTCTGAGCCTTTGTATGAGAAGGTTCCAGGTTCTTTGTTTTACAATTAAAACAAACTCTGCTAGAACTAGCTATTTTTAAGTGCTACATTGTAAATGTGAACCAGAACAAAATTGCTGTTTTGCTGCTTTAGTGGGAGGGTTTGACAGTACCGTTAAATTGAACAACATGGAGGCTCTAGGATGTTATACAGCAATAAGATAGATAGATAGATAGATAGATAGATAGATAGATAGACTTTAGATTTAAATTGATAGACTGATTATATAATGAAGAATAACTCTCATACCTAGCCCCTTCCATGTCCATCATGTAGGGTGGATAACTGAATCATCATGTGAAAAAAGAGGGAATAAAAAGAGCTTTTCAATTATAACAAACACAGCAAATTTTGAGTAACTAAAAAGTTACTTTTTAACATTGCTTACTTTTTAATAGCAAGAAGTTGTCAACCAGGATCCGGTAGTGGTTTTTTTTTTGTTCTGTTTTCTTTTATTTTGTCCCAATAAAATATATTTTAGCTAAATATCAGGCAGAAAGTCCATTTAACTTCTAATGTGTACTTTAAGAATATGTGCTCCGGGCATATAACCACACCCACTACTCTTCATGCTAGGTGGATAAATAAATAACTTTTGGATTCAAGTTATAGCACATGCCCCCAACATATGAAGGTGAAAAAGTAGTAGATATTTGCAGTAAAACTCAACAGAATAACAGCTGCTTTGCAGCATTGGATCAGATAATGTGCCTGAGCTTGATGCATATAAAGGTAATGAATATGTGACTCCTGAGTGTACGTATATATGAATCATAGAATCATAGAATGTCAGGGTTGGAAGGGACCTTAGGAGGTCATCTAGTCCAACCCCCTGCTCAAAGCAGGACCAATCCCCAATTTTTGCCCCAGATCCCTAAATGGCCCCCTCAAGGATTGAACTCACAACCCTGGGTTTAGCAGGCCAATGCTCAAACCACTGAAAACCACTATGTTGATTGGTCAAAAAGTTTCAGACAATATAAATTTCAGACAATATATTTTACAGACACCTGTAATGTCATTAGAGTCTCTCTCTCTCTCTCTTTTTTATTTTTAATGTGAATTCATGACATTCATTCCTCTCTGCTAACTGGCAATTTGTTCAGACTTCTGAGCTGCCCCTTCCCTCTCAGTCTTCCTACCCGGCATGTTTCTCACCATCCTTCCTTCCTTCAACTCTACTCCAATTCCTCTTCTCCCTTCTTTCCTTTTCCTGTTCCATTGCATTACAACAGAATCAACATGAAACATGACTGATCCTTACTGTCATTCCCTCTACTTTGCTTGTACATTATATCTCTTTGCTTCTCTGTTTGTCTGGACTGTCTATTTAGTAAAGAGCAAAGACTGACAAATCATGAGGCAAGGAGGCACAACATGCAATTGAAGTGGGCAAGTCCTCATGGCAGGAACTGTGTCCTCCTATGTGTTTGTACAGCGCCTAGCACAATGGGTCCCGGACTAGGGCTGTAGAAGATTTTTTCAATATAAATAATTAATAACTAGAGCAATGGGTTAGATCCTCATCTGCAGGTCAGATGAACTCAGCACAGCTTAAGGGGAGGGAGGAATTGGTGGCTCTGTTTTGAGGGTTTAAGTGATGAATAGCTCTTTTGTTGGCCATGTACACAGAGGTGAATTTCACCTGATAGTAGCCACAGGACTCAGTGGATAGTGACCCAGGATACACTGCCTTTGGAATCCTGACCCAGGGCATGTGAGTGGGCTAGGAAGTAACTTCCAGCTTCTTGCTTTGTGTCAGATCCTTATTATCCTCAGGGAGGGTAATGGCCAAAGAGTCATTGCTTGGGAAACAGAGAGGGAAAATGACTTCAGGACAGCAGCGCCCCATACCCAGTGGAACTGGATTTGGTTCCCAAGCTAGGAAGATTTTCTTTTTATGGTCTGATTATTTTATTTTCTTGTTATCAGCACCAGCCCTTGGAGAAAGATCTTGCTGACTGAAAGTTTCCTTTCTCATGAGACATTTCACCATCTTGAACTAGGGGAAAGTGTCATTTCACATTTATTCTGAGGTTTCCTCTTAATAGTCTCGAGAAAGCTACCAGGATTCTGAATACTACAGAATATTTAAAGGAGAAAGTGAGGATTGCTAATATTAGAAACACCAAGATCTCACTGTCTCTCACGTCTCCCGCCTCTTCCACGGCACAGACTGTTAAGAGAGCTGTCGTGGGGATAACAACAAAAACTCCAGGATTTACAGCAAGTGTTCATTTCTGAGGCACTATCCTGGTACCATCTGTGCCTATCTAATTCAAGCCACAAAAAAAAATCCCCTGCCCAGTTGCAGACTGGGATAGAGAATCTGAGAGTGACAGTCTGTGGAGGATGGGGGAGGGAACATAGGAAGAAATAGAAGTAGGGGCTCTAGTAAGAGTTTTGAGCCTATTACTCGGAAGGATTGGATAATCTCTCAAAATTGTAGATAATCTCCCAAAATAACCTGGCTGCTGGCTAGCTAGCTAATTTACACAAAATCAGATACCTGTGAGCCCAGTGTACATATAATATACTTCATACTTAAACACTGTACATAGCAAATTTTCATTATAGGACCGCAACACATTTTACAAACAATTCAGAACACCCTCTGTGAGATAAAGCCAGTACCCATTTTACTGGCTGGTAAACCTGGCCCAGAGAGGTTAAGTGACTTACCCAATATCACACGTCAAGTCTTAGGCCTGGTCTACACTACAAAGTTAGGATGACATAAGCTGCCTTGCGTCAACCTAGCTGTGCATGTGTCTATTCGTCAATTTTTCTCCCACCTATGTAAGTGCCCCATTACAGTTACACCACTTCACTGAGTGGTGTTGAGCCATGGTCAATGTACTGAGGTCAACAACGTGTGAGTGTAGACACTGCATTACTTATGTCAACTCTAATAGTCCTCCAGCTGTCCCACAATGCCGGACACTGACCACTCTGGCCACAGTTAAGAACTACGCTGGCAAGGGGTCACAGAGACCGGAAGGCCCTCCCTCTTAAAGCCCTGTGAATTTTTAAAATGCCTTTTTTCGATTGCCCAGCTTGGTAAGCACATCTAGCATCTTTCCATTGTTGTGCACGACAGCCCAGCTGACCCTGCCAGCTACATGCCCCAGACATGCTCAGCTTGGAGTAGACAGGAGATATTGGATCTCCTGGGCTTGTGGGGAGAAGAGGCTGTGCAAGCACAGCTCCGGACCAGTCACAGAAATGCTGACATCTCTGAGCAGATTGCAGGGGGGGATGAAGGAAAAGAGGTACAACAGTCCAGCAGCCGGGCTGTGTGGTAGTGAAGGAACTGCGTCAGGCCTAGCAGAAGACCAGGGAGGCCAACAGTCGATCTGGCACTGATATTCAGACTTGCTGCTTTTACAAAGAGCTGCCTGCCTAGTTGGCCACCATACTTGACCCCACCACCGCCCTGCAGACCACTATGGATACCTCCAAGAAGCTCAAGTCACAGGTCCCTGGTGTGAACAGTGAGGATGAGGTGGAAGGGGAAGAGGCGGAGGATGGAGGACATGCAACGGGGACAGATATGCCTGGAGCCAGGACATGTTTGAGACTTCATCACAGTCCAGTCTGTCAAACACGGGCAAGCACGGTGCAGGGGCTGGAACCTTGGGTAAGTGTGCAACTGTATTTCCCATTACAATGTTATGCAACTTAACAGGACACAGCTATCAATTTTTCATTGCTATACTCACATTGGAAGAGGTAGCAGTACCACAAAGAGAGGTAGCATAGTTATATGCTTTTCATTTCCCTGTAGAGCTAGGCAGCGGGGTTGGGGAAGGGAGAGGCGCATGCAGAGCAGTTTGTTAATGTACACAGGGAAGTCCCTTGAATCCTCCTGAGACGTCTCTATGAAACTTTAATGGAGGTGCTCTGCAATCCTCTCCCAAAGGTTTCTAGGGATAGCAGCTTTATTTCTTCCTCTATGGTAGGATGCTTTCCCACACCAATCAGTGATATCTTCAGTAGGCACCATTGTAGAACACGAGCTAGCAGCCTATGGGCCTGGGTGGCTGCAGGATGCCAGCAGAAGCTGTGCTTTCTCTGCCTTGGTTACCCGCAGGAGTGAGATATCAGCTAAAATCACCTTTGCCTGTGGAGAATGGTGCCAGTATTCAGTGTCATTGCTCTATACTCATAGTTTCATTCAATCGAACAATTCCTTCCGCATTTCCCTCACTCCTGATGGGCCATAATCTCCTTTGCTGGTGCTGTGAATGGTGCCATGCACAAGCATTCTGAAGCAGAAGTGTTAATAAACATGTCTTGTTTAAAACTTTAGGGGAGCAAGAGTAGGGAGGTCTGAGTCTTAACTTTCACTTTCCATTGTGACTATACTGACAAAGGTACTTCTGTGTGTTTTATCTGTAGCTGCTGCTATTGTGGCCTTGAGGGGTTTCCCTTCCCCACATGTGGAACGCCTGAGCCAGATAGGGAGAAGAAAGAAGAGAACTCATGATATGTTCAATGAGATCTTGCAAGCCAGTGTTGCATCAGACTGTGAGCAAAGGTCCGGCAGGATGAGCATGGCAGACATCCCGGAGAAGGAAAGAGCAGACAGGAGGCAGACCCAGGAGTCCCAGCAGGAAGAGGAGAGGGAGATGTACCAGGACATAACATAGCATCTCTGGCCACGAACACAGATGCTACAATCTCTTGTGGACCTACAGATTCAACAATCATGGGCTCACCTCCCTTTGCATCCATGGAGAAATTCATTACAGCAGGTTTTTCTTACATTGCTGCAACTACTGGAGGATTGTGCATCCTGGGCTTTCAAGCTTATGACAATAGTGCAAAGCTGTGAGGCTCCATGCTGCTGTCAGAGATGGCGGATAGTGGGGAGGACCATGCAAGTTCATGGAATTTTTTTAAAAGCTGTGAAGATTATGGGATATACATTACATTATCAGATGGAGACCATTGCATGCTGGGAAGTCGACTCCTTGCTCCCAATCACTCCTGTGTGACTCATTTCTGCCCCACCATGCATTGCCAAAACTTCCCAACAGACAGTTCACTGGACAGTGGCAGGTTGCAAACTGGCCTATCTACCTATGGGGCACCATACTGTGCATTGACACAAGCGCTCCTGGTGAGCATGCACAGCATTGACACAAGGAGTCAAGCATGCACGCACACAAGTGACATACTAACTGCGTCAGCTTTATACTGATGTAACTTGTGGAGACAAATGTTTGTAGTGTAGCTATGCCTTTAGTAGCAGAATCCAGAAGTCTGCACAGTCTTGTGTTTTAACCACTAGGGCCATGAACGATCAAGAATGTTTGTGACTTTAAACATGCAGGCAGTGTGACTGAGTTTAATTGAATTAATCATGCTCTTAAAGTTATGCATGTGCTTCAGTGATTTATGAGATGGGCTTGATGCTAGCGCTGGCCCACTTCTCTTGCTACCTGTTTTTGTCTTCTCTCTCCCTTCTCATGCCCTCTGAGGCCCTGCTGAAATGTCTTTTCTGGCTAACTCAGTTATTAATATGTTTGTAGTTTAAACCTTGCCTGATAGCAAGCACCGTGCACCTCCGTGGCACTCAATAAATAATAATAGAGGCATAACTTTGCTTCTCTCCTCACTGAACTCTTTTGATCCCTTTCTCATAACATGTCCTTTGGTGCATCGCTTAGGTGTCCTGTTGAGAAAGTAGCGCTGAATGCTAATGAAACAATAATAGACTGGTTTCAGCATAGTAGCCGTGTTAGTCTGTGTCCGCAAAAAGAAAACAAGAAAAATACCTGTGGCACCTTAGAGACTAACAAATTTATTTCAGCATAAGCTTTCGTGGGTTAAGAACCCACTTCATCGGATGCATGGAATGGAACATACAGTGAACAGATACTTATACATTCAAAGAAACGTGATAAGGTGGAAGTGCCTATACCAACGTTAAGAGGCTAATTAATTGAAAGGAACTGTTATCAGTAGAAACTTTTGAAGTGATAATCAACATGGCCCATTACAGACAGTTGACACAAAGGTGTTAAGAGGGGGAAATAAATTCAATTAACGTAATGACCGAGCCATCCACAGTCAATATTCAAGCCTAAGGTAATAGTATCTAGTTTGCATATTAATTCCAATTCCGCAGTTTCTCGTTGGAGCCTGTTTTTGAAGTTATTCTGTTGCAAAATTGCTACTTTTATATCTGTCATTGAGTGATTAGGGAGGTTGAAGTGTTCACCTACTGGCTTTTGAATGTGATGATTCCTGATGTCAGATTTGTGTCCGTTTATGCTTTTGCGTAGAGACTGTCCAGTTTGGCCAATGTACATGGCAGAGGGGCATTGCTGGCACATGATGGCATATATCACATTGGTAGATGTGCAGGTGAACCAGCCCCTGATGGTGTGGCTGATGTGAATAGACTGGTTCAAGCTAATGAATGCGGTATAAGATAATTGGTCTGAATACTAAAGCTGCTAACCCACATTTTCCAGGTACTAGTAGATAGGGATCCCACAAGTATCCATGAATGTATTTAGAAGACAAATGTAGTAGACAGAGAATATCAGTTCTTAATGTTTTGCAACTGCTGTATGCTGATATGATATATGTACTAAGATACCCAGACATGCACTGATCACTGCATGATCAGAAATATCCAACAGTTTTGGCTTCTTTTCTAAGTTCACAGCCAGAAAAGCTTGGTTAGAGTTATTGAGGCATCTAAATTGATTTGTTAATATTCTCCTTAATTAAAGATAAATATCTTAATCTGTAAAATTAATTGCTAGAGTATAACACAGAGTTTCATCAACCTTCAATAAATTTTACAAGAACTTAACTTTAGACTGGATTGTTTGGCATACAATAAATATTAATAATAAGTAAGTATGGTTTGGCAATAACCACTTCATAATTAATGTTACATTGCAGTCCTTGAAAGAATTGTTCTCTTGAAAGACATTCCTATCAGCCTGATCTAACACGCAGCAGAGTCAGTAGGAGTTTTCTATTGACTTCACTGGGCTTTGGATCAGGGTCCAAGAGCACAACTTGATGGCTTCAAATTCTTTGATTTTTTTCCCATCAGACAATACATAGCATCAGCTGTCTCTGCCTGTCGCACAAACTGGTCAATATGATTTGGCTGAATTCTTCTAGGCAGCATTACTGCTGTTTGAGGGTTTGATGCTGGTGGTGGATGTGGCAGATAAAGTGTATCTAAATTGCTAATAAAGTCATAATTATAGGTGCAGGGTACTTGGCAGCTTGACCCTTCATGAAGAGAACACCAGGCTTTCACCTTTTTGAATAATCTTTCATACTAGTTCCACCTCCTTCAGGACTAGGATTATAGCTGGGATTGGCTGGTTAACATGTTAGTACCTTCTATTGACATCTGCAGTGATGAGAAGCTTTTACCATAGATACCTCGAAGAGAAAGAGAAAGACAACACAGATGCTAAGGAGTTTCTTTAATATTTGTATTCATTTTTTGCATTAAAAATACAAACACTGGTCATTTATAAGACATTTTCAGTACAATTTTATCCTATAGCTCTATTCTTTCAGTACTTTAAAGATGAAGTTTCATAACTGTAGAGAGCAATGCTGAAGCCCTGTGCAAAGAGAGGACAATAAACATATAGCCATCGTTTCAGGCTATTATATACTTTTCTCAGGCTATATGCAGAATTCCCATTAACAGTTACGGACACCGAATAGTAGGAGGGTGATCTAGGGCCAGTCATGAAAAGGTTAGCGATCCAGTGGCCAATTACAAAATTGTGAATGTGCAAAAGGAAATAAGCCTCGCTGGACAGACAGACCTGCCATCACCTAGCTTTTAATTACTTCGGCAGTTTGAGTTTGAAGCAGATAAATACTGCCTGAAAGTTTGTTTGTGAGTATGGGTTTGTGGAAAAAGGCTGAACAGGGGACTGAATGATGTGCTCATTAATACCAATATATTACAGCACTGCTATGAATCCTCCATGGAGATGCCCTGTAGGAAGCAAGAAGAGTGGAGGCTTTGTCTGTATTCATGGGATAAGAAACTGTACAATATTCACTCTAGCAGAGTGATTTTTTTCAAAAAAGACACAGACAAAAGGAGAGGAGGTAGTTTCAGAGTCCAGTGTATAAGAACAATGGACAACCATGCTCTGTTACTTTGTTTAGGGAAAACCCAAAATGAGTTCCTCTCAGCTGAAGTAAATTCAGAGGACTCCCTGCTGAGCAAAGAGGGGGGGGGAACTTTACAGTTGCGTTCGCTTTTCCTCTGGTTTCCCAGCATTGTGTCACCCTTTGCGCTGTGTCACACATCCGCAGCACAAGGCACAATGCAGCTGCAATAGCAGCACTCAGATCTGAGGAAGGAAAGAAGAAGAAAATTATTTTTTTCAAAGTTTGTGGACTACATCTTCACTGTTGCATCCAGCTTGGCATTGTTATCCAGACGTTTTTCTTCTGTAATGTCTGAAGATGAGACTTCTTTTGTGTGAGACTTTTTGCATTTTAAATGATGAACTGGTATAGTAATAAGCCACTCTAAAAAAATGCAGCATGTTAAAGAAAAAGTGATCAGAGAGTAGGATTAAAATGATACAAAAATTAGCATAATGAGAAATCCAATAGATTGTTTTTCATATTTTTATTTTAAAAATCTTGATTAATCCTCCCCACTCCACCGCTATTAGTTGTGCCATCCCACCTCAATGGGGAGATCAAAGAAAGAAATAAACAGAAAGAAAAATCTGGGAGTTAAAGATGTAAATAGCTTGTAGCTATAAAATAAATACATAAATGAAGGCTGTAAATTAACATTTGTTCTTCTAGGGTGGAGCAACCTTAGGAGAGTCCTAAAAAGGTCATGTCACAAAAAGAAAAACATTTCTAAAAATGTTGCATTTCCTTAAGAAACTTCAATTAACTTTCCTGTATAAATAAAAACAAATTGCTGGTGGTTGGTGAATGGAAATTGGACACATGGTGTCCTCACTTAGGTCCCAGAAGAGAATACAAAGTTGTGTTAGAAGAAACCACATGACACGTAAAAGTATTAATAGTGTAAGATTATTTGGTGGTTTCTAATGGATCAGAAATAAGCAATGTTTATTTCACAGTATGTTTCAGTACCAATAACCTAACATATTGGGGAATAGTGTCTTGACATTTTTAAAAAAAATGTATTTCCACTTTTCAAAATAGTGAGTTAAATAGGGGTAAAGCTGGTTGCATTTTTTTATTGAAAAGTAATTTAAGTGAAAAATGGCTTATCAAATGAAAATTTTTATGGAAAAATTACAGGGGATATTAAAACAGTAGAAAATCTTTCCTGCAAACTAAAAATGATTTCCCAAAATCTTTTACTCAAAAATGTTCAAGTTTCAGGATTTTGTAAAAGAAAGAATATTTTTGCAGAAAATTTGATGAAAATTTTAAAAATTGTAATTTCCAGCAATAAATAATTACAATTTTTCAATCAGCTGTAGATATCAGCTTGTCAGCAAGATAGAGTAGTAATAATAATAATATAATAAAGCAGCGTTTCTCAAACTGGGGTCTGCGGACCCTAGGGGGTCTCTGAGGGTACTTCAGGGGGTCTGCGGGCCCCGCTGATCAACTCCTTCCCTTCCCTCCCTCAACTCCTCCCCCTCCCTCCCAGTGCCTCCTGCACACCGGGAACAGCCGCTCAGCAGCATGCAGGAGGCACTGGGAGGGAGGAGGAGTGGGGATGGGGCATGCTCAGGGGAGAGGGGGGGAAGGGGTGGAGCGGAAGAAGGAAGAGGTGGGGGTGGAATTTTGGGTGTCCACAAATTTTTTTTAATCAATATGGGCATCCTCGGGTTGCTAAAGTTTGAGAACCGCTGTAGTAAAGCATGTGGTATAAGAGCTAGCGAGACAAGGTGGGTGAGGTAATATCTTTTACTTGACCAGCTTCTGTTGGTGAAAGAGACAAGCTTTCGAGCTTACACAGAGCTCTTCTTCAGACAAGCAGACATATGAGGAAATCTTGCTGTCACATAGTCTGAGGGGACAACTTCCTACAAGAAATCTCAGTTGAAAAATACATTTAATAAAGCAAGAAAAGGTTAAAAGAAGTAGTCAATTATAAATGTTAAAGCAATACACCAAAATAGCTAACATTTATTTCCATATTTATTTTCTTGACTTCAACATTTGTGGTGCTGATAGAGCCACCTACAATTAAGGTTAAATGAGATTCCCTTTATAAGACCTTATTTCTGATTGCTTGTAACTTTTCCATACCTTAAGCACTGTGGCTGAAATTTTTCATGGATATCTACCTGTTTGCCTGGTGCTGCCATCAAAGCCTTATCCTGCCTTCCATCAAAACTGTTATGCATGAAACACCCACTGAATGGCAGGATTCAACTGGTGAGTTGAGCCAAAGAGATAGTCTTCAGAAAATGGAAGTGAGGAACCCAGCCAAAGCTAGGTAAATTGGCAATTTGATGGTAATGAAAATCAGTGTTCAGACATTCAAAGTAATACACATTGGAGGGAATAATCTGTACTACACATACACCTTACATGGTTCTAAATTAATTGTATCAAGTCAGGAAAGGTAATGCCGGTGTGGTTGTGGACAGTTCAATGAGGATCTCTGCTCAATGTGCAGCTGCAGTCAAATAAGCAAGCAAGATGTTAGGATGTATAAGGAATGGGATGGAGAGTAACATGCACAAAATGATAATGTCATTCTGTCAATGATGCTGCCTCATCTGGAATACCATGTGCAGCCCATCTCAAAAGGATGTTGCAAAACCAGAGGGACAATGAGAAAGCTCTCATGCAAAAAGAGATTGAGAAGACTGGGACTTAGAGAGAGAGAGATGAACGAGATGACATGATAAGAGAATACAAAACTACAAATGCTATAGGGAAGGTAAGTGAGGAATTTTATTCCCCCTTGCTGATAATGAGAATGAAATCGAAAGGTAGCAAATTCAAAACAGATAAAAGGAAATGCTTGTTTGCAAAATTAGTCTATAAAACTCATTGCCATTGAGGCCAAGAACTTCAAGAAAGGATCAGCAGTTTATATGGATAACAAGAATATCTAGCGTTACGATAGTAAATAGTAAAAATAAAGAAAAGGCACAAAACTGGTTCTCATGCTCATGATTCAGGCCGTAAATCAATTTCTAACTATTGGTAGTTAAGAGGAAACTTTTCCTTAGGTCAGGTTATTTCATAATTGCCTACTGCAGGGTTTCCTTCTTCATTCACTGAAGCAACTAGTACTGTCCCCTGTTGCCAACATACTTTGTGCTTAGATGGACCCTTGATCTGATCCAATATAGTAATTGTATATTCCTTCCTAAACTAATCCCTAAATCCATTACCCTGTCATTTTTCAAATCTATCCCCACCCCCTCCTCGTGTCAGTTGTGTTAGTTTCAATGGAATATAGGGGCTCAAAGGTGTTAACATAACCCAGTCACTGTCCAATAGTAAACAGTGTTAAACAAGATTCAGGGTTTGGTATACAGAGAGATCTCAGTCTGGTTAGTGCCACGGCAAATACACTTTTAACCCTTTATTTACGATACAGAAAAGAAGAAAAAATGGTTAAAGCATTTGAAATGTAAAGTATTAAATAAGGCTTTCATCCCTTGTTGCTGGAGAGAGTTGTTAGAAGGAAAAAAATTCCTTGTTTGATGGTCTCTTAGATGGTACCATATCAAAGATGATAATAACTCTTCTTTTGGGGAAAAGAATAGTTAAAATGGGCTGGAGCTGTGGTTGTTAAAGTCCGATCCTGTTTCATCCCAAGTAGTGTTTGGGATTGAACGGGAGCCAGTAGAGGTGGTAATGTTATCTGGGTCCCTCTCTTTGACCTGGTCAGGTCAGGAAAATGTTTAGGATGGGGTTGACAAAAGCCCAGGGTCCCAGGAGAGAGTGAGGGCAGCAGCCATGGTGGTGAAGCTCACTCCAGTAGCAATTTTTTCTCCTCAGAGTCCCTTTATTATTTTCCCCACCAATTAGGCCTACGTTTTTGACACACTAATTTTGGGGTATTAATTTCTGAACACATTTTTTTGTTTACCAAGAACGATCTCACATAGTCTAAATTATACCAGTATTGTTTGGACTAATTTAGTTTGTCTGTGTGCTTTTCTTGTACCTGTCTGTAACATCCTTTATTCAAAATATCTTGACCTACTTTTCATGGTAAATTCCCAAGCAGGCAAAAAAAGTTATAGCCCCAATTGTCACAACATGTCTACAGAACACCACTGCTGATAATGGCTGACCAGGTAGTGAAGTGGCTCTACTGCTATAATTCAGATGCGGACTGTGGTTAGGTATCTTAAAAAAAAAAAAAAAAGACTTGTAATCTACAGGTTATTCACACCGTCTGTACAATATACGTATTTATATTACTGATTTAATGTTCTGATTTCTTTTCAGATCTACCAGAATGCATGCATATCATAAACCCTGGTTTGTGTTATAATAGTCAATGCTATAGTTAGGGTTGTAAAATGGTTTCCATGACAACTCCCTGTTTTCAGTCCCTGAACCCCAACAGTCAAATAACTGGCATGCTCTCTGTTTTAAGTTTTATCATGCAATATCCAAGAGAGACTTAGATCTCCTCTCAGAACAGACTTTCTCCCTGGATGAAAATCTGCCATCTCTCACTGTTCTAGCTTAACCATTAATAAAAGCTCCTTTGGTCTTTATGGAAATGAAACATATTGCAATGGATTGTCCAACATACTGATGGATATTTCGATTTTCTGGTAATTATAGGCAGTGAATGAGCTAGGCATGTCAAAATTCCTATATGTTTAATGTGTAATAGTAATTTATCGGTACAAAAAAACAAGAACATTATTTATGTTTTAGAGGAAAATAGATCAAAATTCTGTTTTCAGTGCCAACATTTTCTATTGCAATATTTATACCTACATAATTTCTATGATGCAACAAAGTACATTATTTGATTTACGAGGATTCAGGATAATAATTAAATATAAGGTTTTCTGATAGGGAATATAGAATATGTTATATGCAACTGTGAACTGTGATGCTTTTATCTCATCAAGGACTTCTGGTTAGAATTAGAAGCTATGAAAGCAAAGCTCAAGTGGTTTTTATTAGAGCTGTCAAACAAATAATCACAATCACGAGAGCATGAAGGGGCATATGAATGTTTAGCATATCTGGCATGTAAATACCTTGCATCACTGGCTACAACAGTGCCATGCAAACTTTCAGGTGACATTGTAAATAAGAAGTGGGCAGCGTTATCTCCCATAAATGTAAACAACCTTGTTTGTCTTAGTGATTGACTAGACAAGCAGTAGGTCTGAGTCGACTTGTAGGCTGTAAAGTTTTGCATTGTTTCATTTTTGAGTGCAGTTATGTAAAAAAAAATAATTCTAAATTTGTAAGTTGCACTTTCACAATAAAGAGATTGCACTACAGTACTTGTATGCGGTGAATTGAAAAATACTATTTCTTTTATCTTTTTTATGGTGAAAATATTTGTAATAAAAATATAATATAAAGTGAGCACTGTACACTTTGTATTCTGTGTTGTAATTGAAATCAATATATTTGAAAATGTTCCAAAATATTCATAAAAAATTTAAATTGGCATTCTAGTATTGTTTAACAGTGTGATTAAAACTGCGATTAATCATGACTCATTTTTTAAATTTAGTTAATTTGTTTTGCCTTAATCGCTTGTTGGGCTAATTGACAGCCCTAGTTTTTATAGTCACCACAGCCTTGCATTGGAATTACAGCCCCATCATCAAAATGCTCCCATTTTTATGTTGTGTGTGTTTTATATGGATTCGGTGTGTGGTATATAAAATTGCCTCTCTTCTCTTTATCTCTCATTTTCTATGCTACCCAATTCTCCCCACCCTCTTCTCCTCTGTTGTCTCTTCCATGCTTTATCTATGCTGTTGCAGCTGGACCAGCCTTACCTGCACTACTGCCATTACCAGTCCCAACAGAGTGTCAGTATCTTCTTATGGCAAACGTGCCCCAATTGCCTAACTGTATGTGACTTTTTAAGTGCCCTCCTGACAAACCCAACCCAGTAGCCCAACCACCAGAAGATTCGCTCTCAGCTCACGTGGACGCAAATCAGTACAGCAGAGATAAGCTGCCTTCAGGGTAGGATCTCGTGCTCACAGATTACAGAAGGGATGGTGGTTGAAGGGACTGCAGTGTATTTAACATTGCAGTCCCCATGTTGGATTCCTATGAGACTGAGCTATATTAGGGAACAAATGTCAAGACACATTATGACTCTGCTAGGCATAGTGCCTCTGGTGCACTGGCAGAAACACAGAGCAGACAGAGTCTCGCTGCACCTTGAAAGAGATGGAACAAATGGTCCTCCCAGCATAGCCACCCTGGCAAATGGGGAAAGGAGCATGGCCACTCCCACAACCTGCCCCAAAAGGCCTCCTCTGGGGCCAGTCAGTGCAGCAAGCAGAGCTAGCAGGCCCCCTTTCCCGGCACTGTCAATTGCAGAGAATGAGTTACAGCCATGTACAGACTGTATTCTCTTGAATGGGTGTACGAAGGCTATCTTTTCCCTGCCCCAGTGAAGCACGCACCTTCCCCGCCCCTCCAGGGAGTATACTTTGACCCATAACACTAAATTATCTGTCATGAAAATCATTCATATTAATCTGGACAAAGTACATGGGGAAAAATAATTAAAATCAACTCCTTCCATAAACTGAAAAGTTTGATTTTGCTGTGTTTTATGAAGTTACCTGAATAACACAACTGTGTGTATACAGCAACTGAAAAGTAACTAGGAAGTGCTAATCAGTAACTGATATCTTTTAAAAACATATTGGGTTTAATACAATGGTCTCATGGGGGAGTTAATGAGTAAAAAGTCAATTACATACAGTCTTCATTGAGGTAAAGTCAAAAACTGGACTACTAGCATATTGCAGGTTAAATCTGTATTGGAAAGGATGAGAGTGGAAATTTGCAAAATAACTCCCTGGGGTCTGGCCTTTCACATTCATGGGAAATAAATGCACCAATTTATAATTGGTATGCTGTTAAAATAGATGAATGTTAGAGTTATATTACTTATTCAGTAATGTTCCATATTTTATTATTGTTATTTTAAGGGATGCCAGAATTTCTTAGCTGCAAAACAGTGTACTGAAAGAAATAGAGGAAGCTTTAGGCTAGATACCAGGAAACATTTTCAGCAATCAGGTCTATTCGAATTGTGAAATAGTCTCTCAAGGGCAATGGAAAGAGCCCCAATGATTGAGGCACTTTAAACTAGGCTAGCCAAAGCATATGAGACTACCCTGACAACAAAATTCCATTTGGCAAGGGAATGTACAGAATGCTGACCTGCTCTAAAACTTGCAAAATGTCGATGAAAATTTTTCTTGCATAAACATTTTTAAAAAAAAATCCTGAAAATGTTTGTAGTTTTTGACCAGCACATACAGTGATCAAACCCTCCAAGTCCCCCTTGCACCATCCCTACAAACTTCCAATAGTTCTCCACCACCACTCTCTGACTGAAGGTTTTGGTTAGGGTCCATGAAGGTCTGGAAGCCTTCCTAGTGGGCATTACTCTTGGATTGTTTAATATACATTGTTATACATCTATTACAATATTATATACCATTCCCTGGCAATTCACAGTTCTTTCCTAGCGTATACAACACATAGGGTCCAGTCCAAATCCCATTAAAATCAATAGAAAGATACCCATCAACTTCAATGGCGGTTGGATGAGGCATGCAGTGCTTTTACAGTTACATCCTTCTTTCTCTTCCTTTGTTTCTGTTTCTCCTCATAGATTTCAGTCTTTTC
Organism: Macrochelys suwanniensis; assembly: GCA_033296515.1. Taxonomy (NCBI): domain Eukaryota; kingdom Metazoa; phylum Chordata; order Testudines; family Chelydridae; genus Macrochelys; species Macrochelys suwanniensis. Next base: position 82,547,423 of record CM065777.1, read on the forward strand.
GATGGTTTTGTTTTATAAAACAATCTCTAGCTTTGTTGCTCTTGCACTTGTTGAAAATCTCCATGGAACTGCTTGCCCAATCCATCCTCATCCTTATAGTTAAGTAATGGATCACTCCAAATAGGAAATTGCTCCTGTGTTGGCTGTGTGACAGTTTCAGTGGTAAAGACTGAAAAATGTCAATACCCAGTTAAAACAGCAGATCAGCAGAATTTGATAATTTTGTTCAAATAGTAAACTCCCTATTCCAATCTATAGACCAAGATGGGTTACAATGATCCCTTATATTGGTCCTCAAATCTTATTCCAAGGGGATGGATGATTAAAGTGTAGAGACAAAATTCAAAGCGTACATCTCTAAAAGAGATTTTTAAGGTTCCAAAAATAGACATAACAGCTAGGAAGTAATCCACAGGGAACTTCTCTGTAGCAGCATGTATACTGGTAACAGCAATTATAAGAGTCCAAAAATGTGAAGCCTTGTCATTAAAATGTCATTATCTAGAGCTCGGAAAATACTAGGGGTGGGGTGGGAGAAGGTTTAATGAATATTCATTTGAATTTTAAAATGAATTTGCTTCTGCTGTGCTCAAGCCTCTTTCCCCCAAACATTCCATCAAGTTTCCCTGGCATGAAAATACAGAAAATGAATTTTAATCTCACACACTCATATACACAGGGAAAGCAACATAATAGTATTGGAATATTGCTGTGGGGTGGTAGCTGGACTCTACTGAAACATGTTTTCAGCCTTAGTGACAGCCAGCCCACATTTGCTCAGTTTATGAGTAAATAGATGGATTTTCTAACTGTCAGCCATTCATATTGGGATCTGAGAGTCAAACTGGGTTTTTTTCTGGCACATTGTCATAATCCATAGTAAAGATTCAGCTGTTGGTACTTCATTAGCAATAGTGCTGATCTAGAAATGTAGGGCTGGAAGGGACCACAAGAGGTCATTTAGTTCAGCCCCTGGCACTGAGGCAGGACCAAGTAGCCCTAGACCATCCCTGACAGGTGTTTGTCTTAATCTGTTCTTAAAAAACATATTTTTTACCTTGATGTGCAAGGCAGAAAAAAATCTACTCCCTGATCCTCAGTTGTATTGGCTCTGTAGTGCTCTGTTAGTAAAGCCTGGGTTTGTCACTGAGGTAAGCAGAGGCACTGAAGGAGAGGTGCCATTTTATTTATCCACTTGCTGCTGATTGGTTATAATTTGTTCGACCATCGCTTATACTGGGTCTCTTTCTCTTGACGTTAGGATTATATTGAATGGATGTTGTCAGCAGCCCAACTGCCAAAATCTCAACTGTGGAAGACCTGGAAAATGGCTTAGCTTTGCTTTCCATTTTCCCCTTCTCCACTTTTCACCCACCACCATCCTTAAGAATACAGAGAGAAATCCTAACCCACTGAAATAAATTTCCATTGATTTTAATGGGACCAAGTTTTCACTCAGGACAAAGATATGGTCAGTTGACTATACGCTCAAGCCCTGCACTTTGTTCTAGACTGGGGGATTTAGGACTGCCAATTGGGTCGATGCAGGAATCAGCTGCCAAATGACTACTGCCCTCAACCATCAATGCATGTAGATGTGATGAGTTGGATCACAGAAATCCCCTTGGGAACTGCCAACTGATGTGCCAAGACTACTTCTGCCCCTGCTTTCCTGCCCTGGCAGCTTGGGACTCCAGAGCCCTGCCTGGTTTGAGCCAGACCTGATAGCCTGCTGCAACCCCAGACCCAAGTCTGAACCACGTCCCCTAACAGTGGTAGGCTTAATTGAAAGCATCTTAAGAAGTGTTCCTGTCTTTAACACTCAGGTGCCCAACTCCCAATGGGGTCTAAACCCCAAATAAATCCGTTTTACCCTGTATAAAGCTTATACAGGGTAAACTCATAAATTGTTCACCCTCTATAACACTGATAGAGAGATATGCACAGCTGTTTGCCCCCCAGGTACTAATACATACTCCGGGTTAATTAATAAGTAAAAAGTGATTTTATTAAATACAGAAAGTAGGATTTAAGTGGTTCCAAGTAGTAACAGACAGAACAAAGTGAATTACCAAGTAAAATAAAATAAAGCAAGCAAGTCTAAGCCTAATACAGTAAGAAAACTGAATACGGATAAAATCTCACCCTCAGAGATGTTTCAATAAGTTTATTTCACAGACTGTATGCCTTCCTAGTCTGGGCACAATCCTTTCCCCTGGTATAGCCCTTGTTCCAGCTTAGATGGTAGCTAGGGGATTTCTCATGACTGCAGCCCCCTTTGTTCTGTTCCACCCCATTATATAGCTTTGGCACATGGCAGGAATCTTTTCTCTCTCTGCTCCCCCCGCCCCCCACACACACACCTTCTAAATGGAAAAGCACCAGGTTTAAGATGGATTCCAGTACCAGGTGACATGGTCACATGTCCTGTGAGACCCCAAGCCTTATTCCTCCCAGCCTGACTCACAGGAAGGCCTGCAAGCAAACAGAGCCATCTACAGTCAATTGTCATGGTTGATGGGAACCATCAAGATTCCAAACCATCAATAGCCCACACCTTGCATAACTACAATAGGACCTCAGAGTTATATTTCATATTTCTAGTTTCAGATACAAGAGTGATACATTTATACAAATAAGATGACCACACTCAGTAGATTATAAGCTTTGTAATGCTACCTTACAAGAGATCTTTCACTTGGAGGATATTCTAGTTACATTATATTCACACTCATTAGCATATTTTCATAAAATCATATAGCGTGCAACGTCACAGTAGGCATGTATTTAAACTTAAATGAAGAGCCCCACTGACAACGGAAGAACTAATCGTGCGCTTAAATTTAAGCACATGCTTAAATACTTTGCTACATTGGGGCCTGAAGACAGCACCCAGGCCGAAGCAAATTCTGCAATAGGACATTACATACAGATGTGCTTTTTTATGTTTAGAATATTGTTTTTCCTTTTTGCTAGGATGCTGTTCCCACACAATTTTTTATCATAAAGATTAGACAATAAATTGCCATTTTCAGATCTGCTTCTCCCCTTGAATCCAGGGAAAGGACCAAGGTGAACCTCTCTGAGCAACAAATCCCCAAGAATCCATTGCCCTTATTGTTCCAGAGTGCTGAATAGTTACATTAGCGTGGAGATATAGAACCATAGTACATTCAATAAATAAAATGCAAACCCAAAAGCCAACAGAGATATGTACTGTATGTGTTTTTATCCACAGCACCCAAAAGACACGATTATCTAATGGATTTTTGAAGTCTTTCAAACTAACTATTCTAAGTCAAAAGACCCATTTGGTTTAGGGATCTTTTATTTAAAATGGAAGCAGGATGGGATTTCCAAGCACATTTCCTGAAAAATGATTACACTGCACTTTTGTGATTTCCTGGCTCTTTAGAGATAGCCTTGGGCTCTGAGGTACAGTGGTGTAGGCTTTATGATGACTCACAGTAGGGTTTTCAGCCTCCAGCTATCTTGCCCTTCAAGTCTGCAGCATTCTCTCTCTCTCTTAGTCTGGTCTGAAAGACATAATATTGCTGATTTTAAAACAAGACATAAGATATATTTTGGTTTTCTATGGCTTATCCAGTTCAGAAGCAATTTTGTTTTCTGGGGTTTTTTTAATGGGTTATACAGTGTCTGGAGATGCACTGTATAAATGAGATATATAAGAAAGAGCAGATTATATTCTTCTTATATTATAGTCATAGACTTTAATGATTATGAACCCCTTCTACTTGAAATCACCCATCATCCTCTGTACTATGTTTTGACTGGAGTGGATTTTTTCTCCTCCCAGTAGTAATGCTGATCTCTTAGAGGTGAGGTCATCCTTCATTTTTTGAAAAAGATTAGCCTCATAACCTCCTTGCTAGCCTGACAGCCAGCCTCTCTCACAAAGCAAATAGGGACTATCTAACACTATACGCATAAAGTAACCTGACATGTGAATAGGAAAACTTTCCTTTTGGGGGGGGGCGGGGTTATTTATTTTTTTCTTTTTGCTGGCCAGATATTTTCCTGCAGGCTGGCTTCCCCTCATCCCCTGCATACCTCTTCCTCTTTAACCCAGGAATATTCCCCTTTTAAATGGAATTAAATAAGGTTATTTCCCCACCCCCTTGTGAGAGCGCTTCTTCCTGAAGCCATCCAAGTGTAAAACTGTTCACTAATACACTGGCCTGGATTTGGTTTACAAAATATGGTCACCTTAGTATCTTGGAACCCTCTTTTTCTCAAATAAGGCAAAGAGTAAAATTTTCAAAAGTGACGTAGGCACTTCGGAGCCTTAGTCCCATTCCCTGGTCTTTTACTGAGTGATCTTAAGTCACTTGTGTGACTTTGAAAGTTGTGTCCAAGGCTAAAGCTAGTCAAAATATTTTTAATGAAAATTTTCCATCCAAAAATGCCATTTGTTGAAACTGAAATGTTTCATGGAAACGAATTGGTTTTGATGAAACGTTTCTGGTGTCTAGCAGGGAATTATTGTTCACAAAAAGACCACAGCCCAAACAACCAATAGCCAGGTGGTTTGCAGGAACCGAACCTGGACCTGCTATATCTCATGGGAGTGCCCTAAGCATTGGGCTATTCTGTGGTGAGCTCTTGTTTCTGATGTGGAATGAAAGGTTTTCACAAAACAGAATGGGTTTCTGGCCAATCTTCATTGATTTCTGAATCACACGGGAGAATACCAGTCAAATCATAGTAAGCAATAGACAATAGCCCATCCCTTTGTAAACAGCCTACATTCTGACATATAGGCGTACCTCATAGTTTCTCCTTTGAAGTACAAGCACCTGCATTTCAGCGACACAGTAGGGCTGATCCAGTTATCCATATGAAAAGAGAATAAAGGAGAATTTTGAATTTCCAGTCTAGAGTTCAAATATGACTTAAGGTCTTTTCAATTTGTGCATCAGTGGCACAGAATGTTTTTGCATCTTGGTTTACTTTTTAGTGTGATTCTCTGACACTGCATTCAGCTGAGTCTCCAAGCATTTGAAGCTCTCTCTGTTAAGTGATTGAGGAGTTTTAAAGCATCCTAACTCACCACCAATCCCTCAACTGTGAATCCACTAGATCATTTTTGTAATAATTTAGCCCAAGCTAAATATATAGTTAGGTTATATTGAACTGTGAGAGGCTAGTTTACCACTCTGTTACACCAGTTTTACAATGGTCTGATTCCAGTGGATGCTTTTTCGCATAAATGCTAAGTCAGAACATACCTTATTATGAGAACACTGAGCAAAAGGGGAAAAAAATAAACTGCTCTGTGTATAGAAAGGAACCTGTAACATGAAAGAATCGTCCTTCCTTGGTTACAGAATGTTATTATTATTCAGGTCCTGGTTCTTCTTCATAGTTTCAACACTTCCTCTTTCTTTTAGCCCAGTTCCTACAGCATGATTAGAACGACCACAGTTGCCCAAACCAGGAAGGGGATTTTTATTATATTAGTCTGATGTGAATAGTCCCTTTGAAGTATATAAACATCGTTTTGTAAAACACAACTCTTAAAGTTACAGAGGCCAATACTCTGCAACGAAGTGACAAATCATGTTCAAGTCCTTTGGTATTATTACTATTCATCATTATAAATTGAGACTTGGTGAAGTTGTAGTAATGAAAGCTCCAGTGTTCGTTCAAACAGAGAAAACATTGTAATGTGCATAGCGCAATTTTTTACAGGCACAAAAATAAATGATTAGTGTTAAGGTAATTTGCTAAAAATCTGAGTAATGCTCATGGGGGGAAAATGACTATAGAAACAAGATTAGTGAGACCACCAGCAGTCTCTGATACATTTTCAACGAATTATAGCTGGCTCCAAGTAATATCAAAATTGTGACATCAGGGAGCATGTGCATATAGTAAGTGTGATTTTCCTTTTAATATTTATGTTGTTCTTTGTCTGTGAGAAGTGCGAATTTATGTTTTGTTTTCTAGTAAAGTCAAACTTGATCTGTACTTATTGGCTGAGGAAACAATAATAGAAATGTCTTCGTTGTCCTATCACTGCATGATGTGATACTTCAACCTACCACTGCAGGAAAAGCACAGCCTCCAAAACATGAATTTACAGTTCCACAAACAGGGCAGGATATTTAATAACTCCGTTAGCTCAGATGAAAAATCTGTTTCAGAGAAATGGATAAATAAATAAATCCTCCAATGAAAGACTAATTACACATGACGTTAGCACTCCAAGAGCCACATCCTGCTCACTTTAGTCATCTGTGTAGCCCCTTTGAAATAAATATAACTAATCATGAATAAGGCAAGCAGGATTTGACTCTAAATCTATTCTTTATCTCTTCCATTCCAGTTGGTTACTAGAAAATGTGACCACACTAGAAATAAAGCAGGCTGGTTGCAGATACTTAATTTAGATTTTTTTTAAAAAAAGAAAAGCTTGGAGTAAAATTTGGACTCATAAAACCTCTGCATTAATTATAAACTCTTCTCGAGTTAAAACAAAAAATCTTTTGACAACCTGCCACCAGATACCTTTCTGAAGAGTGAGTCGCTGTCGTTATTCCTACAGACCCAGTGCATATGCACTGATCCTCTACTGCTGCAGCTTTTGTTTTCAGACCTTCTTTTTTCAATGGTTGCCATAGAGTCTACCAATTATCATATGAAAAGTATGCACACACAAAACCCCCCAAAGCCTGCTGCTAAAGCCATGAACAGTTTTCAGCGTTCATGTAGAAAGGATGGGGGGGAGGAGGGAATGGCAGGGAGGGGGAAAAAAGACAGAAGTCCTGAGGGAAAGATTGTCCTCCCCCACTCCCTTCTTTAAGGTGACTTGATTATTACTTTAATAAGTAGCGTCTTTTCCCTCACATAGTTCATTATGGACACTATTCTATTTCAGTGTTTGAGTCTATCAAAGGTTTCTGCTATCTGTTCCCGCACTCTCACCTTAAAAGCAAGCAACAAAGAGGTTAAAAAACTAAAACAAGCCTTTCTTCTTCTAAACCTTTCAGGGTAGGTGACAGCCATTCACTGGAAATAGTGACAATGTCAGTCATGGGGGCTGAGACACCTGAAGAAGATGAAACTTGCATCTATTTACCTTCATGCTCAGAGCATTACGCCAATGTTATGCTAGAGCAGGCCTGCACAACATGCGGCCCGGGGGCCGCATGCGGCCCGCATGGGCTCACTGTGTGGCCCACGGTGGGGTGAGTAGGTGGGCTCACTGTGCGGCCCACGGGGGGGTGAGTAGGTGGGCTCACTGTGCGGCCCGCGGGGGGGGGGGTGAGTATGCAAGCGGCGGGGTGGGGCAAGCCAATGGCCAGCTGGCCGGCTGGCGGGTGGGCGGGCTGGTGAAGAGGCCAGTGGCAGGCTGGGGAGTGAGGGTGAGTCAGCGGCAGGGGGTGGGGGCAGCAGCAGAAAGTAAGAGGCCAGCAGTGGGCAGGCAGGTGAGCTGGCGGCGGGGGGAGCCGGCGAGTTCGGCAGGGTGGGGAATGATGAGCCAAGTGGGCAGGCAATGGCAGGGCGGCAAGTGAGCCAGTGGCAGGGGGGGAGGGGCTGAGGAGGTGAGCCAGGGGGGTGGGGGGATGATGAGCCGAGCGGGCGGGCAGTGGCGGCGAGGCTTTATACTGGGGGGGGGGGCGGTGAGGAGGCGAGAGGTGAGTCAGTGGCTGGAGGGGGGCAAATCTCCCACATTCAAAATCTGGGACTGTGTCCGTTGGTCCTTTTTGCTGCTTGTCTCTGGGCTGGGGGTTGTCCCAATGCTGCAAAGAGGGTGTTCCCAACGGAAGGTGCTTGCTTCTAATCCCCAAGGCCGTCAGTATGTCTGCTCTTCTCTAGTCAGCCCACTTGACAAGTTTGATTGTCCTTGGTCTGGTTCCCATCCCCTCTCCAAGGGTTGCAGCTGTCTGGAGGTGCCTGCCTGCCACGCCTTCCTCATTCACACCTCATTCATTCAACAGGGCAATTGAATACAAAGTGGGGGGAAGATCTTATTCTACTTCTAGCAAAAAGACATTTTTCTTTTACCTTAATTATACTACCTTAGGGGCCCGCTATAACATATTACCAAGGTTCAATACAAAGTCATATACAAGTTATACAAAAATGCATAATGCAGAGATTTATCTACAACTCCATTGATTGACTGTTGTGTGCAGTAATATAGTGACCCCTGGGGGGCTGGAGAGGGGTGTGATGGTGGGGCCGAGCCGGGAGGGGGCGGGTCCTATTTTACTGCCGTGATCTGGTCACCCTATGCGTGCTGTTTCTTTCCCCCTCTACAGCCTTCCACACCCCAGCGCTAGGGAAGGAGGGGTTGTTTCTGCAGGGCAGGCGGCGCTGGCGGGTGGGGAGGGGGTGTTTCCGCGGGGCCGGGGGGTTTCGGCCCTCAGCTGTTTTCTTTGGAATAATATGGCCCTCGCTGCTTTACGAGTTGTGCAGGCCTGTGCTAGAGTAATTCAGCTGAAATCCACGGAGTCACACCAGAGTAACTCCAGCAGTTTCAGAGGACTTACTCCAATGGCAGACTGGTGTAATGCAATGACCCTACACTACTATTCTGTTTCATTAGTGTTTTACCTCCCGCTTTGCACTGATGTCAATGAAGTCACAAGATGCACAGCAACAGACAATCAAGCCTCTGATTTTAACGTTAAACCTGGATGTGGCAGGTCCTGCTTGCTTCTGCCTCTGCTCAAGTCCACAAAGAGCTCAGAGACCTTATTTGCTGGTAAGACACCCAATGCAGCTTATTTACAATATTGGTTTCCACCGTCCTTTTACGCTCTCACTCCTCAATCCTAGGGAGCCATCAGCTTCTGAGCCAAGCCAGAAAGAGAAACCTCTCTCACCTTCTCTCATTCCCACTTTCCCTCTTACTTCCTGTGCGTTTTGTATCATCTTCCTAAAGGCCTAGTTAGCCTCTTAGTTCTCCTCAGCCCATCAATTAGGCACAGCTCTTCTTAATGAGGTCTGCTCTGGAATAATTAGACTTGCAGTGACCAGAGTGCTGGTTCAGCTGCTGTTGCCCAGCACTCTGTTACACCAGGGGGAATCACATTCATCCTAATGGTCAAAGGTGTATGGGGGTAACCTAGCAAAAACCATTCTCTAAAAGTGTCCTTATGGGGCAGGTTGCAATTTTATCTGGTTTGTTTGCAAAGGACTTTGTGCCATTTCACATTTGGAAGGTCAGTGGCTCAACTGTTCATGGATGATTTTCATCCAGCATTTATACAAGTATCTTCGGCCACCAACATCATCATCACAGCAATGGAACTACATGAGAGTCTCTCCACACTCTTTGCCAGCAGAGATCTGCTAGAACCACCCAAACTCCTGTATTATAGGTAAATATTGTTATTTACCAATGAGTAATTCCCAAATTCTTCAGCATGATGGAACAGACACTAAAGATGCTGGTGATGGCTCACAGCTACTTATTCTAGTCTAGTGTTTAAAAGCTCCTTGTACAAATGACCAGCTTTTACATAAACAATGGGGGAGGGAGGAATTCATCCTAGAATTAAAAATAGGGTTTCTAACTTTCCTGCAAAATTGTTGCATTATTCAGCACCATTTTTAACTTGAATTCCGGGAGCCAAACTGCCAATAACCCTGCATACCAGACTTTTCCTTGTACCTGAGTTACTAAGAGAGAGCTTTTTTCTTGTGTGTACTCTAGGATCAGGATATTGATGTCAAAGACAATGCTGCTGGAACTAGGCTCCACTTCTGCAATCGGCTCAGCATAAGTTGGGCCTCATTGAGAACAGAGCTGCATGTACACAGATCTTATCACACAATTGGGGCCTTCGTTAGCACTGATTCTAAAGAGACACTAGAGTTCTTGAGATGTGAGATCCACTTCTCATCACTTGTCCTGGGTTGCTGATGGGTGTCATTGGCTGGGTGAAAGAAGTGGCCTTAGCCAGGTTCTTTGACAATTAACCTTAGCCTGAATAAATAAGTATAATGCAGTATGTTAAAGAAAAGTTAAAATAAGACATTAATAAAAAGTTTCAAAAAACAAAAAAAATGACGTGAGAAAATATTTTATAATATTTTGGTGTATGCTAAAGAGAACTGAAACAACTTTTGAATTCATAAGAAAAAGGTGTAGAAAAATGCTGGAGAGTGTACATTCGTTTCAAGGTATCACCCACAGATGGTTTAGCCTGGTTTTCCAGAAAGCAATTGTGGAGGGGTGGGAGGGCAAACAATCCAGACAAATAACAATCAGGGGACTGGAAGGGACCCTGAGAGGTCATTTAGTTCAGTGACCTGCCCTCATGGCAAGACTAAGTATTATCCAGACCATCCCTGTCATGTTTACCAAAGGAAATAAAAGAATGTTAGCACAAAAGAAATGTCTTCTTAAAAAAAGGAAGAAGTCAAGTCTAGGTTCAACAAGCTGTCTAGAGCCTGTAAATAAACAACATAAGTGGGGGGCTAACTTAGGGTTGAATGTGACCAGATAAATTGAAGTAAAAGGCTTTAATCTATGTCTACACTAAGGAATATGTCAGGATAAATCCTGGTTAGCTATCACAAACTAGCCTACTTTGATTTAATCTTGACCTCTTTTCCTAATCTAGACAAACCCTAATGTGCTGTACTAAACTGGAGGGACAAGTAGAGCATATAGGCAGAGAGCCAATTGGACGATAGGAGAGAGAAGAAGAGCAGAAAGCAGGGATAAAAGTCAGTAAGAGATTAGGAAAAGGTGAGGAGAGTAAAGAGGAATGATGAGATACGAGTTTGCAGGGAAAGAGGAAAAGAGCTAGGGAACAGGCAAGGAGACAAGAAAGGGAAGAAAATTAACACATTCAAATGGGGGTAGAGGGGTGACTGAGAAGAAATAAGACAGAATGGGTTATAGGCAAAGAGAACAAAACAAGGAGAATGACAATATTAAAAAGAGCGAAAGAATTTGGAGGTGACATGGACAAATGTGCCGGAGAAACGGACCAGAGTATGTGAAAAGGGTAAGTGGGCCAGTGTATGTGTAGATAGGTGAAATACTAGAGACAAAGTGAGTTTTATCACACCAACTTCTGCTGGTGAGAGAGAGAAGCTTTCAAGCCACACAGAGCTCTTCTTCAGGTCTGGGAAAGGTACTCAGAGCATCACAGCTGTGATGAAGAGCTCTGTGTGGCTTGAAAGCTTGTCTCTCTCACCAACAGAAGTTGGTCCAATAAAAGATATTATCTCTCACCCACATTGTCACGCTAATGTCCTAGGACTGATGTAGCTACAACTACTGCACACTGCATACAGAGAGAGTGGATGTTAACTATAATATTTGTACTGTACCTAATTGTATTTACTTTATTTTAATCTGACAATGGGTAAAATAAAGAGCTATAGTATCAATTTTAAAATGTATACGTAACACTAAATGACAGATCATGTGTGAGTAATATTCAGAGTGTAAGCTGGGCTTGAAAACACCTCTCCCTCAACCCTATTGGTCCAAAATATGCTAGAAGAAGACCACGCAAGAAGGATGCCATCATAGGAGTCCTCTAATGTTTGCAGATATGTTGTATGAATAACCACTTAATGAGTACCTTATTGAAGCTTTTGGAAGAATAGTCCATGGGAGGTCTCTTATTGCAATGGTAGTTATTTATCGGGGATTGTCCTAAAAGAGTTACTCCCATCCTCCTGTTTCCAAGTGACATTGACAAATAGGCAGGCGTCCACAGAATCAATTAGTTATATTAGCCTGTTTCTTTCCACAGTCACCATGGTAGTCTGAAAGTCTCTAAGGAGGAAGGCGGGGGAAATCTAGAATTTTTATTTGGTGGCCCACCATGAAAACTCATGTTTTATTATTTACTGAGATTAATATTTTAAAGGAGCACAGAAATTTTAAATCAATATGAAGTTTATACGTCTTACAGGAAACTTTATGGATTGCATTATTGTTAAAAATATTGATGAGCAATAGATCAATGATCTCTATCATGGCTAGATATTAAGTAGACATAACTGGAGCTTTTTATTTATATGTCATGTACTGGTTACATGCACATCAGTCATCCTTAGTTTTTTCTTTCTTTTCAAAGACTAGTGTTCCTGTATTGGCAATTTTTATATCTTGGCTATTTGTTGCCATTTGAGCACGACAGAAAAAGACTTCAGATTTCAGCATGTCTATATCCCCAGGACTCTGAACTAACCAGTCAGAAGCTCTTTGTAGCCTCCAAGTGTTTTTGATTGTGCCTACAGTCATATGCAGCTGGAGACAAGATGTTTCATGAAGGCAGCACAAGCTGATGCTGTGGTAACACAGCACCATACACAGAGAGGCTAACAAGAAAAATGGACATGGAATTCTATAATGAGCTTCATTATCTTAGGACCAGTTCCTCTATTGGGCTCATTTCTTTCCTCACGTACCCTCATCCAAATACCATTCAAATCAACAGGAGTCACACCCCTTTATCTGAATCAGAATCAGCCTTTTTAAGGGTACAAACCTAAAATATTTAGGGCCAATGGACCCAGCATGAAGTGGAAGTTGGTAAGGGTGAAATTTTACCCTTACTAAGCTGCAAAAACATTTCAATATCCCTAATTTTGGTTTTAGCCTTCATTCGTTCTGAGCACCATTATTTCCTCAGGTCATGTGGCCTTTAAAATTTGATACATTCTAACATCTCTGTAGAGGCAGCGGAAAATAAGAGCATCCTTTTTTCTGACACCTTGTGTTCAAAGGATGACTCACTGATGACTGAACATCATTAGAATCCAATCATCTCTAGAGACAGACCACTGACTTGAGGAGGATCACCCAGAAGAACATATCAAACCTCTCAAAAGATACCAATTTATTCAATGGATGCCAGTGCTATAAACTTTTCTTGAAGAAATCTGCTAGTTAATTTGTACCTTGCATTAAACTGCAAGAGATTCCAGCTCATGTAACTAGCAATACCAAGATTTGGAGCTTCTTTTTTTTATTCTGTATATGCCTGCTAGCTTTTATTACATCTACAATGGAATTCAAATATCTTACCTGAATGTTATGAGTCATTAATAAATATTGAACTACCTACTCTCGCCTATCACAAGGCAGACTCTTTGATGTGCACTGACAAGGGAACGTTGAATGAGCTTTATACGCCAACAGTTTCATGCACACTCACTGTACATGTGAGTATAGAATTGGAAAACTGTCCCATGAAAGGGAGTCCATAAGTGATCGATAATCTTACTCTAAAATGTAATTTGATGTCCTTATCGGTGTCTTTCATTGTATGCATGTGAAAATAGCCACACACTGACAGTGCCAAATAGGTTGATTTTGTCAGATTTGTTGGTTGTGAGGTGAACAAATAACTGCTTATCTATATGTACACACATGCAGTACCTGTACAAATCTACATATTAGGGCCCTGTATGTGAGTTCTGCAAGAATCTTTATAAAGCATCATCCCTTCCCTGTAAAGCCAGATGCCACAATTAACATGAGCAGGAGGTTACAGAGCTCAGCAGCAGCTATAAAAAGATTTTCTGTAACTAAAAAGGTCACAGTTTAAAGTCCATCATCTTGGAAGTTTCTAGCACTAGACGCAAGCGCCATTCAGCTCTGGGAAGCTGAGAATCTCTGCTCACTAATGCAAATCCAATACCTCCCACCTCTGCAGGACATGAAATAAGACAATATAGCTGCAATGTTATTGATGGTGTAGGACTGAATTTTGCCCCTCTTGGGCAGAACGTAGGGGTAATGTGAGGGGAAAATCCACATCTGGAGGGAGAAGGAAACATTTCTCTGGTGGGTGGATTTGGTTCTATTTTATTTATTTAGTGCCAGCTGCCTGAAGCTGTTCAGGGATTTGGAATGTTAAAATAAATCCCAGGAGAGATTGATTAGTCGGCAGAGGGCCCATGAAGAGTTCAAAGTTATATGATAAATCCACCTATCATATGGTGCTGTAATTTCACTCATTATTACCAGCTTGCCATAGCAGAGAACGCCTTTCCTCCTTTCTTCTCTCCCCAGGAATGCAAAAAGGCTTGTCCCTCTTGCCTCCATTTCTCCTCTTTAACCACATCTCCATAACCTCCTCTTCTGCCTCCTGACTCTTCCAGCCAAACCTAGCTCCTGGCAACTTTTATCTACCCCCTGCCTCCTTTCCCTAATCCAAATAACATAACATTGAAACCTAACCCAAGTACACAGCGTACACAGCCCACTGCTGGAGGGTTTGCAAGGTGTCTGTACCTCTGCTGTCACCAAACCTTGCTCAGCGGAGCTCCGTTTGCTGACCTCTCAGCAGAGCTTCATGCTTTAAAGAGATGGGACAGTGGAAATACAACCCTGGCATTCCAACAGCACACACACACACACACACACACACACACACACACACACACCCCTTCATTTTACACTAACAAACTAAGAGCGCATACAATTACTACTTTAGGGTGCTACTTACCAGCCAGTCATGTACCACTAGAACCAGTGGCGTAGCCAGCTTTAGAGCACAGGGGGAGCGGAGCTAAAAAAGGCGCCGGGAGCAAAAAAAAAAAGCTCCGCTCTGTCTGCAGCATAGGAGCAAAAGGCGTCGGGAGCAAAAAAAGGCGCCGCTTCTGCTTAGTGGGGGAGCGGCCGCTCCCCCTGCTCTCCCACCCCCACCCCCGGCTATGCTACTGACCAGAACTACAGCTCTACAGTGCAAAAGGACATTTTCACATGAGGCCGGCCCTGGTCAGGCAATATGCTCAGGCTCTGAAGGGATGAATGTGAAATGCACACCACGTTCCCTGTGTTGCACTTCTGTGTAACAGTCTGCAGTTGAGCCTGCTCTGCATGGCTGCCGGAAGGCTACAGCAGAACCAGCCACAGCTGGATTGAGGCCAATGCAGCAGAATTTGGAAAAACAGAAAACACATCTTAATCTTTGCACAAAGAAACAATGCCTCCAGCAGCAGCACAAAGCTGGGCAATAAATGAACCCCAGAGAGGGCTCCCTCTCTTCTCAGCACCAGCAATTATTGTGTGCGAGCCCCAGCCTGGGTGCACCCCCCCACCTTCACGGGCATCAGCGAGGCCACGAGCAGTCCCAAACCTCCTACCTCCAGCTCATGGGAGGAAGAAATTCCCAGTGCTTACAAACTTGCCCACAGCAGCGGGGCCACAGTGGGAGGGAGGAAATGAGGCTTAGTTGGGGCTTCCCCTCCTCAATACATCTCTGGACATGCAACTGTATAGGGGAAACACCAGGTCATGTGGTCTCAGGAGCAGAAGTATTTCCCAGGGAAGAGCCAGCCTGGCTGTACAGAGGAACCAGAAGCACATCCTCACAGCCCCTGGACACCAGTGGTGTTATCAAATTGGCTGCAGTTTTCACTCTGGGTACTCTTTTCCTCTGCTTATTAGCTCTGTGCTCCATCCCCTTTCCCAACCTCTCCCTCACAGGTCCTTATCTGCCAAATCTACTTCTCCTGCCCAGCATACTCTAAAGGGGATCGAAGGAAGGCAAAATATGTAAAGCCCTCTACTCAGTCCTTGTGTCTTTCCAATTAACTAATCCCTTCTTGTTTCCTTTCTCACCCCACCCCTACCTCATTATAGACATGTATTAAAAAAGAAACCCCAACAACCTATTCTTCCCCAGTATATAACCAGCCTAAAAATTTGAATGTGACATTTGCCAACATTTGGTCTTAGTTAGGACCTATATGTGTTAGGGTATTATAAATAACAACATGGAAGTTCTTGGTGCTGTTAGCTCCACCAGCTTCTGATGATCAATTGGCAACAGTAGTCTTAGTTAAAGGACTGGTATGGACCAAAGGTGACATGCACTGAAGAAAGCAGATTGCATTGGGGGTCTGCAATGGGTGGTTGACTGTAAATTAGCATCCCTAGTTTATGGTTTAGCCCTCATGGTAAAATGAACAGCAAGGCATAGTCAAGGCTGATTTCAGTCTGCGGAGAAAGGTCTCTTGAGCACATTGTTTTTTAATCTGATCTTATATTGTCCCTGGTCTCTGACAATGATCTCACCAGCATCAACTTCCTGTATCTCCCATGTGCATCACCCCACTTCCTTGAATTCCAGAGCAGCTCTACTCAGGGGTTGGTTGTGCCAGCTTTCAGGCTGTTTTATATTGCCAGAGTTGCTGGACTGGGTCCCAATATCTGACCCTTTAAGTGAAAAAGCCATCTTTCCTACGCCTTCTGCATCACTTGGGTGCTGAACTCTTTCCTATGAACTGATGGTAAGTAATTAATAAGCCAAAAGATGGTTCTGACACAAGGGAAATGAACATTATTACCTGATAAAGGACAGACAAAAGAAAGACAGCTGTTTACAATCTTTTTATTTTTATGAGGCACAGTCACAGGGTCCACTCACTGTTGCACGCCTCATTGTAGCAGAGTCTGAAGATTAGCTTTCAAGTCAGATACCCCTTTCCAACAGCAGCTCACACCTCATCCCTCCTTACTCTACAGGACTCTCAGTGCTCTCTCTTCATGGCTTGACCCTCTGGCCAGCTCTTTATAGTTTTCCCCTTCCGGGGTATCAAAGTCCCACTGGATCTGCAGTCCACATGCCATTCCAGACAGTCTTCCAGTCCCAAGCTATGTCCTGTGCCAGTGGTTGGTGAAGGAACCCAGGCCTGCCCACTTCTCAGATTGCATTCCAGTGACTCTATGGTCTGCTTACACCCAGGCCCTCTCACTGTTTCCCTGAACTCCTTCTTACTTCCTTACCCTATCCTCTGCCTCCCTACATAGGTTTACCAGCCTAAATTTCCTCCTCACACGTGTAACTATAGGCTACCTCTCTCTTTGACTTCTTGCCAGATCCTGTAGCCCTAAACACTCCACTGCCTTCTCTCAAATAGTGACTACCAGCTACTTCCCTATAGCCCCCTTCTGGTTTCAGCTTTCAGTCTTTTTACAAGCTCAGCCAGTCCCTGCCCAGCTGGGCTTCATCATCAATTAGCCTTTCAGGCCCTGGCTGTCCTCCAGGTGCAGCCTATCAGGTTAATTGTCCTAACAACGTGCTTTGCCTTGTGTGGGGTGGACACTCCATCACAGGCACCCAGGGACATCCTGATGATGAAGCCCTTCATGATGATGTCCCACAAAAATTCTACTCAGTGTTACATTAACTTTCTTCCATTAAAATAATCACTATAGCAGACAAAGACCTGTGCAAATCGTAACTCTGGTAGCTTGTCATCTCTTTCAAAGGTGGGCTGGTAGTGTCCGTCTGTAAGAGTATGACCACAGGCAGCACTAAAGTATTGGTCAATTCACTAAGGTGATTGCAGACACAAGATAGTGTTTGTCTGGATAGTGAATCCTAATAAACTAGTGACAGCAAAGGACCTGAAGGAAATAAGTCAGTAAAAGTTATCAAAGATAATGCCTTTCCCTACGCATAGTAACATTTTGCTTGTAGTGCTACAGGTAGCCTGATAAGTTGTCTTGCTCGATGACACACAAACCCACAATAAAGTTACACATAGAGGTGAGCTATCTTTTCTCTCTGGAAGATTCCAAAGTTCTTCTTTCTGATAGGTCTTCTCAGGTGGAGTGCTACAATTTCCTATTCTGTCCTCCTTGCTGTTCAGTATGAATGTGAGGTCAGCAGGGAAAACAATGAAGCAGTTTGCATTATGCTGTGTGATGCTGGCAGACCAGGTCAGATCAGGGCCACAGGCCAATTCACTTGTGTATTGGTATAGATCAAAATGAGTGCAAATGTATTTGGATATTTAAACTTCATGAAAATTAGTGGAATGTTACTTGTGTTGTTATCACTCGTTTGTTCCTGTTATAATGTAATGGCAAACATTTACATTGTGTATACTCCTGTAACTAAATAATCCATCAAAGAAATCTTGTGAAATGCTAATGAAGTACGTAAGGACTTTAACAGAAAATGCTAATTTCAAAGCCAATGGCTATTATGTAGGAAGGTCTAAAGTCAAAAGTCCTCACTCGCCATCATCAAAGGAAAAGCCCAGACGGGTAGAGACACTGTCAACTTGCTTTCTGTGTGAAGAAACTATAAATTGGGATTCATGGAAAGATCCTTTACCTTTGACTGTTTGGACGCATACAGATGCAAACCTGAGATCCTGAGAGACAATCTGTGTTACCCTGAAAGACTTTTTGAAAACAGACAGTTCATTATATCACTGCCACTGTTTGGAATGACAAACTATGACTTATCTGTTAATATATTTTACCTGCTTTAACCTCTCAATAACTCTCATTTCTTTTTCATACCTAATACATCTATAGTTAGTTTACTGTAGAATTGGCTGCCAGTGTGGTCTTTCATGTAAGATCTAGGGTACCAATTGATCTGGGGTAAGTGGCTTGTCTCTTGGGACTTGGAGAAACCTAATGTGATGTGATTTTTGGTTTAAATAACCTTTTATCACAAAGTCCAGTTTGTCTGGGTGGTAAAACAGACTGGGAAATCTAAGGGGACTGTCTGTGATTCCATGGTAAAACTGGTATAGTGATCCCGGAGTTCACATTTGTTACTGGTTTGATCAAATCTACTTATAGAACACACCACCAACTTGGGGAATCTGCCCTGTTCTCTCTCAGTCTGCATTGAGACAGGCACTTACAGTTGTGAGCCACTCTAGACAGCATGACACACTACATCAGTACAGTCATGACACTCAGCTGTGTGTCTCTTCTTCATTTTCTCTGAACCATGCAGCCCTTAACCTTTCTCAGTGTCTAACTAAACCTGGGTCTGGATGAGAGCTAGCTGGGTAAAGCTCAATCCAAACAGGCTGAAGTGATGTTATTAGAATAGAGGAAAAATCCAGAAATTGAGATGAGTCACTGAAGTTAATATTTCCTTCTTAAACACAGGGTTTTGTTCAGTAAAGATCATAGTCTAGGATCCCTGGCTGCCCTTTTTTTTTTTTCCCCCCTTTAAGATGATTAAGTAGTAGTAGACGCTAACAGAAAAATATTTTCTCTCTCTTTTTGGCAGGGAGACTACAGTTCTTTGGATTTGGACCTTGCCACATTCATTCTTGGCTTTTTTTACCTCTCCAGATTGGATTACTGCAGCGTGATTTACTTGAGGTTACACCTGGAGACCTCTTGAAAACTCAGTTAATGTAGAAAGCTGCTTTCTAACCACTTGGTTGTGTTTCTCACAAGGAGATATCACACCTGTGCTCCACAGTCTGCCCTGGCTTCCACTTTGTTTCCAGATGCAACTCTAGGTGTTGGTCTTCACCTATGAACCCCTATAAAGTTTGGCCTCTAACATCCCCCAGAAAGATGCTCTTTCCTTGTGTTCTATCCTGAATGTTGAGATGAGGGGAGGTATTCAGCTTAACAGCCCACCTAGTTAAATGCCTGGGGGCTGTTCATGTGCACAGAGAACTCTGGGCAATGTATTTTGTAGCGCTAATAAATAAACAAGTCAAAAACATTTATACACCCTGTATTTTGGGGAACCTGAATGTAATGCAACCCTGGCTTTGATTTTTCAAACTTAGAACCAGTCATTTAGTTTTACAGAACCAAAAGCAAGCTTGATTTCCCATTTTCCAGTTTTACCTGTCTATAATGGTAATAGGACCAAGCAAAACTAATTACCCAGAGGTAGCCTTTCACCCTCAAACAAACAAAACAAAAAAAACCACCTAACACTGTGAGGTATGAATAACTGGAACTTGAATTTAAACTGAGTTTGAATTTGCAAAACCAAATCCCAACCAGCAAAGTTTTGCAAAACTAAATCCACCTGGGGTTTCTCCCATCCTCGCATGAGTCCTGCTCCTGAAAAGTGCTGAGTGTCTGCAGCTTCCATTGACTTAAATTTGACCTGCTGATAAAGATAGCATCTCAGGGGATGGGAAATGCAGCATAGAGAGATTAGACCATTTCTCTCACACTGCCTCTATATTCTTTCTCTTCACCCCCAAAAGATATCCTGTAATTTCTTATGTTTTGTAAATGGTTACAGATAAAAATGCATAGTAAATTTATAGGACAACCTAGCAGCCTTAGGCTCATTCTTCAAATGAGGAAAAAGAAAATATATGAGAAGTTGGTTACTTGAAAAATAGTCACCATCTGATTTTCCTAACTTCTATTGTCAGACTTTTTCATTCTTCTTCCTTTTAGGGACACACTTTTCTTTTCTCTCCAATCAAATTTATTTATAAAATGCAGAAGCTAAACCTGTGATTGAGAGGAACTAGCTCTGAAATGTTTCCTCCTGTTCCTAACACACACACAGACATACAGACAGCAGCTAATGTGTCAAGGCAGGATCAACTTTATTCCTCAGTGTGAATGCATGTGTTCATGTGCGACCAGAAAATCAAGACTTAGTACAATGTGAAATACATTTATTATAAGGCAATGGGTTGGGGGAATGAAGCAGGGATGAGGTGGTTGGGGGTGATGGGGAGAAAGGAAAGCCAATTGGCTATTTTTGCAAAGAGATAAGAAAATAAAAACCTCATCCAGACGTGCAGTGATTTAGAAGTAAGTAAATACCACCTGGCCTAAATCTCTCCCTGGATTCCAGTGCTGTTGCAAAGTGTCAGCTCTTCTTCTGCATATCTACTAAGTACATTTTTTTTAAAAAAAAAAGGCAAAGAGTAAACTTAATCTTGGAATCCTTAAAAAGTCAACTGTGTATTTTTCTAGCTCCTGGTACAGCAAACCAGGTTGCCATGGGAAAATGGGTCAGAGCAGTGAGCAAGTCAGCCTGTGCAACTGAAATCAGGCTCCTAGTGCAGTGATAGCAGCAAAGGCCAGACCAGACCAGACAGTAATCTACAGCTGAATCTAGGTCATTGGGATTCTTTGAAGCTGCAGCTGTCCATGTGGGACCCTGATCTCAGACAGGGCTCACAAAACTGTCATGACGGCTGGGCTTCTGCTTAATGGTTACAATGTATTGCAGTAGCTGCTGCTTTGTCTCCTGCAAGAACAATTCATAATTTTAGATTTTTCATTATGTAGACATATATATGCAGTGTTTGAGTGTGTACACAACACACACACACTACAGTATAGAAAATTCTCATCTCAGGAGGTTCACTTCCCATCTTCTGGGCACCAATTACATGAATTAACATTCACAATACAAATTATAATATCCAAAGGTGGACTATACATCCCATTCAAAAGAACGCATAAATAGGCACCAGCAAATATAATCAGACTCCCCCCGCCCGCCCCATAGCATACGTAATGAACCCTCAGACAAACTCCCGCCACAAAAGCCTGGGAAAAATGCAGTGCTTTGCAACATGCCCACAAAGTTTGATAGACCTACACACATTAACATTCATTCATCCCCCCCACTTGCCCCCACGCATATACTGCCTCAGTTTCCTATTTGTAAAATGGAAATAATAGTGAAGGAGGTTAGGGAAGTAAAAATACTTCCCTAACCTCCCAGGCTGATACGAGGATAAATACATTAAAGACTGTGAGGTGCTCAGATGCTACAGTGGTGGGGGCCATATAAGTACCTTAGTTTGATAGAACATTTTTAGGGCTCTAGTCAAAACATCATATGCAAGGCCCATCTAGGTTCCCCTCTTCAGAGTAATAATAACCCCACCAGATGCTTCCTGCCTGTGACATCCCTCACACTGTGGCAAGCCCCTTATGACCACTACCTGTTTAGAAGGAGTGTATGCCTGGGTCCCAGAATGAGCCGGGCCAGCTGCCTAAGTCACATAGCCTTGAGGCCACCACTGATAAAAGCAAGGCCCCTTCCCTCAAAAGCTTGCATTTCAACTCAGACCAATATGGCCTCTAACAGTTCAAAAGTCAAATGGGCAAAGGTATAATCAGCGAGAAGACTAACGCCTAAATCTATAGTAGGAAGTAAAATATATTCAAAGAGTCAGATGACTTATTCAAAGAGGCTTTTAATTAATTTATAATAAGATCATATTTTAATTTAAAATAACTATATGAATGCACCACACAGCTCCCCCACCTGGACCTCTTATGTCCAGTGTCCCCCTGCACAACTTCCCCACCACAAATGCACAGTGCCCTGCACACCAGCACCCCTGCCCAGCATCCTCCTGCCCACAGCCCCACCACAACTGCCCAGCACCCCACACAGAACCTCCCAGTCCCTAGTTCCCCAACACACACAGATCTCTCCCTCCTCCACTACCCAGTGCCCTTCCCCACAGCCCCACTACCACAACTACATGGTGCCCCACACAGACCCCTACTGCCCAGCGCCCTGATACACACAGAGCTCCCCCACTGCGCAGCGCCCTCCCAACAGGCCCCCCACTGCCTAGCACCCTGAAACACACAAACCTCCCCCACTGCCCAGTGCCGTCCAGCCCGGCACCTCCCCTACAGATCTTCCAGACACTCACTCCCCCATACCCTGGCCCCTCCCCTGGCCGCACTCACCTGCCCTGCTGGGAGGTGAGGTGAGTGTCAACTGGGCTGAGCCAGGAGCACAGCCGGGGCTGGAACTGGGATCATGCACCCCTGCCCCGTGGCTGTGCTGCTGCCGGGGGCTGGAAATGGAGCCATGAATCCCGGACCTCTGGCTTGTGACGGGGGCTGCAGCAGGGGCCGTATCCCCCCGTTGCAGCTCCCTAGGGCTGTGCGTCTGCCTTCCCCATGGCTCTGGTCGGGGTGGTGCACCTGTGGCTCCCCCGCCCCATGTGTCCTGATATTTTATTCTTGCGATCTGGTCACCCTACCTCTCGCTGATCATATGATATGATTATACACTTGTTTTTTAAATTAAAGTATGGAGAGAGACAGAGAGAAGAAGAATGGGCCTGATTGTTAAATTTAGATTGCAAATGCACATGCAAATTGTGTGACCAATTGCATGGATCATTTGTCCAGAATTACCATGAAGATGTAAGCAAACTGTGTAACTGTGTACAAATGGCCAGTTGCAGCCATAAATAACTTGCAAAGGCCTGGTTGTATATGCAAATTACAGAATGGGCAGCTGTATACACACCCAGTAACAGTTATGCTCCAAAAACATAAATAATGCAACAAATGAAGAGTAAAAAAAGAGGTAAAGAGATAGAGAGAGAGTAGTTAGGGCAGATTAAGAAAGGATTAGTCTTCTGTAACTAGATAAACATGTTTCTTCACTTAAGCTATAGTTGATATGCATAAAAGGAAAGAATAAATACCTCAGGCCTTATCTGCCTTCACTGTACAAATAATGTATATTTCCTTCACTGATTTCCATAAAAATTGGGCTTAAATCCATCAGTCTTCTTCCACCTGATTATTTAGTGATATCTTAACAGCTCTGATAACCTATGTGAGGCAACAGAGTGACTGAAATATTTGTCAAACAAGCATCTTCTTGTAAAGTCAACAAACACTACATTGTTCAAAGAATCCTATTGAGGACAGCCGCCAAATGCATTTTTGGTGACGCACACTGCATACGAGGTACGTGCCTAATGTTCGCCAGAACACACTCATTTAGATATCCCCAGATATAGGTTTAAAGATCTACTATTTTGTTGATAAAATTCTTTTCATTCCTTTGATGCCTAAATAGCCAACTCTGTAGCATCACAGATAGCAATGGCCAGGAGTACAGCCTTACCTGGAGGATGTGTTTCTAGTACAATCAGAATTACAAGCCTCAGCAAAAAATTTACAATCTGATTTCAGGAAAATGGATTATGGAGGAATCTTGCTGTTAAGAGCACACCTAAGAAAAACTGCACGAACAACCTGGGAGAAGAAAATTAGTACAAAACAGAAAAGAAAATAAATATAGTGTTTCGTAACTCGTAAATAATTCTCATTTTATGTTTGCAAACAGCTCTCAGCCTTCCTGTAGCTACAAAGCAGTAAATCACAAACTCTGGGGATTGTATAAAAGTTTACAAAATGAATGCTTTGACTAGATTCCAGGGAGTGAGGAGGGAGGGACAGATTTACAGGTATAGAAGAAAAAATGCCATGGAAGTAAAGCTGGCAGACAAATCCCATGTTGTCATATATCCCCACATTCCTCTGTTAAAGGGCCATGAATTCATAATAAGATGTCATTCTCTTTAATCTGGCCAAAAAGGCACTTCATGGAAGAGAGCTAATGAACTCTGCAGCATAGAGGAGGAGGTGAGGTATTTAGCACACCTCTGTGTCACACTCTATTGTCTAACCAGTGTGGAGCAGATGCTGACTAAAGGAGAAGATCCAAGGAAATGCTATCTGATGAAAATTCCCCCTGTTAACTGATTTCCCCCCAGGATGAAAGTGTTTTAAACTGCAACAAAAAGCATAACCCTAAAGAATGACTGGGCCAAATCCTGAAGCTGATACTCCGGTTTCACTCTGCCCTTACAAACATAGGCCAGATTCTGGCTGGTGTAGCTGTTTCTCAGGCATTCAGCAGCTCTTGGGATTTGAAAACATGGGGAATTTTGCACCTGGAAGGACTTCATGAATTGGTCTGCTGAAAATAGAAAAAGATGGAATTTCACAGAGGTGTTTTTGAAGATGCACAGACACCCCACCCACTTGCTGGATTGCCAAATACATGTTTTCTTAACAATGACCTTGGGGATTCCACCAACGAAGTGCTGGGAGTTGCCCACTCACTCATTCTTGGGTGGATATGGGCTCTTCCCTTGTTGACTAACAACTAAGGAATGTCATCATTGCACAATTATTGCCTCTAACTTCCTCAAATACTGCTGGGAAGGGAAAAATAAATATCTGCCCCTCTCCCTGGAATGTGCTAGGAAAGGGCCAGTCACTCGGCCTGCAAAAAGGATAAAATCCCCTTTCCAAAAAAATGAATTCCTTGAAAAGCAAACTGGAGACGCACTCCAGCTCTTCCTAGCTCAGGCAGATGTCATTTTAAGTGATACTTTAGAGAATAGATTGCAGAGTTCATCTCCCCAATTGTGATTGCATAAAGCATTTATAAAGCATTCTCAGAGTGAGAATCTCTTATTAAATTATCAGTTGACTCACACATCAAGGATGACAGTTATCACAATAAATCAGCTCAACCTAGACCTGCTTAGGAGAGGCAAGGTGGCCTAGTAGGCAGAGCATTGGACTCAGGCCACATGGGTTCTAATCCCCGCTCTGCTAATTACCGTGGGCAAGTTAAAGGGTCACCTTAGGCAAGTTAGTTCACCTCCCTATACCTCAATTTCCGCACCTGCAAAATAGGGATAAT
Organism: Macrochelys suwanniensis; assembly: GCA_033296515.1. Classification (NCBI taxonomy): domain Eukaryota; kingdom Metazoa; phylum Chordata; order Testudines; family Chelydridae; genus Macrochelys; species Macrochelys suwanniensis. The sequence continues at coordinate 82,572,622 of CM065777.1, forward strand.
GATACTGACCTTCTTTGTAAAGCATTTTGAGATCTCCTGCTGAAAAAGGCTTTATTGTTAAATAACATGGCTAAGAAGTCTGCTGCATTTGGTTCCTGCCATCAGGTCAAAATCCACAATCTTCCAATACTTCTTTCTGAAATGTAGGCCTGCTTAGAAAGCCATGACTAATATTTGATTAATCAGTTAGGGGTTTTTTAAAGGCTCTGTAATGAAAAGGATATACCAGTAGGACAGGCCAAACTACAGAAAATTGGAGCTCCAGCAACAAAATCTAAAAGGATGGGCATTTTAAACAGAAATACTTTAATCACAGCATAATGTCTGGCATGGTAACAGTGGAGGAAGTATTCCATGTCATCAGTGTGGAAGTCTTCAGGAGTAAAAAAACAAAAAACCTTCCTTGGCCACTGGGTAAGTGACTAGAGTTATAAATATTTATGTAAACATTAATTTGCTGTACCTTGGAAAGCTCCTCCTGTTCTGCTAAATTATGTTGCTAAATATCAAATTCACAATTTTAGAAAATTATTGTCAACACTTTGTTGTAAGTGGATATTAATTAGTATTAAATTGTGATGGCGTTCCATAAAACCATAATGAAAGAAAAAAAGTTCATGGATATCACCAGTACAATGAATAGGGCCCTACCAAATTCACAGTCCATTTTGGTCAATTTCACAGTCGGAGGATTTTAAAAATCATAAATGTCATGATTTCTGCTATTTAAATCTGAAATTTCATGATGTTGTAATTGTAGGGGTCCTGACTCAAAAAGGAGTTGTGTGTGTGTGGGGGGGGGGGGGGTTGCAAGGTTATTGTAGGAGGGGTTGCAGTGCTGCTATCCTTACTTCTGTACTGCTGCTGGTGGTGCTGCTGCCTTCAGTCTGTGCAGTGGAGAGCTGTGGCTGCTGGCCAGGATCCCAGCTCTGTAGGCAGAGCTGCCACTAGCAGCAGCACAGAAGTAAGGATGGCATGGAATGGTATTACCACCCTCACTTCTGCACGGCTGTCTGCAGAGCTGGGCCCTCAGTCAGCAGACGCCACTCTCTAGCCACCCAGCTCTGAAAGAAGCAGCGCAGAAGTAAGGGTGGCATGGTATGGTATTGCCACCCTTACTTCTGCACTGCTGCTGGCGAAGTGCTGCCTTCAGAGCTGGGCGCCCGGCCAACAACCGCTGTTCTCCACTGCCCAGCTCTGAAGGCAGTGCAGAAGTAAGTGTGGCAATACCATGACCCCGCTAAAATAACCTTGTGAACCCCCAGCAACTCCCTTTTTGGTCAGGACCCCCAATTTGAGAAATGCTGGTTTCCTCTGTGAATCTATATAGTATAGGGCAGTGGCTCTCAAACCTTTGTACTGGTGACCCCTTTCACATAGCAAGCCTCTGAGTGCGACCCCCTTATAAATTAAAAACACTTTTTTATCTATTTAACACCATTATAAATGCTGGAGGCAAAGCGGGGTTTGGGGTGGAGGCTGACAGCTCATGACCCCCCGCTGTAATAACCTCACGACCCCGTGAGGGGTCCCAACCTCCAGTTTGAGAACCCCTAGTAAAGGGTAAAAACACACAAAAGACCAGATTTCGTGGGGAGAGACCAGATTTCATGGTCCGTGATGCATTTTTCATGGCCATGAATTTGGTAGGGTCCTAACAATAAATAACAAAAGTACTGAGCATGATTTTCCACTGCTTGTAATAAAATGTTGCCAACAACTAAATCAAACTAGACTTCTTGTTACAAGTAGCCACCTGAGTCAGTGAATACTGACCCTGGTCATGAGACCAGGAGTATTAAGCTTCTGTAATCCTGACCCATATCAGGTGACTAAGGCCATGCAGTAAAGAACAGTCTCTTAGTAGCACTCCCATTCATCAATCTTTATAGCATGGTGCTATAAGAAAATTGAATCTTTTTGACAAGAATGGAGTCAAAACAACCTCCTGAATCACTCATCTGGGAGGGAACCTGGGACAGTACAGAAGAGATGGTTCCAACACTTAGAAATTTTCCTGGACGCAAATTTTATTGATGAGAAATAGGGGTGAAATCCTTCATAGTGATCCAGAGACACTGGAGAGCTCAAACTGCTAAATAAAGTCATTAAGAAATTTTAAAAAATACTATGATCCTCACAGTAATGTCAAATTGGAAAGGCACATTTTGTTTACAAGCAAACTGTGGCCATGTGAGGCCGTTGCCCATTATGTTACAGACCTACATAATAAAGCTAAATTAACTTGAACAGTTAACAGATGGGCTAATTTTCAAGATACCAAAAAATTCTCCTGTCCCCAGTCAGTAGAAGTATCAAACTTTTTGGGGAAATGATAATCTGGACTAGGTGGAGAGAGTGGAGCAGGTCAATGAAAACATTTGGCTTTGATAATTTGGAGACGTTCAGTTCCAATTCTGACTTAAACCCCTCTCCCCCACTATTTTAGTATCAATCATCAAAAACAAGTTGTTTCAAACCTACAAACTAAGATTTTCATTGTGGAAAAAAAAACTTACAATGGGATGTTTTGATAATTGCAAAACTTTTGTAAAAAAATTGAATTGGGAGATTTGTCTCAACCAGTCCTTTCCCATGAACAGTTTCACTTCAATGAATAGACATTTTCCAATGGAAAATAATTTTTGCCAGAAAATTCCTGACCATGTCCACAAATTAGAGACCAAAATATGTGAGGTATAATTGATAGTAAGGTGAAAGTAAGGTCATTGTGAGCAATGAATTTGACTGCAAAAAACACTGAATATATAAAGAGCTGGTGAAAACTGAGCTTGAAATAGAAGTATTAGCCAATAGTGAAAGAAGTGAATCTAATTAAGAATGCATGTGAAGGCATAAAGTCAGAATCAAAGGAAAACACATGGCATAGACAAGAGTAGAAAATGCAATAAATGTGGAGGCAATCACAACTTAAAGGTGTCCATCTTAAGGCATGTTGTGTCTTGTAATACAAGCAACCATTTTGCAAAAATGTGTCACACTCTGCACAAACAGTAAAGAAATTAAAATAAAAACACATTCATTAACATACAACTGGAGGACAAGGCTCTGATTATGATGCAGAAACAAGCCATGCATGATATCTTTCTTGTGTCTCTTAATACATTTACACAGAAAAGTTCTACAACAGATTGTTTTGTGACACTGGAAATAAATGAATAACAAGTAAATTTCAAACAGATATAGGTGCTGAGTGCAATATTATCTCAAGAAGCATATAGAAAAAATGTGACTGCTCTGTGTTTAAAAACCCCACATACTTTTATATAATAAACACAAAATGAGCTCATGTAGTAAAGTCACATTGGCACATCTGTAGAAGGAGAGACACCACAAGTCTGATGTATGCTCAATTTGAAGAGCACTTGACAAATGCAGATATCAAACAAGTGTATAACTTATCTACTGAACAGGGTGCAAAAGAATTTGATCAGGCCCATGTTTAACATCTCAGGGTGCATTAAGGTTATACTACATAACAGTAATATATAAATCTTAGTGTACCACCAAAAATACATCCACCATAGAAGTCTCAATAGCTCTGTGACACAGAGGTTTCTAGGCAAAGGTCTTCCTGTTCTTTGCAAACAACTCTGACCTCAGACCTGACAAGCTCACTACACCAAACACATCTTACAGGATATTTATCCATAAAGAGTAACATGTAGGTATCTTCAGAATGCTCATAATGTGTCAAGATTCATAATCATTGCAAGCTATATGTACAGGTAATATTTAAGGAATAATGTATTTATACTGAAGTATGCTTTATGGACTTGGAGTAAAACTTAGTCACCAGGGGGACAATCTATCTCAGTGATGGTCCACTCATGCAGAGGGAGTTGTCACCCCACCCATTTTAGCCAATGATTGAATGCAAGGTTCAATTGTTTAGCTTTATGCAATACTAAGACTTTCAAGGGAAAACTATCAGATGCAACTTCAAACAACTAAAACCAGTAAGAGGAAAAAAGCATGGGCGGCTGGGTCAGAGGCTAACCCCCGGCTCCTCCCCTTGTGGCCAAGGCCCCACCCCTGCCCTTCTGCCCCCCCCCCCCCCCGCCCCAGTCCCCTTCTGACCTCCCTCCCCTGCAGGAGCCCAAAGCACCCAACCATGGGTCCCGGGGCCATCCAGCTGGGGGGCGATGTACCAGCCCCGGTGCACTGCAGCCTCAGTGCCCACAGCCCCGGGATGGCACGGGCACAGCACCCAGAGCTCTGGGGCTCCAGAGGGTGGGACAGCGTGGCTGCTGTGCCCCCAGCCCTGGGGCTCTGGGTGTCTGGGCAGCGTGGTTGCCGCGCTCCCAGCTCTGGGTGGCCCCCAGTCCCAGTGCACGGACGACCAGCCTCAGAGCACCGGGCAGGCAGCACGACCCAGCACCAGCGGCTCCGAGGCCGCTGGCCTGGGGGCGGGGCCACGGTAAGCTGTTTGGGGAGGCACCCCCTCCCCCTGCCTACGATACCTGCCACCCATGGAAAAAAGGAACATTAGAAAAAGGCAGAGGTTTCTTCTCTATGGCAGGGGTTTCTTCTCCCTCTCTATGAATAGGAGCAAAAGACTGTTTCAACTATATCACAGAAGAGGGAGAGACCCATTGGATTCATTCACTGATGAACCTCCTTGTGAAGCAGGGATGTTTTCTGATTAAATACTTATGGTTCTTGTGAAAGCAGCCAGCTCCACAACAGACTGAAGGGGGCCTACTTTATTTGATAGGAAAGGAAACTATTAGTAAGTATAAACCCAGGTTTGTGCGTTACGGTTTTGTTTTGTATTGTAATCATTTATTTCCATCACTGTCTCTCGTTTCTAGTTACATCTTTATTTTTTCCTTAAATAACCCTACTTTTGTTTCATGAGACGTGCTCACAAGTGCTGTGTTATTTACAGAAGCAGTGGCTGAAGGGAATTGGTAAACTTGGGTACACTGCCCCTTTGGGGGCAGAGGCTCTGGGATTTCTGTGAGTAGCCAGTGTCAGGTGCTGGATACCACAGGGGGACACTTCAAAGGGACTTGGGGACTGAGTGCAAGGCAAAGACAGGCCTGACATAGCCGAGGAGAGAGTACTTGAATGGCTCAAAGGTTGGTGGTGTTAGAGTGCTGACTCCCAGTCAGGAGCAGCCAAGACTCCTTCATGCAATAGGAAGGGGATGTAACAAGGTAACTCACGGTCCTGGGTGCCCCAAGAGCCATCACAAGCTCTGACGTATATTATATAAAAAGCCGAACTTGATAGACTGTCAAAACTGCATGTTACTGAGCAAATTCTGACACAGACTAACTGGCTTAATAATATGGTCACCATAATAAAACCAAGGATATGTATAGATCCAACATTTTTGAATAAGGACATCAAATATGAGTGCTTCTCTATGAGAACAGATGGTGAGGCCATGTCTAGACGTCAAAACACAAGGGCATTTTCAGTTTTGGATGGAAGCCACTGTTCTTGGCAGGTCTGATTAAATGCAGAAAGTTTGAAACTCTGCACTTTCAGCTGCCCGTTGAGTAGACGTACGTTTAAGCACCTTCCCTTTGGGATTGTCTCAGCGTCTTAGTTTTGCCAAAATATTGCCTCCCAGATATTTGAGCAGTTGAATGAGTTGGAAGTGATTATTGCTGATCTCCTGATCAGGCCTGAAAATGATCAACCACACAGTAAGAGCTTGTATAATATTCTGCAGAGAACCAAAGAAAATAATTCTAAACTGAATAGGAGAAAATGAGTGAGATTCAGTAGGTAGGACACTATACTAGGGCATGCTGTCCTTGAACTGGATCAGGCCTTAAGTGGATAATATTGTATGTCTTAGACCAAGTCCAGTTAAGTATTTACTGCGGACCAGGAAATTACATAGATAGTCAATGTGCTGTGTGGTCAATATATGCCTTTCTTATAGGCTGCTGGTTTAGTGACTGTATCCACAAATCTCAATAAAAATTCTTTGTCTAGACATCACTGGGGTTTTTAAGATGGTCTTGTCTGTGTTATCTAAAAGGTGACTAGTGTCATAGTATTGCTCTAGAGGGTGAGGGTCCCAGGGTCATTTGGTTGTGGCATTCCCTCTTTGATTTCTAATTGGTCAGATTGTGCTTTCTCAGATGGCCCTATTTTCCCTTCATCCACTTAGAACCTAATTTAACTACAGAGTACAGTAAAACACTTAGAAACTATAATATCCATAAATTTGCTAAACTTTGCTTCTCTTAAATCAATTATTTCTGCCATTTTCCTCAGCCACATTCTTTTTAATGCCACAGGAATGCTGACTTTAAATATCTTTTTATATTGGTGCTGTTTCCGTAGTATGTTCATTTCATTCTCAGCATGACCCACAATCATACTTTTGATAATACTGAGCTTCAGAAATGGTTGTTGCTGGTTTTGTTAAATTAAGCTGCATGCAAAATATAAGAATGTGTCTCTTATGGACAATTTTCTGCACCAAATTGGGCCAAATTGATTCCTAATGTAATTTCATTAAATGTAAATGAAGTTACACCATGATTGACTTTGGCTAACTGTTAAACTATTAAAGAAAGAAAAACTTTGGCAAACCTTGTTTTCTACCACGTGGAGCTAAGTAATAACAAATCTTAACCAAAAACACACTGTTTTGCTTGAATCAAGATTATTACAATAATTTTTCCCATTCCCAGATGGAAACAGAAGTAACTATACAGAAGAATGAATAAATACAAAACTAATAAAATGTTAGGTTCCTAAGCACTCCTTTACTTCTGAAAGGTAACTGATCAAAATAAGTGTAACAGATTTTAAAATGTCTCACACTCCTTGGAATTTAGGGATACATAAATCAACTCCAATAAAATAAAAATTGAACCAAACCTTAATTAAAAAAATCAAATCAAAATGGAATTTCACTAGATCAGTTTCAAAGAAATTGTGTAACTTTTCTTGTGCTTTGGCTTTTTCAATGACATTCATTGACATTTTGATTTTGGTGAGGACCAGAAACAGAAATACCATCATAACAAGTGAAAGAACATTTCTGAAATGCTTGAAACTCAGAAATATTTAGTATATTGGAAAAATATGACCTTATGAATTGTCCAGCACAATTTCCAAATCAGAGAAGTTCTAATAAATTAGGATAAGCATAAATTTGTGAATGTTTATGCTTTCGTAAAATCACTACTTGAACAAAAACCATACCACCAGAAATACCCATTAGTAATCAAATAACATAAACCATTTTTGACTTTGCAGAGATCATTGAACATTTGACTGTTCAGTGCAACATTGGATCAATTATCATTCCTCACCATTCAGCAACCACTGTTCTAGAAGGAAGGAACATATCAAAAGAAAGCATGAGGAGCTGAGGAGATAAATGATTTGCAGCTCTTTGAGAATATCCATCCTGCCAGTGAAATGCATCTGTTTCAGGTGTAAATATGTAGCTACCCTAATGCAGGTTCATTAGTTTCATTATCATGCGACCAGGTCACAGATGAGAAAGTATGAATGGAATGCAAAGCATAGTATCTATATGTATAGCTAATGACATCAGCCTGAACCAAAAACCACAGCTCAGAATACACCGAAACTTTGAGGCATTCACTTACTGATCCAAGCTGAGCCATTCAGTTCCATCTCTAGTGCTAACTACAGATGATGGACTTGATTTTGTCTTGAGTCAAAGCTCCTCTCAGCACAGTAAAAGAGATGGGGGCATCAGGGAACTGAATCAATAACTTTCTGATTCTTAGGGCCAGAGAACTTCACAGATGTCCACAAATTTCATCACATATGAAGAGCCAGGTGTGAATTTTGAGTTTGTAATCCAAACCAGGTGAATGTCTTATCATTTGGGGTTTTAATATGCATGTTTTGGACAGCATCACAACACAACTTTTCAAGCTGAGTGTACTGCATCAGTCCTGAAGATGTCTCAGGTCAGACTTGATCTAAAACCAAGGTCCTGACCACTTGAGATAATTAAAATATCTCATGGCACTTTTTGTAATAGCAAAGGTATTAACATTGTTTCCCTGTTAAGGGACTGATAACTCTTAGCCGTGGGAGTAACCCTTCCAATATTCCAATCTGAATAATTACATTCTGCCTACACAAAAAACCTCTGTGGTTTTAATTGAATATGCTGTTATTCACTTCCTGTGTTGAACAGTTCTATACTGTTGCTGTGAACTGTAAACAGATGCAATGATTCCACACCAGAAATAGCTGCACTTCAATGGAGGATGAAGTGTGTAGCCTGTTTGGTAAATAAAACACTTTGGGATCCTTTGGGAGAAAAGAGCTATTTCTGTTATTACTTCAGGCTGGCTTTAAAATCCTGAAAATCCTTCTTGCGGGAAAACAAATCAGGGCTGTCTCCTGAAATTGGGGCAGGTGGCAACCCCAATTAAAATGGATATTTTCCTGTTTTTATTATTCTGTCAAGGCAGATACATAATTTCCCTTATCCCAATCGACTGCAGCTCCTTTTTTCTTTCCTTTTATATCTTAGTGCTCTGTATCTCAGAGAATGTTCATCTCCCATATCGCTGTCACAGGCCACTAATCTGTGACAGAGCTCAGTCTCCATCTCCAATAAAGTTTAGAAGGGGAAAGTCACAAAAAGGCCTTTTTTCTGCTTTGGCTTTGCCCTTTTCCTCACCCAGTATGCAGCAGGGATGTTCCACAGCTTGGTGACTAACTTGCAGCAAATGAGAGATGATGGAATGTTACCGGAAAGAGCCTGGAGCAAAGCCCAATCCCCTAATGTGTGGTTTCAGTTTGTGGACTGAAGAGATGCTACTGCTGCAATTTCAGCATCTGTCTCTGCCTCTGCTATTTCTGCCTCATCTGCCTTTACCTGTATGGATGCTAATTCTGCACCTGTCTCTGCTATAATTTCTTTATCCCACATGCTCTTTGATAATAAAAACATTGCAGGATTGGTTATTAGTAAATTAAATTGTATTGTTTTCTCTGGGTCTTCATTGGTACTTTCCAGTTATGTGAGGTTTTTAGTCTTTCATTCTCCCCTTTCCCCATCCATCACTGTCTGCACTTTTCTCTTCTCCCTCCCCCACACTGAAATTTAAACACAATTAGCAGCAGTAGTAGTAGTAGTAATTTTGTTTTGTATTAATTTGTATTATCGTAGCACCTAGGAGCCCCAGTCATGGACCAATTATATACATACAAGTTTTCTGGAAAGAGAAAATAACAAAAACATCTTTGAGCTGCTGCCTCTTTGGAATGTTTCTGACACCACAGAAAATATGGTAATTCTTCTCCTGGGTGACCACAAGAGCTCAGCCCATACAGCCAACCTCTTTTTGTGACCATTCACTTGAATAACCCTTTAAATGTGTGTTTTCATCTTTCTTGGTCTCAGTTTCCATGCATATTCTAGTGATGAGTTTGCAAGCAGGGATGCCTACAGAAAAAGTTAATTGACTATTATTAAAGAATATTTGCTTAAAACCAAAAGGATAACCAACTCAACATTCATACCAGGCTCCTCATCAAGCCAACGTGAAATGGGTGGTTTGCATATTTTTAACACAAACGCAAGTGAAAGTGAGCAGTTTGGCTTTGAGATTTTGAATTTGTTTTCACCTGAAATTGAAGTGAAAATCAGAATGGGGTGAGAACACACATAGATTAAAGCCAAAGAAAACTTCACAAAACTCACTGTGAAGCAAAATCAGCCACAAGAACATAACATAAGAACGGCCATACTGGGTCATACCAATGGTCCATCTAGTCCAGTACGCTGTCTTCCAACAGTGGCCAATGCCAGATGCTTCCGTCTTCCATGCTTCCATTGAAAGCCCATCCTTGTTTCATACAGCTTGAACTGTCTCTCAGTGACACAGTTATTTTGTCCCAGATGATAAACTCTGACATGTGAAAGACCTATTTTGCAATCAGTGCAGCTCACGGCCTTGTAACATTATAATACACAGCAGTTTTCATTTTATCTTTTCTACCTAGCTACTTACATGGCCCCATCACCCTAGTATCTGAACCCCTCACAGTCATTAGTAAATTCATCTGCACCACATTCCTGTCAGATTAGAAAATATTATTATCCTCATTTTACAGATGTAGCTCAGAGAGATTAAGTGATTTGCCCAAGGCACACAGCAAATCTAATAGCAGACCTGGAAATTAAATCCAGATCTCCTGAGTCCCAGGCCAGTGCCTTAACTAGACACAGTACGTTACCAAATACAGCTGGAGTGCTGTACTACATGGTGACCCTTACTGTGCCCTTGTTGTCCAGCACATTTGTAGCTATCATTGTCTTAGGACCATTACTATGATGTGATACACCTAGTCTAAATACTCCATATTTTGCATTCTTCCAAACAATCCTTTGATATCTTCTTAAAATAGTTGTACTGAACAAGGCACTATTTCACAATAAAACATATTAGAGCCCAGAAGTACAGAATCCTCCTGATTATCCAAATAGCATGGGCAACACAGATTTTATTTGGACAATTGGAAGTTTGGATGATCGAGAGGGCCAGAGCCATTCAGCAGTGGAGTGGCCTTCCCTGTGGCTGGGGGCTCCTCCTCACAAGTCCTGGCCGGGGGTCTCCACTCTGCTTCACCAGGACTGCAGCCCCCACTCCCCATACCTTGTGCCTTCAAGAATCAGGTGTCACCAGCCCTCTGCGGCTCCACCATCATGGCCCTGCTCACTCACTCCTGTGACAGTGGGGCTGCAGAGGGCTCCTTTCACTGCCACAGGAGCCATTCAGCTGCAGAGTGGCTTGCGGCTGGGGGCTCGTCATGGTCCTCCTTCTTGCAGCCCTGGCTGTGGGTCTCTGTTCCGTTATCTGAACCACCACATTCCTCTCTCTTAAACGAAAAGGCCCATGTAGGGACTGTCGAATTGTGGAAGTAAATGTGTGGTTATGCAGGTGGTGTTGGAGAGAGGGCTTTGGATTCTTTGACCATGGGATGTTGTTCCAGGAAGAAGGATTGCTAGGAAGAGATGGGATCCACCTAACGAAGAGAAGGAAGAGCATCTTCACAGGCTGGCTTGCTAACCTAGTGAGGAGGGCTTTAAACTAGGTTTGCCAGGTGATGGAGACCTAAGCCCTGAGGCAAGTGGTATACCAGGAGGAAACACAAGGAGGAGGGTGCAACAGGGGAGGCCTCCTGATTCATACTGAGAAAGCAGGGAAATTGGCTAGTTATCTTAGGTGCCTATACATGAACGCAAGAAGCCTGGAAAACAAACAGGAAGAATTGGAAGTCCTGGCACAGTCAATGAACTATGATGTGACTGGAATAACAGAGACTTGGCGGGGTAACTCACATGTCTGGAGCACTGTCATAAACTGTTCAGGAAGGACAGGCAGGGGAGAAAAGGTGGAGGAATTGCACTGCATGTAAGAGAGCAGTGTGACTGCTCAGAGGTCCATTATGAAACTGGAGAAAAGCCTGTTGAGAGTCTTTGGGATAAGTTTAGAGGCGAGAGTAACAAGGGTGATGTCATGGTGGGCATCTGCTATAGACCACCGGACCAGAAGGAGGAGGTAGATGAGACTTTCTTCGGACAACTAACAGAGGTTTCCAGATCACAGGCCCTGTTTCTCATGGGGGACTTCAATCAACCTGACATCAGCTGGGAGAGCAATACAGCAGTGCACAGACAATACAGGAAGTTTTTGGAGAGAGTTGGGGATAACTTCCTGGTGCAAGTGCTGGAGGAACCAACTAGGGACCATGCTCCTCTTGACCTGCTGCTCACAAACAGGGAAGAATGGTAGGGGAAGTAGAAGTGGATGGCAACCTGGGCAGCAATGATCATGAGATGGTTGAGTTCAGTATCCTGACAAAAGGAAGAAAGGAGAGCAGCAGAATGCAGACCCTGGACTTCAGAAAAGCAGACTTTGACTCCCTTAGGGAACTGATGGGCAGGATCCCCTGGGAGGCTAATGAGGGGGAAAGGAGTCCAGGAGAGCTGGCTGTCTTTTAAAGAAGCCTTATTGAGGGTGCAGGAACAAACTATCCCGATGTGCAGGAATACCAAATATGACAGGCGACCAGCTTGGCTTAACAGAGAAATCTTCAGTGAGCTTAAACACAAAAAGGACGCTTACAAGAAGTGGAAACTTGGACAGATGAGTAGGGAGGAGTATAAAAATATTGCTTGAGCATGCAGGAGTGTAATCAGGAAGGCCAAAGCATAACTGGAGTTGCTGCTAGCAAGGGATGTGAAGGGTAACAAGAAGGGTTTCTACAGATATGTCAGCAACAAGAAGGTGGTCAGGGAAAATGTGGGACCCTTACTGAATGAGGGAGGCAACCTAGTGACAGATGATGTGGAAAAAGATGAAGTACTCAATGTTTTTTCCCCTCAGTCTTCACAGACAAGGTCAGCTCCCAGACTGCTGCGCTGGGCAGCACAGTATGGGGAGGAGATAAGCAGCCCTCAGTGGTGAAAGAACAGGTTAAGGACTATTTAGAAAAGCTGGACAAGTACAAGTCCATGGGGCCGGATGCAATGCATCCGAGTTGGCTGATGTGATTGCAGTCATTCGCTCATCTTTTAAAAAAGGAAGAAGGAGAATCCAGGGAACTACAGACCGGTCAGCCTCACCTCAGTCTCCAAAAAAATCATGGAGCAGATCTTCAAGGAATCCATTTTGAAGCACCTGGAAGAGAGGAAGGTGATCAGGAACAGTCATCATGGATTCGCCAAAGGCAAGTCATTCCTGACCAGCCTGACTGCCTTCTGTGATGAGATAACTGGCTCTATGGATATGGGGACAGCGGTGGACATGATATACCTTGACTTTAGCAAAGCTTTTGATACGGTCTCCCACAGTATTCTTGCCAGCAAGTTAAAGAAGTATGGACTGGATAAATGGACTATAAGGTGGATAGAAAGCTGGCTAGATCATCGGGCTCAATGGGTAGTGATCAAGGCTTGATGTCTAGTTGGCAGTCGATATCATGCAGAGTGCCCCAGGGGTCAGTCCTGGGGCCAGTTTTGTTCAACATCTTCATTAATGATCTGGATGATGGGATAGATTGCATCCTCAGCAAGTTCACAGATGACAATAAGCTAGGGGGAGAGGTAGATATGCTGAAGGGTAGGGATGGGGTCCAGAGTGACCTAGACAAATTGGAGGATTGGGCCAAAATAAATCTGATAAGGTTCAACAAGGACAAGTTCAGAGTCCTGCACTTAGGATGGAAGAATCCCATCCACTGCTTCAGACTAGGCACCGAATGGCTGGGCAGCAGTTTTGCAGAAAAGGACCGGGGGATTACAGTGGACTAGAAGCTGGATATGAGTCTACAGTGCGCCCTTGTTGCCAAGAAGGCTAACGGCATATTGGGCTGCATTAGTAGGAGCATTGCCAGCAGATCGAGGGAAGTGATTATTCCCCTCTATTCGGCACTGGTGAGGCCTCATCTGGAGTACTGTGTACAGTTTTGGGGCTCCCCGCTACAGAAAGGATGTGTACAAATTGGAGAGAGTCCAGTGGAGGGCAACTAAAATGATTAGGGGGCTGGAGCACATGACTTATGAGGAGAGGCTGAGGGAACTGGGTTTATTTAGTTTGCAGAAGAGAAGAGTGAAGGGGGATTTGATAGCAGCCTTCAGCTACTTGAAGGGGGATTCTAAAGAGGATGGAGCTAGGCTGTTCTCAGTGGTGGCAGATGACAGAACAAGGAGCAGTGGTCTCAAGTTGCAGTGGGGGAGGTCTAGGTTGGATATTAGGAAAAACTAGTTCACTAGGAAAGTGGTCAAACACTGGAATGGGTTACCTAGAGAGGTGATGGAAGTTCCATCCTTAGAGATTTTTAAGGCCCGGCTTGAAAATGCCCTAGCTGGGATGATTTAGTTGGGGTTGATCCTTCTTTGAGCAGGGGGTTGGACTAGATGACCTCCTGAGGTCTCTTCCAACCTTAATCTTCTATGATTCTATGATTCCAGTATTTGAATCCCTTCCTTGTCCCCAGCATAATATACATGCCCTCTACAGCATGTAACCCATGTATCTCGTGCTGGAGGACGAGGAAGGGATTAGGATAATACAGGGTTCAGATAATGTTTTGGGTAAACGGGAGCATACTGCATATTTCATTACATTATAATAAAAAATCTGTTATTAAACATGACTCCAACAAAAAAAAAAAAAAGATTGTTTAGAACAAGGTGCAGGAGTTTGAGGGTTTTTTAAATCCTCCTGCAACACAACTCAAAGCAGCTTAATTGTTTAAACTGAAAGGTTTCCAGACCATTCTTGCATAATGTGGATTGCATGTGCCCTTCATTGCTGTTAATTTAATGGACTAGCTCTACCAGATGGTGCCTCCAGGACTGGGCAGATACTCTGGTGCACAAAGGTACATTCCAGTAGGGGGCTCTAATGAGGTAGCAGCTTCATTTTGTGTAGTTCTCAGGAGAACTTTCTAAAATCCTTTTGAATAATGAGCGCATATTGAGCTAAAAGTATGGATTTTCAAAGGGACTTAAGGAAGGCCTGGTCTACACTAAAAAATTAGGTTTGCATAATTCCATCACTCAGGAGCATGATAAATCCACAGCTTCGAGCTGCGTAGTTAAGCTGACCTAAGCCCTTGTGCAGACTGTGCTGGGTTGATGGAAGCATTCTTCCATCACTCTAGCTACAGCCTCTTGGGGAGGTGGATTACCTATGCTGACAGGAGAACCTATCCTGTCACTGTAGGTAATGTCTACACTAAAAGGCTACAGCACCGTAGCTGTGGCAGTGCCGCTGTAGCATTTTAAGTGGGAACATACCCTAAGTTAGGCACCCAATGGACTTGGTGTCTAACATCTTTAGCCCCCCTATTGAAAATACCAGTCAAGGCCCGTTATGGTTCTAAAATATTGATCCAACAATTCCATGGGGCTTGCCACCACACAATAACATTTCCTAAACCAACCATATTATCTCTGGTCAGAAAAATCATTCAGATGCTAATGACAATAAGCAATCTTGTTAAAGAATCTATATTTCTAAAACTCCCTTGTCAAGTAACATAAGGAGACTTTAATATATGCCCCGATCCTGCAACTTATGAACCAGAGAGAGATCATTGTGACCATACAAATTTACAAAGAATAAATAGTCTTCTTAACTCAGGTTAGCTAATCTGCATTAGCTAATTCAGGCTAAAATAAAAGTAAAGTCACAGCAACTCAGGTTAACGGATGGGGTTGAACTTAATGTGCTAACCCAAATTAAAAGCCGAGTTACTGTGTCTTCACTGCTTTTTTAACTCAAGTTAGCTAACCCTGATCAATGATTCACACTATACAACTTAGAATGCAAAACACAATTCATATTCTAAATATAATGTGCAAAAATGTATTTTCACAGACTTGGACAGCTGCTATTAAAAATGACTCTGTATTAGAACTTTCATATTTTAGACCGGGTACTTGTAGTTATTTTTCCCTTTCTATTATTGAACAGATGGGCTATGCCATGAGCACAATACATTATTAAAATGACTGTTTGTAAAATATATGTTTATTAGGTGGCTGTCTCAGAGCATTAGACCTATTATATTAGCTATGCTTTTTGCCTATCTCTAAATTAATTTACATTTTGTGATGACACTGAAGCCTAAAATGCGTCGAGGTACTTAGTAATGGATAAGAAAAAAAGATATCTGTAAAATAGCCTTATTTGAGGATGACAAATAGTCCTCCTTAATGCTTTTTACACGTTAGGTGAAATCTTGGTTTAATTAAAGTCAGTGAGAGTTTTGTGCTTTAATTCAATGGGGCCAGGATTTCACTCTTTGTCTTGATGTTCTTGTTAGTGGTAGACTGACTTCAACACGCGTTTTGCCTGAATAACGTGCAGGATTGTGCTGAGTGAAATGGGGAGGACAAAGGTGAAATGAAAAATGAAACTAAGGCTTTGTGAACACTTGCACTTTTCTCAGCAAGTTGTGTCAGTCAAGGGTGTGAAAAAAACCACCCCTAACCGACATTAGTTTCACTGACAAAAACACTGGTGTGGACAGCACTATGTCAGCAGGAGAGCATCTCCACCAACATAATTACCGCCGCTCGTTGGGGGTGGTGTAATTATGCTGCTGGGAAAGCGCTCTCCCACCGGCATAGAGTGGCTACATGGGAGATCTTACAGTGGCACAGTTGCAACGGCACAGCTGTGCCGCTGTAAGGTCCGTAGTGTAGACATAGCCTAAGGACAGTCTACACTACAAAGTTAGGTCAGTTTAACTACATCGTGCAGGGCTGTGAACAATTTCGCACCCTGTGTGATTTAATTAATCCAACATAAACCCTGGTGTAGACACCACTAGGTTGATGGAAGAACTCTACCACCTGTCAGGGCTTGTCTACACTTGAAATGCTACAGCAACACAGCTGTACCCCGCATTGGCTTAACTATGCTGCTCAGGAGTGTGGATTTTTCATACCCCTGAGCAACGTAGTTAAGACAACTTAATTTTCTAGCATAGCACAGGTCTCAGAAAGGTGGATTTACTGCAGCAATGGAAGAACCCTTTCCATTACTGTAGTAAGTGTCTACACTACAGCTGTTGTAGCTGTGCCTCTGTTGCATTTCTAGTACAAACATACCCTAAATAAAGAAAGGGTGCACATATATATTTACATGTTAGTGTAATGACTCACAACGGTACCAAGAGCATCTAATTGAGTCAGCTCATCTAACTACACAAAGGATAAGAATAGCAACGAATGACGGTGATGCAATAATGCAACCTACTCTGTAGTCAAACTTCTTTGAGCTGTGACCATATCACATATGCTAAGCAGCCAGACTCATTTAAGATCTAATCAAGTCAGATAAACTAAGCAGGGCTCATTAAGTATTTGAATGGGAAAGTGCGGAAGAAAATGTAATGTTGTAACTGGAGGTGGGGTTGTTGAATTACTGTATAAGGTATAGCTGATCTGTATTGATCCACTGCCTTAGCATAGTGCTTTTATCATGCATTGCTTATACAATGCCAATTATTTCCATGGTGCTTTACTTAATTTCAAAACAAATAAAAAGAGTCCCTGCTCCAAAGAGATTACCATATAAGGGCCAGACTGTAACTCACCCTGGCAGCAGGGCAGGGTGCAAGGAACCTTCTCCTTCTTTACACCATCTGCTTAAGGGCTACCCACAGTTGCAGTCCCTGTGTTCAGGGGAGTGTAGGAATTGCTGCTTTCATGTGTCCCCAAGAAATATAGCACCCCAAAAGTGGTGATAAATAGTAGGAAATAGGCAGTTCCTCATACACATTCCTACCCACAAGTTTGACATGCAGGCTTAGCTCACCACGGGAGAAAGCTGCACTGTCCTAGAGGATATACAGGTTATACAATCACTCTGCTGCTTGGGGAAGGCCTAGGACAGTTCTAAAGTACAGTATAACAAATTGTCCCTAAATTACAACAAGAAAACTGGAGATGACAACGCAAGGCCCAGTCCTGCACATTTGATGCAGGCAGCAGGCAAAACTTGCCACTGACTTCACCAAGAGTTTTACCTGAATGACATGTGCAGGATTGGTGCTGAGTGGGTTGGGGAAGATAAAAGTAAAGACAGTGAGATAGTATGGCCACTTGAGTGAACAGTGCATGCATTATGATGGTTACACAGGTTTATTGTTTTTGGGGTTTGCTGTGGGAGAGTTGTTTTGTTAACACAACTTTTTATAAGCACTGATCACATTAACAGACACATAGAAATTAGTATTTTCTTTAAGGGCCTAACCAACAGGGGCTGGGATATGTCAGCCTGTTCCCTTGGCTTTCTTGTTCCTCATGCGTAAGAATCTTAATGCTGAGTGGGATTTTGGTGCATGTTTTAGGGTGACCAGACAGCAAGTATGAAAAATCGGGACAGAGTGTGGGGGGTAATAGGTGCCCATATAAGAAAAAGCCCCGCATATTGGGACTGTCCCTATAAAATTGGGACATCTGGTCACTCAAGCATGTATGGATTTATATGTGTTTAGTTCAGCGTGTCCTTTCTTTTTGCCTTTGCTTCCCATTCCCCTTCTGCTGATATCCTGCCAGCTCTAACATGCATTTCTCTCCCTGACCCACTCTTGTCATTGCCTCAGGATATTTCTATTTGCTAGATATAAGATGAATGTTAAAAAGAGACAGAGAGAAAATGAACCCATGTCTTTGGCTAGGAAATTGTACTTTATTTTTGTACTTACTGTACAATATCTTGAAGTTCTGTTTTTCATATATTCTTGCTCATTTAATAAGATGAAGCACCATGTGTTATGACCGCTTGACTTTTATGACATCTGAGAATTGAAATACAATGCTAGATACATTAAATATTAAAAAAGGAGTCAAATAGGGTCATTGAAAGTGTCGTGTATTAATCGCACATATGTGGCATTCCCTTGTTAAATGGTACAGTGCAACTCTGCAGTTTCTGACAAAATGAGGTCAAGATGTTGTTCACCATTAGAAATTAATTAGAGAAGACTCTTCAAGTTTACTAAATGAAGCCCCTAAAATTGGTAATGTGAACAAATGAAAAAGCAAATGAAGTTGGTCTTAGAAGATGAAACTAAATAGAACTTAAAAAAAACCCCCAAAGCCTAACTTTTAGGTGCCTAGAAAAATCACAGGAACAACACTGCAATCCACAAAGCCAAGATGGGCACCTAGGCTCCCCATACAATGAATGGGGAGAGACAGGCACCTAAGAATGCAATCCACAAAAAGCTAGTACACAAGACCCAGAGCCGCCTAAGCTAGTCATTAGAAGATGCCAATGACAGGGGTGATTGCTAATCCCCTCCCCTCTCTTTGAGATAAATGCTTGTATCTAGGCTGGAAGGAAGAGCCTATCTCTGCTTAGCCATGCGCGAACATCGGGCAGCTGAGAAGCCTAAGACATATCTTACAGAAATGAGTTAGATACCTCCCTCACTCCACACAAAATGGCTAGAGAAGGAGGGGTGGGGTGCCCAACATATGAGTTTTAGCCTTGCATGTAGAGCCCTCTCCTTAGAGGTGGGAGACCCCCCTGTTCAAAGCCTCTCTTTTCCTCGGACAGAGAGGAGAAGTGAACTTGGGTCTCCTACACCCCAGGTCAGTGATCTAACCAGTGGGCTGAAAGTCACAAGGTGGCTACCCACTCCAGCTAGATTGTGAATGGGAGATGCACTCTGGTAAAGCTGCTCAGAGGCCACCCTCCAGAGTGGGCCTTGCCGCAATTTAGGCAGCCGAGTGCCTGGTGTGTGGATTGCTTTGGGCCTAGGCAGGAGGTAAGCATCTGGGTGCCTAGAAGGCGGTAGCAGCCCACATGCTTAGAGACAAAAACATAGGCACCAAGGGAACTTTTACCCCTGAAAATGTAGGCATCAATGAGTTTAGGACAGTACCTACTGGGTTGAGCAGGAATTTTGTGGATCGCAGTAAAGCCAAAAGTGGGACTTAGGCACCAGGGCTCGAGACATAGGCACCTAAGTCCCTTTGTGGATCTGGGCCAAAGTTCATCTGCCTTAGCTTCTAATAAGGTCCCTAATCAATTATGCTAAGGCAAGGATAAGAATCAATGTCTTGTAACAACTACAGATAAGAGGAAAACAAAGGGCATGCCATTTCAATTTGTAGTCTACCATTGTTTGAGCCAGTATTTTGTATTATGCATTAGTGGAATGATATTAAAGAGAGACTTGCAAGCACTGAGATCTGTTAGACGGTTATAAAAATTGGACTGAACAAAACAATAGAAAATACCCTGTGAAGGACAGTCCTGTGTTAACAAGGGGCAGAGGAGATGGGGCTAGACTAATCTGACAGGTCTTTCCCATGTGTAAGAGACCAGTTTGATCAGAACAGATTTTACATTCTTTACTGGAGTTTAAACATTTTTATTATGTGCTTCATTGTGAGAGAGAAGAGTAAACATAAAAATAATATCCTGCTCCTTTAAGGGCCAAACAACAATATATCAGGGTTTCCTCTCAGCCAAAATCCAAATCAGAGGCAAGATCACTTCTAGCCTAGTGTGAGTATATTGGTATTGGGGAACAGCAAGGTGAGGAAAGCATACAAGGAGTTTCCCACCCCTCACACAAAGGCAAAGACAAAGATTTGAAATGGAAAGATGAGGAAAGGTCATGTTTCCTGGATTTTTCCCTGGCTTGTTATGGCTCCTCTCTGAGCCTAAAGATATAAGGCATTACTTGCTTCAGTCAAGTCTAAAGTATAGCTTATTCCTGCCAAATTCCACAGAACATCCCAAGCAGAGCCACCACCCTCCATCAGTTCTTCCCTCTCCAACTCAGACAAAATTCTTCACAGCACTTCCCTCTTCTATAGCATTCTAAAACTCTCCACAGCTGGGCTAGTGCTTTGAACCTGCTACTCTGCAAATCCCAGATACCTGAGCAGGCAAGTGTGGTTCATCTTGTAGCCAGAGAGAATCTTTGTTGCCAACTTGTGGCATAAACTCTAGCTGCTGTGGTTTTAAGAGACGGCACTGTGAGTATTAACACTTTCCAAAGGGAGATTTTTTTTTTTAAAGTAAATACTTAGTCATAGTTGTTAAGTGCCATAGTTAAAGCAGAATTTGTAAAGTGCAACAAACTTGCTACTGACCTCTGGGATATTCCAGGAGCAGCCACAAGGCCCAATTCCCACACAGGGTGTTCCTGAAGCAGGTACCAGGCACTGTCCCTCACACTAGTTGTTTGATAGGCATTTGGAACCAGAAAGTTAGGAGAGCAGATCTGCCAAAAGAAGAGAATGGGCGATAGCCACTCCTATCAGCTAAAGGAGAGCAGTCCTGCCAGTTTCCCTTAAGAGGAAAATTCTACCACTGGAAGACCCAGTGTGGGATGTGGGCCTACAAAATATGCATACAAGTGGGAAGAAAAAGTTACCTGGCTGCCACTGGGGGCAGGGAGCAGGCCAATATGAGATGAAGAGGTTTCAGGCCTGCTCCCAGGGAAGGGTGATGGTATGTGAGATCAAAAAACGGGTAGTGTGATTTGGATGGCGGTGCCTCTGTACATTCAGATAAGCATTGCAGAAATAGTATATAATTATTTAATGTTTGTAAAGTGCTTTAAGATGATCAGATGAAAGACATTCTATCAGTGCAAAGTTTTATTATTTTTAATCCAGCGTCTTTGTTTTTGTATTATAGGAGAGTGTAAACAGAAAAGTCAAACTGGCCTTCTTTGTAATATTCATTTGATTTTACCCTTAGGGTTAGCATGTAACACTATAGTATCCTTCCTCTGAACAACAAATATTACCCAGACAAATTCTGCAGTGCTTTCTCAGGACTAGATTCAACTTCCATTAGCTTCAGTGGGAATTGGCCCTCATTCTTCACTCAGACAAAACTGATGAAGTCAGTGGGAGTTGTTCCATTGGAAGAACTGTAGGATTACACTCATTCGTATAAATAATTGCAGTGCTTGCCTTTTAATCCCTATTGAAGATATTGGTTTTAAACTTTCATGTATTTTTTAAGTTTTTTTCCTTGATATTTTATTACTGACGTACAGTGTCTTGAATACTTTGAGATGGGGGTCCTAAAATATATAGATGTATTTGTAATTATATTTATGTCTTACTAATTATATACTCTTGTATTATTATTGGTTCTGGCCTTATGACATTTCTTCTGCCCAAATGTCATGACTTACTCTAGTTCCTAGCAGTATGGCTGGGAATGAAACTGGGCCTTTCGGTTAAGAGTTTCCATAAAGATTCATCTCCTTATATTATTCTGTCTCACTTTACATTTGAAAAATTCTAATGTTTAAAATTCATATTACACTAAGGCCAGTTGTGTTGTTAGCTATTGTCCCTAATATAAATTCCCCAAATTATAGCAATTGAGACAGGCAAGAAATTGAGTATTCTGTATATATTTAATGATTTATTTTAGTAATTCCTTACAAGACAGGGGAAAAGACCCGAGAGACCACTAAACAAAATATATTAGGGGCCTGATCTAGCTTCTATTTAAGTCAGTGGAAACCTTTCCATTGACTTCAGTGGCAGTTGGATTAGACCCTACGTCAGAAAGAATAGTTGGCAACCTTTAAAAAACTACAGTATTACATACTGTGCACACATATGTTTATGTAATCTATCTATATATTCAGCCTCATTCATTTAGCCGTTGGTATAGATATAATCCCTGACCCTCTAATACTTATGGATATGCTTAACTTTACTCCAACGGGACTGTTCATGTGATTAAAGTTAAGCATGTGCTTGAGTGTTTGAAGATAGGGCCTTGCAGATATATTTATTTATATGCATATAAATGTTTCTTTGAATCAAGTATAACCCCCTTTCCTCCTCTCCCCCACCAGTAAAAGGGAAAACATCTCAATCACACATATTTGGCTAATCAGAGTGATACTGGGTTACATATTGTTTCACAACTTCTCCCATCTTGTGGGGGAAGGCGATAAACACACACACACACAATTATTTCCTCACACACACACTCCAATATACGTGTTACCTGATCAAACAAAGGCAGAGAAAATCTATAAACACTGGATGAACTGAAGCACAGCACATCACTAAACTGATTTTATAAGAGTACATTAATGTTTGCAAAACCTTCAATAAATGCCATTATACTCAATGCTATAATGTTTATCTAAAGAGGGAAGTTCACTTCAAACAAGAGCTCTGCATTTAGGGCCTCACCTTTAATTGCAGATATAAACGGACTGAAATATGTTATACCACATTTCTGATACTAGGTATCAGCACAATATACTAGTTGCCAGTAGCTATCCTTCTCTCTTTTCCTGGCATGTGTCTAGTTCCTTTGTAGAAGGAATATTGTCTGTCACCATTCACCTATCAAAAGCACAATCACTGACTGAGACAGATAAAGTTGTTTGAATACTTCATTTAAAATCCCCAGTAATCACTCACGATTTGGATTAGACCAACATGCATTTAAAGTTATGGGCTGATAAGGGTGGAGGGGGGAATCACTCTGGTTCTCCGTTCTTGTGCTATGTGTAAGCATCCTGCTTCCTCTTCATAGAGCCATGAATAACATGCTGTAAAAGACATGTCTAGGGGACTTAACAAATGCTACATAACACCTTCTGCTGTGTAGTTGCAGGCCCTACTGTAGTTAATGGGGATTTTGGTTGTGTGTCTGAGGATTGAATTTGTCCCCAAATGCCTACAGACTGAGAATCTAAGAGAGCTCCTCCTTGCTTTCTTCAAATTAAATTGTATCTTCAAAGATTTGGGTTTGGGCGCTATGTTTTGTTTGTTTTAATTTACTTGTTTAATGAAGTTACTTTAATTTCAGAACTACTCTGAGCAGGTTTAGACAGTAAAGTGGTAAAAAATCTGAGTTTAATAGGAGGAGACATCTCTAAAATAGTCAGTGTAGACTCAGCCCAGATGTGGCTTTATTTAACATCTGTATTATAGCATGGCCAGGCCATAGTACATAGCACAAACCTGTTTTCTTCTTTTAAATGTGGAGCCTCTTTGTTAAAAGTGCTTTCTTCCCCTCATGGACCTGCAATAATTAATTAAAGCTTTGTACAGTGAGAAGTATCCTCAAATCCTAACACATTTATTTTTATTGGTTTGAATGGAAACAACATACGTATTGTAGGATTGACAGAGAATTCTTACAACTAACTTCAACTGATCTAACATCTTAAATATGAAAGCATTTCTGAGGGGCCCAACTGCAGAATGGCAGAACTACAAATACCATGGAGATTTCCAGGCCTAAATATTCAGAAATATGTACAGTATACCAGAGATGAAAAATGAATAAGAAAATAAGTGTTTTATGGCATTATATAAAGATGCCAAAATACTTTATCCCTGGTCTGGTTTCTTCTTCATCCCTCCAAACAAAATAAAAGGTAAAAGGAAAAAATCCTGAATCCCTGAATTATACACCATTCACTACAAGTCTGCAACTGCTAAAGAAAATACTATAAATAAAATATTAAATGAAAAAAAAAAAACCCATACATTCAGTGTTACAGTTGCACAAAAGGCTCAAAAGTTGTTCCCCTATGGGGTCTTCCTTCTCTTCCATGCACTACTTCCTGACTTCAGGAATGCTGGTGTCCCCATCCAGAAGGAGGTTTCTGCATATCCAGTCCATCAAAGGATACTGTGGGGAGATCCCTCTTGCCAACTAGAGGATTCTTGGGAGTCAGGGACCTCTTACCTACTTAGCAAAGGATCCTGTGGGTGGGTGTCCCTTCTGCCAGGTCCCAACCATAATGGTGAGGGCTCTGAGCCCTCCTGCTCCCCAGCAAAGTGTTCTGTGCTTAAGCATTTCCTGCCAGAATGGCAGTGTTGGCAGCAAAAGACCCCCCCTGAAACAGTCATTTCTTGGGTGGCAAGAGGGCCACCCCTCAGCAGAGCTCTGTAGTGATACCTGAGACTGCAGAGCCAGGGAGTCTATGCCTGGATCTGTTCTACTTGGTGACTAATCTGGTCCTGCTGTCATCAGCAGTGCTGGCTCCACTTCAGAACCAAAGTCCAGAGCCAAAGAAAGAGTGGAAAGGAAATTAGGCAGCAGTCTGTAGTCTAGAGGGGTTAGAACATGTTTCCATTTACTGTGCACATTTTGTGCCAGTGTTACTAAACAGAGAGGGAAACAAAACCAGGAGGAGGGTGGCCAGAAAATTGTGAGCTCAAATACAAAAAGTCCTGTAATTTCCCATACTCACATTTTCCAACCCTTTGTTGACTTTAAATGCATCTACTAAGAGCTGCTCGGCCACTACCCTGCCACGGGACTGAAGTAGCACCATGGAAAATCTCATTGACTCATCACTGGAAGAAGGTGGTGCATCTCAGAAAGCTAGTTCAGCACTGTGGGTTCCTGACTCAGCAGCAGCTGGAAGAGATATAAAAGGAACTTGAATCATATGTGAAACCAAGCTCTTGGCCATTTGTGATAATAAAAGATCCCAGGGCACTTTCCATGAGAGAAGAGGTATTATCCACAGTGTCTTGACCAAATTTCAATGCAGGTAGATACAAAGTGCCTACCTAAATATTCCCTGAAGTTTCCACCATATTATACAGTGCGTACCTAAATGATTACATAGTGTTGCTGTCTCCCACCCAAGAAGTGGCTGCAGTGATTGCTTTGCCTACTTCACAGGCAAGTTGTGAGGCTTAGTTAACTAATGTTGCAAGCATTTTGTCACTGTCAGACAAAAACCTGTAGTAAAAAAGTAAAGACCAAAAAAAAATGAACAGGAAAATGAGATCTGGGGGGAAGAGAAAAGTGAAGAGTGAAAGCAGAAAATTTCCTCACCTGCCTGCAGGTCTCTGACCATCCCCATGTTTGGAAAAGGTACCTGAAATATGCCAAAATACTTGGCCTTGACACTAATTCCAAAATAAGGGGCCTGATGCTGGTCTCATGTAGGCTAGTTTTACATCTTGTTATCTCCATATACTTCAGTGGAGTTATTCCTGATTTAAGTGAGATCAGAACCAGGCTCAAAGGGCTCAGTGTAGGGATGAGTGCAATCAAGAATATAGATTCTGAACCCCCTGACACTTTGGACCCTGATTAGGATTTGAACCAGAACACCATATCCCAAACTCCTCGAACCCTGGGGACTTTCAGATCCAAATCTAGACTTTGTGGCTTTATTCCCTCTCAGGTGAGGAAGTATCTGAAGCCAAACATAGCTGTTTAACCTCACTGTTTATAGTTTACTTCCCAAACCCATAACTTTGCGAGAGCAACACCACCTGAGCTTGATTAATCAAAATGTCCTCCTGCTAGGAGCACACCATCTCAAACCCCAGAGGGGTTTTATAGGGGAGTTGGAGAGCACTGTATCCAGACTTAGAGCAACATTCTTCTCTCAGATTTGCACAGCAGAGCTCAGCTCCCATGTTCTGCTCTTCCTACTGGCACAGAACACACATCCTGGGGTCTGGTCTACACTAAAACGTTAGGTCGACCCAGATACATCGCTCAGGAGTATGAAAAATCTACACCCCTGAGTGACGTAGTTAAACCAGCCTAATCCCTGACATAGACAATGCTACATTGACAGAAGAATTCTTCCCTTGACCTAGCTTCTGCCTCTTGGGGAGATGGATTTCCCACGCCAATAGGAGAACCCTTTCTGTCAGCGTAGGTAGTGTCTACACTGAAGCCACACAGCTGCAGCTGTGTCACTGTAGCATTTGAAGTGTAGACAAGCCCTACTAGTAGAGAAGAATAACAGAGTCAAGATCTGGCATGTCTCTCTAACAGGTGATTCCATAGCAGCAAGGTGGGGTCTAAACAAGTACAGATGAATGAGTGTCCTGGTTCTCCATAGAAGGGCCCATCAATTCACACAAGGCATTTTTTTAACAAGTAACAGTGACCACTATTTTTCCTGCATCTGCACAACAGTAATTCAAAAGCAGCAGCAGAAGTAAGCTGTTTTTAAAAATATCTTGCTCTTCTGCTACTGCTCCCACCTCTCCTTTCTTTCCCTAGCCCTCATCTTTCAGACACCTTTTCAAATTGTTTTATTATTCAAAAAAAGCTGAAGTTTTATGACATATTGAAGGGATATGTAGGAAAGGATATGATCCAAGTAGAGCAGTTAACCAAGCATTAACAGTAACGTTTGAGAAATGGCCCCTTATTGTAAAACCAGTACCTCAATCAACATGATGGACTAGAATTTACAGCGTGTATATGAAGATGGGTAGTTAAAGTGAGACCTTAGCCTTAATGTCTTTCCTTCTGAGACAACATACTTTATGTGCCACCAATGATGCTCTGTTTGCTATAATATCTCCTTGTTTTTTCTATTGAAGAGCACTGCAAATAGCCACAAACAAATCTGCATAATCAGTTCACGAGTTACTGTAGACTTGCTTTTAGAGAAGATGAGCCTGTTCCTCCCCAGCAGGAGTCAGGACCTCTGTATTAATGCACACATCAGCTTGAATTTTCATAATTGCACATGCATAATTTGTGGTACCTGTACATAAATTATGAACACCTGGGCTATTATATATCATGCTTTCTCACGTCTGCTCCTTCCTTGCAGCATGGGGGCATAATAAATTATATATGTTATTTCCCACTTTCACCATTACGCATGGATGTATGCTACTATGGAGGGGAGGGCTATGTCTGAGAGTTTCCATTACGGCCTAGGGGATTCCTACACATAATATTATAAAGAACAGTGCAAACACATGAGTGCAATGCAGCAATAGGCTCCAGTTGCAAAATTCAAATCCAAATATGGATTTCAAGCACCCTAAAGTTCGTGGCCAATCGGAGTTTGGATCAGCCAATTTGGCAGGCACTGACTCCGGTAATCATGCCTAGTGGTTGAAGCGTAGGTCACAGCAAGGTATAGGGTTGGGCCTGGGCCAAGGGTGGCACTGGAATTGAGACCCGGGGACAGGCTGGGATCAAAACTGAGATCAGAGTCCACTGACAAACCAGAATCAGAACCGTAGCCAGGGTCCAGGTGTAGGCCAGAGGTCAGTGCTGAGTAGTCAGAGTCTGAGGGTTTGGGAAGGATCAGTAGGTGGAGGCAAGACTGAGGTGCATTGGTGATGGGGCTGGAGCAGGGCAGGGACGATACCGGGACAGGACTCAGGCAAGGCTGGGGAGGGAGCAGACTGGGAGTCTTAAGAGTCTGTTGCGTGGTGAAGCAACAGGTTAGGTACCTGTTGCCTCACCACCTGTTGCCTCACCACGCAACAGCAGATCAGTGCTGTTGCTCAGACTGATCTGCAGCTTGGTGGGGTTGTGAAAGTACCTGACCCCGGGGGGTACATCTGACCCAAGCTCGGCTTAGCGATTGGTTGCTGCTGCATGCCTGAGGGCAGAGCCACTGCAGGCTCTGGTGGAGCGGTAAGTCAGTGAAGCTAGGTTGTTGCTACCTGAGAGCTGACTCAGCACAGCACCTATCGAATCACTGGGGAAGGGTGGGCATCCCCCAGCCGAAGGGGAGGAGCCACTGGACCCAGGCACCAAATGATCATGGGGGACAACTAATGAAAAAACAGGGATGGGAGTGAGGGTCACAGGATCAAAATCAGGGATCCAGAGGAGGACACCAAGCAGAAAACTACTGCTTCTCAAAGGCAGACTCATTGCAGCAGCTGAGCCAGCAGCCCTGGTTTGGCTGTGAATTTGCTTCACGTAATTAAAAAGACCAGGGCAAGTGGCAAAATTCCAGTTTGGGAATTGGAACCGGAATTGAATTCTGAACCACCAGCAAAGTTTGAGGATCAATGAAGCAAAGGTTTTGCTTCACGTCTCTCTCTAGCAGAATGCATACTTTCCACATACAACCTTTCACCAGTAGTACCCATGCACCCTCAAATACTAATGGAGTGGATCTATGGGTGCTTGGATTAAAGGGAAATACTGGTCTTGAGATAATAAGGAGAAGAAGCATCTCCATCCATTCTGCTTATGCTGATGATGCTCATGCAACCAGTTTCTAGTGGTTCCAAGCTCTCTGCTCTTGGACAAAACTCACTTTTCTGTAACTTCGCACCAACAAAGAAATGGAACTGTTGCTCAATATATCAATATATGGCTTCTGCCAATTACCTTTTGGCATGGGAGCTTGTGAGGAGACTCTGAAAATAGACATGAATGCAGAATATGTTCCTGTCCTCCGGGGCAGGAACCATCTTTCACTTTATGTTTTGTACAATGTCGAGCACTCTGTCGGTACTTAGCATGTAGTGAATAATAATAGTATTTCTGCAATAACATCAGACATTGAGGATGAAAACAGTAACAAGCCCTGATTCAGAAAAGCATTTAAGCACATGCTTAAATCCATAACTACTCAGAACAGCACTTGGGTGCTTGGGATTTAAGCACATGCTTGAAGTTGATTTTGAGTCATTTCAACATTGAGGGTATGTCTACATGGGTACAAAAAAACCTGCGGCTGGCTCTGCCTGAAAAATTGCTGTATAGACATTTGGGCTTGTGCTGTAACCTGAGCTGTGGGACCCTGCAAGTTTGAGAATTGCTGCACAGGACTGTGACTCAAAGGCTCAGCAATGATCAGCGTCAGCTTGTCATTTTTGGGCCAGATCATCCCCTCCCCCAGCAATATTTATGGAAGTTGGTCTGGGTAGCTGGAGACTGAGAAATCCAGGAGGATCCAGGCCCTTGCAAAGCTTTTCTGGGAAGCTGTAAATGGGGCAGGGGTTGCTCCCTGCACAATGCCATTGGTTCCATGCAGAAAAACCAAAGTCACCACTTTCCATGTCCTTTCTGTCATCTGAAGACACAACATCAATGAATCCCCAACAGCAGCTACCGCTGAAGAGCCCCTTTTAGATGGTTTCCTCCACTGTTAAGTGGGAGGAGCACAAAATAACTAAATGCAACCCAAAATGTAGTTGACACTTTTGAGAACGTAGCCAATATATCTTGCCCATGGTCACAGCAAGTCAGCATCCTGAGAATTCTAACTCGCAGTCCAAAGTGTCGTGCACAAGGTCAAACAGTGTGCCTAATGAATCATAAAACCACTGTGCCAACCAGAAAAGTTTGCTATTTGCACGGATACAGCCAGGAGATCACATTTAAAATGAAAGACTGGAGCTGGAGCTTATTGTTCAGTGATGATACACGTCTGTTAGGCCCTCTGAAAAATACCTACTTGGTGTCTGGGTGGACATCTGCTAGACAACTGGGACCAAACAGAGTAAAAGCCAGGATGTTTTCTAAGACTGTTTACAGCGAGAAATGGCTGATCATAATGCTGGAGATTGTGAAACATTTTGACTGGGTAATTCAAAGGCGCCCAGTTTTACAATCTGTTTAGTTGCACCACTTAAACTCAAGGGGCATGAGCTGTCAGGAAAGCAAGTAAGCAGGACTCTTCGCAGGTTTGCTGGCCTTTTACTTCCAGCACAGCCTGTGTCAGAGAAAGCTTGCCTCAGCTTTCCTTTTGAGTTGGAATTATCTGGACCTGTTACTCAGAGATGTTTGTGTTGTGTCTGTGTGTAATATTTTAAAATACCCTGTTCATTCTGATGCTCACATCTCAGCTCTATTCTCCTGGCAATACCTCACGTGTAGTCCAAGCAGCAGATGCAAAGTCCCCAAGCTTTAAAATAAAAAATCAGAAACAGGAATTATTAGGAAAATGGTCTTGGTCTGTGACACAGGAGTATTCAAGTTCACAGATTACAACTACTGAGCTGATAATAATTAGTTTAATTTTCACAGTGAGTCAGACATGCCTGGCATTTTGTCCATGACCAGCAATGCACACTCTGAGGTGCTGGGTGTGAGAGTTAAAACCAGGGGTGCAAGTATAGCGGTACAGTATGCCATACCAGTAAGATATTTATAGCTGGTACACCCTACCAGAAAGACACAGAAGGAGCAGAACGTGGGCCCGCCAGGCGGCTCCATGTTGGCAGCTCCTCCAGCGTGGCTGTATCACCCCCAGCCCTTCCATGCAGCTGCATCTCCTGTTTGTGCAACAGTCCTGCCGGAGGACAGGGCTGGGGGCGGTACAGCCATGCCGAAGGAGCTGCCGGCGTGGGGCCATGCTCCCTTTGCCGCTGCGGTTCTGGAGAGCCCTGTGGTTCAGAAGTCTCCAACGCAGTGGAGGAGGACAGACCCCATCCCCCAGGTAACGTGGGATGGATCATGGCTAGGGGGCGGGGAGAGCACGGAGGCCCCAGGCTGGGGACGTAGAGGAGTTATGTGGGGAGTCCCCCCTTTGTGTCCCTCTCATGAGTGCAGTGTACTGGTAAGAAATGAAATCTAATTGCACTGCCTGTTTAAAACACATACAAATTAGCCAGTCAGCAGCAGGAATAGGAGTATAAAAACCATTAACACTTGATCCTTTCATACCAAGAGGGACTTTGGTTAAATCAATGTCAAGAAGTTGAATTTTTTTACTTTGCTTTTAAAGGATTTTTTTTTCTTACTACAGTTCCCACTGAGGCTACCCAAACATAAATCTGCCATCCTTTGGCTGATTAACAATAGATAACCTCAGTCCTTACATTCAGAGGAAATATGCTTATGAAAAAGAATTCCAGAATGATAGGAAAAAAAGAAAACAGAAACCAAAAAGAAAATAGAAGCAATATGCACCTATTCTGCACTGCTGGAATTCAGTCTAAAATTTCCTTAGCTTAACTTGCTTCTATTGGTGTTTGACAACTACTTCCACTGAAATTTTCCTTACTGACTATACTGTAACACACTTAGGAATGGATCCAGAGGTGAAACAAAGGCTTTGTCTACACTAAGCAGGTTTGGCAGTGTATCTATGTCAGCAAAACCCTATAATGTAGATAGATACAGTTCTATTGGTATAAAAGTGCTTATGCCAGTATAGCTTTTTGCAGGTCAGGCTGACTTTCCAATGCATTTTAATGAGACAAGATTTTGCCTGTTACTCAGTGTCTAATAGGAATAAAGTTATTTACAGGTTTATTAAGAGATAAATATTTTTAGATCTTAAATTGCTTGTGTGTAGGAAGTTGGTCCAAAGCATGGAAAAGGGAGGGTATCAGTTATAGAGAGCACTTTAGAACTAGAACTTTTCTATGGCTCTAGGTTGTGTAATATGGTCTCAGTTGTTGACTACACTTTGGCCATGAAGTATGAAGGGTTTTGGGGGTTTTTGCTGGTAAGTAACAGGGAATCATCTGATTAAACCAACTGAACATGTTTTGTTTGTTTGTTGGCATCCTTTCGTCTGTGAGAGACAGTGGGAATTGCAGCCTATGATGTAGATGGTTTGCAATGTCTCATGTGACTGAATAGTCCAATGCAAGATCCTCATGATCTTTGGCAGTTATTGCAAATGCATGTATCTTGGTTGGGAGCTGCTTGCTTCCTACAGGCTCTTTACTCTTCAAGCTGTAGGAGCCAGCTTCTATCATACCGTGATAGAGACGATGGTGCCACTTGTTACAATCACTTGCCAAGATTTCTCATTGATCAGGATCAGTTCCAACTTCCTTCACATCTCGCTTGCAGGTGTCTTCATAGTGAAGCTTGGGACATCCTGCTGTTCTTGTTCCCTCTGATAACTCCCCGTATAGCATGTCCTTGGGTATGCATCCATATTCCAACCTACTCAGATGGCCCAGCCAGCGCAGTCGTCTTTGTTTGAGCAGGTCTGTCACAGTTGGTACATTTATATAGCTTTAGGTTAAAGCATGTGCTGGAGGCAATGTTAATCTAATTGCTAATACACTTTGTTTTCAGCAATCTGATTTCAGGTTACTAGAACTTCAAGGTAACGGACGGATGTGTCCAAACCCAGATACATCTGTTTTATTGTTTATCAAAAGAGGGAAGTTTGCTTTGGAGGGCAGCTGCTTAGCGCACCTGGAGGGCTTATTCCAAGAACTGGTCTAATTTTATCTCTTTCCACAGATATAATAGTTGGACAATAGCCCTTAAGTTTCAAAGCATTGCCCAAGGCTCAGGCACACAATGTCCAGCAATAATCAATGGGATTATGCAGTTGAAACATTGTGCAGCACTGAGAATTCTCCCAGCTAAGTGGCCTATTTTAATAGAAGATGTAATGTTGTTGGGAGTATCACAATGGGAGAAAAGTTGCAGAAGCAAACAGCAACAGATGCACACTTTGGATGCCTAGAGTTCTGCTGACAGATGTGGTGGGCGCAACGTAGCTGAGTTTGTCATCAACTCAATCCGGCTGAGTTCGTAATTTTCAAATTATTTAGGATCTGCAACCAATCAGGGCAATTCTGAAAATGTTCAGGATGCTATCATTTCTGTTGATAGAAGGCTATAGTTTACATGGAAATTTCTAATTCCCTGAGAATATATGTACACAAAAGATGACTTTGGATAGTTCTCTTTTGGGGGGGATAATTATCAATTAAATACACTATTAAAACAGGTTTATTGAGAGTCACACAATGGAGCTGAAATTTGAACTTGTGTATTATTTAGCAAGTTGCACTTTAGTATTTGTCACAACCACCTCTTTTTAGGATATGGTACCCCACAGATGGATTTCCCTGCAGTCTCAGACAGATTAGCAGGTGAAGGTTCAGGAATCAGGGCACAAAGTTAAGCTGTGACAGGATGTCACATCATTAACATCTGCACTCCCAGAGAGCAGATACCAAAAAGGGTATGAATTTGTGGACACATACATTAGGCAAGCAGTACTGCCTGTACTTGATTGGGAATTTAAGAGGAAGATATCTCACTTGAAGTAAATGGGAAGAAGGCATGTGATGTAAAATCAACTTTTACTGAACATGTGCTCTACCACCTGTCCTGTAGAGGGAGAAAGCCCATAAAGTATTGTGATTATGAAGAAAAACAGGAACATCAATCCTTAGACTAGTAACATCACAAATGTTCATGGGGGAATGGCAGTTCAAAAGGTGGTTATTATTAGGAATAATACCATGGTGAGAGCTCCTCAAGTTATTCCAGTAACAACTGGTACGGGGCTGACATGGAGCTCTAGGTCTGGAGCTAATATTTTGAAGTGCAACCAACAGAATACTCTGTAGATTTTTAATTTAACAGAAGCAATGCTACAGGCACCAAGTGAGCAATTAACACTTGTATCTTTTGGCACTGGAAGCATGGGCAGGCAAAGCCATTTTTGAAGTTCATACATGTGGGCACTTGGGACGCTCCTTACACAGAGCACCGCCTGTGGTTGAGGGGCAGGGACTCACTGCTTTGCATATAGGTGAGGAATTCAAATCTTTGGTATCAACCATTTCTGTTTGGAAATGGTTTCTGGTTTGCTTCATTGGCACGGTCTGGCCTGCCTGCTGGCACAGTCTGTTTGCTTTGCAGTACTGTGTGATACAATAAAAGCAGTATCATGAGTACTTCCTGTTTCCCTCCTTCCTACCCCCATGTAATGTTATGCAAATCAAATTACTACCTTACAGTAATGGCACAATGTTGCTGAGTTCTTTACGGGGCGGGGGGGGGGGGGGGGGGGGGTGTAAGGTAGGACAACGTGTGGACATGCCTGCATTAATGTACTCATTAAGTCAGTAGTTGGCAGACAGGAAAATGGTTGTCATGAGAGCTGATAAACTTAAACCTGACAGGCTTGTTTTCAAAAGTCATCCAGTCACTCTGTTTACTTAGGCTACTGCACGCAGCTCCAAGCTACTGTCATCTCTGTTTATATTGATCTAACCGCATCACCAGTTTTTTGCTTTGATAATAGCCTCATATGTTTTACATTTCAATGGATCAAGAGGTGTCTGTAACAGAAGTATATTTACCAACACATGGCTTCGCACAGAAAGCAAAGGCACAGGGTCTGACAAGCTGAGATACGTTATGCACTGATTTTAACTTCACAAGAGATTTAAAGAAAAAAACGTCAGTGCTTAGCTCGAAAGCTATTGATAGCTGAATTAACGTGTTAAATAAATAAATGCATATTATATATTTTTAAATGTATTTTCAATGCAGTTGGAGGAGGAGGGCTTGTATGCAAGGTCATAGTTTCAGTATCTTCATTGCTAGCACTGTATCTCTCAAAACAAGTGTTGTGGCATTACTTTTGCTTTACTACAGCAGTGACCAATAAGCTTGGACCAATAGATGGAACATCTTATTCTTGGACATGAAAAAAACAACAACAAAAAACAGTTCCACCGGTTAAGGAGAAGGATTTCATTATACACCATCTAATCTAAAAGAAATCCTTTGTGAGGAACAGATGATTATAATGATCCCTATAATGGCTCACCAGCGGTTAAACCCCTTAATGTAGCATCTGAGTGCCTCAGAATCTTTATTGTATTTATCCTCACAATCCCCCCTTGAGTTAGGAAAATATTATCCCCATTTTACAGATGGGAGATACTGAGCCACAGGCAAAGTGATTTGTCTAAGGTCACACAGGAGGTCTTTAGAGGAACTGGGATTTGAAACCAGGTCTCAGGCTAAAACCATAATCACTGGACCATTCTTCTTCCCCAGTTTTGTAATGATTCCTCCCCACAGCAACATGGCTGAGGGCAGCAAGTGGGGGCATGGCCTCAGCCAGAAAAGGCAGGGCAAGAGGCTAACCTTCCCACAGGGAAGCTTCACCTGCCACCCATGTCCAGCAAGGGTTAAGCTGGGACCTTCAGAACCAAAAGCACATGCCTCTACCACTTGAGTTAAAGGAGTAACTTTGTTAGCTAACAATTCTTGTCCACTGGGGATCAGCCACAAAAGACATATAACATTTAACCATTATGTACAGATTATAGGAGAGCTCAAGTCCATCAACCTTCTAACACCAGCACAACGAAATATGGGGCATGCTTTTCTATGCTGGTCACATGGTATTTGATATTGGGGGGGGGGATAGCTCAGTGGTTTGAGCATTGGCCTGCTAAACCCAGGGTTGTGAGTTCAATCCTTGAGGGGGCCACTTAGGGATCTGGGACAAAAATCTGTCAGGGGACAGTACTTGGTCCTGCTAGTGAAGGCAGGGGACTGGACTCGATGACCTTTCAAGGTCCTTCCAGTTCTAGGAGATTGGCATATCTCCATTTAAAAAAAAAAAATTCCTGTGAGGAATTCTAAAAACCCCATGTCACCCTCAGAGCACCATTCCTATTTCATCAATAAACTTCTATTTTCTCCCATCCTCAGCCACACTCCAGCCATGATTAAAATGTCTTCCACCAGAAGGAAGAAACCAAATTAAGGTCTTGTCTCTATTAGTGTGGTAATAAAGCTGGGAGGTGAGGGGGGCAGGTTACGCCTTCCTCTGCAGTGTGGGGCATGGGCCACTTGCTGGTTTGAACTATACAAAATGCTGGATTCTATATATCTTGAAATCAAGATCTGAGGACTTCAGTAACTCAGCCAAAGGTTATGGGCCCACTGCAGGAGTGGGAGGGTGAGGTTCTGTGGCCTGCAATGTGCAGGAGGTCAGACTAGATGATCATGATGGTCCTTTCTGGCCTTAAACTCTGTGAGTCGACTCGATACCTTGTGCAATCAGTATCAGAAGCTATATTCATCTATAGTAGTAGCTACAGCAACAGCAATTTCTAGATAACAATGACAGGAAATAAATAGAGACCACTAAGCTTTTCACAACAGTCAAGTGTTGTTAACGCCAGTGTCCTGGCCAAACTCCAGACTGGTAATTACATTCTGGCTGACCTAAATTCATTCCCCCTGTAGTTTCAATTAGATAAGTTATTCTCAGGAGGGTAAGTGAAAAAAAACATTATGAGCAGTAGCTAGAGATGCTGGCATGAAATGGCTTTCATCCAGAAGGTTCCCAATGTATTTTGCATACTGCTCAGTTTAGTCCTAAGTAATGCCAGATTTCACAAGTGAAAGTGGAAGATGCAGGATTGACAGAGGAGTTAATGGTGGAAGAAGTGCCCATAGAATCCCCACTCCACCAGGAAGCTGATGAGGGTCAGGGCACCTCCAAAAGTGGACGGTGCTGGTGGAGGAGGGAAACATGCCCAGGCAAAGTTGGGGACATACTGTTGTAGTGTATCCCCTGGATAGCTTCTACCAGCAGGGCTCCTCTACAACCTTGACTAGAAATTAAAGCCGTCTTCTCTTGGTGAAAACACCAAAGTAGTGGCTGAATGATTCCTATCTATACAAAGCTTTATTTGCCATTGCTAGCACTGGGGTAGGGAGGTGGGGGAGACAACCTATCCCAGCAGGAGAAACTGTGCCCCGAGAGATTCTAAAAGGATTCACCGTAGTTGAAGATAGGTGGTATTTGCACTCCCACAGAGGTTCTGCCATTAGTCAGCAGCTTTGACATGCAGCTGAAGGAGAGTAACTAGGAGATGCACTGAAATGGGAATACAGTCCCACCCACTTTCCTCTCCAAGAGTGCCCATTTTCAGGGCTATATTGGCCCACTCAGAGCCGCTTGACAGACCAGGACCAATAGGGGTCTTGTAATGTTACAACCCCCACTAGGTAGATTTCTACCAGTTGGGGGATGTATCTTAGCTTATACAAGTGGCAGTTGGCATAAACAGGCTGAATGGATCTTACAGCTTGTAAAATATAATGAGATCCAGCTGTACGAAAGATACTGGCCACTGTTTTTCCAAAATGGCTGCCAAATATTAGACTCCTAAAACTATATTTAGGTAGCTAAATAAGTGATCTGTTTTTTAAATGAAAATTATTATTACTAGTAATAGGGCTGTCAATTAATTGCAGTTAACTCACGTGATTAACTCAAAAAAATTAATCATGATTAAAAAAATTAACCGCAATTAATCGCAGTATTAAATCGCACTGTTAAACAATAGAATACCAGTTGAAATGTATTACATATTTTTGGACGTTTTTCTACATTTTCAAATATATTGATTTCAATTACAACACAGAATACAAAGTGTACAGTGCTCACTTTATATTATTATTAATTACAAATATTTGCACTGTAAAAATAAGAAAATAAATCATTTTTCAATTCACCTTATATAAGTTCTCTAGTGCAATCTCTTTTTCATGAAAGTGCAGCTTACAAATGTAGATTTTTTTTGTTTTTAAGGCTAAAAAACAAAATGTAAAACTTTAGAGCCTAAAAGTTCACTCAGTCTTATTTCTTGTTCAGCCAGTTGCCAAGACAAACAAGTTGGTTTACATTTACAGGAGATAATGCTGCCTGCTTCTTATTTACAGTGTCATCTGAAAGTGAGAACAGGCATTCACATGGCGCTTATGTAGCTGACATTGCAAGGTATTTACATGTCAGATATGTTAAACATTCATGTGCCCCTTCATGCTTCAGTCACTATTCCAGAGGACATCCATCCATGCTGATGACACTCGTTAAAAAAAGGGTTAATTAAATTTGTGACACAACTCCTCGGGGGAGAATTGTATGTCTCCTGCTCTGTTTTACCCACATTTTGCCATATATTTCATATTATAGCAGTCTCGGATGATGACCCAGCAGATGTTGTTTTTAAGAACACTTTCACTCCAGATTTGACAACACAAAGAAGGTACCAGTGTAAGATTTCTAAAGAAAGCTACAGCACTCAACCCAAGGTTTAAGAATCTGAAGTGCCTTCCAAAATCTGAGAGGGATGAGGTACGTGGAGCATGCTTTCAGAAGTCTTAAAAGAGCAACACTCTGACGCGGAAACTACAGAACCCGGACCATCAAAAAAGAAAATCAACCTTCTGCTGGTGGCATATGACTCAGATGATGAAAATGAACATGCCTCAGTCCACACTGCTTTGGATAGTTATCGAGCAGAACCCATCATCAGGATGGACGTATGTCCTCTGGAATGGTGGACAAAGCTTGAAGGGACATATGAATTTTTAGCGCATCTGGCACATAAATATCTTGCGATGCCAACATGGTCACAACAGTGGGTACAACAGTGCCATGTAAACGCGTGTTCTTACTTTCGGGTAACATTGTAAACAAGAAGTGGGCAGCATTATCTCCTGCAAATATAAACAAACTTGCTTGTCTTAGCAATTGGCTGAACAAGAAGTAGGACTGAGTGGACTTGTAGGCTC
The DNA here is from genome assembly GCA_033296515.1 of Macrochelys suwanniensis. Lineage (NCBI taxonomy): Eukaryota > Metazoa > Chordata > Testudines > Chelydridae > Macrochelys > Macrochelys suwanniensis. The sequence continues at coordinate 82,611,168 of CM065777.1, forward strand.
TAAAGTTTTACACTGTTTTAGTTTTGCATGCAGTTATTTTTTGTACATAATTCTACATTTGTAAGTTCAACTTTTATGATAAAGAGATCGTACTACAGTACTTGTATTAGGTGAATTGAAAAATACTATTTCTTTTGTTTTTTACAGTGCAAATATTTGTAATCAAAAATAAATATAAAGTGAGCACTGTACACTTTGTATTCTGTGTTGTAATTGAAATCAATGTATTTGAAAATGTAGACAATATCCAAAAATATTTAAATAAATGGTATTCTGGTATTGTTTAACAGCACAATTAATCGTGATTAATTTTTTTAATTGCTTGAAAGGCCTAACTAGTAATAATAGTAGTGTAATATTACACTTGCATGTACAGGCCCCAGCCAACACCAAGGCCCCATCATTCTGGTTGCTGAATATACACAGTTGCTGGTACATAGTAAGAAATTGTAATCTCTGTGGCAGAGACTACAATCTAAATAGACAATACAGGCAAAGAGTGGGAGGCAAAACAAAGCGAAAGGGAGGTGAAGTGATTTCCCCAAGGTCACAAAGCAGGTCCATGTCATAAGGAAAGGACTCCACAAGATGGGTGGTGACAGGCCATTTGGAGATGTTTTAAATTAACTTTCACCCAGAACATTTTTAGAGCTCTAGGTGCCACAAGCCACCAGTTTCTTTCTTTGTTAGTTCTTATTAGCTCTGTAATAGCTAATAGCAAAACTCCAATTGGTTTCAGTGGGGCCAGGACATCACCTTTGGTCTCTTTGTAGTGCCTTCGGTGGATAACAATATAGAAGAAAGAACTCTGAAGCTTGTCTTTTTCTTTCCACTGCTTGCATCCGATGAAGTGGGTATTCACCCACGAAAGCTTATGCTCCAATACCTCTGTTAGTCTATAAGGTGCCACAGGACTCTTTGTCACTTCTACAGATCCAGACTAACACGGCTACCCCTCTGATACTTTATTTTTCTTGTTTTCCTTACTACTCAAAAAGATAAAGCACTTCTGTTCTTCAAAAAGGGCCTAATCCACAGCCCACTGAAGTCAATGGAAAGACTCCCATTGACTTCAATAGGCTTTGAATGTGCTCTTCTTCTAGACAGTTCCACAGTGATTCTAGAAGCAGCAGTAATAGAGGTAGCAGCTTGCCTCAAACTCAGGCTTGCTTAATGTTACAGAACTCACAGAGCCAATGCCAACTGGGATTCAGAGTAGCAAGCCTTTTCTCCTCCATTATGTCTGAGAGCTACTCAGTTGTGGTCAAGAGTCATAGAATTTCCAAAGCAATGCACATAGATTTAACTGTACAACTTACATCAGTGGAAGTCATGTGGTTAAATTCCCACAGACCACTTGATGAGTTAGCCAGGAATGAAAAGGCTCTCTCTTCTGTTATCTAACTGGTCTCCAATGATTCATATAAAAATAAATCTCAAAGACTCTTTGAGGCATTTTCTGAAATTCACTTAAAACTTAATAGAGTGGTTCTTACTAGTACATCTCCACAAATGGAGTCACAGACTCCACCGCAGGGAAGAGGGCAACTGCATAATACCTAATCCAGTATTGCACTGCTGCTAGCAGGGGAATAGTTTTTTTCTGAATAGTCTTCACAATCAACCACAGCACTTGGGGTGGTTTGCAAAGCTTCCGTGGGCCAGCACAGAAGATACTCTCTACAGGATCAAGCTCTGTATTACTCAAAGGCTCTCTTACCCCTTCTGAAAATCAACACTTCAGGTCTCAGTACATGTGTAGTCCATTATTCCATAATTTGCATTTATATAGCACCATTCAGCCATATATGCAAAGCACTTTATTACACACACACACACACACACACACACACACACACACACACACACACACACACTAAGAAGACACCAAAAGTGACGTGGTTTACCCAAGTTCACTCAGTGAATCAGTGGCAGACCCAAGATGAGAATCCAGAATCCGTTGCCAAACTGATACTGCAACCACCACACCATACTCCCGACGCTTTATGGTGAGGGAGTAATTTGAATAGGATTTGTTCCTGCCTACAACATAGAAAATAATTTAGTCTAAGGAAACATTTAAATTGCAAATGGAATGATGTACACAACATAGGACACAGCAGAAAGTAATGTCTTCAATCAGATTTATTTCCCCAACATAAACATTTATATCATAAGTGTAGTGAGTTTGGCAGGCTCAGCAAAAACCCTTGGAGACTGTTTGGTCTGTTAGAGCCCAAATTTAGTGACCCTCAACACATACACCACAAGACCCACCTGTTTTCCTGGGAAAAGGAAGAGATATCGATGGGCAAGGTAATGAAGGGCACTGAGTGGTGCTGCCTGGCATTGGAAAGAGTTAGCAGAAGTTCTTTCCTCCTTCATTAAGATGGATGGGTATCTTGGTACGGTCTTGTTTTTTAGCAAAATACACAGCATTTTGGACAACTATTTTGTAAGGCACACTTGGTTAGGATAGGCACTGTGAGGGTGTACATTTATATCAATTAATACTCCTTCACATCAAACCATTATATAATCAGTACAATTTGACATCTGTTTGGAATTGAATATTCTTCTGTTTACTGTCCTTTAGAATTCATTATCCAGAGTGCCTGAGTCTGAATAGTAATCCCCATTACCAGTTATAAGATTCAGAAAGGCTTCTTAAACAAACAAAAACAAGAGGAAATGTGTAAACACATATTTGCCATCGGAAAACATATAATGATGGATATTATTGCTCATTATATTGTAGTGAATTTAATGCTGTGAAAGATGTTGGCTAGACTGATTTGGAGAATGAAGTCTTCTGTTTCTCCACAAGAACAGATATTTTCCACAGAACCCAGCCAATGTATGTCAAGCTTCATGTGGTGGATGCACCTCCTCTAGGGGACACAGGGAGGCTAATCTCTATGACTATTATTTCTCTCACCCCATTTTTGTCCTGCACTCTTACACTTTTCTTTAAAAAACTCAAAAATTGGCAACACTGTAATCATACGTTTTGAAATATTTGATGGGGGTTGTTAAAGCTCGAAGTGCTAAAGTCCTGTGAAAATGGGGAATCTCGGCTTCCCTTAATTAATTAATATATTTATTAAAGTAAGTTTCTAGCCCTCGTGGTTTTGGAGAAAATCATGAACAAGTGATCTCACTGCAGCCTACAGGCTCAAAAACCAGAAAGTAAGTAAAAAGAGCACCCAACTGTTTTTTTTTTAAATCTCATGATTTTTAAACAAACCTCATGGCTTTGGGGGATTCTTGGACATTTGGATTGGCAACACTGTGATATCCTCCTCTTTTTCCTCTTGCCTCTCCTATAAATGAATATTTTCGGGGCTTAGTCCTGCACTGCACAGGCTGTGGAATGATACAAAAAGTAAGAAGTAATAAGCTAAACAGCCAGTGCAAAGCAACCCAATCCCGCATTAATGAGAGCTGCTGTGAGGCCAAGAAGTTATGCATGCCTAGTTAAGCACCTCATTTGCATGTTGAGAGTAACGAGTCAGTGGTTACTAACTCCTGAGATAAAGTTATTTTTTGTAACCTTGACCTACATCAAGTGACTGGGATCAGGAAATAAAGAGCTGTTTCTTACCTGCAGTCCTGTGTGTCATACCTTTATTCCATGAAGGATTGCACATAAACCCCTCTCTTTAGACATACTCATTTCTTAGCTACACCCCCATCCCATTTTAACTTTTGCTCTTGATTACGGATGGCTGGGAACATTTTGACAAAACTTTTTTTTTAATGGAAAATGCCAATTCACCTAAACCCAAACTTTTTGTTGAAAGGTATCAGGTTTGACAAAACGTTCGATGGGAAGGTGTCTCGGGTCCAGGTCAGTCTGTGTGTCTGTGTGCCTGGCAAGATAGTTAGGGCACTCACGGTGGATGTGGGAGACCCAGGATTCAAGTCCATGCTCTGAAAGAGGTAGAGTAGGGACTTCTCTCTCTCATATCAAAATTCAGAACATTTGAGGGCGGGGGGGTTTCCACAATTTTTTTTGAAAGGTCTTTGTTTCATTCTGCAGCAGAACAGAAAGAAATGTCAAAACTTCAGAAAATTTTGTGAAATGGAATTCTTGTTTTCCAGCCACCCCTACTCTAAGAATGAGGGCACAGGGCCTTAGCACATTTTTCTGCTCAAGGCAGAGATATATAACTCTATGCCTAGTGCTCAACTTTACTTGTGTACATGCAGAGCCTACACTCACACTTATCAGTATGCTGACGACTTTCAGGATCAAGGACTTGAGAATGAATGATAACAGCAAAGACAATTTAAAGTATGTCTGCTTTTGAATTTTTTCCCATAGCTCTCTTTTGACTCCCTGGTGTGGAAAGATTGGTGTTTTCTAGTATTATATTAAACAAGCTCATGTATACATTTCACATGTAATCATATGATTATTCTTGTTCCTACCTAATGAAGAAAAATCAGTTGTGCATATATCTATCTCAATAAAATCAAATTGTAGCTATATTAGGGCCTGCTCCTGCAAGCTACTGAGCATTCTGTGAGACAATGAACATGCTCAACCATAACTTAAGTCAAAAATTTAAGTGCAGTTTTCTCTGACCCCACACTTCCCCTTTGTGAAATTTCCCACTGTGCCCCTGCCTTGGTGACAGTGCAATATATTGCAGGAAAACCTTGCTAATTCTCTCTTCCCTAATCCATAAAGCCTGATTGTTCAAACGAAAACTAGAGCAAAGTTTGGAAACCCGAGTGCTATAGTGAGGTCTAATTTCTCAGTCTTTGTCATGATTGCAAAAGATATAAAAGGAAATTTGGAGGCCAAATTTTCAAAGGGGCCTTCAAGAGCCTTTAACTGTGCACATATTGATTTGCAGATACTTGCAAATAATAGTATTTGGGCATGAAAATTAGTCTTTTGTGCATTTTTATATAAACAAAAGCTTTTTGCATTTACAAATGTTATGTTTGCATACAAAAATGATACTATATATGCATATAATTATCTGCAAAGAGAAAGTGGCCATATTTAGAGAGTGTGGCCATTGCTACTATACTATATTATGAAATACAATGTAAATAATTAAAATTACATTACAGTTGTCTAAAAGTATATTGTGTGATCCAGTGTACTTCTCTTCTTAAAATTATTGGATTTTAACAACAAGGAAAAAAAGACTTAAATAACCATGAAGCACTTCAGAAATTTAAGCTTGATGTTGGCTCAAACCACTGACTTTCAATGGTCTTGGAGAAGTCAATTAGGCATAAATTTTCAAGGCATCCACTATTTTGGGTTGCCTTCATTTTCAGATGCGCAACTTGTGCCTGATTTTTCAGTTTGTTAGTGAGAGCCACAGATGGTCTGAACCATTGAAAATCAAGACCAAATTGTGTCAATTTGGGAACCCAAAAGTTGAAGCACTCAAAGTGAGAGGGAAATGCAGGCCTTAACATCTCTCTCTCAGTTTTCACCATTCAGTGTTGAAGTCATGGGGCAATGATATGGAATGCCAGAATATCTTATAGGACTATAACAGGGTTTAAAAGAGAACTGGATAAATTCATGGAGATGAAGTCCATTAATGGCTATTAACCAGGATGGGTAAGGAATGGTGTCCTTAGCCTCTGTTTGTCAGAGGGGAGTGATGGATGGCAAGAGAGAGATCACTTCATCAATACCTGTTAGGTTCACGCCCTCTGGGGGACCTGGCATTGGCCACTGTCGGTGGACAGGATACTGGGCTGGATGGACCTTTGGTCTGACCCAGTACGGCCTTTCTTATGTTCTTATTTACTTAGGATATATTGTAAAGATGAATTAGTGTTTAGAAAGCACATTGACGATAAAAAATTCTATAGAATATTCTGTACAATATTTTAGTAATAAACTAGAATGTTCATTGCACTATTCTTCCTCTCCTCTGAGGATATTTCTAGAGCTAGATAGGAATTTCCTCTTGAAATTTTATTTTCCCATGGGAAAATTTTAATTTTGCTGATTTTAGAATTTATTTTCCATCCAGAAAATCTAAACAAAATATTTCATTTTGGTTCAGGTTGAAATGAATTGAAACGTTTATTTTTAGGTCAGTTCAGTGTTAATCAGTGTCCACCTGAATTGGCATCATGGAAGCTGTAGTTTAGATGTCTCCTGCCCCCATTATTCTGTAAGGGCTGAGCTCCCTGGCTGCACTGCCTCTCCTATGATGTACCTCCAATCTCCGCTCTGGTTGAACTGCTAATGTGCAGTGTGGGATACATGACCATACTGCATCATGGGAGATATAATCCTGCTTGGGAGCCTGTTCCATAGAAAAGATTCGGGCACGGGGTACCTAAACTACAACTAACATGAGGTACTGAGGCAGTTAAAGGGGACACTGGTTAATGTCAAACCAAACTGAAACGAAGTATTTAGACATTACTGAATTGAAGTTTTCAGAATTTTCTGTTCTGAGACAAAATACGATATTTTCATGTTTTATCCCAGTTTGGGGTGCAAAATTTTTTTGCACTATCAGAGTGTCGAATGGAATGGAAAATTTTATTTTTGACCAGCTCTAATTATTTCTTCTTTCCTATGGGGGGAGGGATAGCTCAGTAGTTTGAGCATTGGCCTGCTAAACCCAGGGTTGTGAGTTCAATCCCCGAGGGGGCCATTTAGGGATCTGGGGCAAAAATTGGGAATTGGTCCTGCTTTGAGCAGGGGGTTGGACTAGATGACCTTCTAAGGTCCCTTCCAACCCTGATATTCTATGATTCTAAGAATTATGGAGTCCCCTGCTGGATTGATGTTGCTTTGGGTAACACATCAACCTCTATTGTCATATCTTTCCCTCCAGTTTATTCAGGGTGAGGAAGATACCCAGTAGTGAGCCAGCAGATTAAGTGAACGATTCATTACTATTTATTAGTGTTCTCATAGACAGAAAGTATGTTTTTAGCTGTGATATCACTACATGCTAGTACATTCAGAATGCCAGACATCAGGGATGACCAGAACTTTAGGGACCAGGTAAAAATAGGGGAGAAAAGAGAAAGGATTATGATGAGCATGAAATGCTCATTCAAATTTATACAGCACTTCTGCTGCTTATAAAAAATTTTATATTAGAGACCTGATAGATCACCTTTAAATGGTCCAGTGCACAATGCTGAAATTGCTTACAAAACTATTGATGAAGCTAATTCAGGATGGTGCACTTCATTTACAGTTATAAATTTAGTTTTATCACCAGCTTTCTTGAATCTCTTCTTTTCTCACAAAGAGAGGGATTAAAACTGAGTGAAAATTGTAAAGAATATTTGATATAAAAAAGTAGAAATTTCAGGGAAACTGAAGAGACTGGAAAGTGAATATATGCAATCTCAATTGAATGGTTGTGCAGCTGGACTTTGAGTGCCAAGTAATTTTAGGAAAACATTTGCAAAACTGTTCCTGGAGATAGCTTAAAAGATAAGGCTGAAAATGGCTAGTGCTTACTGAACAGATGGAGAGGATACCACTGGATAAATAAGAGAAATAGTAGGTATTCAGAGTGACCAAAGCTAAAGCCAACAACTAATCCACTGACTACCAGCAAAGCAACCAAAAACAGAAGAAAAAAGAAGAAAAAACCCCAACAAAATCAGTAAAACACTGTCAAAAATGAAAATCAAATCTTTGTGCTGAAGAAATTCTGAACCTCTATCTGCAAAAGCCAGTCCATACTTGTTCTTTCCACAATGTATTTTAAACATGCCAATTCTGACTAAATTAATATTATCCAAGCACAATTCATGGAGTCTGAAAACCATACAAGTGCAGATCTTTGATCCATTTGAGACCAATTTGAGGCCTGCAGGGCCTAGAACTTGGAGGACCTGAACTTTATACTATCTCACTGAAAAAAACATCAAGGTCTGGTGTGTTTAATCTAAGATTGAACACTCCCCACCAGGGCCGGCGCTATCACTAGGTGACCCTAGGCGGTTGCCTAGGGCGCCAGGATTTGGGGGGCGGCGGGCGGCTGCCTCCCGGCTCCCCGCTCAGCCGCTGAGCGGGAAACTGGGAGGCAGCCGCGGTGAGCCGCCCCCCTACCTCCCCGCTCAGCCGCTGAGCGGGAAGCTGGGAGGCAGTCGCAGCAAGCCGCTCCCTGCCTCCCAGCTCCCTGCTCAGCTCCTGCGGCCCGCGAGCGGGGGGCTGAGCTCCCTCGGGGGGGGGGGGGTTGGCTGGGGGGGCTCTGGGCTGGTGCAAGGAAGTTTCGCCTATGCCTCGAAACTTCCTTGCACCGGCCCTGCTCCCCCCCACACACACCCTCCCCAAAAGTGTGTGAGGAAGGTGGAAAAACTGCAAGCCAAGATGGTTGCACTTGTTGAAGTGGTGGGATACAACAAGATTAATTTTTTTCAATGTAACTCTGGCAAGAAAAATCCATGGCCTTCCCCCAGGTCATTTCATAGAAGCATTTCTAGTCACACTGCATAGGAGAACACCGTTTTACAGAGCACATATTTCTGTATGTGTCAGCAGCTGAGTAGTGGGCGATCTTGCCTAATGGTTGGAGCAAGAGTTTGGCCTCCCAGTTAGAGCTCAATCCAGACAAGGGGGATGCAGGAGTGAAGCCAAGGGTCATGGATGGGAGTCAGAGACCAACGCCTAAGCCGAAGGGTAGCAGAGTCATAGTCAGAATGTGGAGCCGAGAGTCTAACCTGGTAGTCAGAGGTCTGGAAGTTGCTGGGAGCAGGTTAGGAATGGGTTGAGCAGCCACTGGACAGCTCCTGAGCTTACCTATCAGCCTGCTTCTGTCAGGGCCAGCTGCACTCATTGGATTGCCAGAAGATTGGCTGTGCTAGAGGCAAGGTGCCTGACAATATGTGGCCTGCAGAGGTGTCCCCATACAATTAGCATCTGACCCATGGCTCTGAAAATGTTTGACCTCCTGACGTTCCTACAGTGAGTGAATCCCACTGCTTTACTCTATTTAACCTGCACTCTGCAAATTGCTCAACCACTGCAGAGATATTCAGGTTGGGCCAAATCCTAAAGTCATTACTTGGATACAGATTCTTATGCAATGTAGGGGGAAAGGTGTAAGGAGTATTACCCCTCCAACCCCTGTACATGCTGCGTGAAGGGCCAGGCAAAACTGGTTCAGTAAGATGCACCACAAAGGGATGTTGTAGTAGCAGTCATACAGCCTCTGTGTGCCTGGGAGCTCAGGAAGGGGCAATGTATGATATTTGTTCCTTCTAACATGTAATAGCACAAACAAATACATGCTTTTGAAACTGTTAGTGCTAAAACAGTTAATATTATTCAACAGACTACAGCAGCAGTGCTACCCTAAATATGTTACAACATAAAACTTGCTTGTGCTCATGTTGGCACTGACTTTTAACAGCACAATAAGCAAAGTTCTGTGGAGAACAGTGCTCCCATACCTTCCTGAAAAGTCAATAGCATGTGCATCTTGCACCCAAGAAGCCACTTTGGTTGAAAGTTTTTCATATAATAAACCTTTTTTTTTCTTTTTTTTTTTTTGAGGGTAGGGAGACAAAAATTGCATTTGAATGTAACTGAAATTTTCACAAACATGTCTAAGTTGTCTAAAAATTGCCCCCAAATTTTGGAGTTTTGCCACCACTGGGGTTTTTTGGGGGTGGGGGGAGAGGGGAGCAGGAAGAGGCAAAGTTTCACCTCAAAAGTCTTCAAACCAAAAACCTAAAATTTTCAAAAACTGAAATTGTTCCTTCCCCCCGCCACCCCCCCAGTTGAAACCCAAATAGTCTCCAAATGGGAAAAAAAATGTTTTCTTCAAATATTTTCATGCAAAGTAAAATACATTTTTGGCAAGCTCTACACTCTTGCTGGCTATCCAGCAGAGAATACCTACATCCCATCCCTGAGTTTACATAATCCTTTTCATTTCCTCTTTAATTTTTCTGTCCTACCTGCTTTGTGAGCAAAATTCCTCCAGCTGGATGAATTTAGTGCCATGTAGCTTCAAAACGAGACAGTGCTTTTCAGAAATCAGTGAAAGAGACAAAAAGAACTAAAAGCATGATGAAGTCATCTTTGTACTGTATTTTAACCAAACCAGTCAGGAGCACTTTTCTGTAACAGATCCTTTCTTAAGTCAATATTTACATACTTCCCTTTTTGTTTTTACTCTGGAAATAGAACAATAGGGAAGTTGCTTACACAATGGATGGGTTTTTTGTTAACAAAACTGTGTTACAACAATGCACTTTTTGAAAACTTAAACTAGTAAAGTATTTTATTGGATCTAAATTAACTCATCACATTCACAATGGAACAGAGACAGGACCAAGCTGTGAAGAATCAGAACCAAATTCAAACTTCTTCAAAGATCCAAATGGACTCAAATCAGGAGTTCAGGTTTGGGACCAAATCTAGATGATCGTTTCAGTGGGCAAAACTCCTTTTATGCAAAGCAGGTGTCATTTTAATACTGTTAATATGTATTAATAGTAGTAGTTTTCATATGTCTCAGAAGTACTTTTCCATCTGGTCATCTCTCTCTGCTCCAGATAGGATGCCAATGGTAGACTGAGATTTGATCACAGTAACATTATTGCAAATATTGAACCATATTCTGATCTCAGTTACTCTGGATTTTCATGTCTCTAATTGAGATCAACATCTGGCCTGTTATCTTCATACATTTCCCCACTACCTCTGAAAACCAATGTCAGACTATTTGAGAACTGATTTAGATATGTTTGAGGGGCTTCAGGAATTTCTGACTATTTCATCTGCCAGAATTAGTCATTCACTGAACATACCCTGCACCCAGAGAAAAGTGTGGACTCTTCTGATATAATAATGATAAATAAATACTTAGTTACTACATAATACTTTCTCTCTGTAGATCACAAAGCATTTTAAAAAGTTACATTATCCCCACTTTACAGATGGGGAAACTGGAGCACAGAGAGGCAATGTGACTTGATCAAGATCCTACAGATGAAAGACCTGGGAATAGAATCCATGTGTTCTGGTCTAATGACCCTCTGGGTCATGCTGTTCCCCCACTGCTGTGATATTGTTACACTGTACTGTATATATGGGAGGGAGGAGGTGACAGTGGAATTAAGAGCCAAAGTACAACAATGTCCTATATCTAGAATTAAGTAACAAGGAGAGAGTCAAAGCAAAGCAATCATGACAATTTTATACATTTTTTAAAAACTTTTAAAAGGATTTTGACATTAAATGTGCAAGAACTATTTTAAAAAATAAGAATGATTGCTTCTGAAAGGAGCCAGCTTGACAGCCCATGGAAACTAAAGTCCTTGATTATCAACAGGAAAAGGACAGCAAAGGCAGCAGAAGCTTGCTCACATTCTCACAGTCCTGGTCCGCAATCCTGTCCTGGAGCATCTCTATGGGTATGAAAGGGCAATTCTGCTCCTTTGCTCATTCAGTCCCTGGCTTTTCTGCTAGCACTGACAAAACTGATACCAATTGTATTGGTGGCTTTATTTATTTGGACACATCCACTAGGAGCTGGATTCAGAGCACCAATTCATTATGAATAGGTCACCAATGGAAATAGCTTTTAGCTGCTAATGACCTAGGTCAGCACTGAACCAGTGACATAAACCAAGAGGCTCAATTTCCTATGGAGTCCATGGAGTCATCCTGAGGATCTTTTAAATCATGGAAAGATGAGAACAGATTATTTTTATAGAACATCATTTGATAAATGTGGTACATTGAACTTTTTCGGCCAAAAGACATGCAACACAAGAAATATCTAAGCAGACAGCTGTATGGCTACCAAGTCACTGAAGATGGTAGGCCTAAGCACAAGTCAACCTATGGAACTCCTTGCCAGAGAATATTGTGAAGGTCATTACTGAACAGGGTTCAAAGAGGAACTAGATACATTCATGGAGGATAGGTCCATCAATGGCTATTAGCCAGGAAGAGCAGGGATGGTGTCCTTAGCCTCTGTTTGCCAGAAGCTGGGAATGGGTGACATGGGATGGATCACTTGATGATTGCCTGTTCTGTTTATTCCCTCTGAAGCACCTGGCATTGGCCACTGGCAGAAGACAGGATACTGGGCTAGATGGACCTCTGCTTTGACCCAGTATGGCTGCTCTTATGTTCTTAGTGTAGGCCAGGGCAGCAGGCACCTTAGACGCATGATTCATTTGCATAGTACTGTGGCTGCTTAAACACGAGGCCTTTGCCATGATCCCTGTGGCAGAGACGATGCATTCATATTCCAGTCTCTTCTTTCATGGAGAACTACTGCACAGCAATTCCTATATGCAGCCTCATTGAGTAGATCAGGGATCAGCAACCATTGGCATGCAGCCGCCAGGGTAAACCCCCTGGTGGGCCGGGCCCGTTTGTTTACCTGCCACGTCCACAGGTTTGGCCAATTACGGCTCCCACTGGCCATGGTTCACCGTTCCAGGTCAACGGGGGCTGCAGGAAGCAGCATGGGACGAGGGATGTGCTGGCCGCTGCTTCCCACAGCCCCCATTGGCCTGGAGCGGCAAACTGTGGCCTGTGGGAGCTGCGATCTGCCGAACATGCGGACACGGCAGGTAAACAAACCAGCCTGGCCTGCCAGGGGACATACCCTGGCGGGCCACAGGCCAAAGGTTGCCGATCCCTGGAGTAGATAGACTTGATTAGACAGAGCATGATATGATCCTGTTTGATGGAAATAGCAAGTGGCCTGAACACAGCATTCTGGATCCTAGTGGGGCAGCTACATCTGAGGGAAGATTCGTCGTTGGGAGAAGGTAGGCAGCAGTACCTCTACCGGGTGAACTTTAATTTAGGCTTGGGGCTCCACAGGAGCTTTGCAACTAGAATCTGCCTTGGAGAAGTGATGAATCAATGCATCTCCCAGATGCCGTGGGTCCCTCTGATAGCCTCACCCCTCTTTCTGATGATGACAGAGTCCTGAACAGACCAGAGCATGCAGGCAGCTTGCACCTCGGCATCCCAAAATAAACTTGCCACAACAGGAATTTGCAGCATGTCTTCCACTGCAGCATTGAATCAAGGCCGGAGAATTTAAAGAAACCATCAAAGAGGGGATTGCAATAGCTGAGATGAGAAGTGAGCAAGACAACAAACAGATATTTCATGGGAGGCAGGGTCAAGGTGAGGGCAAACTCTGGCAATGTTCCAGTCATGGTGATAGACAAACCAGGGAGAGATGTCTGAGGGAAAAGAAAGTTCAGGGTCAACAATGACAGTGAGATTTCTAACCCGGGGATACAAGTTAAGGTCTAAAAGCAAGATAAAATTTGCATCTCTTTATCATACAGTAACCTAATTAATGACTCTCCATGAGGAAAATTTAGTACCAAAATAACACAACTAAGTTGTTAGCAATATCATTATAGAACTTCTATATCTTTATTTTTCTGTCTATGTAACAATACGGCCCCATCACAGTAGTATCTGAGTGCCTCCATCACCAGATTGACAAAGAAAAATATATCACAGTGAGCAAATAAAACAATGCAAAAGACTTAGGACAGTTGCTCAAAACCATACTGCATGCCTCCATGCTCTCAAATCACACCCTCTTAGCTATGTAGTGAGATCATGGTGTAAACAAGTGGAACCAAAGTCTACTCTTTGTATGGTCATGGATTTTAAATTAAACCATTCTTAGATTGCTTCCCATTCCCCACCTGTGTCAGGCACATACTGTGTCCTTCTGGACTGGGAGACAACTGCGTCTCCCTGAATGTCTTGTGCATAAAGAATTGTGCATAGGAGAGTATTTCTTTATGTACTTAGGGCCATTTTGCCACCTTTACTTATGCTGAGTAGCACTTTACTCCTCAGATGCTCTGTTGATTTCAGTTAGGCTACTCGCGGAGCTAGGTATTATTCAACCTGAGTAAGGATATCAGTATCTGGCCCTAAGTATTCTTTAGAGGAGGTGGGGGCACTGAAGAGGGATAATATAAAAGGGAGAGAGAAACAAAATAAAAGGAAAACAAATATCATATTCAAAATGTGTGCCCCCGTCTCCACATATTTTGTTGAATTCATGGGGCAATGATATGGAATGCCAGAGTAACTTTGATTTCCATGTTCTAGAGACCAGAAACAATAAAGAAGAGAGGGCCTCATGATCTCACTTAGCTATATGCTATTAATAGTTAATTTGGATCTCCACTGGTGTAAGTGAGATCAGAATCTAGCCAAATATAGCAGCTCAATGATGCCTGGTACAGGCAGTTTAAACCCTTATATATTCTATAAATTACAGCTGTCAAAATGGAACCAAATCCTTTTAATGTGTTTTCCTCATGAACATATTTTCACATATATCTGGATGCTTGCCTAAACCCACATGTCATTACTTACCCTCTGAATCTATCAGGTATATGGATAATAAAAGCAACAAATGTTAGAGCATAATTTACTGTAGGTTGTCTGGTTCCACTGAATTTCCTGTACTCCCTAAAGCAAGCATCATCTTTGTTCCTTAGAGAGCTTACAATGGATTAGTATTACTAAATAATGTATAGTGTATGAAGTATATAGTGTCACTGCATTTGATTATAAAAATGCATTTCAGCAGAAGACTTTTTAATAACTTGTTTAGTTTCTGCCTCAGACAATAAAATTTGTACTTCATTTATGACAGCCAAATAGATATGCAATATGGTAACTTGCTAAAGGGTAACTTCCCCAAGTAATCCTATTGTAGGGGTTGCAGAATCAGGTCCTGAGCAGAGCAGAGTTAGCATAAATGCTACTGTAAACATACATAAATATGGAAATAATATTAACTAAAATGAACTCTCTCCTTAACACAAGTGAAAAAAGTACAGTAATATTGTGCCAAACCTCATTAGTAGAATGTTCCATTTTGTTATTTTTTTTCCCCACCAGCTGGAGTAATAATGAACTTTAAAGTTCAGATGTTTTACCTTTTAAAGCCATCAGCAGCATGGCAAGTGCTTGCAGAACTAAGTGTTGTGGGCAGAAGGGTGGAAGGGAACTGAAGTTTAACATTGTGGGGTTCTGTTTTGTTTTTCTGTTCATTATAAATTAAGTACTGAAAAGAACCCATTTTAGCTATTTTGACATTTCTTTTTTGTTGTCTGGTTTTGTTTTCAATTTTGTTGTTGCTTCTTCTGGCTTCCAATTTTGTTACGAAGCTAAGTAACAGACCAAATTCTGAAGTGCTGCGTAAAGGGGTGAGACTTGAAGTAGATCCCTACACTACACAAGAGCCTTTATTCAATTTTCACTGAAGTCAGTAAGGGTTAGATCAGGTCCTTAGACTCCCTGCATGCAATTAGACTCCCTTAGACCTGCTTACATCCACTCTAACAGTTCATAAAGATGTTTAAACTGGGGTAATTTACACTCCAAGAAGCCAGAAGAAAGTGGTATAAGAAGTTGCTCTAGTTTTACTGACTACTTCTTTTAACCAGAAGTGAAGACTCCCTTATGCCTTGGTAGAGTAGGCAGGTATTAGGAAATATAACTGTGTCTAATTAGTGTACAAATGTCTAACTTTTACCTCCTTACATATCATTTCAATAGGGTTCCACTATCCTGGCCCCCTGAGGGTTTTGTAAGCAAATATTACTGCCTGGCTTTAACTTTAATCCAGAAAAACTACTGGGAAAATAAGTATGTAAAAAAATAACTTATGACAGGGTGTAGCATTACATACTATCCTATGAGTTATTTGATCATGTGTATAATGAATGATGGATGTTACCATAACCACATACCCACAAAGTGGTTTATTTCATTGTTTTAAAATGGTGTTTATCTACACAAGAAAGCCCCTTACACCAAGGACTCATTGGAGACTACTGTAGCCCCTAATAACCATTTGATTTTTAAATTACATTAACTTCCTCTCTCTCATCCCCATTTTCATTCCCCCTCCTGACTTTGCTTCCAATATGCACGTTTTCTAACTTTTTATTTATGGATTTGTTGGCGCTTTTTCAGTCACTTTTTTTTTTTTTTTTGGCATTCTTCTGATGCCAAAGAGAATTGTGGGAGCCCCATTATTGTTGCAGTCATTTAAAATTAGACTGTAAAAAGTACCCAACAGTATGCTCTGTGGAATATCCCACAGTGGAAGTGGAATGGATTTAGGTAATGATCCCACAAGTGACTCTATATGAGCGAGATCAGGGCCTAAGAGACCCTATGAGTTTGGGTTTTTTTAAATTCTTATGTCAGTGTCTTTGTGATCTCCATGCTCTGGATTGACAGAGGCTGTTAAGAGCACCTAGTCCTTATGTAGCACTTTTTTTCATAGATCTCAAAGCACTTTACTAAGGAGACCAATTTACAGAAGGAGAAACAAAGGCATAAAGAGTGGGAAACTGACTTGCCCATATTCATCCAGCAGGTCTGTGCCAGAGCTAGGAATAAAACCCAGATTTCCTGTGTCCCAGTTCAATGCTCTCATCAATATGCCACACCTTTTTAATATATTAAAATGTATTGGACTGGAAGTCCACCTCTTAAAGAATGGTCTAATACTAATTTGCACTGTCTAATAAGTAATATCAGAGCTGGTCAGAAAATTGTTCCCCCCTCCCCTTGAAGAATTCTGACAAGCGCACACTTTTTTCGTTTTCATCAAAACATTCTGCAGAAAATGTTGGCTTTTCAGTGAAATATCAAAACCCAACATCAAAACGTCTCTTCTTTTTAGACTTTTATTTTTTCTACAAAATATGAAAAAAACAATATGCAGAAAGTAGACACTTTTCCCCACAAGAAAAATTGTTTGGTTGAAAACCCAATTTTCTGTCAAAAAAAGTTTTGAGAGAAAATTTCCAAGCAGCCCTAAAAATACTTTTTTCACAACTGGTCAAAAACGGTGAACATTGGGGGAGGGAAGGGAGGGTGTCAAAATTTTGACAAGCTCTAATTACATATTTTTAAAATAATCTGAAAACATACTTACTCACTGAGGGCCTAATCCAAAACTCACTGAAGTCAATGAGAGGTTTTCTATTGAATTCAGTGGGCTTTGGATCAGGCCTTTATGGCAAAACCTCTTAGTGGGACGGAGCACATCTATGTTGCCCCAGCATTTACCACTGGGGAATTTTACCCCTCAGGCTTCTACCTTTTCTGTTTTCAGTTGTAGTTAACTGCTTTCTGCATAGTGAATGGATAATACAGTCACTTCCTGTTATCATCTGACTTTTCATCAATCGCAAAGGGGAAAATTCTGTATGAAATCAAAGTCAAAGATGTACTGTTGAGTGACAATAAAAGATGATGAAAACCTCAAATGTTTTGTTAATTTGCAATTTTACTTACAACCCTGGAGACATTTAAAACTAGACTGCATGAACGGCAATAAAGTATACATTGTAGGGAACAATCCTGTACTGCTAAGAGGATGGATGAGATAGCCTAATAGGTCTTTCTCTTTTCTAATTGCTATGATTCTACAGTGGCAAATGCTATTATATATTCAAGCTTCAATATGCTCCCTAGTAATCACCTGTGTTACAAGATGACATGCTTATTCGAAAATGATCTCAATGGAATTACATCAAAGTAAGCAGAAGACATGTTATTACACTTCTCAATGCAGTAATATGGTCAAATTCATCCTTGGTATAAATGGGTGCAGTCATACGGAAACCAACGGAGAGTTTAAACCATATTGAAACAATGAAGCCATCTGTCTTGGATAGTTTACACACAACAAATCCTGCATCTTGGCTGGGGATTACTCTAGATGACCCTTGCTATCCCTTCTAACCCTGTGGTTCTATGATAATGTGAGGGTACGTCTACACTGCAATAAAAAAACCCACCTCACAGCTGTGGCTGGCTTGGGTCAGATGACCTGGGCTCGCAAGGCTCAAGTGGATATGTCTACACTGCTATATAAACCCAGAGTTCAAACTCATGCTCAAGCCTAACCCCACTTCCATCTACATACAAATCACACTGACCCAGGGTCCTAGGACCCCATGAGGGTGGATGGTCCAAGACTGAGTCAAACTAGGATCCAAGGTTCAAGCCCTATTGCTTTGCAGTGTAGAAGACCCAGCTACAATGAACTCTGTACAGGCTTCCAGTCATTTGCATTTGTTTTGTAACCACATTTCTATGCAAATGTACAACATTCAGCTAAATACCAACAGATTTGATGACCAGTAAATAGAGATAATCCTCTCCCTCTGCCAAACTAAAAGAAAAGTAAGTTTCCTTAAGGTTTTCTGAAAGGCTGGTTTAGTGCAGCTAATCTGGAGAAGTTTGACCAGTTAAAAAATTATCACTTCTTATCAAGAAATGTCTTTAAAAATAAATTGCTAAGACACATTTCCTTGCATAAGGAAATTAATTATGTTTTGTAGTCTGCAAGCAATTGAACTACTAGAATTTTGTCCTCATTTTTGGCTAATTCTTCAGAGATATTCACTTTTTAACATTATAAGAACCTGTCATTAATCTATGTAGAGCTATACCCCACTCATCTGCATTCTCTTTTCAAACTGCTCTTCTCCAACAGTACAATTCTTTGTTCACTTTTCATCTGTATCCATTTTATGAGATTCAGCTCAGATTTGGCCAGGTCACTGACCTGCAATGATTTGGTTGGCTGAGGGACAAACATGGCTCCTTGCTGATGCTTCCCTAGCACAAAGCTTTGAACTTGATCCTGACTTGGTGATGAAGTGCTGGAGACCTTATTGCACAGATCCGCCTTACACCGGAACACCTCTGGTGTCTGACGTTCTTCCAACTCCAGGTCAGCCTCCTCTTCTATAATTGCTGCAGGACTTTGAAGCAGTATGAGGAGTAATTTAAGGATAAGGCAGTAGAATTCCCTCCGATGTTGTAATGCTCCTATCCACGCTCATGCTGCCAGCACCTCCGTTGTGTTCCTGGTCCTCTTTGCAGGAGCTCTGGGCAACCTCTTTATTTGGCTCCCAATGTCTGGTACAGGGCACTGGCTATTAATAGGGTGTCTAGGATTCAAGTCTATCTGACTTTTGACCACATGCACGATAACACTTTGCAGGTGGCTGGACAAGCCTCACCAGCTGCCATAGCTTCCTCCTCTTCATGGCCTGAGTGTGGAGGAAATGTTCCATACTTCCCCACTTTCCCTCTGCCAAGCACTGACCACTAGTTTGGCATCCTTGGTTCAGGAAGATGAGATCCAGCCCGTCCAAACCAGCAGCCAATGAACAAGCCAGTCAGGCATTCCAATACCATGGAGGTGGCTGCAGTGTAAGAACCAGAACAGAGTAGATGGACTGGTTCCTAAATCCAAATGTAGTGGTATTTTAGAGAATCTTGCCACTCCTGCAACAGGAGCATTATTAGAGGATTCAGAGTAATAGGAGAATCATCTCTATTAATGCTGTTTGGTGAACAGCAACCAAAATCAAAACTAAGCATCGTACACAGGGTTGTGAACAATGGGACTGTTACCTCCCGTTTAAAGATACTTTCATAACTACTTACCAAGAGAGCTATTCAGCCACAGGCCCAGACAGTAGGGGTACCCCAGGCACATTGATATGACCTGTGGCTGAACTTTGATCAACTAGAATGGTGTCAATGAGAGGTAGGCTCATCATATGGCCCTTTGGCAGTGTCACACTGAGTTACAGTCATGCAGTGTGGGCCTAGCTTACATTGTTCCCTAGGTGGGAGGGGTTGCTATATTTGCAGGGCCGGCGCTTCCACTAGGCGACCCTAGGCAGTTGCCTAGGGCGCCAGGATTTGGGGGGGAGGGGCAGCATTTAGCCAGCGGCAACTCCCGGCGGCGATTCAGCGGCAATAAAAGCGGCCGCCGAAATGCCACCGAGAACACAGCTTCAGAGGAGCTGCTGGCACTGACGGAGGTGAGCTGCTGCCGCGGGAGGATGGGGAGCTTCCGAGGGCAGGGGGTTAGTTGCCACAGGGGTGGAGCCACGGCGGGGGGGGGGGAGCTGCGGCGGGCGGGGGTGGGGGACTGCCGCAGCCTGCGGGCAGGGGGCTGAGCTGCCACGAGCGGGGGGGTTAGCCACCGCGGGGGGGTGGGGAGTTGCCGCAGGAGGAGGGCTACCATGGGCTGGGGGGTTAGCTGCCACGGGCAGTGGGGGGCTGGATGCCACGGGGGGGTGGCACTAGCTGTGGGGGGCGCAGTGCTGGTGCAAGGAAGTTTTGCCTAGGGCACGAAACTTCCTTGCACTGGCCCTGTATATTTGCATGGGATGGCAATCTTTTGAAAAAAATCACATGCAGGATCCACAAAGGTGTTAACATTCTTGTGTTTATCCCTCAAAAAAATTGTGGGTTTTGTTTTGTTTTTTCAGATCAGAGACAACCTCAACAGTTCAAGTGGACACCATTGGTGTCCTGAATATTTCTTGTCATAGATTAGTCCATGTCAGGACACAAGATGTTGTGGGCCCTGGTTCTCAGCGAGCATGCTGCCACCTCATTTTGTCATGTTTATCCTTCTTTCAGGCTGGGCATTGTTAGAACTCAGGATTCCCAGCTGGGCTTTGGTTTATTTTTATGCCTCTGCTGGCACCTGGCACAGACCTGCTCCTCCTTCATCTCTGGTCTGAGACTGGAAAATACATTTTGGCTCCCCAGGACACAGTGTTTGTGCTCTTTAGTGAAAAATGATTGGAAGAATAAGGGTTGAAGGACTTCTAATCAGAATCAAGAGGGATTAATAGAGTTACTACCTGTTATTGTTTCATCCTCCTGTCACTTCCTCCCAATCCTGTCGTGGATCAGACCAGGAAAAATACTACCCAGGAATTGAGAATATTTATATAAGCCCTGAGGGGTAGAGCACACCTGCAAATACTAATCCTGGATTCTACCAGCCTGATGGTTCGCATCTCAGTTGTGTAGGATATGTTCAACCTAGGCATTCATTCTTGTCTTAGGGAATTTTTTGCCACTAAACTGTTAGCTTCATCTGTGATGGGTATTGGATAATCAGCGCAGAGGAATTAGATTAAATGCCCATCTGGGAAACAAGAGAGAGCAGAGATTTATTTAAACTCTAATCCAGTTAGTGGGGTTGGAAAGGGAAAAACATTTAACTCCCAGGTGTTACAATCAAGTTGTACAACAGAAATCCAACCTGACAGGCATTGTGGGTGATTTCTCCTGTTACATGTGCCAAATTCCTGAGCATGAGGAACATCCAGCCAGTACAACATAGGTTGAGACACATCTAAGAAACATGAGATCCAATTATAAGATGAAGGCCCATGGGGACCTACAGTATGCTTCTATTGCAAGAATTACCTGCTGGCTTGTAAGGTGATCTATCTTAATTACTGTAGTGAATAATGTCACCCGTTTAATTCAATTATATTGCCACCTTCCCACAACCTTGCAGTACATTACACAGGATAAATGTGTATTCAGGAGGATTCTCTAGCATTCACTGTAGCCCTATGGACAGGGTATGTTTTGGGTACCCAAATGATCGGATGAAGTTTTTGCAGGAATCTTGTCAGTAGAGTCCTTTGGCACCAAGGGACGGACTTACTGTGTCACCAGCTTGCAAAGAAACTTTGAAGGGTCAGCTTTTCTATAAGGGATGGCTTACCACTTCTTGCCCACACAACATTCATCCAGTTTCTCTCCTGGGCTGAATTTAAAGTACGTAAATCATTCCTTTTCCTTTTGACCGCTGTATACATGCTGCTATTTATTATGGCTTAACTGTGTTCTCCCTATGCTTTGAGGTTTGATGAGTCATTCTGATATCTGTAGCAAGCTCACTACTTTTATACTTCATTATGAAGATTTATGTGATACTTTAGTTGCGATTTTTTTGTTTCTGCAATGGATAATCTTTGCAGGGGGGTTAGTTTAAGTGCTCATGCAGGACATGGTGAAAGAGGAACGGAAATTTATTTATGCTCTAATCCAATTACTGGAGAGGAGGAAATTTTTCAATTTCTGGGGAGGGGGATGGAATAACTAGCATTGCCAGCAGTGGTTCCCTTCCTTGTAATACCAAATTCCTCAGCACGAGACATAAGTGGTTGGTGTAGCAGAGATAACGTGTCTGGCATCTAGGCTGATGCAGATCCAGTTACAGAATGATGAAGTGTTGATTTACAGGAGACTATGGCTAGCCCTGTGTGGAGGCAAAAGTAAAGACAGAGCCCCATCCACATCTCCACGCCAGCCAGCAAATCTAAGCCAGTTCAGATGAGCATTTTAAAGGGAGATGGAGCTCCAACAAGTGCTTCATCAGAGCTTCTGATTCTCCAGGACAATCCCTCTACATCATGACTCCTACTAACTGTACCCTCCACCAGAATTCAGGTCATGAGTTAAAAGCACAGTCTGGGCCTTAATCTGAAAGGCTACTGGTTTCTGAAGGCCTCTCTCTGTTTTAAACTGCTTCTCACCATGGTGTCTGATCACCTAGAATGATCGTGAAAATTTTGACCTCTTAAAGCTGCAGCCTTCCTACCACTTTTCATTAAACTACATGTGTTGTGTGCTCATTCAGGTGTGTCCGCTTCAGACAATGTTTAGCTATGATTACCAAATAAATCATTTACAGAGCTATCCAAGGTAAGCTATGAAAAAAGACTTCCTTGTCTCTCAAAGGTCACCTGAGAAAAAACTAAGAGCCTGAGCCTAAGCTCAAAGGTTTTTAACATCCCGTTCTGGAGCTTCTAAAATATAAAGCTACAAAGCAGTGGCTACAACATTTTTACAATACATAGGTATTAGGAGATTTTCAACTAACATTGTCTAATTGCTCAGGCAAGTAGTTAGAACTGTAATCAGAGAAGACTGCCAGATCTTTGTAATAAAGTGATGACCTGAAGTCTAAACCAGCCTTGTCAGATATAATTTGTAAGCCAAATCTGTCAGCGAGTCAGAATGCCAGACAGTCCACTATCCATTTTCATCACACCAGTACAAATTGATAGTCAGTGATTTCTGGGTTGTAGGGAAAGGAGCAATGTATGCTGCAGGTGTGTAGTGAGGCAAGAGGGTTAAATCCAAGTGATTTTAACTGCCAGGCAAATGCAGTAATCTCCTAGAAATGTACTGCCCGGAATTGATTATTGCTATTATTATTCAGAAATGGAAATTTTAAAATATTACGCAAAAAGGCCATACCCAGCCGTTTACGGAATAAAATAATCTACACCTGTCTGATGTCATAGGCATAATCAGAAAGCTTGGACCAAAAGGAAAAGAAGCTGCTTCTAATGCCAGCATAAAATGAATAGTAGTCCTACTCTAAAATGGCAGCTTTATACCACAGCCCCTCACCTGTGAAATCATCCAATCAATGACTGGCATTGTCTAGACATGCCAATCACAATGAACCTGGCAAACACCTGTTTGAGGTCAGGAAATGGATTTAATAGTTATACCTACTGACTGATTCATCAATTTAAAACAATGTTATAGGCAAGATGCTGCTCATGCATTAGACACGCATTGGGACAAGGCGAGGAAGGGCCGTGTTGCTGTTGGAGCCTCCCAGTAGGAATTCTGGGGCACTCAGAGGAAGCAGGGATTATACTCACAACCAGGATCTGGTCTAGGTTTGTGTAAGGACACCAAAAATGGTGTCTTTTTGCACCAGCATCCCTGTATACCAAGGTCTGGCCAGAATCTGCCCTGTATCATTAGGGCTGTGCTTTCCCAAATTCTCTGTTCTGAATTATTATCCCTCATCCTCTATAGCCTACATTTTGGAAAACAGCAGAGTGAAGATTTAAAAGGAGAGACAATAATCTGATGCTATATATCTGATGCTATATTGTCTTTCCATCTGTGCACTTCACAAAAACAACTGTGAAATGGTTCATGCAGCATTATTAGGCTAGTTTATAATCTGTTTCCAGCGGCTTCCCATTCAATGTATGGAAAGGCTCCCTGGTGAGAAAGTCTGCTATGTCCTTCTAGTGAATTTGAGATAGAGCATCTGAAGTGAATATCCAACCAAAACCTTTGGTATGATGTTACCTTTATCTCTTCAGTTTTGGCATGCAGCAAGCTTTCAACAACTACACTGTTTTCTCAATCATTTCCCCCAAAAGATTTGAGTGGTTCAACAGCATATGGCATGAGTAATCATTTTAATGTAACAGTAGGTGGATATCACTCCTAGAGAACTCTAGGATCTTGTCTGTTACGCCGCACTAGAAATCAGTATTGGTTTGGTATGCCAGTTTGCACATATAAAATATAAAAACACAATTAGTATTGTTTGCATAACTTTCATTTTATAGCTCAAGTGTATCTTTATATTGGTAATCTACTTGTAACTGTCATCCTTATGATCATTTGAACCCATCAGAAAAAGAATTAGTTATTGATCTGTTCTCTTAAACTATACATATCTTCAGAACCCTTCTATTGAATTGATTAGACTTCAGTTGAAGTGGTATTTCATTTGCCTTAATCAAAAATATCTTAAGTATACCAAGTGATTCTATTATATGATCCACCAGGTAATTATATGAAGTGGATTGAGAGTAGAACAGAAATCCTAGTTAACCCTTTGCAAATATTTAAAACAAAGCTATCAAGATCTATTTATGACACAAGAGCAAAGTAAAGCACTATTTCTGTCAGTTTGATGTATGCTCTGTTTTCCATATCATGAGGGGTTTTCTTTGTGGGGAGGGGGAAAAAGGAAATAAATTATGCAAGAGACAAACTGATAAAATCCCAATTTCTGACATCCCTGATGTTCTTCTGATGTTAGGAAAGAACAAAACCTGGTTTGAATGAATGAAGAAATTTTTTCCTTCATTCTGCTGACATTGCAGTGAATAACTCCAAGTATCAGCAATCAGAAGTAACCTCCTTTTGTGCCGAGATGATCTTAGACAAAACCATCACCTGACTCCACCCAGTGCTTTTACTGCCTAGATCTCCTTTCAAACAAAGGGCTGGATTCATCAAAAAGACGGTATATATATTTGTGCTTTCAAGTATAAGGTTTTGCTAGTCATTGTGGATCTGATTTTCAAAGCTGTGAGTGCCTTCAGGTTCCCATCAGCTTGACCCGTGGGTTCTCAGATCCTCTGAGAATCAGACCTGTCTACTTTACAAGTTGAATGAATAATTATAGATCTTTGATAATCATGTGGACTGCAAAATGTATAGGTTAGTATATTAGTATTGAATTGTACTGTTATCTACATACTGGCATGTACTAGGCTTCATAAATGCCTGTAAATACCTTTTGATTAATTAAGTCTAATAATCTCAGGAATATTTATAGGTTCATGCCCATACCTGATTGTACAAGAGCCTCCCACAAGGAAAATAATGGGGAATTCAAAGCAGTGAAGAACCTTTGATGGGGGATATGTGACTAATACAGGCAGTGAGCAGAGAGGGAGAGAAACACACTGACCACTTGAAAGAGCCTGGCAAGTAGGCCCACGAACAGTGATGACAGACACATCAAAGGACCTGATCCTGCACATATCAAAGACAACTGAAAAGCTTCCATTGGCTACAGTGGGAACAGCATAAGGCCATTTAACCCCAAATAAGAGGTGAGCAGCATGAAACAAATGCACAAACTCCCCTCTGTCACAAAACACTAAGCAGTGGATGATAGGAAACAGGCTTTGTAGGTGTGCTGTCCTGGATACACATGTCAGGGCTTACAATTCTCTTCCCATTCTCTTGCAGTGTTGTAGCATATTGCCATTTGTGCAAAGTCCTCTTATTGCTCAGCTTTCTAGGGCTCAGAGCTGTTGATGTCAGGAGGCAGATGCAATCTGTCATTGACGGTGAATCTTATTCTGCTACTGTTCTATGTATGAAACTCCTATTGGCTCCAATGGGAATTCTGCATGTAGCGTGAATGCATAATCAGGCCCAGTTTTCTCTGAATATCCACCGTGAGATTTGAAAATTTCACCAGACTCAATGTAAATTAATTTATAATGACTAATAATGCACCAAATTTAGTAGGCACTTATACCTCCAGAGTACTAAGGCCCAATTTTGTGTGTTGGAAATTGTTAAAGGACTTAGTGACCCTTCTTCCCACTTTAACAGTGTAAACTCCCAGCCTGCTGGCTTTGTGGATGGCAGCCTAAGGCGCCTCTCTCTCCCCATTCATTGTATAGGGAGCCTATGCACATGACTCAGCTTTATGGATAGCAGAATTGTTTGTTCCTGTCATTTTTCTAGATGCCCATGAGTTAGGGTCATTATGTTCAGAGTCGCAATGCCTAAGGTCCTTCATGGATCCCACACCACATTACCTGCCCACCAGTGTCTTCTCTGACACCCTCCAAATCTCAATTAATACCCCCTTCTGGCAGTGGAGGATTAATGCATGGCCCTTCGGGGCCCATGCCTAGGGACCCTGGACAATTTGGGGGCCCGCACAGGAGCGCCAGAACCTGGGTAGAAGTAGGGAGGCCACCGGTACCAGAACTGTGGCCCTGCCCTCTGCTCCTCCTCTTCCCCTGGGGCCCCACCTCCTGGCCAGGCCAGAAGCCGGAGCTGGGCAGTGGTAAGAGCCGCCTGGGAGTCCAGGCCACTGTGGGGAGCCCTGGACCCTCCACCTGCCCTGGGTGGCGGCCAGGGTGCCTGAGACCAGCAACCAGCCCATATCCCTGCCCCTCCCCCACACCCGGGGCACACTGCTGCCAGTGGGACCTGGGGCTGAGGCTCCAGTCCGGCCTCCTGCCCCTTCCCTGGGGCCTGAGACATTCTCTGCAGGGAGAGGAGGCCCTGCCCTGGCCTGGGAGGCAGCGGGGAGCCCCAGGAAGGTCACAGGCAGTAAGGAGCTGGATAGAGAGGACTCCTCCGGCACAGCTCCTGCTACTACTGGCCCTGCCTCAGCAGCCACCGCAGTCCACCCAGGCTCACTCAGTGCCTGCACCCAGCTCCCGCTGCCAGGCTTTTCCCCGCTGGGTCCTGCTGCTGCCAGGTTTCCCCCACCGCGTTCCTGCTACTCCAGGTGACAGGCTGCCCCTGCAGCCTCCAGAGCTTTGTGCCTGAGGCAGCAGCCACGTGCAGCACCACTCCTTCAAAAATTGCAGTGGAGGTCATCTAAAAGTGTAATTGTCCAATAGTAAATGAAACAAGACTAGCAGGTAAGCACCAATATGAGTGCCACTGCAGTAATACAGTAAATTTGTTCCAGAAGATTATATTTACTTTGATTTACTTAAATTATTTGCAGTGGTTAATTTTTCTTTGCTAAACTCTTGGTCACACATAGAAATTACTCTTTAACTTAGAATACCACAGAGTCATCTCTTCTCCCTCATCTATGGCTCCTATTCTTTTTGGGAAACTAATCCAACTAAATGTTACTCCAAGCCTTCCAGTGTCCTTTTATTCAATCCACTTTCCCTATAACTTGGCCATTGTACCCTTCTTCACCTCACCTTCCCATATCTAGAGAGGCTATATGTAAGTCATATTCTAAACTACAGATCCTACATGCATATCATATACTAATTAGCGAAGAATTTTGGCAACTCTGTGTAAAAGGTGTTATATGGATTATATAGTATTGTTTCTTAAAACAAGCACAGTTCACATAATCCAAGACTCAGAGCAGAAGGCCTTTACCTACTTACCATTTTAGTAGGGAAAACAGATGTTTCCTGGTTATTGGATACTTTGGACCCAATTCAGCCCTACTATAAATGGGTACAATTCCCTTTGAAATGAAGGAAAGTTGTGCCTGCTAATGCCCAAGTTGAATTCAGTATTTTCAGCCAAGTCCAGCCCTGGTGCAAGTAGATGACATTCTGTTGAAGGTAACAAAGTTGCCCTAGCTATATATCAGGGCTGAAACTGGTCTTTTGCCTTTACAGAATCATTCAAATCAAGAAAAAAAAAATCTGGATTTCATTTAGGAATTCTGACTCTCTCTCTCTCTCTCTCTCTCTCTCGTGGATAGGAGATTCAAGGGTGTTGTTCCTGGGGAATTTATTTATTTATTTATTTTTGCACTGTCGTGTGTCCCCTCTGAAGTTGACTTGAAAGCCAAGCCATTGCTTATATTGAAACAATATAAAGTACAGTAAACACTACCCTTTGAGTCCCAGCAATTTAAATGCGAACATCAATTGCAAATGGTTGACCTCTTCATGAGGATGTGCCATATATGTCTGAATTAAAGCTCCAACACGGCTTCTATTCGTAGCACCACTTAGCTGGCCAAAATCTCTACAAAAGTCAGATGTGAAAAGTAAATGAAGGGCAGGTCCAGCATCAGGGCAGCAGAGACTGGTGCTGCTCTGTGAAAGCCTAAGAAGCAAGGGGCACACTGGGGCTCCCTTCATTTGGTCTAGTGGAGAACAGATGTGTCTTAGTGGGGATAGGATTAATCTTCAGGGCTCCAGTTCAGGCCTCCACCCCTCAGGATACAATGAGAGTTGTTTGTATCCTGGGGCAGTGTGGGAAGAGAGAATAAGGCCCCAGGCTAGCAGTCTGGTGGACTTTACCTTTCTATGCATGTCTCCCTCTGACTGACTGTAGAAAAGGACATTCATGGTGGCTATTGAGGGGAATGAATGTTTTACTCTACCAGCTGGGGAAGGCCACCACGCTGTCTTTTTCTGTGGGCTTGCTTTGGGGATAGGGTGACCAGATGTCCCGATTTTATAGGGACAGTCCCGATTTTTGGGTCTTTTTCTTATATAGGCTCCTATTACCCCTCACCCTCTGTCCTGATTTTTCACACTTGCTGTCTGGTCACCCTATTTGGGGAAGTACATATGGAGAAAGTGATAACTCTCCAGATTAACAGGGGCAGACTCTGAAGCCTGTTAGCAAACAGCAGAATTCAGCAAAACATGGCTTAGAACTATAGAATATTATTTAACCTCAGACCTTGACAACAGCTTCTAAAAATTCTATTTTTTCCTATAAAATCCTTTATTGCCTCAACCCACTCCCAGCATGGAGCTATTTCTTACTTGTGCTGCAGTTGCCATGTGCCAGTAGGCAGGGATGCAATGGAGACAGAATTCCTTAGGCTAATACATTCTGCTGTCGCAGTTAACTTTCAGGACAAAGCAAGAAAAAACAAAAGGCTAAAGAAAGGAAAATTCAGAAGGGTCTATGGTCCATCGAAAGGATTAGCTTGGTCTCCTGGGTGTGATTCGCTATGCTGATCTGAAAGACTAAGAAGACTTGAGGCTGTGGTGGCTGCCAACCTGCTAAGCCCCTTAGAAGCCTGAATTGGCATATATCTCATCCTCTCCTGAATTACTTGCTCCATCTGTGTTTGCTTGTGTCCACACTGACAGCTGCCTACCATCTTGGCAAGAAATCAATGCAATCTGAGACTTCGCAGTAGACGTATAGCGTGTGTACACTCAAAAGCACACAGCACTACGGCTAACAAAGCTGTTATTCAACCAGTTTAGTAAAATAAAGGGTTCCACATATCTGGGTATGCAAAATAATTCTATCATAGGGGTGCTTGAATCTATTTGCATAACAGTAACTGAACAGGTATTGATTCACACAAGTTAGTGTCAAGTACTAAAGCCTTCCACATTCATGAACTTTCAGTTGATTAAAAATTACACAGGATATACATTGCTGCATGAAAAAAATAATAAAGAAGAAATTTGGCATACTCGGGCTATTTTGTTTTCGGAGAGAGGACTATCTCAGTCTTGAAGCTGAATAATGTTATCATAAGCAAGAGGAGATGGAAAAGTCACTGTATTTGGGCTTCAATCATAATAAATGCAGTCATGACAATAGTATGTTTTGTTATCTTAGGGGAGAGGACAGGTGCCTGTTGAATGATTAATTTGAGAAAAATCAAAAGCTTGGGCACAGGTGTTAAATCTACATACCCATCACATGATCAAAATGTAGTTAATGGATTGCAAAGTTATACAGCTGGAACTGGCCAAATTTTGCCATTAGTGATGCGCCAAGAGTTAACACATTCACTTCTCTTGGCTGGTATTGTGAAATTACTGCCTTGCCAGAGTTTACCAAACTGGCTTCAGCCCACCTGCATTGTTTCCCCCAAAAGGGTCCCCAATAACAAACATAAGGAAGAGAAAATACATGTAAACAAAAAAAATCTAACTGATGTTTCTGCAAATTTTCTATGGAGTGTCAGTGGATCTTTATGCACTGAGGCTTGTGTATGCACATCATACATTAGATTTTCTCATACATAGTCATAGACCAGCTCAGTATGCTGCATATGCTGTGATCACATATGCACACTGTATATGCCACAGGCTGTTCAATATGTGAATGCAACAGGGGATCAGGAAGGAATAATAAAAATGAGTAAATCAAACCGTGCTACATTTTGTAGTATTCAGTTAGGGCTCTGTTGTGCCATTTAGGCTCAGCTGGGGGATGGTACAAAATGCCTCCTGGGCTCTTTGCTGCACAGTGGGAATGCACACACTGCTACACTCTTTCATGGGGTGCAGCATCCCCCCGCCCCATCCCTGTGTGGCTGGCCAGCTCCACTGGAGCCATAGCCCTCCTTCTCCTTAGAAGGGCTGTGCACTCTGAAAGCAGTCACGAGGTAGCAGGCCCCGTGCTCCCCTAAGCACAAGGATTGCAATTATGCTTGTCCTGGTCTTGGGCCATGGAAGTTTAGGAGAAGCTCTTTTTTTCCTTCTCCCTCCACTGCACGTCCCCATAAGGGCTAGACACACTTCGACTCTTAGTGAGTTAAAAAGACATATGAGTGAACACGTCCGTCGCCGACAAGGGGCCTAGTTCACTCTAGGGTCTACTCTAACAGACCTTCCAGAAGCCATCTGGTAGTGGATAGTCCACCATGAGGTGTCTTCCATTGGGATGCACAACCATTCAGCACTGTTGGAAAAAAGCAGTGTGTGGTGCTGAGTGGGGATAAGGTATAGCCCAGGCAGTGGGGATGTGCTGAATCAGCTTGTGGTTTCTGTCAGCATTTGCAGCTCCCTGTGCCAGTGGGGTTGAATGTAGCCCACTGTAAATACTGCATGGTATGTTATGATAATGCGTCTGAAGAGGTTGAGTTTTATGTGCTGCTTATTAATAAATGATAGCGCTCCACTGGCTTTCAAACAGTTCAGCAGGAGTTCACTGCTTCTAGCCTCAGCCTTTAGAAGATGTAAAATTATTTATTTATTTGGGGATTTGTAAAATGCACCCATGACACTCTGAATGCAGAAAACTTTAAAACAATTTACATACTTAATTGACAAAACGTCAACCTAGATAGATTCCCATCCTTGAGTGCTGCTTCATACAGTATGTTTCCAATTCCTGCAGTTAGCCCCTTCAGGCAAAAAGCTGAGTAAATAGACTGGCCTTTCACCATGCCTTGAAGGTCAACAAATTCAGTCTGTCAAATGAACGGGTGATGTGAATTCCAGAGCTAAGGACCCTCCACCAACAATATTCTGCCTTCCGCCCCCAGGCAATTTTTCATGTCTCCTTATAAAGCTCATGCTCAGTAGATAGACATACGGAGGTTAATCCTTATTACTAGTGACACTGGAAAAGCTTATGACAGATGCACACTGGGTCCCTTTTGGAAGACTGCACATTATGGAGATGATGGGGAGGATATTTTGCACAGAACTGCCAGGAAGCGTAGAAACTGTATTAGGAAAAAGACTGCTTTTGCACTGCATGTTTCTTTTAATAAACCCCTAAGCCTCAAGGTAGGGGAATGTACAGTATTTGAGCAGATAAGCTATGTAACAAATTAACCTCTGAAAAGAACCTCAACAGTATGCTATTCACGAAGCTGTATCATGCGTTTTATTCAATAACTAAACTCCATATCCCCAGTAAAATCACTTAATTACTCAAATATCCTCTAACTAAAACTGCTTGTGCTCCCCTTTTACACTCAAGTTATATTTCTGCAGCGAGGCGGACACGTGAGCTCTCCTACTTGTGGACTATGTATCAACCCTTGCATAAAGAGCATGCATGCATCACTATGCTTCCTCTTGCACCACCTTGTCTCCATATAACTGTGGGTTACTGAGCTGAATCATCAACCTTTCGGACAGAAGAGCTAGAGGACAAGCCACTGTCCTATGTGCTAGTGACACTGGTAAGAAGAGCATGCATTCACAGAGCAGCGGGGCAGGATTCTAACTCGGCAGGATTCACTGAGTCCTAGCTAGGCAGTGGGGCCCAACTAACATGCTTCACAACACTCCACAGCCCCAAGCAGGTATGGGCTGATGTTTTGAAGATAAACCTGACCAACTCAGCTCCCCAGTGAATGGCAGGTGTGGGGGTAGGGACTGAAAAAGTGGGCGGTAGCACACACTGATTCTTTTTGCAACAGCAGGAGGAGCATGCCTGAGCAAGTTTCCCACTGAGCCATTCTTCGCTGCACTGGCAGAATAGGCCTTGGGCCCTCTGTTCATCTGCTGTTGCTCCACTTCCCCCACATGCCCTAAGTGGCACAGAGCAGTAAGGAAAGAATTGACACTTGGTGCTGCAAACCTAATCTGAATCCCTGAAGATTTGCATCTGGCGGTAAGTTATCTAACGAAAGGGCAATAAAAGTAGTTTCTCTGCCCTGCAAGTGAAGGTCTGCCCCAAAAAAGGTCAGTATGGTGTGCATAAATTGTGTGAACGTATGGGCTAGCACGCCTCAGCATGTCAAACAAATGCCAATTCCAAATTAAATGGACCTCGTTCGTTATAAACGAAGCTTTGTAGGAAGGTGGTTTCATACTTTGTTCATTAACAATATATACTGTACACGACTCTGCTACAGCCTGGGTAAATGGTTTCAACCAGGTAGCCTATGAGCTGGAAAGACAATCTAATCAAATTTTTGGGAAAAATTCAACCTTCCTGTACAGGCTGGGCTCATCAGTCTGGCCAAAGGAGGCAAGAAGGGGAAAGGAATGTGGATGCCTGGGTCAAAGTTCAATGTAGAATGAGGAGCAGTTCTTGTTGAAACTCCCTCTTCTGTTATACAGCTTGTAATAGTATATTTATTTTCTTTTAAAAGGGTATTTTTGTGGTACTTCCTTGATGAAAGCACAATTCGAAATGGCTCTATATACCAGACTAGTCTAGACAGAGATGCAAAATAAAAAAATAAAATTAAAAAAAAATAAGGAAAAAAAAAAAGAGAGAGAAGCCACTTTGCAGTCTCCTTACCTTCCATCTCTTCTCATCTGCTGGACAAAATATGATGCATATTGTTTTCTGTAAAATGTTAGCTTCAGGAAAATATATTTTCTAGGTAATCATCCAAAACACAATAGAATCATCCACCATTCACTGAGGTTTTGGTTTAGATCCCACCCCTACCATCTCCAAAGTTTAGGAATATCTAGATAGTGGGAAGGTCTAATTTTCTCTTGTTTAAACCAGTGTAAATCAGGAGTAACTCAGCAAAAGTCAATGAATTTACACCAATATAAAACCAATGAAAGTGTGATAAAAAATAGGCCCAGGTTTCTCATAATCATTTTCTTAGGCTCCAATCCTGGAAAGACCTACTTATACTCATACTTAACTTTAAATACAGGCATAATTGTAGTAAATTCAAGTCTTCCTAGCATGTGGACTTAAGACAGTAACTCAGCTATAATAAATAACAGATACATTGGACCTTAGACCTGTCACTGTTTCAAAGCGGACTATTGACTGTCCTGACTTTGAACTAGTGTAATGTTGAGAGAGAAGTTCCACATTGGCATTAAAAGAAGGAAACATTCTCTGGCAGATTGGTTTGTTTTATTTTTTTAAAAGGCAGCTGTTTGAAGCTGCTCAGAAGTTTGGAATGTTAGAGATTGATTAGTGGGCAGAGTGCAGGTGAAGCAGTTAAAGGTGTGTGACAAATGACGCTTCTCACGTGGCTACCATTACCAGACATTTGTTTTCGCTCTCTCTGATCCATAATGAGAGATGGGCTTTAACCAAAACTCCAAATTTGAGCCATCCTAAACTGTCGGGTCTTGTAATCTGTATCTGGAAAATAAAATGTTTCATCTCTGGCCCACCTCTAATACAAACATGTCTATCCAGATATATATCCAAGTTCAATTGCTATGTATAAAAGATCTCTTTGTAGAGATGATTTCCTAATTGTACTATAGTCTAAACAATCATTGAGTGAACACACTGAGGTCTTTTCATTTTAGCTGGAATCAACTTAGTGGGCAAGAAATGCATCTAATTGTTACGCTAGTTTCCATGTCAGCAAAATAACAGATGTACGGGATAATGGAGGAGGGGGAAAACTTACTTTTTGTTTGTTGAGCAGGTGCTACATTAACTATCCCATGGAAATTTCTCAAGTGTATTTGGAGCCAGTTGGAAAGTAGCCAAGAGCAAAACTTCCATTTGGTCCACTAGACATCCAGCTGTGCAGTTGTAATGCCCCCATAAGCAGCTGAGGCAGTGAAGACACTGACACCTTGTCACTTCTCCTTCAACCATTTCTAGCATCCCTTCCCCCCCCAAAAAAAAACAACAACCAGGAACTGCCTTCCCCCCACTACACACACAACCCAGCTGCCAGATATGCCTATCAGTCCATGCTAGACTAAGTGCAGCCATGGACCAGGGTGATACTAAGTTAACATGGTTCTCTGGTGATTATTGCATTCAGCACATCAGAGGATGGGAATAAGTTTGCACACGTGCTAAAAGGACTTTTGGGAAAGTTCAGTGGGGCTGCATAAGCAACACAATTACAGGCTTTGTTGTAAAGAAATGATTTGGCCTGCCAAGCAACTGCCATCCTGCTGAAAACCAGGGTCCGTATTTAATAGTAGTGCATAGAAAACTTAGCCACTGATTAGAGTGAAGCACTCAAAGGGAGAGAAGTTTATTGCCATTAGAAGAGAGCCTGTAGGCATTCAGTGTGGTCTATCCCTTGCAGTTTGCCCTGAAGGTTGATACGGTAGGACTATTTCTGAGCAGGGTAGAGACTGCTCCAAAGCAGAGGGATCCTCACTGCAAATCCCCTGTCAGCTGCTTCCCCCTATATATAAGTGGTGCTACACCTCACATCCCTTCTGGTTGCACTGTGGCACAATGGCACAGGGAGAGAGGTGGTCTCATCTATTTAAGTGCCAGTCTGTTTAGGGATTTGTAAATCAAAAACCTATTTTTGGTCAAATGTCTGCCCTGGCATTTAAAAAAAAAAAAAATCCAGAATGAGGAACACAACAGAAACTAAGCAGACAAGGAAGAGAGGGTGCAGGTAATTACAGTAATTTATCATTGTTTCATTGAGTTCTGTTTCAAGACCCAGCATTTCTGCAGTAGTGATGAAGTTCAAATATAGATCAAAACTTCCCCATTAGAATTTTGTTTTGGGCAATCTATACAATTTATAGGAACAAATCATTATATACAATGTATAGATAATACCAAGTTTGTCCAAAGAGGTGGTCAATTCAGTTCTGAAGTGAGTGATATAGCTCACCACAAGGAAGGTATAAATGAAGAAAAAGTCTTACTTTGTTGGGAAAAAATGAGTTTTAGGGTATTATCCAGCTAGCTGCTCAGCACCGCACAGGATTGAGCCCATGATGGGGCTAGCCATGGGATTGGGAGGGAGTACAATAACCTGGCACTCTGCTGTCACAGCCAGACTGGATAACCTTGTTCTCCTGATACCTGAAAAGGGCACGTCTTGTTTTTGGTACCTATATGAAATTTAAAAATAGGGCTGATCAAAAATTTTCCTTTTTTTTTTTTTTTTAAATACATAATGTAGGTTTTCGACTATGCAAAAATCTTTGCAGGAAGTTCTGCTTTCCTCAAAAATGTTTTATTTTTTTTCAGTGGAAGCCCTCAAAACTGAAATGTTTTGCCTGAAACCTATCGTTTTAGTGTCTGAGCACCTAAAATTCCAAAGTAGAGTAGATCAGGGATTTGTCAACAAAACCTTTTCCATCAGTAAATTCTGATTTGTCTAACCTGAAACTTTCAGTGGGAAAGGGTTAGTTTTGACTAATTTCTTAACTCAAAAAAAATGTTTCAAAAAATTATGAAATTGTTGAAATAACCCATTTTGACATTTTCAAAATGAAAATTTTCCATTTCACAGTTTAAAACAACTTTTTGTTTAGAAATTTAAACTATAGTGGTTTTTTTGTAAATGGTCAAAATGTAAACAAGAGATTACAAGACTATCAAAACGAAACAGAATCATAGAATACCTTCAGAGGACACAAAGAAACATTTCAATTAACCCAAACCAATTTTGGGAAGAGTGGGGGCAGGGTGAGATTTTTGGTTTCCAAAACTTTTTTATATTGACTGTTTATCCCAATTCAAGATGGGAAAATTCTCCAAAATCTTCACAGGATGGGAAGACCTTTGCCTACCCAGTCCTAATCAAAAGCATTTTTTGCTTCTATCAGTTCCTGCAGCAAGGGGATTGGAAACACTTAATTTTCCACATTTCCAAAAGTGAGAAAACTACAGGACCAGATGCTGTGACAGTGGTTCTGGACAGTGAAAGAACCCATTACTGTCAATTGTAGACTTTTATGCAGAGCTGTTGGGAAAATATTTTGCTTCTCTCCCCCCCCTGGAAAATTTCAACTTCTCATTGCAAAAAAAACAAAAAAAAAAACAAAAAAAAAAACCACACACACACACATTTTTTGCCTAAAAGCTAAAGGAGTTTATGCTAAGCCTAAGATAATGAGCAATTTATGGTGGGTGACAGAGAGATGGACAATTTGTATTATATACATAGAGAGATTGTTATAAAAATAAAGGGAAGGGGAAGAGGGTCGAATGCAGTGCTATAAAATCCTCTTACCAGTAAAGGGTTAAAAAATGCAGGTAGCCAGACTGACACCTGATCTGGCTGGCATCTGACCAATAAGGGAACAAAATACTTTCAAATCTTGGGAGGGGGAAAGGCTTTGTGTGGGGCTCTTTGTCTGAGTCAAAGTGATCTTGAAAGACAGAAAGAACCTGCAGAAAAATCAGTCTTCTCACCAAACCTCACTTTTCTAAAGTAAGTGTAGTCAGCACTGCAAATAGGTTTTTGTTTGTTTTGCTTCGTGAGCTTTCCCTGTGTTAGAGGGAGGGGTTATTCCTGTTTTTTCTGTAACTTTAAGGTTTTGTTCAGAGGGGGAATCCCTCTGAGTTTGGAAATTGAGTACCCTGTAAAATAGTTACCATCCTGATTTTACAGAAATGATTTTACCTTCTTTGTTTTAATAAAATCCTTCTTTTAAGAAGCTGACTGTTTTCTATGGTTTTAAAACCCTGGGGGTGGGTTTTTAGATCACTGTGTAACCAATTGGTTAGGAAATTATTCTCAAGATTCCCAGAAAAGGGGGTGTATGGGCTTGAGAGGGTATTTTTGGGGGGAAGGGGAACTTCAAGTGGTTCCTTTCCCGGATTCCTGTTTAAAACACTTAATGGTGGCAGTAAAAAAAGCATTTCACAGGGTGCAGGGAATTTTGTATCTTGGGGGGTTTTAACCTAAACTGGTAGAAATAAGCTTAGAAGCTCTTCATGCAGGTCCCCACGTCTTTACCCTAAAGTTTAAAGTGGGGAGGGAACCCTAACAGAGATATTGAGTTATTGGTTGACAACCAATCAATCCTTTATTAGTTAATCATTTTCTTAAAAGTGTCATAGAGGAAGTGGATCTGGAGGAGGAATTTGAAGGAGAGGGCAGTGGCTTTATGGAGACAAAAGAAACTTGTAAGTTTCTCGTGAATATTTAGTAGCAAACAATATTTTCTTTTGCCCTGTTTCATTGATTTTAATAAATTAGCGATGGTAAAAACAGTGATCCAGATCTTCTGAGGGTCCATTTACTTCAACGGAGTGGTGCCAATTTATGCCAACTGAGACTCTAGCCAAGCGACTTTTGTTTTTCTTCCATATGGTTGTTGGAGAGACAGAGGTTAAGTAGGACAATATAGGAGCTCACATATATGTTATTGTTGTTTCTACACAGTACAGCATGGTACCAAAATCTGCACCTTTATAATCTTATCACACAGCAGAATTAAAATGTGCAGAAATAAAAGGCAAGTCCTCCTGCAGAAGAGTCAGAAAATAAATCAACTGTTACATGGTACAACCTTCCAATTAGACATCACCCTTACTATAAGATGACACACAGCATCACAAATGTCCTGCTACAGCTACTGTACTCAGGATTGGATGCCAGGCCACTGGGAACTCAGGCTAAATCACTATTAACTAATGAAGAAAGGTTTTTTTTCCCTCTTCCATAGAATTAACTAAACACTCTCAAAAGATCCTGTCCCAGATTTCACTTAGGCCTGGTCTACATTAAAAAGTTAGGTCAACCCAGTTACATTGCTCAGTGGTGTGAAATAGCCACACCCCTGAGCGATACAGTTAAACCAACCTAGCCCCAGGTGTAGACAGTACTGTGTCAATGCAAGAATTCTTCCATCAACCTAGCTACCGCCTCTCGGGGAGGTAGATTACCTGTGCCCCTCCCATCGGCACAGGTAGTATCTACACTGAAGCGCTGCAGCAATGCAGCTGTAGCATTTCAAGGTAGACAAGCCCTTAATCTCATAGAACCTGGGAAGCATTTGGGGGCACTCTCTTATTTCAAAGTCCTGATTAGGTGCACGGAGGGAAATTACACCTAATGTCAATAACTTTTACAATCTAAAAGCAAGGTTATAAAATAATGGATTGTTAGAAGAACTAAAGCATTAGACCTTTGTTCCCACCCATATACACTAATAAAATACATTTTCAAACCAAAGCAAATTGGCAGCTGGCACTTCTGGGTGTAGTGATATGGCAGTTATGAATCCAACAGAACATAGCAAGTATTTCTACTTGCTATCAGGGGCGGTGCCTTTAACAACGTTGTTCAGTAACACCTCATACAGAAATCAACCAAACTGAATAAGTGAACAACAAAACAAAGTACATGACCACTGCCTGGGGCAACACAGCTGGTGATAACGTGACAGATTGGACTTTGCCGTTCAGTTTCGGATTGGTCTGTTATTACATGCCCAGTCTGTAGCATGGATTATTGTCTGAAGTTATACAGATCTAGAGCAGTGGTGGGCAACCTGCGGCAACCTGGTGGGTTACCTGGGAGCTGCGAGCGGGCGGGCGGCCATGCCTGCAGACGGTCGATGTAAACAAGCTGTCTGGCGGCCTGCCAGTGGATCACCCTGATGGGCTGCGTGTGGCCCATGGGCTGCAGGTTGCCCACCACTGATCAAGAGTGTGCACAGGTGGCTGCTGTGATTGTAGCAACAATGTTAATGCCCTTTCAGCATGGGAGTGAGAGCATGCATGTGTTTACACACATTCATGGTAATTGGGGCTTTCAGAGCTACAGCAAATTCTGTCATCATCCTAGGTCTGTTTTGTGTTCCTCTTTGCAGACTTAAAACAAATCCACATACCATAGTCTGGCTTATCGATGAAGTGCTACATGTGTACATTCCTGACATTAAGGTGGCTATGGGTTTTAGCTTGAAATCTGCTTCTAGGGATAGCAAATATCTGAATCTTTCCTAATTCTCATAACATCTCAGAAAACAACGTGTGGCTCCAGATGTGATTGTGCTGGCAAACAAAATCCCAATGCTGCATATCAGCTTTCCAGCAAGGGGCTGGGAATTGTTAACTAGAGTGTTCCCCACATTTTAACAGCTGAGATAAAATGACGACTCTGCTACCAAGACTCAGTCTAAAAGGTGGTGTGTGCCCTCAACTCCTCCTGACCATTAAGTTGAGGGTTCTCAGCATCTCAGAAGAGGTGCCAGTACCTAGCATGATCACCCTACAGGTAATTGGCCATGAATAAATTTAGGCTGGAATTTAGAAAGTAGTTTCTAACCATCAGAGGAGTGAGGTTCTAGAACAGCCTTCCAGCAGGAGTAGTGAGGGTACACAGCCTAACTAATTTTAAGATGGATGTTGATATATTTATGAACAGGATTATATGATGAGATTGCCTATAATAGCAGGCGACTGGAGACTGGACTCTATGCTGGGACTGACAGCAAACATCAGCCACAGCTAGTGGTTTGTGGTAGGGGAACCCAGCCCCTCCCGCTCCACTGGGTTTTGACCCTAGGAAGCCGGGGGACTTCACGGATAATGGTTTAAGAATCGGCTTCTACTACATCCCCTGGGTCACTTCCTACCACAAATTGCATCCCAGGCATCTCCTCAGCTGGCGGTGGCCTGGCGTGCCTGTCAGCCTCTGCAATCAGCGAGTCATCTGCAGCGTAGTCTGAGTCTACAGGCTCTGACACTTGGAGCATCACCAGCACCTCTAAAGGAGCCTGCAGTACATGTCCTACCTACTCTGCAGCCAGCTCCAACTGGGCTGGGCTGCCTCCTTTTATTTGGCTCTTCCAGCTGGAGCATGCACAGCAGGGGAACGAGGGCATGGCCTCCTGGGACCACAGTGATTGGTCCATCCCTGTTGGCCCAGTGCAGGGTTGGTATATCCTGTCACAGAGACATGTAATGAGATGACTTTTAACTCAGTATTAAAAAGCTTATTTCCATGATTAACTAATTGTCAAAAAGAAAATATCCAAAGTGATAGCAGAAAAGGAATTTCATCCACACATTGCAATTCAACTTGTATTCATACAAGTATTTTGTACTTGTGCTCTTGACACTCATCTTTCTTCACTGGTTCTTTCTATTTTAGTGATGTCTCAGATATTTAGCGTATGGATGAATGAATACTTTAAAACTGGAATTTGAAAATAACTGGGAAGGAACCTTTCAGATGAACTAGCAGAAGAGACAGTCCAAGTATCTGAATATAGATAATTGAGAAGCCATTGCTTCTCACAACAGATCGAGTACTTTTTTTTTTCCTGTACACTTCCTGAAGTTAATACACTATGTATGAGCCTCCAAACATGGGCAATGGCCTCTCTGCTTGAATCCTGATCTCTGACATAATATGCAACTACAGCTTTGCTTATTAAAGGTCAGAGGTTCGACATGTGTTTGGCATTACTTGAAAGAGCCCTACCTCTGGTAAAAAGTCTGTAAACACATGTACAGCTAGGGGCTAAAATAAATTATTGCTACTATTGCAAGGGCTTGTCAGATACCCAGGAACAAGCCTGACCACGGCTACTACCTAATTTCCACAACTTTCCTTCCCCCATGCCACCCCCCTTTAATGAAACTGAGGAAGAGTACTGAGGGTCATATGAAGTAATTCCATTTACGTCAGTGGAATTACTCTATACTTACACCAATGTAACAAAGATCAGAAATCTCACCTGTGTGAGACCCTCCACCCACAGATCTCCCCTCTATGAAAGGAAGAGGTCAGCAGCACCATTCCCCACTTCCCAGATTTCAGGAGGCCATGTGCCAAGGATTCGTGCATGGAGTGACAGTGCATTATACAT
Source organism: Macrochelys suwanniensis (assembly GCA_033296515.1). Classification (NCBI taxonomy): domain Eukaryota; kingdom Metazoa; phylum Chordata; order Testudines; family Chelydridae; genus Macrochelys; species Macrochelys suwanniensis. The sequence continues at coordinate 82,652,496 of CM065777.1, forward strand.
ATCTTCCCAACACCAATTCCATAGGAAATCCAGTGAAATGTGAATGCAGCCTGAGTTTGTATTTCTGCAGAGTCCTTCTGTCCTGTGGAATCCCCTTTGAGGGAGGGCTCATGAGGAAGTAGCAGATGGGGAACTCCCTGGCAATGCAGCTATAATGGAGCTCGTGCATTCTCAGGTTGCTGGAAAGGCGCAGAGCCTGGAGGCCCATACAGATGGCCCTGGCTCTAATGTATCTCAAGGATTCCTTAATAACCGAAGTTGAACCACTTGCCATTCTGTGGAGGGGAGAAGTCTGCCCCTTCCCAAACAAAAAGCCTCCCCAAGTTCCTAGTGCAGATTTCTGGTGGGAGGGAGAAAACTGGCCTAGAATTTGGCCCTAGCCTTATGGTTTCCTAACTGAACATGAGAACACAAAGAAATGAGCTTACAATGAGCAATCCACCAGCGCGCACTGCAAATACCTCTTCACACACAGCCACACTCCAAAATACCTGGACTAATCACAGATGGACCTACAGCTTTAATTATCTGAAAAAAATGTAAATAGAGAGCTGTGGGAGCTCCATTTTTTTTACCTTTTATCTTAAACCTCGTGCTTCATTTTAGTCTCAAGAGACCCATTCAGTCTCAGGACCTGATGTTTGGTTCTAGGATTGTGGGCTGCCCTAGTCAACTGGAAAATGCCCACTCTCCCAGCTGACGGTCGCTAGGCTAATATTTACATAAGTGGCCTATGATTTTGAGTGCCGGGTTTGAGACCTGCAGGCTTAAACTCTAAATGTACTGCAAAGGGTGATAACCAGTTTTGATTACTATGGTGAATTAAACCTAAAGAGGACCCAGAGCAAAACCTGTTTTCAGGATCACTCTGTCACATGACAATGGTAAAGGAAACAGGGAACTAGTGACTTTCTTCTAACACTGAACAAAGTAGCTAATACTAGAATATGGGGAACAGTATGCCTTAGAGCCATTCCATCTCTCTATACTTCACAAGAGAGCTTCTGCTTTCCATGGGCCCACTCTTGCCTGGTTTCCTGCTAAAGTTTAAATAAACAGTACTTTATCCTCAAGTTCCCTCTTACACATGTACACTTCCAGCCCTCCCTCACATCATACACCCTGTATGACAAAGCCCTAGCAATAATTAACAAAAATTCAGTCAAGTCACCAGTTTTATCACTCATCCAGATATGGTTATCTTCTGGCTTTTGTCCAGTTAATTCACTTGGATTATCAAACATAAAAGGCATAGGCTACTGTTTCTTCTCAAAAGGATTATCCCCATTCACTAATGCTATGATGTAAGTAGATAGAGCTAGGGGGGAAATGGTTTTCCCATCTGTGACGGTGTACCCCGTAAAGCTTTATGGGGAGAGGCTTATTAACGTATACATGATGTAACTGGAATATGTTTTATGCTACATGTGCCATGTAACATATCTCTGTGAAAGTTATGACCTACTGAATTTATTCCTCCTGTTTGTACGCATGTATCATTGTTGTAGTTGGAGTTATGAAGATTGGTTTTATATTTGCTGGTTTTGTACATAGTCTTTGTAAGTGCCTGGGATCATGTTTGGAGGAAAGAATGTGCAAGTTAAGTACAAGCACTTAACAGACAAAAGCAGTTGCAGACCCCAATCCACATCGGGGCCTGGTCAGGAATGCAACTGGTTGGACTGGTTACCGAGGGGTGCATGGACATGTGACTTGCCCATGTGATCCCAAAACTCCATGGTAACATGATGTTACAGAGGGAGTGGAAAAAGACTATAAAAGCCCTTGGGAGACGCTTCCATTTTGTCTTCAGCTGGCTAAAGAGAGAGACTCTCCACCCCCCAAGGACACACCTGAAAGAGACTGAACAAAGGACAAAGACAATAGGGGGGTGAGTGATTGCTGGACCCAGGCTAAGAGGAAGATAGCTTGTTTACTGGACCTAGTGAGGTTGTTATCTGTACACAGGGTGATTAGACATAGAACTGCATGTTCTATTTTATTTTATTTAGTAATTCACTTTGTTCTGTCTGTCACTACTTGGAATCACTTAAATCCTACTTTCTGTACTTATTAAAATCACTTTTTACTTATTAAATTACCTGGAGTGTGAGTTGTTACCTAGGGAGGCAAACAGTTGTGCATATCTTTCTATCTTTGAAATAGAAGGCGAACTATTTATGAGTTTGCCCTGTATAAGCTTTATACAGGGTAAAACGGATTTATTAAGGGTGTGAACCTCTTTGGGAGTTGGGCACCTGGGTGTCAAAGGCAAGAGCACTTCCAGGAGCCTTACAGTTGTGAGTGGACTTGGTTCGGACCTGGGTCTGTGTTTGCAGCAGATCAGTGGAATCTGGCTCAAAACAGACAGGATTCGGGAGTCCCAAGCTGGAAAAGGCCTGGAAGCAGGGGCAGAAGTAGCCTTGGCACACCAGGTGGCAGCACCAAGCAGGTCTCTGTGATCCCAACCCGTCACACCATCTCATAAGAATTTTCGAGATTTCAAACAAATAATTTCCTGACCTGATTCAGGAGGAAGTTGAAATCTCAAAAATTTTAGTGAACCAAAAATCAGAACAAAAAAATTCATTAGGTCAATCCAACTGTTTTGTGTAAAATTCAACCTTATATTTATTTTCTATAAATTAAATTTAAAAACAAATTGTGTTTCTAAAGTGAAAAAACAGACTTCCCCCACCCCCAAAAAAGGTAAAAACAATACATTTTAACAATTTCAGAGTGTTTCAATAATTTTTCACAATGGGAAATTCATCAGAACAGACCCTTTCCATAACCAATTTGGGTTTCGACAAACCATTTTCCAATGAAAAACACTGTCGAAAAATTCCAGACCAGCTCTACAACTAGAATCACATGTTAATGCAACTAGGTTTAAAAAAATATCTGTAGGTATAACCAGTTTCTTCTGTATATTCCTTTAGGGAACTCCAAAGCAGCAATGGAATCAGAACTTCAGTGAACACAGCCTGGCAACCACAGCAATGAGGGACTCACTCAAAATGGTCTGTAATTAATGAGCATGTGTAGGGCTAAAATCAACAGTATTCTCCCTAAGATTTGGAACTGGAGTTGCTACTGAGCAGATTGGTAAAATGCCTTCACACATAGTTCATTTACGCAAAGACAATTTGAACAGACCATAGATGGTTCAAACAGTTCAGTTTCAGATTAAGGCTATGTCTGCCCTGGCAACTGAATGGCAAAACTTTTGTCTTTCAGAGGTGTTAAACACACACACACACACACACACACACACACACACACACACACACACACACACACACACACACACACACACACACACACACACACACACACACACACACCCTCTGAAAGACAAAAGTTATGCCGACAACAAGCATTGGTATGAACAGCTCTTTGTCAGCAGGAGCTCTCTCCTGCCGACAACGCTAACGCCGCTCGTTGGGGGTGGAAGTTTTTTGTCGGCAGGAGAGCCAACAAACAGCGGCTACACCGTGTGCTTTTTAGTGGCACGGCTGTCGCAAGCTGCGTAGTGTAGACATAGCCTAAGACTGATTTTGAGTACTTCTGAAGTTTGAGACAAACTATTTGTACCAGGCTATCCCAGACTTCTGTGGAAACAGGCTCTCTCTCTAGGGTAACCATATTTCCCAAAGGGAAAAATGGGACATCGCGCAGGGATGACCCAAAGGCACCCTCTCCCTCTCCTCCCCCTCTCTCCCCCCCCCCCCCCCCCGCATGGGGCTGGCCTGAGCTTCTCGTCCGAGCTCTGCCTGCTCTCCCCACCAGCCCCACAAGACTGGGGCTGGTGTTGCTCTTCACCTGAGTCCTGCAACTTCCCCTGCACAGGGCTGGCATTTCTGCTCTTCCCTCCCACACACACATTCCTCCGCACTGCACCCCACTTTTTGGACAAAAGTGGGCAGTTGTCCTGTTTGCTCTTGCCGGTTGATCAAGTCAGCAAGAGCAAACAGCACAAATGCCCACTTTTGCCAAAAAAGTCAGGACGGCCAGGACAGGGCTTAAAAAAAAGGGACTGTTCCGGCCAAAATAGGATGTATAGTCACCCTACCTCTCTCCAGCCCTGAGACAGATATGCAATGCTCCTGCTGTCATCTATTCCTGCCTGCCTATATGGTAAAGCCAGGCCACCAATGAGCAAACCTAAGGTGAATTGCAGACAGCTTGAAGGGGCTTGTTCACCAGAACTAAACACTCTGGTGCAGTTCACTGTTTGCCTAAAATGGATACTTTAGGCAGCATTCTCATCACTTCCCAACTATTAGTTTTTAAACCTTTTACATGTAAATCATTATTTTGGCTCGTAGGAATTTTGCTTGTTTTCTTTCTTATATTCATTAAGATTGTTTTAGTGTACAGTGAAGATCAGCAACCAATGGTAACCAAAGAGAAAAGCTGGAGAATACGATGAAAGCACTTCGCATTCGGTTTGGTCTGGATAATTAAAAAGCATATTGCTGTGTTTTAGTCACTAATTTCATAAGAGCACTCCAGCTCATTTTCTTTTCCCCCCCTTAGTCTTCCATGCAAAGGTTAGTCTGACCACACAGTAAAAGCTTTAAAAAAAAAAAAAAAAAAAACCCACACACATCAAAAGCTACCCACAGGCAAGACCAGTATTTGTTATTTACTTCATAATTTTAAAGTAAATGTTATTAACTGTTTGCAAAGGCATAAAAGCAAGAGGCAAAGGCAAATAGCTTAGAGATACCAAAGCTTGTCACTCTAAGGTAATTTCAATATTAAGGCAACATTAGGATCACCCAGATGACAGCACTGATAATTGCTGTCCTGACATTTATTCACCAGAGGGATTAACCTTTCTTCCAGTGACTTGTATAACTCCCATTGGCTGTAGTGGGTACAGGACTGGAATTTATGGGGCTGAAAAAATCCCACTGACTTCAATGGACTTTGTATCAAGTACTTAATTATGATAATTTTCATAGATTTTAAAGGGCAGAAGGTGCCATGATGTTCATTCTGTCTGACCTCCTGCATAACAGCCACCTTAGGACCTCACCCAGTAATTTCTGCATCAAGCATCAAACTACTGCTGGGGCTTGGGCTATAGTATATATTTTAGAAAAATATCCAGTCTGTATTTTAAGACTTGAAGTGATTTTAAAAAAAAATCCACCACATCCCTAGGTAAGTCGTTCCAATGGTTAATTATCCTCAATGTTAAACTGTGATGTCTTAATTCTTGTCAGAATCAATTTAGCTTCATTTTACAACCATTGGGTCTCGCTATGCCTTTCTCTGTTAGATTAAAAGAGACACCTGCTTTCCAATCTCTTTCCCATCTATGTACTTGTACACTGTGATCAAGTCGTCACTCTTAACTTTCACCTGCATTAACTAAATTGATTGAGCTTCTTAAGTCTCTCAAGCTTGATGGCAGTTTTCCAGGCCTCAAATTATTTTTGTAGTTCTTCTCTAAACCCTTTCGAATATTTCAATGTCTTTTTTGAAGTATGGACTCCAGAACTGAACACAGTATTCCAGTAATGGCCACACTAATACCATATAAAGAGGTAATACCACCTACCTACTCCTACTTTATATTTCCTTGCTTATGCATTCAAAGATCAGTTCACTTTCTCAGTTACAGCATTGCACTGGGTTATCATTGTTTAACTGGTTATCTACCATTACTCTTAGTCCTTTTTAGTGTCTCTGATTTCCAGGATGCAGTCTCCCATCTTGTAAGTGTGATCTACATTCTTTGTTCATAGATGACTTTGCATTTGGCTGTGCTAAAACACATGAACTCACCTTCCCAAGGAACCGGACTAGTCTTTTCCCCCTGTATACACCTTCCATTATATACTATTTTCTTATGTAATATAGCAGTGAACTGGGAGGAGGAGAAGGCCTAATTTGGTGAGATTCTGTGTACCTTCACCTGCCCTTCAACGTCAATGGGAGTTTAGGGTGCTCAGCACCTCACAGTTTGCCCCCCCCCCCCCCCGACACACACGTAGAGGGTTAAAAGCAGGTTTGTAAATCCCAACTATTCCGCGTTTGACATCTTTGATAGATATTCCAAGTAAAAACAAAGCTTTTCATAAGGAGCCTTACAATAGCTATGTGTCTTCCCACTGTAGCCTACTTTAGTTATATATTTTCCTGGAGTTTTGCTGGTTACCCGAGAGACTGCTTCACTCTCCAAGCCATATTACCACCATTGTGATCAGCAGAGGCACTCAAACTGAAATGGAAGGAGATGCTAGCAGGGCATTCTCCAAGAGGAGTCCTTCGCTATCGAATTCACAACCCCAGCTACCTCAGCAGAGCCCAGATTTGCTTCAAAGGTGATCTTGATTGGGGAGGGAATGAGCTGAGGGTTGTGGCTTCTTTTAACATCCTCATTAGCCAGCAGATATTTCAGTGGATGTCAAGGTATGAAGCAGAACTATTTATTGTTATACTGTTATTTTAACTAAGTCTTTATGTGATGGGCACCAAGAGCAGCTGTTAAAAGGCCAAATAAATGACAAGACCACAAAGAGAAAACAGTGCCTTTCTCATATCTTCAGATGTTCTGCAGCATTTCCTGTGTCTCAAGGACAATCCTGCAGGACTTGTTCAGACAAAATTCCCTCCTTTGATGTCAGTCATATTAGCACTTTTGTGAACTCCACTGATAGTGATTAGACTATCTTTGATATTATGCTACATTTTAACTTTAGCATCAGGATGCACTCTAATTTATTGATGCTTCATTTATTATATGTAATCACCTAATTTTTTGTGTAAGCTAGGCAGTCAGCATTTGAATCTAATGGGGGGTAGTGTGGTGAGATTACTAAAAAATAAATAAATTCCATTTTGGTCTCTGCTAGAGGGGCTTGAGAAAATATCTAAGAGAAGTGACATTTATTCAAACTCTTCCTCATAAAGAAACCCACTAACTGTGGGCCAAATCCATCCACCATATAACTTCACTGAAGCCAATGGAGTTATTCCAGTGTTGAATTTGGCCCTCTATCTTTTAATCCAAAAGTATTTACAGGATATGTGCACACTGCATTGCCACAAATTTTCAGCCTAGGCTTTTGGTCTGTGGGGCCAGCATATAAAAATGCTGCACAAAAAACACATCCTGTATTGATTGAAAACACTGAAATCCATTACGCTATGAGCCAGGAAGAACAGAAAGCACCTCATTTAGGAAGGTAACCTAACGAACTGATTTCCCCAGTAAATGAAGACTGTGCATTTAAAGAGGGGTGGAGGGGAGGAAAGCCAACAAAACTGCCAGAGCACCAGACACCAACCGAGCAATGAAGAATGAATTATTTCCAACTCAAGTGCTTTAGGTTAAGCCCAAATCTCAGCGTGCTCCATAGCAACACAAGACCGCCTCAAACACACTAGCAACCACTTAATCTTAGGGTAGAGTGGGGAGTGAGAGATGCACTGTACACTGACATTAGCATTACTGCTTTAGCACTTCCCTGTATCTTTCCACTGTTTGCCTTTTTTTCCAATGTGTGGTCAATGACACATTCACTTCGTTGTTAGCTCAAAGAACACTCCACTGCAGGCATCTAGCTCAGACAAATTATTCCCAGGTTCCATTTCTATACTTATGAACATGCTAGGAATACAAAATGAAAGCTAAAAATAGCCTTTTGTGTATGTTACATAAATACAAATAAGGAGTGCTCCTTTTATTTAGTCTGCAGTGCTCTCCAAATCTCAAGCCTTTAATAGCAGAGATGGATGGTTTTGCCTTTTCATCAGCCTTGACCGGATTGAAGAGAAAATCATTCTGATTAAATATCTGTAAGGGATTCCTCAGTAAAGTCAATCTAGTGGTTTTCCACTCATTTCCTAGTGAGCTTTAGTTGACCCCTTCACAGTGTGCAAAATTGGCAGGCTTCATAAAAGCCAGTTCCTCCAGGTCAGGCTGAGATTTATCGATTAAACGGCCTGAAGAAAAGCTGCTTGATCTATCAAAAGGATTTTTGCATCTAGTTCTCTTGCTTCCTCACAAGTATTTTGAGCCATTAAGCTGAATTCCTCTATTACTGCAACCAGGTATAGAGTAGTTGGCCTGTCCCGTTGTAAGCCTTTGAATTTAGTCCCAGGTATGATACATTGTTCTTTTGTGGAGCAATATGAGAGCTGAATGGATTAAAAAAGAGACAGTCACATTATTCTTAAGCATCTAAAAAATATTTAAAATTGTTCATTCTTTTAAAAAAAAAAATAAGTTAATTAATTTAACTTTCTTTAATGGGGCCAGATTGGAAGGCCTGGAAACAGGACATTGTATCAACACAATATCAGGATGGCAAGCAGCAGTGAAAGCCTCAACCCACTGCCTCCCCAATGCACCACAACACTTACTATCTCTAGGGGTGAGAGAAAATAGTTTAATCTCCCTGTCCTTCACCTCTCTGCTGAGGCTGCCCAACAAAAGATACAAGCCAGTGTCAGTTGTGGAGGTGGTTTTATGCTGAGAACATATGTCCACTAGTACTACCAGCTAACTTCACATAAACCACTGAATAGCATAAAAAACAAATAACTTTCACTCACTATCAATTTGATAGTCAGTATTGATTGAATCCAGCCATCTTAGAAATTAGAGGATCTATTTCTGGTTAGGTACCTGTCATAGAATCATAGAATCTCAGGGTTGGAAGGGACCTCAGGAGGTCATCTAGTCCAACCCCCTGCTCAAAGCAGGACCAACCCCAACTAAATCATCCCAGCCAGGGCTTTGTCAAGCCTGACCTTAAAAACCTCTAAGGAAGGAGATTCCACCACCTCCCTAGGTAACCCATTCCAGTTCTCCCCACCCTACTAGTGAAAAAGTTTTTCCTAATATCCAACCTAAACCTCCCCCTCTGCAACTTGAAACCATTACTCCTTGTTCTGTCATCTTCTACCACTGAGAACAGTCTAGATCCATCCTCTTTGGAACTCCCTTTCAGGTAGTTGAAAGCAGCTATCAAATCCCCCCTCATTCTATTTTGACATACTATTTTGACTCTCCATTCTGCAGAGATCATTACCAAGCAGATACACAGCCTGACATATTAATGGATAGATAGATAGGCAAAAGCCTATGCAGATAATGCAATGTTAAGGTTGCACAGTTATAACTTCTCTTGCTCCTTTTAAATGTTATATTTATTACCTGTCTATTTATGTTGTTAAAACATACAGTGTGTGTACTATATCTGAACTATAATACTGCTCTTGGAACCTTAAACTTCCATTTGTCAGCTTTGGGATTTTAACTTTGTTAGCGTTCTCAAAAACAAGATTAGTGCCACTGAAGTCAATGGGGGTTCTGTCTGAGTTAGGATTGCAATACTGGCCTTGACAGTGGCCAACTCCCTGGTACTGATTTGGCAAAGCAAAGCAGCCATAAATCCTGCTTAACCAGTCTGTTGGTGAATCTACTCTCCATTGATGCAAAGCTTACTGGCAAATCTAGCCTAATGTGTATATCTGGACAGACAAACAAAATAGTTTCCTGATATTAATCCCTTTAAAAACATTACCATTGATTCATTCCAGCTTAAACTTGATAGGACCATCATTTTCTTAATTTTAACCTAAAAACATAATTCTAGAACATAGGTATTTTAATGGCTTTTATTAGTTGCTATGATTAAAGTACTTACAGATGTCTGGTTTCTTGACCATTAATTTAAATATTGTTTTACACTTGTAGATCCACAAAATTGTCTGACTCTCTGACCTTGCCTGCAGCAAAACCAAATGAAATGTACAAAAAGTTATTACTCATGCCTTAATTTATGCCTACATCTTGCTGACACAAAATCATTATTTAAATGGGGTGGTGGGGAATGTGTTACAAAAAATCATACAAGTTCATTGATAGAAACATATCCCATCCATCCCTCCTCCTCTCCCTCCTCTGCAGTTTGAAATAGGAAGGTTGAGTTTTTAAGGCACCAAGGGGCTGGGGCAGGTTTGTTTAAAAAAATAAACAAAAAACTGTTTTAAAAAATTAATAAATGGTCAAAATTGGCGGGGGGGAATAGTAACATAGCCCCCATTTACTACAGCAGCTGAGCACCCCAGAGTCGAATGTATTTATGCTCTGTGAGATAGGGAAATATTATTTACATTTTAAAAATGAGGAACCAAAGCACAAAGACCCAGATCCTCAAAGATATTTAGGCACCTGACTTCCACTGATTTCCCAATATTTTTGAGGATCTAAGCCAGAGACACTAAGCAAAGTGACTTGCTCAAAGTCCAACAGGAAGTCTGTGAACTGAACCTCGGTCTCCTGTCCAGAGTCCCCAGCTTAGCAGCCTAACCACTGGACCATTCTTTCTCAAGTCCTAGCTCTGTTTTGTCTATAGCGCTTTCACGACAGTATTTCAGCACTGACTCCTAAAGCTAATCATGGCGCTGGCAGATGAGAAGAGGAACATACCATTATTTTTATTTTAACAAATCGAGAACAGATGAAGAGAATCCATGCAGATGGTAATTATTTCAGAACACTGACCATCATGTCTCGTTATTACAGTGGAAATGATGACTCTGCAATTCAGCAAGAACTGTATTATTAACACTAAGGGCTAGTCTACACTACCCACCTGATTCGGCGGGTAGTGATCGATGTTCTGGGATTGATTTATCGCATCTCGTCTAGACGTGATAAATCGATCCCAGAACCGCTCCCCGTCGACACCGGAACTCCAGCTCCGCGAGCGGAGGAAGCGCTGTCAACAGGGGAGCCTGCCTGCTGCCGTGTGGACCGGGGTAAGTACTTTTAAAAATCGATCTAAGATATTCGACTTCAGCTACGTTATTCACGTAGCTGAAGTTGAGTATCTTAGATCGATCTCCCCCCGCCCCCCCCCCAATGTGGACCAGCCCTAAGAAACCACCACAAGAAGTCCCTTGCACCCACACCTGCTGGCCAGCCCTCTAAGGGCTGAGAACTAGCAACGGGGTTAAGCACATCAAGCATAAGTCACAGGCCCAGCACCTCACTCTTGAGAAGGGGAAAATTCCTGTCAGTCATCTAGAGAGGGCACTGCTGGGCCTGCTTCTATGCCTCTTGAAAGAGTCCAGTGGGTGGAGCTGGCTAAGGAAGCTCTTGCAGCAGAGGGAAGGTATGCCATCCCTCTCAAGAAGTCACTCACAGAGGAGACCTCACAGGGAACTCCCCCTTTCTCTCATCCATCCCTCCCCATTGGTGCCAAGGTGGTACTCACCTCAGCTGCTGATGGGGAGGGCTCCCTCTTGGCACGTGGGTGTCTCCAAGCCATCTTTGAGGAGATCTAGACCCTGAGTTTGACCCCTATGGTCCAGGGGGATGATGACTCTTTGCCAGGAGGCCTTGGTCTGGGCTCCAAATCCATTGCAGTGCCCCATCCTCCTCTTTCCCTTCCACCCCCAAAAGAGAAGCTGAATAACTTCAGATTGACTGAACTCTATTCCTGGTGAAAATCTATCATGTTCATGTCACTCTGCTCACTGATAAATATAAATAGTGATCATCTGCTAACAGTTAGCTCTGTCTAGACATACTGTGCTCTTCATTAACTAATTGTTCACACCTCTTCAAATAGTCTTGCAAGGTTGCAACGGAAATCAAAGCTATTAAATACATGTGCTATGTGCAGCATAATGAGCCCAGTAAAAGACTCAGACATAAGTTGTTATCTACAGACTGTATGAATGCCAAGTGTCACCAAGCTATCGCCTGGCAAACCAGGATTAATTGACCACCATAAAAAAAAAAATTTTTAAAGGCAGGCAGCGAGGACAAAAAAAAACAAGACAGAGACTATATAGCAGGGGTCGGCAACCTTTCAGAAGTGGTGTGCCGAGTCTTCATTTATTCACTCTTAATTTAAAGTTTTGTGTGCCGGTAATACAATGTAATGTTTTTAGAAGGTCTCTTTCTATAAGTCTATAATATATAACTAAACTATTGTTGTATGTAAAGTAAATAAGGTTTTTAAAATGTTTAAGAAGCTTCACTTAAAATTAAATTAAAATGGAAAGCCCCCCAGACCAGTGGCCAGGACCCAGGTAGTGCGAGTGCCACTGAAAATCAGCTTGCCATAGGTTGCCTACCCCTGCTATATAGCAATAATAAAAGGGTGTATCAACTACACCCAAAGTCTCCAGTCCCATTTCCCCAACATTGTCTTACCTCTATGGGAAGTCCACAGTTTCCTGGAGAGGCAGGCCCCAGTCTGTTCCCAACTCTCCCCAAACTCAGTACCTTTTACCCAACAGGTATTTGTCTCTTCTCCTGCCCCTTTCTGGAGCTGTTTTCTCATCAGCCTCCCAGTCTTCTACAGTGATGCTTCTCTCTCCTTTGGAATGAACTAGGTCTGTCTTATATATACCCAAACCCCTCCCACTCCCAGCAGCCTGTAAGAGGACTGCATAATTGGATTCAGATGCTTTTTGTGTTTTGTTTTCTCTCCCTCTGTTTGACAATTCAATCTGTCACATTTGTTCTCCTCTCTCCTTTAAGGGTAAGTATAGGGGTAAATTGAGATCAGTCATCTGCCAATAAATGTTTATGCCCCAGTTTATATCAAATGGTGAAGTTATATGACTGCTGTGCGGGGTACCATCTAGTCATTCTGGAATTACGATCCTGCATAATCTGCAGACATTGTACACCTTTACGGTCAATTTTAAGAAAAAGCCCTTCCATATAGATAGTATGTTAGGATCTCCACTGTCCATTTTATGAACAGACATTGCTTTTCTATGGTAGCATATTTAGTCTCTCATGGAAACAGTTTCCTGCTCACATGTGCCATTGGATGTTGTATTCCTTCTTTTCCTTGCAGAACAACTGCTGCCAGGCCAACTCCCATATAAATTCATACTATAAATAGACAGACTATAAATTCAGCAGAAAAATCAGGCTCTGAAGTACTGGATGCTCACAGATTGTTTTCTTCAGTGCCTGGAAGGCCTTTCACATTCATTTGTCCAGTTCACCTTAGTTTATTCTGTTTTGTTAGATTGGTAAGGAGTGCCTCAAGTACGGAAAAGTGAGGCATAAACTTTCTACACCATCCTATGATCCCTAAAGAGGATTTTACTGCTTCTTGGTTCTTGGGGTCGGACTTTTTGAATAGATTGCACTCACTCTATTTGAGACTGTCACAAGTCTTTCGCTAATACAGAACCCTGATATTTGATTTCTTTCTGAGTCCATTCACATTTGCCAGGGATTATGGTTATACCAGCTTCTTGGCTCCATGCTTCCTCCAAGTGACACTATAGATAACCATGTCACCCAAGTATGCAGAGCCATACCCCTCACATCCTTTTAAAAGACTGTCCATTAGTCACTCAAACATGGCTGGAGCCCCATGTAGTCCAAATGGAAGGACAATGAATTGATACAGCACCACAGGGGGTTTAGATGCAGCATCATTCTTTGATCCTTGTGACAAAGGAACTTGTCAATAAACCTTACACAACTCTAGGGTTGAGATAAATTCCTTTCTCCCTATCAGAGAAGGGGCAGGGCATTGGTGTTCAGTTTTATGTGATTAGAAAGTTGGCAACCCTACCCTCATGTCCACGAGATACCTGCATCCCAACTGGGGGTAACCCTCAAAGAGGGGAGAGTGGTATAAATATGGGAAACAGTGGCCTCCACTTGACCTCCCATCCTCCCATCTCTCTGCTCATGACATCAATGACTCTAAAAACACTGAACTAAGGGAGAGTGATCCCAGGCTGAAAGGAGACCCAGCCTGTGAAATTTACCACAGCATATGGTGTGACAAAACTTTTTGCTTTTAAATTCACTTTGCTTTTTAAGTTAGGTATGAGCTTGTGTTTTATTCTTTTCTTCTCTTTTTATAAACAACCTTACTTTTATGCATCATCATTTGTGTCAAGGCTAATTCCCCACTCTGGCACTCTGAGTGCAGAAGATGGGGGCCTGCAAGGATTCTAAAAATTAATACTTGCCACTCCAGGCTTGTATTAAACTCCCAAGGTTACAGCTTCTCTCTGACCTTGGCTTGGTAAATGCTGCCACTACCCAAATGAAAACAAAAACAAAAACCTTGGACCCAGGAAGGAACACCTGGGAATTCCTCCTTGTGGGATACCCTCAAGCCCTTTCACTGCCCCCCACTCCAGGTAAGAGCTGAGAAAGAAAACAAATGAAATTAGCTGTTGCTACCAGCTAATCAAACAACATACACAAACCTCTTAGGACACCAAACATCCAATCCTGTTCTTAAAAAAGGTAAATTTTATTACAAACAAAAAGGGAAAAAAATACATCTGGAACTCAGGCTTTTGCTAGATTTTAAAAGAGCAATTTCAAAAATTAAGCACTCAAACTAGCTTTCTTGGGGGTTCAGCTTAAAGGTTACAAGCAAACAAAAGCATCAGGAGTTAGCACAGAGGAGATCCACAAGCCAAAATAAGAAATAAACCTGATTGTGTCTAAGTAAACATTCCTTATCCAAATAATTTCTTCTAGGTATGGAAGTTACTTGTTCATACCTGGTTCAAACCTTACACGGCATTCCTGCTTATAGCATTGCTGCTCCGTCCCTGCAGCCCAGAGAACAACAGACAAAGGGAAAGTTTCTTTCCTAATTTTAAAAAGTTCTACCTTCCCATTGGCTCTTTTGGTCAGGTGCCCACTCCTTTTTTTTTTTACCTGTGAGCTTGTTAACCCTTTACAGGTAAAGCAAGCAGAGAATAGACACCAAGAGGGATTTTACAACTGACTGGCTGTCTGGGTGTCCATAAGGGAGCTCCCTGCCCACCCCCCCCTTCAGTTATCACAACTTGTAATCACTTAAATTTTATCTTTCTCTATTTAATAAACTTATCTTATTATTTTATCTCAACCAGTGTGTTTGGATTAAAGTGTGTGGGAAACTGTATTTGAGATAACAAGGCTGGGGCATACATCATTTTCCTTTGATGAAACGACAGACTTTCTATGAGCTTGCATTGTTCAGTAGTGTGCTGGACAGTACAAGCAGGGCCGGCGAGCCCACTAGGCGACCCTAGGCAGTCGCCTAGGGTGCCAGGATTTGGGGGGCGACGGGTGGCTGCCTCCTGCCTCCCAGCTCCGCAGCTGAGCCAGGAGCTGGGTGGGGGGGAGCTCTCCGCAGCTGCCTCCTGCCTTCCGGCTCCGTGGCTGAGCATGGAGCCGGGAGCTGGGGAGGCGCCACAGGCGGGGGGCTGAGCTGCCGCGAGGGGGGGGAGCTGGCTGCCATGGGGGTGGGGCGATGTTAGCTGGGCGGGGGGCGCGCAGGGATGGTGCAAGGACATTTCGCCTAGGGTGCGAAACGTCCTTGCACCGGCCCTGAGTACAAGACACACATTTCTGGGGGAGCAAGGCATGGACTAAGAATTTGCCAGTGTCACCCTATATGTAATTCTTGAGTGACTGGCAGAGTGCTCATGTATTTAGCTGGGAGTGAATTGCATGCTACAGGCTATCTGAGCGGGCCAGGAGTGGATGTTCTGACAACAAAGCAGTGTAGAAGGCACCCCAGGCTAGAGAATTACAGGGACACAGCTGTTCAACAGTCCATATTGTACCCTGAGGAATATCACTATCTCAGCAGCCCTGAACTGCTGTTGATATGTCTGCTCACTAATTTGGTATTTTTGCCAATTGTCCTCTTCATTTCTGCCTAATTATCTACCAGATCCTATGTGTATTCACAGCCTTTCCTGCCAACAGGGGAACCAAATAAACAACCCAATCCTCCTGTGGCCAGCCACATGTTGTCATTCATTGAAGCCTGGAGATAAATTGTCCTAGGATCCTCCCCTTCAACATACTGGGGTAATTTTGACTCCCTTTATGCTCCATCCTCCCAGCAGAGGCTCTCAGTCCTCCAAACGGACATTATCTTAGCCAGGGTCTTGGTGTGGAGGCTGATGCTGCCATATCTACATTTTGGGAACTCCTACCAGGCCCTTCCTTTTGGTATCTGAATGGACTAACCAAACCAAGGATTGTTTCATTTTTCTAAACTGGGGCTATAACTCCCCAGATTGGGCCTTCATCTTTTTATTCCTCTTTTCCTGACAACTCACAAATAGCTGGAGCAGGATGCTCAAATCAGGAGTAGATTCTTTGACTCTTGGAGACATTGGTCCCCTGCTTCAAATCCAGGAGTGGTCAGACCCTCAGTTTCTTCTCCTGAGTCTTTTTCTAAACTCTCTCTTTGCCCAGTCCACTCTCTGTCTCTTGCAATAGGCAGAGTTCCTCTAAAAGACAGGATTCCTCCAATCCGGTCTCCTGAACTTTAATGAGACATATTGTCTCCCTCTCCTGGCTCATGTTTCCCTTCCAGACAAGCCCACCACTAATAATAAATGTCACCAAGCTAGCCCATGGAGAGCCAGGCTGGCCTGGTTGCCAGAGGAGAAGAAAAAATAAGAGGAGGGGAGGCGGAAAAACCCCCAGAGCCAGAGAATATGTAGTAGTCGTTACAAAAGGGTGTATCAATATTTAGTTTATCATCATTTTTGCTGCTTTTTCACAAAGATTTTAATGCTATTTCCCCATAGGTCTGTTCCTCTATGGCAAATCACAGTTTCCTCAGGAGGCAGGCCCCAGCCTGTGCCCCTCTCCACAAACGCAGTGCCTTTTTCCCAGCAGGTCTCTTTTCCTGCTTCTTTTTAGAGTTGTTTTGCCCCTCTCCCGCAGCACTGCTTCAGCCTCCCAGTCTTCTAGAGTGCTGCCTCATCCTTCTCTCCTTTCGAATTATCTGGGTCAGGTTTATGTAGGCCCAAATCCCTCCCCCTCCCAGCAGCCTCTGAGAGGACTGCTTAACTGTAGTCAGCTTTAGGGGGTTTGTTTTGTTTTTCTCATCCTATGTGATAGTTTACTCTGTCACACCAGATTCACTGTTATCCTTAGCTTTCAGCAGTAACATTATGTTTTATGAATGTAGGCCTTGGTATTCCTATTTGGAAGCATTATGGTTTCTTGAATGTAATAAGTATAATTCTCTCATTTAAAGTAGTTTTACACTCTTCAGTGGAGTTAGGTGATTTGCATCAGTGCAAGCAAGAGCAGAATTCAGGTCCACTGTTTATTAAAAATTCAATTAAAATAATAAGGAAAGAGGACAATAACGTGGTGTGATATCACAACAAATTTTATGTTAACAGGGGCGTGGGAAGTGTTTATTTCCATTGGTTGTACAAAAGTCATAACTACATTTTGATGTGTACAGACCACTTTAAGAAAAAAAAAGCAACCATGACTGAAAGAATGCAGCAGGAAATAAAATAAGCCTCTTCCACCCACCCACGTAAAACCTATGAGAATTAGAACCAGCTGCCATTTAGCTGGCCTGACACAGCCACTGGTACTAGTAACTCACAGGCTAGCTGTTGCCATTTCTATACTGATTTAACTGACTAATGGAGTCTCAAAAATAAACAACTTGGATTGCATTTTAATTTAACACAAATGCATATGATGTCTTTTTACCACCTCTCTCTCTCTACTTTCTCTTTTTCTAGTGAAAATTATGCCTTCCATGGGATTTTTTTTCTCCTTGTCACAAGAATTTAGCAGTAGAAGATCATTTTCACAAACACAAAATTCTGCACGTGTTCAGGACCTAGCCTAGAATGAATTACGTATGTCCTAGTCCCACGCACAGCCTGCTCCCTCCTACAATATATCCTGCCCTCTGCATCTGGGACCTCCTACAAGGTCCTGAGAAACTGTGGGGGGTTTGCTTTTGAAAAGACAACTGGCTCCCCTTTTCCATGTGGATTAGGAAGATCTGCTCAGAGAGGGCCCTCTCCATGCAAAGATCCAGGTGAACAATCAAGCCCAGAACCCAACCAATAGAATATGGTACCTTAGTTATATATATGGTTCCAGATTAGGGAAAATATTACATATTAATCACGTATTTCCCCTTACTCATGTACAGTTACTCCATGGGGTTTTACTCCAACAGGCTTAGATTCATGGTAACTGTCATGGGGCAAGCACCTTCTTGGGATGGGGTGAGGGTAGTTATGGCCATGTGGCTGAATCGATACCATCACCCTTTGCTTTGAGATAGCTTGGCCTACGGGTAAAAGTCAATATGACTGCCCTTTCTCAGGGCTGTGTGACCTAGCAGACAGAGTCAATATGGCTACTCTGTTTAGCAGAGCTGTGTTCCCTAGCGGCCAGAGTCAGTATGGCTGCCCTGTTCCGCAGACCTGTGTGGCCTAGTGGCCAGAATCTGTATAGTTGCCCTCTCTCAGGGCTGCGTGGCCCAATGGCCAGAGTCCATATAGTTGCCCTCTTCAGTAGGTTTGTTTGGCCTGGCAGCCAATCAGGGGAGAGGGCTGTCACCTGGGGAGGGGGTGGCAGCCAGATAGGGGAACCCAAGCCCTCCCTGGTCCCAGCTCAGGGCCCTGACAGTGGCAAGTATGCTTGCCACTGGGTCAGCATGGAATCCATCTGAAACATGCTGACACCACTCAGTAGAATGCCTAGTCCCCCTGAGCTACTTCCTATCCTGTCCCTGGCGTAGTGGTCCTGGTGTCTCCGAAGTCCGTAGGCTCCTCAGCCTGTGCAGCTCCATCACTTCTGGGTGTCTGCCGGAGCTTGGTCATTCACCTGGGTCTTGACATCTCTGGCTTCTGCCATCTGGGGCCTCAGCAGTTCCCAGGCTGGAGCCTCAAGCAGGCATCCTCCCTCCTTGGCAGTCAGCCCTGAATGAGCTGGGCTGCTCCCTTTTATACCTGGTCTCCAGCCAGCGCCTGCCCAGCAGGGCTGAAGGGGAGTGGCCTACTTGGCCCAAAGAGTAGAGTTAACCCTTGCAGTAACAGTGCGGGGTAAGCAAGCCCTGTCACAGTAACCAAAACACAAACAGTATGCTAGTCTTCTCAGCTCTTTTATGTGAGCAGGAATTTTATTGGCTCTGATAGTTATGGTCTTTGCTCAGTTTGTCATCATTTTTATTATTATTTGTTCTTTCGCTTAAGAAGTTTTGCTGTCAAGGGGAAAAACAGTTCTGTTGACAAGGTGCAGAGAAAATCATAGAGACATATAAGTAATGCATTGGTACTCAAGGAAATATTTAGAGAAGGTTACACAATTTAAACAGGGATAGCTATGAACTGTATGTCTGTCTCAGACTCTTGGGCACTTTGAGAATTGTTTTAAAATGTCAGGTGTGTGCAAAGTCCATCTTCCCTTCATGAGCGTAGTTTGGGGGGCTCAGGGGGGTGTTGCCCCTCCCCAAACTGCAAGCCTTGGCAGGCAGGCATGGAATTTGCCTCCCCCATGCATGGCCCCATTGGCCTGACTAGAGCTGCCCCCCCGTCAGGGCAGGGCAAGCCTATGCTTCCCTTTCATCTTCCCATCCTATGAATAATGTTTTCCCTGATACTATCACTATTCCCTTCCGCCATCCCCTTCCTTCATGGCTCATCTCATGCACAAAAGAAGTGGTCCTTCACCTCTTTCATCCCACACACCACTTTGCAAGAGAAACATCCCTCCATGGATCACCTCCTCTCCTAATCCCTTCTCAACGGCTCATTAGGAAAAATTATCCAGGCTATTGGTGGTTTATGAACCACACTTTAGGAACCAGTGCACTGAAGGAAAAAAAATCATACTGAGCATAAGATCCAGATTTGGAACATTTTGGTCCCTTTAGATTTCAGCAGCACTGTTGGCTTCTCTGCTTGCACTGGTTTATACTCTTTAACAGCTTGCTTGATGGAGGGATTTTTAACAAGGTTGCAAGTATCAGAGGGGTAGCCGTGTTAGTCTGGATCTGTAGAAGCGACAAAGGGTCCTGTGGCACCTTATAGACTAACAGAGGTATTGAAGCATAAGCTTTCGTGGGTGAATACCCACTTCTTCGGATGCAAGCAGTGGAAATGTCCAGAGGCAGATATAAATGTGCAGGGAAGATTCAGGCTAGAGATAACGAGGCAAGCTTAATCAGGGAGGGTGAGGCCCTCTTCTAGCAGTTGAGGTGTGAACACCAAGGGAGGAGAAACTGCTTTTGTAGTTGGCTAGCCATTCATAGTCTTTGTTTAGTTCTGAGCTGATGGTGTCAAATTTGCAAATGAACTGAACTTCCACAGTTTCTCTTTGGAGTCTGGTCCTGAAGTTTTTTTGCTGCAGGATGGCTACCTTTAGGTCTGCAATTGTGTGTCCAGGGAGGTTGAAGTGTTCTCCTACAGGCTTTTGTATATTGCCATTCCTTATATCTGATTTGTGTCCATTTATCCTTTTGCGTAAGGACTGTCCAGTTTGACCGATGTACATAGCAGAGGGGCATTGCTGGCATATATTACATTGGTGGATGTGCAGGTGAATGAACCGGTGATGGTGTGGCTGATCTGGTTAGGTCCTGTGATGGTGTTCCTGGTGTAGATATGTGGGCAAAGTTGGCATCGAGGTTTGTTGCATGGATTGGTTCCTGAGTTAGAGTTATTATGGTGTGGTGTGTAGTTGCTGGTGAGAATATGCTTCAGGTTGGCGGGTTGTCTGTGGGCGAGGACTGGCCTGCCTCCCAAGGCCTGTGAACTGTATGGTAGATGGTAGGGAAAAGCTTTTTGCATCAATTTAGAGGTAGATGAGTAGTGGACAGATATATTATATAAAAAGTAACTCCATTGGATTTAATCTTATGGAGACTCCATAATACACACTTTACAGATTCTACTTTGCTCCAGACAAATTGTGCACAGTGGAAATTTTTCCAGTTAAACTTTGTTGGAAAGATTGTGATAAGGATCGCACCTTACAGCATATACTTTTCTATTGCCCTAAAACAAGTGCATACCAGATATTATTAAAATTAGATTAATTATAAACATGCTTGGAATAACATTGCAACCTGCAGAGATTACACTAGGTTTAAGCAATCTTATACTCGAGGAGAATGGGAATTTACAAAAAGATTCACAGGGATACTCTTTCAGACTGCCAAAAGCATTAGAGTAAGTGTACATGAAGAAATCTATTACCACTCTCCTAAATGGGTTGAGAAAGTATGGTACATAAACAATTATCTGATTATTATAGGGGGGAAAATAGCAGCAGGCCATGTCTACACAATATAAACAACCTCTCTAGACGATGCTTTGAAACATTCCAGAAATGTTAGCCCATTGGACCCTTAGCCCCCATCTTTGTGGGTGAGATTCTGTGGCCTGCATTGTGCAGGTGGTCAGACTAGATCATAATGGTCCCTTCTGACCTTAAAGTCTATGAGTCTATGACTGGCTACCTATGATCACCCCATGCCTACAAGCCAACCAGAGATGTTCCTACAATGTAACACCATTTATTTCCATCCAATTTCAGCTTTCCTATGGTAAAGAATAATTTTCGTCCATAGGTCTGTTAAATCAAGATTTCAGACCAGAGTCCAAATACCATGAAAATCATAATTTGTGTCTGTTGCATACACATTTTTTAGTGAAATCCTGACTTCTGGCTAAGGCAGATTCATTTTGTTTTCTAGTAAACTCAGCAAAGATAAGCACTTGCTGAGGATTGTTTGTAAGATACAAGTGTAACATACGAGCAAGGACAAAATCTTCAAACTTGGGTGCCTGAAGTTGGGCGCCTAATTCTGTACATAGAAACTAAAATAAATTGAGTCGTTTTCAGGGTTCCTGAGCACTTGACGTAACTTCAGTGGATGCTGCTTTATTTTTGGTCCCAGCCGAAGGAAAAAGACTTTAAAATTTGATCAAGAAGATATGAGGCTGGAGTCACAATGTAGCTGTCTTCTGCCAGGAAACCTGTGTTTGCTCCAACAAATGCCTCTACGATGCTTTCGCTATAAATTTTAACTGTGAAACGGAGGAGGAATTAGATGATATGTGGATAAGAATAATAAGATCTATCTAGGTATTCCTGTGGCCCTCATCAATCTGGCATCTCAGCATCTCACACTCAGGAGTGGATTTTATCCTCACAACATTCTGATAAAATATGGAAGTACTGTCCCCATTTTGTGGATAGGGGAACTGAGGCACAGGGTAGTGACTTGCCCAAGGTCACATAAATTGTCTGTGGCTGAGCCCAAGTTGCAATCCAGTGCCCTATCCACTAGATCATCCTCTCTACCTGATGAACCTAGAGGGTTTTTTTAAAGCCACAAGGGATAGTTCTTCTGATTGAGACCTAACCCATTCTGCCAACATCTGTGTTTTAAAAATGCAATAAAAAAACCAGCCAAATACACCATGTTACAATTCCTTGTTTAAGAAAACTAAAAATATATAGCCCTACATACATTCAGTGTTGGTGTTCCTAAAATAAAATCTACTTGCTGCATTTAGCATTCTGTTACAAATTAAAACAACAAATCCTTTATAGTTAGAATTTCTTTTTAATCCTAATGGCAAAGGAATGTTTTAACTTTATCACAGGGGATTACATTACTCAGTCAGTATTTTTCAGGCAATAAAGGAGAAGCCTGTCCTGTATTGACAATGGATCAAACAATGGGTTAGGGCTTGTCCACATAGTTTTTGTACTGATTTCACTAAATCACTTTAAATAACAATTCAGTTAAATCATTGCAACCACCTAAAGTGGACACACCTATACCAATTTAAAAGTGTTGAGAGTAGGTTAGCTTGTGTTGGTAAATTTAGTTAAATCAGTGCAAAAGTTTTATGTCAATGAGCTGTAAGTGGGGGGAAGAAGAAGTCTTAAACGGTAACCCAGCCCACCTAACCACATCACTTTTTAGCTGGGCTTTTTTGTGGACACAAATTGTGCTTGCAAAATCGCACCCGCAGTTTTCCACATACAGTTCATGTAGCTAGTCATCCCAGTATTTGCATCCCAGTATTTGCACTCAGTACACTCTGGAGAATGTACCCTTCTGATTATCTATATCTCACACAAAGTTGACAAAATTCTCCCTGAGTTAAGTGGGGAGCCCCTAGGGTTCTTATTTTTATTGATGTATATGCTGCTCATAGAAGAAATGCTGAATCATAGTATAGGTTACGGAAAATGCTATTTATAGTAAAGAAATTGATTCCATACTATTTTAAGTTGCCTTTCTGCATTATCATTTTTCTCATGGCTTTCAGCATGACATTGTTTCCAACACCATACCAGACATTTTGATATGGGAGCTTTTACTGGAAACCCAGGAAATGCTAGAGACCCCAGAGGTTATTACTTGAATCACCTACATGCTCGCCTCCATATTCATGGTACATATAGCATGTTACCTGAACATCCCAAGGTCTGGTGTTCCAGAAATGCCTTCCCATGGGGTCTGTTACCAATGTTTTTGCTTAAGTAGTCAGACAATTTTGAACACCCACTTACAGAAACTGATCTGTTAAAGGACAAAAGAAGAGGGCTACATTCAAATTCATTTTTTCACTGCAAGTAGTTCACTCAGAACTATAGGATGCTTATCCTGTGGAGATTAACACTTGCTGTGAGAGCACATCCTGAAAAAATAAATGGAACATTTACAAAAATTCAAAACAGTTTGATTTGAAAACAGAGATGTACAGACTAAATTGGGGAACTATGGGATTTCAAAATGTATAATATATACTAGTGAAATTGTTGGTAATTGAAAAGAATATTCTCAATTTTTGCAAAGATTCCATTAAAAAAAACACAAAAACACATCTGCAACATGTGATGCTCACTCAGATAAAAGTCTTCTCAACAATGCAGTTCTCGCTCACATATTCCCATAGCCAGCCTAAGACAATTTAATCAAGCTGATTTTTAAGAAAAAGAAAAACATGCTGTAAACATTCAACACTGTAAAAAGCAACAACTTCCTAACCGGAGCTGGTTGAATAACACTAAACATATAAACCAAGGGTCGGCAACCTACGGCACGCGTGCCAAAGGTGGCACATGAGCCGATTTTTGATGGCACGTGAAGGGCTGAGCCGCTCAGCCCGCCGCAGCTCTGGGGTTCTGACTGCTGGCCCCTTGCCAGCCAGGATCCCGCTGCTGGCCTGGGTGAAGAAACCCAGGCTGGCAGCAGACTGAGACCCTGGCTGGCAGGAGCCAGCAGTGGGAACCCCAGAGCGTTAAAATGTATTACTGGCACGCGAAGCCTTAAATTAGAGTAAATAAATGAGGACTCGGCACACCACTTCTGAAAGGCTGCCGACTCCTGATATAAACTATTCCAAAAGTTCACAATATTGGGGCATATTCACCAACCACTTTATGTTACAGGAGTAACACAAAGCGTGTCACCGAATCTGTCCCATTAAATACATTTGACAACTTTTGAAAACTGTAAGTGGATTTTTCTCAACATACACAGATGTCATGATTTTTAATACAGTATTTACAAATATTTTTTTCATTATTTACCTAGCTTTGCTTTTGCAATGTATTCTGTCTAACGTTCCCTCCTTTCCCCTTGCCAGATTCCCAGCTTTATTTTATATCTAATCTATATTAAGCTAGACCACTGGACTGGAATTTAGGAGACCTGGGTTCTATTCCTGGCTCAACCAATAGCCTGCTGGGGTTCCTTGGACTAGCAATTCCATAGCTCTGTGCCTCAGTTTCTCCATCTAGAAAATGGGGATAATGATACTGTCCTCCTTTTGTAAAATGCTTTGAGCTCTATTGTTGAGAAGTGCAATATAAGAGCTAGGTATTGTGATTTTATAAGGTCCTAGGGGCAAATACCCTGGGCCTTAATCTTAAACTAAGGCCATGTCTACACTACAGCCCCGACAGCTGCACCAATGCAGCTACGCCGCTGTAATGTCTCTCGTGTAGTTGCTCTATGCTGATGGGAGAAAGCTCTCCCATCGACATAATTAAGCCACCCCCAACAAGCGGCAGCGCTGTAAGCACAGACAAGCTCTTACACTCACATATTAGTGTAAGCGAGAATAAGGTCCCATATCTGTATTCTCTCTGTGAAATGCCAGGAGCACCAATGGCCATGTATAAGCAGTAGGAGAAGATCCACACTTGGAGCCAGATGGTTATTATTTAGACATCTACGCCCAGGATAGAGTATCCAAAATATATCGCTGAGTCTCCAGAATGAGTTTTTTCTGATTCAATAGCACCCCTAGGTGATCCACGTGGCAGCTTGACGTTGCAGCCACTATTAATTATTATTTATTGTTTGTACTGCAGTAACGCCTCGGAGTCCCAGTCATGGAGCAGGACTCCATTGTGCTAGGCATCAGATGCTGTACAAACACAGAAATCCTGACCCCAGTGAAGCCAGCAGCTTCGCAATTGCTACATAAAAGGAGAGAAATAGAAGGAAAAATCCCAAGAATGTAAGGGCAGAGTTAACCCCAATCTCTGTCCAGTGGAGGCAGCATGGTAGTAAAGTCCTTCTTTGAATGATGAGTGAACAAAGAGCCTACCCAGATTCCTGGGGGGAGGGGGAAAGGATGCATGGGGAGAATAAAGGCAATGGGCCAAATTGATCCCTGCTGGTGCAATCTATGTTTTTAAATCCAGTTACATCAGGGACCCATTTAGATTTTAAGAGGTGCCCTGATGTCACCTGAATGTTTCTTGATTATTTGTATTTAATAATGTTAGCATTTAAATGGGTCCCAATTAGTCTTTGAAATTAATGCTTCATTGAAATGAATAGGGTGCTGGTGTCAGGGTTGACATAATGACTGTCTAACTAACCTTTGTTTGGAGATCTTCTTCTGCAAAGATAAACAAGACATCAATGTATGTTGGTTATCTGGTGAGGTGATGTGCACAGTAGAAAAAGGGTGGAATCTTATTTGCAGAGGGCATGCCTAAGTGAGCACACAGACATTGTAAATGCATTTTTGCTCAGAGGCTGCAACTTTATTGCAGTTAAACATAAAGCCGTTGCCTAACCCTCAAAGTCCCCTGGCAAGAAGCCTCAGTAGATGAAAGTCCTGACTGCCTTCTAAACCCATCTTAAATTTACTGTGTCTCAAGCCACAGGTGTCTTACCTGACTGACATCAAGGCCTTGAATTCACTAGGGGGAAAAAGGTGTACTTTAACTAGCATGGACAAGGCAAGTTGTAGTTTCAACAAGTTAGTAAGTCAAAGTAAAACCCTAGATTTTCCCCTAGAGTTTACCTCAGCCAACTCCCTGTATTAACACTAAACTGCCTTGTCTACACTAGGATTTATATTAGCTAACACACGTTACACCTTCTTCTAGTATAAAAGTAGTGCAAGCAAGAAATGCCCATGCTTATGCCTAGCATGCCTCCTAGCTGAGCTATCTGGTGGATGGAATATGATCCTAACCTCAATACAATTGTTACTATTTCCTCTTTAAATGCTAACAGAGTTCCTGGAATTGGGATCAGATAGGGTCACTACATGATTTACTTGCATCCTTTAATGGACACCTCACCTAAACCTCCCTCCAAAAAGGTATACTACTACTACTACTACTAAATAAACCAATGAATTCTTCAACCTCAGCTCCCCACATTGACACTAAACCTTGAAATCATAATAGTATCATCAAAAAATCATAGGGGTGTGCACCTCCTCCGCATAGAAAAGCCCATGATAACAATAGATGTAGAGCCACCGTATCATGAGCTCATGAAAAATTCTCATCTGGCCAGGGAATGTATTTCCTAGCCATAAGAGCCTGAAGCAATAGGATTGTTAGCAACCCTCCACACCCAAGTTGATATGACCATGCTAATGAAATATGTGCATTAAACTGAGCTGTGCTCAGTAGTGTCCCTGGACTCAGGCGTGGTCAAATGGTCAAACCATCCACTCTGAAGTGCCCCAAAAAACAAAGGTAAAGACAACCCTGAATGGAAGGTACTTGGTGCTAGGATAGACCAACCAATCACAGCTATCAATCGATTCATTCAGAATTTCTGTTATGTTTTTTTGTGGTTCCTCCTTGTAAGGCATTTTACCATGACCTCTTTGTGGGGTCTAGCATCCTTTCTGTAATGGGGGTATGAAAACTATGACTCTACACACCAGTGGCCAAATAATTTCAACCACTGTGGTTGAGAAGAATCGGAGGGGAGGGGCATTGTTAACACCCAGTTGTCAAAAATGTACGTACTTCACATATATACATCTATACTGACAACACCAGGATGTGTAATTTACCAGTGGCACAGTACACACTGCTACTCTGCAATCCTCTCCTGAAGTTTTCTAGGGATAGCAGCCTTATTCCTTCCTCCAAGGTAGGACACTTTCCCGTGCCAGTCCGTGATAACTTCAGCAGGCACCATTGCCGCACAGGCTAGCAGCATATGGGCTTGAGCAGCTGCAGGATGCCAGCAGCAGCTGTGCTTTCTCTGCCTTTGTTACCTGCAGGAGTGAGTTAAAACCTCCACCGCATGTAGAAAGT
The DNA here is from genome assembly GCA_033296515.1 of Macrochelys suwanniensis. Lineage (NCBI taxonomy): Eukaryota > Metazoa > Chordata > Testudines > Chelydridae > Macrochelys > Macrochelys suwanniensis. Next base: position 82,679,860 of record CM065777.1, read on the forward strand.
GGTGCCACTATTCAGTACCATTGCTCTAGACTCATAGGTTCATGCAACCGAGCAATTCCTTCCTCATTTCCCTCACCCCTGGTTAGTGCTGTGAGTGGTGCCGTGCACAAGCACTCTGAAATGGAAGTGTCAAGAAGCATATCTTATTTACATTCAGAACCCCCTCCCCTTGCTCCCCTAAAGTTTTAAACTTTTTGTTGTGACTACACTGACAATGTGTGTTTTATCTGCAGTTGCTGCCCTTGCGGCCTTCAGGGGTACCCCCTCCACACCCATGGAATGCCTGAGCCAGACAAGGAGGGGATAGAAGAGGACTCAATATGACATATTCAGTGAGATCCTGAATCAGACTGAGCGGAGGGCCTGGAGGGTGAACACTGCAGACAGCCTGGAGAAGGAAAGAGTGCAGAGGAGAAAGGCCCATGAGGAAAAGGAGAAGGAGATGCACCCAGGACACAACAGGGCCTCTCTAGCAGCAAACACAGATGCTGCAGACTCCTGTGAACCTTCAGGTTCAACAATCCCAGGTCACCGCCATTTGCAGTCCATGGAGAACTCCATTACTGCACCTCTCTACCCCAACCACCACCCAACATTCCACGTGGCATCAGGGGCTGTATCCCTACCCTGACCACTCCACCCTGGGGGAACATTAAGGACAACCACAGCTTCACATACACAGACCTGTGAAAGCCACAGTTGCTATATATGTAGCCAAAATGAACATGAATGTTCTTTGCCCTTGTAAAGTTCTGCTTCTTTGATTTATTAGGTTTTTTATGTAGTTGCTTTTAAATTGCACAGATTTTTGTTTACATTCATTTTGTTAATGAATAAAATTCTATTATTTGGAAAACAATGCAACTTTATTAGTTCCACAACATATGCTGCAGAGTGCCTAGCAGTTCAGAAAGCACCCACTTGTTACTGTGCAGTGTGACACAACTTAGGATCACTGACAAAGCATAATAATCAGAAATGTACATCAAACACCACATAATTCTTAACATGCCCCAAAATAGCAGGGCCAGGTAAAGCCACAGTACGCCACAACCCACAACTTTGGTTCACTGTGAAAGCACTTTTTCAAAGCCTCCCTGAGCCGTATAACTGCACATTGAGCTCTTCTAATAGCCTTTGTGTGTCGCTGTTCAAACTCAGCAGACAGTTTCTCCACCTCTGCCTTTCACACCAGGGGCAACTTTCCTCCCTTTGCTTCACAGATATTATGCAGGACACATCAGGCAGCTATAATCATTGGGATGTTTTTTCACTGAGATCCAATTTTATAAGTAAACAACATCCGTGTCCCTCCAATCTACCAAAAGTGCACCCAACTGTCATTTGGCACTTGCGGAACCAGAAATTTAATCTTTCCTTGGTGCTGTTGAGGTGGCTGGCTTACAGCTTCATGAGCCAGAAGCAGGCTGGGTCTCCCAGGATCACTATTGGCATTTCAACAATGATAATCGGCCAGTCAGGGGAGAAAATCCTTACTTGCAGCTTTCTGAACAGTCCTGTGTGCTTAAAGATAAGCATCATGCACCCTCCATGACCATCTAACATTACTGTCAATGAAGCATCCCCAGGGATCCACAAAATCTTGCACAACCATAGAAAAGTAGTACTTTCTGTTGATGTACTCTGTCGCAAAGTGGTCTGGTGCCAAAATAGGGCATGCCATCTATGGCTCCACTGCCATTTTGGGAAGTCGTTGCTACTGATCCATCTGCTATGTCTAGGGCCCTAACAAATTCAGGCCTATGAAAAATGTGTCATGGACCGTAAAATCTGGTCTCCCCCCGTGAAATCTGGTCTTGTGTGTGCTTTTACCCTATACTATACAGATTTCACAGGGGAGACCAGCATTTCTCAAACTGGAGGTCCTGACCCAAAAGGGAGTTTCAGGGGGGTCACAAGGTTATTTTAGGGGAGATTGAAGTATTGCCATCCTAACTTCTCCACTGCCTTCAGAGCTGGGCGGCCTGAGAGCGGCAATTGTTGGCTGGGCGCCCATCTCTGAAGCCAGCGTCCCGCCAGCAGCAGCACAGAAGTAAGGGTGGCAATACCATACCATGTCACCCTTACTTCTGCGCTGCTTCCTTCAGAGCTGGACGACCGGAAATTGGCGGCTGCTGACTTAGGGCCCAGCTCTGCAGGCAGCAGCGCAGAAGTTAGGATGGTAATACCATTCCATGCCATCCTTACTTCTGTGCTGCTGCTGGCGGCAGCTCTGCCTTCAGAGCTGGGCTCCCAGCCAGCAGCCACCGCTCTCCAGCTGCCCAGCTCTGACGGCATCGCCGCCACCAGCAGCAGCACAGAAGTAAGGGTAGCAGTAGCGCAACACTCCCACAACTCGTTTTTGGGTCAGGACCCCTACAATTACAACACCATGAAATTTCAGATTTAAATAGCTGACATCATGAAATTTACTATTTTAAAAATCTTATGACTGTCAAATTGACCAAAATGGACTGTGAATTTGGTAGGGCCCTAGCTATGTCCTGCACATTGCTGAGAGTCACAGTCCTGAGCAGCAGAAGACAATTAATGGCCCCACATACTTGCACAACACCACTTCCCACAGTGGATTTTACAAATCCTAAATGATTTTCCATTGACAGGTAGCAAACTAGTGTTACAAGTTTCCACAGTTTGATAGCCACTTGCTTTGTCACTGTCTGTGTAGCTCTCTGGTGTGTCTGCGCTGGAGGGCTGGGGCAAGCTCAGCACACACAGCCAGGATTTGGAAGGTGGCCTTATGCATCTGTTCTGCAACCACTGTTCATCCCAAGCCTGCATTATGCTGCAATCCCACCAGTAAGTGCTTATTTCTCGGGCCCAGAAGTGACACTCCACCATCTGTAGCTGCTCTGTGAACACTACCAACCACCTTGAATTCATTCTCACAGCAATCGGTCCTCCAAGAAATCTGAATGTTCCCCACTGATTTGGTTCTTCTTACAGCTCTGCATATACCGGAGGATCGTGCGCCATTTGCTTGCAACACTTACAACAATAGTGCAGAGCTGTGCAGGCCCCATGCTTCTGTCAGAGATGAGTTGTTTTTTTTTAAAGGCCTGAAAATTATGGGATATAGATGACATTATGGGACAGCTACACAGTGGAAAGTTAACACCCCTTCCTTTCAGTCACCCCTGCGTGACTTGTTTCTGCTCCACCATGCATTGCCTAAACTGCCCAAAAGACTGGTGGTGGTGGGTTGCTCACTGGGATATCTACCGACAGCGCACTGCACTATGCATCGACACAAGCGCTCCTGGTGAGTACCCGCAGCGCCAATGCAAGGATCCAAGAATGCAAGTGCACAAGCAATATACTAACTGTGGCAGCTTTATGCCAATATAACTTGCATCAACCTACTTTTATCATGTAGACATGGCCTTTGTAAATAGAAACAATGAATACATCGATGAGTCAAGAATTAAAATGTAGAATATTAAGGAGTCTTAAAGGATTTCACTTTCAAATAATCCTGTTATTCTTAAAGGAAGACATTTAAATTTCCACATGCAAAAGAACATCAAAGCAAAGCAAAACAGCTAGAGCTTAAGGCTTATTTGATCATTTTCCAGAATCAGAAGTATATAATTTAATATGTAGCCACATGCACAGAGCCACATTCTTTTCTATTCTATTTTATAAAATTTGATTCTTTGCAGAATAAAGCAAAATAATGCAATTTCACTATTCTATTCTATTTTATAAAATAGAATAGTGGAATTGCATTATTTTGCTTTATTCTGCAAAGAATCAAATTTAGCAGAGTTTATGGTTTAACTACAGCATAAAAATAAAATTCATCAAATGTCATGGCAGCATATCAAACATTTAATGCCAGGTTCCCTTATGTTCACTGCTTTGCTAAAGCGACCCACCCATCAATTACACAATTTTGGAGTGATATTTTACTTTGTAATTAAAAATGAAATTCTTTGTGCTTGGTATTTTGTGGAGCATATGTGTAGAGCAATTGCTGCTTGTGTATCAAGTAAAGAGTGTGTACACTTTCCAATCCTCAGCAACGTACACTCTCAATTTTATTCTACTAATACTATGCATCCAACACACACAAATACTGTTTAAGACCCCAGCCCTGCAGGATCTGGGCAAGAGAACCCATATACTCATGCTATGTCCCACCAAAGTCTGTGCGACTCCCCCCTGCACAGATTTAATTTTAGGACTGGGATCTTAAGGAACTTTGAGAGAACCACACCAGATAGCAGGAAAAACAAGAAATTGTGATAACATTAAATAATGGATCAATGGTTCAGGTGCAGAAGTGGGATGGCAAAGAGATCCCAATAAAGAGAAAATTGATGGATGGAAAAATGGTGGTGGAATGCACTATGAAAAATGTCACCACCGCAACCGTCTATGAAGGAGCATAAAGAATTGGAACACCTAGTCTCAATGCTAGACTACATTTATGTCAACCAGTAAATAGGCATGAAACTATGTATGGCACTTTTGTTCTGAGCTTTTTAAAGGCTTGTCTACACAGAGGCCTTGTCTATATTAGAAAACTTGCACCAGTATAATTAAAATCAGTCTAGTTACAGTGGAGTAAAGCCCTAATATAGCTGCACTTAAATCAGTTTAAGTGTCTGTATTAGCAGTTTTCACAGCAGCAGCTAGATCCAGTTGAGTTACACCAGTGCAAGTTTTCTAATATACACATGGCCTAAGAAAACATATACCAGTTTAAGTACATGGATGTAATTATGCCAATGCAAATGGCCAATGTGCACAGTGGGGCTTACAGCAACATAGCTTGATTCAGTGCCCCATATCTGCATGAGGTGTTTGCATTGGTGCAACACATTTTCTTAAAAAAGATAAGCCCTTAGTTAGGAAAATTTGTCTTTATACAAACTGGAAAGTGTTATCTTGTATTTAATTAAATTATGTACATCATCATAACCATGTGTTCTCTTCACATTTTTTAGCCTGTTTCCTATAGCAATTCACCCATTGTTAAAATGGAGGTGAAAGCCATCAGTTAATTCAAGTCAATAAAACACAGGGTCATGATTTTTTTCATTTGCTTTTACAACTAATTGTGCATTTTAAACACTCAGAACAGAATGTGTTTTTAATCTGCTTACCTCATCAATACAGTGTGATTTTCAGCTCTGTCACCCTGCACCCTTAAAATAAATACATAATCAATGGTAAAGCCACAGTCTAAGCCTGTATACTCTATAGAATGGTATACACTATAGAAAATTTCTTTTGCCAGATGTATTTATGCCTAAGTTTTGTAGCTGTACACCTCACACTTCGAAGCACAGCACTGGTACTGGAAAGATTAACAGCATGAAGTGTGAAAAACTGAAATACCACGAAAGAAATTGATCAGCTTAGAACTGTCTCTTTGACTCAAAAGCATATAGGTCATTTCATATGGAACAAAAAAAACAGCAAACAAGAGATAGGTCCTATGGCTCAATAAGTTTTTATTTAAGTTGCTCTGCAGTGAATTAAGCATTTTGTATTGTCATGCAGAGCTTCTGTGACGAGCCCTCATTTGTTCAGTGTTGTCATCCAAGGTTTGATTCTGCAAGGTGCTGGGCACTCTGATCCTGATCCACTATAGGCCTTAGTACATGCTTATCTTGGAACTACTCATGTCTTTACAATTAAGCATGTGCTTAAGTGTTTTGCTGGAACGGGGCCAGAGCACTCCACACCTTGTAGGATCAAGTCCCCACAACATGTCTGCAACTGGTAAGTTCCAAACTGCTAAAACCAGTGGTACACAGATAAGATTTCTGCTTCCAAACTCTTGTATGCTCTCTTTACCTTAAAGCTGTATAACTAGTTCATACTTGTCCCACATCTACATAAGACATTTTTAATTGCTTGAACTATAATATTTAGTTAGTAGTAGCAGTACTATTGTAGCATTTAAGAGCCCTAGTCATGGATTAGGACCTCATCATGCTAGATGCTGTACTAACACAGAACAAAGACAGTCTCTGTCCCAGAGAGTTTACAATCTGAGTAGAGTATAAAACAAGATACAACAACTCTTGGTTCAAGATTATCTCCTCCTGCTTCAGTTTACTTAAAACACACACATACCAACAACATTAATGCTTCGCTATTTTGTCCATCCAGTCCAAAGTTAACCATTTGGATGTACAATGTACTGTATGGTCTCATACAGGTACTAAGGCCACTCACTCACTAGCCACTTCAAAGAAAGGCATGACATCATAGAAAGAAGCTTGTTCTTAAATGTGAATTTAAAAACCCATTCTTTTTACATTTGTTACTCAATATTCCATCTAAGCTCTAAAATATAATTTTGCAAACATGCATAGTTTCAGGAATGCCCTACATTTATATTCTGACTGTAAAGAAATGCTATCACATCAAGTGCATTTGTAGCATTGCAATACATGGTGCTAGCACACAAATGTACTAAACTGCACAAGAAATCAGTCACATTACAAAATGAACCACAGACATAATGCAGGTATGTACAATACCAGAAATGCAAAATATTTATACTGACCAAATCCACTAGTTTTGACAAGAGATTTCAGTTTCCGTTGTTAATCTCCTGTTCTCATCCAAGAGAGATATGCTGCAGATTTCCCTACTTACTTCATATACTGCTGCTGGCTTCCTTCTCTGTTCTCCAGACGGGTTGCTGAAGAGTAAAGAGCATCCTGCCTCCTACTGAATCTGAATTGTGTATGAGTGAGCAGCGTCCTTAGCTGAATTTCTTGAATTTTGTAGGTTTAAGTCACACGCTTCATGCTATTTAACATAGTTAGGGCCAGATGCCCCCAGTCACATGCAAAACTTCTTTATTAATGCAGGCATGTTTCAACAGCTATATGACCCTCACTTTCATGATAACAAGGCCAGAAGGGACCAATGTGATTATCTATAACAGGCTATAGCACTTCCTCAAAATAATTCCTAGAGAAGAGCATATTTTGTATTTTTTTTTAAATAAGGGCAGTATAATTTCCTTTTATTTGCAAAGCTTTTTACAAAACCAGATGCTTCCACTACTTCAGAGTTTCCACTGACTTCAGAAGAGCTTTTTGTTTTTCTGAGACATTACAGAGTAAGTACCATGCAATGACAAGCAAATGGAACTTTTCAGCTTCTTCACAGGGCTATGGGATATTCATTGATATTGTACCATCTTACGATGACATCAAGGAAAGTATTTAGTATTAGATAGGAAAGTAAAATATATGGAAGACTTCTATTCATGCGTTTATAATGATAATCCTGTAATATCTCTGAAAGTAATGAAAAATGAATACCGAATGCTTGGTTTACACCTAAAACTTAGCTCAACCTGTTACACCCCTAACAGATGTAGTTAAAACTACCTAAGCCCTGGTGTAGACACAGCTAGGTCAACAGAAAATTCTTCCATCAACCTACATATTGACTTCTCAAGGGGAGAGACTGACTACAGCAAAATAAAACAAACAAAAAACCTTCCATTGCTGTAGCAAGTTTCTATACTACAGCACTACTGCGGTGTAGCTACAGTGTTGCAGTTGTGCTGGTGTAGATCTGATATACCTTACCAGCTGGTCTACATTCGCAAGTTACAGTAGCATAGCTACTGCCAGCTTAAATCCTAGTGTAGCCAGTGCTAGGTTGACTGAAGAAACTTTCCATCAACCTATCTACTGCCTCTCAGGAAGGTGGATTACCTACGCTGATGAGAGAACCTCTCCCATCTGCATAAGCAGTGTCAACACTGAAGTGCTACAGCTGTGCTGCTGAAGAGTTTTAAGTGTAGACATAGGCCTGGTCTATGCCACAAAAATAGGTCAACCTAAGCCACCTTGCATCAAATTTGTTTTGCATGTGTCTACACTTCAATTGGTCTCCCACCGATGTAAGCACCACATTATGTCAACGCAGGAACACCACCTCCCTGAGTGGTGTTGAGCCATGGTTGATGTACTGAGGGTGACACAATGAGAGTATAGACACTACATTACCTATGCCATCCTAACAGTCCTCCAGCAGCTGTCTCACAATGACTGACACTGACCGCTTTGATCACAATTTTGAACGCCACTACCTACAAGCCCCTTCCCACTCTTTGCATTTCAACAATTTGTGGGATTTTAATGGCTTTTCCTGATTGCCCAGCTTGGCGAGCACACCTAGCAGCTCTCCACTGTTGTACGCACGTGCCCAGTTGACCATGCTGGTTACACGCTCCAGACATGCTCTGGCCCGGATTAGACAGGAGATATTGGATCACCTGGGCCTGTGGGGAGAAGAGGCTGTGCAAGCATAGCTGCAGACCAGCCACAGAAATGTGTCCATCAAACAGATTGCACAGGGGGTGCAAGAGAAGGGTTACGAAATGGACCAGCAGCAGTGCCGCATGAAAGCAAAGGACCTGCGGCAGGCACACCAGAAGGCCAGGGAGGCCAAACAGTCAAGCCAGTACTGAGCTGTAGCCCTGCCACTTTTATAAAGAGCTGTATGCCAGGCTTGGCAGAGACCCCACCACCATCCCGCACACCACCGTGGATACCTCCGAGGAGCACGACTCACAGGACCCTTTTATGAGCAGTGAGAATGAGGAGGAAGACCAGGAACATGTGACTGGGGGTGGTGGGGGTCAAGCTAAGACATGAGCCAGCACCTGTTTGAGACTCCACCACAGTCCCATCAGTCCTGGCAGTTGAGCACAGGTGAGCCCGATGCAGGAGAAGGAACCTTGGGTAAGTATTTACCATCATAGTGATGTACTGATGGCACCCCCAACTTAGCAAGACACAGCTATCGACATCTCCCTAATTTACTTACTTGAAGAGGTAGCAGTACAACAAAGAGGGGTAGTTACCTGCTTTTCATTGCCCCACAGAGTTTGGGGCGGGGGCATGCAGGACAGTTTGTTTATGGACACAGGGACATCCTTTGAGTCCTCCTGGGAGGTCTCAATGAAACTTCCATGGAGTTACACTGCAATCCTCTCCCGAAGGTTTATAGGGATGGGGCCTTATTTCTGCCTCCATGGTAGGACATTTTCCCCTGGCAGTCAGCAATAATTTCAGCAGGCACCATTGCAGTAAACGGGTTAGTGGCATATGGGTCCAGGCAGCTTTGGGACACCAGCACCAGCTGTGCTCTCTGAGCCTTTGTTTTCCTCGAGAGTCAGATATCAAATAAAGTCGTCACCACCACCTGTGGAATATGGTGCCAGTATTCAGTGCCAGTGCCCTATATTCAGTCTCATGCAACACAGCAATTCCTCATTTGCCTGACCCCTGGCAGGTAGGCCATATTCACTGTGGCTGGTGCTGTGAGTGGTGCCAGGTACAAGCACTCCAAAGCACAAGTGTCAATAAGCATGTCTTGTTTAAAACATATAGGGAGCATGGGGAGGGAATTGAGTCTTAACTTTCACTTTCCATTGTGACTATATTGGGTGTTTTATCTGTAGCTGCTGCCATTGCGGCCTTGAGGGGTTCCCCCTCCACACCCGCAGAAAGCCTGGGCTAGGTAAAGAGGAGACAGAAGATGACTCGTGATGACATGTTCAGGGAGGTTCTGAAAGACAGTGCTGTATCAGACCATGAGCAGAGGGCCTGGAGGGTGAATATGTCATACTGTATGGCGACAGAAAGAACAGAATGGAGAAAGGCTCAGGACTCCCAGCAGGAAAAGAAAGAGGGAGACAAGGACACAATGGAGCTTTTCTGGCAGCAGATTCTGCAGACCCTTGTGAACCGACAGGTTCAACAATCATAATTAGAGCCCTACCAAATGCATGGTCCATTTTGGTCAATTTCACGGCCGTGGGATTTTTAAAATCATAAATTTCATTATTTCAGCCATTTAAATCTGAAATTTCATGGTGTTGTAATTGTAAGGATCCTGACCCAAAAAGGGGTTGTGGGAGGTTGTGTGTTATGCTTACTTCTGCGCTGCTGCTGGCAGCCGTGCTACCTTCAGAGCTGGGCAGCTGGAGAGCAGTGGCTGCTGGTTGGGAGCCCAGCTCTGAAGGCAGAGCCGCTGCCAACAGCAGTGCAGAATTAAGGATGGCATGGTATGGTATTGCCACCCTTATTTCTACGCTGCTGCCTGTAGAGCTGGGCCCTCAGTCAGCAGCCACCAATTTCCGGCTGCCCAGCTCTGAAGGAAGCAGCACAGAAGTAAGGGTGGCATGGTATGGTATTGCCACCCTTACTTCTGCGCTGCTGCTGGCGGGGCGCTGCCTTCAGGGATGGGCACCTGGCCAACAGCCACTGCTCTCTAGACATGCAGCTCTGAAGGCAGCGCAGAAGTAAGGGTGGCAATACTGCAACCTTCCCTAAAATAACCTTGCGACCCCCCTGATGCTCCCTTTTGGGTCAGGATCCCCAATTTGAGAAACACTGGTCTCCCCTGTGAAATCTGCATAGTGTAGGGTAAAAGCACACAAAAGACCAGATTTCACAGGGAAAGACCAGATTTCATGGTCTGTGATGCATTTTTCATGGCCGTGAATTTGGTAGGGCCCTAGACATAGGCTCACCTCCCTTTGCAGTCCAGGGAAAATTCCATCTTAACACTTCCCTACACTGATCTCCCACAACATTCCAAGTGGCCTCAGTGGCAATACCCTACCCCTACAACTCCACCCCAATGGGACATTAAGGACAACCTCAGCTTCACATACACTGACCTGAGAGAACCGCAGCTGCTGTATGTATAGCCAAAATGGACATTAACATTCTTTCCTCTTGTTAAATTCTGTTCCGTTAATTTATTACATTTTTGCAGTGTTTTTGTTACTCAAAAAAATTCAATATTTTGGAAAATTCATCTTTGTTAGTTCCCAGCATATGCTGCAGATTGCCTAGCAGTTCTGAAAGCACCCACTTACTGTACACTGTGACACAACTCTTATGATTATTACACTGTTTGTCACTGATCCTAAGAGTATAGCAAGCACCATAATTAATAGCTGCATTGACAGTGTTCTAGTTATCCTTATATACCAAGCACCGAATTCCTCAAAGAGCCCCAAAACAGCAGGGCCAGGTCAGCACAGTACACCACAACACAGTACTTTGGTTCACTGTGAAAGCGCTCTTTTCAAAGCCTCCCTGAGCTGTATAACTGCGCATCGAGCTCTTCTAATAGCCCTTGTGTGTGGCTGTTCAAACTCAGCAGACAGCAGCTTCACCTCCACCCCAGTGGCAACTTTTACCCCTTTACTTCACAGACATTATGCAGGACCCAACAGGCATCTATAACCATTGGGATGTTGCTCTCCCTGAGATCTAATCTTGTGAGTAAACAACATCAGTGTCCCTTGATCTACTAAAAGTGCATTCAACAGTCATCATGCACCTGCTGAACTGGCAGTTTAATCTTTCCTTGGTGCTGTCCAGGCAGCCAGTGTACAGCTACATGAGCCAGGGGGACAAGGAATAGGCTGGGTCATCCAGGATCACTACTGGCATTTCAACATTGCCAATAATAATCGGCCAGTCTGGAAAGAGTCCCTGTTTGCAGCTTTCTGAACAGTCCTAGGTTCTTAAAGATGAGAGTGTCATGAATCTTCCCTGACCAGACAACACTGATGTCAGTGAAGCATGCCTGGTGATCCACCAATGCTTTTGGTACCATAGAAAAGTAACCCTTTCTGTTGATGTACTCTGTGGCAGGGTGGTTTAGTGCCAAAATAGGGATCTGTATGCCATCTACTGCTCCACTCTAGGTCGGGATCCCCATTGCTATCAATCCATCCACTATGTCCTGCACATTGCCGAGAGTCGTAGTCCTACAGAGAGGGAATTGATTAATGTTCCTGCACACTTGCATGACAATGCTTCCCACAGTGGATTTTCAAAATATTAAATGATTTTCCGCTGACTGGTAGTAATCTGGCATTGCAAGTTTCCACAGTGCAATCACCATTTGGTTCTCCACCCTCAGTGCAGCTCTCATTCTGGTGTCCCAGAGGGTGGGGTGCCCTCAGCACATAGAGCCGGGAATGTGGCCTTGCCCATTTGAAAGTTCTGCAGCCACCGCTAGACATCCTGCACTAGCATTACAATGACATCCCACCACTCAGTGCTTGTTTCTTGGGCCCAGCAATGGCAGTCCACCATCTGTAACTGCTCTGTGAATGCCACCAACAACCCAGAATTGGTTCTCGCTATGTCCCACAGCAATCTGTCACCTACCAAATTGTCATGTTTCCACGGATTTGGTTGTTCTATGGCTCTGCAAATACCAGAGGATCATGCATCCTGTGTTTGCAATACTCATGACAATAGTGCAGAGTTGTGCAGGTTCCATGACTCTGTCACACATGGCAGACAGTGAGGAGTGCAGTTCATGAGATCTTTTTAAAAGGTGTAAAAATTATGGATATGGATGAATTTATTGATGGAGAATGTTGCACCGTGCATCAGCACAAGCACTCCTGGTGAGTACACACAGCACTGAAGCAAGGAGCCAAGTATGCACTTGCACAAGCAATATACTAACTGTGGCCACTTTATGCCAATGCAACTTGCATTGGCCAAAGTTTGTAGTGTAGGCATGACCACTGCCTAACACTTCAGCAGTTTTATAGTAGTGTGTGCAATAGAAGTTCAGATCATATATATCTGAAGTGCATACATTAACTAATACATTCTCACAATAGGTCTCTCACTTACACTGTTGTAAATCAGGAGCAATTTGAACACAGTAGAATCACATCAGTATAAAACTGGTGTAAGAGAGAAGATTCAGGCCCAACACACCTGGGAAGGAAGTAAGGTAGGCATTATTATCCCTATTTTACAAATGGAGAAACAAATGAAAGAGAAACACAGATGAATCAACTTCAGATACGTAAGAGACATATACAAGTTTAATGTATAAACACTTAACCCCCCCACATGTGATGTGAGTGAGTGTCAGACTTTTCATAACTAGAGATGGGCTCCAGCTGCAAAGTTCTGACCTGGATTAGAATTTCCCAAAATGTTGGGCACAGTTTGGCTCGAGCTTATCTCTAGTCATAACAGCTCAGTAGGCATTAGTCAATGGATTCATATTGCGACATCAATCATAGTATAAAAAAGCCATATGGACATTACAATGTTACAACAGAATTTATTTTAATTGAGCCTACTGTGTATAACCTCCTCCCTAGATAAATATTTACATGAAATAAATTATCTCTGAATATTTCATATAAAAATTGCCTAGCTATATTAATAGTAAAGCAACGTTTATTTATTTAAACCAAGCTATTGGAACATTAGTCAAAAGGTGGCAAAAATAAAAACTCTTTATCTGTAGCTCAAAAACAGATTGAATGATTTACAAAGAAAATGTTACATCTGAAATGCCATAGGTTGTGCCTAGTTTCACTCCAGTATGATTTGAAACAATCAGCTTCTTGACCCCAGGGAATCAGGACTAATAAAGGAAACCACCCTTACCTATAGTAGGTGTGATAGTGAAATCCCTACTATGATGAAATACACAACCTGAAGACAGAAGTCCATACACATATAAACTCAAGACACATGAATTGCTGTCTATCAATTACAACATCAATTACAGGCATGTGTTGACTAATAACTGAAGCTGGTCAGAAAAAGTTAGACAAAATTTGTCGGAATTTGCAAATTTGTTGAAATTGAAACATTTCACAGACAATTCCATTCTGACAAAGTTTTCAGCAAACAAAATTCAGAACTTAGTGACATTAAAATGGAATATTTTATATTGTTGTGACTTTACTGTTTCATTCCGTTCTGACTCCAGAATTGTTTTCCCAGTTCCCTATTTCATTTCAACTTGATGTGGAAAAATTCCAGAGAGTCTCAGTCACTCACCACATGTTTCCCTGTATGTATTTTCATTGGATGAGTGCACATTGCTTCTGATTGGTTCAGTTTTAACCATCTGAAGGCACAGTGTGACCTGCCGCAGTGTGACTGAGTGTTTGCTTTGTCTGGTTTCTTGAAGCTGCAGACTGATGTTCCTCTGCCACCATTACAAAATACAAAATACTCCCATACACTGGAGCATTACCTCAAGGAGCAGCGAGGGGTTCCTTCTTCCTCTTAGCCCCCTCCTCTCCCATCTGAGTCTCCTCATCTGCCACAGGAATTTTCTATTTATACAGTATATTTATGTCAGTCAGTCACTACTAATCATGTCTACTCACATCCTTCTCTCACCCTTCCCTGCCTGGCCCCTGAGTAAACGACACCATGAAAATTTTAATCAAAATGGCCACTAATGTACGTTCTGTTCCAGGTCAAAATGATTAAAAAATTACATGTTGACATATCAACACAAAACAGGACAAAATTATCAACATGAACTGCTTTAATGTTTCCAAAATGATATTTTTCCAGATTTTTGTTTTGTGGAGAATTTTAAAATTTCCCAAATCAGAACAAAACCAAATTTTGAAATCTCAAAACCCTCCATTAAACCATTCTGCTCCCAGGTCAGTCCATAGTCTTTCACAGCTGATTCTCATTCAGAAACTCTAGGCCAAATTGGACAAACCCATGTGTAAGTCGTGTGGCACAGGATCGCACTGTGCCATTCAAGCTCCTCCTGGCTAAATACTGCAAGTTGTATATAGATGCACTCAGCTGTTTCAGAGCTGTTCTGGTCTAATGGGTAAATACATATTTAGGTCTTTTTAAAATAGTCTTTCTGTAAACATGCAATAATCTAATCTATCTATCTATATATATGTGTGTGTGTGTGTATATTAACACACACATAGCTACACAAAGTCCTTCAGTTAATATATTTGTAATGCATATATTATGTCTATTAAAAGTACTCAATAATGCCAGTAAGGTGGTCAAGTGATAGCACTCTGGGCTATATAAGAATATGGCATTCCAATCTTTTTTTCTAATGAAGTACCCAAACTTACCCCTTCCATGCTGTTTGCCTTTATTATTAACTTAAATGATAAACTATCCCCAGTCTTAGTTTCCTCCTGAGTTTGACTGTCCCTAGGATTTCTGCCTACCTGATTTTCCCCTCTGCCTCAGAAAGGATCTCAAATACTTTTATACTCCTAGGTTGTCACTAACAGGACCAACCTGATCTGGCTGCCAGGGTGAGTGAGCAGTATAGTTATACATCTCTGAGCAGGGTCCCAGTAACCTGACATCCTGTCACAGTCTGAAATGTCAGAAATCTGTACTTTAATCATGAATTTTTGTTCTCTCCTGAGACATATATTATACATAAACTCATATTTGATTTGGCATGGATAAAATTTAAACAAGGCCACAATCATTTTTCATGCCTGAGTTATATAAATCCTTGGAAAATGGTGATCATAAAGGTACCTCTGACCCTAACTTAACAGCTGCCATCTCGATAAAGTGCCTGTCACCTAAGTATCATCTATCTTGCAGATGTACACTTTTGAGAAGACTTCTCTTTTAAGACACAGATTTTGAGGCCTAGTAAACTACTACCATAGAGGGAGGCTGAGTTACCAGGAAGGTTAGAATAGTAAAGCAAACTTAATTTGGGGCATAGCATAAATATCTGCTATCGCAAAGCTTCGATCATACTGGTTAGGTGAAGTACATTGTGCTCATCTCATTCCAGTTAGAGCTCGTGTCATAAGGTTAAAGCAATTTCATGGGATTTTCCCATCAAAATCTCACCACTCTCCCCCACCCCACCCCCAAAGATGAAGGTAATGGCAACATCTGACATTACAAGAATGAGAGGAGACACATATATACGGTTGAGGGAGATGGACTGACATGTTTGCACCCTAGACCTTCTTCTGTGTCTAATTTGTATTAGAGTTGAATGCTGGAGCCAGAAGTTAGGAAAGGTCTTGCATTCTAATACAGTGTAAATCAGCATGGTGTTTTATACCTACTTGCATTCATTTGGCACAAATGTAAATGCCTACACAAGGTGGAAGCAGTGGAGAATCTTCACACAGTAAAAAAGTGCTTCTTTCAAACTAAAAGAGGGGGTTATAGATACGATATGTCTAATAATCTAACAGAGACAAAATGGGGAAAGTAATATCTTTTATTGGACCAACTTCTTTTGGTGAGAGAGACAGAAGTTGGTCCCATAAAAAAAAATTACCTTACCCATCTTGTGTCTCTAATATTCTGGGACCGACATGAGTACAACAACACTGCATATAGTAATCCAACAGACATTTATCTTTCTCCTGGTCAATAGGTTACATTTATTGAAGTTACACCTGGGATGAAGTTGGCTCAGTATATCTTGCAAAGTAATCTTCAGCTTGCTAGAGGTACTGTGTTGGTGGAAGCTGTTACAGAACTTGGAGCAGGACCCTTGGCTAGAAAATCTACCAGGAGGAGGGGTTTGCAGTGGTATAAGTTTCCCTGAGCTTCCTCCCCATCAGAGAATCTATAAAAAGTCAGGACAGTCCCACAAGTGGACAGCACTAGTCTGGAAGAGAACATATAACTCAGTCCCCTCTCTGCCAGCCTCTGCCTGGGGCTGGGGGCTTCTGTGAAACCACCAGCAGCGATTAAAACTGTTCTCTCTTGGTGGAAAAGCAAGGAATTAATCCATCGGAGAGAAAAGATTTGATTTGGGGCAGAGGGGTGCAATTTACAATTCCCTGCATTAGCAGGTGTGAATTTAGCCCTACAATAATAAAGATTGTGGCTTGCATTATGTTTTGCTTTCCCAGCATATTTTGGAGTTGAACTATTAAAAACCCTAATATTCTTAAAGAAAGTACTACAGGAAGTAACATATTATAGTAATGCATGCACAAAAATTACTCTGTGGAGAATGGTATATTGGTAGTTGTGTTAAAATTGGAATGACAGGTACATTTGACTGTAATGCCAGACTGCCTTAATACATTTACACACTACAATTAGGGCAGTACAGCACACTGAAAAGTATGTGTATGTAGATCAATACAACTTCATTCCTTTAAAAAGGCTATATAACCAAAACACTTAGTTTCACTATTGAGGCCATTGAACCTTCTATAATGACAGATCTATGCCAGCCAATTCATGTGGAATATTGGGGAACTATATACAAATAATGATTTTTATTATTAAAAATTGACTTGTTTGTTACTAACAGTAACTAAAGCTTGCAGTGCCGAGTTAACATGAATAAGAAGGAAAAACTTATTTTTGTCCTGGCAAAAGCATCAGAAAACTATTAGAATCAGTAAAATATTTTATCCAGAACTAAGAAGGTTTTGCTGTTTCTTGTGGAAACTATTTTGCAGCTGCTGACCATTTGTCTGAATTAACAACAGACCTTTATTTCTCCTTGGTTTGACAGAGTATATATGCTGGATTGCTCTGCAGGGTTTTCCTATGCATCGTGGCAGTACATGCAAATGTCAATTTTTTTTTCCTTTTAGTAGAGCTGGTCAAATAGTATTTGTCAAATACTAAATTCAGTGAATTGTGAATGTTTTTAGCTTTACAAAACATTCACAAACCAGTTCCATTAACTGTAACTTAATATTTAACTATTGTGTGAACATCACAGGAAAACAATAAGCAACCTGTGAATTATTTGTGAAGTATCTGATATTGGTGATTGGTATTCAAGCTTTAAAAATCATCAACTTTCCCACTTACCTTTTCTATTGAGCAGCTGCACCACCGTTAGCAACATAGGGAGCTCTACAGTAGACATCTCTCCAGCCATAGTTAGAAATGTGTCATTTAAATCTGCTCAGAACAGAGGAGTCCAACTGACACAGTTCTGAGAAAGGCTGATGGAGCATGAGAGCAGGCTACTTTAGAACCCAGTGTTGCTAACACAGGTTCAGCTGAAGTGCTTTTAGTGTCGGTGGGAATTTTGGGGAAATATTCTGTAGTGTAGATAAAGCTACTGTGACAAGGACACCCTTCTCCCATACTGCCACATGACCAATGCCCACTATATATAAGGGGACTGGCCTTATCCAAAGTTGGTAGAACACACTGTAGAAGAGTCAACTCACCATTGGCATGCCCCTTTGAGGTTGGCATGGCATAGGAGAATCTCCTCATCGTGTACCCTTACCTACAGTCGCACTGGTCCTGCTGTGTTCCACCTCTTCTCATGACTCAGCCTTCCAGCCAGGTCATGCTTCAGCCCCACTCCTTCCAGGGTAACAGAAGGTCCAACAGTCCAGGGTCCTTCCAAAAGGTCTTTGGCCCTGGCTGTGGCCCCCCCATGATCCTCACACCCGTCTCTTAGGGCTCTTAGTCATCTTTAACCCCTTCTGTCATGGAGCACCACACCTCCTTCCCTGTGGCTGGTAGGGGGACCCAGATCCTTCCACTCCACAAGGTTCCAGTCCAGGAACCCTATAACCAGCAGACAAGGTCTGCTTCTTCAGACTCCTTGCTGTTGCCTCTTTGGTCTTCTTACTACCATAGGCTGCCAGCAGGCCTCTCCCACAACGTTCATTCTTCTTTCAGGGCCAGGACCCACGGGGCTCTCGCCTGGAATCCCCCCACTACATCTCAAACAACACATATAAGCTTAAATCAACTTCTGCTCTTCTTGGTCTTGACCCTTTGTGCCTCTTAAGTTCCCCTTGCTCCATTCATCCATTGAATACCTCCCACCCAGGGCTTGGAACTCCAGATCCTGCCCTTTTATTAGGGTTCCTCATCAATAGAGCCTGCTTCACATCTCTCCAGGCCTCCTGCCAGACTTCTCTAATTGGGAGAGAATCTCAGGGCCAGCTTTTCCCTGGGCTTCCTCCTGAACTCTCCCACTCTCTCCATTCTCTGCGCCAAGAAAAGGAGTGCAGCATTCTTCCCTCTCTCCCTGCAGGCCCCTTCTAATCTGTGATTCCCTTCTTTAGTCACTACTCCACTCCTTCACCAGCTAGTCTTCATCTTTAATTAGGCCTGGCCCACCCTCCAGGTGCAGCTAAGGGGGTTAATTGGCCTCTCAGACCCACATTAACCCTTTCAGAACTAGCAAAGGGTATACACCGCAACATGCACACACATTTACTACTAACTCTATGCACTCAAAACATCCAGGCCACCTCCAAAGTAGCACAACTGCACAGATATGCATGAGCTCAAATACAGTGTCATAGCTCTGCAATATCAGATATAGAACCAGGGGCCAAATCCTAGGTTTCTTGTTCTGTTTAAACAGCAGAGTATTCCCTCAGCTAGGGGAATTCCCAGGTGGCACAGAGGTGTGTGTATGGGGTGTGGCTGAGCAAAACATGTTGTCAATCCCTGGCTACAGTAGTAGCCACTTGGCTACTCTTAATTGTGCCCCAGCTGGCCACAGGATCCAGGAAACAGGCGTATAGCCACATTTAGACCCAGCACCTCCAGGCCTGGTCTACACTAGAAAATTAAGTTGGTTTAACTAAGTTGGTCAGGGGTGTGAAAAATCAACACCCCTGAGTAGCACAGGTAAGCCAACCTAAGTCCCCATGTAGACAAAGTTAGGTCAACAGAAGAATTCTGTGTCACTGTAGCATTTCAAGTGTAGATAAGCCTTAAGTCTGAAAAGTATTACCACTATTGTGAAACATACAGATCAACCAGACCCATCTGCGTGCATGGCCAATGGAACCTGGGCCCCTCAACATCATACTGGGCCTACCCTGTGCAGCACCAACATCATAGATTTCTTGAAAGAGAAGAAATAGAATGGCCTGAGCATAGTAAGACACAAAGCCAGACCTCAAATAAAGACTTTGGGCCTTGTAACAGTGCACAGACTCACCCCTGCAGCACCTCCTGCTGGTCTCTCAGGGAATTAGCTCTTCCAGCCTCCGGAGCATCATCTCCCAGCTGGTGTCTCGCTGCCGCTGGCCCCCGTGCCCCTCCCACCCCTTTCCACCGGGTGCTGCCCCCTGGCAGTACCCCCATAGATCTGGGTCTCTCCTCCCCAGGGAACCCCCACCCACTAGCCCCACCTCACCTCAGTCTTTGGCTACTGCCCAGGCACCATCTAGCCCCCATTCACTGGGGCAGACTGCAGTATATAAGCCACTCATCACAGGCAAGGAGGGTTTGGACCTGCTGCCTCTGCCTAGCCGTGGGCTGCCCCCTGCAACCAAGTACCCTTTATGGCCTTACACTAGGCCTGGGGGGGTTTCCAGGCCAGAACTCCCCAGCTCCTCTGGCCTTCCCCCAGCCCTGCTCCACCTTAGGTACCTTGGTATGCTCCTCAGCAGCCAGGTCCCTTCCTCTTACAAGGCTAGAGAGAGAGTCTCTGTGCCTGGCCCACTGCCCTCTTATAAGGGCCATCTGAGCCCTGCTTCCCCCAATCAGCCTGGGAACTGCTTGCTCCCAGCCACAGCCCTCTCCCAGGCTGATTTCAAGCCCTTCAGGGCGGGAGCGGGTGAGCACCCCGCTATAGGCCTGTATCTTCATTCTCCCCTGGTCAGCACCTAGTCTGGTCATGTACAACTGTGCAAAGTGAGTGTTTAACCTCGTTAAACAAAATTCTCTACTTACATGGATTTTAGCATTCTGTAACTACACAAGGGGCAGGGCACTGGAGAATCAGGCCCCTTGCCTCACGCATTAAAATAAATTAAACAAATACTATCTGACATGGCTATTGTGTGTATAGCAGTAATTCCCAAACTGGGGTTCGCGAAGCCCTGGGGGTTCACACAATATTCCAGGAGGTTTGCCAGAAAAATGTCCTTAATGGTAGCCAGAGGACCCCGAGCATGGGAGGCAGCAGGTGGGACCCGGTGGGTTGCGGAGTACACAGCCTGATCCCCATGGAGCGCTGAGCGGGCAGCCAAGCCCCGGTCAGCAGAGGCACCAGCAACCCGAGCCCCATGCAGTCTGGGCCAGCAGCCTGAACCCCGCAGAGTGGGCAGCCAAGCCCCGGTCAGCGGAGGGGCCAGCAGCCTGAACCCGCAGCAGTTGGGGCCGGCAGCCCGAGCCCCAGCAGTCAGCAGGTGCCAGCAGCCCAAGCCTCGCAGAGTGCGGAGCCAGCAGCCCAGATCCCGGCACGTGGCCAGCAGCCTGAGCCCCGTTGCGGGCAGGGAGGCAGCTGGGACCCCAGGCATGCAGGTGGCAGCTCGGACCCCTGTCCTTGGCAGACAGGGGAAGTTGGGTGGCATGAGGGGCAGAGTGAGCGGGGGGCCACGCTGTATGTGGGGGGTGGTCCAGGCTAATTTGTCCCTCGCGGGGGCACCCCCCTAGGGATGGCCCTGGTAGCAGAAGGTGTTTGTGTGCCAAACCAGCCAGAACCACGTTGTAGTCAATGTAGCAGCATTAAGGTGCCTCAGTAATTCAATACGCAGGGCTGGTCTACATTACGGGGGTGGGGGTCGATGTAAGGTACACAACTTCAGCTACTTGAATAACGTGGCTGAAGTCGATGTACCTCGCTCGATTTACCTTGCCATGAGGACGCTGCGATGTCGAAGGCTGGCGCTCCCCCGTCGACTCCGCTTCCGCCTCGCATCAGGGTGGATTACTGGTGTCGACGGGGAGCACGTTCTGGGATCGATTTATCGCGTCTACATTAGACGCGAAAAATCGATCCCCAAAAGATCAATTGCTACCCGCCGAATTGGCGGGTAGTGTAGACTAGCCCTGTCATTTTCTCTGGAGTGCTGTTTTGCTTCAGTGAGAGGTGAGTGAATCTTCTTATTTCTAGTTTGTTGGTTGTTAGCATCACACTGAGGAGATTTAAACTTAAATCCCTGGAAATATTCATTTTTAGGAGGGGGTTCATGAGATTTCACATTTTAGTGAAAGGGGTTCACGTAGGGTGACCAGACAGCAAGTGTGAAAAATCGGGACAGGGGGTGAGGGGTAATAGGAGCCGATATAAGAAAAAGACCCAAAAATCAGGACTGTCCCTATAAAATCGGGACATCTGGTCACCCTACTGGGTTGTTAAAGTTTGGGAACCACTGGCGTATAGTCATTGTTGTATAGATAAACAGCTAGTATTACAAGCTAACAGGATTCCAACCAATCAACATTTTGTTGCAGTGTCTTTTAGCCCAGGGCTACACTAGGGGAGGGGGTCGATCTACGATACGCAACTTCAGCTACGTGAATAGCGTAGCTGAAGTCGGCGTATCGTAATCGACTTACCTGGCCATGAGGACGGCGGTGAGTCGATCGCTGCCGCTCCCCCGTCGACTCCGCTTCCACCTTTCGATGCGGTGGATTGCCGGCGCCGACGGGGAGCGCGATTGGGGATCGATTAATCGCGTCTTAACGAGACGCAAAAAATCGATCCCCGATAGATCGATTGCTACCCGCCGATCCGGCGGGTAGTGAAGACCTGCCCTTAGACTAGAATAGACTGGACACAGACATAGTCATGGTCTCTCCCATACCTATTTCCTATATTTACTTACTTTTCGCTCATCTTTCCTTTTTTTCCTTCCTCTACCCACCTTTTCCAAACTTTCTGCTCTCTTTTCCTCTCTCTGAGTTTGTTGTATGGAGCCACGCGGGTCCTGCTAAGTAATGTCATGCTTTAGACTAAGAGTTGTCAGCGCAAACTAGTGCCTCAGCCCACGTGATTCTGACAGCTCATTAGCAAACTATGTAACAGTCCAAGATGTAACTCGAAGGCTGCAAACACTACTTCTGAGGGGTGTGCCAAGGAGCCAGATGCTGCAGGAGAAATATCTGGAGCTTTTAATTTCATTTAAGAAAGAGGAGGAGGAGGAAAACTATGATGTGGTAAAAAAAATAGCCCACAGCATAGTTTTAGGAATAATGACAAACATTTAAAATATTTTCTCATTTAAAATACTGTAAAAATGTAAGGATCCAACACTTTTAACTCTTACACTCAGAGATGATAGCTGATGGGTAAAAAAGATACACGAAGGCCAGAGGAAGTATTGAAGACTGAAAACTTTCCAAGGATGACAGCTTAGACCACTGTAAGAGTTTCTGAGAGATCCTTATTTAAAGAAGAAAATCTTTTTGATACTTCAGCAAAGAATATGCTTCCACAAGGAGGGAGAATAAAGGTTCAGTACAAGGTGAAGCAACCAACTGGAGTTGTCACTTTAGGTGACTATATATATATATAATGACTTGGCTATTGTGAATAGAAAGCAATTTGTCCCATGACCCAGAAAGAAACTTAGAATATCCTCTTCAGTATTATCAAATATATCTTCCTTCAAGAAATGAACTACAAGAGATTTGCCTTTCTAAAGTGTTTTTTTTTCTTTGATCACTGTAATACAGTTAAATGGCAGTAAAGCATGTCATCACCAGTATATTCAGAATGGCAAACATATTTTTACTCTTCGGAATCAGTTTTTTCCAGCAGTCAAATTATCTACAGCACCTTTTTATTACTTTATTATTTCAGTAGCAGCTCTCCATGCTATTACAAACTGCATTACAGCCAAATTCCTTTCTTCTCTACATGACAATTTCATTTATATTTAAACCTGTAAGCAAACAAAGTTGATTGAACTGCCCAATTTTCTGTTCCAATGCTGCTCCAGTAAGCAATGCATAATGCTTCTCAGATGGAAGCCTGCTCCTCAAATAAAAAACATCAAGCAAGAGTCAGATTTTAAAAGGTGTTCAGATGCCTAAAGATTCTGAAAAGCACCTACTGGGATTTCCAAGAGCCTAGGTAACCTTAGCACCATTGAAATCAACAGCAAGTACCTAGGTGCTTTTGAAAATCCCACTAGGCGCTTATCTGCGTCTTCAGGAACCAAAAAGCCTTGAAAAATCTGGCCCCAAACTGCTCCACTGTAGTTCATAAACTGAATCAGCAGCTCTATCAAAAACATTCAGTTGTTGAAAAAAGTAGACAAGGGCCAGATCCTCAGCTGGTGTAATTCAGAGTAGCTCCATGAACTTAAGTGGAGCTGAGCCAATTTACACCTTCTGAAGTTCTGACCTTTTGTATGGATGTGGTGTCCATCTACATTTTAATTACACATAAGGTTAACAGAGGCTGTTAGTTAAATTCATTTGTAACTCCCCTGTGTTATAATTTGCTTTGATCCAGCTCTGCTTTAGAAGTTTAGACTAGGGCATCTTTTTTATAACCCTCTTGTAAAGTTGTTTTGCTTCATTCACAGAGACTGGGTTCACCAGTGCTTTAACATGGTTGAGCTGCACTCCAGTTTAAAAAAGTGTTAAGTTTTGTTATTTTCATAGTGTAGACAAGTTTTAACTGTCTCCTCAGACTATGTCTGTGCTCAAACATTACAAAATCGAGATGACAAACACTTAGAAAATAAAATTCAATGTCACAAAAATGTATTTCTTGACTAATAGACGTATCATCATCACTAGAACACTAGTGGTGACAGATTCACTTCTACTGAAAAATTCTAATGCAGCACTTTGTGCTTGCTGTACCTGCTCCCACTTAATAAGAACACTGCTATCAGTTTGGCTAGTACAGAAGAAGTGAAGTGTGAAAAGATGTTTAAAGCTAGCCACACTTCTAAGGAGTTTATTTTAAAAAATCAAGTTTGTTTGTGTGTGTGTAGATTCAGTGCCCCTGAAATGTGCACGATCGACAGATCTGGACTGAAATCCTCTGTTTATCTACAACAGGTACAGCCTGGCAGCAGCTACATGAGCAGTGCCTTTCCAATGTGTCCCAACCTTGATTTGAAGGGAGGCAGTAGCTGAATCTTATCATAGCCCATTCAATCATTGGCCAAGGATGCCAATTAAGGCCGATAGTGAGTTTTGCAATGTTACTATGTGATTCATTTGGAACTGGACTGAGACCACTCATGAGCTTCTGAAGAGCTCCCAGATGGTACAAATCTTGGTAATTATTTATTTGAAACTGGGTTACAGCTAGCACAGTCCTATAGCCCTTTTGCCTGTCTATATTCCTATTTCAATGGCTTTGTCACTCTTTCCGTGAAGAATACAAAACACTCAACTGTGTTTTCCAGCCACAATCGTCCTCCCCCATTGGCAAGGGTTTGTTTATTTCTGGTGAGATGAGAAGGAATGATGGTTATCAAATATTTGTGAAAGTTGAGGCAAGTCTGATAACATCCTGGCACTTCCTGGTTCATATTCAGTAGCAATTGCTATGTCAACATGCTCTTGTAATGCTCAGGACACCTGTGTGCTCTCTTGTATCGATTCATTAAAGGAACAGTGCTTAACAGACTCAAATAGCATCTGTGTGCTCAGAGAACTGAATGTAAATAAGTGTTATTTACTACCATCTACATCAGTGTTAACAAAAATGATGATTAATGATGATTTCCTACTGCTTTTATGTATCCTTCTTTCCACTGACAGTCACCACCTCTCCCCTTCCATACTGCCAGAAAATGCTTTGCAACCAAACAGCAGAATTCTAGTCCAGTTACCAGCCTGACAAGAGCTCCTCTGCCAATGTCTAGGCTAAAGACTCTCTTCCAATCCCACTCTGTTTTTCCCCATGCCTCATACCCATCCAAAGCTTGCACTCCTGCATACACTTGCTACCCAAACCTCTGTATCACTCCCATACCCAGATCTGTCGCCTTTATCACCTCCCCAGAAAACTAAAAAGTCATGATCAGTCTCCCTCCATCCCAGCTCATTTCTGAGGAACTTTCCCATCACCATGACAAGATCCTCTTTTGTGGGGATTGAGGGGAAATAAAGGTTGTGGGACAGGTCAAGGGCCTTCTCTTCCCTTCTATCCCAATGGCATTGGAAGGTTAGTAGGACAACTTAGACGCACACTTGGTCCCAGCAGCAATTTTTTTGGTTCCCCAGGGGAGCTATACGACCAGTAATTCAAGCATTCATGTCTCTACTTTCACTGCAGCAGAACAGGAAGTGCTTCTGATATGGACAGTCTGTGTGCAGTCACTAAGTTCACACATGTATGAGAATGTGAGGGAGAATGTGTGTCTCCCTGCTGCAGCAGGGAAATGACAAGAGGAGATATATTTTTAGGCAAAGAAAGTATAAGAAAGGACAAACTTGGTGAAATGAAAGGAAGATTAAAAAACACTAAAAACAAAAACCTACATTTACAACTAACCTTATTGACCATGTCCCTCCAAATAGCAAAAGAAAAAGAATGAATAAGCACCACTCTGATATTTCATTGTGTGATTTAATCAAGATCAGGACCCTAGTGTGCTAGGTGCAGTACAAACACATACAAAGACCCAGTCCCTGTCCCGGAGAGCTTTCATTCGAAGCCTCCCCATTGAGGATAGCATCCCTGTTCAGAAAAGTGCTTAGTCAGTAAGACTTTAAGCAAGTGCTTAATGTTGAGCACATACTGAGTGCTTTCATGGATTGAGGCCTGCAGATGAGTAAAATTTTGAAAAGCATCTCTTTGAGTTAGGCTTTTGGGGAAAAAAATTGCCCTATATCTCTTATATGTATGACACCAAAGTATGGCACCAAAGGCAGTCTTTAGTAAGGGTCAAATTCTGCTCTCAGTTATACCTATTTGAACACAGAGTAAATCCACTCACTAGAGATTCATAGCAGCATAACTGAGAGCAAAATTTGGCCCTTAGAATGGAACTTAGCTGTCTCTAGCTCCGAAAGGCAGCCCACTCAAAATGTGTCATTCCTTATAAAGCTATATAAGTGAACTAAAAGGAGTATTGCTTATACCTTAGAGAAAAATATGCCTGAAATATTATACCAGTG
Organism: Macrochelys suwanniensis; assembly: GCA_033296515.1. Lineage (NCBI taxonomy): Eukaryota > Metazoa > Chordata > Testudines > Chelydridae > Macrochelys > Macrochelys suwanniensis. The sequence continues at coordinate 82,706,478 of CM065777.1, forward strand.
TGTGAACATTAGCAATGTTTTGAATAACAAATTCAATAAATGTGAAATACGTTTCAAAAACATTGTTACATCCGTCTAATCTTTGTCAGAGGGAAAATGTGGGAACAAAAATCTGACATCCCGATTCTAATATGAAACCACTTCAAGACAGACATCAGCAAATATATGTGCAGTTAATCTCCCATCTAGGAAAATGAAAGCATGAGAACAAACACTAACTTCTCTCATAGACAGCTGATATTGGTGTAACTCACTTGCACATTAGTATGTTATTTTCATTTAGAATTATGTACTAAGCTATTTATTTAGCCTAGGATTCCTGCTCAAATCTATTTATCAGAAATAATCATGAGCTTTACCACTCTCCAGAAATATAGTACAATGGAATTATTCTAGTGCTGCAAAATGGCTCACTCTTGCTATACAAATCACTTCAGCAGGCACTAAATCTGACTGCAGAAGAAAAAGCTTGTGAAAAGAACTATCCTTTGCATAACTCAGGCTCGCAAAGATTTATCAAATTCATGGAAGGAAGAAAAAAACGTGGATGAGCTTCTGGAAAGAAGATAGAAATCTCTGGCTTTCACACAGTTAAAAATAAGTCAGCTGTTATTTGCAGTTATTAGGCGCCTTTGATTGATGCCCTGGAGTTCTCAGTTGTAAAGGGGAGCAGAATCTGGACTAGGAGGACAACTGGTCTCAGTTACACTAGTGCAAATCTGTTGAGATCAATGGAATTACCCCCAGATTTACAGCAGAGTCACATCAGTCTGGCTCTAAATGTTTGTTACAAGCGGAGGTATTTCTTTCCCACTTATTGTAACATACATCTGTAAATGGCTACTATGCTTAAAGAGATACTGCCAGACTTATTTTGTTAAAACAGAGTGGTTGGACAGCAGAGTTGTTGGGTTTTTTTTTATAGTTTTCAATTTCATCTGTGTATTTACATGTCCCTGAAACAACCAGCTACATGGCTCAACACTACAGTCACTTGTGGCAGTGGTCAAGTGCTCCACTGTACTGGCCTATACCTACTACTCTGGGCCCTGCAGAGGTGTCGCTCTAGGTACAGAGTTTGAGCTGGAGGAGGAGAAGCAGGCAGGCCAAAGAGCACACTGAACTCCTCTAGCCCCATGGCGACTCCTGGAAAGATGGCATAGGCTGGACCTTTTTTCCTGAGGTCCCCCATCTGGGTGGTATGGGGCAGCTACAGGTAAGAAGTTGGGGAGGCACAGGGGCTAGAGCTGGTGGAGAGGTCCTCTATGTGGATCTGTTCCATTACAATGTCCGATTTAGCCTCAAATGAAAATACCACCTTCTATAGAGTCTTGTCTTAACTAGGGAATTCACAATTATGTAAATGCCACTGGCCTGCACGTGAGCAACCCAGTAACTTCCCCTAGGATGAAACAGCAAAGTCCTTGTCTTTCAGGAGTACAACAAAGCACATCTATAAATGAAGACTGGACATCTTTCAAAAGTGATGCTTAAGCTTTAGCTCAACCAGGAGCATGGGTTTGCTGTAGGAATCACTGGGTGAGATTCTATGGTTTGTGTCAAGCAGGTCAAACTAAGTGAACACAATAGTCTCTTCTGGCCCTAAATTCTATGATTTTTCACTAGGCGTTTGCATGGGTGTGGCCTCGTTCTGATCACATGTAGTGTAGACCCTTGTTGCCCAGGCTAGAAGTTCCTCACCTGGTATCACCACCCCCTCTCACTCTGCCTCTTTCTCCTCTCATTTCCTTTCTGTTTCACTATCTTCTATTCTCTTTGCTCCCTCCTCCTCTTCAGTTTTCATCTCCTACAGATTGATAAAATTGTTAACTGAACATTGTTTCATAGAGTTTAAGGCCAGATTGGACCTTTAATTAGATCCTCTAGTCTAACCTCTTGTCACAAGCAATGAAATTTCACCCATATACCTCTATATTTAGCTCAATGACTTTAGTTAGGGCAAAACATTTCAGTCCACAAGAGACTAAACTCTATTCCACACGCAGAGAACAGGACCTATGCTTAAGGTCCCTGCAGTGGCAGGGAATTGATTAGGTGAAATAAGCCTCAACAGTCCTAGGAGGCAATCTGTACTCCATGCTTCAGAGGAAGGTGAAAAAATCCCAAGGTCCTGGCCAATCTGACCTGAGGGGAACTTTCCTCTCAACGCCAAATCTGGTAACCTGTTTGACCCTGAGCACATGAGCAAGGCACACCAGCTAAACATCTAATAAAGAGGATTCTCAACTACTACCTCAAGGCACTGGTCCACCTTGTCCAATGTCCCGTCTGCAGCTGTGGCCTAATGCCTGAAGGGAAGGCAACCATTCTCTCTCAAATACATCTCATCAATTGCATTTTGGGGGAGGGGATAAATCTTTCATGAAGGGGTCAGGACTGCAGGCAGCCCTGTTCTCCCTGTGGCACATGAAGGAAGGGCATGAACAAGGGGATTGATAGATTCACAGATTCCAAGTCCAGAACCATCCAAGACCACCACAAACCATTCAGCCCAACCCACTGCTCACACAGGTGATAGAATTTCTCCCAGAACCTGGATTAAAGCATGTCTTTTAGAAAGCGATCTAATCTCGTTTTAAAGGCTCCTAGTGATGGCAAGTCCACCACCTCCCCTGCTAAGCTGTTTCAATGTTTAATTACCCACTTGCAGAAAATCGCATCTTATTTCAAGGTTGAATTAACCTGTACCATGTGAAATAAGCGATCTCACCCTCATTAGGTTATTTTCTATTGTTTTCCTAAATAATAGCAAACATATTGGGGCATATTAAAATTTAAAATGTTTCCCATTAAAGTTTTCCACCCAGTGTGGTTTGTTCACATTAAAGTAAGTTTATTTGTATGGTCTGCCTACATGGCCAGACTCTGGCTAGTTGGCCAAGGCTATATATTGCTACATTGGTTCATCTGCAATTTATGCTTGTTTTGAGCTACAGTTCAACATGATACAGTTTATACTTGCACTGCAGGATCCTACTTCCAGTTCACAGGTTCCAGGGCACCTATGGTATACTCCAGCAGTTCTCAAACTGTGGGTTGGGACCCCAAAGTGCAGGGCCAGCTCTAGGCATCAGCCTAGGAAGCAGGCGCCTGGGGCGGCAAATGGTAAGGGGCGTCATCCCGGGTGTTCTTAGGGTGGCACTCCGGTGGCTTTCAGCGGCACTGCAGTGGCAGCTCCTCCACTCTTCCATTTTCGGCGGCACGCCTGCGGGAGCTCCTCCGCTCTTCTGTCTTTGGCTTTTTTTTTTTTCCTGCGGTTTAGATTTGCTGGGGCCCATGGCTGAAGCCCAAGCCCAAGCCCCACCGCCTGGGGCCCAAGCCAAAGCCCAAAGGCTTCAGCCCTGAGTGGTAGGGCTCAGGTTACAGACCCCCCCATCTGGGGCTGAAGCCCTTGGGTTTTGGCCCCCTGCCTGGGGCGGTGGGGCTCGGGCTTTGGCTTTGCCCTAGCCAGGGCAATGGGGCTTGGGCGGGCTCAGGCTTCGGTCCCTGCTCCTGGGGTCATGTCGTAATTTTTGTTGTCAGAAGGAGGTCGCGGTGCAATGAAGTTTGAGAACCCCTGGTGTACACTATGGGCTCAATAGAGCCCCTTGGACCACTCTTATGGCACAAAGGGGATTCCCCTGGTGTAGGAGTCATAGCCAGATCTATGCAAGCCTTCTTCTAAACCTGTATGTACCAGGGGAACTGTAATGGAGTGGCCTGTCCCTTGAAGGGGCAGAGGCCTGGAGCTGGCCAGCCTTGAACAATTAACCCTGCCTGCCACATCTGGAATGGGGTGTGAGGGTTTAATTAGTAGAGGGTTTAATTAAGTAGTACCAGCTGGGTATGGAGGACCTGATTCTCCTATAAAAGCAGCAGGAAGCTGCAGGCAAGGAATGCAATACTCAGAGAAAGAAAGTGGAGCTAGAGTGAGACTTCAGCAGAGGCCTGCCAAGGCAGGAAATGGGTGCTGGGAGTGAGCAGGTACCAGCAGGAGACCCTAAGGGGTTACATGGGAATTGACTGCTGTGAACAAGTAGGCTCCAGTAAGGGAAAAGACCTCAGGTAGGGAAGACCTGAGAATCCTCCCACCAGGAACGACTGGGAGTATGGACTTGACAGGGTCTTTCAGAACTTTGTTTGGGGATTGATTTTGCTGTTTTAATAAATCCAGTCCAAGGAGTGGTGTTGCTGAACCAAAGAAGAGCTGGATTGACAGTTTGATTTAAGGAGCCCTGAGCAGAGTAGGGAAACTGAGGGAGGACACCCTGCAGAGCTACCTCAGGCCACAGAGAGGTGCTCCGGAGGCAGCCATCCCATTGATAGGGACAGAATTGTTGTGCACTGCACTGAGCAATTCCCCACTGGTGGATGGCCCTGTGAGGGCAAGGGAAGCTGGAGCACAGTGCAGAGTAGCCTAAAGTCTGCTCTAATCTACACTATGAGCCAAGCCACAACGGACCATGAGGAGGAGAAAGGTACTGTGAGGGACGAACCTGAGAAAGAAGAGGGGCCATGAGGAATGAGAACAAATGCTGCTCCTCTACTTGTACTTCACCCAGCAATGACTGGGTGCATCAGAGGACTGAGCCCTGTGTCTAAACTTGCACCACTTTGACACCCTATCTTCCACATTTGTCCACTGTGAACAACTGACAGACAGTGCTGGGTTCAGTGATAAAACTTGAGTCACTCAGAGTCAAACAATATTAGATTCAGTTATGACACAGCTGATCAAATACACACTTTATCTGGAGACTAGACAAGAGAAGATTCAGACGCTTCCGTTTGTACTGCTGTACAGCTATTTGGTGCTGACACAGGAGCTGTCAAGCAAGATGAATTAAGTCAGAATTAGATTTAGGCTTTAGATTTTGAGAGCCACCTAGGGAATGTGGACACCCAGTTCCCATTTGTTTACTCAAAGTGCTTAGGTAGCACTGAGATCTCAGTGACAGAGTCCTGACTAAGCTCCCCTTTGTGGATGCTCATGAGGACCAATGCCCCCAAGTCTCCCCAGTAGCGTAAATCCACCTTCCCCAGATCTCCACCCTCATGGCTGCTCCAGTTTACAGTTTGTCTGTTCAGGACATGTGCTGGTAGAAGCAAGTAACACAGACTTTGCAGAGGGATTTCTAAACCAAACATTTTACCTCATAGACAAATCACAAGAGACACACAGCTCTGGGCAAAATAATAAATATCTGTACACAATTCCTTCTCCGGGCATGTCTACGCTGCAGTAAAAGACCTATGGAACAGTCACTGCTGACCTAGGTCAGATGCTTAGGGTTGACAGGGCTCGGGCTATGGGCCTATAAAATTGAAGTTGTAAATGTGCAGGTCAGACTGCAGCCTGGGCTCTGAGACCACATGCAGGGTGAGGGTCTCCAAGCCTAGACTCTAGCCAGATCCCAAAGGTCTACACTGCTATTTCAATCTTTGCAGCCTGAGCCCTGTGAGCCTGAGTCAGCTGACCTGGGCTCTGAGACTTGGTGCAGTGGGTTTTTCAATTGCAATGTAAACATACCCTCTGAGTCCTCACCACTCTCCAATAGCCTTTGGGTTTTAGTGAGTGCTTTCAGGGGTTCTAGGAACCTATTTCTCTTTCCTTCCTCCAACATAGTCTTCATAGAATCATAGAATATCAGGGTTGGAAGGGACCTCATCTAGTCCAACCCCCTACTCAAAGGATTCTGCACTTGTCCAGGTTACCTTGCCTTGTTCTGTCTGGAGACCCAACCACTAAGAGCAGACTTTGTCCTTTTACGACTTCCAGCCCCCTCTGGCAGGTAACCCTTGTAGTCAGCCTCAAAACTGCCATCACAAAATCCATTGTTTGGTTACCACTGTTGTGATTTTTGGACCTAAAAGTTTACCTTAAGTTCAATTGTAAAAAGTATGTAAAAATTAATAAGCTGTTACAATCAACTATAACAACAAATGCTAATGGAAAATAGGTCAAGTTATTTTCAGTAGTAAACAATACTGTTCAAGAAAACCAGACAAAAACTGGATTAGTACAAATGAAAAGGGCCTGCTCATATGGTTCAATGACTGTTGAAATTATTGTTGGTAAAAACAGAAGATGTGGAGCCACAAATTAATGAACCAAAATTGGTGTGGCAAATATTAGGCCTAACTGGTGGAGAAAATAATGAGGGGATGAACTATGGTGCCCTCTTTTTCCCTTTTTGGGGTTCTTAAAAAGAGACTTGCATCCCAACTCAGCTCATCTTTCCTGACTCCAACACAGAAGGAACAGATGAGACTGAAAGACTTTCTTTCTGAGAGAAAAGCCGTTAGACCTTGCTTTTGTTTAAGGAACTTTGTTTTTCTTAAAAAATCATCATATCATGATGACATCCTCTCCTCAGCCTGTCAGTGGGAATACCTAATTGCCAGCACCGCAAAGACATATAAGATCCTGTTCTGTCTGCCTTCCTTTTGTGTTACTTTTATGCTTCCCCTGTGCCTTCCTCCTATCTTCTCTTTCACTCTCTCACCGTTTGATCAAATTCTGAAATCAACTGCACTGCATCGGCATAGCGTTGAGATGGCCACAATCCTGCTGTCTGAGGAGAAAAGACCCAACCAGATCATGTCCCTTACCAGAATGTGAACCAGGTTTCAAGCAAGAGGTATTATGGTTGACAACGCATCCATTGGTAATGGACCCAGCCATCCAGTGTTCCAAGTCATATTTCCCCCATTTTTATATCATGTTTCTCTTCCACCCGGTGTTTGTCTGCCTGTTAAAAACAGAAGTAAATACCCTTTATACATCAGGACTCAGTGTAAAATTAACCATTTCCTTTTTACTAAAAAGGTTGCTTAAACAAAAAAGACTGATAGTTTGCCTCCAAAAAATCCTGACTTTAGTAAGTTCTAATTAAGTTTGCAATTCCAGTTGCAATACAAACACTTACTTTAATTTCTTGTTCTCGCTTGTGTTTGATCAATAAACTTTCAACTTTAGAATGAATGCTTTTGGGTGTTTGCCAAGAAACTGAGTAAACCAAGCCCCTATAGAATAAAATCCTGAACTTAAGTACCACTGTTTTAATGTCGGACAGTGAAAGAGTTTATAAACACCTCTAACTCTTTTGGCACTTGAGATCAATATACCATCAGTCACCTCAAGTCCAGACTGGAATTTAAAAAAAAATATTTATTGCCACTTTGGCCACGCTTTAGCATCATTTAACTCACTACACTGAGATTACTAGATACAATCCAGGAGGTCAGAGTCCAATACATGCCAGGGGGCAAACTGAGAGTCAGGTGTCAGTGGTAGGCAAGAGTCAGGTTACCATGAGATCAGTAGGAACAGGTATTGCAGCAGGAGCACTCCTGAGCCAGGGGAACCCAGTTGCATAGACAACTTCCTTTTCCTGTGCTTGGGTTAAATAGAGGCTGGTGGGGACCAGTCAGGATTCCCAGAGTTCCACCAATCAGATCCCAGGACTGGAGTCTTCTGTCAGAGTTCAGCTGGTATTGTAGCACCTTTTAGCAGGTCCCTGGGTGGTAGGTTGGGATTCTCTAGTTCCTAACAGTGCCGTGGACCAGCATTCAAGACCTGCAGTCTCTCCCTGACACTTAATCATCCTGCAACCAATGTTATTGCAAGTCCCTAAAGCCAGAGATGTAGGTGGCAACCTAACAGGGATTTGTGGGTACGTGAAACTATTTGAGGGAGAAACAGAATGTTATGGTAGAGCTAAGCAAGCTCAGAAGAAATGAGCTACTTCTTCTGATGGTGAAAAATCTCTTTTCTGATCCATGTATATAACCCCCATCAGCATTTACAGGAGATAGAATTACAGGATTAGAGCAAGATCTTGAATTGTAGTGCTCAGAGATTGAGAAAATCTGTCACATGTATCCATTCTCCTGGAAGTAAAGGGTAGTTTTTTTCTGTAATAAATGAATGCAGAAGGCAAAAGAAACAGAGATCAAAGAAACTACACAGAGAAGCTGCTCAGAAAATATCCAGTAATAAAAAGACATGCAAACAAACAAAAAAAGTGAAATCATTTTAAGATTATGACCCAAACCTAAAAAAATCAGGAGGTTCAAATTTAAATTGGTCAGTCCAGCCTATTTATTAACGTACAGTGTTAGGGCAACCAACTCTCAGTTAAGGATGGAGAGTAACTATGGACTTGTAAAATTCTGGCTTTTGTGTCACCAGTTTAATATTACTTAAACACAGCACTTTTTCATTGTTAATTCCATTTTTATTTCTCATAGAAAGTTGGATGTGTATTAGTAGTAAATCTTTAATAGAATGGAACTGTGCATTTAGGCTTTTATTATAACACGCTGACCATGTTAAATATGTCTTTTCATATGCATCTTTGAAACACTGGTGTTATCCATATTAATTACACAATGAAGTGCAATTACTGCACTGTATTATTTCAGCCAAACTATGACTGAATACCAAATAGAAATATGGTAAAATGCAAAAATGGAAGCTGATTTTTCATTTCTTACTCAGCTTTAGGTTTTCATTTCTAAGTACAGAAAGCACACAGATTACATTTGAATGAGTTGGTTTGTTTCACTTTTTATGTTTTAAGACATTTTAAGTGAAAACGAGTTTATTCTCTAAAAGCCTAATCCCAAACCCTTTGAAATCACTGGAATGACTCTCACTGACTTCAAAGGGCTTTGAAACAGGCCCTAAGGCCCAAATCCTCCCTTTCAGCACACACCCTGAGTGTTGGGCTGTGCACTGGGAGCCAGCAGGAAGGATTCCTCTCCTATAAACCATGAACTCACAGCTGTCATAGCTCAGTGATTGCAGCAGTCCTTGTGGTCCTAACATGGCCTCACACAGGGAGCCATCATGGAGTCAAGCACTGCACAGGAAGTGCTTAAGCTTAATTAGCAAATATATATATATTTCAGACACACACACACAAACTACTGAAAGAACCTTATTAAGGTTGCAAAGTCAAGTTCATTCCTTGAAGGAAGATATTTCTCATAATGCTGAAGAGGATACTCTAGGAGGGTTTTTTTCTATTTCATGTGACAAACTGCTTTCCATTCACCACAGTCAATTCATAATATAGATCATATAGAAAAAGAGAAACCCTCAAGGTGGTGGGATATTGTCAGGAACTCAGCTGCCTCTGGGCTTGGTTGCCTTGCTGGGCACTAAGTGACTTTGCTCCCTGATTCGTTAGAAAAGCCATCAGATCACCATTTTAGCCCTTTACAGCAGCAGAACCGTGGCTACTCAATGCCTGCCGATGGGCCACACCTGCTTCCTGTCCATTGCTTGCTCTTCCCCTTGCCTGCTCCACTCCAGTCCTAGTCTCTGCACTACTCTGAACTCCTGATTCCTAACTCCTGGTTCTGACCAATGGCTTGTTGTCTGACCACAACTCTGGCTCTGCCCTTTAGTCCTGTTCTGACTCCTGGCTCCAACCCGCATCTTGCCTCCTAACCATACCTCCATTTCTGCTCTCTGATTCTGCAACAACCAATAGGCCAGACTCCTTATCAGACCAATAGATCACACCAGATGCACCTCAGTGAGTGACAATACCACTCCCCCAATTTTTGTGTCATATGCAAACTTTCCATGTGAATATTTCATGTTTTCTTCCAGGTCATTGATAAAAATGTTAAATAGCATAGGGCCAAGACCAATCCCTGCAGGACCCCATGAGACACTTACAAGTTCCCATTTACAGTTACATTTTGAGACCTAACAGCCAGTTTTTATTGCATTTTGTGTATCATGATAATTTTATATCATTCTAGTTTTTAATCAAAATGTTGCGTGGTACCAAATCAAACGTTTTACAAAAGTCTAAGTATATTACATCAGAACTCTTACCTTTATCAAACAAACATGTAATCTCATTAAAAAAAAATCCAGTTTGACATGACCTATTTTCCATAAACCTATGTTGATTTCCATTAATTACATTACCCCCCTTTAATTCTGTATTAATCAAGTCCTGCATCAGCCACTCCTTATCTTCCCCAGGATCGATGTCAGGCTGATAAGCCTATAATTAGCCAAGTTATCCTGTTTACCCTTTTAAAAAATTGGCACAACATTAGCTGCTTCTTCTTCATGCAGTCTTCTGCAACTTCCCCAGTGCTCCAAGACTTATAGAATATCAACATTAATGGTCCAGTGAGCTTGTCAGCCAGGTCTTTTAAAATTCTTGGGTGAAAGTTATCTGGACCTCCTGATTTAAAAATGTCTGTCTTCTGTGGTTTTTGTTTAACATCCTCCAGAGACACTAGTGGAATGGAAAGTGTGTTATCATCACTATATGATGAGACCATATCATCTGTTTTTCCCCAAATAAGGAACAAAAATATTTGTTGAACACTTCTGCCTTTTTTGCATTGTTATTGATAATTCTACAATTTCCATCTAGTAACAGACCAATAGTATTGTCAGTATTATTTTCATTCTTAATATATTTTTAAAACTCCTTTTTATTGTCCTTAACGCTGCTGGCCATCTCATTCTCCTTGTGTCCCTTTGCTTCCCTTATCAATTTCCTACAATTCCACATTTCTGATTTATGTTCATTATTATCAACTTCCCTTTTCTTCCATTTATTTTATATATAATTTTGTATAGCTGCCTTCATTTCCCCACTAAACCAGGTCATATTTTTTAGCTAATACGGCCTTCTTTCTTGATTGTGGTATTATGGATATTTGGGCATCGAATACAGTGTTTTTTAAACTATTCCCAATTATAATTCACATTTTTCTGTTTTAATTCTTCCTCACACCATATTTGTCTGTTTACATAGGATGGAAGTTAAAATCTCTCTCAGTACTGAAATCCATCTGGGAAAGGTTTCTGTAGAACACACACCAGTTACATCAAAGACTTGATGCCTTGAGATACTAATGTCTCAGTGCCTGTGGTGGTGGTTGTGGTGAGGAAATGTTTGCCCCTCACTGAGGAGGGAGAGAGAAGGAAAAAGTGCTCCTGAGCTGTACAATGCTCCCAGAATTCTGCATTCAGTGAAAGGTTTATATGGGGAGCAATAAATAAGACCTAGGTCTACACATTCTAGTCCAGAGCTTTCCAAACTGTGTGTCGCGACACGTTAGGGTGTCGGCGGCAGTGTGTAGGTGTGTCGCGGGGCGGCAGATGTGCTCCGCTCCCCGGCCGGGGCAGCGGGGCGGCGGGCGTGCTCCGCTCCCTGGTGGGGGGAGCGGGGCGGCAGGCATGCCGCCCTCCCCCCTGGCGTTTTGGCGGGGCGGCATTGTTGGGTGGGGGGTTGTTTCGGCCGGCGTTGGGGGGGGGCGGCACTTGGGGTTTTTTTTTTCGCTTGGGCAGCTGGCCCTGGGTACTGCGCATGCGCAGTATGTGTAATCCGGGCGGAATTGATTCCGCGTCACTTCCGGTGTGTCGCGAAATGATGCATGTCTAAAAAGCGTGTCACCAACATGAAAAGTTTGGAAAGCTCTGTTCTAGTCTATTTGGTTTCCATCTGTGGTATATGAAAGATGAGTATAAAAAGAAACATTGAACAGCTGCCTCATTTACTGAGACCCGTCCCCCCTGTGCCTTTAATGAGGCTGGGGCACAATGGAAAAACCAGTATGTGTTTAAGAGCAGCTGGGACCCGCCTGTGTCCTGAATATATTTCATCACAGGAAATGATGCAACAATGCTCTGATCTCAGCAGCTCATGCCCTGTTGCTACCTGGCAGCCCCCAAAACATTCTGACATCAGACAGCAGCAGAGGCAGGTGAGCCACAGGGAAAGAAATATGGGTAAAAAGAACAGAAGGACAATGGAGAGACATGACAAGGAGAAGAAGAAAGGTAAGCCCCAAAAAGGACTGTAAAGAGGAGGAGTGACCCATCAGGGAATTCCCCAAGAAGGAGTGGACTGAAAAGGAGTGGACAAATTTGTGCACATTTTCACAGATGCAGCGAAAGGCACATCACATCCCTGACACAAAGGCCATTCAACCGCCAAACTTCAAGGGCCGGCTGCACAACATGGAAGCACTAGAGCTTCTCAGATAAATGGTTGTAAGAATTTTGTTAACATTTTTTTTAATCTAATTTAATTTTTGGAAATGGCTTAACCATTTCAGCTTAAACCTTCCAAAACAAGTCTGCCTGAGGCAGACGCCTGGCATGGAGAATTTCTGCCAAATCTGAACCATTCAGGCTAGGTTATAAGCAACAGAAAACAAGGTGTTATAATTGGAAGTGCTGGACAACCTTAACTAAAGGCCACCAGTTCTGCCTATAATACACACACACACACACACCCCGTGACAGTAAGAATTATTCAAGGCCCTACCACTGAATTTACAAAACTCCACAGTTAGATTGCAAAGATGCAAGGGAACAGCATGTGTATATATAATATGGGATGCAGTTGTGTCAACCAGGTTAAAAAGTCCATGGGGTAATTGAAGCTGTGTCTGCACTGAGCTTTTTAACCAAAGATTTCACACTATTTCTACTCCCAATTAAGCACCAACTACTGTATGCTAGGGTAGACTGGCTGCCAATATTTTTCCCACTGTGTCCCCTAACCCTGCTCAGAGAAAATCCACTTAGCGCACATGTGAAAATGCCAGTGGCTCTTCCACTGTTCCTACCACTGATGGAGCTCAACCAGTGGTAACAGCCTTAAAAAAATGTCAAGTCTAGTCTAGACAAAGCTTTAGACACATAAACCTGGTTGGGAGGGAGTGTTGAAATATGGCTGTGGTCAGGGAAGTCTAAAGAGCTGATTAGAAATGCAGATTAGCTTTACAGAAGAGACAATTTAGAATGCACTGCAAGAGAGAAATGTACCAAAAAGAGAAAAATGTGAAGAAACTGTTATGCATCTCCAGGGCAGCCTGAGAGAATGTTTGTTCACATACGGATCTATGTAAAAAGTGTAAAATATTGTCCACGGGGGATTTTAACAGCCTAGACATAGCTAGAATAAGAGTTGGGATATGATCAAATAAGGGTGCATCCCTCTGAATATAATATGGGATTGTTTCCCTTGAACATTGTGCAAGCATCATAATCAGAATCTATTCTGGACTGAGTCCTAGGAAACAATCCAGATCCAATAAATCAGATAGAAGTGGCTGGATATCCAGGGACTTGCAATCATAATATGATGGTATTTGAAAGACTCACTCTGGAGGTTGATGCAAAAGATAACAGAAAAAATATTGGAGAAAATAAAGTCTTTGGACAGTACAAAGGCACTCTTCCAGCCCGGCTTGCAATGAAATGGGACTTACCTCAGACAAAGGAAACAATCAATATTCAAATGATATTGTTCACTGCTTTCCAGCAGAATCTGACATGCAGTACCTGCTGCAGGGGGTAAGTCTCAAGTGATCATGTTACAGTCCCTCTAGAGGGTTAAACACAACTTGAGATACCACGATAGTTCAGCTGTTGGGCTTTTGAAATTACAGAGACGAAGAATATTATCCAGCAGCTGACCTTGGACAGGTCTCCAGGACCTGACAACTTCTCATTAGAACTCAGCCATAATGGGTGTACTTTGAGAAGGGCTGGATTTCTGAATTCTCGGGAGACAAACAACTATGTAAGTCATATATAATTCACTTACATAGGAAGGTCCCTGTGTTATACATTTTATATCACTTCTTATGGTTGGCAATAAAATCCTCATCAAAATTTTGGCGAGCAAGTAGGAAAATGTTCTGTCAGACACCGTTAATACAGATCAGTCTGGTTTGCTCTGCATGAACCAGAAGATTATCATCTTCATGCAAATGGTGGGGTTTTTCACCTCTGTATACAGCATTGGTGAGACTGATACTGGAATACGGCATACAAGTCTGGCGTCCACATTTAAGAAAGGATGTTGAAAAACTGGAGGGTGGAGAAAATAGCCATAAAAAGTGATGAGGGCTGGAGAAAATGCCTTACAGTGAGAGAGCTGTAAAGAGTCCAATCTGTTTAACTTATCAAAATGAAAATTGAGAAGTAACTTGATGGCAGTGTATGAGTACCTTCATGGGGAGAATATAATGAGTGCTAAAGCGTGCTCTAATCTAGCAGAGAAAGGCATAAAAAGAACAAATAGATGGAAGCTGTACCCAGACAAATTCAAATTGGAAATAAGGCCCACTTTTTTTTAACAGCGAGGGTGCTTAAACCATTGGAACAAACTACCAAGGGACGTGGTGGACTCTCCACCTCTTGAAGTCTTCAGATCAAGACTGGATGCCTTTCTGGATTATATGCTTTAGTCAAACACAAGTTATGATTTATGAGGAGAGGCTGTGGGAACTGGGCTTATTTACTATGCAGAAGAGAAGAGTGAGGGGGGATTTGATAGCAGCCTTCAACTACCTGAAGGGGGGTTCCAAAGAGGATGGAGCTAGGCTGTTCTCAATGGTGGCAGATGACAGAACAAGGAGCAGTGGGGAAGGTCTAGGTTGGATATTAGGAAACACTTTTTCACTAGGAGGGTGGATAAGCACTGGAATGGGTTACCTAGGGAGGTGGTGGAATCTCCATCCTTAGAGTTTTTTAAGGCCCGGCTTGACAAAGCCCTGGCTTGGATGATTTAGTTAGGGTTGGTCCTGCTTTGAGCAGAGAGAGGATTGAACTAGATGACCTCCTGAGGTCTCTTCCCACCCTAATCTTCTATGATTCTATGATTATTGTGTTCATTACAGGAGTATCTGGGTGAAATGTAATTGCCTGTGATATACAGTAGTTCAGACTGGATGATCCCTTCTGGCCTTAAACTCTGAATTTATGATAGTGTAAGCTGCCAGGGCATGGGCAGCCTACACAGTGGTTGGAGTTGGACCTTGTTTAGCGGTTGTTGTGGCAGTTTGGAGTAGCAGTGGGCAGGACCGGATTTACACCTTACGCACCCCTAGGCACAGCATCTTCGGCACAGTGCTCCCCCTGTAGCTAAAGCCCCAAGCCCTGGCACTCCACCCCCACAAGCAGGGAGTGGAGACGTGGGAAGCCCCAAGCTTCAGCGACCCCCACTGGGCTCAAACCGGGAATTCCCCCAGGTCTAAAATGCTGCACTCCCCCAGCACTAAAATGCTGAGCCCTGGTGCTCCCACGGGGCAGAAGCCCTGAGCCCCCCACCAGGAGCCCTGGCACCCTGAGAGTCAGAAGCTCCAACTCCAACACACACACACCTAGAGCCCTGACCCTCCGCTGCAGCCCTAACCCTCCATGTGGCTGAAATCTGTAACTCTTCTTCAGAGTTACGAAACATTTCAGAGTTATGGACAACCTCCATTCCCGAGGTGTCTGTAACTCTGAGGTTCTATTGTATTAACTTTTAACCCACTTTTAACTTTTAGGCACCCCTGGAATGCTGGCACCCCTAGGCATGTGCCTACTGTGCCTAATTGGAAATCCAGCCCCGGTGGTGAGCATATATCCAGGAGTCAGGTATCAGACTGAGGGTAAAGCCAGAATCAGGGTCAATGAGCCAAGCCTGGGGTCAGACCAGGAGTCAGGATCAAGACACCAGACCAAAGGTAAGCCAAAATCAGTGTTGAGAGAGCCAAGACAAAGGTCGGAACTAGAGGCAGGAGCAGGGCAAGGAGACAGACTAGACAGGAGCGGAAAGGGGTCGAGACTGAAACAAGGCCTGGAAGCAGGACCAGGGCAAGCGTAGCTGTGGGCATGGTACACATTGAGCAGCACCTGTACTGCTACTGCTGCAAGGCTCAAGTAGCAAGCTGCAGACTCTCTTGCCCAATCAGGAAGTACAGCCATTTGAAGAAGGCTCATTGGGCCCAGCTGAGCTTGCTGGGTTGTCTAGTGACCAGGCTAGGAGCTGTGCTCCTAACAGATAGTTGGGACAGCCACATCAAAACTGGAACTGTTCAAGGAATAGTGAAAGAGGTAGCATGTGGCAGTCTTATTTCCCTTCCATCAGCTCTTTTATTAGTACATTTAAGTGGCCACAAAATGCAGATACATCTAGAGACCTCTTCTGAACAGACAATGGTTGAGATTTTCAAAGCTAATTTCCATTAGTTTCAATGTGAATTATGTGTCTAAATCTCCTAGTCATTTTTGAAAATCTCAATCTTCTAAACTGGATATTCCTTCTTGGAGAATGGAACCATATATATTATTATGTCCATACTGCATTTTTACTTAGAGACTTGTCATCCTCTATTATTGTATCAAGGGTGCAAAAGACTACTCTGAGGGGGAAGGGATCTGAATACCGTGTATACTTCTTAATCATAAAAAATGATGAAAGAACATGCCTGCTGTAATAACATCACATTTTTGGCTTGTTGATTAGAACATTGTATTTGGAGTTTGCTTGCCGGGAACAGGATAACGTTTAAAAAGGAACCTTTTATTTTTCTGAAAAAAGATAAAAATCCTGTGACATTAGTGCCAACTGGAAGAGAGCATAAGAGGTGCATAGGAGTTTACTGGAATCCCTAGGTCTGATGTCTACATAATAGTGTGCTAACGGGTGTCATGGGAGATCTCTACCAACAGCCAGTAACACAGTGTTTGTCCTAATCACTGCGAGATGTATGTACAAATGATATTGAAGGAGTTAAGTATCTATACTGGAAATTATGTTCGTAAAGCCTTGAAGTTAAAAGCAGGTCACCAGGCGGTGACAGGCCTTGGACAAATTATGTTCAGGCAGGTGATAGGAGATGCTTTTGTCTCTGTGTCTAGTCAGGTGTGTATTGTGCATTGTGTGTCTCAGACTGGAAATCTATTTGCATACGGAGACACCAACTAATCAAGATTGCAACACTGACAAAAGATTGCAAAATCTACAAAAAGGAACATGCAGCGGGAGGGAGTTGTTTAAAAAAATCAAAGGACTATTTTGAAATTTCTGGGGTTCCAAGGAGCGAGCCAGTAAACTTCACAAAGGAGACGAATTGCCAGCATGTTGTGTTTTATGAAAGGAGGGTCACAGCCTACCTGGCTGGCAGATCTACAAAGACTTTGGGCGAGCTAAATTTCATTAGACAAGACAGGAAATCACAGGAACAACACTACGCTCCACCAAGCTGAGATAGGTGCCTAAACTCCCTATACAATGAATGGGGGGAGATAGGCACCTAAGAATGTGATCCACAAATCCAGCATGCTAAGTGGCTCCCTGCCTAAGCCAATGGGAGATGCCAACCACAAAGGTGTGTGCTAAATCCTGCCCCTCTCTCACAGATAGGTGCCTCAGGCTGCAGGGAGGTGATCCTATCTCAGCTAGCAATGCAGGAACAGGAACCAGCCACCTCAAATTAGGCACCTAATGCACTTCTTGTGAGAATGAGTTAAGTGCCTGCCTCACTCCACACAAATGCTCTGGAGGAGGGGGCAGTGCTCAGCTTATAACTTTTACCCCAGTGATTAGGGCTCTCACCTGGGATGTGGGAGACCCAGGTTCAATTCCTCTCTTTGCCTGAGTGGGGGGGAAATGATGTGCACAAGGATCTCCCACCTCTCCGGAAGATGCTCTAATCATTGAGCTATGGGCTATTCTGATTCAGGGCTCTCTGAGTCTCTCCTTTTGAAGCTGTTCCACTGTGGATGAAGAACGAAAAAAACATTGGAGCAGGGGGACCGGACCCTGGGTCTCCCACTTCATAGGAGAGTGCCCTAACCACTGGATATAGAGTCAGTCCCATTCTCTCTCTCTCTCTCTCTCTCTGGCCCAATGACTGCTTTAGTAACACCATCATATGGTCCAGAGACATATACACTGAACACATCACGGGCCACTGTCAGTACCAGGTCGAGTAATCAAGACTGCTGACCAGGGGAAAAAATCCACTTCATCCCTTCCCTGACAAACCGAGGGACGCACCCCACCCATAACCCAAGCCTGATCCCAGATCTACAGTACCTTACTTCTTAACTTGTGTAAATCTGATTCTAAGCATTAACTTTAATAAAAATTTTATCCTCAGTGGATTAGTCATTGGGCCAGAGAAAGCGAGAGTGTATGACTGTAGTCCAGTGGTTACAGCACCCACCTCGGAGGTGGGAGACCCTGGGTCCAGTCCCCCTGCTCCAATCACTCTTTCATTATTTATCCAGAATGCAATAGCTCAGACAGGAGACTGAGAAAGCCGCACATCATATTATCTCATTGCTTAGTAGGTAGAGCACTCTCCTGAGAGGTAGGAGGCTCCTGGTCAAATCCTCTCCCCACCCTCAGGCAGGGAGAAGGGGGGGAATTGAACCTAGATCTCCAACATCCTAAATGAGTTCTCAATCAATTAGGCTAAAAATTATAAAGTCAGCTCCTTCTCCTCAGGCTGGATTTTGATTGGAACCTAATTCACTAGGCCACCTCTGAGCACGACTACCAGACCGGTCCCCACACACGACACTTAGGTGACCTAATGCCCATCTTTCCCTGGTTTGTGAATCACTCTGGGACGAGATAGGTGCCAGACATCTAGAGTGAGGCAGCAGTGCACATGGTCAAAGACAGGAACACAGGGATCTTTCACTCTGAAAACTTGGGCACCAATTGAGTTTAGGCACCTCAGGGTTCAGCAGGAGTTTTGTGGATCTCAATGGAGCCAAAACAGGGACTTAGGTGCCTAAGCACTTTCATAGATCCCACCCCAATTATTTATGGTGTAAGAGGGTATCTGGCTCCTGTAATGAAGTAGGTACTCCCCATGTGGCCTGCTAAAAGAGTCGGGCAGCAGCACCTGGGGATATAAAGGATAAGGAAAGATCAGAATTCAGACACAGGAAGAGACTTGATGAGGGAAAGGGAGTCCCAGTGAATGAGGCTGTAGGCAAGGATAACAGAAAGAGAGGTTAGCTTTCTGACTTTCGGGAATCAAAGCCAGTGCTGGGAGGCTGACAAGGGCTGAGAAGGCTGAAGGCTGGAAAGTAGCAAGAGGGATTTGCTGCCTGGCATCCCCAAGTCAGGGCTGCAGAGGGCTGAATGCCAAGGAGAAGCAACAGAAGGAGGCGCCTACTGGCTCTAAGCCTGAGAGCTGAAGAGGGCTGTCAGTGACCAAGTCACCGGTTAGAGCAAGAGTCCAGCCTACCAGTTACAGCTGAATCCAGATAGCATTGGTCCTGGAGCAAAGCCATGGGGCAGAGCCCAAAGCCTAGGTGGAAGGATAAGCCAGAGTCACAATCAGAAAGCATAGCCAAGAATCAAAGCCAGGATGGAACTGGGGCAGATACAGGCCTGGAGACTGGAGCAGGGCTAGAAACAACAGAAGCTGGGACAGGACCAAGCATAGCTACAGGCAAGGAGCATATTGAGAAACCATTGGCCTGCTGCTGAGCTTAAATATCAGCTTGCTGGCTTCTGCAACCAACCAGGTGGTGCAATCAGACAGCTTCCATCAAGGCCAGCTGTGCTTATTAGGTTGTCAGGAGACTGGCTCTGCTGCAGGCAGCCCCTGACAAAGGCTGAAGGTGGGAGAGCAGTGGACGGGCTTACACGCTGACATCTTCAAGGATGGAGGGCTGGACTCAGAGGAATAGTGAGAGGGGCAGGAGGAGTGAGGGATGCTCCCTTGGTACAGATGATTTTGCTGCAGAGAAGCTGTGGGGGTTCCCACTGGGGAGAGTGGTGTTGCACTCCATCTGGACAGGCTGGAGTGGCTGTCTTGGCAGGGGGGTGGACAAGGAACCTAGGTGTGGCAGAAGATACTAGAGCATGGTGAGAATGATTCCCGAGCAGAGAGGCTATGTGGGTTCCCACTGGGAAGAGCACTGGGGATGGCATGGACAATGTGTAGGGACTTTTGTTACAGACTGCTTGCACTACTTTTTTTTAATAAACTGGTTTCTAGGAATGGTATTATTCAAGCAAAGTTGCTTGGCATAGAATCCTTGGACTACCTGAGAGCAGAAACGGAGGGCACTCCCAGTCAGGGCCCTCCCATTAAACTTATTTTTCCTCTATGTGGCTTGATTTTGCTTGTTCGTTTTTAGCTATTTATTTAGGAAATTTTAACAGGTTTACAAATCCTTGCAAAGTAAACATCAGAGTCAGAACAGTAATCTAATAACAATAAGCTAACTGAGAGGCCTCAAAATATAATTGTAAATAGAGAGCATTTCCACTGCTTGCATCCGAAGAAGTGGGTATTCACCCACGAAAGCTTATGCTTCAATACCTCTGTTAGTCTATAAGGTGCCACAGGACCCTTTGTCGCTTCTGTAAATAGAGAATCACCCTCGAATGGGTGTGCTTCCAGTGGGGTTCTGCAGGGATTAGTCCTTGGCCCTACACTATTTAACATTTCTATTAATGACCTGGAAAAGAAATGATAAAATCGTTGCTGATAAAGTTTGCGATGCAACAAAAATCTGGGGAGTGCTAAATAAGGAGGAGGACAGGTCACTGACACAGAGTGATCTGGATTGCTTGGTCAGCTAGACATGAACATGGGTGACGGGTGAGCCCCGCCTTTGGGAAGGCTAGCCCATCTGCTCTACCCCTTCCACCCAAGGCTCCGGCCTGGCCCACCAGAGCCCCAAGACACCCTCACCCTCAGCCCACCGGAACCCCGAGCTCCCCCCGCCCCCCTGTGGCTGGAGGAGCCCTAGCCCGGCCAACCACAGCGCTGCCCCAGGCTGCTTGCCCGACCTCCGCCCTCACCGCCCCCCCCCCCAAGCCGGTCCCAGCAGAACCCCGGGCGACCCCAGCCCTTGGCTGCTGGCTGGAGCTGAGCCCCTTGCCGGTACGGTCGGCTGTGTACCGGCTCTTGCTGGTACACCGTACCAGATGGTACCGGCTTACTTTCACCTCTGCTTTCATCACAACTTCTCTAGCATTTATCCCCATTCAATCTATTTGTTTTTAACCTGACTGGCATGAAGTGCCATTCAAACGGTATTTTAAATACATTTTCTGTTCATGTGCTACAGACTTAGGTTGCTGGACCTCTTTCCCAGATCAAACCCCAATCCTCTGGAGTAATTTATCTGTTCAGATCCTTTTTTCCAATGTCATATCTGAATATTTTTGGTTGGGAAAGTTAATTGCAAAGATTTATATAACTGAGTGTTGTTTGTTTGTTCCCTAATTGACAAGATGCCATTGCTTCTATTAAAGTTAACTTTCTGTATAAAACAGTTTCTCTAGAAAGTTGAAAAACATCATGCGTAACTTGGAAGGACTGGTACTAAGGGAGAGTGGGCCAGATAAAATTAGTTTTGATCTCCAAATAAGTTGGAAAAGTTTCTTTACTAAAGAGTTGGCTAACCATTAGTATTCCCTGGCCCTCTTAGTCTTTAAAACTCTCTGGTTAGTGACATGGGCTAAAATTTGGGTTATTTGCAATGGCGAGGGAAAAGGGTTTATCTCTAATTTTGTCCCAAACCCACAGGGTAGCCTTTGCTAAAGGATGTGTATAAATTTTTGGAGGCTGATTTATTTATTTATTTATTATTAATCCACGGTAGCTAGCAATATTTACATTCCTGGGTTTTCTTAATTCCAGAATGTGAGGCTGCTAATGTGTTGTTATGCATTCTTTTCTGTGATAACAATATTGATTACACCTGATTGTCCTACACTGGCTGCACTGGCAGTGCAGAAATGTTTGTGAATGGATGCTGTTCTCAGGTAGCTTTGTACTCCCAGAGGAGAGCAGGTTGTGATTAGATGGTGTTATGCTGTCATTTCTATGTATGACTCTCCTTGTGACTGCAAAGAAATAGAAACATCACCTAATTCCATTCCCATTCTTATCTGCCAGTAGGACCAACTACCTGAGTATAATTTATATTCAAAACCATTTCTCCACTGCAGTGAAAGGAATAACATAGAACAACATCTTGCACTCCATGGAAAGAAACATAGAATGACACATTTTCAGTTTGTCGCACACTGCAATTAAAACACATGGGGCCCACAGCTGATGATGGATCATAAAACAGAGGATCCTTATAGAACAGAGCAGGGATTGGCAACCTTTGGCATGCAGCCCATCAGGGAAATCCTCTGACAGGCCGGGCTGTTTTGTTTACCTGCAGCGTCTGCAGGTTCAGCCGATCGCAGCTCCCATTGGCCACGGTTCGCTGTTCCAGGCCAATCGGAGCTGCAGGAAGCGGCGGCCAGTACATCCCTCGGCCCGCACCGCTTCCCGCAGCCCCCATTGGCCTGGACTGGTGAACCGCAGCCAGTGGAAGCTGCGATTGGCCAAAACCTGCAGACGCTGCAGGTAAACAAACCGTCCCGGCCCGCCAGTGGATTTCCCTGATGGGCCGCATGCCAAAGGTTGCCAATCCCTGGAATAGAGTCAAAACATGTAGAAGAACCAGGGACTAAACAGTAGCAGAGGCAGGAAAAACACTCAACAAGAAGGAAATGATTTAGTGCACAAACACCCTCCCACAATCTATAGAAAACAAATAATGAGATGACATCTTCTTTTTGAAATTTACAAATCTGAAAGATAAACCTGACATCTAGATGGAAGTTTCAAGTTCTGCAATGTAATTTTGACCATAGGCATCAGAATGTTGGAGAAGTCCATTGTGACAAGGGACAACAAATCTTCGCATAACTAGTTGTAAAAGTATGCATTATGTTAAATACTTAGGCCCAACTTTGCAACGACAAAGCCCTTACTGTGGTATCTTCAACTACTAAACCATCTGTCCTCAATGGGAGTTTTATTTGGAAAAGAATGGAGTAGAAACGGATGGAGCCCTCTGCATGCAGGTCACCCTCTATTTGTGGGCATTCAGCTACCACTGTGGCACCATCTCCCCTCCTGAGAACCTTCAAAGAGTCCTTTTTGGGGTCAGGGCTATATTATAGTAGTATTGGGGTGAGGAAGGCCAGTTGCAACAGGAGGAAGACCAAGGATGAAATTGGAAGGAATATGCATTGTTCCCTCCTCCCAACCTCAAGCCCTTCAGAAAATCCACAAGAAATAATACAACCTGAGGTGCATTAATATTTCCATGTGTTCCCACCATATTATGGAACCACTCCTCTTCATGATGGGGACTGTCTCTCACTATATGTTTGTACAATGGAACCCTGATTTTGGCTGGGGACCGTGTCGCCATAATACTACTAATAAATGCAAATAGTAATATTTGTAACCCAGTAAGAAGACAAGCAGAGTTTAACTGGCTCACCAACATAACGAGAGAGGAAGTTTAGATGGGACCTTAGGTTTTCTATCGGGGCTTGATGGCATAGTTACAACACAGTTCTCCGAAAAACAACTCCCTGACTACATAGGCCATGTGTACTTTGCTAACGACTTTCACAATTAAACAGAACTCAAAGCATTCCATCACTTGAGATACTAGCACTGTGAAGGCCATTTGAAAAAGATAACAATACAAACCTACCTAACGACATTAATAGACCTGATAAAAGCACAGGGCTGTGGTCCAGCCCTCATTGATGAGTTTTGCCATTGACTTCATTGTCAGCAGGGGCAGGACCTAGATCTATTAGGGGTTGATTTTCCATTTCTAATGCACCCACATACCAGTGGCAGCTTTGGTAATGCAAGGAATGCAAGTTTTGGCTTTAATCTTACACATATGCTGCTTCAGTTGTTTATGATCTAGTAAATACCAAACTATTTCTTCATGCATGTGCATGAAAGGAATAATCTAACAAATATTTAGTGATTGTTACCAAGAATGCATTTAAGAAAACTCATCTGCAGTAAAGATATGTAAATACACATGTTGAGTCATACAGATTTAGAGGCAGACCTTGTTTATTTGCCCTTATCACTTTTAGCTGGAGAAAGTTTGTTACTTGGAAAATGATTTGTGTAAGATAAATGGATTAATGGGTCAGCGCATAACAGATATACATGGGTATAGACATAGCCATACAAAATCCCTACTTGTGGATGTGCAAAGAAAATTATTTTAATGGAAAAGCTGGAATTGGTTGAATAACGTTCTTGAATAGCGAGTTAACCTGTAACCCATTAATTAAAAATTACATTAATTAAGAAATACAACCCCAGAGAATGTTTCTAAATGATATATTGCTGTTAGCTTGCTTGAAGAACACAGTAACTGTTCAAATGGAATTGTCACTGTATGACAAGTATATGGCATTTTTATAGCTCTCCTAAAGGTGAATGTTATGTAATAAATAATATGAACTGGAGAAATCTTTATATGGAGAGATTTCTAAACAACTTAAACTAAGAAAATTATAATAAAACCAAAGAAGTTTCTCTCACTGGTATGTGATATTATCAAACATGGGTGGTCTATCTGTTGCCTCCCGTACTCTCTCCACCCACCCGTGCTGCCTTGGATTATCCACCACGAGAGCAGCAGCATACTACATCTGGCTAACAGAAATTAATGTCAACCAACAGCGAATCTCACCCATATCTAGAGTACATCTTCTCTATGTCATGAGCTGAGGAGTGTTATTTAGTCTCAATGTGAACTTTCGGATACACAGGCTTGCAGGAATCACAGATCTTTGCTCAAACCTTGAAAAGTAGTTATACAGGGTAGACTGTGGTAGGCATCATTCTATGGGGAACTCTTCCAATGAGATCAGTTCACTGTTTATTATGGACCTGTGCAAATGACCAGAGAATCCATCTCCTGCTGCAAATTGTGTTCCAGAATTTGAGGGTGTCTTTTTGTTTTGTGTGCCTTACTTTGTGTTTGTGAAGACATCCTTCCAAACTTAGGCTATGCCTACACTACAGCCTATGTCAGCATAACTAATGGTGATCAGGGGGGTGAATAAACCATCCCCTTTAGCGGCATAAGTTACACAGACATAAGCGCTTCAGCAGTTCATGGAGGTGGTTTTATTGTGTGGACAGGAGAGCTCTTCATCAGACACGCTGCATCACAGCAGTGCTGTACATGTAGACATGGCCTAAACCAAGGATAACCAAGGCAGTGCTGTCTTCCTGAGTCTGGAGACAACCTGAAACAATAGCTCAAAAAGAGGTGCAAACATTCCTCTTCTTCTCACTCATTTGTAGACTCTGAAGACTAATGAAGGCAATTTACATCTCTTAGCAGAAACATGATTATCCCACAGTCCCAAAAGAACTCTAATGCTGGTTTCCAAAACCCTCAGGCTCCCAGCCAATTCCGATAATGAAACTGTGCATTTACAATACAAAACAATACAATACAAAAATCTACATCCCTTTGAAAACTGAAAATTTAGAGCAGAGTAAAATAAACTGCATTTACAATCAGCATTAACAATGCAAGGAGAACTTTTCTTATTGAATTCTTCATTTTCATATTTCATTCCGTACAAATGTGTATTTTTAAATTGCCCTGAAGCTGAATTTCCAGCCAACTGTGCATCAGAGTATCACAGAAACTGTGGGGTTTGCAGCAGAATTTAGTTCCAGCATGTTGCCAAATGTGTAGAGCCCTGGGAGGGATCTTAAAAACCATGGCTCTACCTGCTCTTTCTGGACATTGAAAATTCTACAGCACCTTTGGCAAGAGTTGTGATTTTCCTCAATGGCTTTGGCCAACATTTCTCCTGCTATAATTAGTGTGCATATGCTGTAGGCTGGATCGTTGCAGCTTTCCACTCTACAGGCTGCTGCATCTCAGTGCTTTTGCATATAGAAGATGCACAGCGCTTGAGAATGCCAGGAACTGGAGTATATAAATGTAAGATATTATTTATGTTACTTGAAATTCATTTTTAAAAATTTTTTTGTTTAAATGTTGTTCTGTTTTTTCAACGTGTTTGTAATTTTAGATTTCAAAATATTTAAATACGTCCGATCAAATGTTGGTCTGTTTCAGAAAATTTGTCATGGTAAGTAAATTAAAGCTTTAAATGGAAATGTTTCTGAAACCAAAAAAATGTTACTGTAGGAGTGTAGCCATCTGCAAAGTAATCTAAAAATCATGAAAAAGAAGAAAATGTACATGATGTATATTGGACTAAGAAGAAATAGGGATTTTTGCCTGTGTCATGACAACCAACTGTTTCAAGTTTCTCTCAAGGTTTTATGCATGCCAGCCAAATGATTTGGATACACTCCAAGCAAAGGCGATGAAGATGCAAAAAAGGGAGTACTGTCAAAGGAGCAAAAAGCAGACACATTGCCATTGCCTTCAATAGTCTTACTATTACCATACTGTTTAGCAGCCCTAGTTAGGGGTCAGGACCCCATTGTGCTAGGTGCTGTACAAACGGAACAAAAAGACAGTCTCTGCCCCAAAGAGCTTGCAAGAGATGACAGTGGTATGAAAGCACCAATAAACTAACTGTTGTTAATGTTTCAAGGCATCACAGCAAAGGAGAGTTTTAAGGAGGAATTTTAAGGTGGATAATGAGGTGGCTTTGTGGGTGCTTAGTGGAAGTTCCTCCTAAGTGTAAGAAGCAGCATGGGAGAAAGCACAAAGGTGCTTGTTTGAAATCTTAACAAGTGGGCAATGGAACCTGCGCATTATTGGCTGACTGAAAGAGGGACCATGATTTCACCATTTGTTTAACCTCAGCCTTTTGCTGAATGCCCAAAAGATGGAAAGATAAATGGCTTAAATAAGCATGTGAATGTGGAAATAAGCACCTTGTAGACTAGACAAACAGCAAATATGAAAAAGGACATTTATATGGGTTAAGAAAAAGAAGGATATAGATGATATAGATAATGAAAACAGATCTAAACTGAATGTGTAATAGCCAACAGTTATCCAGTCCATTCATAGGCCAGGAAGATTTAAGCTTTACCAAATCATTGGGGTACTAGTGAAGCTAGTAAGGTGCCTTGGTATATCCTTCGGTAGCATACTGAATGTTTTGTATGTCATCTGGTGAAAAGAAAACTGATTGTAGGGGAAATTGCCATCTGTCTTTGTCAATAAAAGGCCACATTTGTTGCTTGAGCAGTAAGACTTAAGCAAGCCATTTACAGCACAGTAGAAAGAAAGTGGGGGATCGGGATCGCATCTGAAGAGTGAGAAAATATAATTTAAAAGGAATAAACAAAAATTACCATGAAAAATTCTATTCTATACAGATTTTTATGCAGAGGGGATAAAAAATTTTAAAGCAGGTGTCCACATTAAACTTACGATTTTCATAGCTTCCTAGGAACCGCTTTCAACAAGATTTATCTCAGGTATTGTTTTCTCACAGTTAAATGCCATTACTACTGTACACAAAAAAGGACCGTGAAGATTCTCCTTCCCAAATACACCTTTAATACATCATCCTTTTTTCCCCACAACAATCATCATAATGGATCTAGTCTACTGTGTACGCATGATCAGAAACTCTTTTCTTTCTTCCTTCTTCCTCCCTTCCTTAATATAGGCCCAGACACTGATTTAGTACTGGTGTAAATATCAGTGGTTCAGACACAATCTTGTTACTCTGTTAACCCAACGGAATTACTCTCTATCTATAATTGTAGACTTGAAGTATGTCTACACTGCAATTAAAAAACTGCAGCTGGTCTGTGCCAGCTGACTGGGGCTTGCAGGGATCAGAGTAAGAGGCTGTTTAATTGAGGTGTAGACATCCAGGCTCAGGCTCTCGAGGATCCCAGAGCTCAGGCTGCAGCCTGAACCTGAACATCTCCAGAGCAATTGAACAGCCCCATGAGCCTGAGTCAGCTGGCACCGGCTAGCTGCAGGTTTTTAATTGCAGTGTAGACAGATCCTTGGAGACCAAATTCTAGGGCTGGATCTGAAACACTATACTATAGAGAGAAACAAGCTTTTAAGATTTCACAGAGTTCTTCTTCAGGTCTCGGAAATGTACTCAGGCCTGGTCTACACTAAAAAGTTAGGTCAACCAGGCTACATTGCTAGGTTTGACAGGGCTACAGTTTTCAACCAGAATGCCTGGTTGAAAAGGGACCCTAGCGACTCCAGTCAGCACAGCTGACCAGATCGCTAAAAGTCCATTTGGCTGCAGTGGCCAGCATGTCCCTCTGACTCCTAGGCACAGAGGCATCCAGGGGGCCAATGGGAGCTGTGGGGGCAGCACCTGCGGATGGGGGCAGCGCACAGAGGCTCCTGGCTGCCCCTGTGCCTAGGAGCCAGAGAGACGTGCTGGCTGCTTCCCGGGAGCTGTCTGAGGTAAGCGACCTCCCCTTCTGCACCTCAAGCCCCAGCCCCAGCCTTGAGCCCCCTCCTGCACTCCGAACCCCTCATCCCCATCCCAGAGCCCCCTCCTGCACCCCAAACCCCTCATCCCCGCCCCACCCCAGAGCCCGCACCTCCAGCCAGAGCTCTCACCCCCTCCCACACCCTATACATTGCTCATGGATGTGAAAAATCCACATCCCCAGTCAACATAGTAAAGCAAACTTAACCCCCGATTGTAGACATTGCTGGGTCGATGGAAGAATTTTTCCGTTGACCTAGCTATCAGGAGGTGGATTACCTACGCTAATGAGAGAGCCCCTCACATTGACATAGCTAGTGTCTACAGTGAGGCACCACAGGGGCGCAGCTGCTGTGCTGTTGTAATGGTTCAAGTGTAGCCAAGCCCTCAGAGTGCTACAGCTAAATAAATGGTGGAACAGATTGTTTAGCATAAGTAGTTAACATATTTCAAGGGACCATTCAAGCCTGTTAACACCTCTCCAGTCACAAGTGGGAAAGAAGAAAGGAAAAGAAAATGTATTATTATTTACAGTTACACCTAGAGGCACCACCAAAGATCACAGTCCCCTGATGCTAGACACTCCACAAGCAAATGATAAGAGACAGTCCTTGCTCCACAGAATTCAAAATGGCTGGCAAAGGCAGTATTATCTCCATTTGACAGATGAGGAATTGAGGCACAGAGAGATTAAACGACAAAGGGTCCTGTGGCACCTTATAGACTAACAGAGGTTAGTTATACCTCTGTTAGTCTATAAGGTGCCACAGGACCCTTTGTCGCTTCTACAGATCCAGACTAACACGGCTACCCCTCTGATACTAGAGAGATTAAAGGACTTGCCCAAGGTTACACAAGTAATCTGCATCAAAGCCGGGAAGTGACTGCACATCTCTTGAGTGCCAGTCCAGTGCCTTAACCACAAGCTCCTTCATCCTCTCTAATACTTTTAAAATGTCTTCACTTCATCACACACAAAAATAAATCCTCAATCAACTCTTAATTTACCAATCCCAGAGCCATAGAGCATCTACATCTCTGTCACATATTTCTGACACAAAAGAATTCTATTTGCTCCCCCCCGCCATGCGGCCACAACTCCCACTAATAATAATTTAAGTTATTTCTGAATATGAAGGAGAAAATTCTGAGCCTGGGCCTGCACAAGCCATACTCACATGGCAACTGGACTTCTTACATACATAAGGATTACTCACCTAAGAGTTTGTAGGATCAGATGCTACATAGATAATGATAAATAATAAATCTTGCTCCCAGGACATGCAGGTGCTGTACAGCAGCCCAAAAATATAATACAATACAATAAAAACATTAAGATTTGAAGAGAATCAAACAGAGGAGAGTAACAATTTTAAGAGCCAGGTTCATTGATATTCTCCGGCTGTTTCACTTTGCTCCAGCAAAGCAAAGGAGAGGTAAATCTGAATTACTTAGCATGAATTATGATGAGCCAAGGGCTGGTCTGCAAAACAAACAAACTAACAAAAAACTAACAAAACAAAAACAAAACAACAAAAAGCTTGGAACTAAATGACCACTTCCATTTTAATTATTTTTATATATATATATATTTCAGTGCAAGTCTGTGTGCAGACACTCTTTTTTTCAGATTAAGAGTCTCCTATTTCAATTTAGCTTAACTCGGTGTTTTACTGACTTCAGCTAAGTAAAAAAAACACAAAACTATAAGCTTTGAAATATATATTAAAGGTATAGATTATATTATACTGAGATATAGTTATAGATGTATTTCTCTACCCCAGGGGTAAGATAAACTGATGTAAAGCAAATTGAAACCAATGTAAGAATGTCTACATAGGGTTTCACACTGGTTTAACAAAGGCCAGATCTACACTAAGAAGGTATATCGGTATAACTATATCGCTCAGGGGTGTGGAAAATCGCCATCCCTGAGCGATGTAGTTATACCAACCTAACTCCCAGTATAGACAGCACTATGTCGACAGGAGGGCTTCTTTTCTCTCGTGGAGGTGGATTAACTATGCCAATTGGAGAAGCGCTCGCACACTGACATAGTAGTGTCTTCATTGAATCGCTGCATCCACACCTCTGCAGCATTTTCAGTGTAGCTACACCTGTCCTAAATCAGTTTAAAATTACACCACTAGTTAAATCACTGCAACTCTGAATAAAGACAAGGCCAAATAAGTGTTTCCCTTATAAGTAAAGTAGATAAAGTAAAACTCTCTTAGGGCAGGAACCTTGTCTTTGCTTTTGTTCATACACTGCTTTGTACAATGGCTCCCCAATCCTGATTTTTGCTGCTAAAATGTAAATAACTGTTAAAACATCACTGCTTGAGCCATTTACAGTAACAATGAAAAGGTATTTTACTCATATATATTTGTGCATATTTATGCTTTCAGTTTGAGCAGGTGTTTGTTTTGGGGGTTGAGTTTTTTGGGGAAGGGGGGAGGAGTTTGTGTTGGTTAGTTCAGAAAGACAAGACACTCTACAATGCCTATAAAAAAAATCTGAATCTTGTTTAGTTCCCGTCTTTCTAGCATACAGGACATACAAACAATTTAGGTCTGACTTAGCAAACATTGTTGGATGTATTTACATAATAAAAGTTTGGCAAATATTAGTAAACGGCTTGGCCCAGGCTGCAATAGCTGCAAGAGAGATTGCACTGTATGAGGCTGAAACAAAGCTTGAAGAAACAAACAACTGATAGCTCATTAAGAAATCACAATGCTGAGAGTTGGGACATCATGAAATGTTCATCTCTTGAAACCAGGAGCAAAATTTGGAAACCATTTTATAAATCTTAATATAGTTTTAGCATTTGAGACTTGTATTATCCAGATTATAGTCCTGTTTCTCAGTATCAGAAAGTATATATGGTTTAAAACATGACTGAAATTGCTTTATCCTGTCAGACTGAATGTTCCCTGGGAAGGCAAGATGTTTTCTTTCTTATGCATATGCTACATTGATACTGTGTAACAAGGAGGACAATAGAAGAAATGGCTTCAGGGGAGGCTGATGCACAAAGAACATTCTCTCTCAGTGTAAACGTTGATTATCTTTTTGTTTGTTTGTTGCTTTCTTTGCATACAGGAAAGTTCTCTGTGCATCTCAAAGCACAAGCAGACTTTTCAGTGTGTTCTCTGAGTTTAGATAACTATTGGAAGGGCATTCTGGGAAATGACATACAACTGAGCACACCAAGCAGCCCACATCGCTTCACAGTTTCTGTAATGCTTTCCCCCCATTTTCAGCTTCCCTAGTTTTCTTGAATTTGTGTTTTCTAAGAGCTTGTCTAGGCTGGAACAAAAGGTGTCTTTGAAAAATGTGTTAGTGAACTCTTTTAATTAACATGTTTTAAAACCTTAGTGTTGACAGGTTAAGTTGTATTTTAACACATTCATCTCAACCAGATAATGTGTTAAAATACAACTTGCCCTGTCTACATGTGACAAGTTGAAACATAAAAAAAAAAGTTAAGAAGTTTAACATCTTAATTAAATCAAGTTCACTTTAATACATTTTTTAAAAAATATATTTTATCCTGGTCTAACCCCAAAAGTCACTGCCATGTATGTGGTCTGCTAGAATTTTGAGAGCTAATTCTGGCTTTTTGCTTGTTGATTATTTATCCTTTCTCTCAGCTTCTCCATATGTCAAATGAAGATAAAAATATTAGATCCACTAACCACCCCAAGCATCCCATGCAATCAGTTACCTACAGCCAGGCACTCAACTACCACAGAATATGCTCTGAGGAGAAAGTCCAGGATACACCCTTTAACACACTTAAAAATGCTTTCACCAAACAAGGACACTCCACCAGAGAAATAGATTGCATCATGGTACAGGCCTCCCAAATACTCCAAAAGAACCTGCTTCAGTAAAGGAAAAACAACAACCCTCCAACCACACAGCCCTTGTTGTCACCTACCACCCCACACTGGAACTCATATGGGGTATAATTAAACAATCACAACCCATACTCCATGAAGACCTGAAATAAATCTTTCCTGAACCCTGGCCTTCAAACAACCCCCCAACCTCACCAAACTCATCATCAGAAGCAAGCTCCCCACAGATCAGGACCTACCAGCTCAAAGTGTCACCAGACTTTGCTGTAACAACAAATGCAAAACCTGTAGACATATCTCCACTGCTACAATGGTCATCACTCCCACAACACATCTTTCAAGATCTATGCGTCCTACACATGTCTATCACCACATGTTCTACCTCATCCAGTGAACTAAATGTCCGAACATGTGGGTGAAACAAGACAATCACTATGCTCTCAAATGAATGCACCCACAAAAAATATCACCTGTTGGTGAATATTTTTCACAAGACTATAACTCTGTATCTGACTTCTCAGTCCTCATTCTTAAAGGAATCCATACCTTCAAAAGATGAGCCTTGGAGCTTAAATTCATAACTGTGCTAGACACCAGAACTCATGGACTTAATAAAGACACTGGATTTCTTGTTTTATATATTATATATAGTATAACAATCTGTAGCAACATGGACTAACTCATTATCTGTTCCAACTTTTATTTAGTTGTGACACTCTAATTACCTTTCCCAGACCTGAAGAAGAGCTCTGTGTAAGCTCAAAAGCTTGTGTCTCTCACCAGCAGAAGTTGGTCCAATAAGAGATTTAAGACTTTTATTAAGATAATGTTAAAAATAAAAACAACAGTACAGAGTTTAAGCGTATAAATTTCTGGTTATCAGGGAATAAGGTACAGATTATCAAGGGGAGCGAAGTTCGGTTTAGGATCGGATGATGTAAGAAATACATAATCTGCAAAATCCCCAATTGGGGGTAAAGGCTTAACAAGTCAAAGTACAGAGATTGAGATATGAGGGTAAGTTGTTCATATATAATGGCTATGTTCAGGTGTGGAGTAGAATGAGTGGGTACAATGATGAGGATGGATTTACCCTCATTTGGTGAGAGTTAATGTTCAGTGAGTTTATGGTTCCA
The DNA here is from genome assembly GCA_033296515.1 of Macrochelys suwanniensis. Lineage (NCBI taxonomy): Eukaryota > Metazoa > Chordata > Testudines > Chelydridae > Macrochelys > Macrochelys suwanniensis. The sequence goes on from CM065777.1 coordinate 82,739,544, forward strand.
GTTCATATGGTCCAGTGGGAAAAAGTCTCTCGGTCCCTTTCTCGTCGATGATGCACGATGTCGTTCCAGCTCACATCTCCTGGTACTGTCGGTGGCTGGTGACATGTTTGATGTAGATGTCCCTGGACCATCTGTTACCTCACACACTTTGTCTAATAGCCTGGAAGAAATACGGCTACACAACACTTGCAAAATATAAATATCAAGTATTACTGAGAAGGAAGATCACTACTGGTTAGAGAATGAGACTGAAGGTCTATAGCTCAAAGTTTGGTGCACAAATGATTTGTTCTGTGACCTGGCCCAAGTCATTTCACCTATCTCTGCCTCAGTTTCCGTCTCTGTGAAATGAAGATAATGAAAATAAATTCACGACAAGAGTGTTGTGAGACTATTTCTAAAGTGTTTTAGGAGAGGCAATGTGGCTCCATGGACAGAGCATTGGATTGGAAGTCAGGAGACCTAGCGCTACCATTGCTGGCTCTGCCTCTGACCTACTGTATGGCCTTGGGTAAGTCATCACTTCAACTCTCTGCTTCCCCTTCCTGTCTTGTCTATTTTATTTGTAGCCTCTTCAGAGCAAGGATAGTCTGTAAATAGGGGCTGGTCTACACTTTAACGTGTTACCAGTATAACTATGTTGCTTAGGGATGTGATTTTATTTATTGCTGACATAGTTATACAAGTAAAAGACCTACTGTAGATGCAGTTATATCAATAAAAGGTGTTGTATAATGGTATAATTTATTTATGTACCCAAACCAGAATAGGCTATATCAGTGTAACTACTGTATTACAGGTATAACTGCATCCACATTAGGGTGGGGGTGTTTTGGTTGGGGTTTTTTTTTGGGGGGGGCGGTTATTGTCACTTTTACTATACCAGTATACAAGCCCTATGTGTTTGTACCATGCTTAGCTCAGTTGGACCCCAATCTCAATGGTGGCCTGTAGATGCTAACGTAATATTAATTTTCAGATCCTTGGATGAAAGGCACTATATGCAGTGTGTTATTAGTGTGTAACTATTTACACCCACACTACCTAGTATTGTCTCAACTGATCTCCCAAGCTAAAGAAAGAAAAGCTAGCTCAGCATTCAGATGAGAGACCGCCAAGCAACAGAAACTGAGGCCAGGCCTACTCTACAAACTTGTGCTGGAATAGCCATGTCAGTTAGGCGTGTGATTTGTGACCAACATAGCTGTGCCAACAAACCCCCTAGTACAGACGCAATTATACTGGCAAAACTGCCAGCAGTATAGCTTACTTCGCTTGAGATGGGGCTGGAAAAAAGGATGCCAGTTCAAGCACAGTTACGCTGATATAAGGTTCATACACACTAGGAGTGCTTTGCTAGATTTAGATTTGGCCTGGGATGTTGCAGGAAGTGATGAAGTGGTCATAGGTGTGGTGAGATGAGGTTCTGTGGCCTGCAATGTGCAGGAGGTCAGACTAGATGATCACGATCGGCTCTTCTGACCTTAAAGTCTATGGGCATAGACTATGACATATGTGTATTGTTGGGAGTGCTGTCTTTTAGATGAAACATAAAACCTGTAGGTTTTCATAAGAGTAACGGTCGTAACCTTTGTGCCTGGCAAACTCCATACTTTGTGGATTACATGCTGCCTTCCCTGAATTTCTCTTTCAATTTCAATCTGATATTACAGCATCCTTATTCACTTTATCTCCTAAACTGTATATTTGTGCCATTAGCGAGCCTAAATGAACCCTGTGTATAGTTTGTATATTGATTAGTGAAGCACTTTGGGGTGCTTTAGGATGAAAGGGACTGTATATGAATTGAATTTATTGCACCTTTGAAGGTGATTAGTGCTGCTCATGCTGGAAGAATACAATTGTTGATCAATGAACTGGTGTGTTTTATTTATTTTTTATTTAGTCATGTAAATTGCTAATTGCCATCAGTTTAGAAGAATCTACCCTAAAACGTGTGTGTTGGAGGCAAAAGAGGCAATGTGTGATGGTGGACAGCCAGAAGACTAGCTGGAAGGGTTTGCTGGGAATTTGTGAGAAGGAGTGTATGTGTACTTTCGAGTTATTTAATTGGATTGTTGTACAACTGGTTGATCAGCATGTACCATCTGTACAGAAGAATTTGTATAAGTAATGCTGTCTTGTTTTACTGTAGAGCTATAAAATACTGAGATGACTGATGCCTGGAAAACATATTGGGATCACAATACGTACTCCATCATGACTCCTACAATCATTCTGTAAAATACTTTTGTGACATTACTCTGAAATTCAGATGAGCTGGCATATGGAATAAAGGTTTACCACTATGCCTGGACAAGGGAACACGTGGATTTTTACATTGATTTTGCAATTCTGGCTTACTCTTCAGGCAATATGTCATCAGGTGATATACTAATCCAAACAAATAAAAATGATCTAATTAAAATCCAAACAAAAAGGGATCAATAAAAGGCTAAAAGTTCTTTGCAAACAGGACTAGCACCACAAGGAACCTGGCAAACTGCCCGGGCATCATGTTGCTTTCGCTGCAGGAATATAAGATTTAGTGAGAGACCTCCAAGGTTCTTTTTCATGACACATTGTCTCTCCTGTGTATCAGTCACCAGATATACACTCCCAACAGGTTTCACTGCCCCAGTGAGGACAATGAACACTCCTGAACATCTTTCTTTGTCACTGTTATTCATTTGCTGTGTTCATGCCTAGGGACTTCAGCAGTAGCGTAGCGGGGGGGGAGCAGCTCCCCCGTGAGCAGAAACGGCGCCTTTTTTTAGCAGCACTAAAAAAAGGCACCGCTTCTTTTTAAGCGCCGCTTCTTGCACTCACCCGGCGGCACTCCGGGTCTTCGGCGGCATTTCGGCAGCAGGTGCCACCGAAGACCTGGAGTGAGTGAGGACTCGCCGCCGAAGTGCCGCCGAAGAACCGGAGCGCCGCCGGGTGAGTACAGGGGGAGGCGCCTTTTTATAGCGCCATTCCCCCTGCGCTCCAGACCTGGCTGCGCTACTGGACCTCAGCTGGACCAGCACCCCTTTGTGCTAGGTGCTGTACAAACACACAACAAAGAAACAGCCTCCTGCCTCACAGAGCTTACTGTCTGACACCAGAGACAACAGGTGGCTGCAACAAATAGATGGGAGAACAAAAGGAAACAAGCAGAGAGAATACTATACTAGCCAGCTTGATTATCGGGTCTTTTGCTCCTTGTTCTTCCTATGCTCTGGAAAGCCTGTCTCTCTCACCATCAGAAGTTGATCCAATAAAAGATATTACCTCCCCCATCTTGTCTCTCTAATGTCTTGAGACCAACACAGCTACAACAACACTGCAATAAACTCTCTCTTGCCTTCTTTTCCTAGCTTAGATGTAGGAGAAAAAAACCCCAACACCCCTCTTCCCACTTCCCTGCCATCGCCCCCCCCCCCTTCCTCCATTCCTTCCTCCCTCCCTCCCTCCCATCCCCTGGTATTCACGTCTTTTCCTCTCATTCATTTGTTTTCCGTATTGGAAACACCTCGTGTCTGTCCCCTGCGTTCCCCCCTCCCCTCAGACTAGTCCAGCTGCCCTTTCGCATGCTTCCTCTGGAAGCCCTGGCACGGAATCAGCCCCCTCCCCCGCTCGCTTTTCCCTGCCCCAGCTCCAAGTCAGCCACACTACTAGAATCGCAATTCGGGTTAGCTGCAAAGGCATGGAAACTCCTTCCCGATCTCAGCTGTGGAATCCCGCCCCTGCAGCCACCACTCCCATCTCACACCCTCCCCCAGCAGCTACAGCCACAGCGCCAACTACATCTCCTTTTCCCGTCCACCGCCCCCTCCAGGGTAGGGTCCATCTGCTCCTCTCTGTCTCTCGCTCCCTCCCTCCCCCCACCCGCTTTCTCACTCCTCCTCCGGCCCCCCCACCCAACATCTCCGAATCTTCGCCGGCCGTCGCTACGGAAACCAGCCGATACCCAGTAAATGGGCAAAAGCAATGCAGCGGGTAACAAAGAGGCCCCCCCTCCATGGGGTTCTGCAGAAACATCTCAAGCCCTTTTGCGCTCTGTGCATATATTGGAGGAGACGCGTCTCGCCACATAGCTAGGATCCACAGCAATTTAACACAGCAACCACAAAAAGTGCAGATGGAGGGTGTTTTTTCCAGCTTTTCTGGTGAAGAAAATCAACAGCCTCCTCCAAAGTGCATTTCACAAGCGCCTGGATGTTACTGGATTTGTCTAGATTACGTTTCTGTTTGGGACTTTCCCATTTACACAAAGGGGTTGGCTTCCTTCAACCATCAGTGCCGATAGCCTGGCCAGCGTCTTTTCCCTTAAGGGCGATAAGATATGTTTGCTGGCACGATGCACTTCTGCAAAAAACTATGTACATCAGCTCTGGGGAAATATAACTTGGTGATTGAATAAGGCATCAAGCCGAAGCAGCGTGTATAAAACCAAATCGTTACAGACGCTTTTCAGCTTGGTTTCGAAAAGAAAGATAATGATTAAACCAAAGAAATCGAGGCTGGTGCTAAGCGTTTTCCACGATGCGAGCCGTTTTCCTTGAAATGCAGGAGGGAAGTTGTATTTGAAATGCAGTACAAGGGAGAATAAGAGCTTGATCTAAAAAACAAATGCCCATTCGTGTGTTTTGCCCCCAAGAAATGAAATATTCCCTTGACTGATTCTCCTCTTGCTACAAATAAAGGATTGTTTATATTATATTAGGGTTATTGAAATGCAGCGAACATTCAAAGATCATCAGATTCTGCAGCACAATGCGATCTTTGGGGTCAGAGAGGTGGGCGGTTTGGACGGGTGTCTTGAAATCCTGAACCCTTGATTATTTTAATGGTTGTAACATTCTTGTTTACAAACAAATCGGGCATTTTGAGATTTGATCTTTTTTGAAAAAGTAATGCCGACTGTTTTCCTCATTACTGCTCTTTAAACAGAGGTTTAGGTAGCCTTTCCCACCAGTATAATTTATCCATTTCAACTGAAAAAAACAAACACCATATTTGTAGACCTAGGCTGCCAGACATGCAACACCCCCCCCCCCCCCAAAGAGGGATGCAGATCCCTGGTATTTCACGCAAATAATTGCTGCTACTCATACTTAGCAGCAAGATTATTTCGAGCGAATTAGTCTCAAGTTACATCTTGTTTGAGAGTTTGAATGTAAATATATATATTTAGGATTCAAATTTGGGAAAAGCACAAACATATCTCTGATAACGTCGCTTCATCCATTAATTTAATGCATGAAAAATCTAAGTGGTCGCCGCCTCAGAAAACAGTTTTAAAAATACAAATCAAGGATAATCAGACAGCAGAATTTAATTAGACCCGTAGGCTAATTACAGAATATTTTATTTCAAGCCAATATTGCTAGGGGGAGGGGTTTGATTCTGCTTTTTCGGCGGCGACCGCGGCTGCTTTTAGCATTTTCAACATCTGGCCTACAGACCTACTAATTTGAACTCGTGATCTCGTTTGGCAAAACTCGAACTCGATCTACGTGATTTAAATACCTTCCAAATTGGGGAGATAGAACAATTGCAACCAATTAAATCAAAAACTCAAACCTCGCACACTATCTGTTGATCTTCTACAGCGGAGGGTGGAGGGGGGCGGGTGGAGCAGGGGAAAGAGGATGAAATCACAAACACACAAGTCAAACCATTGTCTCTAATTTAACACAGAAGCAAATGGGGGAGAGAGACAGAGACACACAAACAGAGCCACTGCAAGTCAAATGAAATCCCCTTGCAGTGTTAATTCACCTCCGAAAAGAAAGAGCAATAAACCCATGCATCATCATTTTTAAGTGAAGAAAAAAGAGTGCCTGCATTTTTCCATTACTTTATTTATTTTCGGGGTATTAATTATCAGTCAAAGGCTGATTTCAAATTATTGCAATCGCGGCTCCATTGTTCACTCCAATTGGAAGCCCCGCCCCCTCCTTTGTCTGGCGGCGCCGTGATTGGTCGGCGACGGGCGGGGGGTTGCCGTCAGCGCTCGGAAAGCCCATTCATCTGTGCACTTGGGCGTTGGACTCCGCATCTTATTAGCAACCAGGGAGATTTCTCCATTTTCCCCTTGTCTACAGTACGGCTACAAATCTGGGATTTTTTTTATTACTTCTTTTAACTAAACTTGGGCTCTTTTTTTTTTTGCTCGACTTTTTTTCCTCCTTTTCCCCCCTTCCTCCTGTGCTACTGCTTTTTGATTTCTTCAACTTAATTTTTTAAAAAGGAGTGCATATAAATCGGTTCTGTTCTCTCTTCTCTTTCCCCCCCCCTCTGGTGTGTGTGTGTGTGTGTGTCGCTGCTGCTACTGCTCGCCCAGTATTTATACCAATCCAACGCTCTTTGTTTCCCCTCCTTTTGGATCTCTTGAGTTTCTTTGTTGAATAAGACAGCATGGGTGCCCAGTTCTCCAAGACTGCTGCAAAAGGCGAAGCCGCTGCTGAGAAACCTGGGGAAGCAGTGGCTGCATCTCCTTCCAAGGCGAATGGACAGGTAACCCTCCCTCCCCCCCCCCCAAAATACCCTTTTTTTAAAAAGCAAAACGTAGACTTTTTTTTTCTTGCATCCTGTTTAATTTTTCCTCTCCCTTCGACGTGTCGCTTGCATATTAGATGGCGAATATGGCCAAAGCCTTTATCTTGACAACTTAATGGCAAGGCATGGCTTTTTCACTGTTTTATGGGGGGTCGGCGGGGAAGGGTTCTGTAGATCCGATTTTTCGTAATGGAGTGGAGCAGATAAAAATCACTGGTGCGTTATCTGAGTGGGGTGCATGCTGCTCGTAAACTGAAGAATGTGATACTTGGTTGGCTTTTCTGTCCATTCAGTCTCCTCCGTGCATTAGCTTTTTCTCCTGAAGACGGTTGTCTGTGAATAGCCAAAAATGCCCCTGATGGGAGGTGGATTGGTAGCTAGCCGTAGGAAATGTGCTCTCTGCAGTGCAAACTGGCAGTGGTGAGGTTAGGGGAGAGAAGTGGCGTGCCCGGGGGTACCCTGTTGGGGAGAGCGCTGTGCCTGTACCTCTGGGAGATGGCAGGCTGGAGAGGGGAAGGGGGAGCGAAGCGCGCTCTTCTCCATATTGTTGCATGCCTCGCCCCCACTCCTCTACGGATCTAGGCTCAACCTACGATTTAAACCCTGGGGGGCTCACTTGCTGCGGGCGGCTTTTCGCGTCGCTCTGCCTGTATCAGCACAGTCCGGACTTGGGGGGGATGGGGGTGACTCTTGGTGTTGCACTAACGTGACCTTCATCTCTGCCCCCCCCCGGTGCAACAGGGGTAGCGGCGCTGGGCGCGCTGGAGTCGGGTGGCGCCTGCATCTGAAACACCGGGCACCCCCGCCACGCCTCTGAGCAGCTGCTGCTGGAGCCAGCCGGGCTCCGTCGTCCTCCGGAGAGGCTTTAGCCTCGTTAAAAATGCAAATGCAGCGAGGGGCGGGGGCGCCTCTTTTAACCAGCCAGTAGGGGGAGGGAAGCCACGTCTTTATTTTGATTTTATTGCTGGCTGAAGGGTGCGGGGGATGGGGGGGAGGCGTGAAACGGACGCGAGGAGCGAGACGAGCTTTGTTAGCTTTTCTTTCTCCTCAGCGGCGCTGCTGCTGCCGGACAAGGCGTGCGGGAGCCCGCAGCCCGCCAGCTGCTCGCCTCTTCTCCCTGCCCCCTCCGCTCGCTCCAGCCCGGGTCTGCAAGCTGGAGTCACAGTGCCCTCTGCTGGCGGAGAGCCGCTCTAGCCCGGCCTGCCTTCGCCCCGCCGGAGCTGCGGTGACGGGAGGGGCCGCGCACGGCCCCGCAGCGGCTTGCTGATGCGTTTGGCTTTTTTCAACCATCCAGGAGTCCCCCCGCGTCCCCGATGAAAGCAGGCGGAGGCGTGGCATGGGTCTGCATTGCCAGTGCAGCGCCAATGGGCTGCGCTCCCGAAGCCGGGGCCGGGGAGGAGGCGGGGACGTGACTGTTGAAAATCCTTCTTCTCTCAAGGGGAGCAATGGCGAGTCTGCCCATTGCGACTTGCTGGCTTAGGGCCCCACTGGTTCTGCAGTTAATCACTTGATCTGATGCAGTCCTCTGACTCCTCGAATAGTCCAAACCATGCCATAGTATTGGCATAAAATGCCAAGATGACAAGTATTCTTAAAACAGTCAACACTGTCTGATCCGTCCAATTTTGTCTAAGTGTGGACTCTGGTTAAGGGAAATGAACTAAGTTATCCGTCAGATGAGCCTATTGAGCTTGGGATATGGCCGAGGAGCAGCTCTTTCTCCAATAACACTCAGTTGTTTTCTTCCAGGAAAATGGCCATGTAAAGGTGAATGGTGATGCCTCTCCAGCAGCTGCTGAGGCAGGCAAGGAGGAGGTCCAAGCCAATGGCAGTGCACCTGCTGAAGAGACAGCGAAGGAAGAGCAAGCCTCTTCTGAGCCTGCCTCTGAGAAGGAGGGAACAGAAGCTGAGAGTACTGAGCCAGCTTCGCCTGCTGAGGGAGAGCCCTCCTCGAAGGCGGAGGAGGGAGCTACCCCTTCTTCCAGCAATGAGACCCCGAAAAAAAAAAAGAAGCGCTTTTCCTTCAAAAAGTCCTTTAAGCTAAGTGGTTTCTCCTTTAAAAAGAACAAAAAGGAGGCTGGGGAAGGAGCAGAGAACGAAGGTGCAGCTGCCTCTGCAGAGGGAGGGAAAGATGAAGCAGCTACTGCCCCAGAAGCTACAAGCAATGAGGAGGGCAAACCTGCCCAGGAGGAGTCCTGCGCTGCTGCAGCTAGCGGCACAGAGGAAACAAAGGAGGAGACTGGTGACTCTCAGGAAGCAAAATCAGAAGAGACTGCACCAGAGAAGCCTGCGGGAGAAGAGGCCAAGCCTGTTGAAGAGCAAAAGCCTGAGGATAAACCAGAAGAGGCACCAGCTGCCTCTGCCCCTAGTGCTACAACTGAGGCCACCTCAACTGAACAAGAGGCACCCAAAGTAGAAGAGGCAGCACTTCCTACACAGGAAGCCCCATCTGAGTCTAGTCCAGAAGCCCCACCAGCTGAATCGGCAGAGTAAACATGGCAATTTTGAGATAATCGAAGAACTTTTCTCCCCCTGTTTGTTTGTTGGAGTGGTGCCAGGTACTGGTTTTGGAGAACTTGTCTACAACCAGGGATTGATTTAAAAGATGTCTTTCTCTTTTTTTCTCTCCCCACAGATCCCATCTCAAATAATTCTGTTACCACCATTCCAACAGGTAGAGGGGAGACTAAACACCTCCCTCTGCCTTGTTCCTTTTTTTTTTTTTTTTTTGCATCAGTATTAATGTTTTTGCATACTTTGCATCTTTTATTCAAAATGTAAACTTTCTTTGTCAATTTATGGACATGCCCATATATGAAGGAGATGGGTGGGGTCAATAAGGGGAAATCAAATGAAGTGATAGGGGCCACAATGAGGAATTAGTGAGGCACATAATTGCCAAGAGAATGTGCCACAAAAAATGATGTAAGGGGTTAGTCTTTTTTAAAAGAAAGTTATTACAATGTATTTTGTGAGGCAGATGTTCTATAAGGTTTACAACACTACAAGTCTTGACTAAGAAGGAAAGGAAAAAATCAATACCCAGAAAAAAAAAGATCATAGTCTTAGGAATTCATTTAAACCATAGGAACTTTTCACTTATCTCATGTTAGCTGTACCAGTCAGTGATTAAGTAGAAATACAAGTTGTATAGGCTTTATTGTTTATTGCTGGTTTATGACCTTAATAAAGTGTAATTATGTATTACCAGCAGGGTGTTTTTAACTGTGACTATTGTATAAAAACAAATCTTGATATCCAGAAGCACATGAAGTTTGCAACTCTTTCCACCCTGCCCATTTTTGTAAAACTGCAGTCATCTTGGACCTTTTAAACACAAATTTTAAACTCAATCAAGCTGTGATAAGTGGAATGGTTACTGTTTATACTGTGGTATGTTTTTGATTACAGCAGACAATGCTTTCTTTTCCAGTTGTCTTTGAAAATAAAGGAAAACTCTTCAGATGCAATGGTTTTTGTGTAGCATCTTGTCTATCATGTTTTTGTAAATACTGGAGAAGCTTTGACCAATTTGACTTAGAGATGGAATGTAACTTTGCTTACAAAAATTGCTATTAAACTCCTGCTTAAGGTGTTCTAATTTTCTGTGAGCACACTAAAAGCGAAAAATAAATGTGAATAAAATGTATAATTTGGTTGTGTTTCTTTTATGGATTCTCTGATGGCTATAAATGGACTAGCAAGTATGGCTTAAAATTTGCATAGAGAAGGATCTTGTGTGCCATTAATGCTATCTTTAGAAGTGGCTTAGAATTTTGGAGTCAGTAATATAAATTTCTTCATAATAAAGACTTGGAATAAGCAATATCTCCAGATGGCTTATGGCCTCTGGCTTCCAGTCTTTTATTTAAAAAAAGCAATCTGAGAACATGATGGTGCATAGTAAGACTGCTGTTGCCCGGGTTCCATCTTGGTTTAAGACCAGTTGTATACAGCACACTTGATTCCTACCTCTTAAAGTTAATATTTGACTTGGATTATATTGGGTAAGGTGTTAGAATATGGTCTTAGGCCAATTTTTTCTAAACTGGTTGCCTAAAGTTAGGCACTGAAATAAATGGTCCATTTGTTATGCCACTTCTACTTGTCTAGTTTTAGACAACCAGTTTGAAATATGTAACATAAAAACATAGTTTTCCTGCTGTCTGCTCAGCATTTAAAAGCAATATTTTTCTCAAATATGTTACTCCCAACTACAAATGAGTTACAAAAGGGGATTGCTAAATTTGTCTATAAAAATAGTCACTTGGTGCTTGCCTTTAATTGTTAGGATGTTTGGCTAATTTCCAACATATTGCTCAGGGCATGTTATGCCTTCATAAAACAGTAAGCTTATGTAAAAGTAGTAGTGGTGTTCAGAGGGTGGAAATTGATTCAAGAAACTTTCTCCTAAGTTTATAGGAGAAAGTTTAGTATTACACTTGCTTCCATCAAAATTTTCAGCAGAAGCTTTTTTTGGAAGTAATTATAATTCATTTTATGAGAAAATGGCACATTAGCACCTTGTTCCCAAAAGAACTGAATTAACTGCAATGGATTCCTGCTGAATGCATACTTATTTTTATTCAGCTGTCTACCATTTTAATTTTGGCTTGTATGTACTCTAGTCACCCTGGTATTTCTTTATAGTTTTAGATATGTATTGAATATTATGCTATAATGGCCATGGGATGAAATAAATGGATGTAAAATGAGATCCTCCATACCAGTGTCATTCTTGGAGTACATCTATTGAGGTGTTTGTTTTATAGTCCCTTTACTCAAGGTTTTTATAATATGGTTGTTTTAAAAAAAACCAAACTGTTCAAGACATTTGATGTCTTCACCCTATAGTCAATGTCATTTTTAAATAAATTCCTTTATTTAAATTCAAGATTTTTTTTATTTTAAATTTTTTAGAAAGGTCTGAGTTGTTCTCTCTTTCTCTCCCCCCCCCCCCCCCCCCAATTGTCAAGTTGTCAGGAAGCACCAAATCACTAAGTTCCCTTCACAGAGCAATAGTCAATACTTGGTGTGTTTTAAACTGTTTACCAAGAAAGCAGTTTTACTGTCTAACTATTACAATGTTTCAAAAGAAATGCTAATATTGCTCTTCAGTAATGGCTACTGTAACTGTTTTATTGCAGTTCAAATCCATTTGAAATCTCAAAATTAGATACCTTTGAGACTTGCAAGAGCTGTTGGTTGGAAAGGGGTAAAACTCTCCATGTTCTGAAGTGGTTAAACAGTTCTATTGGGCTAAATCACAATGCTTTTTAGTAAGAATTTTGATTAAGAAAAATCAGTTTTGGCTGAATAAGGACTTCAAGATTCAGCCCCTTAAAATTATTGGGTTAAAATGAGGGGGTTTCCTACTCTTGGTTAAAACTCATTACCAAAACCCTTTTCAAATTCCAAAAGTCATGTCTAAGCTGTATTTTAAAGTCTCCATAATAGCAACATTTCTAGTGGAGTGATCCATATTTGGTATCAAATCCTAATTTATTTACCCTCTGTTCATGAATGGGAAAGTGTAATGACTTAATTCATTTGACTTCACATAAAATGGGGTGGGGGGGGGAGAGAAATGTAATTTAAGCTATGTCCTCTATTAGAGTAGGTCCATCTTCCTACGTAAATGTATACAATTGTCTAGAAATCAGTAATACCCATATAAACATTTCTGCTGTTGCACTTAAGCCCTCACTAAAAAACCCTCCTCCTATAGGTTGTCAACATTAAGTTTATGCCTTTATTCTGTGAGGGGGAGGATTTGTTTCCAAATGGTTTAAAGGCAAAAACTTTAATGACAGGCTTATTCTAAATGGGCATTCTGGAAGTAAAATTCAGTAGCATTCGTAGGTCAACAAAGGTTTTGTTTTTGAAGTGAGGTATTTTGTAGAGCCCTGCTTTTAGCTTGAGAATACAACTGTAGGTTTGACTGCTATTGCTGCCCTTAGAGCAACACCTCCCAGCAATAGTTACTGAGTTCAGTGCATAGTAACATGCTGCACAGTGAGGGTGGCAAAATGTTCTCTTTCAAGACCCACAGCTCAAATGTTGGTTGAAAGTCAATTTTTAAGAGGTTGAGTACCATGCATTTCCTATGTGAGTATGCAGTTGTTGGAAGCAGCCTAGCTGTACGTTATGACAATTTTTTTTTTACCACTATTAATTCACAAAGGTAGAATGGAGTATATTTTCTTTTCATGAAGTAGGCAGCAGGTTGTTTTCACAATGAACTGTAGGCAGAAGGGTTGATGTGTTGGTCACCTTCTACAGTTCAAAGGAGTTCAGCTAATTGGTAATGAGTGTGAACTCTTGCAGCTATAAGTAGTCCAAATGGCAACGTGCAGCTCAGTTTACCTTGAAAAAGTAATTAAGGAGGTGGTGCTACAATACTACAGGTGGTCCAACCTTTTTTGGCCCCATGGGCCAGCTGCTATTAGTGGGGCACCTCTGGACCACATACAGAAATGCATGTTCCAAAAAATGACATCCTCCATGCCGTGTGACCTCACGTGCGCTGTGGAGGATGCTATTTTGTAGAGCAGATCTGCTATGGGGGAGGATGGCATGTGTTTGGGGGCTCCATGGAACTGGCCGGTAAGCCACCATTGGACCACCCATAGGTCATTGCTGCAGTTAGTGTCATCTCTGTGTTAGCTAGCTTTTGGAGAAGCTAAGATGGCACTGCGCTCTAAATATCCAATGGCTGTTCATATTTGAAGATCTGAAAAAAGCAGCTCTAGCGCTGTGTTGCATTTCATGAACAGTTCGTCCAGACAACTGTTTCTCCATGGTTAAGATATCTGTGTGGTACAGCTGCAGGATAATAAGGCACGTAAAGTTTGAACAGAAGAGTACCTGAAGCCTGTTAAAGCACAGATCTGGGAGTCAGGAGATTTGGGGTTTTCCATTCCCTGGCTCTGTATATCCTTGCTGTGTGAAAATGAACAAGAGGCTTCACCTCAAAGTGCCTGTGATAATATGCGGATAATGATAACAAACAAGGGTGATGTGAAGGTTAATTAATCTTTTCAGAATGCTTTGAAATCCTCTTACAGAAGTCCCTATAAGTATTATTTATACATTTTTTACTCCATCTTCATGTTAAGGGATAACATGACTGGCCAGAACAGGACTTTGCTACATGGTAGTTTAATAGAAAAGACACAAACATGATCCATAGAAGATCATCTCCCTAAGCTTAAATAGGACTTAGAGAGGTCAAATCATTACTCGGGCAAAATGGATATAGGGGATAATGATAATTTTGCCTAAGAAATGTAGATTCAGTGTCATTTTCCTAGAGGGAAGCTTAACGGTTTGAGCAAGAGAGGGGTTGCAACCTGCAGAGGTGAGGTATTAAAGTTACCAGGGGTTAGCTATTCTATCATTAGTGCATAGGTAAGTATCCCAGACCTCACTTAAGTTATCACATATCTCTGTATGAGTGGAGCTAACATGGAAACAGTAGGTTCAAAGAAGAAAAATAATTTTCTGAGTGACCCGGGCACCATTTTTTTCTCGCACTGTGGTGGTGGGTGAATGCATTCCACACCGATTTTTATTTATTTTCTTCCTCAGTCTCTTATGCTCATTCATGTGGCTGTGCATGTCCTAGCCTCCACCTGAGGAGAGCTAGAAAAGTGACATTTTGGAGCCCACCAGTACAGCTTCTTAAAGCCCTTTTCACACTACAGCAGACACCTTGATAACAATACACATGTTTAATAGTTATTGCTAGTGTGGATATAGAGACTAGTGTGAACCGAGGCTTGTTTTTGATCACTGTACTAGCCCAATGATGCTATAGTTCATAGCTTAGTTTTTATAACATAGTTCGTGTGGGGTGTGGGGGGAGGAATATGTTAATACATTGGTCAGGAAAGTCATTCTAGATCAGTGGTTGCAATAACTGCAAAAAGTGACTGTTGCAGATTACTAGAACTTTGTTTTAATATCTCACCTGTTTGAGATTCTGGCTGTTTAATACCCCATATTACTGAATGCTGGATAGAGATAATGGATTATTGGAATGTCAAATAAATGCATAATAATTTACAGGTAGGATTTTCCAAAGCACCCATTATTGGCCTAATTCTTCTCTCAATAACTTCAACAATGGGAGTAGAATTAGCCCAATGCTGAGTGCTTTTAAAAATCCCACCCTAAATAGTTCTAGAGCTAAAATAAAAAAATAAATAAATGTGTGTTAATATATACCAGCGCATCTTGGCATTCATATAATATGTGAGAAAATGATTCTATGTGAGTAAATTGACAAACCGTGACACACACACAACCAAACCAGTGACATTAAATGGGCAATTTCACATGCTGCTGTTACAAGGCCACTTGGTAGGGAAAATGAGATGTCTGAAAATTTACACTCATTCCTACAACAGGACCAGGGTGAAGGTTAGAACTGGTGTCTGGGGTCACAAGACACTGCCAGGTACCTCCTATATTTTGCCCTGTGTTAAGTGAATTTAGTGCTTGACAACGCTGTAGACTAAAATCCTCTGTCTACAGGATCTTAAAAAAAACAACCCCTATATAAGTTGCCTATCGGAGGAATTAGGTATACTTTACATAGAATAAGTTAAATTTTAATAAATCACTGATATTTAATTGACTCTATCCTTGTAAAATAGTATGTCTAGAAAATCCCTCCAAAATTATATACTTTCTTGCCTATATGCTACCAGTGTAGAGAGATTTCAGGATTATAGGTGAAACCACCAACTTTATTGTAAAGCTTGAGAAAGTCACCTTTCCAAAGACAGAGCAGGATCGTCAACACCCCATCCAGTCCAAGAGGAAGGAGTTCAAGTCTACCCAGTCTGATGTTCAGAATCCCCAAAGTAAATATGATATAATCTAAAGAAGCTTGAAGAAGGACTTCTGACTTCATAACACTTATGTTATACCAAAGCTATGATAGTCACTCACGCCCAGATTTAGGCATTGCTCTGCTCAACACTGCAATGCCTAAACTAATTAAAGAGCCTAAGGCTCAATCTCCACTTAAAATTTAGGGTGATATAGCTACGGAGCTGAGGGGTGTGAGAAATCCACACACCTAGGCTGACAGCTGTGGCACCCAACACCCCGTATAGACACAGCAAGGTCAACAGAAGAATGCTTCTGTCAACCTAGCTACCATCACTTGGGGAGGTGGCGCTCCTACAATGAAAATCCGTTGCCTTCAATGGATGCTGCCTCTATACTATAAGCTTGCTACAGGGTCATAGCTATGTTGTTGTTGCACCTATAGTGTATACACACCCTAAGTCTCATTTTTCAAAATGTCTAAGGGTACGTCTACAGAGCAGAAAAAAACAACAATAAAAATCAACAAACCCACGGTGCAAGTCTCAGAGCCTGGGCCAACTAACTTGGGCTCACACAGCAAGGCTAAAAATAGTAGTGTAGATGTTTGGGCTCAGGCCCGGGCTCTGAGACTCGGTGAAGGGGGAGGGTCTTAGAGCCTGGGCCCACGCCCGAATGTCTACACTGCTATTTTTAGTTCTGTAGTGCTAGTTCAAGTCAGTTGACCCACGTTCGGAGACTACTGCCGTGGGTTTTTTTTTTTTGCTGTGTAGGTGTTTACTTAGGCATGTAGGCATGTAGATCCTACTGAAAATCATTCTGTAGAAGTTTGTCCCATAGAAAAAGTCTTTATAATTCACTTACCATGTATAGTCCAGAGCAACCAAGTGCAGGAAGCATCATTTATGGCTCTAAATATGGGAGATGCCAAAGAGGTCCTGGGATTTCAGGAGACATAATATAGCTGTTTATATTTGTGGCATGGCTGGGATGAGGAGCACAGGTAGCTGGTGTTACTCTGTTTAAGACGAAGCAACTGGTTCAAAGTTCACAGCTTAGTGCAAATCATAACAATAAAGGTATCACTGGAGGAAGACTTGAATGCTAGACATTTCCCATGGCATGGAGCAGAGACGCAAAGGGGTGATGGGCAGACCAGTTGCAAGTGAGATTCTTACATCCTGCATTGACTCATTGGGACATTCACATTGTAATGATGAGATAATTTAAAAATGAAGATAATAAATCAGTGAATGGTGGTCAGATCCCCAATTCTTAAAGCGGATTAATGCTGAGGGTGTGGTAGTAGAAGGCAACTGAACACTGGCTCATCTGAAAGGGTTGGCTCTGAAACCAGCACAGCCACCTCCACTCTCTTAAAAGTGATTATTTGAAAATATCTATATTATTGTAGTGTCCCAAATCAGCTGTAGGACCTTATTTTGCTGGCCGCTGCAGAAGCACAGAAAACAGACAATCCCTGCCCTGGATGGCTTGCAATCTGAATGCAGAAAGGTCAGTCTATTTCACTTCCTACTATTGTTGAAGTCACCAGTTCCTGTTTGTGTTATAGCTTGATTGTGATTTAGAGGGGGGTTGTTCTTCTATCCATTTTCATTTTTTAAGCACTGTGTGAGACTGGCTTGCTTGCATCTTTCTTTTCATACCTAATGCTGCTTATCTTCATAAAGGTTGAACCATGATCCAAAAGACTGTATCATCAGAGTTACTCAATGCATGGATAGCCATGGATGTTTTCATAGATTCAACAGTGATGAACATGATAGAAACAGATAAGATTACATTAGAATTGGCCATTGAGGGGAAACCCTTAAAATGAAGGGCGGGGGTGGGAAACACATTATTGAAAGCTCTTTAGTGACACTATGAGGCCACTTTCATGTAATGCAACTGAAATAAATTTCACTTTTAAATGTGTCTGTTTCACACACTATCAATCAGGAATTAATATGATCAGTGGTTTCTTTGTTTATTTTGGTTCAGAGAGATTCTTTTGTATATAGAGATATAACCTTTCCTTTTTAGAAAAATGCTTTAGCTACCCAAGGGGGGAGGGATAGCTCAGTGGTTTGAGCATTGGCCTGCTACACCCAGGGTTGTGAATTCAATCCTTGAGGGGACCATTTAGGGATCTGGGGCAAAAAATTGGGGATTTGTCCTGCTTTGAGCAGGGGCTTGGACTAGATGACCTCCTAAGGTCCCTTCCAACCCTGCTATTCTATGATGATACAATCAGTTGATTGAAAGTCATAATATTAAAAAGGTATGTGTTGGAAGTTGAGATTTTTCCTCTATTTTTTTCTGATTAAAAAGGTGTTTTAAGGATCTAATTGGTTCACTGAAAATTTTTCACCCTTAGCTGTGAACAGTAATAACTAGTCTGGTGAGTCCAAGTTATACTTTTCCTCTGACATATACTTGCTTTAAATATCTATTCCAACGGACACATTTATAAAAAGCAACAGAGTTTGCTGGGGACTTGCTTCAGACACAACTACTCAACCCCTCTTCAACTGAACTGAAAATCTAACATGATTTGGGGTTTTAAAAGAATACCATCAAGGCATTTTTCATGTTATAGATATCAAAGTCATCCCTGAGCTGCATTTGACTTATAAGGCTGAAATGATAAGGCACCTCAGTTTCTATAGCCAATGATACACAATGGAGCGATGTGGCTAGCACCATCTTTGGCTCCCTAACCTGATGGATCAAGTTCCCATTTGCATCTAGGTGGCCTTTCTGTGTGAGAGCGAGTGAAATGCAAACCCATGACCCTGGGTTTGTAGCTGAGCACCAAAACTATTCATCCACCATGCCGTGTGTGTGTGTGTGTGTGTGTGTGTGTATATATATATATATATATATATATATATATATATATATATATATATATATATATATATATATATATATATATATATATATATATATATATATAGCTGTTGTAAAAGCTTCCTGGAAATATGAAAATGAATTTTTTTTATAAACATGCTTTCTCAGCTATTTATTATGCATACATGGCCTTTAGTTTGTTGGGCTGTTGCCACACTAGGCCTTTCAGCCATATCTGATAACAGGCATCAAACATAGCTAGCCTCGCTGCTCCATTTCACACGATATTGAAAACGATGGTCCCGCCTGTTTAGACAATTAGCTGAGTTAGACATTGGTTCTAGCAAACCATACTGGACTCTGACAGAATGACCTTATCCATAGCAATAATTTTAAGAAATTCTCCTATCACCGCTCTTGCACCACTAAGATAAAGCTCCTCTGATGCTAGCAATGGTAGGACTGGTAGTGTAGGCTGTCTGATGGCATTTCTACCACCATGTTGTCTAAGCCTGCTCTAGTGGTAAAAATGCTGGTGGCTGATGTATATTAATCCTTTCAAATTTGTTAATATTATTGGAGAGCAATGGTGGAACATTTTCCTAAAATTGTCATGATTGGCTGTGCCTATCAAACATTGAGGTATTTAGCATGCTTTGGTACAAAGTGTGTTGGAGTTGTCTATCCACAACAATGGAACACTTTTGTAGAGGGAGCATGAAGAGCTATTGTGACAAACAATGACACACATTGTTTAACAAAGCTGAAAATCCTAGAGTAGACACAATATCAGGTCAGGGATTTTTAATAGTCCCCAGGTGACAGACATTCTTCCCCATCAGAAAAAAGAAAGACAGAAAGAATTTGCTTTGAAAATAAATCACATATACAAAGAATTATACAGACTTTGCAAAAAAAGAATATACGAAAAATGTGGGCAACATGTTGGGCCTGTTTCTCTGAGGGGAAATTCTACATTTGGTGGAAGGAGGAAATTTTTCTCTGGCAAGTTGATTTTAAAAATAACCAGCAGAAGTTTAAAGCTGCTCCTAGGTTTGGAATATAAGAGTAAATCCCAGGGAAATGGATTAGAGGGAAAAAGGCAGGTGAGGCAGTCAAAGGTACATTGATCACATGCCTGTGCAATTTATTGCATGGCTGTCACTCACCTACACACATATTATATGCAGATAAGCCATATCTGCTTTATATTTCAGCATTTTATTGTTTTTATATCTAAAGAAAGGGAGAGCAGCAGTGGGGAGGAAGCATAGATTGGTCTGGTGATTCAAAGTGGTTTGAACCATCTGTGTGTCTACATACACCCAGAGAGCAGATCAGGACAACTGAGGCAGAAGGTCCCAGAAACATCCAATTGAAATTTTCCTGAAACTTTATGGAAAGTGAGTATTATGGGTAAGCAGTTTTGTATGTCTCACATAATCATAACCTGAGAGCTGAGCCAATCACAACTGAAGGGTAAAGAGGCTATAAATAGAGGAGCTGAAGAAAGCTCTATATACTTGGGTAATCAATGCAAGACCAAGAGAGGTGTTTGCTGTCAGCAGGATCTTGGCACCTGTAACATTTTGGCTACAGATTTCTTATCTGACTACAGGCTGATGAGAGCAAGTCACATAATTAACTAAACAACTGAATGTTGCCAGCATTAAGGAGCCATCAGACTTTTGCTGACAAGACTAGCACTTAGATTTCTGACTGAGATGCTGTCATTTCCTTTCAAGCCCTGAAGAAACTCAGGTAACATACTACATTTTAGGTCACATTACAGACTGAGAAATCATTTCTGAAAGAAGATCAGAGGGGAAAGAATGTGTTTAAATATGTTCGCTAAAATACAAAAGTGTTAGTGTTATGTTAAAACATTATGTTGTAATGCAGATGTTAAAAAAACAACCATGTGTATAACAATTGCAATAAAGTTGTGGAATTCTGTATTGGAAGAAACCTTAGTAGATTTACTATCTAATGGTTGTGGTTTAAAAGTTACATTAGAAATATTTCAAATACTATTTACAATATGTTTGGGTGCATCAAATGTCAATGCCTGTATCCTAAGCAATTGTGTGCTACTCTCTGACACCTACATTCAGGGTTCTGACTCCGTTATGCTTTCCAAGAAGTCCTGAAAGGACAGAAATTCTTCAGCAAAAGTTAAACTGAGGTACAGGAAAGGGGATATAATAGTAGTTGTACATAATTTACCTTATCACCTGTTCCATATACACATACCACTAATAGTGCCAGATTTGGTTCTTGGGTGTGCTCATTCATGTAGCTAACTTGGAACAACGAGGAACCCCAAACATGCATCAAAGGACGGAATTTGGCAATAAGAAAATTGATTTTAACGTTATTATGAAATGTTAATATAATTGATTATTTTAATATGGTCACAGGTAGAATCTCTGACCAAGACTGGGGCCCCATTGTGCTAGGAATTGAATATGCACATAGCAAGAGCCAATCCCTGCCCTACAGAGCCTTAATCTAAAAAGACAAGATGAAGAAAAGTATTGGAGAATGCAAGTGTTATCATCCTCATTTTACAGAGATGGAATTGATGCTATGCTATGAATATCACCTCAGTCATTTACAGGTTGAGATTAAACCAAATGTCTCTTATTCAAACAAAAATGTCTGCCAGAAAGTCAACCATCTAGAACAGTCTACAATCTATCAGTAGTAATGGTGGTATATAGCTGAATATTGTTACAGCCCATATTCACTAACATGCTGAACGTCAGAGGGGACAAATCAGAACTAGGAAACTCATGGGCAAAGACAAGCAAGTACTCATAATCCCCTTTTGAGACCTCCTTTCCAGGAAGGTCCTCAACAACTGAAGAACAGTTCCATCCACCTCACAGTCCTTAATCAGATGTACCTGTGCAGCGCTACATGGAAAAAGTATTAACATACACATTAAACAGAGGAAGGTCTCTCTTTTTGAGGAACACTGTCTTACTGTTGTATTAGGTGTTCCACAGCATATATAACCATATATCTAGGAAGGCGTATACTACTCACTTTGCTGTTCTCCCCTAATTAATAATTCAGTAGTCACCTATGCATAATCTATCCTATCTGGGAAGGATGCGAACAATTATCTTTGAACATTTGATTAATTGCAGGAGTGTCAGCACTCTTGCCTTGTGTTTGGGGGAACAGCTGTGAATTCACCCATTCTACGAACAGTAGCACACTACTTATATCTGTTCAGTGCATGGATTAAAAATCCACTGGTCTCTGTTTTATGTCATCCTTATCAGTGGGCAGGCCTACATTTTTGGATTGAACAGCTATGACTCTGTGTAAACATGATTGTTTCCACACAAAAACCCATAGCTGAATAAGTAGTGTGTCCACAAACATTCATATGAACAGAAACTGGTAATGTGAATGAACACAAAACAACCAAAAGGAGCACAAATACTTCCAAATCCAATCACAAGTTTGATGAAGTTAGATATAGCAAACGAGCTAATAAACATATTTTCCCATTACTTGATCAGCTCTGTTCATTACCAAACCTCTTAATATCCACTCCTGAAGTATGTTTTAGACACATATGGGGGTGGGGGAGATCATTCACTTATATTTTCATATAATTAGTTTCATGCTTGAATTATTTACATTAGTCAGCAAAAATTACTCATGGAAATTTGCATAAAGTTATTTTGCCCCCACTGAGCTAGTCAGCAGGAAACACCTTTGAGCCACAAAAATACATTTGCTTATATTTTCAGGGGTGTCAAATGAATTGTTAGCTGGTTCGGGTGAACACATAACAATAATTCTGCCTTTCTTCAGTGGATCAAAATTCGTAATTTATCCACCACCACCAGCTTCCACTTAAAGTAATAAGAGAGAACATAAGAATGGACATACTGGGTCAGACCAATGGTCCATCTAACCCAGTACTGGAGCTTCTTGGGACTGTACAGAACAGTGCAGTTAGAGTGATCCACCTTGTATTCCCCTTCTGGCTTCTGGAAGTCAGAAGTAGGGTTCCCCCAAATATGGAGATGCATCACTGACCATTTTGGCTAGCAGCCATTGGTGGACCTATCTTCTGTGAATGTATCTAATTTTTTTTGGATCCCCTTCATACTTTTGGCCATCATAGCATCCCATGGCAGTGAATTCCAAAGGATAATTATGCTTTGTGTGAGAAAAAATACTTCCTTTTGTTTGTATTAAACATGCTGCCTTTCATTTTGTCAGGTGACCCCTAATTTTCCTATTGTGGGAAAAGATAAACACTTCTCTATTTACTTTCCCCACACCATTCATAATTTTACAGCCCTATATCACATCCCGCCCCTTCCCCCACTGCTATCTCTTTTCTAAGGTGAACAGCCCTAATCTTTTTAGTTTCTCCTTGTATGGAAGCTGTTCCATACCCTGGATCATCTTTGTTGCCCTTCTCTGAACCTTTTCCAGTTTCACTATATCCTTTTAGAGACAGGATGACCAGAACTGCATGCAGTATCCAAGGAGTGGGCAAACTATGGATTTACATAGTGGCAGATTAATATTTTCTGTCCCATTCCTAGTGGTTCCTAACCTTTGGTAGCTTTTTTGGACCGCTGCTGAGCATTGAGCTGAAGTTTTCAAAGAAATATCCATGATGATACCAAGATTTCTTTCCTGAGTGATAACAGTTATACTTAATTTATAATCCATCATTTGTCAAGAATAAATCATGTCAAACCAACCTAATAGCCTTCTTTGACAGGGTAACAAGACTTGTGGATAAAGGGGAATCGGTAGATGTGTATATCTGGACTTTAGTAAGGCTTTTGATACTATCTCACATGACCATCTCATAAACAAACTAGGGAAATACAACCTAGATGGAGCTACTATAAGGTGGGTTCATAACTGGTTGGAAAACCATCCCCAGTAGTTATCAGTGATTCACAGTCATGCCGGAAGGACATAACGAGTGAGGTCCCGCAGGGATCAGTTCTGGGTCTGGTTCTGTTCAATATATTCATCAATGAGTTAGATAATGGCATAGAGAGCACACATAAAGTTTGTGGATGATACCAAGCTGGGAGGGGTTGCAAGTGCTTTGGAGGACAGGATTAAAATTTAAAATGATCTGAACAAACTGGAGAAATGATCTGAAGTAAGTAGGATTAAATTCAATAAGGACAAATGCAAAGTACTCCGCTTAGGAAGGAACAATGTTACACATATACAAAATGGGAAATGACAGCCTAGGAAGGAGTACTACAGAAAGGGATCTGGGGGTCATACTGGACCACAAGCTAAATATCAGTCAACAGTGTACCACTGTAGGAAAAAAAGCAAACATAATTCTGGGATGTATTAGCAGGAGCGTTGTAAGCGAAACCCAAGGAGTAATTCTTCTGCACTGATATGGCCTCAACTGGAGTATTGTGTCCAGTTCTGGGCACCGCAGGAAAGATGTGGACAAATAGGAGAAAGTCCAGAGAAGAGCAACAAAAGTGATTAAAGGTCTAGAAAACATGACCTATGAGGGAAGATTGAAAAAAATTGGGTTTGTTTAGTCTGGAGAAGAGAAGACTGAGAGGGGACATCACAGGTTTTCAAGTAGTACATAAAAGGTTGTTACAAGGAGGAGGGAGAAAAATTGTTCTCCTTATTCACCGAGTATAGGACAATAAGCAATGGACCTAAATTACAGCAAGGACAGTTTACTTTGGACATTAGGAAAAACTTCCTGTCAGGGTGGTTAAGCACTGGAATAAATTGTCCAGGGAGGTTGTGGAATCTTCATCACTGGAGATTTTTAAGAGCAGGTTAGACAAACACCTGTTCAAGGATGGTCTAGATAATACTTAGTCCTGCCTTAAGTGCAGGGCACTGGATTAGATGACCTCTCAAAGGTCCCTTCCTGTCCTACAATTCTATGATTATGAAAGGGTAGTTGGGATTATTTTTTCCATTGTACATTACTTTGCACTTATCAATATTGAATTTCATCTGCCATTTTGTTACCCAGTCACTCAGTTTTGTAAGATCCCCCTGTATCTCTGCACAGTCAGCTTTGAACTTAAATATCTTGAATAACTTTTGTGTGCAGTTAGTGTAGCCATATTGGTCTCAGAATATGAGAGAGACAAGGTAGGTGAGGTAATGTTTATTGGACCAACTTCAGCTGGTGGAATGTATATGCTTTCGAGCTACACAAAGTTCTTCAGGGTTGCTTCCCCGCTTCCTTCCCTAGACTAGAAGAAGAATTCTGTGTAGTTCAACAGCTATTACTTTCCTCCAGCAGAATTTGGTCCAATAAACAAAATTACTTCACCTACCTTGTGTCTCTTGCAATTTTCTATCTGCAAACTTTTCCACCTCACCATTAACCCCCTTTTCCATATCATTAATGGAAATGTTGATCAGCACTGATCCCAGTACAGATCCCTGGGGGACACCATTATTTACCTCTCTCCATTCTGAAAATTGTCCATTTATCCCTACCCCTTTTTTCCTGTCTTTTAACCAGTTACTGATCCATGAGAGGACCTTCCCTCCTATCCCATGACTACTTATTTCCTTAAGAGCAGTGGCGGTGTTAAGCACCCACACCCTGTGACACTGCACCCCATATTCTTCATAGTGATATTATGATATTATTATAGCGTACTTATGATGTTTTTTGTGCAGATGGGTCATGCAAGATGTCATTGGAAAAGTTATGATTTGCTGAATATGATTATCCTATTTGTATGCATGTATCATTTTTTGTATCAAAGTTATACATACTAACTATGTATCTGTTCTTCAAATATAGTTACACCTGGATAATGCCAACTAGACAAGATGCTTTCAGTCTAGACAGCTGGTTGGGAAGGGCCTATCCAGGGTAATGAGCCATTAGGGAAAACAATAGGCCTTAGGAGACGCTTATCTCCCACCTGGTGAACCTTCCTGAGAACACTCCAGACAACTTGTAAGTAATGGCTGCTATGATTCTACAAAAACATGTGATCAGGCCACATGATTCTGGGCTCCATCTTGGGATGTCAGTATTTTTCCACAAACCAGTCTGGGAACCAACTTTGAAACAAAGGGTTCCAGCCCTATGCTAAAGCTATATAAGGCAGAGAGTGACATCATTGGTTGTTCTTCACTCCCCACATAAGAAGACTCCTGGAAACAAAGACTGAGCAGGGGGAAGTGTGGGATTTCTAGCCTGTGTATGAAAGACCTGGGGATTCCAAGCTGTAAAGCAAGTCCTTTAAGAATTTGCAGTCTGCTTGTATCATCAGCCAGGGTGATAATTTGCTAATTCATATCCTAACTTTCTAGTATCTTAGACTTAGTTTGTGTTTTTGTTTTACTAGGTAATTTACTTTGATCTGTTTGCTATCACTTAAAATCTATCTTTTGTAGTTAATAAATTCATTTTTGCTTTATTTAAACCAGTGAGTTTGGCGTGAAGTGTGTGGGAATCTTAGCTCAGATGGGCTGCTGCATATTCCTCTCCACAGTGAGGGGGGTCCACAAACTCTATGAGCTTACATTATACAGTTCCCTGTGCAACACAAGATGATATAATTTGGGGTTTATGCTCCAGAGGGGGTGTATGCCTGGGAATCTGAGAGTTACCTTGGCTTTAGCCTTTCTACTGTTGGTTTGTGCAGTGGTTAGTCAGAGAGCCGGCATGTAACTGCAACTGGGTGTGTCTCTACCTGTGCGTATGGTGGTAGAAGTGGAAGACCAGAAGCGTGTCTGCAGCTTGTCACAGCAGCACAGTATGAGAGGGAGCCCATGCTGGTGGGTCAGAGGGCTCAGTAGTACCACACTTCCAGGTAGCACCCAAGGGGGAACCCATCACCCTCCACCCCCAACCCCCCCATGCAATGCACTACAGCATTCAGGGCATGGTTTAAAAAAAAAAAACCAACAGCACTGAGTGAAGTAGTTAAGTCAATTTAATTTTTAAGTGTACACCAGGCGTAAGTCTTGCAGCCTCTCTCTTTCCCCCAAACCAGTGTCCTTGGCAGTAGTCATCCCTTTCCTTAGCACAAAGTCTATGACAATGAAAAAGAGAAGCTGGAATAGAATCCCACTCCATGTCTCCACTCTCTGTCCTGATGCAGCACACAAAAAATCTTCTCAAGAAGCTTTTTATCCAATTCACAATCTTAGCTGGAATCTTCTAGAAGGCTTCTCTGTAGATACTATCAAATACTTTTGTAAAGCCAAGGAAGTCCCTTCTCAAGAAGCAGAGCTGTGGAGTCCAGTGGGGTTAGGGTGTATTATCAGAGCTGGGGGTGCCAGGCCTCCCTCACCTGAGCCCCCAACCTATGTATCCCCCTTCCCCTAATCGCCTCCCCAAACCCCTCTCTTCCTATTCCTCACACCTCTCTCCTCCCAGAAGGCATTCACATGTCTAATTTCCCTCCTAAGGATTTGGATTACATTCCCCCCAAAATAAAATTGTCACTTATGAGTCACAAATTATACCAACCTCCACACCCTGAGTCCAAAACTCCTTTTGACTTATGTGGTCATAGTGGGCAGAGGTCCGTGATTAACTTATCTTTAGTAATGTTAAAGTTCAAGGCCCTTCAGAAACTTGTGATCTATCCAATCATTATTATCTCACAATTTAACAGTACAAGGCAGTGGAAGGGAACAGTGTGTGTGTGTGTGTGTGTGTGTGTTTTTATATATATATATATATATATATATATATATATATATATGAATATATCTATGTGGCACATCAAATTTAAAAGAAATCCAACTACACATCAATTTTAGAAGATTTAGAAAGGTTAACCTTTAAACAGATGTCTTGATGCAGCCTTAACTATAGCGGCACTATCATTCTGCTATAAAGAAAACAATTGGACTGGACATTGTATGGCTTAACAAGCTAATGATATAAACCAAACACCTTTCAAAGTGCAAAAGGATTCAGTGGATGTCTAGAATACCTGATTTATCAGTAAAATTGACCAAAAAATTGCTTCATATTTCTTTCAAATAAACCAAAACCTTAAAAAAACAAAAACCTAAAATTCATGAGGCCTCCTGAGGTCTCTTCCAACCCTAATCTTCTATGATGATTCATTTATGAAAAAAAAAAATTGGGAATATTTTTCAGTGATAACTACAACAGCCATAAGACCTTTCTATTGCTGTTTAAATTCTTTAGCTCCTTTTTATTTTTAGTGTTGTCTAAATAAAGGCTTAGAGGGAATGTCTTGTCTATAAAGCATCCAGAAATCTTTACTAAGGCTTTTAACTTTTGTTGTGCTGATCACACAACACTATCTATGCAGAAGTGAAACTGTAGTATGGAAAATTCATATAATTCTGACTGTACAGATTAGGAAGCATCAGCAGAAACTGATTTTAGTTCCGTTTTTAAATACATGGGTTTTTTCCCAAACCACACTTTCCACGCCCCCACTTAAGAACACTGAACTATTTTCTGCTGTCAGTTACATCCACTCAGCAAATGGATTTATACACATGTAACAGCAGATTTTTTCCCCCCCAGAATTGAGTACAGCATGAAAAGACAAGACTAAACGAAGACATCTTATGGGACTTGATTTTCAAGAAGTGCTGAGCACCGTCCTCTGAAAAACCAAGCCCCTTTATCCCTCCCGGGGGGGGGAGGGATAGCTCAGTGGTTTGAGCACTGGCCTGCTAAACCCAGGGTTGTGAGTTCAATCCTTGAGGGGGCCATTTGGGGTTATGGGGCAAAAATTGGGGATTGGTCCTGCTTTGAGCAGGGGGTTGGACTAGATGACCTCCTAAGGTCCCTTCCAACCCTGATATTCTATGATTCTATGATATCTCAAGTTGAGCACCCCAAAAATGGAGGCACTCAAAATCACCAGTTACCTTTGAAAATGTAAGCCAGATGGTCTGGCTTGTCCTCTGCATGGAGTTTACATCCTTGTAACTCAGGAATGCCAGGGTGAATTAGATTCTTAGGACAAGGGAAAACAAAAACAACAAAATGGAATCTTTTGCTAAAGATGATATAACTATTGACTTTTATTGTACAATAGTAAAATGTAGTGTCTAACAAATTCAAGTAAATATATAAAATACAACTCTCTCTGACCTCTGAAGCGTAGATACTGTCATTCTTTCATTATGCTAAAATGAGTAAGTAATGTGCTTATGAGTTATTAGGTCTTGTGATACAGAAAATCTACTGAAGTAATTACCCTTCCCCGGAGAGGTATTGAATTTTATTAACATTTTAGATATGAAGGGCACAACACAGCAAAAGGAATTTTATGTGATGCTTTGAAAACTGTGCATAAGAGACAAGCAATCAACAAATTAACAGCTTTACTGACACAAATAAAACTATCAGTCTCCCCATGTTGGACATTCTAGAAGGGGGAGGGGCAAACCTTTCTGATTTGTAATTATGTAAATCTTAACAATCCAAAGCAGTCAAACGGTCTCCCTCCATACAGGATATATGACAGCTCACAAAGTAATAGGGACTTCACAATAATGGAGTGAAAAGCATACTTATAAATTATAAGTAGCAAAATCTAAAGGGAGCTGCAATGGTGTTCTTCTCACATAAAAAAATAACTAGAGCATAAAATTATAAATGGAGGGTGGTTTCTTTAAAAAAAAAAATTACAGATAGAGGTGTTATCTAAGCCAGAAAAAACACAGTGGATCAGATGCGGGGGTGCTCTATGATAGATTAATATCATTACCCTTGTGCAATTACACCTAGTCTAGCCAGCCAATGACACCATATAGGGGGAGCCTCATATGTGGCTTTTATTCCACTAGTGCAGATGGCATAGACCAGCTGGATCAACCCTGGTGAAACCCTGATACTGTAATGGCACCTTGAGACAGTTAGCCAGTGTCACAATCTGGCCTAACGGCTGGCTGGCCCAAGATGAGGGGAGTGAAAAGGGCACCTGTAGAAGAGCGGTGTGCCCCCATGGTGGCTGGGTGTGGCATAGTGGATCTTTCCTCTCTAGCAGTCCCTATTGACAGTAGCTCCAATTCTGTGGTGGCCTTTTTGCGACCCAATCCTCTGGTCAGGGCTTGTTTTAGTTCTACCCCTTCCAGGGTAACAGGAAGGCCAACAAATAATAGTTCCAATCCTTATATTTGGTCTCCAGCTCCAACTCCTGACCCCATGATCCTCCCACCCTTCTCTCCAGGTTTTAAATCATCCTTATCCAACTACATCAGGGGAGCTTCATGCCACTTTCCCAGTCAGGCATTCTTCAGACCTTTTCCCCAGACCCTTTGTAACAATCAGCACCTCCCAGGGCTTCTCCCCAGAGGTCTGGTTCCTGCCTTGCATCAGGGTCAGCCACAGGAACTTTCTCCAGTCTTCCAGGTATTCCACCATCCCTCCCCTCCCCACCCTGCATGCTATTGGTTTCCTCTTTGCCCTACAGGAGCCTTTCTGCAGTTTCCCCACAAGTTTCTCCAGTTTCTGCTACCAAGATAGTGACTGAAGAGTTCTTCCCTGTCTCCCTGCAGCCCTCAGACTTCATTCTAAACATCTCTAAGGCTTTACCATCACTGCCTTTTAGACCTTACTACCTCTGGCTCAGGACAACCTGCCTCTGACCCTAGGCTTCACTGCCCCCTGCCTCTCAGGCTTCCTGCTAGCTCAGGACCTCCTGGTTCTGGCTCCAGGCTTCTACTCCCTTTAGCCCAAGAGAGGAAACACCTAGTTCTCTCTCTACTGGGTCTCCTTCCTGGCCCTTTTCCCATTATCTGTGCTCCTTCCCTCATGAAGACCCAGCTCCTACCCAGCTGGGTTTGATCACCAATTATGTCTAACACCTCCTCCAGGTGTCACCAAGTGGTCTAATTGGGCTCAGGCTCCTGTTAACACATGGTTAATGAGTGTGAGGTTTATACACCTCATGACAGCAGCTTTGTAGCCTTCCTGTTCTGTGTGCCCATCACCAACAGGAGAGGGCCCATTACTAAATATGGGCCCAACTCACTCTCATTAAAGCCAGTGGAAAGACTATTGATTTCCATGGGAAATGTATCAAGGTCATATAAGGCTGTCAACACTAGCGACTGGCCCTGTAAAAAGTGGGTTTTCAGACTTTTCCCCCTCACTGACTGTACACTCTTCAGTTTATGAGGAAATGCCCTTTGATTAGCTGCCTTCTCCCTTTGGCTGCTTTTTCCCAGGAGGCAGGTAATCAGAGTTGCTGCATATGCTGAGGGTTTTTTCCTCCCTTAATAAATGGACCAGGCATAACTCCCACTCCATCCCTTAAAGCCCAGGCCAGGGGGCAGGTTGTGTGACCAGATTCCTCACACACACACACACCCACCCCCCCGGCCTGAGAACCGAAGAGGCTGTCATTTTCCCTCCTTCCTAGGCCTGACAGGGGAAGAAGGGGTTTGCAAAGGCTTCCAGTGTTGACCCTCCATGGCAGTTCCTTTCCCTCTAGACTGAAAGGTCCCCACACCATCAGCAGCCACACTAATTCAAAGTTAAAATATACTGTTTTTCCCCATAAATGTCAGGACACATAAGAATGGCAACATACTATTCAGAGTTTTGAATTCTGTTAACCGCTCTGGTGGAAAAGAAGCATCTGCAAAATATGTGTTGAATGGATGACAGCTGTTTACCAAAACAAAAAATGATGGAAAATTATACTAGGGCAGATCATTCCTATTAAGCAGGCCAGAGATAGTGGCAAGTTGTAGCATCTCAGGGAAGAACCAGAGGCATTCAGCCTCAGGCCTTGTCTTCATTAGGTAAAGAGGCATGCTCTTACCTCAGGTGAGCTAATATGAGATAAAATCCAAGTGAAGACAAGACAGTTGTAGTATTAATACATGTTACTGGCTGGCAAAGAAAAACCTTAAGCTTCCTCTAATGTTTACCTCAATCTGTTAACATGGGTGATAACTACAAACTGCCTTGCCTTCAGTAGGGTTTTACTTCATTAGCTACCATATTAAGTAACACGAAGCAAGAACATACCTTTTTTTCTTACGATGGATGTACCCTCAGACAGGCAAAGTCCTTCTCCAAGCTCTGCAGCATATCGTCTACTACTGCCATTACAGAGTGCTCCCTCTGCCCATTTGTGCAGCCTTCCTACTCTAAGGGCCAGTATGGAGAGGATAGGGACTATGGCTCTACCTCCTCTTTGTCCTTCATGGTCTTCTTTGGGGCATCAGGTCATAGGTCCCTAGGGGTGTAGTGACAGAGAAGCCCTTGCAGTTCAGAGGCTGCAATTATGCTTGTCCCTTACGGGGGAAGTTTCCTTGTGCCACCCCTTGCCTCACACCAATATAAGACCAAGACACAATCAGGCCCTACTAACAAGGTTCACGTACACACAGGCATGTACATGAACACACATTTCAGTCCCACCTCATTTTTCCTCCAGATAACTACACATACACACCCTTTTTTTGCCTATACTTTTTGGCAAAAGACCTTCTCAGCTTGTGAGCTGAAGGTCCAAATTCACTGATATCCTACTAAGATCATTAGGAGGATCTAGCTTGCAATTGCTTCTCTGCTGATTCTGCGCTGCCAAGCCACCTAATTCCAAGCTTGGGAGCCAACAGAATTGCAAGGTAATGTCTCAGACAAGATTATTGTGCTCATAATCTCATTGGGAATATACTTTTGTTTGGTATGTATGTCTAAAGGAGGACCCGAGGCCTAAGGGCATGAGAGATACAAAAAGATTTCCCTCATACATAACTTCAGAAGTATTACTTAATTACTATTACACTCATAACTTGTCAGGATCCTGAAAAGGGCAGCCATGACCAATGGTCAGAGCAGGGTCAAACCAGAGATTGAGAGTAGCAGAGGAGTTCATAGTCAGGTTCTAAGCCAGGTTGATACAAAAGATCAGAGTCCAAGCTAGGTTCCAGGGTCCAGATCAGAAGACGAGGTACAAATCAAGGCAAGGTTGAAACCAGGAGTTCAAGAGCATAAAGCAGGAATGGTCATGGGAGTTAGAGGAGCCACACTGTTACCTGGATACTTCCTGAAACACCACTTGGATTTATATAGGGCAGGGAGCCAATCAGGAGCCATGCGGCTACCTGTCAGACCCTGATATATTTTTTTAAAAAAAAAGACTTCAGGGGTGTTCCTGGCAATTACAAGTCAGTAAGGCTAACTTCAGTACCAGGCAAATTGGTTGAAACTATAGGAAAGAATAGACTTATCAGACAAAGATGAACACAATATGTTAGGGATGGGTCAATACAGCATTTCTAGAGGGAAATCATGCCTCACTAAGCTATTATAATTCTCTGAGGGGATTAAGGGGGTCTACTCACTGCTAAGGTGCCTCCTCCTGGCTGTTCTTAGGATTAGCTTCTTCCAGGTCCAATGCCCCATTCTGTCACTTGCTTGTGCACCCTACCACCCTGCCCTCTCTCTCTGTGAGTCAGGGTGCTCTGTCTTCATGGCTTGGCCTTCCGGCTCAGTCACTGTAGTCCTTCCCATCCAGCATATCAAAGAGTCTCTCCATACAAAAGGGAAGTCTTCCCTTCACTGCCTTGACTGTGCCACTCATTCAGTAGCTATTATGAGAATCCTGGCCTACCCTCTATTCCACGTTCCAGTTCAGGGATCCTCTAATCAGCAGCCAAGGCCTTGCACCATTTAAAACCTTGCTGCTGTCTCCCTGAGCCTTTTCCAACACCCTCTCCCATAGATTTCCCTCCTTCCCTCTCTAATGGCCAGAGAGTAGTTACAGGCTCCCTCACTGCAATCCTTGTCTGCTGCCAACTTCCTGACCCTACCTGTTTCTTATCAGATGGGCTACTTCATCAATCAACCTTTCAATCCCTGTCTCTCTCCCAGGTGCAGGTTAATTAATGTAATTTACCCTGCTCTGCCTCCTGTCGGGGTAAACACCCAATCACAGGGGGCCAACAAACATGTGAACAAAGTTGATCCAGTGGATTTAGTGGTCATGGACTTTGCAAAATCCTTTGACAAGATCTGTCACCAAAGGCTCTCAAGCAAAGTAAGCAGTCATGGGATAAGAAGGAAGGTCCTCTCATGAAAACTGGTTAAAAGTTGGGAAATAAAGGGTAGGAATAAATGGTCAGTTTTCACATTGGAGAGAGGTAAATAGCACCGTCCCCCAAAGATCTGTACTGAAGCCAGTGTTGTTTGACATATTCATAAATGCTCTGGAAAAATGTACAGTGAGGTGGCAAAGTTTGCAGATGACACAAAATTACTCAAGATAGTTAAGTTAAAGCTGACTGCAAAGAGTTACAAAAGGATTTCATTAAACTGGGTGACTGGGCAACAAAATGGAAGATGAAATTCAATGTTTATAAATGCAAAGTAATGCACATTTGAAAATATAATTCCAACTACACCTATAAAATGATGGGATTTCAATTAGCTGTTACTACTCAAGAAAGAGATCTCAGAGTCATCATGGTTAGCTCTCTGAAAACATTTGCTCAATGTGTAGTGGCAGTCAAAAAAGCTAACAGAATGTTAGGAACCATTAGAAAAGGGACTGGTAATAAGACAGAAAATATCATAATGCCATTATATAAATCCATGGTGCACCCACAACTTGAATACTGCGTGCAATTCTTATTGCCCGTTTAAAAAAATATGTATATATAGAACTGGAAAAAGTACAGAGAAGAGAAACAAAAATGATAAGGCGTATGGAACAGCTTCCATAGGAGGAGAGATTAAAAAGACTGAGATTATTCATTTTAGAAAAGAGGCGACTGAGGGAGGATATGATAAAGATCTATAGAATATTCCACCGCTGAATAACAGAGTGCCAAGGCTGAAGTGCGTAACTTTTGGGCATTGGCGTCCCATGTCATTCCAGCCAGTTTTCCAAGCAGGTGGCTGCACATTTTGAACCTTGTAAGATGGTCACAATATGTGAGAATTCTACTCAATGTAACACCTAGATAGATAGGGTGTGAATCATGCTTTTTTCGCTGACCATTGAGAACTATGTTCAGCTCTCTGCCTGTTTGCGCATGATGTAAGTAGAAGACACTCGATACAGTCTTACTTCCACTTGGTATCAGGCACCACTGATGACAATAATCAGCCATAGCTGCCATATCTGCATTCAGAACACTCTCAAGTATGTCAAAGGAGTGTGACTGAGTCCTGAGGCATGTCATCTGCATAAATAAACTTGCGAGACCCAGTATATGGAAGGTCATTTGAATATAAATTAACTAATGCTGGAGATAATACTGATCCTTGTGGGAGGCCGTTCAATCAAGGACAGTCAAGTAGAAATACCTAGAAAAACATGGATTGGGAGGGATAACTGATGGGTCAGTTAGCGCATCCTGTATTGCATTGATCATGATTTCATTATTTCTGAACTATCTTCAGTAGACGAGTGTCTTGTCTAAGCTTTACTGTTCTAATGAAAGTGATTCCACAATTTCCAATGGAAATTTCTCTTATTGTGTAACTGTTCTTATAAAGCTTCCCCTTAACATTTAACTTATGTTTCTCTGCTACAGTTTAAGGTCATTAGTTCTTGTTTTGTTGTCATTGACTAATGAGAACAATTTGCTCTTGGACTGTTCTCTCTCTAGTTCAAAAAAAAAAAAAAAAAAAAAGAACCTTCATTAAAAACCATTTAAGGTTGCTCAAGCAAATATTCCACCAAAACAATCATAAAAAGCAAAAAAATCTGTAGTTAAGTCCTCAACCACTCCTTCTAACCTGCAACCATGATTTTGTCTTCTCCACCTTACCTCAGACTCTTCTACAAACTATAGCTCACAAACTTCCTCTTTCCATCTCCACCAAAAAAAAACAAAACAAACAAAAAACACACCAAAAACCCTTATAATTTTAACAATGTGGAGTGGGTGTTTCTATTTGTCAGGCCTGTTGAATTAGTATTGTGTTGAAATACATGATTCGTGCATGCGGTACAGTTTTATTTGATGGTTGTTGTTTAAGCCCGTTGTGTAAGCAGATGGCATTGGAAAATGGAAGTCGTTGATGGATCTGAACAGGTTTATTTTCTCAGAAAAATTCAATTAAACTACCCCAAATAAAGGCATAACTCTTTAAGGAATGTATTCTAGTGTAAATCAGTGCTGTGTCAATACCAGTTTACATTAGATGGAGACTTGGCCGTATGTATTTAATTCTGAAATTTCAAAAGTGACCTTTGTGCGTGATGTTATCAGAATGTCGGTGTATGTGAAGGCTGGAATTTGTGGAGCTTGGTTGTGTAGCTAAAGCAACCTAAAGTTATGCAAGAAAAAAGAGAAAATTTTCAAAATGGGACCATTGAAAAATGTTTCTTATGCAAAAAGTTAGTAAACATGGGGAATTCAACTGACCCATCAAGAGTTATTAGGGTAAGTCTGGGGACTAAATTCAGTCAGCAAATTGTGAAAAGAAGGGCCTTTTAAAAGTGGAAATCACACCATAACTTTAACAATTGAGTCACTATCTCTGTAACAGCCTCTTATATGTTTACACAAGTTATATTTCCCTCCAGTCTTCCTTTCGTTAGACTGAACCCATCCAGTTCTCTTAAAGCTTCTTCACTGGTAAAAAACTTTTACAAAGTTCCCAATTTATTTTTCTTCCTCGCCCCTCTTTCTTCTGAATTTGTGTCTAAATAGTTAATATCATTTTTAAAGATAGTGCCCAAAGCTGTATGTAGCACACTAGTTCAGGTCTGAACAGTGCCACATAAGGGAATAATAGATGTTCCTATTAACAAAGCCAAAATGTACTGTAGAGTTTGCCTCATATGCAACAGTGTTACAGTTGAGATACCAGATGAAACTTTTCTTTTCAGTTCAACTCCATTGAGGATCGTTTACTCAGTTATCCACTGTAACTCCAGAGCCTTCCATATGATATAGTGCAGTGGTTCTCACAGCCGGTCCGCCACTTGTTCAGGGTGTTATACCAATAAAATAAAAACCAGCAGGATCTTCTCTCTCTCTCTCTCTCTCTCTCTCTCTCACACACACACACACACACACACACACACACACACACACACACACACACACACACACACACACACACACACACACACACACACACACACACACACACACACACACACACACACACACACACACACCATAGTTACCAGCCTAAAAGTTGCTCATGCCAAGTTACTGGCCAGGTAACCTGGGCATGAGGGTGGAGCCGAGTCCTTGTCAGATTCATCTGATGCTCCTGGAGGTTGGCAGCAGAACCAGAGACTCCAAGTCCTCAGTTTTTAGAGGCCATTCTTATAGGAATTATTTCCTATGTCAGTCTATGGGAACTGTTTCATCTTGCTGTTGCTAACTCAATCAGCAGATGGCACATTCCTGGTGGCATTCCTGGTGGCTCCACACTGTCCAAAGTTTGTTTTTCTCATGCTTCCAGGTGGTGGGGTGGATCCCAGTTTTACCCTCCGGGGGTTGCATCAGTCCACTCAAAACCTTTCTTCGGCAGATGGATACTCCCTTTCTAGGCTGGCACCTCCCTAGCCATTCATGTATATCATGCATTCATCAATATACATTCTTTATCACAACTGTTAAAGTATTGCTTTGAGAACAGGCTCTTTGTCTTAGGATGTACTAACACAATCAACAGCTTGCAAGTTTCACATAGCAATAAAGTATCTTTCTGAGAACAGATACAATCAATGATTTACAAGCTTTACATAGACACAGACAGTAGCTTGTAAATTAACAAAAGAGACCCAAGAGATCTTTTTACTTGGTGAAGCTGTTGGATTTTAGACAAATTATGAGGGGTCACTTTCACTTGGGGGAATCACTGTCCGTACCTTCTTTAATATCCCTACAAGGGTAAGCCCCCTGGAAAGCCGAGCCGGTTTGTGTACCTGCCGCGTCCGCAGGTTCGGCCGATCGCGGCTCCCACTGGCCGCGGTTCGCCGCTCCAGGGAGAACGATTGACCATGCTCTGCTCCGCAGCATGCCTAGCCAGCTCTACAGTCCACCAGAGTTGCTCAGGAATTTCTTGACAAAACGTTTTTTCTCTGGACAATGCTCATTTGTCAAAACAGGGACTTTTTGCAGGACAGGGTCAGTTTTGACAATTTTTTGACAACACATTTTTTGAAAAAAGGTGTAACACTTTTTTTGACTTTTTTTAAATGAAAAGTTCGAGTTTTTAATTTTAAAACAACTTTTTCTCCAGAACTGGGGTATGCATTTGTGGAGAGAATTAGGATAAGAGTTTATGGAGGTTTTCTTCTTTATAGGAGGAGGAACCTGTGACATGCCCCAATATAGCTCATAGCACTGAAGCAGAACCAGAAAACATTGCAAGAATGTTTTAACCAGAATAGGGCCCAGCTGTGTCTGTAGATTTGGCTTCATTGTCTAAATAAGCCTTGCATTTCATCGAGAGGGGTTTTGCATGGGAGTGGGTAGCCTATCCACTGACAGTATTGGCTCATATTACCAGGAGTGAGGGACAGTCCATCCAAAGAAGTGGAGGTTCCATTCCCTGGAGATTCCCAGGTATCAATGTGATTGGTAGGCAGCAGCCCTCTACTCCCCTACAGCCCATTAACACTCCCACCCAAGAGGAGAATTTCAAGGATATTTTGCAAGGTAAACCTTGTAGAATTTCTGGGCCCCATAAACAATGTCCATCAACAGTACTTGAGATGGGGCAAAGTGACAAGATGGAGACAAAGACCTAGGCAATTAGAAGGAGGTCAGTAAAAGAGACTGTAGTATGGTAAAACCGCATAAAACAATTTCAAAACCAAAAATCTCACAATCCAGAGAGGAAAGATACTGAGCTGTTGCTGGATACTTTAGAACAGTCCATGCTATGTTGTGTCTGGATATCAAGGATGATACTGCATGGGTTGGAAAAGGCTATTGGATTCTACAAAAAGCTTAAAAAAAAGAAATAAATCTGTTGCCAGAGATCACAGAATATCAGGGTTGGAAGGGAACTTAGGAGGTCATCTTGTCCAACCCCCTGTTCAAAGCAGGACCAATCCCCAATTTTTGCCTCAGATCCCTAAATGGCCCCCTCAAGGATTGAGCTCACAACCCTGGGTTTAAGCAGGCTAATGCTCAAACCACTGAGCTATTCCTCCCCCCCCCCCATGCTTTGTTTGCCACTCTTACTAGTCCGTAGAGTAAAGTGAAACACTTTATTCCTGTTTTGAGCCTAGCAACTTAGCAAAGGAGGATAATTTTCAGTGAGTTTAAATAAAAACGATTGCAGAAGGTGTTTCCACGTCCAGCCCGTTTCCAAGGAAGCTCTGAGTAATGTACAATAACAAGGCTTTTCTAGTTTGTTATGTGCCCTCTGACCAGAAACTTCAGTAGTCCATTTCTATTGAAAAAAGGAAACTAAACACAGACTCTGGCCAGACCCATGTGGTGAAGATGAAACTGACCGATGTGCTTTCATTCGCTGTATGTGTTCTCTTTAGACCTACACTGTTAAAAGCTTTGTCTTTTACATTCATTATAATTGTTCACATCTCCCCTGCAAACACTGAACAAATGTTATTCCTTTTCTCCTTGTTGTACGGTCTGTTACTTGTTGTTACACGATGTTTCAGTCATTGTTCTATGATGCTGGAAATTAATAAAACTGAGAGCATTCCACAACTATTGATTACATTATTGTTTCCTACATATATAGTACAAGTTAAATCTGAATAGTCAGATGTTGTGAGGGGCATTTGGGACATTCAGATATCTAGAGTTTTGTATAAACAAAATTCCTTTTAATACAGTTGTCCATACATTAATTCAGGCAACCAGGGATTATATATTTGGGGTTAACCTGTCCCTCTTCCCTTCTCCTGCTCTTTA
Organism: Macrochelys suwanniensis; assembly: GCA_033296515.1. Lineage (NCBI taxonomy): Eukaryota > Metazoa > Chordata > Testudines > Chelydridae > Macrochelys > Macrochelys suwanniensis. The sequence continues at coordinate 82,778,625 of CM065777.1, forward strand.
GCTATAGATGTATTTACATAAAGTTTCTATCCCTTCTGGTTGTGAAGATAACCTTTAGAATGTAAATAATGGAATGCTGGGTTAAGTCTGGAGCCAAACACATGGAAACAATAACACTAGAAGTAAGTTGTCTTCATTCATCTCAGTGGGATGCTAGCAATGAAGTCTGGTTGTGACAATGTAAATGCTAAAACTATTAACCATTTCACTATTAATTTTGGTAAGAGAAAACTCTGATAAAGTATTTAATCTTATGTAGTTGGGTACGTATGTCATAGCCTGATATTCTTCTCATTTGCAAGGATGTGCCACATAAATATGATTACATGTTTTAAATGTGTAAATAGCTAATCTGTATTTTGGTTTTGAACAGATTACCTTTTTTTGACTGAGTTTTTGGTAACTGATATTCTACAGGCTGAGTATTTATACATATTTCAGAATTCAAACATTGCTCACGTAAGTTTGCTTTTCACAGGAGATTTCTCAAAGGAGATTTCAAGCAAGTCATAGACTACATTTAACCAACATATACATGGAGAGGAACATTCTGCCCAAATGCCTCACTTCATGTTTTTCCCCTGATAGTAAGATGTCAGTTTATTTATAGAGGGAATGAATGAAGTACGTATTGTGACAAAGTTCCTCCTCTACCTCGATGGGTCCTGCGCTTATTGACGGATTTTGCTTGCCTTAGAGATCTTCCCCTCTGATAGAATCCACAGTCCAGGTTAACTCCTCCTGTGTCTGATCAGGAGTTGGGAGTTTTTGGGGGGAACCTGGGCCCGCCCTCTACTCCGGGTTCCAGCCCAGGGCCCTGTGGACTGCAGCTGTTTAGAGTGCCTCCTGGAACAACTGCATGACAGCTACAACTCCCTGGGCTACTTCCCCATGGACTCCTCCCAACACCTTCTTTATCCTCACCACAGGATTTTCCAGCAGTACACCCTCTCACTCTCAGCTCCTAGTGCCTCTTGCTCCCAGCTCCTCGCACGCAACCTCCTTCCACAGCTCCTGACATCCGCCCCTCACTGACTCACTGGGAGGCTTTTGACTAGTTTCAGCCAGCCCCTGATTGGCTGCAGGTGTCTCAATCAACCTCCCTGCCTTCTGGAAAGTTCTTCATTGGCCCCAAGCGTCTTGATTAACCTGGAGCAACTGCCATTTGGTTAACAAGGTATCAGGGATTTGTTTAGCCTGGGGCTAACATACTGGTTCCTCACCACTTTCCTATAGCCATCTGGCCTTGCCCCGTCACATATCCCCCGCCTCTGCTCAACACCATAGAGTTGGGCAACTTGGGACACCAGGCAGTGTGCTCTTGCCAGACCAGCATTGCCATGGTGGCATCCAGCCCTATGCCGTATGCGAAACCAGAACGGTTGGAGGGATAAGAACCACCTAGTGACCCTTGCATTCTTTTCCTTATTCCACTGCATCCACTGGAGGGGTGCATGGTCCATTACAAGAGTACATCGCCGGCTCAAGAGGTAATAACATAGGGTCTCCATAGCCCATTTGACAGCAAGGCATTCTCTCTCAACTACTGCATATTTCTGTTCTCTTGGGAGAAGCTTTCTGCTTAGGTAGAGGATCGGGTGTTCCTCTTCTCCCACCATTTGCGACAGAACCGCCCCCAACCCCACCTCGGAAGCATCTGTTTGTAAAATAAATTCCTTGTTAAAGTCCGGGGCTATGAGTACGGGGTCATTACAAAGGGCCATCCGAAGGTCTGTGACCGCCCCCTTTGCTGCGTCAGTCCACTTCACCATGTCTGGACCTCGGGCTTTCACCAGGTCCGTTAGGGGACTTGCCCCAGTAGCGAAGTGAGGAATAAAACGTCGGTAGTAGCCTACCACACCTAGGAACGCGCGGACCTGCTTCTTTCGGGTCCACCGGGGCCAGTTTTGAATCGCCTCTAGCTTATTCATTTGGGGCTTTACTATGCCCCTTCCTACAATATATCCCAGGTACCTAGCCTCTGCTAGCCCTATGGCACATTTAGTGGGATTAGCAGTGAGGCCAGCCCGCCTTAAGGTGCGCAGTACTGCCTCAACTTTCTCCAAGTGGGTTCCCCAGTCTGGCGTATGGATGATAACATCATCTAGGTATGCGGCTGCATAACTAGTATGGGGGCGCAGCAGCTTATCCATGAGGCACTGGAATGTGGCCGGGGCCCCATGTAGCCCAAAAGGGAGGATGGTGTACTGGAATAGCCCATCCGGAGTGGAGAACGCTGTCTTTTCTTTAGCTTCTTTGGTCAGGGGAATCTGCCAGTACCCTTTTGTCAGATCCAGTGTAGTCAAGAATCGAGCACTACCCAGTCGGTCCACCAGTTCGTCAATGCATGGTATGGGGTATGCATCGAACTGGGATACTTCATTCAGTCAGCGAAAGTCATTACAGAATCTCATGGTACCGTCAGGTTTAGGCACTAGAACGATTGGACTGGACCACTGACTGTAAGATTCTTCAGTCACCCCTAATTCTAACATTTTCTTCACTTCGGCCTTGATTTCTTCTCTTTTGGCTGCTGGGATTTGGTAGGGTCTCAATGTTACCTTGGCTCTGGGGATCGTGCGGATATGGTGATAGGTCTCAGTCGTCCGCCCCGGTTTTGTAGAGAACACATCTCGGTTGCGATTAATCATGTCAGTTGCCTCAATCTTTTGGATCGGCGTCAAGTCAGGTGATATCCTTACTTGCTCGTGTAAGTTATCCTCCTGGGGAAGGGTCTCCTGGGTGACTAAGCATGCCTCTCAATCGTGCCAAGGTTTTAGAAGGTTGATGTGGTAGATTTGCTCTGGTTTCCTGCGGCCTGGCTGCCTCACCTTATAGTTCACCTCTCCCACAGCTTCAATCACTTCATAGGGTCCCTGCCACTGGGCCAACAGCTTACTTTCTGCTGTGGGTACCAGGACCATCACTCGATCCCCTGGTTGGAACCGTCGAAGCTTTGCTTGGTGGTTATAATGGGTTCGTTGGGTCTCCTGTGCTTTCTCCAAGTGTTCTCGTACAATAGGTGTAACTCGGGCTATCCGATCCCTCATCTGCAGTACATGCTCAACTATGTTCCTTCCTGGATTTGGCTCCTCTTCCCACGCTTCTCTCGCTATATCCAATATGCCCCGGGGGTGGCGCCCGTATAATAGTTTGAACGGAGAGAAACCTGTGGAGGCTTGCGGAACCTCCCGGATGGCGAACATGAGGTAAGCTAATAGGGTATCCCAATCTTTCCCATCCCGGCTCACCACTTTCCTGATCATGGCCTTGAGGGTCCTATTGAACCTTTCCACAAGGCCATCTGTTTGTGGGTGGTATACAGAGGTCCGTAGGGCTTGTACATGGAGTAATGAACAGAGATCTTTCATCAACTTGGACACGAAAGGTGTCCCTTGATCAGTCAATATCTCCTTGGGTAGCCCACCTCGGGCAAAGATCTGTACTAACTCCTTAGCTATGGTTTTGGAAGCCGTGTTGCATAGGGGAACGGCTTCTGGGTACTGGGTTGCATATTCCAGTACAACAAGCACATGTTGGTGGCCCCGAGCTGTCTTCTCAAGGGGCCCTATCAGATCCATGTCTATGCGTTCAAAAGGAACCTCTATTATTGGAAGAGGTATCAAAGGAGCCCGGAAGTGCAGGCGTGGACTATGTAACTGACATTCCGGACAAGAGGTGCAGTATCGTCGGACATCTTCATGTACTCCTGGCCAGAAGAACCTCCGCAGGATCCGTGCCTGGGTTTTCTCTACCCCTAGGTGTCCTCCAAATAGGTGACTGTGGGCGAGGCTCAATATGGCTTTTTGATGTTTTCGTGGCACCAGAAGTTGATGTCTCTCTTGCTCCTGCATTTGCACCACACGGTACAGGAGATCTTCACTATAAAGTAAGGTCCTGGACCCCGGACCTTCCCATCCACAGGTACTCCATCTATCTCAGCCACCTCTTTCCTGGCGTTATCATATCTAGGGTCCTCTGCCTGGTCCCGCCCGAAAGTCTCTCTCCCGGGACTAACCCGCCCGAGCTCCCAGGGGCCAGCCTCTGTTGCTTCCAACGGCTCACTTCCATCATGGCTGGGGCCAGCCTCCGGCTCACCTTCCGTGGTGGAAGTTTCTCTGGCTGCTCGTGTCCGTCTGCCTACTAGGGCGATCTTCTGGCCCTGGGTCAGGATCCGGATTCCCAAAGCTTTTGCAGCCTTCCTCTCCCTTTTTGTCTTCCGGGTCTCTTGGGGGACTGAGAACAGATCCTGAGACATCTCAGCGAACATCGGGGGTTGACATTCCCCTGGAGACAAGTCGCTGCCCTCAGGGTCCCCACCTCCCTCCAGCCTCTCCGGGGGGAGTAAATTATCAAACCCTGGATAGTCTCTCCCAATGACTACAGGATATGGGAGTTTAGGAACTACACCCACTGTCACCTCAATGGGGTTCCCCTGAACCTCTATCTCCACCTGGATGGTGGGGTAATGGCTTACGGCCCCATGCACGCACGTCACTGCTACGCGTTTGGCTTGTAGCAGCTGGCTACTTTTTACCAGCTTACCCGATATAAGGGTGATTGCACTCCTGGAGTCCACAAGCGCTATAATCTCTACTCTGTTTATCTTCACTGGTCTAGTGTAGTTATGCGAGGCTAATGCGATGCCCGCAAGGTGGATAAGGGAGCATGGGACCTCCCAATCCCCCAAGTTACATTGCATAGGCTCCTCGGTACTGGGACACTGTGCTGCTATGTGTCCCCACTCACCACATGCATAACATCTATATGGAACCCTAGGCGTTCCCCGATCTCTTGGTTTGGGAAGTCTAACATCACAATCTTCTTCCCCCTCAGTGCTCCGACTCTTTATGGCCTCTGGTGGGCCTTCAGCCCCTCTCTTTTTCCACCTGGGCCCTCCTGGTGGCCCAGTCACTCGAACTCTAGGGCTTGGTGCTGCTAGTTTAACCCTGGGTTCCGCTTCCTTAACTAGTCGGGTCAGTTCCCTCGCCATCCTTTGCCTCTCTACCATTGCCACAATCTTGTCATAGGTGGAGGGTTCGTTCTGGCTTACCCAGGCGTGAAGGTCTGGCGGTAGTCCTCTCATGTATCGGTCGATGACCAGAACCTCTAGTATCTCTTCTGGACTCCAGGACTCAGTTTGCAACCACTTTCGTGCGAGATGGATGAGGTCATACAATTGGGATCGTGGGGTTTTGTCTTCCTGGTACCTCCACTCATGATACCGCTGGGCCCGCACTGCGGTTGTTACCCCAGATCTGGCCAGGATCTCTGCTTTCAGCTGGGGGTAGTCTGCTGCAGCCTCTTCAGGCAGATCATAGTAGGCCTTCTGGGCCTCCCCACACAGGAATGGGGCAAGGATGCCAGACCACTGATCTCGAGGCCAGGCCTCCCGTAGGGCTATCCTCTCAAAGGCCAGGAGATATGCCTCTATGTCATCATTTCCTGTCATTTTCTGCAGGCAATTGCTGGCCCGTATGTGCCGCATCCCATCATGGCCATGGTTCATCTCCGTAAGGGCCTTCACTTGGTTTACCAGTTGCTGCAACAAAGTACGGTCTTGAGCAGCCTCATCCATCAACAAGCGATTGGTCTCCTGCTGCAGCCGCACTGCCTCCTGTTGGGCAGCTGCCTAGACACGGGTAGCCTCCTGCTGGGCAGCCGTGGCTTGTATCAGTGCCCGTACTACATCTTCCATTGTGGTGAAAAAAAAATAAACCCGCTCCCTTTTTTTTTTTTTTAAACACCCCTCATCTTCCGCCGCGCTCTGCACACCACATCCCACTCCTGACACCAGTTGTGACAAAGTTCCTCCTCTACCTCTGTGGGTCCTGCGCTTATTGGCGGATTTTGCTTGCCTCAGAGATCTTCCCCTCTGGTAGAATCCACAGTCTGATCAGGAGTTGGGAGTTTTGGGGGGGAACCTGGGCCCGCCCTCTACTCCAGGTTCCAGCCCAAGGCCCTGTGGACTGCAGCTGTTTAGAGTGCCTCCTGGAACAACTGCATGACAGCTACAACTCCCTGGGCTACTTCCCCATGGACTCCTCCCAACACCTTTATCCTCACCACAGGATCTCCAGCAGTACACCCTCTTACTCTCAGCTCCTAGTGCCTCTTGCTCCCAGCTCCTCACACGCAACCTCCTTCCACAGCTCCTGACATCCACCCCTCACTGACTCACTGGGAGCCTTTTGACTAGTTTCAGCCAGCCCCTGATTGGCTGCAGGTGTCTCAATCAACCTCCCTGCCTTCTGGAAAGTTCTTCATTGGCCCCAGGTGTCTTGATTAACCTGGAGCAACTGCCATTTGGTTAACAAGGTATCAGGGATTTGTTTAGCCTGGGGCTAACATACTGGTTCCTCACCACTTTCCTATAGCCATCTGGCCTTGCCCCGTCACATAATGCTTTGTCAGCAAACACTGGCTCAATCCAAGGAAGTTTAATGCACCATTCTGCCGTCTCGCAGGATTCACTAACCAGATATGCAGAATTCTCTGACTGATATTGGTCAAGCTATGCTGTCTTACTTCGCTACAGGGATTTTTGACTTGGATATTCAATCACAGTTAACATTTAAAGCAGGGAGAATCTTAAAGTGCGGTTTTATGGCAGACACAGGGAGAACCTATATCAGAAAAATGTTAGTAGTACAACAGACTTTCAAAAGCAACTGGATGTTGTGTGCAGTTTACTTTTCAATGCACTACATTGTATTGCTCAAATGCTCAAGACCATAGTAAAGGAGTGGAGGACTGCATACTATCTGTCCCCACGTCCAGCATTCCATGCTGGAGGAGTGGCAGAAACTGAGCTATCTGGGAACAAGAGTGGTTTGCCCATTGTCCCCTCCAGTCACTTGAGGAGCCACAAGGGGAAAAAAGCCCAACAGTCTGGTACTGTACTTTTCCTACCACCCCTCTTCCCCCACACTACTGACTTGCAGAGGAAGGTAAAGCCAGGGGAAATCACTGGTAGCATTGCTCCAGGGGCTGGTCTGGGTGCATGAGAGGGTAATGACCAGGCGACAATGCATCTTGGAATTAATAAAATTACACTATTTTACACTAGGTGAGACTCTGGCCCCTGATTCTGAATAGATACTCACTCGTTTGATGATAGAAATTCAATACTGAATACTGCCCCAAAATGTACTTCTAAGAAGCCCTTGATAATCTCTGGTTTCATTCTTGGACCTTGTTTACACTAGGCTGAAATTTCCCAGCATTGCTACATTCAGCTCTACTCCACTTACAATAGCGGACCCAATAGTGAAGGCAGCACGCTGGTTCTGCCAGGGCTTTAAGCAGCATGGTTCAAAAAAGCCTTCGGAGCAGAAATCCCCAATTTAGGGCCAGAAATCCACAATTAAGCTTTCTGAAGTCAATGGGAGCCTTTCCATTGTCTTCAATAGATTTTTGATCAGGAGCATAATTGAAATGCTGGCGGCTGCTTGGAGTCCTGTGCACACCAACTCAGGCTCTTGCTGGCACCAGTGAAGATGAACCAGCTGTGGCAACGGTGGGGAAATTTTGACAGAACTGGCTATGTAATGCAGTTTCTACTGATTGACCATGTACTTAGGCTAATGGTCTCCTCTAGCTTTCCTTAAGCTGAGAACTGCCATGCACCAAAAATGTTTAGTTCTACAGTGAGTAATTTCTGAGATAAATTAACTTTCAGTTATAATAAATATTTCTGATTTAAAACAAATTGTTATTTCATTGTAAGTGGTTAAACATAACTGTGATCATTTCTCTGCACTGGCTTCTTGGGGAGAGATGGGGAGCTTGTAATTTCTTTCCACCCCCCTTTTTTCTGTGGCTTTTTATCTTTTGTACTTTTCCCCAGGAGACAAACACTTGCAGATCACTGGGGTGTGGACACTCAAGCCATTATCCCTTTCTCCAAAGAATGCTCCCTTCTCTGGGGGCCAGAGGAGAGGTACAGTGCTGCTCTGTGGGATCTATACTGCCTGGGAGTCCCCTTGCACAACTACATGGGGAAATCCTTTAGAAGCTGGTGAGCCCATTTTTTCCCACTGCTGGGGCAGCAAAAAGCACCTAAGTGGTTCCAAGAATTGGGCCCAGTCTCTTCAAATCAGAGTTCAGTGGCAATTGCGCCATGCTGTCCTATCTATTTTATATGTGTTCTGTAGATAGACAGAGAATAGCAGCTTCCTTTCACAAGCACTAAATTCACATGCCTATTTTAAAGGCATATCAAGGAGCTGCCTGAGGAGATATCTGACCCATTAGCGATTATCTTCAAAAAGTCATGGACAACAGGAGAGATTCCAGAGAACTGGAAAAGGGCAAATATAGTCAGTTTAACTTCAGTATCCAGAAAGATAACGGAGCACATAAATAGACTCATAGACTTTAAAGTCAGAAGGGACCATTATGATCATCTAGTCTGACCTCCTGCACAATGCAGGCCACAGAATCTCACCCACCCACTCCTGCAATAATCCTCTCACCTATGTCTCAGCTATTGAAGTCCTCAAATCATGGTTTAAAGACTTCAAGATGCAGAGAATCCTCCAGCAAGTGACCCGTGCCCCATGCTGCAGAGGAAAAACCTCCAGGGCCTCCGCCAATTTACCCTGGAAGAAAATTCCTTCCTGACCCCAAATATGCTCAGGGTTCAGCTGATCGCCAATCAGTTTGCAAACACCTAGAAGATAATAAGGTGATAAGTGTCAGCATGGATTTGTCAAGAACAAATCATGTCAAACCAACCTAATAGCTTTCTTTCACAGGGTAACAAGCCTTGTGGATAGGGGAGGAATCAGTAGATGTGGTATATCTTGATTTTAGTAAGGCTTTTGGTACAGTCTTGCATTACCTTCTCACAAACAAACTAGGGAAATACAACCTAGATGGAGCAACTATAAGGTGGGTGCATAACTGGTTGGAAAACTGTTCCCAGAGAGTAGATATCAGTGGTTCACAGTCAAGCTGGAAGGGCATATCGAGTGGGGTCCCGCAGGGATCAGTTCTGGGTCCAGTTCTGTTCAATATCTTCATCAATGATTTAGATAATGGCATAGAAAACACACTTATAAAGTTTGTGAATGATACTAAGATGGGAGGGGTTGCAAGTGCTTTGGAGGACAGGATTAAAATTCAAAATGATCTGGACAAACTGGAGAAATGGTCTGAAATAAATAGGATGAAAGTCAATAAAGACAAATGCAAAGTACTCCTCTTAGGAACAATCAGTTGCACACATACAAAATAGGAAATGACCGCCTAGTAAGGAGCACCACAGAAAGGGATCTGGAGGTCATAGCAGATCACAAGCTAATTATGAGTCAACAGAATAACACTGTTGCAAAAAAAAGAAAAGAAAACTTCATTCTGGGATGTACTAGCAGGAGATTTGTAAGCAAGACATAAGAAATAACTCTTCTGCTGTACTTTGCGTTGATTAGGCCTCAACTGGAGTATTCTGTCCAGTTCTGGGTGCCACCTTTCAGGAAAGATGTGGACAAATTGGAGAAAGTCCAGAGAAGAGTAACAAATATGATTAAAGGTCTAGAAAACCTCTGAGTTTTCATGACCTCTGAGGGAAAATTGAAAAAACCTGGGTTTGTTTAGTCTCGAGAAGAGATGACTGAGGGGGGACAGGTCAGTTTTCAAGTACAGAAAAGGTTGTTACAAGGAGAGGGAGAAAAATTATTCTCCTTAACTTCTGAGGATAGGACAAAAAGCAATGGGCTTAAAATGCAGCAAGGATTGTTTAGGTTGGACATTCGGAAAGACTTCCTAACTGTCAGGGTGGGTAAGCATTGGAATAAATTGTCCACAGAGGTTGTGGAATCTCCATCATTGGAAATTTTAAAGAGCAGGTTAGACAAACAGCTGTCAGGGGTGGCCTAGAGAATACGCAGTCCTGCCTGGAGTGCAGGAGACTGGACTAGATGACCTCTCAAGGCCCCTTCCAGTCCTACACTTCTATGATTCTATAAACCCATAAGAAATATCATCCTCAATGGTACAGTCCTATGATCCAGCTCTATAACTGTATTCTCAAACTGGGAAATAAAAGTACTATATTCTCGGAGCTCCAGCTTTAGCATTTCTATCATGGCTAGACAGTGGACAGAGTACCCAACCTAACCATGTAGGAGAAGGTTCAATTTATGAGGTATACCAGTTAGAAATATCAAATCATCAAGTGATTTTCATGTTAATTTAGTGCTCGAGAAAGGTTCCAGATTGACAGTCTGATAATGTAATATTCTATTTCAGCTTCCCCCGCCCCTGCTTTCCACTCCCAAAACATGAGCTTGCTCACCTAAAGGGTTTTCTCATAAAAAATATAATGTTTTGAAGTTGACATTTACAATTCTACTGTGTTTGGATAGTATTAATTTGTAAATGCAGAAGCCTAAAACCTCATCTATAATACATATATACAATCTATAATACAGAGTTTGTTATATGGCTAGTGATGGAAATGACAAGAAGCTAAAGCTTTAATGCATGTCATTAAATATGATAGAGGTCGCAATACAGTGTTTTCATTCTGAATCTTCACCTCACCTCTGAAAATTCCTGAATGCAGTTTGTCTTCAATAGTAAATACCAAGCAAGAGCATTGTGTCCCCAAAATACCTATTACTCATCCTTCACAACAGGCAGAATTAAAAGTTCAATATATTTTAGGGTTAGTATGCCTATGATGATTAAGTATTCTGGTTTCCCCTAGAACGAGATGTCATGTCACCAGAGGGTAGTGAGAAAAGCACCGTGTCATCACACACAGTTGGGTTTTGACTAATTTCATTTTTTCTCCCCAAACGCTGGAACTCTATAATTTTTCAGGCTCTGGTGTTGACTCACTATTTTACCTTGACCTCCAAGCTCTTGTTTGGCAATTGTCAGTCTGCCAGACTTGTCAGCACACATCCATTAACACACTGTCGACTGTGGCAACTATTTCTGCCAGTGATCATTAATGCACATTAAAAAGAAAGCTCCATAACGTTCACTAAACTATTGAAGTTTGACATTTGCAACTTAGGCTTGTCTACACAGTGCTGGCAGCTACATTTAACAATAATACTTAAGCATGCTTTAAACATGGTTGTGTCCCAACAGGGTTCTAACAAAGTTTGGCCGACCAGCATGGATGGAAACAAACTGTTGTCACAGGGTTAATAATGTATGTTATCCCAAGGACCTGACTCTCCCACTGCACAATACGAATAACTCACATTGACTTCAGCGCGTTATCTACAGCAGAGAATTCCATCATTATTTGAACCACTGTGACCTGCAGTGGGAAGTGCATCCACACTAGTCCTGCTGGCTAGTTTAAATCTTTTTGACATGTCCACATACAGCACTCTCTTTGCATTGTGGATACTTATCCCATGAAATTACAGACTGGAGTTACTCAAAGACAGAAAATAATCGGTAAAGGAGATGTTGCAAAGTGCACAGAATAATTGTTGAAGGGTTGCAGGAGCATTTGTGGTGGTGTGCTGGGAGGATCCCTTTCAACAGGGCTGCTGCAATTACCTCACTTTCTGTGCACTGGTACAGAATGATCTGATGATACAATGGAGGTGAGCCCTAGGTGAAACTTCCTTGCACCGGCCCTGTGCCCCCCTCCAGGTAATGCCGCCCCCCTCCCCAGCGGCAAGCCACCCCCCCAAGTCTTCCCACCCACGGGCTGGCTCGGCTCCTCGACCCCCACCCCCGCAGCCCGGGCGCAGGGCTCGGCTCCCCCCCCCCCCGGGGCAAACGACCACCCCCAGCCTGCGGCAGGCTTCGCACCCACCCATGGCCTGCGGCTGGGCTCGGCTCCCCGCCCCCTGCGGCGGGCTCGGCACCCAGCCCCCGCCTGCGGCGGCGGGGCTCGGCTTCTTGCCCCACCCCGTGGCGGGGGCGCAGGCCCGCGGAGGCAGGCGGGGCTCGGCTCCCCCCCCCATGGCTCGGGCGCAGGGCACGGCCCGGGCGCAGGGCTTGGCCTCCCCCTGCGTGGCCCGCAGCAGGGGAGGGGGGCTGGGCTCTCCACCCGCCCCCGCAGCCCGGCTTCCTGCCCCCCGCGCGGCCCACAGAGGCCTCAGCTGGGCTCCCCGTGCCCTCCCAAGGCTCCCCACCAGCGCCCCTGCCCGGTAGCTTGCCTTGGCTGGGGGCGGGGGCGGGGGCGGGGGCAGTAGCTCAGGGGAAGCTGCGTTCCCGGCGGCATTTTGAATCGCCTCCGGGAATCTCCGCCCCCCAAATGCTGGCGCCCTAGGTGACAGCCTAGGGGGCGCGCCGGCCCTGGGTGAGCCTTTCTCTGCACAAGTGTTACTGCAACAGACTTGGCAATGCTTGTGCACTACTGCAGGAACTACTACATATGGAGGTATGTTACAAGCATGGTAGACGCTTGCAAGGCTGCTTGCAATTCTAAGAGTCACTTCTGTTCTGTATGCAGTGTTGTTGTAGCCATGTCGGCCCCAAGATATTAGAGAGGCAAAATGGGGGAGGCAATACTTTTTACTGGACCAACTTCTGCTGGTGAGAGAGACAAGCTTTCGAGCTTACATAGAGCTGAAAAAGAAATGTGTAAGCTTAAAAGCTTGTCTCCCTCACCAGCAGAAGTTGGTCCAGTAAATCTATTGCCTCCCCACCTTGTCACTTTTATTCTGTAGCAGAATACACAAACTAAAGAGACATGGTTTTTTAAACGTAGTTATATATGTTGTCTCTCTCCGTACTGCCCAGCTAAACTGGGTTAGAAACTGGTTCAGCCATATCCAAGTTTAAGTCATTCTTAAGCATGGCTGAATATGCTGAAAGCCCTGCATAAATGTGATTTTAGAAAATTTGATTTAAAAGGACAACTTCCCTTCCAGGGCATTCTTATATTTTATGTTTCAACAATAACATTTTTAAAAAACCCATGGTATTTTGGTGTGCTTCCATGAGAATTTTCCTTTTAAGTTCTGGAACTCTGTGTTAGAGAGAAACCGCAAAAAAACAAAAAAAACCCAATATTGCTTCACAAAATGGATGCCTAAATAAAAGATCCATGCTAGGGAAATGCTGTGCTGTGCTGTACTGGAGCTAGAGGCCTTGAGAATGACCTGACATGGATATTATCAGGACTTTGTCCAGATTGTTTTCCTCTGTGGGAGACATCATTTGCTGGGTGTTATTGTTATGGCTAATTACCATCCCTTTCTGGGAATTACAGACAGAAAGATATAAAAACAGGCTGAAATGTATGGAGTGGCAGTTTCTGACAACAAACAGGCTTCTTATGGGCCTCTTGCAATAATGTAGCTTCTTGAACTATGCCCGCTTTGGAACTAAGCCATTTCTTCAAGTAGTGGTGGCCCCACTGACCTCTATATGTGCACGGCTGGAATTAAAGAAAAAAAAAACCCTCTCAGAACTCTTTGGGCATGTAAACCTCAGTCTGTTGTTCATGTGGCTCCAAAGTGGAATGGTTTTAATCCAATAGGACATACTTCATGAAATATGAACTGCTTTAGTTTCTGAGTGAAAAAGCCAGAGGGAGGACACCAGTCTTTTGTCTCCTGCATGGAAGAACCATCCCTTTGTGTGTCCAGCCTCAACCATCTCAGCTTTCAACCAGGTCAGGGAGTTCTGACATTCTAAAGACCACCACTGAGGGAAACTTAATAGTTACTGAAATCTCTAAAGTCTTACTCTGCTGTTTTTGCAGAGAGGGGGAAGATTCCAGCTACCTATATCTGGAAATCTTTCCACAAAAACCTCTGGTGTACTATTCTCACGATGGATGGTCTGTATGTGTAGTTTAAATGCTTAATTATTGCTCACAAATATAAGGAGGATTCTTGAGACTAGCTGTTAGAATTTTAAGTGCTGTACACTATCTTAAGGAGTTGTTGAAGCCTTAAGCATAGGTTTTGGTTTTTTAATTTCTGTACTTATAGAAGCTCATGGAGGATGGCATTTCATTCTCTGAGGGAAAGAAGTATAATGATCTAATATATTATACCTTTGACAAGAGAGTAATGAGTCAGATCCAGGAACTCCTTTTGAACCAGATCCTCAGCTGATCTAAATGGGTACAGTTCAATGGAGTTTGCCTATTTATATCATCTGAGAATTTGGTCCATAGTTTTTAGTGGAGTTACTCCGGTTTTACACTAATATGAGAGAAAAACGTGGCTCGTCCTTATTACTGGATAATCTATAACTCCCTCTCATTTTGTACCATATATATAGTCCCTAATTAAACAGTTTGAAACCTCAAATTGCAGTTTGGTCATTGAGCCCTGTGACAGGGCAAGGCCAGAGGGCTATAGGAAAGTGGTAAGGAACCAGTATGTTTTTTCTTTTTTTAAGTGGGCGGGCAAAGCCCACCCACTGCTAAAGGATTCCCCCCTTCAGCCTAAGGGGAGGGATCCACAGGACTTGGATACCAAGTGAGTCCGGGGGACAAAAAAAGAAAAAACAGGAACGGGAGTGCGGTCAAAGGGTCAAACGAAGTGAACCAGATGAGGACACCGAGCAGAGAACCCCGGACTGCGCCCACTGCTCCTCAAAGGTGTCAAGGGAGCCAGTGGACGCTGCCCAGAGGAACTCTGCCCGGATGCGTGAATGAACAGAGGATCGAAAATAGGCCCCACAGTCACAGGAGCCTCCATCGGCCAACCTCCTCACCCTGGTTTTGTAGATGGCCAATTTAGCTAGGGCCAGGAGGAGGTTGACCAGGAGGTCCCGTGACTTCGTGGGGCCGTGGATTGGATGTGCATAAATAAAAAGGTGAGGGGAAAAGTGCAACCAAAACCTCAACAAAATGTCTAAGAGGAGCCGGAACAGGGGCTGCAGCCTGGCGCACTCCAGATAAATGTGCGCCAGGGTCTCCCTCACACCGCAAAAGGGACATGGCGCGGTTCACCCCATCCCCGACACAAGTACACGCCCGTGCTCACAGCTCCGTGAAGGAGCCGCCAACTGACATCCCCGGCGGGCCTTTGGACTAAGGAGGAGTAAAGGCTGGCCCACCGGGCTTCTCACCCTCTAGAGGTGGCAGGAGGTCCCGCCACAGAGGTGGCAGGAGGTCCCGCCATTTCGTATCGGGGCGGGACGTGAGGGTGAGGAGATGAAGGGAGTGGAGCACGAGTGTGTATAGATGTTTCCTTGGTGCAGTCTGGAAGCGGACCGGCTGCAGTTCGTGCAGCCGGCTCACCGTGAAGGGACAGGGGACCCGGTTGGGTCCACGGGGCAGAGGCCCAATAAAAAGGTCCGGAGGGCTTGGGGTGAAGGGAGGGCGGGGCGTACCCTCTCGCAGGACCCGGTCGACGTAAACCCGAGCAGCGGGCGGCAAAGCAGCCTTCACCTCCTGAAGTACGCACCGGGGAGTACGAGGTCTGGAGAGCCCCATGCGCTGAGCAAGCATCAGGGGATCCAGCCAGTCTCCCCGGTCGTAGTCCAGGAGGTCTCCGACCCTAGTGACTTCTGCCAGGACCAACCTCTGGCGCACCGAGGGGGACTCCGCCACCTGCACACGGAGCTGGGGGTTGTGTAGCAGGGGCTCCACGAGGAGATCTGCCCCCTCGGTGGCCGCCACGGACCTGGTCGCTGAGAATAGCTTCCAGGTCCGGAGGAGGTCCTGGTAGAAGACCAGCAGCCCGTAGAGGTCTCGCGGAAGACCTCTCGGATGGAGATAAAGGAGCTGCCGGTCATATCGGAGCCCTCGGAAACGGCGCAGGAAGGCGTGCGCCAATACGCTCCACGCCGGACTGCCTGCACCATAAAGGAGCCTCTGCAGGGCCTGGAGACGGAAGACATGGACCTGAGTGTGTGGACACTTCAGGCCCTGCCCACCCTCCTCCAGAGGAAGATGGAGAACCCCTGCAGAGACCCAGTGCAGTCCTGACCAAAAGAACTCCAGAATCGACGTCCGGAGGTTGGCCAGGAAACCCGGGGCCGGGACCAGGGTGTTGAGCCGGTACCAGAGCATGGACAGGACTAATTGATTGATTACCAGTGCTCTCCCTCGAAAGGAGAGGCACCGGAGCAGTCCTGTCCATTTCCGGATCCGCTCTATCACCCTGCCCTCTAAACCTTGCCAGTTCTCCGGCGGGGATGGATGCGTGGCAGAAAGGTAAACGCCGAGATAGAGCAGCGGACCCGCGCTCCACCTGATGGCCTGAAGCGTGGGTGGGAGAGAGCTCGCCTGCCACCCGTCCCCTACCACCAGGCCAGAGCTCTTGACCCAGTTGACCCGGGCAGAGGAGGCCGCCGAGTAGATCGTCTGGCAAGCCTCCACCCGCACCAAGTCGCCCGGGTCCTGGACCACGAGGAGCACATCGTCGGCGTATGCCGACAGGACCAGCCGCAGCTCCGGCTCTCGGAGCACCAACCCCGTCAACCTCCTGCGGAGGAGACAAAGGAAGGGCTCGATCGCCAGAGCGTACAGCTGGCCCGAGAGGGGGCACCCCTGCCGTACTCCTCGCCCGAAGCTGACCGGCTCGGTCAGGGTCCAGTTGAGCCTGACCAGACACTCTGCGGAGGCGTACAGCACCTGGAGAAAACCCACAAACTGGGGCCCAAAGCCAAACGCTCGCAGAGTGCTCAGGAGGTACCCGTGATCCACCCTGTCGAACGCCTTCTCCTGATCCAGAGACAGAAGGGCGAACGACAGACCATCCCTACACCCAAGCTCCAAGAGATCCCGGACCAGATACAGGTTGTCGAGAATGGTGCGGCCCGGGACGGTGTAGGTCTGGTCTGGGTGGACCACATCCGCCAGCACGGACCCAAGCCGCAGCGAGATGGCCTTTGCTACGACTTTATAGTCCGTGCTAAGGAGCGAGACGGGACGCCAATTCCGTAAATCGCGGAGGTCCCCCTTCTTCGGCAATAAGGCGAGCACGGCTCGCCTGCACGAAAGAGGGAGGACCCCGCCCTGCAAGGACTCGGCCCAGACGGTGACAAGGTCTGGGCCGAGGACGTCCCAGAACACGCGGTAGAACTCCACGGTCAGCCCGTCCAGTCCCGGAGATTTATTAGTTGGCATGCGACGGAGGGCTTCCGAGAACTCGGCCAGAGTGAGAGGCAGCTCTAGCCGGTCTCGGTCACCCGTGCTGACCGTAGGGAGTTCGTCCCAGAGCACTCTGCAAGCGTTAGGATCGGTCGGATCCGGGGAGAAAAGGCTCGCGTAGAAGGCCTTGGCCCTCCCGCACATCTCCACCGGATCCGTGAGGGGGGTGCCATCTTCTGCGAGGAGACAGGTGACGTGTTTCTTAGCCCCCCTCTTTTTCTCCAGGGCGTAGAAGAAGCGGGAGCCGCGATCCATCTCCCGAAGGAGACGGATGCGGGATCGAACGAAGGCGCCCCGGGCACGATGATCTTCGAGTTCCCGGAGCTCCTCCCGCTTCTCCCGGCACGCCCCACAGAGGGATGGATCCTCAGGGCTGGCGGCCAGACGCCTCTCCAGCTCTAAGACCTCCCGTTCCAACTGCCCTATCGTCGCATCCCTCCATCGGCTGGCGCCCCGCGTGTAGTCACGGCAGAAGAGCCGGGCGCATACCTTCCCTAGATCCCACCTTCGCCGCGCCGAGGGAAAGGCGTGCCGCTGCCCTCGCCAGGCCAGCCAGAACTCCCGGAAGGACGCCACGAAACCCACATCCTCCAGCAAACTGTTATTAAAATGCCAATAGGCCGGCCCCGGCCTCTCCGCGCAGAGAGAGGCCGTCACGGTAGCGAGATGATGATCAGAGAACGGGGCCAGCCGGACGCTGGAGGAGTGGGCCCGCGAAAGGTGAAAACGTGATAAATAGATGCGGTCCAACCGGGAGTGGTGCGACCGATGGGCCTCCACCCGGACAGAGGTGAAGGTTGAGCTGTCGTCCGGGTGGTGGTCGCGCCAGACGTCCACCAGGGAGTGACGTTCGACAATCTCCCTGAGGACATCCGCTGCGGCCGGGCACTGCTCGATC
Source organism: Macrochelys suwanniensis (assembly GCA_033296515.1). Taxonomy (NCBI): domain Eukaryota; kingdom Metazoa; phylum Chordata; order Testudines; family Chelydridae; genus Macrochelys; species Macrochelys suwanniensis. The sequence continues at coordinate 82,796,564 of CM065777.1, forward strand.
CCCGAGCGGTCCCGTTTTTCAAGGGTGTTGTTAAAGTCCCCGCCCAGGACCAGGCACTTGCGAGGATCCAAGGTCCCGAGGAAGGTGGACGCCTGCTGATAGAAATGACGTTGTTCCGGGCCCGGTGTCGGGGCATAGATGTTGACGAGATTGACCACGAGCCCCTCCATACGGACCCGTAGGTGCAGCAGGCGGCCCGGCACAGCCTCGGCAAACCCCAGCACCTCAGGCCGTAGGTCGGGGGAGAACAAGGTTGCCACTCCAGCCTGGCGAACAGAGAGATGGCTGAAGTAGACTCTGTCCCCCCATTCCAGCCGCCAGCTGTCTTCAGCGGCTGGATCCGTATGGGTCTCCTGCAGGAATACTACAGAGTACCCCCCCTCCCGAAGGAAGGAGAGCACCTGGCTCCTGTGGAGACCTATCCTACAGCCCCGGGTGTTCAATGTTGCGAAGAGGAGAGATGCCATGAGGAGGGCTGGGGGGGATCCTTGCTGGCAGAGTCACTCACGGCCCCCATCGGGCCGCGTAACAATCCGTGACCCACCCCGTAGGCGAGTAGTGAGTCACGGAAAAGGCGGACCCGTTGGTAGGCCGTGGCGGCCTGCTTCCCAGTCCCTTTGCCCTCCCCCATGAGGGCCCTCGCGGCCCGGAGGATTTGGTGGAAATCCCCCCATAGCTGGAGAGCGAGCTGTACTTTGTTGCGGGAGCCCCGGACGTCCTCCAGGAACTCCCGCAGCTCCTCTCGCAGCGTATGGGGGGCCGGGGTTACTGGCTCCCGGCTATCGAAAGAAGGGGCCCCGGACACAGCCCTATGGCCCACCGAAACGGATAGGCAAGGGGCGGACCCTCGACGCGGCTCCTGCTGGGCCGGCACCTTAGGGCCCGACCCGAAATTCGGCTTAGTTGGGGGAGGCGGCGGAGGGAGAAGAGCAGCCTCTGGTGGGTCGGGATGAGGAAATACTGGAGCCGCTCCCTGGGGGTCATCCTCCGAGAAGGGGAGGGAGACAGCCCCAGAGGCGGCAGTGTCATCATGGGAGGTGTGGGAGATTGGGATGGCATCAGGGGCGGGGCAGGGATCAGAAGTAGGGGCAGGGAGGGGGACATGAGCAGGGCTGGGCTGAGGAACGGGTAGAGGATCCTGAGCCGCAGGAGCTGGGCCACTGGGAGGTGGCCTCTCTTGGTGTGGCTGAGGGATCTGGGAATTGGGAAGGGGACCCCCCACGATGCCGGGCTCTAGTATGATGGTTTGTGTTACAGCCACGGCATCGGGACGTGGACAGATATTTGTGGGGTCCCCGCCTGGGAAGGAGAACTGTTGTCCCACCCCAATGAGGGGTACCCCCTGGGATTCGGGTCCCGGCCGCAGGGCACCGGCCGTCGCTTCAGGAGGCTTGGCAGCCGTCAGCGAGGTGTCACTTGCGACCGGGCAGGTGGAAGAGCCCAGGGGATCCTTGGAGGTGGGAGCGGAACCGACAGTCAAGGGGAGGGAGCATGGGGAGAGGGGGGAAAGGGGCACCGGGGTGAGGTCATTGAGATCGAGACCTGCTGGTAAAGGGTCATCCTCCCCCTGGGTGATTGGGGTCAGACCCAGGGCCTCGATCTCCTCGTAGATGGAGGGCAGGTCACCTTCTGCCACCCCGGGGTTCTCCCCACCGGCACCTGAAGCGATGCTCGGGTCGGGGCGCGCAGGGTCGACAAAAGGGGCAGAAGGGGCTCTATCAGGGGCGGTAATACCTTCCGGTGCTGCCACATCTTTCCCAGCCGGTTCTGGCGGACAAAAGCCGCTCGGGGGCAAAGCGGAAGGCTCGGCATCAGTGCCCCCCTTCCTGGTCTTCCGGGGGGCTTCCGCATCGGCGGAAAGGAGCGGGGCTCGAGCCTTCCGCTTGCCCCGCTTCCCCTGTACTAAGGCCCAGCCCTCCATGGCATCATCTGGGGGCTGGCTAGTAAGGGTCGGGTCAGGGGGGAGGGGCGATTTCTTAGGGACTCGGGGAGGTAGTGGTGGGGCAGCATAAGGGAGAGAAAAGTCTCTCCGGGGCGGGCCCTCTCCCACGCCCGGTGACATCCCTGCCTCACCCTCCTCCACAGGCCTCAGCAGACTGTTCGCAGTGGGCCTCTCCCGCTCGTCTGGGCTCACTGGGGGAGGTACTCCCAGGGCCCGAGCGGGAGCAGCGGTGGACTGGGAAGGAGGAGGGGCGGCTCTGGGCACCGGGCATTCAGGGGCGCCGGCGATGACGGGGCCGACGCCCTGCCGGGGCTCAGGGGTCTCGGATGCTCCCCCTTGCCGGGCCAAGGGACAGTCCCTCCGGACGTGTCCCATCGCCCGGCAGAGGTAGCACCGGGCCTCCCCCGTGGAATAGTACACCCGGTAACGGGCCCCGTGATAGGGGACCATAAAGGACCCCTCGAGCGCCTCCCCGTCACATGCAGCCGGCGGCATTTGGAGCTGCACCTGCCGGCGGAACGAGAGGATGTGACGGAGGGCGGGGTCTTTGCAGCCCAGTGGGAGAGGGCTGACTACAGAGATGGGTCTCCCTAGGGCGGAGAGGGCAGGTAACAGGGCGGCATTGGGGAGGAAGGGAGGGACGGAAGTGAGGACTAGGCGGACGCCCAAGTCCTCCAGCGGCTCTAATGGGACGAACACGCCCCCCACCGCCAGGCCCTTCTCCACCGCCTCTTGGGCCGCGGCCTCCGATGCGAGGAAGAAGACTACCTTCCCGTACATTTTGGAGGCCGCTAGGATGGCCGTGGGCCCCACTACCCTCGCCAACGCCCGCACATAGGTTTCTACGTGGGGCGAGGCGGGTACCAGGAGGCAACGGACGCCGTGCCTCCTGGTCAAGGTGGGAAAGGGGCCCCGGCCGCTATAGATGGTAGCTGAGGCAGTGGGCGGGTTAGGTGACGTTGCGGCACGTGGGGGGGTTGCCGCCACCTGGGCGTACGCTCTGGGGGCCGGGGGTGGGACACCCGCAGAGCTGGTAGAGGGAACAGCAGAGAAGGACGCCACGGCCAGCGGCAGGGCCGCAGCAGTAGTGGCTGCCTCTGCCATGGAGGGCCTGGCCTTTGTCGCGGGGCCCTTACCCTTCTTTTTACCCTGGCCCTTCCTGCCGGCTGGGGGAGCTCCCCCAGGATCATGGGGGGCGAGGGACGTGGCAGCAGCGGAGGTCTCTTCAGTGTCCGCCGCTGCCGGTGCCCCAGCGGGGGCGAGAGCAGGTGGTTCGGCAGCGGCGGTCGAGGTGGAGGCTAGGGCGGGGCGGCCGTGCCATCTGGAGGGGCTCCTCCCTTCATGTCATCTGCCATGACGAACAGGGGGGGGAAGGGAAAACTCCTGAGAGGGGGCGGGGAGAGGGATCGGGGTGACCACTCCTCTCCGCCAGGCTGCAGGCAGGGGAGGAGGGCACTAAAAGTGGGGACAGGGTTCAGGGTTATCTCGGACTAGTGCGGGGGTAGGGTTCAGTCACCGACACAAGATGGGAAATCCGGCTCCTCTTGTTGCACTAGGGGAGGGGATGATATAACAGCATGGGGGTGCAGTGAGATAGGGTCAAAACTAAACCGGGGAGGGGCACAAGCGCATGGGAGGGGGCGTGGGTGCATGAAAGCCGGGGGCTAATCAGAGCAAACGGAGCTTCAGGGGGAGGGAGACAACCAACTAAGAATGGGGCAGAAAAACAAGGGACTAGTTTCAGGGCTACGGTAGGGCAAACAAACAAGGCTGTAGAGGGAGAGGGGCGGGGCAGGCAAAACTGAAAATAGCAAGGCGCTGGGACCAAAAAAGGGGCAAACAACTGCAAGGGGTAAATGGGGCAGGTGGCAAGGGACAAAGCAAGGGACGCGCTGCTGGGGGGAAGAGGGTCAGTCCAAGTGGTATGGGAGGGGGCACGTGCACCCACGTGCGCTTGCACAATGTGAATGGGTGGGGCTGGTTGCCGCTGCAGGCCCAAATGATGTTAAAAGGTTGTGGCGGGCCATGGAAGCAGCTAAGTCCAGAGGCCGTAGCACGAGGCAGATGGTGAGCACCCAGCAGAGGTGGTGGAGGGGGCAGCGGTGGTGGTGGGGGTTATGGGGGGCACAGGTGGACCAGGGGGCAGGCTCGGCGCCACACCCCCTGTGCCCCTACAAACACAGTCAATACCCCCACCACTAGAGCACAGTTCAAAAGATTACTCAGTTCTTGGAGGCCCCCTCCACGGTGGTCTGCAGAGTCTCCGCCGACGGTCTTCCGGGTCTTCCTCCTCTGGGTACCAGCAGCTTCCTGGTAGCAAACAGGGCAGCAGCAGCAGCTCCAGCAACTCCAGGCGGTGGTCCGGTGGTCAGGCGGGACCCCTCACAGATGGTGGTGGTCACAGCAGCGGCTGGAGCAGGAGCCCCTCACACCCCTCTGCTGGGGAGAGGGCCAGCGGGCCCCCTCCCCCCCAAGGGGTTGCTGCAGCAGCAGGAGTAGCAGCAACCAAGGTGTTGGGGGTGGGGGGGTGTTCAGCTGCCAAGCAGCCAGCAACCAGAGAGTAGAGTAGTGGGAGGGGTGTCTGGCCCAGCCAGGGGAGAAGCTGGAGCAGCAATAGCAGCAAACAGCAGCTGGGAGGGCCCAGGGCCTAGCAGCAGCCCCAGCAGGAGGAGCAGCAGTAGCCCTCTACCTCCTTCCCAGCCAGAGGGTTATAGGAAAGTGGTAAGGAACCAGTATGTTCGCCCCAGGCTAAACAAATCCCTGATACCTTATGGCAGTTGCTCCAGGTTAATCAAGACACCTGGGGCCAATGAAGAACTTTCCAGAAGGCAGGGAGGTTGATTGAGACACCTGCAGCCAATCAGGGGCTGGCTGAAACTAGTCAAAAGGCTCCCAGAGAGTCAGTGAGGGGCGCATGTCAGGAGCTGTGGAAGGAGGTTGCGTGTGAGAAGATGGGAGCAAGAGGCACTAGGAGCTGAGAGTAAGAGAATGTACTGCTGGAAAATCCTGAGGTGAGGATAAAGAAGGTGTTGGGAGGAGTCCATGGGGAAGTAGCCCAGGGAGTTGTAGTTGTCGTGCAGTTGTTCCAGGAGGCACTCTAAACAGCTGCAATCCACAGGGCCCTGGGCTGGAACCCGGAGTAGAGGGCGGGCCCGGGTTCCCCCCAAAACTCCCAACTCCTGATCAGACACAGGAGGAGTTAACCTGGACTGTGGATTCTACTAGAGGGGAAGATCTCTGAGGCAAGCAAAATCTGCCAATAAGCGCAGGACCCACTGAGGTAGAGGAGGAACTTTGTCACAGCCCTTAATAAACTTTAGTAGTTTGCAGACAATATTAATAACTCCTTATATATTGTTACGTAATTAAATCTTCACAGTGCACTTGTGTAAGTATTATAATCCCGATTTCAGAGATGGGGAAACTAAACAACATAGGGCTTGAATCACAAACGGACTCAGGCACCCAACTGCCATATTAGTCACTTAAATCCCAGCATCAGGCCCCACTGGGATTCACAAGAGCCCTGCTCAGCTACCGCTGAACCCATAGGTGCTTCAACTCACTCAGCATCTAACATTTTTGCCTAGGTGCCTATGTTTCTTCCTCTGCACACTGCAGCCTCATTTAGGCATCTGGACACCTAAGCCCCAAGAGTAATGCACAAACCAGGGAAAGATAGGTATTTCTCCACTTAATCCTCCTGGGGAAGAGGCCCAATCTGGAAAGCATGCTCAGAGTTTGCCCACTGGATTGTACCTTTATAAGCAAGCAAGCAGGTGCTCTCTTGTAACTTTTAATCAAATGGTTACAGTGTTCACCTGGCATGTGGGAGACCCCTGGTTCAAGTCCCCCTCATTGGAGCAGTTCCTGGGTCTCCCACATACTGGGTAAATGCTCCAACCACCAGGCTGCAGTGCCATTCTTATGCTCAGACTCTTGCTCTCTTGCCCAAATGATTCTTTCAGAATGGAACAGCTTCAACAGCAGAGACAGCGAGCCCAACCTCACAATAGTCCATCGCTCAGTAGCTAGGGCAGATACGTGAGAGGTGACAGTTCCCTGTTCAAATCCCATTTCCCCCTTAGGTGAAGTGGGGACTTGAACTGGGGGGTCTCTCACATCCCAGGTGAGTACCCTAATCACTGGGCTAAAAGTTGTAAGTGAGGTTATTGTCGTCCTACTCCCACCCCACCCCACCTCCTTGCTAAAATGGCATAGGCACCTAATGCCAAGAGAGTTTGCAGCTGTGAAGTGCTAGCAGAGAAGGTTCCTCCTACACCTGGATCTTAGGCACTGAACTCCCTGAGAGGATCAGGGCTTAGGACACACCCCTCACCTGGGCACATCCCAACCATAGGCACCTAGGCAAAAATTTAGATGCTGAGTGAGTTGAGGCAACTATGGGTTCAGTGGTAGCTGAGCAGCGCTCTTGTGAATCCCAGTGGGGCCGGATAGCTTAGGCAGGGAGCCACATTGCATGTTGGCTTTTGTGTATCTCTCCCCATTCATTATGTAGCGAGCCTAGGCACCTAACTCAGGCTTTGTGAATCCCAGTGATTTCCTAGGCACCTAAAAATTAGTGTGGTGATGCTCAACATTAACAACGCTCATTTTGGCAGTGAATAGACTAAAAATATGTACAGACTGTTAGGCAGATATTTTGGACCAGAAGGCATCTCTTTGTTACGAATACTACTTAGTATTACTTAGGTTTCATAATCAGAAACGTACAGCACGGGATGCTGTTGAATCAGGATCACCACTACCTCTTTTGCCGAGCTATGGCTCTTAGAGGCCCTCTCAACATTGCAGGTGAAAAACAGTTGATGGCCATCATTGTTATGGAGATTTTATAATAGTTGTAATATGGTTACAAGGAACAAAACAATGTTCACACCAATTTGCAGCAGGTAAGGATGGGGCCTATGGCCTTTACATAGAATCCCACAGTGACAAATATTAATACATGGCCCCACTTCCCATATGGCTGTCTTTTGATTGCCTCATCCAGCATGTTCATGCTGCCCTGGGATGCTCTCCCTTGTTCACTGTGGCACTAGGAACTTTCACAAAGTCAACTGTGATCCAGGCCAGACTGACTATCAATCATTCATCTTCACCATCTCCATTGCCCTCTCATATTCTTGGTTATGTGCGCAGGCAGGTCATGAGGATCGATTGATTAATCAATCATTACTTTTCTAATTATTGTATATCGCCCTCCTGCCTGCACTCTCCTGGTAACATGACATAAGCAGAAAGTCATTTCAGTCCTCGTTAGAATGTAGCTTTGGTAATCGATTTTTTTTTTATAGAGAGGTCTGGAGTTCTGGTTGCAGCCATAGGGCCCGAGCCATTTTTGATACTTCCATCACCACTGTCTTATGTTAGTTAGGTATGCTTTGCGCCACTGAACTCCTCCAGCATCTCCACTGTACATCCATTGTACATCCAGCAGTGGCTTTGTCATTTGAAGGGTACAATGGCATGCAAAGTAGTGCTTCTCCTGTGTTAAGCTTGGCATGCAACTATTTTCCAGACACTTGTTCTTCAACGTGCAGCAGGAAGATAGGCTAAATATAAATACAGATGCTCTCTCTCACTTCTGAGATGGGCAACCCAGTAGGAAAATGTTATTTCAACTGCAAATCTCACCTCCCTTGGAAATCCCGTATCATTCTAATGAATCACTATGACGATACCTGCTCAGACATTTTTCATGTATGTGTCTCAAAAATACACACCTTCTTTATTAAGGGCTTGTCTACATTACCCGCTGGATCGATGGACAGCGATTGATCCAGCGGGGTCGATTTATTACGTCTAGTCTAGATGCGATAAATTGACCACCGAGCACTCTCCCGTCAACACCAGGGTGAGAGGTGCAGGCGGAGTCGACGGGAGAGCATCAGCCGTCTACTTACCGCAGTGAAAACACTGCGGTAAGTAGATCCAAGTACGTCGACTTCAGCTATGTTATTGACATAGCTGAAGTTGCGTAACTTAGATCGATCCTCCCCCGTAGTGTAGACCAGACCTAACAGTGCAGTGTTCTCCAGTAGAGACAATATCAAATTATATGCACATTTCACCAGTGATAAAGTTCTTATTTTTCTCCAAGATGTTTGTCTTCAACATGTAAATATAAAGATTATGTTGGAAATTTCTGTGTGGGGGCTGCGGGAAGCGGCGAGGGCTGAGGGATGTGCTGGCCACCCTTCCTGCAGCCCCCATTGGCCTGGAGCAGTGAACTGCGGCCAGTGGGAGCCGCAATTGGCTGAACCTGCAGACACGGCAGGTACACAAACCCGCCCGGCTTGCCAGGGGCTTTCCCTGAACAAGCGGCGGACCGGCTTTGAGAACCACTGCTCTATCCCTCATCTCCAGTGCAAAAGTCTGCAGCAAATACTGGGCCAAATCTCAGTTGGTGTAAATTATTGCAGATCCACTTACTTCAATGGAGCTCTGCTGATTTACACAAATGGACAATCTTCTTCACACACTTCTTTCCAGTGTGCATTTAACCTTACTTCCTGAACTGAGGCACTTCCTCACGTTAATAAAGGTTCAGATCTTCAAAGTGAGATCAGTTTTGTTGTAGTTTCTTTATTACTCTTCTGTTTTATTTTGAACAGATTGTCTTTTTCTGGACTATTCACTGTGAACAGAGTCAAACTATTTCAAAAGTGATCAGTTAAGTTAGGCATATTGAAAATAGTATACAGCCTGTTTGGGTGGATTTAACTTCTAAGTGTAGCATAACTATGGTTAATTTAATTATCTACTTGCTGTCCCTGTCTAGACGAGGAAAATAGATCAAGTTAAAACATCAATGCAGACAGGATTTAACACCTTTAAAAATGTTAGCCACTCATAGTTAACCCTAGAATGAGCCTAGGGTTGAGCTCAACCAACTAACAGGATTTAATGCCTTTAAAATCTATCAACATTAGTGGGCAGATGCATGTTAGTTGAATTGTGTTAGCTAACACATTTTTAAACACTCCCTTTTTTCGTGGTCTAGACATGACTTAATAGATTGTTGACTTATATCTTGATGTGACAGGGTTCACTTACCACTCTGGCACCTCATGAAGTCAGTGAACTGACTTCCTCTGCCCTGCAGCTCCCTTTTTATATGGGCATGCTTGGCCCTGATTGGCTGCTCTCTTCAGCCCTTCTCTGGTTGGCTGCCTCTTGCACAGCCTCCCTAGGACTGCTTTTAACCGCTTTTCTGCCAGTGAGGGGCAGCCGCCCCATCACACTTGATTTAAGGATCCTTCAAGAATCCTCTCACATACTCAAATCCTGTCCCTTTCCAACTTCTCTGTGGATAGAGTGGTCACTGTTGTTGGGTGGAAATAAGGGAAATCCACATGAAAAATATAGAACAGGCTTTATTTGAAGGGACATTTTGGGAGAACACCATTTCCCTTAGCATATCATGTATTTTTCTCTCAAGTATACAATGCAATCATCATAAGCTTTAATTTAATATTTAAAATGGTCAAGGGACATCCCTTTAAATAAGAGACAGGTGATCACCTATGTGTGGACTCATATCTGAAATTCAGCAGGACCAGTCTGATCTGTGGCTCCCTTGCTACCACACAAAAAGGAATGTCCATGCAAAGTGGGGTGTTTTTGTGGTGGGCGGGGGAAGGGATAAATATCCCTGCACACTGTGCACAGCTGTGTTCTTTGAGGGCTTCATCTGTGTGGACCTGTGATTATGCAGCTCCACCAGACAAAACCCACATATGACTGAAGGAGTGCCCAGTGGCAACAGAGGCTATTTCCATACAGGGAGTGCAGTAGCAGCCACTCACCACTCTGCTCTCATTCCACCTCCTGGGGAGGAGGATTTAGTCCCTCCCTCTCCAAACAACACTTGACCAAAACCTGTTTATTTGAGCTGTGTGTAGGGAGGGAGAATTTCACGTATGGTAAAGTCTTATAGAATTGAGTACAGAATTATATCCTTTCTTTTTATTTTAATAGAGAATTACATCTCTACTATAGAATTCTATAACATGGTTCAAAAACACATAGAGAGAGAATTATATTCTCTATTACAGACTATGGGTTGTTAGGGTAATTTCTATTGAACTGTATTGTTTTCATCCCTATTAAGTTGCAGAAGACTTTTCCATAAAGGTTAGTGCCTATCATGATCTGTTTCCTAAGCTGTTCAAACCAAGTGGTTTTTAGGTTTTTTCTTCCAACTCTCTCTCTCTTTAGTGGTCTGTCTCATTGAAGTGTCTTCCTTCCATTTCAAGATCATAACATGCTATGCTGTAACTGACTTATTTGCTTTCAGGGAGTGAGACTGGCAGAAATTATTGATCCTCATTTTGAGGCGTTAAAAATAATTTTCAAAAATGTAAAGAAAGAACCTCAGTGTAAATGTATCAGTTGTTAATATTTTGTCCTACATTGTGCATTGTCTTTCAGTATCTGGAATTTAATATCATGGCCAAAACCATTTTCTTTAGGATCTTTATCCATGGACTGTTTTTAACTGTGAATGAGAGTCACAGTGGTGCCGTGAAGAACAAGTTAGAAAAAGAGTGCCACTGTTAAAATACTGAATTCGATAGAAAAATCAAGAGATTTGCTTTGAGTATTGGATCAGGCTTTTAAACTTTATGCCTCACTTTGCCCATTGGGAAATTTACCTAACTCTCAGGGATTTTCTGAAAATTCATTGTTTGCAAAGAGGTTTGAAGATTCAAGTACTGGGTCTTATCACTAGATCTAGTAAATCAGCAGTGCAACTAAAGATAAGGTGTGTATAGAGAAGAGGAAGTAGGTGATACTGCACACTGCTTCTCTGTTATATTGGGGAACGCATAAAGATTCAGGAAAGAACATTACATGATGGGAAAGAAAAGAAAAAGAGGATGGAAAATTCGTAAATAAGCAAACATGCCACAGAATCATCACTGCAAAGTCTGAAACAATAGGACATTTGAAAAACATCTGCTTCTGGCAAGAAAAACACTGAAGGAAACCAACTATAGACCTCACCAACATAAGAAAATCAAAGTATATACAATGATGGAAAATTACATAGAAACAACAAAAACTGAACCAACCCTCTTCCCACAAAAAATGTACAGGCAGAAGTGAGACCAGAGGTGATGAGCAGAACCACTCATAGTAACTACATCACAACAACAGCTAACAGCAAATAATGTTTCTTTGCCTGCAACAAAAGCAACCTGAAACTAATACCCTAGTTACGCTGTGAGGAATGTACAATAGCATGTCAACAGCCCCACCATCTGGTATCAAATCTGCAGACAGAGCTCTAAGCAGAAAGGCTGCAATACTGAAGGCACCACAAAACTGGGGATTCTATAAAATAGGGCAGATTCCCAAACTTTATTGGTTTGCATACCACTTTCTTAAAAATAACAAAAAACACAATGCTTGAAGTACCACACACACATTTTTCTCCTTTTTGCACACATTTATTTTAGAATGTAATAGGATTAGGTATTTACGGATTCACAATAAAAAAAGTTTTGAATCTGGCTGCTGGGGATCTGCCTGGGGGGAAATTAGAAGAGAGAGGTGTTTGACTGGGGGAATCGGAGTAGGAAAGTTATACGTGGGGCAAATTGCCGGCACTACTATGATGGGTCCCGCACTTTCTCTTCTTGTGGGGGGTTTCAGGGTGCCATTTCTTGCCCCTGAACTGGGGTAACAGCTATCCTACTAGTATCCCAGGGAAGGGGAGTGGAGAGGGAGGGACCCAGGCCCGCCCTCTACTCTGGGTCCCAGCCCAGGGGTCCTATGATAGCAGGTGAACCACTTGTACCAGTGATTCTTTCCCCTGGGCTACTTCCCTCTCCTGACCTTCAGCTTGTGGGGCTTCCTGCCTTCCCTCTGCCCAAGCCAGGTGTCCCTTTACCTAGGATCTTGGTCTTCCTAGCCCGCTGCAGCACTTCTCAAAACTCTCCTCCGCTTTCCTTCAAACTGCTCTTTGTTCCACCACCAATCCACTCTGATTCAGCTCCTCCAAACTGCTCTTTGTTCCACCACCAATCCACTCTGATTCAGCTCCTCCAATCTGCTCCAGCTCCTCCTCACTCTGCTCCAACTCCTCCTCTGGCTGATTGAAGCAGGGGGATTTTATCAGGTGACTGGCTTCAGGTGCTCTAATTGGTTTCAGGTGCTTTTAATTAATCTACAGGGAATAAGGCTTCTCCTCATCCTAGATCACTCTCCTGCTGCCTTCTGGCCATGCTGTATCACATAGGATATGAGGTTTAGAGCTGGTCAGGAATTTTTCAACAAAATGTTTCATCAGCAAATGCCAATTTGTTAAAAACCACAACTTTTTGTGGCAACATATAGTTTTGATTAAACGTTGTCAGGAGAGGTTTCTCAGGTCCAGGATGGAACTTCTGGTCTAAATCATAGAGACACGAACCCCAAAACTACCTGGTGGTCAAGACACTCGCCTGGAATGCATCACAGGTGTGCCCAATTCCAACCAGGTACTTGAAGCTGAGTCTTCCATATGCCAGGTGAGTGCCCTAACTACCAAGCTATTGGCTACTGTGGGGCAAGTGGGTCTCTTTCTGAAGTTTTTCACAAAAAAAGCAGAAAGTCTGTTTCATCCTGGTGCAGAATGGGAAAATTTTCAAAAAAAAAATCACACAGTTTCACAAAGTGGAAAAACTGTCCCCTCCCACACAGCTCTAGTGATGTTAGACTAGGAACTTATCTACACTACTGCTTAAGTCGATTTAAGTTAAGTTGCTCAGGGGTGTGAAAAAACCCATCCCCCTGAGTGACGTAACTTACATTGACTTAAAGCGGTGTCTACACCACACTGTGTTGGCAGGAGACACTCTCCCGCTGACATAGCTTCTGCCTCTGGTTGAGGTGGAGCAATCACGTTGATGGGAGAGCACTCTCCTGTTGACGTAATACTTCTTCACCAGGCGTGCTACATTGGTGCCGAATTAAGCCTCAATGCAGCGGTGCTAAATTAACATGGTACTGAAGAGAAGCACGTAGGGAAGTGGTTCTGGTTGGAGTGCAGGGGCCTGTGGTGGTGTGTAGAAGGGCAGTGGGATTCAGAGGGGAGGAGTCTTGGGTGGAAGTGGGGGACTTTACCTGGACATCAGGCAGCTTTAGGATCCCAATTCCCTCTGTGCGAGGGAGCTCTGCCAGTCCCACTGCAGCCTTTGACCTCTCTGGAGAGTCTTTCCCACAGGTCTCCTCCTGCAGTGGTCCCTGGATTCACAACTCCTTCCTTTTGGTTAAGGGATTCCACAGCCCTTCTTCATGGGACTGTGCTGTGATTCGGACAGGCTTTGCCACGCCACCAGCATCCAGCTTCATGGAGCCCTCCTTGGACTCTCACACGTCTTCTCCTTGGTTTGAGGGCCTCCCAGTCGTCCTTCTGGGGGCTGGACTGTGATCCAATTAAAATCCTAGTTTAGACAAGGCAGTCAGAAACAAGTGTTAGCTGGTCGAGTGTAAACTAGGCTGGGTTTATTAGCTATGTGCCCACTTTAGTTCCCAAATTAGGATTTTCCTGTTCAAATACTGTTGAATGTTTGGTTTTAGTTGCATGATATTTGGTGACTAATTTTAGAGAGGCCTTATAAATCTTTTGTATTAGCCATTGTTTATTAATATAAACAGTCATTGCTGACAGTCCTGGACTATGGTCTTTCATTGCCACAAAATACTGTTGTATGACCTTTGGTCTGTATATTGGTGGACTAACACAGCAGGCAGAATCCTTGGAATGACCACACTGGCATGAACGCAGTAAGTGACAGAGCATATATTAAAAGTGGGTACAGAGGCTGCTCCTCACTGCTGCTGATTCAAAACCATTTCCACCTTCTCTGCCAGGCAGGAAGCACATCCACAACCTGAAGCTCTTTTCAGGGCTACTTCCTGAGCAGGGAAACTTTCCCATCTAGGGAGCCACACCCAAAGTTTAGGGGCTGTTTGTGGATGTGTCACAAGCAGACAAAGCCAGCACAGTAACTCTCTTATAATACTCTAAGCTTGCGGTCTGGCCCCCACTCTCTCTCTGCACCAGTAACCGGGGTTATTTTTAGGCTTGATAGAATTCAATTTTTTATTTTTTTATAGTATCACTGGAAATACCAATGTTTATTTCGAGCATTTTTCCAATTTTTATCAATTTTCACTTTCACTGTTGCTCAAAATGATGGGTTTAAAACATTTTTTGATTTAAATTTTCACAGTTGTGGAAAATCATGGGAGCGGATCAGTCAATTATTTAATGATAATAGACATTGAGATTGAAAAATGTAAAGCTTTATAATTGTTAAACAATTATTACCACAATTAAACAAATTGTCAAGATCACATGTCAAAATACATAAAGTAAATATGCTTAAATCAAATTCTAACAAGCTTTCAAGCAGCATTTTTCTTGCTTCACCTAGCTGTAAATTTCAATTATTATTTATGGAAACATTTTTAGTTGGTTTGTGTGCCAAGCATGAAGTCAACATTTACCAATAAGTATCTAATTTTTTCATGTCTAATTATTATTGGTGAAAATATTTTTGTGGGGGTTTGTTTGTATACAGGGAATTGATATTTACCAACACTTACCAATAAAAAAATCTAATACTGCTAAGCCTAGTTATTTTAGACTCCCTCCATCCCTAACGGTATGTCACTCTTCTTAACAGTTGAACATTAAACACTAGTTTATGCAGTAATTGAATCTGAAACTACATGGGCACATTCCTCAATTTCCCTAACTATTTCACTCTGCACAACAAAATTAGTGGTGGAAATTATATTAACAATAGTATCACAGACAAGGTGAATGTCACAATAGGAAATCAAAGGTGGTGTTAAGTAACATACTTATGTGAACAGTTGTGTAACTTGGGCAGGTCTTCACTACCCGCCGGATCGGCGGGTAGCAATCGATCTATTGGGGATCGATTTTTCGCGTCTCGTTAAGACGCGATTAATCGATCCCCGATTGCGCTCCCCGTCGGCGCCGGCAATCCACCTCATCGAGAGGCGGAAGCGGAGTCGACGGGGGAGCGGCAGCGATCGACTCGCCGCCGTCCTCATCACCAGGTAAGTCGATTACGATACGCCGACTTCAGCTACGCTATTCCCGTAGCTGAAGTTGCGTATCGTAGATCGACCCCCTCCCCTAGTGTAGCCCTGGGCTTTGAGTGGGCTAGAGTTTACTTCATTGCCCTTCTGCCAGCACATCCCTCGGCCTGTGCTGTTTCCCGCAGCCCCCATTGGCCTGGAGCGGCGAACCACGGCCAGTGGGAGCTGCGATCGGCTGAACCTGCGGACGTGGCAGGTAAACAAACCGTCCCAGCCCACCAGCGGCTTTCCCTGATGGGCCACATGCCAAAAGTTGCCGATCTCTGAGCTAGACCATTCCTGACAGGTGTCTGCCTAGCCTGCTCTTAAAAATCTCCAATGAGGGCGATTCCACAACCTCCCTAGGCAATTTATTCCAAGACTTAACAACCCTGACAGTTAGGAAGTTTTTCCTAATGTCCAACCTAAACCTCCCTTATTGCAATTTAAGCCCATTGCATCTTGTCCTGTCCTCAGAGGTTGAGAAAAACAATTTTTCTCCCTATTCCTTGTAACAACCTTTTATGTGCTTGAAAACTGTTATGTCCACCCTCAGTCTTCTCTTTTCCAGACTAAACAAACCCAATTTTTTCAATCTTCCCTCATAGCTCATGTTTTCTAGACCTTTCATCTTTTTTGTCACTCTTCTCTGGACTCTCTCCAATTTGTCCACATCTTTCCTGAAATGTGGCTCCCTGAACTGGACACAATACTCCAGTTGAGGCGTAATCAATGCGGAGTAGAACTGAAGAATTACTTCTTGTGTCTCGCTTAGAACACTCCTGCTAATACAACAGCGTTACACTGTTGACTCATGGTTAGGCTGACCATACGTACCGTTTTAAACAGGACAGGACCGTTTTTTTCATATTTCCCGACCGTCCCGTCGTTTTAATATAAATGTCAATTTTGTCCCGTTTTTAATAAACTATATATAGTTTTTAATTTTTTGTAAAAAAATGAACGCGGGTTGTTTATTATTTCTCATAAGGCTCTATGCTAATCAATGCGTACAGTAAAACCACTAGTGTGACGAAAGAGGAAGTTCCATTTACTTTATCCAGTCAGGGCCAGGCTTCTTGCCCAGAGAGAGAACACCGCTAATAAGAGATGGAGCGAATGCGTTCTCGCTGCTTAGTACGATCGGAGTCCCACATTGTACTCATATCGTTGTGTCCTTAGCATTGGCGGCTGGCAAACTGATCCCCCACCACTGAACCTACTAGAAATCCATTGTGCTTCTGACTCAATAAAGTAAATGCACTGTAGTGGGGTGTGGGGATGCACATGTCGGTGACGGTGGCCTCGCTCAGATGCAGCGGCGTCTGTTCTGCTGTAACGTTAATTTTTGTTTTGCCTGTATGCTAACCGGTGGCTTTGTTATTTGTTGTCGGTGGTTTAAACTTCATATTTTTAAGTCTTATTTTTTAAAGCTTAAAGTCTACCCTTGCAATGCCAAAGACAAAGAGGCAAAACTGCAGTTTTAATGATGATCTCCAGAAGGAATTCAAATTTATTAAACCGGACAAACTGTGTAGTGATGGAACAAAAGTGGTATGCCAACATTGTAATGTCCATTTTTCCATTGCTCATGGAGGTAGAAGTGACATCAACCAACATCTACGTAGCCAGAAACATAAGGATGCTGAAAAGACTCTGGCTTCAGTTAAAAACATCAGTTCATTTATGAGACGTGATGGTGATAGTGAAAGCGATAAAATTGCAGTAAGTGAAGCTCTTTTTGCTTATCATACTGTGCGTCACGGCCAAAGTTTTCACGCAAATGATTGCTTGTCGACATTGATAAAGAATATTTATGAACCAAGATTTTCTTCAGCACGTACCAAATCAGAAGCAATAATTACCAACGTTTTATCACCATACATATTGGGCAAAGTAATAGAGGATTTGAATAAAACAAAAAGCATTACAGTCAGTTTAGAAGCATCAAACAAAAAAGACATCAAACTTTTTCCAATCGTTGTGCGGTACTTTTTGCCAAATTGTGGTGTTCAAGACAAAATTATAGACTTTGTTTCCTTACCTGGTGAAACATCCGATCTACAGTGTGCTATGTTGAAGGAAGTACTTGACAAATTTGCTTTACAAAACAAAATTGTTGCTTTGTGTGCAGATAACACGAACACCAATTTTGGTGGTTGCAAAAGACTTGGCAAAAATAATGTGCGGCGAAAACTTGAAACTGAACTGAAGAGGCCGATTATCGGTATTGGTTGTGGAGCACACATTATACACAGTTCTCTCCAGTGTGCTGTCGACTGTTTACCAATTGATATTGAATGTTTTGCAGTGAAAGTATACAAATACTTCCATATATACACAGTTAGAGTTGAAGAACTGAAAAACTTTTGTGACTTTGCAGGAAACAATTACGCTACATTGTTAGAGCATGGAAATACAAGATTTTTGTCCTTGGGTCCATCAATTGACAGAATTTTAAGCATGTTTGACGGGCTTACTTCTTATTTTCTTTCTCAAGAAAAATGCCCTGTTATGTTGCGAAAATGGTTTGAAAATCCCTGTTTGAAATTGTGGTTGTCATTTGCAAGAGATCAAGTGTCTACGTTCCAAACATACATTCGTTTATTGAAAAAGATTATATTTCAGCTACAGAAGTAGCCATAAACATTGAAAATCTTGTAAACAATTTAGAGTCCAGAAAAAGTGAAGTGTTTGTAACTACTGATGTCAAAAAACAACAGAAAATGTTAGTAGATTCAGGAGAAATTAATGAGGCTAAGTTTTTTGAGGTAGTTGAGAATTTCTATGAAACCAGCTTAGACTATATCAACAAGTGGAAGTGCAGTGTAGGAAACACTGAGAAGTTCAAGTGGGTGCTGCTAAGGAAGACACCTGAATGGAAAGAGCTACAGGACAGCCTGAATGAGGAACTCATCACACACAGAGAAACAGAAGAAACTCATGTATTCGATCAGTGGACCTTCATAAAATCTACAATTGTGAGGCAGTTGGATACATGGAATAAAGAAAACATTTCTGTATCTGATAGATGGGTAAAGATTTTTTCTGAAATGAGCGAAAAACGCCTAGACTGTCAAGACTTTTGTAATATTGTAGAGTTTATTCTTTGTCTTCCAGGAAGTACAGCACCTGTCGAGAGAATATTTTCTGTTATGAACAGTATGTGGTCAAAGGAGAAATCTAGATTAAGTGTTGAGACAATGAGGGCTATGTTAGTTGTAAAACAAAATTGTGTCATGGAGTGTGAGAAGTTTTATGATAAGGTGTTGAAAGACCGAAATTTGCTGCGTAAGATTACTTCATCAGAGAAATATTCATGGTATGATCATGGTGAAATACAGTCCCCCTCTACGTCTACCTAAATTTTTGTATGAGTTCTGTCAGTGAAGAATAATTGTTAGCTCAATATATTCATGTAATAAAACTATTGTTATCGTCTTACTTTTTCATGAATACGGAATATTACATAACCCCGTCCCGTTTTTGCCATCCCAATGTCCCGTTTTTGTCTCAAGGAAATATGGTCAGCCTACTCATGGTCTACTATGACCCCCAGATCCCACATAGCTTGTGGTCCACTGTGAAAACACCCCCCCCCCCCCCCCGATCCCTTTCCGCAGTACTCCTTCCTAGGCAGTCATTTCCCATTTTGTATCTGTGCAACGGATTGTTTCCTAAGTGGAGTACTTTGCATTTGTCCTTACTGAATTTTATCCTATTTACTTCAGACCATTTCTCCAGTTTGTCCAGATTCCTTTGAATTTTAATCCTATCCTTCAAAGCACTTGCAACCCCTCCCAGCTTGATAACATCCTCAAATTTTGTGTGTACTCCCTATGCCATTATCTAAATAACTGATGAAGATTTTGAACAGAACTGGACCCAGAACTGATCCCTGTGGGACCCTACTCAGTGTGCCCTTCCAGCTTGACTGTGAACCACTGATTACGCTCTGGGAACAGTTTTCCAACCAGTTATGCACCCACCTTATAGTAGCTCCATCTAGGTAGTATTTCCCTAGCAGCAAAATATAAATGACTTTTTCCCCATCCTCACATTTAAATAAGAAAAGAGTTGGTGAAGCATATTGGTTGAGACAATTGAACTAAAATAGTTTGGCTAAAATAAAATAATATTCAAAGTATATGATTAAAATGGAATAAAACAGTTTTCCCTCCCAATTTCTCCTTTCTAGAATTAACACTGCTAGGGCATCCCTACTGGAAGGTTAACAATATCACTAACCTGCTGCAAAATGCTTCCGCGTTAGGGGAAAACCACCTGATTTCTGTTCCCGTGCCTCAGCTTCTCCTAACCCACGTGTCCTTTTGTAAAGCAGCTGCTCTGACTACTCGACCTCAGTAGAGGCTGAGTCCAGTTACAGGAAACCTATTTGCCCAAAACTACCACACCCAATTGCAGAAACATCTGGATTTGGAGCACTAATTGTGCATCTGCCCAACAACAATGACCCAGACACAACTCATTCCTACCCCCTCCTCACTTCTCAAGAGATCTCTTAAAGAGAGATCTCCCCATTAGTCACGGGGGTTACATTAGCAGCCATCTTTAAACTATTCCTTTCCCCCCTCCTGTATTATCTGATTTGTTCGGCTAGACAGCACTTGGGTTGCCTTGGCATAGTGGCCTTCTTGGAGTCCTGCATCATCCAAACAGCAGTGTTGGAGTGATGGGGGAAGGAGAAAGGCTTCTTTTAAAAATACAGGGGAAGATTTTCATTCTCTCTTTAAATGATTTTGGGGTCTCTAATTTTAGATACCTGTAACTTCATTGTGATGCTTTCCAGGTATACCCAGGGTTGTGAGGCACCTTGCTACCACCTGTCCTTACTGTGAAGAAGCCTTGTGTTTGCAGGCCCTGATACCCCACAAGCTCGAGTACTCCTCTCTCAGTGTACATAGGCTCTGAGCATCCTGCAGTGTCCAGCCCTTTATCCACTGGACACTCACAGAATCACCAGAGCTGCTGTCCCCACAGCAACAGTACACCAGTTTACTAGTTACCCTTTAGACTCCAGCACTGATAATGGGTCTATCTGCAATTCAATAGCTGCACAATCCCAGCAGCACTGTCCTTTCAAGGATTCTTTAAGCTTGTTACCATTCACTGACCATGGACTAAAACTGCCAGAAACGGAACATATTTACACAGTCATGTTCATTTCAACTTAACAGTCTTTCCACTCATATCCTGAACAGTTAAAAAGAATATCAGTGCCTGAAAATAATAATAAAAAGAAGGCTGGCATTTTAAAATCCAAGGTGAGGGAGTCTTTTGTGCTTCTATTTGAGCTGTTGTCAAGACTTTTGAGTCATGATTTCAATCACCAGCCAAACACATGCTAATGAAAAAAGAATAAAAATATCTGATTTATAACATTTTAAAATAATGTTGCTACGGTGCTTGTTAATATTCAAAATCTATGAAATTTCCATAATTTCTCAATCTATCACACCACAGCAAAGTATTCACCTGGCTCATCATTTCTCTTTCTCTGAGCTGTTCCTTTACTCCCAGAATGGTGATTTGTCTGCCTTCAGTTGGTTGTCAACACAAAAAAAAGTCTGGACTTAAAATATTGGCTCTATTTTGTAGTAGGCATAATAAAGCAGTACAATACAATCTTTAGTGATATAGAGTCTTTGTGTCTACCAAGTAAGTCCCAGGGGACATTTTATAGAATCAAACATTGACAAAACCAGCATCACATTAAAAAAAAACCTTTAAAGTAGATTTAAAATCAGGGAGCAATGCAGCATACGAATTATCCATGCAGAGATGGTTTGGTGACTGTGACATGGAATTACTAGAAGCTTGCCCATAGCTCACTCACATTTTGTTTTTGGCAGTGCAGTCATAGGCTGTTAGGCCTAGACTATTATTAATTCATATTTCCAATCTGGGAAGTTACATTTTTATTGCTGCCCACTGTTGGCCAGCTCAGCTATCTAGTTCTGCCAGCACAATGTACAGTGAATGCCATTAAAAAAAAAAAAAAAGCATTCCCTAGAGTTAAACTAAAAAATATGTCAAGTACTGCAGTAAATTTAAGTACTGCAGGTAGCAAATATCCAGTTTGTAATGGTGCCATCTGCACTTGTCTTCTCATCTGCACATACAATTAAGCCAATGTAATTAAGCAGGAGTGAAAATTAAATAAAAATCCCTTTTTATTATTATATTATTAGAAGAAATGCTTTCCAATAAAATACTGAAATTGTAATAGGAGGTTGTAACTGAATGCAGCCCTGTATTCACACCCTACATACAATTGTAGTAATCTTAGTACAAAATATGCCTTGTGAAATATTTGAAAACTAATAACTCATTGGTGAATAACATCACGGTGAAATGTGTGTAGCAACACTATACATAAAGTTATGAACATGAGCAGAAATCATGACTGAGGCGTGTTTACCAGATAAGTCTGGGGAGTAGGTAAACCTGTTTGTCAAAGACAAAGGCCAAGCTGATGTCTCTAGCCAGGTGTCAGCAAAGCTGATGGGCAATCACTTGTCAGGTGGCCATTCTTTGGCAAGGAATGAGGGCAGGAACAAACAGATCTGCATCTTAGCAAACAGCATGAAACCTCTTTCACCACGAGACATTTTGTCTCTGTCCTCACAGCAGGAATGAACTTTATCTAGGGGTAATCCTCAGGAAAATGCATTTCAAAGGGTGACTGAACTATAAAAGTGAGGGGCAAACCCATCCCAAATTATCTCTCCCTATCCACCTCCCTCTCTCCTTCAACTCAGAAAACGAAAGAGCTTATGGACTTTGGGAGCAGACCCTGGCATGAGAATTTGGTCAGTAATGTTACTGGGAACACGTGATAAGGAATTTCACCTTGAACCAAAGCTAGTTTTTAGTACAAGGAAACATTTTATCTTTATTTCTCTTGTAACCATTTCTGACTTTAACGCCTTATATTGGTACTCACTTAAAACCTCTTTCTCTGAGGTTAAATACACTTGTTTTATTCTCTAATCAAAACTAATCCAGAGTCATATTTAAACTGAATTGTGTGGGTTGTAGGCTGTGCTAACAGCATAGGGCCAATAGAGTGAGTGCAGCCTAGGAGCTGTCAATCAAGGTGTCCACTGGGTTATCTTTGCCGATCTACACATATGTATAAGGGACTCCTGGCCGGAGGAGCGCGGGTCTCCAGGTCCTGTTGTGATTGTGATTCAGGCAGAGAAGCACTAGTAACTTTTCCCTAGCACCAGTTTCTTACCTTACCCAGTAACAGGTTATCAAATCAGAAACTGTTTCTCTGTATTGCTTGGTGAATTGATACTCTCTCTATATTGTACATTGTTACCAGTTCTTTGGCAAGCAGGCAGGCAATCTAGCTAAGGATGTGTGTGTGTCTCACTGTGACTCTGCCTGACCAACAGAGCTCCAGGGCTTACGGTTTTACTTTCATTTCTTTAATAAAGTTTATTATTTAAAATACGCACTGAGTACTCTAGAATTTGGATATCAGACCAGGTGGGTAGCAGAAGGAACCTGCAAATAGGCACTATTGCCTTGACAGGGAAAGGCTTAGCAGTGCGCCCCAACATGAGTAACTCCATTTAAAGTAGCAAACTGCTGCATATTGATCCCCTTAGAGGGGCAATGGACCTAAAATCTCAGAACTGTCCCGGAGAGTGGTAGACAAGTGCGGAACACATGTTTTTCTGGAAAATTTGGGACAGGGAGTTGGGGTAATCTTGTAAGTGGTAACTAAGGCTGGTAGAAACTAGAATGTGACCGGAGTGTGCTGGCAGGCTGCAGCTGAACTACAAAAGTGGTGTGACTGCCATGCTGTTTGTGAAGGGCCCAGGTTGGCACCGACAGTAGCAAAGCATTGTGAGACACTCCAAGTTGAAAGACAGGTGGTGACACAGTCACTCACAGATCTGGATTGCACCCCAGAATGTCACACAGGTCATCAGTAGTGACATCCCTAGCCCTAACCAGACTAGAGTTTTTGGCTGCATTGTAACTCAATATGATTGGCAGTTAATTTGAACTAACACACTTGTAAATGCAAACGTAGACAGTCTACAGATGTTTGTTTCTGATTGTGTTTGAGCCAGGACCAGTAACAAATGTGTGTGTCTTGAAAGAAACATTAGTGGAGTGTCTACATTTGCATTTACAATTGTGTTAATTAATTCAAGTCAAGGCAAAACACTTGAATTATGATATGACCAAAAATAGTCACAATTTATATTAAGGTTCTGTTTATAAAGGATTAATAAATGGCTGATTATTTTAAATAAATGGTTAATCACTGGTAATAAATTGTTATACAGTTCAACAGGTTACTTATAACTGTGGTTTATAACCATCAATAACACCTTTTATTGATGTGCTTATAGCCATCTGTAACACATATTACTCATGTTTGTAACATGCTTATAACAGCGCTTAACCATTTATTAACCTTTTAGAAACCATTTATAAAGTTAATATAAAGTGTGACTCCAAAAAACTAGACTAGATATGGCCTATTAGTGTAGATTCAAATAAGATATCACTCTTTTCAAGCACTAACAATTGTGAACACAGATTTTAATACCTGTGCAAAAAAGCACTGGGGTTTGTCCATGTAAATTCTACCTGTCTAAATTAGTTTTGGTGTGTACTAATTCTACTATGTGGTCATTAAAGTATTATAGTATCTATAGCATTCCACATTTCCAGTTTTTACAGATTTTCACTGATAAATTGCCAGGTTTTTTTAATTAAAGGAGTTTGTTTTTTACTGATTGACACTCACTTATCAATCTATTCAATATTTTTTTCAGGTACTTATTTTTGTTAAACATTACAAAATGTTTAACATCGCTTTATGAGATTGTTGTGTCTGGCAGCTCGGAGACTGAAGCAGTTCCGCAACAAAGAACACACACAACATTAATATCGCGCTATGATTGGCTCACAAGGAGATGCTGCCTGCCATTCTTTGAGTCCATTTAGTGCGGCACTGAATTTAAACAATCAGTGCTCCACAGATAAAGATAAGATAAAAAGGTAAACAGAAATCTATGCCTGAATGCCAACAAGAAAATCAGTGCTTTGAAATTTTCAAGAAAAATAAAGACGGGAATGAAGAAGATGCATTGTGCTGCAAATACTGCAGCATTGAGGTCAGGGTTTGCACTGACAGTCAAAGAGCATGTCGAAAGAAAGCAACACAAGAAGCTTAAAGAGCAAAGTGAACCGTGGGATAAACAGTCAGGAGCTTGCACCAGGGCTTTAATTAAAGAGAAGACACAGCACAATTGCGTCAATGAATTTGTGGATGCTCTTTGTTTTGCCAGACAACCGCTGTTAATTGCGGAGGGGTGTAGTGGTGACTTTGTGCGACAATACTATCCAGCAGTAAAACCCCTTCCTAATGCAGATAACCTCACTCGTAAGTGTCTGAAAGAAAATGACAATGCTTTAGTATCTAAACTGATAGAACGAATTGAGGGAAATGTGGTGTCTAGTCTGATTTTTGACAAGTCTCCTGATGCTTTGGACCTTCCAATTCTTGGCCTTTTGTTTTCGTTTTTTTATTTCAAAGCTAATAAACCTGCATTGTTTTGTGCTGTACATCCCCTCTGTTGACTCCCGTTTTGTCAACACAGCAATGTTGTTTGAGATGTACCAACTAACTTGGGAAAACGTGGCCACAACTAACACAGACTCTTTCCTACATAGCTAAGTGTGCACAGGAGATTAAACTCAGTCAGAAACCAGAGCTGCTATGTATTACCTGTCCTGCTCATCTGACTAACGTTGTGTCGTCAGCAGAAGAAATGGAAGGTGTGAAATCTTGCATCATTGGATTCGGGGCCATTTTCAAGCACGCAAACAAGTTGAAGGCTTTGTTTTACACAGTGCATGATCAGTGCAGAGCTGACTGCTGATTATCTACCTCTGTTGTGCCACATCGGTGGATGAGCTCGTACTTCACATGTAAATAATGTGTGGACTGTACTAATGTGTCTTTTAGATCAACCTGAGCTTGTTGGTTCTAAAACAGACTCTGAAGAGAATGACAAATAACCAAAATGACCACCAGATGAACACCAAAGTAATGTTCATTGTTGGAAACTTGGAATCGTATGACACACAGAAAACACTGGCGTTTTCGCCGACTATTGCCAACACATTTCCCAATACAGATGTTTCCTGGCAGCCAAAATCTCAGCTGAATTGAGCATAAAAACTGCAGGAGAAACATCTGGAAAGAAAACCCAGCTGTTTCTGGAAATTCTTCCAACCCCAGAAAATGAGAGAACCAAAAAAGCATTCAAAACCTTCAACACAATGCTCAGTGAGAAATGGAAGATGACCATGGTCTGTAATCTGAACCCTGAAGTGTTTGGTGCCAAAGATTCTTTTTGGAATATCATCCAGGTGTTGCACCTGTTCCTCAAGGTGAATTTTTGCAGCAGACTACAACCGTTATGCCAGAGTGTTTCAACCATTTGCCACTAAAGATGAAATTTCAAATCTGAAAGGAGAATTTACTACTTATATGAATATACCCAACGCTGACAATGTGAAACTGGATATGCTTGCTTTTTGGAACAGTCATCAAGACACACTTCCCAACTTCAGCAAAGTGGCACAATGAGCGTTGAGCGTATCCCCTGGATCTATTGATGCAGAGCACTTATTTTCAAGGTTGGACTGCCTCCAAGACAGCAAGAGGCTCAACATGACTGAGGATATACTTTGAAAAAATTATTCGAGTACACGCAAACCAGGATTTCTGGAAAAACTACTAGCTCTGAGAGAGAAAAAATACCTTTGTACATTTAAAAAAAAAGTTTCAGTTACACTGTAGTAAAATGTGTATATTATGAAAGCTTTTTGTTTTTCTTTTTTCCCAATTTTTCTATTTTTTTAAGCCGATTTCATCCTGGTTTTAACGTTTGGAAAATAAACGCTGAAAAATTCCCAGAATTCTTTTTTTCACAAATTAAAACTGAAAGCGTGGAACACTATCAACTAGCTATGAAGGAATTAGTGCCTAAAATGTATGTGCAGTGGTGCTTACATACATGCAAATGGAAGCCAGGTTGAAAATTTGGTCCTTAGTTTAGCAGGATTACCAATAAGACTGATTATCTGTATGCACATTAACACCACAGAGTTTCATCAATCAAACAATAATGAAAGAAATAAAACTGTGCTTTTGGAAACTGTTTACCTGGAAAGGTGAGGAAGGAGTTTTTCTTCCCGTAACACAGAATCGTAAAAATATAGGGCTGGAAAGAATGAGCAGCCCCCTGCACTGAGGCAGGACCAAGTAAATGTAGACCATCCCTGATAGGTGTTTGTCCAACCTGTTCAAATATCTCCAATGATGGGGCTTCCACAACCTACCTTGGAAGCTATTCCAGAGCTTAAATATCTTTAAGAAAAGTTTTTCCTAATATCCAACCTAAATCTCCTTTGCTGCAGATTAAGACCATTATTTCTTGTCTTACCTTCAGTGGACATGGAGAACAATTGATTCCCATCCTCTTTATAAAAGGCCTTAACATATTTGAAGACTATTACCCATTGCCACCTCAGTCCCCTTTGTTCAAGATTAAACATTCCTCATAGGTCTTGGAGACAGACAGCTTTAACCCTTTTACCCTCAAACCTTCCAAAATTCTGAGCTTTCTCCTTAGCGACAAGGAAAGGATGTAAATTACTTGGTCATGTTATCTTTATTATAACCTTCTAAAGATGCCATGAATGCATAATAATTCTTATTAGTGGAAATCCTTGAACTATGAATCAACAGGAAAGAGACCACAGTTTAATTGCACCTTTTTTTTTTTTGGTACAGGAAAGGGAAGAAATGAGAAAAAGAAAAGGGAAAGAAAACAACACTAATAATAAATATTTCCTTACAAGAAAGGATGCTACTTTTAGTGAATAAAGTATCCATACAGTTTCCCCACACTTCTCTCTAGTGTGAAGCAAGCTGGCTGGTATGGAGATTATTCATCTAGAATGAGGAACCTATATAACAGGATCTCAAATTCAGGTGCCGGAGTTGACTAATTGTTCAAAAGGAAAAAAAAAGAAGAAACGAACAAAAAAAAAAAAAAAAGGGTTTGGTTTAAAAAAGGGATATGGTTCTTTGCAGCTTGAAGTTCTATGGGTCAGAAGGGATTTTGCAGTACATCCAATCCTATCTCCAGGATTTAATTGCTGGTTATCAAATTAATCCGTAACAGGACAAATTGCTGCTAGAGTATAAGGTATTTGTCCTGTTATGCAATCCAACCAGGAGGTTCAGAGTTTTAACCTTCTGCTTCCAAATGTCATGCTCATACATCCAGGCACAATGTCCCCGTACCTACTTTTCCATTATTTACTGTAAGTATAGTAGGTACATCAGTCACTGTTTCACAGTCCATGTACTAGGAGTCATTACAATGTGCACAGATCAGCGTACGTACATACAGATTGTGCTCTTAAATCCCCCAGCAACTGACTGTTTATCTTTATTTTATATGGAAATGCTTTCTATGTAATGCAATGATGGACAAAAGAAAAACGAGTACAATTTTTTTTAATAAAGATATAATTACAAAAAGGTAAAATCAGCTCAGGAAAGGCAAATTACTTTAATAGATCAGTTTAGACATTTAACATAATAACTCACATCCATTTTAAATACTATTACATAAAGCATGGTGAAGAAAGGAATTTCTGCTTCATAATTAGAAAACTCACAATACAACTTGCCAAAAACCAAAACAAAGCCGAATGAAAATAAATACAGTCCATGCCAAATAGTACAAAATGAAATCAGCAGTCTCTCTCAACATGAAAAAAACTTTTCTTCTTTTAGTATTTTCCCACTCTAGTATTGTGTTCTGTAATTGGTGTGAGGCTATCTTTAATTCAAGGATTGCTGAGCAGTTCTGATTTCGCTCTGTTCAAAGGCAAAAGATATAAACTATTAAACAGGGCATAATTTCATTTTGAGAGCGTCTTTTAGACTAGCTGTTGATAAAGATGCAATTAGAGCTACCCATCACACATTTTAAAGTATTTTAGTAACTCCTGACATGGATTTATAACCTCACATTGATATATAGCCATCTGTACAGAAGATATGTTAACTGTGGAAAAGCACTGAAAGTTAATGAATGTTCTCCAAAGCACAAACATTTTATAGTTTAATACTGAGGGGTTTACCCTTTGGTGTCTGTCTTTTCACCGCTGCTGTCCTTGGATTTATCTTCCTCCTTAACATCTAAAAACAATTAAGAAGGCAAAACAGTGTCACACTTGAAATATTTGAAAGGACTCCAGAAACACAATCCTAAATAATTTTCTTAAGACTGAGAAAAACACCCCCAGGAACCTAGGCTGCTTATTTTCAAATTACATCTTATTAAATAAACAACGTATCATAGCTTATGCCATCAGCAACACAGAACTTTTTTCATTCACACTTCATTAGAGCTATACAAATTACTGGCTTCAGGATTTGAAACCAAAGTGGCAAAGATTTGCATTTAGAATAGCACTCCTGGACTGTAAGTACTGTTTCAGTATCTATACAAGAATGCACTTTAGATTTTTTTCTTCAGTATGACTGGAAAGAAAAAACGGTTGCCTAACTTTTGTAACTGTTGTTCTTCGAGATGCGTGTCTCGTGTCCATTCCATTCTAGGTGGTGTGCGTGGCCAGAGATTTTTGCCTTAGCGGTATCCATAGGGCCAGCTGTGGCGCCCTCTGGAGTGCCACGCTCAGGCTGCAGCATATCAGGTGCTACCAGCCCTATGCCCTCTCAGTTTCTTCTTGCCAACAACTCCGACAGAGAGGTAGGAGGGTGGGCAGTGGAATGGACATGAGCAACACATCTCAAAGAACAACAGTTAACGAAAGGTAGGTAACCGTTTTTAGAATCATCGAGGTGTGCTCGGAGTTCACAGTCTTGCAGCACTACTCTGCCAAAGCCAGCATCGTCTCGAGCCTGCTGGGTCAGCACGTAGTGAGACGCAAACGTGTGGACGGACGACCAGGTGGAAGCCTGATAGATCTCTCGCATCGGCACCTGCGCCAGGAAGGCTGCTGATGACACCTGCGCCCCAGTAGAATGAGCCGTCACGATCGCCGGCAGGGGCACCTTTGCAAGCTCATAGCAGTAGCGGATGCAGGCTGTGACCCAAGACGAGATTCTCTGGGCTACACTGGGCAACCTTTCATCCTGTCTGAGACAGCAACGAACAACCGCGTTGACGAACGGAAAGTTTTGTTCTATGTAGAAGGCCAGAGCCCATCTGACATCCATGGTATGCAGCCTGCATTCCTCATCCGTTGCATGAGGCTTTGGGCAAAGGACTGGTAAGTAAATGTATCGACCAGTGTGGAACTGGGAAATGACCTCGGGCAGAAAAGCTGGGTGCGGACGCAGCTGGACCTTGTCCTTATAGAAGGCCATATAGAGCAGCTCCGATGTGAGTGTCCTGATATCGGACACCCTACGAGCCAAAGTTATAGTGACCAAGAAGGAAATCCCAGCACCTCCACCAGCAGTCCAGTCTTCCTCGTCGGTTAACTGCCTGCAGCAGCGCGAGGCAGGGACCACACATGTGACCCAACGGGGCACTGCTACCAAAAGTCTCCGACTACGAGCGCACAAACAGCTAAAGTGGAGAACCCACAGGGACAGCACTCAAAGAAGAAGAGCTCGATGCTCCCTAAAATCATCCGGTGGGCTAGCTCTGGAAGGTCCCGCGACCACCTCGTCCAGGGATGACGAGGAAGACTGGACTGCTGGTGGAGGTCCTGGGGTCTTGACCACCATCAGAGAAGGAGGCTGAGGGTTGGGCACAGGTTCCTCCGTTCTAACCTCGGAACGTGCTTCCAGTACCGGGCCCAATGCGTCCTCTGACTGAGGCTCCGACATGGCCACTGAGGAGTGCTGTGAAGGGAGCATCATCACAACCGGAATTCCCCACGCGCTCCAAAACGGCCACTGCATTGGCCGGCCACTGGCCATGCTGCCACTGCGGCGCTGCAGATGAGGGAGTGGGCTCATGCCAAATCACGCCAATGGGGCCTGGGTGATGGGCTGAACTGGTCCTCTGTACTGGAGGAATCACCTTCCAGAGACCAGGGAGAAGCCATCAACGCCTGCGTTTGCTTACTGCTCGTGGCTACCGGTGATCGTTGACCAGGAGTAACTGACTGGTAACTGTACCAGGGAGAGCGGTACTGGTGCCGGGGAGACCGGCGAGAGAGTGAGCAGTACTGGGAATAGTAGGGGGGAGCGATGACCCCGTGCCAGTGAGTAGTGCCAAGGGGATCTGGATGCCAGCCTGGGCGACAGATGATGTGACTGGGACCTGCCCTCGGATTCTTGACGTGGTGGAGAAGATCAATGTCTTCTGTCTGGCAATTGGCAATGGTCCCCTGAGGGGTCTTAATGGCAGGCTTGCCCTTCTGGGGAGCCCTACGTGGGTCCTGCAGCACCAAGGTCATCACTGGAGCAGGTGGAGACCTGTGCGCTCTCTGTGCCTGGTGAGCCTGGGATGACGACGATGCAGGCAGGGGTGTGGATCCCATACCTCTCCTTGGAGTCGGTGGTGGACCTTTAAGGGGGCTGGGAGCCCCAACCGGGGAGGGACGTTTGCGTGGCTCCGGAGTAGCCTGGCGCGCAGGCCTGGGTCCCTTGGTAGAGGATTCCGGGGCCTTCTTGTTTGGTGCTGGGGAGTGCTTCTTGGCCTTCTTCTTCGGCACCGGCAAACCATGCTGAGAGGAGCCAGGAACTGGTGGTGCGCTGCGAACAGAGGCCGTGGCCCTCGGTGCGACCTGCCTGGAAGGCTCAGAAGCCGGGCGGAGGGCAGACTCAACCAGGAGAGCTCTGAGGTGTACATCCTGCTCTTTTTAGTTGCGGGGCCGAAAGTTTTTGCAGATCTGGCACCGCTCCTTAACATGCGACTCCCGCAAGCATTTAAGGCAGCTGCTATGGGGTCACTCACAGGTATAGGCCTGATGCAGTCCGAGCAGGACTTAACCCCATGAGACCGGGGCAAAGTCCCCACTGGGACCCTAACACTTAACTAATTAACACTACTATATGCAAATTATATACAAAGGTCCTAAGGCACAAAGTCCGAGAAGGAGAAACCACTAGCTCTTGCTAAACAAGAAAGGTACTCTGATCACCACAGGTAGTAAGACAGAACTGAGGGGGCATAGGGCCAGCACAATGTGATTTAGAGGGCGCCACAGCCGGTCCTACGGGTACCGCTAAGGCAAAAATCTCCGATGGCCATGCCCACACCTAGAATGGAATTGACATGAGGAAGCACTTGAAGAATGAATGTTTCAACAGCACATTAACTCTTTGTGCTAGTGGTTGTAGGGTATCTTACTGCTAACAAAATTCACTTTTAAGAAAGGTGCAATCCTATAATGGATTGGAAGGGAGAACACAATAATAAATAACAATATGCTCTTACCAGTTTTTTTGTCCTCTATCTCTTTCTTGTCTTCTTCTATTCTGGCTTTCTTTGCGCCTTTCTTATGATCTGCAACGTTTCGTCGTCCACCCTCCCCTTCATCCTCAGAATCAGAGAATTCTTCATCACAGGCTATCCGCTTATCAGACGCTCGAACTAGTATTTAAAAGTAAAAAAAGATTAAAGGAACTCAGAGCACGCAGAAGGAGAAAGTTTTACTGCAATAGGTCTTTCAAAAAGGAATTAGTGTGAAACTGGTTTTCAGCAACTGGTTAGAAGACCAGCAGCAATTTGTCCTCTAATCAAGGGAAAATAGAACTATGCCCAAAACATCTGAGGACACACTGGGGTTACCTCTTAAGACAT
This sequence comes from Macrochelys suwanniensis, assembly GCA_033296515.1. Lineage (NCBI taxonomy): Eukaryota > Metazoa > Chordata > Testudines > Chelydridae > Macrochelys > Macrochelys suwanniensis. The sequence goes on from CM065777.1 coordinate 82,828,499, forward strand.
ATTAAAGAAATGTTACAAAGACAAGTGAAAATCCAGTTATTTGGTATTGCTTAGTAAGTACTGAACAAATTCAGAAGCAAGGTGATTAACTACAGCAGGGAAAAGTGTTCTGATTACAACAGTTAGGCAACAGATTACGATGCCAGGAAGCAGCTGTGCAGCTACCACTACTGATATCATGGAAGGTTAAATGAAGCAGCTGTCTCTTAGGTATGGTTTAGAAATAATAAATATCAATCCTTACAATCATATGATCCATACAACTTAAACCTTATAATAAAAAAAGTTAAACCTGCTGTGATTACGAAAGTGCTCTGACCAACCATCTCATATCTACCAAGTATGCAAGAATTCTTTTTAGATTTTTGAAAAATGCTCTCTCATTTCACTGCAGGAGCTATGTTGATTCACTTAAGAATACTGTTTCTGAAGGGACATGACATTCAAAATGTTAAGAGGCTGTATGTAACCCATGTTCCCTTTGGGTTTGCTGTTGTTCTGGGGAGACTTCTGGGGCCAGATGTCACAGCCTGGCCAAACTGTTCTCATGGCAAATTTAGAATAAAAGGGAGCCTCCTTGATGCTCCAGATTGTTGATCCAGCTAGAAGCCAGGTTAGGCTAGGTCACTCTGGCATGTATCAGAACAGCCTATTGAGCTCAATTTGTAACCAGGTACCTACAGGCCCCAAGGGTCATATGTCAGCATCTGGGGATTGCCAGCCAATAGAAACATGCTGTCCTGGCCTCGTCCTCCCCATTCAGCTATTGGAAGGAAGTCTCTATGGGCTGGATCTTTCAACTGGAGTGGCAGAAAACAGCTAACCAGAGGTGAGGATCTGGCCCATTATGTTTAAAGTGGCCTTACTCCGGGGGGCATATTCTAACAGGACACCTAAAGATAACATTTCCTACTAGAAATGCGTTTGTCTGGATCTTCTCCATCTTCATCTCCACTGTCTTCATGAACAGCATCCTCAGGAATGGCTTGCATCTGTACTCCAGGAGCATGAGGCAACATACGCAAGTTCTCAAATAAGCGCTGTCTGCAAGTGAAGTAGCCGATGGAAAAGTTGTTAAATATAGGGAGTGATGTAGCCTTTCCTGCAGTTTCTGGATATTTAGTCAGAAATGCAACAATTTTAAAGTTGACATTTTTCTATAATTATTCTGGTTAAACCAGTTCTATTGTGGAAAGAGTGAAGTTTCTCTTTTAAGACAGGAGCAAGGCTCCACTTACTACAGACTGGCCAGAAAAGTGGTAAATTCATACCATACTGCAGCCTGCACAAATCGTAAAGCGGCGAGGGCCATATTACTCCAAAGAAAACAGCTGAGGGCCAAACTCCCTGGCCTTCAGAACCCCCGCCTTCCCCCCCAGCACCGCCCGCCCTGCGGAAACAACCCCTCCTTCCCCAGTGTTGGGGTGTGGAAGCCTGTAGAGGGGGAAAGAAACAGCACGCATAGGGTGACCAGATCACAGCAGTAAAATAGGACCCGCACCCTCCCTGCTCAGCCCCACCATCACACCCCTCTTCACCCCCCCAGGGGTCACTATATTACTGCACACAACAGTCAATCAATGCAGTTGTAGATAAATCTCTGCATTATGCATTTTTGTATAACTTGTATATGACTTTGTATTGAACCTTGGTAATATGTTATAGCGGGCCCCTAAGGTAGTATAATTAAGGTAAAAGAAAAATGTCTTTTTGCTAGGAGTAGAATAAGATCTTCCCCCCACTTTGTATTCAATTGCCCTGTTGAATGAATGAGGTGAGAATGAGGAAGGCGTGGAAGGCAGTACCTCCAGACAACTGCAACCCTTGGAGAGGGGATGGGAACCAGACCAAGGACAATCAAACTTGTTAAGTGGGCTGACTAGAGAAGAGCAGACATACTGACGGCCTCAGGGGTTAGAAGCAAGCACCTTCCTTTGGGAACACCCTCTTTGCAGCATTGGGACAACCCCCAGCCCAGAGACAAGCAGCAAAAAGGACCAACGGACACAGTCCCAGATTTTGAATCTGGGAGATTTGCCCCCCTCCAGTCACTGACTCGCCTCTTGCCACCTCCCCCCCTCCTCCCCCAGTATAAAGCCTCGCCGCCACTGCCCGCCCGCCTCATCATCATCCCCCCACCCCTCCCGGCTCGCCTCCTGAGCCCTCCCCGCCGCCCGCTCGCCTCCTGAGCCCCCCCGCTGCCAGCTCGCCGGCTCCCCCCGCCGCCAGCTCGCCTGCCTGCCCGCTGCTGGCCTCTTACCTTCTGCTACTGCCCCCGACCCCTGCCGCTGGCTCACCCTCACTCCCCAGCCCACCACTGGCCTCTTCACCAGCCCGCCCACCCGCCAGCCGTTGGCTTGCCCCACGCCACCGCTTGCCTACTCACTCCCCCGCCCCACGGGCCGCACAGTGAGCCCACCTACTCGCGGCCCCCGGGCCGCATGTTGTGCGGGCCTGCCATACTGTTTACTAATGGCAACAAAGGATGTTATTTTACACAAAAGTTTAATGCTTGAAACTACGGTCATGACCAGATTTCAGATGTTAACATTCTGCTACATCACAACTGAACATTATAACCACCTGCTCCGTGGAGTGGTCATAAGAAACATGTTCTCATGCCCAGAGTTATTAGTTTGTCCCAACAATATACACAATTTTTTTTTAGCTCAACTACCTTTCAAGAAGGAAAACCAACACTTACTGATTTCTTATACAGAATGAAAGTGACTTTTTCATTCTTACAGATATTTAAATTGTTTTGCCATGATTGCTGAATTAAGAACAAAACATTAATGATACTTGTAAGTCCTTACACATAACATGAACTATTTGAATGACACAAAAAGACACTTCTACAGGTTTGTTACTCAAAATAAAATGCTGGATGTTTCCGATGAATACAGACATAAGCCCTTTTACAGTGATCTACGGTGCTTTACAACTACTTTAATATCCCAATGATTTGCAGAACGTGGCAAGACTTAAAATTACAAATACATTTTAGGATAATATTTGAAAATATTTCTCTTCCTATTCTGTGATTAATTCAGTGTTCTGGGTTTCCTCTACTAGAATGGACATTACAAATTCCTAAAGCAGTTCTACTTTACTGTGCTACAGGTGTTTGGTGTAATAGAAAGAGAACCCTGAATTCAGGTCACAGCAGCTAAGCTTTTCCTACATTTTTATGCCTTTCATAGCAAATCTTCCCTCTATGTTCAAGCATGAAAGGCCTCATGTTAATGGAAATAAGACAGCTCTGCACCAGAACTGGAGGGCAATAGGATATGAAGGCAGTTCTCAGGAGTGTCTACAACTCGTGTTTTGTGCTGCCACAAGTCTTATCAAAAACAATCAAGACTAATGGTGCTTACTTTTAAAAATCAGTATCTTATTGGTAAAGACTACTCACACTACTTTATGACTTTAAACGGAATCTATGCTACAAAAAGAAGGCAAATCAAATCTATTTCCCCCTAAGTCATTAAAACCACCATCACCGCAAACACTGTGATCCCAAAACAGTACACTATATAAATAAAAGGAGATAAAATGAGGTTTGATTAGGTAAGAAATGTATAAAGTATTTCCACCAACAAAAGACTATGATTTTCAGAGTTTCCATTCTCAAAGTAGGGAACAACTACTTACTTGATCTTCTCCATATATTCTGGTGTATTCTGGTTTGTCATATTTGATGGACTAATATGCAGTTTGAAGTCTGGTCCGAAATACTCAAAGTAGTCATTGTATGGCAACTCTATTAAAAAAAAAAAAAAAAAAAAAATTCAGCTACCTAAAAAGCTCTTTTTCTAGGCAGCTTTTTATACAATTCATAGGCTGCATAACAGGACTTTAAATAACATACTGGCAAACCTCAGGTATTGGATGAATATATAACTACAACTTATAATGCTTTTAAGTATAGTAGAAAACCACCACATAGTGTTTTCCCTTCAAGTTGCTCAACAAAGACGACGGATAAACTAAAGTTCGCTGGTGGAGAATCGTTGAGATTCAATCTGCATCCCAGGCATAAGAAACATTGATATGTGGGAAATAAACTCAGCAGAGAATGATTTCAATCCCAGTGAAGTATATGCAGTATAGGAAATCTTAATGGACAAAATGAGATTTGATTTCTTTAGCCATAAGATAGGAAATAAATACTGGAACACTGCAACATAGGTAATATTTTACAGACAAAATGCCTAAGACTCCCATTGTTGGAAGGAAAGAGGTGATTAACCGAGGACAACTTGCCATTTGTCATCTTCACTATAGTTGAAGTTAAACCTGAAAGGCTTATATCAGAGAGTGCTCTCAACCAAGCACATACCAGAGATTTTTCTGCTCATAAGATCACAACTTGATTAACATGGGTATCAACCCACAGCATCAGTAACAGGGAATGGTTTACTATGAAAACTAAAAGGTCTCCTGATGGGTAATTTAATTCATATTCTTGAGAACTTATTGCCCATGCCCCTCTGCAGAAGCAGGTGAAGTCTTGAATATCAAGGAAGTATGATACATTCTATTTGCTATATACAATGGTCACATTTTCTTGTACAAACTATGATAAGTACATAAGAGACGTATTTAGGGATGAAGCGGTATGCTATCTCCCAATGCCCTTGATTGCTTCATGAGAATCAAATCCTTGGGACAGACTCTTGGAAGAAAACTCTGGGTAAAGAACCCCTCAGATTGATTCCAGGCATCAGGCTGAAAGCAAGAGCTACTGAAATAAGTGGGCAGACAGATTTAGCCACAAGGCTCAGAACGGGGTGGATGGAAACAGAAGATATCTGCTCTTTGGGGGGCTGGGTCCAGTGGTTTGAGCATTGGCCTGCTAAACCCAGGGTTGTGAGTTTAATCCTTGAGGGGGGCCATTTAGGGATCTGGGGCAAAAATTGGGGATTGGTCCTGCTTTGAGCAGGGGGTTAGACTAGATGACCTCCTAAGGTCCCTTCCAACCCTGATATTTTATGATTCTAGTTAGTCCAGAGTATAATTATGCAGGTGTTGGACCTCATGGGAGTTTATCTTCTCTGAACTACTAAAGAAAAGATACTGAGGGATGAATATACTGACACATCATCACTGCTGCACAGAGAAGCTCTGATCGAAAGTAAGCTGGGACAGGACAAGCATGGCAATGAGAAATGACCAAGGGACAGCTAGTACCTGGGAAAATTGGGAAGTCGCTTTTTTAATCTATGCAGATGTTATTTTGGAGACATATCTGGAAAAAGCCTAGTGTTATTCAAATAAATGGACTTAATCTGAAAGACATTTAATACATTTGGGGGTATAGCTTGTTTTAACTGGGATGAGCAGCTTGGACTAAGGGCTGCAATGCAGATAGGAATCTGGTTGGACATACCACATGATACACTGTGGTTAGAGGGGATGACACCACAGAGGACAGGTGTTCAAACTGACAGTGGCCTATTTAGACCTCTGAAAGCCCAACAAAGACCCCAGCCTCGTAATAACATTTGCTGGGCATTTAACGAAAACCGTTGTTTTTGGAACATCTGCAAATTTAGACATGCTTGCAAGATGTGCTTCAGAGCCCCCACGGCCTGCAACTGGTACAAGTTACAGGGAAATCCCCAGTATGGCAAAAGACTGGTGGTAAATCGGGCTCGCCTTACATACCTCTGGGTCCAGGAACAGAGGGAAGGGGTGGTGGACCAGGAAAAGAGAGCAGAGCAGCTGGCAGTGGGGTATTGGAAAAAGCTTTGTTTCCAGTTAAGCTTGAAGCATTAAGGGTACTCTCCTTGGGGACTACCCTAACAGGACAGATGGAAGAGTATTTCCTGTTTAACAAAAGTCATGTAATGTCCAAAAATTTGAAGTCCACAGATAAGTTGAGGTCACATTGTAAGGAAAAAGACCACAAAGGAAATAGTTCTAATAGAGTTGCATGGCCATTCATTTATCTAAGAAACACTTAGGGTCTTTCCCTGGGCTTGGTTCCCAAGAAGGTACCTAGAGAATATCACTTGATTCATCACCTGTCACATCCATAGGGCAGTTCAGTTAATAAAGTGATGAGGCTGTGCACATGATTAGGACTTGTGGCCCAGGAGCTGCTGTCAGCAAACTGACATCAAGTCACCTTTTCTATTGCTACGAGTTACAATGGGAAAGATGCACCTTTTGAGTTTTGTTCTGAGAGTAAGTTTTATTTTGGTAAGTAGCTCCCTCTGGGATGTTCCATGCTTGGCATTTGAAAAATTTCAGCACAATGTTGGAATGGGTGATCACACAGGAGCCTGATTTACAGCATGTGATACACTACTTAAATAACTTTTTGTTTGCAGGCAGGGCAAATTCTGAGGAGTGTGCCACCCTGCTGGCCACATTCTAGATCCTGGCTGGTAAACCGGGGGTACTTCTGGAGCTGAAAAAAAGAGGGACCCCTCTACTAAGCTGACCCACCTGGGGCCTGAGTTAGATATGTGAACTATGGTATATTCAGACTCACCTAAGATAAGTGGGGGAACTTCTGGGATTGATTGTCAAGGCAAGAGTGGCCAGGAAGGTTACACTGTGGAAGCTGCAATCTATTAATGGGCATCTTAACTTTCCATGCTGAGCGGTGGCCCCAAGGCAGGCATTTTGCATCTGTCAGCAGCTACCATAAGAATATCAAAAGCCAACCGTTTTATAAGAGTTAATAAAATGATGGAGTATTTAGGAGTGTGGGAACAGCTTGAGTAATTTTAACAGAGTGTCTCTTTGGAGGGAAGAACGGATAATAGGGGCAGATTTAATGGTTCACTCAGATGCATTGGGAGGAACAGATTTCAGGGTATTAAGGCAGATGCTGTGCCTATAAACAGCCCCCCAAATTGGACACAAACTGGAATAGTAAAGGATATAACATTCCTTGAATTCTTTCCTATTTCAGTGGCAGTGCTCTTTGGGGAATGGATTTTACAAATTGTTTCTCCAAAAGTGGAGTGTCAACATGGCAGAGGTACATATCAATCACCAGTCTCCTACATCGCCCAGGGTTATGAAGCTAAAGGTTTATACTAGTGTTTAAACTTTAACATGCTGCAAAACATGTACCTGAGATTGACAATGGTGTAGCACAGGGATCTCAAACTCAAATCACCAGGAGGGCCACATGAGGACTAGTACATTGGCCCAAGGGCCGCATCACTGACACCCCCACTCCGCTGCCCCCTTCCCTGCCCCCCACTCCACCCTTCCCCCGAGGCCCTGCCCCTTCCCCCCCACATTCCAACCCCTTCCCCAAATCCCTGCCCCTTGTCCCCCCCCGCCCGCAGCGCACGGCTCCCCGCTCCACCTCCCTCCCTCCTGGAAAGTGCTACGCACTGCCAGACAGCTGTTTGGAGGTGGGAAGCGCCTGGAGGTAAGCAGAGGAGCGGGGACGTGGTGCGCTGGGGGAAGGGGGAGCGCGGAGAGCTTGGAGGGCCGCAGGAAATAACCCTGCAGGCCGCATGTGGCCCATGGGCCGCGTATTTGAGACCCCTTGTGTAGCAGATTCACTGTCCTAACTTTCGGACATGCCACTGGGAGCCCACAAGGAACCCGCACAGATGCTGACAGCACTCTGGTACTGTGGTGTATGATAGCTCTTGGGGCTATACGAAGATCGTTAGTACCACAAACATTTAGGGCTTTATGACAGGTATTTTAGCAGTTTTGTGTAATTTCAGAGGATAGAGGGTCTGTCTATGATATGGCACATTCCAGAGGACCAGATACTTCAGGTACATAGGGTCATTGGCAACCTGTGGTCTGGCATCATCTGCCATCTCCAGTCACCTCTCAGGCCTTACATTTGCCAGTAGGATTAGGGAATACCCAAATCTTTGTGATGAATTCTTATTTCAGAGGTTTTTAATGGGGTGGCCTCAAGACATCACTGTTCAGACACTTAGAGATTTGGGACAAGTTCTCAACAAAACATGCAAAAGTGGACTGGAGGTGGCCTTGTTCAAGGCTGCATTTCTAGTGGCGGTGGGTTGTTTTTTGAGCTTTTAGAGTCAGAAAATTAGTGCCTGCGTCAGTGAGCGAGACCCCAGGAAAGGCGTTGAATGGAAGGATTTACAGTGGGAGGTGTGAAAGGTCATCCAAACCTTGAGGATCTCAAAAAAACAGATCTGGGCGGGTAAGGAAAGTCCGTAATGCTACAGGAGGGTAGTGAGGCAAGGATTTGCCTACTAGAAGCACTGAAGGAATTATATAGCAATGAGACCAGCTGGAGACAGGCTCCTCTTTATTCATGGGGATGGAAGGCCCCTCATAACATACCAATTTGTTATAGTTTTAAGAAAGGGGCTTACAAAGTTGATGCTACTGATGCATGAATTCCCACCCATTCCGGATGGGAGCTGTGACAGCTGTGGCTCAGTTAGGGCCAAGTGATTCAGGCAACTGGACAATGGCATTCAAATGCGTACAGGACATGTGAGACCCAAAGCAGAGAACTGGAGCTAGTTTTCCTGTGTTTCCAATTTCAGAATCATGCAAAAAGACCAAGTGAGCAGTGGTGTGATCTGCAGGGACAGTATTGTACACTGGGAGCATAGGCAGGCTTCTGGGTCATCTGAAGGATCACAGCTAGGTCTAGGTAGTGAGTCAATCCTGTGCTGGCATGAAAGGAGGGGCATGCTCGGGACCATCCAATGCCCCTTGCACACTCTTTGGCAGTCCAGGAGCAGGAACCAGATAGGATTATTGTTCACCTCTGTGAAAACGATTTAGGATGGTATAAGAGGGTTGACTCAATAAACACAACAAAGAGGGGTTTCGGGCAGGCAAAGGATTTTCCCCCCAGGGGTGATTATTTGGTCTGACATATTGGGTGCAGGGCATAATAGGGAGCAGTGAAGCCTCCAAGGGTGAATAAGACCAGGAGGAGTGCAAGTAGGAAGGTGGCTAAATTCATACATAAACAAGCCCCCTTGGTTATTCCACATCTGGACATATCTTATTGGGCACCCATGTTATTCAGGGAGGATGGGGTACACCTATCCGATTGGGAGGCAGATTTATTTTTGTCCAATATTAAGGAAGGAATCAGTGAATATCTAGGAACCTGCCAGAAGTTGGGGGAGGTAGCCAAGCATAACTTGCACATGTCCAGTGCAGGAACTTGTTATGGAAGGGGTACAATCATTGTATAAAAGGGAGTGGAAAAGGATGTAAAGGAAAGCATCCCTTAAGGGAGCTAAGGTGGGGGTTGGAGCTCCTACATGTTACAGCAGGGACCCAATCCCCTCTCCTGCTCTCGCCCCTTTAACCCTCTGACAAGGGAGGGCAGCTGGAACCAGGCTGAGGCTTATGTAGAAATGATTTAAGAAAATGATTATGACCTGCACTGTACAGTTTATTTTTTGGTACTCCCAGATATTTTAAAGTGAATAAATTTGCAGCCTAATTAAACCACATCCCTTGCCTTCTGTTTTTCTTCCAGCATGGACAGACAATGAATCTACAACCCCGCAGCGTAAGAATCACGGTTGTCTGGGCAACGAGACTCAGCAGAGAATGAAACACAGAACACTTAAGAATGAAAAGCATTGAAATCAATTGTTTCTGTTTGCGTAGAAAAGGGACAGCGGGGCATGAGTGTGTTTGGAAAGCTTGAGGGGAGAAAGCAAGTCTTTTTAAGGACAAGATTGAAGGAGATCGTGGATAGGATGCGTTTTAGGCTTGCTAGCCTCAGTCTGTGAAAGAGAACACAGAGCTGAGTGTACATGGATCATTCCTTTAACTCTTCCGATACCGTGGGCAAGGTTGCATATATCTTTTGTAGTGGTACTACATTTTCTACCGAAAGAAAACAGGATTCACCATTACAGCATTTAGAAAAGAATTATCCTGCCTAGAAAAATCTGCGGTGAAAAGAACCTGAGGACTACAAATGCCAAAAAAAAAAAAAAAAAAAAAAAAAAAAAAAAAAAAAGAGCAATGTGAAGGAAGAATGCATTGCCTATACTGGCTGAATGGGATAACTTCACATGCCCAGACAATGCAACAAAAAAAATCTCTTAAGGTAGAGAACAGTAATCGCTCTGTTCCTTCAATTGCTTTTGAGTAACAGAGGATGATGCAGAGGAAGAGTAGGATGTAAAGTGTGTTTCCTGGATGCTTCAGAAGATACAGGACAGAATCTGCTTTCAGGAATAACTAAGTCAAGAGTAATTCTACTGAAGTCAGTGAACAGAGATAAGAGAATCTAGCATTAAAATGTCTAGTAAGAAAAATGTTGGAATTAGCAAAACCTTCCAAAAACAGAGGAAAAAGGCAAACAACCAAGCCAACAAATAATTTTGAAATTTTACTATTAGCCATTCCAAATGTGGTCTGAAAGATATATTGGCCCAAGTCAAGACTGTTGAAAGTTCTGAGGTATCTATCTCAGGGTTTTATACTGCTGCCCATCACCATAGTATTTGAGTGCCTTCCATGAAAAATCAATACCAACAGTAAAGTCCCTAACATGGGTACAATGGAAGAGTTGCAATCAAGAAATTTATGGTTTAAGGTCAAAGATAGCTTTATTTAACAAAAGTGAAAAACAGCATACTTGTTTACACCAGTGACTCTCACCCTGTTCAGATTACTGTACCCCTTTTAGGAGTCTGATTTGTCTTGGGTACCCCGAAGTTTCACTTAGAAACTACTTGCTTACAAAATCAGACATAAAAATACAAGTGTCACAGCACACTATTGAAAAATTGCTTACTTTCTCATTTTTACCATAGTTATTAATCAATTGAATATAAATATAGTACTTACATTTCAGTGTATACATAGTATATAGAGCAGTATAAACTCCGCATCGTCTGTATGAAATTTTAGTTTGTATTGACTTCACCAGTGATTTTTATGTAGCCTGTTGTAAAACTAGGCAGATATCTAGATGAGTTGATGTACCCCCTGGAAGACCTTTGCATACCCCCAGGGGTATGTATCCCCTCATTGACAAAGTACCAGACTCAAGGTCTAAGAGGTTAAAACGAAGTTGCACATACCAGAACTACATTAAATTCCTAAGGGACGCTGGATTGTAGGTGATGAAAAATGTATTTGCTACCCATCCATCATGAACTGGACTAATAAGTTTAAGAGTAAGTTTGGTTCTGATAACATGTGATAGAAAGCAACTTCACAATTCTTATGAGAGTTTAGACAGAAGAACATATTTCAGAATTAATATTTACCATTAGGAATTTCACAATCTAAGGCAACAGCAGTCTCATATGTCCAACATCGAGCAACATTACGAATAGTATATCCTCCTCCTCCTAGCATCAGCAGTGGCAAGTTAAAAGTCTTTACAACTTCCACACATTTAGCATGACCTACCAAAAAGATTAAAAAGCAAATTAAAAAATAATTAATTTCTATTCAAAAAGTCAGATGAACCTAATTAAAATGAACGAGTGCTAGAATTAAGCTTCAGCACAGCACTTTTAGCTCTTAACTGAATTAATCTAATTTGAACAAAAATAGTGTCAGGATTGGTAAATGAGAAATGGACAGAACCTGTGGCACAATATTTCCATCTTAACATTTTTTCCTACTTCGCATTAACACCTTCGCAACTCGCTCTTTTCCAAAAAGTTGTCTTTTTTATAACTCACATAGGCATGCAAGGACAAATCTAGGGCCAGATTCTTGGATCAGCACAGAAAGGAGCAGGCTGCAGCTACGCGATGCTCCCTGGTTCCACACTGACCACAGCACACTTTAGAGCAGCCCTTGAGCTGCTCAGTATACTAGCTGATTAGATTCCCAACGAGCCATATGGCAGAGAGAATATCAGTTATGGGGACAAAATCTCCATCTAGGGAGAAACAGCTACTTTCTAGATCTTTTGTGCTGCTGGAATGTGGTCCATTCTGTAACATCACAGTTCAGGATCTGGCTTCACTCAGTGATTATTTTGAGGACAGTCTTGTGGTTAGGGTACTGGACTGGAAGTTGGGAGATGTGGGCTCAATTTCCAGCTCTCCTGAAATCTTCATGTGTGAACTTAGATAAGTCACTTGGGGTGGGATTTTCAAAAGCATCTAAGACAATGGATCTTAACCAGGGGTCCGCTGCAGAGCCGTTTTGGGGGGGAGCCCAGTGCCCCCCATAGGGCTAAAGCCCTGAGCCCTGGCGCCCCCACAAGGCTGAAGCTAGGAGCTGAAACTTGGAGCCCCGAGATCCAGTGCTACCGTGGAGCTCGAAACTTGGTGCTCCCCACGGGGCTAAAGCCAGGAGCTGCTGGGCTGAAGCCCCAGTGCTCCCGTGGGGCAGAAGCCCCAAATCCAATGGGCGGAGTTGGGAGGGCAATGCCCTTCCCCCCAAACTACAGTACCTTACCCAGAGAGGGCCAGTTCCAGGGGCAGCTCCATCCCCCACCCACCTTCTCTCCACCAGTCCCGTGGCCAGGTCGGAGGTTGGAAATTGGAGCTGGGCAGTGCAGGGCGTCTGCTGCTCTGGCGGGTGCCATGGAGTGGGCAGCCACAGCAATCCCCTCTCTCCTGGTGCCTGGGGTTGTGGATGCTCCTCAGCTCCCTTTGACTGCTTGTACAGCCAGTAATAGCCACCTGGGCGGGGGGGACCCAGCTCCAAAGCTGACAGAGTCCTCATGGAACAGTGACCACAAGCGGGTGGTGGGGGGAAACGGACCACACCCTGCCAGCACACAGCCCCTAGCACATCACAACCCCCCTACTTGCACACAGTCCCAGATACCCCTCTCCCTGCACCGAGCTACCCCCTGCCTGTACACAGCCCCTACATACCTTCTGCCTGCAACCTGAGCAGTTTTCAAACTCTTTGAGCTGCGCTTCGCTCCCCGTGTTTGAGTTATAATTTTTGGTTGCTCTCCCCCCATTCAAAAACCCCAATAGGTAGGGTGGCCTGCTGAGGTGAGTCAGGGGTTGGAGGTGCCATTCTCTACCTGGGATCTGCCCTCCCCCCAAGAGAAGTCAAACTACACCTATGCCTAAGGCCCCCCCAGCCTCCTCACGAGTTCCCCCATCCTCCGCTGGGCCCTGGAGTTTTTATAGCATGTTGGGGGGCCTCAGAAAGAAAAGGTTGAGAACCCCTGATCTAAGACTTACATCTTTCAAGGGAACTTGTGTTCCTAAGTATGTATCTAGCTAAACCTGTAAGAATTGTCACCTTAAAGAAAATTGTGATGATTCAATTAAGTTTGAAGTACGTAATAGTAGGAAACAGTTGTCAATGTAACTTTTTCTCTTTTTCTTTAGAAAAGCGTACTGACAGAATTCAGTAAGTATCAAAAGAACATTACTTCTCCTCCCCATTTTGTTAATACTAACATATAATTTTAGTTCTAGAGATTGAGGAAGATTTTTTTTAATTATTAAAAAAAGAAAGTTCTGGGAAATTTAATAATGTGGACAAATGTTAAAGTAAGGCACAGCAAATCCTAGTTTATTAGCAAATTCAGTGCTGCAACTAATATTCTCAATTCAAGACAGCTAATTTAGAATTCCTGATAAAGTATTCAGAGTTAAATATAGCTAGTCACATCACAAAGTGACTCCACAGTTGTAGACTATGTACATTACAGAAATTTAAATTCAGCATAAGATTGGGGAAATCATACATTTGGTGTATTACCCCACAATCTAAAACTGAGCTGCACAGCTATGGAAAAATGAGGGAAGCCCAAGGAGTTCCAAACCAAAAGGAACTAAGGAGACAATGGAAAGACAAAAATGGAGGAAGAAATTAGACTAGGAAGAATAAGATAATGCACAAAATCTAAAGAAGAAATGGTTACGGAAAAGGTGGAAATGCAAGTTGCTTAATTTTAGTAAATGGATGTGGGTGTGAGAGAAAAACAATTGTCTCTCTCTCTCTTTGGCTACCAGTCTCATTCATGACGACAGGCGGTAAATTGGACTGGTGGCCAGACGAGAACTAATATCCACCGACGTAACTTGCCAACTTCACTATCAAATATGTTTGAGGGCGAGAGGTTGATTTGGAGAATGAAGGCTCCCTTCTCCTAAATAAAAGTTAATCAAACCCATGCATTCTACCTAACAGGCATTATTGTGAGTCTGTGAGCATTTTCTCTATTGTTTACCTTTGACAGTAAGATTAAAACACCCCAACCTGTCACCAGATAATGAATCTGCTCCACACTGCAATACCACGGCACTAGGCTGGTACATCTCCATCACTTTGGATATGATCTATATATAAACAATATAAAATAACAAATCTTAAATTCAACCTCACAACAACCAGGCAGCTTTTCAAACAGGGTCTAGACAATACTCACTGGCTTGAATATCTGCCCATATGATTCATCATCTATACCATCTCTCATTGGAAAATTAACCGCATAGTATTTGCCTTTCCCAGCTCCAATGTCCTACAAAGGAAGTTGACAAATATACTATTACTAAAGAAGATAATGCTTACCAAATCATAGTAAATCACGTGTCTTAAAATATGTGCTATTATTCAGAACAAAAAGAGCAGCTTGCTTAGTTCCCTATTCTTCTACAAAATCATTCTGAAGCATAAAATGTATATGCCAAAACTAAAATGGAGAAAGCGTACCATCCCCAATATATTGATTGTTTTAAAATTTAATGATTAAAAGAACAAAAGTACCTTTATATGTTCCTCCATAAAAATTAAAGCTTTTAAAATAGAAGAGAAACTGTACTTTCAGATTGGAAGGGAGTAACCAGCCATATGGCCAGTAATCCCCCACCCCTCCGGTTGGCTGATGCATGGAGTAACAATGAGACCTTTAAAAATAAGCCATACATTCACATCGATATAACATGTGCCATAACGGTCTATTAAATGACTGAAATGAGCAACAAGAAATAGCTGCTTCCTTTCCCCTAAACAAATGCTTCCAATTATTTAAGGAGGTAAAAAGCTTCCAAAATAAAAAAGAGTTTACAAATAGGTCTGAAAACCATAATAGGCAAGAGGATTTTTGTAACTGGCTTAAGATTGGTCAATTACTGAAGAGCAGAATACAGCAATCAGTTATTATTTTAAGTATGTTGACCCAGGTCCAAATTTTACTGGGTTAATTGGAAAACACTGTTGCTGCACACATGGTAAATTTTACAGTGAGCCAAATGGAGTATTTTCCATTTTTTTGTAATTGAGCAGTTTTATTGGTAGTACAATAGCAATCTGTCACCTGTGGAAACTGCCAATTTTTTAGAAAGAGCCAAAAACTACGAGGTGAACTCAGAGAATACTAAGTGGTAATCTCAACCCCCTCCCCCACTCTTTCACCATCAGCATGGATTTCCCTTTTGATTTCCCCAAGCCTAAATTACAGTATTAAGTTTGAGGTGACATCATGCACGTAAGATGCTTACTTAAGTCACAAGAACAAATCATCTAAAAAAGCAGGTTAAAAAAAGTGAAAAAAAATCAATAGTTCAATTACTTATATATATATAGTTATGAGGATACAGACATCTAGACAATATTGTCATGGCACCCAAGACACACATTTTCATTTTGGTGATGGTCAGACTAACATTTTCAGAGGCCTGTGTTGATATACATTGAAAATACTAAAGGCTACCATCTTTTTCAGGCGCATCAGCCTAGGTCACAAATATGCACATCTGTGTGTGCGGCACTAGGTAGATTCTCAACTGATTTATCAAGGCAAACTGTGAAACAAGAGGATCTACGCAGGCATCCTCCAAGTTGAACAGAAGCTCAAGTAGTTGCCAAGGCTTAACCCCAAGGGAGCTGATGTGGCTGAAATAGAAGCCTCAGGAATTCAAAAAGCTGGAGAACAAAGCAGGGAACAGTTTTCTGGATATAAAGTTTATTCATCAAAACATGCACTTTTGGGTCAATCCAAACAGGAGGTAGTGCTATGCCCCCCCCACCTCCCCATCCCCCCAAAAAACCACCCCAACCCAATAGCCAAGTGGTTAGAGAATTCACCTAAACTATTGGGAGACCAGTTCAAATCCTGACTTTGCCTGATGTGGAACTTGAGTCATTCCACACTGCAGGTAAATTCCCCCAACCACTGAGCTATAGCTAGGGCCCTTTGTTTTCAGTTTGTGTGTTATTTAGTTTTTCCCCAGGAATTTATCAGTGTTTATTACCACAACAACAAAAACAGGTGAAAATCAGTGCAAAAAAACAATTTGTCTGAGTAAATATCGCGGTTTATTTTGGTGGATGGAAAGACGGGGGGAAAAGTGTTCAGTAGATTAATGTTTCGAATTCTGTTCATCAATGTAGTTTGCTGCAGAACTAAAACAGAACTCAAAACACGTCACCTCTGAGTTTAAGAAAACAATACATCTCTAATCCCCAAATAAAACTTTTCATTTGAATAAACAGTTTGCTGTTATAAACTCAGAACTATTAGCTTATAAATATTTACATTTAAGAATTGGGCCACATCATTTGCAACACATACACTCAACTTCATCCTTTTCTCCTGCTTTTGTTTTTTTTAAAAACTTTCAAATACTTCATGTTCTGAAACACATTCTGATACAAATTTTTGTTTTCTTCCCATTTTAGTGCATCAAATCTTTAAACGGTTATCTGCCAACAGCTTGAAATGTGTATGTGGTGGGCATCAGGTTCATCAGTACGTTCAGATGCGCATGCACTTCAGAGCTTGCGTGGGTGTCTGTTTATCGTGTGTATCTTTAGACTAATACATAGCCTTACTTCAACAGACAACTATGCATACAGACTAATGTACTATCGTAATCTCTCTCACACAATGTATTGTATTGTATTTTCCTAATAAAACAAGTTATTTTTTATATATTGATACAAAAGTAGGGTGAAAACTGGGGAAAAAATACTTTGTAAAACCCAGGAACTTTTTAGTAAAAATCAGTTTAAACTGAAAACGAAGGGGCTTCGCTATAGAATATTCTCGGATGAGTCTCTCTCACTCTCCCCTTAAAGCTGTTCAACTAGTGGTTAGAGCACTCACTTGGGAGGTGGGAGACCTGGGTTTGAGTCCCTGTCACACATCAGGCAGAGCAGGAATTGGAACCTGAGCCTCTCACACCCTGGGTAAGTGCCCTAACTACTGAGTATAAAGGGGGCAACACCTCCTTCAGTGGTTTTGTGGATAGCATTTTCAAGCTTCTTTTGCTTTTAATAAAAAAGCAGTTAAAATGCCAGCAATCAAAATGAAATATTTTGTGTTGAACAAAGTATTTGTCAACCCGATATTTTTTTTTCCAGTTTTTTTTCAGTTTACTCAGCTGAACATTTTTGTTTTGCATGAACCAAATTTCTCTTCAATTTTTTCATTCAGATAGACAAAAACAAAAAAATCAATTATTTACACAGCTCTATAGAGAGGGCATCTAAAGTAGAAAGATGTTTTCTGATGGAGACAAGCCTTGTTCTATGTTTCAATGGACACACGACCTCAATTTTGGAAATTAACTAGAGAGAATATGTTAGAGGGAATTAAAACCTGAGCAGAGCCCACTGACATTGACAAACAGAAGCTGACTGTTTTGATGCAGTCTGTGGGGGCTAAGAGAAATACACCAGGTCAAGGGTAGGCAACCTATGGCACGCGTGCCAAAGGCGGCACACAAGCTGATTTTCAGCGGCACTCACACTGGCTGGGTCCTGTCCAACAGTCTGGGGGGCTCTTCATTTTAAATGAAGCTTCTTAAACATTTAAAAAGCCTTATTTACTTTACATACAACTATAGACATAGAAAGAGACCTTCTAAAAACGTTAAAATGTATTACTGGCAGAAACCTTAAATTAGAGTGAATAAATGAAGACTTGGCACACCACTTCTGAAAAGCTGCCGACCCCTGCACTAGGTGGTGCTATACTAGGCAGCCAGCTCCAGCACAGAATCCTGACTCGAGGGGAAATGTCTGTTAATTCTTACTTTAAAGGGCTTCCTTAAGCCTTCCTTCTCTGTTAGACTAACAGGCTCTTTTAAGAGAAAAAGTGAAAGCTGGACATTCTTTTCTAATTGGGATCTGATAGCAAGAGGAGAACTCTTAAAACATCTGCATCCATATACATTACAGTTCATTCCAAAAGACTACTTACAAGCTGTGATTATGACTGTGTGGGATGGAGGTCTATCACAGCTGAGGTATCATTTGTCATTCTGAAGGTCCACCATAAAAAATACTAAGAACAGAGAAGATACTTTTCTGTTTGTTTTATTTTATTTCAGCCATCTAAAGCATTTAAGTCCTTTTGTCTTCAAGGTGGCTAGCTAAAGAATCCAGGAAACTTCGTGAGAAGAGACTTCTCACCGACAACTGAAAACTACCCAAGCTTTTAGAAGAAATCTGGCTTTGTTAAATAATGATAGCATTTTGCCATTACAATAATTCTGTTTTACCTGCTTTTTGTTTGAATCAACAGTACCACCTTGTGGCCAGTCAAGTTACGTCACAAAAATATGCACCTCTGATTTCTATAAGTGATATAGAAGGAATTTAACAAAAACAAGCAACTCTAGAACTGCGTAATTGCCGTCAACAGCCAGACTAAGATGGACATTCAGTGCATTAGTGACTTAACATTTAACTATTAGTCTCCACAATATCCACTGTGAATCACCAACTCTTACTCCCAGCTCCACCCTGGGAATACTGGTGATGTTGCATCACATAAGATCTCCTGGGGGCATCGTAAAGGTGGCAAGAAAATAACGATGCCTACCTACCTTTCACAACAACATTTTGTGTAGTTCTGAAAACTCAAAAACTATTTTATGCCCCTTTGAAAGTTACAATTAACTCCTCAAACACAGCTGACGTCACTGACATAGCGCACACTGGAGCAGAGCCAGAATCTGATCCATAATAAATCTGCATATTAAAGAGTTTACAGCCAATAATATACTATAGTCTTACTACTGGAGGTATTCAGCATACATTTCTAGAGTTAAAATGGGACACCTTTTCAGATCACTCACAATTCTAACAAGCTTAGGGGTATGTCTACACTTAAAACACTAAAGTGTAGAAACCACTTCTGCAGATGGGAGGGATTCTCCCATTAGCATAGGTAATCCTACCTCCCTGAGAGGTTGTAGCTAGGTCAACAGAAGAATTAAGTGTTAACGCTTGCATTTTTACAGTATATATTTTACATTAGAAACCAGGCAGAAATTCTTCCATCGACCTAGCGCTGTCTACATGGGGACTTTGGTCGACTTAACTACACTACTCAAGGTTGTGGATTTTTCACACCCCTGACTGATGTAGTTAAACAGATCTAATTTTCTAGACTAGACCAAGCATAGGGGGAAAAAAATTAATCTATTCTAAGTGAACGAACATGCAGGGCCAGGAGATCAGGTTCCTAATTCCAGCTCTGCAATAGACTCAGTGACCTCTTGGGCAATACACAATCTCTGTGCCTGTGTTCTCTATCTGTATTTACCAACTTCACAGGAGTTGCAAGGCTTAATATGTTAATATCTATGAAGTGTTTTGGTATCCTTAGATGGAGAGCACTATAAAAATGCAAAGCATTAACACTAAGCAACATGAGAAATATCTTTAAACACAGTTGGCCTTTTTTCAGATACACATAGTATTGTGTAAATATCCAAATTTTGATTATATGGAAAAGGTTCATCTGTCACAAACAAAAGATGTTTACATGTCAAAAAACGTTATTTGCACAGAGTACCTATTTTTCCTACTGTATGTACATGGTTGAAAATGCAGAGGCCGTCATTAAATACATTACATCTTTTTCCTAAAGAAGTGCCAAAGTGTAGATGATTTAAGTCAGTTACATTTGAAACTAAACTATTTAGTAAGCAAATTGCCCATTTCCACGTGGGTTGAGTTAATTTGCTAAAAAAGTTCTGAAGATTTCCCAGGCGAATTCTGAAGATTTGTCAGGGAGCTGAGTATTACACAGAATATGGCATTCCCCCCCAAATTTAATTATCATGAGAAGAAGGAATTATCACCAAACACTAAAGTGAACATTTGCAAGAAAAGGAGAAGTAAAAGCTAGTTTAATCAAGTTTTAAATTCACGTTTGACCTTACCCTTAAGTCCCCTGTGCCAGGAAAATATTCACCATATTTATGGAATGATACTGTCATGACACGGTCTGTTGTATAAAATGCTTCTTCAACACCATCACCATGATGGATATCAATATCAATGTATAACACTCTTTGGTGATATCTGGAAAAACCACACATACATATGTGAAAAAAGGATGTAAGAGAAAGTGGTGTGATTTGAGTTAAGTAAGTACTATGATATTCAGCAGTCAGAATGTAAATATAGCA
Source organism: Macrochelys suwanniensis (assembly GCA_033296515.1). Lineage (NCBI taxonomy): Eukaryota > Metazoa > Chordata > Testudines > Chelydridae > Macrochelys > Macrochelys suwanniensis. The sequence goes on from CM065777.1 coordinate 82,848,811, forward strand.
CAGGAAATGAAATCTTAACTATCTAAACAAAAGCATGATAATAACTGAAGCTACCATATCCAAAGAAAATTAACATAAAAACAAAGATCAATTGATTCATTTCTTCAACACGAAAAGCATTCTACATTTAACCTCATTCTGTCACCCAGTAAGAATCTACATTTTGCAAGCCAATTCTCTTCCCATGTTCCCCTCCCTCCAAGCCTCCCTGCCGCCACGGGTCCAATCACCACCGCTGTTGTGATAATTGGGCCTACAAATTTACCCAAACTGTGAGCTCAACTGTAGAGAGAGAATAAGTGTCACAATAACTGATAACAAATGTTGATGGGGAAAGGTGCAAAAGCAAGATAGAAAGACTAAATTAGTACAAACAAAAAAAGCTTATTGATGTAACTCAAGTATTGGTAAGCAAGAAAAGTGTGGAACCAGAAATTGGTATCTTGGAAACTAGGCTTAGTTGGTGAACAAAATAATGAGAGGATGCCACTACTCCCTTCTGAAGTCCTCAAAGAGAGACTTTGGTTGGGTAGGCTTTGAAGCACACTATTGTGACACTAACTGAAAAACGAGAGGCGAAGGAGCAAGTTCCACCATCATGGCTGCCTCCCCCACAATCTCATGAGACCCTGGACGTCCTTTGGCATAATCCTGAGAAATGTTGTGATAACACTGGGACTGAGACAGGGACCCAGATGACATCACTACCTCCTGCTGAATCCCGACCACCACCTGGGATGGAAGACTGTCTCCTGCATGCTGTCCCTCCAGGTCCTTTTCCTTTCCCACCTTATTTCTTTTCTTTCTTATCCCTCTAATAAAAATCTAGATTAGTTTGGCAAGACTATAATGTTGCAACTGTAAACTTGTGACCAGAAAAAGGTAAATAAATGCAAAGCCCAAAAAACTTGATGCTAGCACAAATTTGCCAGGGCTTGGAGTGGCTGATAAGACTGTGTGCCATGCCTGTGTTTTTCTAGCAGTGAGGTTGCACATAAAAGTCAACACCAGAGACAAAAGCTGCATTTCCTTCTTTCCCCCGCTCTCTCCTTTTGTATGCACTTGTCTTGGTTTGTCTTCTTTGGAAATGGGATTGGTCTTTAACATCATCAGCAGCAACTCAAGTCCAACCCACGTAACTACCTCTCTTTTCGCCAAAAAGGACAGTTACTAACATCTTTAATACCATCTAAGAAACTGTCAGACAAAAGGTTTTTTCTTTCTAAAAACTCTCCTGCTAAAAGGAAAAGGAACAAGGGATGTTACTAAAGTGAAAGTGTGACGCTCTGTACCTCGGGGGAACACCCAGCACCCCCATGTTCATCCTTGTAAAATGATTGTGTGGCATCCAATGCAAAGTTTGTCACGTCGGGTGTCTAAGGCAGGCTCATGATGTATTGAGCATTGTTATAGTGATGTTATAGGTTATAATTTCATGTATATAGCTGAAAATGTATCCTCATGGCTAGCCTTAAAGCAAGGTCAGACAAAAACTCTCCACAAGCAGAGGGGCAGTTCACACTTCATCAGGGCATGGATGAGACAAACCCAGTCCAGCCTCACAGGAACAAAGGGCGCTGGCCTAGGCAGCAATAAAAGAATCTGTTAGACTCTCGAGGGAGTCACCCCCACTTCCTTTGGTCAGTTTGGAACTGTGATGAGATAATGCTCACCTGACTCTGAAGTGTGTGTGTGGGGTGGGGGCGGGGGGCAAAGCCAAGAGTGAATAAAGGACATGATAAAAGGGAGAGACATTTGCCATGCTCTTCCTCTCTCTGCCACCTACATCTACAGAGACCACCACCACCACGTGACTGAAACGCTGATCAAAGAGGAAAGCCTGGCTGAAGAACAACCAGATAGCCTGTGGTGAGAAACATCTAAGTTTGTAAGAGCACTGGAAGTGTTAAGATCCGCTTACAATGCGTTTTGCTTTTATTTCATTTGACCAAACCTGACTTGTTATGTTTTGACTTATAATCACTTAAAAATCTATCTTTATAGTTTATAAATTTGTGTATTCTACCTGAAGCAGTGCGTTTGGTCTGAAGTGTGTCAGAGGCTCCCCTTGGGATAACAAGCCTGGTACATATCAATTTCTTTGTTAAATTGACAAACTCGTAAGCTTGCAGCGTCCAGCGCACATAACTGGACACTGAAAGACGGAGGCTCCTAGGGTTGTGTCTGGGACCGTAGATATTGGTTAGTGTCATTCAGTTGCAAAATCCAAGGAGCAGCATGTAAGCCCAGGAGTGGGGGTTCTCACAGCAGAGCCGTGAAAGGCTGGCTCCCAGAGTCAAGGACTGGAGTGACCTAGCAGATCACCAGTCCAGATGACACCAGAGGGGAACGTCACAGAAAGCTTACTTAATGTTTAAATTTCAAGTGTTTTAACTTTTTCCTTCTTTTCTGTATTTTTAATAAAAGGTTAAAATGATGTTTAATGGGGTATTTGCCATGATACTAAGCAGGCAGAGTCTCTGTATACTAAACCCTGAACTTGGCTTAACGCTGTTTAATGTTGGACAGTGACAGGGTCATATGGGTCATGTTAACATCCTTGACTCTTTGGGCCCATATATTCCATCTAAATTAATACACTCATCTGCCCTTTTCCCTTACTTGTTTCTTTTTTTCCCTCTCTTACCGAGATCTGCTCCAGCCCCTCCCTTTCCTTTTCATGGTCATAATCTGTTTTGTTCACACTGTCGCCCTCAGACATTTTCTTTCAATCACCTCAATAAGCATGGATTTTACAATAGAAAGCTTCCCTCTCACGGTGCATGTGCTAAAGGAATTTTCCAAGAACACTGTGCCAGTAAACAGAAAATTATTTTAGTTCAAAAGAAAGTTCCTGTGAACTCCTAATCTTGTAGTTTGTCTTCCTTTCCCCACATCCTCAAATATGAAGTGTTTATGCTTCCAAATTAATTTAACTTAATAAATACAATATTATAAAACTACTAATAAAGTTTCAAATATAATATTTCTCAACCCTTGGGGACACAACTTTTGATAATATTGTTATGGAATAATGTAAAATAGTGAGGTCTGAGAAGCTATATACTGAAGCTTCCTATGAATAGGCACAATGGAAAATTTTCTTTCCTTATGGGTATAATGAACAAGATTACTTTGCTCAGTCACATGAGCGGATGATTGGAGCCCTGGTTATTGCTGGGGCTGGAATGCAGGGCTCACATGCTGGGTGCATGTGAAGGATTCAGTAGAGTGGGAAGTTTGAATATTTACAGAGGTTCTTCTCTTTGCATTCTCCTTAATTTTTTTAAAACGGCTTGCCCTTTCTATCTCAACTTGATGTGCCTGGCAGATTGGGGCCCTCCGAGTTGAAGAAAGAGACAAAGTACCTAGAGGTTAACTTTCTTAAAAGATGTTGTTTACATTTTAAATAAAGGCAGAGTCAACTTAAAAATATATCTATATACTTCCATCTGAAAATTATGTACTTAGTATTGTTACAAGTAATCCCAAAGGCTATGGTAACTGAAAGGTAATTTTATCTCTATTTTTCCCTTTTTTCCCCCGTCTGTTTATTTCTATGTTGGACAGCATTCTGCGTAGTCACTTTCACTGTTTTGCTAATGGTCACTTACATTACTCCTGTACTGTTGTAGCGGATTAACTGTGTGATCTTCTCCAAGAGAGTGCCCACCAATAACAGCAGCAGCAAAGCTGGAAGCAAAGAGGCAGCAGGCAGGTGTGCACAGAGAGAGAGAGATCAATCAAGGATCGGAGGGGGAGGGAGAGGAAGAGGGGGCCTAATTATGTGTAGTGGTGTTTCCCTCATGCGCCCACAAAAGATCCTTATTTTAAAAAGGAGCATGGAAGAAGAACCTCATATTTTTAAAGATTTTTTTTTTTTTTTTTTTTTACAATCTCAGGAAATATGCTCTAGTAGGAATATTGTATTTTTTAAAACATGGTCAACTTCAAACTGAGAAAGTCACTTTTACAGGAGAAAATAGGTGTCCCTGTAAACTTAGTGCCTCTAAATTAAGCCCTGCTTAAACTTTTGTTTTCCTTGTTTGTATGCGATTTAGTATGGATTTCTTGTTGTAACTCTAAATGGGGACAGATTTTTTATTCATATTGTGCTGGTTCAATTTATTGTGCATTTCATAGTCACCTTTAAACATTTTAACACCCAAGTTTTCTGACATCTTTAGATCACAAGGGTAAACTTACTTCAGCAGCTCTAGGATAGCAAGCACAATATCATTGACGTAACAGAAACCAGATGCCTCTGACTTCTTTGCATGATGGAGTCCTCCAGCCCAATTAACAGCCATGTCAGTCTGTTGTCTATTTAATTTTACTGCCCCAGCTAAAATCATTAAGAAAAAAAGTTAAATGTCTTTGAAAGTATTGGAAGAAAAACTGATAACATTTCTTGTAACAAGATTACCTCTTTATGCCACTTCTTTCAAGTCCATCCTGGACTTGCAGTTTAAAAAAAAAACAACACTAAAATATTTTCATATTTGGTATTAAATAATTTGTGTGACTGACAGATTTGATGCTTCACACAAAGCCACATACCGAACATTACTACAATCAAGCGTTCAAAAGCTTGTCTCTCTCATCAACAGACTATGGTCCAATAAAAGATATTACCTCACCCACCTGGTCTCTCTACTATCCTGGGACAGACATGGCTAGAACACTGCTTACAACTAGTAAAGCATTGTACTGATTGGTTTTAATTGCTACTGCCACATTAATATTTTTTTAAAAAATTAAGAAAACCACAAAGCTCAGGTAAACACCATATACCTACCAACAGAGCCTCCTGTTGATAGCTGGCAGAACTCAAACAGTCCATCAAACACAGGACAATCTTCTCCAACATTAACTGTGTAAGAAAAGTGGTGTTAGTTTTCAAGTGCACAGTACTAATATGTGCACCGGTATTACAAACATATATTACTCAAATCACTCAAATGTAACCAGTAGTATGGTTATAGTTCAAGTTCAGTTGACATTTTCACTGCATTCCATGTTTTTGGCAGTTTAGTGATTCAACTGTTCAAAAAGTTACATTGTATTGAAACTTGATATTTTCAGCGTACAGATATACTTTTAGGGACCAGAAGTGCTTGTAGATGAATGAAACTGAACTGTTGCTTAAGGTATTTAAAATTTTCCACACAAGTCAGATGGAGTAATCTTTTTTACTTCTAGGAAGAGCTTTGACTAAATATATGTATAATTACAACAGTTTTGCAATCCCATGTAATATACCCTTTGTAGAGAATCATAAATGACACCTTCAAGTACTGTAGTTTATTTATTGAACAATATCACATGCACTTTTGTGATGTGCCTATTATTTCCCTCAAATTAATTCTTAATCTTAGCTAACTTCCCTCCAGCTAAAAAGGGCCATTTCTAATATTCAACTCACTCTTCTTTTAACCCAGTAGTTTTTACTTCTCCCACTCATTTCTGCAATGCTTCTTCAAAGGCAGGGGAAGTAACATTTCTCTATTCCAGTGGTTCTCAAACTTTTTTTCCCTGCAGACCACTTGAAAATTGCTGAGGGTCTCGGCGGATCACTTAATGACTTTCCAAATGTTGTTTGTACCGTTAGCTAACTATTGTAAAGCGCTTTGGATAAAAGCACTATATATAAAAAAAAAATCTTAAAACATTTTTGTTCTACAAATAAAAGCACACAACTCATATTTTAATATCACTAGTCTTACCTTTCTTGCAATGGATGTGCCCTCTCTCCACGGCAGCCCTTGAGCTAGGGATCTCTCCCTCTCTCCTCCGCCACGGCAGCCACAGAGCTGAGGCTGGGAAAGCAGGCAGTCTCTCCCTGGCACCCACAGCCCTGGAGCTGGGGAAAGTTGCCTCTTTCTCTGGCCGCTGCAGTCTTCCACGTCCAAAATTCCCCCCACCCCCTTTTCTCACCCCACTGTCCCCTCCCCAAAGGTCACCACCTCACTTTACATGTGCGTCTTCTCCAGTGTCCAAGCACCTAATTAGTGGAGCCACGCCTGCATGGCACCACTAATTAGGTCGGCGGCCCTTCATTCTCGTGTGCAGCCACTCAGGCGCACACCTTAGAGGGAACTATCCGCAAGCCACCTGAATGGAGCTCGCGGACCACCAAGCTCTTATCTTAGAACGTGTTTTAATTTTTATAAGCAACCAACAACTGTTAGACATGAAATCTGACCAAATACAATGGACGTACACACAGCATTTACCTCCCACTTAAGTTCTCAGAATGGGGTGTCGGCCTTTCACAGGCTTTGTATTAGGGAGAATTTGACCCCATACTAATAACTGTATACTTGAAGAGCATTTGGTGTTCTGAGTAGTCTTGAGACAAAAACTAGAAGCTTTTTATAGACTGACATAAAGGAGAAAATGCCATGAACTCATTGTTAAATATTTAGACAACCAATGCATGTTCACACTTTATATATAAAATGGAGTACTTAACAATCCAGTACATGAATAAATAATGTAGACTTAGTCCAATTTGGAGACTTACATCTCTGCATCTGCTTGCTATATTCAGACATATTGTCTGGCCTTATTGATCGAAGAAATTTGATGTATTCATCACTGTGGTACTTGGTCATTTCTTCAGCTGTAGCTTTATGGGGTCGCTGTAAACAAGAAAATAAAATTTGTTTTTTGTTGGAGTAAAATTATGCTGCAACAAATCTCAGTTTTAACAAATCTGATTAAGTCAGAGACAAAATTCATGCAAACAAACTGAACTACCTTAAAAGTGTTATAAACAGACACTGGAAAACCTCTGTATTCTAAGAATACTTGAGTAGAGAGTAAAAGTGGCTACAACTCCATTATTAAAATTAACATGCAAAATATTTTTAGTGCAGCCTCCGTTATGTTTTGCCAATTGTTGTGCTGACAATTAACGATGGCAAAAATATTATATATTACCCTGAAACAAAAACATACCAAAAAAACAAAAACAAAAAAACCCTACCCACCCTCTCCATATGGGCCTAACCCTGCTTTTCTGCCACATATGGGTAGCAAGCTGTGGCTCCTGTGTAAGCTGAAAAGTTCTGCTTCATTGTAAGTTACCAAAGACTGGGGGAAAAGAACGAAGATTAATGTTTCCCAAATAGAAGAGGAAAATATCAGCTTCTAGAAATAATTCCTCACGTGTGGGGGTGTGTGTGTGTGTGTGTGTGTGTGTGTGTTAAAAATCGCTGTATCTTTTAAAAGTAGTTTAAACATTTTCAGTGATCAGACTGCTGCTTATACTTACATAAATTTCCATTTTTCTGTACAAGCCATAATTTAGTAACAAGTTGTGAGTCATACGGATCCTATGAGGTTTCATGGGATGGCCCTGCCCATAATAATAGTTTCCAATATCACCTATAAATGATAAACAATTATATTTAATTAATATTATAAGATAACTTTTCACAGCATTCCCATCCCCCATATTTATTTGTTAATTATTTCTTCTAGTTGCAGACCTGCATACAGAGATAGACATAAAAGGGTTAATTTTTAAAATTTCTTCAACCAGGTTTGGGAGGGGTCACTGTGTATGAAGAGTGATCAGGATCTTCAATTATCTTGTCAAAACTATTGTTTAACACAGCGGTTTCACAGCATGAGATGCAGAAGAGCTGGGCAGCCACATGATGTTACTGGGTCCACCAGGGGCACCAGAAAAGATGGATATGGAGCTTTCATCAGGGGCACTGTTCCATAAAAGGGCCTGCCTCCTCCCAGAAACAGCCACTCACAAAGCAACTGCCAAGGAAACCCACCAGAGGCAGCTGCCACTTGAGAGACCCATCACCTCTCCAGATAGGCTTCTATGGTGGCAACTACAGTAACTCCTTGTTTAACACTGTACGTATGTTCCTGAAAAATGTGACTTTAAGCGAAACGATATTAAGCGAATCCAATTTTCCCATAAGAATTAATGTAAATGGGGGGGGGGGGGGGGACCACACACACACACACACAGTATACATTTTAAACAAACAATTGAATACACAGCAATGATGATTGTGAAGATTGGTTGAGGTGGTGAAGTTAGAGGGTGGAAGAGGGTGGGATATTTCCCAGGGAATGCCTTACTGCTAAACGATTAACTAGCTTTAGGCCGAGCCCTCAAGGATTAACACTGTTGTTAATGTAGCCTCATACTCTACAAGGCAGAAGGAATGGAGGGAGGGGAGACAGGATGGCAGACAGAGACACACACCCTGTATGTGGGAGAGAGAGAGAGATGTGCATTGTCCCTTTAAGTAAGCTGACCCCACTCTTAAGTACATTGTCTTTTTAAGTCGATCAGGAAGTGGAGACAGCAGCTGCTGCCCCAAGTTCTCTGTCTCTCTCCATCCTGTCCCCACCCTGCTCTATATGGAGAAGGGGTAAGTGGGGTGCAGGTGGTGGGGGACACCCTGACATTAGCCCCCCTTTCTCCCTCCCCCCCACACATCAAGCAGGAGACTCCCAGAAGCAGCTCCAAGGCAGAGGGCAGGAGCAGCACATGGCAGTGGGGGGGAGGGACAGCTGAACTGCCAGCAATTGATAGCCTGCTGGGCAGCTGCTGCACAGGGAACTTAGGGGAGCGGGGAGCTACTAGGGGGAGCTGCCGGTCCACCCTGGTTCCAAGCCCCCCCACCCCCAGCTAGCTCCAATGGGCTGCTCTTCCTGAAAGTAGTGGACAAAGCAGGCAGCTGCCAAACAATATTATAAGGGAGCATTGCACAGCTTTAAACAAGCATGGTCCCTAATTGATCAGCAATGTAACAACAAAACAACATTAACCGGGACGACTAAGTGAGGAGTTACTGTATCTAGCTACTGGTGCTGACAGCTACCGGTGCTGTCAAAGAAACTGCTAGTGAAGAGACCACCACTAATACTGCCAAGACCAGCAGCCAGAGGAACCCTCTGAGAACCAGCCACTGGAAGCAGTCAAAGGCAACCAGGTAGATAAAAATCAGATTTCTCTTGGGGAAAATTTCTTTTTATTCTGTTTAAATTATTTTAAGTGTTTCTTTTTAAAAATAAGCCTGCTTAAATTTAAAATCTGAATGTAATACAAAATATGTTAAGGCTTTATCATAATCTCTTAAAACATCTAAATAAAAAATAAATATACTGAATCCACAAGCCTATCAAAAACTTTTGCGTTAAAGGCGGCTTTTCTATATAAAGAAGGAAACGGGAAACTAACTTTTGAGCTCAAGCTTTATAAATATGGCACAACAGGCCATGTACTGTATGAAGGGCTTCGTTTGTTTAATAACAAAATTTCTATGTTGTTTTGTGTGTTTAATTGAATTCCAGTTACCATCCTAATGCAGCCTGACACAAATTATGAGCAAAAATTAATTTCATAAACAAGCAATACATCATTTACCATTTTCTAAAATACTAAAATGTACAATTAATATGAATCTGAAAATATTAAAGATATACAATTGCTTAAATAAATGTATATTGCTGTACCCTCCTGGGTAGCAAACAGATGTACCAAAACTAGTGTAAAGGCTCTATTTAGCTGTAAATGAACGTGTTTTATGGTCATACCAATCAATAAGAACATACATTTATTTAGACAATACTGAAATACAAATGGAAAAGTTGATCAAAATCAATTACTTAAATCTAGGATTTCTACTTGGTGATTTAAATCAATCCACCCCACAAAGAACCAAAGGAACTACTTCAGGAGCAAGTTCAAGGAACTACTTTAGAAGCAGAGGGAGAAAGGAAGCCAGAACCAGGAACCCTCAAGTGACAGAAGTGTGTGGGGAGAGAAGGTGGCTACAGCTGGGGATTGAAACAGAATGGGAAGAAACTAACAGGCCCAAATGGAGGAATAAGATAATCAGGAAACCTTGAAGAGGACTAAAAAGTGGACTCCACTGGTGACTTAGTCTTCCTATTATGTTACTGCCTGAAACAGGAAGGGAGTTGGATCTAAAAGGCACCTTTTTAATTTTCAGAGGACTTGCAGTTCCTGAGAACTTCAAATTTAAGCTTTGTTAAAGTTGTTTTATTTTCTTTGTAACCAAGCTTCTTGCTAGCATAAGGCAATAAACCTGATAGTTCTGCAGTAATTAATTTTCTGTATAACCTATTTTTGTTTCATGTTTTCTATAACATTTTTTCCCTGTCCATTGTGTAAAATAAATGCTATGCCTATAACCTTGGATTCCATTTTATTTTGAGGCTTTTGATTCTCAGTGACAGAAGATCGAGGAAATGTTACAAGTGTCATAAATTAGTTTTGATCTAATTTATTCAGTCCTAATGTCTAGGGAGCCCCTTCGTCAAATATTTAAGACAACTTTAAGTGAATAGCCTTAGGGTGCCAATTAGAAGTTTCAGAGTGCATCTTAAAAATCATTCCTGAAAAGACATGAGATAGAGGTATTTGATAAAAAAAAAAAAGTCGGTCACAAAGTGCCCATTAGGATGCACATTTTACATATGGTTTGTTTCATTCGGAAACATTCTCCTGCACATTACTCATTTTTTCAGAAGCTTATTTCTTTAAAAAAGTAAAATGAATGTTTTTATTCTAATTAATGTGCCATTTCACCTTCAGAATCAAGCTTCCTTTGGACTTCTCAGCTGTACGAACTTCCGCCTTAATATTAGCATGCGAGTAGCTCACTGACTGGATACGACTACCCTTTGTGTTACCACCTTCCTTTATTTCAATACACAGATCAGCTTTTGACAATATAAAGCATACTACTTCTACTCAGGCTACTAGGGCATTACATAAAATTAATAGTGTTTTTACTCAACAAGTTTAATGGATAAAGAAAAGATAATTCTCTAACGAGATTATGTATCTAGATAGTTATATGAAGGTCACCACCTTAGTTCTGACTGCATATCAGACTAACACTCAGAGGTTAAGATTAGTAGTTTTCCCACTTTCATACCTCACAGGCCACTTTGTAAGAAAGAACCCCATTGACCCATCTCAAAACTTTCTGTACTGTGGACCATCAATTCCTCAACCATTTTTAGACCACTGACTAATGATAATTCAAATTTAATGGTTATTAGTAGGTACTCTATTACATTTATTTTTAGTTCTCATATTTTGGTATTTAGCACAAAAAAGGTATGCCACTTCATTATCAGGGACAAGAAGCCTATTTTATGGGCCACAAGGCTTTTTTTTTTTTTTGGCAGGAGTAGGTGAAGACAAGGTGGAAAACTATTCACACTTAACCTGAAAAAGAGTTGGCTTGTCTCTTGTGAAACTGTTGCCAGTTGTGAACCTTAGCCCTGGGCTACACTGGGGGTGTGTGTGTGTGACGATCTACGATACGCAACTTCAGCTACGTGAATAACGTAGCTGAAGTCAGCGTATCGTAATCGACTTACCTGGCCGTGAGGACGGTGGCGAGTCAATCGCTGCCGCTCCCCCGTCGACTCCGCTTCCGCCTTTCACCGAGGTGGATTTCCGGAGTCGACAAGGAGTGCGTTCAGGGATCGATTAAGTCTAAATGAGACGCGATAAATCGATCCCCGATAGATCGATTGCTCCCTGCCGATCCGGCGGGTAGTGAAGACAAGCCCTTAGAAAGCAGCCAGTAGGAGCAACTTCAAAACCAACAACAATCCACAGTGGAGAATGGCTTGCTTCCAATGGCACCAGATTTTTTTTTTTTAGTGATTGACAATTTGTACACTTGCAGACTAGAGACCATGGCAGGGCATAGAGAAAATTCTAATCTTGGACATAACTGCATTATAAACCATATATTGCTTACTAGATGACAGCCAAGACTTTGAATTTTTACCAAAGAGAAGAGTCATTGCAACTATGGAGTACCAAAACAAGTCCAGACTATCCCACTGAGGAGGAGGCAGACACGTTCTGTGCCAGGTCAGTCCTCCAATGGCTCCCAGCCCCCACGTAAAGAACACCCCCATAGTTGATAGGTGACAAACTCACATATTATTGTGGCTAGGTCCGTATTGGAAATAGGAATCATTTTCAGGAAATTGTACCAAACTGGCATTACTTTCTTGGTGTCCATGAGCAGATGAACAGAGTAAAAACCTCAAATTAAACTAACTTGAGCAGACACAAACATTTTAATGATCCAAATTTATCTATCCTGAAAAAAGTGCATCATTTCTGTTTTATTCTGATATAGCTTGACCCAGGTTGTTTTTGCTCAAGTCCTAATATTCTAATATTAAAGATGCAACCCAACACCCTGAAATCAATAAAAGACTCACTGACTTCTGCTGGAGTTGGATCAACCAGTAAGGGTACATTCTACACTACAATAAAAGACTGGCAGCATGGCCATGGCTATCCTGGGTCAGCTGACTTGGGCTCATTGGCTTTGACTACAGGGCCATAAAACTGCAGCGTAAATGTTCAGGCTTAGGCTGGAGCCTGGGGTCTGAGATCTTGAAAGAGGGAAGGGTCCAAGAGCCCAGGCTCCAGCCTGAGCTTGACCATCTACACGACAATTTTATAGTCCCATGAGCCTGAATCAGCTGACCCTGGCTCTGAGACTCGATTCTACAGGTTTTTGATTGCAATGTAGGCATACATTAAATGAACAGGAATCTGTTCCGTCTGGGCCTGATGAAGACGGCACTGTAAACTTGTCTATTCTTGCGGTGGTGTGTAAGATACAGATATTTACACGTGGCAGTGAAAGGCTCCAGCAGCTTGGAGGCAGCACAGAAAGACACTGGCAGCTCAATGAAGTCTTTCACTGCAATAAGGAAAGGCTCTGGCAGGGGGAGGCAGCGGAACACTACACTGTTAAAAATAGCAGTGTAGACATGGGAGACACTATTTGTGCATGTAGTGAGTCGTGTAGGATATATACCCTAGGGTTCAGGCATGTAGAGCACTCTACTTGCTTAAGTCATGTCTCACTGTCTACACTGATATTTATACACGAACAAACTGGGTGTGCAGTGTCTGTACTCTACATGTCACTGTATGTGTTGATGTACATACAGACAAGTATGCAGGTATTGGGATGGCTAGGTGAACTGCCTAAGTGTGTTACTACCATATTGATGACACAACCATGTACCATAGGATAATGCTAGCAAGAGCCCCCAGGGAAAACAAACAGTTGCACATCACAACCCTATAGGTCAGGGATCGGCAACTTTGACATGCGGCCCATTAGGGAAATCCACTGGTGGGCCGGGACGGTTTGTTTACCTGCAGTGTCCGCAGGTTTGGCCAATCGCAGCTCCCACTGGCTCGCCGTTCCAGGCCAATGGGGGCTGTGGGAAGGAACGGCGAGCTGAGGGAACGGTGTGCTGAGGGATGGAACGGCGAACCACGGCCAGTGGGAGCTGCGATTGGCCAAACCTGCGGACACAGAGGAGGTGCCCGGTAAGCAGCTTTTATTTTGGGAAGGAAGTTATTCGGTGCGGGCTCTTGGGGCGAGGAGGGTTAGGGCTGCATGCATGCCTAGATGTGGAATAGGGCGTTGATGTGCTCTCTCACATCATGGTAATCGGCCTCAATGATCTCTTCAAAGGTCTCATGCAGAAGCTGTGCAATCCGCTTGCGCAGCTTCTTGGCAGAGCTACTGTGCTCCTTGTCCCAGTCAGGCTAACATGTCCACGCAGCTGTGCCTTGAGAGGCGGGGGGACCATTGCTGCACACAGGCAAGCTGCATATGGTCCAGGGCGGAAGCCACATTGAAGCCGCATTGTAATAGAAGACCCTCCCTTTCTTACCAGGTCACCCTCAACAGCAAGATATTTTCCAGGACGAACTCCTGTGGAAAATGTGGGGACAGTGTTCAGTATAGGGGTCCCCTGCAGCTGCCGACTCTCCCCAAGGCACAGAACCTCAGATCACAGTACAGCCGTGAAACAATCAGTCCCCCTTGCCCCTGTGCTTACTCACCATTTTGGGGCTCCGGTGGGTTATGTGCGCTTGCTTTGGGACGGGCAATTTCTACTATTGTGTAGACTGTGCTCATCTACTTTAAGTACGGCTGAATCATTGCTCTGTCCGGTGTGACCAATGCTGCCTCTGTTAAATGTTGCATTTTGTCTTTACAAATGCAACTTTGAGATCTCAGCCGTCTTTGTTATCACTGGCCGAAAGACTCCAAAGTTTTAGGAAGCGGCGACGCAGAAGTAAAGAGGACATGCTGCATGAAGTAATGCAGCAGTCCCTTAATGAAAACCAAAAGGTGCAGGAATGGCGGGAGAATGAAAGGAGGGTCCGCCAGCAGAATGCGGATCACTGGCACCAAAGCACAGAGCGGCTGCTAAGCATTATGGAGCGCCAAGCAGACTCGATACAGGTGCTCATAGCAATGCAGGCGGAGCACTTCCATGCCTGGCCCCCCCCCCGCCCCCCAGCCCTTGTCCCAACTCTTTCCCTTGTGCTTCCATGTCACCTCCAACACACTTTCCCAAACATCCAGGTTCTTAACGCCACCAGCTGCCTCCAACACCTGTGGCTTCGCCACCCAGCCCTGCCAACTATGACCCTTACCAACTGCACTCAACCCCCATCACCATGCAGTTTAGCCAGCCAGAAGTGCAGCACTTATTGCACAGCACTCCAGACAGGAAGGCTGAGTATGATAACAAGACATAGGCAAATCTGTGATTGTACCGTTCCCCACCCCACCCCCTTGCCATTTCTGTTTCCCAAGCAGTTGTGTTTCTTTTCAATACATGGACTTTTTGGCTTTGAAAACATTCTTTATTATTGCATTAAGTAAAAGATACCTTAGCCCAGGAAAGCAACTGGCACTGCATGTCAGTGTAGCAAACACAGATTCCTACTAACATTGGAACCACTGCACTTCACTCCCGTGCAGGGCACCAAACATTACTGGTGGTTTTCAGCCTCAAATTGCTCCCTCAAGGCTTCCCTAATCCTTGCAGCACCGCGCTGGGCCCCTCTAATAGCCCTGCTCTCTGGCTGTTCAAATTCAGCCTCCAGGTGTTGAACCTCCGAGGTCCATGCCTGAGTGAATCTTTCACCCTTCCCTTCACAAATGTTATGGAGGATACAGCATGTAGATAACCGTGGGGATGTCATCAGCCAAGTCCAGTTTCCCATACAGACAGTGCCAGCGGCCCTTTAAACAGCCAAAAGCACACTCCACAGTCATTCTGCACCGACTCAGCCTGTTGTTGAACCACTCCTTGCTGCTGTCAAGGCTCCCTGTGTATGGTTTCATGAGCCATGGCATTAAAGGGTAAGCGGGGTCTCCAAGGATCACAATGGGCATTTCGACTTCCCCTACGGTGATCTTCTGGTCTGGGAAGAAAGTCCCAGCTTGCAGCTTCCTGAACAGGCCAGTGTTCCGAAAGATGTGCGCGTCATGCACCTTTCCGGGCCAGCCTGCGTTAATGTCAACGAAACGCCCACAAGCACCTGGAGAACCACAGAGAAATATCCCTTCCAATTAACGTACTCTGAGGCTAGGTGGGATGGTGCCAGAATTGGAATATGCATCCCATCTATTGCCCCTCCAGAGTTAGGGAAACCCATTTGTTCAAAGCCAGCCACAATGTCATGCACGTTACCCAGAGTCGTAGTTCTTCTGGGCAGGATGCAATTAATGGCCCTGCAAACTTGCAT
Organism: Macrochelys suwanniensis; assembly: GCA_033296515.1. Classification (NCBI taxonomy): domain Eukaryota; kingdom Metazoa; phylum Chordata; order Testudines; family Chelydridae; genus Macrochelys; species Macrochelys suwanniensis. The sequence continues at coordinate 82,864,427 of CM065777.1, forward strand.
CAACACAATTCCAACGGTCAACTTTCCCACTCCAAACTGGTTAGTGACCAATCGGTAGCGGTCTGGAGTTGCCAGCTTCCAGATTGTAATAGCCACCCGCTTCTCCACCAGCAGCACAGCTCTCAATCTCATGTCCTTGCGCCGCAGGGTAGGGGCAAGCTCATCACACAGTCCCATGAAAGTGGCTTTTCTCATCCGAAAGTTCTGCAGCCACTGCTCGTCATCCCAGACTTGCAGGATGATGTGATCCCACCACTCAGTGCTTGTTTCCCGAGCACAAAAGCGGCATTCCACTGCAGTGAGCATGTTCGTGAATGCCACAAGCAATCTTGTGTCATATGCGTTATGCGAGTTAACATCATTGTCGGACTCCTCACTGTCAGTTTGTAGCTTAAGGAGTAACTCGACGGTTTTCGTGACGCGCTGGCGAGACCCATCAGCATATTCCTCAGCACTTTGGGATCCATGCCCGCAGACCGAAGGGAAGACAGAGTGCACAGTACAAAATACATTGAAAGATGGCGCCAAACATGGACGGAAGCACAGGGACTGCTGGGATGCGAAGTGATGCATCACGGGGCGTTGGGACAGGACCTAGAATGTCCCGCACCGCCTACCCCCCCTTCCCACAAGTCACAGCGCCAGAATGGGAAGAGGTGCTCTGTGGGATAGCTGCCCATAATGCACCGCTCCCAATGCCGCTGCAAGTGCCGCAAATGTGGCCACGCCAGTGCGCTTGCAGCTGAGACTGTGAACACACTGCAGCGCTTTCCCTACTGAGCTCTCCGAAGGCTGGTTTAACTCACAGCGCTCTACATCTGCAATTGTAGCCAAACCCTTAGTCGAGATAAGTATATACGTTTTCATTTTAAAAACTTGTCCTGGTATCCGCCATAGATGTATTCATCACATCTATCAACCTTTACTTTAATTTGTAAGGAAGTCTTCCTTTCCAGGAAAATATTTATAATAAATTTTACAAAGTCAGTTTAATCACCTATATGTGAAATGGAAGCAGTTTGCATGTTTGGCTAATAAGAATAGAATAGCATTTTCCTTTTAGAGGTAAAAGAACAGCGTTAGAAACTGTAAGGGGACAAATAGCTGAGGCCTTGTTTACATTTACCATGGCATCTAGAACACAGACATTACATGTATAGCTCCATGCCTGCAGTAAAAGCCAGCTGCACTTGCATATTTCAGTGACAAGTGTGGCTACATGTGGCAACAATGTGGGAGGCAGTGTGGAAAGGCTCCAGAGCAGCGAGAAACTGCTCTGGCAGGGGCAGGCAGCAGAACACTATGCTGCTGAAAATAGCAATGTAGAAATGAGAGCCACTGCTTAGGTGTGTAGAGAGAGTGTAAGGTATTTACCTTAGCCTTTAGGTGTGCAGGGCACTTTACTCACCTAAGCCAGGCCGCACAATCTTCATTGCTATTTATACCCATGATAGTTGGGCATAAAGTATCTGTACTCTACATGCTGCTGTAAATGTACACATACCTTGATGACTACCCTAAGACCACATATTCTATCACAGCTACTCTGGTGAATTATGCACATTTGATTTTTGCCAGTGTAGGTGAGTTTCTGGTAATCTGGAGAAAATGACAGAGGTGAAGGAAAGAGTAAGAAAATCAAGAGGAGAAAAAAAGATTAGTGAAAAAAAATTATGGAGACAGTAAAATAAGAGAGAGAATAGACAAAAAATAAGATAGCAATTTCTGGGACAAGGCATAAGGGGCTCAAGGGGAAGATCTACCAGTTTGTCACAAGAGGGTTTCAGCAAAGAAAGATTGGAAGCAATTGCGCTGTAGTCTGACCAATATTAATTATATGGTTGTCAGGCACTAATAACTGCACTAACACCGAGACACTGTCATGAACAAGAGTTCTTCTAAGCATAAATTGCGACAAACCAATTGGAAATTCAAAATTAAGGTTAGTTTTCTGCCTCTGCATTGTCCTCATGTTATGCTACAAAAGTGGAATACCAATGGCGACATGTTCTAGAACATTTTTCTTCTTCTCCTAGTTTGTCTCACAGCATTAACTGAAATTAAAATATTTCAAACTTACAAAGTTCCTATATGTATATTGCCACATTCTGATCTCTGAAGTATTTACTTTAAACTGCATATTATACTCGCCTACTACAATGTTCTCTTTGGAGTAGATATGGTCCTGAAGTTAAAAGAAGAGTTAGCAAGAACTAACAGGTGTGCACAGGTTTTGGGGGCTTTTTTTAGATTAACCCTTTCTTTCATTGTAAGTGCTAAATACCCACAGCTCCCCATTTAATTCAATGGGATCTACTATTGTTAACTATAAAAAAATTAAGCTTAAAAACATGTAGCTTGCGTATTCAGTAGCTACAAGCAAGCTTACAAAGCAGTCAAGTGCCTGTAGAAGCACTTCAATAGGCTGCATCTTTAGTAAGCATTTTTACAGCAGAAGCATAAAGTTTCTCAAGTCAACTAAGTCACAAGTACAATTAAGTCAGTCAGTCTTAGACTAGTAGGATCAGAGCCAAAGAGAGTATACCACATTTTGTAAATTAAGCTACATATAAAAAAAATTATGCATGCACAAGACAATTTGGCCACTACGTTACTATAACAAAGTACTTCAAAAACTTTACACTTGAAATAACTGTGCATCTATTTCTAGTCTGATTTTTCCAAGTGATAATTTACTCCCACACATTCAATTCTATGTGAAAATTCTATGGTTTCTAGTAAAGTCATTACAAATGTATCTACAAAGCGGTGAATAAATTCATGGGGCAATCAATATTTGGAAAGGTAGTCAGCCAATCCTAGGATCTGCACAGGGAAGGTATTAGATCACATCTTAAAACACACTACACTGAATTACAGTGCCTCGTTTATACTGTAATTTTTAGTGTACACTTCTTGACTTCTACATATTTCCAAAGAAACAAAGTGAAAATTAGAATCAAAACTTGAATGAAGGAGCCATGTTTCTATACGTCTTTGACACAACAACAAATGGCAAATAAATCTTTAATAAACTCCAGCTTGATGTCATCAGCTACGCATAAGTTTGCATCCACCCACAGATGTACTTCCATATCTGTTGTAGTATTTTCATATTACAACTTTTATATCATTTAAGGTTGTGAGCCCTTTACATATAGTAGAAAGAACATTTACAAACCTCAGTGGGTACAACACAGCATAGAAATTAGAAGAAATGCTGAATGAACTGTAAGTGGATTCGGAACTTTTCCCAGAGGTATTAGAATTAGTTTTAAAATTTTCTCTGATGATCTTTGCTAATGTCTAAGTGTGCAGTTTAGACCTATTACATTTGGAAAGAGTCTAAAATAATCATTGACTTCAGCATTGAATGAAATGCCAGTTTCAGGTTTTAAAAAAAAGTCTTCTGAAACCTTCTAACGCAGATGAATACTAGGAATATTGATGATCACGGTAGACAGAGTCAGAGAAATGTTAAATAATTAGGAGTCTGAACAGTCAAGGAGGAAAATACTGAGTCTCCAACTGAACATCCATTTTAATGGAAATCTGAGGTGGTTGGGACCAATTTGATCACTAGTTCATCACCCTGCCAACACAGAACTGTTCCTTAACCCAATGCTTTTTTCTTCCTCCTCCCCATGTAGTTTTTCAGCAGTGTAGGGATCCAAGCAATGGTGCTTACACTTTTTATGCTACTATTAAAATTGCCAGAGTATTGCACTCTAGTGAAATGGTATACTTATCAAGTAGACTTTGCTTTTTCTGATACACTGCACAACTGTATACCTACATCTTTAGTTGCAAGACAGGCAAATATAAACAGAAATATCAGTGCAATCTTCCCTTGAGCAAGACTAACAGTGCCTACCCTTCTACCAGAGAAAAGTCAGATCCCAGTTTCAGCAAAATTCTCCTTAATAGGGGCCTCCTTTCCCCCTTATGCTGAACAAAGAAGCAGAGTGAAGGACAAAGAGAAGGGGGCGGCAACCACACAACTCTGCCTGACTTGGCAGCATATTAGAAACCCTGAGTAGGCCCCAACAAATCTGCCATTTTTTTAAATAGACAAGGTAGGTGAGGAAATGTCTTTTATTGGACCAACTTCTACTAGTGAGAGAGAGCTTTTGAGCCACACAGAGCTCTTCTTCAGGTCTGGGATTTCTGATCAGCCCATCTACCACAGCAGCAGCACCTCTGGCATCATCCTAGGCAGGAGACACTGCTCTCCATATCTCAAATTATGACAATACACATAGTAGAAACTGCAAAGCAGTCTCATCACCTCTTTCTTCACTACGTCAAACACCAAAATTCCCCATCCATGCCACCCATTCTTAACTGTCAAGAGAAAGACCTACCCCATGGATCTTTATTTAAGCAGAAATTTAGTGCCAAGCAAGTAATCTAACCAATAACTGTAGCCTCACGCTGTGAGCAGAAAGTCAGCGAGCAAAGGGAACTTTCCTGCTCTGGGTAGAGTGGTTTTTTGGGGTTGGGGTGGGAGACAAGGAGGTTTCCACCTTACGGTGTGCTGTAAATACATGAAACTCAATGCAAAGCAACCCACATTTCGAACATGGCTCAGCTTTGTATTATTGGTCAGATAAGTCACAAGACGTAGTTTGCGGATTCGACGAGCATCCCCGAGCCCAGCTGTGCAGAGACATCCAGCAAACTGCCGTGCACGCCACTGTGCGTTTCCCCGGCCGGGAGGCTGCCGAAAGACAGGGGGCAGCCGCTGCGGTTCACCGCCCTCAGCCACCCGCTTCCCCGCAAGAGACACGGAGCCCCCCCCCAGCTGCTACACCAGGTGCTAAGAGCGTCGCCTTGTTAACAGGCGGCGCGATCGGCCCCTAGGCGGAGCCGCCACCAGCCGTTCAGACCCAGCCTTGCCTGGAACCAAACCCCCCGCGCCGGGGCCGGTGGGGGGTCGGGGGGCCGGTGGGGGGTCGGGGGGGCGGCGGCGGCCTGCGCTGCGGCGGGGGGGCGGCGCGGCAGCGCTCCCAGGGGCTGCGATCGAGACGCAGAAGCCCGGCCGGGGGTAGCCGCGGGACTCGGGTTCCGCGTCCCTCAGCTCGTGGCGCCGCCTCCCCGCGACCCGCGGTCCCCGCCGCTCACCGTCATAGTAATAACAGACTTTCTTCTTGCCGCCGCCCTGACTGTACGCCATGGGGCCGCCGGGAGGCTGAGGCCGAGCCGGGCGGGAGGGAGCTGAGCGAGCGTGAACTCGCGACGCCGGGGGCAGCGGCAGCAGCAACGCACCGACCCGACCATCAACAGCGGGGAAGGGGGACGCGCCCACTCTGCGGCCGAGCCGGGGCGAGGGGGCGGAGTGCGCGTCCCCCCGCCCCGCCTCCCTTGCTCCGTTCGCCCGCCGCCCTCCAGCGCTGGACGCGGGAGCCGCTTGGAGAGACACCCCCACCCCGGCCCGAGCGGGAGGCGGTGGAAGGCGCCCCCGTTATAAAGGAAATGGGTATGGGCCCCCACCCTCAGCGTTACACAGTGGTACAGCCCGCCTGCCTGCGCGAGGTAGCGGGCGACGCGCGCGCTCCCCCACCCCACAATGAGGACAGCCTCTGCTCCGGCGCATGCGCGAAGCCCCCCATCGGCCGAATCGCGTGGCGTACTCTAGGAGGAGGCAGGTCCGGGGAGGGGGCTGCGCATCACCCGCCGTGCGTGGCGGAAGACACCAGCCAGCTCACGCCGCTCTCAGAGCTCCGCAGCCTGTGCATAGCCCCCCGCCCGGGGGTCAGCCACCTGGGGTGCAAGTGGCCCCGCTAGACAGCTGCTGGAGCAATGGGCTACACGGGCTGGGCTCAGCTCCCTGCCTACCCCGCTGGCAGCAGCCCTGCGGGTGGGCAGCAAAACACAGTCCCTGGGTTGGGTTGGGATGGGCTGAAGCGGGGCCGCCCTCAGAACGGGTGTGCCAAAGTCCAAAGAGCTGAGCCCTGGGCAGGGGGCCTGTAACAAGCTCCACCACCCAGAGCAGAAGCCTTTGCGCATTGGCTTTGGACCTGGGCGGTGGGGCTTGGGCTTCAGACCTAGGCCCCAGCAAGTCTAATGCCAGGCCTGGTGACCCCATTAAAATGGGGTCATGATCCCCTTTGGGGTCCTAACCCACAGTTTGAAAATTGCTGCACTAAGGATACTCAACACTTGCTATCACCAAAACAGCTGTATATGCACCACTGCATTTACTTGAGAGTGATGTGTTGTACAGACTGGTCATTGAGTCTGGCAAAAGGTTTACAGCTGTGCCACAGGCACCAACCTTCCAATGTGTTGGGGGGGTGCTTGCCCCCCCCCCATCTCCCCACCCCCAGCTCCACCCTTGCCTCTTCCTGCCCCACTTCTCCCAAGCCCCGCTCTTTCTGTCCCATTCTGCCCCCAAGCACAGTGTCTTGCTCCTTCCCCTTTTCCCCCCAGAGCCTCCTGCATGCCATGAAACAGGTGATTGTGTTGGGTGAGAGGAGGAAGCACTGATTGGTGGGGCCCGCTGGCAGGTGGAAGGCACTGGGGGGAAGAAGCGAGCTGATAGGGGGTTGCCGGTGGGTGGTCAGCACCCACCACTTTGTTCCTTGATGATGCTACAGGGCTGGAGCATGCGTGGAGTTGGTGCCTATCAGCTGTGCTCAACTTTACTCACATGGCTTTGGTGTGTAACATCAATAGATTGATATATATACACACGCAAGTAGTAAAGGATACTCTAGGGAATTAACAAAGAAATAAAATAAAAATCTCTGCATAGGGTTTACTTCAGTGACTGTCACAAGCAGTAACTGCAGTATCCCTTTCCAAAATGCATGAGTGGTTCTTCTCTTTTGAACTATACTGTTATTGTGAATTCATGAAAACACTTCAATTTCAACATGTGAATGTTTTTCATTTTCATGCATGTCACTATTTTACATGTTTTCCAGCAAGAATAATTACTCATGAGAGTGCCCTGCTTATACCATGCCACATGAAATTACATGTGATGATTTTACATAAGAAAGCATTATGGGGTTCTTTCATTCAGAGTAGTGTATTAGCTAAAAATTTTCCAGGTATGATAACTGTACATAGGCAGAGGGGTGCTTTATGCTTCTCCATTCAGAGTGCATTTAACACTATCACAAAGGCTGTCTGATATGATAATGGTAATTATTGACAGTGATGTTATTCCCATGTAAGAGCATATAAATGTCTCTTATTCCTAGGAAAAGCACAATGCCTACTTGTGTGCACAGTAGGCTTGATTTTACAAAGTAAAACATGTTGCACAGCCAAGATCGAAACAGGGCCAAATTTTCCATTTCTGGAGCTTTGTGATAAACTTGCCCCAACCCTGCAGTGACAGGACACAGAGTAGGGTGGCCATAGAGGTCCAGAAGTGGGTTGCTATAGCCATCTAGAAGCTTACCACTTCTGACCGCTACAGGTCTGTTGCGAACCGGCTTAGTGTTGGCAAGTTGAGGGTGGGGGCTGTGATCAGGGCCGGCGCTTTCACTAGGCGACCCGAGGTGGTCGCCTAGGGTGCCAGGATTTTGGGGGGCGGCATTTTGCCGCCCTCGGTGGTGGACGGCTGCCTCCTGCCTCCCGGCTCCACCCTCGAGCCGGGAGGCAGGAGGCAGCCGCCCGCTTCCTCGCAAAGCCCTGCTGCGGCGAGGGCTGTTGCTGTGCCGCTGGGGCTCAGCAGGGCTTCGCGAGGAATGAAACGGGTGGTTCGCCGCGGCTGCCTCCTGACTCCACACTCAGCGGCTGAGGGTGGAGCCGGGACCTGGGGAGGCGCTGAGGGCGGCGGGGAGGTTGCCGCAGCCCGCAGGCTGGGGGCTGAGCTGCTGCGAGTGGGGGGGTTAGTCACCGCAGGCGGGTGGGGAGCTGCCACGGGCGGGGGGGTGGGCTGAGCTGCCGCGGGCAGGGGAGTGAGGAGCCGCCTGCTGCGGGGGGCGGGGGAGGGAGAGGGGCGCGCAGGGCTGGTGCAAGGAAGTTTCGCCTAGGGCGCAAAACTTCCTTGCACCGGCCCTGGCTGTGATGGTGGAGGTTTCTGAGGTGTTCAGGCATGAACACCCAAAGGTGCTGAGCATAGACAATATCCCTGAAATAACTGATGGTTTTGAGTGAATGGAGTTTCTTACCTGCGCCAGGGCCATGGATACAGGACTGAGAGTTAAGCACAGTGTATAGCCTTCACACAATGCTAAGATGAAATTTACAAGTGATATTCAAAAATTGAAAACCATTTCAGCTTGGGGGGATGCAGTTGCTGTGGTTTACTACCCATGGTTTCTTAATCTTTTCAGGCATGCCACATTCTGGAGGACATAACAATCCTGGAGGTTCCTGACTGCAAAGGGACATAGGGGCAACCCACCCATGAATACCAAAGATGTTTTCAAGCTTATGATAACTGAGCAACACATCTACAAATGGAATGGGCTGGTGACTTACAGGTGGAGGCCCGGAAGATATGCCCTTCCCCAAAATGTTACTACCCATCTGGAGTGCCTACTCTGGGAAAAAGTTTGCAGCTATCAGCACCCAGCATTGGGTCAAAATTCATGGGGGGATTAACAGGGTGTTTTGCTAGCATCCACATGGCTTACTGCCTCCCTTGTAAGCTGCTGAAGACTTTCTGCGTTCATGCAGTGACCCAGGTGCAGCTATGGCTTATGATACCACCTGCTCAGACTATATCTACCTATGGATGACAAATAAACACACGGGACAATACAGACTCTCAACTGCACAGCCATTACCGCCTCCTCCCCCCTTTGCCAGCACATTTCTGGACTGCATACAACCCTCCCTGCCATAATTCAGACAGCAATTTCCCCCTCCCCCAAACAGTTTACACTGTAGCTTGATCAATTTGTACAGTGCGGCTTACTATAAGAGAAAGCAATATAAAAGTTCTTACTTTTAACACCAAAAACACATCTTTGTAAGCATGTGAGAGTATCTAGTAAAAATTTCATTGTATATGCTTGTTTAACTGCTGTTTGCACTTCCCGGTCTCCATTTTGAATTCTACCAACCTGGTGTTGGGGGTGGGTGGGAGATGCCAAGGCGCTAGCATGCATTCTGCCACAAGCGGCTACACGCTGCTATGGTGGCACGTAAACAAAATTGCAATGGGTCATAAACCAGAAATCCCTCCTATTCGTGTATTAATAACAATGGACATGGAGCCAGAAATGTATCAGATTCCAGGACTACATCTGTTTCTCTGTCTGGTTCTGCGGTGGGCTTCTCTTCTGGAGGGGGATGGTCATCAAACAGCTCCTCCATGTATGGACCCAGGATGTGCTGCAGCTGCTCCAGTGGTAAAGCCTCATTGGTCATTGGCATCAGCAGCAGTCACTTTGCTAGGCTGATCCAGCAGCTTCTGGCTCCACTGTGGTGTATTAGATTTGGGGCTTAGAAGGTCACCTTCCTGGTTGATCAGGCTATGGTGAACTGCTGTTGGCTCACTGCTCAGTGCAGTACCCAGTACCCAGGCAAAGTCCTCGTAAAAGAGGCAGAATGATGGAGTTCCCAGAGGTGCAGTTCTCATCCCTGGCTTTCCGATTATCACTCTTGAGCCATGTAACAGGGTGCTAAGCAGCAAACTGCTTAGCCAACCCTCTGTCACTCCACCTCCAATTAAGGGAGGTGAATTGGAGCTGGGTAGACCACCTGGCCCTGATTGGGGAAGCTTGAACAACTGCTGCCTCATCAGGCTGGGGCTGGATAAGAGCCCCAGGGGAAAGAAGCCAGGGGAAAGAGGAAAGCTGCAATAGAGGAAAGGCAGTGGGGGAAGCAGAGAGAGATAGCTTGGCCCCTCTCCCTTGCCGGTGGACTGGAAGAAGAGGACTACTTGTATGGTGGAAAGGTGGTGGGAGCACAGCCTGTAAATAAAAGCACCAGATGGGCACTGTACCTAAAGGTCTATGTGACTTTCTCAGCCCAGTGGGGCAGGATCCAAGGGGGACCGTGCAGGGATGCTGTTACAAGCCATATAATTTGCTCCTTGCCCTGATCACCAGTCCATTTAATCCCCAAGGCTGTTAGCTTGTTGGCTATTTCTTATTACACAGGTAATTTCTGCTACTGTTACAAAGGTGGATATCTTGCTCACCCCATACTAAAGATTTACCAGTATCTGACTGTAGTCCCATGCCCAGGTAGCAGCACTCTTCGCAAAGAACTTCTCGTTGGTGGACATAGCCAACTCAGGGGAAGGTTCACTCTGCTTGCCCTTCAAGGGTCAGAATAAAATGGAAGGGTTACACACTGAGCAGCTGAACTTGAAGCAGGGGGTTGCGTCCATTTCTTGGGAGTTGATGGGCCAGTATTGGGATAGAAATGGCAAAGAACACTAGCTCCTTGTAATAGCAGTGGCAGGCTCTCAGGACACAAGTCTGGGGACCTGGGCCCGAGCTACATCCACCCTGTAAAATGGAGTTTGGCCTGAGTCCCAGGGGGATTTGGGATCAGATCCTCTCCCCACTGGGTCCTGAGGGCATACTGACATGAGTCTGACAGACTTGTGTGTACATGGAAAGGGGATTTGGGCTTGAGCCTGGGATGACATTGCAATGTAGGCATACCTTTAGGAGCCTATCTCCAGTAGAAGGACTGGACTTAAGATACTCCACTTTGTGGATCACAAATGATTCACAAAGCCTGAGTTAGGCACCCAGGCTTCCTATACAATGAATGGGGAGAGATAGGTGCCTAAGAATGAGAGCCAACAAAACCATTCTCTGCCTAAGCAAGCCAATAGGAGACAACAAGGTGTGTCTTAGGCTCCTAAAGGTTTGTCTATACTGCAATGTAATGTAAGCCAGACTCAGGCTCAAGCCCAAGCCCAAATCCCCCTTCTAGATGCTTAAAAGTTAGGTTTTGTGACACTGAGTCCCTTTGTGGATCTGAGCATTGGTGACTAAATTTAAGAATCCAAACTTAAGAGTTCTTATTAGTCACCAAAATGAGGAGCCTGAATTTCAGAAGTGCTGAACACCATTGATGTCAATAGGAACTGCTGTGTGCTCAGCACTTTTGAAAATTTGGCCATAGATCTTGAGCCTAAAGAAGGATTTAAGATCCTAAATTTATGCATCCAGTTTTAAAGCTTTTTGTCAGGATTTCTTGATTTATTTATTAGACACAGAACAGGTACCAGAAATATTCTGTAATCCAAATGAACCCAATGTAATTCTCAGAGGCCAACAGTACCCTAAAAGGCATCTGCATGGATACTTAGATGACACATAGCACCCACCAAAACGTATAGCTTTTCAAATAGAAATAAGGTCTTAGTGTTACCCTACTTAAATCTCATTTATCCATACAGAGGCCTAGGTAGGTCTTGTTCACTAAAAGACGGCTGTCTACCATGTATGTGAACCAGATACAACATAAAAATATTATGAGCCACCAGTCATGTTATATAAACAGCATTCTCTAACAAAAGTCCCTCACTGTAGATCAGGGATCTCAAACTCAAATCACCACGAGGGCCACATGAGGACTAGTACATGGGCCCGAGGGCCGCATCATGGAAACCTTTTCATACAATGATACAAAAGTATAGTCAAAAGTAAAATTGGGAATCACCGTAATGGAGGATAATTGTTTCAGCCACTTCACAGGTGTGGCAGTGGTGCCACATTGCAAAATGACAACGAGAAAATGAAGCCTGTGATCATTTGTAATTCCCACTGCTCTGCTTCTCTCATTCCAGCTTACGGTCCATTCATACCAGCACAGGCCATTAGGGAATAGTCCTGGATGCCTATGTGGATAGACTGTGCCTCGTGTCACCTAAGACCACAGCACAGATCACATTATTAAAGTGCATTTTTTTCACAGATCCTTTTAAAGTCGCATGTCAGAAGCATATGTGAATGAGTCTAGGAGACAATTATTTGGTTCAATAATTGCCTGTTATACACATTGTGTTTATTTCAACAATCATGAACATAACAATAGTGCACAGTAGCTGATTGTTGCGGAATCAATGGTTTGTTGTAAGGAGTACTTTTACCTCTACTCAGTAGCGTAGCCGGGGGGCGGGGGGGGGGGGGGGGAGCGGCTCCTTTTTTTGCTCCCGACGCCTTTTGCTCCTACGCTGCAGTCAGAGTGGAGCATTTTTTTTTGCTCCCAGTGCCTTTTTTTAGCTCCGCTCCCCCTGTGCTCTAAACCTGGCTACGCCACTGCCTCTACTAAGTGGGGCATTCTGGTATACCCTAAGCTGTATGCAGTCAAAACAGGCTTAGCTCCACAGACCAATGTAATTTCCTGTGTGGGCACTCTTCTTCCATCATAAGAGTGGCTTCTTTTGATTTAGTGTAACCCCCTTCCAAAGTGTCATAAGAGTGTCTATATTGAGAGTTATAGTTGTATAACTATATCAGTTTAAATTCATACAGTACCTTACACCACTATATCCCCATATACACAAGCCGTCAGACAGAACGAGTCTCCGTTTCATGGCAATAGCTCTTCAGTCCCAATTTTTTGTTGTTTTGCAACCTGCGTAGTTATTTACGTCTTAGAAAAGTGAGTGTTGGTATAAAATGTTACTCTTCTGCTTTAATAGTATTTTATACATCTGTATCTCCGTAGGGACTTCCCATGGACTTTTTTGCTCACCAATTATTCTACTTTATAGAAAGGACAACCTTTGTGCTGGATATTATCTTCATTTCAGCCAGGTCTGAAATATTAGGATTTGAGGAATCATTCAGGTAAAATCTCACCTACTTTTGAAACATCATACCTTCTTCTCTTAAAGCTTTGGTCCCAACATGTTATGTAAAGTGTAGTAAAGCTGCCATAGAGTCAAACTGATTACATGAAAAGTGGAGAAACATCCCTCCCCCCCCCCCCCCCCCCCCCCGCCGCCCCATTAGAAACAGACAAGTCACAGTTTCAGCTGTGGTATCTGAGATCCAGTCTGCAATTCTAACAGGAAAATTGTACTCTGTGAAATTAAATGGGTAAGGTGGCCATTCTGTTATGTCAGTATGTGATTATATGTGGATACAATAGCATACAGTAGGTTTTAATTTTATGCTCTAACTCTAGTCTACTACCTGTTAACTGGATAGCAGTTATTATGAACAGTCTCTTACAATGTTTTACTTATTTCATCACATTTTTGTATTAACACTGTAATTGTTTCCAGAGTGTTTCATTATGCTAGTATGGTTATAGTAACAGATTTTACACTAGTTTAAAGCCTATATTTATTGGCAAAAATAAATGTATTCCTGGCTTCCAGCTTCATGCTGCTTCTAGTCAGTTTCACAACGGGGAGTGCTGTAGTGACATGAAATGTTTCACCTAAGGCACACTGCTCATGAATGCTCCAAGTAAACTGGAAAAACCTTCTGGAAACACTGGACTTTTCAAGTTTTTTCCTTTCTTTGATGAAAAACAAATTCTGATTTTGTTTAAAAAAATAAAAAATCAGAGGTCAGCCCCGACAATAACCAGAAGTAGAAAACTCAAAACATTGTGGATAAATTGTTGGATTTAGACCCAATTACATCAGAGAAGAATGCAAAGAATATATGCCACAAAGTCAGACTTCATGTATATGCTATAGGCAGATCTCCTTCTTCTCCCCCTCAACCTATTACAGTAGTGGAAAAATATCCAGAAAGCCAGCCATTAGTTAGCCAACCCATTACTTAAATGATGCAAACCCCTGGATAGACACTTAAATCTGTTTACAGCTGCTTTAAATCAATGTAGCTGAATTCAGGAGCTGACCAAATTAAGCTAAATCAATATAACACGCTCCCCTGCCCCCTACCTGTAAATAGAGCTGCCCACTGTAACTGTTAAGGATAACAGTTCACAAACTAGCAGGAGCCAGAGTGAGCCTGTTGACCTATTCCCAGGCCATAGTGGAATTACTTTTAAAATAGAACTAATTCATAATCAAACCCCAAACCTCTTCCCTGGTTTGCCCACCAAACTTCCCCTGTTATACAGAAACCATTTTATCTACATCTTCTACACACTGACTGTTTTGGGGGAGTGTGGTAGGGGAATGGTTTTAAAGGGCCCCTAAATGCCTCTTTCCTCCTCCACTAATCCTAGCTTTTTCCACAGATCCCCTTTGCACTGGGGGTGGATATCACCTCTCTTCAGGTGCTACCTAACAGGCTCACTCATCACATACTGTAAACACCAAAAACACGGGAAGTTAAAGAGAGAGTAGTGAAATGACCCCCTTAGGCCTGGTCTACAGCAGGTAGGTGGATGTGAGCCACCTTGTGTCAACTTAGTTCTGCATGTGTCTACAGTTAAATTTGTCTCCCACCAATGTAAGTACCCTGTTACAGTGAGGCAGTAACACCACCTTCCCAAGCACCATTCAGCCATGGTTAATGTACTGATGTCGACACAGCAGGGCTACAGACACTGTGTTACCTATATTGACTCTAACAGTCCTCAAGCAGCATTCCCAGAATACCTGACACTGACTGCTCTGGTCATAATTGTGACCTTGACATTCCAGGGGCCCCATGAGTTTTTGAAATACCTTTTCCTGATCGCCCAGCTTGGCGAGCACACCTAGCAGCTCTTCATCATTGTGTGCAACTGCCCAGCTGACCATGCTGGCTACGTGCTTCAGATGCACTCTGGCTTGGGGTAGACAGAAGGTATTGGATCTTCTGAGCCTGTGGGGAGAAGAGGCTGTGCAAGCACAGCCATAGAAATGTGAACATCTACCAACAGATTGCACAGGGGGTGCAGAAAAAGGGGTATAACAGGGACCAGTAGCAGTGCTGAGTGAAATTAAAGGACTATGTCAGACATACCAGAAGACCAGGCAGGCCAACAGTTGATCCAGTGCCACTTTTAAAAGAACTGCATGCGTACCCGGTGGAGACCTCACTGTGATGGTTTGCCCCGGGGTGACACCTGGAACTGAGCCCTTTGACCCACCAGCCTGGGCTCCCTCTCACACTGTGCTGCTGTGACAAGTTGCAAAGCCCTCCAAGTTTGCACTTTCACCAGCATTCACACAGGTAAGGACACACCCACCTCCCAGCCTAGGAGTCCAGAGCAATACCGTCCTGCCCTGGTCAAATCTGGCCAATACAGTATATGAGTTTAACACCCAATCTGCCTCTCCCTCAATGTGAAGAGGACCATGCACACTTGTGGTAACCAAGCTGAGATTTTCCCTAGACCCCTTAGTCAAATGCACACTGATTGGGATTAAAACATAAAATAAGTTTATTAACTATAAAAGGATAGATTTTAAGTGATTATAAGTGATAGCAAACAGATCAAAGCAGATTACCTAGTAAATAAACAAAACTGTAAACTGAGTTTAACATACTAGATATGTAAAATATGAATTAGCAAATTCTCACCCTGATTGATAAACATCCTAACAGCAACTTTCCCCCCTTTGTTTCACAGATATTATGCAGGATACAGCAGGCAGCTATAACGGTTGGAATATTTTTCTCACTGAGATCCAATCTTGTGAGTGAACAATGTCAGCATCCCTTCAAATCATGAAAAGCATGTTAAGTGGTCATTCTTCACCTGCTGAGTTGGCAGATGAATCTCTCCTTGGTCCTGCCGAGGTGTTTGGTGTATGGCTTCAAGAGCAATGGGAGCAAGGGGTAGGCTGCGTCCCTCAGGATCACTATTGGCATTTCAACATTCCCAATGGTAATCCACTGGTCAGGAAAGAAAGTCTCTACTTGTAGCTTTCTGAAAAGTTCTGTATTCTTAATGATGTGAGCATCATGCATCTCCCCTGACCAGCCCACATTGATATTGGTGAAGCATCCCCAGTGATCCACCAATACTTGCTAACCACAGAAAAATAGCCCTTTTTGTTGAAATACTCTGTGGCAAGGTGGTCTGGTGCCAAAATAGGGATGTATGTGCCATCTATTGCTCCCTCACAGTTCAGGAACCCGACTGCTGAAAGTCCATCCATTATGTCCTGCACATTGCTGAGAGTCACAGTCCTGTGTAGCAGAAGACAATTAAGAGCCCTGCATACTTGCATGACAACAGTCCCCACAGTTGATTTTCAAACTCCAAAATGATTTTCCACTGACCAGTAGCAATCTGGTGTTGCACCTTTCCACAGTGTGATCACCATTCACTTATCCACTGTAAGTGCAGCTCTCATTTTGGTGTCCCTGCACTGGAAAGCTGGGGTGAGCTCAATGCACAGATCCAGGAAAGTGGCCTTGCGCACCTGGAAGTTCTGCAGCCACTGCTCATCATCCTAAGCCTGCATTATGATGTAGTCCCACCAGTTAGTACTCCTTCCTTGGGACCAGAATTAGTGCTCCACCATCTGTAGCTGCTCTGTGAAAGCCACCTTGAATTGGTGCTCGCTATGTCCCACAGCATTCCATCCTCCAAGAAATCATGTTCCCTTACTGATTCGGTTCTTCTTGCAGCTCTGCAAATACCAGAGGATTGTGCGTCCTGTGCTTGCAACACTTATGACAAATAATACAGAGCTCTGCAGGCACCACACTTCTATGAGAGGAGGGCAGCGAGAAGGGCCCCATGGGTTTGTGGGATTTAGAAAAAAAGGTGCAAAAATGTATGTGCTAGAGATGATGTTATGGGATGGAGATTGTTGCACACTGGGAAGATGACCCCATGCTTCCAGTCACCCCTGCTTGATTCATTTTGGCCCCACCATGCACTACCAAAGCTTCCCAAAAAGACAGTGCACTGGATGGTGGCAGGCTGCACACTGGAATACCTACCCATCATGAACTGCACTATGCATTGATACAAGCACTTCTGGTGAGTATGTTCACCGCCGACACTAAAAGCCAAGTATGTACATGCACAAGTGATGTACTAACTGCAGCAGCTTTATACAGATGCAAGTTGCATGGACCAAAGTTTGTTGTGTACAGGGCCTGAGACCACAGTGTTAGCAACCTTCTCCCAGGGCAGGGGCAGACTGGCAGCAAAGGAAATGGGAAGTAACAATGGGTAGATCGGACTGAAGGAGAGCACTGGAAAACAAATGGCTCTCTCTTAATAAGACTATGGGACCAGTGATAACAGAAACTGGTCCCATGAAGAGGAAGTGAGGCCTTCATTGTACAGCCATTTCCCCAATGAAGTCATTACATATTGAATATTAAAAGCGAGAGGAACAGTCATTAGAAAAATTATAAAGGCTAAAGTCCTGCATGTTAGTTTTGTCTTTTTGTAAATACAGTACTTTTTACCATTCTTTACTGGATTAATAAGGGACTAGTCTGTTGGGCCTTAAGCCTTAGTCACAATCTGAAAGTTTGTCTTATGTTCTTTTAATACTGTAACAACAGCTTAGTGCAAATGCAGGTGCTAACAGAACACACAATTCTTGTGTCAATGGTGAGGATTTCAATGATTTCTCTTTGAGGGTAGGTTAGTATATTCCCTTACATATCTAATATTTCCTAGTGGTTCTTGCTTATGTATGGCAACATGATACATCAACAGTGTATTTTGTTGGGGGCCACAGTATCTGCCCTTGAATTACTCCTGTAATTACCTGAAGCCAGTTCACTGTACATGTGTGTCTGACAGCCTGATGGTCTAGAAAAGTCTGAGTGCAGTGTACAGCACAGTTCAGAGATTGTGTTTATGCAGCACAGTGAAATAGTTTGCAAAAGCCCTGATGCATCTTTTTTCTTTTTCAGCATAAGTGTTTTAAAAAGCATAATGATCACTAATAAATACCATTTTAAAAT
This sequence comes from Macrochelys suwanniensis, assembly GCA_033296515.1. NCBI lineage: Eukaryota > Metazoa > Chordata > Testudines > Chelydridae > Macrochelys > Macrochelys suwanniensis. The sequence goes on from CM065777.1 coordinate 82,882,159, forward strand.
TGATATTAAAGTGAATAGACAAGAGACCCAACAGGCAGGTGGGATTTGAAAAACCAAGATGATAAAGTTACAATATAATAATAATCAGGGTATTGTAATTTGTCTCCTCAAATGACTTTAGAAAACTTCAGCAGTCCATTAGGAAATGGGGCACGTTCACCTTCATAAAGGACTTATATGGGTCTTGCTGGCTTTTGGAGTTGAAAATAATGGCTCTCAATAACTGGGTGTCCCATATTTTTAATCTTCCAAGATGGTTTATTTGATTGCAAAAGAAGATGGCTATAAATTATACTGGATTTCAACAAGATGAATGGATGATATTATGTCTGACGATGCCTCAGGGAAAAGGTAGGCATGTTTTTAAATTAGAAAGCCTTACAGATGGGTGTGATTTCAAAGATCTACAAAAAGTAACTATCCAGCAGATAACATCTCTTTCCCAGAGCCTGAGATCATCATGTAAAGCTTGTTATATTTTCTATTATTTTTGTTTTCGCTTTGTTTTATCCACTCTCAAGCTATACACCAGATTTTGGGGGAAATGGACTGAGGGACGTGAACTTGTGGGAAATCGGCCAGACTGATCATCTCAATGTAAAAACCAAATTTCCCAAAATCCACTATCTGACAATCACTAGTGTTAGATGATAGTTTTCTGAGCAGCCAGCTAACTTTCTGGAAGAGGTTGAAAGACATTGGACGTTTTGATTTTTGATGGGAGGAGATGTTTTGAACCATTAATGATTCCCATCCAGTTTGTCTGAATTTGTATTTGGGGTTCCTGTTTCTAACTAAATGGAGTCAGATTTGGCCCTAATGAAAGACATACAAGTTCAAGTCCTTACTAATAACCATCATGAAGGACAGAAGTCCATTGTGAACAGACAATACTTTTATTGCTTTCTACCCCGTCTTCTAAATCCCACCGGAGTTATGAACACAAAGACAGAACCTTGGCTTCTGCTCTGACCGCACTACAAAGGGGCCACAATACTGCCCTAACAAGGCAGTTGGGGATATGTCAGCTCTACAGCCCCTGTTCTCAGCCCCACAGTGAAAGAGGCTTGTCACTGGTTGGAGCACCTTACACTTCAGCAATCTCCGATTGATTAGCAGCCTCAAGGGGTCATTACAGCTGGTAAAAGTTAGAGCAGCCCTTAGGCTGCTGAAACTTGTACTAGCAGATGAACCAGCCCTCAGGATTGGGGGAATATAAAGGTGGTCCTAAGACCTTGGGTGTTGTGCCATGCATGGCTTTGCTGAACCCAAAGCTCTGACCCATGGACTAAAATTCTGTCCTGTTATTTCCACCTCATTTTAGGTGTTATTACTAAGGCCTGGTCTACACAGTTAGGTTGACATAAACTGCCTTACATTGACCTAATAATGAATGTGTCTACACTACCAGGTCCCTCTGCCAACATCACTCACCTGCTTTGTTGATTGAGTTACTTCACCTCAGCGAGAGGTGTAATTCTTAATTCAATGTTGTTAGGTCAACATAGAGGCAGCATAGACACTGCATTGATTACTTCAACTTTACTGGCCTCCAGGATGTGTCCCACAATGCTTCACTGTGACTGTTCTGGTAAATGTTTTCAACTTTGCTGCACAGCACCCAGATACACAAGAAACAGCCCCTCCCCTATTAAAGGACCATGAACTTTTGAATTTCCATTTCTTGATTTTTTCATCATGGAGAGCTTGCCTGCCCAGTTGATCATGGCAGCTTCACGCTCCAAATGTGCTCCAACCTGGAGTACACAGGAGGTGGTGAATCTCATTGGTCAGTGGGGAGAAGAGGCTGGGCAGGCACAACTCCAATCCAGCTGTAGAAACATAGACATCTATACCAGGGACATGTAGCAGTGCTGCATGAAAAATCAAGGAACTTCGGCAAGTGTACCAGAAGGCAAGGGAGGCGAACAGCCCTATAAGAAGTTGCATGCAATTCTTAATGGCAACCCCACGACAATCCCCAAGAGTAGTGTGGATACCTCTGAGGATTCGGAGTCTTGGACTAGCACAAGCAACACTGAGGAGGTGGTCTTGGACAAGGAAGAGGAGGAGGAGGAGAATGGGAAACAGGTGAGTGGGGGATCCATTGTCCCGGAGAGCCAGGAGGTGTTTGTAACCCTGGAGCAGTCCACCCAGTTGCAGAACAGCTACATGGCCAAGCGTGATTCCGGGGAACGGAAGTCTTGTGAGGATGCAATTCTAAGAAATATTTTGGGCTCACGTGTTCTTATATTCTATTTTTAAATTAAAATTAACAGGTCAGGTGGTGTGGCTATTTGCTTCCCAGTGGCCACACCAGCTAGGCCGAGGGTGCCCCGCAAAAGAGACGGTTTATGTACACAAGGATGGCCTGGGAATCATCCAGAGAGATCTTCAGGAAACTTTCTTGGAGGTACTCTGGAATCCATTGCAGAAGGTTTCTGGGGAGGGCTGCCTTATTTCTTTCACCGCAGTAGGACACTTTTCCGTGCCACTCCTGTATTCATTCAGCTGGCATCATTGCAGTACACAGCATAGCAACTTGGTCTGTACCTGGATTCTTGCAGCACCTGTTCCCTTGCCCCCTCTGTTACCCTCAGGGGAGTGATATCAGTTAGGGTCACCTAGGGGAGACAGTGGTAGTTTTCATTTCAACTGCTCAGATCTCAAACAATAGTGCCATTGTGATTTTCTGCCCCTTCACCCACGGTTTCCAAAACATGGCTGTAGTTTGGGTGGGAGTGGTCATCATTGACCTTTGTAACTGTAAGCCTCAGCAGCAGTGACACCAGGGCTGGGGGAGGTGGGAAAGGGAAATTTTGTGGTGTCCGCTTGCTACTTCAAGCAGCCCCCTCTCCGGTGCAGCCTCTGCCAAGGCTTGCAGTTTGGGAGGGTCAACGCTGGTCCCTGATCTCCAGACAATGTTCATGTTACAAAGGGGAGGTGGCAGGACCCGCTGCCCACCTATGGTCCCGCTGTGGGTTGCCTACTCAATGTTGCTGATGGTCTGGCACCCATCCTCCAGGGTCATACTTACCGTGCGTGGTACGGCAAACTGGTTCAATGAATATCTTGTGTAAATGAAAATGTTCTGCCTTGTACTTCCATGAAACAAGGGGAGTGATTTTTATATAGCAACTCTGCACTAGACCCTGGGTCTGCACTGACAATGGTTGCTTTGTGCTTTCCATGGCTTACAGCTGAAAGTGTGGCCTTCAGCTCTTCCTCCACACCAGCGGAGATGCTGTCCTAGATTAAAAGAAGGCAAGAGAGAACATGTGATGACAAGTTTAATGAGATTATGAACAACTCTGGGGCAGTGGACACCGAGCAGAGAGCATGGAGGACTTCTCTGCTGAAAAACTGGATATGTACATTGTGAGCAGGAGAGCAGCCCAGGAGCATGAGTATGGCATGCAGCAGGAGATGCTGGGGATTCTGAAGGAACAAACAGACATATTGAGGCGACTGGTTGACCTTCAGGAGAAACACCTTGAGGCTTAGAGAAAAAAAGTTTTTCTTTCTTATTTTCGTTTTGCTGACACAGACTAACACGGCTACTACACTGAAACCTTGAGGCTTGACTCCCTCTGCAGCCCCTGCAGAACAGCATTCTAACATTGCTGTATTCTCCCTTCACAAACATTCCAGGAGGCGAGGTGGGGAAGGAAATGCAATGTCTCTTTCACTCAACCCCAGGGGAAGGTCCTAAGAATAAAAGCCACACCTATGATGATGTGTGACAGGCAAGGCCACTGTGCTTTTAAAGACAAGATGAAGCTGTTTTTCCCCTCCCAATTTTATTCCACTGTGTCCAAGGTTAAATTCTATTTGTGCTTTTTAAATTTCAGTATGTTTGTGTGATAAAAGTCCATGTCTTGAGAATTAAATCTTTATTAATTTAAAATGTGTTTGGGGGGAGAGAGAGAGGGGAGAGAGGAGGGACAGGGAAACTGAGGCAATGAAAAGGATGTGCTGGAGCAAAAACCCACACAACAAGGTGCACACCATGGGAAGGCATAATACAGAGAAGCAGCACACTTTACTATGGGTTATTACTAAAACAGGTTTTTAAAGCCTCCCTGAGATGCACTGTTCCATGCTGAGCTCTTATTATAGCCCTGGTATCTCATTGCTCAAAATTAGCAGTCAGCCTATCTGCCTCCATGCCCCACCCCTGTGGAAACGTCTCTCCCTTTCCCTCACAGCTATTATGGAGCACACAGAGGCAGTGATAACAATGGGGATATTGCTTTCACTACAGTCTACCATAGTGAGCAAACTGCACCAGCAACCATTCAAATGGCCAAAAGCACATTTAACCACCCTTCTGCACTGGCTGAGCCTATTGTTGAAGTGCTCCTTGCTGCTATCCGGGCAGCTGCTGTACGGCTTCATAAGCCATGGGAGTAAGGGGTAGGCTGCGTCTCCCAGGATCGCTACTGGCATTTCAGCATCACCAATAGTTATTTTGCATTCTGGAAAGAAAGTCCCCACTTGAAGCTTTCTAAACAGACCTGTGTTCTTAAAGATGCAGGCATCATGCACCTTCCTGGATCATCCCACACTGATGTCAGTAAAACAGCCCTGGTGATCCACCAGTGCTTGCAACACCATTGAAAAGTATCCATTTCTTTACTCTTTGGCAAGGTGATCTGGTGCCAAGATACATGGCATATCTATCTTTATCTCCCCACCACAAATAGGGAATCCATTGCGGCAATACCATCCACTATGTCCTGCACCTTGCCCAGAGTGACAGCCTTTCTTAGCGAAAGGCAATTAATGGCCCTGCATACTTGGATCACAGCAATCCCCACGGTGGATTTACCAACTCCAAATTGATCCCACACTGACCAGTCGCAATCTGGCATTGCAAGCTTCCACAGGGTGATCGCCGCTCACTTCTCCACTGTCAGAGCAGGTCTCATTTTAGTGTCGCTGTGCTGCAGGGCTGGGGAGAGCGCCACACACAGTTCCTGGAAAGTGGCCTTACGCATCTGAAAGTTCTACAACCACTGATCGTCATCCCATAACTGCATAACGGTGTGATCCCCTCCAGTCAGTGCTTGTTTCTTGGGACCAGAAATGGTGCTCCACCATGTTCAGCTGCTGCGTGACTGCCAGCAGCAACCAGGAATTGTTTCATTCTATGGTTTCCAGCAGGGCTGTTTGAAGGACACTGATATGTTACGTGTGGCAGCTCCACTCATGGCTCTGGAAATACAGCAGGATAAGGGGTGTGGTGTTTGTAATGCTCACACCAATAGTGCACAGCTGAGCGGGGTCCAGGCTTCTTGGGGTATGGCATATGTGCAGCTATGCCAGCCTTTTGGAAAAAGGCCAAAAATATTATGGGTTGCAGCAGTTGAAAGCAGGAGAGGGAGGGACAAAACTGCATCATGGGATGTTGAAGTCATATTCCCAGTTCCCCGCTGTGAAAATGTTTTGGTCCCATGAGGTATTGCAAGCCCTTCCTAAAACACCCTACAGTGAGTTGCACTGTGGGATAGCTATCCATAGTGCACTACTGTCTTCATCGATGCAAGTGCTGCTAGTGAGGATGCGCTCCACCGACACAAGGAGCGTGCTGTGGACACGCACTACCGACTTAATTACTGCAGCGGCTGAATATTGACTTAACTGAAGTCGATTTACCTTTGTAGTATAGACATACCCATAGATGTAAAAGCCCAGCAATTAGGAATAACTTGATTTTAAGCCACTATGAGACTGAGGACCAGATTCTCTGCCCAGAGCAGACCCCTTTACACAAAGCTGCTAGACACTGGCTGGATCTGTCAAGCGCAGTGGTTCTTAAACTATGGGGCGGGCCTCCCAAGGGAGGTGCAGGAATGTGTCACGGGGAGGCATGAGCTGTGTGCTTTTTGGGGGGATGGGGTGGGGGAAGAGCTGTGGTTGTGGCTCGTGAAGAAGGGCCATGCACACTTGCAAGGCGGGCATAAAGGGGACAGCTGGAGCCCTGCTTCCCCAGGGTTGACAACCAGAGCCCCGCCACTCATGCTTTCCTCCCCCTGCCCCAAGCTCCTGTGTAAGGGGCATGCCAGGCATATGAGGGGAGACTAGCCAGAGCACCACTTTCCATCAATTCTCAGCTGGAGGATAGTCCTTTGGGGAACATTGCCAGTGGTAACAGCTGCTCTAATCTTTGCAAAGGCTGGGACTAACAGATGAGCCCAGAGGATCAGGCAGCTGTAATTAGCATCCACATGGCCTGCCCTCTGCTCTTGCACTGAGAAAATCTCAGCACAGGAAACATTATGGGCCTCACTCTGTGTTTGACTGACTGCATGATCTTAAGAAAGCCACTTTTCCTCCTGATTCCCAATCAACTGTTGGTTCCTTGACCAAACAACAATGGGTTAAACGTAAAGTGAAAAATCAGAAACTCATTGGCCATTGGTGTGCTCAAATACCAAGTATATTTTTTGAAAAGCTGGCCTTTCATATGCATCATTATTAAAATAAGGCCTTTTCTACACAAGGAATTTACACTAGTTTAACTTATCAGTTTTTAAATCAATGCAATTAAATTGGTGCAAACCCCAGTGTGGACACTTATTTCCATTTAAGATTGTGTGACCAGAATCCCAGGGGGGCCACACTGAGATCCTCAATCAGGGCAACCTGCAAAGAATGGCGCAAACAATCCCCCAAACTGGTGGTTATTCTAATATTTAGATTCACCAATCCAGCAACAAAACAGCTTCTAAAATACCTTACTGGTTACCCAGAAAAACCAAAACACAGCTCCCTTAAAGCAACCCAGCCTTGAGCTCCCACCCAGACAGCCAAGTCAAATATGATGAGGATTACTGAAAATCTTGTTCATCATGTAAAAAGTTCTACCAATCCCAAAGGATCAGACACATTATCCACCAGGTTAATGAATATTTTAGATCTTACTCAAATACACTCTTATAGCCAATTCTTATTAACCAAATTAAAATGTATTAAAAAAGAAGAGAGTATTGGTTAAAAGATCATTATACATACAGATATGAATAAAGTTCTTAGGTCAGTTTCATAGTGGCGATGGTGAGTTTCAGAGTTGCAGAGTCCTTTCAGAATTAGTCCATTAGGTTATAGTCCAATGTCAGGGCGATCCAGAATGGAACTGGACTTGTGACTCAAACTTCCCCTGATGAAGCATAAGCAGATCTGATGTAACAGGTTCAGGGCCCAAGAGGCTATGATAGCCTCTTGACAGCGTGTATTCCCTGAGTGAAGAATAGTGGCTTTGAAGTAGAATTACCTATTTCCTATGTATACACAGGTAACTAGTTGCATTCATTAGCATAAGGTAATTATCTATTAAGCAGTTCATAGACAGTTTACTACAGTCTTCAAAGAGAAATATAAACAATGACACTATTATACCCAAATTTCATCTAAATGTTAATATTCCCTTTTGATCTCTGAATCAATAGATATACCAGGGATTGGCAACCTTTGGCACCCGGCCCGCCAAGGTAAGCCCCCTGGCGGGCCGGGCTGGTTTGTTTACCTGCCAGCACATCCCTCAGCCCGTGCCACTTCCCGCAGCCCCCATTGGCCTGGAGCAGCGAACTGTGGCCAGTGGGAGCTGTGATTGGCTGAACCTTTGGACGTGGCAGGTAAACAAACCGGCCAGGTCTGCCAAGGGGCTTACCCCCGCAGGCCGCATGCCATTGTTACTCTCTAACAAACTATAGGTAAACACAGACCAATACAATCTTCTTCCCATTTTCTAACAATACAAGTTTACATTTCAAAGCTCTAGCCCATCTAACATGAAATTACGCTAACTACCATTTACATTCTTTTCCAACATGTCTCTAAAGGTTGAATTTGGGTCATTTAGCCTGCTAGTTGCTTAACCCTTTCTGGCTTAATGTCAGAGAGTGGCATATTTAGCTTTAATATGAACTGATTCTCAAGTGACTTAAGCTAAACTGAAATAAGAGACTGTCAACAGAGTCATTTGCATCAATTGTAAAACTGGTTTAAATTAAACTGATGCAGCTCACTCTTGTAGCCAATTTAAGTATATCGGTTCAAATTTCCTGTGTGATTCAGTAAATTGCCACTACAAGGTAAACTAAAATATGTGAATCCCTTGAGTCTGTAGGCAGTGCACAGTGGGGAGGGCAAGACTGCTGCCCTCTAATTTAATTGTATTGGAACAAGGTAAAAGAGGAGAGTGGGCAGAGAACGGATGTGTCCCAGGAGAGGTGCAGAATGCAAATGAGATGTCTAGCTAACCTCTTTGGCCTTCTGAGCTGTGCAGCTGCGAGTAATAATTTATGAATGCTGTATCTTGATTGGGTTATTGTATTGTGTACCATATGCAGATATTGTGATAATTTATTAGCAATATTGCCAGGATACGTACTCCATGAGGACGAGGTGAATCCTGATTTGCTCCTCTCCCCCAACACTTGAAGCACAATGCTGGAGCCATGGGTTGTGAAGTGCTGGCTAGACCTCCTATTGGACTTGCTAAATAGGTTTCTCCAGGAACTGCTCATCCCTGTGAAGGGGGAAGGGAGAGGAAGAGCAAATCCCCTGAAGGGTTTGAAAACAGAGACACTCTTTCAAGGAGGCCAGGAGGAGATGGAGGCAGAGAATGTTGGGGATAATCTGACTCCCAGACTGGCGGTTGGGATCCTGGGGTAAAACAGGCATACCTAAGCCTTTAGGTCAGATGGATACACATATGGACTGTGTAGTGCTTTTAGAACCCCTTTTCTCTGATGCTATGCTGTGTTTCTACTGTTATGATTAAACAATACATTGTTTTTAAAAGGCTGTTGAAGGGTCACAGCTTCTGAACTGAAGAACTGTATGTAGCCAAGCCCTGTCAGACCTGATGATGTGGTGTACTGAAAACTGTTAAAATGGCAAGCTATCACTTTAAGTGGCAACAGGTTTCCTGGTCTTGCTTGCAGGTGGGGAGGAGGGGGGCTCTGTAGGGAAGTGATCTGGGTCCTTCAGTAGTCAGTCTGCAAAAGACGAGTCTGGAGCAAGGGAGGGTAGAGTTGTGCCCCTCTGCCTTAGGTAGCAGCCTGATCTCTCTCTGTAATTGGTTGTTGTGTGCTATATTTGTGGATCTTAAATATAGGTGTGTTATGTGCAATCTTAGGCAGAGTGCATGGGTGTGGGTATATAATTTCTAACTCTGTATATATGCCTTGAACCTAATGGCTGAGAAATCACAGTTGGTACACAAGGTACTGTACTAAAAGTGGGAGAATCATGGGATTCTGACTCACAGGGGTGACAGCTTAAAGCCTAAGACCTGAAGGAGGTCCACTCAGAAGAGGGGACAGAGGTACAGCCAGCCCTGAACTGTGACAGGGTCAGTCGCAAATCTGGATGAGTGCCTTCTCTCTACCATTCACCAGATTACTGTGGGAGGTCCCAGCTTCTGGATTCCCAGGTGTTTTAAGCTTGTAGAGTCTATACAGTCCAGCCAGTGCCCCATCTTGGAGTCCCTAGGCACTTTCCCATGACACACCCACACTCTAGCACACCCCGCCCCACCGAGAGCTGCTGTTGCAGGTGCCTGCTTTGCAGAGCCGGGGTGTAGATCACTAGGGAGCATAAAGTGGTGCTGGAGTCCTCCCATTTCTTATCCTTTCCTCAGACTGACGCATAGCTTCAGCACACTCTCTCCCACACTTCTCCCACCAGGCATGAGCCTTCTGAGTTACATTTAAGTCTCTCAGGAGGCACGTGGTAAGTGTGGCATACAACACACAGACAGACACTTTGCTCAGAAGACTAACACCATTGCTCTCTTACTTAAGACAAAGCACAAAAAGAGTGGACCATTTAGAAAACAACAAACAGCCTAAATGCAATGCCTCTCACTTGCTCTTTCACTTGGGGTTCCACCTGTGTTCAGGGAGGCAAGGCCCCCTACATGCAGCTCTTTTCAGGTTGAGCTGGTGAAAAATGGCCAGAGAAAGGAGAGCAAATGGATCAGCTTCTGCCCTTTTATAGCCACCTAGCCCCTCTGTCCAGTGACCTCCTGATCAGCCTCCTAAGTTGACCAAAGAAAGATGCCCTATCAGATGTCTTAATTGCTAGGCAGCCCCTCCCCTGATAAATTATTTCTCCTGGTTGGGAGACAGTCTGTTGTTAGGCTGATGGCAAAGCACTAACAGAAGAGGACCCTTGTTTGTATCTCTTTGCCACCAGCCTTTGGAACTTCAGTCCAACATGGAGGCAAACAAACAGACAACTGAGAAGGCAGAGGAGTTGCACATGCAAAATGGAGTTTACAGCTTGATAAAGATACCTACAGAGTTCATAATCTCACCCAGAATTAATAAATTGTACACACAGATTCCCCAAATTATTATAGGGCCCCAGACATTCAAGCGCCAGTCTGAGGCAATATACCCTCCCTCTCACAACTGAGATCCGATCGCAAACATCCAGTGCATTTCTCCCAGGTCTCAGCTGCAACTGCAGAAGAATCCCCTTCCCCTCCAGGACCTCTCTCCTCATCACACACAACATACTTTTTGATGTCTTCTGAGAGCCAACCTAGAGGCCTTTCACTTCATTCCCATCTTCTAGAGCAGTGGTCTCCAACCTTTTTATGCCCAAGATCATTTTTTGAATTTAAGGGCAACCCAGGATCTACCTCACCCCTTCCATGAAGCCCCACCCCTTCCCCAAAGCCCCGCTCCGCTCACTCCATCCCCCCCTCTCTCCGTCCTTTGCTCTCCTTCACCCTCACTCCCTTTCACCAGTCTGGGGTAGGGGGTTGGGGTATGGGAGGGGGTGTGGGTGCTGGGCTGGGGCCAAGGGGTTCGCAGTGTGGGAGGAGGCAGCTCTGGGCTGAGCCTGGGGCAGGGGGTTGGGGTGCAGGAGGGAGTGAGGGGTGCAAGCTCTGGGAGGGTGTTTGGGTACTGGAGGGGACTCTGGGATGGGGCAGAGTTTTGGAGTACAAGTGGGGGGTGCAGGGTGCTGCCTCAGGGAGGAGGGTCAGGCCTGGGCCACGGGGTCAGGGTGCAGGAGGGAATATGGGGTGCTGGCTCTGGGAGGAGGGTCAGGGCTGAGGCTGGGGGTTGGGGTGCAGGAGGGGATATGGGGTGCTGGCTCTGGGAGGAGGGTCAGGGCTGGGGCAGGGGGTTGGGGTGCAGGAGGGGGTTTGAGGTGCTTGCTCCGGGAGGGTGCTCAGCATTGGGGGTTGGCGTGCGGCCTCCCACCGGTCGGCCCTTACCACAGGAGTCTCCCAGTCGGTGGTGCAGTGAGGCTAAGGCAGGCTCCCTGCCTGCCCTGGCCCCATGCTGCTCCTGGAAGGGGACAATGCACCTCTGCAGGCCCTGGGAGGGGAGGCAGGGGGCACGTGGCTCTGCCGTTCTCTGCAGACACTGCCCCCAAAGCTCCCATTGGTCACAGTTCCCCGTTCTCGGTCAATGGGAGCTGTGGGCTGTAAGCAACACCCAGGGGCATGCTGGCCACTTCTAGGAGTGACATGGGGCTCCCTTAGTGGCAGCCCCGCTACACCACCAGAGATTGCGATCGACTGGGTGAGTCCCTAGGATCGACCCCACACTGCCTGACCAACCTGATTGCCTTCTATGATGAGATAACTATCTTTGTGGATATGGGGAAAGCGGTGGACATGATATACCTTAACTTTAGCAAAGCTTTTGATACAGTCTTCCACAGTATTCTTGCCAGCAAGTTAAAAAAGTATGGATTGGATGAATGGCCTATAAGGTGGATAGAAAGCTGACTAGATCGTCGGGCTCAACAGGTAGTGATCAGCGACTTGATGACTAGTTGGCAGACGGTATCAATCATAGTGCCTCAGGAGTCTGTCCTGGGGCCAGTTTTGTTCAACGTCTTTATTAATGATCTGAATGATGGGCTGGATTGCAACCTCAGCAAGTTCGCGGATGATGCCAAGATTGGGGCGGGGGGTGGGGAGGAAGGGGGAGAGGTAGATATGCTGGAGGGTAGGGATAGGGTCCAGAGTGACCTAGACAAATTGGAGGATTGGGCCAAAAGAAATCTGATGAGGTTCAACAAGGACAAGTGCAGAGTCCTCCACTTAGGACAGAAGAATCCCATGCACTGCTACAGGCTGGGGACTGACTGGCTAAGCGGCAGTTCTGCAGAAAAGGACCTGGGGATTACAGTGGATGAGAAGCTGGATATGAGTCAATGGTGTGCCCTTGTTGCCAAGAAGGCTAACGGCATATTGGGCTGCATTAGTAGGAGCATTGCCAGCAGATCGAGGGAAGTGATTATTTTCCTCTATTCGGCACTGGTAAGGCCACATCTGGAGTATTGCATCCACTTTTGGGCCTCCCACTACAGAAAGGATGTGGACAAATTGGAGAGAGTCGAGCGGAGGGCAACGAAAATGATTAGGGAGCTGGGGCACATGATTTATGAGGAGAGGCTGAGGGAACTAGGCTTATTTAGTCTGCAAAAAAGAAGAGTGGGGGGGGATTTGATAGCAGCCTTCAACTACCTGAAGGGGGGTTCCAAAGAGGATAGAGCTAGGCTGTTCTCATTGGTGGCAGATGACAGAACAAGGAGCAGTGGTCTCAAGTTGCAGTGGGGGAGGTCTACATTGGATATTAGGAAAAACTATTTCAATAAGAGGGTGGTGAAGCACTGGAATGGGTTACCTAGGGAAGCGGTGGAATCTCCATTCTTAGAGGTTTTTAAAGCCCAGCTTGACAAAGCCCTGGCTGGGACTGTTTAGTTGAGGTTGGTCCTGCTTTGAGCAGGGGGTTAGACTAGATGCCCTCCTGAGGTCTCTTCCACCCCTAATCTTCTATGATTCTATGACCAGTCAATTGTGATTGACGGGTTGGTGACCACTGTTCAAGAGATTACCAGTCTTTTCCATTTTTTTTTTGAGTGGAGGTTAAAAAAAACCATAAATCTGTAAGGGGAAGACTGTTACCTTCTTTCACCCCACAGAATTGCACCTCATCGGGCTAGCCTGCAACAGAGAGAAGCAGGGTCGTAACTAGGAATTTCTGCGCCCGAGGCAGGGGCGCAGAAATTCCTAGGGGCTCTTACCCTCCGCCGAATTGCCGCCAAAGCCGCAGCACCGGTGTACCTCTCGCAGGCAAGTGGAAGCGGCTTTGGCAGCAGTTCGGCGGAGGCTATTTTTAGCAGCCGCCAAAGCCGCTTCCGTTTGCCTGTGGGAGGTCCGCTGGTGCCGCGGCTTCGGCGGCAATTCGGTGGAGGGGGCCTTCTCCACACACACTGGCGGACCTTCCGCAGGTAAGTGGGGGCAGCTTCAGCGGCGGGGGAGGACAGGCGCGCCCCTGGCAGCAGGTTTTTACGCCCCTGCCAGCAGTGCGCCCTGAGGTGAGTGCCTCACTCGCCTCGCCCTCGTTACAGCCCTGGAGAGTAGTACTGGTGCACAGGCCTTTTAAAGGCCTAGTTCTGAGAAATTCTACCCCTCAACCTGGGGTTGCCAATCCAAAGAGTCTCTCTTTGTTCCCAAATAACACACAGACATTTAGGATCAGATCCTCAGCTGAGTTAGCACCCAAGCCCATTTACAGCAGCCAAAGATCTGTCTCAGTAACATTACATCAGATTCCCAGACCAGTTTTAGCTCACTCCACTTTGGTTTGCTAACCAAACAGGTATGGCTATTCAGTCAGTATCCCCTTTGAGTGCCTGCTTCCACAATTGCATACAAATCCAAAGTTTTAACCATTCTAAATACCACATCACTTCCAACTCAGGCCTGTGCCTTAAAAACACAATAGAAGTTGATGGTGAGAGTCACTGGTGCCTTCTCCTGGCCTGTCTGAGGATTAGCTCACAAGAATGACACCCCTTTCCGCAGTTGCATACCATCTCTCTGCCTTTCTGTCTGGGTCTGCAGCCCCTCTCATTCCATGAGCTGCTGCTACCTCTGCATGACTCAGCCCTCCAGCCAGGTCACCACATGCATTTTCCCTTTCTGGGGTACCAAAGGGTTTCTCCAGAAATCTTGGGCAGTCTTCCTATTCATTGCCTGGTGGTGGCACTCCCTTTGAAACTGGCAGGGGAACCCAGGCTTGCCCTCTTCTCCAGGTTCCAGCTCAGGGACTCTCTAGCCAGCAGTCAAGGTCTGTTCCCTTCTGGACCTCACCACCTTTCCCTGAGCTCTGTCCTACCTTCCTGGTTTCCTTTTGGGTTTGCCAGTCCAAACACACCTCCCCTCTCCAAGGGAGTGATGCAGATTTTCCCAGCAGCTGCATTTCTGCTGTCAAGTTCCTGTTTGTAGTCTCAGCCCAGCTTGTTCCTCCTTAGCTGGGTTTCCTCATTCAGCCAGGGGATTACTTAGCCACCTGATTCCCCTCAGCAGTGGCCTGTTGAGTTAATTAGTCCCCTTCTTAGTCTTCATTAACTCTTCCATGGCAAATGTGGGTGAACACCCCATCACAATAACTCATCACAAAGACTTTACCTTTGACCTAAACTGTAAACACCAAAAATTGTCTCATATCTATTTTTAACATTGCCACTAAACACTTTCTTCATGACGGCATAACTAAGTCTTCTTTTATTCCACCATACAAAGCCAGAGGGCCAAAAGCTGCACTGATTTACGTGCTATGCAGTCCCAGTCAGAGCAGAATTTGACACAGACTGCTTAGTATGTAACGTGACAATGCTACATCACAGAATAGTAATACTATGACTTCACATCACAAAAGGACACATGTTTGAACCAGAGAAGACAAACATTTGATGGAGCAATTCTGGCCACTCCTCATTACACAGGTGGGGAAGAAATACCAATGGATTTGTTTGATAAGTGGCTAATGACAAAATCTGTAGGGAAAGAAATATTTTCAAACTGCTAACTTATCTTATAATATTATAGAGAACAGAGAGTTAATTTAACAGCTATGTATAGCAAATGGCACATCTGTGCCACTCTAAACAGTGTGCAGCTTCTCTAAATTGTCTAACTTTTGATGGTTGACAGAGATGGGCAGAGCTTTGTACCAGAATGTTGTTTTACCTTTTGTGAAAGAAGAGAGAAAAACAGCAAAGCACCTTTCCTTGAAGGGTTTTTAGAGAAAATTCCATTTCTTTCACATTCATTTGGTTCATAAAGATAAGGTCAGTCTTGTTTCAAGCAGCTATTCTAAGCTTTGAAGTGACTCTCCACGTGGAATGTTTTCTACATCAAGTGGATAGAGACAATGGAAATTTAAATAATGAACAGGATGGGGTTTTTTTGTTTTTGTTTTGTTTTAAGCACCCTTTTAGTATGCAGAATGTATTTTGGACTACAGGAAGAACTCTGTGTACATCTGTCCTTGACAAAACACAAAGCAGAAACACTTCAGAAGTGTCAGAGGAACAGAGACAATTAGCTGATTCACCTTCTTAAGTACAGAACATAAAGACAACATTCAGCATGTTGACTGGTTGAAGCTACTCATTGAGCCCAATAGTGCAATCCTTATTCAGGGTCCCATGCACCCCTTCAGGTCTGCACACAAAGAGGATGCTGCACCTGAAAAAGAAGAAGGTTCTGTCTGAACATCATGCTGTCTCATCCTTGACACCTCCCCTGCCCCCAACCCTTTAGAAACCACTCCTGGAGACTCCAGACATTGCAGTCTCACACAGTTGTAGGAACTGACAGGCCACCACAAACCCTTGGGGGAAATCGACTTTCCCATCTGTACTATATACCCCCTTTAGGGAATATCATTGTGTTAGAATGCAATCAACAATAAGACACCTGGGGCCCAATTCTAATTTAAACTAAGGCCCTGGCTTACTGGTCTGGCATGTAAAGGGCTCTTAATGTGGATGTAAAATAGTGGATGCAAATTACATGTCACTTGCTTTATATCATGTCATCTGGTCATGGTTAAACTATGATCAGATACAATGTTAAATAAACAAAGTGTTAAGTCATATTTATCATCGTATTAGTCACAAGGACTCCTCAGGATCATGTTCCAATGCAGACTGACTTGTTAGTGTAGACAAGGCCTTGGTGGTGAGAGGGCAGGGTTCTGGGGTAAGCTATGTGTCAGGGAATCACTGCATAGTTCCTGCAGTTGCCATGCTGTTCAAGGATAGGCAGGCAGAACAGAGGCAACATGTATTTGTGTGGATGGCTTCTGCAGGTCCTGAGGGAATCTGCAAGTGAATTGGATGGAACCCCTGGCTTCTTCTGAGGGAGAGGAGGGCCAAACTGCAGCTCCCAAGGAAGAATTCTAAAGAAATTCTGTGCTTCTTCTCCCTTCAACAGCAATGAGGCTCAGTTATATCTGTGCAACCCTAGTGTCATCAATGAGGTTGGATGGGTGTAAATGAAAGCAGAATTTTGCCCTGGGAGTTTTGTTTGCATAAAACCTGGAGGATTTGTCCCTGAGTGAGTAAAAGCTGTTGTAATAGTTGGTGGAAGTGGGCAACAAGAGCAAAAATAGCATTCATGAACATTTGTTAAGCTTTTTAAATATCTGTTTGGTTAGATCCTTCTCTTACCGAGAGGTGAGATTGGACAAAAGAAAGGTGGTGATAGCCCTTTAAATTCCACCCATGTGAGATGACTACTCCCAGTAGAGTGTTCATATGATCATGTATGCTCTTGTGGGTCAACTCCCCCACAAGGGAATCTGAATACACATATATATGGTATTGCCAACCCCAAATCAGGGCCGGCTCTAGGCACCAGCAAAACAAGCTGGTGCTTGGGGTGGCACATTTCTAGGGGTGGCATTCTGGCGCCGGCCGTGCCGCCCCTAGAAATGTGCCCCCATCGCCCCAGCTCACCTCTGCTTTGTGCGCCGCCGCCACTCGTCTTCTCCCCCTCCCTCCCAGGCTTTCACACACGGCAAGCCTGGGAGGGAGGGAGGGCGGCATCAGAGTGGAGGTGAGCTAGGGCAAAGGGTTGCGGGGGCGGGGGCCACAGGAAGCAATGGGGTGGGGGAAATGCAGCAGGTGCAGGGGAGGAGGCGGGGCTGGGGATTTGGGGAAGGGGTTGGGAAGGGACAGAGTTGAGGTGGGGCTGGAGGTGGGGGGGCAAGAAAAAAATGGGGCAGCGACCAAAACTTTTTTGCTTGGGGCGGCAAAAATCCTAGAGCTGGCCCTGCCCCAAATATTAAAAAAATCATGAGTAAGGTCCCAAAACCCCCATGAGATTGGCTTAAAAATTATGAGATTTTAAAAAAAATAATAAATGTTGGGTTCTTTTTATTTATCAGCTGGTTTTTATATCTTTAGGATGCACTCGGGTCAAATTTCCAAACTTTTCTCTGCTACTATGAGGACAAGACACTTACTTTTTATTAAAAAATGAAAGCTGAGATTCTCACATAATCACTTGTCTCCAGGAACTGGGGCTTCAAATAAAACATCTAATATTGTGAGACTCTCAATAACATTTAGAAGGTTGGTGAGATTGTATGCTTTGAGCCATTGGCCACGCTGCAATATGCCCTTCTCTCTTGGGTGGAAGTGTGGAAGTCACCATACAGCTCCGCCCTCCCATTAAATAAGGATGTGCGGAACTCCTCTATTCAAGTTTTCTGATTCCTATGTAGGCACACACAAACACTGCCATATGTGGTCACTGCAGGACCAATTTTTACAGTAGAATCTACTCCACTTTGGGCATTCTATGATAACACAAGATAGTTTAGGATTTGGCTCTAACAGAACAAAATCCAAGCAAAGGTCCTCAGTCTTTAGTTTATCTTCTTCTAACTCCTTTTGTCTGGGGAACAGCTGAGCCATAATTTTATTCGTTTTCAGCCTTATACATAATATCATAAGCATTTTTTTGCTGCCTTGACAATGTAATTAGACAAAGAGGTACAATGCTATAGTTCTGGTGCTTCTGAAAGTGGAAATGTCATGGATGCAAGACCACATATTCTTAGGGCTTCTGAAAGCCATTTTAAGAAGAAAATTCTAAAGTTCTCTTGCCTTCCTTTTCATCTGGAGGAAGAAAAACTACTCCATTATTTTTTATTCTCTTTGTTGTCCTTAATGTCAAATCTAACTCTAAAAGTTTGGTTTTCTATGAGACTTCTGTAACAGTCTTTCCCTCGGCAGTCAGCTCTTTCTGTATATCACAAACCTTTTCTTATAACCCATTAAGCCCTGTTCCAAAATGTTCCCTTTTCCCCCCTTTTCTTTTGGAATTCAGGGTACTGAAGGCAATCTGAACTGAACTGAGTCTGTTGTAGACTTTGGAATGATGCCAGGGGCAGTGATGCAACTGAAACAGCTGGCAAAGATGATTGTTTTAAAGCTTCAGCATTTGTTTTAGGCATTTTTGAGCATGAGAATAAAAGGACTTCAGAGGATGTATTATTGGTCCAATTAGGAAACTACCTTACAATGTATTATAAAGAAATAAATATCCTATGACTTTGATAGACGGTGTCTAGGGACAATGGTGTTTTCAAAAGAGTGGTCAAATTACTAAAGCACCAAATTCTGCTCCCATTTACACCAGTCTAAATCTGTAGTAATTTAATTGACATCAATGGAGTTACTCTGTATTTTGTCTGTTATAACTGGAAGCCGAATTTGGCACTAAATGAAAAGGCCCAATAATGCAGACCAAGAGCCTGATTCTTTTTTTTTTAATGAATACCAGTTTTACACCAGATTAATCCCTATGAAGTTGCACCTGATATTAGTGAGAGAAGAATCAGGCCCAAGTCTTTAACAAAATAAAGGCAGAGGATCTGATTTACCACTACATCACTCCAGTTCTATGCCAGTGTAACTCTACTGTCATGAATGTAATTACAGAAGCATTAAATTGGTATAATGGTGGTGAATCAGGTCCAGATTCTCTTCCATTATCACACTACATACTGGAGCAACCACTATGAACCCTACAGTAATTACCCAAAGCATTCTGGGACAAATCTTGCCATTCTGTTCAGCTCCACTGTGAATTTTGCCCAAATGAGGAAGGAGTAAGGAATGCATGATGGAACCTAATAATATAGTAAGTTGTAGCAGTTAGGATAACTGCAGAAGAATATTGTAATATATATTTTTGTAAGAGTAACCATAGGAAACATTTCCACTTCTTATCAGTGCTTTTTCAGTGGTGCAGTACATCCTGTTTGCTCATGCATAATATTTCACTATACGTTTCCAAGAACAGGACCACAAACAAAATACTATTTCAGTTTATATTTCCTACTTAACGAAAGCATGATAGAATATGTATTTGAAAATTTGGTAAATTGGAGCATTGTAAACATAATGGGCTAAGTTTACCCCTAGTGTAATACCCTTGATTCCTTATTCCAGGGATAAATTTGGCCCTGTGAATCAGCAAACCTTAACCAACAGAATAAGTTACTGAATGTCTATTAGTAGAGGCATAGCCTACTCAATATCAGAAGTGAGAATGTGATCAGTTGTTAATCAACCTAATTTTCTTTTGACCTTTATTTAAGTCCCTTTTTCATGCAAAATATATAGAGGGAATATGCTTGAGCATTCCAGTGCTGCCGTTTTACTTTTATATTTCTTTCTATCATTGTATAGCCATCAGCTCTTTTTCTTTCTGTCTTTGACCCCAAATGATTCCCTCTTACTTTACATTTTCCTTTATTCTCACATGATAAAACAAGTGTTTGATTTACAGTAGCTGAAGCAGCAATCATAGCCTAATTTTCTTCTTCTGACTGAGTAACCCTGTACTTGCACTCACATTTCTAAGTAAAAAAAAAAACCCAAAGCAAAAAAATCCCGCAGACAGCAAGATAACATAAAGGCAGCATTTTCCCCCTCACCTGGGAGAAGGGCAGCATGTACTATTTTCTTGGCTTTGTCCTTCCTCATTGTTCATCTATTTAAGAGCCTTTTGCCTGTCGTCTTTCATGGGATGTGAGCTTGGCAGGATCCAAATGTCACATGCTACTATTTTTACCAGCAGAACTCCTTGGCTTGTGTATGGCTTTCTAGAGAAATGCTGTTTGTGATCTTTTGGCTTGGCTGGCTTTAAAGCGGGAGCCTGTTAGAATTGTTTGGAGAGTCTGTAATGAGGCAGTGCAGAGAATAGCAGTGGGCTATCTCACCCTTCCGGATGGCACATGGGATAGCTAGGAATACACATGCCCACTAAATGTCTCAAAGTATCATTCAGCGGGTAAAATTCTCTCTCTAACAGTAAACTAGTGCAAACATGCTTCAGATCTTAAAATGTACAGTTTCTTAATTCATTTATTTACTCCACCAATGTTTTTTTCTTGCAACTCCTTCAAGCATTGTTCACTGCTGCATACTGAATCCCCAAATTGGATTTAATAGAGTATGTACTTCTGTCTGATGTGTATGAGTGCTGGGCTGGTAGGTAGCTGGGTCTGGTGGTGATGGTGTACACAGGTCTCCCTGCTTTACCATAGCACATCTGCTTGAGGTGAGCTGAGTATCCCTCCGCAGTGCTGCTGGAGTTGCTCAAATGAATTGTCTTGAATGATTTCTGTGTCCATACAGTTGATGATTCATTTTGGTTAGTTCAGGATTTTCAAGCTGCCATTGCAACCATGACTTCCTAGCTGGTTTACGGATTGGACCATAAAGGTGGCTACATTCCAAATTTTGGGGCAAATCCTCAGCAGGTATAAACTGGCATGGCTCCATCGACTTCAACAGAGGTATGCTAATTTACTCTAATCCCTTGCTTTTTGGCTGAAATTGGACATACTGGGGTGGAGTGGGGATTACACCCTTGTTTTGGACTGACCGCTGCCTTCTTCAAGTCCCACACAGCTTCTGCTTTGGTAAACTGCCAAACTGCTCACAAGTAAGCCACAATCACGTGTCACCATAACCACAGGATTTCAGCTGCCTCCCTTGCTCCAGATTGCTTTTCAGTCCATCTTAGAGAGTCATTTGTAGAGCCGAGTGAAATACTGAATTTTCAGTTTTCAAACAAATAAGTCATTGGAAAAAAACCTGACACAAATGAAAATGGTAGCTTTTTGCCACCACCTCACAGACAAAACTAAAATGAGGTGAAGAACATTCCAAATACAGAATAATACACCATGACCATTGGCCACCATATTGGCGGGTCCGCTGATAGACCAGGCATTGAATCAGCATGGAAAATGACCAACTCTCTTCTGCTGAGAGATGGTCCGTCTAGGTCAGGTTCAAGGGACTTTGTCACTGCAATATAGAGAGTGCGTCTATGTTATGTTATACTGTAGCAAAACAATTCAAAACAACTTTATGGCAAGGAAGGTGCTTGATAACATGTTGATGTGGATCGTCAAAGCGAAGTACTACGTTGTAATAATGCACTGCACTCCCAACATTAGTCACAGTGAAACGGTGTCATTTACAGTAAGATTTGTTGACGACAAGGATGGCTGTATCCAAGTAAAGGTACACGTTACCTGTTTCCAGTCTGTGAACGACTCTACTGGAAAAGGCCTAAAATAACTGTTTATGAGTGTTTTGAATGAGAGTAAAATAAAGCTTCAGGACTGCTGCGGCCAAAGCTATGACAACAGCGCGAACTCAAAGGGAAGAAACAGTGACGTCCAGGCAAGGATCCTTGTACTAAATCCAAGAGCTTTCTTCGTGCCTTGTGGCTGCCATTCCCTCAACCTGGTTGTGTCAGATGCAGCAGCATCTTCTTTAGATTCAGTATCTGTCTTTGGAGTATGGCAGAGGATATATGCCTGGTTTTCAGCATCAGCTATCAGGTGGAAGATCCTCATGGACAATGTTACAAATCTGACCGTGAAGCCACTAAGTGACATTTGCTGGGAGAGCTGGATTGACAGTGTAAAGCCAGTGAGGTACCAAGTGACTGAGGTTTACAATGCCCTGATAGAACTGGTTAAGTTATTCTTAAAATTTAAAAAGTTTCTATAAGCTTACAGGAAACAAATTTTTATTTGCTTATATATGGCATGAATAAATACAGATTTACAGACCCTAGCATGCACATTTATCATCTGATGACAGGGATAAATCATGCATGAAAATCATGCATCAAAGTTGTGAAATGAGCTAAAAACGCAATAAAAAAAGAAGGTATTCAAAAGTTTAACAAATGGAGGGGGGAGGCAGGTGCCGAAGACACTCTTTGCCTAAGGTGCCATTTGGTCTAGGGCAAGCCCTGACCATATTTGAAGATTGTTATCAGGTGCCCCCTCAGTTTTTTTTTTCTCAAGACTAAACACGCTCAGTTTTTTAACCTTTCCTCATAGGTCAGGTTTTCTGACCTTTTTATCATTTTTATTGCTCTCCTCTGGACTCTCCAATTTGTCCACATCTTTCTTTAAAATGTGGGGCCCAGAACTGGACACACTACTCCAACTGAGGCCTCACCAGTACCAACTAGAGCAGGACAATTACCTCCCATGTCTTTCATACAACACTGCTGTAAATGCATCCCAGAATGATATTAACCTTGTTCACAGCTGCATCACATTGTAGGCTCATATTCAATTTGTGATTCACTATAACCCCCAGATCCTTTTCAGCAGTACTACCATGGAGTCGGTTATTTCCTATTTTGTAATTGCACATATGATTTTTCCTTCCTAAATGTCTGTATTTGCACTTCTCTTTATTGAATTTCATCGTGTTGATTTTAGACCAATTCTTTAATTGGCCAAGGTCATTTTTAATTCTGATCCTATCCTTGAAAATGCTTGCAGCCCTCCCATATTGGGGTCATCTGCAAATTTTATAAGCTTACTCTTCACTCCATTATCCATTAATTAAAAATATTGACTAGTACCAGACCCAAGACACACCCCAGCAGGTCCCCACTAGATATGTCCCCTCAGTTAACTTAATGATGCATGTGCTTACATGCTGTCCTTAAGACTAATATGGATTGACCCTAAATGCTGCAGCCTTTTAAAGGATGTTGCACTACAGGAGGCATTGTACCTGCTTGGAGTACAAGGCTTGCAGGAGCTTCTGCTCGGCTCATGCATCCTGCACAGTCCCCCATGTGGCCCCCTCCATCCATAAATAATGCTTTGTGCTTTATCGTGTAGTAAAATATAGGAAAAGATGTTCTTTGGGTATTTACAATCCCCTTGGTCAGCCACCATGCCAGAGCCATAACTACAACTTCCTTTATTGTTTGCTAGCTTTAATTGAGTATCCTTTTTATTACTGGCTGCCCTTGAAACCTTCAGAAAATAGAACAAAAATTATTCATTGTATTAAAAAGTTCTCCAATCTTCATTAATGTTTGCTCTCTTTAGTGTTGTTTATTGAATGATTGAATTGCCATTAGAAGATAGTAATTGAAGTATATAAAATGCGAATGCCTGCAATATCAAACAAGCATATTTTACTGACAAAATTTAATTTAAATGCATGTAGTGATTGCTCTTTTTTGTGCATAGAATGGAGGATAATAGGGATGCATAACGTGTACTACTTAGATTAATTAATCTATTTATTCAACAAATCAAAATTATCTCAGTAGTTTAGTTACCAATATGGAAAGATAGGTGATATCTGAGCATATGGTCTGCAGTTAAAATAAGCTTTTCTGTTGTCTATAGAGTGTCTCTCTGTTGTTTGTTAGTTTACAATACACCAGCAGCAGTTTTGGGGATGTTAGAGAAAAGATTATGAATTGTTTTTAACAGAATAGATGATCCTGTTTCTAGAACCGACTCACAAACATAAGACAAACTTATGGCTTAAAAAATAAAATGAACACTGTGGTCTGTGTCCCTTTTTTCTTGCAGTGAGTTTGATTCTGCACCCAAAATTTCCTTTTACTACTTGCATAACTCCCACTGAAGTCAAGTTTCAGAACAGTTTTCTTTATGATCTCCAGCATAAAGGTAACTAGAACCATATGGAATATCTCCCTTGCCCCATTTATGGATTCAGCAGAATTCATCCATCCCTCATCAGGAGAGACCTGGAGAGAGGTGAAAGCATTAATCACCATTCAGGGACCCTCCCTTGCACATATTCCTCCAGAATCCTCACTGTAATTACAAAGGCAAATGAAAAGTGCTCATTTCAGCTGGGTGCAGTTGTGGCAGAAGTACAGGTTGTGTTCCTTCTTTCTTTTCTAAACAGTCCATGATAACAAAACCACCTTTGTAAACCACAAAGCTGATTGAATTGTAGTGTGCACAGTACGTACCATGATCCGTCTAGTCATGAATAGGAACTCCAGATGGAGATCAGTATTACATGTTTACATTGGCTTAGTCATTGCATTGTTAGTGACCAATCAAATGGAGGCAATCAGCAATGAGAAAATGGTGGCAGCAGTGTCAAGATAACGAAACAAAAGCATTTGAGAATTCTGTAGATTACATATCCCCAGGGACTAAATCTATAGTTGAGACAGGAGAAAGTTTTCACTTAAACTTTGCCAACGGGGAGAAAGGAGAAAAAATAAACATCAATGTTTTTGATGCAAATGTTAAGACAAAAGGGTTTTTAAAATGTTGGTATGTGCTGGCTATGCTACTGTATTAAGACCAGATTCTGATACCCTTTTGCTGGGGAGTACTTTACATCATAAAAAGTCCTATTGCAGAGTAAAGTACTTCTCAATATGAGTAAAGGTGAATTTGGCCCTTAGGGTATGTCTTCACTTCAGACTTAACTCAGGTCTGAGAACCTGGGTTGGCCTAGCTCAGGCGTGAGCAGCCACACTCCAATGCCATACTTAAGTTACTGCACCAACACTAGTGCTGTACTTACCCATGTGAGGTGCTAGAACTTCTGTAATCATATCCCAGGGATCTTAACACAGTAACTTTTCCACTGCACTGTGGGAGCACCTGTCTATCCTTCAGGGCACCTGGGGGGAATTGTGGGAAGGCATTTTGAGATTATCAGCACTCAAGTGGTTTAGCCTACATCCACACTGCCATGTGAGCAGGTTAACAGCCTGAGTGTCTGTAGCACTCTGACTTGGCCTATAAGGCCGTGGTTGGCCAGCTAGACTGGTTGTAAAGCTCCAGCACACTCAGGCCAGAGGGTTTTGTGTCTGGACGTGAGCCAAGTTAGAGGCAACACCCGAGTAAGAGCTCAAGTTAATTCCACAGCGAAGACAAGCCCTTGGCTTTGTTAAGTGCTGGTAGTAAGCTAATCCTTGAGAGAAACGGAAAAGCAGAGTATTTCTTTATTGTTATACGTACTGTATTGTAATAACAAAGCACACTGAAGCCTTGTCTACACAAGAAAGTTGCCCTGGTTTAACTCAAATTTGTGTGGACACTCTTATATCAGTTTGAGTGGCTTATTTTGGTTTAGCTTAAACCAGTTCCCAATTGACTTAAACTAAACCAAGGAAAAGACACACTTATATGTAAATAAGAGTGTTTACACATAGGTTTGCGCCAATTTAACTCTCTAGGTTTATATTCACATCTTAGATTACATCAGTGTGGCTTTTTTTGTGCAAATCACAAATCACTGTAGATACAGAATTCAAGCACTGGAGAGTGTGGGACCAAATACTAAGGGGCATGGAGACCTTCTACTCCTTTAAAAGGCAGCGACACAGCAGCCTGGCCAATCCTGAGGACAATCAAGTAGGCGTAAGAGAGTGAGGTTTGGATCTAGAGGCCCAAAAAAGGATCAGGAAGCTCATGAAAGAGAATGTGCATCTTCCTTCACCATGTCTCTGCTGATCCTGACCTTCTTTCTCTCATACCCAGCAGTCCTGGTGTACTGCCTGGTGATGCCCACATTAGTGGCTGCTCATGAGTGGAGATTCACACTGTCTATTCTACTCCATATAGGCTCTTATAGACTCCTAGGGGCAGTGCTAACCCTTTGGGGGCTCTAAGCATGAATATTTCCCCCCCCCCAACACATAATAAAAAGTGCATAGGGGGGCCCCCTTGAGCTGCTCAGGGCACTAAGCCATTGCTTACTCTGCGTATGTCTAGCACCAGCTCTGTATACTCCCCTCATTACCATAGTATCTGAATGCCTTCCGGTAGTGTATTAGGCAATGTGACTAGCATCTGTCATGTGTGGCTTGTTCTTCTAGTATCTTCTAATGAGGAGACTGGTTTAAATATAAACCCATTATTATGAACAGAAATGATGTACAGACCAAGGTACCAAAACTTTCCACTATTCTATGTAGCTGCACTCTGTGCCTGCCCTGTCCTGGGCTGCTTTGTTTCTCTCCCCCAGCAGGAAGTGTGTCCAAGGAAACCAAAGACTGTATCTAGATCAGGGATCGGCAACTTTTGGCCTGTGGCCCGTCAGGGAAAGCCGCTGATAGGCTGGGATGGTTTGTTTACCTGCAGAGTCCACAGGTTCGGCCGATCGCAGCTCCCACTGGCCGCAGTTCACTATTCCAAGCCAATGGGGGCTGTGGGAAGCGGCGTGGGCCGAGGGATCTGTTGGCCACCGCTTCCTGCAGCCCCCATTGGCCTGGAACGGCAAACCATGGCCAGTGGGAGCTGCGATTGGCTGAACCTGCGGACACTGCAAGTAAACAAACCGTCCTGGCCAGTAGCGCAGCCAGGTCTGGAGCACAGGGGGAGCGGCACTATAAAAAGGCGCCTCCCCCTGTACTCACCCGGCGGCGCTCCGGGTCTTCGGCGGCACTTCGGCGGCTCACTCCGGGTCTTCGGTGGTACCCACCGCTGAAATGCCGCTGAAGACCCGGAGCGCCGCCGGGTGAGTGTAAGAAGCGGCGCCTTTTTTTAGTGCTGCTAAAAAAAGGCACCGCTTCCGCCGCTTCTGCTCAAGGGGGAGCAGCCGCTCCTCCTGCTCCCCCCCTGACTACGCTACTGGTCCCGGCCCACCAGCGGAGTTCCATGATGGGCCGTGTGCCAAAGGTTGCTGATCCCTGATCTAGAGGGTACTGGAAGTGTGGCATCTTTACACTTCTTGAAGAACTTTGTAGCACTGTTCTTTCTCTCATCTTCTACCCAGGGGAAGAATTGTGTGTGCTGTGTAGTGTTTTATTTTGGTAGGGGCATTGTTTTCTTTTTGTTTATTTTTTAAATGTACCCACAGCTATGTGTTTATGTGACAGAAGGCAGGTCAAAGAAATGTGCCTTGCACTTGAAGTGGAAAGTGGTGAGGTTTGCGATGGGCCTTAGATCCTGTGGGAGTTCATTCCACAGTCTTGGAACAACTTCTATGAAAGTCTCTTGCTCAGAGAAGGAAGAATGTAAGTTCACGAAAGGAGGGAAGATTTAAGGTCACTGAACCAGCACTTCTCCCAGCCAACCCCACTCACTTTTTGGGTTGTGCTGGACCCCTTGAGAGAATGGTGGGTGCAGGTAGCTTGTGCCGCTGTACTCCCTTCTCCTGAAAAACTTTGCCACTGATGGCCCAGAGCTTGGGTTCTGCTGCAGCCCCATATCTCTTTTGCTTGGGATACATTAACCTAAATACATTAGTGCTAGTCTAAAATTAAGGTTAATGAGGAGGTATCAGAATTAAAAGTTTCTGATAGTCACGCCCAATCTTGTGATTCCCGTTCAGGCAAAATTCCCATTGAAGTCAATGGGAGATTTGCTCAAGCAAGAAGGGCAGCATTGGGCCCAAAAGAAGGAGTCCATGTGCTGGAGCAGATCAGTGCAGATACAAAACATTAATTATTTTTATTCTTACCCTAAAATTCCTGAAGCAACATTACATTCATGCACAGAAAGCTACTCATATCACTGCAGCAATCCTCTCCAGCCTAGGTTTCTTGACTCAGGTACAGCTTCCCACTTCTGAGCGTAAGCGTAACACCAATAGACCCCGGTTGTCGGTGGACAGGATCAAACTTGGGACTTCTGAAGGTAAATGCATGAGCCACATGGCTCTTAGCTAAGGCTGTAGAGCAGACTCATTTAATCTCGAAGTGGTCTTGGTGCCACTAGAGGGGACAGAACACCAGAACCTGGAGGTATGTGGGATACATAAGCACTCATCATGTTTGGAAATCAGCAAAAAAATGAGTGAATGCCTTGCAGAAAATCTGAGATTTCAATATAAAGAAATGGGTATTGTCCTACTCAAAATGGGAAATCTGTTTTGTTTATCATAAAGCTAACTTTCCATTGTATTCTTTGTGCGGGAGCTCCAGTAAAAGAAAAGTGCCAGGGGTAAGTCCACTGAAAAAGAAGCATGCAGAAAAAGAACATTCTCTAAAAATGCCAGTGAGTAAGAGAGTTGCTTGGAAGAACCTCTAGCTTGCATGTAACATGTCAACTTTCCTTAGCTTATGCACAGCCTTTCCAAATATGCCTTCTAAATAAATACGCACAAAAATAATATGCAATCTGAATCTCTGTACTGCCTTTAGTGGTGTCTAGTGGGCTTTTTTTAGCACTGGACACAACTCATCAAAGCCTTGCACATGTTATATATAAGAATAAGCCCACATTTTTGAATATGTCACTGCATTTTGAGGTTTTAAAGATTCTGATAGTAAGTTAGTATCTCCCAAATCTCACTGTTCTTGTTAGTATGTTGGAACATCTTTTCCTTTTAGTATTAGAGAGAGTTTCTCTTTCTCTATTTATTTCTTCACTTCAAGAAACATTTTTACATTTGTCTACACTGAATAATAATTGCTGTCTATGAGCCCAGCTACTGGAGAATTTTACATCTGAGATCAATCTTTCTTAAAGTATTGCCACCCCTTTTCCAAGAGGAAGTAGATTTCAACACCTTGTAGGTCAGTTTCTCATTTGGAGAAGAAATTGGTGACATGGAATCAGGGAATTTTCTAAGCACAATTTGTTCACTTACAAAATGTACACAAGTCCTGTTTCCTTGAACAGAGATGGGTGCATGCTGCACTCAGACAACGCTCTTTTGGAGGCACCTCAGGTCCAGCAACTCTGCTCTTTCCCAAGCAGAAGGAGCTGTCTTCAGCCTCTCTCTCTCTCCTGTGATCTCACTCTCATCTCACAGTTTAACATGCATCTCACTGCTCCAGCCCCAGCCCCAGCCCATGGTCTTTACTCATGAGAAATCCTATAGCCCAAAATGTCTCTGCTAGGACCATGTGGACTTCATAGATGAGTCTGAGCATCAGCTCGCCTTTTGGGCAACTGCTTTGCAAAACTGGGGAGGTACCAGCAGAGTGGAAAGACAGGATAGTTATCCTGCTCTATACGGGGAAAGGCCCACTGAATGTGGTAGCTTTAGGCTACAGGCCAATAACTCTGCTATCTGTCCCTGAAAAAGTCTTCACACATGTCCTGCTCACCCGGCTCCAGCCTCTCTTTGTGAAATGCCATCACCCAGAGCAATTGGTTTCCACTGGCAGGTGATCTACAATGGATGCTATACTTGCTCTGTCTTTTATCTGAGATTCACGGTGAATTTAATCAGCCTTTGACAGAAGCATATATAGATCTAAAGGAACCCTTCAATTCGGTCAATAGAGATGTCCTGTAGAAGGACCTACAGGACGCTGGTGTTTCCAACACCCTTTGGAGGCAAATTGAAGATCTACATGAAGACTCGGGGCAGGGGTGCTTGGGGGGGAGGGAGGGGTTCATACTAGATCTGGGGTAAAGTGGGGATGTATCCTGGCCCAAGTCATGTTCTGTTATGCAATCAATTGGCTCTTTGAACAACTCTCTGCAAATATCAGTATAACTGTCAATTCAATCTCTTTTACCAACCTGGATTGTGTGGATGATGTGGTCCTCTTTGGTCAGGATGCAAATAATCTCAAAGATGCACTGGAGAGTTTCTAACATGAGACAGCTGTCTTTGGACTAAGAGTTTCTTGGGCAAAAACAAATATCCAGAGTGTTGGTGCAAAAGTTGTGATATAAGCTATCTGTGCTTCACAACAAACTATGGAAGTAGTGGATGACTAAATCTACCTAAGCTGTCAAATGGTTGCTGCCAGCCAGACATTTTAAGAATTGTTTTAGCAGCCTCAGCAATGAAGGCCCATGGAGCCAGAAGGTAAGACTATATTCAAAAGTACAAATTTATCAAACCTGCATACTTCTGATACTCTTCTATGGATGTGGAAGTTACTTAAACAACACATCATGTGGTTAGACACAGTGCTGCAGACCTTTTCTAAGCATACTGTTGTTGTTTGCAATACAAAGGGGTTTAACTGCTGGACAGAGAAGAGTACTTTAACCCACTCAATCTCCTTAACAAGTTTGTGGTGCTTATATCTCAATGAACCCTGTTGTGCAAGCCATTTGCACCTTTCACCATAACAGTGAAAGTGCAAGGCCAATTGTATAGTCAGTTTCACTGTTACCACATGTCAGCTTCTCGCTTGCTAGCAAGACCCTTATAAACATCAACAGGAGAGAAAAATCTTTTTTATATTTTTTTTAAACAATTCAGGACATAGCATTTAAAGAGTGTGCTCTATCAGGCCCCAATGCTGCAGACAATTAAGTGTGTGAGTTAAAATAGTAAATTAACTAAATTTACTTTAAGTAATTTTGTATTAAACCACCAAGGATCTGGCTCTGGTGGCTACAGTTTCAAACTCAGAGTGGAAGTTATCTCTGTCATTTGTCTCAGATCTAGTGTCTCTAGGAACACATGAAGACCAAGGATAGTAACACAGACATTCACGTCTAATCTGCCTTATCAATTTTATTAAAGTCACCAACAAGGTTATGATTATCCAAGCATATAACTATAAAAATACCCATGCACAAGTTATAGCTATAGTCATACTCGCATCCCCCTAGATAGTCTTGTGATCTGATGGGTTCCTCACAAATTGATCATCAATAGAGAGATGGTTCCTGCTGGTGTTTTCCCAATGGTAACTCATTTTTTCCAATCTGGGCATTCTCTTTTACAATGTGATTCTGACTATACCCGATACCCAGCATATGTGGGTGAAAGGGTCACCCCTCTTTTTCCTTATCTGTGTTGTGTCCCCCAAGAATATTGGGGTACTCTGTTTTTCATAGTTTTTTGTAGTTCGTCTGTTCTCATTAGCATTTACACACCTCATGCACCTGCGGTTAGGGCACAGGTTAGAGAAATGTGACTACCGGGTATCTTGTAATCAAAAATTAATCTTGCAGTTAATTTTTCACAATACCCCCCATTGGCATGGAGGTGGAACAGGTTTTTCCAATAAAAAAATCCATGAACGAGGTCAGGAAAGACTGTAAAGCAAAGGGAAGTTGGGGACCAGAACACTGAGATCCAACA
Organism: Macrochelys suwanniensis; assembly: GCA_033296515.1. NCBI lineage: Eukaryota > Metazoa > Chordata > Testudines > Chelydridae > Macrochelys > Macrochelys suwanniensis. Next base: position 82,913,287 of record CM065777.1, read on the forward strand.
GAAAGATGATAAAGGTCTATGAAGAAAACTCAGTTACAGGTCAGCAAGTAACCTCTTAAGTCACTCAGTCTTCTATTTCTTAGACTGTGCGGCCTGATATTCAACTACTCAAAAAACTGCCAGGGTTTCAGAAGTGACATGTGGATGTTCCAGTTTAACTGTATGAAACACTTCCTTCAGTTGCTGGGCCATGCGGTCTCTGTTGAATGCCTTTGTATTTTTCAGTGAACAGCTACTCTACCTCACCTTTGAAGCGTTTATTTATAGTCAGAGCTAAAGGATGGCAGCATTTTGGGTCCATGAGAGGAAAGCAAATTATGTCTACAGTTTCAGATTACAACTTTAGATTCTCTGGCCAAGACATTCTAAACAGATACAAAGTGTAAATACTTCACTTCAGGTTACATATACTAGACTAGAAATTAATGTCTGTGACCTACAGCTCCAAAATTAAATTAACATGGCTAGCTTAGTTGTTGCTTGGGATGAAGGTGCTGAGTGGGTGGACCTTCTTGGGATAGCACCTCATTTTCTTTATTCAGTAAAAAAATTCTGATTTTCAAAAACCAAAACTGAACATTATTACCAAAACCTGAAACGTTTAACCAAAAATGGATTTTTACCAAAAATTTCAGTTCCCAATATTTAATCTAAAAACTAGAAAATATAATCAAAAATGAAAAATTGCCAATTTTGTTGTTTTTGATTAAAAGCCATTGGTCATCAAAATTACTTTACAATAAAACACTTTGACTAGCTCTAATATTGCATACATTTCCTCGAGCAGGACTGACTTTGGGATTTTCCTATGCTTTTGACAGCACTGATCTCCTATAATCTTATGTTTACTGCAGGTTGGTCATTTTGACTCTGATTCCTTCCATCTCTTCCATTAATAAAGGAGGAAATTCTAAGCTCTAGACCTGCAGTAGAAATGTATAAAACATAATTGCTAAATCTGGCAAGACTTCATGTTCTGCAAATTCTTCAGTTTGAATGTCTGTATTCTGCTCACATTGATAGTTTTCTAGATTTTCCTCTTCATCCCAACTCATGGCTTTTATTTATCACAGTGCTCACCACCACATTGGTTTGTTGCAAAATAGCTGTCTGGAATGTACCAAATCCTCTTTAGCTGGAATAATCCACAGAATCCTTGCTTTCACAAAATGTCCTTCTCATGGTCGGATATAAAATATTTATATTCCTATTCTCTTCTTTTGGCAGCCACTGACATCTTTGTGGAGTTAACAGAGAAGAAAAAACTATTGGATTTTCAGAACCCCCATAATGGATTTCCAATGGGAATACAACCTAAAACCTCTTGCACTAAGGTAGTCTTTCTATTGACTTCAGTGAGCAATTAGGCCTTTAAAAACACAGACCAGTGCCACTTGAACTAAAGGAGTAGCCTCATTAAGTCATAGCAGTAATAAGCTCTTATTCTTTATGGGGACCCACCATTATAGGGAAATGTGACACACTAAGCTGGTGCGTTGCAGTTATGGGGGTCTAGACACATGATTGACAGACATATGGCCAAAAGGCTGAAAAGGTTTCATTGCAAAAGAGTCAAAAAGACAGAAAGCTGACCCCACTGAAAAGGCAGCAGAAAGGTATCTGCTGGCTCAGAGAAGGGGGAGGAGAGGTAGCATGCCACCACAAAGCGTTCTGTGTACAGTCATTCTGATTTGCAAAATAAACTCTATACCAGGGGTGGCCAAACTTACTGGTCCTCTGAGCTGCATACAACAATCTTCAAAAGTTCTTGAGCCGGGGCGCATCTGTTGGGGCTCGGGGCTTCAGCCCTGTGGGAGGCACCTCATGGGCTTGGGGTTCAGCCCTGATTCTGCTGAAGCCCAGAACCCCGGCAGGTGCATCTCGGGGGCTGAAGCCCCGAGACTACCCTCCCCGCTGGGCAGAAGCCTCTCCCCCACCAGCCTGCTGCAAGGCAGAGGTCCTGAGTTCTGCCCCCGCCCCCCGCTCTGATAGGTGGACAATGGGGTGGGAGGGCTATGTGAGCCACACTTTAATGGTCAAAGAGCCGCATGTGGCTCACAGTCCACAGTTTGGCCACCCCCGCACTATACTTAATTCACATACAATTCTGGATCTGCAAGATGGGGAAGAAGCTTCCATCTTGGTTTCTAGCTTGCTAATGGGTCATTATCACCTCTCCCAACCTTTTCTAAACTAGCAGAAACACTCATATCTGCTTTTTGGTGATACCAGTTTCTGGCTTACATGACTTTTTAGCCTTTCAGCTATATGTTTGTCTGTCCAACTTTGTGACCTCTTGAATTTATGAGATTTAACCATATGACCCCAATCCATTTTACGGAAATGTGATATCCATCCAAATGATCAGCTGGTATATTAGTAAGGAAGATAGAATTAATATAAGTTTAATTGGTAGAGAAGATGTACTTAGAAGAGAATGAAATTCAACTGACCCACTGCCACAGTTAGGTCAAGATGTTCATGGAGGCGATGGTTTGACTTTTGGACTGTATGAGTTTTATTACAAATAATTACCTAATGCAGAAAAGATGCAGAACAGGTATCATCTCTAACATGGCATCTGCTACCTTATCAGGATAAATCTAACTCTTTGAAGCTTATGGACATTTTGCTATTTGGTATAAGTGCAAGTATCAGAGGGGTAGCCATGTTAGTCTGGATCTGTAGAAGCGACAAAGAGTCCTGTGGAACCTTATAGACTAACAGACGTATTGGAGCATAAGATTTCGTGGGTGAATATCTACTTCTTCAGATGCAAGTGAATAAGTGCAGTAATTCTAAATTTCAGGGAAAGAAACTTCCTTCACCATCAGAATCCTTGTATGTGGAAGAAGGTTAGGTTCTTACACCTGATTTATTCGATAAAATAAAACTTTGTCCACAGGTGTCGACATCACACAAATCAGCAGGGAAGCAAAAGAATAAATGGGTGCGGAGGTCGAAGTAGCTTCTTGCCCTAATTGGATCTGGGCCAGGTTTGATTCCTACTGGTTGGATATGGGGACAGCTGTGTTGCTGCTGCCCATGTTATATCTACTTTGCAGCTTAACAGAGGATTGCAGTCTCTGAGGCTGTCAAGCCAGTGACTTTCATGAGCACTAAGAGACAAATCCTGAGGTCTATGTATGAAGCACTATGGGAAGTACTAGCCCCAGCCAGTCATAAAAACTGGCTTTGCATCAAGCTCACTGATTGTGCAGATGATTGGTTTGGTTTGGATGATACAGCAGTGCTCATTGGTGGGGTGGGGTGGGGTGAGGTATGGGGAATTAAGAAATAATGCAAATGGGTTCCTGGTTCACTGAGCAGACCTATCCACAGCATGGTCTTGTCTCTGTTATGTCTCCAGATTTAAATAAACCAATTATGTCTTTTTAATAAAACTGGATGAGAATAACAATAAGAAAACAAAATTGAATCTAGTTAGCACAGTGGGTGGATGCTTATCTATAAACCACATCCAGTTCAGCTCCCTATCCCCTCTGCTTCATACTGATGGGTTGTCAACTCCACCACACAGCGTGTCCCAGTTTTTAATAACCCAGTAATCTCATAGTCTGCACAGTCCTTATAGCCTTGCCTCACAGCAGATGACCAAGAACAAAACCTTTTGTACAGGGTTCTGTAGAAGTTACTCTCGAACCTATAGACTGTAATAGAGAATTATGTCATTCCTACCTGGTTTTTAACCATCCTATACTTTTGTACATCAGGGATATTAAAACCCTTAGGCTGGGTTAAAAAGATAGCAATTAAAGTTGCCTGGAAAATTGATTTTTTTTTTGGTGGGAACATTTTTATTGGGAAAAGCCCCCCTTGAAATTTTCCCATCTGGAAGTAATGTTTTTTCCATGAGAAAATTTGAAAAGTTAAGGAAGTGGGGAAAAGTAGATTTCCAAACACTTTCTTATTATTCCCAAACTTTTGCCAGTTACAAAGTGTGAAAATGTGTTCTCCCCTCCTCAGCTTTCTATCACGTTTACTGTTTTCCAACTGGAAGAAGTGAAAGTGTTACTTTGTCTCTAAATTCTTATATTTACCCTCTTCCTTTCTACAGGGGGGAAAAGAGAGAAAAACAAGGTGCGCATTTCCCCACACTTACAAAAATTTGAAAACAGCAAAATATTTCATTTTTCCCTGTCAACATTTTTTGAAAAATTAAAACATTAAAAATTAAGACATTAATTTAAAAATATTTTTTCTGGAAAAGGAGTAATTTTTATAAAAATTAATCTTTCAATAAAAAGCTTTTCAGATTTTTGATCAGCACTAATATATATATATATATATATATATATGATTATTTTCTATTAAGTTTTATAGGACATTTCCATAATAGAGTTTTGGGGATGAGGTCAGAGAGTGGGGTCTTGAATATTTAATTATTTAGGTTGGAGTTCTGTCCTATTTCCTCATAGACCCCCTTTTGTTAAAGTGTCTTCATCCTAGTTATATTCCTACTCTCGCATTTCTACCTGACTTGTCTGTTTCAGACACATCAGTTGAGAAATCTCTGTGGGCCGTGCTGGTCTATTCAATACGAACATAAGACCAAGACAACAGCAATACTGGGCCATCTAGCCCAGTATCCTGTCTTCCAACAGTGGCCAATGCCAGAGGCTTCAAAGGGAATGAATAGAACAGGTAATCATCAAGTGATCAATCCCCCATCACCCATTCCCAGCTTCTGACCAAAAGAGACTAGGGACACTTCAGAGAATAATTTTGCATTCATGCCCATCTTGGATAATAGCCATTGATGGACCTATCCTCCATGAGCTTATCTTCTGGCAAAGAGTTCCACAGGTTGACTGTGTGTTATGTGAAGAAATTCTTCCTTCTGTTTGTTTTAAACCTGCTGCCTATTAATTTCATTTGGTGACCAATCTTCCAAGCTCTCCTTGGAATTCTATCTGCTTGCTGGGATGTCAAGAAGCAGGGACTATTTCTCCTAATGTCATCTCCAGAGATCTAATTCCCATATTATATATGGGAATAAAGGTGAGGGAGGAGTGGTGGTGCAGGGTGAAGACAGACACTATCCCTTGAGAAGGGAGGGGTTGGGTAGCCACATTGTTACTACTTCACCATGGGGTGGGTGGGCAGGTGGGGTAAGAAAGAGAAGAGAGACAGGGAGGCAGGGGGTTGAGAGTGCAGGGAGAGGCAGGGTTTCTTTTCTCTCAGGCTCAGAGAAGGCCTCCATGGCTGTGAAGCACAAGTGAACAACAGAGGTCCTAACATGCCAGGGCCAAGGATTGGCCTTATACTCACATGAAAAAAAATCACTCTAAAAACTCTGTCAGGTAGTTTGGGTACACATAGTGATTCCCTGTCTGTAAAGATATTTTCTGATCAAGGGAAAAACACTTCTTAACATCTCTGCTTGCACAAATGGATACAACTACTCTTTCAGTGTCACAATAAATAACAGCTTACTTCTCACTTTCACGCTTCAGATTGCTATCTCTTCATGTTTTTGGATCAACTAGGGCCTTCACCATGACAATTTTATTTGCCTGGGAAGCACTTAGATACCATGGCGATGTGCACTTATAGGAAACCCTAAGATAGATAAACAGAATTAATAATTTACACAATATGCCCATTTTCCATGTTTTCCCTAACCATATACAATTTCTCTCTCCCTATATTCTGTTGTGTAGATATGGATATAGATATGTAAATATCTACACACCCGCACATAATATGAATTTATTTTTACATAGCATCCTTCATACTAAGTATCAGAAAATGCTGCACACCGAAAGGTAGACTAGCGAGAGAAAGCACTTTACAAAGGTTGGTGCAGCCACTCTCATAACAACAGAACTGGAAACATGTCACTCAAAGAGGGATTAGAGGAAAAGAAAATAATTGATTACAATCCATTTTCTACATCTGACTTCACATTTCTTCAGTGTGTGCTTTTTAAAATTCATTACTTTTTCTACTACCTTTTGAACCATGCTTAATGCCCTCCATTGCCATATATTATGATCATGGCTGGGTAGTAGGCACAGGTGGCTCAGAAGATGCAATCTTCATATTTCTGGCCCATATCCAAGAGTGAAAACTGCACCAAAGCTGTAAAACCTCACTAAAAAATAAACAAGTGTTGTGTCCAGTAATTCATGCTTGTCAATTAAGGGATGCTCTATGCAAATGGAATGTGCAGCGTGATTTTACCCTCTAAAAAGATTTACTGGACATGTTCAACTGAATTTTTCAGAGGTTTATAAATTAGCCAAATATTGGTTGATTTTTATAGAGGTAGCAACAGGCATCTCTCATCCAAAAACGATCTGCTGGAAAATTTGGAGTTCCTGCTTCAAATTCTGGAGGCACTACTGCTCTTCAAAGAAACAGTTAGGGGGAAAACTAACATTGTCAGAACTACCTATTTGCCCCTAAATTTCACTCTTAGAAGTGGCTGAACTATTTTTGCTGAAATGTTCTGGAAAAATTCACCTGAGGCGCAGAGCAAGCATGGAAAACAGAGACGCAAAATTGGTTGCAGATGGAAATTATGATTGAAGATGTCAGAATAGTGCAAAGAAAAGAAATAATTTAGCTGGCTACTTTTGAAGCTTCCCCAAAAATCTAATCAGAGCAAACTATGTCTTATTTGCAGAGCATATTATCTGCTGGGAATAACTTCAGAATTTGTATTCATGTCTGTAGTCTCAAGCTGATTTCCTAAAACCCTGCTGCCTGAGAGAAATTGGAAAAGGGAAATTACATTGTTTTCAGTGATTTTCATGTAAGATTTTCCTGTGCTCTTTCCTGTGATTTCAAACATTATAAATGTTATTAACAAGATTTTTTGTGTCCTGACAGTTTTCCTAAATTTCCCCTCTCTTTTTTAAAGTAACATGCTAAATGCTTCTTTTCTCTCCTCCTTTTGTTTTACATTCTTTAAGTATTTGTAGAACATCATGTTCCATGCCTCCATCACTTAGCACACACTTTGGCTTTTAAATAGATCAGAGACACATGCTCACCACCATTTACTTTGGGCCGTATAAAGACATCATTGTTACTCCTATCTAAGATACTTATACGTATTACTGTAGTACCCAAACACCTGCCAATCTTTAGTGTATTTATCCTCACAACTCCCTGTGAGGTAAGGAAGTATAGTCATCCCATTTTACAGATAGGAAACTGAGGCTAAGAGACTTGCCCAAGGTCACACAGCAACAGGAACTACAGTCACCCAAATCCTAAGCTAGTGTCTTAACCACTGGACCATCCTTCCTCTTTGTAAGCCTGCAAGGATGGTTACATTGTGGAGGTTAATCCTACAGTATCAAAATCAATGGGGATGTAAACAGTTCTATTAGTTACAACTGGGCCTCATTCCCTTTCACACCGACATACCTCCATCAGCGTCAATGGAATTAGTTCCGATTTATGCAGCTGTAAGTGAGAGAACACTCAGGATCTTTAGGTGTAAACTAAGGGCTGGGAGAAAGCTGACAGGTGCAGAGGGGCACACGGTTCGGACAGAGACATCCTTTAGTGGAGGATCTATAAACTGGGATTCTCTATAAAGAGGATAGAAGTTGTTAACAGGTAGGACCTGAAGAGAACAGTCAAATAAAAGAGAATCCAATTCAATTACATCATGTAAAGGCAGACATCTAAAAAGGTGACACATTTTTATAAGTTTTGTATACAAATGCATTTGTATACAAATGCAAGTAATCTAAATATTAAGATGGATGAACTTGGTATTAAATGAGGATACTGATATAATAGGCATCACAGAAACTTGGTGGAATGGTGCTAATCAATGGGACATGGTAATAGTAGGGTACAAAATATATAGGAATGACAGAGTAGGTCGTGCTGGTGGGGGAGTGGCACTGTATGGAAAAAAAGCATAGAGTCAAATATAGTAAAAACCTCAAATGAATCAAACACTACCATAGAATCTCTATGGATAGAAATTCCATGCTTGAATAATAAGACTATAGAATACACTACTCACCGCCTGGCTAGGAAGATGATGGTGATTGTGAAATGCTCCAGGAGATGAGAGAGGCTATAAAAATAGGAAACTCCATAATAATGGGGGATTTCAACTATCCCCATATTGACTGGGTACATGTCACCTCGGAATGGGATGCTAAGATAAAGTTTCTAGACACCATTAATGACTGCTTCTTGGAGCAGCTAGTCCTGGAACCCACAAGGCAATTAGTGACTTAGTCCAAGGTGGAAGACAGGATTTGGTCCAAGAGGTGAATTTAGCTGAACCGCTTGATAGTAGTGACCATAATATAATTAAATTTGACACCCTTGTAAGGGGAAAAATAGCAAAGAAGCCCACCACTGTAGCATTAAACTTCAAAAAGGGAAATGACACAAAAACAAGGAAGGTAGTTAAATGGAAATTAAAAACAGATTGAAATGCCTGCAAGCTGCATGGACACTTTTTAAAAACACCGTAAGAGTTTCAAATAAAATGTATACCCCAAATTAAAAACCATAGTAAGAGGACCAAAGAAGTGCCACAATGATTAAACAACAACATAAAAGAAGAAGTTAAAGGCATCCTTTAAAAATTGGAAGTTAAATCTTAGGGAGGAAAATGGAGAGGAGCATACACTCTGGTAAATCAGGTGTAAAAGTATAATTAGGCAGGCCAGAAAAGAATTTGAACAGCAACTAGCAGAAGACTCAAACTAAACAGAAAACATTTTCTTAAGTACATCAGAAGCAGGAAGCCTGCCAAATCAGTGGGGCCACTGGATGATCGAAGTGCTAAAGGCGCACCAGCGGAAGGACAGGGGTATTGAGATGAAGCTAAATGAATTCTTTGAATTGGTTGTCACTACAGAGGACGTGAGAGAGATTCCCACACTTGAATCATTCTTTTTAATGACAAATCTGAGGAACTGTCCCAGATTGAGGCTTTCAGTGCACACTGCAGCACCATGTACACAAGCCAGAAGAAATGTAGCCTACATCCATTTGGTATTCAGGCTGGGCCTTATGTAGTCATTTACACCAGTGCAACATTAGTGTAAAACACTACCAATCTAATTTGATAGCATTTTGTATTCATTGCACTGTTTACACCAGTGGTGGGCAACCTGTGGCCCGTGGGCCACATGCGGCCTCTTAGGGTAATCTGCTGGCGGGCCGTGAAACAGTGTTTACAATGACTGTCCACAGGCATGGCTGCCCGCATCTCCCAGTGGCCACCATTCCCAGCCAATGGGGACTGTGGGAAACAACAGCCAGCATGTCCCTGTGGCCTGCGCCGCTTCCCGCAGCTCTCATTGGTCAGGAACGGCGAACTGCGGCCACTGGGAGCTGCAGGTGGCCATGCCTGCAGACGGTCAATGTAAACACTGTCTCACGGCCCACCAGCGGATTACCCTGATGGGCCGCGTGCAGCCCATGGGCCGCAGGTTGCCCACTACTGGTGTATACAGAAGTAGAGAGTCAGCCCGGTATAAATTACATGGCAACAGGGCTGAAGGGGAGTACGGAAGGAAGAGCAGCTAACAGGCACATGCAGACTAAGGTGTGTGTGCGCACACCCATGTGCTTTATCATATTTTTTATGGTTCTCGTTAAAGACAGATTTTTAAAAAGTTCAACACCTCATCAGTGTAAAAGTCATTATGAGTCTTTTTTTCGTTAGTATTTCCTTCCTCCCTGAAATATCTGTAAAAGCCTGACTTTTTCTTCTTAGTCCCTTGGTTAGTATGAACTTGTTCTATTGTTCTTATCTTTTCCCTACAAGCACTATCTGACTGTATATTCTTATTTGGTCCCCACCTCACTTTTGCTGTTTCCATTACATATTTTTTATTTTTTTAAATTTTATTCCCATTTCTCTTCAGAATCTTATTTTTGTTGCAGCTACTATACTCAGGTGCAGACGTGTTTGACACCTGAGGGTTGTAGCTGCAGGATGAAACTGATCAATCCAATACACAGGGCCGGCTCCAGCCTACCAAGCACGTGCTTGGGGCGGCACCTGCAGGGGGGCGGCACCTGGAGGGGGGCGGCGCTCAGGCCTTTTTTTTTTTTTTAAACATACTGCGCCCCGCGGCGCTCCGGGAGAGCAGGGCAGCATCCGGGCTCACTGCTCTCCCCGTCGCTCCAGCCGGGCTCGCTGCCCACCCTACGGTGCTCCGGCCGCCCGGGAGAGCGGAGCCGCGGCCGGGCTTGGTGCCCTTCCCACCAGCGCCCCGGCCGGGGCAGCAGGGCCTGCCACGCTCCCCGTCCCGGCCGGGGGAGGGGGCGGTGGGCGGCTTTTTTGCTTGGGGTGGCAAAAAAGCCAGAGCCGGCCCTGCCAATAGTTTCCTTCTGCAACTGGCTTGACATGTAAAGTGGTTTGTAGTCTATGAGTGGCACAATCACAACCTATTCCCACCCTCCCTATCATCTCTCCTTCAGCATTGAAAAGTTGACATGTGCCTCCGATTAGCCCTGGACTTATTAATAGCAAAGTTGCAAGCAAAACTCAAAGTCCCAAACTAAAGTCCACAGAGGCCAATTCAATTATCTGATTTTGGCAGACCACTCCCCGCCCTAGCTTGATGGAGTCTGCCTCCCCTGTAGCCTTCTGCTCTCTGAGCAACCGTCTAACTCCCTCCACCAAAGCTTCTTCTCTGACTCTTTATGGAGACCAGCTGCCCTCTATCAGGCTCCATCACAAGGCTATTAATGAGGCATAGGTGGGTTGGACCGGTTCCCCCTTAAAGGGCCCATTCTACCCTGTGACAACCCCCTTTTAGTAAACAGTTCCTAGCAATGGCTCAGATCCATTTAGTCACCTAATCCCCAGATTTAGGAGCCTCCTCTGCCGTCTGAAAAGAAGGGATTTGAACAGAGATCTACCACCTTTCAGGTGAGTGCCCTTAACCACTAGGCTATGAGATAGTCTGGTTGGTAGGGGATTGCCTTAATAGAGCCACTAATAATAGCATCACAACACCTAAGACCCTTTGTGGATCCAATCCAATGTGGATATCATACAACCTGATCCTTTTTAGCTAACCCTTGTTCAGTTCTAGGAACCTTTTGCCATGCTCCCAGTTTCTCTAATCACTTTGGCATGGATTGTCACCCCAAGATCTGTGCAAACTTCCACCCACATGAATAGACTGGGGCTCAGCCCCCTCTGTGGCACCATCCCTCCCCTTTGTACAGATCCTATGGAGGTGTCTTCATAAGTCTGGGGTCCAGGCTAGGGGCAGAATCGGTAACGTGAACCGGAGAGAGGAATGAGCAGGCTGGATGCGAGGCTGGCAGGGATGCAACGTATTAGTACCCACTGTGGCCCTATGCAGATTCCATGGAGAAGATTATTATTCGAGAACACTTTTCGGTGGCGCTTCCTTCCACCATAGCCTCTGTTAAATTAAGAACGCTATATTTTATTCCCATGGGCTCTACTTCCATCCCACAGGGGAATTTTTTATTTACCGGGGGCGGGGAGATCTATTTTGATGTTTTGAAATGGGTTTCCCAGTAGTGACCGCAGAATATATGGAATTAATTGAACACAAAGTGCAACTGCACCTCCAGTTGATTACATGAAAAGCTGTGTGAGTTAAAAGGGCATCGCATCTGCTGAGTTGTAACTAATAAAGAGCAGTTAAGAAAATGAAATGAGGGCACCAGGGTGACTTGAATAAGCACTAATGCTTATTTTATAATGCATTATCCGTGAGCAGTCTTCAGGCCTGGTAACATGGCAGTTCTGCCTCTTGACCAGCAGAGCCAAAGCAGTCCGGGTTCACAGTAGGATCCCGGCTCTTACACAGTACTGACACTGCAGTTCAATACAGAGAGATACTGTACTGCAGAAGCCTACCTGGTCCACACACCCTCCCTGAAATAAAAGCAGCTAGATTTCCTGGCACCGCTGCTACACATAGTTGTATTCAGGATGTTCTTCAATTCAAACTGGCTGCCAGCTTCTACTGAACATGCTATACTCGGCTTAAAGGCACAGACTTTGGTTTCATATTACATTCTTATACTCCAGGGGCTTTATAGTTAATTATTAGTGCTGGAAGCAAACATGGCAGCTACTATGTACTCAACAATAGCTTATAGCCTGGATCAGTTTATGGTAGGTCTACACTGCAAAAAACCCGATGTGTTCTTAATTCGGGTTTACTAGCCCGAGTTAAAATAGCAGTGAAGACACAGCAACTTGGCTTTTAAACTTGGGTTAGCAGCTCGAGTTAAAGCTTATAGGGTAGCTTGGGATTGAATTTGGGCTGGAACCTGAGTTAAAAGCCGAGTTGCTGGATCTTCGCTGCTCTTTTAACCGAGCTTAGCTAACACGAGTTAAGAACACACCTTTTTTGGCAGCATAGACATATGCTTAGACAAAAGCATCGGTATGAACATTTACAAAGGCAGTATTACCAGTACCTCAGTCATAGTGGGAATCTAGGAAGTAATTTGGATGGGTTAGCTTCTGTTTCACAAATAGATAGTCTGATGGGGCCAATCATACAAGCCAAGGGAGGTTGCCCCACACGTGTTGCTCTGGAAGGGGTCATAATATTGATCAGGATTCAGGCAACATACAAAACAGCAAGCTGTTGATCAGGCCATATAAATGCAGTATGATTTATAATATGGATAGAACTTCTATGCAAAGGAAAAAAATCTAACAATAGCTAGCAATAATAGTTAGGGTCTCTCATTGTAATGTCCACACCTCAACATTTAATAACATGCTTAGATCTTCAGTAGTGTCATGAAGACCATTATATGAACCCCTGAGACACATTACTCCTGTAGCAGCTATTTTATGTAATGATTTCATTCTATTTTCTCCATTATGAAGCAGGTCTCCCTACACTGACTCCAAATATTTTAGGGTATAATGGTGAAAATGTGTAATTTTTCTGCTATAAAAAGAAAACCATTGTTGCAGTCACAACAGCAGCTTGACTTTACAAGTCAGAACTTTCCTGATGCATAGTTCTTACTGCAGAACTAACTTCCGAGCAAATTTGCAAGAAACAGACGAAAAATTGTGGTGTTCAGCCAGCTAAAGTCTATTTTGCATGTATGAAGTATGACAGCAGAATTGGACTAGAACCATCAACTCATTTTACATTAACCACTGAACACACAGCCATCAGAACATTACTTTCAATCATTACTGACCTGGGTTGGCTTTGAACGAGTGACATAGAAGAAAAAGACACCGTAGCCCACTACCCAGTCCATGAACCAGTCATTCTCCTTTAAATAAACAATCAAAAGGTTAAAAAATACTTGTGCTACTACCGTGCAGTTATAACAGAAGCTCTTAAAACTCAGGGGCAGGGCCTGTAGTGGTAAAAACAACTCTACAAGGCCCAGGCTTAGGTGAATTTAAATGTTAAATGTAATTAAAAAGGTACATCTTTTGTTATAACTAGCCTCATTGAGTGCCCAACTGAAGCCCCTTTCCCTTTATACATTGATCCCAAACAAACTTTATTAAAGAAGATAAAAAACAAAGACACACGTACCGATTATTTTACATTCATGCTTCCATTTATCAACGTCCTCAGCCAGCTGGGTCAGTCAGTTCCATTCAGAGTGTTGCAGTTTGAAGGGCTAAAGATGCTGCTAGATACTTTGAGAGGAAGAAACCACCTTCTTGGGAAGGAACTAACCAAGCAGAGCTATCCTTAGCATTTTTCAGTGGGTAGCGAAAAAAGCTTCACCTTGCTAAAAACCAGATCCTGTTCATGATTATCACACTACAATATTTAACACTGGTTTTGGGGAGGGTGACTGAGATGATTCCTTGGGGACACAACCCAAACTCAATTAGCTCATTTTACATGCAAATTGCTTATGAGCTGATGTAGTGGCTCGTTAGCGCCTCCAAACTCTAGCTGTAGAACTCCAGCTGCCTACCCCTCAGTCTTGGCAATCAGTTGAAATCAATTTTTACTAGTTAACATTTGCATGGCTATTTTCACAAGGAAAAGGGATAGAAATGTATTATATTTTTTAAATGAAAGTTGAGATTCATCTGTGCAGCACTCAGAATCTGACTCTGTTAACAAGAGACGGCCTCCAGCTCATCAGTGCTATGGGAAAGTTTAAGACAGGGCAAGAATTTGTGAGACTGTCATTGTGAAAAGATGAGTTCTTGGTACTCACTGCTCCAATATTCACTGTGTGAGGAGAAGCTGGGGTCTTGCCCTTTTTCAAGGCGGTATTGACAATACACTCCAATAATGGATCCAAGACCCATTGACATTAATAAGCCAAGCAGAGCATTAATTTAATTGATATATTACAGCTGGCACAACTCCCAGCCCTTCCAAAACATCAGTGCGTGATCCCAGCAAAAACACACATAGCAGGGCACTCTGTTTTTGTTCGAACTCTCAGCTTTGCTACTACCGAGACAAACCACTCAAACCTGAGCAATCTTGCCTGTGAAATAATTTGATATATTGATCTAGGTGCGGGATTCAGGCACTCACGTTTGAAAATTGGGTGTATAGCATCAATTTAAAATGTTTGGGTACAGGTGAGTGGACTCACAATTTTACAATTCACAAACTTTCTGGGCCCTAAAGCTGAATTCCTAAACGCATGAAAATGTAAGCAATAAAATTGTGTAGACCACAAAAATTTGGGGAGAAAAATCCATTTAAACCCCCCCAAACACCCAACCAATGTTTTTAGAGGAGCCTTGCACTTTCCCTACCTGAGCCTCAGTACCTCTGGGCGTTCAGGATGATAGCGAGAAGACTCATTATCAATTGTCAATATCAACCAGGTGAATTTGAGGCCCCTAGACTTCTTTTATGCTGCAAATTGTTGTGCTGTGTAGAGTCAATAGGAGCTGGGACAATCTTGTTAAAAGTGCACAACTAGATTAGAGGTTTTAATCTGAATTTTTGGCTTATGGATTGTTTAGCCTTCAATTTTACAGCCTTCTAGAAAATATGAACTATACAGTGTCTCTAGGGGACTCCAATGCAGTGAGTTAGCAGCTGCAGCTTCATTTAACTGTACATCACGTTGCAATCATAAGCTAAAACAAAAAGCGCTCTTTCCAGGATGAGCACTCATGATCAATTTGAATAGAAATGATTCACCCAGAACTTTGGGAACCGATCGAAGTGGCCAAAATGAATTATTCACACCTTGGTCCTGAAGAGGTAAATACCGTAAGGTCAGAGCTGCTCAAACCAGTTATGAATATTTCAGCACAATCTTCAATTAAAGTAGGGGTTTGGGTTATGGATTTTTTTTAAAGAACAAGTTCTGCTGTTTTACTTTTAACCAGCCAATGTCAACAACTCAGTTGTGTTAATATTCTCAGCTGGGCTTTGGGTGCCCTACTATTTCAGCCTCCTTTGGACATCACAGCCCTCATCCGTGCATGCTCTTTTGAACCAGTTTTGCCCAAGAACTTGTTCTAGATTTGTAAATGAGGGCCTGGTCCAAAGCCCATTGAAGTTAAGTCTCTTAGCAGCCCAAGGTAAGTAGCCAACCCTGCCTGTGAGCTTGCTGGGGAATGCAGCCACAAGAATGCTCTGTATTTCAAGAGTGTATTTCCTGTTCAGAGGAGGCTATGTAGGACTAGTTTGGGGGTGTCACAGCTGCTTCATTACATGACTATCCCAGCCCTCCAGCAGAGCAGTAACTCCCAGGCACAAATGGGACCTCTTCTCTTTGCCTTTGTGTATCAGGGCAACAGCAACCTGCCTCCTGACGAGGCCAGGCCAATGAGCAGCCCCCATACGAGGCCTTCTGGGATCTGCTTGCACCTCCAAAAAGGCCTTGTAATTTTTAAAATGGATAGATCGTTACATATCTAATCTTCTGGATTGTTTAAATGCCCCTAATTCTGCTTCAGTACCTGGTCAAGTGAGAGAGTTCATTAGATAAAGCATTGAGTGCTTTTGCCGTTTAAACCTTGCACCCATGCTCTAAGATCCAGCCTTCTCAGAAGACTGCCCAATCAGCGTGGCAAGAAAGTGTATGCTGTTTACAACACTAGCACACAGGGCCGGCGCTACCATTAGGTGACCCTAGGCGCTCGCTTAGGGTGCCAGGATTTGGGGGGCGGCATTTCAGGTCCCTCGGCGGCCGCTGGGTCCTCGGCGGCATTCGGCAGCTGCTTCTTCGGCCGCCGGGGTCCTCGGCGGCACTTCAGTGGCAGCCTCTCCCGCCGCCGCCGCCTAGGGCGGCAAAACAGCTGGCGCCACTCCTGCTAGCACCATATGATTAAAGGTATGGTGAGACAGTTAGCAATCTCTCACAGACGACTTAAAAATCACTTGTTTAGAAAACTGATTCATTCAAATCACTGAGCAGGATAAACAGCCCAAGGGGAAAACTTTAGCTTATTATGAACTGAGCTACCAAATACACCACTACCATAACTCACAAGATTTGAATACTCTGGATACCTTCCAAAATAGATGTCCCTGTACATCTTTCACACAATGGTTCTAAAAAGCTCTCTTTAAAAAAAAATAAAATTTTTTATTGCCTTCGTTTTTCTTATAAATGCTTAAGAGCAGTACAGTATATATAATATGAACCCAATTCAGAGCTAATTTCCCTTCATTTCCTGAATGAACACTTGAGCTATATGTTTATGTCAGTGGTAGCAGGTCTATGGCTTGTTTGTTTCTAGGCAGACCCATATGTTTTCACTTAAAAGCAGGAATACCACAGATGTTTTCTTTGATTTCTTCTGTTTGTCTCTCTGTCATTTCATTTTTTAATGACTGCTTTGCTCTTCTGATATACCTGGCTATAGACATCTTTCACCCTCATGGGCAACTGCAACTGAATTAATTAATGCAAAGCGCTATAACTGAACAGCAGTAATGTTCTTTGAGGTGTGTATTACACCAGATTTCCAGATGGTTGAGTTTTTTAATAAACTCAACTTCAACTCATATATCAGTTTTCTCAACTGTCCAGAAATCAGGTTTACAAGTGCAAGTCTCTCTCTCTCTCTCTCTCTCTCTCTCTCTCTCTCACACACACACACACACACACACACACAAACACACTTTTGCCTCTGGGATCACACCAATATACACCAAACAGCAGAAGGTGGAAAATAGTTGCACATATAGTAATTTTAATCCATTCCATTTTTAAATACCACAATAAATTTAATTTTCACAATAAATTAAATAGCCATATTCAGTTTACAAAATAGAATTACTTAGTGTGAAACCAGTATTTACAAACAATATACACTATATACATGATGTTTCTCTTTGTTGACACACAAGCATAGAAGAAAAAAAATAATTGATTTTGTTGACACATGATTGACATGCTACAAGTGACACTATGGTCCATACAATAAAACAATAGTGCAAACTCACCACAGGAACTTTGAACCAATGTTGTTTGTACGAGATAGAATATTCTTTTCAAATAATAAGAAAATAGTATTATCCGGTTTCACTGTAACAATTCATCATTGTATTTCAAGTGTCAGTATTCCTTTAGCAAGGTGCATACTTCATATAGCCTGAATGTTATACTTTCCAATATACCCTCACAGCTACACACAATTCCAAGGTGAATTTGCGTGTTCTAAACTAACATTCTGTCTGGGTCTATAAAGGTGTCACATAATAAATTTTATTGAGCAAGAGGAACACTGACCCTTTTGCACAGTATCTGAATTTATTCCCCTAAATACTACCTTGTCCTTTATTTGTATAGCTTAAAATGATGCAACTATGTAGAGAGTAAAGTTATGTTAGTTATTACTCTGTAGAAAAATTGATCCCACCTTATATTTGGTCACACACTGCATATGTACAAGTATGCATGAAAAAAAGTTAGTTTGATAGTTGTGTCTATGAAAAGTGCATATTTTTACTCTAGAAGAGACATTGCTGTTTGTCTCCAGGTGCAACACATAGTGTTGTATGAAATTTAGTTTAGGGCCAGTTAAATGTCCTCCCAGTGATCTGGTAAAATTTTTGATTAAAAGGGTGAAAGAACTTGCGCAATTTGGTAATGACCGAGAAATCCACCTCTGGATGAATGCGTCCCTTGCTACCTGCCAGGCACTTGTTAAAGACAATGTTAAATCGCAAGCAGTAAAACCCTCTGGTGGCATTGAAGTATAAATTGTACTGACTTATCCTTGGAGGAAGATTTAGGAACTTCTCCACCAACTGGAGTTCTGGCAGTGGTTCTGTAATGAGCCGATCTCCATCTACAATGTGAAACTGCTCGACTGGAAAGTATTTTAACCATCTCTCCAGATGTTTTGTGTAGATGCTGGTTCTCACTGCCTTATACTTAGTGTTCACTTCGCAGGTATTAGGATCAATAGCCAGCTTCTCAAATTTGTAGTAGGTTTTATTCTTTCTTTCCTTCCCCTCCAGCACCTGAGTGTAATCAGAAATAGCTCTTGTTGTGGGTTCCCTGACAATGATCAGTAATTTGATGGATGAGTTCATTTTATAAATCCTTTCAGGTACCTCCTCTGTGATAAAATATGCAGGGCTTTTCTCAATTGTTATTTGATGAGGGTAAGAAAAAGGCATTTTTTTCCTGTACCATTCAATACCCTTGGCATAGTTCTCGTCGTTATCAAAGAAGTGAATTTCTTGAGAAGCTTTGACCACTGCAGGATGGAGATTCAGCATCTCAAGCAGTGCACGGGTGCCTCCTTTCCTCACCCCAATTATAATGGCCTTAGGGAGCTGCTGAACCAAATTGTGAAGTCGGATTTGCTCTTTAGTGGCGTTGCCCTTACGGAACTCATGTAGCAGCCCACGCTTGAACTGCAGAGCTCGGAGTGGGATCTCGTCTTGGCCATGGGGTCGAAATCGACCATCAATGGGACAAATGGGCTGCAGCCTGAAATCAACAAAAGATGAGATTTTGTCCTGTTGTAAACCATAATGAACATATGTTTGCAAATTTTATTTTAATCCACCCTTTGTTAACTGGGGCAGACAATCTGTGGCATTTTTAATATTCTTCCAAATTCCTATTCATCAAGCTCTTAATTGATAGCAGCATGTTCACAGCACAAGAAAAACAAGTGGCCTGGGCCAAATTAGCACCTGCTTTACATTTGACATTTGACAGATCTGGGCAATGTGCTTCTGGTAGAAAATCCTGAAACAAACAAGCTGATTCCAGAATCCTGATGTGTAGTACTATTTTTAGATATAATATCTTGTCATTTAAGATATTTATACTTTCAAAATGCTATTAATAACCTAAGATATGGAATAATGAGACAATTGTCAGGATTCCATGCTACAGAATCCATCATAATCCCTGAAAACACTAATGCTCAAATTTGCACATAATATCTCTATATATCTTTATCTATAGATTGGTATTACACAACCCGGCCCTCCCATATTAAAAGAGCATTATTAAGGTTGCAAGGTCAAGCACTGAAAAGTTAGGAAATGCCAGAATTAAGTGTGTGCATTATGATACAGTCATTATTTATATCAGGGATCGGCAACCGTTGGCACGCAGCCCGCCAGGGTAAGCCCCCTGGCGGGCCAGGCCGGGCCGGTTTGTTTACCTGCCGTGTCCACAGATTTGGCCAATCGCAGCTCCTACTAGCCGCGGTTCACCGCTCCAGGCCAGTGGGGGCTGCGGGAAGCAGCGTGGGCCGAGGGATGTGCTGGCTGCCGCTTCCCGCAGCCCCCATTGGCCTGGAACGGTGAACGCAGCCAGTGGGAGCCGCGATCGGCCGAACCTGCAGATGTGGCAGGTAAACAAACCGGCCTGGCCCGCCAGGGGGCTTACCTTGGCGGGCCGTGTGCCAAAGGTTGCCAATCCCTGATTTATATGTTTATATAGTATTTTATGCATTTTATGTCGACTCCGCTTCCGCCTTTCGATGAGGTGGATTTCCGGAGCCGATGGGGAGCGCGATCGGGGATCGATTAATCGCGTCTTAACGAGATGCGAAAAATCGATCCCCGATAGATCGATTGCTACCCGCCGATCCGGCGGGTAGTGAAGACAAGCCCTCAGTCTCCCCAACATTCCGTCCCCAGATCCTTGTCCCAGTCTTCCTGCTCCCTGGGCCTTATTCCAGACTCTTTGTCCAGCCAGTCCCAGTTGTCCCCCCAACTCCTTGTCAGATCAACCACCTGGCCCCCCAGTCTCCCATCATTTCTCTCACTGGCTTCCAGTCCCAGCCTCCCTGCCCAACCAGTTCCAGGCTCTCCTCTACTCCCTCCAATGCCCAGTCCCAGCATCGTTGTCCAGTCAGCCCCATTCCAAGTTTCTCTCCCTACTCCAGTCCCAATCTCACCAGACTCCTTCTCCCAATCTACTCCTTTCCCACCCCTAGTCCAGCTTTTGTTACCTCTGCATTTGAATAAGATCATAGAATCATAGAAGATTAAAAGATTAGGGTTGGAAGAGACCTCAGGAGGTCATCTAGTCCATCCTCCCCCATGCTTGCTGGATGCCAGTAGCTGTGTGTGTGTGTGAGGGGTCATTGAGTGCACAGGAAGGACAGGCTCCCTGATTTCAGGTCTGATGCCTGGCTCCACCATTGCCTGGAGCACCTGGGAGCAGCCATTACAGGGGAAATCCAGTTCTCCCTGTAGCCTAGGCTGCAGCATGCTCAATTCCTCTGTGGGGATGGTTCATGCAGAGTCTAGTCTGCACACGCTTGAGCTTGCTCAATGAGGATGGGCTCTTCAGAGCTTTTAGCTGTTCCTGAGCATTGCAAACTGTGACTTTTCAAAGGCTTATAACTTAGACACATGTGGGCAGATTTTCACATGGACATCAAAAGGCACATCCTTGACACAAAGGCCATGCCCCTGCCAAATTTTAAGTCTTTACTCCAAAACAAGGGGTCACTAGAGATCCTCAAAGAACAGGTTGCCAGAATGTTTTAATATGGGCAAAATGATATATTTTCCCCTAACCACACTCTCAGAAATGGCTAAGTTGTTTTGACTGAAAGTTTCAAAAAATATTCAGAGTCGTAGGTTTTAAGGCCAGAAGGAACCACTAGATCATCTAGTCTGACATCCTATATATCACAGGCCATCTGCACCACCCAGCACCCGCACGCTAAACAACAGAAAGGAGACCAAAGTAAATGAGATCCATGGAAGACAAGACTATTATGTGCCACAGACAGAGAATAGGAGGGACAGTGCTCCAGGCCCCTGCAATGCCAGGGTAACGATTACATGAGATATACCCAGATAATCCTGGCAAGTGACCCACACCCACTGACTGCAGAGGAAGCTGAAAAGCTCCCAAGGTCACTGCCAATCTGACCAGGGAGGAAATTCCTTTCCAACTCCACATATGGTGATCAGTTAGACCCTGAGCATGTGAGCAAGAACCAGCCAGCAAGACACCTGAGAGAGAGAATGCTCAATGCCACCCAGTGTCCCATCTCCAATCATGGCTATCCCTGATGCTTCAGAGCAAGGAGATTAAAAAAAACCCTGCCAGAATATGTTGGTGGCTGGCTGAAAGCCTGACACACGAGCTTTAGAAAGGTAAGACATAATCTGGAAATGAGCCCCAGGGTTGTTGAGCCCTGTCCGTATCATCACAAGCAACGCTATCATAGAACTGAACTCATAAATTTGCCATCCCTCTCTTAAAACTAATGAAGATGTTTGCCCCACAACTCCTATTGGGAGACTGTTTTAGAACCTTACCCCTTTGATGGTTAGAAACTGTCTAATTTCCAGCCTAAATTTGTTCACGGCCAGTTTATATCCATTTGTTCTTGTGCCAATGTTGTCCTTTAGTTTAAATAACACTTCACTCTTCCTGGTATTTGCTACCCTATGGTGTTGATGGGGATATGATTGCTCTCTTTCTTTTTGAGAGACTAAACAAGCCACGTTCTTCCAGTTTCCTCTGACAGGAGAGGCCTTCCATTCCCCTGATCATCCTAGTAGCATTTCTCTGCACTTGTTCCAGTTTAAATTAATCTTTCTTGAACATGGTTGACCAGAATTGTACACATTATTCCAAACGAGGGCCTACCAATACCTCAGACAATGGTATTATTATTTCTCTATCTCTACTGGAAATGCCTCGCCTAGTACATCCTAGGATTGCACTTGCCTTTTTTCACAGTTGCATCACACTGATGGCTCATAGTCATCCCGTGACTGACCCATGCAACCAGGTCTCTCTCCTCTGTTGCTTCCAACTGATGAGGCCCCAGCTTGTAGCAGAAATTCTTATTATTAGACCAGAAGTGCAGGACCTTTGGGGGGAGGGATAGCTCAGTGGTTTGAGCATTGGCCTGCTAAACCCAGGGTTGTGAGTTCAATCCTTGAGGGGGCCTTTTAGGGATCTGGGGCAAAAATTGGGGATTGGTCCAGCTTTGAGCAGGGGGTTGGACTAGATGACCTCCTAAGGTCCCTTCCAACCCTGATATTCTATGATTCTATGACCTTGCACTTTGTACTATTTAATTTCATCCCATTTCTGTCACTCTGGTCTTCATCCAGATCTCCCTGTACAATATTCCGATGCCTCCCAACTTAGTATCATCTCAAATTTCATTACCACACCTACCTTGTGTGCCAAGGTCATCAATAAAAATATTGAATAAAATTGGTCCCAAGACCAATCCTTGAGGAACTCTGCTAGCAACCCCTCTTCAGTTTGATAATTTACCTCTCAGCAGAACCCGTTGCCATATCCCTTTTAAGCAATTCCTGAGGCAGACACCTGGAATGGGAAGTTTCAGCTCAGATGGTTAAAGTTTGGGAAAGTTATAAGTAACTGAAAACAGGGTCTTATAATAGGAAGTCTCAGGCATCCTTTATAATAGATAGTACTACCATCCCTGCCTGTAATATTAAGCCCTTAATCCCTGATCATCAAAGGTATTTAGATGCCCAATTCCCACTGACTTCAGTGGGAGTGAAGTGACTAAATACCTTTGAGGATCTGGGTGCTACTGACTGAGGCTCCAATCACAAGCCTACTGAAGTCAATGGGAGTCCTTCTACTACTGACTTCAAAGGGCTTTAGATTGGTCCCTAACACAGTTGTAGAAAGGCTCTTTCAGTTGGTCCATCTATGTCTCTCTGGGCTTGTCTTCACTACCAGGGTAAGTCGACCTAAGTTACACTACTCCGGGTATGTGAATAACGTAGCTGGAGTCTACGTAGCTTAGGTCGATTTACCCTGGTGTCTTCCCTGTGCTGTGTTGATGGGAGATGCTCTTACCTTACTCTTCTCGCAGAGGTTGAGTACCGGGGTTGACCGGAGAGCGCTCTGTCATCGATTTAGCGGGTCTTCACTAGACCTGCTAAACTGACACCGGCTGCATTGTCTGCAGGAGCACTGCTCACCCCTGTAGTGAAAACAAGCCCCGCCCCTCTCTCATGATAAGTACAAATAGAGCGTTGCTGTAGCTGTGTTGGTCCCAAGATATTAGAGAGACAAGGTGGGTGAGGTAATATTTTGCATTGAAATTGGTCCAATAAAGATATTATCTCACCCACCTTATCTCTCGAGTACAAACAGAGGTGTTTTAATGGCAGTGTGAGTTTTTTCCCCATTGCTTAATGAAAGATGAAGATAAATCTTACTGTCATTAGCAATATTATATATGGAACCTGTGGAATTCACTGCTGCAGGAGGTCAATGAGTTAGATATTGTGGCTGGATAATATTATGACCGTCAATAACATTTGTAGCTGTGCAAGCTTAGATAATGATATAAGGTTAATTACATTTCATGCCTCAGGGCATAAGATAAACTCCTGAAGGAGTCAAGAAGGAATTTTTGCCCCACCTACAGAATCACATAATTAGCTATCTATAGTTTTAACCTCCTGAGAAGCATTGGTCACTGTTGGAGGCAAGATACCAGTTTAGGGTTTAGATCCTGTGAGGCACTGAGTCCACCTGATAGCACTGAATGCCTTCCTCAATAGTGGGACTGAAGTGAATGAAAGAGGAAGGGACCTAATCACCTTGGAAGGCAACAACATCACATAGGGATGGGGCCCAGGTTGGCCAGTAGTCTGAGTTGATATTGCAGTTCCCATGTTGTTCCTATGCAGTTTTACATGCGCTAGCTATTTTGAATAGAAGCATGTCACAGTTTTGCACTTCAGCCATATTTTTCCAGGGTAAGGGGTGAGCAGGGTCATTGGCACAGATATTTGTATACAACCCCCATCTGTTCAGACCTAGGCCTCACCCACAGGGAACCCCAAACTCTGTTTTCAGTCATGCTTCCAAAGCTGGCATTTATCAAAGCAATCCCGGGTCGTTCTAAGGTTTCAAAAACATTATCAGCTGTTAGGGATAGGTTTGTTACATCCCAAATAGTTTCTCAAGAGTGTGCCTGGTCAAGAATGCCAAATACTCTCTAAATTCCTCTCTGTGGATTTTCCACTGCTCTCAAGGAACCTTCTTGTCTGGTGCATTCAGCTCCAGAACATCACGGCTAATTAACATAGTTAACATTCTCAAACCCTGCAGCAATCTTTCAAGCGCAATAGGATTCAAAACTTGATAAGCTACTCTGCAGGCTCATACATAATTTTAACTACCACTGTCGCCCATTAATTGCTTTTCTGTAAATTTAGAAAAGAAGATACATAAATACGTCATAACTGTTTTGCTGAGACTAGAGGTCAACGCACAGATGCACACAGACAAAAATGAGCTACTGTAATGACATTTGTACTGTATGCTGCTTTATTCCTCCTCTGAAAACAAGCACCAATGCACACAGAATACAAATAGACAGATAGAAATACTTCAATTTGGATAAGCAGCACCTCTCTCCTTTCTCCCACTCCCTCCCCACAAAGAGGAGGAAGAAATAATGAAAATCAGTATGAAGGTGGATAGTTTTTCTATACATCAGTAGGAAAAAAACCTGGAGAGCTATACATTTTAAGCAAAAGAGGAGAAAAAAACACCAGTTATAATTAATAAATCCAGATCCATTTATAATTAAGACTGTGACGTATGCCTGGTTGTTTAATTACTTACCTATCCAAGCTCCCAACTCTGGCAACTAGATATAGGAGACTTCCAATAGCAAGGCTGCCTAGTACAAAGAGCTTCTGTCTCAGCAACGCCTGCTGTTTGAATAGCATGGCCCTCCATCAATCTTCAGGACTTCTTCAGTCTGCAGGGACCAGAACACATAAACCACTCATCAGCAAGTGGCAATACACTGGCTAATGTTTATTAACAGGCAGGCAATCAATTCTTACAAGTGATTAAGCCTCACTTGCAAAAATCTTTTCAAGCGGCATTGGTATTAGATAAAACTTGTTTATTTTGCTCTTTTTCTGCCACTCATAATAAAGCCAAGCAACGTATCTAGGAAGTGGAACTTACTATTTAAGAGCCAGTTTAACTATGTCCACCATTACTAGGAGAGGCAGTGTCCAGTGGCTAGAACCTGGGGATTGGGTGTCAGGAAAGCAAGTCACTTCATCTCCCTCTGTATCTTGTTTCCCTTCCCACTCTTCGCCTGTCTCGCCTGTCTAGCTGGTAAACCCTTTGGGGGCACAGACTGTCTCTCATTAAGTGTTTGCACACAGCCTGTTACAACGGGCGCCTGATCCTGACTGAAGCATCTACTGGTACATCTGCACAGCTTGGGGCAGCCAGCCTCCCAACCTGGGCTGACAGACTTGGGGCAGCAAGGTTTGCGCTACCACTCTTAAAATAGACAGCGCTTTGAGGCTTTGGCTCAGGCTGGAACTTGGGCTCTGAAGGCTTCAAGCCTCAGCCCAGGCAGTATGTTCAAAGTGCTGCCTATACAGCTATACTTAGTGTGATGGAGCAAGCCCTGCGTCTGTCAGCCCAGGCTGGGAGGTTTGCTGACGTGGGCTGTGTAGACATACCTTAAGGTGCTTCTGTAATGCTAATAAATAATAATAATGTCTGGTAAAGATATAGGAGCAGATCATGGCTCCAAGCCTTCATTTAGCCTGTAGTACTGAATTCTTTCTTATTCATATGACAGTAGCCCCCCAATAATAGTCCCAAGATCATGGCTTCATAGTGCTAGGCACGGCACAAACACAGAGTAAGAGAGAGTCCCTGCCCTGAAGAGTTTACGAAGGAAGTATTATTGTTCTCTTAGGGAAAAAAAGAGATGGGGAACAACAGCACAGAGAGATTCACTGATTTGCCCAAGGTCAAAGAAGAAATCTATAGCACAGCTGGGAATTGAACTGAAGTTTGAGTTGCTGCCTAGTGTCGTAACCACAAACCATCTTTCCTCTTCTTTTTTTTTAATTATATTTTTCCCTAGCCTTTCAAAGTTAAACACAAAAATGCTCCCAAAATAAGAATTTTAGATTTTAAGCAGTGCAGACAATCCATAGCTGGAGCTTAATATGTGAACAATTTAGAAGTGAGGAAAAAATGTACAGATATTACATCTCTGTGTAGATACACTATTACTAATTACTACTTTAATTAAATTCCTTTAATTAAGAAATAGGGAAGGGGCAAGAAATGATGATGATAATGAGAGCAAATTTCCATAGGTTTACAGTCTTAAATCTTGCACTACTGCTTTCTGTAGATAAAAGAAAGCTATCCCTGGGGAAGGGATAGCTCAGTGGTTTGAGCATTGGCCTGCTAAACCCAGCGTTGTGAGTTCAATCCTTCAGGGGGCCATTTAGGAATCTGGGGCAAAAATTGGGGATTGATCTTGCTTTGAGCAGGGGGTTGGACTAGATGACCTCCTAAGGTCCCTTCCAAGCCTGATATTTTATGATTCTGATATTCTATGTTTCAGTATTACAGTAATTGGTTCTGAATTTCAGCCCTCAAGAAACATACACAATCCTCTCCAAATGAGAATAAAACACAATCCAAATGTCCTCCCTTGTCTAGCCACTTGGATCCCAATGGATTAGTCATGTGAAGTCATATCTGCAGGCCTTTCTGTGATTATGGAGATCTGCAAGACATAGTGAAATTAAATTACAGATAACTTGGCTCCTGAACAGAGATTCCATAGGGTCTCATTCTCAGTAATCATGTTGTCCTTAACATATATATATATATATAGGCTCATTGGGATTCACAGTTTCTTTAAAACATTTGTACCAGTTTTGTGTGTGTGTGCAAGAGAAAGAGAGTTAGAGAGGAATCAGTTGCATCCATTACAAACCAGGGTGAAATACAATGGCAGCTTACATATTTACATTTCACACACACACCCTATTCCCCATTCCACCACATATGAATTACTCATAACGTTTGCAAACAAATTCATTTGGGTGAATTTTCTGTGCTTGGCTTCAGCTCAGAGGTGATTTATTTTTAAAGTTTCATGAAAATTTGTCCAGCCAGTTTGGGTTTTGCATGTATTAAAACAAAAATCTCACTTTCTCCATATATTTCTATCAGAAATGTGGTGCCTGTGTATCTAAAGAGTAGAACGAGTTTTGCTCATACTTGATTTGTTTTTTTGCAGATCTCCTTGAGACCAAAGGAACCAGCCAAATTTGGAGGAAATTGGTTCAGTAGTTTTGAAGTTATAAGAGCTGACCTTTTTTTTACGCACGAGTAACAGTTTCATCTTTCTTTGCTCAATCAGCAGCTTAGAAACTTGCAAGGGAAGGAGAGAACACAAGCATAACAGTCTTTGTTACTTGGTTTTTCTGCTCAGTGTACTGTAGCTTTGAATGTTGGGAGCACTGTGAAGCAATCAGGCATAATATAAATTTTCAAGAACGTTGAGGGCCACATTAATTCCTGCTGTAACTTCCTTGAGATCAGTAGAGTTAGAGCAGAGATCATTTGCCCCTTAAAGCCCTAAAACCCTGCTTCTAGCAATGCCTGAAAATGCTAACTCACATGACACCATCAGAACTCCAATTTATTTTTTTAAATAATTTCAAAGTTATTACTTTCCTCTGAATGGTGCATCTACTCTTTGTCTGCCTGTTGGCTCACAAATTCCTTTGAACAGGAAGCAGGTCTTTATTTATTAATTTTTTTAATAGTGTGAAGACCATTGATGGTATGGAAAAAAGAATGAATAATTACTTTATAAACCTCGTCTTGTGAGTACATCAGGAAGCCCTGGATAGGGGTGGTAATGAAAGCACTTATAGCCCCTTAAACCTAATGTAGCTCAGAAGCCTAGATCTAGTAGCCCAGGTAGTCTTGAGTTCTATTCCCCCTCTGCTGGTGACTACTTCAGCAGTATGTTAGAACTTTCTGAGCCTGATTCAAAGCCTACTGAAGCTGATTTGAATGCAATGAGTTTTGGATTAGGCTTCTAAAACCCTCTCCATAAAATTTACAGTTACACCTGGAAAAAAGTACTGGGAAGTAGTTAAATAAATATCACCGCCATAATTTTTACAATGGAACAAGGTTTAGAGAAGTAATTTCTTGACATCTGATATGACTGCATCTTGGAATAACTAGTTCTAAAGTGCATAAAAGTTATTTGTTTGTAATCCTATGCAACAGAGGAATGGGTTCAAGAATTAGTTACAGTTAAACCACTAAGTAATACCAACCAAAATACAATGAAGGTAAAAAATCCTTCAGACAGGAATGTTACAAAAACCTAACATAGCAGCACTTAACTTTTGAAAGTGAAGAAAGTAAAATCCTCAGATTCCATGGAAGCTGCATATTCTCTAAAAGTATGCACACCCTCAACTAAAAAGAAAACAGGAAGATAAAAAAGAAGATATGGCAAAGTGGAAAGACACAAGAGGCTATTTGAACCAAAAAAGTATCCTTCAGAATTTGTTACTGGAAGCTACAGAAAGAAGCATAAATTGTGACAATTAAAATATAAATTAGCAAGGCTCAACAGGATCTTGAAGAGTAATGAACCGATGTCATAAAAACAACTAACAATAAGTGGGTTAAATATATCAGAAGCAGGAAACGTGCAAGAAAAGTGGTGGTTCCCCCAGGAAGTAAAGGGAACAAATAAGAACTTTGTAGAGAAGTTAAAGGATTTTTATACATCAGTCTTTATCACAGAGATTGTTGGGGTAATACCTTTATAATCAAAGCCCTCCCTGTCCATGTCCATCTGAAGGAGCACTCTCTCTCTGTGACCATGAAATCCCATGACAGCTACATTACACTGAGAGAATGAAACTGTTTACAACTAGGGGAGACACATGAATGTAGAAGACAGAATTGTCCCAGCAACTGGACCATGCGTGGGGAACTTCCTATCACAAGGGAGAACCTCAGCAGTTTCGACACTAAATGCAAATCCCATTTCTGCAGATTAGCCTTCCTCAATCATTTTGAGGAAATTAAAATCCAAGCAAACTACTCCGACCTATCAGGGATGGAAGAGAGAGATTTTGTGTTTAGTATTTAAAATCTTGTGAGGTCTTAGATACTATGTTGATGGCACAAACTGAGCTCAAGAATTTGTGCCAAAGGCAAATTTTAACACCACGAAATTATACTTACACACCAAGCCCTTACCCTTCTGTATGATATTATTACATATATTCATATAGGCTATTATATTATAGACATACACATATATTTAGATAGATATGCAGAGAGGTGGATTTAATCACAATGAAATAAGCAAAGGCACTCACTGGATTTTCATGAAACAGTCATGACACACATAAAAAGTGGGATAAAATTTCAAAATATGAAATGAAAAACATCAACATTGTTCATGATGAAAGCATGGTTTTCATTATATAGAGAATTATTACTATTATTGTTAAAGAGGATTTCTTTGTATTAAATTTATAAATTAGCTAAGACAGATTTTTTGCACACCAGCAGGGGTCATCCGTTGACCAATAAATATCTGCCTACATATATTACAGAGACAAAGTGGGTGAGGTAATATCCTGGGACCAACACGGCTATAACAACACTGCACTCATATATTACAGACAGATCTTTGAATCTATTGATAGTTTAAAATGTGGCTAATAAGAAATGGAACAAAGTCCTTAATACCTTTCTCTCTCTCCTTTCACTTTCTGTGTTCTTTTAATTATAAAGACACACAGCTCTACTAGTTGTTCACCGTGAGTAAAATTCATACACCTCAAGTACATTGATTTTGTGGGAGGAACTACGTGGTGGCCAGAAAGGGAAAGAATCCACTCCCTCCATCTGTGCGCATGCTGTGGAATGGTTGGAATAGTGGCTGCAACCCCTCCTGTATGAGGGTCTGTGGTCCCTGGACGCACATAATGGCAGACACACTCGCTATGGCCTGCCCCTGGCCTACTCTACACACCCACTTTGTGCTGAGTGGCTGGTAAGCAGACCTAGCATGGAATCAAGCTGAGCAGCAAGTGTAGCATTCTCCTTGCACCCATTCCACAGGCGCCCATGACTGAGTAAATTAAACTACAGCCACATTACTGAAGCTGGTGAATCACATTAACAGAGAACTACTACACATATGATGAGTAGTAACAGTATTTTTCATCAAAGAGCAGTTGATAAGAACGTAAGAACGGCCATACTGGGTCAGACCAATGGTCCATCTAGCCCAGTATCTTGTTTTCTGACAGTGACCAAATGCTTCAGAGGGAATGAACAGAATAGAACAATAAGTGAGTGATCCATCCCCTGTTGTCCACTCCCAGCTTCTGGCAGTCAGAGGTTTAGGGACACCCAGAGCATGGGGTTGCATCCCTGACTATTTTGGCTAATAGCCATTGATGGACCTACCCTCCATGAACATCATTCATCGATATATTAGCAGGAGTGATGTAAGCAAGACATGAACAATTATTTTTCCACTCTACACAGCACTGATAAGGCCAGAACTGGAGTACTGTGTCCAGTTCTGAGCACCACACTTCAGGAAAGATGTGGACAAATTGGAAAAAGTCCAGAGGAGAACCACAAAATGATTAAAGTCTAGAGAACATGGCCCATGAGGAAAGTCTGAAAAAATTTGTTTAGTCTGGACAACAGAAGACTGTATGTAAAAAGTCGTAATAAAGAGGAGGGTGATAAATCTTTTTATTCACTGAGGACAGGACAAGAAGTAATGGGCTTAAATTGCAGAAATGGAGATTTAGGTTAGACATTAGGAAAAACTTCCTAACTGTAAGGATAGTTAAACACTGGAACAAATTATGTACAGAAGTTGTGGAATCTCCATCATTGGAGATTTTTAAGAACAGGTTAGGCAAACACCTGTAAGTGATGGACTAGGAAATACTTAGTCCTCCCTGAGTGCAGGGGACTGGAGTAGATAACCTGTCTTGGTCCCTTCCAGTCCTACATTTCTATGAGTCTATGTTGATAGTTACTCCATGAATGGTTTCAATAGGGACTACTCACTGAATAAGGTACTACTTAGTGTGATTAAAGGTGTCAGAGCACCTCATTAGCAATTTTTGAAATTAAAAAAATAGTTTTCTCCCACTGCTTTGAACAATGTGCATAGATAACTGCTCTAGGATTTTTTTTTCTGACAAAGCTGCCTATCCCTGAATATTTTCATATCTGAAATAAGATTTTTTAGCTGAAACTTAGATGCTCTTCTATTAATTAAACCTTTGGAAAATATTTAAACTAATCACCCTCCTAGCTATTCTGAATACGGTGATGCCCATTTTATCTAAATAAGGAGAGAGAGCTTGGCATTCACTGGAATTCAAAATATTAAAAGCAGTTAGAAGCATTGATGTAGAAACCATCAGCAAAGAGCCATTCATGCTGGAAATATGTTTTGCCAGTAGACTACACTCCCAGTTGAAATTTACAAGTAGATTTTCCCTGTGCTGCTTTATCAATGTGTAAAAATTCCGGGCTATGGGATTATTTATTTATTTACACAGACTCATGCATGTAGAAGCATGCTGCACAAAAGAAGGTTGGTAAATCTGAAGCTGTTTTTGCAACATAATCTTAGGCCTTGTTTACACTGGGATTTTTGCACTGGCATAGCCACACTAATGTAGCTGCACTGCTGAGAACCCCTGTTATAAATATACTGCGACAGTATAAAAAGTAGGGTGACCAGATGAGAAGACCCGAAAATCGGGACTTCCCGCCGGAAGTTGTTGAGCAAAAAACAAAACAAAAACCCCTCTCCCGCCCGGAACATCTGGTCACCCTAATAAAAAGTGACTTGCACCGGTGTGGATTCACCCCAGTTTTTAAACTAAGGTAAGCCACATTGGTGCAAGCCACTTTTTTGCAACAGTGCAGCACACGTACAAGTCGGGGTTTGCATCGGTGCAGTTAGATTAGTGTAGCTGCCCTGTGCAAAAAACCCAGTGCAGACAAGTCTTTACCATGCTCTTCTTGAAATCTTATCCTTCCTTGGCTTGACTCTCCTGGCTCTCCTCTACCTCTCTAATTGCACCTTCAGCATATCCTTTGGAGGATCCTCCTCATACTCCTTCAGCTTTCTGTAGGAGTTCCCCTTCTCTTCCTTGGTTCCCTTCTGTTCTTACTCTACACCTTATTCTTGGGTAATCTCTCCCGCAATCACAAATTTAACTATCATATTTATGCTGACGACTCACTCTGTACTCCAGACCTGTCTCCTGTCCAAACTAAAATCTCAGCCTGTCTCTCTGACATCTCCTCATGGATGTCTAGCCATCAGCTCAAACTCAACATGGTTAAAACAGCACTGAACACACACTGCCCTTTGGGTAATGGTGCTTATGCAGAGGGCCTGCCATAGGATCCCTGGTAATCCCTGACCACAATCCTTCTCCAGTTAATGCCAGCCATTTTTAAGGGATTTTATTTCCATGTTAAGTGAAAATTTCAAAGCATCTTTAGCTATGGAAACAATGAAGAGTCCGGAGTCCATTTAGCTATGGAGTTGTCACTAACCCCTCCATAGAGAACAAGAGGAGCCGACTTTCTGGTTTCCCCGGGGGTGATCAACCCCTGCTCTGCCCCGGGCCCTGCACCCACTGCACTCCTTCCCCCAAGGCCTCACTCTGCGTGTTCCTGCCCCATTCTGCCCCCTCCCCTGAGCACACCCTGCCCTCCCTCTGCCTATTCCTGTCCGCACTTCTCTCCCCCGCTCCCAATACTTCCTGCATGCTGCTGAACAGCTGATCACCAGTGGACGGGAGGCTCTGAGGGGAAGGAGCTGATTGGTGGGACCTACCAGCGGGTGGGAGGCACTGGGCGTGGGGGGTGGTGGTGGAGAAGCTGATTGGTGGGGCTGCCGGTGGGTGCTGAGCACCCACTATTTTTTTCCTGTGGGTGCTCCAGCCCCGGAGTACCCACGAAGTTGGCGCCTATGGAGAAGGCCTCTTAAGAGCGCTATTTGAGACTCAAAGATCTGTGACATTCTGTGGTGTATAAGCTCTGAAAGCAAGGAACACAGACACTGGGCCAGACTGTTCAAGTGACAGCTCTCAGGCCCCTGGCAAGAGGAAAACAACAGGCGGTGGGGGTGGGGGCGAAACTCATCTCTGCAGCCCGGTGTTACAGAACTGCATGGTGCCCCAGAGCTCTTAGAAATGAGCTCTCTGTTCCCTAAGAAGTACTCCTTCCCATTCTTGAGCCATTTGTCTTTCTCCCATTGAGGTAGAGCAGGCTGCCAACATTACAACTTTGGGGCTTTATCATCTCTCTTCCACGGCTCCAGTTTGGAGGAGAGACAGATGCGCTCCTGCACCTGTGTCAAATTAAAAAGCGAACAAACCTATTGGCAAAAGAGGCCAGAAGGGGCAATTTCTTCTGTTCCTGATCAACTGTGATAGTGGGAGCCACACTTAAAAAACCATGAGGGGATGTACCCCCATTGGAAAAAAGCATCCTCCTCTTGTCATCAGCATGTGATACCTTTAAATAAACTAGACTTGATTCTTCTCTCACACCAGTTTTACACTGTTTTCAATGGAGTTACTCCCAATTGATGCTGGTGGAATTAAGAGAATGGCTAGCTTGTGACACAACTTGATTTACACAGCGATTTGTTATATTTAATTTCTTCAGCTCAGTTTAGTTCCTTCATCCTCTTTCCTGTTGACAGTTGCCACTGTGGTATACGATACCACGCTCAATGGTCATCAAACACAAGATGCATGAGTTAGCAGTGAGCCAGTTAAAAGAAAAAGATGGAGTGGCTCTGGTTGTAAAACTCATATAATTTATGCAGGAACTTGGAATAACCTTGGAGCTATGCAGTCTGTGTTTGCAGTGGACATCAGTCAAGATATCCATCTGGTATGGCTTCGTCTGCTCCTGGCTCATGTGTATTACAGAACCCACATCCTTGTTCCTTTTGGGATGACCTCAGTAATGATTATGTTGTAAGAGAGAGGAGGGCGGATGAAAATCGGAATCAACACAAAATTAATTCAAAGTTTAATTTTCATTGGCTTTGAGCTATATGCAGACATCTTTATATAATACTAATATCCAAATGGACACTTATCCTTTAAGTAAATATGGAATAAAAGCACAATCCTAAATCAGGGCCAAATCCTGTTTCCCCTGAAAAAGTAGATTTGGGCAAGGGTTCTAGCTATGTGGTGTTTAGATACCATGGTGATCAATACCCTGTACATGTCTCAACAGACGGAAGAGCTGCTCTAGAAATGATAAAAGAACATTCACAAATAATTTATTTGCCAGTTGAGGGGGGAAAAGAATTGTGAATTATTTATCAGGTCAATATTATTTAACCATCAATAGAGCTGGGAGAATAATTTATCAGTTTACTTGTGAATAATTTATTCTTCATTTGATGACAGCAGGGGGAGGGCTGGAAATTAATGAAATAAACTCTCTTCAGTCATAGACAGCTAAACAGGGCACCAACACAGGCGCTGAGGACATGGAATCCTCTCCCCAACTTGGTGGCAGGCTATGGAGCAACAGACTGTGCAGCTGTTTTGCAACTTCTACTATAGCTCATGGTTAGTACAGTAGCATCCGTTCCTTTTGTCCCAGCATGTGAGGGTTTGGGCCAAATGGATCTATGTAGCTGTTGGGAACTTACGTGGCCACACCACCACTTCCAGTTCCCCCATTACCTGTGCAAGGCTGGCACCTGAGCCAACACCCATTTCAGTGAATAGCAGGACTCGCTGATTTCAGTGTCATTGCATCAGATCCCTAGAGCGTGCTAGCACGTAGCAGTATTCCGCAGAACACTGTAGTTACAGAGGCCCCTGTGCAGCTTCCCAGGGCACAGCGAGACAGCATTTTGGAGCAAGCTTCCTAGCCCAGGTTGACAGACTTGGGTTGGTGGGCTCATGCTAGCACTGTAAAAATAGCTGTATGGACACGGCTTTGAAGTTGTGGCTCTGGCTGGAGCTCAGGCTTCAGAGCCCAATCCCCATCCCTAGGCGAGAGCCCAAGCTCCAGCCTCCGCCGCAGCTTCCAAGTGCTGTCTATACAGATATTTTTTGAGCACTAGCACAAGCCCTGCTAACCTGAGACTGTTGACCTAGGCTGGGAGCCTTACTCCAATTGCTATGTAGATGTACACTCAGTGTCTTAACATCTTTTGTCAGGGGCCTACCCTGCAGCAGAGTCAGACCTGGTCTACATTACACATTTAGATTGACCAAAGGCAGCTTACATCAGCCTAATTATGTCAGTGAACACACTACAGAAGGGATCGGCAACCTTTGGCATGGGGCCTGTCAGGGAAAGCTGCTGGTGGGCTGGGCCAGTTTGTTTACCTGTAGCGTCCGCCGGTTCAGCCGATCGCGGCTCCCACTGGCAGTGGTTCGCCGTCCCCGGCCAATGGGAGCTGCGGGAAGCAGCGCGGGCCAAGGGATGGGCAGCTAGAGCCTGCCTGTCCCCAGCTCCCTGCTCCCAGCCAGGCTGCACCCGCTTGGCTCCCTACTCCGGGAGGCAAGAAGCCCAGGTGGCTACTTCCTTCTCCCAGCAGGGAGGTGAGAAGCCTGGATGGCTGCCCCTCACTCCTGGTGAGGAACGGGTGGCAAGAAGCCCAGGTGGCAAGTGCCTCCCCCCCCCCACTCCGGACAGCAGGGAGCTGAGCTTAGCTGAGAGCCCTGGCTCTCACCCCCACCCCCGCCTTCCTTCAGTCGGTGGGAGTGCGCCTTGTGAGGACACTCACCACCAAGAGGAGAGTAGTGTGGACATCAGCCACTGAAGTAATTACAGCAGGGGCTGTAAGTTGACCTAACATAGGTAGACTTAAGTCTGTAGTGTAGACATGCCCTCAGTGTGCCAACAACCCACTGAGTGCAGCTGGCCCTGATAGAAACAGTTCTGTGGGCCTGCACCACCTGCTGGATTGCAGGAGTCAGCAGGCTGATAATAGAAGCAGCAGGTGAGAGAATTCTCAATGCACTCCTACTTTACAGCTGTGCTTGGTCCTGTCTCTGCCTACACTGTCTCTAGCCTTGCCCCACCCTATAACTGCTCCTGCTCCAGCCCCCAGCTTCTTCCTAATTTCTGACTCCCACCTTCGACCCTCCACTACACCTTCTGACTGAGAGTCCAGTTTACCCTTTGGCTTAGGCTTTGGTTTTTGACACCAAGCTATGATCCTTCAATGACAGGGATTCCACAACCTCCCTTGGTAACCTATTCCAGTGTTTAACTACCCTTACAGTTAGAAAGTTTTTCCTGATAACTAACCTAAATCTCCCTTTCTGCAAATTAAGCCCTTTACTTCTTGTCCTACCTTCAGTGGACATGGAGAACAATTGATCACCATCCTCTTTATAACAGTTCTTAACAGTTATCAGTTCCCCACTCCTGTTAATAAACCCGAGAATGACATTTTTTTTGCAACTGCATCACATTGTTGATTCACATTCATTTTGTGATCCACTATAACCCCCCGATACTTTTCTGCAGTACTCCTGTCTAGCCAGTTACTCCCCATTTTGTATTTGTGCATTTGATTTTTCTTCCCTAAGTGCAGTGCTTTGCACTTGTCTTTGTTGAATTTAATCTTATGGATTTCAGACCTTCTCCAATTTGTCAAGATCACCTTGAATTCTACTCCTGTCCTCCAGTACAGTTGAACTGAAGTTGGTAACTACATTTTGCGTCTTAGATACCCATGAAGGGTGGGGAGCTATGAGGCAAAGGTTTGGGCTCAGTAAGCTACAGGATCTGGTCCCATATTTCTAGGCAAGCAAAACAAAATCCTCTCTGAGAAATATCTTTGACAAGAAGTTGCTGCACATGAAAATAAAAACACATTTAAGAAGAGAAACCATTTCATTTTGCAGCTGTAGAAATTAAAATCTTCACCGGATACATCAACAAACTAATAAGATCTACAACATATCTTGCAAGTTCGTCTATGAAATTGATTCTTGTAGTGCTTAGAATTAAACAATAAAGCACCCACATTAAAAGGTAAATAAATCCTTGCCACCCTCTCCGTCTCATTGCACCCTCTCCTCTCATTCCAGGTTTGTTAGTGTGCCATGCACCAATTCCAATGACAATCTTTTTTAAAAATAATGTTTAGGTTTGTTTAATTTAACAGCATCTTCTTTAAACGTGGCAGTGGAGGGGAAAAATTCACTTGCATTCTGAGATGTATAATTCGTTCAAAATATGCCACAACTGTAGAAAATATTTCACTGGTTTGTTTCAGTTTGCCTTGCCGCCACTCAACAAAGCTGTAGCAAATCCAACCTGAACAATAACCATCAGCAACAGCAGACTGTTATTCATAAAAATCAAAGGAATTGCTTATGTCATTTTATTATCTCACAGTATAACAGCTGTCATAAAAATATAAGGAGGCCTGCGTATGTGAGCACTGGAGTCTGTTCTCCCTTCAGTGTGCTAGGTTTAATGGGAGAGATGTTTGTAATTTTGGGGGGAAATAGACACCCTTTATAAAAAGACTAAGCGGAAAGAAAACTACTAGCTTATCTACTTCTATCTATCAGGATTGTTTTGCTCTTTGTTCCTTTGTTAACCACAAAGTGTAAGTGCTGAAAATAAAACAGAAAGAAAGTTTATGAATTATACACAGTCACAGAGTTTATTACTGATCTCTACACATCCTCTTGGGAATCATTGCAGGAACAGCTTTGAGCAATTCCAAAATTTCAAATGGGCTCTCCATTTCTTTATCTCATTCAGCTTTTGATATTGTGCATAAATTATTTATCATAGCTACCATTATTTCGTTAGCTTGAGTTGTCCTCTGGCACCATGTCTGCAGAATGATATTCACTCTGCATTTGCAATTACTAAACTTAAAAGAAATCAGTTAATTCTTCCTCCGTTCAGCGCTCTCATTTAGCAGAATGATGTGTTAAGGACTGAGATGTGAACTGAATTTCATTTTGATCCTGAATCCTAATTACTCTTTTAATCTTGCTGTTTCATTGGAATATGTAACTAAAGTTTATATAAGAAATATTTCTCTTTTCCTTTTTTTTTAAAG
This sequence comes from Macrochelys suwanniensis, assembly GCA_033296515.1. NCBI lineage: Eukaryota > Metazoa > Chordata > Testudines > Chelydridae > Macrochelys > Macrochelys suwanniensis. The sequence continues at coordinate 82,951,628 of CM065777.1, forward strand.
GGGGATCGAGTGGGAAATAGGTTTTTTCCACATCATAAAATTGTCATTAGCGCTTCACTGAATGATGTGCTGGTAAATTTAGAAAAGGCTTCTCTCTTACACACTTTAAGCCAGATTCCTTGAAGGTAATTTTTGAAGCAGTTCCACTCAGGGCACCCCAATCTGAGGAATATCTGAACAGAACTGTTTCTCAATTACTTCCCCTTAAAGCATGTGAAAGAGGCACCTCGTTGTTTCTCATTCCAATAAATAAAAAATATTCTTGAGAAAATCTTGTTTATTCTGGTTGATTTCCTCTCCTATTACTCTTGAGCTGTGCCTATGTCTCTTCCCTCTTCCTCTTACACTGCTCTATCATTGACATCGATATCATTTCTAGTTACCAGTGGCTGCTGGAGATTTCCATTTAAAAAACATGCATTTGTAGTTTTGCATCTAAAATAACAGGCTGATGTATTGCAGCAGTGGCCTGATTCAGCTTAGTCTCGGATGCTGCAGAAAGGGGCTCGGAGTTCTGCTGATGCAGACCAGCCTCCTCACACTTGTGGAAATGCCCACCTGGGGGCACAGTCATTCCACTCCACACCCCAATCTGGAGTCCTCCTGTGAAAGAGGAGAAAGGGTGGTAGCTGGAGAGGGGGCGATCTGTGTCTGATTCGGGTTTACCTGTACAACGAGGCCCAGATCCAACAAAGCACTAAAGCAGGTGCATAACTTTAAACGTGTGGGAAATCTCATTGACCTTAAAGGGACTCTTCATATGGTTGAAGTTACAAACATGCTTAAGAGCTTTGCTGGAATGGAATGTGCTGGGGACAGTTACTCCTGCCCCATAGCAGCAGTGCACTGTGTTTCTCACCTGAGGCAGCTGTCAGTACACATTATAGGCAGCAATGCCTTCTACTCAGATGGGCCATTTACCTTACATCTACACAGGATACCTCATTTTCTGCAAGTGTAGGGTCATGACCTAGATATAGCAGCAATAATTGCTACACTGCCTGAAACTTTGTTAATACTAATGGCCTCTGGTAAATTATTTCCTTTGTCTTCTATACAGATCTTTAGATCATCTCAATCTTTCAGTCTTTGAAGTTGCTTCTCTCCTCATCTCTCCATGCAAATTGTAGCGATTTCCTATCTATTTTATTTTTCCATTAGAAATAATGATGTTTTCTAGGTACACAGATAAGTCAAAGCCCAGTATCACATCCTTTCCTCATGACAAGTTGTACTTACTTTTGTGAATAACACCACTAAAATCAATGGAGCTATTTTTGACTGAGTGCTACTCATCATGAGTAAGGGGTTCAGAACCTAAGGTGTTGCCACTAAAGTCAATGGCAAAGCTCCCACTGTCATCAATGTAATCAGGCCTCTAGAGAATTTCTAATGGCACAGGGAGTCTTTCACCTCCACGTTACCGGTCTTAAGGCTGGCCATTAATATTCAGCTCTCAGAATACATTATAGTGACACCATGGCAATGTTTTAGGTGTGCTAATGGAGTTGTCATCTTGTGTTTAAAAATGAATGCACATGTAATATATAAGTTGGCACAAAGGTAGGACTGAGTTGGGATTTTAAACACAGAAAACACAAATTGCATTTTTGAAGGTTCACTCTACACCTTTAAATATGCCCTTCCTTTTCACTTTGCTTCCCTCTCCCCCTTATTGTTTTTTTTTTGGGGGGGGGCAGGAGTTTAGTGCTTGTGAAAGATGTAGGTATAATATCCCTGGCCACACGCAAGGTACAACCCAGACAGCTCCAGTACAAGCTTCCCCAACTACCTCACCGATGTACCTCAAACCTGCCGTAAAAGGACCACCTCTAGAAGTGAGAGACCTGTGACTACAATGTTATGCAAACACACCTGCCTCTACTGTTACTTTGTCCTGCCACTGCCCTTCCCACCATCTTTCTGTTGACTCACTTGCTCCATTTTGTCTAAATCTTAGAATGTGAGATCTCTGGGTCAGGGGCTGTCTGTGTTATTTGTTTCTACAGTGTCTAGGGCAGGGGTCTCAAACTCAAATTACCACGAGGGCCGCATGAGGACTAGTGCATTGGCCCAAGGGCCGCATCACTGACCCCGCCCCCTCGCTGCCTCCAGCCCCGCCCCCACTCCACCCCTTCCATTAGGCCCCGCCCCTTCTCCGCCTCCTCCCATGTGCACAGCTTCCCGCTCCTCCCCCCTCCCTCCCAGAAACCGCGAAGCTCTTCCCATGCAGCCCGCGGAGCTCTTCCCTGCGGCCCACTGGGCTCCCCACCCCCCACCCCCGCCCCCCATTTTTTTTTTTTACCCCCAGGCAGTTCCTGCTGCCAGAACAACTGTCTGGCGACGGGAACTGCCTGGGGGTAAAAAAAAAATGTTTAAAGGGTGGGGCGCGGGGAGCCCGGCGGGCCACAGGGAAGAGTTCCGCAGGCTGCATGCGGCCCGTGTGTTTGAGACCCCTGGTCTAGGGTAACTGGGCTCTGATCACTGTGTACAATCCATAGGCAGTAATGTAATAATAAATAATAGTTCAATAGCTGAGACTGCTAACAAATGGTGCCAATTCTGATTGTGCCCCGCCTCTCACTTTATGCACACCCAGATCTGCAAGATTGGGGAACTACACTGATTTAAAAAAATAACAAAAACATTTTTCCTGCATTCTTACAGCTCTGATCGACACACACGCACAAAATCAGCCATATAGGCTAGCAGTGAGTTTGTACTTCTTGATGCACCAGGCAAAAATAATTATCCGACTCTTTCATCTCTTAGAACTGAAACAGCATCTTTCCATCTCCAACAATCACAGAATGCTTGCCTTTGAAATATATTGTCTGAGCTGAATATTTACAGGCACCATTTCTGAAGAGTTATATTTTGTTTATAGCATAAAGGTAAAAAACCGTAGTGATTTCGTTGCACATTTCTGTGCATCATGATTGTAGAAGTTACAGAAAGGGCTATTCCCACCACAGTAAGACAACCATTGTTATTGTTTTCTTTTGTAAAGGATTGACTATAAATGTTATATAACAATAACAGCTGTTACACTGATCCTTTGAACAAAACAGAAGATAATGCAATTGAGCTTGCTTTTGGCAAAGCACGGTCAGTTCAGAGGGATGTCTAATGCTTTAGATTAAAATGTGGATGAGTATATTTGATACCAGTTCACTACTGTGAATTCCAATGCATTCATTATCCGTTATTATAATACGTATTTCCTGTACATTTCCCTGGAAGTTTGCCATTTGCACACCCTTGATGGCAACAAGAGCTGAAAAAAGCTGAGATAACCATGAAGCGCCTTGTGCCAATGGCTGTTTCTCAGACTACGCACATATCAGCTTGGATAACAAAATCACTCCAATAACATTTCTTTCCTCTTTTCAGGGGTAACTGCCATCTCACCACCAAGAAAAATAGACCACCACCTCTCTCCCACCCAGACAACACAAATGATTGAGTTGAATCCTTAGCTAGAACCAGCAGTGCACTGAGCTATGCCAACCAGCAGTGATATTTCCACTACCTGATAGCAGTTCTGATTGAAATTCATAAAGTGTAATTCAGTTTCTTTTACTGTTTTTTGGGAACAGTACACAAAGCAAACAAAACAAAAACAAAACATGATGTCTAATTTACTTTTAAAAAAATCAAGCGATGTGTATATTTTTTCATAAAATGTACGTTTACCAATACCCGCCCTTCAGGGGCGGGGAGATACTTTGAAAATAAACAGTTTTTTAAATCAAATTTCTGTTTAAAAAAAACAGGAAACTATTTTTAATTAGAATTTCAGTGGTAGATTCATGATCCCATAGAATAGGGATCGGCAACCTTTGCCATGCGGTTCATCAGGGAAATCTGCTGACGGGCCGGGCCGGTTTGTTTACCTGTGGTGTCAGCAGGTTCGACCGATCACAGCTCCCACTGGCTGTAGTTTGCCGTTCAAGGCTAAGTGGGGCTGCAGGAAGCGGTGTGGGCCAAGGGATGTGCTGGTTGCCACTTCCCACAGCCCCCATTGGCCTGGAACAGCAAACCGTGGACAGTGGGAGCTGCGATCGGCTGAACCTGCGGACACTGCAGGTAAACATGCTGTCCCGGTCTGCCAGCAGATTTCCCTGATGGGCTGCATGCCAAAGGTTGCCGATCCCTGCCATAGATGTGCTGAAAGAGATTCTCAATGGCTCTCCAAGGGCTTTGTGGGCCTCCTAAATTCCAGCTCTGCAAAGACTATTCCATACTGTAACCACGGAAGAACCATCTCCTCTCTGCAGAATGACAGATTAAGTTCTTCTGCCTCTCCCTTTCTAGCGCCGACATATTGTAAATGGATGTCAAAGAGCCCAAATTGCTGATTCATCTTTTAAGTTATACACAGGTGCTCCAGTCAGACAGGAAAAGAATAAGGTTCATTTATTTATCCATCCCCAGCCATTTTGTTTGCCTGTGTTAATCTAATAGGTTAGCTTGCTGCGGCTGACTCTCTCAGCCCCCAAGTTGTTAGCAGCATTGATAAGCAACAGGTGCCTAACCTATATGAAGAAAATGGCAATTAGGCTCTTGGGAAGATGTCACTGGTAACATTGCGGCTGATTCCTTTACAGCTGCATGGAAGACTTTTAAAAAAGTCTGAAGCTCCAAATTACTAGGCCATTGCTAGCTCAAATCTGTTTCAGAAGTGGATTAGGAAGAAGAAAGCTGTGACTATGTGACCTCAAAATTATGTGTTTCCAGACAGCAGTGAGCAGAGAAAGGAGAGATCCCCACAGATTATACCACAATAAATGAAGAAATCCCAAACATAATCACAATGGGTCCATGGGGAGTTGTCTCTGACAACAATGATTACGAGAAAGGCAATAGTGGTACAGAAAAGATCACCCCTAAACTATTAGGTATTGTTTTCCCTTTAGGACAGCCCCTCTGAAATCCTGCCTCACTTACATTATAATAGTGGGAAATAAAATAAAGCACCAAACCAAACAGTAATTAGTCATAATCAGTAAGAAGTAGCTTTGAAATTAATTAGGTATGTGCATGCTCAGCATTTCTCAGGATCAGGCTGTAGGTGACTTTGGACAAGTCACTTGCCCTTGTGAGTTAAAAAAAAAAGGCAGAATTCCATTATAAAACAGATACTTCAGCTGAGCTCTGCTATTCTGAGTAAGCAATTTTTAAAAAATATGGTTGGAGCATTAATTTGTTTCTACTCTACAGGAACTCCCTAGGTTCCCAGTAAACTGTGAAAAACCTCTGGTGAATGATACCATATATAGCTCCCTCTTGCCACCACCTTCAGAATTCTGGAGCAGAGATAAATCAGCTTTAGTGCTATCTCATGTTCCACCGTTTTTATTCAAGCTTGCTGGTGTGACTCTGAGTTGAAGAAGGTGATTCTCAGCCACTGTAAATTGTTGTAGCACCATTGCCATCAGTGGAGCTGTGGTGATTTACATTCACTGAAGATCTGGCCATAAGGGTTGTTGGGTTTTTTTGCACCCAAGAATATGTATATCTGTCACTAGTGCATTACCCCATCCTTCCTTGTGAATGAGGTAAAGAATTCATTAAAATATTTCTTCATAGCCTACATCTTCTTTGACTACATTATCCTTACTGCCTTAAAAGCCCTATTGATTAATTTAATGGACCTTTTAATCTTTCTATAGGTGAAATATGTCATATCTTCTTGTGTTATCTTCACTTTATTCTATTTTAGATATTCTTAGACTCATTCTGCACTTTCCTGCTCTTTTTGTAACTTATAAACCAGCCGAGACTTTGGGGAAGACATCACAAGAGGCTCTCAGCAATGTCCAATCACAGGCAGGTCTCTCCCCAGCTGGCAGCTGCCAGTCACTGAATGGACTGTATAGCCTACTGATATCTGCCTTATGACAATTGTGAACTGCAGTTGTCAGTCAGGAAGCAAATTTGGGCAAAACATTCTACCCCAAGTATCAAGGCTGGGGGAGGATTTCTCAGTGATATCAGAGGTAAGATCTAATAGAAAAAAACCTGAAGGAAGTTGGTCCCTTTTCCTGCCCCTCCCCTTTTCTGGAGACTTATGGAAGTCACTCCTACCTTTAGGGTGCAGTAACTCCTGTGGGCACTAACAAAGGGAATAAGGAGAGGATTACTGAGATGCATGTATGGTGGTTTGGTTGTGGATGAAGGTGGTGAGAGAGGGCCAGGAGCTAATGTTTAAAAGTTAGGGCTTTTCCTCCCTCAACTCCCCACATGTCGAAGTTTCTTTTAAACTATTTTAATACTGTAGGTGATCCAACTTCATAGCAATCTGTGGGAGACCACAACAGATTCTCCTTAATAACAGTGCTAAATCAATAAGTCATACCGTGTGCTGTTTACACTATATTGACTATCTGGGCTTTTTACAAGTTTCCCATCTGCCTAAGGCAATTTGTGTGTTGATGTTTAGACATGACTGACATAATGTAACAATCTGGCTTATTTGTTTGCTTGGTAACTATGTAAGATACTGACAATGATTATCCCAATTGATTGAGGACATGCATTTGTTTACTGTGTCATAGAAAGTAATAAAGATGCTTTTTTCCCCAAATGATTGCTCCAACCCCTTAATGAGAATGTTAATGTATTTCATGAGCTCTGCACTTTACCAAGGTACTAATGAATCCTCAAATCCTATTTCATCAGTTTTGGAGCACTGACTACAGTAGCTGGAACTGTAAGCCTGTTCTCCATTCTTTAGCAGTATGCTGCAATATAATGGATTGATTTTTTAAACTGTCTGTGAAAAGAAATCCCCTTCAAAAGAATATATATCTAATATTTGAATTCAAAACATATCAAACTCATTAAAGAAGCCCTTCTTGTTGGAAATTGGTGCCTCCTGATGGAGAAAGCCTGATGAAAGAGTGAGCAACAACACGTAAATACTAAGAATAAATCAACATGTTCACAAACTTGGTGGCAGACTAAATTCTTTGCGCACTGAAGCTCAGAATTTAAGACAATTCCTCTAAATCAAGGGATTCTTTCTGATTAATCCTATTTCCAGTTCCCTAATGTTAGTAATTTGGCTATTCATTGACTATTTATACTGGATGTTTTTTAGTTGTTCCCAAGTATCATCCCTGGGTTATTTAGAGAAAATGACATATGCTTTTCCTAGAGGAAAAAAAAAGTCATTGCCTTAGTTTTGGTGTGTCTAATTACAATAACAATCTCTATCATATGCACCATCTACTCTAATTACCCAGAGAGTTGGCAGTGTTTAACAATGAAGCAAGGAGTGCTCCAGTGTCCAATTAAAGTTTTCTTTGCGGATTAATAAGTCATGTCTCATCAGCCCCACTGACCCAGAGGTGTTAATCTTCACCTTGTCATTCTAATCTTAAAACAAAATTCTGCGGATCAAGAGTTGCAGAACGGTTGAGTTAATTGTTCCATTAGACTGATGCAGTCCTCAGACCCATGTCCAATAATAGACTATTCCTTGAGTTTCATTACACCCCATGCCATAGATCACAAGAAGCAGTGAAAAGCCACTGCTGCAGACATTTGCAGTAGGTTGCCAGTAGCTTGGATTCTGCTCCGTGCTTAGCTGTAAGTCATTTTGGTATAATTATTTATGCTGCATGTATATATGGAAAGAGGCATTATGCCTATTATACATGGTCAAGAGAAATTTTAGCACATAAAAAAGCAACCACAAAAGTAATATAATCTATAAAGTAAATAAACCAGTTAGCTACTCTAGTATTCTTTGAGTAGAAGACATTCAGTGTTTCATGTGTAAAGGACAATAAGGCTCAGATATTTACACTGCCTAGATTCTTACCGATTCACAAGATTACAAGAATCACGTGGAGCAAGATGAATGGGGTTAATACATGTTCCTCAACATTTCAGTGATTTAGAAACCAAATTTTAACCATTGTCACTCTATGTTTCTATTTCTCTTTTTCCAAATAGTCACACAGGTGAAGTTTTGTTTGTATGAATGGTAACCAAAAACTATTCCCGTATTTGTAGCCCAAATACATTTCATGATCATTCCCTTCCCGAGCAGCTTCTCGTTGTGATATGAGCTGGGTGGGGAGGAAATGGGGATGGGTCCTGGACCAATTCTTTCATGGGCTACGTGTCTATATTGCTGAGCACGCACAGAGAGAAGAATGGGATCAAAGACAGAACAATTTTATGGGGGAGAAGAGTTTGTGGTAGGTTACTCAACTGAATAATCTTTCCCTTCCCCCCCCCCCAATATCTCCTTTCCTATCCATCACCATCTCCATAGCTTCTTTCTCTTTCTCTTTCTCCCTTACCTATCACATAAATCTCTCCCTCCTCTCCAGTCATTCCTGATCATGCCCCAAGATGAAAGGTCTGACACTTCTTTTTCCCTCCTTCCAAGTATGGATGGAGCAGGTGAAGACTAGTGGTGTTTTATGCTTTGTTGTGTCTGGATCACCTGCCATGTAAGATCTCACTCTGACACCGGGTTAATTAACAACCTCCAGCATTATTGTGGGTGCTTTTACAACATGGCTTCTCAGGCTGCCTCCCAAATGTTTCAAATAGTTGCCTCAGGAAACTATGTATCTGCTAGCACTTTCATAATGTTACAAGTGGCACGTTGACATCAATAGCTCTTGAGCACGGGCTGAAGAGCTTTGCTGACTTGGGGGCTGAAACAGGAAGAGCCTGAACAGTATATTTCTCTTCACCACCTCTCCCCACTGTGTCAGCCACCTTTTCTTTTAGTTCCTCCAAGTCAGATGGCTGCTCCTCTTTTGCTCCATTGCATTCTCTCCTGAACATAACCTAAAAGATGTTAAACATTAAGAGGCACAATTGTTCTTGTTTTTACCAAAGATTGTGCTAAAGAAAATTAAACGGCTGGGCAGTTTTCTCAAGACAACTGATACCTCATTCATATATTTCTTTCTTTGTATCTTGAAGACTTTTTAAATAGTTTCCTTTTGTAATAAAAGCAGATACACTATTATCATGTTTGCTCTCGTTGCCTTGTGCCTACTGAAGGCACCAACCATTGTCCTGGATTCAAAGCCTTTCTTTTTTAAAAGAGACAAGTTACTAGTACATAAAGGTGTGTTGCCTAGAAAAGTAGCCATGCTGGATCATTTGAATGATTAATTTAAACAAGACACCTCGAGATAACTTGGTTTCCCCCATTACTTATTGGGGGTCCAACACCACACTACCAGCCACAAGGCTGCCTCACTGTCTTCCATCAAGACCCTCCTTAAAACTCTCCTCAGTGAGTCAGCAGCTGGGATGCTGTGACCAGTATCACCTCACTGTTTCCTTGTGCTCCCTCATCTGTTTATTGTATTCACTGGTTGTCTTCCATCTTAGACTGTGAACTCTTGAGAGCAGGCACCATGTTTGTGTTCTATGTTTGTACAGCACCTAGCACAACGGGACCCTATGCATGACTGGGGCCCTTAGATGCTACTGCAAGACAAATAATAATAACTAATAAGTAACAAATAGCGCTTCTTATCATGAGCAGTTTCACTGAAATCACTGGGACGACACATAGTATTACCCTTGGGAGCGGTTGCAGAAAATAATCTTCAGCGCTTCAGTGTGTGAGCTTATGAGCTGTGGTGGAAAGGAGGTTTGTGATAAGGAACCAGGTGAACCCTAATTGTGTTTTTGTTTATTACAACCACTTAAGCAGCTAACCTTTTGTAACCTGGCATTTTAAAAACAGATATCCCAGGGTTTATTAACCATTCCGCAGTCCCTTGTATAATCACTTATATTATGCAAAGTGGGATGCTACCAAATCTAAAGCCTAGGGCCCAGATTCACGAAGGGACTTAGGCTGAGCAACACGGTGCCTACCTTTTAGGCACCGAGAAAATCACAGGAACAACACTGACATCCACAAAAGTGGAGTTAGGTGCCTCCGCTCTCAGTACAATGCGTGCTGAGAGATAAGTGCCCTAGATTACTACCTGCAAAGCCAGCATGCTAGGTGAATGTCCTAACCACTACACTATAGAGTTATGACCCAATATATATTTAATTATTCATTGAAAGTGGAACAACTTCAATAGGAGAGATTGAGGGAGCCCCCTATCAGAATGTTCCATAGCCTAATGGTTCAGGTTCTCATCTGAAGGTTGGCAGATCCCTGTTTAAATCCTTTCTCCTCCTCTGGTGGAGGGGGATTTGAACCAGGGTGGATCGGTATACTCTATCCACTAGGCTAAAGGCAAGGTCCTTCTCTCCCCAGGCTGGCCCTTTTGTGTGAACCCCTTTTGTGAGGGGCCTGATCCAGTAGACATGCTCATATGTCACCTACTGGATCAGGCTTCCGCACATGACTTGCATGGCTGAACGCCTATCTTTCCTGGTTTGTGACTCACTCTGAGGTTTGGGTAGGAGATAGGCATCTGGATGCCTATCAGGAGGCAGTAGTGTACATGGTCTGGCAGAAGATACATGCCTGGGAGCCTAGAGAGAGGCTGCCATGTGCATGCCCAGAGGAAAAATCTTAGATACTGAGTAAGGGTAGGAGCACACAGAATTAGGGGGCAGGCAAATGGGGGTTTTGTGGATTTCAGTGGTACCTCAAAATGGGACTTAGAGACCCAGCTACCTTCATGAATCCCACCCTAAGTTCTTATGTTCAGTTCATTAGCAGGGGCAGTGCCATCCTCTTCCCGATGGGGGGGCTGAGATGGGCCTTAGACCCCCCCACACCTCTTGCCACAAGGCCCTGGCCCTCTCTGTAGCCCCACCCCTGCTCCTTCTCTCCCCACCCTCCCGAGGCCCTGCCCCCTATCCAGCTGCAGCTGGATAGTGCACACTCCTGGCTGCTCATAGCTGGTGAGAGCTGCCCAGGTGGGGAGACCCTGCTTTGGAGCTGGCAGAGCCCTCAGGGAGCAGTGACCATGGGGGACAGGGCCCAAGAGCCTGGGCCAGAGCAGGTCAGTCCAGGCCACTGTAGGGAGCCCCGGACCCTCCACCTACCCTGGGTGACACGCCCAGGTCGGCGGGGACATGGGCCGGGGTCTACTGTTGGGCCCCTCTGCCCCTCACCCGGGTTTACTTATCTACTGCTGCTTTCCCTGCTCTGCCTTCAGTCAGAGCTGGGCAGCCAGAGAGCAGCAGTGGCTACAGGCGGGCAAGGCTAAGGCAAATTTTGGGGTGGCTATAGACCCCGTAAGCCTCCTCCCAGTAAGTCCCTCTTCATCAGGGATATTAGCAGAATGTTTTTTGTTCCTAGCTTGGCGCAAGTCATTTCCATGACTCCCTGTTATTGTTCCGAGAAAGGAGAATAGAATCATAGAATATCAGGGTTGGAAGGGACCTTAGGAGGTCATCTAGTCCAACCCGCTGCTCAAAGCAGGACCAATCCCCAATTTTTGCCCCAGATCCCCAAATGGCCCCCTCAAGGATTGAACTCACAACCCTGGGTTTAGCAGGCCAATGCTCAAACCACTGAGCTATCTCTCCCCCCCGAAGTATGAGACAGTGCTGGAAACTGGTGTAGACAAAGTAAAATTCTGTATGCAAAAATGTTATTGTGAGGCAAGTAAAGTGCATGATAAGTAGTTAATATCTTTTGTACAGTTTTTTGCCATTTATTTATTTTTCAGCAGACTTATAAAATGCATCAGTTGTAAGGGTTTTGCATTTCATATTTCTTGATAATTTCTTTTATTGTAGCACTTCATTGAATGAGTATCTCTGAGGATTATGTACAGAAGCTAGTGATGGAGTAATTTTAGCTTTTCCCTTTATAAGAAACTCTGAATTTTAATAATGTTAATGCTGCAAAGTTGTGATACAAAATTGAAAAAAAAAAGCTGCATGCAATATCAGGCAGAATGCAGAACATTAAAAAAGCTATTAAGATAGCACGGTGCATTTTCACCTTAACTGTGCTTTCCTTTCCTTTTGCCAGATTGTATGAGAACCGTGATGGTATTTAAGTCTCATTTATGTCTGAGATGTCCTGATGACGGATCATCAGTGATCTACAACCCATCCTGAACAACGATCCCTCACTTTCACAGGCCTTGGGAGGCAGGCCAGTCCTCACCCACAGACAGCCCGCCAACCTGAAGCATATTCTCACCAGCAACTACACACCACACCATAATAACTCTAAGTCAGGAACCAATCCATGCAACAAACCTCGATGCCAACTTTGCCCACATATCTACACCAGGAACACCATCACAGGACCTAACCAGATCAGCCACACCATCACCGGTTCATTCACCTGCACATCCACCAATGTAATATATGCCATAATATGCCAGCAATGCCCCTCTGCTATGTACATCGGTCAAACTGGACAGTCCTTACGCAAAAGGATAAATGGACACAAATCAGATATAAGGAATGGCAATATACAAAAGCCTGTAGGACAACACTTCAACCTCCCTGGACACACAATTGCAGACCTAAAGGTAGCCATCCTGCAGCAAAAAAACTTCAGGACCAGACTCCAAAGAGAAACTGTGGAGCTTCAGTTCATTTGCAAATTTGACACCATCAGCTCAGGACTAAACAAAGACTATGAATGGCTAGCCAACTACAAAAGCAGTTTCTCCTCCCTTGGTGTTCACACCTCAACTGCTAGAAGAGGGCCTCACCCTCCCTGATTAAGCTTGCCTCGTTATCTCTAGCCTGAATCTTCCCTGCACTTTTATATCTGCCTCTGGACATTTCCACTGCTTGCATCCGAAGAAGTGGGTATTCACCCATGAAAGCTTATGCTTCAATACCTCTGTTAGTCTATAAGGTGCCACAGGACCCTTTGTCGCTTCTACAGATCCAGACTAACACGGCTACCCCTCTGATACTTGAGATGTCCTTGTTTTGCCTTTTTTCCTCTTTAAAAAGGAAAGCTATGTGTACAGTTCCCACCATGGCAGCAGCTGGTCTTTACGCACATGGGGCTTGATCCAAATCCCAATTAAGTTAATGGGAGTCTTTTCATTGACTTAAATAGGTTTAGATTCAGGGTCCTGGATCATCCCAGCAAGTTTCTTAGAGGGACAAGCTTTGCAGTTGGCACTGTGGCACTGGAAGTAGGAGTGCTGCCAGGCTGATGTAATGTTCTGAGTGCCAGGCCTGCTACAGTGATATTTTTAATATTTTCATTTCTAATGTTTTGTACGTGAAATGAAAGAACTCATTCCTCTCCCCCGGAATCTCCAGCTGGGGGTGAGGAGAATTTCCCACCTCACATGGAGACGGGAGTACATTGGGGGGCCACAGGGGTGTTCTGCCGTTCATGGAGAACAAGTAGCAGATAGTGGCAGAAGGGCCCAGTGATTGTGTGTGGGAATCTGAACAGAGAAGCCATCCTCACAGAAGGAGTGATGTCACTCTCACAGCTAGCAGTCTGCGGATGCACAGGCTCTAATTACTCTAACAGGGAGCAAAAAGGATGTGAAAATAAATGAAGCCTTTAAGAAAGTGCTCACAAAAAGTCTCTCACAGAGATGTTTTAATGAAACCAGATCTAAGATGAGATCCTTCCTGAAACTTCACTCAGCTTTCAGGCTAAATATAAACCTTATTTGTGGTTCAGGAAAGTTTACCCCATTCTCTTCTTATCTTGAGGGTCTGAGCTACAATAGTCTCTTCCTAGTCCTATTGCCACTTTTAAGGAAGGGACACGAGATGACATAGTGCAGATCAGGGCCTTTATTAGTCTTTTAGAGATTATAAGAAATGGTATGGGTCTTTGTCAGGGTTTGGGATGATTGCATTATCCACAGTAGCAGAGACAGGAAGAGAATGAGTCAAAGAGCCCTCTTGATGTTTGGAATCAGATAGAGAGATGAAGAGTTAAACTGAGTCTGAGCTTGAAAAATAGTTCAGGTTTGGATTTAATTCCACGATGGAAGAAAGTTTAGGTCAGTTCTTATATTCTTCGGAACCATCTTGCATGTTACTAGTTACTAACTATGCAAACACAATAAATAGCAAATACGAGTACCCCCCAACATGCTCCAATTTCTATTCTGTTAGCCCTTTCCTTGCTCTCAAAGCTTGTTTTATAACCATCTTCCTTTTGGAAGAGAAACTCCTTTGACCCCATCAATGGTCCTTCTTTATGGGCAGCAGGGCTTGATCCCCTCCCCACTCTTCCCTCCTCTCCTCCCACCCTGGTTCTTGTAGAATTGAGTTTTTATTGTAACAGAGCTTTGTTGTGCTTGAAGTTTTTTTAAATACATTTAAGAATACAAGCTCAGTTCTGCAGATTTGTCTTCTTTAACATTTGATTCCCTTTCTCTACTACGGCCTTTTCCCGTTGACCAATTTTCTCAAAGAAGAAATTGTCAACATCAGCTGCATGCAGCATGGTGTCCATATTACCTCAGTTAAAGAAGGAAATTTTATGTCTGGACATGTGTAGCCTTGTGGAAAAAGGTCTTATTTCATTCACTGACAAGCATAGCCGTATGGCTAGCAGTATTTCCCAGGGGATGGCCTTGTTTTTTTCTTTTTGTTTTAAATCAATACTGACTCTTGACACATTTTCATTTACATCAGCACCTGGCTTTCAATCTGGGCACAAATCAATAGCCAGCTTTTAACACTGCTCAACTAGTTTGTTCTATGTAAAAGACGAGAGATTTGCCTTGAGTGGCTTGTTTTTTCCATTGGGCTGCAGGCTGATTATCCACCATTAACACACTGTGATTCTTGGGAAGGAAGTTTGAATTTACTTAACTATTCTTTCTGTGACTGATCAGAACAGCTTGAACTGTAGCATTAATCACATGATATTTTCTTCATCACTACTTACAGTCAATTGACTTTGTACTTAGTGAAAGTGTTTGAAGCAGCCGACTCAATGTTCTAGAGGGCAAGAAGTCAATAGAAAGAAGAAAGATTTAGTTTCAAAACATACAGTACATGGCCTTTAAAGCTGAAACCATGCCAGATATTCATTGGGTGCTTTATCATGCTGCTGATGTGCTGTCAGTGAATTTTTGTTGCCTGCATGCTGGACAGAACATGGCAGTGTCTTTACTGAAGTTCCACCAAAGAGGTATGGTATCCGCATTGTCTCACAGCTGTTACTTCCATTGAAGGTGCAAATGCACTCAAATGATGCTTCCTGCCTTCAATCTAAAATCTACAGAAGGGGTCAAGGGGCCAGATAGTTTCTCCACCTTGTGCTGGTTTAGCAACTGTTTAGTTTCATTGAACTTGTCTTCATAGTGCAATTGGAGACAGACATGTTCAGCTGACACCTTGTGTTCCAGATACATTGACGACCCTTTCTCAAGTACACAACAAGTACCAAGCCAATCATGTTATCCAAATGATAACAAGTATGCATTTGCTCAATAAATCATTAATTTTTTAACAAGTACTTAAATATGCCATCGATGCCTTTGTAGTTCATGAAGCCGCCACAGGGATTTTTCACACTAAAGGAGTGTATGAACCATTGGATACAAGAGTCCAGAATATCGATTAGTTGAACGTGATATCTTAGAATTGCTTTTCACTATGAGTAACCTCCTAGTGAAGCCCGATCCATGAAATGGTCCATCACGACTGTTTATTTAAAGTACATTTTAGAGATGCTTGATCAGATTCTGGCCCCATCTTTTGACTGCTCTGCGCCACTCAGGGGATCTAAAGCAGCTTGAAGCCTGGCTTTATGGCCTCCCTGGGGATTCTCCTTGCACAAAGGGAATCCCTGGATGGCACAGAGCCAAGTGTAGCGGCTTAATGCCTCCTCTGCCCCAGCTCCAGATGAAGGGAGAATTCTCAGTAGAAAAGAGGCCTGGGATGTGGCAGGGTAACTCACTGCTCTGGCTACCCCGGGCTGATGGAAGCGTCCCTTGGGTCTGTGGGCCGCTGGGTGTAAGACAGAACAGCTTTGGGACTTTTTCTGAATGTCACTGGGGACCAGACTTACCCCAGGATATGGGAGCCAGACTAGTCTGGTATAGACTAGAGTCATCTTTGCCCCCATTGTCCTTTTTTGGTCCTGTGCCAAGTGGAACTCAGCACTCACAAGATATAGCCCATAAATGGCTATATCTTAACTATCTAAATGGATACATATAATTAAGGTTTTGTCAGTTATTTTTAGTAAAAGTCAGTCGCAGGCAATAAACAAAAATTCACAGAAGCCTGTGATTTGTCTGTGACTTTTACTAAAAATAACAGGGGGAAAGGGGTAGGGCTGACCACCTGGTGGGGGTACTGGAAGCTACGGGCCCCCCACTGAAAATGACACAGAGGTCTCTCCGCGACAAAATCTCATCCTTACATATAATCATAGAACTCTGCATAATAACATGAAGTGCCCATTGGTGAGCATGGAGCCATTGTTTTCCCTGCCAGATTATTAAACAAAAGGATTACACTTTTCACAGTATAAGCCAAGTTTCATGTCACGACTTAAGTAGTTTATTACTTTCAAAGGATAAAATTAGCATCTCATAGAAGGAAGGCATTTATAAAATAGGCTGTGAGCATTTTCCTCTATAGACAGATGTAGTTGTTTGTGGCTTTAGCAAAATTTCAATTGATTGGCCCATATTATATGAAGCAGCTCTCAGTCTCACACGGTGCAAATCAATTTTATTTAATAAAAGTTTTCTTTTAAGTTTTCTTGACCTTTGTCTTTCAGGAGTTTAGAGTTACAGGACAACATGTTTTTCCCATTGGAAGATATTAAAGCGGTAAAAATGATAAAGATGTTCTTTCAAGGAAATTCATAAAGAAAATTTTCCAAGCTTTTCAGAAATTCACATTCTGTTGTTTTTTAAACCAGATTATAACATACTGAAGTGGAAGAAAATGAATATAAATGTCCATTCAAAAGTTTACTTGCCTACCAATAATATCTTTTTATAGATAATATTAGTATGTGTGAGTCAGAACAAAGAAGAAATATTACCTAAACTCAAAAACAAAAGTTATATCAAAAAAGAGTTCAACTGGACAGTATCTTTCAGCTAACACCTTCCCACATTTACTCTCTGTCCAGAAATGATCACCTTCAAAAAATAAACCAAACCCTAAACATTATTGAGTCTGGAAATGAACAATTAAGAGATTCATTCATTTCGTCTGTGCCATACAATCCTTCACCACTCAGTCACCTGGCCTGTTTTACAGCACCCACCCCACTAAACTTTGTTCTCTAAAACTTGCAAAAATATATTAAAAAATCAAATTATAAGTAAATTGGAGATTGTAAAATCTGATTCCCTGTGCAAGGGACCCATTCCCAATAGATTATAACATTTACACACACCGAACATCAAACCTCACTACGAAACCACTAAGTCAGATTTACCAGTAAACTCCAGTTATTTCATGCTGCTCAGACAATACCAGGTAAAATGGGTTTACTGATGCTTTATGTGATATTGTGAATCTGACCCACAGTAAGTTAGATGGTATCTAATATAGTTAAAAATACAAACTTACAAGGAATATACAGCCACACATAATTGTACAACACCATGTTAGTAACATATTTTATTCTATCAAATAAATAAAACATTCATAGAATCTCAGGGTTGGAAGGGACCTCAGGAGGTCATCTAGTCCAACCCCCTGCTCAAAGCAGGACCAACCCCAACTAGATCATCCCAGCCAGGGCTTTGTCAAGCCTGACCTTAAAAACCTCTAAGGAAGGAGATTCCACCACCTCCCTAGGTAACCCATTCCAGTGCTTCACCACCCTACTAGTGAAAAAGTTTTTCCTAATATCCAACCTAAACCTCCCCCTCTGCAACTTGAGACCATTACTCCTTGTTTCACATTCACTTTCCATTAATAAAAATACTTTTCAGTGCCACCAACACTATGAGAAAAATATATTCTGATGTAATATACCCCCAAACTATAGCCTTTTAAAATCTTTAGTCTATTTTTAATAAACAATAAAAAAATTTCAACAGTACACATCCAGCAGCACATTTCTATTATAGAACAAAACACTGAGGCAAAGTTAAGGTGCAAAATTTGGTTCTACTGTTGGCCAGCCCAGTCTTCCTTGAGATTTTATACAACTATTGGAAATATACTAGAATATAAAATAAGAATATAAGAATGGCCCATACTGGGTCAGACCAAAAGTCCATCTAGCCCAGTATCCTGTCTTCCAACAGTGGCCAATGCCAGGTGCCTCAGAGGGAATGAAGAGAACAGGTAATCATCAAGTGATACATTCCCTGTTCCCCCATTCCCAGTTTCTAGCAAACAGAGGCTAGGGACACCATTCTGTCCCATCCTGGCAAATAGCCATTGATGGACATATCCTCCATTAATTTATCTAGTTCTTCTTCTGGAACCCTGTTATAGTCTTGGCCTTCACAACATCTTCTGGTAAAGAGTTCCACAGGTTGACTGTGCATTGTGTGAAGAAATACTTCCTTTTGTTTTAAACCTGCTGCCTATTAATTTTATTTGGTGACCCCTAATTCTTGTGTTACAAGAAGGAGTAAATAACACTTCCTTATTTACTTTCTCCATACCACTCATGATATTATAGACTTCAGTCATATCCTCCCTTAGTCGTCTCTTTTCCAAGATAAAAACTCCCAGTCTTAATAATCTCTCCTCATATGGAAGCCATTCCATACCCCTAATAGAATCATAGGGTTGGAAGGAACCTTAGGAAGTCATCTAGTCCAACCCCCTGCTCAAAGCAGGACCAACCCCCAATTTTTGCCCCAGATGGCCCCCTCAAGGATTGAGCTCACAACCCTGAGTTTAGTAGGCTAATGCTCAAACCACTGAGCTATCCCTCCTTCCTAACCATTTCTGTTGCCCTTTTCTGAACCTTTTCCAATTCCAACATATGTTTTTTGAGCTGGGGCAACCACATCTGTACGCCGTATTCAAGATGTGGGTGTACCATGGATTTATATAGAAGCAATATGCTATTTTCTGTCTTATCTATCCCTTTCTTAATTATTCCTAACATTCTGTTTGCTTGCTTGACTGCCGCTGCACACTGAGTTGATGTTTTCAAAGAACTATCCACAATGACTCCAAGATCTCTTTTTTGAGTGGTAACAGCTAATTTAGATCCCATCTTTTTATATGTATAGTTGGGATTATGTTTTCCAATGTGCATTACTTTGCATTTATCAGCACTGAATTTCATCTGCCATTTTATTGCTCAGTCACTCACTTTTGAGAAATCCTTCTGTAGCTCTTCGCAGTCTGCCTGGGACTTAACTATCTTGAGTAGTTTTGTATCATCTGCAAATTTTGCCACCTCACCGTTTACCCCTTTTTCCAGATCATTTATGATTATGTTGAATAGGATTGGTCCCAGTACAGACCCTTGGGGGACACCACTATGTACCTCTCTCCATTCTGAAAACTGACCATTTATTCCTACCCTTTGTTTCCTATCTTTCAACCAGTTACCAATCCAGGAAAGGACCTTCCCTCTTATCCCATGACAGCTTACTTTGCTTAAGAGTCTTTGGTGAAGGACCTTGTCAAAGGCTTTCTGAAAATCTAAGTACACTATATCCACTGGATCCTCTTGTCCACATGCTTGTTGATCCTCTCATCATTTTCTCTGAATGTTTGCAATATTGTTGTTGATCCCAGGATATGAGAGAGACAAGGTAGGTGAGGTAACATTTTATTGGACCAACTTCTGTTGGTGAGAGAGACAAGCTTTCGAGCTACACTAAGCTCCTCTTCAGGTCTGGAAAAGGTAACCAGCTAAATACAAGATGGAACAAATTGTTAAACATAAGGGATAACACATGTTGCAAGTAATCACTTAAACTGAAGTGGGCAATTAATATCTGCACTCATTGGACAAAGAAGAGTTAATAGGTTATAAGGTTTGTAATGAGACACAAAAACCAGTGTCTCTATTTAGTCCCTGAATTTTGGTGTCTGACAGAGTCATGAATTTAAGCTCCCAGGCACGCCTTTTGAAGGTGTTGGGAAGGTTTCCTTGGAGGATAAGAACTGAGAGATTGGATATAGAGTGATCATTTTGTGAAAAGTGTTTGCCCACAGGTGATAAGGTGTTTTTGTCTTTTATCATTTTTGTGTGTGAGTTCATGCAAGAGCGTAGTGATTGTCTAATTTCACCCATACAGCTGCTGTTGGGGCATTTGATGCACTGGGTGAGGTACACAACATATGATAAGCATGCGTAGGATCCATGATCTTGAAAGGTCTGAAGAAGAGTTCTGTGTAGCTCAAATGCTTGTCTCTTTCATCAACATTTCCTATGAATATGCTTTACAATCATTATATATATATTGTAAATTATATATATGAATTAATTTGTGCAGCATTTGCTGATCACTGACTTTGGAATTAGTTTCTGTTCAATTTGAACTGTTTAAAAAAAAAAAAGGGATCAGCTTGTTCTTTTGCTTACACCAGTTTTACATGGATATAATGCCATAAACTTCAAAAAAGTTACTCCAAATTTGTACTGGCATAAGTGAGAGAAGAATCAGGATTATTATTAAAATTCTTCATATTTTTTTTAAAATCATATTTGATAGGAACAGAGAAAATGTCAAACTGGTTCAGACTAGTGATCTACCTAATCCAGTATCCTGGCTCTAAAAATAGCAAATAGCAGCTGCTTGTAATAAGGTATAACTGAAGTGGACAGTTACGGAATAACCTACCCTAACCCCTTCAGTTAATTGCTGGATTATGACCAGGAGTATGAAGGTTTAATCCCTATTGTACTTTAAAATCCTACTTAATGTAATATTAACAGTTCTCATTTTTATTAGAAATGTCTTTTTTAAAATCCTACTCAGCTCTTGACCTCAATGTATATTGCGACAGAGTTCCATAGGCTAATTATTTACTCCTGATTCAGCTGATTCAACAATCCTACCATAACAATAGGATTAAGTCATCTTTTGCTTTCATTAGCATGCAACTGAAATAGAAGAGAATCATCTCATCTCAAAAGACATACATGACAGCCAATCTGACTCTAGCACAAAAGCAGAAATGCGCCAAACAGAAAACACATTTTTGAACACCCCTGAATTTTGGTGAAGTTGAACTTGGAATGAAATTTTGCATTTGGCTCTCTCTCTCTAGTGGGTTAACTGAAGCACTAGATTTGAACAACTCAGAAGTTTAGGCCATCTGAGGTCTAAGGAGGGAGAGCTCATGGTTGTAATAGCAAGGAAGGCTATTTTTCTGAGAAAAGCTTTAAAAAAATATTGTATGTACTATGGTCACCCTTAAAAACTTGCCAATTGGCTGCATAACTTTCCCTTGGTATTTGCAGCTCAAAGTATTTCTTATAGTAAGGACATTAACAGAACCAGATTTTAAAGGTATTTAAGCACCTAAAGATACAGATAAGTGCCTACTGTGAATTTAAAAAGCACCAAGGTGCCTAAATACCACTGATTTCACCTAAATATCTTTAAAAAAATCTGTTTTTTTTTGGAGATATGCTAATCTCATAGAACTGGAAGGACCTTGAAAGGTCATCAAGTCCAGTCCCCTGCCTTCACTAGCAGGACCAAGTACTGTGCCCAGACAGATTTTTGCCCCAGATCTCTAAATGGCCCCCTCAAGGATTAAACTCACAACCCTTGGTTTAGTAGGCCAATGCTCAAACCACTGAGCTATCCCTTTCCCCCCCAAGATGCTTTGGTGGAGGGCAATATAGATAGATTCAAATGAATATCGCAGGTGCTACGTCTGATGAAGTAACTATATCTACTTATCAAAGGCAATATTGGTAAGTTTTAAAGCTTAAAGAAAGGTAACAAATATGTTTACATACTATTTACATAATAGTGCCTATCTAATCTGTCTATGTATCTATTGGGATTTCAGGGCACATATTGGAGGATTTATAGGGGTCTTAGGCTAGTTTAACAGACAGAAAAAGCCTTTAAAAGCCACACAGTATGATGAACTCTGGATTGGACATCAACAATCAAGAAACCAACCCTGATTAACAGGTTGCGGAGTACAGGAGAGAGGGTATCTGACATCCTGTCTTCAGAGTCCAAGCACTTGCTTTAAATTCCTTACTTTTTCCACAAGTGGGGATGGATTAGGGAAAACACAATTTTCTTTGCCATAGAGGAATTGGTTTAAGTGTATGTGGTGGTAGGAAGCTCGGGTAGGCTCGCCATCTCTGCACAACTCTCTGCTGTCAAAACCCAGGGACTGAACATTTTTTTAAAAAAAGAGGTTTCTATGAGCCTGCATTTGATGGTGAATGGGTCGGCCGACTGTGGAACTGACACTGGACCTGCAACTTGTTGCAGCTCGAAAGGCCGCTGATCATTCCGATTTTTTTAATGTTACTATCATTTATTCACTAATACGCCCTCTGCTGTAGAAAACATAGATGACATGTCCTCTGCCCCCTTCCACTTAGGCTGATGGAGAAGTGCACAAGTGTACCAGGTGTAAGGCAGCCGCTCTGCAGGATGTTGCCCACTCCCTCAGAGTTCACAAAGCCCCACATCAGGCACACTGTGGGGGTAACAGGGATCTGCCTTCGCTCCTGTCTTCTTGTCCTGCAGAAACTGCGCAGACTCTACCGGCTGTGCTTTCACAATGCCATTTATTTTGAGTTCCCTCTACCACTACAGTCTATTTATAATATCCTTGCTGCTTTTGGCCCTCTTATCAGGACCTGAGGCAAACAGATGTCTTCCTTCCCTGAGGCCTCTGTGGGTATGTCTATACTGCAATTAGACACCTGCAGCTGGCCCATGCCAATTGATGCAGGCTCGTGGGGCTTGGGCTGCAGGGCTGTTTAATTGCAGTGTAAACATTCAGGCACAGGCTGAAGCCTGAGCTCTGGGAGTCCCAACTCGCGGGTCCTAGCCCGAGCCCAAACATCTACACTGCACTTAGACAGCCCCTTAGCCGGAGCCCTGCAAGCCCATGGTTTTTAATTGCAGTGTAGACCTACCTTGTGTGACTGGGCTCAGCTGATGAACTAATTAGCTCTTTATCCCACCCAGCCCGTTAGCCTGATTATCTAATTACCTCAATCAGCTTTCTCTGGGGAAATAATTGGCCTCTAAGTGATCAGAGTGCAGCTCACCTCTTCGCTCCCTGCACTCTGTCACACATGGGTTGTGGTTTAATTTTTTTGCTCTCAAAAGCATATGGATGTATCTCTAAAGGCTGCTTCTGAAAGCACATTATCCCCAAATACACATCATAATAAACTCTGATGTAGTGGACTTAATCAATATATTTAATTAATAAAATGGCTATGATAATTATTATACCTATTATAGAACCTCAGAATAGAGCTCTTTTATTTGATTTTAGGTGAGGAACTCTATTCAAATCCCGTTAGAAGATTTCAACCTGTGACATTTGCGTCTTCATATTTTAAGTGATTTAAAAAGCCACACATTTTAAAAAACGTCTCATTAGAAGGAATATAGTAGGCTGAATTCTTGGCTTTTGCTAACACCATGACAAGAAGTGCATTCTATTTTCCTTAAATTTTTCAGTGTTGCACCGTTTCTCCACTTTTTCCTTCTGCCTCTCCAGCAATTATCTTTCCTTGTACTTTCCGACATGACACATGCTCACCCTAACTGAATGTCCAAATTACAGTGAAGAATATGCATTTTCTGGACTCTAGCTTTCATGCATTATTAACTGCACTGACAAAAGATGTCCATACAACAAGCGAGACATAATGGGTTCTACTAACGTGACATGGAAAGCGTGTTCTGTGCCATTCATTTTGTGCTTATTTTGATAGAACAGAACTGCTGGACTGTCTTTGGATATAATGCAGCAGAAAACCTGCTCTTTGTCAATTATCAATGGTACAGAGAAATAATTCATATTTGTGTGTCCAAAATAAAGGCTACAGCAGTTTTAAAAAGTAAGATCACATTCCAGAATTAGGGATATGCCTACACTGTGCCTGTTCCCACCACCTTTATAGGGGCAAAACTCCCATTAACTCCAATAAGGACTGCCTGTTACAGTGTAGCCAACTCTCATGATTTTATCATGAGTCTCATGATATTTGGCATTTTTCTTAAAGCCGCAGCTCTCAGATTCATGGGATCATGCGAGAACCTCAATCTTCATTAAATAAAATAAATAACGGAAGGAAGAAGGATCCTAGCCTTCATGGTTGTGGAGACAAACTTACAAACCTGACTCAAGTGCATCCTAAAGGCTCAAAACCAGCATGCAACTAAAAAGCCCCTCCCAATTTTATTTTAAAAATAGCTTATGATTTTTAAGCCACTCATGATTTTGGGGGCCTGACGCATGATTTCTGAACCCTTGTGGTTGGCAGCACTGGTTTCAAGCAAGTCCTCTGGCATGAGAAAGCCATGCAGGTGGCCCAAACTATGACAGAGTTGATATGTTTCTGCCATGGGGAAAGCAGCAGAGTGGGGGACCAGTTATACAGAGGGCCCCCTAACCTCTGTATGACACAGAGGACAACTCCAGTCTGCAGACTGAGAATAGGGGCAGGGGAATGCAGAACGGCCAGTGTATGCACAGTTACACTGATCCACTGGCAATACCCCAGCATAAGAGGGTAGAGGGCTATGGAGGCTGCTTCATTTTACAAGCACCGAGGAATGGCTCTGTAGCCTTGGGGCAGCATTTAATCCCACCTGATGGCCACAGAACACTCCAATTTTAAGCCTGATTTGGGCCTATATGAGGTATTGTCTAGTTTTCTGTTGAGAGACATTTTAAGGTAAATAGCTTAATATTACTGTCTGACCTCATCTGATTTGTTAATGAAGGCTTTATCCCCTGGTAACAATGTCTGGCCATTATATACCTGGCCTGAATAAATGATGTACAGCACTGCATAAAACCCAACCGCAACGGGAAATACCAGGACAAGAAGGATGTTTTTGGGGAAGGATGGCCATGTGGTGAAGGCACTGCAATAGGACTTGGGAGAGCTGAGTTCAATTTCCCATTTTTCAGCAGACTTCCTCTGTGATTTTGGGCAAGTCAGTTAATCTCTCTGTGCCTATTTTACCCATCAGGAAAGTGAGGATAATAATAGTACTTCCTTTCTTCCCCCCACCTATTTACTTTGTATGATGTTCAGGAAAGGGGCTTTCTTATCATGTACAGTGTTGAGCATGACCAGGCCCTGATCTAAGTAGGGGGCACTAAATATTGCTATTAGTAATAAGTGTAATGCTCAATATACAGTAATGTTGACGCCGTACATATATACTAAAGCGTTTGAAACAAACCAAATACTATATATAGTCTTCTCTTTCCTATTAAAGACATGGGGCCAGATCCTCAGCTGGTGTAAACTTACCCAGTACCATTGTCTACAATGGAGTGATGCTGATTTACCTCAGTTGAGGATCTGGTCCATGGTATTTACTAGATGTTCTTAGTAGTTCTTAGTATTAAAGACACAGGCTTCCTTGGCCCTCATTTACATTATTTGATTAACATAATATTTTACATTTTAATGATCACCATTTCTTACCACAGGGCAAAACCCATAGTGCTCTGAGTCAAAAGGATAGTACTGCAGGGAAGTGAGCGAAGAGAGGGAGAGAATAGCATGCTCGCTATTTAAATAATTATTTTCATTATGTAAGGACACATATTCATGAAACTTAGAGCATCTGCTCTGCATTAATTCCTATCCACAAAGTCTGAGGTAGCATACTGTAGGACCTCCATGTCAACGTTTTGAGATCAATATTGTGCAATCATTTGGGGGAAAGAGTAGGAGTGATATTCTTCTCAGTAAAAGCAACAATAGCTACTTATGGAAAAGGCTAGAGATTGGGATGGATCTGATTAACCTGTTCCTTGTCTTCTGACTCAGAGAGAGAATAATAAATGTGTGATCACTCCAGGCTATTTTTTATATTCAGGGGCTGTTTCAAAACCAATTAAATAAATCAGGCCATAAGTTATATAGACATGATTAGACTGTTATGCTGATACAAGGAAATTGTGTACTGCAATCATTCTGCAGTACACATAATTACAGGAAAAGCCCCGTTTAAGGAGACATTGACAACCTAAAAAGTCACACTTCCCTGAATGGCTCTGGTGGGAGGAAGCTGCAGGACACTACACAACTACAAATAGCAGCATATACAGTGGAGGCACAGCTTGGGTGTGTAGGGTGCAGGCATGTAAAGCATTCTACTTGCCTAAGCCGTTACTCATTGTCTATACTTCTAGTTATACCCGTGCTAGCTGGGTGAGCAGGGTATGAACTCTGCACACCGCCCTATGTGTAGTACTCTAAGGGCAGGTCTTCACTACCCGCCGGATCGGCGGGTAGCAATCGATCTATCGGGGATCGATTTTTTGCGTCTCGTTAAGACGCGATTAATCGATCCCCGATCGCGCTCCCCGTCGGCGCCGGCAATCCACCTCATCGAAAGGCGGAAGCGGCGTCGACGGGGGAGCGGCAGCGATCGACTCGCCGCCGTCCTCATCGCCAGGTAAGTCGATTACGATACGCCGACTTCAGCTACGCTATTCCCGTAGCTGAAGTTGCGTATCGTAGATCGACCCCCTCCCCTAGTGTAGCCCTGGGCTAAGAGCACTAACAAACTCACATCAGAGCAGGCATAAAGAGGCATGTGACCAGTTTCATGGCACATGTTCCAGCTGTGCTTCTAGCAGAGGATGGTGGAGGTGAAGACAGAGCTAGCTATGCTGCCTGAATGGTCCCGGGGAACTCTCCTTTGTCAGAAGAATTCCCAACCGGCTGGTTGCAGCTGGTTTTTGTTCCTTTTGCCTGAATTTCGCTGTTTCCGTTTTATGGTCAATTAATAAATCCTTTCTTTGTGTGGGTCTATTCCACAGCAACAGGGCAGAGAAAACCTTTTCTCGCTTTTATTTTCACATATACTCACTAACTGCTCCATTCATTTTGGGATCCAGTTCAAAATTGCTGTCCATGTTTATATAACTCTCCCCTCACTTCTTCCAGCCTGCTGTGTCTCTCACATCTTCTCTCTCTGTACTCTCCTCTCCAGTCCTTCTTCTGAGGTAGGAGTCTTCTCTGCAGCTTCATCTGGAACAGTTTTCCATATCTCTTTTGACGCTACTCCAGTCCCACCTCAAAACATGTCTTTTCTTCCTTGATGAACGTCCTGTTAATGAACTCATCTCCCCTGCATCACATGCCTCTCTAGGCCTGCTCTGATGTGAGTTTGTTACTGGATTACTGGCATCATGACTCAATGCCTTATTTGCTTTTTACATCAAACAATATTTTTTCTCTTCTGTTTTCCATAATTTATACCACAGACTCTCCACTGTCTTGTATTATTCAGTTTGGCAGTACAATTTGTATGAAAGCAGCTTCTTACAATCATCTGGCTCCCCTTTTCTGTGCAGTTCTCTATTCATGACATGACCTCCCTGACCATATCTACAAGCCTCCATTCTATCCTGTCCCTCTTAAAAATCTACTTCTGCTGTGCTATTTACCAGGTATTGAGTTGGCTTTATATATATATACACATTCCCTGTTGTTGTTATTCTTCCTTTGGCCTCTGTTTTCTTGTCTGTCTCTCTGTGTCACAGAGGCCCCTTGGAAAAGGTCCACTGTTCTTTGTAAACAACTCTCGTTTCAGACCCAACAAACTCGCAACACCAAAAACATGTCTTGCAGGGTATTTATCCATAAAGGGTAACAAGTAAGGTATCTACAGAAAGCTTGTATCTTATCAAGGCTCAATCATTGGGAGATGCATATACAGGTAATATTTAAGGAATAATGTCAGTATATTGGAAGTATGCTTTATGAACTTGGAGTAATAATTAGTCACTAGGGGCTAATATGTCTCGGTGATAGCCCATTCAAGCAGGAGAAAGTTGTCACCCTTCCCTGGTGAGCCAGTGACGTTATGCAAGGTTCAATTGTCTAGCCTTGCTCCATCCCAAGACTATCAATGAAAAACAATCAGAGACAACTACAAACAACTGAAACCACTTGGAGGTAAAAATGGAACATTATAACAGACGGGGTCACCCGTCTATGAAAGAAGACACAGGGCTGTTTCAGTATAACAGAGAGAAAGGAGAAGCACTCTGGATGCATTCGCTGAGGAAACATCTTGTGGAGTGTTTCCATCACTCTCTCTTGTTTCTGGTGGAATATTCTTTCTTAAATAAACCTACTTTTGTTTTATTGTAAGTACTCACAAGTGCTATGTGATTCACAGGAGCAGTGGTTTAACATAAAATTAGTAAAGTGGCGTACACTGCCCCTTTGGGTGCAGAGGGTTGGGGATTTCTGTGAGTAGCCAGTGTCAGGGGCTGGATATCACAGGGGAATGCTTCAAAGGGACATGGGAATTGGGGTGCACCTATTGTTAACCTGCTAGGTGAAGAAAAGCTGGCATAGCCCAGAGTAGAGTGCTTGCATGGCTGAAAGGTTTATGGAATTAGAGAGATAAAACACTCAGCCACCCTGAGCAAGGCTACCTCTTGCTAGTGGCAGGGGGTAAGAAGGTGACTCACTGTTGTAGGTGCCCTAAGAAATGTCACACTCTCCTTAGACTGTCTGTTCCTCAGAGCAGACACTATCCTTCTTGAGTGTTTGGAACGTGCCTACCACACCATGAGCACTACTGAAATAATAACTGTATTTTACTGAAGCATATAAGGTCCCATTCACAATATCTGGTACATTCTGAATTAGCTTTGCACATTACGTCTTGAAGACTTTTAGGTTCCAGCAGCTGCTGTCTTGTGTGGAAAAAAAACTTTTAGACCTATTTGCTGAAAGCCATTAACAAAGCTAGGGAAGGAAAACCAAACCAAACCAAACCCTCCCATCCATCAGACCAGCACCACAGCCATGTTACCTTATGTTGTGTCTTGAAATGATCAGCTTGGAATCCAGAAACCAAGAAACTGCCGTTTGAATGGAGCCTAAAGGTGAAACTACTAGTTGCAATATCAAATACTTAGCAACATAAAACAGTCTAAGAAAGTTGCATACTGAACTCTTCCTAAGGCCACCTAACAAAAATTCTAAACAATTAACCTTTGATTTGACCTGTTTCATGGACATTATCTTTCACCAAATTTTACAATCCTAATTAGTATTTAGCATTTGTGCAAGTCTCTGTGATTTAGGATGCTAAATGATATATGGGTTCAACAGAGTCCTCAGCTGAAGGACAAGTATTTTAGTGCATATGTGACCTGACCCAAAGGCTATTTCCAGCAGTTTGTCATTTAGTACAGGGAAGGTTAGATAGGTTAGGATGATTTATGATCTTTCATGCTCTGAACCTAACAGCACTGTTGAGCTGATCCTATGCCTTTCATTAACTGTAAGCAGCTATCTTATTGTTAGTAAGCTAAAATGCATGGCATTTTCCTACCTGTTACTGAAGAAAAAGTGAAAGCTTTTAATAAGATAGAACAATAAATCAAACCTTTATTGTTCAGTCAGTGTAAGCCTTGATGCAATTTTTATTTGTTGTATTTACACACACACACACACACACACACATATATCTTGGAAGGAACTTCAGATATGACAACACACCAGAAAACTATGATGTGACTGGGAAAAAGACAGCAGAGATTGAGGCATAAGGGGAAAAAATGTATGGGGGTGGACATAATTTGGTGAAAAGGGGCTAAGATCCACATGCAAAGTTGATCCTCATTATCACACTATGCTAAATGCATTGCTCAAAGAACAAAAGCAAACTATTTCAAATATGAGATGAAATAACTTATTTGCATAGGTACATGCGTGCACTTATCTGCTTTGTGGGACAAGTAAGTTTATTTTTGAACAATATCTCCTACATCCTTGTACACAGGTAGAAAATTTTGTTTCATTTGAAATTTACTGCTTTTTTGATGAAAACCAATACCCTTTTGTTTATTTATTTACTTATTTATTGAGATTTTCATGAGAAAACTGAAAACAAATCCATGACAATTTTTGAAAAAAAAATTATTTTTAATTTTTCACAGCGGAAAATATTTTGGGTTTTTTTTACCAGCTCGTCTAAATAAAAGCAGAGGGAAAGTGTAAATAAACAAGACAAGACTAAGTTTATATGAAAAACATTACATTTTTATCAGTAACTTTCCCCTGCTTTTTATTGAAAACATGTTTAGATAAAAAATTTCCAAAAAGATGTAAACATAATGTTAGGTACCTGATTCAGCTCTAACACTAGTGTAAGTTAAGAGCAACTCAGTTGAAATCAATGAAGCTACCTTTGTTTAAAACCAATGTGAGAGGAGAATCAGTATCTCGGTGTGTATTCTGGAGCCATCTTTGCGGGAATGCGCGGGTTTTTCCAGGGGAAAAGCTTTTTAGAGGGGATTCTAGTATCTACAGGCAAGCACAACAAGTATGTAAAAGTTTGAAAGCCACCGGAAAAGAATTATCCACCTGATGCCAACATGTTTTATCAAGGTCATTTTAGATCCCCAGTGACATTGCTGGGGAAAGATTGAAATTTTCCAATCAAAAAAGCTCAAGGCAGAAAACGTCTTTAAAAAAAGAAAAAAGGAAGCGGCTATGAAAATCGACACAAATACTACTAAGGTCAGTTAGGAATCCCCAGGCCTAATGAAATAAAACTTACTACCATATCACACAGGGTTAAATTTGCACCATGCAATCTACTCTTCTGTCCCTTCGCTCCACAGGGGAAGTAAGTTCCACCACCCTTTCCTTGGCCCACCGTACTTCTTCCTGCACCCCCCTCAGCTAAACTGTGCTGCCAGTGTGTTTGGGGGAATGAAGCCAAGGCTCCACGCACTTCCAACCCCTACCCACCCACTCCTTGCTCACCAATGCAGGAGTGGGAGTAATGGTCCTTTGGGAGCTGTTCTCCCCACTGATCCCGGCAATGTGACTCACACTGAGGGTTCCCAGAAATCAGTGAGGAGGACACCTTTTTCCCCCTTACACCTCTGCATGAGTGTATACGCCAGCTCACAAATGAGTTCATTATCTCCAATGATCTTCATGCTAACCACTGATACTAAAAGTATACTGTGCTTCATTCTGACTTCTATATTATAACACAGGTCCTTTGCAAAAGCCTTCTAGTTCTTGACTCTATTGTGTCCAGGGCATGACCTAATTCTTTCCTATGAAGGCCACTATAGTATCGGAACAGTACTTTGTCCTTGAAGATGAAGGTCACTTTTATGGCAATCGTACTTCCTATTAGCTGAGGAATTAAAAAAAAATCACGATGAATATTTCACTTTATGTTCCCTTTTTGCATTGAGAGAAAGGATGGCATTGAGAGGAAAAGGCACTGACGTGTGACTCAGATGTTCTGTCAGTCTTTCTGTGTTAGCTTGGGTAAATTATTCCCTATCTGTAAAATGGGGATGATGATACTTCTGTTGTCTATTTAGACTCTGACTGTGCAAAGGCTTTTGCATGTGGGTAGTTCCACTGAAGTCAATAGTTAATTACATGTGTAAGTTTTGGCAGGATATAGCAGGACCTTAGACTGTAAATTATTGAGGGCAAGAATTACTTTTTACTATGATTTTGTACAGCATCTTGCATGTTGGGGTCTTGATGGTGTTTGGGGCCTCTATGTGCTACTTAATACAAATAAATAGTAATAATGGTATTCCTATGCCCCACTATATCAGTGGTGAACTCAGGGCTTTACTATTATATTCAGAACAAAAAACAATCCCCTGAACTGAAAAACCTCCTTATCATCATTTAGAAGATGCTTGATTAAGAGAAAATGTACTGGAGCTCACAGGAATAGAGAACCTAAAATCAAAATTAAATGTGTTACATTTTATGTAAAAAAAAAAAAAAAGTGGTATCTGAAGCTTTAAAGTCACCTTGCCTTATACTGATATTTTATAAGGACTGCTTTTGAATTAAAATTGTGATTGACAGACCTTTCTTAGACTTGAAAGACAATACAATAGTTCAAACCTCTGACATATTTTTGAAGTCTACAGAAATTAAAGTCTGCCTTCGTTTATTGCAACAGATCCCCACAGTTTTTTCCCCCACCAGCCCAGAATCCTCTGACTTTCCCATATCAATTTCTTCAGTTTTTACTATTTGTGTGATATTTTTAACAAATCCATAAGACTGTGGCACTGAGAAAATTCCTGCAAACAGCATGGCATCCTGAAATATGTGAAATTAGAATGGCCTCAGGAAATAATAAATCTATAAAACTTTAAATAATGTATGCAACTTTCTGTTTCAAATTACCTTTTACAGATGAGTGGTAAGTGGAGCTACACTGGCGATACATTTGAAATATTTTTTTAAAAACACATGCTGCCACTACCTACAAGGAATTGGAATCACCATTAGGCATAACACACAATGCAAACCTATGACTTGTCAAAAGAGGGGAAGCATAGGAATAGCTCATAGGAAGTGTCACTGCAGACTTGGGACTTCTTGAGCATTTTAAAATGTGCACATTTTTCAAACGAGAGACTACCGAATGCTCCACCTGCACTGTGCTTGCCATCTGTTCATCTTTGTGGCACAGAGAGATTTGGTTTGAAAAAGGTTTCAGATGTACTGTTGCAGCCCATCAACTATGATTCTAAAGAGGATAATGAAAGATTAAAATCACAACTAAACCTTGACTTTCTCATTATCACTGCTGCTTCTAATGATATTTATTTTAATCCAGGCATATAATGGTGTGAGACATTATCTTAAAAATATGAAAATATTAATTTTATATATAAAATAGCATAAATAAATTCAAACTTAATTCAAATATTTTCTGGTTTTATTTTCCATTACACAATTACTTCAAAGAATTCCTCAACACACCAGCAGATATATAAAATGTATCATATTTATTATTATTAATTATGATTATTTCTACAATGTCATAATTGTGCAAGGAATTTTACACTAGAGTTCACTCTCTATGGGGTCAATTCTGCAATGTGCTGCCCCCATGAGGTCAGAAATATCAATGGGAACTCAACGTACTCATCACTTTGAAGTATCACACCCTATATTAGGTTAATAGATGACAGAGTCATGTTGCAGGGAAAGGACTGGATATGGAATATAGTAATAGTTCATGAGATATGCTTTTGTTACACATTTTTGTTTTTTTCTTAATGATTTGTGTCAGAGTTCAGGCCAACTGCATTGGTGTTCCCGCTCTGTAGTCCGGCAAGGGTACCCACTCTAGGCTCCTGGCTCCTCAGCTATGTCTCTCTCCCCTTCCTGACCATGTTTTTTTTGAGGCTGCATAGTTCCCTGCATATAGCATGAGTTCCCCAGCAAGCCAGACAGCCTAGCAGCCAGAGCCTGCACTTTGCTTATTCTTGAAAGTCTATGAACAATGTAAGCGAACAGTTAGAAGTTACCTCACAGATCTTTCAAAGCAAGCACATTTATTCTTACAGTGAAAACATTTAACAGAAAACATATTGAAAACAATACAAGAACCTACACACAGACTAAAAAAACAGTGATTAGCTCCTCCCCGCCCCCCACTTTCAGCAGGGGCTCTGGCAGGAATCAGTCCTTCAAACCCTTTACTAAGGTTCTGTCTATTTGCGCGATCAGAAAGAAGACCCGGTGTCAGTTTAAACTCAGACTGTTTATCCAAACGTCCTTTGTCTATTGGTCTCCAGAGAATCCAGTTTGAATATATGGGAGCCTCTCCAACTGGTGGTACCTCTCTGGAAGTGTTACAACCTAAATAAATTTACCTAATCACCCGTCCCCCCTGCCACTGTTCTTAGTTCCTGGAGGGCTGTGGTCACCCTCCCCCATGGAATTATATGCACTCCCTGGCCACAATGAAACTTAATTCAGTAAGATCTCTCAAAGATATTGCAGGAAATTGCTGTATCTGTCACAATTTGCACTGGTCATTTTTTAATTATCATGAATATACTATATTAAAGGGGAAATGTCTGCCAGGAAAGATAAGGTTGCAGGTGCAAAAGCTGTAGTTTTGGAGGGTTAACTGAATGTAGAGTTTACAGACCCGTGAAAGCATTCCAGGCATATGGACAGCAGAAGAGAAGGCTTAAAATTGCTTATGGGAGGAGACCAAAGGATTGTTAAGATGTCACGTTGGCAATGTTGGTAGGGCAAGTGGGGAAGTATGAGGAGATGAGATGCAGACATAGACAGCGCTGTAAAGATGGGGTGAAATCAAGGTCCAATTGAAGACAATGGTAGATTTGCTGTGGATTTCAGTGGAAATAGGATTTTATCCAGAGCCCTGAAAATGAGACATTTGAATCTGAAGCACAGGGATATTGGAAACCAATGGAAGGACTCAAGGAGAGGGTGACATGAGCAGAATATGACAAAGTAGCCAGTTACCACAGCAATGGGTGAAACAAACCACCTACACGAAATAGCAGGGCAGTAGCGGAGGGCAAGGAACATGATTTTGGCTCATGGTTTATTGGATAAACTTAAAGTAAAATCAGAATAAATAATTTTACGTGATATATGTTAATATGTTTCAGTATGTACAAAGCAAAGTATTTCACTATTCTAGACTGTACCAATGGACATGGATGGCTAATGCTTATTGACTGTGTAGAGACAGACACGCTAGTATTACAGTATTGTTTGATTCTAATAAGCAAATGTGTAGGATTCCAAACTTTTAGATGCAGATCTAAACTAAACCAAATCTCATCACCTTTTGAGGTTAGTCCACCATGATTGCTTGGTCCCTGCAGGGAGGTTCTCTTGTTCTGCAGGAAGCTGGCAGGGCATATTTCTCACATTACAGACAAGAGCATTTAAGCATATTTTATTTATTTACTTGACTGCTTGAAAGAAAAAATTACATTAATCACAGCAATGGTGGAAGAAGCATCCTAAGGTTCACAGTACTTTTGATTAAAGTCTGCTAGATTGAATTGTAACTTGAAGAGTTTTGTTGTTGTAATGGCTTCCTGCAGGGACCCTCCTGAGTGGTCTGTGTGCTTTTTCAGTAACTAATGTATTATTCCCTATGTTAGCTGCCTTGCTTTCATATAAAAAAAAAACCTTGATAATTTGGATTTTTGATCCAAAAGTTTTAAAACACTTTGGGAGCCCTGACACAGGTTTTACCCTTTCACTCATAATGCCCAACAAAACCAGCTCTTTAATTCCTCTTGTGACATTGTCTGATTAAAATATAATCATGCAAATCATTATTGCTACAACTGCTATATAATTGCAGCAAATCTTATACAAAATATAACTCATGGCCAGAAAGGGTTAAACAGCTTGCAGGCTAACTAACCCAAAGTGACCTTTAAAGATATGTTAGAAAGGTATAAAGAAAAGGAATAATTGTGGCACCTTAGAGACTAACAAATTTATTTCAGCATAAGCTTTCGTGGACTACAATCCACTTCGTCGGATGCATAGAATGGAATGTATGTGAATGGTAATTAGGGCTATTCATACTAAGTAAGTTAGAGGTTTGCATTTCAAAGTTATATTGCTAGAAATTAGACGCGATACTAACTGTGTGTATCTTTGATGCTAGCATGTAAACAGACAACTCCTGTCTGTCACTATAACTATTAATTCAGAGATCAAAAGGGAATATTAACATTTAGATGAATTTTGGATAAAATAATAAAAAGGAGTACTTGTGGCACCTTAGAGACTAACAAATTTATTTCAGCATAAGCTTTCGTGGCCTACAATCCACTTCGTCAGATGCATAGAATGGAACATACAGTAAGAAGATATTTATACATTCAGAGAAACATGAAAAGGTGGAAGTAACCATACCAACTGTAAGAGGCTAATTAATTGAGAGGAACTATTATCAGCAGGGGAAAAAAAACTTTTGAAGTGATAATCAAGATGACCCATTACAGTTGACACAAAGGTGTGAGGATACTTAACTAGGATACTTAACTAGGGAAAATAGATTCAATTAACGTAATGACCGAGCCACTCCCAGTCTCTGCTCAAACCTAAGTTAATGGTATCTAGTTTGCATATTAATTCTCTTTGAAGTTTATAATAGGGTAATTTATCCATTTAGGCAGTTTATGTTAATTTGTGTAACTAATTACTGGTGGTGTTTAGAAATAAAAGGTTACATCAAAAGCCTATTATTTACTCAGGACCCTATGGCCAAGTGGATACTAGAACATTGTATAAAAGACCTTTGGGTCCTGATTCTGTTATCTCAGATCTGCTTAAGGTTTCATGCAGGGGAAGCCTAAGCCACAAGGACTGACATCCCAGTTTTAACTGGATCACCCTGAAATATAAACATTGGACTATTTCTGAAAGAACTCTTTGCAACTACAAAGCTCACCATCTCTGCTATGAGTCTGAACCTCAATGGATTGAACTCATGTCTATACGTATATTGATCTCTTAACCATACTCTCTCGCTCTTGTTTTTTTAATAAATATTAGTTTAGTTAATAAGAATTGGTTGTATGCATGTATTTGGGTAAGATCTGGAATATTCAATAACCTGGGAGGTAATGTGTCCGATCCTTTGGGATTGGTAGAACCTTTTCTTTTATATGATGAAATAAGATTTTCAGAAATCTTCATCATATTTGATCTGGGTACCTGGATGGAGGCCTGAGGCTGGATCACTTTAAGGGAACTATGTGTTGTTTGGACTTCTGAGTAACCAGTAAGGTAATAAAGAAGCTGTTTTGTGCTGTCTTGGTAAATCTAAGTGTTGGAATAGCCACCAGCTTTTTGGGGATTGTCTGCCCCATTCTTTGCAGTTCACCCTAATTGTGTGATAACATATGGCCCTCACTGGGACCCCAGTGACACCTCTATTATCTTGTTAGAGAGAGACGGGAAGGTTGTTTGCTCCACCCACAAAAACAGCAAGACCACTCCCCCCAATATTGTGTCCACCTCTCCCACTACTTTCAAATTTCATAATACACTGAGGTAGGAGAACTCACAACTATGGATATGTCTACACTTACAGCAGTGTGTGGAGGACAGATGCTGCATACCCAGCTAGCATGGGTATAAATAGCAGCATAGACAGTGAAGCACAGGTAAGGGGGCTAGAGAAGAATGCCCCAAATGCTTAAGCCCCTAGGTTACATACTCTACATGTCTCTCTACAAAGCCAAGCCCTCCCACACCTACACTGCTATTTTTAGTAGTGAGTGTCTTGTCTTCCTGCTGCCAGAGCCTTTCACTGCCATGTGTAGCTACACACCACAGTGACAAGTGGGATGCAGCCTACCTTTCACTGTGGCGTGTAGCTACATGTGTTGAGCCCATAACCTACATGATGCCAGAAATGTAGATGTAGCCAGGGAGGCCACATATTTTGGTATAATTTAAGGTGTGAATTCAAAGTGATATCGTTATAGATGTAACACCCTGGGTGGACAATCTTGTTTCGGTATAAGAGGGACTTTTTCGATTTAGCTTATGCTACTTGGGAAGGGGCTTAATCTAAACAGAAAGAAACCTCATTTATAATGGAATAAGTGTATCCACCCGGGGGAGCTATACCTGTATAACTATCAGTGTGACTGGTGAAAATTCCCTAGGGAGACAAGTTCTGGCAGCCTTAGTAAAGGAATCCTCCTCACTTATTTAAAATATATGAGTGTTTATGGGAACCCAATGAGGGTTCGATCCCCTGAAGCCCAGTGCCTGGAGTGCCTACAGCACCTGGCTCTGCGCTCACGGTCTCAGAACATCCTACCAGATATCTAATGGGGACTGGCATACCATAGCACTCACAGCCACACCCTGACAGGGGTTTAATTACAGTATAGGAAAGCCGTGAAGTGCTTTTCAGATGTTAAAGCCCGTGTGAGCTGAATGTCCAATTGAGAGAAGTTTGTGTCCTGTTTCACTGGGGAGGGGTGAATTAGCCAGCTGGCTGCCCGTGCAAGAAGCAAGATTGCAGTGAACAGAGCACAATTCTCCTGAAGACCCAAGATTTGAGTGTGAAGAAATAGGCACTGGCCCAACCTCTAAATATAAGAGTGAGGGAAAAATCCCTGCTGGAGGTAAATGGGTAGGATGCATGCACACCCCCACCCACTCCACAGAGGATTTGCTTCTGGAGGTAAAAAGAGGTAGGTAGCTGGGGTTCATAATTGAACTTCATCCAACCTTCCAAATGTTTTGTTAATCAATGCAAGGGTGAAGTCAAAGTTCAGTCCTGGTTCCTTTTTAATGAACATGTCCTCCCTTCCCTAGTTGATTTTTAGTGCACATTACAAACAGATTCCACATATTGCTCCTGTATAACATAAGCCATAGAACGTCCCCAAAATAATTACCAGAGCAGATCTTTTAGGAAATCATCCAAACTTGATTTAAAAATCCACCATGACCCTTGGTAAATTGTTCCAATGGTTAACTACCCTCACTGTTAGAAATGTATGCCATATTTCCATCCAGCCATTGGATCGTGTTAGATTGAAGAGCCCATTATTAAATATTTGCTCCCACTTATAGACTGTAATCAAGGCACCGGTCAACCTTCTTTTTATTAAGATAATTTGGTCAAGTAATATATGCAAATACAGACGCCTCAGTTCTCCCCTGGATCCAAGCACTCACCAGCACAACAAAGGGGCAGGACGCAAGTCATCAATGACACAGTTATGGCTCCCTAATTCTGCAATGACCCTGGCATCTATTTGAGCCAAGAGACAGAGGACCCTGTGTAGTGAAGCTCTGCTGCCTCTGTGGTGGAGGTGGGGAAGGGAAGGTAGTGCAGAGTGGCACCTGTTCCAGGTTTATGCCAATGGGGAGTTGTTCTCTGCAATGGGAATTCTCTGACTGCCCCTTATGGTCAGAATCCAGAGACTTTGAGCTGCCTGAGTGGTACAAAGAGGCCAGATTGTACTGGAGAGTCTGCCCCAGAATGTACACATGCAGACTTTAAGCTATCTGCCTAAGTTGTTATATGGTGTCCATTACCTATATATAACAATCAGGATTGCTATACAACAAATGAACCATAAATAAAAACTAATTAAAATAAAACAAGAGACAGATCACAGAATGAAGTGCAATATACAGTTAAGTTACACAGTCTTTAATATTGTGATCTTGTATGTGTACGGGAAATATTTGAGTTACTTTCAATATGTTCCAAAAAAGTGCTGCCAAATCATATGTACTCTGGCCGAAATATATCAGTGTTTATATGTATATAATGTTCATATGTAAAAACTAGTGTACCATCCTTTACACTGATAGAAGAACCAAGGCATTTAGGATATGTAATTCTTATAACTGTAAATTCTGATAAAATGTAATTCACTGTAAATCTGACATTTTTTCTTCCAGGAAATGTTATATTTATTTGCTAACTGAGAATATATGCACTGTGATGCTGTATGATTGAAATATGACAATTTATATCAATGATATTGCCACTGTTAGACAATTGCAACAAATCTTGTTCAAAATATATCACGTAAGGTGTCAATGGAAAAGTTATGATTTGCTAAGTATGATTATCCTATTTATATGCATATATCATTTTTGTATCTAAAGTTATGAATATTGACTGTATACCTGTATCACCATTGTGTTTCTTCCTGGGGTAACACCTACAAGGTAGTTTATATCCAGTCTAGCCTGCCCATTGTGAAAAGACTATTCAAGTTGATGGCCCATCAGACACAACTCTCACAATGATCCATAGAAGAAACTCATTCTGCCCAAATAGCTCTTCTTGCAGACGCCTTAGCCTCCAAGTGGCTAATGGCTGCCCCAGTGAGTCAGCAAGCCATGTGACAGGCTCATATGACCCTGGAGTCCATCTTGTACCAGTAATTTTCTACAAACTGTGCTGTGAGCTTTGTTTGGGACAGTAGAATTCCAAGTACATGGCAGACGATATAAAAGACTCTAGCTGCCTCTTTCCTGCCCTGATTCTCTGTACTGTGGGTTCACAACTAAAAGGACCAGATTGAATTAAGGACTGAGGACCTTCCAATCTTTGGGAAGTTACCAGAGACTTTACAAACCAGCAGTCTAACACCAGTGCTACAAACCTCATATAAGAACACTGCCTTTATTGTATGTATATGATCTATTAACCATTTAAACTCTCTCATTTTCTTTATTAATAAATCTTTACATTTTAGTTACTAATGGATTGACAGCAGTATGATTATTAGGTAAGATCAGAGTTATATACTGACCTGGATATGTGGCTGATCTCTTGAGATCAAAAGAACCCTTTGCTTGATGAAATTGGTTTTCAATAACCACTCATCATAAAGTCTAGTATCTATGTGGTGAAACAATGGCTGGAATGCCTAAGATGACTGCATTTTCGACTTCTTGTTAACTAGCGTGGTGAGACAGACATTTACTTTAGTTACTGGCTTGGCATAATCTAATGATAGAATAACCACAGGTTTGTGTAAATCTGCCCGAAGTTTGTCCTGAATCTGGTATTCTCAGCTGTGACTCACTGAGGCACAGTGACACACACACACAAGTTTTATACAGAAAATTAATACGACGGAGATATTGTGTGATACAAACAATCCTAACACTTCTAGTTGAAAAAAACCCAGAATAAAAATAAAGCTATATAATTGTATAAAACCCCTGCCTTTGCCACTAATGGTGAATTATAACGTACATTCTTAACTCAGGAGAAGGAATCCTTTATCTCACCCTAAGGAGGGGATGTAGTCTTTATAAATAGAACTCAGGCATGTGTACAAACAAAGTTCTTTAATTCAGTATATGTGCAAGACTATAAATCCATACTACTTCATACCAGTAACAGACCTTGCCAGCCATGAAGACAGACTGTAAATCTTGTGCTCTGATGCGTCAATATGCAAGTATCTTATTGGCGGCTGGATTAGTGCACAGCATGCATTTTCTTCTTTGTAAGTAATTTTTTTTAATTCAAGGGTAAATGTCAAAACAATGCTGTAAAACCAATTAAGAAGAAAGCAAACAAGATTAGAGGTGCTTCTTGAATTATTTATTGTTGTTCATTTTTGCCAGCCTTGAAATAAGTACTTAATAGACCTTATTGTAACTCTCTTAGCAATACAGTCATTTATTTAATGCACTACACAGCAATGTACTAACATTAATATGTACTAATCATGATGTGAAACCTTTTTGTAGAACCCCAATAACCTGGATTTGTTTGCCATTTATGAAAATCTCCAAAAGGAAATTAATGTATTAATTTTACTCAGTAACATTATATATTAAGCAGAGATTGATTTCTGTAGAAGAGAACACCAGGATTTATTGAACAGAGAGATTAATATTGACCCAGTTAAAGCTCAGGTCAATATTTATCTTGAGGGACAATAAACCATGATGTTCACCAAAACAAAAGCATTGTTACATACATTGAGAATGTTTTTATCAAAAATATCTGGAAATCTGTAATTCATTTTCATAATGGAGAGAAGTGTTTTTCCTTTAAGAGTAAAGGCCTATGGTGGAGAAAATATTGAAAGTCCAGAAAAAACAAAATTGCTTCCACAGAATACACTACAGAATCTGACACTACAGAATACACTACTTCTTTGCATGTGTGATCAGATTTGTTAACATTGTTGCAGGCCTCAGTATTACTGACCTCTTATTTGGTAAATAATATACATTTACTGACTTAAACCATGAATCAGGATTGTTCACAAAACTTTAGTGATTAGTCCAAGGTCACAAAGTAAGCCTGTTCCAGAGACAGCAGCTGGACTCAGATCTCCTAAATCCTAGTTCTCTGCCTTATCCACAAAACCATCCTATTGCATCATCCAGGTCTTGTGATTAAGACACGGAACTGGGAGTCAAAGTAGTATATGCCTTGAAAATCAGTATGTTATTACCCCGTCTCACAAGTGGTGTTCTGAGGGTAAGTTTATGAGGGCCTGTTTCTCCAGCATAATGGAATGAAGGGTTAAAGGCAGTAATGTTTGTGAGGTACTCAGATACTTTGATGCTAGGGTGCTGACAGAAAATTTTAAGGATTTTTTGCTTTGAGGAGAGAATATTTTAAAGTGCCTTTATCTCTACTTTCCAGCTTTAGTCACTTAAAAACATGTTTAAAACATTTGGGCTTAATGCCAAATCTTTATTCCTGCCTCTGCTTGTTTGAAAAATAGTGTCAAGCACTCATTAGCACTAACCTGCTATTTTTGAAATAAACACCATTTACCCACAGGAGATTGTCTTTTTGAAATAATACCAGATACTAAAACATTTTAAGATAACTGCTCCAGTTAAAAACTATACAGGACACTGCTGTGCACCTGAGGTTGGAAGCTGTATTATGCTCTAATACTGCAAAATAAGTCAATGTGAATTGAGGGTAGTTAACTACCTGCAGGATTGATGTCAGAGTACCAGAAGTGTGGAAGCTATCTTAAAACTAGCTAGAGTAGACCACTATACAGTACTACTATGCAGAGCTCACCAAATAGGCAAAACTCATATTTTCCTTTTGTTTCTTGGCAAGCCTCTTTCTGTTAGCAGGAGATATTCCAATATCCTGCAATAGACAGCATGAGGATAGACGACTGCTGTGCTCAATGGGAGCATCATTGACTTCAATGCAGCTTTGTCTGGGCACAGCAATCCCTGCCATGCCCTACTACAGGACCGGAGTCTTAATCTGATTGCCCCCCAAAAATGATCAGGTTGACTGTGCGTTGTGTGCAGAAATACTTCCTTTTATTTGTTTTAAACCTGCTGCCTATTAATTTCATTTGGTGACCCCTAGTTCTTGTGTTATGAGAAGTAGTAAACAACACTTCCTTATCTACTATCCCTACACCAGTCATGATTTTATAGACCTCAATCATATTTATAGACCGCAAACATTCAATGCCTTATGTCTTTTAGTATTGTTGCACTACACACAAATAGGAGGAATATGCTCACTGTAGGCAAACATTCAACTATTTCCATTAAAATGCTAATTACTGTTCTTTTATGGATCAGTTGGAGAAGACTTTGGGAACAAAATTAACATCCAGAGATTATTCCAGAAAAAATTCATAGAAGAAAATGTGCTGATTATTAGAGAACCAATTTTTTTCTTGCTTCTAAATTTAGGTGTGTGTGGGGGAAGTAAGGTTGACTTTTATTCTCCCTGGAATTGCTGCATATATTAAACCGATACTGAGAAAGCCACAGAAATTCTTTGCTTTTAGAAAGCATCATTCACAATTTATAGTATTGTACTTTTAACTAATATATTCTTAGCATATTGAACTAAAATCTGTCCACGCTATCAGTAACATTTTAGAAGAGAGTTCTCTGGTCCTTGCTACACAGAAATAAATAATGTGTGACAACAGCATTAGGGAACATAAACATAAAATTACCTGTTATTAAAAACAGAGCACACTTTTCTAGAGGATATCTATTACTCAGTTGTAAAATAATGTTTGGCATTCACTGTAATGTTTCAACATTATGGTTCAATCTTCTAAAAAGCTGACATAGAAAATAACTGCATAATAAACCAATTCATCATAATGTGCAAAAGAAACCCCTGGAATAAATTGTAATAACCTTTCAAAAACTAGCAGCTTTTAAAAGTATTAATTTCTACTCCAGATAATTGGAAAAGACACCTGGGCAGCCAGGCAATATTTTTTATGGGATTGCCCTGTCAGGACTCAGATTGTCTTTGGAGTCAGGAACAATCGTTTAGCGCTAAATGACAGTGAATCTTGCAAATGGGTCTTCCTAGATGGGGTTTGCCATAAATTACCAAACTGAACTCCCCTCAAGGTCAGTCATAAATGAGGGTGCTGGTATCAAATGGCCTTCACGAAGACCTGAAGTAGTCTTCAGGCTTCACATAAATGGGCATTGGTTATGTTGGCTGCCATAAAATCAACTTAATGGACTGCCAGCATAAATTACTATCAAACTTTGAAGATATTCCTGTGTGCCAAATAGCTGAAGAATGTAATAAGGAATTCTGTTTCAAAGCAGCAGGAATTGTATAACAGAACTTGCTGTGCGTTCTATATTATAAATAGTTTTACTAATTCTAAATTGCAAACAGACTAAAATTGGAGACTCCAGTATGCTTCAAGTAACACAAGGAAAGAATTGTTTTAGTAACATTAGGGTGGGACATTCACATTGAAGAAAACTGATAAAGGATACTAATAATATATCAAGTATCAGAGGGGTAGCCGTGTTTGTCACTTCTACAGATCCAGACTAAGGATCCTGTGGCACCTTATAGACTAACCTCAATACCTCTGTTAGTCTATAAGGTGCCACAGGACCCTTTGTCGCTAATAATATATCAGTTTCTGTTTCCCTTATTCCTTTCATAATATTCACTGACATTTCCTCTAGATATATATCAAGGACATTTGTGTTTAAACAAATATTGGTCTTTACTCCCATTGTTCCTGCTTTGAAGTCATGGTTTATGATAGCTTGATTCAGTTTATGATAGCAGTGTTGTCCATGAGAACAGCCCCCGGTGTCATAAACACAGGCTCACGACTTCAGCTCTCATTCCAGGAGAAAGAGAGATTAGGGCAGTGTGGCAGAATGCTCTCATTTAAACAC
Organism: Macrochelys suwanniensis; assembly: GCA_033296515.1. Classification (NCBI taxonomy): domain Eukaryota; kingdom Metazoa; phylum Chordata; order Testudines; family Chelydridae; genus Macrochelys; species Macrochelys suwanniensis. Next base: position 82,996,137 of record CM065777.1, read on the forward strand.
CAATATCTTAAAATGGGAATAGGAATTCAGAAAGTTGCTGCTGAATGTTCAGTCTTCGCCTTTCCCCCAATATGAAAGTCCCTCTTTAAGACTGTGACAAAAACTGGGGGAAAAAACCACCTCAAAACCAACAGCAACAAAACAAAAACAAGAAAATTCAAGGTGAAGGCTGCAACTCTGGGCCATATTGTTCCAACTATATTGAAGTAGAACTCCCCATTGAACCCAGTGGGAAGTTTAGAAGTATCTGCTTAGAAACAGATGATGTTATATAGCACTCTGCCTTTAACTTGCTCACTTGTGCCAGCATAATTAGCTACTTGGGATAAAACTGTGGGTGTTATTGCATGTGTCACAAAGGAGAGAGAAGGGACCATAAGCAAGGAAGGCACAAGGAGTCTCCTCCTGGCCCACTGCACGGGCACTGGTCACAAAAGAGTTGTGGCTAGGGCACTATGGTGCTCCAAAAAGTCCCAACTGCCATTCTGGCCCCCTGGGATCATATCCTGGTGGCAGAGTTTAGAGGAGAACAGAGGTTGCTCTGTACTATGCTGGGATTGGGCCAGAATGCATCCCAGAATTAAGAAGCTGCAAAGAGCTCCTTTGCAGTCCCTCCTCCCCCTTAGCCTCTTCTTATCATTTATTGAGCACCTGCTGGGTCTTAAAATCTATTATGTTAATGTGTATTTAGAGACTTTTATAAAAATGTATTGGCATGCAGCATGTTGAAAACCGTTAAGCAGTTACTGTGTGCATATGCATCAGCCATTTCCCCGTCAAACGATGCAAAGTGACGACACAATTTTTAAAAGCAACTTAAAGTGAGAAACACCTCGTGTTTGTTTTAAATGTTTATCCTTAAACCAGCCTAACAGATTTTATATTTTAAAAAATCAAAATGGGTTTGCAGTGTAAAATGCCTAACTGCGTCACCTGAACCTTTTAAACATCATGGAGAGCACCAATATCATAACCAAAGATTACACCCATGTAGCAAATGACATTAGGATTCCTTTCCTAGGCAAATTTTTGCCAGTTTCATAATAACTCAGTAATTCCAAAGCACAGCAGAGTGTCTAAGAAAGGATAGAGATTTTACCTGGACAAAGAGTAGTATTCTGAATTCCTATGGTTACACACACATGAATAACATGCCTTTTAAAGTTTCCTGCTGTTTGCACGCCTTTGTTTGTTCTGCAGGGGCTGCCTATCTCCTTATTCTCCTCCTTTTTGTGAACCAACCCTTCCTATGCAACGATAATCCTTTTGTGTACTTAACAACCTAAATAGATGAGCAGCTATTTTATATAATTGCAAAGCCATTCCTGCTCTTCCTCACCACATTCACCTCAACCCTGAAAAACATAACAAAAGGAGATGCTCCCTTAGTGGGCTTTCTTTTCTCAGCCACTGCCAAGAACTAGGTCAACCAGCCCATTTCCAAAAATCACACTGACCTCTCAACAATTTTGCACCTTTATGCTTCTAGTGCATCTCAGCACAGATGTGTAAAAGAAATAATCGAGAAATAAAATCCTGTTGGACATTCTTTTAATTTCAAAATAAATCTGTCATACCATTTGAAGTTCAGTCTAATGACTTAATAATTATACAGCTCTGAAGAAATCCGATTAGGTGAGCTAGGAATTCCATAGCAACTATTGTCACTCATATTCTTGTAGGACAAAGTTGTCATTCTGGTAATCACTGAAGCATACGTTTAATGACTGATTGAACTCAGACTTTTTTCCCATCAAAAACCTGCAAAGTTAAAACTGGATATCAGCTATGGCAACTATCGAATTTGACATACTGTATTGTACCAATATATACACGTTATCCTTTCAAAAGAAAATCCAAATTTCATGTTAGCTACTTGTATGTGGGCAGTTTTGAATCAGACTCAAAATGATGCTATCTGCTAATGAAAAAGGCCTGGGATGTCATACAATGTCCCAGATCCTTACAATCCCATTGTTGTATAGAACATTTCCTGCCTGGCTGAGTGCATTCCATTGAATAACACCAAGTCACTGTTAAGAAAATAGAAAAGTCCATTTTTGCAGGAGAGGTGGATTTTTAGAGCTCCAAAGAGAACAGCTGGCCAGGATTATGGGATCTACCGAAGTCCAGTTGCCCAGGCTGAACTGGGAAAGCATGAACTTTCCTGAGGAGTGGAAGAGGTTCTAGCAGCGCACAGAGCTCATTTTCAAGGGTCCCCTAAAATACAAAGATGAGGAAGCAAAATGCTGTTGTCTGCTAATCTGAGTGGAAAAGAAAGGTACAGGCACTTACAATACGTGATAGATGCGTCCAACGAAGATGAGAAAGAGCCGAGGGCACATTTTAATAAGTTTGAGGCATATGTCTCCCAAAAGCTAGCCTCGTGGGATGCATACTATCAATTTTACAAAGAGGTGCAGGTGAACGGTTTGTGACAGAGTTGCTGGCTAATGACTGTGCACTTAACGATACGAGCAAAACGATTATGGCCAGCATCGTGTTTGCGTCAAACTCACCAAAAATCCACGAAAGGTTGATAAATGTGGGAGGCTATCTTGGAATAAAACATTCCCCATTGTTAGAACATATGAAATGGCAAGCTCAGACAAAATGCGTGTAGAAAAAGGAGGCAGTCAGTACAGTAGTAAATGATTTCAGACAGCCCCAAAGACAAAAAAATTGCAGTGCACACAAGCAGGCAGGATACAAACCTGTAAACAGAAGGCAAACGTGGGAGAAAAGTCATATAATGCCAACAAAGGGCAGCACTGTCGCAAATGTAAAAAAAAATCATTATGCAAAATTATGCAACTTCAAAAGAATGGAGGGAGTGGTTAAGCAGCCACAATACAGCACAGATGACAGGTTAGTAGGAGCCTTCATCCATGCAAAATAAGGAGCGGTACTGAATTATGATTCAGCGGCCCAACTATACCAAGTGTTCAGAAAGGTTATCTTTGGGGAGAAGTATCAGCACACTGGAGATTAGTGCACAAGTCAGCGTAATACTGTCAAAACTGTGTGAACATTTAATGCTCTCAAAACCATCTCTTACACACACCAACCAGAAGAGAAAGGAGACAAGCCACTGGATGTACAAAGTACATACCCTGCAATGTATAAGCGCAACAGAGAATGAACATTGTAAATATTAAAAAGTCCAGACTTTAAATTCAGTCTCTGAACATATCTGGATCTTATTTTAATCAAATCAGTAATGTCTGAAGGAGACATCCCAATTCCATTTCCACAAAGACAAAACAAGACAGATGACCTAATAAAGGAACACAAAGCTATAGTTAATGGATTAAGGCAGTTTTCTGGACAATAAAACATTAAAGATCGTAGCACTCAATACCCAATAATACATACTCCAAAGAAAATCCCATTTGCAGTGCAAGGCTGATTGGCTAAAGAGATTTTGTGATTAGAAAATCTATACACAATTGTCAAAGAGATGATCCTATGAAGTAATTAAACCTCACAGTGGCAGCAAAGAAACCACAAACTAGAGAGCTACAACTGTGCCTAGATCCCATATAAAAGCTGCACTGAATTCACTGGGGATGCCTGCATAGAGGGAGGCATGCACAAGATCTGGGTTTAAACTGACAGATTCCCAGTTGTTCGGTGTCTTTGATGCCAGACCCGAGTGGCCTAAGATATAAAAATGGACACAGAAATTTTATTGATAACCACATTCAATACCTCACCCATGTAGCCCTTTAGAATACATTCAGCCCAACAAGTGTTTCAAATTAAAGTGGATGAAACATATTGCAGGCTATGTGAAATTGTGGACTTTGTGGATGATTATATATATATGTATATTTAGAACTTTATGTACGATAATGATGCCAATCTATATGCCATGCTCCACAAAGAGAAGTTAAACCTGGTCAATTGAATCTTCACAGCAGCCAAAGTAAAGTATTTTGGTTATATTCTATCAGGCTTATCAAGCCCAACTCTGCTAAAGTGGCAGCAATCACTAAAATGGGATTTCCAGGTCATGATGCTGAGCTAGAAAAGATATCACAGATTATGCTTGCAGACGTTTTGGAACCACTGAGCATTATAAAGACAGACTTTGCATTTTAATGGGCTGTCTGGCAATATTCTACCTTCACCAAAACAAAGCAGCTATTAGTCAGTGTAGACTTATTGGCATACTATGATATAAATAAAGAGGTAAAAGTTCATGCAGATTCATCCAAGTAAGGACTTAGGACTGTGTCACTGCAAGAAAGGAAGTCAGTCGCTTATACATTGAAGTTTCTCACATCCATGGAAATTAACAATGCGCGGACTGAAAAGTGACATATGCAATAGTATTTGACTGTGAGCACTTCTATTAATATGCATATGGGAGGAAAGTCACTAACACATAAGCCTTTGGAGGCAATCAGGAAAAAAAACTTGTGGCAGCATCACCAAGGCTACAAAGAATTATATTGTACTGGCAGAAATGCAATATTGCGGTCAAATGCAGCCAGAAAAGGATGTACCAGTCACTGATATCTTAAGCAGATGATACCTGGCAGAGATGACAGTATCGCAGAGTCATTTGAGGCACAAGTTCACTTAGTCATGACCAGTTTATATGTGTCAGACAAGTAACTGACAGAACTAAGTTCTGTAAATAAATAGGACCTAAGTTATCCATCTTGCTGGGAACAATCATTGCTGGTTGGCCAAAAGAAAAATGTTTGTGTCTTCCCCAATGGCAGAGTCACAGTTATTCATGAGGAACTAACTGTTATAGATGACCTAATTCTGAAGATGAAAGATGTGGTGCCATGATCACTAAGATCAGAAATGACAAAGTTAATTCATTTGGGATGCCTGAGAAGAGAGAAGTGCAAACATCAGGGTAGAGACTTGCTATTTTGGCCTGGAATGAATGTGCAAATTGAAGAAGAGGTTCTAAACTGTCTGATTTGCTCACATCATCACATGTCAAACTCTAAGGAGCCCATGATCCCATATGACATGCAGCTTGCCCTTGACAAAAGGTAGCATCAGACTTTTCACACTGAATAACAAAAAACAAGCTTGTAATGGACTATTATAATCATTCTTTGGAAAAGGAGAGATTGAGAAACACAAACCCTCCACAATAATTGGTAAGCATAAAGGCATCTTTGCCTGACAGAATACTTGAGAAGATGGTATCAGACAATGATTCCCAGTACAATTCACATCTTGATATCCACTATTAAGTGGGCAAATAAATACGAAAAACCAAAACAGTAGAGAATGTGAAATGTGTGCTAGTAAATAAGCCAACCAGCATGAAGGAGACCCATATTTTACTATGATGGAGTACAAGAATATACACTGGATGACTTGGGATCAGCTATTCAGCTTCTAAAGTTTCATTATCCACTTTCAGTGTTGGCTTCTACCAATCATCCATAAAAGCCAAAAATCATCAGACAAGCTACAACTCAGGAAAAGCTTAAGTCTAAACAAGTTCACCAGTCTTTATCTTATAGCTGGAGCACTACACCTTTGCTTACTGTCTGAGACTCTTTGACTGGAATCGTTTCTTTAGGTGCAGAGTTGCTGCTTAGGAATTACAGCTTCCTGAATCAATTTTCATTGTGTGGTCTCCAATAACCTGATCATGGTAAGACTGGTATGTCTTCCTTCCACTACTGTCAGTTATACCACATCCTTTCCCCTCCCTCAAACAGATTAGTCTTTTGGTCACTTATTTAAAATATTTACATGCAACTAGCTAAATTCACTCACTTTCTAAGAGATGTGTGTGTTTCCCAGGTTGCCCCCTACAGGATGCTAAGAAGATTATCAACATCAATCATTCTTACCAATCCTACTTGAATATAGAAAGCAGCTGTTGTGTCTTTCTAAGTAGCATAAAGGTCACTAGAAGACCTGAGACATCCACCAGCTGTAGTGGTACTTATTTTGTTTTAAATTAGTAGAGAGAATGAGAGTGTCTGACTGTGGTGGGCAAGCAGATAAAACAGAAGATAAGAATGGGGTTTCTAGTAGAAATGTAGTGAAATCCCAGCTGTATGCCTACATTAATATTTAGCATCTGTGCTTTTATGGACTTAAACAGATAAATAGCTAGCCTGTCACCACTATCACCATATGTAGTCCCTGATCATATATCCTGTAGCAGGCTTGATCTTTTTGTGTTCCAACTGTTTTTGGAACAGAATCTTAGATGTACTTTCTCTAGAGGAAGAGACGACCCACTGAGTAATCTCCCCCTCATAATAACTCCCAGTGCTTTGTCATCTTAATTTTTGGCTAGAATGGTACTTTTAAATACTGATTGAGATATACTGTGCCACAGGAAGTTACCAGCTGTGTGGTATAATTATGACAAGATATATATGAGTATATAAAACAACTCAAATAATAAATAGAATAGTAACCCTATTTATTCCCTGGCACAACTGACAAAGGCCAACATCCTTTTATGTTCTTCTATGTAAAATACTTTTGAATAATTTAGACTTCATATGGACAAATTTTAGCTAAAAAGTAGGGAAAGTGGCAACACCTTCCTTCTTCACCCCCCAGAAAGGGCACACACATTTGAGGTAAAAATAGGACTGAGAGATCATACGCTGCCTGAGATCAGTCTCATGCACAGCTGTCTCAACCATTTTACTTCCAACAATAGTAAAAATAATTTCTGCAGGTGATCTGAGTATAATAGTGCTTGGCCAGGTCAATTGCTTGTGCATTTCCACATATAAGCAGACCACACTCAATTTCTGCAGTTATGCCCCCATTTTGCCCTTCTGTGATCCCATTCACAAAAGAAATGGAGAGCCATCTCTTTATTACACAGTTGTGGTAGTCAGCTTCAGTCATGTACTCCGATACTGGCCCACAGGTTCTCAGGGCAACCAGACTTGTGTATGAGGAAAAAATCTAGTCAAAACATATTTTCATGGCACATCTCCTGAAATTACTGGCAACGCTAAAGTTTACTAGGTTGTCAGATAATTCAGAAAAAAAAAGGAACTTCACTGGAGTCCCAAACATGTGAGGCACTTTCCAAACAGATAAGAAGGTATGATCCTTACCTAAAGCAGCTCACAGTAAAGACACACAGTCAGCAGATAGGAAAATGGAATCTAATATAAAAGCAGAATGGTCAAGATAGAGATTGGCTACATCTAAATAATATATGTTATGTTGACACAATTATTTTATTAGTTATATTATTTATGTCACGTAGTGTCTTTTAGCCATCATGGCAGAAGTGGGTCTTTAGGAACATGGAGAGGAACATAAAGGTAGTGACAAGAAGACTGAACTTCATGCAGGGGAAGAAGGAAGACAGTTGAGTGATTCAAAGGGGCTGGCATGGAAAGATGATCTTAGTGACAGCATTTTGTCTGAACTTGAGGAGGAAGATGTGGGTGTCAGGGAGGCCAGCAAAGAGTAGGTCACAGTATCTAAAGGGGGGAAATGAATAGAGCCTGAACAAGAGTTTTAGCTATAGGAATCAAAAGAATATGACCTTTTTATGAACAGTTAAAATGCTAGGCTCATGAGGGTGCTTCAACATTCATTATATGGTAACACTTGTTCCCAGAAAGTATAGCTTTCAGTTTGCTCAGGTCTTACCACTGCAGAAAAATGTGCTAAAGAGCATTTTTAGTCAGTTTCAAGCTAAGTTGCATTTAACAAATCTCTCTCTCTCTGAATCTCTTTGATTATGCCAAAGAGAATCAAATAGCCAGCAGAGAACATGTAGTCATATTCCATCCTTGTTCATTTATGTCAATAGATTTGCCCAAAGATCAACAATAGGATACGGTTCCTGGTTTTAATCCCATCCTGTAATATTGAAAAATAGTCTTGTATTTTAATTATAGCTTAATTTAATGTTCCTTAATAAGTTAAAGTTGACATATAAAAGTTGTTTATTCATTTTCCCATAGGAAAAGCTATAATGTTTTTAGTTTAAAATCTGAACCAGGTGCAAACAGAAAATACATGTTGTCAATTTAAGAAGATTCCACTATAATTTATTGTTTTTATAAGGTACCTACTCATGTTATTTTCTAAAGGATAAAGACATTGACAATATCATCGTACTACAAGAATCAGATCAATATGCTCGAGAGGTCCAATAATTCTTGCAGGTTTAAGTTTCAACTGACACTACTGAATGCATAGTATATAAAATACAGATGATTTGAGTATTAATTTCTCATTATTGAGGAAGGGATGATTAACCTGGCGGTTATGCAATTCTTCACATGCAATTCTTTTGCCACACATTGAAAATCCTAATTTTCTTTCCTTTTCAGGTAAAGACAAAGTAGATGACGTGAGTATACAATTTTAGAGGTCATATATACATTTAAAATTTCAGTTTATCTAACTTGTTTATATTAATGTGAACATAAGTTACATAAGTGATGTAACCCACCCCAAACATATACTCTAATAAGACAGCAATGTTTAAAATAAGATGCTCTGAAACTGCTGATAACATTGTAGTCAACAGAATCTCTTTGGTTTTCACAGGGCTGCTGGAGTACAGTTAAAGTAAGACCAGCAAAAAACTAAATCCAAGAAAAAAATTCTGGTGCTAGCAGATTCCTTCTGAAGCTCAGCAGCAAATTGGAAAACATGACCTGAGAAATAGTTATCTTTTACTAAATGCCACTTTTATGAGATACTTTTAGCCCTTTCTTTTAGTGCAGGAAAGGACTGATTACAAATCTAGTACAAATGACTTAAGGGTGATAAATCTCATCTTAGCTATTTCTACTCTTTGTGGTTGGCTACCTGGGCTTTGTACTTAATGAAAATAGTTATTTTAAATATGCTTGCTTGTATTTAATTTTAAAATAATCATTATGTAAGGCTTGATATTACTACCACAGCCATTTCACATTCATTATTTATTAAAACAGCATATACAGTATATTAAAGCTTTGATCATCAAAAGGCTTAGATAGAAATCTGGCCTCTGCTGTTTTCATCTAGTGATTTTCTACAATAATCTGTTTATATTAGACACTTATCATAATGCTCCAAGAAGCTAATATGCAGCAGAATTAGACAACTACAATGATTGTGGTATGGAAATTTCCATTTGCTTTGGAAATGTTAATCAACTGTGCATTGAGAAAAAAACTATAATGATCATAATTTGGTTGCTCAATCTACACTGCATTTAGGCTCAATATTCTTGGTAGGATTGTCATCAGACCTCCAGACACTAGCCACAAGTATTTTTTTCCCCTCTCTCAAGTAGTTTTCCTCGAGTAGTTTTATGAGACTGTTTTAAAAGTAACTGCTCCCTGTGTTTATGGTAGTAGATTTTCTCTTTGTCAAAACTGGCTAATTGTACATAACAGTATAGTCAATCTGGATTCATTGCCTCATTGTTGCAGATTATGATTTTACAAAATAATCCGAATGCTGGTATTTTGTGGTTCTGGTGGATTAGCAGCTGCTCCATTATTACTGTAATAGCCTCATATTGGGCCTAATGCAAAGCCCACGGAAGTCCGGGGAAACATTCCCATTGGCTTGGGTGGGCTCAGGACCAGGAGCTTGGGGTCTAATCAAACTGATATTGATGCCAACGGCAATATTGTCATTGATTTTAATGGGAGCATGTTGATTTACCAATAATACCTGAAAGCTAACATGTATATGCCTGTGTGACGAAGGCTGATGGAACTGAAAAACGTGACAGACTATCATTTTTTAATGTCTGAAAATATGATGATGAGTGTCATATCGGAACCTAAATATAATAGAAAGTAAGCAGGACTAGAGAGCAGAACCCTTCTGAAGAAGTAAACAATATTTAAAATGAGGATAGGACATGCCTTTGGCAATAACAACTCAAAGACCCCAAAACATCACCCGCGCCTGGTCTATTTTAGCACATTTTAGAATGTGTGACAATTACGTCTGGAAAAACTAGGTTTAAATTTTAAGTCTCTGCTTCAGTCTTCAACACACTGAAATGCAGTTAAGCAGCAAGTGTTCATAACAGATAAGGGAATTGTGGCTACTCTCATAATTATGCTGTTTCTATAGCGGAGTCTAGCAGAGTCAGCCATATCATCACGTTATTAGGACAGTTAGCACATTTGACAAGAAACCATTTTTCCAATGGTCAGAGGCATTTGTTACTTCTTCTGTCCAAGCTCGGAGTACAATGAAACAACTTTCTTTATTTTTTTCAAAGTAACGATTTCAAATCAGCTTCGCAATGTTTTTTTAAATATGCTTTTAGAAAGACTGTGCTTTCTGTATAAATAACAAGGAGGAGATCAAGGAAAAGTGCAAACAAACAAATGTCTTTAATCTGTATCTATAATAGGGACTGGCACAGTCAGTGATCTCAGTCTGCATGTGTGTGGTCCCCCCTGCTTTTAAAATACTAAATATTCAGTTTGTATCATTTTTGTTTAAGCTTTTGTTCAGAGACCGGCAGAGTGTGGGGTCTGAATTCAGGACGGGGAGCTAGGAACGTCTGAGTTCTAATCCTGGTTTGGCATTCACTCCATGGGCTAATCACTTTTCAAATGTGTCCACTTATTTGGGGGAACTTCTGTGTTAGTGTGCCCAACTTCAGACTTTCAGAGGTGCTGGGTGGTGAGTTACATAAAAAGAATTTCACCCAATGTGCCATTTGCAATGCATAATGAGGTTTTACTGGTGCTACAAAATCCAGGAGCAACTGCATATTCTCGTGTACCATCTACTAGTACATAATCTATTCATTTATATGCAGACATCTCTCTTTATAGAACACTCTTATAACGCTGAGTACTCACAACTCCAGTTGGACTCAATGGTAGCTGCAGGTGCTCAGGTCTTCTGAAAAGCAGGATAACGTGGTCTAAAGTTGGACACTCAAATACTGAGATGTTAAAATTAAGGGACAGGCTTAAAAAAAAAAAAGGGTGCGCCTCAATTTCCACACATATAAAGTATGTATTATAATAATGATCACCTACCTATCTCATGCGAGTGTTGGGGGGAAAGTTTGAAAAATGCTAGTTAGTATTAAAATATTCCAGGCAAAACCTTTTTGATTTATTGTCATTTTTAATATATTAGCATATATCTGTCTGACCACTGGATATTTACAGTACCCAGAGTACGTCAGATTGTTATTTCAGCACCAGATGTTTGTTCAAATTTGATCACAGTAAATATAATAAAAAATGATGATCGAATGGATAATTATATTTTCAGACACAGGTCTCTTTTGATGCCATGTTTCAGTTTACACTTTATTTGTGCATTCCTAATCACTCCAGTAGGCTGACAGATCATTAAAGTTTTGAATTTTATTATCTTACAGTTGGAAAGTTTTATCTATGGAAGAGACACAGGTAAACATGCTATGTCAAAACACAGCAAAGCAGCAATAACATTTTCTTATATTTATATAATTGTGAAACTGCAGTGGGAATCTCTTTAGGTTGAAGAGTAGCTGAGTTATACCTAACAGCCATTTCAAATTATTTGCTACTCAAGTCTCCAAAATAAAATGCAAGCAGCCAGTAGTCTTCTGAATGAGCCGGAAACCTGTCTGATGTATTTGCTAAAGAGACACAATAATCTCAGGATCAAGAGAGCTGTTAAAGGACCAGAGTAGTGATCTAGAGATAATGCTAAATACTATCTAGTGAAAGACTCTGATCCATATCTTGGAGACAAATTTACCTGTAATAAGGGCAGTGATGCTGCACTGACTTACATCAGGGCTGAACTGAACCCACTGTTTTGCTTCTGAAGCTGGCAGGGGGTGGGAAAGTTCATGTTTGCTGGCTGATCAGGAGTGGTATTAAATAACAGAGCCCCAGAGACAGCTCAACTCAGCCAAGAACTGGAGGAGAGTCATCAGGGCCGGCTCTAGGAACCAGCAAAACAAGCTGGTGCTTGGGGCGGCACATTTCTAGGGGCAGCATTCTGGCGCCAGCCATGCTGCCCCTAGAAATGTGCCCCGGCCGCCCCAGCTCACCTCCGCTCTGCACCGCTGCCGCTCAGCTTTCGTGCGCCGCTCGGCTTCTCCCCCTCCCGAGCGGCTGCAGCACGTGAAACAGCTGTTTCGCGCGCCACTTCTCCCCCCTCCCTCCCAGGCTCTCAAGCCTGGGAGGGAGGGAGACGCTGGGCTTGAAAGCCTGGGGGGGGAGAACCCGAGTGGTGGCATGTGAAACCTGCGGGTGGCAAGCCTGGGAGGGGGAGAACCCGAGCGGCGGCGACAGAGCGGAGGTGAGCTAGGGCGGGGGGTTGCGAGGGGCACAGGAAGCAATGGGGCACAGGAAGCAATGGGGTGGGGGAAATGTAGCACCTCCGGGGGAGAGGCTGGGCTGGGGATTTGGGGAAGGGGCAGAGTTGAGGCGGGGCAAGAAAAAAAAAAGGGGGGGGTGTTGCTTGGGGCGGCAAAAATCCTAGAGCCGGCCCTGAGAGTCATGGTGACATGATTCCCATATTTCCCCCTCTGGATTTCCCGGTGCATTCTGTCTCCTCTGTATTTGCCTTTTAGAGCAGGAGCTGTGATTATTTTTCTGTCTACTAAACTGCCGAGCACTTTGTCAGTACTGAACAAAAGTTAAATAAAAACATGCAGCAAAAATAAGGTTATGCAAAGAAAACATTACAACATTCACAATGGTACAAGGCTGAGCCATCTTCCCAGATACCCAGGGCTCAGATTCCCGAACCAAAGCAATTATCCGAACCTTGAGGGGTGTCAGCCTGTATGAAGTATAAAGCTGACATGGTGGCCATTCAGAGTTCAGAGAAATCTAATACTGGAAGAGCTGTGCAAAAATTTTTATATATAAAAAAATCCCTTCAACTGTTAGCCTGTGAGAAATCAATCTTTTATAAGTCTTACAACATGCATGGGGTGCAGAGAGGTAAAATGAAAATACCCTTTAGTGTCTCTCTCTCTCTCTCTCTCTCACACACACACACGATTTACAAGAATTTCATATATAATCAATTACTTTGACAATAAAATCCTCACTTTTAGGATCTCTTTGATCACCTTAGGTTATCTATCTCACCCACAGCTGTACAAGTGTTTATGAAAATGAATACATTATGTTTTTAAGAAATAGTTTGCTAATTGTATGAAACTTTTCCAGGCACTAAACTATTAATTATAAACTTCTACTTAAAGGCCCTATTTAGAAAAATGTCAAAGCAGCACGTTTCTTGGGATCATGATTAAGAGAAAAGAGGCTGGCACAGAAGACATCTTCCTTCACAAAGGAATGTGAAAGGATTTTTCTGTTACTTAAATAAATCATTTAATACAACTATCACTCTGTTTAAGGATTAGCACTGGCACTTTAGAGTGATAATATTTAAAATACATTCTTTTGTTTTTTTAATCTTCTGTCTTTATTGTTCCTTCATCTTCTTGGAAATAGATTGTTTTTAAAATGTTTTCAAATATTTCACCAGGAAAGCTCATGGACATATATTTTCGCACCTTCACTGGTATGCAGGGGCTATCATGTAAGACAGACAGAAAACAGTTTTAAGAGCAACATAATAATTGAAATGGAACAAATTAGGAGTGTTTATAGAGACAACACTGCAAACAGGAAAGTTTATACTTTAGTTCAGAAATGGTTTCCTCTTGTTCTATACTATTCTAGTCAATAATAAAAGTTTTGGAGGGCAAATATGCCTCTAGAAAACATGTGACCTTTTAAAGTGTTGTTACAGTTTAATTCAGGGAGATCTCTGTTTGTGGGAAAGCTTTCTAGCATTGTCGATTTAGCAAGCTGCCTGTAAAGTATACATAATTTGAGAACATCTATTATAGTAACCAACATTTTACCCAAGCTTAAATCATGTCAGCAATAATCTCTTCTTAATCAGGTGGAACTACTAGGGATTAACTAAATATGGCTTTTGTTTTGAATGTTGAAATATAGAAAAAATCCCTGCGTATTTTGTTTAGAATAAAGCTATTTGTCTATGCAAAAAAAGAGTTGGAGGACATGAACCAGGAAGTACATAAAACAGACTAGGTTAGTTAAATAATGCTCCTCTTTGTATCAAGCTCAGTGGATAATAGAAGCTGGATTTTCCACATTATATGTTATATATCTAAGCAGAATGTACTGGGCAGGGTCAGGATGAGAAGTTATTTTGTCCTCTGAAAGAAGAGGTAGTTGAATACATCAAATGAACAGCTGTTAGACTGCACAGTTTTGTTTTTAAATGGGAACCTCTCCTGGCTAAAAAAGCAGACTGCTCCAGCTATGTAAACAAAAGCCTCCCCACTCCTCCTCTACTTCCATACCTTATCATGTATAACTCCTGCTACATACATCCTCTATGGACTTGCTAACATTTGCAGGAAGGAAGCTCTGGCTTCATGCCCTCATAAGGTTTGCCAAAGCAGGGGTCTACAGACTTTATATATTTCCTCCAAGTCTGTTGCACATACACCTCTATACCTTCCCCAGGTCCCTCTCCCCTAACCTATTCCTTGCCCTTCAGTGTCCCCTCTTATATGTTCCTTGGGTACCCTCTACCCTGCTTCATCCCTCAATGCATGTCTCACCAGTGTTCTGCCTCTTCCCTGTGATCCACTCGCCTCTCTCAGAAGCCACCATCATTCCAAGCTGGGAAGCATGACTTCATGCTGTCCTTCCACATGCACTCCAATCTCTTCCCCTCCAGTCTATGTACCACTTGGCCCATGCCCCCCTCTTCATGCCCTATTCCACAATCCTTTGCAAATTCCTACCATGCAACATTTATCTGAGGCTCTTATTCCTCACCCTTAACCCACCCCAGCGGCTGGAACTAGAAGGTCAGTTTATGTTCAAAATGATTATGGTATAAATGTTGTTGCCTATACATTTCAAACCACCATTGTGACCAACCTTCCTCAAAATTCCAGAAGGCCCATCATTTCAGCAAGGCCTCCAAAACAAAGCAAATTCTGAGTTCCGGAAGTATGGTGAGCTCAAAAATGCATTCAAATAATTTTCAAAAAGTAAACTACAACTGCAACTTCTAAGTGCCTTAATTTAAAAACTCTCTTTTTTTTTTAAAAAAAAATGAAACTTCCAAGAATAACTAGTCTGGGATGAGAATGGTATGAAAAATTTCAGGAAGATCAGTTTCTTCTTTGAGAAGATGATGATTTGGCTTCAGTCTCAACTATTGGGTGATAGCAGCTGCTTCAATTCAATATTTAATAATTATCAAAAAATTATGGTTTTCATTCCCTTTCAACCCACCTCCTCTTCTCCTCATTCTCTTAATTATCCTGCACTTTAAAACCCAGCTATCCTTTATTCCTCCATTAGTGACTCATACAAACCCAGCACCACAAGCTAACAGTTTGTATTATGAGTATAGATAATGATTGAGAGAACAGGGTATATTATGGAGAAAAAAAACCAAACAGAATTTTCCATCCATTTTTTGACCAAAAAGTCATTTGAGCCATCATTTTCTAACCAGCTCTATGATCAGTTACATTATTGTCTTTTATAAGACAATGATATAGAATGGGATTTTCAAAGGAACCTAAGGCAGTGAGGTGGTCAACTCCTATTGAAATTCAATGTCAGATTGGTACTGTTCTTAAATTCTTCTCCTTAAAAGAGCCTGATCTTGAAAGGATCAGTAACACTGCACATTTTGAAAATGATGCTCTTTTAAGGTATCTCAGATTGAGTAACCAAAAATAGAGGCACCCCAAATCATTAGTCACTTTTGAAAATTTAAGCCTCTCTCTTCAATACACTGACTCACCCCAAAAATACGAAAAGGCTTCTCTTCAGCATGGTCAAAAGACTAAAACACATCTGACATTCCTAAACCAGGTCATTTTGGAAACATCATGAGCCAAAAAAAGCAGCAGAAAAAAATACATCCATAGTTTCAGAACATCAAAGCTTTAAAGGTTTTTGGCTTATTTTTACCAAACAACTCTGGAAAAATTACTCTTGGATAAGATGTAACAAGCAAATTTTCAGAAAGACAGTTTTCTTTTTGGAAAAGTTGGAGGTGTGGTATGGGGAGAGGTTGGAAATCAATTTCATACTTCAGAGACAGCTTAAAACTTTAACTACGGAGTCACTACAGCAGCTCTGTAGTCATTATATGAAGGGTTCTGTCGTACTCAAACTGTCTATTTATGAATTTTTACACAAATGCTTTTCAATATGTTTTTCGAAATTAATCGCCTACAAGACTGCATTTTCTTTGGATTCCATGAGATGACGACTGCCCCCACTTTGCATTAATTGCTTATTATTACTAGGCTTATAGGCTCAACATTTTGTTAACATGGATCACAATAAAATTGAGCTTTCTTGGGTCATATCAGAGACTCACATTTGCCCAGAGATCTTTCCATGCTTATTGCCTTTTATCTCAGTGAAATCCTCCTCACTAAGCAATAAAATTGTTAAACACAGATTCAATGTGCAAATGCTTCAAATCTGGGGGCAGGTTTCAACCTATTTACTTCCTCCTCTTTGGTTTCTATTGCTCATAAGGAGACTAGAAAGTGACGTTTATGTGAATGATAGCTAATTGGCTGGGGAGTGGGGGAGAGAAACAGCATCTTTTCCATCCACCAGAAAATGTGCAGCAAATTCAGTTTATCCATTTTCAACTCCCTACATGTCTTCAGCTTACATCCCCCTCCCAGTCTAGATCCTGCTAAATCCAAGTGTACTGGTATGTTTTACGATACACATACCATTTTTAGCCCTCCATCCTCTGAAATCTTGCAGAATTTTTGTCCTTAAGAGTGGAAATTTCTGAAAGATAAGAAAGGCTGAAACTTGATGAGCCTGTGGTGCTTCCTGGAGGTACCCAGGGTTATGAGGGACCTATCTACCATCTGCCCTTAGTGTGAGGAAGCCTTGTCTGTGCCTTCCTTGGTTCAGCTCCTCAACTCCACTGGTCACAGGCAACACAAACACACTTCTCTAGTCCTCACAGTGGCCAGCCCCTAGTCTACTGGATAGTCACAGTATTCACAGGTTTGCTGCTTCCAAAGAAACAGTACATCCCAACTTGCCAGTTCCTCCTCAGATTACCACTACATTTAACACACAGCACTTCGATATATTTATAGTGAAATCACATACAAGTTTATTTAACAGAACATAGAGATTCAAGTAGCAGCTAGCGTAAGTATTGGAAACAAATGGATACATATACAAATAAAATCATAACGCACACACTCTAGAGCTTAGACTTAATCAACTATATACTCCCATGTCTTGTAAAGTAGTGCTCACCCCAAATCTTTGCAGCATCTTACAGCCAGTCTAGCTGTGAACCTCCTTTCATGAGATAAGCACCTCCTGGCGGCCAGCCTTAACTCCAAGACCTTAAGAACATAATATTAGGTATAACTATGTAACTCCTTATATATTATCCATATACACATTTCACAATGATTATGACAACCAGTAAGGTACTGGCTCTCAGTAGAGACCTCACATGCTACCCTTCAGTGAACTGTTATGTATATATTTGACCCAGGGGATCCCTGTATAACTATATGCACCCCTGGTGCCCTCTGCCAGTTGGCACCAAGGAGTCCCTGGGTCACAGAGTCCTTTATTGCTCAGTGGGTACATGAAAAGTCAACCCATGTACCTTCTAACTGAAGAACTGACATATACTGGCTTCCTCTGCATGTTTGGTGGGGAATAAAATCTGGAAGAGCCTAGTTGCTTTCTCTCTTCTGCCTGGTTGAGATCAGCAGACCCCAAACTTTGAAAAACCCCTGTGGGGAAGGGACTTCTGCAGAATCAGAGGGAAAGGAGTGTGTCAGAAATCAGGACCTGCAGCAGAGCCAGTCTCTGGGCAACCTAACAAGGTCAGCTGGCCAGTAGAGGGCTGACGGATTGGCTACGATACCTGATAGATATGATCAGCAGATGGGCTCAGTTACAGCAGTTCAGCAGCTCCTCAAAGAATGTGTCTATGCTGTGATAGCTCCTGCATCTGTCTGCTTGGTCCTAGTCCTGATCCAGCTCTGTTCCAGCCTCACCCCTGCCTTGCCTCACCCCAGGTAACCCGATTCTGACCCTCTGTGCTGATTCCTTACCTCTCACTTTGGCTGTTACCCTTGGCTCTAGCCACTGGTTCCTGGCTACCGACTCCTGTTCCGATCACTAGGCCTCACTGCCCATGTCCCAGTTAAGTGGCAGGGAGAATGTTACCTAAGAGGCAGATAAACCTAGGGACCAAAGGCTCTCCTTTACATATAGCCCTAGCCAAGAGCCTGTGTCCTTATCTTATTCATCTGTCCCTACTTATACAGTAACTCTTCACTTAACGTTGTAGTTATGTTCCTGAAAAATGCGACTTTAAATGAAATGATGTTAAACGAATCCAATTTCCTCATAAGAATTAATGTAAATAAGGGGGTTTGGTTCCAGGGAAATTTTTTTCACCAGACAAAAGACTATATTATATACACATACATACACACACACAGACACACACACTATAAGTTTTAAACAAACAATTGAATACTGGTACACAGTGATGATGATAGTGAAGCTTGGTTGAGGTGGAGGAGTTAGAGGGTGGGAATTTCCCAGGGAATGCCTTACTAAATGAACTAGCACTCCACTAAGCCCTCAAGGGTTAACTCTCACACTCTACAAGCCAGCAGGAAAGGAGGGAGGGCAGACAGAGACAGATGTGTTTCAGAGATAGAGATGCACATTTCCAATTAGGTATCAAGAGTGGGGTCAGAAGTACACTGCCTTGTTAATTAGATCAGGAAGCCCAGCAGCTGCAGCTTCTGCCTAAGGCAGCAGCTCCCTCCCTCATGTCCCCCACCCTCACGCTCTATTGATGATGTGGTAAGCACATGGGGAGCAGCACATGGCAGTGGGGGAAGGGACAGCTGAACTGCCATTGATTGCCTGCAAACGACGTTAGAAGGGAGCATTTCACAACTGTAAATGAGCATGTTCCCTAATTGATCAGCAACGTAAGAACGAAACAACGTTAACCGGGATGACTAAGTGAGGAGTTACTGTACAAGCAGGGTCTTTAGTTCAGAAATGCATTCCAAGACTTTTTACAGATACATTACATAGTTCAATAATCAGTATTCCAGTTTAAACAAGAATCCACTTCAGATAACAACATAGCATCTAGCTGTTGCCTATTTTTTTCAAATTACAAAATACATTCCGGAAAACCCCCCAAAACCAAACAAAAACCAAAAGATTAGGTCTCTACAACCTATGCTTTTGTTAAGCACAAAAGACCTTCTCCTCTCTCCTCACATCCGCCTCAGTCATGTGGTAAACTCTGATCTACCTCTGAACAAATATGTACTACAAAAAGAAGGCACAGTCAACTGAAAAAGAAACATTTCCTGCTCAAATAAGCGCAATATATGAATTCATATATTCAGACACAAAGAAACTCGGCAATGTTTTTAGAATGAGGAAGATCTGGACTGCTTCCAATTTCCTGTTGGCACTATCAATAGGCCCTGCTCAAGGAAAGATGACTGTGCTGGCTGGGCCATCTGAGTAGGTTGGAAGATGGACGCATACTCACGGACATGCAGCATGGGGAGCTATCAGAGGGAACAAGAACAATAGGATGTCCCAAACTTCACTATAAAGACACATGCAAGTGAGATATGAAGGAATTTGGAATTGATCCTGACTAATGGGAAGTCTTGGCAAGTGATCATAAAAAGAGGCACCATCATCTTCATTAGCATATCAAAGTCCATGACAGAAGCTGGCTCCTACAGCTTGAGAGAAAAGAGCCTGTAGGAAGCAAGCAGCTCCCAACCAAGATACATGCCTTTGCAATAACTGCCAAAGATCATGCAAATCTCAGATTGGACTATTCAGTCACATGAGACATTGCAAACCATCTATATCATAGGTTGCGATTCTGTCTCTCGCAGACGAAAGGATGCCAACAACATATCAATAGGACATATTTAGTAGTATGGCTTCTTCATCACAAACATAGAACCACTTCTTAGAAGAGCACACAAGAATGGCCAAATAGATGGTACTTGTTTTTTTCAGTGTATTGATTTTGGATCACATGAATGTAAGTAACTATGACGACTCTTAGGCACTAAAAAGCAAATTTCCAAAACATAAATTAACTGTGCGTTATTACAATCAGCTCAACATGTACCAAAAAATGTGTCTCAATGACTGGAATCTTGCATATGAAATATGGCTTGTTAGTAACTATATCAATTTCCTAATCAACACTACATATGGCTGACAGAATAATGATAAGCAGTACAGGGAACACAACAGACAGTGAAAAGCACTTTGGAATACTGAGGAAAAATAATCTATGAGAGAATGAAAGACAGATCTTTCTGTCCTTTCATTCACATACTGAGAGAGAGTGAAAATGTGACAAGGATAATTCCTATTCAAGAGTCAAGTTATAAAGGGTGGCTTGTTTTAAACCTTATTTTTAGTCATGTTGAAGGATCTCACAAGTACAAGAGAGAAAGATAAAATCAAGCAATGTGGCATGATAGATCAAATGTATTCCATTCTGTACAGCTAAAAGAGGAGGAAAGTTATCTTAAACCTATATTATCTATTGGGTTGCAAAAAATGATGAAAGAGAACATTGTTTCAAAATCAAGCAATCAAAAGTTAGAAAATGGCAGGATTAAGATTGCCTGTGCCCTTGTACATATGCATTATGATATATAGTCTTTAATTACATGATCACACACTATTTTTTGCATGGGGCCCATGCCTCACTCAGTGCACAGGATGGACAGTGCTCACTGAATGGGTAGCTATTCTGTATTTCTTTTTCCCCCCTCATCACTCAATGTGTGGCCCCAGTCCTCATTTACTGCACAACATCCAAACCCTGCACTGAATACAGAATCATTAATTTCTTCATAGATATTTCGATTGTGTTTGTATCATAATATCTTCGTTCTTTACAAACATTAATGAATTTATCTCCACAACAACCCTGGGAGGTGAGGTGGTGGTATTAACCCCATTTTAAGCATGGGAAACTAAATCACAGAGATTAAACCCAAAATTGTCATCAGGACCAAATAATTTCAGGTGATCAATTTGAGACTAGGACCTAATTTTGTATGGTACTTAGCATTTTATTACAATTTATATGTTCAGAATTGAACTCCCACTAATGTCAGTTGCAGTTGCAACTTCTGCAAGTCTGACCCCAATCAAGTATCTCTAATCTAGGAAATTGGGAACACAATTAGTGGCTACCTGTGAAAATGTTGGTACATATGACTTGCCCAGCATCACACAGGAACTCTTTGGCACAGGCAGGGATAGAATAAAGTAACTTAACCATGAGACCATCCTTTGTCTTCCTGCAGTTCCCTGGCTCACCCCACACCTTCCAGCTTCTACAACAGAAGAAGCCTGGGTTCTACAGACAACATCCTTCAGTACACTAACCTCATTAATTCCAAGAGCACTGCCCATCCTGTGCAGTGAACAAGGCCCCTGCCTTGTGGTAAAAATAGTATGTGATCATGTAATTAAAAACTGTATTATAATGCTTATTCACAAGAGACTTGAATTAAGGTTGCATGAGCAACCTTAATTCTAACGTTTCCTAGCTTTTGAGTGCTTGACTTTACAACCTTAATTTTCCTTTAACATAGTTTTTTTGGATATAATTTGTTAATTGTAAACATTGGGGGGGGGTGGGAAATTGCACCACGTGGAACCATACAGACCACCCACATGATTCATCAGCAGGATTCAGACCTATAGATCCGCAGGACAGTCCTCTAAGCACTTGGGTGAATGGAGTAACCAATAGCAATAGAATGCTCCAACTTCTTTGTGGACTTGGCAATGGGAGGCGGGGAGGGGGTAAGACACCCACTTTGCAAGGGGGTTTCACAACTAGCTCCTGAAGAGCAAAAAATGTTGAGACTGAGGAATAATGGGTGCAGTTCCTGGTTCTCTAGGGGAGTGTGCTGTCGACCCTCATGCTCCTGTCCCCCGTCGCTTCCCTGTTCCCCTTCTTCTCCTATTCCCCTATCCTAGCTTCTGACCTTGTCCCCTCCCTGGCTGCTATCCCGCTAGCTCTCCCCCACCCCAAATCCTACTCCTATCCCCAATCTGCTTCCAGCCTTGCCCTTCTCTGTTCCCTCAGTTATTTCTGTCCAGTATGTTGAACTTCAATCCCTAGTAAAATAATGGAATATTAAGGTAGGGGGAAACCTGTAACCACAGACCAATTTTCTATAGACACTCATATAAGCCATTCTCAATTTTTGTGTGTGTCTTGAAACTTAAAAATGCACATTAATATAATAACTATGCCACTACAAAAATACTAAAGATATAGGTGTCTAAAAGTGTTATTCACTTCCATTGACACACTGTGCAGAGTCAGAAGGCCAGAGGCAATAGAATTAGAAAGGGGAGTAGTGTCTGCAGTTCAGTCTGCCCTTGTCTTCTCAAAGGGCTAAAATTATTATCACTCCCTCATACAGCAGTCTTACTGTCCTCTAAGGATTTGTTTGTGTTTTGAATTTTGAGTTTCCTATATATAGGTTTTCCATAACTTTCTCATTCTCCATGGTTATCATGGTTACAAAGTCTGATTGTAAAGCATGTGGCATACATGGAGCAATTGAAGTACATATTTAATATTATGAACACGATCCCACAAAATATCAGGTGGTGCACTGCTATATTACATTGTTACTCTGTAGGGGAAGGTCTTGTAGACACAAAGGAAATTATCACAACATGGACAAGGGAAAGTGCTGGTGATACCTGCAAAAGTAAATGGATCTGGATTAAAAGTGTGTTTTAGATTTGCATACTAGATTGCACATGGCTTAATTTACCAGACAAAAGGCATCCAAATTATCCAGATATAGTTTCTGATCTTACAAAGACCAACTCATATGCTGCACTTTACTTACTGTGAATAGCCACACTGAAGTTAATGGAGCTATTAACACTACAAAGTGAAGCATGTTAGTTTTTGCAGAATTGGGTTTTATGATGAACCAGGAGAATTGACTTGAAATTTGGGGCATTAGGTAATGAAAATATCCATAGAAAATAGCTTTCTGTGGAAAAGACTGCAAGTAATGTGGTGAGTCACTGACATAAAAATGTTCATGATGGCATCAGGATATAACAAATCTTGTGAACATCTGAGTCTTGGTAGCGATTCGCTTCAGTGATGAGTAAAAAAAAAAACAAAAAAAACGGTCTGTGGATCTGAATACAATTCATTTGGAATGCAGCCTGGGAGAGATTCTTGCTTCTTATAAATATTATGCATATCATATTTCTATATAGCATAATAATATTCCATAATGTTATGAATTTGGGCCTGGTGTGGTGGTGCACGCCTGTAATCCCAGCTGCTTGGGAGGCTGAGGTTGGCGGATCGCTCAGCAGTTCTAGGCTGCTGTGCGCTGTGTCGATCGGGTGTCCGGTGCTACTGACAGCTTGGCCAGTGGGTGGTTGGAGGACTGGCTAGAAGAACAACGCATCTGATGTGTTGTGATCGGCGCTCTCTCTGTGAGGGCTGATTGACAGTTATGAATTTGAGACATTTTAAATATTACTGTAAGTTCCTAGCAACCATTTATTTAATGGCTGTTAGTGAAAAACGTTAAGTGAAGTTATATATAGCAAAGTTTGCTATATACTCCAGCTTCCTTGTCCACACCCACTTACAAGCATTGCAAGTAGCAATGGCTATGATTAAGGTAGCCTGACACTTTCCATTTTAAGACCCGACTTTCCAAAACTAACTCTTCCAGTCAAAGTTTTCCATGCCAGTTGTCTTACTTAGGCTGAATTATTTTTTGGAAATTTTCACCTAACACAGTTCAGCCATTTCTGAGAATGTGGTTACAGAAAAAATGTTATACCCAGGTTTAAAAAAAAAATAAAAAAAATCTCAACAATTTCTTTGTGAATCTCTAGTGTTTCTGGAGCAGATTTGAAATTTGGCAAAGGGGTGCCCCTGGTGTCAGAGATGTGCCTTTTGCTGTGTGTATGAAAAACTGACCCAAATTTGGCCACATTATAAGCTCCTAACATGTCTAAGTTCCCACGTGCTCAGTAATGACTTGCTAGCAATTGGCAGCTAAATTCTCCAAAGAGTCCATCTACCCTGAGCATGCTCCAGCTCCTCGCAGCTCCTACATGTGACCAGACTGTGCACATGTTGTTCCCGCACAGCAAATGAGTATACAGAAGCCTAGGGAGGAGGTATAGCAGCAAAAGGAGAGGAGGAAAAGATAAAATGAGGGAGTCGGATGGATGGACAGGAAAGGATCTTTACAAATGAAAATGTTACTTATTAATTATTATTAAGTATTAATTTGATATGCCACTCCCAATCTCCACACTGATGTTGACCACAACGAGATAACAGGGCCTGTCTCAGTATGATGCAATGTGTACCTCATACAGACAACGTGAGGCAAACCCACAGCCAA
Source organism: Macrochelys suwanniensis (assembly GCA_033296515.1). NCBI lineage: Eukaryota > Metazoa > Chordata > Testudines > Chelydridae > Macrochelys > Macrochelys suwanniensis. The sequence continues at coordinate 83,020,624 of CM065777.1, forward strand.
ACCAGGGCTGCTGGCTCAGCTGCTCCTCCAACAGATCCCCTTCCGGATCCCTGATTTTGTCCCTGTGACCTTCACTCCCATCCCTGGTTTTTTCATTTGTTGTCCCCCAAAATCATTTGAGACTGGGTCTGGTAGCTCCTTTCCTTAGGCTGAAGGGCTTTAGCTGTGGGCAGGCTTTCACCCACCCATCCCCAGAGCCTCAAGACATGCTACTCTAACAAAGCTGAGTGTGTCTCCACTCAAGCATGTAGCAACAACTCAGCTGCACTGACTCATCCTTCCAACAGAGCCTGTAGTGACTCAGCCCTCAAGCATGTGGCAGCAGCCTATCCCTGAACTGAGCCTGGGTCAGATGACCCTCAGGTCATTAGGTATTTCATCAGCCCCACCAGAGCTGGAGATCAGTCTGTGCAACAGTACTACCCAGCCAGGAACTCTTCTGCTGCCTCACAGTGTGATCAGGTTCTCAGACTCCCAACCTGCTCTTGATCCAGTTCCTACCTCAGCCATGTCCGAGACCAGTCTTGTCCTTGCCCTATTCTAATCTTGCTCCAGCCCTGTTACTGACCTGCTCCAGCCCTGCCGCGGCTTCCCAACCATCTGATTCTGACCACCCAGCTTCAACCCCTGGCTTCTTTATGTAGTCTGATCTTGGTTCTGACCCCGACCTGTCCCCAGATCTTGATTCCAGCACCACTCTTGAGCCAGTCCTGACATACATCCAGCTTTGACCTCCATTCCACTACTAGGCCTGATTACTGCAAGGAAGTGCCTGAGAGACAAGGAGTGGGTTAATGTGAGCCTGAGAGGCCAACTAACATACCTGGCTTCACTTGTAAGGAGGGTCAGCGCCAATGAAAGAGGAGTCCCAGCTGAGGGAGGAGCTGGGTGGCTGCTATGAAGGCAGGAAGTCGAGAGCAGAAGGGAGTGGGGCCAGGCCAGAGACCTGGGCTGGTAGGAGATTGAGGATTTTCTGACTCTGAAATAAAATCACTCTAGAAACTGAAGAAGAGTCTATTAGAGAGGTAGAATGGATACCAAGGGGGGCGGGGAGAGCAGAAGCAGATGATGATGATGATGATGATGATGATGATTGATGATGATGATATGATATACACCGCACCTCGCTAGAACGCGGGGTTCGGGAGCCATGTGCGGTACCGCGTTAACGTGGGGACCGCATTATAGCGGGGGTGGGGCACGTTACCATGGATCACAATGTAAATACATTATTTTGGGATCCATGGTTGCCCCCGCGCTAATACCGAATTCGCGCTATGTTGACATGTGTTCTAGCAGGGGTCTCTTGTATAAGCAAAAAGCAAAGCAATAAACCAAAATGTTGTAAGATCTCTAGCCAAAGAGATAAGATTAGGTGATGTTAACCCTGCAAAAGTAGCTGACTGGATTAAAAGAAAGCATAGGGGACAATGTAAGAGCTAGGAGGCTGCAAGATGGTGTTTAAGTTGAATATAAAAACAAAGAGCAAGCTGATAAACTGCTAAAAAATAAAATGCTAAGGAAGGTTGAAATACAGTGCCAGCTATTGAAGTATTTGACTGAAATAAGGCGGTAATATATGGTGTTCCATTAGAGCCTACTCATGATGAGATAACCAAAAGCACAGGCAAAGATAAAATGTTAGTACGTAAGCAACTAATTAATAAATGAGGAGGAGAAAGCAAGTCATCAACAGCTGTACTGGGGGACTCTACCTGAGAAACTAACATTAGGATTTCAGATATTCAGAACCAAGCCATATATCCCGCTCCCTTAAGGTATTGTAAGTGCCAAAGGTATGGGCATATAGCACCTGTTTCTAAAAAGAAAACAAGATGCAGTAAATGTGGGGCAGAATGTTCCTATGAAAACTGGATTGAAGGGACAGAGGTCAAATGTAGTAACTGCGGTGTTAATCACAGTGTGGCATACAAAGGGTTAACAACATATCTTATGTGGAAGCTGTAAGGAGACTCTCAAATCATCAGGTGGAGAAGGAAGGGACAATCAGCCCAGGAAAAGGGGAACTGTAGACACAGCCTCATTCTATGAAGAATATGATAAACACTAAGATAGGAATAGATGATGATACACAGTGGAACCCCGCTATAACGCGATAATAGGGGTCCAAAAAATTCTATCGTGGTAAATGCAGAGTCGCGTTATAGTGGGGTTCCACTGTATTCAGAAGCTAGGGGTTTGCTGGAGCAGGAGGAGCAGGATAGCAAGAACCCTAGGGGGGCACCGCGGCTGCAGGGAGAGTAGCTCCTGCTGCAGCCACCGGGGCATGGATCCGGAATGCCCCGCGCCTGCCGGACTCGTCCCGTGCCCGCCGGGGACAGAGGCGAGAACCCCGGGGGCGTGCCAACGCCGCAGGGAGAGTCGCTCCTGCTGCAGCCACCGGGGCATGGATCCCAAACGCCCTGCGCCCACCTCAGCCGCCGGGGTCAGACTCGCCCTGCGTTATAACCGAATTCGCATTATCGCAGGGTGCAATATAGTAGGGTTTCACTGTACTAGTAATGGGGAAAAAAAGTTTATTGCATTTATGGAAAAAGTGCAATTGTACATGTAGGGTACCACGGAAGACTTTGTTACGGCATAGCAAGGGTGTTTACGCTTTCTCATGCTAGCAAGGGTGTTTTTGCTTTCTCACACTCTTTCAGCGGCCGGTCACTGTAGGTCAGGGCTGGCCAGCTGCAATCTGTTTTGAGCTAATTAAAATTGCTTTTGCTTTGTATGGCCTTGAGCCAGGAGGCGGCCCCTGCTTACTTATGTATGAGCTGTTTGTATATAGTTGTATGAGCCCGACCCCGCTTTGGACTCCGTACCAGGCCGAACTTCGGTGAGCTGGGTTCCCCGTCTCCGTGACAGCAACGCCAGGAGTCCCCGTTGCGGATGTGTCACTTTGCCTTTAATAAAGCCAACAACACACAGTGTGTGTGGGCCTCGTTCTTGCAGAGCACCCTGGGTAGGCCCGCAGCCTCCCAAGAACGTAACAGTACATCACAAACTGGGGGAAATCAGAAAAAATTAAATATAGCAAGGACAGTAGACAAATACTTGTATATTAGCAACTTGTCAATGCACTGTATTCATCAATTTTGAATAAAGTTAATGGTGAGATATGACTGGTATGGAGATCTCAATTTTTTGTTGAAATGCACACTGTCTGATAGCACATAGTTAAGAACTAACAGAAAATATCCTGGAAGTGAAAACTAAACCAGAGGCCATATGTATCCAGGAAACATGGTTGGTTGAAAAGCTTGCTTTCAAAATTCCAGGGTATATTGACTTTAAAAAAGACCAAAAACTAGGAAGAGGAGGAAGTGTTTGTACTTTCATATGGCAAAGATTAAACCACATAGCAGTAGGGAACGAAGAAGCAAGCCTAGAACATAATGCTGTTGAGATCCGAATGCGGAGGAGTAATATTTCTTTAAGGATTTATAATATCTATAACCCATGTGGGATATTACAAAGTTTGGAACTACAAGAAATAGTGAAGAATGCTAAAAGACAATATATTATATGTGCTGACCTAAACAGTCATAATAAAGTGTGGAAATTAAGACAACCGATGAAAATGGTGCATGCTTAGAAAAGTTCATTGATGAAAACAATCTAGTGGTGTTAAATGATGGCACTCCAGCTAGATTTAATACAGCAGATGGTAGTTTTTCCTATTTAGACCTGGGAATTATAACAGTAGATATTGCAAGTAAATGCAACAGGGAAATATATAAAGAAGAAGGAATGGGAAGTGATCATTTCCCTATCCTTATTACTTTTCAAGGGCAAAGTAAGGTTGAAGGTAATGGAAGATTACCCACCTGGAATTTGAAGAAAGCTAGCTGGCTATTTACAAGTAAATGTACTGAATTTGTGAATAATCATTGTGTGAGTGATGACAGAGAATTTCAATGAGAATATAATAAAGGGATTAATAGCATACTGAAGTACCCCAAAACTAAAAACTCACCTCCATGGTGGAATTAGGAGTGCAAAATAGCAGTTAAAGAAATGAACAAAGCCTATAAAAAGCAAAAAATACAATGAACAGCGACGATCTATAGAAGTAAGGCAATAACACAAAGAATTACATACATTAAAAAAAGTTGGAGGAAGTACCATGAGTGGACAAACAAAGATATCAAGACATCAGAAATACACACGCCAATTAGAAGAATGAATGGAATTCAAACTAAGAGTAGCCACATCCCAGGTCTTATTGGGACCTACAACATAGTTAGAAGTTTGGATAAAGAGAAAAGTTTTAGCAACATCTTTTGAGGAAGATGCACCATTGATCACATTGCTAAATTAGAAACAAATACAAAAAGTGAGGTGCAAGCATTTCACGTTAATAGCTGTCTTTCTAGATATTGAAAAGGTGTATGGAATATTATGGATGGAAGGTTTATTGTAGAAAGTAGACAAACTAGGGATAAGTGGAAGAATCTATGGGTGGATTAGAGAATTTTTGAGTAAAAAGGTCTGTACAGGTCAGAATTGGAAAAGTTATGTCAAATATGTATAATATTAAAAATGGTACACCACTGGGAAGAGTTATCAGCCCAACCTTATTTAATACTATGATAAATGATCTCTCAAAACAAGTAAGTGCCCAGGTAGGTGTCACTAATTGCAGATGATTGTGCACTGTGGGTTATGAGCAGGAATATTGAGGTGGCAGAAAAAAGAATTGACAAAGTGTTATGAGAGACCTCTGACTGGGGAAATGCATGGGGTTTTAAGTTCTCCATTGCTAAAGCCAAAGGACTGATCTTTATGAAAAGGAAAGTTACAAAGGAATGTAAACTGTATCTGTAAGGAGAACAAATAGATATAGTTAAAAGGTTGAAATTCTTAGGGGTAAATTACTTTGGAAAGATCATATAAAGTAGGTTAAAGATAAATGTACAGGAAGGATTAAACTGCTTAAGTCGTGCTGGGACTAATTGGGGGGCAGATAAGAAAACATAGCTGATGGTATACAGAGCCATAATCAGACCAGTTATTGACTTTGGCTGGCCGGCTTCTGGGTCAGCATAAAAATTAGAATTTCCAAAATTACATTTAATACAAGCCCAGGCACTACGAAGTGCATGCAGTGCATTTATTGCAACACCTCTGTGCACACTACAGATAGATTCTAGTGAAATGCCAATTATACTACAGATAAAATTATTAGACCTAACATTCTGGGCCAAGGTTAATGGGAACTGCAATGATGAAAGTACTGAACAAATTTCTGGGGATTTCTGCTGGGAATTTGATAGGCGAACTACAGCACGCAGTGTTAGAACTCCACATACCTTTCGAGTGAAAGTGTGGATGCAGGAATTGAAGGACAAGGGAAAACTGCACCCAAAACTAATTTTCCCATGGCTAAAAGTTTTGACTTCATTCAAAGTCGCATGTCCATACATGGATTTATACTCATTTTATAAACTTAAGGATAAAAGAGACAGTACACATTAAAAATGAAGCGTACCAGTATATAGGTGAAAAGTGGAGTTGGTTTTGTCCAGTATATACAGATGGATTCAAAAAAGAAAAAATAAACAAGAAGAATAGGGATAGCATATTGTACACCAAAACTGGGAATCAGTACATCTAAAATAATATCTGACTATACAGCTGTTATGACAGCCAAACTAGTAGGAATTATGCTAGCATTAAACTGGATCTGAGATATACACCCAGCAGAAGCAGTCATTTTTTCAGATTCAATCTCAGGCCTTATGGTGATAAAAAAGGGTGTCTCAGTAGCAGAAGTGATTTAATCAATGAAATTATATTTCTAATAAGTTAGTACAGATGGGGATACAGGCAGCATTAGCCTGGATCCCAGAGCGTATTGGGATAATAGGGAATGAAATGGTGGGCAAAGCAGCTAAAAACACTGTAAAAATTTGAAGTATTGACATAGAAATACCCTTGAGTAAACAGGAATTCAAAAGCCTAGTACAGAAAAAATTTAAAAGAGGAATGGCAAAAAATGTGGATGAATAAAAAACGAGAATTTTTTTTTTGAATTGTGCCCTACAGTTGAGGATTATGACACACTTCAGGGCCTGGATAGAACAAATGAAGTGCTTTTGTTTAGAGTACTTACTGGCCATTGTGGCTTAAACAAAAATCTTTTTCAAATCAATAGACACAAAGATGGCCTATGTACATTGTAAGATGAAAGAAACAATTGATCATCTTTTATGGGTACGTAAGGGCTTTGATAAAGAAAGAAAAGCTTTTTGATTAATTCAAATGCCTTTAATATAATGTAATTTGTTTTACCTCATTTAGCAAGGAAAATATTATTAAAAAGGTGGTGTTACATTACCTGAAAGATATAGGGCAGAGTGAGAGGATAAAAACAGCTAAATATTGAAGAATTACACTTGGTGGCAGCTATAGAGTACTCAGCCAAGTGTGATTTGCCAAAAAAGAAAAAAAAAGAGAATAGAAAAGAAAAAAGGAGGCTGGGCTGGCTAACTAACCGAGCAGGTCAGGCTGCAGGTTGAGGTGTGCAGGCTGGGAGAGACAGAGTTGGGGCTTGGAACTCAGAAGCAGTTGGAAATACAGGCTGAGAGAGAGACTGGAAGTTATGTTGGCAAATGAGCAGGGCTGGCTCTAGGTTTTTTGCCACCCCAAGCAAAAAAATTTTTGGCCGTCCCCCCTTTTTTTGTGCCTCCCTGCCCCTGGCCCCGCCCCAACTCTGCCCCTTCCCTGCCCCATTCCAACCTCTTCCCCAAATCCCCGGCCCTGCCTCCTCCCCTGGGCGTCTTGCATTTCCCCTTCTACCCCTCCCTCCCAGGTTTGCCACGAAACAGCTGTTTCACGCGGCAAGTCTGGGAGGGAGCGGGAGAAGCAGAGTGGCAGCACACTCAGGGGAGCAGGCGGAGCAGAGGTGAGCTAGGGAGGGGTACAGGGAGGGCCGCAGGAAGTAACCCGGGGGGGGGCAGAGGAACCGCTCCCCGCCCCAGCTCACCTCCACTCCACCGCCGTCTCCTCCCCTGAGCGCAACACTGCTTCACTTCTCCCCCCTCCCTTCCTTCCAGACTTGCCGCGCAAAACAGCTGTTTCATGGTGAGGGAGGGAGGGGAGAGAAGGGGGAGAAGTGGAGCGGTGGCGGCACGCTCAAGGGAGCAGGCGGAGCAGAGGCGGAGGTGAGCTGGGGTGGGGAATGGAATGGATTAGGTGAAGTATCACAGATATATTAGGAGCTAAAAGAATTCAGGGTGGATATTTATTAGTGGAATATACATATAAAGAACAGGATGGGAAACGTCTTAAACAATTGTAGGGAAAATAAAAGTAATTTGCCATTACCTAAATTTATGACAGAAAGAAGATGGGTAACATATGGGGTTCCACAAGGCATGACTGAGGATGAAATTTAAAAGGGGTATAGGTGAGAACCAAGTGTTGTTTGTTAAGCAACTGATTAGCAGGAGTGGGGGAGAAATGCCATCCACAGCCATCTGAGTAACATTTAACAATACAATGCTACCCAATAGGGTTAATATAGGATATCAGCTCTTCTGGGTTATACCATATATCCTAGCACCCTTGAGATGCTATAGATGTCAAAGATTTGGGCATGTGGTGGCTGTCTGTTAGGGGAAAATGAGGTGTGGTGAATGTGGAGGAGAACACTCATATGAGGACTGTTCTGAAGGAACAGAACTAAAATGCAGCAATTTGTGGGGACAAGCATAGTGCAGCATACAAAGGGTGTGTGACAGGAGAACGAGCTAGAGAGATACAGACAATTAAAGCTATCCTTAAAATTTCCTATGCAGAACCTATCAAAAGATATTCACAGCAGAATGTGGAGAAGGAAAAAAATGCCACTAAGGGAAAAGAACCACTGGTATAACAACACCACACAGTTCAGGGCAGGAAAGATAATATATGGGGAATAGATTAAGACGTACTGCTTGTAAGTAAAAAATTCTGGTTAACTAAGAGGGAGGGAATTTGGGTGTGGGAGGGGGCTTGGGGCTGGGGCACGGAAGGCAGTGCGAGATGCTGGATTTGGGTGACATTCACCTCCGGTGGCTCCCCACAAGCAGAGACATGTCCCTGCTACTCCTAGGCAGAGGCGCAACTAGGCGGCTCTGTGTGCTGCCCCTGCCCTGCTATGAGCGCTGGCTCTGCAGCTCCCATTGGCCAGGAACCATGGCCAATGGGAGTTGCGGGGGCGGCGCCTGCAGGTGAAGGCAATGCACAGAGCCGTCTGCTGCACCTCCACCTAGGAGAAACTGGGACGTCACCACTTGTGGGGAGCCGCTCGAGGTGACCGCCACCCGGATCCTGCACCCCACACCCTCTCCTGTGCCCCAATCCTCTTCCCCGAGGCTCTTCCTGCACCCAAACTCCCTCCCAAAGACCGCACCCTGTACCCCCTTCCGCACTTCGAACTCCTTGTGGTCGTTCCATCGCCTAGGAGCAGCACGGACCTGTCACCACTTCTGGGGAGCCACGCGGAGCCAGGAAGAGAGCCTGCCAGCTCTGCGCCAACAGGACTATGACCCAGACTTTCAATCAAGATCAGAAATGCTGGTTTATAGAGCTTTGAGATTGGAAAAATTCCAGATAACACAGCTTTTACTGTAAATGCCATTGGGAACTCTATAAAGAAGATGGAATTGGAAGTGATCACCTGCAAACACCGAAGGAATTCCTACCACGAGCCTTAGAAAAGCAAAATGAGGAGTCTTTAAGAGTAAATGTGCTGAGTATCTAAGTACCAATTGCATAAGTGATAATCCAGAGGAATTTCATGATAATATAATAAAAGGAGTTACAGCTAGAGTGGCTGCTGCTGCACTTAAGACGTCAGATGGCCACAAACTCAGAAATCCAGTTTCCTGGTGGAATGAAAATTGTTAAGCATACAAATAAGCAAAACGTACAATGCATAGCATCAACTTAATGCACTAAAAGAGATGTAAAGCAGTGGTAAAAAGCATTATTAAAAAGGCAAAGAAAGAGTTAGAGAAAGTATTATGGGAAAATGAACAAAGATTCTAAGGATTTAGAGATATATAAACAAGTTAAAAATTAATGGGATAGAGTAAAAATAAAATGTATACCTAGTCTTATAGTGGAATGATAAAGTAGAAAGTTCTAACTTAGGAAAAGTGTACATTTTAGCACAAGAGCTCCAAAAATTTAGTAGGAGTGATACAAATCAAAGTAAACAGTTTTGTGAACAAAAAATGAATGTTTGCTGAAGAAAATTGTGAGCTTTTAGATGGCTAGGTAGAATATAAAGATGATTTATTAAATGAAATTTCAGCATACAAGAACTCAAAAAAAGCGATAGACAAAAGTAAAATATACATACTTAAAAGATAGCATAAGTAATGCAATGCTTAAGCATCTACCAGAAGGGAGTTTAAGAGATTTGTAGAAATTATAATAATAATAAATGGGGAAAGGAATACTACCGTCAGAATGGAACCAAGACCTGATGCATGGAGGCTTATTGCCCTCACATTGTGTGTGAGCAAAATTATGGAAAGATTGATAAATGAGAGATTAGTAGCACACTTGGAAAAGTGAAATTATAAACTGTGTACAAAGTGGTTTCAGAAAAGGAAGATGCACAGTTGATCATATTGTAAGATTAGGAACCAAATACAAAAACCCTGGGGAACAGAGAGTTTATTATAGCTGTCTTTTTGGACACGGAAAAAGCAATTGACATGCACTGTAGGTCTTGCTGTATAAAATAGCTACAATAGGAATAAGAGACTCTTAAGTGATAGACCTATACAAGGCATGGTGTGGGGGTGGCTTTGCTGAATATTTTTAAATATACTGATGGCACTGCAAATGGGAGTGTTCTCGCCCGAGCCATGTTTAATGTTATGATTAATGATCTCCCAGAGAGTATATGGGCAGGAATAGGTATTACGCTATTTGCGAACGACTGTGCAATATGGGCCAAACACAGAAGACTTAAGATAGCTGTGGAGAGAACCAATGAGGCACTTTGGAGGATTTCAGAATGGGGAGATTATGACATACCACCCCTGCTCTGAAACCTTGAGTGCCTTACAATGCCTTGCTGAAGTAGTTCCCACCTGGGCTGCTCACAAACAACCTTCCAGCATGCAAGCCATACCCTGAGTGTCTGTAGCCTGCCACTTTGCCAGTCACATCTGAGTTACACTCGGGCTCCCACCAGCCTTAGTTATACAGCAGGATGACCCCAATTCACCCCAGTGTTAGATTTACCCCCAGAAATGTATGTCCTGTGCTGCCCAGCCCTCTCCTAGACAATACAAGTTACATTAAGTGAGTTATTTCTTTAAAAGGAATAATATGTTCTGATAGGGTGCCTACCCCACACACGTTTAGCAGTGCTTAATCATGCCCTGTCTTGGAAGGAGCAATGGAGGGGAGTCCGAGCAGCCCAGAGAGGCTGAGTGAAGCACAGCCAATCAGGAAGGAGTTGCAGGGAGCGCCAGTCCAGGCCCAGCAGGCTCAGATAAAAGGGAACTGCAGGGCAGAGTAGGATCACTCACTGATTGGAGCCCAGGGAGTAAGGACTGCATCCCTGGAGGGCTGCGAGAACTGTAAGCACCTTGAACAGAGCAATGGCTGGCTCCTGGCACTGAACAACCGAGGCCCTGAGATAAGGGTGAAGAAGGTGCTGGGGCCAAGGGGAAGTGGTCCAGGGAAATAGAGCAGCATTGACAGAGGCTACCAAGGGGCAACAGGAGGCTGCTATTTACAGGGTCCTTGGTGGGGGCCCAGAGTAGTGGGTGGGTCTGGGTCACCCCCCCGTCCCTATGCCCATACTTGCCACTGAGGAAGTGACTGGACTGTTGGACAGAGATACCCTCCTTCAGAAGGGGGAAATACAGATGACGACCTAGCCAGAAGGCTGAGTTGAGAAAAGGACACTGCGGTTCTGGGAGCTACGAGAAGAGCAATGGTCTGTGGCATTGTGCAGGCCCTGGACATAGGCATCTGCCTTCAGCTAATCCCCAGAATGACCAAGAGGAGGCACCAGTCTGGCTGCATGCCATGACTTATTCACACACCTTGTCACACCAAATGGAGTTTCTCAGACACTTCAATTTAAACACACTGGATTAGATAAAACAATTACAAAGAGATTGTAAGTGAGTACAAGTAATGAAAGATAACGGTCAGAAATGGTTACAAGAAAAAAATGTCTACTAATACCCAACTTAAACTATATTAGATTCAAGCAAAATTTCTCATCATGTGCTTTCACCAGTCTTATTGACCAAATCCTGTAGGTCAGGACCCCTTCTCCCAGAGTCCAACTACTGTTTCCTTTGTCGCTTCAGAGGCGGTGAATACAATGGGCAAGGAGAGAGCGAGAGAGGGTGGGGAGCTTTGGGGTTTTTATCCCTCCTTTTCATATTTCAGTCCCTCTCTCAGAAAACATTTCCAGCTGGGCACCAGAAGACAAAGAGTCTATGTGGAAAGATGTTTCCTGCTGCTTTTTTCTCACCTGTTTGAACTTTCTTTGTTTCCCTCCCTGCTTGATGACTCTGTTTACTGATTAAATGCAAATTAAGCAGAACACACATTCCTTTGTTTAGGGCAGACCTCTCTGCCAACCTGAGTTTTGTCAGGGCTGTGGGGTTTGGAACATGTGTTAATAGCATCATACAGGGAAATGTGTGGTAATACTGTATGAGAAGTTAACATTTTATCAGCACAATACTGACCAGCAAATTTTGAGTTTTCATATCTTACAAGGCATAATTTGAATCAAGATTATTACAATAGAGTGTAGGGTGTGAGTACAAGGGTGTATTCTGTCACAGAGATAGTTGGGGATTTAAGTTCTCACTAGCTAAAACAAAGAGAATGGTCTTCACAATAAGGAAAAATGGAACCTATCGCTCTCTATACGGGGAAAAATGCAGATAGTTCAAAGATTTTACATTTTTAGGAGTTGTTTGATAAACTAACTTTGAAGAGTCATGTAGATGATATCAAGACTAAATGTAAAGATAGGTTGAAGCTGCTTAAAAGGATTGCTCGCAGTAATTGGGGTGCAGATAAGAACACATTGCTGATAATTTATAGGGTACTAATAAGACCAGTTATAGATTATGGATGCCAACTCGTTAATTCAGCTTCTAAATCAAAATTTAAAAAATTAGACCTGACCAAAGTCCAAGTTCTGTGACTCGCATGTGGTGCAAGTATTACGACTCTTATGTATGCTGCGGATAGCAACCAGAAAAATGCTAATAAATTTGAGGAAACTGTTAGATCTAACTTCTTAGGCTAACTAATGGAAATTGTGGAGAGAAGAGGACTAAACAAATATACAAGGACTGCTGGAAATTAAGTAGACAAAAAGTAACTGGACGCCACAAACTCCCACACATTAACAGGAAGAAATTAAGATCTTAAGACACCTATGAGTATCTAGTTTTGCGGCCATTATGACAGCAGGATTGATGGGCATACTGTTGGCATTGACCTGGATAAGGGATGTATGCCCAACTATGACAGCTAACTCATCTGATTCTTTACAAGGTAAAACAGGAATTAGAAAGAGAGCCTGGGAAAGCAGGAATGACTTAATAAATTAAATGTTGTTCTTAGTTACACAAATAGAACAATTAGGTATACATATAACAATAGTGTGGATTCTGGTACATGTCAGGATACCAGGCAATGAAATGGCAGACAAAACAGTGAAAAATGCTGTAGAAAATGAGGAGGTTGATATAAAGATCCCTCTGAATAGGAAGGGCTGCAAAAGTTTGGTTGAGAGATCTTAAGAAGAATGGTAAGAACTATGGACCAAAGAGAAATGAACAAAAGTTCTCTGAAATGTGTCCTAAATTTGGAGGATAATGGTATACTTAATAGCTATGATAGAAGTAGTGGAGTAATTATATTTAGAAGGATAACACAAGCACAAAGACAGGTTGTGCAACACACACAAAGTCCATGAAACAGTTGAGCATCTGCAGTGGCAATGCAGGGAGAATTACACAGAAAGAAAGATTCTTTATGAAGCACTGAGATGCCTCAAGGTGAAAGAATATAGGCTGAAAGGATTGGTGAGAGCATCAGGGAAGTATGGTAGCATTAAAAAAGCATTACTTTGCTTTTTTGAGGGTACAGGACTGGGTGAGAGGATAAATATTTTTGCTTATATGAAAACAGCGATAGGTGCTGGTTAGAGACCACCTGCTGAGGCTGCTGCATCATAAAATAAGAGGAAAAGAAACAAAAAAGGAGGCTGTAGGGAGGAAAGGAAGGAACTCTGCAGTTCCTCTCTGGGAGTACAGAGCAGAGAAATTGAGACGGTCAAGGAGGAAGCTAAAGAAGAGAATAAGCCCTGGGATCCTCTCATGAGCAAAGAAGACTGGCAAGCAACCAAGAGAGAGACAGATCAGCCACTAGGTTGGAGCAATCTCTGTTGATGTGCCCTGAAAGAAGGGCAAGAACTGTACTTCCAGGGAAAGAGAGCCCTGGGAGGCATTTACCTGGGGACAAATCCGGGGAAAGGTGAGAAGGATATAAAGTCAAGCCCAAGAAGGGTGGAAGTGTATTTATGCTTATATTTGTTGGGGATTCCAGAGGAGTGCCATGGCTCTGAAAGAATGGTGAACTTTAAGAAGTTGGTGGGGAGAAGGCCTGTGAAGGCAGGGTAAGAAGATCAGGGAGGCAGCAGAAGGGAGTTGTGCAGAGCAGAACATCATTGCTGGTTATAGGGTCTCTGGGCTGGAACCCAATGTAGAAGGAAAGCTTGGGTTCTACTACTAGACCCCAGAAAAGGTGGTGTGAAGCCCATTTCTCACCAAAAGAATGACAGCTGAATCCCTGAGAGAAGGATGAGGACCATGGGGCCCAGAGATGAGGCCAAAGACCTTTTGTGAGGACAATGGTACCTTTTGTTTTATTGGACTGTGTTACTCCCGGAAGGGGTGGAAACAAAGCATGACCTGGATTGAAGACTGAACTCTGGGAAGAGAGACCATACCAGGGCCAGACTGGCTGTTGGAATGGGGAGCCAGATGGGGAACGAGCCTGCTATGTCATGCTCAGACACAAGTACACGACTCAACATTGGCAATCTCACTTCTTCCTTTGATATTTTGTTCACTGGTGTCTTACACTGTAATTAAGGCTGGCTGCTGTGTGCATCAGCAGATGAATCTGGTTTGTGAAAATAATCCAAAATGGAGAACAATCCATTTATATAGTAGGGGGAGGAGCTCCTTCTAATTAGGGAAGAGCAGTGCTAAGGAACTACATACACCACTGAGTGCTGTCAGTCTGGTTTAACCGTGAGTATTTCCATACCTTCCCCAAACCATGAGTCTACTCCAGGGGTGGGCAAACTTTTTGGCCCAAGGGCCACATTGGGGTTGCAAAATTGTATGGAAGGCCGGGTAGGGAAGGCTGTGCCTCCCTAAACAGCCTGGCCCCACCCCCTATCCGACCCACACCCACTTCCCGCCCCCCGACTGCCCCCCCTCAGAACCCCCAACCCATCCAAATCCCCTGCTCCTTGTCCCCCTCCAGAGACCCCCCCCACTCCTAACAACCCCCCGGACCCCACCCCCTATCTAAGCCCCCCACTCCATGTCCCCTGACCGCCCCTCCTGAAACCCCCCACCCTAACTTACCCCCGAGGACCCCAACCCTGCCCAACGCCCCCTACTACCTGTCCCCTGACTGTCCCAACCCCTGACAGACCCCTGGGATCCCATGCCTATCCAACCCCCCCAGTTCCCCTTCCCCTGACCACCCCCCAGAACCTCTGCCCCATCCAACCGCCCCCTGCTCCCTGCCCCTTATCCAACCCCCCAGCCCTGGCCCCCTTACCATGTCGCTCAGAGCAGCGTGTCTGGCAACCGCGTGGCCCACCAGAGCTAGACACGCTGCCCCACAGGCGTTCGCAGCCCCGGCCCTTACTATGCTGTTCAGAGCGGCAGGAGCTCAGGGCCCACTGGAGCTAGCCACACCGCCCGCGCTACCCAGGAGCAGTGGGCCAGAGCGCTGGCGGCGCGGCACGCTGAGGCTGTGGGGGAGGAGGACAGCAGAGGAGGTGCTGGAGCTAGCCTCCCCGGCCGGGAGCTCAGGGGCCGGGCAGGAAGGTCTCGCAGGCTGGATGTTGTGCATTCCTTTTGCTTGCATTTTAGTTTCTAAGTCTTTAGTATTCGCTTGCTTGGTGTTTTCAAACATTTCTCTGCAAGGGATAGAAATGTACTAAATGAAAGCTGAGATTTGCATCCATTGATTCCAACAGCTAGGGCTTTAAGAAAACCCCAAAATATCATGGGACTTGAGACAAAATCATGGGAATCAGCAACACTGCTATCAAGGAGCTGGAGTGACTCAAGGTGCTTTCAAAAGGCATGCTTCTCTGTAAATACATTACTTACATACATACACAAAGAGTCTATCTTGTTAATTTTATTCATTCTTACCTGCAGTCTGTAACCACATTTTTTTTTCTTTAAAGTGTGATGCCCCTGAATCCTGGCTACAGGACTTGTTATCACCCTCAACCCCTCCTCACACAAGGCAACGTGGCATTTATTATTAGTAGATGACAGATGAAAGAGAGAGAAAACAGAATGAAGTTAGGCAAAAGCAGACAAAAGAAACTGGAGACAGGGTGTGGGGGGTGGATAGAGGACAAAGAAAAGGGGAAGGAGACAGACAGAGCAGAATGAGACAATTCAACAATGGCCTTCTTTTATTACATATTTTACTGGCTCACTGTTTCTATTGTAATGAGGTTCGATTTTTTAAAAATTTAGTTTTGAATCGTGCAGTGGTAGTGATTATCAGAACAGGCGCGGAGTACTTTTAACCAGCTAATCTTCAGAAGTTCCTGAGCCCATTTTGTAAAAATTCAGTTAGCATTATCATTGACTATTAGAATACAGCAACACACAATAAAATCATCACTGCACTGTTGCAGACACACTCAAGAAAGCTATAGATTTGTGAGAATTGTTACAGCAGAGCAAATATCCTAGGGCAGCAGTCATGGAGGAATGAGAGGAGCCTTCTGTACATGCTGTTTTTCCTCACCTAAATTAGCAAAGCTGAGCAAAAATCCAGAGTTGGTCATGTGACAATCAGGTTTTTTTTCTATTTTGTATACATCTACAAATAGGGTTGCCAATTTTCTACCTCTGCTCTGCCCCTTCCTCTCCCTTCTCTGCATCTCTGCCCTCACTCACTCCATCCCCCTTCCTTCGGTCGCTTGCTCTCCCCCACCCTTGCTCATTGTAATTAGGCTGGGGCAGGAAATTGGGGTCTGAGAGGGGGTGAGGTGCAGGCTCTGGGGTGGGGCCGGAGATGAGCGGTTTGGGCTGCAAGAGGGAGCTTCAGGCTGGGACAGGGGCTCGGGGTATGAGAGGGGGCTCTGGGCTGGGAATACGGGCTTTGGGGTGGGGCCAGAAACGAGGGGATCAGAATGCAGAAGACTCCGGGCTGGGGGCTTCGGACTGGGGCAGGGGTTGGGGCATGGGAGGGAGCTCCGGGCCAATGGGAGCTGCGGAGCTGGTGCTCAGGGTGGTGGCAGCGCATGGAGCTCCCGTGGCTGCCCTAATGCCTAGGAGCCAGAGGGTGATGCTGGCAGCTTCCCGGGAGCTGCACGGAGCCGGGCAGGCACCCTTTCTGCGCCGCTGTGGGCAGACAACCAGACTTTTAATGGTCCGGTCAGCAGTGCTGACCGAAGCCACTGGGGTCCCTTTTCAACTGGGTGTTCCGGTCGAAAACCAGACACCTGGCAACCCCATCTGCAGATCGTAATTTGCAGAAGATTTTAGCTCGTGGTCTGCTTTCTTAGAAGGTTTCTTGTATATAATGAAGAGCAAAAGTTACACCCCTGTATCTTTAAGGACAATTACCTTATCTTCAGAACAGATTTTGCATAGCACTCCAGGGTCTTAGGGCTTGCTCCTGCTCTGAAGTGAAAGACAAATCTCCCACTGACTTTCCTGACATAGGGTTAGGCCCCTCGGCCTGGATCCTGAAAGCTCACGTGTGGGTAGAAACCTGTACCCACATTGGGCCCTAGAATTAGGATCACTGTTTCATGTGCAGGGAGTGCTGCAGAAGAACAAAGCATTATGTAGAAATCAGATAATTCTTTAAGAACTCTCTAAGGCCGGGTCTACACTGGGGGTGGGTGGGGAGGGAATTGATCTAAGTGACGCAACTTCAGCTATGTGAACAACGTAGCTGAAGTCGACATACTTAGATCTACTCACCACGATGTCTTCACTGCAGTGAGTCGACAGCTGATGCTCTCCCATCGACTCCACCTGTGCCTCTCGCTCCGGTGGAGTACTGGAGTCGATGGGAGATCGCTTGTTGGTCGATTTATCGTGTCTAGACTAGACGCGATAAATCGACCCCCGCTGGATTGATCGCTACCCGCTGATCCGTCAGGTAGTATAGACAAGCCCTAAGAATACAGAAAGGCAGAGAAACAGTGCAAACAAATAGAGTTCATTCTCGGCAAAATTTTAGCTCAGATATATCTATTTAAGCTAGGAGGAATTCCATTGTCCTCAGAGAAAGCCCATTGAAATCACTGGATTTATTCTGTATTTGTTATGTTTACTGTAAAAGAGCACAATTTTGGCATTTTGTTGTTGTTAGCTATAAATTCAAAACCACAATTAGTTGCAAATGTACCACATGCATTTTGCAGAAATGAAGTATTTAGTGCAAAATACATATTTTGCACATGCCTAAACAGCTGAAGTCACAGTACCAGAATACATTAAAAATTAAAATAGAAACAGCATTTACAAGAAACTACATTTGTACTGAAGTACCAGAGTTAGGTGACCCTCCACTTATGATTGCCAACCTGACAGTAAATCCTAAAGGAGAAAGTATGACAGGTGAGATAGAAGGTGAGACAAACGCTGTTGATGAAGCTGTGTAGGTGCTGTACATTGGCCAAGAACAGATTAATACTGTAAGTTGTTGTTTGTCTCAAAGGGCTTAATTAAAAACAAAAGCATATAAAGTGGTTGCTGAATTAATGATGTTTAATCATGCAGTCTTCCCAAGAGGACACAAGGCAAGCTCCCTTGGCTTCTCTGTAATATCTAGAGACCTAGCAGGCTCTCAACCATTTCCCTTAGACTTGGGCAAGCTGCTGCAGAGCTGCTGGTCTCTGCTATGGTGTTAAGAACATAAGAATGGCCATGCTGGGTCACACCAGTGATCTATATATCCCAGTATCCTGTCTTGTGACAGTGGCCAGTGCCAGAGGCTTCAGAGGGAATGAACAGAACAGGGCAATTATCAAATAATCCACCACCTACTGTCCAGTCCCCGTTTCTGGCAGCCAGAGGTTTAGGGACATCCAGAGCATGGGGTTGCATCCATGACCATCTTGGCTAATAACCATTGATGGACCTATCCTCCATGTGCTTATTTAACTTATCTTTCTTGAACTCAGTCATACTTTTGGCCTTCACAACATCCTCTGGCAATGAGTTCCACAGGTTGACTGTGCATTGTGGGAAGAAGTACTTCCGTATGCTTGTTTTCAACCTGCTGCTTATTAATTTGATTGGGTGACCCCAGTTCCAGTTACGTGAAAGGGTAAATAACACTTCTTTATTCACCTCTACCATTCATTATTTTATTGACCTCTATCATATTCCCCCTTGATCTTCTTTTCTAAACAGAATACTCCCAGTCTTTTTAATCTCTTCTTAAAGAAGCTGTTCCATGCCCCCTAATCATTTTTGTTGCCTTCTCTGTACTTTTCCTAATTCTAATATATCATTTTCGGGGATGGGGTAACCAGAACTGTGAATATTAAATTATGTTCAAGTAGAGATAGGGGCAAGTACGTACTACTTAATTAAATTTTTTGTGTCCTTTTAATATTGGGGAAAAACAAGAAAAAAAACAAGAAAAAAAACCCATTGTGATTGCTTTTTTGCAACGGACTTAATTATTAGTGTGAGCCTAAGACAGCTGTGACTAGAAAAATTGCAAATAGCTGTAAAACAGCAGAATCATTGCATGAATCATTGATATGAAAAACAGTTAGGTTTGGCAGAATTATTATAATTTTGATGGCTAATATAGGAGGTTTATTTTTAAGCATATTTTTCACTTTTATCAATTTAAACTTTCATGCGTGTAGGGGTACCATTAAAATTGTCAGAAAACCAAGGCCTAAAAACCAAAGCACCTCAAGTTTTGTAAAAGGAAAAACAATACGATTTGGCTATATAAAAGTACAAAGTGTTTGGACTTTGAGTAAATTAAAAATCCCCTTGCAGAAGATAAGAAATGTTGACATTACGGAATCATAATATGCTCTCTAAAATTCCCCTTCTAATAGATTAAGGGTGAGAATAACATACACATACTGATCTATAACATTGAAATGAAGGATTGCTAGTGATAACATTAAAGGCTTTGTTAGCTATTTTTTAATAAATTGCAATTATGGATATTGAGGAATTATTAGATAAGGTAATACGCAGGCCAAGGCTTTGCCTGGCATGAGGATACTTTTGTTGATTTCTTTGATATAGTTTTCTGATTTGTTTAAAATGATATTGTTGGCAAGATAAGTAATGTGTTGTGTTGGAAAATGTAAGTAAGTAGTAAAAACGTAATGATAAACAAAAATTCTGTTTCCCTGGGAAACTTAGAAACAGGGTGACCCAGGGCAACATGACCCAGAAACTGTAAATTCAGGAAATTTTTTTACAGATTGGGTGATTAAAGCTTGTGCATGCGTAATATTTGGGTTATGTAAAATTCAATGGATAATGTGTTAAATTCTGATTAGAGGAAAATTAAGTACTGGAGAATGTGAAAATGTAGAATACATATAAAAAATGGCTCCAAAGCTTGAGAAATGCCAGATCAGAAACTGACAAGTGAGACTAGACCGAGAGATTGGGGAGGGGACGACCACCATGGAGGAAGGACTGACTTCTTGGCACCGTGGGAATGCAGTAACGTGGGCCCATTTACTGTTCTGTCTTGTTTGGCATAAATGTACACTAATTCCTCACTTAACGTTGTAGTTATGTTCCTGAAAAAAGCGACTTTAAGTGAAACGATGTTAAGCGAATCCAATTTCCCCACAAGAATGAATGTAAATGGGGGGGGGGGGGGGCTGTTAGGTTCCAGGGAATTTTTTTGGCCATACAGTACAGTACTATAGTTGGGAGGTTCCCCCACCTTACCTCACACAGGCACCGCCCACTGGCACTGGAGACAATGAGGCAGGCAAGGAGGCTGAAGGTGCTGTAGGCTAGGAGAAGCATGTTGAGCAGCAGCAGCGGCAGCTTCCCCTACTCTGCAAGGACCAGGGGCAGGGGGCTCAACCCTCAGCCTGCTCACTCCACCCCTTCCCCCAAGCCCCCACCCTTGACCTGCCTCTTCTCCCCCCCCCTTTACTTCGCACGCCTCGTCCTTGCTCCTCCCCCCTCCCTCCGAAATGCTGCAAGCCAGCTGATTGCCGCGGGCAGGAGGGAGGAGCAAGGACGCGGCGCCCAGGTTCCCCCTCCCTCCTGCCCACGGCAATCAGCTGGCTTGCAGTGTTCAGGAGGCAGGAGAGGGAAGGGGAGCTTGCGCGCCGCGTCCTCGCTCCTCCCCCCTCCCTCCTGCCTCCTGCCTCCTAAACACCGCAAGCCAGCTGATTGCTGTGGGCAGGAGGAGGAAAGTGCTGATCCGTAGGGTCCACCGGCAGGTGGGAGGTGCTGGGGAAGGCGGGGCATAGGGGAGCTGCCAGCTGCGGACAAAGCAGGCAGCCAAACAACGTAATAGCGGAGCATTGCACAACTTTAAATGGAGCATGTTCTGTAATTGAGCAGGGACGTAAGAGCAAAACAATGCTAAGCGAGAGGACGTTAAATGGGAAGTTACTGTATATGCAGACACTATAAGTTGTATTAAATAAAGGCAAAACCGATTAAGCCTAAATTGAGTGGATGTGACTCAGTTTCCCACTCTACACTCCCACCAATTGGGGCCGGAGGGAGGTGTCAGACAATTTCTTAATTACAGACATTGAGATTCAAAAAGTTAAAGTTTTATAAACTGTTAGAAAACAAACATCACATGTCTAAACATACAAAGTAAATGTCCTCCAATCAATCAATCAGGCCTGTTTTTACTATTCATTCACTAATCCATT
Source organism: Macrochelys suwanniensis (assembly GCA_033296515.1). Lineage (NCBI taxonomy): Eukaryota > Metazoa > Chordata > Testudines > Chelydridae > Macrochelys > Macrochelys suwanniensis. The sequence continues at coordinate 83,041,808 of CM065777.1, forward strand.
TGTAACAAGCCTTAATGCAGAAATCTTGGATTTTGAACTCTAAGTTCCAGATAGGCAACTTGATTATCATCAATACAGTGTGTGTGTGTGTGTGTGTGTGTGTGTGTGTGTGTGTGTGTGTGTGTGTGTGTGTGTGTGTGTGTGTGTGTGTGTGTGTGTGTAAATTGACATTTACCATTAAAAACTGAATCCTTCCAAGCCTAAAAACGAAGCACTGTGATCAGCGACAGGTCTGTATCACTTTATGGGCCAGATACTGCTTCCATTGAAGTCAGTGGAAAACTCTTGTTGGGAGTTCATAGAATCTTACGGACCCTATACCTTAGATTTACCATCCCTAGTCAAGGGCATTTAGAGAGAGAAAATAGATAGTAAAATAAGGTATTCCTGTATATGTTGTTAACATCTTTTATGTCTGCAAGTCTCTGAGATAGATCATCAGCTGGTGTAACTCAGCATGGTTCCACTGCAGTCAATTGAACTACACTTATCTACACAAGCTAAGGATCTGGCCTTCCAATTATTTATGTTCATTGTGACATGGTGCCTTTACAATATGGTCCTCAGCCATTTCATTGCCTCTGATTGATCTGTCAAATGTTGAGAAGTGAGATGAAAGAGATAAGATGAAAGAAAATGGAAAGGCTGAAAAACAAGCTTAGATAAAATATTCATTACTGATAGTAATTATAAACAGAAAATAGGAAACAGAAATTCCATATTAGCAGAAGAAATTATGAAGCACCAAAGTCATCCATCCGTAACACCCTCCAAGTAGTTTTCTGCATGGATTTTTGTTGCAATAGTTTGGATGGGGTGGGAAAAAAATCCCTTGGACCTTAATTATTGGCCAGATTCTGTCTGCCACCTTTGTCAGTACTATTCAATGTAAGTAACTGCCTGAGTAGTCTTATTGAAGTCAAATGGGACTACTATGTGAGAAAGCACTAATCAACACGAGTCAAGGTTGAAAAATTTGCCCCCCTGAACATAAACTGTTTTTTTGTTTTTAAATCTGGTAACTTAATTGCTGTCTATAGAGACTATTGTTCACATTAGGCTATTCTAGCATCCGCTTTCAAGGTTAGGCTGGGAAAAAACGGTGGATGAAGAAACCTTTGTTATCAAGCTAGTCAATACTAAAAAGCCAACAAAACCAATAAACAGACTCGTGATGAAATATTGTTAAGGGAACTGATTGTGGGTCCACTGCTGCTTCCACTGAAGCTAATGACAAAACTTCCTCTGACTTCAGTGGGAGCACGATTGAGTCCAAAATGCCTCAGCCTGTAAACTGTAAAAGTTAAACTGCTGGTGCAGCTATTTGCCAGATGGTAAATATGCTCTTTCGTACACTCACAAAGTGAACTGACTTGTACACAAGTTGAACTATTTCTAATCCTTACAGGACTATATGTATTTGTTTTGAGGACTCAAGCCATTCTGATTGGCCATTTTCAGGCCTGGTACTGGAAATCCTTTCATTATAGCATACATTTTCAAACACAAAACTTAAGCAGATATCAAACTAGCCATTTTGACAGGCCTCCCATTTTTGTAACTATTACTAGGACTAATTGGCTCAGTGTGCAAAGCCAGGGAAAACATTAATTCCCTAGAATATTAGATTTTTTCCCCACTGAATAAAATCAAATATTGAATTCATTGTCATTGTTTTTGTGATGTTAAAGCTAGCAAACACCGAGGCATGGTTGAAAATATCAGACTCAAAAGCATATCAGAGCAAACTCTACAGCCTAGAAACTGCTCAAGAATGAATGGATTTGAATTACATGTCAATGCCAGAGAGAGGCTGTTCAGTCAGATCACTGGTGAAGTTTATTGAACTCCAGTATTGGTTTCCTGAGCAACATTAGTTCTATTGAGTAACAGAAAATTGCAGTTAATGCCTTGTGTTACCACGCTCAATCATTTTAATGTTCTCACACAGAAACTTCCCTCCCCATTATATAAGAGCAGTATGAAAAAAAAGCATGAATTATACTTCCATGCCAAACTTGTCAGGCTTTGCCATCTGAGCATTCCACTCAGCTTTTTGAGACCAGAGTAGCCTTCTTAGGTTTCTAAGGCACCCTAATTATGTACATTTGAGAGTGCAGAATTCTTTAATTGAAGCAGCACACAATCAGATGCTGCTCTTTCACAAATATTCGGAAACATCATCTGCCAAGATCAAGAGTAATTGAACTGATATCTTCTGGGTTTTATCTGCAGCTTTGCTGCATATTTTTTCATTTTCTTCAGAAGGCTTTAACACAAAGAGAGAACATGCCTAGAGTCCCACAGAGGTGTTTTGACATTAGGCTTAATAAAGCATGAAGAACTCATTAATAAATAATGTTCTGCTAGGTTAACAAATAAAGCTGAATGCATCGGCTGGGCCCAGGAGTAAATCACAGCGTGCATGCAGCCAAGCGACTTGTTAAAATGATTGCAATGGTCCCTTCTCTGCACTGCATTTGGCACGGCCCAACACAATGTTGCGCACATAAAAACACCACATCATGTTCCTTCAATTATAATGTTGCCTGTCAATTTTTATTTGCATCCTGTGAGCCTGAAGTGTTTGTAAACAAGTCTTTGTGACACTGACAAAGAGCTATGTATACAATATTGTTAATCTTTGCTGAGAGAGCATCCTCTGAAGTTTCAAAGAAAAAGACCTCTCCTGTACTCACTGAGTAATGCATCATTCTGTTCTTACGGCAAAGCTGCAAGCCTGATATATGTTACAGTGGACACATTTGAACTGTTGCAGTTAAGACTGTCTTGGGATTTCCATATGTCCTTATTTTCAAACGTTAAAAATTCTGCCATGAACTTTAGTTCTGAACCAAGGCTTAGGGTGAAATCTTGGCTCCACTGAAGTCGATGGCAAAAGTCTCATGGACCCCAGTAGGGCTAGGATTTCATCAAAAGTATAATAAACCTTGGGAAGTCACATTGTGCTCTCCTGTCCCTCAGCTCTTCCAGGGTCCAGATGCCCTATATTATATTGTTCTCTGTATAATTCAAATTGGACTTACAAGATTTGGCAGAAGGGCAGTTTTTCATGGTGGAAAAATTCCTGCTTCTATTCTTGGCTCGTGTTTGAGTTATATTAATATTCTAGACCCAATGGAAATAGCCTTGATCCTTAACTCTACAAATAACATACTAAAACCAATCTATATCCAGGACTGAAAAGTCACCTGCAGTTTCTGGTTATGGCCACAATCCTTTGTCAGCTCATGGCTTTGCCATCCCTGAGTAATGCTAACAGAGACCGGGATGTCGGCAGCTGTGCTAGAAGTTAGAGCAGGCTTCAGGCAGCCAGGAATAGGAGCCCATTGTTAGAGACAGAGGCCAGATGCCAGAGCTGGAGTCAGAAATCAGAGCCATGGGTCAGAGGTTGGAGCAGGGCTAGAACAAGAAGCTGCAGGAGCTATCACAGCCATAGGCAAATACTATGAGCAGCCCCCCGGGTGCTGCTAGGCTTTAGCAGGAAGAGTTAGCAGATCAGCTCTTCCCACCAATCAGGCAGTATAGCCAGTCAGGCAGCCCACTGGCGGCTAGCTGCCCTTCCTAGGTTCCCCAGAAACTGGCTCTGCTGCCCATCCTGATTCAATGCCACATATACGGCAGAAAAACAACTCCACAATGTTGCTGAGTTTATAAAAGGTTAATGAGACTATTTTTCAAAACCTTCTGCACGTAATGTCAGGTCCCTTACTTAACATGAGTTCAAATATAAAGGGCTTGGCTGAAGCCATCAAATCTTCTAAACCTGACCTGAAACATCTTTCACATGCCTTATAGACTCAGATATCTTGGGAAAATACAAGATCCCATTGGGTAGGTGACAGTTGTCCTTTTCTGTTCACATAAACCTCCCACTTCTAGCGCTGCCGGCCTGCAAGATAACAGACCTCAAAGTCATGACATTTTTAGGCTACGAGACAAACTAAGTGGTGAATCCTGCCCACCTGGGTGAAGTGTAGGAGTGATTTTGATGTAAAAAATCCTCTGATTTTGGGAAAGAAGAGTTTTCCCACTAAATTTTTTTTAAATGGTAGCTGGTTGAACCTTTTCAGGGAATTTTAATGTTAGAATAAGCACCCGGGGAGAGGAATTAGTGGAAAGAGGACAAGTGGAATGATCAAAAGGAGCATGCTACATTTATCTATCACATGGCTGTTCAATTTATTCATAGTTATCACATCCACATATGTGGTGAATGTATGTTCATATACGTGTGTGTCTACAAATAATTATATAGAAATACATATAATGCAGTACTACTTCTCACCATAGTTTAAAAAGTTCATCAGGAATTATTTTCAGAGGTACTGCACACCCATAACTCCAATAAACTTCATTGGGAAGCTGAAAATCAGATCTAGTGTTGATCATGCAAACATATGCAGAAATTCTTCTAGTATCCTATATTTTAAAATATATAAATTCAGTCTTCATAACTTGCAAGAGACATGGATCTCAAGGGCACTGTTTTCACTGTATAGACACTTGCCATGAAAATTATATTATACAATATTGGATATCACATGAGTTGCTATCAGATTTCTTTGCACTGTGTTTATTTACATAATGTTAGAAGCAGAAGTCTAGAGACTGCTAAAAGGAAGAGAACCGAAAACATTCCTCCCAGTAGCTACATCTTCCTAACTCCATCTCACAAACTGATGCTGTTCAGAACTAGGCCCTGCTTTTAATGGATGTAGTTTTTTTAAAAAAACCTTTCATAAAAGGGTGAGATGCTGCTATGAACAGTATGTGAGAAGATGCAGAGAAGTTAGGATGGAACAGGAATAGAAGATAACTGGAGCCACACATCTATGAGTTTAAGGTGAATGAGCTGCACATGGTGAAATAAATGCAATACCTCTACATCATCCTGAAAATACCTAGCTTTGGGAAAGAAGGTTTTCTAATAAATACCAAATCACAGTATTCAATCATTTGTAAGCCATGCAGGTCAGGTGATGATAGATATTCACATTTTTCATGAGACATTTCTAAAATATAAATGGCAGATAGTAGGACATCTACATTTCTGTGTCTGTACTGAGTTCACATTCTGGTCTGTGGAACCATCTAGAAGTGCTCCAAGGGATTGTGTATGTGCTCTATATGCAGGGCCGGTGCGCACACTAGGCGACCCTAGGTGGTCACCTAGGGCGCCGGGAAGGCGGCTGGCCGTGGCTGCCTCCCGCCCTCCCAGCTCAAATGCGGAGCCGGGAGGGCACCGCAGGCGGGGGGAGGCTGCCGCGGGTGGGGGGCTGAGCTGCCGGCCTGCGGGGGAGGGCGGTGTTAGCTAGGGGGGGCACAGGGCTGGTGCAAGGAAGTTTCGCCTAGGGCACGAAACTTCCTTGCACCGGCCCTGTCTATATGGAGAGTCCATTTAGAAGATCATTGAATTCCAGGCCTGGTCTACACTACAAAGTTAGGCCAATGTAAGCCACCTTGTATCAACCTAGCTGTGCATGTGTCTACCCTTAAATCAGTCTTCCACCAATGTAAGGACCCTGTTACAGAGATGCAATAACACCACCTCTTTGAGTGGCATTGAGCCACAGTCAATATACTGAGATCAACACTACATTACTTATGTTGACCCTAACAGTCCTCCAGTAGCTGTCCCACAATGCTTGACACTGACCATTCTGGTCACAGTTGTGAACTGCATTGTCCAGGGGTCACAGAGACCAAAAGGCCCCCACCCCATTAAAGCCCCATGAATTTCTGAAATGCCTTTTCCTGATTGTCCATCTTGGTGAGCACATCTAACAGCTCTCCATTGTTGTGCACAAGTGCTCAGCTGACCATGCTGGCTACAGGCTCCAGACGTGCTCCAGCTTGGAACAGACCAGAGATATTGGATGAGCTTGTGGGGAGAAGAGGCTGTGCAAGCACAGCCACTGACCAGCCATAGAAACGCAGATTGCATTGGGGAATGCAGAAGAGGGATTATGAAAGAGACTAGCAGCAGTGCTGTGTGAAAATGAAAGAACTATGTCAGGCATACCAGAATGCCAGGAGGCCAACCATCGATCCAGTGCCAAGCCACAGACCTGCTGCTTCTACAAAGAGCTGCACGCCATACTTGGTGGAGACTCCTCACCCACATGCCACTGTGGATACCGCTGAATAGCCTGAGCCACAGGATGTGAACAGTGAAGATGAGGGGGAGGATGATGGGAGACATGTGGCAGGAAGGGGGGCCCAGGTATGCCATGTGCCAGGACCAATTTGAGACTTCATCCCAGTCCAGACAGTCGAGACTGGGTGAGCCTAACAGAGAGGAAGGAACCTCAGGTAAGAATGTAATTGTACTTCCCATTACAATGATGTACTGATGGTACCCCAAATAGGACACAGTTATTAGCTTTTCATTAGTTTACTTGTACTAGAAGAGGTGGAGGTACATCAAGGAGATTAGTGTTATCTGCTTTTCATTCCCCTGTAGAGTTAGGCAGGTGGGGCCATGTGGAGCAGTTTGTTTATGTACACAGGGAAGTCCCTTGAATTCTCCTGGAAGATCTCGATGCAACTTCCATGGAGGTCCTCTGCAATCGTCTCCTGAAGGTTTCTAAGGCTGACATTCCTATTTCTTCCTCCATGGTAGGACACTTTCCCATGTCAGTTGGCGATAACTTCGGCAGGCACCATTGCAGTACACAGCCTACTGGCATATGGGCCTGGGCGGCTTTGGGATGCTAGCAGCAGCTGTGCTTTCTCTGCCTTTGCTACCCTCAGGAGTGATATATCCTGTGGAAACCAGTGCCAGTATCCAGTACCATTGCCCTACATCCATAGTTTCATGCAATTGAGCAATTCCCTCACAGGTGGGCAATATTCACTCTGGCTGGTGCTGTGCACAAGCACTCCCAAGCAGAAATGTCAATAAGCATGTCTTAATTAAAACTTTAAGGGAGTAAGGGAAGGGAGTTCTGAATCTTAAGTTCCATTTTCCATTGTGAATATACTGACAATGGTATCTCTTTGTTTTATCAGCAGCTGGTACCACTGCAGCCTTGAGGAGTTCCCCCTCCACACCCCTGGAATGCCTGAGCCAGATAAGGAGAAGAAAGAAAAGGACTCAGGATATAGGTGCTGGAACTATGGGTGCAGGGGGTGCTACCATACCCCCTGGCTTGAAATGGTTTCCATCATATACAGGATTTACAGTTTGGTTCAATAGCTCTCAGCACTCCCACTATGCAAATTGTTCCGGCACCGCTGACTCGGGATGACACGCTCAATGAAATCTGCACAGACGCTGCAGTGAATATTGCAGACTACCGGGAGGAGGAAAGAGCAGAGAGGAGAAAGGCCCAGGAGTCCCAGTAGGAAAAGGAGAGTGAGATGCACCCAGGACACAATGGGACTTCTGCGGCAGCAAACGCAGATGCTGCAGACTCTTGTGGACCTACAGATTCAACAGTCACAGGCTTGCCTCCATTTGCAGTCCATGAAGAACTCCATTATAGTACCTTCCCACACCCCACGTCAACATACCACATGGCAACAGGGGCTAGCATCCCTACCTCTACCACTCCACCCCATAGGACATTAAGGACAACCACAGCTTCACACACACTGATCTGTGAGAGCCATGGTTGATGTATGTGTAGGTAAATGGACATGAGTGTTCTTTCCCCTTGTTAAATTCCATTCCATAAATATATGTCAGTGCTTAATGTAGTTGCTTTTAAATTGCACAGGTGATTTTCTCCCACTGGTTTTGTTACTGAATAAAAATTAATTTGGAAAATAATTCTTCTTTATTAGTTCACAACAAATGCTGCAAAGTGCCTAGCATTTAGAAAGCACCCACTTGTTACTATACAGTGTGACAACTCATAGGACCAGTGACAAACACACTGTAATAATCATAAAAGTAGAGCAAGCACCACAAAATTAATATGTACATTGACAGTGTTATATATATTCATAGACATACACCAAGCACCACGCAATTCCCAACAGCCTCAAAACCATAAGGTCAGGTATAGCACAGCACAACGCGCTACTATGGTTCACTATTAAAGTGCTCTGTCAAAGCATCTCTAAGACATATAGCTCCATGCTGAGCTCTTCTAATAGCCCCTGTGCCTGGCTGTTCAAACTCAGACAGCTTCTTGCCCTCTACCCCGGTGGCATCTTTTCCCCCCTTTGCTTCACAGATATTATGCAGGATGCAGCAGGCAGCTATAAGAATTAGGATGTTTTTTTCACTGAGATCCAATCTTAAAATCATAAATTCATTGGACTGGAAGGGACTTTGAGAGGTCATCCAGTACAGTCCCCTGCACTCATGACAGGACTAAGTATCATTTAGATCATCCCTGACAGATATTTGTCTAACCTGCTCTTAAAGATCTCCAACGATGCCACAACCTCCCTAGGCAATTTATTCCAGTGCTTAACCACCCTGACAGTTAGGAAGTTTTTCCTAATGTCCAACCTAAACCACCCTTGCTGCAATTTAAGCCCATTGTTTCTTGTCCTATCCTCAGAGGTAATGAGAATAATTTTTCTCCCTTTTCCTTGTAACAACCTTTTATGTATTTGAAAACTTATCATGTCCCTTCTCTGTCTTCTCTTCTCCAGACTAAACAAACCCATTTTTTTCAATCTTCCCTTAAAGGTCATGTTTTCTAGATCTTTCATCATTTTTGTTGCACTTCTCTGGACATTCTCCAGTTTGTTCACATCTTTCCTGAAATGTGGTGCCCAGAACTGGACACAATACTCCAGTTGAGGCCGTATCAGCGTAGAGTAGAGCGGAAGAATTGCTTCTCATGTCTTGCTTACAACACTCCTCCTGATACCTCCCAAAATGCTTTTTTTGCAACAGTGTTACACTGTTCACTCATATTTAGCTTGTGACCTACTATGACTCCCAGATCCCTTTCTGCAGTACTCCTTCCTAGGTAGTCAGTTCCCATTTTGTAGGTGAGCAACTGATTGTTCCTTCCTAAGAGGAGTACTTTGCATTTATCCTTATTGAATTTAATCCTATTTACTTCAGACCATATTTCCAGATAATATTGAATTTTAATCCTATCCTTCAAAGCACTTGCAACCCCTCCCAGCTTGGTATCATCTACAAACTTTATAAGTGTACTCTCTATGCCATTATCTAAATCATTGATGAAGATATTGAACCGAACCGGACCCAGAACAGATCCTTGCGGGACCCCATTCATTATGCCCGTCCAGCTTGACTATGAACCACTGATAACTACTCTCTGGGAACAGGTTTCAAACCAGTTATACGCCCACCTTGTAATAGCTTCATCTAGGTTGTATGTCCCTAATTTGTTTATGAGAAGGTGTAGTGGGGTGAGCACCCCTCTCAGGCCTGAAGGGGCTTGAAAACAGCCCAGGAGAGGGCTGTGGCTGGAGCCGCAGCTGGGCCATGCCCCCATTAGGCCGCAACTGGCTCTTATAAGAGGGCAGTGGGCCTGGAGCAGACAGACAGTCTCTCTCTGAATGCAGAGAGGGATGGACCTAGCTGCAGAAGGTACCTGGAGTGGAGCAGGGCTGGGGAAAGGCCAGAGGAGCTGGGGAGCTCTTGCCTGGAAACCCCCAGGCTGCAGGGCTAGGCTGAGCCCCAAAAGGGGTACTGGGGTTTCAGGGGGTGGCCCATGGGTAGCCGGAGGCAGCAGGTCCAAACACCCCCTTCTCTATGATGACTGGCTAATACAGACTTCAGTCTGCCCCAGTGAACAGGGGCTTGATGGTGACTGGCAGTAGGCTATAGGCTGAGGCAAGGTGGGGATAGTGGGTGGGGGTCCCCCTGGGAGGGGAGACCCAACTAAGGGGGTACTGCCAGGGAGGCAGCACCCCAGACAGAAGGGCACCAGGGTCCGGGAGGGACACGGGGGCCCAGCGGTAGCGGATCACTGGCTGACAGAGGGCGCCCCGGAAGCTGGTGAGTTAATTCCCTGGACGGCCAGCAGGAGGTGCCGCAGGGGTGAGTCCCGCCCTGTTACAGAAGGTCATGCAAAACAGTATCAAAAGCCTTACTAAAGTCAAGTTATACCATATCTACCACTTCCCCCCCATCCACAAGGCTTGTTACCCTGTCAAAGAAAACTATTAGATTATTTTGACACGATTTGTTCTTGACAAATCCATGCTGATTGTTACTTGTGACATTATCTTCTAGGTGTTTGCAAAATGATTGCTTAATTATTTGCTCCGTTATCTTTCTGGGTACTGAAGTTAAGCTGACCAGTCTGCAATTCCCAGGTTGTCTTTATTTCCCTTTTTTATAGATTGGCACTGTATTTGCCCTTTTCCAGTCTTCTGGAATCTCTCCCGTCTTCCGTGACTTTTCAAAGCTATTCGCTAATGGCTCAGATATCTCCTCAGTCAGCTCCTTGAGTGTTCTAGGATGTATTTCATCAAGCCCTGGTGACTTGAAGATATCTAACTTCCTAGATATTTTTCAATGTTTTCCTTTGCTATTTTAGCCTCAGAGCCTGCCTCATTTTCACTGCCATTCACTGTGTTAGACATCCAATTATTGCTAACCTGCTAATCTTGTGAGTAAACACCACCAGCATCCTTTCAGTCTGACAAAAGGGCATTCAACTGTCATTCTGCACCTGCTGAGCTAGTAATCGAATCTTTCCTTGGTGCTGTTGAGGTGGCTGGTGTATGGCTTCATGAGCCAATGGAGCAAGGGGTAGGTGGGGTTTCCCACAAGCATTTATTGGCATTTCAACATTGCCAATGGTAATCCATAATCAGGAAAGGAAGTCCCTGCTTGTAGCTTTATGAATAGCCCTGCGTTCTTAAAGATGCAAGCCTCATGCCCCTTTCCTGACCAGACAACATGGATGTTCATTAAGCATCCCTAGTGATCCACCATCACTCGCATAACCACAGAATAGTAACCCTTTCTGTGGATTTACTGTGTAGCAAGGTGGTCTGGTGCCAAAAGAGGGACCCCATTTCTGCAAATCCATCCACTACATCCTGCATGTTTCTGAGAGTCACAGTCCTGCATAGTAGAAGACTATTGATGGTCCTGCACACTTGCATAACAATGGCCCCACAGTGTTTTTTCTTATTCCAAAAGTTTTTCCCACTGACCAGTAGCAATCCAGCACTGCAAGTTTCTGCAGTGCAGTCACCACTTGCTTCTCCACTGTCAGGGCAGCTTTCATTTTGGTGTCCCTGAGCGGGAGGGCCAGGGTGAGTGCAGCACACAGATCTGAGATCATGGTATTGTGCATCCAGAAGTTCTGCAGCCACTGCTAGTCATCCCAAGCTTGCATTATGATGCAATCTTACAAGTCAGTGCTTGTTTCTTGGGCCCAAAATTAGTGCTCCACCATCTGCAGCTGCTCCGTTAGCGCCAGCAACAATCTTGCATCTCCCACAGCAATCCATCCATCAAGAAATCATCATGTTCTGCACTGAATTGGTTTTTCTTATGGCTCTGCAAATATCAGAGGATCTTGCATCCTGAGCTGTGCAGGCTCCATGCTTCCATCAGAGGTGGCAGACAGTGAGGAGGGCCACATGGGTTCATGGGATGTTTTAAAAATGTGCAAAAATTATGGGATATAAATGATATTATGGGTTTAAAACAGTTGCATGCTGGGAAGTTGACACCTCACCCCTGCAGGACTCATTTCTGCCCACCCTGCATTACCAAAACTTCCCAAAAGACAGTGCGCTGGACAGTGACAGTTTGCATACTTGGATATCAATCCATGGAGCACTGCACTGTGCATCAACATCAGCACTTCTGGTGAGTACACGCAGCACCAAATGCAAGTAGCCAAGTATGCATGTGCACAAGTGATATACTAACTACACCAGCTTTATGCCGACATAACCTGCATCGACTGAAGCTTGCAGTATTGACATGGCCTTATTCCGCACAGGACTCTTAGACACTATCTGTAAGATAGCTGTGTCTTAAAATGTCCTTCACTCATTCACTCCAAGGGGTCTGGAGGTATTCCTGTGTTCAGTGGAGTCACACTGCAAGGGACTGTGCACAGGATAAGAGACAGAACAGCTGTGCAGACATTGGTCCTCCATGAAGATGGCTTCTTACTAGAGTTTGGATGCAGAATATACAGTCTGTTCCTCAAAAAGGGGCAAACTCTGGCTCCCCCAAAAGTATGATATGGCAAGATCTATGGACTTGAAGTCCTTATGTATACTCAATTCCAACACTCCTATCCATCCATCAGTTTTCTACAGCATTCATCACTATAGCTAAGACTTCCCAGGTAAATTACATCTGTATGGTGAGGTCTCTAAAGGACTTCATTGAGTCACCTGCTCTTCTCCTCCCAGGTAAAGGCGGCTCTGCTTGGGGTACATACATATCAATATAGGTACAAATCAACATCATGCCAGTTATGTCAAAATACCTTATCAAAGGGGGATCCGGTACTGTACTCAGAAGGTGGGCAGATGCTTCATTAGTCTGATTTCCCCAGGAAGCTTATTTTATAACCAACCCCCCCACAGAGCATGTTCTTACTTCTCTAGTTGTCACATACTTCATCTTGGCTCTGTAAGATATGTTGTCTCAGGAGCACAGCTACCTATGCATGTGACAAATAAGGATTTAGATAGGTTGAGATCCATTCAGGCTCAGTGAATTAATGGCAACTGCACATTGGTCCTGCTGTCCAAAGCCAATGGTCAGGAACTAATCGACAATGGAGATGGACTGGGAGCCTCCAGAGTGATGAGGGTACAGGAGTGACAGTCTCATTATAACCTGTCATGGAGGTGTTGAGGTGCAATGTGTCAAAGCTGGAGTCTCTACCTTGCATCCACCTTCAGCTCTAGTTATAGTGAATTGCAATAATCCCGTGTGGAGAACACATAGCACACTGAGGCTAGGAGAAAATCTGGGAGAAAATGATGAACTGCCTAGTTAGCTGTAGTGGAAGAAGGCTTTATTCACCGCAGTTACTACCTCTTTGTCTAGGCTTAATGAAAAGCTGAAAACACGGCAAGGCTTCACATTACTTTGCTGAACAAGGCTCAGATGCCTTTAGTGGAAAGGGATTCAGCCATAGCTGTCTGGAGCGGAGCTCTGGTAAATATTTTCAAACCCCTAGGGGGGACCACGAGCCAGTTTCAGGGGGTCTGCAGGGCCCCGCGGGGCTGAAACTCCAAGTCTCGGTACCCCCCTTTTCATGGGGCGAAAGGCCTGAGACACTCTACCACAGCTGAAGCCTTGAATTGGTATGTGTGTATTGGGGGGAGAGGAAGGAGGAGAGGAGAGGAGAGGAGGAAGGAGGACCCCAGGAAATAATCTATGAGAATTTAAGCCCTGGGGAGAAGAGTTCTATTGCTCATTCTGAGGCCACAATTCAGCAAGGTTCTTAAGCACGTACCCAATTTTATGTATGTGAATAGTCTAATTGAGGATTTGTGCTTAAAGCTAGGCACATACCTAAGCCTTGCTGAATCAGGAAACAAGCATTTCTCTAACTAATATGATCAGGATCTTGCCCAGATTCAGTTTGAGGTTCTTCCAGGAGCTGTTCTCCTCTACATATTGTGACAGCTCTGATTTAATCTGTGGAAAATTACATACACACTTGGGTGTAATCTACAGAAGCATTCACCACCTCTCCAAGCAGGCTCTTGTAAGGACTGAAAAAAAAAAAGGGGGGGGGGGGGAAATGGTAGATCACCTGTGGGATGCTGTAGGTGGAAGTTAATGGGGAGGAGGAGCAATTTACCCACCACTGTTCTCTGGGTTCTGTTGGAATCAGTTTATGTGTGGAAGGACTGCAAGACCAGGCCAGATGCATTCAGTGTTGGGAGAAAAAAAAAATTTCTCAGTGACTGAAAGAATAAAAAAAATCTTTGTAAACTAGTATATCCAGGAACAACTTGAATTAATGGTACTAGTTAGTGGAAACTTAATGCAGAATAAAACAGTCTTAGCGCTACCACAATCCCATATCTCAGTACAGATAATAGAAAAATAAAAATTATTTCTTTCTCCAGTGAATTTTGGCCAACTGGCATTTTTAAACATTTCATTTTACGTACACACAAAGGATAATATTAACAGTACAACTTCTCTATTTAATAAGTTTCTTGTGATGTGTTAGAAAGGTCATTAATGTATTAAATTTGCATTTTTCTAGATAGAAAAAAGCAAAGAGAAAAATAATCTATGTTCTGCTTCTTTAAATAGAAGTGGTATAAAATGACTCCTTCTTGACAAGTTGTCCAAAAACCAAGTTTCCCCCTTCCCACCAATTTTCATGCTCTACAAGCTTTGCCATAATAAACCACTTTGCATGTATTGAAAAAGGAGTATTACATTAGATGAGGTAATTTAAGTGTATCCCATTTCACTTGGTGAAACTAAGCAGCTTTGCATTATAACTAAGTTGAGCTAATGAGAATATGCTTGAAGTGTGTGTTACCTGGAAGTGAAGTTAGCTAGTTATATTGCTCTGCAACTTATGAGTCTGCAAAATGATGGCAGGAATCCTGCTGTGAGGGAGATAGGAAAATTATTATAATCTGCATTCCTAAATTGAATGAGCATTTTGCTCAGCAGTAACCTCTTGACTGCAAATAGTCTGAAATTGTGTCCTGCTGTTTAAAATGCTGGTGTTTTTTTTTTAAAACCAAGTAAAAATTTCCACATTTCTTTAAATCAAAGAACTTTTAAATCATATATGGTTACATTACCAAGACAGTGAAAGCTGCTTATCATCTCTTTTTAAGTGAAAACTGTTTGGTGTCCATATTTTATTGACAGGGACAAATGACTAGAATTTGCTTGAGGCACAAAATGGATGAGGTAAAAATCTTTTATTGGACCAACTTCTGTTGGTGAGAGAGACAAGTTTTAGAGCTTACAGAGGGGTCTTCTTCAGAAACCTTGCTGTTCACCAGTTCATGGTCTTTTTCTTTATTTATATGATCTTTTTAATGTACTATTGTTTGAAGAAGAGCTCTATGTAAGCTCAAAAGCTTGTCTCTCTCTCACTAACAGAAGTTGGTCCAATAAAAATATTACCTCACCCACCTTATCTCTGTAATATTCTGGGATCTACACAGCTACACCACCACTATATAGAATTTGTTTGGGATTCCCCCCTATGGTCTTCGCTATTTAATAGGTGGTACGTGTGAAGCTTATCAGACTTCCTTGTTAAATTATTGCCTTGACATTAAAATAAGTTGAATGTTTGCAAGAGTGTTTTAGTCTGTATAAAGGGAAAATGTAATCTGAATAGATACCCTGAAGTGGTTAGCAATTATGATATAGCACACATCAGTAAACTCAAATATATATGGAAATAGTGTATTGAAAAGATCATATAAATAAAGAAAAGGACCATGAACTGGTGAACAGAAATAAAATGAACTTCACCAACAAGAGCGTAAAACAGTTTTATCCATTCAAATCCTTTAGCTAAGAGAAAAATGGGAGAGGGTACAAGTAAAAAAGCCTGAGGATTACCAAGAGAATTGAAATTGCCTAACAATTGGTTTCTGTTACTTTCTTCAAGTAATAAGTGTGGTGGGGCAAACTGCTTCCCACATTGGTGTGCAAGGGAAGGGGAGGCAAGCACAGAGATCATCTTCCTTCCCATCCTTTGTTCACGCAGGTACGGACCAAGGCAAATGCTTGGTAGGGTGACTAGGAAAGGGAACAGTTGATGTGGACAGTGGTGCCTGAGTCCCTAAAAAAAATAAAAGAGGTGTCCAGCCTTGGAGTGGCACCTCTCACAAGCCTGCTGTTCAATGACATCATAGAAGGTTGTGCGCTACATCTTTTCACAGGAGAGGTAGTGGTTGGGTGCTGGGGATCATGCTGGCTCGAACACTCTAGGAATTTTGTCTGTGTCTGCACCTTGCACCCTGTAGAATGCCTCAGACTAATGACATTTGGCTCTTTCCCCTCTCCTCTTCTCTGCAGGTATTGAACCAAGAGAGACCGTTTCACCATGCAAATATCTAATCAGATTAATTTGGTGGTTCCCAATATTGGGTCAAATCTTAAAGTCCTTACTCATCCCTTACTTAGGGAAGATTCCCATTCACTTCAGTGAGGTTTTTGCCTGAGAGAGAGGACACCAGGATTAAGCAAAAAATGAATAGTCTGAGAGATATGAAAGACTGGAGGTTAGAAATGCCAGGGCACCATATACTGCAGAATAGATCTGGGCAAATACTACACAAAAAAGTATTCACAAACCTCTTGTTTGAAAAGCAACTGCAATTTCACTTTGATGTTCTCCACAATCCTTTATTAGTTTTTTTGCAAACAGTCATAGGAGTGTGATAGAATCTATGAAAAAAAATCTAAGGCTTAACAGGCTGCTGTTCTTCCCCTCTGTCTCCAGAATGCACTCCCAACAGACTCCAGAGTTTAGATTCTGGCCTCACAACCTGATATAAAATTTGGGACAACTAGGAACAAGTCTCTATGACAAGGAACTCAGATTCGCTCACCTTTAGTCCCCTTTAGCATGAAAGAATTCTCATTGGAGACTTCAATCATTTACAGGAATTCACATTGTTTTGCAAAACAATCTGCCAATCAATAAGCTATAATAGTCATCATGAATATTTGTATCAAATAATCAGCTTTAAAGTTATATATAATTAGAGCTTGCTGAACGTTAAATTTCAAACTAAAAACCCAAATTTTAACTATTTTTAAATGGTTGTTTTTGTGAGCAGTTATAGAACTAGGCAACAGCAAATTTCAAAAATTTGACAAAATCTTAATTAAAAAGGGTAGGGAGGGAAGAGGAGGACTTTTGCAAAATGTTGCAATCCTCTCCCTTCTCTTCCCTAAACTGATACTAATATATATATATAGACACTTCATCCTGCTGCCACTGAACACAATAACAGAACTCTGACTTCATTAGAACAGGACTGGAAGCATACTTTGAACTTTGTTGCATTTTTATATTTCTCCTATGCATTCATTTTTATATTTGGAATAGGCAATTAGTGCCAATGGGATACACTCTTGACAAAGGATTGCTTGTTTTCTGTCTCTTATTTTCTGTGCATCTTTATATACAGAGCATGGATATGCAGTATGCATGCAGTAGACAGACAAAGTAACAGAGAGATTGATTACAAGGCTATAATTCAGTTGAGGTAGCCTGGTGATATCATCTGCAATGAAAGGAAAGCTCAATCCATATAGTTTACAATGTCATCACAACGCTAAGTTTGAGCTGTATCTGTATTAATCAATATGCCTCCCCCTAACTATTGTAACAGCCTATGGAGAAGAAGAAGAACAGATATTATTCACAACATTATTTATTTAGAAAAATAGCCAGGGTTAATAGGTTGAGGTCCATCGAGTATTTTTATCTGAAGTTGGAGAAAATAATTTTGCCGAAAATTCCTACAGAACTTTCTGCAAAAAGAGGAAAAAAAGTGATGGCAATCGCAGACACAGTCAAGGTCAGAATCATCTACTCCTTCTCTGTTACATTCAGCAGTGTTTCCAATTCAGTGGAAGACTGCTGTGGAATTTAATTGTCCTTTATTTATGATATTATGACTTGTGCTGGGAGCACCATGAAAGATTTAAGTAGCTCATTACTGTTTGGCCCTGCAAGGATGCATATGTACCTATTACTACTGCAGGATCCCACAAACAGTCATTTTCATGCACACATGAAGAGCTAACTAGTTAGTGTTCACAAATGTAGATTCTTGCACATATATTTCATACTGTTACTTACAAATTAGATGGCAGCTGAACCGACTGAATAGGTAGGAATGTGTCTGAGCAAACCATCACAAACCCTGCCAATACACCTTCATCCTGACCTACCTCAATTGTTCTCCAAGGGAAGAACTGGAAGCTCCATTGCTTGGAATACCTAAAACTGGACTGGAAAAGGCACTTGTATGGAGGAGTCCTAAACAGGCAGGGAGATGGAATACTTGACCAAATAGGACTTTTCTATTTCTATGATTCTGTGCAGCTGGGTTGGAAAAAAGCTAAATCGAATTGTTCTAAGCAACTGAGGGCCCTATTCAGAAATGCACTTAAGCACGTACTTAATTCCATCTGTAATCAGGATTGCATTTGAACACGAGTTAAAGTGCTGTCCAGAATAGGGATGATTTCCTGAATTGGGTGTTGATCATCTAGAATTCATGTATTGTACAAATATTTAATTAAATTCTGATCAAAGAGCTTCCAGAGAAATGAATAAATGCAATTCATAATGAATTCAGTTCTACCACATTTAACTGTTTTCTCTGTAGTTTGGCTAGCTTATTATGCAGATAAAGTACTTCCATTTGGGAGAAGTGTGGCCAATTTTTCATTGAAGTGTGATATCTCACATTATCTAGATGGACCAAATTCATTGCTGGGTGAGTATGTGGAATCTCATTTAATCTAATGAAGGTGTACCTGCTTAACCTAGTGGTAAATTTGGTTCAGTGTGTTTTGTGGCAACATAAATCTGGCTAGATCTTTCAATGTTCTCAAATATTTACATGCTGTATATTAATCACCACTGTATATAACTAATATACTCTATATTAGTAACGGTTAAATTAAATTCAGAAACTTCAGGCTTTTAGAGAGTTCACCAACCTTCGTGTCCTTATGCACATCCAGAGAATCCAATACATCTACCTTAGATCAAGAACATTCAAAGAGGATTTAATTCATCTATCTTCAATACCCAGAAGTCTTCAGTGGTTACTAATGAGACTAACGAAGTGATAAAGCGATTCCAGATATGCAGATGGGAAAATCAGACATCTCTGCTGCAATGGTATGCAACTTGTTGACGCTGTAAAACAGGAAAGCCATTTGCAAAATTCTGAAAAGAAAGATTACTGTTCAATTCTGAGAGCAAATACTTTACAACAGAGCCCACTCCATCACAGGGTTACTACTTAGAGCAACTTCATGCACCCTTTAAAAAAATCTCAGACGTTTTATTTAAACACAGAAGGCTAAGATCCACAAAAGCCATTTAAGCACCTACCTACCACTTCAGGTGCCAGAGTCCAAACTTTAGCTCCTCAAAAAGCCCGCTCAGCTGTCAGCTAACTCTGTATGTGCCTACATTCCCTGGGCACCTAAGTTTCCAACTAATAAAGTGCCCTAAAAATCTAAGCATGGGCAGCACAAAGCCAATTAAGTCAAGCTGCTTAGTGCCTAACTCATGCCTAAGCTCTGGCAGCCTTCACAAACTAGGCGCCCTCAGATTCTCACCTGTGAAGCCCAGTCTGGCAGGCATTTTCAGAGGCCACCTAAAAGCATGTCTATTGAATTAGGCCCTGCACTGAGATGGTGGCGCCCTCTTTTACACAATAGGCCACTATTTAGACTACTTGCCTGGGATGTGAGGTGCTCAGGTTCAAATCCCTCCTCTCCTTAATGGGGAAATAGAACTTGAACCCAAGTCTTCCCCGTGTCAGGGGCATGCCATAGCCACTGGGCTACAAGGTATTCAAGGGGCAGGCTGTTCTCAGCCTCTCCTGTCAGAGCTGTTGCACTTTGTATGAAATACTTAAATAGTGACTGAGCAAGAGAGAGCGAGAATGACTCTACTGCCTGGTGGTTAGAGCACTCACCTCGGGGGTAGGAAAGAGATGAACTGGATTCCAGTCCCTGCTCCATGTAATATTTCAATACTTTACACAAAGTAGACTAGCTCTAACTGAAGAGATTGAGAAAGCTCCCCTCCCCTCCCCAATACCACACAGCCCAGCAGCTAGGACACTCTCCTTGGATACGGGAGGCTTATGTACAAGTCCCTGCTCCAAACCAGGCAGACCCGGGGATCTAAAGCCAGGTCTCCCATATCCCAGTTGAGTGTTCTAACCACTGGGCTACAGGGTATAGTGGGGGAGGAGGGGAAGCTCCACTTTTTTTTTTGTTTGGCTTAGGCACTCAGCTCCAGGAAAGGGCTCATGACTCTGAATCCCACGCGGAGGGAAGCACCTCCTTCTGACTCTGCCTGCATGTGTTGCCTTCTGCACCAAACACGAGCAAGAAAGAGGTTTTTAGCCATTTTAGAACTCCTAGAAAAGAACCCAGCATTTATAATGGGATTACCATGTCAGACACTTATCTAGAGTAAAGGCTGATAAAACATAAAGGGGGTTGTTTGACTATCCTTGTCTTTTTCCGTTCTCTCCTCAATAAATCATGCATATTTATAAACCTAGCCAGGCATCCATATCCAAGAACTGTAACACAGATGTGAATATGAATATGGTATCTAATTGCAACCCCTATATTACCATTCCTAGCTTTGGGCATGAACACAGCCACTTTCTTTCAAAGCAAATCAAGCCCCCTGTGCTCTGGAATACAGCAAAGCCCTCAAAATCCATCAATGCCAACATCAGCTGCCAAAACAATGAGCTTGTCAGGGAAGAAAAAGTTCTGAGTTCAGAACAAAAGTTAAATTGAAAGGCATTGCTTCAGCAACATCAAGAAGTGTGTGTCTGCTAGAGTTCCTTTCATCCTTCTGGTCAGAGGAACATAACAGCACCCAAGAAATACCATTTGCTCTTGTCACTAGAAACATAAAATAGTGGACTAGTCTATTTTATGTAAACTGTCCTCAGGTGGTGCAACACAGAAATCCCTGAATTTGATACTGGCAAAATACAGATTAGAGCCCATGAAGCAATGGACAACAGACCACCACCTGGTGAGCTATTCTCCATCTTTTATTTGCAATGAAAAGTGTTTATTAAAATCCTTTTATCTACGCCACATAAATCACTTACACATGGATCTATAATAGTTTATTTCTGGCTGTTATGCTATTGTTTATTTGATATATGGCTTACAATACTGAATGTCTTTTTTCATCAGAAACATTTATTTATTAATAATTCAGCAGATAAATGGTTTTAGATTGAACATTTTAAAAATGTAGGCAAATCAATGAAAAAGGACACAAGGCCATATATTGTATGGATATAATAATTGAATCTCATGCATTAGACTGATAATGTCCCAAAAGCTCTATTTTTTTCCACACTGTAAATGTTTCAGAATAAACATCTAATAAAACCCATTTCATTTATTGCTTTATGGAGACTTATTGCTTTTGTGAAAACTTGATATTGAACACTAATGGAAGTTAATACACATGTTCACATCTGGAAATGGGCTAGAAGAAGAGAGGTAAATTCAGCTCAGACTAATGAAGACTAGCCCAGAAATAATGGGGGCCTGATTCACATTGACTTCAACAATAGTTATACACAGACTATAGGTAAAGAGCGCAGGATCAGACCCAAAACAGTATTTGAACTAGCATAGACGTAGGGCCTTAGCAAATTCACGGCCGTGAAAAAAGCATCACAGACCATGAAATCTGATCTCCCCCACGACGCCTGGCTATTTAGGGGAGACCAGATTTCACAGAATTGGGTGGCCGGAGAGCGGCAGCTGCTGGCCGGGGATCCCACCTCTAAAGGCAGGGTCACTGCCAGCAGCAGTGCAGAAGTGAGGGTGACATGGTATGGTATTGTCGCCTTTACTTCTGCGCTACTGCTGGCGGTGGCACTGTCTTCATAGCTGGGTGCCCAGCCAGCAGCTGCCCTCCGCCTGCCCAGCTCTGAAGGCAGCAGCACAGAAATAAGGGTGGCAATACTGCGAGCCCGCTACAATAGCTTTGCGACCTCCCATCCACAATCCCATTTTGGGTCGGGACCCCCACAGTTACAATACCATGAAATTTCAGGTTTAAATATCTAAAACCATGAAATTTATTATTTTTAAAATCCTATGACCGTGATATTGACCAAAATGGACCATGAATTTGGAAGGGCCCTACACATATGTGAGACAAGGGGATGATAAGAGAACTGGATGTGCTAAACCTTAGGATGTGGTCCTGAGGGTCTTATCACATACAAGGTAAAAGTTGAGAGACAAAAAAGGACAAGGTTCTAGGTAAACTCATAGCAAAGAATACAAAAGGTTGTGTTGTTATTCTTTCATCATGGAGTCTGTGGGAGAAGGGGACGAGGGAATGGAAAGCACTGGACGAACGGTATTCACATCTCATGTGATATGTAGGAAAACTGGACATGCAGTTCTGAAATAGTGGGCAAACTGTGTTCCCCCCCTCTATAAGGAGATTAAAAGAAGTATGGAGTGAGTAATTTAAAGCTTTCAAAGGCAACAATAATAAGATCCTTCCCCCCTTCATATATGAGAGTATTGGTGCACTGTGGACACTGACTTCAAGGACTCTATTTGCAAGATGGACCAGTTTTCTACTAAATATATTGAAACTAATCAATATAAATGTCATACTAACATTATGCATATAGGTAGACTTTTGTATTAGTTGTGTGCTGTTCAGTTTTGAAAGAAGTGCTGATGCACTGTGCCCACGACAGATTCTTCTCATAAGTGATAAAGCGAATAGAATTTCTGTTCCTGTTTGTGATAGTTATCATCAAGATGAAATTTAGAGACATACTATCATGACGATATATTACACCAATAAAAGGCACAATTCATCATCTGAAAGGTATGCAGAAGCATATCAATATATGTAAGTAAAAATAAAAAATCAATGTATTTGTAACAATTAAAATGAGTACCTATTATATGAAAAAATAAGCCTCCTGTTAATGAAGCATGAAGGCAGTCTACTTCATTTTTAAATTCAAAAAACACAAAATATAAGGTTTTTCTTTGAATGACGAACCACATGGATTCCACTCTTGCACTCCATGTGCATGATTTTGGCCAGCAGTGTCCTTTGGAATCACACCTGTGCCCTAGATGCCCTCACAAACAACCCAACCAAAGGACATGAAAGGTAAAGCGGCCCCAACCATCCCTCAATTCTTTCTTACAGCAGTGAGATGGAACCTGCCTCTCCACATGGTATTAGCATTAATGTTGCTTTGTTACTAGTTAGCTTTCCTAGGCAACACCCTCTCCTGGGGACAGGGTCACTGGAATAAGGGAGCAGAGTGAGGGTGACATGGTATAAAATTTCCAAGTGCAAAGTTTAGTAGTGGCAGTAGTTACCAGAGCCCAGGGCATAGGAAGCCTGGGTTGTGACAGAAGCTGTTCTACTGAAGTTCAGAAGAGTTCTCAAAACAGAAAAATCTCTATTAGATTGACTTACAAAACTGACAGGACAAAACCATTCAGAAGTACACCTGGGCTATTCATGACCTTTGCAGAGAGGGTTAAGCTTCAGGTAGTAGCCTCAGAGATTATCAGAATTGGTCTCCAACTGCATAAGAACATGTTACCAGTCAGCCAAGTTAGAACCAACTAGCCACATTAGAGCTCATTGCAGTAGCACACAGGTAGCCTCTGCTGCATGTTTGAAGAATGTCCCTATTGCAGAAATTTGTAGGGCAGCCATGTAGAGCTCAGTCTACACATTTACACATTAATTGGTAGAGGCTTCCAGTTGGAATGTCCATTTTGGTAGGGTGGTCCTGCTGTCATTGTTTAAGTAGGACTCTTAGTACCCATCTCCAAGGAAACATTTCCAAAACTGGAGTCCATATGGACAATCACTCGAAGAAGAAAGAATGGCTGCTTACCCTACAGGAAGTGTGATTTTTTTGAGGTGTTCACATTAATTCCGCAACTCACCCTTGTTCTCTGCTACAACAGAGTTCTCCTCTGGGATTCGGTATAGGCAAAAGAATAGAGGGATGGTAGGGCTCACTTCACCTTTTATGCCCTTGGGAAGATGCAAGGACATCTATGAGGCCACGTCTTCACCCTAGACACTGCTGGCCAAAGAAAGACCTTGTGCACATAGGGTCACGTGTACCCCAAGAGTGGAATCTATGTGGATAACATCTCAAAGAATCACAGTTACTGTACGGTAAGTGTAATAGTGTCCCATTAAGCACATCACATATGGTGTATATGCTATGTATTATGTACTGGTAAACTGATTATTCATATGTCTCAGGAACATGTGAAACCTTCCGTTAATCAGAGGTTTGGATACATTTATTTCAGTTTCTAAATTACATTCTGATTCAAGAGCCGAAGTAAATTTCAAACAAACCAAAATTCAAGCAAGCAGGAGTCTGATGATTGAACTATACTTACATATTTAGAAATACAATCTTGTCCCACTAAAGTCAGTTTTGCCACTGATTTCAGTGGGTCAGATGGAAGATCAGGCCCAGTTACAGCAATATACAGTAGAAGTTTGCTAACTGTACTTTGCTAATCTATATACTTTATAATTCACACAAATGGGGCAGTCTTCCTCATGTTTTCATAAAAGAAATACAAGCAGAGCCCCACAGTGAGTTAGGAGAATGAAATCTTAATATAGAATATGTGCTAGTAAATATATCAGAAATTGAAACTACAATAGTCGTCCAAATAAATGAACATTATATATTTTTGTTCACTTACAGATTGCAGAGTCTCCAAGTCAGTGTGAATTAGTGAGGTTCTACTGTACTAAAGTATACATTTAAGAAAAAAACACGACTAGACTAGACAATACTATGGGCTGGATTCTGCCATCATTCGTTATGATGAATGGTACCTGGATTATTTCACTATTAGTCCCACTCATTTAAATGGGGTGGCTCATGCTGTTGGTGGTCCGGGGAGACTGAAATGTTCTCCTACTGGTTTTTGAATGTTACAATTCTTGATGTCTGATTTGTGTCCATTTATTCTTTTACGTAGAGACTGTCCAGTTTGGCCAATGTACACGGCAGAGGGGCATTGCTGGCACATGATGGCATATATCATATGCTTGGAAGATGTGCAGGCGAATGAGCCCCTGATGGTGCGGCTGATGTGATTAGGTCTTATGATGGTGTCCCTTGAATAGATATGCGGAGAGAATTGGCAATGGGGTTTGTTGCAGGGATTGGTTCTTCGGTTAGTGTTTCTGTTGTGTGGTTGCTGGTGAGTATTTGGCCATGGATTTTTTCCATGATCTCCTCCTCCCCCTATTTTTTTGACCAGTGCTAGTCACAACAAAGGGATTTGAAAAGAATCTGTCCACAACTGACATCTCTTACCTGTCACATTCTGTCAGCCCACAGAATTCTGGAATTGAAAGGGAAGCAATTGTTTTTTTCATAGGAAGACAATAAAAGGAATGAGAACTCTGTTCATAAGACCGTTCCTACAGCTCTGGATCTTAGCTGTTGAAAAACTGTCAATTATTATGCCAAACTGTAGAGCATATTGTGGGCTTGATACTCTTGGAGCCCAATCCTACAGAGGCTCTTCAGGTATAGGACTTGCATTGAAATAAATGGAAATTCTGCACACAGAGAGCTTGCAGAATAAAACATTAAAAGTTTACTAGGGACCAGGATGTGAGACCTAAAAAAAAATAAAAATCAGTATTGCCAGCACTAAGTGTTCAAACATGATTTTATATGAATTCTTTTTATTTGTCTTCTGGTTTCTGAGCCCATACGGTGAATTCAGGGCAAGCTATTCTCTGAAATTCTAAGGTTTAGAAATTCACTTTAAAAATGAAAGCTGAGTTTCTCAATGTAATCACTTTATTCCACAGCTTTAAGAAAAAACAAATGTCATGAGTCTCACAATAAAATTGCAAGAGTGACAATGCACCAGCAACAACACAGACTTTCTAAAGCTGGCTGTAAACTAGACAACACTCACATTCTCTTACAATTCCCTCTTTGTATCTGCTAAAGAGGAGTTGAGGATTAATTGACAGATTAGGGTAAATCTGTCACAACAGGTGCCCTGGAAAAACATCTCACTAGCTATCACCCAAATCCTAAAGCCCAGAGTACACACTGGCATAATACAGGAGTCAGTAACATTTAGGGTGGCCACTCACACATTCCCCCAAAAGCAGGCATTCCATAACTTCCAGGAATGGCATGGGCATGCTCCCATTGGTGTGACCCCACCCACACTGACATGACATGGTGCGTATGAAGTCATGACACATGGAGGACACCATTTTGAAGAGCACCGTGCTGTGCCCATACCAGCATGATCTTACACATACACCGCATGCAATGTTGCACTGGTGAAATGGCACACTCTACAAAATGGCATCCCTTATCTGAAACCAGACAAAACCATGTCCCACTTTTGTCTCAGTACTGGATGAAGAACATGCCCCCCAAAAGAGGACTGTTCCCATCTTTGCTAGCAACTGGTAGAGCTACACTGATGCTATCAATGTCTCACCAATCTACTAAAAATTTAAGGGAGGTTAACAAATACGTGGACAAGGGTGATCCAGAGAATATAATGTACTTGGACTTTCAGAAAGCCTTTGATAAGGTCCCACACCAAAGGCGCTTAAGCAAAGTAAGCAGTCACGGGATAAGAGGCAAGGTCCTCTGACAGATCAAGTTAAAAGACAGGAAGAAAAGCGTAAGAATACAAAGTCAGTTTTCACAGTGGTGAGATAAATTGCAGGGTCCCCTATGGATCTGTACTGGGACCAGTGCTGTTCAACATATTCATAAATGATCTGGAAAAAAGGGTAAACTATGAAATAGCAAAGTCTGTAGATATTAAATTACTCAAGATAAGTCTAAAGCTGACTGTGCAGAGTTACAAAGGGATCTCACAAAACTGGGAGACTGGGCAAGAAAATGGCAGATGAAATTCAATGTTGATAACTGCAAAGTAATGAACAGTGGAAAATATAATCTCAACTAGACATGCAATATGATGGGGTCTAAATTAGCTGTTACCATTCAAGACAGATCTGGGAGTCATTGTGGATAGTTCTGTGAAAACATCTGCTCAATGTACAGCGTCAGTCAAAAAAGCTAATAGAATGTTAGGAACCATTAGGAAAGGGATATATAAGAGAAAAAAAACAGAATGCCACAATATAAATCTATAGTATGCCCACACCTTGAATACTGTGTGCAGTTCAGGTCACTCCATCTCAAAAAAGATACATAACAATTGGGGAAAAGTACAGAGAATGGCAAGAAAAATGATTAGGGGTATGGAACAGCTTCCATATGAGGAGACATTAAGAAGATTGGCATTGTTCAGTTTGGAAAAGAGACGACCGAGGAGAGATATAATAGAGATCTATAAAAATCACAAATGGTATGGAAAAAAAGAAGTGTTATTTACCCCTTCACATAACACAAGAACCAGGGATCAGCCAGTGAAATTAATAGGTAGTAAGTTTGAAATAGACATAAGGAAGAAATTCTTTATACAACAATGCACAGTTAATCTGTGGAAGTGGTTGCCAGGGAATGTAGTGAAGGCCAGAAATATAATTGGATTAAAAAGAATTAAATACGTTCATGGAGGCTAGGTCCATCAGTGGCTATTACCAAGATGATCAGGTTGCAACCCCATGCTCTGAGAGTCTCTAAACCTCTGACAGAAGTTGAGACTGAACAATGGGGGCGGGAATAAATAAATTACCCTGTTCATCCCCTCTGAAACATCTGACATCATCTGCTGTCGGAAGACAGATTACTGGGCTCAATGGACCACTGGTCTGACCCAGGAAGGCCAGTCTTATGTCTATGGCAGTGGTTGGGAAATTAAGAAAAATCTTATGATATATAAGACTATATTTGGCTTCATCTTGCAACACCTAAGTGGAAACACATGCATGTCTAAGAAAATGGCTAAAAAGTAATCAGCTGCCAAGATATTCCTGCCCAGTTGCAAAAAAGTTAACCAAGTACTCTCAGTTGCATGGTGAAGATCACACTTAAACAACGCCTGACAGACATGCCCATACTCTGCCCTCTGCTCTCTCAATAGTTATGGGAGAGGGTGTGCAAGGGGCTTGAGAATGATTTCTAGTTGGTGCAGAGACAGCCTCCACTCATGCTTGCAGCAGAGCACAACAACTTTGCTCTCCTGCTGCAAACCTACATGTCTTACAGGCTCAGTAATGATCATCATTGTAATAAATTTAAAAGCAGAGCTGATGAAAGACAGGACAAGCTTTTCAGGAGAATTTTTTTTTTCCATTTGTCAAAATTTCAAGCTTGTCCAACTAGCCTTGCTTAAAAGCCAGAAGAATAACCTTCATTGTAAATATACTAAAATGAAAATGTGCTAAACAGACTTTCAAATCCCAAAATTCACATGGAACAGATGTGGTCATTTAATTGATTTTTGAAAGCAATGAATCTGTGCTTACATATATTCACTTAAAAATGTGCAAAGTGGTTGTGAGTGAAACAGTTTCCCCTCTGTGTTTAAATCAGTTTTTGCTTAGTAATGCTAATTAAGAAATCCAAACAGAACAAGCATAATAAAACATACTGTAGAATAGTTGTACAGGAAAGAGTATGCCATTAATATATTCAGTGACTAAACTTATGAATGCAACTATCAGCAGTGCAGCTAGGGACAGATCCTCAGCTGGAGTCAATAGAAAGATGTTGATTTACACCAGCTGCAGATCCAGAATGTGGCATGAGGACACGAAAGAATTGAATATTTGATTGCCAGAGCTATTTATTCTCTTTTCTGTTCATTTATATGTGGTGCCAGAGAAATCAAATTTGTCTTTCAATTAACTCAGAATACAAGCATTGGTCCAGACTGTGCATAGGCAGGAAGGAGGGCATAGGGCATCTTCCCTTGTGCATCCCACACCAAGGAAAAGAACAGTCAGAGTCCCTGAGATTGGGGAGAGCTGTGGAGAAGCTGCTCTGGCTGATTTCTTGTTGGGCAAGAAGGTCTAGGGAAAGAGGATAGGTTCTCTTTTGACTCTGCCAGGGTACAAGCAGAAGAGCGATCAATGGATTTTACTCCCTCTCATAGAAAGCCCTGTGGAAGGGAATAAACTGGCCCCTGGCTAGAAGAAGAAGAACTTTCACCTTAATGCCCAGATTTACCAAAGAATAAAGGTTGCTTTTAGGAGAAAATGTTTTATGTAGCAAGGAGATGGGCACAATTAACACAATCTATAACATAACTTGCTGCTCTAGCATGGATATTTTGCTCCTTTCAAACCTACGGATATGCTTCTGATAGATTAGAGGCATGGCATATACATTTTTTTAAACTGAGTGGCTGGTGTCCCAGTTTCTGAAGTAGTATTCATATAATTATCCTCTGGGCTTTATGTTTAAAAGATTAGTTTAACATTAGGAAAGAGGCTTTGTTGTGTTTTTTTTCTGCCCTGTAAAATTTTGAACTCTCTATTTAAGGGAAAAATCAAGCTGGTGATGAGAAACAGGTTTAAGACAAGATTTCCGTAAAGAGAAAACTTTTGGGGGCTGTAATTTTCTTCTTAACTAGCATTTTTTAAAAGTTCCGTTTCACCAACAAATGGCTCATTGTTTCTATGATGCCAAATAAGTTACTTAAAATTCCACGATTAGTGATTATCCTGTATCCAGAAGCCCTTGCAGGATATACAGCAGAGTTCACCAGGTTGTAGCAATAAGTTCAAGTACCAGGCATAGTCCCCCAGACTCAGCAGAACAAAGTCTGCATCCCTTTGTGAGCTTTTTCCTTTATTCTCAAGGACACAGGGTAAAAAAGGGTGGGAAACTAGAATTCCTATAAATCACAGGATTAAGTGTGATCCTTGGTATTCACAAGACATTTCACTACACACTTCACCCTTTAGACTTACTCCTACTTCTTAGCTAATTTGGGGGGCCCAAACAGTGTTTATCTCAATGGTGACTCATTGGATTTAACTGCAGGGCTTGATGCTGGTAAAGAAAAACTTCAAAAGTACAAAATAAATGCACACAAATATAGCATTTGCTTATGCTTGCGCCTTTCTTGATTAATGATGAAAAGGTGCTGCTTGTTTGAATCCACTAGCAGGTGGTCAGATCGGACCTCATCTTGTAGTACTAGGGATGTGGATTAGGACAAATTTTAGTATTCCAGATGTTAGATTTGGGCATTTATTTAGAACTCTTCATATCAGGATCTCACATCCCAATTATTGTTATTTTCATTCCAGTTCTGTCCCTATATTAACCCCACGTTATGTACATAGATACTGAAGCATTTGTCAGAGTCCAGGGGGTGAGGATCATGCCTAGTGGAATGAAGCAAAGCAGGAACAAACCAGTGCAGGAGCTAACACACCCAAGGACAAATGCTTTGAGCAGCTGTTGGCTTACTGCTGCTTCTGGACTTGAGAGCATGCCTCAAGTTCCTCCAATCAGGTTGATTCAGCTGCAGGTCCTCTGTTGCTCATTAGGGAGATGGAGCTTCCTGGTCCCAGACTCAGCTGCAAGCCCTCATTCCTGACACGGTTTAAGTGGCTGATCTTACATGTTCCACAAAAGCCCAGACACACAGTAGGCTGAATTAAGGTCAGAAATGTAGTCTTACCCCCAATTTGCTTTAAGGGTTTAATTCAGATATATAATGTCACTAATATTTTTTTTATAGTTTTAAAACATAAAAAGGCCACCATCTAATTTTCATGTTCTTTTCTATGTAATTATAGCCATTTTCTAAAGTAGCCAGAATGTAAACACAGAAAAAGTGTAATTGTAGTTTTCAATGAGAGCTAGCCAAAAGTATTATTTTAAAGCTAAAACCCACTAAACTATTGTCATTTTCCACACTAACGGTGTCTGAAACTCCACAAACTCATCTTGAAGCATTTATTGGTTTATGAAAATGTATTGATGACACAAATGACTGGAGCTAGGAATGTTCAAAGCTCACAAAGCGCAGCATCCTCAAAGTCGGATAACAAGGTCTTCACACATTGTCAAGAAACACAGAAGCATTTGCACCAGAATGGTTTTGATATCAATGAACTGAATAGTCAGAGGTTTCAGTGTAGTAGCCGTGTTAGTCTGTGTCAGCAAAACAAAAATAAGAAAGAAAAACTTGTAGCACCTTAGAGACTAACAAATTTATTTCAGCATAAGCTTTCGTGGGTTAGTACCCACTTCATCGGATGCATGGAATGAAACATACAGTAGACAGATATTTATGAAGTGGGTACTAACCCACGAAAGCTTATGCTGAAATAAATTTGTTAGTCTCTAAGGTGCTACAAGTTTTTCTTTCTTATTTTCGTTTTGAATAGTCAGAGCTATGAATCATCCCCAAAGGGCTTGCAATAAGCAATACAATAGGTTTTTGTGGTGATTCATAGCTTTTAAGGAAAGCTTTTTCACTTCCTTAAACAGTTTAAAAGGGGGGTTAGTTTTGTATTTTGTTTGGTTTTTAATATCAAAATGATATTACTCAAAAGAGAAAAGACCTCATCTCTACAACTTTTTCAGTGTCCTTTTATACCTAACCTCCTCCAGAGGACAAAGTTTTTAAGGCTGCGAGGAATCTTTCTGGGACAGTTAAGGCTAGAAAAGTTAAAACTTCCTTCAAAGCTGTTTGCTGGCCGGCCTGATAGGGTGGGCAGATAAATATTTACTGATTTCTCTTCTTTTCTTGTGATACTTCTATAACAACATTTGCACTTTTATCTACTTCTATTATGTATTCTCTGGACAAGCATCCATATTTTTAGACGGTAGATAAGCAGTGAAGAAACAGTATTCCAGTTTGCACAGCTCCTTGCATCATGAAAAATACTGACCTCTTATCTGTAAGAGCTTATGATCTGGGAATTCATCATATCAGGCTTACAGTTGTGAAATGCAACTGGTAGTGAGATATCGGCTAATGCCCATGGTGCCTACTGTTAACACATTCATCTGCTCTATCAGACACTTAAGCTGGCCTAAACTAGAAACCATTTAATCCGTATCACCAATAAGGGCAAATTCTGGGTGAAATCCTGGTCCTAGTCAATGAAATATTGCCACAGAATTCCATGGGGCCAGGAATTCTAGTTCTACAACACAAAAGAAAACAGAATTTAGGAAGCTAGGCAGGGGTCAGACACCCAGCTGCATGGTGGGAGGCAAAGCTACATGTGGGCTCAAACATGAGGTAGGGCTAGGGGGACGAGGGGATGAAGCACGGGTAGAGCAGGTGCATTCATAATTACATTCTGTTCCCAAAGATATAGGATACTTTCCCCAGAGGAAAACGCTTAGTTCAGAACAGAACTGCTGGTGCAATGTGCTGATTTTACAGGGTTGATCTTTGCCCACTTACGCCTTTGTATGCGGGACAAAAACTGAGTAATAAAATTATTCATATCTTCGATGATCAAATCTTTTCTTTTTCCCCCTCCAAACCAGAAGCAACTTCTCATAAATAAATAATTAGCATAACCCAAGTTTTATTTATTTATGTATCTATTCATTTATTTGATTTTTTGAACAGTATGGTCTAGTTGTACACAGCAACCCTTTAATAGGCAGACTTAATAGTACTAGGTAGTAGACAGCTTCTTCTATCTTTCCTTTCCTTTCTTTGTCTATCAATAATGCATATCAAGAAATGCATAGATTTTCATGCCAGAAGGGACCTTTATGATCATCTAGTCTGACCTCTAAGCATTTCCAAATGCAATCCTCAAAGCATTTCTATGGAATTGACAGCTTAGTATCTTATACAAAGAAACCTGAAAAATCTTTGGTGACAGTTGTTAATCTAAGCAGTATGACCTCCTTGACATATTCAGCTCTCTCAAACCTGAGAGCTACCCAGACAAAATTCAAAACAAAACAAAAACAAACTTCCATGAGAATTTTGCTTTTCATGAGGACTCCAGAATAAGGCTTCTGGAGTAGCCCTCCCATGGTTTATACTTTAACGGTTAATACATGTTTAGAAAACAAATATAGCATGAAAAGCTAGCAGAGGACGTACATAACTGAAAGTACACAATACTTCATATACTTCTATGCTTCATTCCAAAAGAGCGTGTTACTTAACATTGTGCCGACACTGTGTGTGTCTGAGTGCATGTTCGAAGTTGGATAAAATTAAATATATTTGTGGATCATCTTTTTTAATCATCTTTTCTCCAAGTAACAATGAAGATAATCATCTCTATAATCGGAACATATGAGCAATAATCCTCCGACATACAGTGCGACTTTGGGGTTAAATGGAAGGATCTGCATGAAAAGCAAGCCTACAGGTTCAACCCTACAGGTGTCTGAGTGCTGCTGAAAGAAATGCAGAGTCAGAGTGTTAGCAATGCTAATGCAGTGACTGCTCAGCATCTGTTCAGAGAGGATTCTGCACAGTGCAGAAAAAATGTGTATAGTGCTCAACAATGTAAGCAAACCTTCATACCTTCAATGAGCTGAACACTGAGAAGAGGGAAAAGTGAATGTGACCAATAAAGACAGAGGGTAGTAATGGCATCAGTGCTTTAATTCCAATCCAGAGAATGCAAGTGTTATGCATAGTGGCCATTTTAAAGATTTTTAGCTATTCCTTCCAAATAGGAGTCATGGTTCGCTCTAGAGTGCTTGTCCACTATAGGGCTATTCCTAAGAGAATTTTCATCTCATGGAGTTTCCTCTTTGTACTTACATTCACTGTTCCCTCTAAGCTGTGCGCGTGCACACAGATCCTAAATCCTGCGCACACGGCAAAACACCACGTGCACAAAAATTTGCACAGAAGCACAACAATTTGCACAGAAGAAATTTTTTTGCGCACACAGCCTGTTAAAAATTAGAGGGAACATTGCTTACATTGGTGGTTGGCTTGCCCACGAAGAAGGGAGTTCAGCCCCCTAAACCAGTAGTTCTCCTAGACCTATGTGCCTTTGCCCTTTCTGGTTTCCTGGCACTGCGGCTCTCCTTTAAGAGCTTCATTGCTAGGGATACCCGAGCCTCAGGCAAGTTTCCACAGCGCAGCAGAGAAGTGGATAAATTACAGTTAGGCTTGGTAGAATTCAAAGTCTATTTTTTTATAATTTCAACAAATAATATCAAAGTTTATTTTCAAGCATTTGTTCTATTTAAATGTTCAAAAAAGTGGGAAATTATGGGGCGGGGGTCAGACAATAATTATTCAGTGACAGTAAACACCGAGATTCAAAAGGTGAAAGATTTATAGCCATTAAAACAAACTAATAAGTTCTCAAGCAGCATTTTCCTTACTTAGCCCATCTGTAAATGTTTATTATTGTTGATGGAACTATTTTTTCATCAGTTTGTGTGCACAGTGAAATTGACATTTACCAATACAAATGTAATCCATTCAAGCCTAATTAATGTTGACTGTGTCAGTATTAACTCGCTCCTGTGACAGCATGTTACCTGGGCCTGGTCCCCCCCTAGCTCTGGCCCCCACCTTTCAATAATTTGAATCTTATGGAATCCCCATGGAGGACTTTATGTGGGGTCAAGGAAAGAGGGAAATAATGCAGCAGAGACTGGTGCAAGGAAGTTTCGCGCCCTAGGCGAAACTTCCTTGCACCAGTCCTGCACCGCCCCCCCACCGGCAGATCAGCACCCCCCCCCCCCCCCCCCCCGCCCACAGCTCAGCCGCGGAGCCAGGAGGGCAGGCGGCAGCCGCGGCCAACCACCCCCCTGGCTCCCGGCTCAGCCGCGGAGCTGGGAGGGCAGGAGGCAGCCGCGGCCAGCCGCCCCCCAGCTCCCGGAGCCCTAGGCGACCATGTAGGGTCACCTAATGGGCACACCAGTCCTGAGCAGAGGCAGTACTTCCCCATCTCATGCCCTCCCATGCAATGTCTCCCAGGATTTTGTTTGCTCTGCCAATGGAAGATGAAGGACTACAGGGGTTTTAGAATAAACTGATAGCAGCAATGAGGGTCAGTCGATGACAGTTAGGTTTCTAAGTTTTCTAATAAGAAAGAAGCTGGCTATGAGGGAGAGAGTCCAACGGTTCATGAGTTCACACGTACTAGGCATAGTATTCTTGCTGAGCACCAGACTTAAGCACCTACTCCCTTTAATTTACTTTACCTTATTGGATTGTAACAAAGAACCATGCTCAGCAGCTGTACCATTGGCTCAACCCTACTTGCTTGGAAAGCCCAATGTTGTTCAATAGGAGTTTTACGGTTGACTTCTATGGTACCAGTATTGGGACTTCACAACCATCATCCACACAGCTATCTGAAGGTTTTAAACTGCTGCTCTTCGCCACAGTATCTGACCCTGCCCAACCGGTCCCAGTCTTTGAAATTCCAGTGAAGTTTCCATGAAGGCAAAGGTGCATAAAGGTAAATACATTAAGTTGCCACTTAGGACACTCAAATACCATAGTTTTAACTTTCATTGTCTATGTGTTTCATTTAGAAGTATTTTGAGCTGGAGTAATGATTGAGTCTCACATCGATGTCGATGTATAAGGATTCAGCAAACACCGTAAATAAGGCCCTACCAAATTCATGGTTGAATTTGTTCAATTTCACGGCCGTATGATTTTAAAAATGATAAATTCCACAGTTTCAGATATTTAAATCTGAAATTTCATGGTGTTGTAACTGTGGGGGTCCCAACTCAAAAAGGTGTCATGGGGGAGTCTCAAGGATATCGTATGGGGGGTTGCGGTATTATCACCCTTATTTGTGCGCTGTTGCTGGCGGTGGTGCTGCCTTTCAAGCTGGGTGGCTGGAGAGCAGCAGTTGCTAGCTGGGCACCCAGCTCTGAAGGCTGCACCGCCGCCAGCAGCACAGAAGTGAGGGTGGCATGGTATGGGGAGGGTCCTCACTTTGTGGGGGGAGGGAGGGAAGGCCGGACTTACAGGTGGGTGACCATCCAGGGCACCATGGTTGGGGGGTGGTTCTGTGGTACAACTCCCCAACACACACACAGCCAGCCTAAGGCCCCCACCCAAGCACAGGGGTGGGGCAGGGCTCCTACCATATGCAAGGCACGAGCTGCTGGTCCTTGCCGGGCCAGTGAGGGACAGGACTTCCTCTTGCCCTGCACAAGCTGTTCCTGGGGCTAAGTCAGACCTTTAGGAACCTTCCCCGGCTGCAGGAAGCTCTGCGGCTGCTGGCTGGGAGCCCAGCTCTGAAGGCAGAACCACTGCCAGCAGGAGGGCAGAAATAAGAGTGTCATGGTATTGACACCTTTACTTCTGTGCTGCTGCTGGCTGCGGCACTGCCTTCAGAGCTGGGTGGCTGGCCAGCATCTGCCATTCTCCAGCTGCCCTGCTCTGAAGGCAGCACAGAAGTAAAGGTGGTGACCCCCCAACCCCATTTTGGGTTGGGCCCCCCAGTTTGAGAAATGCTGCTCTCCCCTATTAAATCTATATAGTATAGGGTAAAAGTACACAAAAGACCAGATTTAATGGGGGAGACCAGGTTTCATGGTCCGTGATGCGTTTTTCACGGCCATGAATTTGGTAGAGCCCTAACCATAGGTGAACACATATTTGAGGTCAGACCAATACACAGCCAGTTACATGTGAAACAGACAAGATTGTCCATGACCATCCTTGCTTTATGCTATTTACATTGTTCACATAAGGTGTAGCCTTGCTTCAAAGTGGTTAACGGCAACATGATAAAAATGCCACCAACTTGCTTTGTCGTCGGCTGTTGCTTTCTAGTTTCTGGGGTCAACCTTACATGCATTCAAGTTTCATTTCAGTGTGTCTTTATATTGTTTGTACTGGCCACCAGGACAATGGGTGTCTTGCTTTCACGGACCATAAAAGATGGCCTTAGGTATTTGAGTTTACCATACAAACAAGATGCCCAGACCAACACTGCTGAGCTTTTGTGAGCATGCTTTGAATATCAGACATCCAACAACAATTAAGGATTTCAATATTGAGAATCCTGTCCCAGTGTTGATCCTTCAAATAGACCAAAGACAGTGCCTATGGAACTGATCAAGTTGCTTAATGTGGTAGCGATATATTGTCCATATCTTATAACCTTAGAAACATTGTAAGCATGACTGTCTGATAGACATTTAGCTTAGTGCTTATTTTGACACCCTTATCATTCCATAGGTGTTGTGACAGCATTCCAAAGACAGAACTGGCCTTGGCTGTGTGATGGGTAATCTCAATCAATTTTGGTATTCTGTGAAAGCATATTCCCTAGGTAGCAAATCTTCTTCATGGACTTGAGAGGAGCATTATTGATCTTAATATTTGGTTAGACATGAGCATGTACTGGTACAGGTTGGAACAGTATTTCAATTTTCAGTACTTCAGTTTTTTTAGGCTGACTATGAAATCAAAACAATTGATGGCATGAGCAAAGTGATCAGTTATAAATTCAATGTCATCAATCAAGTGAACAACCAGTGCACAGTCATCAGCAAAAGTTTCTTAATGAGTAAATCTGCCACTTTTGTATGAGCATGGAAGCTTTGCAGATTGATCAACTTCCTTTCAGTGAGGAATTGGATAAATACTACTCTGTCAATGTCATGAAATGCATCCATAAGCATAGATGGAAAAAAAAATGATGGAGCAGAGCATGGGAGCCAGCATGTAATCTTGTTTGGTTCCACAGGTGACTGGAAGGGGTCCAATATCCCACCATTTTCCATTGCAGTGGCTATCATCCCATCATGGAAAGAGCAAATGACAGAAATAAATTTTGCAGGGCATCAAAAGTTTCCAGAATCCTCCACAAAAACCTTAGCCAAGTCAACAAATATCATATAGAGGCCATGCTTTTACTCCCAGCACTTTCCCTGGAGTTGATGTGCTACAAAGAACATGTCTATCGAGTCCTGTCTAGATTGAATTTCACTTTGAGACTCAGAGAGGACTGTTTCCATAAGACAGACTTAATACCTATTCAATAGGACCCATGCAAGAATTTTCCCAGCAACAGAGAGCAGGTAAATGCTGTAGTGATTATTACAGTTTTCTCTATCACCCATATATTTATAGAGGTGAACAATGTTGGCATCCCTGAAACCCTGTGGCACTGACTCTTGCTCTCAAATAATGGAGATGAGCCAAGGGAGGTGCCTCGTGGTGTGATAGCCACCCTACTTCTAGATCTCCTCTGGAATGCCATCTGGTTCAGGTGCTTTCCCTTGTTACATCTACCTGATTGCTGTTATGGTCTCACATAAGAAGGGGGCTAGTGCAAGTTTTCTTTTTAATGGATGCTGTGAAAGAACATTAATTGGATTTCTCAGAAATGTAAGAGTGATTAAGAAGTCAACTAAAATGTTCCATACATCAGTCAAGTATTTCTTTTTTTGTCAATTAAGAGTCAATTGCTGCCCAGGATGCATACAGGGATTATCCTATACACAGCATGGAAACCAGCAAAAAAGCTTTTGGTCTCTTTGCAGTCTGCTGTCAGTAGTAATCTGCCACTTTCTTTTCCCACCACTGGTTTTTCATTTGCTGAAGTCTCGTCTGATCCATCTGTTTTGCTTGATGATATGAAGCTTTCCTAGCTGCCCGATCCTTGTCTGCTCTGTAGGCTCGATGGATAGCATGAAGTGAGTCCAACTGCTGACACATTGCAGGATTATTCTCACCCAACCAGTCCTGATGTTTCCTCTTAACAAAGCGGAGAACTTCAGCAGCCCTGTTATCTGTTGTGTCCTGAAAATGTTTCGAGGCTGTCTCAACACCTACTAAGGCTTCTGTAACTGCTGAAAATGCTTCCCTGAGTTTGTTAGAATTCAGATTTTGTCACAATTTTCCAGGCTTGAAATATTGATTCCCCCCCCCCACTCGCTTGAGTCATTGTCTATGTTGCTTGAAAGCAGGATAGAGGGACCCTTGACTTCTCACAAGTCTATGGTCTGACCAGCAGTCGGCGCCTCTCATGATGTGAGTGAGCTTGATATTGCAGAGATCTTAAATACCCAACTGCTGAAAAACCAACAAATACTTAAAAATGGGCATGAAGAGAAAACAAAATGACAAGAACACAAATTTCAAAGGTTGGTAATGTAATAAAATATCAGAATCTCTCATCTGGATGTCCAGTTCTGTGTTTAGACATCTAAGTGCCAACATGAATGCCCACATGTTGACTAGAACCCCTAATTTGACACGACAGATTCCATATGCATTCAGAGTGCCCTACTTTGGATCAAAATAAAGAATATGTCGAAACTTGCATTTTGCTCTTTCTTCCCTCCCCTCATCATATCAATATCTGTGTAATAAAACAAGGTTCTATTTGTTTCAGACAACTTTCACTGGCATTATGATGCTGCTGCCATAAAATGTACTGCTAATAATTTCACTATATTTTGTATCTCACTTAATTCACTAATGATCTGTCATTACACAATTTTAATTAACTCATGCTAATTAGTCTCATAGATCTACCTAGTGAATTTGAGTTTCTTCCAATATAGGAACTTAGTAGGCCAGATTCTCTGCTACGCTCTGGCTGTGTTGTACTGCATCACCAGCTCAACCTGTCCCTAAACCCAATGTAACTGGCATGGAGAATATTATTCCCATGTAAGGAAGGTCTTCTGGTGGTACAGAGCCAGTGTACGAGATCTTATGCCACTCCCCCTCCTTGCTACTGGCATAGCATGAAAAAACAGTGTGGCTAGAAGGGCCGGGGACACGCCTCTGACCTTTGACTGCATTTTGCTGCAGGGGAAATAGCCCTGTACAGTCTGCATCAGGATCAGGGGACTGCAAAGGTATGCTGTAAGCCTTCCTTGTACACACACCTCTGACCTGCACTGTGTGAAGATCAGCTGCATCCAAGCACCTAGTCATTCCACAGTACATTTTTCTCTTTTACCTACAGCAGAGTATATTATTTTTATGCTGTATCTCTTTTTTGTAGCTCCCTCAGTGCATATGCTGACATTTAGCAGTTCTGTTCACAAGACTGAACTGGCATTCAACCTGCCATACCACAAACAAGGGATGAACCAATTTCAAAATCTTCCAGCTCACTGATAGCTCGTCTTTCTTGACAGATACATTTATTCCAGATTCTCCTTTTCTTAGCTTCTCCCTCAGGCAGCATATGACAATTTCTGTGATATTGAATATGATCCTTGATGATAACACCAGGATTTTTACACTGCCCTTCAACAGATCTCAACTGGTGTTAGCTTATTTAGGCAGTGAAACATGCAAGGACGTTCTTTTCTGCTACACTTTTTTCTTCTTCCAGAGAAACTTTGCAGCAAATTTTATTATTCCTCAAACACACATTAATCAATGATTAAAACTTTTACATACCTGATGTTTATTTTATTCTATCAACTGCAATATATGACTTACACTCTTATTTTATCAACACTTAACTATTACTTTACTCAGTTATGCATTAGTCCAAATGGCAGACAACATGTGAGATGATGCCGCAGTGTTTAGCACTCCTTAGCTATGCGCTTGTCATTATTGCTCTGCTCAAAAAGCTTTTTCTCCCTGGGAGAGCCCTAATATGATATTTAGCTTGAATCCTAATGTAACTAGCTCCATTATAATTATGCACACAGACTCAAAGGCAACTGTAAATAATGCAAAAATAGATCAATACTAATCTGAAATGTTGGTGTGTAATTCTAACAGAACTGTTACTTATCATTTCAATTGTATCATCCGTCTTGCGTTCTGATTGGCTGCTGTGCTACCATTCTTAAAGACAGAATAATGTTAACAACTGTAGATAAGTTGCTTACTCTTGCAGGGCTTAGCTTTTTGATCCCATTTGGTGATTTTGTTTTGCTTTGTTTATTCAATTTTTCAAGTACAAATACATTTGGGAGAAATTAAAAAAAGTAAAAAACCACAAACAACTAACTGATTATTTTAAGTCTTGAGAAGCAAATTGTGTTCCTCTGCAACACCAGTTATGATAATGGACAGTACAAATACACATATATTTGTTACCAAATAAAAATGGACAATCAAAATATTTATTGCTGATTTTTTTTTTTTTTAAAGATTCCACTTTGAGCCTCCAATTCAACTCTATTAAAAAAAATAAAAATCTGAGACTAAAAATCTTGGTCCTTCTTTCTAAAAATTTAGATTTTGCCATTTGAACAAGCCATGTGATCCACTCTAAAGGATTTTTTAAAAAGAAATTGGTGGATAGTTAAAATGCCTTAACATTCCCTCCACCCCATCTTCCCCTCTAAGCACAGACCTCCAAACACCCTCCAAGTTATATGGAATCATTTCAGCTCATCCCTACAGAAGTGAAATGTCAAAGAGCAACCTGGTTTTGGAGGCTTAAATAAATGTTAATTTGGAGAACTCAGTTCTTTTCAAGATTTCATCAATAAATTGTGCTTATTAAAAATAGACAGATTACTGATGAAAACTGTAATAAGAAATACTAATTCACCAATACCATCAGCTCACAGTTTTGTATAACATGGAAGACCTTATGCTGCAGAGTTAGGGATCTCTTTCCAGCTGTCAAATGATGGAATCCCTGGATTCTTGCTAATTGGCTATATACCAAGGTAAACAAGTCAGCTAATTCCAGAACACTGAAGTGATTAACATT
The DNA here is from genome assembly GCA_033296515.1 of Macrochelys suwanniensis. Lineage (NCBI taxonomy): Eukaryota > Metazoa > Chordata > Testudines > Chelydridae > Macrochelys > Macrochelys suwanniensis. Next base: position 83,083,096 of record CM065777.1, read on the forward strand.
GGGTTGTATATACATATTTACACAGAGAGAATTCATAGCTTTCAATGCTGTTTTTGCTTCATTAACCAAAAATGGGTTTAATTTTAAAAATTAAAGCTGCTAGGTTGCAGAACCATTAAAGGCAAGTAGAAAAAGTGGAAGTGTCCAAAAGTATATTTAAAGCTGCATTATTTTGAAAAACAAAACTATGGTGTAATACACACAATTGAGACTAGCAGTATGGACGTTTTGTCCTCTCTGTTCACTTAAAATTTGAGGCATCAGAACTCACTCTCCATTACAGCTAGTCAAAAAACCATGGAAAGATTTTTCACAAAAAAAGAATCAAGATGTTTTCCCTGTTTTATTCATCAAAAACACTGTTAATGAAAATTATCTGACCAGATCCAGTTTCACTCTTTGCCTCTTCAAACTCATGGCCTTCCGCCATGAGGAAGTATAGTTTTAAACATACTGAGCCAAATTTTGCTCTCATTTACACCAGTGTAAACCTGGAGTAATTCTTTTGATGTTGATGGCGTTTCTTCAGATTTGTGCTGACTGGTGTAAAAAGAGGAGAATTTGATTCAGTAGATCCCACTTTCCACTATTACATTTGTGGTATACTCCCTTGTTTGCCTATAAATATGTTTTTTAAAGTTAATGTTCGAAGTGTTCAAAGCCATATTCTCTGCTGATATAAAAAGAAGTCAATGGAGCAGTGCCAGTTTACAGCAGCAAATAATTTGGATCATAATTTTAAACAAAAAAAATCTTACATTTGTTCACAATGCAGGTGTCCTAGAGTGATAATATTAGCACTGTACCTTTAAAAAAAGCAGAGGATCTAAGGGAGTAAGTAGCAAGGAAAGGTGCAAGGTCACTGCACTGGGAGCTGTAGATGATGCAGAAAAACCTTACTGTGAGAAGTTTTTTGGATGTCTTTTGCTCCAATACATGGGGAGGATCAGCAGAACAGAATTGTGATTTGAAATTAAAAAAAAAAAAAAGGGTTTGCTTTGATTCAATCTGACCAGATATCAGTAAAATTACATTGTGGCTATTTGGACCCTCCATGCTGAGACCCCAAAAATAGAAAGTATGGATTTATATATTGGATCTAATTCTGCTCTCAGCTACATCTATGAATTCCCACTGAAGTCAACTGGAGCTGGGTATGCAAATCTCATTGCTGAATTTGCCCTCTGTTGTATATTAAGGTTCTGCACATATTTAAGCGTATAACTGGCCACCAAAAAATAAATACTTTGTGGGCTGAGTCTTCAAATGTGCTCGATATGCTGAGTGGGTCAGGGGACACCAAAAGGGCTTATGCAGGAACCTTATCCTGGTGCCAGTTCTACACCAACTCTGGCATATTTTAGAGCAGCCTTATGTTGACTGACTATGGCACTGGAAGCTTGAAACAGCCACACCACAGTGGAGAGCGCCCCTTTGTTCCCAACCCAACACATTCCAGTTACATTGACTTTTCATTGTTATATAGGCCCTTTATGACTAATATGGCAAGTTGAGGTTACAATGAGACTTTTGCATTTCCTTACTTGGGAGTATTTAAAACTGCAACCTTAACCTTACATTAACAGTTCTCACTGGAGATCATTGTGCCCTACCCAAATATTGACCCAGCCCAACCTGGCTTAGCTAGTCAGATCTAACAGCATGGGTTGCTATTGCTGTGGGTATAAACTGTTGAAGTTTTAAAGATATAAAAAAATTAAAATGGTGTGCTGTGTTTTATAGTTCCTGAATTAGCAAAATCAGAGGAAAGACTTATGCTTATGTACAGCAATTCAGCTTGAGTATGAAAACATTAATTATTTACTGTAATATGCTGATTTATAATTATGAAATCAGTAATTTAATTGGCATCTAGTGCAATAAAAACATTCCCAATGTCATTATCTAAGTGCTGATGCTTGATGCTTTCAAACTCAGCTGAACTGTCAAAAAACACTTGTTAAATCTTTGTACCTGCTAAACTGACAACTATTAGCGAAAAAAGCTGAAACAGTGCTATTATACAACAACTGGAGATGATGTCTTTACATTTCAACCAAACTGATGTAGTTCACTGTTGATCACCAGGCACACATCTTACTGCTGACAGAAATAGTGAATGCACCTATAATAAAAAACACATATTCCTGGCAAACAGAAACTGCCATCATGAATTATATTAAAAGTAATTTGTATGGTGGTTACTGATTATGTCAGTCTGACTGACACAGCTTTATCCCTAGACGCAAGAACAGGATTGTGTGCTGGTGAGTATGTTTCTGTGGGTGTGTGCGCGGGTGCATGATGGGAGGTGTGAGTTACAGTTTAATGTAAGGCTACACAGGAGAAGATGAGGAACAGCTATTTAACAGAATCAGAGATAAGCAGGGCAAAAGATAGGATCAGCAGAGCCAACTCAATTTATTTGGGTTAGTGTAAAAAGTGTGCTGCAAGCAGGGTTCTGGCTTTATGCTTGCTGCTTCCTGAGCTCCAAATTACAGCTGAACAGCAGGAAGTTCTTAGATCTTCTAGCCCCAGGTGAAGAGGTCTGATCTTCAAAGTAGTAGCCATGCAAAGGGAGGTGTATCAGAATAACCTTACAGCTGGTAGTTGAACAATAATCAGCATGAGTAAAACTTCATTTTGAATGACCATCCGATGGAAGGAGCTGAGTTATAAACTGATAAACTGGCTTAGGCTGGGGGGGGGAAAGAAAAACAAAAGTACTGAATTTAATAATCACTCTAGTTTATGAAGCCTGGTCTACTCAGAGATTTTGTACCAGTATAATTATTTTGAATAAAAGTGTGATAGCATGGACACAATGAGTACAAAGGTGCCTTCTACTCTACAGAAATTAGCTACTTGGATAGTAAAAGTAGTACAAATTATGGGTATCAGCAAGGCCTTAGTCTTTGATGACAGAGAAAATCAATTCAATATGCAAAAGAAAAGTATGTAAATTTGAGATCAAAACATTTTCTGTTAGAATCTATTAATTAAAGCTAGCCCTGGAAATTCAAATGAATGAAGTGATTTTAAGAGCTCCCCAGCCTCAGTTTAAAAGTCCCTGCAGCCATACTTGAGGCTTGTCAACACTTAAAATGCTTCGGCGGCACAGCTTCGCCAGTGTAGCACTTCAGAGTGCACAATACCTATACCAGGGGTTGGCAACCTTTCAGAAGTGGTGTGCCGAGTCTTCATTTATTCACTCTAATTTAAGGTTTTGTGTGCCAGTAATACGTTTTAATGTTTTTAGAAGGTCTCTTTCTATAAGTCTTTACTATATAACTAAACTATTGTTGTATGTAAAGTAAATAAGGTTTTTAAATGTTTAAGAAGCTTCATTTACAATTAAATTAAAATGCAGAGCCCCTCCCGGACCGGTGGCCAGGACCCAGGCAGTGTGAGTGCCACTGAAAATCAGCTCGTGTACCGCCTTTGGCACGCGTGCCATAGGTTGCCTACCCCAGACCTATACCAACGGGAGGGCTTCTCCCACCGGCATAGGTACTACACTTCCCAAGAGGCAGTAGATAGGAGTGTGGATGGAAGTCCTTCCATTGACCTGAGAGGTGTAGCCAAGTAAATTCCTAGTACAGACCAGGCTTCAGTTTCTTACTACCACATATTAACTGTATGAACATATGCCAATCATGCATTATGTAGCTACCTAAATATGATTAGACTGTTGGGTATTGCTGAGCTGAGAGGAGCTAATGTGAGCCCTTAACACGCCTGATTTTTGGTTATTTCTAGCCTTTTCCCCTGTGAAGATCACCTTGAAAACACTAATGTAAACCAGTCACTAGGGTTAAAAGGAATAAACAGCTGGCATCTACATTTGCTCACTGCTGTGTTTCTTTTCCATCCTCGCTAATCCCTCCCTACTGGTACGGACATTTTTTGGACAGATGGCTTATTTGCCAAAAATTGCAGTTTTGGGGTGACCAAAACTATTTGCGAATTCAACACAAAATTGACCAAATAGTTTGGGATGATTTTTTGGGTGGGGCTAGATATACACAAAACTAGCAGTGACAGCAACCCACCTTACTCTCTATAGCAGAGTGGTGAGGGCACCAGAGTTAAATCTTCACTGTGGAGAAGGGCTTGAACTTGGGTCTTCCCCCTCCCAAGTGAGTGCACTGACTCCCCAGGTGTTAGGGTGTTCTGGGGTGGGTCTCTCTCCATCTCTCCTGCTGAAGCTTTTCCATGTTGTATAAGAAATTAAACAGTCATTGGAGGGACTTAAACTTGGGTCTCCCTCTCCCAGGGGAGTGCCCTAATCACTGGGCGGTAGGGGTGACACCGCCTGTCTAGAGAATCAGGCCCTTTGATTTTATTTTTAAAAGGTACAAATAGCTGGCCACAAAATGTTTTGTTTGATCCCAAACTTTTCCCCCAAACTCTTTTGGTTCACTGAATTTTTTTTTAAAAAGGTCAGTTTTGGTTTCCACTATTTTTTTTATATTTTGTATTTTGGAACTGGCAGCAAACCAACCAAACCAAAAAAATCAGTTATTCACCAGCTCCAGCTTTTGTCACTCCTTTGTTGTATTTAGTCTGAAATTAGGCCCTGACTTGCAAAGACTTTGACATCAATGGGACTATTACAGTGGATAAAGCTAAGCACATGTATAAATTATTGCAGGATCTGAGCCCTGGACTATAAACTTTGTTTTCATATCTGTAATCTAAGATGCCTAGCACAGCTTGAACATTATAAAATAAATTAGCAGCAACATCAAACAGGGAAATTAATATGAAAAATGCTATTGGAAGTTTCAGGTTATGAATTTAATGTTAAAAAAATCAGGAAATATGTAAGGTTAGGATAAATGCTTAAGCTTAACTCCTTCTCCTGGTGAATATTCATGACCACTAGTCCTTAATTACATGATCACGTATATTTCTCAATGAATGCAATATATTATACAGGGTTTTTTTCCTGCAGCTTTAAGTATAGGTGTGTGCAACATCATATCATTGTCTTTTCCTCCATGTATACATATGATATAATATATACCGTACTATACATTTAAGGCAAGATATTGCAGTGGTGGGTCTGCGGATTGTGAGATACCAGCAAGACATTAGCCATTTGTAAGGCTGCTGACCATGGTGATTTTTCACCCATTTTAAAATGAAAGTGAGGCAAACTTAGGGTGCTGCAGGAGCATGCTGTAGTAGTGTGTAAACAGACCCTCTTTGAACTCCATTAAAGACATGTTGTGGGTTACTGAATTTTACAATTTGTAGTATACAGGAAACATAAAAACTCCAAGTTCACTGCATTCAAACCTCTCTAATTTGTACTAATGGCAGATTCAGGAAGCACAGAACAGTTTGGTGAGAATAGTATGTTTAATTAAAAGTAGCACAAGTCAAACATTTACTTGTTCACTGTGCTATTAGACTTGGCCCCCATGCAGCTATAAGTACTTTCCTCAAGTTACGTAATGGGATTGTGTTGACAACTCATGATTTTATTGTGAGTCTCATTTTAGTTGGTATTTTCCTTAAAGCTCCCATTCCTGGAGGCATGTGATCAGAGAATCTGAACCTAAAGCTCAGAAACCAGAAGACAAAAATAACCCCACATTTGTTTGTTTTAATCTCATGATTTTTGTGAGCCTGACTAATGATTTTTTGAACACGTGGGATTGACAATATTGCGGACTTGGGCAATGCTTAGAGCTAGGAACATGCTTAAGTGCTTTGCTGAATTGGGGTCAAAATCTAAAAGAATCCTGAAAAGCAAACCAAACTCAATGAAACTTGAGTACATGCTTAATTTTAAACTAATTCAAGGATTTTGTTGAATTGGAGCTCAATCTTGGTTCTGTCCAAGCTAGTTTGGATCTTGTCCATGTACAAATTTAAATTCAAATGAAATTTAATCCCTCCCCACTCTGAATAAATAACTATAAAATGAGAGGGAAAACATAGTAAAAATTAACATGGATCTGAATAAAATGGTAAAAAGAATAATAAGCTACAAAATATATGAATAATATCCTTCTAACTCTTTATTTTATAGAAAAGTTGACTCAAACAGAGAAAGCATGTGTTTTGTGCAATAGAGCCAAGAGAACTCTCCACCATGTTCAACAACATTAAAATTGACATAACATGACTGAATGTCAAAAGTTTATGGAATCTGGCAGGCTTAGAAATATTAAATAAGAGATTTTGTATAATGTTCTTTCATTTTTGACAGTTTATATACCTGTGAAGAAGGTTCATTAGTAGTTATGAAATGCAACCTATTCAATTTTGGTTTATATTTTTAATAGACATAACAGCAGTCAGGAAAAGATGACTTGGAGTGGAGTAAGTCCTTTTGAAGTATCTGTCAATTTTACCCAATACTGTTTTTAGTGTATTCTGCACAGGATGTTTTTGGCAATGCATTTAATATAAGCCAAAATAAAGAAAGGAAAATCAAAAATAAGAGAAATAACAAACCTGAAGTTAAAATTGCTGCTCTCAAAACATAGTGTTTACAATATATAGCTATGATTCTATGAAAAGTCCACACACTCTTTTCTGCCTTTCAGTTCCTAAGGATTGAAAAGCATTCATTTTATTATTACAGATTTCATTTGGGCAAACGGCTGCTTTTGTGGATTAGCCCATGGGCTGTCACAGCAGGTTTCTAAAACAGAAAGCAGAGACTATTAGACTGTTGTAAAGTGTTCTGAGTAATATACTTTGGTTGATTTAAGTATGACATTTTCTGCTTTGTTCTCTACAGCAGAAATTTAATAAAATATGGTGTAATTTTCACTTCCAGGCTTACAGATGAACAGACACACAGGCCCCATTTTCCAAAAATACTTTTGCTTCCTTTTTCCCTTTCAGTCTCCTTGTTAACATCTATTCTACAATAAAGTTGACAGAGGAAGGAAGCTGTGGACAGCATAACATTACTTATGTCCTATAAATTAATTGCTTTCCCCCTTATTTGTATATATTGGAACCAATTCCCCTACTAGCTGGGGCAGCTAGTGGTGTACAACATATCTGTGAGTAGACATGTTTGACACACACAAAAAAGTTGGACTAACTCCTGATAATGTATTTGTATTTTTTACCCTTTACTACAGCCTTTGGACAAAGTTTCATCAGTAATCACTGTGAAAGATGAAGAAATTAAATTAAAACACATACATGTGTCTCCGAAACAGCTATACTCCACTTATGTTTCCATAATGGTACATGAGATTTTATGCTTTGGCTGCAGAAGACAAAAATATCTTTTTTTCATAATCCAAAAATGTATCTATGCACCAAAGCATAGATTTTTCAGGAATGCTTACATTGTAAAAACTTGGAGAAAGAAAACAGTTAGACTTTTACATCAATCAATTTTAGGTCATGCAGAGCAATTGCTCCTGTTGTCAGCATAAGTAAAGTTTTCTACCTTCCTTAGAGGCTGCTTTCTCAGACTCTGCAGCACCACTAGCCTCTGCTGACCCAGCAAAAGAAGAATCAATTTCAAGACATGAAGCTTAAATTGCCCTGTTTGGAAGTACGCTGTATATCAGTTAGGTTCCTGGGTCAGTCCCCCTCAGATACTTCATTAGATTAAATATGCCCTTTTAAATTAGGTATAAGTTATGTACTATGCTTTGGAGATAAATGCTAATTTTTACAGTGATTATGTTATTATTTGAGAGCAATGACCTGTCATTCAAGCCAAAGTGTGAGGAAACAACTTATTGCAGTGATGAATTGTGTGGCATGAAACCTCATGCTCCTACATAACAAAGAATACAGTGAAATGTGAAGAAATATATTTAACTACACTTAAGTGTAAACTTGTGGAATATTTATTTAGGCTCTTCTTTACTCAAGCAAAACGCATTCTAAAATGAACAGGAGTTCTGAGCCAGTGTTGAGACCTTGGGGGATTTTCACCTGCCTCTGCAGCATGGGGCACAGGTCTCTTGCAGGTTTAAACTAGTGTAAATGGGGGATTCTCTGTATTTTGAAGTCTTTAAATCATGATTTGAGGATTTCAGTAACTCAGCCAGAGGTTAGAAGTCTATTACAGGAGTGGGTGGGTGAGGTTCTGTGGCCTGCAATGTGCAGGAGGTCAGACTAGATCAGGGGTTGACAACCTTCGGCACGCGGCCCATCAGGGTAGTCCATTAGCGGGCCGCAAGATATTTTGTTTATGTTGACCGTCTGCAGACACAGCCCCCCACTGCTCCCAGTGGCCACAGTTCACTGTTCCTGGCCAATGGGAGCTGCAGGAAGCGATGGCCAGCATGTCCCTGCAGCCCACGCTGCTTCCTGCAGCTCCCATTGGGTGGGAACAGCGAACTGCAGCCACTGGGAGCTGCGGGGGGGCCATGCCTGCAGACGGTCTATGTAAACAAACCATCTCGTGGCCCGCCAGTGGATTACCCTGATGGGCCACGTGCAGAAGGTTATCGACCCCTGGACTAGATGATCATGATGGTCTCTTCTGGCCTTAAAGTGTGTGAGCAGGAGAGTTGATGTGTAGGTGCAGTGCTTCAAGAGGGGGACTGTGAAGCACAATCTTTCCCAGCGCTGCTCCTTTCACGGGGGTAGGGGTGGGTGCAATCTACAGCATCTGTTCAATAAAGCATATTGCTCCCCCTGGTATGTGCTGGCCTCACTCCATAGGCCAGTTCAGCGGGAGGCAGATCCATAACCTTGCCTCCTTCCAACGTCCTTTAGGAGAACTTTCAGCATTGCAAATCTCAAGTGTTCAAAAAATCATGAGTCAGGCCCCCAAAATCCTGGGACAGGATTAAAAATTGTGACATTTTAAAAAATGATTTACCTCCTGGGGTTTGAGCCTTTAGGGTGCACTTAGGCTTTTCCAAGCTTTTCTTTGCAACCATGAGGGCTACACACTTATTTTTTTTAAAGTGAAAACCGAGAAACTCACTTAATTCTAGATTCAGGAGCGTTAATGGAAAACCCCCCCACACCAAATATCCTACACGAGACTTGCTGTGACAAAATCATAAGGTATGGCAACATTCCCTGGTCAGGGCAGGAGCAAGCAGCCCTTTTGTTCCAGGGAAGCAAGCCAAGCAAGTAGGTTGGAGCTTGCTGCTCATCCCTGTAAAGTTGCACATAGGCCTATATGAGGATCACAGAATTGAGTGCTAGGAGGTATTCTTCTTTTGCACCAGTATCCTAAGGTGAGATAGTGACAAAAGCAAATTCTCCACCTACCCACCCCATTCAGGTCAAAACATCAAAATTTGTTGCAGGGATTTTAGTTTTGCATTCCTTGGGTCTAGGCTGAATGAAGAATAAGCTGTGTTATTACATAGTGTTTCAAAAGTTGTATCTGAAATATTTTCAGAACTCAGGACATAGTTCTGGACTGACTGCCACTCTTTTCACTCCCATGTTAATATCCAGTAAATGCTCTAATCAGAGTTTTTTCCTTTAATATTATTACTACTAGTTACTGATACACTGATCAGCAGAGTACAAAGGAGCATAGGAAGTGCCATACCATCTATTTTGATATCCTATCTCTGACAGTGACCAATACTGAATGATACAGAGGGAGATGCAAAAAATAAATTACCCATAGGGGACAGTTATGGGATAGCCTTCTCATACGGTAAGTTTTTTCTAACCCCTGTCAGTCAGCATTTGGTTTATGCCCTGAAGCTTGAAAGCTCATATCTGCAACTGTATTATGCACCTCGCAGAAAAAATTAACATGATCCCTGCCCTGAGGTGCTAACAATCTAATCTGTAGACATTACCCAGTGAGTGAGACTTAGTTTCTAACATGCTGATCCTAGGCCCATCTGGTGTTCTGTACAAAATGTAAAACAATAATTAAGCCTAAATTGGCCCAATAGCCCTTAAAAAGAAAAAGGTTCACTCTAATTACAAAAACTAGACAAAGAAAATAATCCAAAAGGACAGAACTTGTGAAAACAAACAGATAAATGTTGACAAACCTGCAGACCTGAATAGAAGTGCTCGCCTGGCATCAAGCCTTTAAGTGTCTTCTCTGCAGAGTTAATCCAGGCTTTGATGAGACATCTACACTGCAGCCAGGAGGTGTAATTTCCAGCTCAGATAGACATACACATGGTAACTCTGATAGAACTAGGACACTAAATATAGCTGTGTGGCCATGTTTATTCTGAGTAGTGCTAGCTCAGACCTAGCACGTGTACATCTACCCAAGCTGGGAGTGACACCTCCCAGCTGCAGTGTAGACACATCCTTAGTCGGGTGTTGTTCCTAACCCCGCATGTGTCCACACAAAACCATCTCACCCAACATGGTGGTGCTTTAAACCCAGGCTAGTTAGCTCTTCTGGGGATATATGCCAAAGCCCGAATGAGGTTTTCACTCAGGATGGTAATGCACCCACTTTGCAATGAGAATGTAGGCTAAACCATACAAGTGTTGATAAACCCTCCAATGCCTTCCAACAATTCCCCCATGTACCTTGAAGGACAAAAGAAGTTTTCCCATAATTCACTAGGAAAAGTCATAGGACAGCTCAGCTTACTGTAGCTCAAAACAACATGGGATATGGCCCCAGAAGTCCTAGCAACACACATGGGTGAGTACAGCACCAGTGAGGACATGATAACTCGGTGGCTTGGCAGGGAGGCTGCTCAGACCTGAGGCAGGAGAACCTGGATAATCAAACCTGGGTGCTGATCACCTGAATTAACACATGCCCTAAGACAGCCACAGAGGGAATTTGGCAGACAAGCCCAGAGTGGGAATTCCATGGACAGGGTCCCTGAACTAAAAAGATCTTGTCCCAGACTCAATTCAGAACCTCACTGTGAAGAAAAATAATAATAAAAAAAGAGAATCAAGCTAATCTCAGCCTGGGGGGATACAGAGGGAGAGAGAAGAAGATGATTTTCTAAGCAGCATATTTCTGGAGTGATATATGGGGAGGTTAGACTTGAATTTCCTGAGTTTTAAAATAACAGTCTTCAGTTTCCTATCTGATAGGGCCATTTAATAATCACCCAGCCCGTCACTTTCTGTTGTGGTGAATTGCTTTAATACTACTGAAAGGCCATCAGCTGAACAAAGAATCATTAAATATCTATAGATTTGACCTTTAGGAATTTTTGTTTGTTTATTGTCAATGGCAAAAACAATCTTGAAAAGTTGAAAGTAGCATTAATGATAAATTTAGTTGTTCATGTGGAATAATCTGCCTTTCAAATAACCCAGTACTGCAATTGCCTTAAAGGCAGAAATATCTGCTGTGGAGTCATGCCTTGGTTGACTACAGCAACACGAGATTTTACTGTTGATCAGCTCTGCTCTCACTAGTGGATAACATTGCTGTCAACTGGAATTATAAACACTATAGAAATTTCATGATTTCATTGAGTGGCACCAAAAAACCCCCACCCCACTATGTTCAGGTAGAATGATTATATGGAGGTAGAGAGTTAATGTCAAAACACATTTACATAAAAAAAGGCATGGTCTTGGGAAACATACCTCTTCAGCCTGAAAGCTCATGCATACATACCTCTCAGAAGGATTCTGTTCAAGAAACAGATGGAAGTTTTCATATTTCTCAAAATGAAAGAAGAAATAAGAAACAGCCTGCAGAGAACAAGGCAATCTAAATAGCTCACCAGTAGCTTAGCAGTGGTGGAAAAAGCTCACAGCTTGTGACAAAGCCAAAAGTTATTGCAAAAATATAAATTCGTTTGACATCTAATTTGCTTCTTTTACCCATAAGAAGAGGAGAAAGAGGGGTATGAAATGGAAGAGTACCACAACCTGATTGTGTTTGGGATAATTAACAGTTAATTACAATGAAACCTGTATCAGAGACCAAGCTTATTTACATGCCCCCTTGTCTTGAAACACCATGCTAAGGTATTTTGAGAATACACCACCTCAGAAAATTCTGGCCATCAGCAAAAGCAGTCACATGTCACAAGCAGCAGCAAATGCACAGATGTACTAACAGAGTGAATATAGTGTCACTGGGCAGGTGCCACAGCATCAGGCAGGCTCAGTGGGGCGCAGATTGCTGTTGCTGTCTTCTGGAAAACATCAGTGCTGCTGGGCCTGACTAGCACTTGGGCTGGGAGAAATTTTTTCAGGCAAAGATTCCCCCCCCCCCCCCCCCGAAAAATGCATGTTCAGGTTGACAAACATTTTGTGAATTCATGCTGATTTCAGCTAATTGTCTCCACCAAAACAAAAAAAGAAAAAAATGTTGGAAATGTCGAATCAAACCATTTGGACATTACCAAAATGAAATATTTTGATTTTTCAGCCTAGAGTCCCAAGGGGATTTAGGCACTATCACAAAACCACTGGCAGAGCAGGAAGTGGTGACCCCCTTATAACCTTTAGTTTAGTGGTTAGGTTGCTCACCTGGGGTGGAGGAGACCTGCGTTTGAATCCCTCTTCTAGAGCAGGGACTTGAACCAGTCTACCCTTTCCTGGGCGACTGCCCTAACCACCCGGTTATAGGGTATTCCAAGGTGGGTGTCTTGCAGCCTGTTCAAGCTGTTCCACTTTGTATACAATACTACAATATTCATTGGGCCAGAGAGAGCATAAGAATGACTCTACACTCTTGTGATTAGGGTACTGATCTGGGATACCTCTCATTCCTCTCTAGGTTCCAGTCCTTGAGCCACTTAATATTTAATTATTCATTATTGACCCAAACCAATTTTCCCCCAATTTTACAGAACTGACAAAGAGTTGCAAAATCAGTTATTCACAAACCTCGAATTAGTATTATTCTGAGTGGTATCATTCACCCTTGCTACTTTCAAAGTCAGTTATGCCCCTTTTAAACTAGTGCCCTCCAATTCAGGGCAAAATGCATGTGTTTTATAAGAACATAAGAATGGCCATACTGGGTCAGACCAAGGTCCATCCAGCCCAGTATCCTGTCTGCAGACAGTGGCCAATACCAGGTGCCCCAGAGGGAGTGAACCTAGCAGGTAATGATCAAGTGATCTCTCTCCTGCCATCCATCTCCACCCTCTGACAAACAGAAGCTAGGGACACCATTCCTTACCCATCTTGGCTAATAGCCATTAATGGACTTCATCTCCATGAATTAATCTAGTTCTCTTTTAAATCCTGTTATAGTCCTAGCCTTCACAACCTCCTCAGGCAAGGAGTTCCACAGGTTGACTGTGTGCTGTGTGAAGAACTTCCTTTTATTTGTTTTGAACCTGCTGCCCATTAATTTCATTTGGTGGCCCCTAGTTCTTATATTATGGGAACAAGTAAATAACTTTTCCTTATTCACTTTCTCCAAACCACTCATGATTTTATATACCTCTATCATATCCCCCATTAGTCTCCTCTTTTCCAAGCTGAAAAGTTCTAGCCTCTTTAATCTCTCCTCATATGGGACCCGTTCCAAACCCCTAATTATTTTAGTTGCCCTTCTCTGAACCTTTTCTAATGCCAGTATATCTTTTTTGAGATGAGACCACCACATCTGTATGCAGTATTCAAGATGTGGGCGTACCATGGATTTATATAAGGGCAATAAGATATTCTCCGTCTTATTCGCTATCCCCTTTTTAATGATTCCTAACATTGTTTGTTTTTTTGACTGCCGCTGCACACTGCATGGACGTCTTCAGAGAACTATCCACGATGACTCCAAGGTCTTTCCTGATTAGTTGTGGCTAAATTAGCCCCCATCATATTGTATGTATAGTTGGGGTTATTTTTTCCAATGTGCATTACTTTACATTTATCCACATGAAATTTCATTTGCCATTTTGTTGCCCAATCACTTAGTTGCCATGGTGGAGACTTGCTACCAATTTTGCCCCCTCATTTTGCATACTGCAGCTTTAGTTTCAGTTACATTGAGGCAGGCTTCCAGTGAAATCTGAAAAATGGAACATATTGACAGAATTATCCACTGCCTGTGACATGGTATAGAGATATGCACTATTGCTCGAGGCATCAAATGTGGTAGCATTACTCGACTCCTGGCAACAATGCTGAGTAACCAAACAGATAGAGTCTTTGAATGGGCAGATCAGCAAAGCACATATGTTCAATAATTGTTTTTCTCAAGGATCTGTGCTGACTCCTTCATTATTCAACACCTGCATTAGTGACTCATCTGACACAATTTTGCTCGTCATTGATAACATTACTTTTGCAGTACAAAGCACAGACTTTGACCATCAGCAACTTCCTCTCCACCAACATGAAGGTAATGGTGGAATATTTTCAATATTGGAAGCTCCATCACAATGTCTCAAAAAATGTATAATGACATAAGAACATAAAAAATGTCCATACTGGCTCAGCCCAATAGTCCATTTAGCTCAGTATCCTGTGTCCCAACAATGGCCAGTGCCGGATGCTTCAGAGGGAATGAACTGAATGGGGAAATTATCAAGTAATCCATCCCCTTTCATCCAGTCCTAGCTTCTGGCATTCAGAGACTTAAAGACACCCAGAGCACAGGGTTTTGTCCCAGACCATTTTGGAAAACAGCCATTGATGTACTTATCCTTCATTAACTTACCTAATTCTTTTCTGAACCCAGTTATACTTTTGGCCTTCAGACATCCCCTAGCAAAGAGTTCTACAGGTTGACTGTGCACTGTGTGAAGAAGTAATTTTGTATTTTTTTTAAACCTGCTGCCTATTAATGTCATTGTGTAACCTCTAGTTCTTGGGCTATATGAAAGGGTAAACACTTCCTTATTCACTTTCTTCACACCATTCATGATTTTAGAGACCTCCATCATATCTCTCTTGTTCCCCCCAACCCGCCCCCCCCCCCAACTTAGTCATCTCTTTTTTAAGATGAACAGTTCCAGTCTTTTTAATCTCTCCACATTTGGAAGCTGTTCCATTCCCCAAATAATTTTTCTTGCCCTTCTCACTACCTTTTCCAATTCTAATAAATCTCTTCTGAGATAGGGCAACCAGAATGGCATGCAGTATTGAAGATGTGGGCATACCATGCATTTATATAGTGGCATTATGATATTTTTAGTTTTATTAGCTACACCTTTCCTAATGGTTCCTAACATTTGGTTATCTTTTTTGACTGCCGCTGCACATTGAGCAGATGTTTTCAGAGAACTCTCTGTGATGACTCCAAGATCTTTCTTGAGTGGTAAATATATATATAAAAAAATTGGGATTATTTCCCCCCCCCCCCCAACATGCAATATTTTGCATTTATCAGCATTGAATTTCATCTGTCATTTTTTTGCGCAACCAGTTTTGTGAGATCCCTTTCTAACTCTGCAGTCAGCTATGGACTTTATCTTGAGTAATGTAATATTGTCTGCAAACTTTGGGTAAACTGTGAGGTGGCAATGTCCAGATGATTTATGAATATGTTGAACAGCACTGGTCCCAGTACAGATCCATGGGGGACCCTCCTGTTTATCTCTCTCCATTGTGAAAACTGACCTTTATTCCTACCCTTTGTTTCCTATCTTTTAACTAGTTACTGATTCATCAGAGGACCTTCCCTTTTATCCCATCCTTTGCCTAAGAGCCTTTGATGTGGGACCCTGTCAAAAGCTTTCTGAAAGTCCAAGTACACTATCACCCTGCAAGAATCCAAGTATCACCCTCATCCACATGCTTGTTGACCCCCTCAAAGGATTCTAATAGATTGTTGAGGCATGATTTCATTTGCTGGTGGCATCTCAGGCGTATGCCAAAACACTTCCAAAACTCTGCCTTATTTTACTAATCTGGATTTGACTATTTGAACACTGCTCATCACTTCTCTTGCCATATGAAAGAAGAAGTTGAAGTTTTCCTCTATGTAGGAAATTTTTTACCATAATTGGGGCTAGATTGTATGCACCCATGCAAGGGAGGAATAACTAACCTCCCAGTAGTAAATTCTTCCTAATTCTCACCTCCAAGGAGGAAACAAATGCCTCTCAGGAGGAGCAGTTTATGAATCATCCCTCAGGGGTCAAAATCTAGCCCTAGTCTTTACTGCAGAGTATGTAGTCTTGTGTATAATGAGGAGGAGGAGTATGGAATGATTCTATGCCCTTGCTAGTTTTCACACATTACTATCAGGTGAAATGAAAATCAGATTCCATATACTATAATGTTAGAATATGAAGCTGCTCATTCAGGAAATACACAAAAGGAACTATTCCCCTTATTCTTGCATTGCAAAACTCAGAGGACCAGGGCATGAGAAAAATCATATGTACAGGGTTTGAATAGTAATAGGATCTCAGGTTTAGCTAGGGGATCATATTTCTAACATTTGGCAAAACAAACAGCACAGAGACTCTTTCGACTCTGTGTTAACTGCTAAATTGTCAAGAGTGCAAAGGATAAATCCCAGATTTGTAACTGTGTTGGGCTAGGGTTTTGACGATACTGAGATTGTCAAATATTGTAAAAGACATCCAGGGCCATATTTGTTGTCCCTTTCTCTTCACTCTCTTTGCACCACTACTGCTGGACAACGTGAGCGGAAAGCCCCCGCTGAGGATTTCCCCAGTAAGACAGAGTCCTCAGCTCACTGACAGAGCAAACTCCTACACCTTCTCCCAAATCCCTCTGTGGCCACTGGTTTAAGTGGGCATGCTGGAGGGAAGGGGACATGGTTGTAGTACTTTGGCAGTCTCCAGCTTGCATACAATTCCATGGAGACTATAGCCAGATGGCACAGATTATAGTGACTGGCTCAAATCAGTCTCTGGACCGATTTGTGCAAATCACAGCCATAATTTTGATGGTTCCTCTTCTCCTGGAGTAGGCAGATTTAGGCATAGGAGAGATTCTGGGTCCCAGTTTTTTCCACAGAGATTGTCTTGTGTCCCCCAGTTGGAGTATTAAAGATCTTTCAGTTTTACCCTGCTGTCATACCCATTACTCTGTCAAGGCTGATTCCCCACTCGGGCACTTTGAGAGCAGAAGGTAGGGGTGTACAAGGATTTTAAAAAAAAATACTTGCCACGCCAGGCTTGCATTAAACTCCCAAGGTTACAGCTTTTCTCTGACCTTGGCTTGGTAAACGCTGCCACCACCTACATGCAAAAACCCTTTTAGAACCCAGGAAGACAGTTGGGAATTCCTTCCTGTGGGATACCCATAAGCGTGCTGTCTCTCTCACTCACACCCACCCACCCCTTCGGGGAAGAGTTGAGAACAAAAACAGAGGAAATTAGCTGTTGCCACCACCTAATTAAACATATGCACAAACCTCTTAGGTAAATTTTATTAAAACAAACAAAAAAAAAGGAAATGCATCTGAAACTTAGGCTTTTGCTAGATTTTAAAAGAGCAATTCCAAAAATTAAGCACCCAAAATAACTTTCTTGGCGGTTCAGCTTAAAGGTTACAAGCAAACAAAAGCATCTGCGGATAGTAGAGAGGAGTGCACAAGCCACAAAGAAATAATCCTAATCGCGTCTTCCTGTACATTCCCTGATTACTTACATATTTGGGGTTTCAGATAAGTAGGGTTGAGGTATAATTTGATTTTTCATACCTGGTTTTAAAGCTGCTTACATCATTGCTGCTCTGTCTCCCCTCTCTTTCCCAGAGAACCACAACACACAGGGCTTGTCTTCACTACCCGCCGGATCGGCGGGTAGCAATCGATCTATCGGGGATCGATTTATCGCATCTCGTTTAGATGCGATTAATTGATCCCCGAACGCACTCCTCATCGACTCCAGAAATCCACCTCGGTGAAAGGCAGAAGCGGAGTCGATGGGGGAGCGGCAGCGATCGACTCGCCGCCGTCCTCACGGCCAGGTAAGTTGATCTATGATATGCCGACTTCAGCTACATTATTCACGTAGCTGAAGTTGCGTATCGTAGATCGACCCCCCCCCCCCGCAGTGTAGCCCAGGGCACAGACAAAATAAAGTTTTTTCCCAATTTTAAAAAGGTCTAGCCCTCCCATTGGCTCTTTTGGTCAGGTGCCCACTCCTTTTCCTTTACCTGGGGGACTTTGTTAACCCTTTACAGATAAAGCAAGCAGAGAACAGCCACCAAAAGTAACTTTATAGCTAACTGGCTGGCTGGGTGTCCATAAAAAGGGACCTATCCCCCACCCCCCGTCATTTATCACACCCTCAATGCTTGCCCTCCTCCTTTCAATCCTTCCAGCTAAAAGGGATTAGATTGAAATTCCTTCAGAGCCTAGTAACTCACCATCTTAAACGACTGAAAAGGGTATTGGTAAAAGCATAATTCATTCTCTATGGGCTGAGGATACCACCAAACTCTGCTGGTACAAGGACTGAGTGCCCAGGAAAGAAAATCACATCTGGTCTCCTGCAGGCAATATGAAGGACTACCAATGGGTCAGATCAATTTATAAGGATTCCTGTTGGATTAAACATAACGGGGATGAGGTTATGTTCCTACCTGTAGAATTTATGCTATGCCTTACTTAATAGCATAAGAGAAAATGCTCTGGAAACAAGGACTATTGTCTCCTGTCTCTTTCCCCATGTATTCAATAAATATATTTTTAAATTAAATAATGTTCTTTATAAATTGGGTGAATCATACTGGGAAAAAGTCAAAGAATGTATTTGAAAAATATTGCCATGTGGGTCAAATAAACGGTTGGTTACAAACTATTAGTCCAGCTCTATTCAAGGCAGTGTACAATTAGGCAGAATTGCCTACAAATGCTACTTCTGAAACACAGAATTTTACCAGTACGCTTAAATCAGGCAACTATATATAACAAACTTCCTTCACAATCCTACCTCAAGAGTAGACTGTTACCCCACTCCTGCAGACCTCTGTGGATGTGAGGAGTCCCATTGTGTTTAGAAGCTTCAATTGCTCTCTTTTCTTTATACTTAGAGGTTTTTTTAGAAACACTGAAGATATTCCAGCTTCCAGCCAGTTCAGAGGACAATCATAGCTGCCAAAATAGATTTCCTCCATCAGAAGAGGGACTTTTCAGAGTTTCTTTCTGAAGTTCTAAAAGACTTAATTCATATTAAATTTGGCAATAACCGAAATAATGTTAAGAGTAGTTTGCAACCACTTCTAAAATAAGTGAAAGTGTCAACTTCATGCTAAGTTTAAAAATGTATCAGCATTAATATTTACTGATCATCAGTAGAACATTATCTGAGGATAAGCTCCAGGTCTGTTCATTACTCAGATACTTATAATGAAATTAGTAGGGCTGTCAAGAGATAAAAAAAATTAATCGTCATTAATCACATGACTAATCGCATTGTTAAATAATAGAATACCATTTAAATATTTTTGAATGTTTTCTACATTTTCAAATATATTGATTTAAAATTAGAACAGAATATAAAGTGTACATTGCTCATTTTATATTTATGTATTACAACCTAATACAAGTACGGTAGTGCAATTTTTTTATAATGAAAGTTGAACTTACAAATGTAGAATTATGTTTTATTTTTGAATGCGGTTATTTTTTGTACAATGTAAAACTTTAGAACCTATAAGTCCACTCAGTCCTCCTTCAGCCAATCACGCAGACAAATAAGTTTGGTTACAATTTGAAGGAGATAATGCTGCCCACATCTTGTTTAAAATGTCACCTGAAAGTGAGAACAGGCTTTTGCATGGCACTGTTGTAGCCGGCATCGCAAGATATTTATGTGCCAGATGCGCTAAAGATTCATATGTCCCTTCATGCTTCAACCACCATTCCAGGGGACACGTGCCCATGCTGATGACTGATTCTGCTCGATAACGATCCAAAGCAGAGCGGACCAATACATGTTCATTATCATCTGAGTCAGATGCAACCAGCAGAAGGCTGATTTTCTTTTTTGGTGGTTTGAATTCTGTAGTTTCCGCATCAGAGTATTGCTTTGTTAAGCCATCTGAAAGCATTCTCCACACCTCGTCCCTCTCAGATTTTGGAAGACACTTCAGATTCTTAAACCTTGGGTCGAGTGCTGTATCTATTCTTAGAAATCTCACATAGGTACCTTCTTCGCGTTTTGGCAAATCTGCTGTGAAAGTGTTCTTAAAACGAACATGTACTGGGTCATCATCATCCGAGACTGTTATAACATGAAATACATGGCAGAATGTGGGTAAAACAGCAGGAGGCATACAATTCTCCCCCGAGGAGTTCAGTCAAATTTAATTAAAACACATTTTTTTTTAAACAAGCATCAGCAGCATGGAAGCATGTCCTCTGGAATGGTGGCCAAAGCATGAAAGGGCATATGAATGTTTAGCATATCTGGCACGTAAATACCTTGCAGTGTTGGCTACAAAAGTGCCATATGAATGCCTGTTCTCACTTTCAGCTGACATTGTAAATACGAAGCAGTCAGCAGTATCTCCCATAAATGTAAACAAACTTGTTTGTCTTAGGAATTAGCTGAATAAGAAGTAGGACTGAGTGGACTTGTAGGCTCTACAGTTTTACATTGTTTTGTTTATGAGTGAAGATATGTAACAAAAACGGTACACTTTAAAGTTATAGACTCAGACTTTAAGGTCAGAAGGGACCATTATGATCATCTAGTCTGACCTCCTGCACAATGCAGGCCACAGAATCTCACCCACCCACTCCTGGAATAATCCTCTCACCTATGTCTCAGCTATTGAAGTCCTCAAATCATGGTTTAAAGACTTCAAGATGCAGAGAATCCTCCGGTAAGTGACCCGTGCCCCATGCTGCAGAGGAAGGCAAAAAACCTCCAGGGCCTCTGCCAATCTACCCTGGAGGAAAATTCCTTCCCGACCCCAAATATGGCGATCAGCTGAACCCCGAGCATGTGGGCAAGACTCACCAGCCAGACACCCAGGAAAAAGTTCTCTGTAGTAACTTCTAACATCCCATCATTGACCATTGGTCCTATTTACCACTGATGGCAATTAATTGACCTTTGACTAAGATCATGTTATCCTATCAAACCATCCCCTCCATAAACATATCTAGCTTAATCTTGAAGCCAGTTAGGTCTTTTGCCCCCACTGCTTCCCTTGGAAGGCTGTTCCAGAACTTCACTCCTCTGATGGTTAGAAACCTTCGTCTAATTTCAAGTCTAAATTTCCTGATGGCCAGTTTATATCCATTTGTTCTTGTGTCCACATTGGTACTGAGCTGAAATAATTCCTCTCCCTCCCTGGTATTTATCCCTCTGATATATTTAAAGAGAGCAATCATATCTCCCCTCAGCCTTCTTTTGGTTAAGGTAAACAAACCAAGCTCCTTGAGTCTCCTTTCATACGACAGGTTTTCCATTCCTCGGATCATCCTAGTGGCCCTTCTTTGTACCTGTTCCAGTTTGAATTCATCCTTCTTAAACATGGGAGACCAGAACTGCACACAGTATTCCAAATGAGGTCTTACCAATGCCTTGTATAACGGTACTAACACCTCCTCATCTCTACTAGAAATACCTCGCCTAATGCATCCCAAGACCGCATTAGCTTTTTTCACGGCCACATCACATTGGCGACTCAGTCATCCTGTGATCAACCAGGACTCCGAGGTCCTTCTCCTCTTCCGTTACTTCCAACTGATGCGTCCCCAGCTTATAACTAAAATTCTTGTTATTAATCCCTAAATGCATAACCTTACACTTCTCACTATTAAATTTCATCCTATTACTATTACTCCAGTTTACAAGGTCATCCAGATCTTCCTGTAGGATATCCCGATCCTTTTCTGAATTGGCAATACCTCCCAACTTTGTGTCATCTGCAAACTTTATTAGCACACTCCCACTTTTGGTGCCGAGGTCAGTAATAAAAAGATTAAATAAAATTGGTCCCAAAACTGAACCTTGAGGAACTCCACTAGTAACCTCCCTCCAACCTGACAGTTCACCTTTCAGTATGACCCGCTGTAGTCTCCCCTTTAACCAGTTCCTTATCCACCTCTCAATTTTCATATTGATCCCCATCTTTTCCAATTTAACCGATAATTCCTCATGTGGTACTGTATCAAATGCCTTACTGAAATCGAGGTAGATTAGATCCACTGCGTTTCCTTTATCTAAAAAATCTGTTACTTTCTCAAAGAAGGAGATCAAGTTGGTTTGGCACGATCTACCTTTTGTAAAACCATGTTGTAATTTGTCCCAACTACAGTACTTGTATGAGGTGAATTGAAAAATAGTATTTCTTTTGCTTATTTTTACAGTGCAAATATTAGTAATCAAAAATAATATAAAGTAAGCACTATTCATGTTTTATTCTGTGTTATAATAGAAATCAATATATTTGAAAATGTAGAAAAACATCCAAAAATGTTTAACAATAGAATACCAATTGAAATTTTAACAGTGCGATTAATCGCGATTAATTTTTTTAATCGCAGTTATTTTTTTTTTTATTTAATCACATGAGTTAGCTGCAATTAATTGACAGCCCTAGAAATTAATCCTAAACTTTTATATTATATACAAAATACAACCACATTTCAGAAGTGGCACTATGGCTAGCTTTTATATTGCACTTTTATCGTTGAATGTGTTTTTAAAAGTTGTTAACAAAAGGGTAAATAGTCTCCCTGAAAGACCAAAGCAGAGGTGTAAGCAGCCTTTAAACAGCTCAGTGCAATAAACCCTTACTTCCTACCCCCCCGCAGCTTTTAACTCTGTTGTCAGAACAAGGGCAAGAGGGATGTAGAAAGAACTGGCTTGTTATGCTAGGTCTCTCCCACAATCCATATCCCAGACATGATGGGAAATCCCCCAGGGAGCCTTATGCTTTATTTTCCTACCAGTGAGACAACTATTTATTATCAATATCCCATGTTGCTGAAAACAGGGGAAAAAAAGTGTATCAATTAGCATCTTCATTGAAGAAACTGGAGGAGTTGTCACCAAGATACTGCCACAGTATTAGATAGAAAGGAAAAACAGGCATTTTCTATCAAAAATGGTGACCAGAAAAGTAACAAGGCTTGAGTAAGGTGATACCAACATTTTGAAGGCTAGGTGAGGACATTTGAGGAAGTCTCTAACAAATTTTCCATCAGCTTATATGTTCGTATGTCTATCAGCAGCATCTCTTTGTACATCCTAGAACCGGGTATATTTCCAAACAAAAACCTTCATTATGAGAGAGAGAGTTACAGTTTGAATTGCAGTGTAGACAACTTAAATATGAAGGGTATGATCCAAAGCACATCGCAGGCAACAGCTAGACACTCAGACTTCAGTGAGCTTTGGATGAGGCCCAAAGATTATTATTAAGATACTGTGATTCAAAATTTCTCTCCTAATATTTGAAACTCAGACTTAAAGAGGCAGGTCCTCAGCACCATTGACTCCAAAGAGCCATGACAATTTGCACCAGCTAAGGATCTGTCTCAAATCTCCACAAAAACCTTAACTCTGCCTACTACTACTTTTCCACACTGCACAATCCACAAATGGGACAGTATGTTAAGTATTATGACTTTCAGTTGCTCATTAACTGCAGTCAAAAGAACCGTATTTTGTTTTCACATCAATTTCTCTCTGTTCTGTATGTGGCCCAGACAAGTTCATAGCCTGTCTTGCTGTGAAGGAGATACTCTGGGACTTGCAGCTCATATTTGTCAAATGGGCTGGCTCAATGTGGATAGATGACTTGTCTTTAACTGATGACCCACGTGCCTGTAGGCTGAGAATCACTTTGGAAGTATGATTAAGATGAGAATAGTCTGTAGACATTTTTAGTCTATAGACACAGTGAGATAAATAGGACGTTGTGGCTTGTAATAACATGGTTGGTAAGGGAGAGTGTTGTTTGTGGATTATATGTAGTGGGTAAGCTATGACAATGCTATGGTGTATTGACTGCTGTGGGATATTGCAATAAGGAAGGAGTAGATCTTCCATAGGTGTATGGAGAATCAGAGGTGATGTTAGTGTAGCTAACTTATAAAGAGAAGGTAAACCAGAAGGTTTGTGGTTTTGTATATTAGTATGTAGACTGTGGAATTGTGTTATGGGGTATGTAGCTTTTATTGGAAATGGAGAAGAGGTACAGGAGCACGGATATAAAAATATTTTAGGGCTATAGATGGAGTGTCTTAACAATATGGTAAAATCAACCTTAAAGTTAGTTGTGGAGCCTCAACCGTAAATTGAGTTCCTCGTCTGTTCAAAGTATATACGAGCAGGGGTGCTGGAACAGTTTTATGGTGGGGCTACTAGGAGCCATTGAACCAAACTGTAAACCTCGTATATAATGGAAACCATTTCAAGTTAGGCGGTGCTGCAGCATCCCCTGCACCCCTAGTGCTGGATTCTAAAATATAAAGTAGTTTAATATTGCAGTCTTCCAGAAAGGGTATTTTATGTTTTGATCTAATTTCTTTGTTTGTATGCTGTGACCACAACATGGATGATGACCTAGTGATTCTGGAAATTGGGTCTTGGATGAGAGTTAACCTGAAGTAATGTTGGTAGAATGGAAGAAGCAACTGTAAGAGTTGGCTAATATTATATCTGCACTCCCTGGTTGTGCAGCTGTCATTTATAACAGAGTTGCAGCTCAAGGGATCTTTTTAGACCTTTTACTGCTCCTAAGTGCTCAGGTGGCAGCAAAGGTAACTAGCTGACAACACTTTTTTTCCCATCTTTGCCTGGTGAGACAAGGGCAACATTTTCTTTCAAATGTGAGCTCTGCTGCAGTTATCCACGCCTTTGTTATCTTGAGAGTGGCCTGCCACAATGTACTCTATGTGGGACTACATCTTTAGACCAGTTGGAAGCTGAAGTAAGTGCATAATGTTGCTTCTCGCATTTTATGTGGTGATTCACAGTGTCATTACATAACAGTGATAGTTTCTGCATGGAATTTGAAGACGTTGGTTTTCACTCTTAAAGTTTTAAAAAGGTTTGTGGCTAGGTTACTAGAGAAACTGCCTTTCTCCCTCCATAGCAGCGGTGATCAGCTAAGATGTTCAATTCTCCTCAGTTTACGGTGAAGGGGAGCGCTGGTAGAGTGTCCTATATTAGGGTTCCTCAACTCTGGCACTTATTCCTCCTTTCACACCACCAGAGCCCAGATTTTTCCAGTGGAGGGAATTATTTTTCCCTACTATTCAGTGAACATGATCAAGCTCAATAACTTGTGAGAGAATTAGAGTATGTATTTTAGAGAGATATTCAATATTGGTCCAATGCTCTACTGCTCACTTATCTTGGTAACTGGGTCTAACAATTATCTTTTCAAAAGTTGTGGCTTATTTTCAGTTTGAATTTTTGTAACTACCACTTTCAGGCATTGCATCTTGATGATTCTCTGACAGAAACATCTGAGGAATTTTAGTTATATAAAATAGTCCGTGAAGACTTTCACATAAACTAATTGCATGATTAGGGCCTCTGAAGCATAGCTTCTCGGTTTCTTGAAGGAGAGGTGTTTGATTTACATATTTTACGAAGTCTGCAAGACTATAGAAAAAATCATATCTGCTTGGATGTGCTGGAGCTCTATTGTGAAGTTTGGAATTTTCCTTCTAAAATTTACAAAGAGTCCTGTGGCACCTTATAGACTAACAGACGTATTGGAGCATAAGCTTTCGTGGTGAATACCCACTTCGTCGGATGCATCCGACGAAGTGGGTATTCACCCACGAAAGCTTATGCTCCAATACGTCTGTTAGTCTATAAGGTGCCACAGGACTCTTTGTAGCTTCTACAGATCCAGACTAACACGGCTACCCCTCTGATACTTTCTAAAATTAAAACTGTTCTTTCAATCTATTTTAAGTCTCTTTTTAAAATAGAATGAAGATTTTTTAAAAAAACCCAACACACACTGTACACTTACATGTTAAACTCACATAAAACTTGACTCTTCATTTAAGGAGATCTAACTCTGGCAGCTCTTTCTGGGTTTTGTGAAGTTATATGCTGTGCAATTATCAGACATGACAGCTCTGTCTTGCACACCTTATAAACTCTGCATACTCAGAAAAAACACATTGAATTGGGATTAATTTGTTTTCCTTATTTCTCATGTGAGAGTGTGATGAACAGAGCGGGTCAAAAATACCATTTATTTTTCCCATAAGAAATTTAGACCAATTTTAAGGTTGTTTTTTTTTAAAGTTTACTTTGAAAATCTTTTGGGGTTTGTTAAAAAACTGGAAACTGAAAGCATTTCAGTAAGAGTTTTTGGATTTTAGTTTTCAAAAAATGGTTCTTTTCAACCAAAAACTGAATATTTTTACTGATTTTTTCCAAAAACAATATTTTCCCATGAAAATATGCATTTTGGGCAAAAAGCCATTTTTGAAGGAAAAAATGTTATGATGAAAATATGTTGACCAACTCTAGTAATGAACCTGCTGAGTAGTAGATTCATTGCTTTTCTCTGTCCACAACTTCAGTGTCATGAGCAGCAGGATGATGGTTGGTAAAAATGCAAAAGTAGGAGGAGTATGATATTTGCAGGCAGTTGATAGAGGCAGTATAGAAGGTAGTAGAGTTTTGTGAACTGTTCATATGTCTTCAATAGGGCTTTTAATGTGCTGAAAGTGATGCATATGGTCAAGAGTTTTGGCTGATTAGTGTTCCCAATGTAGGCCCCAAACAAATACGAGCAAACCACTGCTTGTTTGTGGCAGCATTTTAAATGCAAACCGAGGCTGATTTTGTGCGCTTGAAGTTTAAAGTTGAACAGTTCAGAGTTCTACTACCTACTACATTGTGTAGTAGAGTATGAAGTCTCCATTATTGCTCCTTGTTTCTTACAGTACTTGTAAGCTTCTGCCTTGTGTCATACAGTGTATTTCCTCCAAATAATTAGAAGTGCATTGTATATTTAGTTATGATGAACTTTCCAACTGTTTTCCTATTACAAATTTGTATTTAGTATCCTGTGGAAATGTAGACAGGCAGGCACACATTTTTTTCTTGACTCCATGAAGGCGCTCTCCTTTTCTTTGAATAGAGCATGCCAGACACCAATGGGTTGCTCACTATCTTAGTAGAATACTGAGAACCTACAGCATTCTGTCCATGTCACAACAATAGCTCTAGTCTCTTTCACTGGAACAAGTATGCAACTTTACTTCTGTATTACTGCCTCCTTGGATGTAATATATTGTTGCTTTCTATTCCAAAATGAAGTAAATCATGTCCACATCATTTCTGTAAGTAGAATATCAATCCAAATTCCTGACAGTTGCAACCTAGACTTCTCTAGTGTAATTGGGACTTAGCTTGTAGAAACTAAATTGCAAAGCAAATCACCAATAGGCAATTTTCTATATGCAACTAGTGAACACTGAACCATAGATTAGATTTTGAAAACAAGATAAAATGATTGATATTATTTTAGCTCTAGCCAGGTTAGAAGGGGAAGCTGGGTACCTGCAGTAAAGAAAAAGGGATGGACGGGGGAGGACTAAAATGGATTGAAATGCTTTCATCAGTCAATACTTTACCAAAAATCAGATAATACAGCACTAAGCAGACAGCCAAATATGGTTTACCCTTTTACTAATTAAAATAAATGCTTATTGCTTCAGGCTACAGGTAATTTAATTTAAATCTCATTTGTATATACCAAATTAAATAAATTGTAACAAGTGAACAGGATCAACAGGGAAGTCAAATTGCTTCTCTTGGGGTTTGTCTTATTATTCCAGCCCTTTTTTCCTACAATTCCTTCTGCCATAAATACTACACAGAACTGTCTGCATTCCACATTCTACTGTGACTCATCTCTAAGTTATTCAAGTATTGAGAAGTGAGCAGTGTAAAGACAGTGCAGTTTGTTAATGAATATCCAAGTCACAGGAAAATCAAAAAGAAAATTCTATTTATTGTTTAGTTGTTTTGCCTTTTCTCCGGACTGTGATCTGAATGTGCAGGAGAAAAAAAAAAAGGGGGGGGTGGGAAATGTACCTCCAAAAGCACCACCCTACAAGAATGGTTGTCCTGGTATTGAAAGAAATTTCCACCATGGCTAGTACTACAGCACAACTTACGATTCTGTCAAATACTACAAATGATTTTGTATTTTCTTTCTTGTTTTGTAACCTGTCACAGATGATATCTAAAAATCAGAATAATGACCTGAGAGGGCAGCCAAAAACAAAATTACACTTTATGATGGCTATACCTTAACTGCACCAACAACAAATAAATTACTGTAGATGGTCTAACGTAGAAAGAAAGTTTTAGAAGTCCTGATCTCAACTGCTTGCTTCTTACTTCTAGAGACTGGAATAAGAACCTAAGTCATAGAAAAAGAGATCAAGAGGTTTGTCTGTAGAGGATGTTAGGGTAGGATGACCAAATGAGGAGTAGAAAAAAATTGGGACCGCCGGGGAGAGCGCATTTTCTACATTCACCCAGCACATCCTGGTCTTCAGCAGCACTTCTGCGGTAGGTCCTTCAGTCACTGGGTGGCACTTTGGTGGCGGGTAATACGTCATGCCACAGAAGAAAGACGTACCCGCCGCCGAAATGCCACCGAAGACCAGAACGTGCTGGGTGAGTACTGGGATTGAAAAGGTGACCCCCCCCCCCCCACCTGTCAGCACCGCCTAAGCGGAAAAAAAAATTCCTGAAACTAAATATCGGGACAAATGGCATCCCGACCGTACTGTCACCCTATGTTAGGGGTCATTAATGACTGGAGTTATACACCGTTAGGCAAGTCTCAAGTGGTCCCTATACACCAGGTATCTCTGAGAATAGACTAGATAAGTGATGTTTTGTCTTTTGTCAAAGATAGCAGTATCTGGACTGCTCTACCCTATATAGTAATACTTAGGAAGTGAACACTAACAACAGAAAACATCCAACTCAAACCACCAATGTGATTTTTAAAGAACATACTGATAGGTGCTGCTATACTAGAACAGATCAGTATTCTAGATAGTGATGAATCCCAGATACTCATGAGGAAGACATTAGACTTCAACATTAGTTCATTCTTGTGCAATAATACAGGGATACATTTCCACCTCACACCTTGAGCTTTGGATTACTTTATGCCTGAAATCATCAGAATGATAGTCCTGGTAATTTTATTTTAGCTGGTGTAAATAGATATTATTCTGTCTATTTTGGGATTCTCATTAGGGTATTTGCTTCAGTAAAATCCTGTAACAGTGAGTTGCACAGATTTTCTATCTTTAAAAGAGTATTCTGCTTCCCACTCAATTCGTTGCCTTTTGATTTTATCAGTAGCCCTCTTCTTTTAATATGGAAAATTGTAACTAGGAGCATCTAAATGGCCATGTCTGTATCATCTAACATTATGCATACCTCTATTATAGCTCCTTCTACACTCTCCTCCCACCCACAAGTGAAATAGTCCTGAACTTTTAAATATTTTGTGTAGGAGGCTCATCCCTACCTACCCTCCACCTACCCCTGCTACCATTAATTTGTGCTGCTCTTCGAAAATTTTACAATTTCCACTCTCTTATAGTGTGTTATTTCTGAGATAAGATGATAAAAACTGAACATGATTCAAGGTTATAAGATATCACTAATTATATATAGGGTCATTTGAATATTTTTATGGATTGGATGCTCCCATGCCCTTCACACATGCAAATAGAGCAAACAAGTGTCTATGTTGCACTTCCTCTAATTATACTGTTGATCTTTTTGACTGGTGTTCATCACAATCTCCTGTCAAAAAATTCAGTATCAACTCCCTATTCATCAGGTCATTAATAAACATATTGACCAATACTACTAGTCTTAGTATTGACAACTTGAAATATTAAAATAGACCCACATTCTTGCACTGACAAACACAATAGTCATAAAATATGATGGAATACCATAGGAAAGCAGAATGAAAAGTTTTGAAGACTAACATATGCTCTGTCCCATGTTAAAAACACTAGTATAGCATTATCAAACAGCAACATCAGACAACTGCCTGTAGTGATGATTTATGTTTCACGAACCATGGGCCATATTCAGAAGTCTTTACTTAGTTTTCATTCAGGTAAAACTCATGCTAAAGCCAACAGGAATTTTGTCCCAACTATAAACCAATGATCTTCAATACAATGAAATCATGCCTTCAGGTCCTGCTCCCAATACGTTCAACAGAAGCAGAACTGGAATTTAAAGGGAAAGTTACCCCTTGAGTGGGTATTACTAATTAATAGACAACACCTCCTCTTTTTCTTTATTCTAGTGTCTTCCAAACCTTTTACTTCTAAAGTTTCATAATTCCCTAAATATCCCTGTTGATATCCTTCTTACTCAGACTGCGGAGACTCTTTTTTTTTTTAATTTCAGCTATATTGGAGAATGGTAATAATAATCAAGCCTAGCATTCTGTCTGAATGAGCCAAAAAAGTGTCAAAAGACTTTTGAAACTTTAATTGCATTTGATTCAAATGAAATTCTCTAGCCTGGATTATTGTAATGTGCTCAAACTGGGCTATATCTTAAAATAACTCAGAAAATGCAGCTAGTACAGCAAGTGGCTGACAGTCTCCTAAGTGATACTTCCTATAGGAACCATATCATTGCCAGGCACCATCATTTCACAAGCTACT
This sequence comes from Macrochelys suwanniensis, assembly GCA_033296515.1. Lineage (NCBI taxonomy): Eukaryota > Metazoa > Chordata > Testudines > Chelydridae > Macrochelys > Macrochelys suwanniensis. Next base: position 83,113,565 of record CM065777.1, read on the forward strand.
AGTTGACTTCTGGGTGAAGTTCAAGGGACTTAGTTTGGCCTTTAAGGAAATAAGTAGTTTGGGTCCTGGCTACTTCAAGATCACTACTTTCTTGTGCAATTCTGCAACAGCTGGAATTAGCTGAAGCGGAGAGTGAAAAGCATCAAGAAATTCTTGGCGAGGGGCCCTTAACCATGGAAAGCATTTCCTCCTTAGTTCACAAGAGTCTAGTCGTGCTGCTGAGCTCACTGTACTAGAACAAAATGACCTCTTTTGAAAGTAGTAACTAGCCAAGAGCTAGCTGAATTAAATACATGTATTAGACTAAATGGACTACAACTGAAATTTCCTGTTCTTCTCCTGAGCTTTTGAATTCCTTTTGGAAAACTCAAAATTTGCTATTTTTATTAGTCTGTACTCAGAACAGACAGACTTTTGGCTATCATTTTGAAGTTGTAAGGATCTCTCTGTACTTATGTGAAAAAAAGATAAAATGATAAACTTCTTGACAAAGTCACTATGATTACATAATTTCAGTGTAGCAGAGTGGGGCTTCTGACTTTATTAAAAAAACCTTTGTTATTGAAGTACAATAGCTAAATGCAAATCATCCTTCATTTTACCATTCCTGCCGTTCTCTCTTTCATACATGTGTACACTCTCAACATGATGAAAAAAATGCATACAATTTCTCCTAAAATTTGCTATTACTAGTAAATTTTAGATTCACACTAATTATCATACAAAAAATGTCCTGAAAGATGCACTAAACACGGCATGAATCAGCTTTTAAAAAAGTTTCCAATGTACCAAATACAATCACTGCTGCATACAGTACTGCAAGCTTAACAAGACAAATAGTTCAATCCATTGTTCTTTTTGCAGCCTCAGAATAATGAGCAGTTGATTACATTTAAAAAGGAGGATTCAGAGTTTTTTCCAGATATAATTATAAAAGCACTATTATGTGAATAAAGTCACACTAAGTAACTCCTACAAATTATACATTTCACCTCAATAGCAGTGGAAAACTGGACCAACATTCTCCTCTTACTAGAATGTATCAGACAGGAGACAGTAAGCATGAAAAGATTTCTTTTAAACCGGTCTGCTGAATACCTCACTGATTTACATGGTTGTACATCTATAAACCTATGAAAAATGTACACGGTACTACATTTTAATAATTAAAAGGTATTCACAGTACCAGATGGTATCCCTTAACTAATGCCATATGGTGTATCTTAACGAATGTGAAAGCTCTCTTTTGTTGTACAGGCTCATTAGTAATCCATTTTTATTTCTAAACCAGCTAGTCAGAATTACTGAGTATCACTACTTTTGCAACTTCTCACTAGCCTTCTAGAAAAAAAAAAAAAGTGACAGCATGAAACACTAAGTCAAATTTCTTTTGAAAGATATTAAGTCTTATCGAGCAAATAGAGGCATGCATTGGTATCCTGTTGGGTACTCATTAAATGAGCCTATACATTAAAGCTATTCCCAGTAAGATGATCTTCCACTGATTAATTTTTTGTGCATTTTAAAGTAGATTAAATAAATGGAACAATCCATTGATTAATGAATGGCTTATTTTAAACACACAGTAAAACTTGGCCCTTGGATGTAGGTGGGTAGCCTTTGAATTCAGTGGGAGTCATATGAGCATCCATGGGTAGAGTTTAGCTTTTGGACTTCAGTTCATGAAATTATTATGCAACTTGGGGTTTGGTGAGCAATTCACACATCAAAGACAGATTTTAATCTTTTCAGTATAAAAAGAGCTGAATAAAATAATGGTAAAATGAATACATGTATAAACCGAATCTTTAAATTATGACATTTTTGTCACATTATATATTTTCCCTGAGGATTAAAGCAGAAGAAAAAAAAACAAAAAAAAAAAACCCCCCAAACAATCACTAATAAAGCCTGGCTCATCATATAGTGAGAAAATGCCTCAAGTGCAATTTCCCCATGATCACCAGTCTCTCATTTTAGCTATATAAATATATCGTGCCATTCACTATAGTATCTTGACACCACGTACAGGAATTCTCAGCCTGGTTGTGGTTAGAACTAAGTTCTCACCCTTTGGTGACTGCTCACTCAAAGATATTTCTTGTTTCAGAGCCTGTGTGGCCACCTTTGCTAAGGAATTGTTAGTGCAAGAAGGTGACTCTTGTACTGCACCTTGAAGGAGGCATGAGATCATCCTGATTTTCCTTGTCAGAACTGCAGTAACATACCATTCAGCAATGAAACCTGGTCTCTAGTGCCATCAGTTTCCCTGGCACTAACAGCTTTATTATACCTGTTGGGCATAATATTCTAGAGACAATGGAAAGGAGGCAGCATTTTTTGATGGCTTGGAAAAGAAGGAGAAAAAATTAGATTCTTGACTGAATGGGGAGCCAGGGATGTATTTTCATCTACTTGTTCTGCTCTGGATGGAGGTTGATTCAGTCTGGAATGGACAACTTTTGGTATGTTCTGTCAGCTTTATCTAGTTAATATTACTAGCCTAGTGGATGGGGAGGCTTGGGAACAGTAGACATGAGTTATCTTGAGTTTAATAAGGCTTTTGATCAGTGTTCACTCTAATTTTTTCCATCCATGTGTGGAATGAATTTTGTTATGTACATCATATGGAGGTAATGTGCAGATGTGCGCCACCAGCTGAAACAAAAAACCTAGATATAATATAGATTTTTTTTTAAAGTTCCCATAGGGATAATTACTCCAGCAAGGACAGGTTAGGCATTTTAGAACTCACTACTCAAAAAATTAAATGTAAGTGTAAGAGAAATAATTATGAAATGCATAGACCAGCCAAAACACTAAAATAACACACTTTGAAAGAAGTATCAAGTAGTAACACCACCACCACAAGTATGTGTTGGGAGGTGAGTGTGAAAGACGTGTGTGTGTGTGTGTCAGACACACCCCCCGTGTGTGAAAGATGCGCATTGCCCCTTTAAGTACACTAACCCCACATTAAGTATGCTGCCCTTTTAAGTAGATCAGCAAGTTCAGACACAGCAGCAGCTGCCAGCAAGCTCCCTCCATCCTGAGCCCTGTCGCGTTCCCCCCACCCACTCTGTGGAAATGGAGTACAGGGGCAGGGGATGGGGACACCCTGACATCAGCCCCCCTCTCCTGTCCCCACCCCACCCCACTCTGCAAAGCAAGAAAGAGGCAGCTCCAAGGCACAGGGCAGGAGCAGCACACGGCAATGAGGAGGGGGACACCTGAACTGCACGGCACTTGATAGCCTGCTGGATGACTGCCCAGGGCGCAGCTTACAGGGAACTTATCACGTGGAACAGTGTCAAAAGCTGTTCTCATCAGCAAACTAGGGAAATGTGGTCTAGAACAGTGGCTCTCAATCTTTCCAGACATCTGTACTCTTTTCAGGAGTCTGATTTGTCTCGCATACCCCCAGGTTACACCTCACTTAAATCGGACATAAAAATATGTATTGCAGCACACTATTACTGAAAAATTGCTTACTTGCTCATATTTACCATATAATTATAAAATCATTTGCAATGTAAATATTGTACTTATATCAACTTATCTAGATATTTGGCTAGGTTTACAACAGGTTACATAAAAAGCACTAGCGAAGTCAGTACAAACTAAAATTTCATACAGACAATGACTTGTTTATACTGCTCTATATACTATAAACTGAAATGCATCTCCTGGAAGACCTCTGCATATCCCTACAGGTACATGTACCCCTGGTTGAGAACCACTGGTCTAGATGAAATTAGTATAAGGTGGGTGAAGAACTGGTTGAAAGACCATTCTCCAAGTGTAGTTATCAAAGATTCCCTGTCAAATTGGGATGAGGTATCTAGTGGGGTCCTGCAGTACTATTTAATATGTTCATTAATGACCTGGATAATGGTGTTAGTACCTGTTAGTAAATATTAACCCTTTTAGTTCTTTACCTTCTGTATATTTGATTCATTTATATATTAACTATTCTTTTGAATTTTTAGGATATTAACAAAAAGAGTATGTTGAATTCTAAGGCCCCGAAGACTGGTCCTTGACTGATAAGTAACCCTATTCAGAAATTGTGTGTTTGTCTGTATTTAATAATCCTGGGTGGCTTTATGTTCATAGAACTCCAGAAAATCTGGGAAACCATTCCCAGAAAATATATATGTATTGCTTACATATGCATATATAAACCTTGGAAACTGGTAAGGGATACTTATTACAGCAGGTAGAAAATAATAATTATGGGGGGAAGAAAGACCCACTGAATATTATCTTGTTATTCCTCTCAGTTGTAGATATCATGCCTTCACATATAAATCAGGTAAACTAAGACTGTATAGAAATGACATCAAAACATGTTTCTTGTGGGAAAAGAGGTTTTCTTTGTTTGAAAACCCTATATGTATGTACACACACACACACACACACACACACACACACACACACACACAGCCAGCTCTTTATTATCACTACCATCACCACCACATCAAAGGGTAGTAATATATCTATTATTTCTGTATAGTGATGTACTAATCTTTGATTGAAAATCTTTGATTAAATAATTCCAATTGAGCCTGTTATTTGACAATCTTGAGTCATAATTAATTCAGACACGCAGCAATGGAGTGGAGAGCATGCTTGTGAACAGGCACAGCAAACAGGAGTTTTGTAAGGGAGTTCTTCACGTTAAGGTTGAGCGACTAAGTGACCCTTGGGGTGAGGGGTTTGTGGTGTGCTTGCTTGCCAGTCATGTGCCTGTCTGATTGAAGTTTATAATGTGGTCTGTTTTGGGGGCTGTGTTTCTGACCCACCTGGCCTGTTGGCTTGGCTGATAGCTTCCTAACAAGGTTCTAGCCTGCTATCCTTTGATTCCTAAAGTCTTTAAGATCCCTTGATAAAAGGGGGGGGGGGGGAGGCTAAATCAGGTAGAACATGTGATTAAAGAGTCAGCACTTAGGCAACCAGAGGAGCTAGCAAACAGGGAAGAGTTTAAAGAGGGATTGTGAGAGTCAGATGCACTTAACAAAATTCTAAAATTTAGCCCCGCTGCCCCTAGGCACCAACTCCATGGGTGCTCCAGGGCTGGAGCATCCACTGGAAAAAAAAAATAGTGGGAGCTCAGCATCCATCAGCTACAGCTGTTCGGTGGGACCCTGCCGGAACAACTGTTCAGCGGCTGCGGGAGGAGCTTGGGGGAGGTTGGAGAACAGCAAGCGGCAGGTGGGTGGGGGACTTGAGTAGGGAGTGGAGTGAGGGCAGAGCCTCAGGGGAGGGGGCTCAGGGGGCAGGGCCTTGGGGTGTGTAGCACCCTCAGGTAAAAATAAAAAAAAGTCAGGACCTATGCCTCTGCCCCCAAAAATAAACAAAGAAACAAAAACAATGCAAAAGGGTATGTTTAGCTCTGAGAAAAAGATGACTGAGGGGAGACCCGATAACATGTTCAGGACTGTTATAAAGATGGTGATCAATTGTTTTTCATGTCCACTGAAGGTACGATAAGTAGTAATGGGCTAAATCTGCAGCAAGGGAAATTAGGTTAGATATTAGGGATAACCACTGGATAACAGAATCATGATTAATTCCTACCTCATCTTTAAGAAAAAAGAATCAAATATTTTGAGCTGATTCTCCATGGGATTTACTCCAGTTTGACGCTACTCTTTGGAGTTTCACTGGTATAAAACAAGTGTAATGGCATGGACAACACATACCTTCAGATGTTAAAAAAGCCAGTCTAGAAGAACCATTCTTTCTAATAAAGATGAAGGCTAAGAGCATGAAAAGAGACTGATTTGGGGCGCCAATGAGACACCCTGCACAAGGCCTGAGTTTTAGAAAATAAGGCAGTTAGCAATTCCAACAATTGAGGCACTCAAAATGATTATGGGCTGGAAAAGTTATAAAAAACAGCCAGATTATGAAAGAGTTAGTTTTAAATGTTTAAGATAAAGATGATGAAATCAGTACTAATTTGATCACCCACTCTCCAATTCATAGCTCTTGCATGTGGGTTGATGAACTATAGAAGAACCTCCAATTTAGCCTTAATTGTATCTTGCTTAAGTAGCTAACCCATTTCTATCTTGACTGTTTCTCTAGATAGCAAATCTTTATATGATAGACAACCAATAAGTCAAACATACATTATTTTGCAGGTGAAACAAATTTGATCACTTAATGCTACTTTGAATACTGAAGGCATTGTTTCAGCAGTACTGTATGTCCAAAAATAATTTCTGAATGCCAAATTTGGCATGCAGCTATGAAACAGTGGCCCTCATATATAATCACTAATGGATGCAGTTTTGTGTCTTTTAGCTATTAAGAGTGTCATGAAAAGGACAAGCAATAAGGTATTATTGATCAGCCAGGAGATGACAAAGCATGTCCATTTATATTTTATAAATCATTTGTAATCAATTTTGTGTGTGTGTGTGTGTGTGTGTGTGTGTGTGTATATATATATATATATATATATATATTTTTTACACACACACACACACACACACACACACACAGCCTCCATATTTTCAGTCTTTGAAAGAGAGATATTTGTTCTCTGTTGCTATTGCTTATCTTTTCCTGAAATCACAGCGTTCTATTTGTGATATTGTACTTATTTTTATGGCAACAAATTACATTGCGATATTCCGAACACAGGATTATTAATTAAGTTAGAGAGTGAAGAAAAAGACCAGGAACAGATGAATTCCTAAAAACAAAAAGAAAAGTTTTCAGATATCCTTGTTGTGGATGGGGGCAGGTAGGAGAAAAATAAAGAATATGTGATTTCTCTTCTAGCAGAACATTGTAACAGGGTCACAGGGCTAGCTAGTTGTGTGGGGGGCACATCCAGAGAGGCCCTAAAGAACATGGCTCCTCCCAGTTGAAGACAACTCCAGACTTAGGAAGTAACCCGACAGGAAGATCAGAGGAAGTGCTTCCTGGCTAGGGGAGAGAAGGGCTTGGTCAGCAGCACCTGTAGCTGCCTCTATCCTTTTACAGTAGTAAGAGGTCAAACAACAATATTATAGGCAGGACTGTTAGCACCACTTATTGATTAAGGGTGTCTGACATTTCCCATATAAGACCATGTAATTTTCCATCCAGGGCATGTGTCTCAGGCTGAATTGTTTTGGTTAATTTTTGCCACAATGGTTCAGTCATTTTCATGAACAAGGCTAGAGAAAAATACACTGTTTTGCCCATGTTAAAAAATTCTGGTGACCTTTTCTTTGAAAAGCTCTAGTGCTCCCATGCTTTGGAGCAGGAACTGAAATTCAGCAGACGCGTGGTTTTTGTGTCAAGGATTTCCCTTTCTTGACCCCATGGAAATCTGCTTAAATTTGGCCAAATTATAAAATGTTGGAAAAGTCTCAATTCACACATGCTCAGTAGAGACATTAGATTTTAGCAGCTAAGTTCTCCAAAGATTACTCCCGTTCCTCACTGCTGACAGCCATGATGGAGCTGGGCTCCACTCCTGAACTGAGAGCAAGGAGACTATCTTTTGTGTCTCAGAACACTCCTGCTGCACCCAAGTAGCATGGAGGAGGAAGCTGCCTAATTCAAATGCAAAAGGGGACAAGAACCAGACCAGGAGGGTGAAAAAGGAAACTAGGTCTGGGAGCCGGGGGGAGAGGGGAGACCAGGGATTGAATGTGCAGGGAGACTGGGCAGGACAGGGCAAAATGGGTGGTGGAGACAACTGGGAGTCAGTAGGTGTAGTAGAGACTGAGCTTGGATGAGTAGCTGGAGGGGTGGGGACTGGGACTGTCTGGGCAAGGAGTGAGTACTAATGGGGTGGGGGGAAAACAATATGAAGGTGGAGGGTAGACAGATTTGATAGTAGGAGAACTGGGATTGGCTGAACAAAGGGACTGGGACAAGGATCCTGGGAGAGGCAGAGATGGAAGAGGAGCCCAGGGATGGCAACTAGAAATCTGTTGGAAATTATTTTTCTAATAAATTTAAGATTTACCATGACTCAGTTTCCACACAAGCATACCTTTATTAATTCAAAGGTCTCTTGGTGATAATTACACCCAATGTAAACCCATGAGCATATACACCTGTATTCTATACCCAATAGCAACACATTTATAAGCACTGGCCAGAATATTAACAACAGGATCAGGCCGAGGAGGTACCTTACTATCATGGCATTCTCCAAAGGGGTAAGGGACTGCTCTGACAAAGACCATCTAGGAAACCTTGCTTTCTTCTACACTGTAACTAACAATGACATTAACCTGTTTGTTGTCAGACTTTAGCTATGGCCAGATGAAGCAGCCAGAGTTGAACCATGTCCTCTGCCCCGGTCAAGACAAGATTAGTGACTGGGCCTCTCTTCAAGATTTTCTTATGTTACTTGGCCATATTTCTCGTCAACTATCGAACTACACATTTAAACAAACCAATTATTTATTGCACCTGGTACCCAATTAACAATATTTTCTTTATTTCGGTTTCTTAAAACCCAAACCTATAAATGAGAACACTGGTATTTCCAGATTCACCACAAGTTTAAAACAATCCCTCTTTCTAACGATCTCATTCTTTTTGGTCACATGCTTTGGGCCTATCACTCATATTAACATCCAAACTCTGTTTAAAATCATAATTCATCTAGGTCTAATGTGGGCCTATACTCCTACAATGTTAGTAGAGCCAGGAACTGTGGGTACAGGCAGAGGCCATCGTGTGGGAGAGAGGCAGATAGGATGAAGAACTGGGAGTGGGAGTACTGGGACTGGGCAAGGAGACTGGTGACAAGGAACTAGGAATTTGTGAGGGAGGGGGCACTGGGACTGTTTAAGTGAGGAGAATCAGACAAGAGGTGCTGCCACAGGTGGGGAAGTGACAGGACCAGAGGGAAAGGGACAAAAGGGGTCAAGCTTGTGGGAGGGAGGGGAGGTGGAATAGGCAGAAGTATTTGTGCCCCTAGAGCATGTGCCTCTTCAGAGCCAGAAATGGAACCTAGGATTCCTGAGTCATCATTCTTCTGCTCTCAGCAAATATCTGTGAAACCCACTGGCAAATTGTGTCCTATCCCCTCTAGTGCTGATCCACAGACGATGACAACCTATTACTGCGATCAATTACTCTGTTAGCTCTAGTGGCAAAAGTCTGTGTGAGGGATCTGAAAGTTCCTGTTCTGTTGATGAACCATGTGTGTGTCAATATAATACTATGTGATAGAATTACAGATTTTGCAGTTGTTTTTTCCCCTACATTTTTAAAATTACACAAAACTACATTAAAAGAACATTAAGGTTGTAAAGTATATACATTTCAAATCTTCGAGGCATTAGGTCTTTAATTGTAGCCCACAGCAGAAATCAGAAAAACATTTAAAAAGGAATGGGCATCTTGTCCTAATTATGTCCCTCCTTTCCATACCTGGCAGGGATACTTTTCCAGTTATTTACTAACTAATGCAGTCTAGTGACTAAATCAGCTACAGGGAAGTTTTTTAGCACGTGGTAAAGTGGCCAATCCCAAGAACATAATTTCCAAGTTATTTCAGAATATGATACATGGTATCATGATCTGTTGTGTGCAATGCCCATTAAGTAAATTGAAGTAACAGATGTGTCGTGATTTCTTATATCACATTGGTGTCTTGACAGTCAACTGACCTCAGCACTATGTGAGCTACAAAAATTTTTACAGTTACATAAATTGGAAAGTAAGAAACCAAAAACAGTGGTATCATAAATCAGATGACCCCATTACCCAGTAATATTACGGTTAAAAGTTGTGAAACATTTATGTATTTTGCAATGACAGACTTTACAGCCTTTGAACAGTAAAAAAAGAGGTTACCATAAATTGAGTATTCCATGAGAAAAAGGTTCAACTAGTACATTGTATCCATCCAAATTATGGCTGTCTGATCACAAAAGTCCTATTGACTTCTATGCAAGACCTTTTTTCTTGTCATCTCAAAAACTGTAGTTGCTTTGAACAGGTTGAGCTTGTGACTTCTTTTCCACTTTTATGGTCTAAGACAACGATCTTAAAAGATGGTTAGCAGTTCACTTCTGTATGTTTATATCTGAGCATTTTTTTTCTGGTAATGCAACCTGCCAAAATAATTTCTGAGTACCATATTATACGAAAAGTACATCGATAGGATTTTTAAAAGACTTTTTATAATAGTGGCATCTTGTCTTTTTACAAGAATAGCTCAGTGCCCAACAATAAAAAGGACATTTCCTCCTCTCCCCACCCCCATTACTGTTATTATAAAATTGACTAATATTGCCAAAAAGCAGGTTAAGTATTTGGATGAGCATAAATAGTAGAGGGCAAAATATACTATTAAACTGCTGAAAACATTCTTAGGAGATTAAGGGTTATGTTTTACCTTTACTTATGCTTACAAAGTATCTTGCAGTTAAATTTTATGTAATTTGAATTAAAGAGGACATAATTCTCACATGTTTTAAAAATCTGTTTCCTTGAATTGTATCACTGGACAATGGGGAAATTTTTTGTATTACTTTTATTAAAAGTGAGACTCAGGTTACACACTCACTGTTAAGTTGCTACCTACTTAGTCTCAGATTTTATATAGTTTAAAGCCAGAGGGGACAATTAGACCAATTTAAAGAACGAGGAGTACTTGTAGCACCTTAGAGACTAACAAATTCATTTGGGCATAAGCTTTCGTGAGCTCAAACCCACTACATCGGGGTTGCCATACCAACTCTAAGAGACTAATCAGTTAATCACTTCAATCTCTCTGGTCACTACACAGACCTAAAAGTGGCAATTCTTCAACCAAAAAAAAAAAAACATTCAAAAACAGACTCCAATGAGAAACTGCAGAACTGGAATTAATTTGCGAACTGGATACCATTAAATTAGGCTTGAATAAAGGCTGGGAGTGGCTGGGTTGTTACACAACTGAAAACTATTTCCCCATGCTAAATTTTCCCCTACTGTTACTCACACCTTGTCAACTGTTTGAAATAGGCCATCCTGATTATCACTACAAAAGTTTTTTTCTTCTGATAGCCTACCTTAATTGACTAGTCTCTTAGAGTTGGTATGGCAACCCGTGTGTGTGTGTGTGTGTGTGTGTGTTTTATTTATTTATTTACGCCCACGAAAGCTTATGCCCAAATAAATGTTAGTCTCTAAGGTGCCACAAGTAATCCTCGTTCTTTTTACGGATACAGACTAACACGGCTATCACTCTGAAATCTTAGACCAATATGACTTTCTGTATAGCAGGTCATTACACTTCACCCACTTACCCCTATGTTGAGCCCAATAACTTGTTAGATTACAGCATTTCAGTCCTATGAAGACAAAAGCTTGTGTGCGCTACAGGAAGAGAACAGGAGAGAGTGCGCTGCCACTAATGTCCGAGGTCCCAGCCGAGGCTCCACTCCCGCCCCCAGCCAGGGCTGGCTCCAGGCACCGCTTGGGGCGGCACATGTGAAGGGACAGCATTCTGGCCATTCCTGGGGTGGCACATTTCAAGGGCCATTTTTTTGTTTTTTTGCTTCGGCGGCAGGTCCGGCCGCGGCTTTTTTTATTCTTTTGCCGCTTGAGGTGGCAAAAAAGCTAGAGCTGGCCCTGCACCCAGCCTCAGCCCCCTTACCCATGTCCGCATCCCTCCCTCCCAGAGCCACGGCCCCACTCCTGGCCCTGGCTCCACGGGGGCAGAGGGAGCATGAACAGGAGTAAGGGGGGCATAAGGTGAAAAGTTTGGGGATCACTGCTATAGCTGAAGTGGTCCATGGTGCTGTTGAGGTGGCTTCATGAGCCATGGCAGCAAGGAAGAGGCTGAGTCTCCTAGGATCACTGTTGGCATCTCAACATTCCCAATGGTAATCCACCAATAGGGAAAGAAAGTCCCTGCTTACAGTTTTCTGACCAATCCTGTGTTCTTAAAGATGCGTGCGTCATGCACCTTCCCTGACCAGCTCACATTGACATCAGTGAAGCATCCCTGGTGATCCACCAGAACTTGCATAACCACAGAAAAATATCCCTTTCTGTTGATGTACTCTGTAGCAAAGTGGTCTGGTGCCAAAATAGAGATGTGTGTGCCATTTATCACCCTACCACAGGTCGGGAACCCCACTGCTACAAATCCATCCACAACATTCTGCACGTAGCTGCGAGTCACAGTCCTGCAGAGCAGGGGGCGATTAATGGCCCTGCACATTTGCACGACAATGTCCCTCCCCCCACCCCCAGTAGATTTTTCAACTCCAAAATGATTCCTGACTGACTGGTAGCAATCTGGCATTGCAAGTTTCCACAGTGCAACTGTCACTTCTCCACTGCCAGTGCAGCTCTCATTTGGTGTCCCTGCCCTGGAGGGCTTGGACGAGTTTGGTACACAGATTCAGGACTGTGGCCTTGTGCATCTGAAAGTTCTGCAGACCCTGCTCATCCTCCCAAACATGCCTGATGCCATGATCCCACCAGTCACTACTTGTTTCTCAGGCCCAGAACCAGTGCTCCACCATCTCCAGCTGCTCCGTGAACACCAACAGCCATGAACAGCTTCTTTCTATGTCCCGCAGCAATATGACCTCCAAGGAATCCTCATGTTCCCTGCAGCTCCTCTTGAGGCTCTGCGAGTACTGCAGGATCATGCACTCTGGCTTGCAATGCTCATGACAATATTGCTGATCTATATGGGCTCCACACTTCTGTCACAGAAGGCGAACAGCAAGGAGGGGTGCGTGGGTTTGTGGGATTTTGAAAAGGAGTAAACATTATGGGATGCAGATGAAATAATGGAATGAAGATAATTGTATTATGGGAAATGGACCCCATGCTCCCAGTCACCCTTGTGCCACTTGTTTTGGCCGTGTCAGGAATTGCAAAGAAGCTTCCCAAAAGAGACTGCACTGGATAGTGGGATACCTACCCATGATGCACTGCACTCTGCATCAATGCAAGTGATTCTGGTGAATACACATACCACCAACACAAGGAGCCAAGTATGCACGTGCACAAGTGATGTACTAACTGTTGTGGCTGTTTGCCAGCATAACTTAGGTCAACGTAAGTTTGCAGTGTGGACATGGCCTTACATCTGTGTAAGAGCAGCTTATTTTAGTTTGACTTAAAACCTGTTCCAAATTGACTTCAACTAAACTGGGAAAAAAAGCCACTCAAACTTGAAATCAGTGTCCACATACGCATTCATATCAGTTTAACTATGTCAGTTCAGATTCACACTAAGTTACATTGGTGCAACTTTCCTGCATAGATGAAGACAGGTGGTGGAAGACTTGTAGGTAATAAATACATATGTAAATTGCCCTCTTTTTGGAAAGGTAAGTGGAAAGAAGGAAGTTGCCATTTATATTCAAAAAACAAAAATGAATTTGTATTTTGCCAAGAACTGCAGTTTATTTTAAATGCCCTATAAAAGATAGATACTTAAAACAATGAAGACACTGAACAAACAAAATTTTAATCAGTGCTACTCAACGTTGAATTCAATTTCCTTTTCATATTTAGAATCTCTACAAATACTGTCCATTGCTCATTTTGAATTCAGTAAAATGTAGGCTTTTGACTATCAAATCTAGAACATTATAACAGCCTAAGCAACTGAAAATGGAAACAAACAAATTAGCTTGTCTGCTGCTGCTACGGAGCTGAGATGAGCCTGAGCTGCAAAGGTCAGAGACACAGCATATCCAGAATGTCGAAGTGAAAAACAAAACTCAGTGGGAAGGGTGACAAGGATAGGAAAGGGGTAAGGGTTCAGAAGCATGCACATGGAGGCATGCTGGCAAATGAGAAGGAGGGAAAAGGGTATCTTTACCTTCTCCTCATCATCTAAGTGGTATTATTTAATTATCCAAACTTATAATGATTTTGGTTGGAAGGGGGTTAACTGATGGATTTCCCTGTGTGTATATTAGGTAAATCCCTTATTAAAGATGAAACTGTGGTGAACAGGAAAAATCATGAGTCAGATCCTCAGCTGGTGTAAATTGGCCTGGCTCCATTGATTTCAATGAAGCTACTTTACACCAGTTCTGGAGTTGGGCCCATTTTTGTGATCAGCAAGAAAAGGCAGAGAAGACCCTGTTAGAGAAAAGATTGCTGTATTCAAGTTAATACACTAGTGACACCAGTGACTGATGGGGGAACATTGAACAGAAGAGAAGTGCAGTGGCTTAAGTAATGAAATAGTCAATAACTTCTGTAGGGATTCAGAAAGAATTGTCACAGCTAGTACAGCATAACATGTACATCTTTACTTTAAATTAATAAACACTGCTATTCAAATAAGTTATTTACATCAATAAATAAATGAATAAAGCAGGCATTTTAAAGCATATTATATGCTCTTAATGTGCCCTTGGAGCACCAGCTGAACACTTCATGTAAATCATGCACTGTATATGTCAAGAGAAAAGTGAAGTTTGCTCATGCTTGTAGTTATCTACTTTTGAAAGCTATAGAAGATTGCACTATTTTTAATATTAAGAAGAGACATATTTTCAGGGGTATTAAAAGCCCTGAACCAAGATTGAACTTATGACCAGAAGTTAGACACTTTAAACTTTGCATGACAAAAAAAAAGCAGAAATATATGCTCCTTTATTTGGGACAAACTTTTTTTTTAATTTATAGCCCCAGATTTTCAAAAGTGAGAAATGATTTTGGGTGCTTAACCTGAAACACCTTAAAAGGAGCTTGATTTTTAGAGGGTGAATACTCAGCATTTTCTGAAATGTCACACTCTGAATGATATTTCAAGGTGGGCATGCAAAAAGTGTGTAGTGTCTTTTTTAAGGTGCCTCACTTTTAAAAATCTTGAGGGACTTTATTGATTTACACTGCTCATTTGAAAATAAATCACTGAAGCTTGACACGTTTAATGACAAAAGTTCTTTGAAAGATTCAGCGGACTTTTCAATTTTCCTTGAATTATGTCTGAATTTATGATGTTCTTCTGAGGTCTGTACCTTGTGTTCTACCGAGAACTTTCAGTCAGATTAAGAGTACAAGAAATGACAGCACATTACCTATCTTTCCTTTTCACCCCAAAGCTGGTGGGCACTATTACCAATTTGTCAATCTATTAGCAAACCCAATACTGCTCACTCAGCTGCCCCTCTAATAGAGCCACAGTGAGTCACTCAGGCACACAGCAACAACTCAGCTGCACTGACTTACCCTTCCAAGGGAGCCTGTGTAACACCTCTGGCATGTGGGATTGAACCTGGGACCTCTAGCATAGTGTATGAGCTGCTACTGCAGGAGTTAAAATCCCCAGGGTTGCTAGCTAAAGGCTGTAGCAGACTCAATCTCTAGTGGGGCTAGGTGCCACTAGAAGGGGACAGAGCACCACATGAAGCAGGCATGGGTTACACCTGCGGGGACTCAGACTTTAGCCATGTGGCAGCAGCCTATCCCTGAGCAGAGCCTGGATCAAATGATCCCTAAGCTCAGTATTTCCTCAGCTTGACCAGAGCTGCAAGTCAGTCTGTGCATCAGCACTATGAAGCCAGGAACCCTCCTACTGCCTCACAGCATATCAAGCTCTCCAGACTCTGAGCTTGCTCTTGATCTGGTTCCTGCTCCTGCTTGGTCCTACTCTGACCTTGCTCCAGCCCAATTACAGACATGTTTCTCCCCTGCCTCTGCTTCCCAACCCTGTGGACCCTCAGATTCTGACCACCTGGCTTCAACCTGCACCTGGACTCCAGCTACAGTATTGATTTGGCTCATCTACAAACACATCTTGCTTCTGACCCCGGCCTGACCCCAGATCCTGGTTTCAGTGCTGCCCTCAGCCCAGTCCCAACCCTGCATCCGGCTTAGACTTCCACTCCAACCATTAGGCCTAACTACCAGGAGCAAGCACCTGATGTATTAACCATCTAATAATGTTCCTCAATAAGATTAAAGAGTCGAACTATAACAAATTTCTGCTTTAACTCTCCATTGATCAGAGGGCAAGGATATATGTAATACTTACATGTGCGCTTTAACAGATAAACATTTGCTCTCATTCTATAGGATGCCCACCAGAAATAAGATGATTAATAGATTCATAGATTCCAAGGCCAGGAGGGACCATTGCAATCATCTAGTCTGACCTCCTGTTTAACCGGCCATAGAACTTCCTCAGAATAACTCCTGGAAGTTTTTCAAAGAGATGTTCTAATCTTGATTTTAAAATTGCCAATAATGAATTGCCAGAGAATTCACCATGATCGTTGGTAAACTGTTCCAATTCTATTAAAATTTTTATAGCTTATTTCCTGTCATTTTGTCTAAATTCAATTTACAGTCATTGGATCATGTTATACCTTTCTCTGCTAGATTGAAGAGCCCATCAAATATTTGTTCTGCATCTAGGTACTTATAAGACTAATCAAGTCCCTCTTAACCTTCTCTCTCTTAAGCTAAATAGACTGAGCTCCTTGAGTCTATCTCTATAAGGCAGTGGTTCTCAAACTATGGGGTGGGCCTCCCAAGGGTGGTGTGGGAAATGTGTCAAGGGAGGCTCAAGCTATAATGGGGGGGGGGGGGTTGTATTTTTGTTATTGCAGCTGGGGCTCGGCCATGCACACCTGGGAGATGGGATAAAGGGAACTGCTGGATGCCCGTCGCCCCGGGACTGATAGCGGAGCCCCATTCTCAGGCTCTCCCCGCACTTCCCCACCAATTCCTCACCAGGAGGAAGCACCAGGGCTCCAGTTGTCAGCTCTGGGATGGCAGCAGCAGCACAGAAGTAAGGGTGGCAATGGGGTGTATGCTAAATCTGCTGTGAAAAGTTATATTGACAAATTTCACTTTTGATATTACCACCCTTACTTCTGCGGTGCTACTGGCGGTGCTAGAGTTGCCAGGTGTCGAAAAGGGACCCTGGTGGCTCTGGTCAGTACCACTGACCGGGCTATTAAAAGTCCGGTTGCCTGCACGGTGGGCCTAAGGCAGGCTCCCTGGATGGGCTCCGCCTTGGAGCTGAGGGACATGTTGCCACTTCCAGGGAGCCACCCCTCAGCACTTCCCACACCACAACCTCCTGCCCCAGCTGGGAGGCCCCTCCTGCACCTCAAACCCCTCATCCTTGGCTCCACCCCAGAGCCCATGCCCACAACCAGAGCCCTCACCCCAAGACCCCTCCAGCACTCTGCACCCCTCAATTTTGGCCCCACCCTGGATCCCACACCTCCAGCAAGAGCCCTCACTCCCTCCCACACGTCAACCCTCTGCCCCAGTCCAGGGAAACTGAGCAAGTGAGTGAGTGGGGGGGGGCGCTCTGGGAAGGGGCAGGGGCAAGGGTGTTTGGTTTTGTGCGATTAGAAAATTGGTAACCCTACGCAGCACTGCCTCCAGAGCTGGGCGCTCAGCCACCAGCTGCTGCTGCTCTCTGCTCTGCCTTCAGAGCTCAGTGGCAGTATTTGTACTTGTGGGGAGGGGGCATAAGCAACTATAGACACAAAGAAGGGGGAGGAACAGTATTCCAGCAGAAATTGCACTAATAACAAATACAAGATTCCCCTATATGCATCCTAGGATCGTATTTGCCTTCTTAACAGTGTTGCCTTGGGAGCTCATGTTCAAATTGATTATCCACCGTAACCCCAAATCTTTTTCAGAGTCACTGCTTCAGAGGATACAGTCCCCATCTTGTAAGTAAGGAACAAAGAACGTTGGCCTAGGTGTATACCTTTAGCCATATTAAAAATGCATATTGTTTGTCTGCTCAGTTTACCAAGCAATCTCAAGCAAAGTGGTTGCAAAAGTCTGCCATTTTGATATGACAGCATTTTGTGACTAGTTTTGCATTCACTTTTCACCCGAGTAGCAATTGGCATATCAGTTATAGCAGACTTTTGCAACCCGTGTTCAAGTGTAAATGAGGAAAAATACTAATGCCTCTCTTTTCCTGCTGTATCAAATGGACAGTTTTGTTCTTAGGTGTTGTCCCGCAATACTATTTACAGTGGATGATCACTTAACAGTATTCTCTGGGTCTTCTCAGAAAACAGCCGAGTCACACAAGAGCAATCTCATGAGGGTTCATGGCCATGTGAAAAATCTCATGATCAACAATATCAAATGGCAAAAGCTGTAAAAACACACACACACACACACACGCCACACCAGCATGGGCATTTGATTATCATCCACAGGAAGATCAGTTATTGAGAGCGGTGCAGCATCTGTGCCAAATGCCATTCCAAGTTCTAAAACCATTTGACAAATTTTAAGTAAACCTGAATTCAGTTATTGCCAAGTTTGCCTCAGCACCACTCACTATCAGCTTCCCTTTCAAAAGAAGGAGGTGCAGATGGATAATATTAGGAATCTCAGGTAATTAAGTGATGAATTCTTAGGCAAGGGCTTAACTATTGTTTCTTTCAAAAGCAGTTTAAGAACTTGCTTAAAGAGCCAAAAACCAGTTGCCAAAATAGCTTAATCACAGCAAGAGCATGCACAAAATGATCAGCTGGATGTAGAAATGGCTACTTGCGTGTTAAATTATAGGGTAACTGCCTTTGCAAACTGACTGCACAAATAGGCACACATTTGTGTGCAAGTGTACTTTTCTAAACAACTGCCACAGAAAGCACTATTCTGCAACTAAGTGAGCCATAATGCAGTATAAAAAGTTCAGGTTAATCTGAAAAGAAAAATAGGCCTACTATTGTGTCCTGAAAAAAGTCAAAAGCACCTACTTGGACTTCCTTAACTTTTTTTTTTAATCCACAGGAATGAGAGAAATCAGAGCAGTCTCCTCTTGTGGTCTGCTCTCATGAGTTCAGTCTACTGACTAATAAAAGCACCACAGGCCAAGACATACCACTGGTTGCTTCCAAGTAATAGCTGAAAAGCTGCACTCTGGGATTTTTACTGTGCTGTAGCAGTGTCCACATGGGATGTTACTGCGCACGAAGCTTGTGCTTTGTACATTCACATGCCTGGCTTGCCATGCCGTAACGTATTGTTTAGAGAAGCCCTTATACCAGAATAAGAGTGTCCACATAGGGAGTTATAGCCGTTTAAATTCACATCCTAACTTATACTGGTATAATTTCCCCATGTAGACAAGCCCTAAGACGCAGAGACTCTTAGCTCCCACTAAATCCAGTGACAGCTGATGATGCTCTGAAACCTGCAGGAGGCATTTACCACCATGCAACACCAGGGCCCCTGTTCTATCCAGTACAGATTGTAACATTTGTTCCCCCTCAGATTCAAATTTGAGTCACTTCCATGACTCTTACCAATATATTACCTACCTACCATCTATGGAAGACCTTAACATAGCATGATGCTAAATATCAACAAGAATTAAACGTGACAGTATCCTGATAAGTAATTGACTTGCTCCCACCCACTGCAGAGGGAAAAAGCGGTAGTGTGTGATGTATGTCTAGATATGGTCAGGTGATACAAACTGACAAAACAGTATACTAGAAATTAAATAGTTTCACAAAATTAGGTAGAAGTGACGAGGGGAAGCTGTACAATATTGGCACATTTTCAACTAGATGGCACATCTTTATTGAATGAATGTACATGTGCAATACGTGACCACTCAAGAGACAAGCATAAAATGGTTTCATAGGAGAGCTGCTCTTTAATAAAAGGTCAAGCAAAATTGTGCTAGAAATTACATGGCAATATTTTTAAGTGGTCACTTAAGAAAGAAGGTTGCTTATTGGAGGTTATTCATAAGATTACAATAGGGCAGGAATCTAACAGCTAATTTTTCTAAAGTACAATAAGTTAAAGAGTCTGCTGTAGATATCACTTTAAGGAACAGAATTATTTATTTTTTTATTTATTTATTTTTTTTAACAAAAATGCTGAACTTCGTTCTACTTTTTCATGAGCAACGTTCATTTAAGCTTTTTTTGGCTTTAAGAATTTTTTCAACCTATTAAAATGTAGATATGTTTAACAAACAAAAAAAACCCAAAAAACAAAAACCAACCACCAGGAATTTCACACTGTCTTTTGAGTGGTTTCTTCAGATGCCCAACAATTTGCCACAATTGTAAGGTAAGATTTATTTGTGGAAAGAATAGATGTAGAAAGGTTTTCCTTTTATTATCTGCAAAATAAAATACACACACACACACACACACACACACACACACACACACACACACACATATATATATATATATAAAACATATACATATACACATACACACACACACACACAGTTCCACTAGATGTCATATAGTTTAGCAAAACAGCCTTCCATACTCCTTTCTCTTTCCAAACCAGAATTTAACATACAAGTTATTATAATTAATATCAACTCTGCACACAGATGGATGTCATTAACAACTAACACCCACTACCTTCCATGATGGTCCTCATGGTCAATAAACCTGAATGGACACTTATTCATTTAAGTGAGAATGAAAAGTAATCTGAGTAAGCATAATAAGTCAACCAGTGCAAAGAAAACTAATAGTTTTTCCTCTAAAAATTGAGGATTACAGCATTATTCTTGACTAAACTATTAATTTACAGAGTAATTTTACCATACCACACATCTATGAATGTAGGAAAGTGGATAACAAATTTGGGCAAACTCGCCCTGGGATCTGAAAGCCAAGCTTTGTTTCCTTTTTACACATCACCACCAGTAGTAGATATTCGGAAGGCCAAATGAAGCCCTCAGTTAATAGTGTGGCACCCCACTGTCTTTAAATTAGGCCCTCAATGGGACTGCTCAGGTGCAATTGACTGGAACTTAAACAGTTGTGTTGGTGATGAACAAAGTAGATAGAATTCAGCTAATTCAATATTAGCTCTGTTGGCTCTGAACTGGCAGAAGTAAAAAGTAGCTGAAACTTAATTTTGTTAATCAAGTAAACTGATGTGATTCTGAATGCACAGGGAGAAAGTCTGTTGAGTTTGGAGACATTTATACAGTCACTATTCAAAATAGGATCACACTTAAATAGTCTCCATTACAAGTTAGTGCACAAAAATCTTTTCTGGCAAAAACAGAAAAAAGCAAATAATTATTAGGAATGGGCCAGATTCACTGGAATGCTTCAATTGCTGTGTGTCACTCTGGTGAAGCAAAGCAGCCATAAATAAATCTTCAACAAGTTAATCTGGCCCCAAATTCTTAATTCACACATAAATTGTCACCATTCTAGCCAACAAAAGGAAAAAAAAGATGCTGGATAAAATGTTCAAAGACAATCTCTTCCATGCAAATGGCGAGTGGAGCAAACATGGCTTACTGGAGCTGGCACAGCAAGTTATGCTGCATCAGTTAAAGTTTTTCATAAGCATTTCAACATGCTGAATGAAGGAGACTGAGGTTTGTACAGACGTGCAAGTTGTTGGATAAACTCAACAGCAGCTGCTTACACACCACCACTAAATGAGGAAAAGTCCAAACCAGTGAGAATGCACATTTCAAGAGGAGAAAATGCGGAAGACACCTAGAACCAGTGGGAGGCAAAGAGATACCCTGTGAAGTTTGAGTTTTCACCAACACCAAAAAACCTTTGATAGGTATTAAGTTTCAGCTAAGTTTGCTAGTTAAACTTAACATTCCTTGCTATATCTATAATATGGTATTATATATACACAGCACCTAGAGCTGAGAGAGGGACCCCCATTGTGCCAAGCACCATACAAAAACACACAGTCAGAGTCACTGCCCTGAAAATCTTAAAAATCTAAATACACAAGACAAAGGGAAAGAGAAAAGTATTTTCCCAGGGTCAAACAGGAAGTCTGTTGTACAGCTGGGAACTAAACACAGGTCTCCTTCAGTCCAGTCCTGTGCATTAACCATAGAAGCAGTACCCCTTTGTTGTTAAAAAAAAAATCAGTCTTCAAGACAGCAGTAATATAAAGCAATTTCCAGTGATTTATGTCTTGCTACATCAGAGAGACCAACTTTTCAGAAAGGAACTATGTTTTTCACATCTAGCGTGTGAAGATGCATACTTGGGATGTTAGATAGAAGGATTGAACAGGTATTTGGTCAAGAAGTCAAGACAAGAAATAACTTCGTAATTGTGTGAATAAAGTCCCAGACAGCAGCTTTGCATATCTCAGTAATGCAGACATTCCCGAAACACACTGTAGAAGCTACTTTGAAGATGGTAGAATGTGCTCAATCTTCACGTACTGTGATACCAGCAAGGCTACAACAGATCTAAAGAAAAGTTTGATTCACTCAGCCTATCACCCTAGAATGCAGATCTGTTCTGACAGTATTACTAAGAGAAAGAAGGTTACTTATCAGTAAGCCTAGCTCCTGTACATTGCCAATACAGATCTACACGCTTCACTACTCGTCACCACTTCTTGGTGTCTAAACAGTGGAAGAACTAGAGTGCTTTCCTTTTTACACTCCATAATTATACAAGAGAAGATGGAGAGCTAATGACATCACTGTACATTGTAACAAATTCTGACTTTACTATGGTTTTAAACCAATCTGCTCCTGTTCATTACAAAATGAGAGAGCTTCCTTTTCTATTGATGAATGCAGAGTACAGCGTTAAGTATCAAACAGTCATTGTATCCATTCGGAAAAAGGAGGAACTTCTCTGCCCACTTTTAAAATTCATATTTGGATAGAGAGGCCATTACACAGCAGAGTTTTTGTTTTTGAAATGGGGGGAAATTCTGTAAAAACAAAGATCCAAACTTTACATAGGTGTAAGAAGTGAAGTAATATACTCATATTACTTACTTACATATAATATACTTTATCAAGTGTCTTAGAATTGTTTTGTAGATTACTCTGTCACAGATTAACCTGAAAGGTTACATGAGCGCATCTACAATTTTATTTACTTAATATATATATATAAAGTACTTTCATAATGCATCATTCGGGTTTAAGTTATTCAGCACACAATAATCCACAACAGTTACTGAATACATAATGCAATAAAGTGATCCTAGGTACTATTAAAACTACTTATAAGATTCCTATAAAATAGGCATAATTTGAAAAAGGACATTATAAATGTGTATGTTATTAACCTTCAAAATGGTAGTCAGTTTTTCTGGGTCTTGATGAAATAAAAACAACTGAGGAGAGATTATAGAGGTCTATAAAATCATGAATGGTGTGGAGAAAATGAATAAGGAAGGGTTATTTACCTTGTAGTAGGGTCCTCAGTGGGCTGGGTCAGGCTGTAAGTGTTGGCTATATTATACTGAATTTCTTTTACTACTACTCCTAGAGCTAAGGCCCTCAGTTCTGAACTAGACAACAGTGAGACATGGCTGCTGCACAGTGATACCGGTATCAGTTATTTGATTACAGTGCCTAAGAGAATCCTAGGTGAATATATACGCATTACAGCAACACATAAAAGGGGAGATCCCCAAAGAGCTTCCAATGTAACTATGCCTGAAAATTATATTAAATATGCTTTTTGAACTTCAACTGTATTTACTGTGTTTTATTTGGGAGAGAAAAAGATTAATGGGGCCCAGGACCCAGTCATGTTATAACACATTATTTCTCTTGCTAGTCAGTCAAATAGGTCCTGTGATCTAAATGATGGACCTGTGTAGACACGACCCACCATCATGCCTGTTGATACCCTTGAGCTGTGGAGCAGCTGGGTCTGCTATGCCAGTGACTATATCAAGTTTGGACTGCATAGGGTCCTCCTGACTATGCTAGAGGAGCACATTGCAGAGCATTTTACTATCCTGACAGAAAGGAGGGAGGGGAGATAAAAGCCAAGACAGTTGTTGCAACTGAACCCTCCTTTCAAAGAGCAGTATAAAGTACATGAAACTGTGCTGTTCTTAACTGTGCTGTTCATGAGCGCTGCTTTGGAGGCTAGTCCCAGTCAGCTGTTGCAGGCCATGGGTGTGTAGAGTGCTGGGTCCCTCGCACCATGATTGTTAACTACATCACGACCAGAACAAATATGGCACTGCTCAGTGAGGCCAGTTTTGCTGCACTAGCATGGATTTCGCAACCGTCCCACAGCAACACAAAACATATAAAACCCAGAGCTATTCTATGAAACAACTTCTACCTCTCCCAACAGACTTTATTGGCCTCTAGGTTCCATTTTCCAACGAGAACAGCAATTAGCTCCTAGTGACCTGCCATGTCCTGACCTCCTTACCCTTCTTTCTTTCTCCAGCAAATCGCTATCCTGCAAATTACAATTTCTTTAGGGATGTTCAGTGAAAGGGGTAGGAGTAAAACTGACAGGGGTTTGGGGTGATTCTGAGGGGAGCTGAAGGAGGAGTTGGAGGCCATGTAATTGTTTGTGCTAACTTAGGTGAGCTGGAAGGACCCTGTTCTTGCATAATGATGATTTTAAAATAATCTTTTTGCATTTGGAGATGAATCAGACAAACCAATATGGCCACTTGAGAAGATAATTCTCAAAACCAAGAAGCAGGGAGCCCTGGGCTGCATGGCCACACCATCTGCTCTCATATTAGTATATGCTAATTGCTCCTACAGGCAGAAAAACGCCCACTAAAAAGCATAACAGGCTGCAACAACATGACTGGACTATAAAAAGTGACAGGATGTCCTTGTCCTCTGCTAAAAAGCTGAGAACTCCACACTGACTGGTGAGGGCACCCCAGTCTGATCCCCATCCAAACCCACTAGGCATCGGTGAGGCCAGTGCCCCCACTATCTTACTCCTCACACCACCTTGCTCTCACTCGGGATGGCCCTGACTATCTGGGCATGGTTGCACTTTGCACAATTCTGAAAAAAGGCTGAAAGCACCTGTCCCCTAGCACTACAACCAGAACCTAACCCGGGCGCATGCTCAATCACATTTTGCCAATGCCCCTCTAAAGCTCCCATGGGTGCCTACCTCCCACTTGCATCCCAGAATAAGTGCCAATAACTGAACACACACTTTTGGTCCAACAACCACTATAAAATTTATCACAATTAAATGAATGCACATTGAACAATTATGTGTAAAAAAAAAAAAAAAAAAAAGAGGACCACTTACTTTTTTTGAAGGTGCACCTATTCTTTGTTGTCTCCTACAATACAATACAAAATAAATCTGTATTTTTTTTAAATCTGAGCTCTACTTGTACATTGGTAACTAACAAACTCCTCTGATTGGAAAGCAATAAGAAGTATATCAGCTCAGCTTAGGGGTTTGGCTTGTATTGTTGAGTTGCTGCCCTGCATTGGGGCAGTCCAAAGCTACACTAACCAAGTGACAGCTCTGAGAAGCATTGTGTGTCAGACATAATGCCTCTCAGAGCTCCATATCATATAGATGCAAAGTGGCTATTGTGCCACCCTTTCGGAGAAAGTAGCATGTGTTCTCATCTACACTGGCCAGCTCTGCTGTTTCCTTCAGGTGTGCTCTCCACCCAGTGTCACTAACCTCATCAGTACTCAAGTACTGTGATTGTTCCTGGCCCTTACATGGGGTCAGTATGGGCTGGGGTGTCTTTCTAATGGAAATGTATATATTTCCTCCATACTGACATTTTGGCTTTTCACATCAAATGCCATTTTATTTATCTTCTTCAAGACAGTGGCAAACGACTAAAAATCATGCTATTTTTTTTGGCCATCTCTTGCTTGCATACTTCAGTAATTGAGGACACTAATAGCAACCCACACATCTTAGCTCTGAGGGTGCAATTCACACCTGCACAGATCATGCACTACTGCACCCCCTGCATCTTCCAACTGGTCAAGATTACTCAAATTGCCCCAGTCTTGTGACCAAGTAATATGGATGTTTATACAGTTGCTTTCATCCCCAAAGATCATGATGTGCTTTACAGACAGTACAAAGTACAGGACCAAGCTCCCAATGCATAAATGTGTCTTCTGTGAGGTGCAATGAAGCACCCATTCTGTGCCTACAACACTGTACAACAGTTCTTAGGAGGGGAAGTAAAGAAATAATTTATTCATTTGAAACTTCAGCAGGAATTGTAGGCAGATAATATTTATCCAAATTGAAATTTGGCCAGGACACCAGAATTGACATCCCTACTCTTGCAAAGAATGCCATACCATCTTTTTCCAATGAAATGAAGAGGTCAAAACCTTCATTTCAATTTAGTGCCCAATCAAAAGCCAGCACCTCAGGCTAAGCAGTGACATAAAGTACCATACAACTATATTATTTCAATGCCCGTTTAAAACAAAAAACAAAACCAAAAAAGCACCACATATTGAACCATCACCACTGAACTTTTTGCAGCATCTATTTTTGAATTCTGTATTAGAAGAAAAGTGAGTAACAACTGGAAATTAAAACAGTATGATAAAATGCTCCATGTAGGCCAAGTACATTTTACGGTGCAAAGGATTAATACAATAGCTATTTCAACAACACATGGAGACAATATATAAAATGATTATTGTAATCATGAATTGCATCAAGGTGATACTCTTAACATATGAAGAAGGAAAAAAATGTTGTAAACATTTTAAAGAACTCACTGAGATTGTAACATTTTATACCATGGAGTGACCAGGTAGGCTGGATGAAGGAAGTTGATCCTGGGAAACTAATCATATTCCATACATGACAGGAGTTAATTTACTCTCAGCCAGGTCTCTTTGGTGGCATTGTATCTGAAACAGTCACTCATGTTCCTCTTAATTTGAATAATAAAAATATAATGCTATTTTATTGTTAGGAGTAGAAATACTGGTTACTTATGACATGACAAAGGATAATGGGGGAGTAAGGAAAGCTGAGGGGAACAGGCTAAGGACCACTATCACTGACAAGTTTCCTTCAGTAGGAAGACCGGAAGCTAGCTGCAGCCTCCGAGACACCAAATTTTTGAAAGAAATTTGAATTCTCACAGTGCCTAAAGAATGTCAGAGAACGAAATATAGCTCTTAATATCTAGGCTGTCGCTAGAGTAAACCAAGAGGGACACTCCTTGCAAACAGGACGACTAATAAGAGATCAATGAATCTAGACAGAAGTGAGAAAGACATAAGAGACAGTGGGGACCTGGGCTCCTTGGTAGCAGATAAATGATTACATCTACTCCATAGCTAACCTCTAAGCCATGTCACTAATATGAAAATACAACAGGACAAAGATTGGTGATGGACATATTTGCTTTGATATATTTTATCATGACAAGTTCTTTAATTATGACTTTTATGGACTCTCAGTAAGTCACAACATTAAATGACTCAATCCATATTTTAAAACATTATGCTACCATTTCTTAGATTCATACATTCCAAGGTCAGAAGGGATCATCTAGTGTATCTTCCTGTGTAACACAGGTAATAGGACTTCCCCAAAATGGTTCCCGGATACATCTTTTAGAAAAAGATCCAATCTTTATTTTAAAATGGTTAGAGATGAAGAATCCACCACGACCCTTGGTAAATTGTTCTAAAGGTTAATTACCCTCACTGCAAAAAAATGTAGACCTTATTGCCAGTGTGAATTTGCTTCCCTTCAACTTCTAGCTATTGGATCATGTTACACCTTTCTTTACTACTTTAAAGATCCCATTATTAAATATTTGTTCCCCATGTAGATACTTCTAGACTAATCAAGTCACCCCTTAACCTTCTTTTTTGTTAAGCTAAATAGACTGAAGAGCTCAAGCTCTCTCTATAAGGCATGTTCTCAAATCCTTTAAATTATTCTCACAGCTCTTCTCTGCCCTCCTCTACAATACATCAACATCCTTCTTGATTTGTGGGCACCAGAACTGGACACAGTACTCCAGCAGCAGTTGTACCACTACCAAATAAAGCAGTAAAATAACCTCCCTACTACTACTTGAGATTCCCATGTATGCATCCCAGTATCACAGTAGCTCTTTTGGCCAAAGTGTTGCACCAGGAGCTCACATTCTGCTGATTATCCACCATGACCTTCAAAATCTTTTTCAAAATCACTGCTTCCCAGGATAGAGCCCCTCCCCCATCCTATAATTATGGGCTGTATACATTTAGCTATATTAAAAACACAAGTTGGTTGTTTGTGCCCGGTTTACCAAGTGATCCAGATTCCTCTGTGAACTTTCCTCTTCATTTACCACTCCCCCAATTTGTGTCATCTGCAATCTTTCAGTGACTATTTTATGTCTTCTTCCGTGTGTGTGTGTACACACACACCCACACACACCCACACCCACACACACCCACCCCATACCCTGTTAGTTATACTTAAACTTCTGTAAAGCATTTGACTGGACTGGTTGTAACATTTATTGGACTGGTCGTGACATTATGAAATAAGTGCTCTTCAACTTTTCTGCCATTCACACCCTGCCAGAGAGAGTCATAGTTCATTCTTGGTTTGTGGCAAAGATAGGCAAACCATTTTTTTTGTTTTTGTTCTTAATAAAGAATCAGCAGCTTGAAAGTGAGCCCCATCACTGAACTGGACCTAAACTTACAAAACTATGGACTAGTTTGATAAGGGACATCCTCCTTACATAAACCAACCATCTCAAATCACCTTTCTCCAACTTCCTCTTCTGTGACTCTCTAACAGGTATCTTAAAATTAGGCACCCAAAATCAGTGGGTACTTTTGAGCTCAATATCCCCCTGCCTCAGTTCCAAACTGAAAGAACAGGGATAATAAGCACCCCCATATCTCAGAGTCTGAAAATAAATTTATTAATTTTCATGAAGCACTGAGCTACTATAATGAGAAGTGCCAAAGAAAAGCTCAGGAGGAAAATTAATAATTCTGTCTTCACAGCTTAGAATAGTGTGAAGTAAATAAGGCATGGGGCCACCAACTCAAAGAAGAAAACAAAATACTGAAGAGATGCTCATTAATGGAGCACTGTCCATTCCATGCACTGAACACGGGGGAAAAACAGTATGTGATTAAAAACTGTATAACAATGCATGTGCACCGGGGGGGCAAATTAATGTTGCACAGGTAACCTATATGCTGGCATTTCCTAACTTTTGAGGTCTTTATTT
This sequence comes from Macrochelys suwanniensis, assembly GCA_033296515.1. Taxonomy (NCBI): domain Eukaryota; kingdom Metazoa; phylum Chordata; order Testudines; family Chelydridae; genus Macrochelys; species Macrochelys suwanniensis. Next base: position 83,142,470 of record CM065777.1, read on the forward strand.
AGCAACCCTAACAATTTTCTTTTAATGTAGCTTTATTTCCTCCTATACAATAAGGATTACATAAACACTTTCTTCTAGTTTAGTTAAAAAGAAGTCAGGAATTTCAAATAATGGCCACTGATCTTGGTTGCCTCAATTTTTGGGTGCCGAACTGAGGTTTGAGCACTTACAAAGTGCTTCTGAAAATTTGGCTGAAATGCTTACATTACGGAGACAAGGAGGTAGCACACCTGGCAAAGTATTTCATAAAATGTTTTGCACTTCACATCACTGTAAAAAAAAAAAAAAAAAAAAAAAAAGATTTATTTACACACAATACAAAAAAAGATTGAGAACCAAAATTAGTATACTAAGTGATTCAACTGACAGCTTCAGAACTCCCTTTAAATTACTCCTGTTATGCTGTGAAGAAGACCACTAAACCAAAATGTAATGTGATGGTTTATGATCTCTAATAAATTTATCATGGTCTATGTAAGTGGGCATGTATATTTCTTCTTTATACAGAATGACAGGGACAATATTTTGATATAAATTACATTTCATGGGTTGGTCATAGTTAAAATATCAAATTTAATGGTATGTCAGATTAATAGAACAGGATTTTCTCTGCCCCATGCTGATTGGCTGTTTGTTCCAACCTTTCCCCCTTCCTCAGTCTCTTTACTCCACATCTGCCCCTTTTATCCTCGTCTCCCCTGACCTGTCCCCATTCCCTCTCCATTTAGCTGATCCCCTCTGAATTACACCGGGAAATCAAAACCATGAAACTAACATGATGCTTACCACCATCACATTCTTCATTCTGTTGGTGTGTTCTATTCCTTCACCTACCCTGTGTCTGTCTTGCCTATTTAGATTGTAAGCTTTGGGGACCATCTACTACTGTTTGTACAGTGCCTAGCACAATGGGACCCCATTCTTGGGTGGTGCTTAGGCACTACCATAACAAATTACTATTTATTAATAGTCATGTTTAATTACAAATATACATTTAAATGATAATCAGAAGTTGTACATGTATTACAAAAGTTAGTGCCGGATACTGAAAAACACTCACCCAAGTGACTAAGAGGGACTACCCACATGTGTAAAGTTACTCAAGTAAGCTTACAGACCCTTAAAGAGAGAGAGTCAGTTGGCGGATCTGTCAGGGACATAGGACACTCGCAAAAGAATCTATTTCCTATAAACAAAAGCTTCATTTGAGAAGAAATAAGATTGGCTAAGTGTGACATCAAATGCAAAGTCTAACATGGCAAGGAAATGCCATGCTATGGGACACTTCTAGACTGTACACTCCTCCAAAAAAACCAGGAATAGGACCCATCACCTTGCTATAACCACTATACCACACTCCTCCTCCAGAGCTGGAAAACAAACGTGAGACCTGGTGTCCTACTGTTGTCTAGTAAATAACTAAGTGTGCATGCCCCTCTAATGGCTAGTCTACATGAGAATTAATGGTTATTCCTCAAGCAGTAGATGCCTGGGCTGAGGAGCCCTGTGGATGACCTGGGGAATGTGGGGTCCTTACTGCTAGATGATAAAGATCCTGTTTTTTCCAGTTTTCTTTAATAAAAAAAGATTTAATTCACATTGTGGACAAAATCCTTAACACTTTATACTTTGTCAATTACTGTGCCATGCACAACAAAAAAACCAGATTTCAATCACTGCTCACACATTTTGATTGCTTGTGCCACATGTTGGTAGGTTTGAGGATGGCTGTGTGAATTGGTATCCATCTTCTGAGAGGGAAGCCTGTGGCTTCAGTCCCATTAAAAACGACAGGAAGCAGCAGCCATCTCTAGTAAGGATTTCTACTTCCTACTATTGATGTAATGGTGATTTTTTTTTTACCAAAGACATGCTCACCTTCAATCCCACTAGGCAACTTATGTCCCATTGCAAATCATGGGAAATGGTAGACATTCCAAATAAAGGAAAGTTATGGACATAAGGACAGAAAAAAAATAACGTTACTGAATTACAACCCAGTCTCTTCATATATACAATTCAATAAGTTTTAACCTGATGGAAACTTTGAAAGATAACAAAAACCAGCCATTAGTTAGCAAAAGGGTTCCAAACAAAAGGTCATACACTGGGAATACTTAAAGTTCCCATTTTAAAGTCAAACGAATTAACAGATTTAAAAATTCCCCCCCACTCTACCAAAAAAAATAATCAATCCTTATTCACAAGTTATATGCCGTACACACTGTATTCTTCATCCAACACACAGAACTTGAATTCCTGCTTTAAGTGAAAATAAACCCAAACTTTAATGACGGGAGCAATCAGGCCAAAAGTATAAAAATAGGTAAGTTTGTAACAAAAGTAATTAACAAAATGTGTGTCCATCATCCTGATTTCTGTGGGGTCTGTTCTGCAGACACTTCTGAACATGAGCAAGTTTATTCATGAGTAGTTCTGCTGAGTGGGTCTCAATGACTAGTTGTACTTTCACTATTTGTGAAAATAAATTCTCAGGTGCCTAAGCATTTGCAGGATCAGACTCATATTGCAAGTTCTTGGGGGCACTGAGACATCTAAATAATAAAGCATGATGTAGTCTCCATTTCACGCTAAACATATTCCTATCATGAAGGATCAACTGCACTAAATTCGGCAATATACAAGTAAATGAAAATATAGAGCATGAATAAATGGCTTACACAATTTACATTTTATGTAAAATGCACTTCCATATAAAGATCAGAGTTTGGCTCTTGAGCTCAGTTACTGACTCTTCACTTAGGAGCTAGGAGTGCTGCCACCCATTGGACAACTCGACTCTGAAGATATATTGACAGGCTCCATCTAGTTGCATTCAAGCATCATTGCCAGAAAGTGAGGTAGGCCAGATGAATGGCATTTAAATAAGGGGAAAAGTGGGAAGATCCCAGCCATTCCACACACTAAATTATTTTCCAGTTTAAATTTAGAGAGCACTTTATAAAGTTGTATCATGGCTCTTAATACAAAATCTGAATTATACCACCCAACGTTTTGCCCCAGCTCATCTGCAGAAGTTTTCAGACCTGGGAATTATTTCTACATTATACTTGACCTAAGGAACGGTCTCTAAAGAGTCCCTTTTCCAAATATCAGTCCTTTCAGACACACAAAATTATGAAACTAATCAGTTTTTAAAAAATAAATCAGGTGTTTCCTGCCATCCCCCTCTTTTTCTTTAACATTATAGTTTTATTGTGGTCCAGATCCGGGCATCCCAAAAACTTTATTTTAACATTCCTTCTTGACAGACTCAGACTGGGGGCAGAGGAAAGGTGGTGGTCCTCTTCCAAGTTCCATCCCCAAAATAAGCGCCACCCACATTTCTAACACAATGCACCACTCGCTGTAGATTTGAATATTTGCAAAAAGATCATCCATGTTCTGAGCTTCACTGGACTTCCCCTGGGTGGGACCTGAATATATCCATGGGCTCTGCTATGTTCTTTGGACTGGACTCCTCAATTGGGGAAGAGAAGTGATTAAGCTCACCCAACCACCACCTAATCTTGTCACTAAAAAAGTGATACCTCACAGTAAACTGTGTAGAAATGTGACTTACCCTTTCCTTTATTACACAAGGAATGAAATCGTGGACAGTGTCAACATGCAAGTCATCACTGCGCTTCTGAAGCAACACCCCAGTGTGATGAATCGTGCAATTCTCACCTCTCCGAGCTATTGCTGAAGGCTCCTGCAGGGCAGGTTCTAACTTTTTTGCTGCCCCAAGCAAAAAATAAAACAAAACAACCCCCCCCGCCAAGCGCTGCCCCGCTGAAACAAAAAACACCCCCCCAGTGCCCCACCACAACACCCCCCCCCCCCCCCCCCCGAGTACTGCGCCGCAACAACCCCCCAGAGTGCGGCATGCCCGCAACCCCGCTCTCGCGGCCAGAGTGGCGGGGGGAGCGCGGCTGCCGCCCTGCCGCAACAACTCCCCAGAGCGCCCCGCCACAACAATCCTCCCCGAGCGCCTGCACCCAACAACCCTCCCCAGCCGAAATAAACCCCACCCCTCCCCGAGCGCTGCCCCACCTAAGTGTGTTTAAAAAAATAAATAAACAAACCTGAGCGCCGCCCCAAGGTTGGCCGCCCCGAAGGTGCCGCCCCAAGCATGTGCTTGGTCGGCTGGTGCCTGGAGCTGGCCCTGGGCTCCTGGCAGAGTCACAGATATCCCTGTATTGGCTACACTCAGGGCTTGTCTTCACTTCAGTCAACCCAGACCATGCTGCTAAGCTGACTCTCAGCCACAAACAAAGCCTCTCCCAGATGCATCAGTACTTTCAACCCAGGCTAACTGGCCTTCCCTGGCCAACATGTGAAAGCCCAAGTGCTGTAAGCCACCCCCTTTGCAGTGAGGACACATGTAAATCACTCCAGTGCAGATAGCCCTCCAATGCCTTCCCACAGTTCCCCTGCATGTGCAGGACAGACAAGTCTTCCCACAATCCATTGGGAAAAATCATGGAGTGCTAAGAAGCATGGGACATGCCTGCAGAAGTCCTACCATCTCACACAGATGAGTACAGACAAATGTGAAAGCAGTTGGGGGTGGTTCTACACTGAAGCTGCTCACATCTGAGTTAGGCACTTGGGTTAGCCTATCACACGGCAGTGAAGACATACCCTTCATTCACACAGTTGAGGTTTTTGTCAAAACCATAATGGCTAAAGATTTACTTTTTCTATTTAAATAAAAAATGAAATTCTGGAGAGCAAGAGAGTAGTTTCAGAGAGGTGGTGGAGAGATGCCAGGTGCTGGATTTCAATGGGATTCCTCATGTGCTGAAAGCTAAATATATAGATTAATAGATTCTAAGAACAGAAGAAAGGACCATAATCTAGTCTGACCTCTGCATAATAAAGACTGCAGAATTTCAGATAGTAATTCCTTCAGTAGAGGGAATTATTCTTCCTATGCATAAGTCTTTGCAAGATCAGGACCTTAACCTTCTAACAGATTTTATATGGGATTTCCTAGGTGTTTTTTGTGGTTGCTGTTAAAAAAAGAAAAAAATATGGGGAAAGGAATGAAATGACAAGAAGCTTCACCTCTTTAGAATTCTGAAGATTTGTCAAGTTCAAACAAAATGGTGATAGAGTATGTGAACTCCATGATTTGGAACTATTGGATTACAAACTACTGAGATGTACTGTCCCATTTTCCTTAGGAGACCCATAGAATATCCATCTCCAATGAACAGCTGATCCAGTACATCAGAGCATCATGCATATTGTACAAATCGTGAGCAGTCTTATCTCACCCCTTTGCATACTCAGTAAACTTATAAATTAGTCACACAGTATGTGCAACGCAGCCTTCATTTAGATACACAAAACATGGACAGGTGCCCAGCATACAATTTTTTACAGGTCATAACTCAGTCAAACCAAGATCTCACTAGACTACTCAAAAAGCACTTCAAGTGAGGATTATTTGGATACCAAATTTCAGCTTTCTATCCAAGACATTCTGGTTACATGCCTATTCAAAAAAATGGATTGCTACTTATCCCTTTTTTGAGGTAGCTCTCCTGGGAAATTTGTAAGGGTGCTCAGTAAACACTGCCAGCTGTCTAGTTTTATGGGCTGAGGATCATCCCAGATGTCCTAGTTTTTTTGTGCCTCAGAGATGGCAATCCTATTAAAAAAGGTTGGAAGTATTTTAATTTTCTAGTGAGCAAAAACCATTTTCAATCTTCCTTATACTAAAAGTAATGACTTGATCATTTTTCTTCAAAACTTTCCAACCAAGCTCTTCTTCAGGCAGAGACCAAGCTTGGAAAATTTCAGTCCAGCAGGTCAATGTTTCAGAAAGTTACAAACCATGGAAGAAAGATATTTGAATGTAACTGAACCAATCACTGCCACTATAATATTATGGTAGGTGAAGACAGAGCCTTACACAGCAGAAACTATGTAGAGGCAGTGGTCCTTGAAAGGAGAAGCTGCATGGAGCAGGAGAGTTTGCTGTCTGATCAAAGTCAATTCGCAAGGCAGAGTTGCTCATTGTGACCCAGGCATTGTTGTGCTGAGATTCCCAAAAGAATATATTGCCATGAATGCTGTTTGACCATCTCTGTTCTAGGATTGATATACACACATAAATAAAAACAAGTTACACTTAAAATACACTGTGGCTCAACACCACTCATTTCTTTACAATTAGGAAGCTAACCCGCAATGTTCTGGTCATCTGCTACTGCTTAGCAGAGGGGCAACAGTGGTGTCAGAATGGCTTCTCTGTCTGTCAAGCAACAGTTTTAAATTTTGTACTCAAGTGCATTTTATGTGAGGTTCGAGTGGATTTGAGTTAATTAGCCAAACTCAGTCAGAATTCTAACAGACTCATAGTGACACTGCAACATCTCTAAATGCATGCCAAAAAACATACACAGTTGTTAATTAATCGACAGCACAATTATATAATCTCATTGGTATTTGCATATTTCAGTCACAAAAAGGGCAATATTTCACTTTGCTTATTAGTCAGGGTTTCCCCACTATGAATGAAACAAACACCAAGTTACTGATGTATCTAATTTTGAGATGGGTGATTGTATGCTGTAACAGACCAATCTGTGATAGGGTGGATTTTTTTGCATGGAGTTACTTGTAATTTTGTTATTGTCTTCTTATGAAATTCCAAGTGAAACTGGGGAGAGAGTTTGCAGCATGGTTTATGCTTTATCTTTATCCTTGAGAGGTTGGACTAAGCAAAGAACTGAGAGGGATCACTCAGTGAGGAGAGCTAGTAATAAAGTCCTTCATTAAGGCAAGGCCTGAAACTATTAAACAACGACATTTGCAGTCACCGCAAGAGAGATACAGTCCACATGTAACTCCCAGAAGGAATGAAGAGCCCTTCTCGCCAATTAAGTGTCACTTTGATCCTTATTGCATCAAGGGTGGGTCTCAAGGCAAGGTAATGGACAACTAATTAAGCAGAATAGACTTAAAGAGTGTCTTTATGTAGATTTCCACATGAAGGACCTGATCTCTGGAAACAGTGGTCTGGATGTGATCTCAAAAGAAAAAGTTTAATAAATCTTTACTTATCTTTTAGGAAAACATTTGTGGGCATTAACAAAATCTTTTAATACATTCATTCAAATCAAACAAATTTACAGGAAATGAATTATCTTCAGGTTTCCACTAATATTTCAGCCCACAACTAATGTAAAATAATCTAATGTAAACTAATGTAAAATAAAAAAAAATTATTTTTTGTACTGTGATAGCACTTGAAGCCTTCCCCCGCCCCCATCACAGATCAGGGCCTGATTGTGCCATGCACTGTACAAGAACAAAAAAGTCCCTGGTCCAAAGAGCTGACAAATCTAAGATTGTACAATAAAATAAATTACAATGACAACATCCTGCCATTATTTTAGTCAGTCAAAGAATGGAGTCAGAGGGTTAGCCAACATGGATCTAGCACAAAAGCCATCCTACAGCTGCAGGAATGACTAGCTCATGGTTGGCTAGCAGAAAATACTGCCAGGCACAAGTGACTGTTTATTTTAAAAGGAGCACGGACGTTAGCAGGAGCACGTGCTAGCTTGCTAAAGGGCTGGATACACACTCTAGTAAGTAGACTATGCCTCTTCTACAGTGTGATGGGAGTGCTGGTGAGACGCCCTCTTCCTACTGCTTACTAGCATGCTATGCAGAGACCCTTCCCTTCTGCTTACATGGGAGAGAGAGAAGAAGAGGCTTCGTCACCCTGCAGTAGTCACACATAGGGTGAAATCCTGCACTACGCTATGACTGTATCGTAGTGCTCTTTGCATGTAGTGTACATTTCTTGAAAATATGTTCCCAAAACATGTCAGTTATAGCAGCCTTCATTAGGTGGGATAAAAAGATCAGTGTTTGTATCAGAACACCATCAACCTATGCTGATCTCTTCATTTTGAGTTCAAGTGAAGCAAAAGTGTTTTGCACCACATGATGAAACATGTCAGGCTGTCCCAATAGGGTGAACGCTGAACTGGCATGGATTTGTGGTGCCCAAGAGAGAAGTGATAAACTTAGTGGCAGCTGGTGGACTAGAGAATGTATTCCCCACATACACCCTGCTCCCTGACACACATACAAAAAGAGCAGTCAGACTGAACCAGAAGGTGTTCAATGAACAGAGAACTGTTTAGTTCCTTTCAAAGTCGAGTTTCAAGATACAGAAGGTTAAATTCAGAGTGGCACGATGCCCATTAATTGCAGGGAGTTCAGGAAAGCTCTGTTAGTAAGGCTGTGTGAAGACAGAGGTAAGGATGTTAAAGGCCTCGCTAAGGACTAGCTCAGGGCAACCTTTATTCATAATGATCAGGCAAACAGATGGCTAATGGGTTGCAATCCATGCCCAGAAGCAGTGGGATATATTCTGTGCCCAGAAGCTGGTTCCATTCCATGGCTGGGTGCCCACTGCAATCTGTAGGTTGGAGAGAATCAGAGGGTAAAGACAACATTAAATTAGATGACAAGGCAGAGGGCCCAGAGCAGGAGACAGATAGGTCAGGCCAGGCCACCCAGTATCACACTGAATCCTGGAATGGAAGAAGCGGAAGCAGCTAAAGCAGAGAGTGTAACATGAAGAACAGTGGCAGCACAATGAGAAGCAGCAGCAAACTAAAGCAGCAGGAGAAGCAACAAAAGCTGTAACCGAAGCAGCTGTGCCAGTGGGTATTATGCAAAGGGTAGTGAGAATATTCTAAATTAATTTTCTTAGTACTAGAGGGAGGTAACCTTGCTTCCTTCCTGAATACCTATGAACAAATGAGGAAGTACCATTGTGTGGGAATATGGGTCTGCACCTTTCACTTTTCCCCCTTACAATCTGAAGTGAGACAGACATTTTCTGTAACGGCTCCCAAACACCCTAGGATATTGAGTCAGCAGTCAAATGTAAGTCCAGTTAAAGGAACACTTAAGGTGTCCAAGAAGTCAGTTAGCACTTCTAACTAGCAGACTAAGCCCAAAAGTCAGAGAGTTTGTTATCCACTGGCCAGATCTGTAGTTGGTAGAAATCAGCGTACCTGCATTTAAGTCAATGGAGCTATGCCATTTTCCCATTATTTGAAAAGATCTGGCCCCTAGATTTCACAGTTAAGCGCAGACTCAAGTTATAAACACAATTGTGACTGAACCAAAATTGTGGGTGCAAAATTAGGTATCGTGTTTCTAAAAATTTGGCTTTATGAGGATGCACCACTTTAAAATTCAGGTGATTGTCCAGAATATCAGGGAGTAAATTTAGCTTTACTGTAACATTTTACCTGACCCCAGGGGCCCTCAAACTAAAATACTAATAGAGTAAGAAGGTGTTACGTTCGTGGGAGGCTGCGGGCCTACCCAGGGTGCTCTGCAAGAATGAGGCCCACACACTCTGTGAGTTATTGGCTTTATTGAAGGCAAAGTGACAGATCCGCAACGGGGACTCCTGGCATTGCTGTCACGGAGACGGGGAACCCAGCGCACCATAACCTGTGCCTGGTAAGGAGTGCCAAAAACGGGGCGGACTCATACAGCTATATACAGACATCTCATACAGAAGCAAGCAGGGGCCGCCTCCTGGCTCAAGGCCATGCAAAGCAATTCTAACTAATTCATAACAAACTACAGCCGGCCGGCCTTGAGCTGCACTAACTGGCCCGCTGAGATATGAGAAAGCGGACGCACCCTTACTATGCCGTAACACAATCTTCCGTGGTACCCTACAGAAGGCATCTCAGGAAACATATTGAAGTGGACATTGATATTGTTAGCTAAGCGGGGCCCCGGTCATAAAATTCCTCCTTCTGACCTTGCTCAAAATCCATTTATCTTGCACAAATGCGCTTGCATCGGGTCCTCTGCCACCCTGTTTAAATTGAGTAACTATAGAAACCAGCTTGAACAAGGTCAAGCCTGAGATGATGCAGAGGTAAATACGTGCCCGGTACCCCTCCTCCTTGTCTGTCTTAAAAACTAACTATAAATACTGATGCTTGTCACTAATAAAGTTGCCACATACCTCCGAAGTTGTGTGCCCTTTGATCAAAGTTACTGGGTCTGGTGCATTTCTTTTCTTGGTCTCTGACAGCTTTGGAGTTCCAAACCAACTCCGCCGTACCCAGGCAGTGAGGGGTGAGTAGGACAAGCTGATTTTTACCTAACAATTTGGAGGCTCGTCCGGGATCCTTCTGGTGCAGCTCCTCTGTCTGGCGGTTGGCTCACTCTTTCTCAGACTGGCAGGCGCCACGGGAGATTTCTCCCAGTCACTCTGAGATCAAGGGGTGGACCGCCGGACGGCAGGATAAGTGTCAGTTGGGGAACTCCTGTCAGACGCCATGGGTCAGGGGACTAGTGTCCCTGCTCAAAACCCTTTGAGTATTATGAATAAGTTGTGGGATGAAGGAAAATTGCCGGTCCAAAAGGGAATGACCAAAGGGAAATGTACATATTATGTGTGATAACTTGGACTGGTTACACTGCAGTGTTGGCCGACCCAGAGGAGAGGTGGCCAGGGTATGGTTCTTCTGAGCAGGCTGCCTTAAGAGGAGTAAGGGGCCAGATCGAAATCAATCATCCCAGACAATTGGATTACTGGTATTGTTGGGAATCCGCAGTGGGACTATGGAAATCTTTAAAACTGATGGCAGTCTAACTCCACCGAGGAGGATCTTCCTCCCCCTTCTTATTTCAGTGATGATAGTAAGGCCCGGCAGGTCCTTGACCACCACTTGGTGCCTTCTGCCCCAGGTCTCCCTCAGCCTGCGGGTTCTCCTACACCTTTGACATCAGCCACAGGGTCTGATGAGGAAGGGGGGTGGGGGCGGAAAAGAGGGATCCTCCCCGGGTGGAGTAGTTACCAGACTGCAGCTGAGGCAGAAAGTTAAACCTCCAGCCGGTCCTCAGGGTCTAAGTTGTTTTTAGTGCAAACAGCTTGGCCACTTTAAGCGAGAATGCCCCTGGGGATGCTCAGGTGGCCAGGGCACCTTTACAAACAGTTATGTCGAGGACGTGCCCACTCCCACGCCTCCAGCAACCAAGTCCTCAAGCCTGGATAAACTACAAAGCACAACACCACCCCAAGTGACAGTGCCCCGGGACGAAGGCGGACATTCTGACGGTCTTATCTCTTTAATGTCTTTAGCAGGCTCCCTCCTCTCCTTTTCCTCTCCCACTAAGGAGCCTCGGTTAACCCTTTCAGTTCAAGGTTTCTCTGTATCTTTTCTTATGGACACAGGGGCTACCTTTTCCCTTTTAAACCATGCCCCCTCCTCCTGGTTATCTCCGGAGGTAAAAACTGCAACGGGGGTGGAGGGAAATCCTTACTTTGCCTTTGAATGTTCTTTTTGCTAATAAGTGTTTTTCTCACCATTTTCTTTTTCCCCAGCCTGCCCAATCCCCTTGATGGGTCGAGATTTACTTTGTAAACTTGAGGCCACTTTAACCTGCATTCCTGGGGGGGGGGGGGGGCTTACTGATGAAGGAACACTCATCCCAAAGAAAAGAATGTTCCTCCCTCCCTGCCCCGAGATTTGGAAGGCCTGCCACCATCCCTGTGGGGAACCTCAGACACTGATGTGGGACTGCTCCTCTCTGTGGAGCCTGTTCGCATTTAGGTCAAGGCCTCCTTGCTTCCCCCATCTGTTCCCCAGTACCCCTTATCTTTAGAAGCTAGGGAAGGCATACGCCTTCTTGTAGGATTTGTAGAGCAGGGCCTACACCCCATGCAACACCCCTATTCTTCCAGTCAAAACAGCCACCCAAGAAGGAGGGAGACCCCGTGAAGTGGTGTTTTGTTCAGGACTTACGGCTGGGCAATAGATATGTCGTTCCCCTCCACGCCGTGGTGCCGGGATCTGGCCACCATTATCAGCCAGATCCCCTGGGATGCCCAATGGTTTACTGTTATTGACCTAAAATCAGCCTGACTCTCAGTACTTCTTTGGATTCACCTGGAAGGGCCAATCCTACGTGTGGCAGCGCCTGCCTCAGGGGTTTCGAGACAGCCCGACTATATTCAGCCAATGCCTCCACTGCAACCTGGAGGGGTTCTTCAGCCCCCATGGATCAACTTTGGTCCTATACGTGGACGACATTCTGGTGGGGCCATTGTGACCAGGAAGCCCTCCGTCAGGACGGTAAGGCCCTTTTACTTTACTTACACTTCCGAGGACTCTCAACGGGTACGCTATTTGGGATTCATCCTGACCCCTGCGGGCCAGCAGAGGGATCCAGCCCGCATTCCGGCCATTCAGCAGTGCCTGTTACCTTCTACCAAGAAGCAGCTGCGGGGATTTCTCGGACTCATTGGCTTCTGCGCCCATGGCTGCCATCCCGTGGGGAGTTGAGCATACCCCTCCATGTACTCACTTCTAACTCTGCCCCGAAACCTTTGCAATGGTCTCCGGAGACTGTTCAAGCACTTAATTTACTTAAAGACAGACAGTGTTGCCACTTCCATGTCCCTCAGACCCCCCCCAACTACACCAAGATGTGCCACCTGTTTGTACATGGGGGGGGGGGGGGGGGGGGGAGTGGCTAGTGGAGTCCTCACCCAGATGAGCGGACCCCACCACTTCCCAGTGGCATTCTACTCACAGCAAATTGACCCGGTGGCCCAGGGAACACCCTCCTGCCTCGCACATTGGCGGCAGGGGTTTGACGCGCCCCTTGCCAATCCGGACCTCATCCTCTTCACGGATGGGAGCCCCTTCTACTCCGAGGGACAGCGCTTCACCGGCTACGCGGTGACTTCTCAGTGGGACGTCATCGAGGCAGCCTCCCTACCAGGCAACTGGGGAGCCCAAGCAGCTGAGCTTTATGCCCTGGCCCGAGCATGCCAGCTGGCAATAGCGGCTTTCCCTACAGTGAACTGTACCACCTCCACCGTTGCCAAGGTCCTCCTGCAGGACATCATTCCCCATTTTGGAGTTCCAGCCAGCATTGACTCTGCCTGAGGAGCACATTTCACCAGCTATGTCCTTAAGCAAATCGAGGAAGGATTAGGAATCAGTCACTCATTCCATACCCCATACCACCCTCAGTCTAGCGGGAAAGTAGAGAGAATGAATAGAGAACTTAAGACAGCTTTGTCTAAATATTGCCAGGAGACCGGGTTAAAATGGCCACAGGTACTTCCGATTGTTTTTTCCACCTTTGTACATGCCCAACTCGAGTGTTGGGCCTCTCTCCCTTTGAACTGCTTTATGGGCATCCGCCCGCTAAAGGTGGCTCGTTGCCACGTGTTGATGTTTCACTATTGGGGGGTGGATCACATAACCGCTTCTCAGTTTCTCTCCTTACAGGCTCGCCTCCGTGCTCTCTGGAAAGCCTCTCAGCTCTCCCAGACCGTGCCTCTGGAGGATCAAGTTCACCCGTTCCGGCCTGGTGCTTTGTGTGGGCCAACAAGTTTGTTCGCGGTGACACCCTCCAGCTGAGGTTTACTGGACCCCGTCAAGTACTCTTGACAACTCAAACTGCTGTTTTCCTGGAAGAGCGGAAGTCCTGGATTCATCACTCTCACATCAAGCCAGCTGTAGTGGACCTCAGCAACGGACCAGCAGTTTGTCGCTCCCGAGGGTACCACAGCTGACCGGTGGATCTGCCAGCCCCTCTCAGACACAAAACTAAAATTATCAAAGCAAACATTCCTCACATGAACGTCACTGACTCTCCTTGGACTGTACCCTCTAATTATTGAAACCTTGACACTGGACCTGGACTCTTAGTTTTAAATTCCTTTGGTTATATTTCTGTTTGCTTGGTATACGGCAGGATGCAGATACTGGTATGGGTGGCCGGTGCACTTCTCTTTCCTCCCGGGTCCTGCGTATGGGCAGAGGGGACACGGGTGGAAGGGTAACAGTTTTCTAAATTTAATTTGTGGCATCATCCAGGGGCTTAATCACCCTTGGTGTTGGGTTTACTTTCACACCCCCACTTGCTGCAGCTCTTGATACATTAGGTCTCAAGGCTGCTGGGAGTGGGGGGGGGGGGGGGGATTGTTAGCTAAGCGGGGCCCCTATCATAAATTCCTCCTTCTGACCTTGCTCAAAATCCATTTATCTTGCACAAATATGCTTGCATCGGGTCCTCTGCCACCCTGTTTAAATTGAGTAACTATAGAAACCAGCTTGAACAAGGTCAAGCCTGAGATGATGCAGAGGTAAATACGTGCCCGGTACCCCTCCTTCTTGTCTGTCTTAAAAAAACTATAAATACTGATGCTTGTCACTAATAAAGTTGCCACATGCCTCCGAAGCTGTGTGCCCTTTGATCAAAGTTACTGGGTCTGGTGCATTTCTTTTCTTGGTCTCTGACAGCTTTGGAGTTCCAAACCAACTCCGCCGTACCCAGGCAGTGAGGGGTGAGTAGGACAAGCTGATTTTTACCTAACCATATGGTGGAGCATAGAGATAAGTAGATGGAAAGGATTAATGCTCCCACTTTTCAAACACTACATAATTTCATAAAAGTTGAAGGCCAGAAGAAACCATCGGATCATCTAGTCTGACCTTCTGTATACCACAGGTCCATTAAATTTAATCCAGATACCTGTGACTTGAGCTAAACTAAAGAATTTCAGTCTTCAGGAGAAACTATGCTACAGGGACATCAAGGTGCCCAAGACTGGTACACATTTGAAACATGCAGGCTGAAACAACTTTTCAAAGTTGTTCCCAGATTATTTTAGAACTTGGCTAATAGATACTGCAGCAAAAGCCACAAGGTTAGTTAGCTAAGGTCACTGTCAGGCCTACCGCATATGGAAAGCATTAGAGAGAGGAAGATGAAACAGTTGCCATGACATTAACATAACATGAATGTTCAACTGGTTGAAAAACCCATGCTCAGAGCATAGTTGTCAATGGTTTGCTGTCAAACTGGAGAGCATCTGTAATGGGGTCCTGCAGGGGTCAGTCCTGTGTCCAGTATTTAACATTTTCATTAGTGACTTGATAATGGAGTGGATGGTATGCTTATAAAAATCTGTAGATGACATCAAGATGGAAGGGTTTGCAATCACTTTGGACGGACAAGATTATATTTCAAAATGACCAGGACAAGTTAGAGAGTTAGTCTGAAATCTTTATTGAATTTCATCTTCTTGATAAGTGTGATATACTTCATTTAGAAAGGAAAAAACCCAGATGTATAGCTACAAAATGGGGAATAATTGACTAGGTAGTAGTACTGCTGAAAAGGATCTGAGGCTTATAGGACATCACAAACTGAATCCGAGTCAATGTAATGCAGTTGCAAAAAAATATTCCGGGGTGTATTTACAGAAGTGTTGTATGTAATTATGGGATGTAATTGTCCTGATCTACTTGGCACTGGTAAGGCTTCAGCTGGAGTAGTGTGTCCAAGTCTGGGTGCCACACATTAGGAAAGATGTGGACAAATTGGAGAGAATCCAAAGAGCAACAAAAGTGACAAGGTTTAGAAAACCTGATTTAATTAGGAAAGGTTAAAAAAGGGGCATGTTTAGTCTTGAGAAAAGAGTGAGGAGGGACCTGATAATAGTCCCCAAATTTGTTAAGGGCTGCTGTAAAGAGAACTGTGATCAATTGTTGTCCTACATTCAGTAGATGTGGAGAAGTAGTAATGGGTTTAATCTGTAGCAAGGAAGATTTAGGTTTAGAAAGTTTTTCCTAACTATAAGGATAGCTAAAGTCTGGAATAGGCTTCCAAAGATGGTTGTGGAGTCTCCATCATTGGAGGTTTAAGAATGGGGCTGGATTTGATGATTTTGAAGTCCCTTCTAGCCCTACATTTCTATGATTTCATTGATGTGCATAGTTACACCACAGTGGACAATGTTTTAAAATCAAGACAAGCCGCAGAGAGTTTTGCAGCACTATGACATAACTATGAAGACCTATTAAAGATTTAGTCTGGGTAGGACTGGATAGGAAGTTGAGACCATCTGAGACTGGAGTTTGTGACAGGAGCCTTATAAACCATCGGGAGAACACTCATTATCCCAGTATGTGCGAATTGTGCAGCAGTCACCAGATTTGAGGCTGGCCACAAGTTTACAGTGGCTGAGCAACTTCCTTGTACTTATGGATAGCATTCCCTGTAGTGGACTCATGGCATCAAAAGATACTAGCAAACCTAATAAAAATCCACAATACAGTCAGGAACAGGGGGAAAGGATGATGGGGCAGACACCAGAGGCATGCACGATTCCAGAATAGGAATAAGATTCTCCTCCACACACACTTCAGTCGTGTAACTTGTTAGTTAATATGCTTCCCTCACATGAAAGGAACTCTGAACCTGTTATAGTTATTTTTATATATAGTTACTTATATTAATACAGTAGTTCAGCTTTGCAGCACAATTCCTTATGTTTATACTTTTAAAACTAAACTCAAATATACTCTGTGCAGAAAGTGCATGCAATATAAAACTAATAGAACAAATTAGAAATCAATATATTATATACCTCCATGTATAGATCACTCAATACCAGTCTCTGATTATTCTCAAGTGTCTTGCAACATCTATTATATGTTACTATGGTCTAGCACACTGCACATTATTTTGCAAACATGAGGAGTTAGAACAGGCAATGCTCAGTTTTACAAGAATGAGTCTGATTGAACTGCTTTTATGTCAGCCTTCATTTCAGCCTGCACTATCTAGAGGAAATTCCAGACACCCCTGTACTGAATAAAGGCTGGGATTTCCCAACAAATCCTTCCCTCCACACAGCCAGGCTACACATCCTGTCCTAATTTGGGGAAATTCAGAGTCAGATCTAAATTGTGCAAATTGGGCCCATCCGACTTCTTTCCATGTGTGTATAAACAGTGGCATGGTCAGAAAGTAGAGTGCAAAGGTTCCTGCTAAAGGGGCTGAAACCAGTCTAACTTAAAGGGACTGCTTTAAGTACAGGCAACCACCCCAGCATTCTCTATGGCCCCACTCCTGCTGTCCCCCCTCCCCCAAAACCCAATCCCTATGTCAGTTTGTGAAGGTGGACAGTGCAGGGCTTCTTAAGGCAACCCAGCATAATGCCTGTGCCAGGGGAATTCTCCCCAATCATTTTGCCATCTTTTTTACAGACCTTATAAGTCACTAGACCGGCGTACAAGGACCAGAGTGGGAAGCCGAAACATTCCTATAGTTTATATACATTTCATACATAACATGAGTTTGTATATGTTCTTGTTAACCAAATCCTAGGTAGCCATTCATTTTCACTTGTAGAGTGTTGCTGGCAGTCTGAATGGCATGATTACAAGACCCTGGTAATAGTTCACCATGAAAATTTGCAGATAAGTTCCAAAGAGAAAGAATACTGGATTTAATAGAAGCTACAAGTTCATTGATGCTAACTTTAAACAATACCCAAAACTGAGATCTCATGGATAGTAACATCATAATTGAACACATTTTCTTCTTCCCCATCATGATGAGCTGAAAGATCTTTAAGAATGAGTACTTGTGGCACCTTAGAGACTAACAAATGTATTTAAGCATAAACAATCAGCCCAGTGTTATGTATATTCCCATTATGAGTCCATTCTGCAAGCCTTACAAAAGCTGAATTTCTAATAATCTCAGTGGGGATTTATGTACCTGGAAAGTTTGCAGGAGTATGAACTAAGACAAAACACTGACATGTATTTTGACACACATGGCACTGAACATTTCACCATATAAGATGATGTATGTTTGCATTCTATCTGAGCACAGATGTTGGAACTCATGCCCTTTATTTTAATAAATATCTCAATTATTTATAAACCCTTGAAAATGAACTTGTAAATAAACAGTTCTAGGATTTTAACATTTAGTGCAAACTGACCTTTGTTGCATTCACTGAGGAACATAACTGTAGGTATTGAAAAATGGGCAAGAAATTCTGGTGGTTTTTTTTTTTTTAATATCTTCATCAGCAATCCTCTATTAAATATGGCTCACATTTTCAGAATGCTGTTCCATTTCAGACAATTAGGGCTGGTCTACCCACAAAAGTTGTGCTGCTTTAATGGCAGCAGTATAATTATAGCAGTACTACCCCACAACGACTGTGTGGATCCAGTTATAACATTATGACGGTGCTTATACAAGTAACGCATAATCCTGTAGTAGAAGCGGAATAAGTGATCCCAGTATACGGCACCTTTACACTAGTACAACTGCATCCACTGTAATGGGTTTTATTGGTATATTGGTTTAAAAAAACAAAAACAAAAACCACACCCCCCCCCCCAATCAATATATTTATACCAGTACAAAACTTCAGTGCAGACCAGGCCTTAGAATCAGGGCACACATTAAGCTATGATTATCTGTTGAAACAAGAAAAACATTCCTGCAGGTCCTCTTTATTGCGGATTTTACCCCCAATGGCTAGAGTCACCAGCAATGACTGGCCAACTACAGTTTTCTGGCATCTTTGGAATATTATTATAACTTAATTCTTAACTTTCCATATTGATCCAGTGCACTGATTGTAGGGCATATACCATGCTTTGTGGGTTTTGGGTAACAGAATCCAGAAGACAAGATGTCTAGTTCATAGACAGCTCTTATTAGAGCACCCTATGGACAGACAAACAAAGAACAAATATTACATCTTATACTGCTGGAAGAATAAGTTACCATGGCTCCATTCAAGCTATCTTCCAATTACCATTTAGCATCGGGTCTTGCCTTCCCATAGATTAAATCCAGTTCAGCACTAAACTCCACTCACCTCTGGCTTTGAAAGTTGGTCAGAAACAGAGCCAAGTGAAAGGATCAATCAACTCATATCCAGCCAAAAAGCAATCTAGAGGGATCATTTAGTTATTCCTCTTTCCCCAACTGTTGTGTGGGGCCCAAGCATCCACTTCTTCCTTTCTGCTATGGAGGAAGACTTAGGATAAAATTACTCTTCAGTAAGGAATTGGGAAAAGCTCATATGTTCTGTCACTAGATGCTTAGTAGAGCTTGGCAGGAAACATTTTCCCCATCCCATGGCAATTTTCCCATCCTGAATCGATAAAAAATGGTTTCTCAAATGTTCATAGATTGATAATCTGAAAAAAAAAATTTAGATCAGGTCAACTGTAACATTTTGTTTTCATAATTTTAAAATGAAACATTCATATATTTTACTATACATTAATTTTAAGTTTAAAGTTGTTTTGAACAAAGACAACCTCAAACAGGATATGGCAAAAATTTTCAATGAGGGAAAGTTTTAGTTTTGACAACCAGCACTTTACAACAACAAAAAAAAAGTGTTTAGTCAAAAATTCCTGTCCAGCTCTAAGGCATGCCATTATATCTGGTTAAACGTTTTTCAAAAGACTAGTTTTATTTCAGAAAGCCACCTAAAATATATGGAAAATGTGTTTCATTCAAAACTTCAGTTTTTCAAGTAAACTAAATGTTTTTTCTTCCAGTTTAGAAAAGAGGGTACAGGAGATCAAAGGGGGAAATGAAAACAATTTCTTTTTTGAAGCAATTTTTTTAAAGTTTTGTGGTGTTTCATCAGAAAATAAAATTCAATGAAATGTTCTCTTGAATTTTTTCAAAGATACCATTTTTTGTTCAGTCCTACTGGACTCATCTATAAAGGATGAAATTCACCTTTTGCTGTCCCTCTGTACCAAGCTGTGCAAGTGGATAGCAGGAAGAGTGCAGACACACCTATATAATGGGTCTCTGTACTGGCACGAAAGCAAGCAAGGAAGACAAGAATAACGGAGACTGAAGGAAGGCAAGGGAATGAGCTGCTGAGTGATATTTACATGGATCCAGTGTCCAAACAACCATGCAGTGGTTATGGAGAGGGGGCTGGAATAGCAGCTGCTTGGGTTTAAACAGCAGCCCCACATTCTGATCCAGGCTTGGAGATAGAGTAGATTTCATCTACCCAAGCACTCTGCACTCCACCCACACGGAGCCTGGACAGTTGCACTTCATGCCAGTGGAGTGAATTCCTCCCTTGGAGGAGAAGCAGCCCAATTAAATAGTGTTAAAATGTGGGCTAGTGTTGTCACCTGCTATGTACAGTTTATTACAACAGTTATCTGGCCCCACTGAAGTCAATGGGAGTTTTTCCACTGACTTCAATGAGGCAGGATTTCACTCAAAGTCTCTTCTGCCTATGTGTAAACTCTTTGCAATATTTGAAAGCCACACTCAGACTCTCTTTCAGAATAATTTGAAAAGTTCACAACAGCAGATTTTAATATTTGCTTTGAAATTAGATTTTCAATCATAATTCTGGAATGGACACTTCTGCTTAAGAGTATAAATAAAATCATGTTTGTTGTCTGGATAGATGGAAACGTAGAGTGTCAATTACAAATCTGATTTTGCACTTGATATCAATCCTTTTGCTACAGGTGCTAATATGAAATTAAGTGGTAGAAAATGTTTACCACCCGGTCTTATACCATGCTTTATAAATTATATAGCAGCACATAGATGAGAATGTATGGCAATGATTCAGCTAAAATAAAATTCCCTGTAAATTCCATTTCTGACATCTTGCCAAAGAAAGGATCCACTCGATCTAGTCAACTGCCTTATCATCAAGAGACTATATTAGATGCAATTTATCTGATGATTGCATCAAACGGCTCCCTCCCAGTGCTCTATGGACATTACCCCTGGTCCTGGGCCCTGAGTCAACCCCACTGAATTCAGTGAGAGTCTTTTCACTGACTCTTTGGATCAGGCCTCAGTGCTTAGGTATAAGATATGAGGTTGCTGATCCAAATCTTACTGGCAGGATTTTAAAGTCAGTATATAATGGTGACATTAGTTTGTTGCTGACAAAACAACCTTCAGGCTTCTCTTCTTCGGGATATAATACAATGTTTACCTCAAACTCTGAGGTGAGGGATTTTTTTTCCTTTTGTCAACCTACAGTTTGTCAGTACAGGAGCTAATTTCTGGCTACAGGTTTAAAACATTCTTCAGGAAAACCACTGGGCCCTGCTGTTTTGTTTTACCTTCAGGAAACAGTTATAGTAAATTATTTATTGTGTTGTCATATCTTCCTTTATCTTGATTGTTTTTCCTGTCTGACATTCAACAGACCCCTACTAGTGACAGGGAAGTCAGAAGCGGTCAAAGTAGAAACCATTTTTGATTTCGATACAAAAAATACTTTAAAAATATAATCTGTATTAATTAGTGTCCACCTGGATTTTTAATCCACTAAATTGTCCCACCTCACAGGAAGCTCTCTTTTGTCCAGGAAGCAAAAATTCTTGTCCATGCCCTTATTATTTGCCATCTCAATTATTTAACTTCAGGTCTTCCCAAAACCCTTAATCAAAATCCTTCCCAAAACCCTTTTCCTGCTAATCCAGAGTATCACAGCCAAAGTTATCTTCTTTGGTAGTCAAACAATATTAAATGCTCTTTGAATAGCTCGACTGACTTCCCATCACTATCATTTTTTAAATTATTGGTCTCACCTTTGAGGCCCAGTACTATTTACCTATGGCCTACATACATCATGTTCCACTCACCCTCTTGGTCTGCCAGTGGGACCATCAACACCTCCTTTGTTGCCTTCTCCCACACTCCTTTATCCATACCTTCTGCAGTGCTGATCCCTAATCAAAGATCTACCTCCAAAGCTAAATTTGCTAGGTCACCAATCTTCTCCATGTAATTCCTAAAGGAGTGTGAAATCCTGGCCACATTAATGCTAGTGGCTAAATTTCCATTGACTTCAAGGAGGGCAGGATTTCACAATCACTTGTGTGGTCTACACTCAATACAACTGAAAAATAACTAGTTCAAAAATGTATATATAGATATCTAAGGTAACTATTTCCTGTCTCTCCCAGTACATCTTGCCTTTCTCTCTATTCCAGACTGTACTGTGACGTGCCCAGCACACTTATTAAATATTATTATTATTACATTAGTGTCTAGGGGGTTTAATCATGAACCAGAGCCCCATTGTGCTGTATAAACACATAAATGATTCCTTCCTGAACGATCTTATAATCTGTGTATAAAATCAGAGACACCTGGCGGATAGAGCAAACAGACCCAGGGAGCACAAGGAAACAGTAAGATCATACTTGCTAGCGTAATAAGCAGGGGGTCTCAGAAAAGCAACTGCCAAACCATTGTCAGGATGTTGTAGGCATCATGGCAGAGGAGAATTTTAAGTAGAATGAAGGAGGTGGCTTTGCACATGTTTATGGGGTACTCCATAATGGGCAGCATGGGACAAAGGATGAAGATGCTTGTTTGAAAGTTTACCACGTACTGTAGGCAATAAAGTTTGGCATTGTTGTTGACATGTCAATTAAATGCTTTAGAGATAATAGGTAGGATGGGGATAAACTCTGAAAATGCCACAAAAATTAAGACAAAGGAGTTTGTTTCAAGCAGTGTCAAAAAGGAGACGATGGAGGGACACAAAGAGAGGGGTAACACGGCTCAAGTGGTAAGCTATTAAAAAAGGACCCTTGCAGCAACTTTTTGGATGGATTCAGTGGGACGAGATGGGACTTGTCAGAGCCAGAGAGGAGGAGGTTGCAGTAGTTGAGACACAGGATGAGAGTTTTAGTTGTGTGGATGGAGAGGAAAGAAGGATCTTCGTTGTAATGTAGGAAACAACAGCAGCAGCAAGGTATAGACACAGACTGGATCTTATTGTTAAATACAAACAAAATCAAAAGCAATGTATTGGTCTGATGTTTTGTGAATTCCAAAGAAAAAAGTATACTCACTGATGCATGGTCAGAAAGTGTTATCTAGCCAATGAAGCAGTGAGATTTCTGCAAAATTGAATCCAACAAGGCCCTGATCCTAAAAAGACTTAAGCAAATGCATAATCCTACACATGTGAATAGTCCTATCAAGGCTTAAGACTACAAAACTTTTTATCTGTCTGAAGAGAAAGTTCATCTTTATACATTTGGGATTGACTGACAAAGGAAAGACAAGCAGAAATCTATTGTAAATTAAGTTCTCAGAAGCAGGAGTAAGAGAGTACTTAAGTGGCCTGTTCTGTTGTCTCATGTTATTCTGCTAAGTAAACTTTTATTAAAACAGCATCTGTCTCAAATCGAAAAATACTGGCAAATGGTTTGGGTTTGTTTGTTTTTATTTATTATGTATAACATAATAGCCGTAGGTCCAAACAAACAAAAGCTGCCCATTTGCACAGGACCCAGGATGCTGTACAAGACAAGCCCACTGTATTTGTCAGACATGTCACTTTTTAAGGTATCATCATAGTAGCAACACTAGTTAGTGGAGTGGGTGGCATTGTGGATGTACACTAAGTCCAGCTGGTGCAGAAAGCTTATATACCTGCTGAGCAAGTTTAAGCACCTGCTTTGGAGGACAAACCCCTATTCTTCAACTCATGTCACAGTTATTTCTGTTCACGATTAAACCAGTATTGGCATTGCCTTTATTAATTTATAAACGCTTGTTTTGAAAAGTGAGTCAAAGACCTTTTACCAATCATTTTTGGTATTTAGTTTTCTTTTTTAAATAAGTTTGCCTAAACGTAATATCCAGTTATCCCTTGGTAGTATCCAAATGTCTCTACTATAATGCAGACTAACAGTTTTATTTATGATAGTCCTTTGGAGACTCCAAGAAATACACACAGGTCAAGATTATTCAAGACCTAATAATACAAGATACCAGTACAGCAACTTGAATGGATGCATATCATGCAGAAAAGAAATGGATTGGACTCTACCGTTATATACCACACCACGACAGACATGGTATCTTAATCCCTCTGCATATAAAGTCAGATCTTCTCAAGAAGCATCCCATTGTTAGCAACAACATGCATCATGACCACAGGTACCAGTGAGCTAACATTATCAATTTTTGCAATGTGAAGCATGGTGTGTCACCTCAAATAGCTTAAAGGTTCTCTGGATTATTAAATAGTTTAAGCGTGGCAACTTTCCTTAATTTACCTATTCAATAATAGCTGAACCTTATAAGCTTTAGACAAGATTGTTTTGTATTATGTTATATTGGTGTCTATTAGTATTACTAGAGTTCATCTTGTGTTACTTTAATTATAAAGTTTGTGCTTTCATACTTAGTCTTTGAAAATTCACTTGGGTCTGAGCATAAGATGTCTCAGCCCTACAGAATCATTATATGGTTTTTATTAAATTAAAAATGCATTTGAACATTAAAAAAAAAAAGATGCACAACTGAAAAAAAAAAAAAGTAGATTTTTGTTTAAGGTGCTTCCTGCTCCTCCCCACCCCCAAAAAACACTTAATAAAATTTGTCAAGCAGTCATTACATAGTATAGCCCAACCACTGTCGATATTTGTGGCCCTGCTTCAGGAAAACATCCCTATCAGGCATGTTCTTAAGAGCTTTGCTGAAGTCCCAATGACCTCAATGGGACTTAAGTACATGCTTAAAGATACGTATGGGCTTAGTGTTTTCCTGAACATGAGTCCTTCTGCTATAACCATTTTATTTGATTTTAAAATGAGCACTACTTTGCATAGTAACAAATTCTTGATTCAGGGCCAAATCCTGCAGTCTTTACTGAGGCAAAACTCCTAATGCCTGAGAAAGAAAGCTAGGATTTGGTACTAGCATAGTATTTACACAGACCAAAATGACTTCATTAAAGTCATCCGTTGCCAGCTACTTTTGTTACTCATCCATACTGTTTACCTAACAAATTTCCAGTAAACATTATCTGGGATGCAGTATTGCAGGGGCAGTTTATTTGGTTAAAAAACTGGTGGGTTTTTTTTTTTAAATATGCAAGAGTGTTTCTATTAATGTTGAATTTTGTGAAAGCTTGCCTTTACATAATTTACATTTTGAACCAAAGTTGATATAACAGTGTTTTTCATGTAATTTAGCCTCTAGACTATTGTGCAGTAAACTCATGCATTTCTAAAAGATTTTTTTTCTAGAAAGTCATGATTAAAACAAAGGAAAACAAAATTCATTAATTTAACCAGTAACAAACACTAAGCCAGTACACACAAGCTACTAAAACATTAAGTTACATATGACAGTCCTTCCCTTTTTTGTTGCACTGAATTTAGATATTGTGGTTCTCCAGCCATGCTATGCATAATTTCACATACCATCTGTTTTACATGTCATATTCCATATGTAGAATGCATAACCTGAATACAATATTTTGATGGATTTGAGCTACTATGGATGTTTTTGTTCTTAAATTGATGGGTTATGAGTTAAGAACTATATTCTTCTATTTCTAAGAATTTGCTCTACAGATTAAGATATGACATCATACAATTGATTTTAAAATATAAACATGACAAGAAGTCAGAAGAAAGTCAAGGGTCTTTTTGCTGGAATCCTGGTAAGAATGTTTACAGTCTAATTATATGAGCCTAGTAATCTGTCAGTATCCTTCGTATGATAACACACTGAAAGATTACAAGACTTTATAAATATGTTTCAAATTAACATACTTTATAGTACATTTTCAGAAGCCTAAATGAAAAATTTAGAGAAGAGTGATATCTGGATCAAGCAAACACTTTTTCCTCAGCAGATTATACTGACAAGAAGTGATTAAAGGGAGGTTCAAATGTAGATTCTTCCTTTGCTAATTTCTTTTCCCACTCCCTACAACATCTGATCTAGGAACCCCTTTCCACCTCTCTCCCCAAATCACACACACTTTGTTTATGGATAAACCTAAAATGCCAACAATGAGTACACACTTTCTAATTTCAGAAACCATACACAAAATGTATCACTTGGATTTCTTAATGTATATGTGAGCAGTCATTGGGACAAAACCGAAAAAGGTGTACAACACTGCATAGCTGATGGCTTACCTGGGCTTATGCTAAGATTTATGCAAATAAATGTCCTTGTTTTCAGAGTTGCGGAATATCCACAACTCCAGATGAAATCAACAGGACCTGCAGTTGCTTAGCAGCTTTGGGGGTGGGGGTGAGGTGGGAGGGGAAAAATCAGGCCAAAGTTTTTAATATGGAAAAAATATTATCTAAATGAAAAGTACAATAGTAACAATAGTTTATTACAATGACCATCAGTAACTACTAGATAAGAATGTTGAGGGTTTTCTTGTCTGTAACTGAGCCCCAAATATATAGTATCTGATTTAAAACAATTTAAATTCAGAATGTTACAGTAAAGTTAGGGATAGAAACTGCAGTCTGACATTTAAGTCTGACCCTCCTCCCCATAATATGAAGGTTGCAAGAGAAGAGAAAGTGACAAAAAGAAAAGCATTTATCTACTTTAAAGCCTTGTTTCCCCCCTCCCCCGACTCTCAGCTCTAATAAGAACATCTGTCCATAAATAAATATTATGGACACATTCAATTTAATAGCAATTCTGCTGGAAGCATAGAAAAAAGCTGACAGCATAGGTCCAGTACCTTGAATTGTATATACAGCATTTATTAAAAGGGTAACTAAGAAAATACGGAAAGGTTATCCTTTGCTATGAAGCATCCTATTTCTAACAATTAAATATCTGTAGGCATCTTAGATTACTGGCACGACTCTGACAGTTGTTAGATATCTGTATAAGGATAGTAAGTGTTTTGGAGTTTTTAACATTTTGTAGAAAAGTTAGTAAGATCACTATATATAGAGCTTACACAAATTATAGATATATTTGTCAATTCTCATCCAAAAGAATAATGTACAAGTAACATTCTATCCTTTTAGAGTAGGTGGAGAGGATTAAAAAGTGTTCAGGTTATGCAAATGAGAGGTTTTTTCCCTTAAAGGTTTATTAAAGATTTGGGGTCCCATTACTATATTGAACTGCTTCTAACCCACTATTCAGACAACGTTCTATGAACTAGAACGTCCATCTACTATTTTTTGCATAAAATAGGCTTTGTAATCTATATGATGTTCATTTTAATTATTAAGATGCATTCTTGTTTGTGTATATGTTGTGCAGGAGTTCTTAAAAATGGAAGAATAAAAGTTTTACAACATGTACTAGGTCTCCCCAAGGAGAAGGGGAAGTGTTCATGAATTGAACATTATGCAACACCTTTCCTTATGGACATTACATTTCTCTTGTTAATCTCCTGTTCCCACGACTTACTCTTAGGGGCTGATCCACAGGCTATTGAAATCAATGGGAGACTTTGCACTGAGCTCAGTGGGCTTTGGATCAGGCCCTTCTCTAGTTAACAACTTTATAGTAGGGGAGGGGCAGGGGCAGGGGAAAGTAGAGTACCAGAAACCCACCCCGCCACAACATTCTGACCCCCTGGATATTTTGTGGAAGTCTTGTGTATAAAGTGACTCAGTCTTCCTTTTGTTAGTAAACATTTGAAGGGACAGGACACTCAATTAGATTTTTCTTTGCCATGTCGGAATGGAAATCTACAAGATAATTCTGACACAATGCAGCTAAAAATCTCTTTGGTAACAGCTATTCTTATCTTCTTAGAATGAACTTCTTTCACTAATCTCCGCTACTGTATCTCTGTCAGCCTGCTCTCTTATCCTTTCCCTTTGAACGGTATTCAGTGTGAGCCCTACCCTTCTGTCACTGAAGTCAATGGGAGTTTTGCCATTGACTTCAATGGGAGCAGGATCAGACCCAGCATTTCAAATAAACGGAGACAAGATAGCCTCGTCATAGTGCTGCTTCTAAAACCAAGAGAAATATTGAAATCGTGTAGCACAAATCCATTTAAAAGTCTCCAGCAATCACCAGCTTTATCTGTTTCCCACTGCTTTGCCTGATTCGTGGGAAAGAACAAACAGCCCCCTTGCTCTAGAGAGTCTGACATCTGACAGCCGGAGGTACCAGAGAGGAGTCACCAGGCACAAATCGCTAGTTCAATGCAACCATGCACTAATTCGATATCAACCATTTTGCAAATATTAAACCTCCCTGACGGGAACAATATTTTGAAGCCAGAACCCGCTATGAAGCACATGATGGAGGGAGATGGGCTGGCAGGAAGAAGGGATAGTTGATGAACTCCATAGGCGGCTTCCTTGGGTAAGGGCTGAATTGCCCGCGGTGCGAGTGTGGGGAAGACCCAAGCTGGGACCCACCCAGGCGACAGGAAGCGTGATGCCACCTACCCAGTAGCGGAGCCTCTCCCACCGGAGGTTACAGCGGCTGGCAGGAGAACAGACCTCACTCCCCTTCTACAGCCCTGAATAGCATCATCACTAAATAGGGGTCACTTTAACAGTAACGTATAAACGACAAGCCTCTGGCAGCCAGATATGGGCTAATTCCTTACAGCAACTCCAGCGTGCACTCAGCAATACAGATCCCCGTCCCCAGCAAGGCACAGAACCAATGGTACCCAGCAGAGCAATGCACGGAACCAACCCCACCCCCAACTGTACCCCGATGCACAGGACTATCCCCAAAACTGTACCCAGAGCAAGGCAGAGTCTTTAGCAACGCAGACCCCCTACAACTGTACCAGAGCAATGCACAGAACCACCCCACAAAAAACTGCACCCCGGCCAACTCCCACAATGTCCCCAACAAGCCAGGGAAGCCCCCCAGCACTGAACAGAGCAGCCCCCCCCCCACTGCACTCACTGTGGTGCGGCAGGGGGCACGCCCACAGAAACCCCAAAGTGTCCCCAAAGAAATGCACGCACACACCCCCACAGCAGGAGCCCCAGCAATACAGACAAAAACCCTCCTACGGTACCCGGAGCGATGTCCGAGGGATCCAGCCCAGCCGCGGAAAAGTCCGTCTCTACAGCTTCACCTTAGCATCGCAGCAGCCGCTTCCTCTCCCGCTCCGCCTTGCCGCGCGTGCGGTAAGACCGGGCACTGCTACCGCTAGCCCAGCAGCCGGTGGCACGGGCAGACTTCCTGATCGTCACCGCCACTTACCGGGCATCCTGAGAAGCAGGCGGGGGGCAGCGGCTCGGGGGTCGCCGCTCAGCAGCCAGGGCACACAGGGCTCAGCCCCGCGCAGGAGCCCCTCGGAGTCGGAGTGAGCGGCGCTGCTGCGGGGGGCTGAGGGACACTCACACGCACGGCTGGAGCCGAGGGGAAGTCGCGGAGTTCAGGACGCGTTTTCTGCACATCCCAGAGAGGCTGGGGCCAGGTGCAGCAGGGCGCGCTCCCGCGGCGCGGGCACAGCAGCAGCCCCAGTCCCTGCACTGCCAGTCCCCTGTGCCCGGGAGCGGCAGCAGGAGATGCACCCAACCCCCCCACCCACACACAAACTCGCTCTCGCTCCCCAGCTGAGAGTCGTTCCCCACAGACGAGCCCCGCTCCCCTGCCTTCCCCGGCTGCTGCGGGAGGCCGGGGTGTCAGAGGAGGTCCAGCCTCGGCGCCTGTGAGGGAGACACGGCGGCGCTCCCGCTCCCGGAGCGCCCCCTCTCCCGCCCCCCGCCAGTGCGGAGCGCCCCGCAGCTGCTGCCGCGCGCAGCTGGGCACAGCCACAGGCGAGTCTCTCCCTGCCTGGCGCACGGAGCAGCCCCCGCCCGGTCCCCGGGAGGTCACAGCCGCGCAGGCTGGGAAGCGCAGCGCAGGTGCCCCCCGCGCAGAGACACAGCCTAAGAGCAGCAGGGTCCCTCTGAGCACCGGGCCGCCACCGCGGCCAGCCGCTGCTCAGCCA
The DNA here is from genome assembly GCA_033296515.1 of Macrochelys suwanniensis. Lineage (NCBI taxonomy): Eukaryota > Metazoa > Chordata > Testudines > Chelydridae > Macrochelys > Macrochelys suwanniensis. The sequence continues at coordinate 83,172,054 of CM065777.1, forward strand.
CGCACTGGGCCCCATGGAGAAGGTGCGAGCATGCCCTAAGGGACCCGAGCGGGGAGGGGAGCGCGGCTCAGCAGGCGGGGAAGGAGCGGCCGGGGCGCTGCTGCTTGCTTCTCTGAACTGGTGCTGGATATTTCCACTGCAGAGTACGGAAGCAGCAGCAGCATCGCCGAGACAGCTTTGCAATACCTGATTTCATGCCTGCACCGTCCCCCCACTCCCAGCTCACCTCCTTCCCAAACGGAAGGATCGGCTCAGGAGTTAGGTGCCATGATTTACTTACTGCCACAGGAAAACATTTCCCCCAAGTTAGGGGGAATGGTTTAAAAAACCCCAGACACCCCCGTTCTCAGGAGAGGAAAAAATAGCCACCGTCAAGTTGTTTCCTTGTTGATTTGCATTTTAAGCTCGACTGCTGCTGCCTGTCCTAGTATGGAGTCTCACTAGTGTTCCCCAGCGGACATACCAGGCTGCAGAGAGGCAGCTATACCTTATCTAACCGGAGTTTTCTCCAGAAGACCTGCTCTAACGGTGTCCCACCCTTGAAATTGGGAAGGGGGTGGGCTTTTGAATGCAAGTTTCGGATTGAAGTGCTGAGCTTTTTTGTTTTTTTCTTTCTTAAAGTACACCACCACTTAGGAGCTTCAACTATTGTCTCTGAATGTATACCTTTTGGTTTTAGTCATTGAGGGAAGGTGAAGGGAACTAGGGTAAACTGGATAATTGCAAATGAGAAGTTGGAAAGTGGTCTCATGAAGAATATTTCCAGTTATGAACTGGTCCATGTATACATGAGCAGGCTGGTGGCTAATCACTTCACTGAGGAAAGGATTGGGTCCAAAGCAGAAAATACCAACTGAGGGCCTGATTCTTCTTGGTCCTTGCACCAGTACAAAGTGGGTGTTAAATGCTACCGGTCTGCTACAATGCATATATATTTGCCATTCATAGTGACATGAGTCCCAGAGTATGAAGAATGATAAATGAAAAACAGCAAGATCCTGCTACCATTCAGATTTATAACAATTTATATCCACTTTACACAAAAGTGTAAGACTACACAAGGCACCAGGCACAAGAAAATCAGGAGCCTGCTATTTTTCATTCCTCACCCATCAAACGTTCCTCAAATGTTCACCCTGAATAACTGAAAAAAAGCTGTAGGATTTCTGGGAGAAATTGTATAAAAATCCAACTATTTACCAACAACTCCTTCAATGATAAAAGTTAAACAAAATTATGTTGTTAAATGTATTGAGCAGGCAAAAATGTGGCTGTTTGCCAAATCTATGATCCATTAACCTCTTTAGCTCATTGTTGGCAGGCAACAATAGCACACAATCAAATTCTTATACTTTAAAGACAAGTCATTTTCTTTTTTCTTAAAACTAAAATCCACTCATAACAGATTAAGAGAAGCCTTTAACAATACAAGCAATAAAGAAGGAATACAGTGGTTTTTTTTATCCAAACAAATTATGCTAGTAGTTTGCACTGTTTCCCAGGGATAAAAAAAATATTGCTTGTCCAATATAATATATTCAACAAAGGTGAATGACTGAGTATGAAAAATTCATACTTTACATCAAACCTTTTAACTAATTTAATATTCAGCACTAAAACATTTATGTTATCAGTTTTATTTGTAGTTCTGTTTATACACAGAAATGAAACGAAGTCCAATGTGGTATAAAATGTTTTGCTAATTAAAATATGCAAATAGAACATATATCTATTTTCCCCTCACTACCTTTCTTTTTATTCCATATCTATTATATTGTGCACACAGAGAATATTATGCATATACTTCAGAGATTTCCCCCCCCCCCGAATAAATAAGAATAATCAGTACTAGAAGTGCAGTACTCAACACAACAGTAACAAATTGGTATCTGGACTTAAGGAAAAATCATTCATAGGGATACAGGTGGAAGATATGTCTTACAAAAGTAAGAATTTTAAAAGCAAATATGGAAACACTACAAGCTTCCTTTATTTTGCTTTGTGTTATAGGAGCAGTCACTTGAGCTACTATGTCTCCATCCAAACATGGTTATCATGGACTGAAGTGTCCATCTTAGAAGGTCTGTATTCTAAGGGGCAAATTCCATCCCTCTCAGTGTAGACATCTGGAGTCTTTTCTGACTGCAGACTGGAACATTTGATCAAATCCTCAGAGAGGGGCTTTTCTCACACATAGTCATGTACTGCCAAACCCCTCCCACTGCTCCATAGGTGCTACAGATGTGTGAATAATCTTCCTCCCTTACAGGCCCCTCAGGACTGCATTTAAGTAAAACATGAGAAAAAAATATGCAGAAGAACATTTAACACTGGGGAGTGTTACCAGATTTGCCCATTACTTTGGGGTACACTCAGTGTAATAGTAACCCACTTGACCTCCAGATCAGCTGCTAGCAGTGGACCTCATCCTCTCTGATTGCATTAGGTTTGAGATAACAAGGTTGATTCTTGCCTGCATATTTATACCTGCCTCTGGAAATTTCCACCACATGTGTCTGACAAAGTGGGTCTTCGCCCACAAAAGCTTATGCTCCAATATATCTGTTAGTCTACAAGGTGCCAAAAGACTCTTTTTGTTGCTCATTTACTAGGGTTACTCTTCTGTGGGGGGGGTGTTCTATAATTCTAGCAAGGTACTGCTTGTGTCACTTGTGTTTTCATACAGAGCTCTACTTCTCCCTTCTGCAAGCTCCCTCCCATTGGAGCTATCCTGCAGGACCTAGGTTCCTCAGGGCTGAGTTCCTCCAGCCCCAGAAGCAGATGAGCACACACTCACATTAACAGAGCAAGTCTGAGCAGACCGGGTCAATCAGCACTCCCAAGCGGTCACCATTATATGCCTTTGAACTCAGCAGGCTGGGTCAAATAGCACTTCCCAGCTACCAGCCTACTATGCCCTGGGCACTGCACCAAAATAGAGTACACCTGAGCAGGCTGGGTGTAGGGATATTAAAGGTACTGAAAGTGATTCCCCAAGTGAAAGTAACTCCCCATAATTTGTCCCCCAGAATTTAAACCTTGTAGCATTACCAAGTAAAAGATCGCTTGTTAAACTTACAAGCTACTGTCTGTGTAAACCATTGATTGTATCTGTTCTCAGAAAGATACTGTATTGCTATGAGAAACTTGCAAACAAGTTATTTGACTTTGCTCTTTATGCATGCTTTGTACCTAGAAACAGCATAGAAAGACCCCCACCCTCTTTGATTAAAGGGCAAGGAGTCTCAAATAAATTAGTACACACCCCGAAAGGGTTGAAGACAGTATGTCTGCTGATGAATGCTTGGTGTACATGAATGAATGAGCAGGGAGGTGCCAGCCTAGGAATTCAGTGACCATCGGCCGAAGGCAGCATCAAGTGGGAACAACCAGACAACCCCCAGAGGGTAAACTGGGATCCCACCCGACCATCTCAAAGGATGGGAAAAACAAGATAAACTTTGGACAGCGTGGAGCCACCAGGAATGTGCCATCTGCTGATTGATTCAGCAACAGCATGATGAAGCAATTCCCATAGACTGACATAGGAATTATTTCCTATAAATATGGCTTCTACATACTGAGGACTTTGAGTCTGGTTCTGCAACCACCCTCCAGGAGCGTCAGATGAATCTGACAAGGACTCGGCTCTACCCTCATGCCCAGGTTACCTGGCCAGTAACTTGACATGAGCAACTTCTAGGCTGGTAACTATGACATCTATACAGAACCTGTGTGTGTGTGTATGAATGAATGTGAAACTGAATGAAATGTTATAGCTATAACTGACTGCTTACTATGATTCTTTTTGTATTCACAATAAGTGTGACATTGTCTTATCCCCTTTAAAAGATCCTGCTGGTTTTTATTTTATTGGTATAACATGGGTTGAGCAGCACTTCCAAGCTGCCACCCTCCTATGCCACAGGTTCAGCACGTCCCTATCCCCACTTTCACATTACAATTGTTCTGGTAGTAATCCACTTGATGAGTAAACCCCACTGGATTTTTGGGCGCTACAGGGATCTTTAGCTTAGGTAAGAGGAGCGTTGCTGCAGAGTAAACGGGGAAGCCAAAAACACAAGAGAAAGGGAGGGAGGGAAGCAACCAGCTTAACCATAAAAGTTATTTGTTGCCAGGTAATAACCATACAAGGAGAGAAACAAAAAAGTTACAATATTAAATCTAGTTTAAATTTGATTACAAGTCAGATTTAGAAAACTATACCTGATCACACAAGTCAGGGTTAGAAAGCTATACCTGGGGGGGGGGGGGGGGGGGGAGAAAAGAGAGAGAGAGTTGGGTTCTCACCATTCAGTGAAACTTAAACCCGTCAGGGTTCCCAGGTGGTGGTGGTAGCTGGAGACAGGCAGAGCCCTGAGCATGATCAGTCAGGAGAAGATGAAGTCCCAATGGAACTGATGCAGATTTTGGATCCAGGCATCAGAACACTTACTTGAGCATAGGTAGGGGTTTTTTGTAGGGAAATAATAATGGTTCAAGGGAGGACACTAGATTTGTTTATGGGTAAACTGATAGCTCAAGGGGGTATACCAGAGTTATTTTGTTCAAGCTAGACAATAGGAACTGCTCATTCCTGGCTATGGGCAGTGTTCCTTCAAGGGCGCTCACAATGCAATTAGGCAGCTTCAGTATTTTGGATACCAATAAGGGATTATTTTTTTACTAGAATTGGTCTGATAACTACTGAGCTGGGTGTGTGCAGGTGTGGGTTCACTAACATCTTGAGCAGAGATCCCCCATCATGCAGTGCTTCCCTACTTTTCTGGTTCCAGAGTTCAGTGGGGTTCTTGCCTTGGAATTCTGTATGCTAATGGAGATGCCTCCCTGTCCCATCTTCAATGCAAATGAGGCTAGGGGAGTTGCCTTAATCCTGTCACCCTTGTCTGGAGGGGTTGAAGTGTGTCTCCCACTGCCTTTTCATTGCTTTTTGTAGGTCTTTCTTCTGATCGGTTCTGGTTCAAGTGGAGGCTGGGGTGGCGGGGTGGTGGGGGGGAGGAGAAGAGGGTGTCCTTTGTGAGTCAGGCTGGATACTGCAACCTGGTTCCCCAAGAACACAGAGCTGACAGATAACAGGAGGCACGACAAAAATCTCTAGGACGTCTGCTTGCAAAAGTATTTTGTAGTTTTGGAAAATTCTTAGGGAACTGTCTTCACCCTTCGACCTGCCATTCCCTAACTCACCTTTCTGAGAGGATTAATGCGGCTTTAAAAGGGCAATTAACTCAGTGGCCTTTGCCCAGAGGGAGATATGGACAAAGTCCATGGATGGCTAGTGATCTGATTTGCATAAGTTCCTTGTGCTAGAGCACAGTTCTAGAGGTCCAGCTACTATACTGAATGTCCTCAGGATCACTCAAGCTAGTGAAAATCTGGAACAAAAACAGGAATAAGGATGCAACATATCCCTGTGTACATGGGTCCAGGATTTGACCTTCAATTTGAAAGACAACTCTAAATATGAATGGGAATTTTACTGACACATTATATTGCAATTAGAGACAGGAAAGAAAAGAACCCAGGAATGCAATAGAGTAGAAATAATGCACATAGCTAAAGAATGGCTATAATTGTTCTGACTATTGACAGGAAGCCTAAGAAAACGACAAAGCTTCTACAAGATTAAGATGGTCACATGGCTCAGACACGGTTATTGTTTATTATTTGTACTAGAGTAGCACCTTGAGTCCAGAGCTTATTTGTGCTAGACATTGAATAAAAGAGACGGTGGTCCCTGCCTGGGAGATTTTATTGTCCATTTATGTGCTGGACTGGGATTCAGGAGAACTGAATTCAATTATGGCTCTCTACTTGTCAAACCAGGATGTCACAGTGGAGACTCCCTCACCCTGGATTTCTCTTTGCAAGCAGTCCTCTCACACTCTTGTGTATGTTCACAGTGTACTTTATTTATGAATTCTTATGCAATCTTCGTGTCCCCTCACCATAAGGCTTTCCCCAAGCTTCAGTGTACCTCTTTGCCACAGGGTGGGGAGCAGATGGGAAGGAGAAAAGGTCTCACCTCTGAGATCCTAAGCCTCTTTGCCCTTCCTCAACCCTTCCCCTCTCCCATTTAACAGTGCCCAACTGACAAGCTGAATCCCCTTGTTAATTGATTAACTGCCCAGGCTTATCTCCCAGTTTGACCAATGGGGGCAGGTTGCTTACACACCTCCTCTCCTTTTCTCTTGTTTTGCTTCCTTCCAGGACCTTTTTCTCTCCTGTCCTGTGTCTTTCTTCTAGGGACTGCCATCCCCTCCCACTAGCAAGGTGTCTTTAAACTAGCTTTCTAAAATCCGTGTAGGAGCCTTCATCAGAATGCACCATTTGGTGGAAAATGGGGGAGGGGATAACTCCCACATTTGTTTCTGCCTATCTGTCTTCACACCAGGGCAACCTTTTACATCATTGAACTTTTTCCATGTCTTTAGTCTCCCTTTCTACTGTATCACTCAGGCTACCTTGGATTTCAGTACACTGTTATCCTTGCTCTGGCTCTCTCAACCTTTTTACATACCCCCTTCACCAACCTCCTCTGTCAAAGCTTATTCTACTTCTGCCCCCTTTTCATTTCCCTATACCTTTGGGTTCTTTGTCTCTTGTCTAGTCTGTCCCATTTCTCCCTTTTCTAATCCCCCTTTGACTTCTTGGCCTTTTTCCTTGTGGCATCATCTGCTCGGATCCTTCCCTCTCTAGAGGTTTGGTTCTGTGGGCATTTCTCACTATCCTCAAAGGAAAAAGGCTCCAATCCATCAGTGAATACAGGCTGGGGCAATGATCTGACTATCCCAACCCACTTCCACCAAGTGTTCCCCACATTTCTAGAAGCACCTGGGCCACTGGGAAGATTTTTATTTCCCCATGGATATGCCTTAGCCTCAATCTTGCCACACTACTTAGTCTTACCCCACGACCACGTAGTAGGGCTTCATCCAGTGTCAACCAATGACAGCCCATGATAGAGTCAACAAGGTCCATCCCTTATTTCCACCCAATCTTCAGAGACCAGGCATTTTGCTTTAGCTGCTTCCCAAAGGTTTCAATCCACCCACAGAGCTCAGCAAGATTACAGTCCATATAAGGGCAATCCCTTCTCACACTGATCAACTATTTGGCAGTTCATGCAGGAGTAATAATAGACAAAGCAATGGGACACTTAAGTAGGCTTGGTATACCAGATTGATCCATTATCTGAGATGACACAAAGTTAACTAGCAAGGAATTTGCACACTTTGCCAAAGATTGCGAATTTAACCATATCACAGCCCCCACCTACAAGAGTCAATCCAATGCCAAAGCTAAATCAGCCATTAAAAAACACCCCCCCTCTTAAATAAATCTTTAAAGAATAAGAAAAACACATGGCAAGCCATCCTAGAGTGGAGAAATACCCTTTCCTCACCACTGAAGGCATGACCAGCAGCCCTATGCAATCTCTAATGTTCAGACACTCACACATATGGGGAGAGCCAATGTGCTATTAAAACCTGTAGTGGAAGGAGTCACAGATCAATTAGAGGAGAAGTGCAACAAAGCTACAACCAACTATGGAAGACAGTCCAAAGACCATCCAGATACACAACCTGGATAGCCAGTAAAAGTGAGATTATCTCTTCAAGACAAATCCTACACATGGAAGGGGGCAACATGACAGAGCAGATAAATCTCCTCTCCCATACCGTTGTAGCTGATGGACCTACATATCTCCAGCACCATAAATTAATCCATTCAAATACAATATCCTACAGCCAACGGAAACCCAATGCAGGGTGAGGAACTGCGAGATCCCTCTGAATAAGGATCAATGGAATGCAATGATTTCACTCCTTAACACATATGACAGACATGGAACCAATAGAACATGCCACCCACCCAACAATGTGAAAGGACAAGCAAAACCAAGACCAATAACAAGCCAAACATTAGCCTTTCCTGGCACCATGAAAGAGTACTTGCACACGAATGGACATCAAACCATCATCCAGATGCAAAGACTTAGTGAACGGTAAATCATTGACCCTCCCAAACTACATCAACTGTTGTTACATACTTTGTTAAGTACTGTTCTAGTACTGTGTTGTGATATTAAAGAACCACATTTTGTTACTCATGTATACTGTCTTAAACAAACATGATAAAGGGGATGTTATGAGCAACAGCTTCTCACCCACAAGAGGGAGCTGCAACTAGAACCTCCAAGGGCCTGAGCAGTGCAATATCTTGCATAACAGGATGGAGAACAGTCAGCACCAGGTCACAGGGACAAGGAAGCAGTCAGTGCTGCAGCCCTGCTTGTAATGTCTCATATGAAATAAAGATCTGTTACTGAAAAAGCCTCAGGGATTTCTGTGTCTTACTGATGAACTAAAACAGCACCCAAACCCTAATGACCTTGGGAGACTCTGCAACAGCTGTTCCAGAATAATGGTGTCCATGATCTCCTGCAACTCTTTGGTCATCTGACCTCAGCCACCTAGTGGCTCAGTGTGATAACTTTTGTGCAAAGACCCTAAATCATGCCCCCTCCAACCACCTCTCTGCTTGACATTTTTGCCTATTGTTCTGTGACAGACACATCTGATCTAAAATGGCTGTCACTATGGTATCATAATCCATGGCTTGTTCATCACACAGTGCCATACAAGCAGCTTAAGCTTCTCCTGACATGAAGGGAGAAAATCAGCGGGCCCATACTCTTTCACTGGGCTCCTGAAAGCCGCCCTCTCAATCAACAACAAGAGCGCATCAGGGTCATCTGTCAGGCCCATTTTGCCCAGCAGCGCCCAGTTATGACTCCTCATAGAGGAGAAGCTGAGTCCCAAGGGCAGTTGCCTACAGCAATTTGTTGCAGGCCAAGTGCAGCATTGTTGTTCTTTTTGCCGGGAGAACAAGGATTGGCTGTGTGTGTGCTGTGTCTGTCAAATCTCCTGGAGGGCTTTCTGTAACTCCTTTTGCTTCTCAACCACCCAGTGCAGGAGTTCTTCCATACTGTTCAGTCTGCCGCATCATCTCAGCGGCTCCCCTCTCTGGTCATTTGCCTACACTGGAATGGGAAATCCCAGTTGAGACCCCACATGTCACAGGGTAGGCTCTCACCCTGGATTTTTCTTTGCAAGCAGTCCTCACATATATATGTAAATTTACCTCAATGTACTTCATTTACAGTATCTTATGCAGGCTTCATGCCCCATCACCCTAAGGCTTTTCCCAAACTGTAATTTATGTACCTCCTCAGCACAGGACAGGGTGATGAAGGAGAGGAGTCTTACTTGTCTTGTATCCTGAGCTTCTTTGCCCTTCCCTCCAGCCTTCTACCTCTTCCTGCCTGTCTCCCATCTAACAGCCCCCCAGCTGACAAGCTGAATCCCCTTATTAGCTAGTTAATGTCCTAGTTTGTAAGTGTGTTCCAATGGGCCAAAGTGCATATAGTAGGGAGTCATCCTTAGGCTACTCTCACTGACTGCATATGTACAGTCATGCCTAGTGGCCGGAGCTGGAGTCATAGTACAGGAACAGCCTTGAAGGTCAGAGCTGGCATCAGGAACCAAGCAGGACAGGAGTGGACTGAGCAGGACAGGAGCAAGATTGGGAACAAAGCAGAATCAGGGTTGGAGCAAAGCTAGGAACAAGGAAGGCACAGGAGAGATCACAGCTGTAGGTGTGAGTTGAGCAGCCAGAGATCAGTTTTTGTTGTTGGGTCTAAAAGGAGGCTCGCTGATTTCCTCAGCCAGACTAGCTTGTCAGTTAGGTGGCTCTACTGTGCTCATAGGCTGCCCAGAGACACATTCCTGACACTACCACAGATTTCTCATGTGATCTTGGGCAAGTCACTTCTTCTCGCTATGCCTCAGTTTCTCTTCTGTAAAAGGGAGCCAATATCACAGCCAGTCTCCCACTCTATATCCGTTTTCTCTTTTTGAATTTAAGGTCCAGGCATATGGGGACTATCTTTTACTATGTGTTAGTACAACGGCTAGCACAATGGGGCCCCAGTTTCAGTTGTGGCCTCCAGTTGCAAATGTAATACAAATAAATAATCTACATTCCTGTAGCGTATAGATAGTAGGATCAAGGTCCATGGAGATCATTAGTTGAAGGTGGGACATTTGTTTGAATGGTGGACAGCTGGGATGGGATAATAGGGGCAAATTTTCTTTGTGAGAAAGTTATCTTGTTATCTATTGATCTTTCTGGAGAAAAACAGCCATTAGTAATAAAGTAAGGAAGAGCTTGTAGTTTATAGAAATACATCATTTTCAGCAAATTTCACTTGGCAGCTTTCTTTACCATAAGATCTTCAATAAGTATTTTTGCACTTGAAGAGGCTTCAAGTCAGCTGACTTTCCTCCTGTACTCTGGCATCCTTGTTTACTGGGGGAAGTGTAACCCACACACCTCCCGGGTGTGGTATTCTGTCCCATCTAGTGGCACCGAGACCACTGAGAGAGAGTTAAAGGAGTCTGCTCTACAACCTTAGCTAACAGAGAGTTTGCTTTTAGCTCATGCTGTAAACGCTCATGCCCTAAGCTCCAGAGGTCCCCGGTTTGATCCTGCCCGCCGACGACCAGAGGTCCATCGACATTACAGACGCACGTGTTCTGTATGGCATCACATTGCTACTTAGTAATGCAAGATTGTGATGTCACTGGCTATTCAAATTCTTTATCTGCCATCTGGTAAAACAAAAACAAAACACATCTGGTATTTGGTAGCCTTAGATTGTTTTAAGAAAATTATATGTGGAATCCTTGTGTTTCTAATTAAAATACCCACTTTAAGTTTTCCTCTTAATAGCTTCAAATTGGAACATCCCATTTTATGCAGCTTTGTATTGGTTACTCATTTCTAACTATTTCACCTAAAAATCTTGCACCACACACAAAAATACTACATGCCTATAATATTTGTTTGTTTAAAGGAACTATATTTAAAACTACATATTTTGATAATATCTGCAACAAAGCTATCTTAGCTTGAAAGAGCCAACATGTTCACAAGCCAAGAAGGATTGAGACATATTTGATATGAGAGTCAGGAAATGGTGCTGGTGACTAAGCAGTTGCTACTGTTTCAGAGGCAACAGTAAGGAACAAATGCTCCACTACCGTGAGAAGGCAGGCACACTATTACCTGAATAATGGCATCTAGAGTGAAATTGAAGACATTATGACCCAGAACCACAAAGGGACTTAGGCACTGAGACACTGAATATTGTAACACCTAACTTTCTAGGCACCTAGAAAATCACAGACACAACATGATCTACAAAGCCTGAGTTAAGCAGCTAAGCTTCCTACACAAAGCATAGGAGATGCCCAAGAATGTAATAGACAAAAGCCAGTGTGCAACATGGCTCCCCATCTGAGCTAGTCAATGGGAGCTGCTGATAAAAGGGATGTGGCCTATGCCCCATCCCTCTCATAGAGTTAGGCACGTAAGTGTCAGATACATGGAGGAGCTTAGCTCTGCTTAGCAAACCACAACCAGGAAAACACTCCTGGAGCTAGGTGCTAAGATGCCTAAGTTGGCTCACACCATACACAATAACCAGAGCAGAAGTGGTGCCATACACATAACTTTTAGATCAGGAGTTAGCAAACTCACCTGGGATGTGGGAGACCCAGGTTCAATTCTCATCTTCACTATGCCAGAATTCTCACCAGCTCCAAAGTATGCACTGACACACCCAGTTTCTTTCAAGGAGAAATATTTTCTTTATATAAACAAGGGAAAAAAACAGCCTTGACTTAGTCCTTACCTTCAGGCTCTAGCTCCATCCCTCTCAGGAGCCTCTGGCAAGCTTCTCATTCTACTCCCTCTCTGGGGCAGCAGCCTCAGGGCTGTCTCCTTGAGCCCCTTGCTCTAGGCAACCCACTGCAGAAGTTAGCTCCACTCCTGGAGGACTTTCTCTCCCCAGAACACAGCCTATCTCAATCAATTCCTCATCTAGCTGCCCACTCACAGCCCTTATTAGGCCCAGGTGTAGCCCAGTCCTATTTAATTGGCTGGATTGGACTCACCTGCTGTGGTCCAGGCATCTAGAGTGAAATTCACAGGGACCAGCTACCTTGTGACATGCCCTTTGCTTGAGGAGGAGCAAAGGTTTAAATAGACATTTCCCTCTCTGGAGACCATGTTAACCATGGCACTATGGGATTTTCTGATATAGCATTTCTTCAGTCTCTTCTGTTGAAGCTGTTCCACTGTGGATAAATAATTAAATAGCAATTGTAGCACCGAGATTGGCTCCTGGGTCTCCCAATTTCCTGATGGGTGCCCTAACCACAAAGGTACAGAATCATTCTCACTCACACACTCTTTCTTTCTGGTCCAATGACTTTAAGTATTTAATCCAAAGTGGAATCCAAAGTAGGAGAGATTGAGGGACTCACCTATCTACACTATGGCTCAGTTGTTGGTGCATGCTCCTGAGAGGGGGGAGACCCCCTGTTCAAATTCCCATCAGGTCGAGGGGGAATTGAACCTGGGTTCACAACCCAGTGAGTGCTGTAATCAGTGGTGGGCCTCATCTCCTACGCATGCTGGATTTTGAATGTGAGCTCATTGACAGCCTTTGATCATTCCAACTGGATTGGGCCTTGTAGGCAAGATAGGTGGGCAAATGCCTATCCTCCCCCATTTGTGGATCACGCTAGGAGATAGGTATCTGGAGGCCTAGAGCAAGGCACCAGTGCACAAGCCTATAGGCAAAAGCAAAGGGAGCTTTTACTCTGAGAGTTAAGCACCTACACAGTTTGGCAGGAGTTCTGTGGATCCTAGTGGAGCCTAAAACTGGGATTTAGGCACCTAAACCCCAGATTTAGGTGCCTATGTACCTTTGCAATTCTGAGTGTATCTGAATTATGATCTTTAAAGATTCAAGCCACTTTTTGCACAAGTAGAAATGATAACTCCTCTGTATTGGCAAAAAAAAGTTTGTGTGGGTAATTACATTGCCTATTCTAAAGGCTTCTTGAATTTTCAATTTGACATATTTTTCTTAATAGTTTTGGTGACTGCTGTGAAGTATTGCTGTACTCTGTTAAACAGCTGCTCCATCACAGAGGTGGGTTTTTATACGTCAATATTACAAAGTCCAATTTTGTGAAATTCTGTTTAATCCAGAATGCTTCCATGCACCCAACCCTGATATCAGTCTCTTGTATGCTATCTCTATTTACAAAAGTTTTGGGTGTCCCTAAAGAACTTCACAAAAATCAATATTTATTTCTATTTGTTTAGAAAGGTGCTTTATGATCCCATAGAATTCTTTAAGCTATTATATAAAAATAGCTATTATTCATAATTAACCTAACTAATATACTTCTGTTTGGTTAGAGCTGCTAACAACATGCTTCAGTGAAACTGGTAAATATTATATTTTTGAGCTGTCTGTATATTATCGACTTTTCTGGCTTCTCCCGTATTTTTTGTTTGGGTACTAGAAAAAAATCAATTCAAATCCTAGACATACAATAAAGCAAAAAGGGTAATCTTACATTCATACATTTTACAACATGTATTTCTTTATCCTTTTGAGACTGTGCTTTCCAGGTTCATCTACAACACCTGGGAGTTCTGAAAACTCTTTTTAAAAACATAGGAAAACAGCTATGCTACACTATAATAGGTGGAGGACGAGTTAATTTAAAACCCTGGTGAAATGTGACTAGCATGTTAAAGAGAGAGTTTCATATTGGGGGGGGGGGAACTTTCAAAGGTATCAGGCTTTGGACTAAATTCTGCCCTCAGGTATCCATAAATGGCTCCAATTTGGAGAAAAATCAGATGTGCAGAGAGTTAATGCTGACTTTAATGGGATCCCCCCATCTGTGTGCACCCAATGGCAGAATTTGGCCATTAAACATAGATCCACTTGCCCTTTACATGTCTTTATGATTTTCTAAATTCTTTACTAAATATCAAACTATTGTATGAAGCCTACAAACTCTAGTCCTTTCCTCAAATAAGTATAGAAAAATAGATTATGTGTGTGTATATATCTAACACGATGTATGTAAAATTTCAATGTATTTCACTTCCTTATGAATGGCACAGATAGCATCACCTGTATTGAAGACTGCCGGACACTTCCCATGATAAGACCCTATCATCAGTTGCTTGTATTTTTGCTACACATAAGATGTTTGGACTGAAATTTTCCATGCCAGGTGTCTGCCTCAGGCTGAATATTTTTGGAAAGCTCAGCAAAAATGATTCAACTGCTTCTCAGAACAAGATTAGGGGGAAATACATTGCTTTGCTCTTGTTAAATTGGTTGTGTTTTTTTATGCTCTAGGAACTCCATGCACTGAGGCACAGACTTGAATTTGGCACGGTGGTGGCCTTTGCATCAGGGAAGGGCCTCTTGCCATCCTCATGAAAATTCACCCAAATATAAGCCTTTGAAAAATCTCAGTTCTCAGATGCTCTGAGACTGGTTTAGAGTTTTGTAGAATTCTCCAAAGATTCCATCTACCCTGAGTATGCTGCAGTCTGGGGCTGCAGGGGCTTTGAGCAAGTTTTTCCTTGCAATTGTTACTCCAGGTTGCTGCTAGCCTCTGGGAGCATGAGAATGGAGAGCATGGAGCCTGTCTTTCCTGCACTTTCAGTGCTTCACCAGCTGTCATCAAGGCAGCTGCCTGACTCGAAGGCATTAGGGACAAGAACAAGACCTGGGTATGTGTCGAGAGAGAGAATGGGACAAGGAAGTGGTAAAGGATTAGGGAGAGAGACACAGGGACCAGGAGCTGTGGTGGTAGAGAGATCTTAGGATGGACTAAGAATGATCGGGCAAGTAGATTGGGAGGGAGAGTGGGACTGGGAGGGCAGGGTGGTCAAGGATACAAAGGCAGAGACTGGGATGAGAAGCCTGAGGAGATTGACCTGTCCTGGAAGTCAAGATTGAGGGAAGACTGGAACTCAGATTAGAAGCCCCAAGGGGGAGATTAGGAGTGGCTGGGCAAAGAGATGTGGACTAGGAAGAGGCATCTGTGGGGTGGAGACTGGGACTGGCTAAGTGAGATGAGAAGCTGAAAGAGGGGCCAAGACTGGGCTGAGCCCCTGGGTGGGAAAAGACAGGATCAGAACAGAAACAGGCTAGAGAAGGTGGGACAGAGGAGGTCATAATTGTGGGGAGCGGGATCAGAAGAGTCTATGCTCACAGAGCACATTCACTTCCAGAACTTGGAATTTAACCTATGCAACCATTCCTTTGCTGCCAGCAAATATCTGTGAAACTAATTGTCAAAGTGTGTGTCTCATTCCCCTCAACTACTGGTCCACACAGAGTGTGACAACTGCAACTTCTGTAAATTACTCTGTTAGCTCAAGTGGCAGGGGTATGTGCTGTGGATCTAATGATGTCAACTCTGCGGATGACCCATGTGGGTGTCAATATGATGCCATATGGTGGAACGTCTGTTTTTTCCAGTCTTCTTTATTAAAAACCTAGAATATTACACATAAAACATACAACATTAAAAGAACATTATTAAGGTTGCAAAGTCAAGCACTCAAAAGTTAGGAAATGCCAGAATTCAGATTGTCTGTGCATCTGCATTATGATAAAGTCTTTAATTAGATGATCACATAGTATTTTTTCCTATGCCATTCAACGCTCAGGATGGATGGTGCTCTGGGGATGAATCAGGATTGTGTAATAAAGGAAACTGTTTTCTGTAGGACCCCTGTATCATTTGTTACAGAATTTGAAAGGTGTGTACTATTGGCAGGACTGGAGCAGGAGAGTCTAGGCTAACCCAAAACTAAACTTCCACCCCCACAACTTTGGGGGAGGAACCACTAAGCCCACGGCTCCTCAACTGAGTATGCGGTACAATGAAAGGGAAAACAGGTATGGGAATGAGGTCAAAGGTTAAAAATAAGGAAGGCAGAGAACCCCCAGCAGCACCCATGACTCCTCAAAGGTGTCTAAGGAGTCACTGGACGCTGCTCAGAAGGTGTGATCAGACGAGGGACTGGAAATAGGCCCATTATTGCAGAGCTATCCCCATCCAGCTTCCTCCTCCTGATATGATGGATGGCCATCTTGGTCAGCACCAGAAGAAGGTTGACGAGGGGGTTCTGTGACTTTGTGTGACCATAGATGGGGGGTGCAAGAATTAGGGGGTGGGGAACACGTGCAGCCACAATCTCAGTAAGAGGTCCTGGAGGAGCCAGAAAAGGTGTGCCAAGGTCTCCTCACTGCAAAAGGGACAGGTGTTGGAGGCGTTCATGGACTGCGCCAGGTACGTGCCTGTGCTCACAGCTCCATGGAGGAGCCACCAACTAATATCCCCGGTGGCCCATGGAATCAGTGTAGAGTACAGACTGGCCCACCAGGGTTCCTCACCCTCCGCAGACGGTGACAGTTCCTACCACTTGGTGTTGGGGCAGGTCACAAGGATGAGGAGGTAAATGGTATGAAGCACCAATGCATACTGATGGTCTCGGCATGCAGTTCAGAGGCTGACTAGCTGGATGTCATGCAGCTGGCTCAGGTGGCATGTCGTGGGTGGCCAGGGAGACTCACGGTGCAGAGCCTGATGAAGAGTTGTGGAGGGCCAGGCTGAGGAGTAGATGGGGAGCATTATCCTGCAGGGCCTGCTTGAGGAAAGCAAGAGAAGCAGGAGGCAAGGCAACTCCTGGAGAAAACTAAAGGGAATTTTCAAGGTGGGCATGAGATCATTTAATTAAAAACTATATCATAATACTGTCAATCTGTCCTGCACTGGCTCAAGAGCATGAGTACCATCCTCAGGGCAGACTGTTACAAAGCAGGGCACAAACCCCAAACTGATTGTGAGTTCTATACTAAGATTTCACCAACCAAGTATCAAGTGTGAACTCCTTGAGAACTATAACAGCCTTAACATGGAGTCACCAACAGTCCCCATGTTTACTCCGGCCTATCTTGCCACCCAAGTAAGCTTGCTTTTGTGATAGATGGTCCCTTACACCAAAAATCACAACAATATTCAGGTTACTCCCAATCCCAAAGGACCAGTCACTTACCCCAGGTTAATTGCACCTTAGATCTCATGCCAAAGACACCACTTGTAGCCAATCCTATAATAAACTATGTAAAGGTGTATTAACTAGGAAAAGGAAATGAGTTATTTACAAGGTTAAAGCAGGTGAACACACACACACAATTGAGTTACTTTCTTAGGTTACAACAGGTGATAGAAGCTGCTGTAATATGCAAGTTCTATCTGTCCTTTAGGGCTAAGCCAGCCAAGGCAACTGGGGGCCCCTTGCTTATGCTTAAAAATCTTGCCCTCCCAAAGTCCATGCAGCATAGAAATACAGTTTCATCCTGTTAGGGATTTTTATCCCTTTTCTCCCAGAATTCAAGCTGATAGGATGAATTCACACACACACACCCCTCCTGTTTGTGGGCAAGGAAGAAGTGCAATTAACAAAGTATTTGTTCTTTGATGTTTCACAATGTTTCATTTGATTTTAGTGGGCCTTCTTGGTGGGCAGGACCTAATACTTTCTGTAGGAAATCAGCATTTTGCATTAATTAATGGTTCTTTCCTGTTTGATGACTTACACAATTACAGAGGATTACAATGCTGACACTTAATATCACCTTATAACACAGGGTACAGATGTTAGAAGTAAGATCAATACATACAGAATCCTACAAGTGTTTCATAAAGTATAAACACTAAACACATTTTTATAACTTTAATACGTATCTTAACAATGCTAACTAACAGGTGAGCAAGACTAGTCTCCAGTTATGTATTTGTTGGTGTTCAGTTGAGACCTAGGAGCCTTGAAATGACCTGGTACCTGGTCTGCCAGTGTCACAAATCCATATGCACAAATGGGGTTGAATTAAGGTTAATCTTAATTCTGTCATTTCCTAACTGCAGAATGCTTGACTTTGCAACCTTAATGTTCTTTTAACATTAGTTTTCGGTGTATAATTTATAAAGTGTCTGTTATTTGAAGCTTAGTTTTGTGAAAAGAAAAGAAGTACTTGTGGCACCTTAGAGACTAATACATTTATTTCAGCATAAGATTTCGTGGACTACAGTCCACTTCTTCGGATGCATAGAATGGAACATACTGTAAAAAGATATTTATACATTCAGAGAAACATGAAAAGGTGGAAGTACCCATACCAACTGTAAGAGGCTAATTAATTAGGAGGAACTATGGTTGTTATTGAAGTGTTGTTTGTGAAGAACCAGGCACACTTTTGAAGCTATGTAAATATGAATTAGTATTTATGCTTTAATACACACCTTCTTCACGGCCTGTTTTCTATTTGATATGTCAATGGAGTATGTTGGTGGAACTACGACATCAAAATTTACATAGCAACAGTTTTATCTCATAAATTTAAGATTAGGAGTTAACTGCAGACTGAAGCAGACAAAGCTGAGAAAGCCCATACAAAACATAAAGGCCTTGAGGAATAGGAAAAGAAGAATATGAAAATATTGGTGAAGGGTCAGGGTTTTTTATACCTGTCTTCTCTCTTCAAGTTTATCAAACCTCTGTGTTACTTCTACTAAAGTCAAAAGAGTATTTAAGGAAACAGAAACTATCCTGCAGATTTCCTCTTCCTTTCAACATGAGATTTATGGATCAGCTTCCATGAGTATTAAGTGGGAGTTATACACATACTGTAATGATCTTAGTGGACATATATAATATATTTTGTAATTATATTACCAATAAGCTCTTGGCTTTAAGAGCTGACTGTCTGGAAAATCAGGCTTTAAATCTAGGCCTATCTGTGACTTAGACCTAGATCTTTAATTGGTTGCCAGAGCTTCAAGGAATGGGGAAAGATGTAAATTCTGGAATGGTCTGTTCCTCAGAAGTTTGTTGAGGGCTCATTTTATAACTAACTCTGCAAGGCTCACTATTTGCTGCAAGGATCTGTAAAATCTCCACTCTTGACAAATCTGAAGTCACGTCTTCACTCTTGATAGTTGCCAAATTATTATTTTTATGTATTTAATAATATTCAGGGGGAGGAGAGACGTCTCTGTTTTCAGATACCAGTAGAGGTGGGGAGAGTTTAAATCTTTGCTTATAACTGCTAGGGGGTGGAAGTTTTTGCTTGTGTCTGTAATAGACTACTTTTTAATAGACAGCTTCACCAGCGTGACCTTTCCTATTTTCGGACTCAGCACAAATACTGAAGAAATAGAAAAGTGTGACTATTCTTGCTGAATGGAGCAAGAAACTTCTTTTGCTGGATTAAGTGTTCAGAGGCTTTCAAAGGAACAACATCAACAAAAAAATGGTCCAGGTATTTGCAGACTCATTTTCCACTGAACCTGAAAAAGCTGATACTCCACAATGGGATCTACAGACCAAGGGGCTACAAGGCTTTGTGAAGGAAATATTGAATTTCTATAGATGCATGCTGAGTGATACATCTTGCAATGGTACATCTCCCAATCTATTTACCATTGTGGGAGACCATATGCGTCTCTATGTATTATGTGGGCCTCATCCACACAATATATATACTAACCATATAGCCCTCACGATGTCACATGGGCTGCAACTGTGTGCTGACTGGCCACAAGTGGCCTGAGGGCCCTGGATTGAGAATCACTGAGAGAGTTATATAAGAGGGCTGCTATTTCTTCCCATCTATTAAAAAGTACTTATATTTTTAGCAGACCTTTTCTGTAATAAATCCAAACAAGTCAAAACACCCACAATCACCTACTATATCAAACCTATGCTCCATTATGTATGTGGACACATCAGAGATAAAAGTGGACTGACGTTATATCTGCCCTGTGAAAAAAATGTGTGCTCTTAACTTAGGGCTAGCTAACTCAGGTACAAACAGAGTGGCTCATCTTTTAACTTGAGTTAAAGCCCATAGGAGATCCTGGAGTTGAACTAGAGCAGCTAACCTGAGATTCTCTCTCTTTCCTAATTTTGTAGTTTGAATTTAGATTTTAATAATGTCTGTGCCTTTTTCCCTCTGAACTCATACACTGTTATTCTGAACACAGTGTCATCACATTGTATTATACTGTCCTGTCTTCACTGCTATTTTAACCCAAGTTTGCGAATGCATCTAGAATTAACAGCACAACCTCTATTCGTAGTGTAGACGTACCCATAGAGAAGCTGGTTTCTGGAAAACTGCCTGTCTTCGAAGTGATATTATTTCTCTGAAGCCCTTAAAACATATTCTGTCCTTCTGTACATTTTGTATTGCACTGTATGTAGTCATAGCACTGTATAGATAAAATGAGTCCATATTTATCTCTAATTAAAATTGTCTATAGTTAACATGTACATGTGCAAACTAGACTCAGGCCTTAGGTTTCATGCTTGCCAATCTGGCCCTTGGATCTACAAAGGATCTACTTCTAGTATAGAAATCTTCATAAGCGTAAGTTGGCTGTTGATTATACTTTGAATCAGGAGAAGAATAGATCACCTTAGTTAACATTAATAACCTGTGCACAGAATCGGAAACATTTCTATTTTCTACAAGTATTCTTATCTAATAGTACAGACACATTTTATATCCTTGATACTGTGGTGTTGTCACTGAAATACAGCATTTAACCCCCTATTCTTTAAAGCAACTATGGTAGGATCCTATTATCTTGAACATGTGGGAAATTGAATTGCTTTTACAGTGATGCCACAGATGAGACATGAACATCTAATATAATTCAAACACTTAAAATATGCATTCTCAAGAAATAATAGTTTAGTACTATGCCAACATTTCAGGAAATTGTCTAGATAAAAATTGTAGCAACCCTATAGAAATCAGGAAACTTTATTCAAGCAAATGTCTAAAAATATTTATGTAACAAATTATTCTTCATAATTGCTAACAAATATAGCCATGGTTTTCCTAATGATTAAAGCATACAGGGTCTATGAGCATAAAGAGCTTTCTGTTAGCATTAGCAACCTGATACCCTGCCAGACAAAATTTCTTTGGCTCTTTCCAGTATAAGAGAAGATTTTCTCTCTTTCCTGATTTTGTAGTTTGAATTTAGATTTTAATAATATCTGTGACTTTTCCCCTCTGAACTTTCACACTGTTATTCTGAACACAATGTCATCACATTGTATTATACTGTAAATTCAGAGTAGTTGCAACGTGTTTTTGCTTCTCACTATATAATTACCACTAATTCATACACTCGGAAGATTAACTACATTACTGATTTAGTTATTGCTGCTTTAATATTCTTCTTGTCATATATGCTTTTGAAACCCATATATATTAACTGCATTCTATTTACACTAGAATTATTCTCAGTCAGGTAGTGAACTTTCTGGTTACATGAATTAGCAGTTGTCACAGGTAGAAAAAATAAAGCCATAATCACAGTTTAATTACAATTTAACTATGCTGTAATCACAGTACCCTTATTATAAAGTGTGATCCAACATGCAGCGTAAAGTTTAATCTTAACAGATTCCCCCCCCAACCCCCTCGCATTGATCCCTATAGGCTAGTCATTCAATCTTCCCCTTCACATATGTAAATACATCACCAAGCATCTGGGTTCAGTCCCTTAGTATTCAGGACAAAGCAGTACCTTAAATTTGTAATTAAGAATCACTGATAACTTCATGAACTCTCCAATTTAGAACCCTGTAGAACATTTTGAAGATTATATTCAATTTCTGGATGAGAAAAAGCCTTAGAATAATTTCCCATGGGGACACAATGGTAGCCAATGTTTTCACATGGGCTTTATTATAATGAGAATGCTATCACAACTATAGTTAAGAACTGAACTAAAAGTTAGTAGTTGTTTATATGCTCTAGCACAAGTATATGGCCTGTGTTATGCGGCAGTTCAAATTAGATGATCCTAATGATCCCTTCTTGCCTTAAAATTTGTGAATCTAAGATTGCCTACACTTGTCCATTCTAAAGCCCCATCTTCCGCTGTTCACAATTTACTGAAAATTTTACCTTTCAGGGCTGAAATTTTCCAGATCAAGGGTGAAATCTCAATGTCTGTTTAAGTCAATGGCAACCAGGATTTCACTCATGTTTTCTACTGAAACAGGAAATTTTGTTTTTGAAAATGTGAACAAAAACAATCCAGCCATTCCTGGATATGAAGAGAGAGGAATGAGGGAGGAAAAAAACATTTACCCAATATTATTTAACAAACAAACAAACAAACACAAATCTTGCCTTTTTTAAAGAATTCTATCACTGAAGCAGCTGTATGTAGCTGTAATCTTGCATGGAAATAGATTGTTGCCTCTCTAAAGCTCTCATACTATATGTATTAATCTTATAAAACTTTTCTCCAAAGTCTTGTGCAATGCATTGGCAAGTGAATCAGGCAAGACTTACATGGCATCCTTTCACTATTTCATTATGCATTTTGCTAGCTTTTATGGAACATGTGGTATATACATTACTACAAAATTGTATTTGAAAAATAGTAGTGGTCACGTTTTTGAAGACTATCATAATAGATATTCACATGCTGGCAGGGTTAAGATTACACCTGCAAATTTAATCTTTCCTTTTCCTAACTTTTGAATGATCAATCACGTAACTTTAGCATTGGCTTAAAATACTATTTCTTTTCCTTGATGGAATAATTTTTCCATCTCCTATACTGAATACAAGAAAAATATCAACCTAATTAAAATCAATGTTTATTGTGGGAATGAACCTGTTTGTAAACAAAAGCAACCGGTGCCAAAGTTTTGGAATGGTTTATTAAAACAATTGTGTATGGTGCACTCTTGCTTTTGTACACAATAATATCAATTAACTATATCACCAAGTTTATTTTTTGTTTAGTCCAAAATCTCTTTTGTAGCTTAACATACTTGTGTTTCACAATGAGATAAATATTTTCATGCCTAACCTAAATATGCATTTTAACAGGTGTAAGTTTTGCTGATTCATTTCAAAGCAAAATTGCATATTAGTCCCATCCCAAACAAAGTTGACATGAAGATGAGTCAGATCACTGCCACTCTGGCACCAGGTTGCAAAGTGCTTTTAAGTATTCCCACATTATGCACACCATTTCCCTGAAGAGCACCATGTCTCAACACGCTAGTTGTAGAGCTAAAGTGTGGGAGTTCTGGACGGTATAGTGGAAATATGGAGAATACTCCATCCCTGCTAATTTATTATGTCTGAATTGTCATAATGAATGATGACAAATAGGTCTTTTTCATCCACACAACACTTACCATTAAAATTTGAATGGGTTCTGCATGAGTGTCAAGAGTAGCAAGTTTAATTACACAAAAGCCAGCAGACTCGTGTGTTGTGAATTTAATATGGAACATAGTAGAAAATGTGCTAGAAAACTACCCTAAGCCTGCATATGAATGAGTAAAATATCAAAGGGGAAGCACAAGTCTGCATTTTAAGAGTTGATGTGTTCTCTGAAAAGAAATTAAAATTAACTTTTGCTGAAAAAGGGAATGGACAAAAAGGGAGACTTTGTCTTTCCTTTTCCCCTGGGGTCAGCCTTATTGCTGCCATTATAAATGTGCAGAGAATTAATTTTGTACAATGGGCAAAAGTCATAGCTGATGCAACTCCACTGAAATCAAAGGAGTTAGTCCAGGGATGAATTTGGCCCAAAGTGCTTTATGTTTTCATTTATGGAGGCCTACAATGAAGCTCTGATCACATATTTAGTACAATATCACTTTGTTGAAAGAAATGTGACAATTATTAACATTGTCCATTCAGTAGTAAAATCTTTATATATAGCCTCAGATTTATAGATTATGGTAAACAAATATATATAATTATTAGCACTGGACATGCATTTAGGGGTACTTGATATCTGTCATACATCAATAAGTCTAAATGGAACTGGATCAAAGGTGCATAAAAGATTTCCTTTGGTAAAGCATGCTTACTATACATTTATCTGATTTGATTGAGTGTGATATAATTCTTACAGTAGTGCATCCCAGAAGGAAGTAAAAATTAACATTAGTAATGCAATAAAGCCATCCGAGAAAATAAAATTACACTGAGATGTACTATGGAACAAAAAATAAATAAAACTCAATTATGTTTATGTGAAATATCATTACAGATTGTGTATTCATGCATAGCAACATTTCAACTGTATCATAGAATATCAGGGTTGGAAGGGACCTTAGGAGATCGTCTAGTCCAACCCCCTGCTCAAAGCAGGACCAATCCCCAGTTTTTGCCCCAGATCCCTAAATGGCCCCCTCAAGGATTGAGCTCACAACCTTGGGTTTAGCAGGCCAATGCTCAAACCACTGAGCTATCCCTATGTATTGATTTTCTTTGCATATCTAACAATTGCAAGCCAAAGTTCTTTTTTTTTGGTAGCTAAAAAGAGATTCCTACAAGAATTATGTAGTTGATGTGTTTAAGGCTATTTCAGTCCTCTATTTATTATCTTAATGAGTAATCAACTCTTCACAGAAACATGTACACCAATGAGCTTTGTCCCACAGAACTTAATCTATGGCATTGATCTGCAAAGACTTATGCTCATGCTTAGCTTTACACCAGTGAGTGGTCCTATTGAAGATCCATTGAGCTTAAGGCTTTTTTCCCTACAGGTTGTTTTCTCAGATTGTCACCACCCACTTCATATGGACTCTTTATCACAAGATACAAAAATTATATTTGGGAAATAATAGCAAAACATAGAAGAAAATAACAATTAAACTTGCATCTGGAGTAAGTTTGTCATTGTCTTAATACCGTATTCTGCTGTAACAATATGGCTTCTACAGAGCTTCAATATTCCATTACTTTTGATTATGGGTCTCTTCAGAGGGACCAGTAGAGCTGGTCAAAACATTTTTGATTGAAGAGTTTACCATCAAAAAATGCTGTTGCCATGGAATTGAAATGTTTCATGGGAACATGTTGATTTTGAAATAAAAGTTTTGAAATGATTTATTTTGGTTTTCTCCTTATATTTCATACTACAGTATTGTTATTATTTTTAATATTAAATTATCTGTATATGCTAGTTAATGTTTTATATTTATCAGTTTAATATTATGTTTCAACATTATTGAACCAAAATATTTTGATGATTGCTTTGATGATTCTGAATTGAAATATTTCAGAATTTCTATTCTGCTAAATATTTTGACATTTGTCCTGATTTAGGATGAAAAGAAATTTTGAAATGTCTGAATTTCCTGTGGGACAGAAATTCCATTTTCCAACAAGTTCTAGTGACAAGCGATAAAACTACAAAAGAACAATTAAATGCTAAGAGGATAGTTAATTGACATTTTAATATTAAAAAGTCATACTCCCCAAAACACCTGAAACTACTTGTGAGAACCAACACATGTTCATGTAGTGCAATTATCCATGCATTGACTAGATGGATTTTATGGTGTTTACAATCAAGACAGTGGTCCAGAATCTTCCCTCCATTTATTTATTGCCACAGAGTGTATGAAAGGACCAAGAAACCAGCTTCTTTGCTGCAAATATTGTTTCAAGTGAGTGAGTAAAAGGATATCAAGTCAGTGGGGCATACCTTGCCGCCTTCTGTTTTCACCAAAATCCCTGTGCAGAATCTTTGCAAGTCTCATGCTTTGCAAATCTGGGAATCACTTTCTTCAGCATTATTATCATCAACTTGCAAGGTTTCCTCACTCAGCATTGGTTTATTCAGACTTCCAATCTGTGTTCTCCTTTCTCCTCTCCTTCTCCACTCTGCCAAAGTGAGTGTAACAAAAGAGAAGTTGACATAAACACTTGCCAGGAACTAATGGAATTTAAACGGCAAACTTAGCGACTGTTGAAGTCTTGCGGGTTAAAATTCATGAAATTTCACAGCTCTTCCTTAGGAAAGTGTGTGGTCTTACATCTAAGCTAGCACTATGGAACAGTCTTTGTTGTGATGCTTTGGACTAGTGTTTTACTCAAATCACTTTAAAGTTGCAGTTCAGCATCCTTTGCATACTGCACTTTTAATTGATTGCATATACACAAGAAATGAATTATCGGTGTGTCTGCTTCTCAGGTACATAAACACTGGAAATGCTATAATCAAATCATAATAATATTATTATGATGAATATGGAGTGCAGTCTCACACATGGGCTCAGCCCTTTTTCCCTCTTTGATTTTGTCCACATGGTGCTTTGAGTATGAATCAGCCTTCCCCCTTCATTGCCTTGCGGTACAGGGAGGAAAGTGATTCTGCTTCCCCTCTTTTCTGACTCACTATTCCATTTCAAACTTCAGTCTGTTTAGTATCTTCCTGTCTCTTACTCAGCTGGAGAGTTCCCACCTCCTTGGCTGGGACTTCAGAAGAAACACTCTCCTACTCATCAGCATTCACTGGCACCATGACTGCTGTACATGGAGAAGGGGTGGGTGGGTTGTAAGTAGTCACATAACAATTGCTGCAGAGGCATTGTCCTGACCACTTAATGGTCATAAAAGATCCCATGACAGTTTTTTCAAGGATGGAGAAGTGATCTTCAAGATACTGGCCAAAATTCACTTTGGGCAACTATTCTGTCTACCTTAATTCCCCCTGCTATTTCAGTTGTTTGCAGTATTCTTCTTTACTCCTTACTCTAGGCTGCTGTGTAGTATTCCTGTGCAATTCCAGACAGTGGGTATGTTCCATCCCTAAAGCTGTATGTTAGTGATGAATGTAAGGCAAGTGAGGCTGTTTATGAGACAGTGTTTCTGGATTGTTTATGGAGGGATAGGAGGTGGAGGAATGTTGATGGAGGAATTTGTTGTCAATATTAAGTATTAAAGGAGAGTTTTTGTTGAGACAGGTAGATCTTATATTTGGGGATGGTATTTGTAGATCTTTTTTCTGCAGTATAGTCTTTTTTATTACAGTATTTCCAGTATGTACAATAGCCAAAAATGTGCCAGCAGTTGCAACCACTTTGGAGCTGAGTAATTCTGCTGATAAAATTTACAAACCTCTTCCAGGTCAGCTGTGCCAGCAGAACTCACAACCTCCTTGCAACTGAGTGATTCAGCTGATAGGGTTTGTGACGCTGGCACACCAGGTCCATTCAGGGCCACAGGCCAATTCACATGTGTTAATGTAGATCAAAGTGATTGTTAATGTATAAGTGTGTATTCAGATGTTTAAAGTTCATGAAAACGAATGAGTTATTACTTGCATTATTATTACTTATTGTGGCAAATTGCCGGCACTACTATGATGGGTCCCTCACTTTCTCTTCTTGTGGGGGGGTTTCAGGGTGCCATTTCTTGCCCCTGAACTGGGGTAACAGCTATCCTACTAGTATCCCAGGGAAGGGGAGTGGAGAGGGAGGGACCCGGGCCCGCCCTCTACTCCGGGTCCCAGCCCAGGGGCCCTATGATAGCAGGTGAACCACTTGTACCAGTGATTCTTTCCCCTGGGCTACTTCCCTCTCCTGACCTTCAGCTTGTGGGGCTTCCTGCCTTCCCTCTGCACAAGCCAGGTGTCCCTTTACCTAGGATCTTGGTCTTCTTAGCCCGCCGCAGCACTTCTCAAAACTCTCCTCTGCTTTCCTCCGAATTGCTCTTTGTTCCACCACCAAACCACTCTGCTTCACTCCTCCAAACTGCTCTCTGCTCCACCACCAAACCACTCTGCTCCAGCTCCTCCTCACTCTGCTCCAACTCCTCCTCTGACTGATTGAAGCAGGGGGATTTTATCAGGTGACTGGCTTCAGGTGCTCTAATTGGTTTCAGGTGCTTTTAATTAATCTACAGGGAATAAGGCTTCTCCTCATCCTAGATCACTCTCCTGCTGCCTTCTGGCCATGCTGTATCACATAATCTATTTGTGTTATAATATAACAGCAAACACTTATATTGTGCATAGCCTCTAACTAAGTTAACCATCAAAGAACTTCCACAAAGTGCTAATGAAGGACTTTATCAGAAAATGCTAATTTCAAAGCAAATGGTCATTGTGTGTGATGATCAAGATCCAGTATTCTAAGAGCATTCCTCACTATCCATCATCAGAGAAAGAGCCCACATGGGTATAGACACTGTCAGCTTGCTTTCTGTGTAAAGGAGCTATAAATATGGATTCAAGAAATGATCTATTGTCTCTGACTGCTTGGATTCTTACAGGGAAGGTACCAGATGCAAAGCCAAGCTCTCCAGAGACAATCTGGGTACCCTGAAAAGACTTTTGGTAAACTGGCAGCACTGTTACCATCTGGAATTACAAATTGTGACTCACCTGTGCATATAAAATTTACCTACTTTAACCCCTCAATAACTCTCATTTCCTTTTCTTAGCTAATAAACCTGTAGTTAGTTTACTATAGAATTGGCTGCCAGCATTGTACCAATTGATCTGGCATTAATGGCTAGTCCTTTAGGGACTTGGAGCAACCTGATGTGGTGTGGTTTTTGGTTTATGTGACCATTATCATTAAATCCAGTTTGTTTGGGTGGCAAGATAGTCTGGAGGCTAAGTGGCCTGTCTGTGACTCCATGCTAAGACTGGTATAGTGATCCAGGAGTTCACATTTATTACTGGCTTGGTGACATCTAATTAATGAATATACCACCAGTTTGGGGTTTCTGCCCTGTTTTCTGACAATCTGACCTGAGATTGGCATTTTCAGTTGTGAGCCACTCCAGAAAGCATGACCAGGTTTACAATTGCAGTTGGAATAATTATAATATATATTATATATAATATATAATATATATAATAATAATTATATAAGGAGAGCTTCTAAATGTTTGGCAAACCGTGTAAATTGTGCCTAGTCTTGATACAGAATTTTGGGATTAAAGTATCAGATAATTCCTAATATGTGCACCCTGTCTTTCGAAATAATGTCCTTATAAAGGTCTCATGTACCAAACAAATCTAAGAGTTCAAGATGAACTCTTTTTGAAATGCCAGTTTGTGAAAATAATGTTAGAAGGCTTTCCCAAAAGTGAATTAATGGTACCTCATATTTCAAAGTCTACTCTCCAGGATATTTATTATCTGTGATTGTACCCTAATTAGAGACCAGAGTCCTGACTTGCCAGATTTCAGGCAGAAAGGAATATTTTGAGGAAGTTGGAGGAGAGGGAATTAAAATAGGACTTAGAATGAAAAGCCACTATAGAGTCTCAGCCATGTTCCCAGTATGTTAAGTTAATAATACAATATGGAACCCTTGAAATGGCATGTACATTTATAATAAATATATATTATTATCAAATGGATTCTAAACATTTGGAGTACTCCAGAATATGGAGATTGCTACCTATCCACATGTATCTTGCTGCATAGCACCACTGCTGCTGACAGATCAGACACAGTAGCTTTCTCTTCTGGAGTGAACTAATAATCAAATGTCTCTTTGAAATTAAGGGCTATATTCATTTAAGTGGCATTATTTTTTTTCAAAAACTGAGTGCTTCTTAATAACTTTTGAAAGCTCTCAGTATATTAGGTTTACATTGCATAATACAATTCCTTTTTTTTTTTTTTTTTTTTGCCTGGCTCTCCATCATTTTACCCCTGTGTACTCTTTGGGTGGTTCATAAAGGTCAGACACTTGTGTTATAGGAATTGAAGGCTTTAGATACAAGAAGAAGGTATTTGAAGCATATTAGGAGGCCCAATAATTACACACTTTACATATAAAGGTACAGGATGTCTTCCATAGTGAATTATACACAGAATTTTTAACATAGGATTTGGTACTGTGCTGCTGGGGAAAAAAATCTGCTGCAGCTTACTGTGAATGATATTGGTGGCTTTTATTTTTTTGGCCCAGATCTTTGTCATTCTGCATTTGATTTAGAAAGTTATTCATGGAAAGCCATAATTATTTAAAGAAGGGAGCTGGGGAAGTGTTCTTTTGCCTTGTCTATAAATCTTTACTTATGCTCTACAGAGAACTCTGCTCTCCATGTCTGCTTTAACAGTGTAAGAGGAGTATATCATAATGTCATGAATTGTTAGAGCTGCAGAACGCTTTATAATGTGAGATCACAAGTGGAGACAATTTCATTGTAACAGTCCTGGCTCCAAAGAATGAATACTTTTCAGCTGGCACACTGACACCATGTCAAGGATATTTTCTTCAGTGTTAGAATGTGCAAAATAACTAAATCTATGAGGTTTGAAAGCTATTAAGAATAAGAAATATGAAATTGGTAAATGCACAAAGCTACTAGAGCTGTCACTGATCGGTCCATCAGCCCTCACAGAGAGAGCGCCTATCACAACACATCAGATGTGTTGTTCTAGCCAGTCCTCCAACTACTCACTGACCAAGCTGTCAGTAGCACCAGACACCTGATTGACATAGCGCACAGCAGCCTAGAACTCCTGGGCGATCCGCTAACCGCAGCCTCCTAAGCAGCTGGGATTACAGGCATGCATCACCACATTTTGGTTGCTGGGTTAGCGTGTGGGTGCTGGGTGTATTGGTGGTGTGTGCAATACAGGTGGTCAGTTTAGATGATTTAGCGGTACCTTCTGGCCTTTAACTCTATGACTGTTTCTGGAAGAGGAAGGTAAAATAGAGAAATGGACCCAAAAAGATTGGAGATAAGTTTCTTTTAAAAGGAAAAAAAAGTTTCTGATGATAATACTCCCCAGTGAACTGCAGTGATTACTTCTCACTCCATCTGAAAATGCCTTTTTACACTCATTTGCTTCTCTTCCTCTTTCAGGTTCCCCCCCATAATATTGTCCTGCCCAAAATCTGTGAGGGCAAAAAGCACAATTTCATGCCACACCATGTATGGACCAACAGGCGAAGCTGAAAGATTGGAGTGATCAGCACGTCTTGTACCAAACAGGCTGTGCTTTAAAAACTTCACCATCTGCCTGCTCTCCACTGATTTGAGGACCAGGCATCTTATTGTCATTTGTAAAGAATCCATTGTCCATGTGTATACATTTTTAGGAGACTAACAGCAGTCTTATTGGGATACTGAATTCTGCACTTTGAGTTGAATAAAACAGATAAAGGCCATTATTTACAAAAGTGACTAGTGATTTTGGATGCCTCAATTTTTGAGTGCCCAACTTGAAATATAGCTTGATTTATAGAAGTGAGCATTAATCTTTCCCTATGCTTGGGATTTGTGCAAGTGCACTAGTAACTACAATTGCTGGAATTGGGGCAAATTCCCAGTGTGGACAAGTTCTTCAGCTAACAGAGAGTTTCATTTCCAACAGTCCTCCTAATTTCAGATCTGATTCTGCAGCCCTTGGGAAGCAATTCAAAACAAAGCTTATGTTTAAGAGAGTCATTTTGAATTTTTAAAAGTACTCTTTTTTCCAAACCTTTTTGTTTTCATTTTCCATGTTTGGGAACTCTTTTGGGCTGGGTTGGTTGTTCCTATTACTAATTTTGATTTCTCAGGTTTAGCCAGTGGGTAGGATTTTTCCAAATGAAAAATGTCAAAGGTTAGATTCTGAAATGGAAAAATTCCATTTTCAAAAATGATCAAAAATAGGAAAAAATAATTTAAAAATCTATGGAAAGTTTAGAAAAATAGAAAATTGGTCAGTTTCAAAAAGCCAGCAGAGCAAAAGTAAACTTATTTAATTTAATGTATTTATTTATTTGACCAGCTCTCATCACTATTATTTGCTTATGTGAAACTTTATAGTGTATATCAATTGCTAAGTAAAGAAGGTTTCTTCCATTGTGTAACTGGGCCAGCTGCATCCTATGGTGGCCCTCATAGTCCAGGTTCACACTACAGGCGGTCTGCCTCAATTTCCCCTTTGGACTGTTCAAATAAACTTCAATTCAAGTTTTTTCTGGTCAAAAAGACCTCTTCTTGGGGACTGGGTTTATTAACATACGTTTTTTTTAAATGAAACTTAAAACACCAAAACAAAGTCCATTCATAAATCCACACAATCCAAGGTTTCTCCTTCTCCTCCTTGGCCTCCGTGCCTGGGGCCTTGGTAGTCTTTCTCCTGTGCAGACAGGGTCTCTCCCAGGCCTCCCTGCCGAGAAAGCTTTCCTCACTCTCTGAAGACTCTGCCACAACTTCCTGAGTTTTCCCCCTTCACTGCAACTTCCTGCTCTTTTTATAGTGCTTCCTCTTAGGTGAGGCTCAGAGTTGGTTTAGACCCAGGATCTCCAGCTCATGGGACAAGTCACCCTGTTACACATTGCTAAAGAGAATACTTTAGGCATAACCACCATCAAAGTTTCTCTCTTCTTTCTTTCTTTCTTTCTTTCTTTCTTCTCTCCCCACCCCTCCCATATTTTCCCAAAACTAACAAGGTTGCAGGGTGACTTATAAAAGTTTGTGCCAATGATGCTATTTATTTTCTTCTCTATTTTAAGTGTGAAAAGACACATTATGTGTAGATAGGCAACTTTCCTGTGTGAAAAATTTGTTAAAAGTGAAAGATGACACATATTTACAGAAAGGCACAGTCTAGAAACATGACTTCTTGTTATTAGCAGTTTATATATGGGCACTCAATAGAAGGGAATATCATTTTGCATATAAAATATTAACTGCACTCCTGATTAAGACTCAATTGATTGGTATGACTCTTCCCCTATTTTTCATCAAAATGTACAATTGAGTAATACTTTTGTGAAGTACAGTATATTGAACCTGGCATCTTAGAAAGGTTGACAGCCTTCTAGCTATTAAAATACTGTGTATTTACAGTAGGCAGTCATATCTGTTGCCTGACTGAAAAGGTCATTTTGATCCACAGAAAAATAGCCTTTACATAGAAGATATTGGAAGGCATCCTACATTTTGTTTTTCTAACAAAGCAATGAATAGGAGGATCAATAAATAAAGCTTTCCTAGAACATGGTGCAAGAACAATGTATGTTCTATTAACAGTTATTTAAAATTTATATTCTAAAGTGGACAAGAAAACATGCAATAAAAGCTGAATATGAAAATGAAGGCACAGTGTGAAATGTCCTAGCTTTTTCTGTTTCCCCATGCATTTTGTTTCAATTTAGCATCCTGCAAGAGGAGGGAAGGGATGTTTTAGTAAAATACATTTTTTTTGCAAGTAGAGAGAATTAGCAAAAGACTAGGACTCTGAGCTCTGTGTGGGAAGACTTTGCAACCATGTGGAGCCACTTTGAAGTCAATAGGAACACGTATAAGTCAGCTTATGTGGCACTCATTGCAGGACTGGGACATGAGTGGCTTTCCTCTGGGTATCTAATTATGCAGCAGGAAAGGGGGGGGTAATTATAGTTCCTCTAAAAACAAAAACACAGCAATTAGCATAGTGAGCCATGGGGTACACTTAAGGTGGAAAACTGTGTCACCACCCTTTGAACTGTATTTCTTAAACAGAGAAGAGAGACAATCATTGATAGATAGACGGGGAAGAGGTGGGGGGCGAAGAACCACCAACAAAAAAGTCATTAAATAAGAAGAGATGTGTTTTCTTATTTTACTACTAATAATTTCCAAATTCTTCTGAATCTAACATGTATATGTAAAGAGAGAGGCTGTGCCCCACTCTAACCACTGAGCAATTTTAATACACCAAATCCAAACTGGCTTCTCACACATTAGATAATGTTGCCCAAGTGTCATCCAACCAAGCCTCCAAACGCTTGTGATTGATGTTGTTTCAGTAGACAAAGAAATAATGAGAGGAGGCGGTATTAGGCATCACAGGTAGAGCATAAATCCATTTTGGTATGGACTATAAAGCCCTGAAATTGAACTCTGTTGTGGGCATGGAACACTGTTAACAGCTGCTGTTCGCTGAAAACTGTAGATGGGTACTGCTGGTACTTTTCTTACCAGGGCATGACATTTTAATATCTAGTCATATATATGGTTGTCTTACTTATTGGAACCTACTTTTGAAAGGGGGGTACTGCTCTTACTTTTGCTTCATTGGCAGGTGACAATGGTATAATAGGTACTTGTGACTAGCCATGACTAGTCATGTAATCTCCTCTTTACCTACTATAGTAACTGACCAGAGTCAGAAGGGGCTACCTTGAGATTATGAGCATATTCTCCCATGCTACACAAATCATTATGCCATAGTGGTTTCTGGTATAGGAAATATTCTGGGAAAGGCCTACTTCTGGGTCACTAACATTTAGTTACACTGAAAAGTTTCTCTAAAGCCCAGCACTATGGGGTTCTGTGTTTGTCTGTCATTGAGAACAACTCTCATATCAAAGTGGCTGAGTTCATAAATAAAGAGAACTTTTCTATCTACCAGACCTGCATGGAATGGGAAATTGGTCACAGCAATTGGAAAACTTGTAGACCCAACCCCATGAGCATGGATCCACCGGCTGTGCAGTGCAAGCAGGAGTAAAAACCTCTCAAAAACCATGTCTCCTCATTCATTAGAAGTCAAATAAGAAATTGGGCCAGATCCACAACTGATGGAAAGCACAATAGATCTGTTGAAATCAATGAGCTACCTCAAATTATACCAGCTGAGTATCTGGCCCATTATGCTTACTTGTAACCTTGCGATTTACGTAGTTCATAGCACTTCCCAAATTGTGGTAAAAAAACCTACATGTTCATTATGGGGCAAATTTTGCAGTCTTTACTCAAGCGTATCTCTTGTTGAAGAGAATGAGAGTTTTATTTGATTAAGGACTACAGAATTTGGCCCCATTCATTCAACATATACCAGTCTGGGGTACTTCCATTTGAACTCATCTTTCAGCATTTGACTTGTTTATAAAGAGAATCAAACTTTGCAACATGTTTTCCTTAATAGCTATGTGATGAATAGTTTTCTTAATTAAACAAGAACAACCTGATTATATTTTCTGCATGTAGGTGGTGGAATATATAAACAGTGAGGAAAAAGCTGGTATTCTAGAATAACAGTCTTTGAAAGTAGTTTGAAAGCAATAAAACATCATATGTCATGCACTTTTTAAAAAAGTGATGTGCCAAGCTGTTCAGTTTTTGTCCCATTAATAAGCTAGCTACTATGTTAGCTAGCTCACAAATGCAGATGATAGGCAATGCTACTGTTTGGTGCATTCAATATGGAATGGAATCTGCTACCAAAACTGAGAGTGGGTATCTAATAAGAAAAATTGTTTTCTTTCTCAAATTTTACCACTCATGTCATGTTACATTAGACAGAGTGACAGAACATTAACTGTGTAATGAGACATGACTGCTGAAATGTAAAGGAGAACACATTTTCAGATTGGCTACCCTTGTCTAATGTGATAGCTTGTATCTTATCTGATATGCTAGTAGATAGTATGCAACCCAGCTGTTTGTGAATTCTGAATCATTTGGAAAGTAAAGTATTGACAAGAGTGTTATAAACTTTTCAAAACATTGCTAGAACTGAGACATCCTTACTTTTCTAGGACATAGTCTTAAGACATTTTCAAGTTAGTCCTTGACATGATAATTTAATATGAAACTCTTTTTTTTATTGAAGCTCTGAGCACAAGATCTTCAGCTGGTCTGAATGGGTATTGAAGTCATGGAACCATACCACTCTACACCAGAAGATTTGGTCTTTGGCCAGGCTTACTCTGGTTTTATAATGGTCTAACTCTTCTGTAATCAGTCGAGTTACCTTGGCATAAAAATAGAATAATGTAGTAATGAATTAGGCCATCTGTTTTGATGCCATATATTTAATTTAGTATATAAAATCAGTACTTGTCACAGTGTTGCATTGCATAGCACAGGGAGCCTCTAGAACTTGATTATATGCATGAATTGCAGTTTGAGTCTAAAAAGGGAGAACAAAATGGTTTACATCACATAATGGACCTTTACAAACAAGATATTAGATTCATGTTTTGGCTGTGTTGAGAACAGTGCCACCATAAATGATTAACAGAACTCTAGAAGTAGGAATATTGGATTGATTTGCCCAGCAAAAGAACATTAAAAAAAGGAAAGATCACATATATGGAAATGCACATTTAGAGAATTCCACCAGACATGAGCTCCTAAAGCTATCAAATCAATCTGCACATTATGTCCTTTGCACTTAATATTTAGAAAACTGATTCTACTTTCAAGCACTCAGGTTGTGCAGAGTGGTGCTGCCGTATTATTAAAATGTGTGTGCTTAATCCCTCTGAAATCATCAAGAACATCCAATCCCATAAACAGCAACTTATAAACTGAACAGGAAAAACAAACACGATTGATTCCCCCAACTGTGACCCTTAATTGAAGCTGAATATTTACAAAGAAAATAGAACCGAGTGTATATACTGCTATATATGTAGTCTCTGTGTAAAGTTTTCCATATATTACTACTCTGCAATTACCATCTTCAGTTTCTATAACCAACTGTAAACCAACTGGCATAGATGAATTGCCAATACTTGGCTTCTCTGGAGCAGAAGGAAACTGCTGAACTGAATTATGTTATCAAAGCAACACACAGAGATTTCGACACTCTGAGTATTTCTACACTGCAATTAAAATCCTGCTACTGGCCCATGCCAGCTGACTCGGGCTCCCAGAGCTCAGGGTAAGGGGCTATTTAACTGCAGTGTAGATGTTCAAGCTCAGGCTGGAGCCCAGGCTCTAGGACTCTGCAAGGTGGGCTGCAGCCCAAGCCCAAAAAGCTACACTGTAATTAAAGAGTCTCTTAGCCTGAGTTCTGCGAGCCCCAGTCAGCTGGCACGGGCCAGTTGCAGGATTTTAATTGCAGTGTAGACCCACCCTCTGCCTCTATTCACATGATGGGAATCACATAGCTAAATTGCTGCACAATACTTTGAAAGAGCACCCCTTAGTGATTTTACTCTTCATAGGATGCCCTTTTCATTTAACCTGAAGATATCGCTGTTTAACTTACCTTACTAATGACAGTAAAAACCTGACTCTTCTGGATTCTTATTAGATGGAATATAAGCACAATTTTCTCTCATCTGATCCATGGCGCAGACTCTTACGTGCAGTGCCACGTTCTCCTCTTAGATCTGCACTGTGGTTATAAACGGATACTCTGCTCTTCCCACACTTCTAGAGTGTCCACATTTTACACGTGCAATTGAGAGAGAGCATAATTTTGAAGTCAAGATATCATGGGTCAATATGAGAGAAGAATTTTGCCCTTGGTCTCTTTGGATCCTTGTTTAGAGCAAAAATCTCTGCTCATATCCTCTGGTGGAACTCTTATCTGCAGAATGGATCAGTACTACATACTCTGAACTCATTTGTGTATGTGTTTTCCACTAATCTGAATAGACCTTTTATATTGGGAATGAATCTAGTAAGGAATAGAGATCTAGACTGTGATTCAGAAATCTGCACAGTGGTTGTGAAGAAAATTTTACCCTAAACAAGAATCCCAAAAGATATAGAACTGCATGGCAGAAATTAATTCAAGTGAGACACATTTTGTTCTTATTGAAGCTTTGACTTCAGTGGGGATGCACAGATGCACATGAAAGCAGATTTTGGTAACATATCTGTCGTTCAGCTCCGGAACCAGAGTTTTTCACTGAAAAAGGAAAGTCATTATGCATTAGAGACGTAGCATGAAGGCCAACCTGCATAGTCTCTTGCCTTGTGACACCCACAAATAATCGATCACTAATGACTCTAAGCTGAGTGGGAGTCAGAGACAACTGACATTTGTTTATAAAAGTAAAAAAATACTTTAAAAATCATTCAGAACCATCAAACTAGACCGACTGTTAGGCTATGAACCTGCCTGACTTTCTGATCTTCCCTCCTATTGCTTGGTACATTGTCTTGTTGAGTCTTATTTCAGATTAGAGTGGAAGCTCTTTAGGACAGTAATCATGTCCTCCTGTCAGTAGCGTAGCTGGGGGGGGGGGGGAGCAGGGGGAGCGACCGCTCCCCCTGAGTACATTTCCCCAAAGTGGCGCCTTTTTAATTTTTGAAAGGGTGGAGATGGAGGTGTAGCAACATCCCCCGCTGGCCCCACCAAGAGCCCGCTGCTGGCCTGGGTGAAAGAACCCAGACTGGAGTCCACGGGGGGAATCCTAGAGCGGCAGCTGGCTGAGCCATTCAGCCCGCCCTGCTCTGGGATTCCCCCCTACGGGCTCCTGCCAGCAGGGGTCCCACTGCTGGTCCCCAGTAAGAGCCCGCTGCTGGCCTGGGTGAAAGAACCCAGGCCGGCAGCGGGCTGAGAGACCCCTGCTGGCAGGAGCCTGCAGGGGGGATCCCAGAGTGGGACGGGCTGAGCGGCTCAGCCAGCCGCCGCTCTAGGATTCCCCCCATGGGCTCCTGCCAGCAGGGGTCCTGCCGCTGGCCTGGGTTCTTTCACCAAGGTGGGGTCAGTGGCGCCTTTTTTTATGTGTTTGCTCCCCCTGGTGTTAGAACCTGGCTACGCCACTGCCTCCTGTAGATTTGAATAGGACCTAGCACAAAGGGACTCTGAAACCGATGGGGGCCTTTGACTGCCACTGCAATACAAATACATAATTTAATACTAATAAAAGCAACAACAATAACAATCTAGATATGATATTTTTCTTTCTAAAAACACACACACGCACAGACACACGCTTTGATGGGAAAGGTTTTAATCCAGGAGTACTACTGAAACATGCGAAGGAATTTTTACTTGCTGCAACATTTACAAGTCAATATTCTAATGTTCAGATTCACTGGCTCCCTCAATGCAGGGACCAATAAGCAAACAAACAGCAAAACGTTCTGTGTAATGGAAGTTCCTCTTTATTATCCCAACATTAGCTACCCTCAGGCTTTAGAATCTGTGCAATTGTAATGACTCATTAAGATTTCAGTTGGACCAAGGAGACGAAAACACCTCATGGTCTTTTGTTGTCTGCAAGATTTTAACTCAATAACATCTGCTATCTTAGATTGTGGTTGATTTAATTTTTAAACACGTGCTTCTACCCTTTCATTTTCTGCAAAGCAACCATATACATTATTAATTCATCTATATTTCCTCAAGGCAAGGTAGACTTAAGATTTTTCATAAATATTTAAAAACACTGCTGCAAAATAAACAAAAACTTTCACTTAACATTTAATTGCAAGTCCTGGTATCCAACAACAGCAAAAGCAGAAGCAATAAAATAAGAAATCTCAGTTAGATTATTCACAATGAAATCAAAAGATCATTTACATTAAACAAGTGGCCTCTTTTTATCCTGTCGTACTGTAACCTGCATTCTACCACATTTACAATGTGTTATTTCATTAGTGGTGCAGGTCCACGGATCCTGTCAGTGATCAACACAAGAAAAAAGATCCATTGTCAAACTTAATCTGGCCTTGACATGAAGAAATATCTAGTAATTCCCAATAGCCTTGTTTGTCAGAACATACGTGCACATAGCTTTGTACGCACCTTTATCCATGAAGAAATCTGTTAATAGTAATATGTTGAACAGCATAGGCCCAATTCATGGGTCCAGATGAGATGTGTTTGGCACAAGATCTGAGAGGAGCAAAGGTGACCATATGCTTTAGGGCTTCTCCAGCCATGGATCACCATACCTGCCACAATGTATCCCTCCATGCGAAGAGAATCTTCAACTGGTTGGATAAAGCAGCTTTTCAGCACCTTTGTACATCCAGAGTGATACAAAGAAACTGAAATGGACTGAAAAAGTGGGCCCTATCAATGTAAATAAATCCAGATGAAATTTCATTTTAGACAATTTCACATTTGCAAAAGTGTGAATTTTCATAAAATTTCTGATATATCTTCCCACTCCCATCAAAAATGTGTAAATCCCCAGTTTTTGCATGTTCCATTGCAAATCTGCCTTTGCTTTCTAATGGGTCTAAGATTTTTTCAAAATAGAATCAAAGTGAATTCTACACTTTTTGCCACAATATAAGAACAGTTTCCCTGAAAAAAAATCTATTTTCCAGTGAAAAATCTGTGAATTGTTTTTGAAAGGCCAATTTATGCATTTCTATTCTGTTTTTATTCAGGCAGAACTTTAACAGAAGTCAATGACTGAGTGAATGCTTCAGGAGCTAGTCCAAAGGCTGGGCAAATTTGAATTCTATAATGAAATGCAAACACACTCACATTGTTAGTATTTTCAGTTTTGTGGTAAAATTTTCACAGACATCTGTTCTGAAAGGTAAAATTGTGGATCCCTGTTACAAATACAACCAAATCTGGAAAAGGGGAGGACTAGAATTCTTCCCATCACAGGATATAGAGTACCAGTTCAGATGCTTCTACCTCTGTATCGACTGCCATCCCCCATTGTCTCTTCCACCCCACATAGGATATTTTAGCTAGTGGATCCACATAGTCATGGACTCATTAGGCCCGAATATGCTCTCACATAGATTGGCATAATTCAAGAGTAACTTCACTGAAGTAAATGTAATTATGCTTTTGTTATACTCGCGAAAAGCAGATTAGAATCAGACCCAGAGGAGTGTTACTTCTTCCATACCATGTGGAAATTGATTTCCCTCCCCTAGGCTGAATATAATTGCCTGCTTTCACTTCAGCATTGCTCTACCTACCCGTTCCTGGAATTCCCATTCCCAAGTTTCTTAAAGTGCGATGTAGATATCAGTTAACTTGTTCTTAATATCACTCTTCTGAAGTAAGGTAACTATTATTATCCACACTTAACAGATGTGGGAAGTGAGATAGAGCAGGGAAGTGACTGGTCCAAAGCTATGCAATGAGGCAAGCCAGATTTAGAACACAATTGAATCCCAACTATATGCTCCTTTTCTCATTTTGCCTTTGTTCATCTAATAATTCAGCTCTGACCACTAGAGACACTGTTGAAATGTACTCGATTGGGCAGTGTGTGCGCCAAGACTGCTGCTTTCCGTACCAAACGTGATCATTTCACCGTTTGCCACATCTGTTTGTTGCATTTCTCTACCTGATTTTTTTTTCTCATCAGACATTTACAATGTAAGCTCGTTGGGGTCATGCCTGACTTTTTTATTATGTGTCTGTATGGTGCCTAGCACGCCGAGGCCCTGATTAGCGACGTAAGAGAACGCCTACGCTGCAGTTGGGAGTGTGCCTCCCAGGGCGGACAGACAGACACAAACTAGCTCTGCTCAAGCTAGAGCACTAAAAATAGTAGTGTGGATGCTGCAGCACAGGTGGCGGCATGGGCTAACTGGCCGAGTACAGACCCAGGGGGTCAGGCGAGCTCGTACTTGGGCAGCTAGCCCGTGCCTCTACCCAGGCCACAACTTCCACACTGCTGTTTTTAGTATGCCATCTCCATCAGAGTGAGTGTGTGTCTATGTGGACTGGGTGGTACACTACCAGCAGAAGTGTAATCATACCCCTTCGGCGTTACCACATATTACTACTGCAACAACTTGAGCTATGATATCGTTGGAAACAAGAAGAGTGGTCTTGTCCCTCCGCTTCCTGGTGTGATTATATTTAGCAGCTCAAGAGAAATGGGCCGGGGTGTTGGCAGTGTGCGATATTTACAGTAGTCCTTATCATGGCACAAAAATACCACAAATAACATCTGAATGATCAGGATAATTGGAAGTCCTCGAATATCTTCTGAGGCAAAGCCCTCGCTGAAGCAACGTACAAATGAGTCAGATAGTCCTTCAGATCAGATAACAGCAATATGCCAGAGTTGGGTTGGATATGCGCTTGAACTCTGTACTCCTGTGTACAATATGGCTCCTACGTACAATATGTAACTTGTATTCAATGAGGGGGAAAAAAGCCCACTTATTACAAGGCTGCCAGTCCCATAACCTGCTCAAGTGCAAATATTTACTGATAAGTTCAAATGTAAGGTAGATACAACCTTTAACATGCTGACTCTGGCTGTAACTGAGCAGAAAAAGGGAAATCATATTGATATTGGAAAGCTGTACAATATGTACAAACTTTAATTACCAGCTCCTGTGAGCTACCCAATGCTTACCCAGAGAAACCACCGAAAGGTCAATAACACAGTTCTCAGCATTATTTGACCTTATTTTATTACAGTGCTTGACTTGAACCATGCACATCCTTGCATCCTATTTCAAAGACTCCTCTCTGAACTTCAGTTTGGTTTTAAGAGTTTGCTGGATTAACTCTGAGCAGTTAGATTGTGTGAGCACTCAATAGCCAGGGCATTTTGCTGCAGTATTCTTTTAATATAATTGAAACTCACGAATATTCAGATATACACTTTAGGCCCCTTCTTTTCTCAGTATACATCATTCAGTGTATAAGACACAGAAGAGGGTAATGAACCTCTCCTTCCCTCCAAATAGAAGCTCAGTAATGGAAAGCAAGCAATACTCCCCATGATGTGTCCCAGCTAATAATTTACATGTAAAGCAAATGTAACCCTTCTGCCAGTCAGAGTCGGCAGCAACAAGGGCCGGGTTCCGTATCTAGGGGTTCCATTCCAATAACAGAATGCAAAACCGGCTCGAGCCCCCACCCAGTGACCTGGGACAAATATTATACCACCCCCCCCGGGCGCCTCTAAGAGGCAGTACTTCCCCTCTCGCAAGCACAGAGTCTGAGTGTAGAAAAACCTTTTAATGACAGAGAGAAACAATGCGGCATTTTGTTGGGGAAACACCACATCTAGAATTTGTAAACCAAACTGTGAGCAATGACCCACCCCAGCAAATTGGCCATGTCCTTTCCCTTTGGTTCTTGAGTCCAGCAACCCCAAAAGTCACCCAAAGTCCCAAAAGTCCAACAACCCAAAAGTCCAGACCCAGAGTTCAAAAGTTCATCTGCAGAGTGTTACACACCCCCAGTCTGGGTAGAAATGGGGAGGGGAGAGGTAAGGGGCACCTTACGTGGCTCGAAGCTGACTGCCCCGTCCCTTCGTGGGGCTTCGCTCGGCTCTGCTCTGCTCTGCCAGCCATCCCACGAGTCACTCCGCTCAGCCGTCCCGCAAGCCGCTCCAGCTGTCCCGCCAGCTGCTCCGCTCCGTCAGCCGGCCTGCAAGCCGCTCCGGCTGTCCCGCCAACTGCTCCGCTCCACCAGCCGCTCAGCAATATATCTTCCAGCTCCCCCACTACTTAACACAGTGCTCAGTAATTTCAGCTCATCACAATTTCAGCTTTTTAGTGATTTCAGCTTGTAGTTAGGGGAGCCTTCGTGCTCATTTGCACACTTAGCCCAGAGTGATTCCAACTCAGCAGCCTGTGATTAGATTCCTAAAGAACTCAAAATTAGCTCTGATATTCCACACTGGAGAGAGAGAAGAAGGTGTAATTGACATTTAGGGCCCTCAGAAGAGGCCCATGCCACCAGATACAAATACCTGTCCCCAGCCTCTCTCAATTCACTGGGTTTTGGAATCCATGTCCCTCGCCTAGCAAGTGCTGCTTAGCTAATGGCGAGTCCCTTCATCATAACAAAAGCCCACTGTCCTTGATTCACATAATCAGGGTAACAACACTTTATTCTTCCTGCCCCAATAACAGAGAAACTGGGGCTCCCACAGCAGCCAAAGTGACCATTTGGGCAAGCGGTCCATCATGCTTTGCAGGGTGGGTGTGTCCATGCAAACAAGATTAGCCCCTGACATCCCTTTCCACAACTCACCACCAGATGTCAGGGTAGAGCTCATCCTAACTCTGCTTACATCCTCCCGCCAGCCGAGAATTTGTCGTCCCGACAAATCGCACTCCCTTTATACCAACTCATTGGTTTCCTCCAAAGGGCCTCAGAAAACCCACTTCAGCTTTCACAAATCTGTGCGCTAAATGTATTGGCTCCTCGGTAATCACCCCAGGTGCATCATAAGTTAACCGTAAAATAATGAGGTTGGGGGGCACAGCTTTCTTTTAAAGACTTTTGGATGACAGAAGGTTTTTTGTGTCTGACTGGGGTCTTCAGAGCCTTGTGGGATCACACTGCTCCATTAGCAACATTATTTTTACACCATTGCCCCAGACTACAGTGATGGGACTGATGTGTGCCACTGAAGA
Organism: Macrochelys suwanniensis; assembly: GCA_033296515.1. Lineage (NCBI taxonomy): Eukaryota > Metazoa > Chordata > Testudines > Chelydridae > Macrochelys > Macrochelys suwanniensis. Next base: position 83,215,894 of record CM065777.1, read on the forward strand.
AAGAAAACCTCAGCATACAGTGGCATAGGGGGCAGCTCCTTCCTCTATGTTCATTCAGAGTCTGCCGTATTATGAGCACTGCTGGAGGAAAATATCAGCAACATAGTCCTCAACTGTGGAGTTACCACAAGACCTTGGTAAGGGGTTGTGAATAGTCGTGCTGCCCCAAGAGCAGGCCAGGTTCCTGGTTTCTCCCTTGCTGCTGTGGGAAGTAATCGGTGTTAGCCCTTTGTCTGGAACAGGTTACTTTCCCCTCTGTACTGATGCAGCTGTGCTTGCCCTGCCCATTCCCTTATCCAGCTTGTTCACCTGCCCATAAGGGCAGGTAGAGGCCTCACACAGCCTGTTTTCTCTCCCACACTGTAATCTGTGAAGTGGGTAGCCCATGCACGGGTGAAAGGGAATGCTTATTACTGATACAGATTGAAGGAATCATTGGAGTCAGTGGAGTTATATACATGTAGCATGACGGCAGAGTATGTTGTACTGCCTTTGGTCTGGAGCTATGTGAAAAAATGTGCTAATCAGAATGGCTCATTCTGGCAAATAAGCAGGGCCAAGAGCCTGTTCCTGACCTTATGCTTGTATAAATCAGGTGTGAATCCACTGGCATCATGGGGGTCATCTAGTGTAACCAGTGTCAGCAACAGTAAAGTCAGGCTGCTAGCTTGTGCTCCACTACCATTTCAGGTATTTAAAGAACCTCTCATTATTCCCCTTTATAGCCCTTGCTAGGTGCAACTCATTTTGTGCCTTACCCTTTCTAATTTTGTCCCTACATGTTTGTGCTATTTTTTGTACTCCTCCTTAGCAATTCATCTGTCCACAACAACCATTATAAATCCCATTTTTCTTGAAATGCTACCGTTTCAAATTGCATTGGGCTGAAACTTCGCAATTCCAAAAATTTAGCAATTCCTATCTGCTGAAGAAAGTGCAATTTAATGGTGAATCAAGAGACCCCCAACTAACCTATTTACACAAGAACTGTTACTCACTAGACACTATAAGTCAGGGTTCTTTCTTATTTTGTTTTGCCTGTGTCCTATTATCTTTCTATCCCTCCTTTATAACCCGAGAAAACAAAAAACAACAACAAAGCGTAAATAGCTTAGTTTGTTGGCTATTAAATTTAAGCTGAGGTATTTTTCTTATACCTTTTCACCTGCAAACAAAAGATGGACACAGTCTCATTTATAGTTGTTTTATATTGTCAGACTACTTAAAAGCCATCAGAGCATACTGCTGAATTTGGCCCTGTATATTGTCTATAAATTAACCAATGCACATACGCGCTGACTTCTAATGGCACCAGTGGGTGCTCGACACCCCTTTTGGCCCAGCTCCACCCCAACTCCACCCCTGCCCCGCCCCTCCCACCCCCATTCCAACCCCTTCCCCAAAGTCCCTGCCCCTATTTGACTCCTTCTCCAAATCCCCGCCCTGGCCCTGCCGCTTCCCCTGAGCATGCCACGTTCCTGTTCCTCCACCCTCCCTTCTGGAGCTTGCTACAGCTATTTGGCGGTGGCAAGCGCTGGGAGGTAAGCGGAGGAGTTGGGATGCGGCACGCTCAGGGGAGGAGGCGGAGGCAGAGGAAGAGGTGGGGGGGGCGGGGCAGGGAGCTTTGCTGACGGTGGGTGCAGAGCACCCACTAATTTTTCCCCATGGGTGCTCCAGCCCTGGAGTTAATGCTGGGTTGAGTGTTGTACTTTTCATATATTACATACACACACACACATATTTCTGAATAGTTATATATGCTTGCTTGTTCAAAAAAAAACAAATGAAAATTGTTTTAAAATAGCACACTGGATCATCTGATGATGTATGAGTTTTGCTGCAGTTTGTATTATAGTTATATGCTTCCATATGTGATAATCTGTCTCAAAACAATGTTTTACCAAGTCTCAAGGTTGGCCGTAGGACACATCATTTTAGTTAATGTCACACTAGAGATCAGTTATTTCCCATTGTGATTCCCAACTGGCATCTTGCAGTGAGCTTGTTTACTTCTCTCCAGCACAATGGATTGTCTTGTCATTAAATAAAAAAAAAAGCTGCATAAAAATAATGTGGAAGCTCTGACTTAAGATGACAAATTCTAGGCAATTCTGAATTAAGGATGAGGTTTCAAAACAGTGCTTGTTACGTGGAGTAGTAATATCTTTGTATAGGAAAGGAGAGCAGTGGCAGGTAACAGCTGGTGTCTAACCATTACTGTGTCAGTCTTTTATTTGGCTTTGGAATAATGAGAACTCCTTAAATATGTTCCTTTTATAAATGAATAAAACAAATGCAAGTGGGCCAGTACTTGTGTGCCAAGTTTCAGCCCAATGCAATTTGAAATGGTTGAGTTACAAGAAAAATGGGATTTATAATGGAAATACTGACTGACCTTTAAGTAGAGTTGTGCAACCAGGCATTGCTGCTATAATGTTGGCAGAATGATAGAATCAATTCAATGGGAGAACAAGAAACCCTCTTGACTAGAGGGTTACTGGATTAGCTGCTTTTAAAAGGGACAAGTTTGACAAATAACGTTGAAAATCCAGTGCAATGAAACATTATTTTGCATTGCATCTTTAATGCACGCTGAATCCTAAAGAGCTCCACAGAGGTAAACAGAACTCAGTCAGACAATTGGAAAACTAAGCATAGCAAGGGTTGAGGACGGGTGGGCAGAGAGATTACCCTAAGTAGAATAGAGAATGGAAAAGAGGGATGGTTTTAGATAAGATATGAAAATAGATGAGGAGCTGATAGAGCAGAATATTGTTCCGGGGGGGAGGGGGGTACAGAGGAGAAGGCTTTTGTACCAAGGGTGACAAGACTGTGAAAAAGGACAGAAAATAAACTAATAGTAGACAAAAGGAGTATTTGCAGAGAGGAATAAAAAGAGATAGGCTTTGTAAGATAAGCTACAGCAGCTAGAGGAAGAAGACAAATTTCCAGAGGTAGAGCATGCCTTTTAGGCACTCTGCTGCAAAGAGAGCAGGGTGGAGTCACACTGCCTCAGGGAACATTTTGTGAGGGAATGAGCCTCATGGAGACATGATACATCCAAGCGCCATGCTGCATGGAGGGACAGGGCAGCCTAAACCATCCTACTTCCACCACAGTGCCAGTAAAGAGGTAAGGGGAGAGGTCCCATGGCTGCACCTCCTCTCCACTCCTTTGCAGCCCCAATGGGAGAAGTGTCTGTACTGGTCCAAGTGCAGGGACTGCAATTTTTTCTGACCCCTGGCCAGACTGTGTGAATGGGGAGGGAAAGACTCGCCTTATGTAGCCCCTCCCCACATTCCCACGAGAGTAAGGCCTTGTCTACACTACACGGTTTTGTTGACAAAAGTCAGCTTTCATCAACAAAATAGGGGAGGTGTACACACTGAAATGCTCCTCCCGCTAATGTAACTCCCCTGCTACGCTGACAAAATAAGACCACCTCGACAATCTTAGCGTAGAGATTTTTGTGATATAGTTAGAGCGACGCAGCATCAGTGTAGACACTGTGCTTGCTTATGTCACCCTAAGTGGACTCCAGGAGGTATCCCACAATGCCCACTATGACCGCTTTGGTCAACAGTTTGAACTCTGATGCCCTGCAGGTACACGAGTTTGTGCCCCTTCCACATTTAAAGGCCTGGGAATTTTTGAAATTCCTCTTCCTGTTTACTTGACATGGTCTATTCACACAGCATCTTCCTAGCTAACCATGCCGGCTTTCCGCAGCAGATGCTCTCCCACGTGGAGCACACCAGAGCAGTTAGATCTCCTGGGTCTGTGGCATGCAGCAGAAGGGACACGAAAGGGACACACAGCAATGCCATGCTAAGATCAGGGAGCTGAGGCAGGCATACCAGAAGGCAAGGGAAGCCAACCGTTACTCTGGTGTGGCGCCAAAGACATGCTGTTTCTAGGAGGAACTGCATGCCATCCTTGGCAGCGACCACACCACCAAGAGCTCCGTGGATACTTTGGGGGGACTGGAGGCAATGACCAGTGGAGTCAATCCTGAGGGCCAACTGGTGGATGAGGAAGTGCAGTTGAAGGAGGAAGTGGGACATGTGACAGGGTCGTCTGGTGGTATGGCAAGCCAAGACCTATTTTTGACTCCAGACGGGTCTAGTCAATTCCAGCACTCCAGCTCTGGCATACATGAAGCAGGAGAGGCAAGCTCTGGTAAGCACGCATTTTGCTTTGATACTGCACACTGATAGGAGATTGAGGTCTCATTTACTTTGTTACACGGTAGAGGAGGGAGAAGGGATAGAAATTAATAGAGCCTGTGCAGCTAGGCAGTGGGGGCCTGGCAGAGAAGTTTGTTAATGTACACTGGGATAATCTGGGAATGCTCCATAGAGAACTCTAGGAAACTCTCATGTAGGTACTCTGCAATCCTCTGCCGAGGGTTCTTTGGCAGAGCTGCCTTGTTTCTTCCCCCACTGTAGGAAACTTTGCCATGCCAACCAGCAATTATTTCTGCAAGGGCCAAAGCAGTACACAGACCCGACCTGAAGCCATACACATGTAGGAGATGCACCCTTGCATCCTGGGTTACCCTCAGGAGTGAGATATTACCCCAGCCTGTGGAAAAGATTGCCAATATTCAGAATATTCTGCCTTGGCTCTGTGGTGACCCTCTTCGCAAACCACCCAGACCCTTTGTCCCTTCTTGCCCATTCCCCCTTCCCAACCCGCCTCACCCATGGCCGAACTCACCATATTTGGGACTCTCGCTGAACAGTGTGCATTAGCCAATGGACAGTGATTAGAATTCAAAATGATCTTGACAAACTGGAAGAATGGTCTGAAATAAATAGGTTGAAATTCAATAAGGACTAATGCAAAGTTCTACACAAATACAAAATGGGAAATGTTGTTCTAGTAAGGAGCACTGTGGAAAAAATATCTGGGGGCTATAGCGGATCACAAACTAAATATGAATCAACAGTGTAATACTGTTCCCTAAAAAAGTGAGCATCATTCTGGGATGTATTAGCAGAAATGTTGTAAGCAAGACATGAGAAGTAATTCTTCCACTCTACTCAGCATCACAGTGTCCAGTTCTGGGCATCACACTTTCAGGAAAGATTTAGAGAAAGTCCAGAGGAGAGCAACAAAAATAATGAAAGGTCTAGAAAACATGACCTATGATGCAAAATTGAAAAAATTGGGTTTGTTTAGTCTGAAGAAGACTGAGGGGGGACATAACAGTCTTCAAGTATGCAAACGGTTATTATAAAGAGGAGGGTGATAAATTGTTCTCCGTAAGCACTGAGGACTGGACAGGAAGCAATGGGCTTAAATTGAAACAAAGGAGATTTAGGTTAGACATTAGGGAAAAGCTTCCTAACTGTAAGGGTGGTTAAGTACCAGAACAAATTACCTAGGAGGTTGTGGACTCTCTATCACTGGAGGTTTTTAAGGACAGGTTAGACAGCCACCTGTCAGGGATGGTATAGAAAATACTTAGTCCAGCAGGAAACTGGACTAGATGATATATTGAGTTCCCTTCCAGTTCTACATGTCTATGATTCTATAAAGTAGCTATTATTTTTATGTAAGGAGATTGGAGGTGGCTTCAGGGACAAAGGATAATCCTCCATTTTTGGATGACAGGTCTCTGGTATGCAAGCTGCCGTCACCACCATTCTCTTATTGCTTGAGTTATGTAGTGTTTAAATAAAAATAATTTTAGCATTAAATACAAGCTCCCCATGACTCAATAAGGAAAAGAACACACCTGGGGACCATCTGTAAGGATACAGCCATGCTGCTGGGGAGCAGGTGTTTGTTTGTAGTAAACAGTGGGCCCCAGAGCCATCAGGGACACACAGGACCTCCTGTGCATCTTGCAGTTCAAATCCATTGCCCATACTAGGAATAGTTAGGGGTGGCAAATCCACCTCCTACAGTATAATGATCCTAGCAGACCTCCACAGAGTAATCCTCAGAGTTTTCCTTGGTATTTCCTGGTTATTTCTACAGAAGGGGCAGTCAGACCATAAATAAACTAACGTCACTGAACTAGTTTCACCCAACTCCAAGGATAACTCATATCTTCATATTTATTTATAAATCAAAATCACGTTACACTTATTTAAATTAATAAAATCCTCGTTAATCAAAATCTACATGCAACTGAGCAGCACAGCTTTTAAGTATTTCCATCTCAAAATACACTAAAGCAATTGTTTGGTACGTGCATCCCAAGAAACGCAAATACTATATGCATTATCTTAGCGTTTAAAAAGAAAGATTCAGGGACCATCTCCTTTAAAAATCCATATCAATTTGATTTTCATTAATTAGTTTTTTTCCCCATCTGTAACCTGCAAGTGCAGTATCAGGAGGCACCCTGGGAATTTGTGATTAGTAGCTAGAGGAGCACTCCACGACTCAGACTGTTCTACAAGGAATAGATAGATAGCTGCCTGTAATTGCTGAAGAAACTAATAGGTGGTTAGAGCATTCAGTGTTGATCTGCATTGTCTCGGATAAAAAAAGAGGTTTTCATACAGCATATTACAGTGCATCATAAAACCACTCTAAGGGCTGGTCCATGCTACCCCCCAAGTTCGAACTAAGATACGCGACTTCAGCTACGTGAATAACGTAGCTGAAGTCGAAGTATCTTATTTCGAACTTCAAAGTACTCACCGCTGGTCCACACGGCGGCGCGCAGGCTCCCCCGTCGACTCCGCCTGCTCCGTTCATGGAGCAGGATTACTGGCGTCGACGGGGGAGCACTTCCTGGTTCGATTTATCGCGTCTAGACCAGACGCGATAAATCGAACCCAGAAGATCAATCCGATGCCTCCGACGCAGTGGGTAAGTGTAGACTAGCCCTAAGGGCTTTTGTTTCCAAATATTTTTAATGGTTTATTTTTAAAGGTTTTGTCTGTAATTTTTAAATTTGATTTTAAGTTATGACTCCTTAGTTAAAAAATCTTTTCTCCTGAAAGAGAGGGCATATTAACCATGGACCATGGCAGATAGTTGCCATATTAGAATCAGTTTGTGATGTAAGACTAAGGGCTGGTCTACACTAGCCCCGAAGTTCGAAGTAAATAACGTAGCTGAAGTCGAAGTATCTTATTTCGAACTTCAAAGTACTCACCCCTGGTCCACACCGTGGTGCGCAGGCTCCCCCGTCCACTCTGCCTGCTCCGTTCGTGGAGCAGGATTACCAGCATCGACGGGGGGAGCACTTCCTGGTTCGATTGATCGCGTCTAGACAAGACGCGATAAATCGAACCCAGAAGATCGATCCGACGCGTCCGACAGAGCTGGTAAGTGTAGACTAGCCCTAAGATGTTCTCAGCTTCCCTCAAGCTCCTCCCACCAGAACACAGCAAGCAAGAGGTCTTCCTGTTTTGTGTGCTTCACTTTATTGCTCCAAAACCACAATTTAATTTATAGACTAAACAAGCAGGAGATGCTTCATATAGTCTATGAGACAGACTCTCCCTTGCACCAGAGCTCCACTCCGCACAGGAGAAAGAAGAAATGATTATGAATCTCTGATTCCGTAGGCCAGTCCTCATGCTACTTATACTTTCTGCTAGGCGGTTCTTATTGCATATGTCCCATTTACATTGCCTGAGAGGAGTGAAAGGGTTGTAACCTGGCTTAAGAGTCTGGTCCTATACTCCTAAAACATCTCCCTGGCAGTCAAAAGTGTGCATAGACTATAGAACACCTAGAGATGCTCTCCAGTAGCACTGAGAGACACCCATACCTTCATTAAGCTTTAAAACAATGAAAGCAAGGTATTGGAAAAGGAGACGACTTCCACCTTACGGCCCAGATTGATTTTATATATCACTTAGAGAAGAGTGGATAGGCTCCTGGCTCTTGGAGGAAACTTCTAAAAAATTATGAAAACATCTGAATTTCTCTGAGATATCAGGGATGATACTAGAGCAGAAGCAACAATAAAATAATAATTAGAGATGGACTTGAACAAAAGCTCTGGATTATAACACCTTAAACTTTGTGGAAGGTTAGGGCCGCCTAACAGTGATGCTTATTATTTCCATGGTCCATCAGGTAAAACAACAGAACAGCTCCTCAGTAGAGAGGAAAAGAAGAATTTTCAAATCAGGAAAAGAAATTAGAATAGTATTGCCTTTTCTTGGGGCTCCACTGGACTTCAAATACTGATACCAGAATTTGCATAACCCACCTGTTACGTTCGTGGGAGGCTGCGGGCCTACCCAGGGTGCTCTGCAAGAACGAGGCACACACACACAGTGTGTTATTGGCTTTATTGAAGGCAAAGTGACACATCCGCAACGGGGACTCCTGGCGTTGCTGTCACGGAGACGGGGAACCCAGCTCACCAAAGTTCGGCCTGGTACGGAGTCCAAAGCGGGGCCGGGCTTATGCAACTATATATAAGCATCTCATACATAAGTAAGCAGGGGCTTTTCACAGGCCGCGGTTGCCTCCTGGCTCAAGGCCATATAAAGCAGTTCTAACTAATTCATAACAAGCTGCAGCTGGCAGGCCTTGACCTGCAGTAACCGGCCCACTGAGACAACGTGAGAAAGCGAAAACACCCTTGCTATGCCGTAACACAATCTTCCGTGGTACCCTACATTCCTCCCCTCGCTTTCTCGAGCGATGTCAGCGGCCATATAGACCCCCGGGGGGGCGGGGGGTGGCACGGGGCAGCAAAAACAACAGCAACGGCCACGCAGGCCACACACAAAAAGGCCCCAAAAGCAAAGGAGGCCAAGGCAAAGGCCCTGCACCAAGTACGCCGCCCATCCCCGTAAGGAGGTGAGCCAGGACCAGAGCCAGGAATCCCCCTGCTATTAACAAAGGCCCTCCGCTAGATGGCGGAGGTGCTCTAAAGCGGCTGCTACAAAGGGCCCGGCATCAGTAACATTAAAAACAATAGCAGAACAAAAAGAATACATGGCTGTATCTAAAACATACTGGGCGGGGCCCAAAGCATACAAATCCTCATATATAATGGCTTTTGCAATCATCTTAAACAGGGAATATCCCTGCAACGAGGCTGGGGCTGCACACACGCCAATAAAACAGGTCTCCATAAGGGCACCCACAGCATACACACGGGGAAGGCAAAAAAATATTGCATTCATGGCAGTCTGGGCGAGTACCACCCATGCATTAACCGGGGAGGCGGCAGCTCCCTGGGCAGTACCTCCCCTCATAAGGAGCGCAGCGATAAGCGGGAGAGCGAGGCCATACAAGGATAGTCCTCTCCTTCCGGTAGCACATATGCCCATCCTTCTCCAGTGGCCAGAACCACGGCGGCTTGCGGTTCTCGCTGCGGCACCGTCCACCAGACGTTGGCTAGCATGCGCCACCCCATTTCACTGGGGATGTGGGGAGCCAAACCTGCAGGAGATAAGGGAATAAATTTACACAGGGCCTCCCCTTGCTCCCACGGCACCGGCTCAGTGCCCACGTTGGTGCACGCCAGTCGGGCCAGGGTGACCATGACCTCATAAGCTGGGGTCTCGGTTCCTCCGAGGCCGTTCACCAGAGTAGCTCGGCCCTGAGCCTGTGCAGAGTGTAAAATCGTGACTTCAGCACCTGTATCGAGTAGCGCCAAGACATGTTGAACTCCTCCCCTCGGCCAACGGATCACCAGGGGCACGTAGGGGCGTCGGTCCCCCGTTTCCCTCCCGCCTGTGTGGCTGCTACCACGCATGGAATGGAGGACCCGCCACGCCCTCAATAGGGGCGCGGCAGTTGCTACTCAGCGGGTGGAGCAGCGGGCGCTGCGGGCTTGCTTTGTTGCACGCCTCTCTCTCCCTCACCTCCGGTACTCCATTTCGAGGCGGGTAGTTGCATCCATCGCTTATACAGGTCCGCTGTCGGTTTCCCGTTGATCTCCTCTCGAGGGACACCGGCCTGCAAAAGATCTGGGAATCTTGTGACAGGACACCCAACTGTTGTAGCTCATACCGGAGGAGCATGACCGTATTGCCAGCATTGTCCCAGGCTTGGACCAGCCACCGCAGGACGCCCTCCCCGGGCTCCTGATGAAACGTCTTTACAATCTCCTGCATCTTTTCCTCCAGTGCCCGCTGTAAGCGGAGCACCTCCCCATCCTGGGCCTGGAGGGCGGTTAGGAGGAGCCACCCTAGCCCCCCCATCGCTCGCCGTTCCGTCCCAGAACGCCAGTTTGCCCGCACCCGCTGTAAACCCTCAGTCAGCTGTGCAGGGGTAACCCCAGCCACCTGCTGGAATTCCGGCCAATCGGCTGGGGCAGCCCATCTGGCCAGAACTCGCGCTACCGGCCCCCAGAGCTCTGTCTGGGGCCACCCAGGTATGCGCTGTAGGGACAGCGGTGGCTTCCCTACTTCCCCTACCTTCGGCCAAAATGGCATCGTCTCCCAGAGCACCCTGCTCGCTGCGCCAAATGTTACGTTCGTGGGAGGCTGCGGGCCTACCCAGGGTGCTCTGCAAGAACGAAGCCCACACACACAGTGTGTTATTGGCTTTATTGAAGGCAAAGTGACACATCCGCAACGGGGACTCCTGGCGTTGCTGTCACGGAGACGGGGAACCCAGCTCACCAAAGTTCGGCCTGGTACGGAGTCCAAAGCGGGGCCGGGCTTATGCAACTATATATAAGCATCTCATACATAAGTAAGCAGGGGCTTTTCACAGGCCGCGGCCGCCTCCTGGCTCAAGGCCATATAAAGCAGTTCTAACTAATTCATAACAAGCTGCAGCTGGCAGGCCTTGACCTGCAGTAACCGGCCCGCTGAGACAACGTGAGAAAGCGAAAACACCCTTGCTAAGCCGTAACACAATCTTCCGTGGTACCCTACACCACCCATCCCCAAAAATATGGTTTTTTACTTCTTGATTGCTTGCCTATATTTATGTTATGGATTAGAATAAATAAATTGCTAATATCCCAATCTTACACTTTCACTTCGTATATATATATATATATATATATATATATATATATATATATATATATATATATATATATATATATATATAATTTTTTGGTTTGTAACCAAGTGTGAAAATGTATGCTTATAACTCCTTTAAAAAGGACTATCTAGTCTAAAATCCTAATAATTCTACAGAGGAAGGAAGATGAGAACTGGGAGATTCTTCCTGACCTAGGTTATACATCCCAAGTAAAGACAAGTCTGATTACACACATGCATAGCTCTGTGAAGAGTCACACTAGAGATTCAAAGTTTTGATGTTTCCACATGAACATGCCAAAAGCTAAAGTGCATTTGATGAACGCCTTAACGTGCAACATCTGCTTGCATCATATAATGTCTTGCTGTCACCCTAATTCATTATGTTCCTCCAAACAAGCTGCAGCTCTCAAAGCTGGGAAGGAGGTTTGCTTCTGCTTAGCACAGACTGATGAAATCTGTAATTAGAACCTGTTCTCTTCCCAGCTGCTGCTGGCACTGTACATTTGACAATGAAGTAATATATCATCTACTACACTGCTTCTTAATATTTGTAGTAGGGCTGTCAATTAATCGCAGTTAACTCACGCAATTAACTCAAAAAATGAATCACGATTAATCACACTTATAACAATAGAATACCAATTTAAATTTAGTAAATATTTTTAGATGTTTTTCTACATTTTCAATATTGATTTCCATTACAACACAGAATATAAAGTGCACAGGGCTCACTTTATATTATTTTTATTACAAATATATGCACTGTAAAAATGATAAAAGAAATAATATTTTTCAATTCACTTCATGAAAGTACAGAATTGCAGTTTCTTTATTGTGAAAGTGTAACTTACAAATGAAGATTTTTTTTATTACATAACTGCACTCAAAAACAAAACAGTGTAAAACTTTAGAGCCTACACGTCCACTCAGTCCTACTTCTTATTCTGCCAAATGCTAAGACAAACAAGTTTGTTTACATTGATGGGAGATACTGTTGCCTGCTTCTTATTTACAATGTCACCTGAAAGTGAGAACAGGCGTTCTCATGGCATTTACATGCCAGATATGCTAAACATGAGTATGCCCCGTCCATGCTTCAACCACCATTCCAGACGACATGCTTCCATGCTGATGATGTTCGTTAAAAAAATGCGTCAATTAAATTTGTGACTGTACTCCTTGGGGGTAGAATTGTATGTCTCCTGCTCTGTTTTACCCACATTCTGCCATATATTTCATATTATAGCAGTCTCGGATGATGAGCCAGCACATGTTCATTTTAAGAACACTTTCACAGCAGATTTGACAAAACGCAAAGAAGATACCGATGTGAGATTTCTAAAAATAGCTACAGCACTCGACCCAAGGTTTAAGAATATGAAGTGCCGTCCAAAATCTGAGAGGGACGAGGTGTGGAGCATGCTCTTAGAAGTCGTAAAAGAGCAACACTCTGATGCAGAAACTACAGAACCCAAATCACCAAAAGCGAAAATCAACCTTCTGCTGGTGGCATCTGACTCATGATGATGAAAATGAACATGCATCAGTCCGCACTGCTTTGGATCATTATCAAGCAGAACCCATCATCAGCATGGAAGAATGTCCTCTGGAATGGTGGTTGAAGCATGAAGGGACATATGAATCTTTAGCGCATCTGGCACATAAATATCTTGCAATGACAGCTACAACAGAGTCTTGAGAATGCTTGTTCTCATTTTCAGGTGACGTAAACAAGAAGCAGGCAGTATTATCTCCTGCAAATTGTAACCAACCTTGTTTGTCTGAGTGATTGGCTGACTAAGAAGAAGGACTGAATGGACTTGTAGGTTCTAAAGTTTTACATTGCTTTATTTTTGAATGCAGGTTTTTTGTACATAATTCTGTACATTTGTAAGTTCAACTTTCATGATAAAGAGATCACACTACAGTACTTGTATGAGGTGATTTTAAAAATACATTTTTTTGTTTTTTTACAGGGCAAATATTTGTAATAAAAATATATATAAAGTGAGCACTGTACGCTTCATATTCTGTGTTGTAATTGAAATTAATATATTGAAAATGTAGTAAACATTCAAAAATATTTAAAATAAATGGTATTCTATTGCTGTTTAACTGCATGATTAATCGCGATTAATTTTTAGTTGTGCGATTAATCACAATTAATTTTTTAATCACTTGAGAGCCCTAATTTTTAGCCAGCTGCACTAGACTTAAACCCAGCTGTGCCAGCCAATTGTCCTTATTTCCTTTTCAGTTGCGTGCTCTCTGACTTCCAGTGTAACTCATGTCTGGTGCTAATAGAACATTATGGTCTGACACAGAGATTCATCTTTAAGCTAAGGAGTGGGAGACAAGAATATCAGTAAATAATTCCACAGTACCAGACCTTGGGCTGTAACTGAGAAGTGTAGTTGGCCTGGTCCAAAGCCCAGTTGTACAGAGCAACCTGGATTGCATGGAAAGCTAAGCCTATTCAAACAAAATGTGTTTCAATACAGCCAATTGCAAGTTTGTACACCTAGGAACAAGGAATTCAGGCCACTCCTACAAAATGGGGCCCTATATTCTGGGAAGCAGTGACTCTGAAAAGGAGTTTGGTGGCCACAGTGAACAAACAACCAAACATGAGCTCCCAGTGTGATGCTGTGGCAAAAATGGCTAATACATTAATTGAATGCATAAAAAGGGGAGCAGTAAGGAGGGGTAGGGAGGTGATTCGTCCTCTGAACACAGCATTCATGAGACCACTAATGGATTACTGAGTACAGTGCTGCTGTACACATTTTAAAAAGGAAATTGATGAAGTTGTAATGGGGGCAGAAAAGAGACACAAAAATCATCTGAACGATGTAGAAAATGCCTTACAGTGAGAGACTCAAAGAGCTCATTCTGTTTAGCTGAGAAAAAAAGACTGAGAGGTGACTGGATTACAATGCAAAGTACCTCCATGAGGAGATTAAACGGTATGAAAGGGCTCTTTAATGGAACAGAGAAAAGCATAACAAGAACCAATGGCTGGAAGCTGAATCCAGACAAATTCAAATGAGAAATCAGGAACAATTTTTTAACAGTGAGGGTGATTAATCATTGGAACAAACTGCCCGGAAAGGTGGTAGATTCTCCATCTATTGGTGTCTTCAGATCAAGACTGGATACCTTTCTTGAAGATGTATCCTTTTTCAAATGAAAATTATTGGGCTCAACACAAGGGAAAGTGAATGAAAAATTAATGGCCAGTGCTATACAGAAAGTCAGACTAGATGATCTGTTCCCTTCTGGCCTTAAAAAACAAACAAACTAAAAAACCCCCTAAGTGTATAGAATAACTCCTATTGACTTCAGTGAGCTTTGGCTCAGACCCTTGTTTCTGAAAGATGACTAAAGTATATTAGCCTTTCTAGCCTTCACTGCCATTATTCAATCACTTTCTTTTCTCAGTAAACTTTCTATAAGATATCATATTCTATCAGCATTTGGCACATTTATTTTTAGTGAAGAGATAACAGACTCCATACAGAACAATACAAGAGCTATTGAACTGTAAATACACAATTGAATTACACAGTCTAGTGTCTAATCAATGGAAAGTCTCTCTGGGTATGTACAGAAATGTCTCTTTTTTTAACCCAGTGGCCTTCAAGTATATGCAGTAAGTTACAAACATTTATGTATTCTACCAGCATAGAAGAGAGAAATGTTCAGAATGTGCTAGCTAAACAGAGAGATGGAACTTAATTGCCCTTCTAGCATTTTCCTGCTTAAAGTGTTTTTGCGAGCAGGACTGCATGATGGTACATTGTGAGGGAGGCATACCATTTTGCCCACAAAAATTGCTGAGGCTGCACAACCTCAGTTATTTTCCTTGTCACTTGATATGAGGGATGTAAACTAATGAAATAGTTTTTGAGATTGTTGCAGTACGCGGTTTGCTAAGCTAGGAATCCTCTTTCGTAAGAGAAGAAAAGTGGCTCATTACCAAACTTCTATACATGCCTCTGAAGAGTTTTGTTGCTCACTCACTCCCCTGGATATAATTTTGTTGTTTTAATTGTATTTATTTATTTTGGAAAATAAGACAAAACACAGACGTGGAAACAATACATAGATTAATTCTTAAACAAAGTGGCACTTTAGAAAACAAAGGGATAAAAATACTTCCTACATTTCTGCCAGTCCTTTTTCTTCCAGAACACACTTGCGTGAAGTTGTGTTAGGGAGCATAATGGGTCAAACTCTGTCCTCTGTTACATCCATGCAATATTCTTTACATCAGTATGCATGGAACAACACAGAAATAGTTACGTGTCTAGCAATTACTTTCAGGATATTCTTTAAACTTGTGATTCAAATTCAGTGGGGAATTTTGTGACTAGATTTTATTTCTCCTACAGTACCTAAGACTAAAATAGCTTCACATATGTGGTTAAAGGGAAAATAGCTGCTGAGGGATAAACTTAAGGGTGATTTTTTTAAAAGTTCTCATTCAGCTAAAAGGGCAATGTTCTTTAAGATTAAAGGACCTATTCTCCAGTCTGAGTACATATTTCCCAATAACATTTACTGGAGTTATGCGTGTGCATTGACTGGAGAGTAGACCCCTAAAAGTCTTCATTATGTTGCTTAGAATTAGATTCTTTTTTAGACAGGAGTAAATCTTCCACTCTTATTGGTTGAGAAATATTTATATAGCGAGTTCTTAATTTCACCCATGGATGCCTTGTGGTGCTGTCATTTACTATGATGGAAACCGAGTGCAAAAACTGAAGGTCAAAATATGATCCCAAGTCTAATTGTTAATGAATAGAACTGTAAATATGAGTGTGATTATGCTGCCCTGGTACATATGTGGTGAACTGCAGTAGAAATGTGGGAAAACTGCAGAGAAATGTTTTATTATATGAATAATGCTTAGATTTAGCTTTTGCTAAGCACTGTATCATTCCAAAATTCCTCCAGCTAAAACTAAAAGGATCTTTGGAAATAAATCCATTTTATAGTTAGCAATACATTCTATTCATGGGCCCATGGGCAATCTGAATTTAAAAAAATCAGAACTTTATTCCCATCACCAGTACTTTTACACTGAAGATAATTCCGCCTTATAAACTCACACACACTCCTTGTTTTGAGACCACAGAGAATATAGACCTTTAAAGGTGTTTTGGACTAAGTAAAGCTCAGTAGAAGACTGAGAAGTTGAAGGGAAGTGTCAATCAATGCTCTCCAGACCTGGGAGTACTCAGAGTTTGAAATTTCTAGTATAGCAAGCAAACATAAGGTTCCTGATTCACTATGGTGTTATTTCAATTTGATGTTGCATCTAAATCAGGCCTAGTAGTTTTTTTTTGTTTTCTTGTGGTTGTGGGGAAAGAGAATACACGACACTACCTTTATATACCATAAAGCAGCAGTACAGAATAAAGGCCATTTCCCCTTCCTTTACAGTTTGTCTTTTTTTAAAAAATAACAATGTATAATGATTAGATATACCATGTGCACAACATGTTCAAAGAAAAGAGACTAAAAGATATCAAATTAGTTCACACTGAGCCGTTTCAGAAGAAATTGTTAATTCTTAGTTTCTGGGTCAAACAACTCTTTTTTTTTAAACACAGAGATTGTGTGTGACAATTTAGGGAATCTGTCTAGGTATCCATTATGAATTCCAGTTTGATTTTATGAACTGTCTATATCTTCATGTCTGTCTTTCACGCCATTCTTATCTCACATTCTTTGTGTGAATCGGTGGGGTTGGGACAGTGGTGCTGGAGTGGCCATCTATGAATAAGCTAATTATTAAAGAACTATCAGCATCTTATTAGACCTTGCCCTGGCAGAACAAAGGAATAAATGCATCCTAGATAAAACCATCTTCTTCCAACTTCTCTGCAGAGTTCTAGGGTTAAGGAACGGAATTTTCCCAGAAGAGGGAACAAAGAGAGGAGGTATTAGTAGAGCCCTTTAAAAACACAGAGACTGGATGGGTCAGGGAGACAAAGGAAGCTTGGAGCAGGAGAGAAGAACAAAGGGACAGGCTTTTGGAGGGAAAGAAAACATTTTGAAGGAAACTGGCTGCAGCAGAGAGACAGACTCCATATGGTCAGAGGAGAAGCCATGAAGTCAAGAGGGGCATCCTGGACTTCCTAGACTTTGACCAAATCCCAAAGAACACTTAAGAATTGAAGGCAATCTGAGGCAAGGGATTGGCATCTAGGTGGTTTTTTAACCTAGATTTCCATATCTCTGCTGTCTAAAGTAAAGAGTAATTGCTTCAACTATCATGGATCCCTGATGGGGTAAACTGTAAACCCCGTATTCCAATTCTGTGTGCAATTTGGAAGGGTTTGCTTAAGCAACAGGGGGATTTGGGGGGACCCACAATAGTTTAAGCAGTTGGACCGTGGGGGTCTCAGTTCTCAGGAGGTGCTAGAAAGAGAATGTGCTTAGAAACCTAGAGCTAAAGGCAGCACCTGGACTCTGCTCAGACTCAAGAAAGCTTAAAAGCACACAGGTCAAGCGTGTAGGACCCAAACACAACAGTCAGGTGATTGCCCAGAATGGGAAGCATGACCAGGACTGTGACTATGGGCGTACACTACTTGATATGCACCACTCTTGACTGCAATTGTTTTGTGGTATCTAAAGTTAAGAAGAAGTTTTCAGATTCCAGCCTACTTGAAGTACAGAGGGACACAGAAGTACCTGAATAGATCTAGCCTTGGAAGAACAAAAGAGTAAGTGCATCCTAGATAAAACCAGCTTCCTTCAACTTGCAACAGCTTGCAAAATATGAAGGTAACTGACTAATTAAAGAATCTGAAATATTTGAAATCAAGATAGGCGTATACCTTTTCTGAATTATGCTTGGCTGTCAGAAAGATATTTCCTTTGATTCACCCAGGTGTTGACAAAAAAATTATAGTATATCTTGGTATATTTTGCTGTAGGTAGATTGATACCACTTTCATTAAATGCTCATTCCATTAAATAATAGAAGTAAATTCTCTGTTCCCATGAGGTTTTTGTTCCCTGCTCAAGGCCTCCTCTTTATTTTTGAATAAAGGTAAAGTCATACTTCATTCTTCCTCTTAGAGAGTCTCTATCTTCTCTCTATTGCCAGCTCTGTAGTGCTAAACCTTTTATAGTACAACAATGCATAATTCTACAACTAGTAATTCTAAAGAAACTTCAGTATGTAGTAGAAGTATATTACATATAATATAATGTGACTGGGTAATGCTCAAGTTGAAGTTCATCACTTTTCAAAAAAGTCAAATAGTCGCCTTCACTGTAATCAGGAATCATGGTGGTGCATACTCGACTTGGGAGCTATGAATGACTCCTGCTTCACCACTCTGCAAATTACTGAACAGCAGCATGCTGTTTATAAATGTGAAAGAAAAGGGAAACAGCTCCAAAAACTTACACAACTGAAAAAAGCGCATTGTTCTGAATCATAAAACTGCCAAAAAGGTAAATTGTGTGGCTGAAAATGAATTTATTAAAAGATGACGAAAGACTTAGGTTTTTCAAACCCTTCAATAGAGGCACTAAATCAGATCCCAAAACTTCAGTAGCAGATATTAGACGTCAAACGTACAGCTCACACATTTATCTCCCCACTCTCTTGGTATAGCTTGGCTGAGAGGAAAAAGTCAGCTGTAATTAAGATGTAAAGACAAAGTCTCTCTCTCTCTCTCTCTCTCTTGCGTGAGACTTAAAGAACTTTATGATGGAAAAAGAAATCTGAAAAGGCAGGAATTGTTCACAGCAACCAAGTCACATGGGAAACTAGTCCATTATGTTTTCACTGTTTCTAAAAAGTAGTTAGGTGCTCTTGCCGAAAAAAAATAATTTTAAAAATGATAAAATGTTTCTTCATATATCTCCCATGGAATCCAGTTTACTGTGTTCCCCTTTAAGGCCCAAATTAACTAAGTCAACATTCTGTTAGGCCTATTTCAGAAGAGTGATTTATAGGTCATAGGCTCCCATGTGCCTAAGGGGCCAGAAAGTGGGGGAAAAAATCATAGTAAATGATAAAAACAGCCTCAAAACTACAAGCCTAAAATTCTGCTTGGTGTGCTAACATCCACACTGTGGAGGGGCTCCCTGAGTGCAACCTGAACTGTGGGACCACTGAACCCTCTGTCCCACCAACCTGGGGTATCAATTTGTAAATTGGGACAAATTACAACATGGTTTTACAAAAGGTAGATCGTGCCAAACCAACTTGATCTCCTTCTTTGAGAAAGTAACAGATTTTTTAGATAAAGGAAACGCAGTGGATCTAATCTACCTCGATTTCAGTAAGGCATTTGATACAGTACCACATGAGGAATTATCGGATAAATTGGAAAAGATGGGGATCAATATGAAAATTGAGAAGTGGATAAGGAACTGGTTAAAGGGGAGACTACAGCGGGTCATACTGAAAGGTGAACTGTCAGGTTGGAGGGAGGTTACTAGTGGAGTTCCTCAAGGTTCAGTTTTGGGACCAATTTTATTTAATCTTTTTATTACTGACCTCGGCACCAAAAGTGGGAGTGTGCTAATAAAGTTTGCAGATGACACAAAGTTGGGAGGTATTGCCAATTCAGAAAAGGATCGGAATATCCTACAGGAAGATCTGGATGACCTTGTAAACTGGAGTAATAGTAATAGGATGAAATTTAATAGTGAGAAGTGTAAGGTTATGCATTTAGGGATTAATAACAAGAATTTTAGTTATAAGCTGGGGACGCATCAGTTGGAAGTAACGGAAGAGGAGAAGGACCTCGGAGTCCTGGTTGATCACAGGATGACTATGAGTCGCCAATGTGATGTGGCCGTGAAAAAAGCTAATGCGGTCTTGGGATGCATTAGGTGAGGTATTTCTAGTAGAGATAAGGAGGTGTTAGTACCGTTATACAAGGCATTGGTGAGACCTCATTTGGAATACTGTGTGCAGTTCTGGTCTCCCATGTTTAAGAAGGATGAATTCAAACTGGAACAGGTACAAAGAAGGGCCACTAGGATGATCCGAGGAATGGAAAACCTGTCGTATGAAAGGAGACTCAAGGAGCTTGGTTTGTTTACCCTAACCAAAAGAAGGCTGAGGGGAGATATGATTGCTCTCTTTAAATATATCAGAGGGATAAATACCAGGGAGGGAGAGGAATTATTTCAGCTCAGTACCAATGTGGACACAAGAACAAATGGATATAAACTGGCCATCAGGAAGTTTAGACTTGAAATTAGACGAAGGTTTCTAACCATCAGAGGAGTGAAGTTCTGGAACAGCCTTCCAAGGGAAGCAGTGGGGGCAAAAGACCTAACTGGCTTCAAGATTAAGCTAGATACGTTTATGGAGGGGATGGTTTGATGGGATAACATGATCTTAGTCAAGGGTCAATTAATTGCCATCAGTGGTAAATAGGACCAATGGTCAATGATGGGATGTTAGAAGTTACTACAGAGAACTTTTTCCTGGGTGTCTGGCTGGTGAGTCTTGCCCACATGCTCGGGGTTCAGCTGATCGCCATATTTGGGGTCGGGAAGGAATTTTCCTCCAGGGTAGATTGGCAGAGGCCCTGGAGGTTTTTTGCCTTCCTTTGCAGCATGGGGCACGGGTCACTTACCGGAGGATTCTCTGCATCTTGAAGTCTTTAAACCATGATTTGAGGACTTCAGTAGCTGAGACATAGGTGAGAGGATTATTCCAGGAGTGGGTGGGTGAGATTCTGTGGCCTGCATTGTGCAGGAGGTCAGACTAGATGATCATAATGGTCCCTTCTGACCTTAAAGTCTATGAGTCTATGAGTCTATGATGGTGTGATGCTGTGACAAGCTATAAACCTCTGGCAGGTACTGCACTAACACAGATATCCACAGGCAGGGGCACACCCAACTGAGTTACATGAATGCTTCTCCAAGCCACTCATGAACCAACAATAGAGAGGCTCCAGCCAATTCTCCCAACTCTCCAGCCTTGCACCCCCAGAATATACCATCTTGCCCTGATCAGAAGCTGGACCAGTTTAAGTTCATTACCCAGTCCACCGCTCCGTCGATGTGGAGAGGACACACATTAGCTTCTGTACACTGAGGTGAGATTTCTCAAGCACTTCAACCAAATCACACTATTTTAGGTAAAATATAAAAAAGATGCATAAACTACAGAAAGATAGATGTTAAGTGATTATAAGTAGTAAGCATAGAGATCAAAGTTGGTTACCTAAGAAATTAAATTAAATGTGCAATCTGAGTTCTATAAACTAAACAGGATTTGAATCAAGCAGTGTCTTACCCTGATAGATGGTACAAACAGGTCACAAATCTTCAATACACAGACTGGAACTCTCCGGCAGCCCAGGGCCACCTTCCCCAGTTCAAAAACTTTGTCCTCAGATGTGTTTCCGGGTGTTGACTTGTGGGGGAGAGTGAGTTTTCTTCCAGCTTGCTGGAAAGATCTTTTGCTATGACGTGGGTCGAGCAGTCTCCATTGTCTACATGCCCTCTCTGAGATGTGTCCATTGTATACATGGTTACAGTCCATTGTATACAGTTCTCTTTAATGGGCCCTCAGCACGTCTGGCTACTCCATTGTTATACCTGAAAGGCTAGTTGTGGGTGTTCCCAACCTCACCACATATTTCAGTAGCACACACATAGCAAAACATCATAACTCCACATACAATGATAGTCCATAAAATCCAACAGGATATTAATGTTCAATAGATCCAGACTTTTAAAATGATACCTCCCAAGGCCTACCTTGTAAAAAATATATCATAATCATATCACTATGGTGAATATGGGGTTGCCAGGGTGCTACTCTGAGGTACGGAGTGCCACATACCATCTGGAAAGATGCAGAAGATTCTCCAAAGATCTGCAAATACATAGATGGCTCGTGGTCTGTAGAATTCTCTGATAAGTTAGTGGAAAGCTAAACTGCTACATATAACTTCCTGGAAAAGCAACATTACTTCCTCCACAGATGACATCCTGCAATCCCTAACAAAGTCAAACTCCCTCTAAATTCAATGCAAGTCTAACCCCATGAATAAGGACTATAGAACTGAGCCACTAAGTGAGTAATTGTGGCTGTGGATAATAATTTTTTATCAGAAGAAATTTGAACCTCAGTGTGGGTAATATAAACACTTTTGTGGTTTCATAACCATATGTGAAGCATTTGCAAATAAAGGAGCATGGGGCTGCATGTGAGATTGCAACAGTTTGAAAACATATTTTTATTTGTTTTGGGTATATACCATAGAATCTAGAGATGGAAGAGACTTATTAAGGTCACCTATTCTAGATATTGAGTCTAGCTTATCTCGTCCGTAGCTTAACTCCTTTGCTCCTAGTTAGAGCCATTTAATTTAATTAAATAATTCCTCTTCCTCCAAATGTGTAGTCTTAGAAGGATGTGCTTTTTCTCCAGAAGAGTATTAGCGCATAGCCATCACCACTGCTAGTGATTACTCATGTTTCTCCTTCCCCCTCACCATTATTGGATAGAATGCTGATCATTTGTGTTTGCAGACCTTTTCTATAACAGATTTTTAGCTGGGTGAGGTGGGGCAGCATACTCTGCAAAATGACATCCTCTGAGATCACTCCAGCAGGGTTGGGGTCACGCAGGTAAGAGCAGCCCCATGTTGTTCTGGAAGTGCCAATACTTTTCTCATTCAGGACTACACCACTTCTCATAACATAAAGTGTTCCCTCAAATAGTGATAAAACTGTTCTCTACTGTGATTGATAAAAGGTTGTTACAAGGAGGAGGGAGAAAAATTGTCGTTCTTAACCTCTGAGGACAAGACAAGAAGCAATGGGCTTAAATTGCAGCCAGGGCAGTTTAGGTTGGACATTAGGAAAAGCTTCCTAACTGTCGGGATAGTTAAGCACTGGAATAAATTGCCCATGGAGGTTGTGGAATCTCCGTCACTGGAGATTTTTAAGAGCAGGTTAGACAAACGACTGTCAGGGATGGTCTAGATAATACTTAGTCCTGCCCTGAGTGCAGGGACTGGACTAGATGACCTCTCAAGGCCCCTTCCAGTCCTATGATTCTATAAAGTCAACATCATCTTGGAGTTTGTTTATAGTCACCATGACTATAAAAATGCAAGACATTGCTCAATCCCGAAAGGTCAAAAGAATATGAATTCATTGATAAAAGTGGGAAATGAGAGCGTCATGCATTTTGCGGCCTGTGTAAGTGTAATGTAGAAATGGGGATTTGAATCAGCATGTTTCTTCTGAAAAGCACAAACAGAATTCAGTGCAGATACTTCAATTAATATACAGAATTGTCATGAGAAACCCTCATGACAATAACATGACTGCTGCTGAACTTTGCAGAGTGTTCCATGCTGTTACGCATCAACATTCTTACTGAAGCATCAAATGTAGCATAAATATTAACAAAAACTACTTATTATGACTCATCTGTGGCTAAAGACTTGAGGAGAAACCAAGGCAAAAGAATTGAGTGAGAATGTTTTAGCCCTGTATTCAGTTCAGAAACACAGATTATATTAAGGCTAATCATCAATATTTCTCTTTGGCTATTGATACTTCAGATAAGGGATCAACAAAGTGTTTTCTATTAGTCTTAAGGTCTTTAAGTTTTGAAAAGGAGATTCAGCACTCTCTCTTGGATCCTTACAGTGATTGTCAGGACAATATGCAAGCCATTTCCACAGAAATATTTGGAAAACTCAAGGCCTGTGATCTTAGTTTGGAGATACAGCTGATAATGCCAGTGTAAATTACAGGAAGCATAACAGTGTTTACCAGAAACTTAAAAATGCCAGAGACATCATAGCAACCAACTGGTTACCACACATTCTTCATAACACAATGAAGTATGCTACAGGAAAACTTGATGTTGATTTAGAATATTTAACTCTAAAAATTTATTCCCACCTCAGTATTTCAGCTTCCAGAATAGAACAATTAAAGGAAATTTGAGAATTTGTTGAGGTAGAAGAGTATAATCTGTTGAGACATGTTGTTACCAGGTACGTGTCGCTTTTGCCAAAAATCAATACGTTACTGAAGTGCTAGAAATGACAAATTAGCTATTTCATGAGTTTAGGAGAGGAGGAATATCCCAAAGCAATTTGGGAATGCTTTGGGGATGAGGGGACTGCCAGTGAGATGACTGAACTATATTTTCTCTTTCTGAACCAAGCTCTGAAGCTATTCATGCACTGTATTGAGGCTTTGGAAGCCAAGTGCTATAGCATTCTGTCAGTATGTGAGCTCATGAATGGACTGACTATGAATCAGGAGAGAAGGATTAGGGGTAAGTCCTTTGGATACATGGTGAATTGTAAACTCAGGAAACTCTCCAGGGTATTGCTGGAAGGTGAAAAAAGGACTTTGTGACCTTTTATGAAAAAGCAAAGAAGTAGCTGCATGACAAGTATGACTTCTCTGAAGACAGCTTTCACACTGCAAAGTGTCCAAGTCAGCTCTTGAAAAGCCCATCCGCTCTGAAAAGTTTCTGAAGCTGTTCATGCTTGCAGCATGAAAGAAGTGGACATGGATGAACTCTGACGAATCTGGCATTGTAAAAAGTTCAATCTCTTCTTCTAAATTAAAGGATTGCCTGACTAGTGAGGAGAGGTACTTGAAAATTTTCACAGGGCAACTTCAAGAACTTGAAGAAAATCAGCTCTTACACCTTTTCAATACTGTGCAGCACTACTCACACAGAGAAGGTTTTCTCTCTGATGACCACAGTTTGGAGAAATGAAATAAATAGGCCGGATGTAGAGAGCACGAAAGCAGAGCTCCAGATGTGTGTCAATTTAACAGGAATTGCAAGAATATGTACTCTGAGCTCCGCAAGAACAAAGAACTTCCGAAGGAGGCCTGGGATGGGCAAAAGGACAAACCTAGATAAAGGCTAAATTGTCTTTTTATGGTCACTGTAAATACCATTTGGTACACTGTGAATTAGGCACACTGCACAGTGTGCTTTTCTCTAGCAAGTCTTACTGTATTTACATTGTCACATTGTTCCCTATACTCAAATGAACGCAGTATTTTATTGAGAAACTTCTGAGTTGTGTTGTAATTTTTATTCCATTTTGTAACCGTACACAGAATTGAATGCAAGCTGTTATTAAATTTGCCAAAAATCTGAATTAGTCTTTTACTATAATATTCAGCAATGAGCTGGATGTTTTGAATGTGGCAACGTTTGGTACAGGTTTTATTAGCTAATATTTCTGCACAGGCTATGTCTAGGTTTAATGCAACTGAGACAATGTCCTGTATTCTGGGGATGCATCTGTGGCCACCCTAAATACCACCCAGTTGCCCAAATGCTGCTCAGCCTTCTCTGCCAATGCATAAATCCTAAGGCGAAGAGCAACGGATCTTCACTAGCCAAGCATCCTCACCTCATGTAGCTGGGAACTCTTCCACGGTGGTGGCTACTGCATCCCTGCTGCTGCAGTAGTAGGTACAGGGTTGCTTCTTGATATTACATGATATTTAGGAGCACTGAAGGGAATTCTCACCCCTGATTAGTTCCAGAACTTCCTCTGCACAATACCTGTTGACTGAGATTTTGCTGCAAGTTGCTACAACAGGGGAGAGGATTTGGGCCTCAGGGAGGTTTTTACTCCCCGAGTAAAATGCTTAACTGATATAGGTGAGTCACATCTTAGGCGCATTTAACATGCACGAATTCAGCTTTGCACGGTCGGCAAAACCAGAAAAAAAAAAGAAAAAAAAACAATTTAAAAACGGCATCGGTACTGCGGGCGATTCCGTCCGCCATTCAACTCAATGAGTGTTTCACTATATGCAGTTTTCGCTTTACGCGCTAACCACGGAACGGAACCCCCGTGTAAAATGAGACTTGCCTGTATTTTTAGTTTTATTACACACTTCTGATCTTCATGTCTATCATGGTTTCAGATGGTGATGCTCCAAATAAAGTGTAGTTGAGCCAGAATGAGGTGTTAGCAAACAGAATCACTCATTCCATTTCTATCATCTAAAACTTGCTCAACTGAAGTGTGCTTCAGTCGAGCTACATTCCATTCTTCTGTGTTATGGAGCTGATGAGGAGCTGAATGACTATGTGTGTTTGCACAAATATAATGGCTATTATAAGTTTTCCTATGTAAATTTCTAAACTGAAAATAGGGCAGTCTCTGGAGGATTTGAGTTAATCAAAATCAAATAAAATTATTAAACATATTATCATACTCCCGTGTGATTAATTACGTCTAAAGTTGCCTGAGACAAGCATTCTGAAGTCACAAATGATGAGAACCATCACTTATCATGCATAAACTTGAAAATATGTATGAAAAGAAACTGGCGTCCTTTGAAATGTTATACATTAGAGAGATTAGAGAAACCGGTGCAAATTTACTTCCAAGAGGTAACTTCATGTGTAAATCAAAATAGGATGGAATGACTTATCCTCAGGGTGAGGGGAGTAAGAAGGAAGACTGCAGCATTTTGCAGCACGTAACATGCCTGCTGTTGAATTGAAAGGCATGTCATATAGCTGCCTTTCAGCTGTGGCATCACTGATACAGCACGGTTACATGCCACAGATACTATGCAGGCATGTGGCAGTCTTTATATTTTGACATGCATATTATAAAATTTTGCAACCCCTATCGATTTCTTTTTGAGCCCATTTCTTTGAGGTCAGTAAACATGACATTTCAGGACCCAGCAAAAGAATTAGGGATATTTGACCTACTTGTCAGGTGAAATTTCTGCAAAATATGATCTAGGGTTTTTTGGATTAGCTATTGGGAGATTAGCCCTTGAGCAGAAAAACACATTTGCTTCAGATAGTGCTACATTGATTGCCATTGAATAGTAAAACATTTGTTAACACAGATCTCATGCAGTTACATTTCTTTCTTATTCTTAGGATAGAGGAAAACTGTGGTACCTTGGACACCAATGGGTGGTGTTAGCCAACAGTGAAGGCTCAGGCTTTTGGTACAGCTGAGAAGACAGATGGGGAGTAAATGGCTCTAAGAAACCTTTCTACTCCTCCAATTTTGGGCTGGCCAAGAGCCAAAAAATGTCTCCAGTGTAATTAAATAGCTTTAGAGCTGCTCTAAGTTACATTCCCAGAGGCCTAGGATCTGGTGGAGAGCTGTGCATGCTGAGCTGTGCATGCTGACCTGCCTCCTCTCAACCCTAGCACATCTCCTCCCTGTCTCCTCACCCACCACATAACCCTTCTGGAGAAAGAGGAGAGGATGGGTAGTACAGCAGGAATGCCAACTTTGCACCATTTGAAGATTCTCTTGTGTCAGGGGAATCCTCAGCTGCCCCTTTTAGGAAAGTTTCTGAGTGCTTTATGCTGCCTCTGAGGTGAACACTGTATTCTATATCAGGAAGATGGTCATAATTTCAAGTAATGAACTGACTAGAAAGTGCATTCTGTGCTTGGAAGCCAGAATTAAACATGCTCAAGGAGCAAAACCTGGTTAACATTTTTTATTTTTTAGAGCTAGTAAATTTTTTTCTGTCAGCCTTTAAGTACATGCAGCAAGTTACTCACACGAGTATTCCCAATGAACCCAACACTGTGTCTAAAGTACTGACATGCCATAAGTGTTTGCAGGTTTGTAGCATAAGGCATTTAAACAGACTTGCTGGCTAATGTCACACCCTTGCAAATCTGCTTTTGTGAAAGCATAATGAAATCCAGATTAAACTCCTTATCATAATGGCAGGAGCCATGCTGAACTTCACCCTGATATGGACGTGCATAGGTGGGATATTTTTTAAAATCAACTCAGCTAAATGAAAATACAGTATGTACCCTTCAGAGCTACCAAGGTCAGCAAGAGCTCTAGTAATCTGCTATATCAATGCCAGATGCATAAGGTAAAAATGTCTAGAGGCTTTATTAGAGGGACCAACACGGCTACAACAACACTGCACAGAGGCATTACAGTTCACATTTTTTATGATGGCAGTCAAATGCCAAGCTTCATTACAGCAAAAATGTTAGTGTTCTTTCTGTGTGGCTTAGCTTAGAATCTGACATACAGTTGAAAATGAATCCACATGCACATATACCTAACAATTTAGCCATCATTCAAATTACACATACATCCTTTCCCATATGAAGAAACAGTCCAGAATCTTACATGGGGCATGTGGAGAGTAAACATCACCAGAAGTTTGGGAAAAAAGTTTTGAAGGGGAGGAGCTGGCCTGAAGAATTAGAACAGAATTTGGTCTTTTATAGCACCTCCCTTACTGAAGGGTTTAAAAAAGCAATTTGTTACTCACACCATTATGCAGAATCCCCCATTTTTGTTTGAACAAAGTTCTTCTGGTGAAATACACATTTTTTGCCTCAGTTGGCTCATGGTGCAATGTCACCATTTAATTGATGAAAATAGTGATATTTGTGTTCAGCCTCCCCTTATCTTTTGTGAGCATAAAATTCCACAACAGCCAGGCCCAGCAGACATTCTGTACTTCATACACCAGGCCTGAAATCTATTGCAAAAACATTAATTGTGGGGGAAGGAGCACATCAAATATGATAAATTTTTAATCACAATTTAAATCACAATAAATTCATGAGAGTTGGCAACACAATGCACAACCCTTACCAGCTGTCTACCTAAGGAGTTGAACTTAGTCTTCAAGCAGTGATGACATATTCCCATTCAGCAGAATATGAAGCCTACAATTTATACATTCCTTTGGAATAGATGGAACACAATGCAACTAAGCCCACTCCTATGGTGAGCTGTCTTTTTGAACAGAGGTTGGAATAGTTGCTGGAATGTCCCTGGCAGAATACCAGCTGGAAGGATATCCCAGCATGCCCTGCCAGGGAGTTGCTTGTAGGCTTCAAAAAGGGCAAGGTAAAATCGTAGAAAGAGGCCTTCAGAGAAGGAGTTTTATTTTTTTAGAGCCAGGCATACAAATCCACCCATTCTGGGCCAGGTTCATCTCTGCTCCCAAGCTGAGCATGATGCAAGTGCCAGGCCTCTGGAGAGATGTAGCAGGGATACAAAGGTTACATTGTGCCACTTTTGCCCCTCTCCTATATTAGGAGTGGCTGGGGGCCAATATGTTCCTGGGTGTAGTTTCGAGTAACTACAGGACTGCCCTAACTTGCACCCATCTGTCTATAGCCCAGTGCTCCAGCCATGTCCCATTTTCCTGGGAAAGCTTCTGACACATCTCTATTGCAACGGCTACTATAAAACATGGCATAGAGCTGTTAAGACAGTTCTACATCATCCAGAGACTCTCCTTACTCTCAGGGATTTCCCCAGCTGCTGGACTGCTAGCTTTATGGCTCCATTATGTTGGCAGATCAGGTGCAAAGGAGTCACAGCCCCATATTTTTCTTCTGCCAGTCAGGTAGTGTGTGAGACGTGATGGGAAAGAGAGTTAAATGTGCAATATGTCTGTCACCTTTTCAGGGTAACCGCACCTGTATTTCTTCCTCCATGGTCCCTCAAGGACACTCAAAGTTTTCTGGCTCCCAGCCATCACCTCTTCCCAGCGTAAACCCAAGTCTCACTCCCTCTGACCGGGAATTTCAAGGCTGCACAGCTCCCTGCCTTACACAGCGATAACCTCAGCAAGCCAGTACCTGTAGTTTGCTTTCTCTCCAAGTTCTATCACTGGTGTATTGCCTGTAGTTACAAGTTACCACACAGCTCCTAAGCAAGCACATTTATCCTTAAGGTTAAAGCATTACAGAGAAAGCATATAGAAACAATAAAAGAACCTATACACATGCTAAAACGCTTATCAGAGACCAACTCCAATTTCGAGCTCTGGAAGGTGTCAGTCCTTCATACCCCTCATCTAGGTTTTCCTTGTGGTTACAAGTTCATATCAGTGTTTAGATCAGGAACCAGGACAAAGGCCCCAAGTCAGTTAAAGCTTGGGTTATTTATTCAAAAGTCCTCTCTTTGTCTGCTAGCCTACAGAAAATCATGTATGAGACAGAATATGCAAGTCTCCCCGGGAGGTGGAATCTCTCTGGAACTGCTATAAGCTGAGTGATTTGCCTAAATGATTCCCTACTGTTTTCACTTCCTGGAGGAGTTGTGGTAACCCTCCCCTCACATGGACTGCATAAAATCCCTGGACCATAATAATACATAAACCACACATGGACTGCATAAAATCCCTGGACCATAATAATACATAAACCATTCACACACTTAATATACAGATAGTGCAGGAAGTTGCCCTGTCACAATGTCATCATCAGTCACACTTTTTCATGAGAGTTTCTGATATTTTTAAAGCAATAAAGGGGAATTTTGCATAGTTTTGCTTTTTAAAGTCCTCTGGGAAACCTGGAGGAGAAAAGTCACTGTGTAAAGCCAGACTTGCTGCCTTTCTTTTGGACAAGTTATTTTTCTTTAATAGTTTTATAATCCCACTTCAATAAACCAATGGGTACACCTCCACCATTTTCTGTGCAGAGTTCCTGTGAATGAACATCAAATTTTAGAAGGGGACATAATTTGAATGAGGGATGACATTCTCTTTTTTGCTAAAATTAGGAAATCTCACAGGGAAAAATCAGATGCAAGCAGACCAGAAGAAAAATGCACACCAAAGTCATTAGATTATATACTGTACTTTTGCTATAATTCAGTCATGAAGTTGAACAGCCATTATAAACAACTTGAACTATATCCTTGCAGTTTATATACTGTTCAATTCTTTAGTCATACAGTGTATACATATAATTTTATATAATGTATAAACGAGCAGCCCTTGATAGCTATAAAACTGAATAGTTTCAGAACTATTCAAAATCTGCCTCCTCAGCTGCTTATTAGATGCTGTCATTTTTGGCTCAAGAGGTGCAAAGCTTCCTGGTTTTAGAGGTGCACAGAACACTTACTGTCATGTTCTCTTCATAGCTAAATTATGTAAAGTTTGAGGTTTGTTGAATGGTCCTGTGGCAACACACAGGTTGGGTGTTAGGAGATGTATGTTTCATTCCTACCTCTGCCAAAGGCTCTCTCTGTGTCCACGGGCAAACAACTTAACTTCTCTTTGCCTACGTTTCTCTTTAAATAAAAATGGGGTAATATTATCTGTGTACCTCACAGAAGTGTTTGAAACTTAAAAGTGCCTTAAGAAGGAAAATGCAGTGGAAAAGAAAACATTATTACCTCTTCAGTTGTTCCACTCCTACCTATTGACCACCAGTAAAGATTTGATCAAGGTGCCATTTCCATTTGTTGGGAAGAGGAATTCTTCAGCTTGAAGATTCTCCCAAGTGAACTATACTAACTAATAAAGACTTCATCAGTGGATTCCAGAGAGGCAAGGAATCCCTTAGTCTAATAATTCACTTGCACTTTTAATCAGGACACCTATCACAAATAGATTCTACATGGGACATTAATTATTCCTGCTAAGCCCCTTCTCCCACCATCAACTCTTGAAGCATTTTTCCTAGGCAAAACCCCCACTCCGAACAACAGTTACACTCAGAAATGAATGCCAGTACTGGGAAGATGAGCTTGGCATCTGGATACTTATAGCTGCCAGGTGTATCCTATGTATGACCACAGCTGTTCACAGTGATAACTGAAGAAAAAAGAGGAAGTGAGAGAGAGATAGGCATTAGGAACCAGCAAGAGGCAATGCTATGTTATTATTTTAATTACATGGGGGTGCTGATTTGCTTTGTAATTGCAAAGCTACATTGTTGTTGAAAGTCCAAGATATGCATGGAAAGACATTCTGGATGTAAGTTTTCAATAGAAGTGGAGGCTGCCAACAAGAGGGCTGTTTAGACACCCCAAATAGAGGAGGAGAAGAGAACAGTGATGACTTCTTCCTATAATTTTGGAAGACCTAGATCCACCTCCACCAAGTTAACTAAGCCACAAGAATAATAAGACACAGGAAGGGAAGCAGAAAGCTTTAAAAACACTTTCCTAGGGTATGTGCCATAATAAATTATCACAGATCACTTTGTCATTAAAAAGATTTTTTTTAAAAACACAGGAGGGGATTTAAAAGAAAATATACAGATACCAAGTATTTAAAAATTATACTTTCCCCCCCAATGCCACAAAACAATAGCAAATGTAGTACATGCCT
The DNA here is from genome assembly GCA_033296515.1 of Macrochelys suwanniensis. Taxonomy (NCBI): domain Eukaryota; kingdom Metazoa; phylum Chordata; order Testudines; family Chelydridae; genus Macrochelys; species Macrochelys suwanniensis. The sequence continues at coordinate 83,247,942 of CM065777.1, forward strand.
GGGGCCTGATTTAAAGAAAAAGAATAGCATTATGGTGGGTTGTTTTGCAAGTTTTTGCAGTTCTTTGGGCATTTTACTGTTGATTTACAGAATACCAACCAAATATATATCAGGAAAATATGCATGCTGACCATAGGCAAGGTATTAGGTAACAATCTTTGCCCCAGTGCAGTGGCTCTTTACATGACCAGAACAAAACCATACCCATAACTTTAATCCCCTAAATTTCAATATGCACTAATTCTACTAGCAACCCAGAACAATCAGACACTTAATTCTTTTGTGCAAATACGACTAGGCACAGGGATGTTACAAAAACAGCCGTAACCATGCAATCTGATCTATGTGGGATGAGACCTGTGCCCACACAAACTCCCATTGAAGTGTCTGCGCAGATCCAATTGTAAGTTTGAGGCCTTATTGATTAACATTGCATAGTATTAATATTTCCAATGTATATTTAAAATAGTCATATTCCATTTGCAGTTCACATACTGATGCAGCATCCCCTTGCTTGCAGGGGAAACTGATCCAGAATTAACTACTTGTTCACGAGGGACCAGGTAGTGTCCCCAAACCCTCTCACAATCATCTTCTTATGATGTCCTTGAACTTGGACATACCTGTGACCATCAGTTTAATTAACTTTTCAAAATTAAATACAGGACCATCGCAGAATTGCAGCATTGTCCAAAGTGAACCTGCTAGGGTAAATTTATAACACACCTGCCGAGGATGTATGTTAAAGGGAGCTGTACATGTGAGGAGAGAAAGAATGGTCTTGTGATTAATACACTGGAGAGCTGGAAGTCAACAGATCTGGATTTAAGACCCAGCTCTGTGACAGGCTTCATGTGTGTCCCTGGGCAAGTCATTTAATCTCTTTGAATCAGTTCCCCATCTGTTAAATGGGAATGATAAAACCAAGGATGGAAGAAAAGAAGTTTTGTCTCTTTACAGTGTGTTTGGGGCAGGAACTGTTTCTCACTGTGCATACTGTGCATAGCATACCAGAGCCCCATTCGTGGTTGGGGACTCTAGGTGCTACAGTATAATAAATACCTGTTAACAATATAACACATTACACAGTTTCTTTTTACTCGACAGCTACTTGATTTACTGCCCCTTCATGTTTATAACATCTACGGTGCAGGTGTGTTTTTTTTAAACAGGAAATATAACAGGTTAAGAATTTAAAAACAAAACAAACCCAGCAATTTGGTCTCCCTATCCATATTTACATAGCAAATACTACAACAAACTGGTGGCCAGATGCTTAGCTACTATTTTTAATTTGTAACTATCACGGGTGACGGAAGAGTCCTTCTGCCTTTTCCTCATTGTCCTCCTACTCCACATTTGTGAATGGCAAGCCCACCTCAAGGTGTAGCCTGCAGGTAACGTGTTTGCTCATTAATGAATATCAGTTTTTTAACATTAGTCCTAACTGCTGAATCCTTCAGTCAGTGACGGTCACCTCAGCACTGGGAAAAAAAACACTTACATTAAGTGCTTGAGGGTGAGCAGCTTTGTTGTTACGTTTTAAGAATGTTCAAAACTGGCTGTATCTGCCTCTGGTCCTGCCAATAGAGAACTATTTATAATGTTGTAGGGGATAATACAGCTCCTGCACTTAGTCCTTGGCCATTTAAGGACTGGCAGTTTCTTTTTTGGCCACTTTGGGTATTTCCCTGTCTCTATTAGGCCTCAAAATACCTCTTCCTTCAATTCCCTCATTAAAACATTTCCCTTCCTCCACTCCTATAAGCTGAAGTTCTCCCTTCTGAGAAATATAAGAAAAAATGAAAAACAAATGGTGAATAAAAATAATGTAATTACTAGAGCCAGATGAACATTTTCTGACTGAACAGTTTTTCTAGAAAATGCTGATTTGACAAATTTGAAACATTTTATGGAAACATAGATTTTGTCAAAATTATCAAAATGTTTATATAAGGTTGAAAAATTTCATTTCCGCTATTGAAATGAAGCATTTCATTAAGGTGAACATTAAATATTTTCAGAATATTTCTTTTTGTGAAAAATTCCAAGACCAACTTTTTGTCCCAATTCAGGATGAAACCAAGTTTTGAAATCTCAGAATTTCCTGCAGGATGGAAATTCTGAATTTTAACCATTCCTAGTAACTACTATGCCATGTTCTAAACATATCTGTTCAGTCACACAGCATTTCATTACATCCCTTTTTTCACTCTCCATTTATATGAGACCAAATGTTCAGAAGTGCTGAGCACCAACAGCTCCCACTGACTTCAGCTGAAGTTACAGAAGCTTTCACCCTCTATAGGCCCTCTTAGCCTCCTTGTTTCCCTCTTTGGCGCTACTCAGTGGAAGAGTTACTACTGCCCAGAGGAGAAAAGAACTGTAGAGTAGTGCCTGCTCCCACATATATGGTATGGGTTAATACCATGTATGAGAATTATACATGCTGCCTTTGCTACGGTATACTGCTAAACAATATCTGCCCTAATTCTTCCTCTTTCCCCCCATTTTAGCTAGTTCATCCTGTGTCTTTCCCTTTTTTATTTCATTAGATTATTTTCTTATTCATTGGCATTTAAACTCCAAAATAAATAAACACTGGCTGCTCCTATCAACTGGGTGCCCTAGCACTACTGCTGGCTTGCCACTTCACTGCCAGAGCTATTGCTTTTATCTCCCTATTGTCTGCTCATCTAGTCTGTCGCTCTTGTTTTTCCATCCCCTCTCTGCCCACATCTGCAATTAACATGAAGTTTCATCAACTTGTAGCCTGTTGCAGTACTACATAAGTAGATTTCACCTCATTCATTATCCTGGGGAAATTTCTCCACCCACAATCCCACACCCACCGTCTCTCTCAGTTTAAAGAAGTTTTGAAAAGAACATATGCAGCTAAATTGCAGTGTTCAGTAATTTTTTTAAAGTGTGAAAGCTGCTAAAATATTATTAAAAATAGGGTCACTATTGTTCTTCCTGCTTATTATTCATTGCTCTTAAATATTCCCCTTTATCACAAATTAAAAGAGACAAGGCAATTTTGTTCCAAATGTGTTTGAAAGCAGAAAGACATAACAAGCTTTAAATAGTCTAGTGTCAGGAAACAAAATTACATTTCTATATTTATTTTTAAAAACAATAGCACACGTTAAATACAGTGACATCTTCTAAAGGTCATTCATCTGACTTCCCTTTAAACAAGGGAGCGTTGTTTCTCATCTTGCAGATTGCTGGCAATCTGATTGGCCATCACCCCATTTCACTGGAAGCTGCTAGAGCTGATCAGGGGTGTTATCAGCTATGACTTTTATTGCTGCTGCATAGCAAACTTAGCAATAAAGAAAACTGTAAATTCAGGATTTATTCTTTGCAGGGGTGTACCTCATGCTTGGAAGATTAATGAAGAATTCCTGGTCCATTGTTTATTAAAGACACGTCTGTTCTATGGCATTTTAATTGTAAATCCACTCTTTGACATCCTAACTAATGGTTCCTGCTAAATTAATAAAAGCGACATATTAACTTTAAATCCCAGATAAGGTAAAGATTGCTGTTTTAATATCTCATCCATATCCTTTATCTTTCTACAGGGGCTTTCAGGCCAGTAGTTTTAATAACATGCATGAATGAAGATGCTCTTTTTTAACTCAAATGGTGGCAAAGAATTTTTCCTGTATATTAGTAGACAATCAATTCCAATAGCTTTTTAATGCTTTCTTAAAGAATCAATTTTGAAGCAGAAGCTCTTCAGGGGACCCTCTTAAACTTCTTCACAGCCGGTCTCCTAATTTTCTATTACAATGCAATCTAAAGCAGCTACAAAAATAATGCAGATAATGTTTGCTGGGTAATGATTTCCAATTTCCCCATTCCATGTACCCTGTTATTAGGAGGATCATCTTGGCTGTGTAAATTAATTTTCAATTCACTTCAGGGGAACATTACAATGATTTATTCAGCACTGGTGCTGAAGAAAGTGTTGGGAGGATTTTAGCAATCCAAGAAACAAAAATCAATTTGTTCTGATTATCAGCATGTTAAAAAAAAGGAGAAGACAAAAGGTTCACTAGAATACACTGGGTTTAGCATGCATGATAGAGAAGCATGTGATGTGGTACTGGGTGTCATCCAAAGTGCAAGAGAAACAAAAGGCCTGAGATTTACGGATTTTGCTCCATGTTTTGGGGCTGTAGCGGGGAGCCAGCAGATTCTAGAATTTTTTATACAATATTTTCAAGAGCAGGCCAACTTTTCCATCGCTAAAGCCATCTTCCCCCACTCAGTGATAGAGGTGATGCTCACTCCAAGTTAGAATCAAGGAGAGCATTTCATAATTATGGTGTCATTAGTAATGATAGGTGAGAACTTGGGAGAACCCAGAGGCCTAGAGTACTAGACATAATCAAAATATCTAGTATCCATTACCCACTGAGGACACTGGATCCATATCTCCCAAGTATTTTAGACATACTAAGTAGCTATGGTCAGAATGCCTGCCTATTTAAGTGCAATGGGTTGCCATTTAAAAGTCAGCATAAGTCACAAGGATATCTAATGTACTGCAGTATATTCTCGTGCATAACATTATAGTTGGATATATGGTTTTCTCCTCCCATGAACATTTTCAATTTAAAGCATTTTTGTCATCCCAAATTGGGCTGAAAAGTCAAAATCTTTTACATTTCTATGAACTGAAAATTAAAAAAAAAGAAGTTGAGATGAGTTGAAATGTTTTGTTTGGATGATTTTGAAATGCTTAGTTTACATTTATATTTTTTAATGTTTGACCATAATTAGCTGAAATTTAAAAACAACCCCCCAAATTGATTTTTTTTCATTCAGAAAATGTGGAAATGAAACATTTCAATTTCAAAACTTTTTTCAAATAGAAAAATTGGTCAAAACCAACCCTTTACATTACAGTTTTGGATTTGATTAATCAGAATTTTTCAATAAAAAAGCATTTCACTGAAAAAAAATCCAGGTTTGTGGTACTACATTGTCATATGAAGAATTGCTATTTTGTGTCACAGTAAGCGCAGGAATGATACCTAAACCATAATGGCACCATTCACTATAAAAAAAAATCTGGAAAAACAATTTATTGGGAACCTGATTTTTTAAAAAAATATATTTGACTTATTACTCGTAAACATATAGGGTGGGATTAGAATATTCAGCAATGGCCTAACTGTGCTTCTTTTTATGTCAGAGGGAATTTTACTGTTGACTTCAAAGAGAGCTTACTTAGGCAGTACAGTACATTTTTGTACTAATATTGGTAAACAGAACCAATAGTCTAAATTTATAGTAATAATACTCTATAATTATACAGCTCTTTTCATCTGAGGATCTCAATGTGGTTTTTGAAGGTGAATAGCTATTACCTCCTGTTGAAGAAAGGAAAATTGAGGCACAGAGAATTAAAGTGACATGACTAGCGTCAGTGCAATAGCAGAGTCAGAAATAGAATCTAAATCCCCAACGAAATGCTCCAAATAGCAGAGAACTCTGACTACTATTGTGACTTCAACTGTCATGTTGCCCTCCTCATACAAATCCCCAGTATTGTATATCCAGGCCGTTGTTGATAGACAAGCAAAATGCTGTAGTATAAATCATCTTACTTGGTAGGCTGTATTTGAATGAGAATTTCTATTGTAACTGTACATTAGTCTAGTAGGTTGGATTCATTTCATTGTTCTAAGTAGTGCCAGCCATCTCAATGTTGAATTTGAGTTAGACAAGACAAAAAAAGAAATGTTATATTCTGGTGCCTTCATTGATAGCAAGAGTGTTAAAGTAAAGGGAAAGGGGAGAGTGGATTTCTTCTTAAAGGAGGAGAGCTCCTTTCCTGGGCTAAAATCAACAGCACTTCTTTGCAGCTTCCCTTCCTGCTTGTTTGATGCTGCAAACTCCTTCTCCCTTCTTCCATCTACTTTAACCACACCTTTAGCTAGGTTATCCAGATAAAGAAGCCCTTCTCCTGTACCTCCTTCCAGCATCTTCCAATGAGAGGTGAAGGGAAATCTGACCTCAATGAGAAGAAAATTATATAAACATATCCTCTGTCCTCAAACCCTCCGTCCTCACCCTCCTGTAACTCTTCTCTTCCTTTCATGTCAGCAAAACAAAAAACATTTTTAAAATGCTCATCCAAAATTTGGCAGGGGTAACATTTTTAAATATCACAGTGCGATTGTAAGCAGCACAGTACATTGCAGACTGAAAAACTGCAGATTATGTCAACCTTCAGTAGGTACGGATGATATTAAAAGTAAGGTTTTTTTCCCCTTTGCACCCAAAATGCCATTAGCAAGGTTATCAAAAAGAAGAGCCTATCTGGATTTCAAATAAAAGAAATGAAATATCCATTTATGACTACTTATCTCCCAGATCCTCTCTGAATCTTAAGCAGAAAATGATATATATTGACTTCAGAAACACAATTATCACATTTAAACATTTCTGCTGTAGGAAAATACCAAGGATAATGTACAACGGTAGGCAATAGTAGAAGAGAAAGAAGAAGAAGAAAAAGTCAAGACAGGGGATCGGGGGAGGGAGGAGGAAAAAAACCAAACAAAACCAAACCAACAACTTACCTTCTGCCCCTTCCCCTTTTCAAAAAAGGAACTATGAGTGGTTTACTGCTCCAAAACTCTACTCTTGTCATATACAAAGAACATTACAAATTGCACTCTACTGTTATGCACAAATAGGAAGATTAAATATAAAGAAGTATGGCACAGAATTAATCAAAGTATATTAAGAAAGATGAAAGATGTCTATGCAGCCCTCTCTAGAGCTGAGAGAGAAAAAAAAGTCTTTATACACTAATTCCTGAGTCTCCCAAATTCTGTAGTTCTCCATTTGTAGCCCCCAAAAGTGGGCAGATTAGTGAAAGAAATACAGTACCAGCACAACCATTACTATGCTCTTTGGGAAAGGAAAATGTGATAGCATAGAATGTAATAATAGTAATAAATAATATTTTTTACAATTTTACTTTCACACCAGAGGATACTAAATCACCCTAACAAACTAGGAGACAAACTGTCCCCTACCAACATGGCTATTTCTTCCTATGGTCCATTAAAATGATGAATTTGGATTCACAGGATTTAGAGTTGATCATTCCCTTGGACAAGCTAAATTTACCCTCCCCTCTTCCCTCATGGTTAAATGGAACAGGTTAAATGCCAGGATCATCTGTACTGGACTCTGCTTCTAAGAGCCCTTTTATGCCAACTGGAAAAGGGCACACCGAGCACAGTGCACATTCTGTTGTCAGAATATAGAGTCATAGAATCGTAGGACTGGAAGGGATCTTGAGAGGTCATCTAGTCCAGGCCCATGCATTCATGGCAGGACTAAGTATATTTAGCAAAATAGTGTCTTGTAAGGTATCATATAAAAAGTACGGACACATTGATCATTAAGATTGTTGCACGATGACTGTATGGTCATTGTATAAATAATTATGTATGTGTGCTCAACATATGTTCTTAAAATATGTTCCGACCAAGCAATCTGAGTAGAGCAGATCAACCAATTTGTCTACAAAGGAATGTTGTTCCATTTGTTTGCCTGTGTCTCCAATGTTACTTGAGCAAGGTGTGACCAGAGACAGTGGAAATACATTTACATCCAAGGCAAACAAAGTGATTAACTTAATCAAAAAGGCAAAGTGACCAGAGGATAAGACAGCATGGCCTCTACTTCCCGGCTGGGGAGAGGAACTTTGTCTATGTCTACTTTGCAAATAATGCATTTCAAAGGTTTACTGGACTATAAAAATAAGGGGAGAGACACCCATAGTTATCTATCATTTAGGGGATAGCACCCTCATTCTGTGAATATTGGATCCTCTTGCTGGAAGGGCTGTAGGTGCTACTGTCCTGATGTAAGTGAAAAGGCTGTTTAGGCAAATCTTGCTAAAGTTAAGTCATAGGCACTGGAAAATGTGTTTTATTTTGTTTGTTTGTAGCCACTTTCTGTTTCTGCTATCTCTGCTTAGTGTCACTTACATTTATGCTCTTTGTTAATAAACATATTTTTTTTGTTTTACTATAAACCTTCTAAGTGCTGCTATATTGAATTAAGTGCAAGTCCTCAGTTTAACCCGACAGGTTACAGTGTGCATTGTCTCTTTGGAACCAGTGAACCTAATTATTTCTTTGAGTGTCCAGTGAGGTGAACTGGACACTGCAGAGAGACATCTCTGGGGAACAGGGGTTCACAGATTGTTACCTTCAAGGCCAGATTATGACTGGCAGAGTCTTGAGGAGTTTTCTGGTGAAGCAGATAGACTGGTGTGGCAGGGAGCTGACACACAGTGTAATCTCCAGCAATGTTCACTCTTGCTAAGGCAGTTGGTTAACACAGTGGCTTACAGTTCTGGGCTGCCCTGAGGAGAATGTCACATGGCCTCTGTGCTTTCACACTGCTTTTTATACTCATGGCAGCATGGTTTCTGCAGAAGTCATGCTCAAATGAATGTTCCTGGAGGCTACTACCTCTGAAAATCTTTTCAGGTATGGACATTGAACCTTGTTGTGGGGGAACCCATATAGGTAAACAGTGGCAGGATCAACATTAACTTCAGTATTCCTGCAGGTTTGAGGATGGGCGGATGTTCCAGAAAGCAAATGTCTTCCCTGGCTCTTCTTCCACAAGGCTTGGGATCAAGGAGATAGTATGATAGAGCTGGAACTCCTTCCCATATTCATGCTTCTTCCTATCCATACCTGCTACTTTTTGCTGACCACCATCCTACTTAAGGAACTAAAATACTTTACAAAACTAAATGAGTACATAAAGACAATTGTAGATCTCAAATCCTTGAAGATCCAATTTTGCCACCCTTACTCAGGTTGAGTGGTGTCTTATTCTGTAAATAGTCCCATTGGGTCTCCTCACAAAGGCTCTGATTCTGCACCAATGGGAGTTTTGCCATTAAATGTGTGATCAACCAAACAGTAAGGTACTACTCAGTCTAAGAGCATGTAGGTATAATTAACATGCTTACAATAATCTATTCTGGACAGAGATGGACCCAGTCTGAACTCCCCAAAGTACAAGGCCTGGTGCTCAGCTCCAAGGTTTAGGTTAGTCCCATTATAGAAGCAGGATGCACGCCTCAAAGTTTCGATCACCTCATATTCCAGAGCCTTCTGTAATTAGGTGAAAACATTGCGCTTAAACCATATAATCAAAAAACATTAAACTATAATATGACCAAAAGTAAATGAAAGAAAACTATAATACATAAAACATTTGGTAGCATAAGGGAAGACTTTATATAAATTATGTTCTTCAATTCTCGTAACCTTAGTCAGGATGGCAAAACCTTGACCAATGTCTACACTATTACTTATGTCGGCAAAACTTAATGTCACTCAGGGGTGTGAATATTCCATTTCCCTCAGCAACATAAGTTACACTAGCAAAGGCGTTAGTGTGCACAGTGCTATGTTGGCAGCAGAGTGTCTCCTGCTGACATAGTTTCTGCTGCTTGTGGTGGTGGGTTTTTTTATGCCGAGGGGGTAAGAAAAGATGAGAGGGGAACATTAAACTGCTCTCTGACCAAGGAGGCCAGAATGGATAAGGGAAGAGGTGTTTGCAGAGAGCACCCTGTCTGTGTGTCAGTCATTTCCTCTGGCCGGGCAAGGGGTTGTAGGAGTCTGTCTGTCCTCAGGCAAACACACAGGTGAAAAACCAGAAGGAGAACATCAGTCCGGACAGGCCCCTGGGATTGCCATGAACACGTGCACTGGCACAGTGATCCTCGCACTCTGCTATGGATTGGCAGGATTTGAAACAGCAGTGACAGGGGCAAGGGGTGGGAAGCTGCTGATGGCTCAAAGGGAGGTGCAGGTTGGGAGCGCAGCTGGCTCAGAGGCGGGGTGAGGGAAAGCAGGGTGCTAGTGGGAGAACAGAGCTGGCAAATAGAAATGTAGGTAGGGGAAGGTTAGGGGATTTTGCTCAGGGATGAAATTTGAAAGCTGAAAGGAATGTGGGCTTTTTCCCTGTGTCCTTTTGAATACTCCCTCCACCCCCACCCCCATTCTCAACTTCACCAGGGGATCCGGCTCTTCCCTGCAGCTCCACCCTGCCCAGTCCTGGAGGTAGCTGTCCTGCCTGGCACTCGGAGGTTCTCCTCTCTCCTGGCCAATTCCCAGCTTTAAGGAGTGGTTAGCATTTTGTCATTAAAACTTTAAGTAACAGTTTCAATTCAATCCAGTTTATGGCAAATATCACCACCAGTTTATGGGAAACTACATAAGTTCTCTGCAACAGTTTTGTGTAGGCTTGACAAATATCATTTCTACATTTCTTCTTGGGATGCTGCGGTTACATTAAACTTTCCATTCTGATGGTGTGTGAGACAAACAAATAAAAACTAAACACCCCCCTGCAATATTAAAATGAAGTGCCGCAGACTTTGTTTTATCAGGATTTCCAGTCCCAGGTCTTTAGCTTTGGATGCTTTTGTATGACTTAAATATGATTCAGCTGTGCTCCACATCTGGAACAGCTAGTGTACAAAGGAAATGGAAGCTGTTCTCCAGCACTGCATCCAAAAAAGACTATACAATTACAATCTGTTGATTGTAAGGAAAGTGGGTTGATTTTCCTCTATTTGCTATCATCAGCATCATCTTTGTCAAGAAAAACTGTGCTATTTTCTTGTAACAGACTTTATGAAGGGAATGAAGTATCAGAATTTAATGCCTAGAATACAATATGTTAAGAATGGTAGTGGTAAATTACGTTGACCTTTATAATATTCTTTATTTTGGTTGGCTAATCATCCTATTCCTTCCTATTTACAGCTTTACCCATTTCTGAGGAAGGCAAGGAATGGCTTAGTACTAAACCTGAAAATGTCAAATGCTACCGTACTCCAAGGACATCCTAGACATTCAAATTCTGATACTTTTATTATCATAGCAAAGATTGCAACAAGAGTAGAAAATAAGCTAATATTAATCCACTCTCGTGGCAGACAGTAACAAAAAGGAGAAATGGTACAGGCCATCCCATTACAATTTTAAGATGTTCATTTTGTGGTTCCCTTCAGAAGCTGCTCATCCTTTCTCAGATGAGTCATAAACAATGGAGCCTTTGAAAGCTATTACAGGGCTGTCTGTACATGCTGTGCTGTTACTTTCACAAGCAAACCTGGAAGCAAGGGAAGTACGACTACTAAGACTGCTTCTCTAATAAAGCCTGCTAAATCCACTCCTCCAATATTGTCCTTCTCAGTACCGTTCCCCAGGAGACACTGGTTAAAATGGGGGTGGGAGGACTCTTATACTTTCATTCTTTTGTTTACTCTAGATCTCTTTCTCTCGCTTCTGAAGTAATTTTTGCACCCTAAATCTCATCTTAATAAAACCCTATCTTTCCTTCCCACTTTTATTTGTACTGAAATGGTATGGTCAAGATACAGTAAGAATGCAATAGCTTCAGTTAGCTTTTACAAATGCACCAAGTTTAGAGGAAACCAAGAGCAGTATCATAACAAATATATGAAAAATGGTTCAACAGCAGCAGAGATTTTTATCTTCACAGTAAGACAGCATCAATGTGTTTTAATACACCAATTATCCCTAAACATAATAATGACACTCAAACATAAAAAGTAAAGACTGTATAAGATTCAGAATCATGTTTTATTTACACATCCCATTTAGGTTGCCATAGAGTAGTAGCTTGCCCTAAGTCAGCTGAATATTGTCTTTGTGCCAAAAAGAAAAAAAAAGTACGAACATATTTACACAGAGCTTCATATAATATAATTGCTACCTAAAAACAAAGGGCCAAATGGCTGGAGCTGAATCAGTTCATACAAGCAGAGAATTCAGCTCAAGATGTATAGGTTTGGTGGCTTTTTGTTTTTGTTTTTTGCTTTTCCACCATTAATTTCCATCACAAAAATAAAAAAAAGAACATCTAAGTGAAAACAAAACCCTGTAATTTGTCTTGCAGCATCAGAGAAACCAAACTCTCTATGAAGCCACTCAGTCTCTGCAAAGGAGTGCATCACTTTCAGGTCTTCCCAATAATATTCCTGCTGGATAAAAGCAGATGAATACGTAGATCTTGTAATGGTTCATAAGGTTTACACGAGGGTAGAGACCTACAGTAAAAGTGAAACTTGTCAAAAGCAAATCTAACCTAACAATGAACAGAATTTGTCTGTTCAATCTCATTTTCAATTTATGGTGCCTTCATCAAAGATTATATTAAGTGCTTTGTGAAGGATGCCAAGGCCTACATTAACTGAAAAAAAGATGTGTACCCCATGTACCTTGTCTGATTACCCAGTTGCAGATGACCACACAACTGGACACATATTTTCCTGAAAATATATGGTTAAGTTATTGAGTTCCAGTATAGTCATGATTATGAACGTGATACTAAACCCGATGACTATGTAATCAGTGTAAATAGTATTTATTGATGACCTGCATCCAGACCCTCTTAGGCTGTGATCTCATCAGCTTTCACAAGCTAAGAAAGTTTGGATCTGATCAGTAGCTGCATAGGAGACCACCATGGGAAACATGGAGGGCCAGATCTGATGATGTAAATTTGCTTGTGTACCCAGCTGAGGATGTGACCCAAAGGGTTACAAAAAGTGGGGTTGGTAGTTCATTAGGTGCTATTCTTCCCTCAGAGATAGTATTGAACCAATGTTCAAACACTCTTGGCCTAATTCTCCACTTCTACGCCAGTTTTATGCTTGTGGAACTTCACTGACTTTAGTGGAGCTATGCTGATGTACAACAAGAGCAGCACAGTGGAAAATCAGGCCCTGTAGTTTATCAGAATGGGGGAAACATTTAGCTGATGAAAGTGAATTATTCATGTAAAAATAATGTCCTTGTGGTCCTTAAATATCCCATGAAAGTGTAAGGATGTTGGCCGGGGCAATATCTGGTGTTTATGTTCTACCTACCAAACCACCCCTTTAATTTCAAATCATAAGATATTCTTCAATTCCTCTCTTAAACTGCTTTGGACATTGTTAAATATCTGCTGTGTTCCACCCAAAAGGTGAAGGAAGTGATTCTTGAAAAGTCCTTTGGGATGAAAGATGCTACATAATATATCATTCATTACATTTATGTTATATGGTAACACTCCTGGCTGAGATTTCTTCAGAGGAGATCCTACCAAGCCACTGTGCGGGATGGAATGGAGTAAGCTACTCAGTTCAACTCTTCTAATTTAAACTCAAATCAAATCTTCATTGTATTACAGCTGTAGCTAATTCTGTAATATACTGAGGAGATATCACAGAGTAAATTTTGAATGGCCCAATAATATTACCCTTTTATAGCTGCATCTCTTCCAAGAATCATTATAAGCATATCTTATTGAAAGTACTCACTTCGGTTAGTGTAGTTGCAGGAATACAGAAATATGAGCACTGAAATATGTTTCAAATGTAGCCATAACTTTTCCTAATATTAGAGCTTATTTTATAGTAAGTGCCTATTAAACCTCACTTCTTTGTTTAATGTTGAAAGCAGACAACCTAATGTAAGTACCTGGAAGACTGAAAAAACAGATTCAAAATATCATCTTCCAAGGAAACTAATGCAAATCTCCCCCATGGTTCAACATACAAAGTATTGGCAGAGGGATTAGAAGTCATGAAAAAGGGGCAGAGTGTGAATCCACCTTGGTTCCAGGGGAAGTTATGGTCCCAACCCTGCAGAACTTGGGAAAAGTGGTTGGAGGGCCTGCCACAATATTCTCTATATACTATGGTGCCCACCATCCACAAGTCCATCCACATGGTGGCCATGCTGCCATTTGTTTCCTGTTTATAGCTGCTGAGAGATTTTTCTGGAAGATAGAAGCCCAATGTTAACAATTCTAGATTTAATTGGGAGTAACAGGATTTTAGCCCCTGCTGAAGCTAGACAGAAAAAGGCACAGACCTCAAGCAATTTTAAGCCCTGCTTATGCATAAATGCCCTTGGATTGGTTGCCCCATTTCCCATCTCCTGGGGAAGAGCAGCCAATCAGAGCTTCTCCAGGAGGGAAGCAGAGCTTTCCCCCACCCTCCCCAAAATCTCCTTTTTGGCTCCAGGAGAGGGAGGGAGGGAGGAAAGAAGTGTATACTATTTCCACAGAAGGAAGCAGGAAGAGTCCAGCTACTGAGGATGTTTGTGTTCCCTCTTCACCCCACTCCCTGTAATCAACAGGTCAACTCGTCATGGCTTCACCTCCCTCCCTTTTCCAGCTCTGGAGCCCCAGGCCTATGATGAGGGTGAAGAGTCCCCACAGCCGCAGGAAAGGCAGAGGTGTGTGGAGGAGCAAAGGGCAGATGACTGACAGAGTGGGGGGCAGAACAGATGTGCATAATGAATGGCTGGGCTGGGAGGGGAGATAATTAATTAATTAAAGCTTTGGGGTTTGCAGAGAAGCTGGGAGCTCTGCAGCCCCCGGCAGCATTTTGTGCAAACCTCTGTAATTTGAGCTCACTGGGGTCTTCCAGCAAGAGCTCCTGCAGTAGAGGACAAAGCCACCTTACTCTACAAACATGGCAGAGTCCACAACAGTAACTGTGCACTCACATAAATGATGGGTGAGGGTAGTTCAAAAATTAAAAAGACCCAAACAATGACATCACCTTGTCTTTAACAATGATTTTTGGACCAATCATGATGGTCTGACTCATGATTTTTGATTTCTGGGGATTGGCAACACTAGAAGCTAAGGATCACACCTTAAGACACAAGTCAGTCCTTTGGTAATTGCTCTAAGAACTAGTCACTTTGTAAGAGCTCAGCTGCAGACACTAAGAGGCACTGTGTTCAAAGATCAAAAGGTTTTTCTTCTCCTTTTAACCAGCAAAATTTAAGGGCATGTCTATACTTAAAATGCTGCATTGGCACAGCTACTCTGATGCAGATGTGCCGCTGTATTGCTTAAGGGAAGACACACCTTCGCTGACAGAACAGCTTCTCCTCTTGGCATCATTAATCCACCTCTGCGAGAGGTGGTAGCTATGTTGACAGGAGAAACTACCCACTGAAGTAGCGCTGTCTGCACTGGGCTCAGGTGTGTGGATTTTTCATCCACCTGAGTGACGTAGGTATACCAATATAAGTCTGTAGTGTAGACCTGGCCTTACTCAGCTTTAGTTACTACCC
This sequence comes from Macrochelys suwanniensis, assembly GCA_033296515.1. NCBI lineage: Eukaryota > Metazoa > Chordata > Testudines > Chelydridae > Macrochelys > Macrochelys suwanniensis. The sequence continues at coordinate 83,263,121 of CM065777.1, forward strand.
CTTTCTCCGAAATATTAGTAGCCATATTTTGTATTCATCCTTCTTTATTACATTGTTTGAAAAACATATGATTTGCTTCAGTGACAATTACACTAATTTTCTGTTTTGTTTTGTTTTGAATTACTACCATGTTATATCACATTTTTAAGTTCTCAGGCTTGAATGACTGATGGCTGAATGTAATACTTCAGCACCTGACTTTAATGGTGCTGTTTCTTTGCTATGATGTCGCTAAAATGATGGGCCAGTTCCTCAGTAAGTGTAAATCAGCATATCACCATTAGAGTCAATTTAGTTATGTAGACCTGCACCAGTTTAAGATCTATGATGTCATGTATTTTCTTGAAGAGGACCAGTTACATGCAGGTTTGAAAGCTAGGATCCATTTGTTTGAGACTTTTACTTTACCTATAAATACCATGAAAATACAAAACCCACTGAGTTGTTTCTTTGTTTAAAAGGTTACATAAATTCCCTCTTGCTCTGCAACACAGCTGTTATAGCACATTGCTAAACTTCTGGGTTAACTGCAACTAGTGAGTTATTGGCTATGTGGTATGTTTTATTTCACACAGCTACTGCTTTTGTTTTTTCAAGCAAAACAATTTCCCTCCATCTCCAGGAGTGATCAAAATTATTTAAACAACACGTCCAAGTGACACCATGAGTTAGTACTAGGGTTTTCACCTCTAGTGAGCTGGATTAGAATCTTATTTTTTTCTGAAAATAAGTGTGGTCTCATCCTAGTTATTGTTCTTTTGTGCACAAAACTAGCATTGGCATGGTTTGGAGGCTGTGCTAAAGAGGCTCAGTCCTGAAACAGGAGTGTGTTGCATATTTTGACTGACAAGGCTGAGCACAGCAGTGTGGGAAATCTTGTGTAGAACTTGCCAGTTCACACTCTGTCTGGATCAAGTCAGTGCTAATGGTCCCTTGATTTCATTAACACTAGATCACTCACAGATATGTCTCAAGCAAATATATCCCAAACAAAACCAAACAGCCATATGTTTTCCTTGGCTAAATTTTGAAAGGTTCTAGATACTATTACAGAGTTTTGGGGTCTCCTCCCCAAAGAACCCATTAGGAGAACTGCTAAAAGGCCCAGAAGAAACAGACAGAATGGCACATTTTCTCTTCCTCCCTTGAGCCTGGAAAATCCAGCAGCAAGGTATTGGGACACCAGAAAAAGCTGACTCCTGTACAGTATTTTTCTCTCCTTACTTTCACTTTCCTCTCTGCTCTATATTAGATTTTGTAACCCACTAAATCCTCAAAACCTGAGGTGCAAATGACACCTGCATGATGATTTCTCCTTAATAAAGGAGCTCTCCCATATATTAGTTTAAAATTACTTAGGTCTAAGTTGTCCTTCACCTCTAGCCCACAGTAAGGGGCAGCACATAGCTAACCACATAAGGAGCAGCCAAGGGACGGAATTATGCCTCTATTCCTTATCTTACTTAGGCTCAATTCCTTAACTTACTTTCCCAGGTGGGAAGAGGAAGGGAGTAACGTGGTAGCAGCCCTTGCCAGTAGAGGGAGTCTTAGGCCTGGCCCACACTAGGGGGCGGGGGGGGGGGAATCGATCTAAGATACGCAACTTCAGCTACGTGAATACCGTAGCTGAAGTTGAAGTATCTTAGTTTGAACTTAAAAGTACTGCAGGTCCACATGGTGCATTCAGGCTCCCCCGTCGACTCTGCATACTCCTCGCGCGGAGCTGGAGTTCCGGTGTCTACGGGGAGCGCTTCTGGGATCGATTTATCATGTCTAGACGAGACGCAATAAATCGATCCCAGAACATCAATCGCTACCCGCCGAATCGGGCGGGTAGTGTGGATGTAGCCTTACTCTCCTTCACTCTCTGTCCAGCTATGTGGGGTGGGCTACAGTCTCTCTGTTACAGAACTTGACATCTCAACTAACAAGTTTCTGAGAACCTGCAATCCAAGTGTGTGCTAGTGAAATAATAGTAATAAAAATAAGATATTGTTTCTTTTCAAATCCCCAGAGAAAAGCAGCGGGACACTTCATCACACTCCCTATGGGTCAACATTCTATTCACAAAAAATAATAATAAAAAAGAACCTTGAAGAAGGGTAGGAATGTGTCTGCCATAAAGGCAAACATTAGAGAATTATATCTGAAATGAAATCAATGAAACCTGAGATGCGAGTCTCCTTCAGGGAATAATAAAAAAGGTAGCAGAACTTGCTGATAGTGAGTGAAATTGAGACAGGCTTAAAGGATATACAAAGTGATGCAGAGAAGAGACTTCAGATTGGTTGCCATCTAGGAATACATTATATGGAGAACAGAATAAAAAGGAACAATACAAATCTGAAAGGACTTCCATGTGTGATAAAAAAAGAAGGAATGCAAAAATAACTATCTGGAGACCGCACTAAGAGAACTGAGAGGGAAGGAAGAAGCAGCTCATATGTTATATAAGCACACAGCATTTGTTTTAGGAATATGCTTCTCTGGCTGCACTACTGTGAATACAAGAATAACTTAATGCTGTATTGTAAGTGCATGTACAAAAAGTGGTTGTTTTTCCAAGATTTGGACTCACTCACATTAAGAAGAACAAGCAATGAAGTATTGAACTAGGCCTATAAAACACAACTGGAACTTCACATTTGGGCATTATTGTAATATCAGAGCTATGAGTGAGGGTGAACATTCCCTAAAAAGAGTTGAAATTACACTTTAAGACAGAGTACCAGGAGGAGAAAATGAAACTAGCAGCAGATCTCCATTCATGTGGCAGCAGGTCAAGTCCCAGAGGGCCCATAACCAGAACAGACATCTTCCAAAGAGAACATATGGTGATGAACAGAATGAGTAAGAGGCGTACAAGTAGAAAAGAGATGGCTGAGGGAGTAATCAAAGAGATCAAGGGTTTCTAGGACATGTTTAACTCTGAAGCTTTCCAGTTTATATTTGGTTATTAGAAGTTGTGTCAGTGCATGGCTGGTTTACTATATTATAGAGCAAAAAATATGTACAAGGTGAGGATAGCAAGAATGTTTAGGTGTTTTCTCATCAGCTGGAAAGAATGTAAGAGATGGGAACACACGTAAGGCAATCTACTATGCAGGGATGGAATATGATAGCTTTTATTGCTTAAATTTAAATTGACTATACCCAGCAGTATGTTCTTCACCAAGCTTGGGATGGTGATTGAGAAGGCATCTCTATGGGGAGAATTCTAGCTATTTCCATATTTGACAACTTCTTAGAGTGCTGGTTAAATAGCTTACTGATGAAAGTATTTAGAGGTATTTTTCAATTCATTAATTTTACCTCATGGCAGGATGGAGTTATACCATTAAATACTTACCATGACCATTACATTTTCCGTTTGGATTTTGATTTTTTTTTAAATAAAAAAAATAGTGTTGGATGAGTCAGAGGAGGCTCCTATTTATATCTATTTTGACTAGGAAATAATAGCACATTTTGAGAATCAAGGAGAATAGTGGACTCTTAATCAGTTTACAATACTGGTGGACCACTGCTGGTATGACTGGATATTCCTTCCCCACCACTTAGAGGAGAGATGGATCTTATTGGAGGATGAAGTATTGGAAGAATGGGGTAGGAATTGGGGAGGCAAAAGGAAAAGGAAAGAGAATTTAAGACTTTATGGAACAAAACCTTTAAAAATATGCTTGGGTCTGAATGTAGGAATGCTATAATTGACTTAGCACCAATCAGAGAAGGACAGCAATGACAGTAAATGTAAGTTTCAGAAAAAAGGGTTACTAAGATACAAGGTGGGCAAGGTAATATATTTTATTGGACCAACTTTTGTTGGTGAGAGAGAGAGAAGCTTTTGAGTTACAGAGAGCTCTTCTTCAGGTCTGGGAAAGGTACTCAAAGTGTTACAGCTATATAGAAGGTGGAACAGATTATTTAGCATAAATAGTTAACACAGATTGCAAGAGACCATTGCAAGTGAAGTGCCTGTTAACACCTTTGAAGGCATAGGACAAAACATATGTGTGTGTGTGTGGGGGGGGAAATTAGTGGTTTACAGATTGTTGCAGTAAGCCATAAATACAGTGTCTTTGTTAAGACCATGATTTTTAGTGTCTAGCAAAGTTATGAATTTAAGCTCCCAAGCTCGTCTTTTGCAGGTGTTGTGCAGGTTTCCTTTGAGGACGAGGGCTGAGAGACCAGATATGGAGTGATAATTTTGTATAAAGTATTTGTCCATGGGTGATATGGTGTTTTTGTCTTTTATCATTTGAATGAACTCTCACAGAAAAGAGCATAGTGATTGTCTGGTTTCATCCACAAAGTTGTTCTTGGTGTCAGAGAGTTGTCGGCTGGTCTTGTTAACACAGTCATCGCAGTTGAGACCTACAATGGCACCCCCTTTGTCTGCTGGTTTGATCACTATCTGGTGGTTGGATTTCATGCACTGTACAGCTGTCCTCTCAGTGGTGAAGAGATTGTGATGGATGTGATGTTTGTTAAGGATTTCGCTGTCAATGTTTTTTTGTGACACAATCAATGTAATGATCAAATATGTTCAATCTCTTGGAAAGTACAGATAATTCAGCTCCAGTTAGAGCAGTCCTGATAAATTGGTGATGTCGGGAAGTAGTGTAGTGGCTATGTAGCAAGTACTGGTGTCATGTTTTTCCCCAGAGGTGGTATTCTGTGGGTTGTGAAGTTGGTTCAATTTTTTGTTTTTGTGTTGCCTCGCTGTCATCATTTTTTTAAAAATAGTTGTTTTGAGTTTCTTGAATGATTTGCAGGTAGGCTTCCTGATTTTTTTCCTTCCAGTCAGTGGGAGTATGTGATGATTTCTTGGTGCTCCCTTCTTGTGTGTGTGAGGTACAGGAGATGGTTCTTCATTTTTCCGAAGTCCGTCTGCAGAACTGATCAGCATATTTGGAGTTGTATGTAGTGGTCAGATGGTTACAGATGATGAGTCCTCTGGGGATGACGTTTTGTTTCTTGCATTTGCTCAGGAAGTACACGTCACTGTTAAGCTTTGCTTCCTTTTTCTTCATGTTGTGGAATTTCCATTTCAGATGGCAAAAAGTAATGTCTTTCACTGTTTGCAGAGCTGTTGGAGCCGGGTTCGTCCCAGGATATTCCTCAGTTTTTCTGAAATCCTTCTGCAGACCTTGATGAGCCTGGGAGTTCAAATTAATAACTTCACTAGACACTAAAATTCATAGTCTTAATTAAGACTCTGGATTTATCATTATTACAACAATCTGTAAACCACTAAAGCAGTGGCATAGCCAGGTTTAGAGGACAGGGGGAGCGGAGCTAAAAAAAGGTGCCGGGAGCAAAAAGTGTCGGGAGCAAAAAAAAAAATGCTCCGCTCTGGCTGCAGCATAGGAGCAAAAAGCGTCGGGAGCAAAAAAAGACGCTGGGAGCAAAAAAAAAGCTCCACTCTGGCTGCAGCGTAGGAGCAAAAGGCGTCAGGAGCAAAAAAAGGTGCCACTTCTGCTCAGTAGGGGAGCAGCTGCTCCCCCTTCTCCCCCCCTGGCTACGCTACTGCAGTAAAGCCCCTCCCCACCCCTTTGTGTCCTGTGCCTTCAAATTTGTTAACAGGCACTTCATTTTGAATGGTCTCTTACAATATGTGTTAACTACTCATGCAAAAAAATCTATTCCACCTTGTATTTAACTGTGACACTCTGATTACCTTTTCCAGACCTGAGGAAGAACTCTGTGTAGCGTGAAGCTTGTCTCCTTCACCAACAGAAGTTGGTCCAATAACAGATATTACCTCACTCACTGTAACAGGGTTCACTAACTGGTAGGGCACCTCCTCCCGGCTGCTCTGGGAATTAGCTCCTTCTGCATCTGATACCCCCTTCTATTGGTCATTCACATGCCCCATAGCCTCTCTCTCCCTCGCTCTCTCTGCAAATCAGGATGCTCTCTCTTCATGGCTTGGCCCTCCAGCCAGATCCCTATGTGTTTTCCCCTTCCAGGGGTATCAAAGTCCCATAGGAACTGTCCCAGAGAGTCTTCCCATTCACTGCTTAGACTATGCCACTTCCCCAGTGGCTGGTAGGGGAATGTCCTTGCTCTACTCCAGGTTCCAGCTTAGGGGCCCTTTAATCAGCAGCTTAGACCTTGCTGCCGTTTCCCTGAGCCTTTTCCTACATCTTCTCACCCTAGGTTTCCTTCCTTCCCTCTCTAATGTCCAGAAAGTGTCTGCAGGCTCCCTCACTTCAGCCCCTTCTGATGCCAGCTTCTTGGCTTCATTCTAGCCCCACGTGTTCCTTCTCAGCTGGTCTCAGGGTGACCAGATGTCCCGATTTTACAGGGACAGTCCCGATATTTGGGGCTTTTGCTTATATAGGTTCCTATTAACCCCCATCCTCTGTCCTGATTTTTCACACTTGCTATCTGGTCACCCTAGCTGGGCTCCATCATCATTCAGGGGTAATGTAAGCCACCTAATTCCATTCAGCATTGACCTGTCTGATTAATTGGCACCTTCTCAGCCTCATTAACTTCTTCTAGTCTAGTGTGGGATAAACACCCTATCACACCCACTGTGTCTTTCTAATATCCTGGGACAAACATGGCTACAACAACACTGCAAAGAAAAAGAGGTTATGGCATCTGAATAAAACCAGACTTAGATAAATGTTAGCATCTTAGCTTAAATGTCAGAGGCCTGAATGTCTGAATTTAAGAAAATGCAGCCAGAAATTAAACAAACTCATTATAAAAGGGAAAGAAAAAATGTTAGCCTATGACTGGGTGCAGGGAAGAATTTTATGCATCCAGAACTTTAAAAACAGAGTGTTTCTGTATTGATTTCTAAATCATTACACTTTGAAGTCAAAGCTGTCAAGAGACAAACCACGTAGGTGTATAATAAGGGGTGACCATGTAGGCAAAGAGATCACCTGGTAGGGGTGGGGATCTGGGTTTCCATCTTAAGATATACTTATGGTAGGAGACCAGGTAGAGCAAATAGTTCACATAGGTAGATGCGCTCTACTGGCCCCAACTAAATGATGTTTGGAAGTAAACATTCTTCATTATGGGTGGGAAAACTAATCCAACTTTAAGAGATTATCTCCTCTTTCCACCTATCAATTATAGGCTGAAAATGACCACATATAGTAATGGCCACATCTTCTCAGAGGCCCTTTCTTGTTGAAGTTACCATAAAATGGTCCAACCATAAAGATGGCATTATTCTGAGATTGGATCAGTAGTGAACCCAAGAAACATGAAAATTAAAAAAACTTTAAAAATGTGATTACAGATTGTTTTTCAATGAATGAACATTGGGAAGAGTAAAATTTTCAAAAGTACTCAAGAGCCAGATTTTTGAAAGATGTTTAGGCACCTAAAGATGCAGAGACACTTAACTACTATTGAAATCAATGGATGTTCAGCACCTAGGTATCTGGTGAGATTCATAAGCATCTTTACCCAACTAAATACCTTAAAAAATCTTGAAATTGTTTCCCCAATATCTTAAAACCATATCATATGTAGAGTGTCTCTCACAGTGCTTTGGAGCAAACTGATTGAAAGAGCCTTTGGGCAAAACAGGAGAGGTTGAAAGAAAACATTTATTTCAAAAATGAAATATCACAAAAATAGAATTTTTTAAATTGATCTTACTCCTGTGACAATTTTAAGTTTTATTCAGTGATAAGTGACAGCGCTTTGTTGGCTAAAGGAGTTTATTGTAAAAGAATCATAAAACTCAGATATTATTCTAAACTGAAGTAAGCTAGACAAAACAAAAACAATTGCAAAAAAGAAGCAATAATGACTATTGACCAAGACACCATAGGTAAGATGTTTGAAGCTTTGTTTACATCTATTTATATATGAGTGAAAGGACAGATAAGAGAATATTGAAAATGAAAATTTACCTAATCTTACCAAGGAACAAGATGAGAGATTTTACAGAATCACTGATGCAAGAGAGGTCTATAATGTAATTAAATGGACAACTACAGTCAAATCATCAGGCCCTGATGGGTTATCATGTGAATGTTATATAGCTTTAGCAGAAGAGCTGAGCCCCAAACATGCCAGTTTAATAGTTTCCCAGAATGCTCTCAAATTCCAGAATCAATGAGCCAAAGACAAAATTGATTGTGCCTCTTTCTTATGGAAGCATTTTCCTGATAAATAAGGATGTCCAGATACTTGTCACTAGGCTTTCTGCAATTAATTGATACCAGGCAGGGTTTATTCAAGGCCAACAATTAGCGGAGATATTTAGGGTTAAAAATAAAATTATAGATATAGTAATGTCAGGCTTCAAGAGACCACTAACAGAGAAAAGGGAATAATGAACTGGAGGTTTCTGGTATAATTTTAAAAGATAATGAACTTATTAAACTTTATGTGGCGGACAAATGTAATTAAATACATTAATTGGGAAAAAAAGACTCAAGATAAGGAGATTACCCTAGAACTTCGGTCCATTATTTGGCATTGGGCAGCTTCTTCTTCCATCTGTGCAGCAGCAAAAGAAAGCCATTCTAAATTAGAGATACAATGGTGGATGAGGTAACATCTCTATTGGATCAGCTTTTGTTGGTGAAAGAGACAAGGGGCTTGTCTTCACGTACAGTGCTGCAGTAGAACTTTAGTGAAGTTCTCCCATCAGCAAAGCACTGTCTACACTGGGGGTTACATTGGTATAACTATGTCACTCAGAGATGTGGATTTTTCACACCCCTGAGCGATGTGGTTATGCCAATATAAATTTTTAATGTAGATCTGGGCAAGGTTTCGAGATTACAGAGCTCTTTTTATAGCTCTGGGAAAGGTCACAGCTAAATACAAGGTGAAACAGATTGTCAAGCATAAAGAGTTAACACATGTTGCAAGAGACCATTCAAGGTGAAGTGGGCAGTAAACATCTCAGCAGTCATAGGACAAAGGAGTGTTAATGAATTAGAGATTGTTGTAATGAGCCATTAATCCAGTATCTTTATTGAGTCCATGATCATTCTAAATTACTACGTTATTGGTACCTGACACCTGATTAAAAATAAATCTATACAATTGCTGCAGAGAATTTAGAAAAAAATACCTTTTCCAGATGTAGCGGGATAGTTTCTCAACACACAAGAATATTGGCCCAGGATTTTAAACCTCATACTCAATTTAACTAAGGTGAAAATAGCAAGTGGTCCATTGGTAGTGCTTTTGACTGTGTTGGAGTAAAAGATCTATCCATTTCATAATACAAAATTACTCTCAAGCCTCTTAGCATCAGAGTGTTCTGTGGGAGATTTTTGAGGAGGAAGGAGTCCCCTGATACTATTTTGTGGATCAGGAAAATATGGGATATTCTCATAAAAGAAAAGCACACAGATGTTCTGAGACAGGGAGGTTGTTTTTTACAGATCTAACTATCATTTTTGCATTATGAAAATGAGATAAAACAAGTGTAAACCTGGGAAATACAGATATTTTGTATTACCATGAAACATTTACAGTCTGTGGCCTTTGTTCTAGTAATATATGGAATAGAACTGATGGAGGTTAAATCAGCTCTTACTTCAAAGCCTGTCATAGTGTTGTAATATAATTTGAAATGTAAGAGTGATTTTTGCTTGCATTTGCTTGAGTTCTGCAAAATAAAGACAGTTTTCTGTTTTGTATTATGAACTAGTGGATGGCACACCTGAACAAGTGGAAGTTTAGGGGCTAAATTATGTTCTCACCATGACATATTTGGAAGAATTCCACCTGCTTAAATAAAGTTACTTCACTACTATAACCGACAGCAGAATTTAGCTCCAGATGTTTATCCAAAACATAACTGAATAACCCAAACTTCTTGGAACTGCAGTACTGTGCTAAAAAGCTCATGGGAATGGGCTTTTAAATGAGATTTTACAGTCAACTCTATCACTTGACCTAGAAATAAAAGACCCCCCCCCCACACCCATGGTATTTTAAACACATATAGTTTTATTTTGGGCCAGAACCAGAAGATCAACAATGAAAAACAGAGTTGGGGAAAGAAATTTAGACATTTGCACATCTCACATTCGGTGAAGTCCAGATTGCAAATGTTAGAGTAAATGTTCTAGTTCTTATTTTAGGTGCACCTGCAAATCCCTCTCTGCTGGCTCACATTAGAATTTGTATTCTCTCTGGTACATTCCTAGCCCCTGTAGTATGCTGTATTATTGTAGTAGCTAGTTTGGAATGCCTGTTTACTTAGTACATTTATCTATTTCAGGGTTTCTTTTAACATTTCACATTAACAGATGTTACAAGGTTTAACAGAGTAGAAAAACTTGGGGAAAACGGTATAGATTTTTACATTTCTTTGAATAACAACATTCAATAAAAAGTAGAATATTGATTACACCAGAGATCACAACTCAATTTTATTTTGCCATATTGCAAAACTGTTAGAATAGATTTAATTGTAAATATTGTCCATTAATAAATACTTCCTAGAATGTGTAATTTAAAACACAACAATGTTCTGCAGATGCAAAGGACAATTTCCCCACCTTATGGTGCTAAGATACAAATTATATTTTGGTGTCTGATACAGTGCCAATGGTCCTTTACAATCCCAAAAGCCTGCAAGAAAAGAACCTTGCCAGTTCATTCCAATCACTAATTTTTCAGGAAAACAGCCTTTTATAGCTAATTCATTGACCTGTCTACAGTTGTGGGCTACAAGGGTTGCTTGTGAGGTCAGGAAAGAAACAAGCTTCCTGACTGCAGCATAAGAAACTTAATTGAAACTCCAAGTATTGAAATACTTATTAGACACAAAGCCAAAGGATTCAAACTACTGGCTTTTAAAAGAGACTCGTGCTGTAATTGAAGGGTACTTTTTCACATCTAGAGACCTAGGTTCAGGTGGGGTATGGGCTAGCTGCTGTGCCCATCCACCAAAAATTTACACATGAAAAAGTAGAGTTTTGTGAAAACAGGGCACATTTTGGGTCATGCACCTGACTTCGGAATACATGGAACAATTAGTGTGATGATGTAAGTGTTCTTTTGGATCAAAATTCAGGACTATAACTATCCCTTTTAAAAGAACTGTAACTATCCCTTTAAAAAAAAGGTTTTAAGATCTTGTACCAGTATTGACAGATAGAAGTATTCTACTTTATATCCATAATTCAGGCCCCAATGCACCAAGCACTTAACCAGCTGCTTAAAGTTAATAATATCCTTTAAGTACCTTGCTGAATCGGGGCCTGAAACAGGATTGAAAGTCATCATAGGGGTATTTCTGGAAGTATCAGTGCTGGAAGGATGACTAAATGCTGTGCGTATGTGTTTGCACCGAGGTTGGAAAGGCCTAATATCTGCTTAATCTGCTCATCATTTATTAAAGACCAACAGGGGTTGGAGTAGAATAGACAAACAGTCTTGCATTCAACATCAGGCTCCTTCCAGATGGTGTCCAAACACTTTAGAGAGAAGAATATGAACTCCAGAATTCTGAAAAATTTTCTTCTGGACTTGCAAACAATGCACATTTCCTATAAAGCAGCTAGGACAGATCTGATTTGAATTCAGTAGACAGATAGGAAGATTTTTGTTTATGGCCAAGCATATTGTCATGTAACCACTGAGACTGCTACTGTTTTAAAATTAACTGAATTTTGTCCTTACATTTTCCTTTAAATTTTTAATGTATATTAAAATGATTTATTGAAGTCATAAGTGACAATATAATTAAAAAAAACGCAAGTGCACTTATAGGATATGAAACATCCCTTCTTCCAATGTACTCCTTTCCCCATATCCCCAAAGATCTCTGGACAAATATTTGCAACAGTTATTGACTTTGGCCGACTTTAAGGTTACAGGTAATAATTGACTTTAATACAAGAATATTTGATTTTCAAGTGTAGCTATACAAAAAGGAGTTGGGAGTTAGTGAACATGTAGGTAGCAGTCTCGTTCATTACAAATGCATAGAAGTATAAGCCTAATTATTCTTAGTGACGCTGGTTAGAATTTCTCCTCTTGTCCCTCCCCTACACAATTTTAATTAATCCTTTGAGAGGCCATTACGTCCAGTTTCACTGACTAAATGGAAAAATGCTTCAGGAGGTCTCAAATTTCGTCTGTTTCATTCAAGTGTAATGAGTTCTGCATTACTTTGCCTATTTGGCAAATTTCCACTTTCACTGTCATTGCCAAACCTACATTTGTGTATTTAAAAAGTCTTAAATGATTATTGTGGTTATTTTTTTCCTCATACTTTTTCAAAAGCAAAACACCTCATATGCTAGTTTCACTTTACTTGTAAAACTCTAGGTACAGACCCATTGCTAAAAATGTCAATATTTTATCCGTATTGCCCAGATAAAGACAATGCATTGTGTGTTGCACTTATTACACCTTCCAAACTAATAAAAATCAGCAACACTGTTGAAGGATGCACACTCCCTTCTTCCTCTAATGAATAGACCCATAAATATCAGAACTTGTTGAGATAAGAACTAAAGGAGTTGCAGGTTTAATGCTGGGAATCACCAGGATTTGTTACTTGTGTCAGTCTAATCCCCACTAGAAGAAATCACTGAGACTAGCACAGTACAGTGCATAGCCTGCTAGCTAGCATCCATGTTTCTCTTGCACCCTCATGAGATGATCCCTATGTGGAGAGGACGCTCCAGTTTCTTGTCTCAGACAGCCTCCCTTGGTGTTTCTCCTCTTCCTTGCCTCTGACCCACTTGGTTTTATTTTCTACATTTGTCCTCCTCTCAACACTTGCCTTCCCTTTCTTACTCTTTTTTCCAGCCACTTCTTCTCTCTCTCTCAGTTTTGCTCCTTTAACTCTATTTTTGCTTTCTCCTGCCTTTTTATCCTTCCTTCTCCTCATCCCTGCCTAGCCTCATTTTTGGCCAGAGACAAAGGCTTTTGGGGCGATACCTCAGGCATTCAGTACTGCCTCTAAAGTCCCAGGGCTTTTGGCAGTGCAACTATGAGAGCAACAATAAATAGATTAGAGGCAGAATAGGGAGATGGTTCCATCCAAGCAGGCTACAAAGACAGCTCAAGACCCAGAATTATCAGGATTTGCTTAAAAATAAGGAAAAATATGTTAATTTTCATTTAAATAATTTCATGTAATTCAAATGGTCAAAAAAAAAAAAGGGAAGAAAAACAACCCACACATGGGTAGAGGGATGTAGGGATCAGCCAGGAAAATCTCAGACTTTTCCATTCCCAACTGCAGGTAATTATGTCCCCTTGTTTTCCCTGTTTTATGTCCCACCCTATTTCTCCCTGACCTACCTCTCCATTTTGACCACTCCACCAATTATAGTCTTGTTTTTCTTTGATTTCATCCACTTTCCCCTGTTTTGGCTCTGTATTTGCTCCTCTCTCCTGTAGTTGTGTTATTCCTCCTTGTGTGTTCATTAAAACCCCTGTTCAATTTAAGTTTAAGCATATGCTCAAGTGCTTTTCTGAGTAGAGGCGCTTTGCTGGTTTGTAGGTCTTTTACTTGTGAAAAGCAAATGTAAAAAAATCTCCAAAACCCCCTCTCAATGGAGTGGAGAATTTTGATTTTGTAGCAATTTACTCTCACGCTGTGGTTACCATGAACAGGTGTCAATCACTACTCATGGTGCCAGGCAGTGGAAAGTCAGATTTTGTCTATATCTGGGATTAACCCTGATTTAGCCTTTAGGGATCAATTGAGACACACTGGTGCAATCCTCTGTTATAGAAAAGGAAAGCCATGATTTGTACTGGTTAAGCTTACCCCTGCACTGACTGATATCCACCAGTGGCTGAATCCCAAACACAGACAAGTCATTGACACACTACACAACATGCACTTTTGTTTCCTATTGAAATAATTTGGTAAGAATCACATGTATGCTCTCCCACTTGATTTTGTTCTCGTAAGCAGTTCTAAACCATTAATTTAAATTGCTGTTTCTAACTTGGATATTTACACTACTGAGATCATTTGAATCAGTCATTTTCATTATTTCTACAAAGTCATTGGATTCAGCTGACTATCAGTGGAATTGAAACAGCTGCTTTATAGAACATTCCCTGACTCCATGTGTCAACAGGGAGATCTGAGAGGAACTTGAAAAGAAACATTAGAGCAGAAGTGTACATATGTAGGGGACGGCAGACTTGGCCCATTCTATTTGACTTGGTTCGATATAGTAACATTCATGGAGGAGTTAAACAAAATCACATAAAATGGCTTATTCTTTTTAATAACATCTCAAGATAGTGGAAGACTGGATTCACTGCTGGAGAACCCCCTCATAGCTGGGCATAGCATAGCATCCCTTTCTGACAGTTGCTCTGGTCCTGTGATGGTCTCTCTTCTCACAACTCAGCCCCCTGGTCTCTTCTTCAAACTCACCAATCTTACTGCATTCTAGTGCAGGGGTCTCAAACACGTGCAGAGCTCTTCCCTGCGGCCCGCCGGGCTCCCCGTGCCCCCCCATTTTTTTTTACCCCCAGGCAGTTCCTGCCGCCAGACAGTTGTTCTGGCGGCGGGAACTGCATGGGGGTAAAAATATTAAATAAATAAATAAAAAATGGTGGGGGGGGCAGGGGCATGGGGAGCCCGGCGGGCCGCAGGGAAGAGCTCCATGGGCCGCATGGGAAGAGCTTCGCGGTTTCTGGGAGGGAGGGGGGAGGAGCGGGAAGCCGTGCGCACAGGGGAGGAGGCGGAGAAGGGGCAGAGAAGGGGCGGGGCCTAATGGAAGGGGTGGAGTGGGGTGGGGTTGGGGGCAGCGAGGGGGTGGGGTCAGTGATGCGGCCCTCAGGCCAATGCACTAGTCCTCATGCGGCCCTCGTGGTAATTTGAGTTTGAGACCCCTGCTCTAGTGTCAAGAAAGGAACTGCAAAGTAGTTTCCCCTTCTGCCTAAAACTCCCTTCTTTCTTTTTCTTTTCCTGTCATTCTATGGCAAGGCAGCCTCAGCATGCAAAGGTGGTGCCCACCACCTACCACAACAACCCCCTTTCTTTTTCTTTTCTTTTTTTAATCGTGAAGCAGACTTGACTGAATAGCTGCCACCACTTATAACTCCAAAATAATTAGCAGTTGGTATTCTCTCACTGCGCCCTGTGTCCTATGGGTAATGTTACAATGTTTTTCTAATACTACCCCATTTCCCTGATACTTTTACTAAATAGCATAATGTAACCGTTATTACCTTGAGATGTTTGAATTCCTCAAAGCTTTTCCCTTTTTTTATCAAAGCACTTACATACCCATAAAAGGTTTCTTCCACCTTACACCCAGCCCTAGACCAAATGGCACCCAAGGCTAGGCACATCTTCGGCGTCCCCACCTCATTTGTTAAACTTTTGAATATCTTATATTTTATTGCATTTGTAGCCTATTTCAAGACTTTGGTGCATGATTTGCATGCATGATTTATCCCTGTCATAGAAGACAGTAAATTGGCATGCTAGAATCTGTACATCTTTATTTATTCATGTCATATATAAGCAAATAAAACAATTGTTTCCCCTAAGCTTATAGAAACTTTTTAATTTTAAGAATAACTGAAATGTACTAACATCAAGAAATTGAACTGTGCACCAACATTGGGTGGACCAGTATTAAATAGTGCTACGGTAGGTGACATGCTTAGAATGTTAACCCTAGTCCTTTACTTCAAATGGTCGCTTTTCTCCCCTTTGCCTTCATGAACTGAAGCACAGCATCAGAGAGATCCAAAGACTGGTCAATGGCATTTTCAATGATAAAATAAGCAAGCGATGTCAGTCTGTCGTCGGCCATTGTCAATCAAACATATGTTTTAATGAGCCTGAGCTTTGAAAAGCTGTACTCACTTCTTGTGACTGTGACCGGCAGCGTGAGCAGAATTCTCAAAACTATCCGCACATTAGGAAAAGTGTCCTTTAGCTCTGCATCATGAATGAATTGGAGAACTTGGAGTGGAGAGTGCTTCCGATGTTGCAAGATGTGATGGATGTTGTCCAATTCGACATAGAGGTCTTTATCATTGATGTCTGAACATTCCCCATGTGTCAGCATCCAGTGAAAATCCATACAATGGTTCAGGAGTGTTTTCCTGTTCACCGGCAGCTTACTAAGGTCACCTCTCGACCCAGGTCCTTTCACGGCGCTTCATTTGTCCAAACCTTGCTTTGATGGACACTCAAGCCGCATCAATGAGCAAGTAAAAACTTCCTCTTGAATTTTTCTTCTGAGCTTCCCATCGCCGCAATTCTGTCCTCATAACCAAACTGTATCTTCTTCCAATGAATACAAATTTCCTTGAAGACACACTCCATTTCTTTGGCAGCAGTGATGGCATCTTAAAATCCATTGCTTCTGTAGGCCACAACAAAATCAAGGCAGGTTCTCATCAAAGTAATAGCAGTCATGATGTTCATCAACAGAGTTTGTAATGCCTTGCTTACAATGTTGATTTGGAACAGTTGTTCCAAACCACAACTGAGACCAGAAATTTGAAGTCAGTGATCTGGTTTGCTTGGCTTTTTTCCTTGTGTTGGATTCTGGCCTCAGCTTTACTTGACTGCACCAGTTCCATCGGGGTCTTGTAAACCTCAGTGACTTAGTACCTCACTTGCTTTATGCTGTCAATGCAGCTCTCCCAGCGAGTGTCACTTAGTGGCTTCACTTAGTGGCTTTGTAACATTGTCCGTGAGGATCTTCCACCTGATAGTTGATGCTGAAAACAGGAAGTATATACTTTTCAGTACTCCAAAGAGAAATACTGAATCTAAAGAAGATGACGATGCATCTAACACAACCAGGTTGAGGGAATGGCAGCCACAAGGCATGAAGAAAGCTCTTGGATGCAGTGCAAGGATCCTTGTCTGGACACCACTCTTTCTTCCCTTCATTTTCATACCATTCTCATAGCATTGGCCGCAGCAGTCCCGAAGTTTTATTTTATTCTCATTCAGAATGTTCATGAACACTTCTGTTAGGTCTTTTCCAGTACAGTCATCCACAGACCAGAAACAGATAAAGTGTTACTTTGCTTGGATACAGCAATCCTTGTAGTCAAAAAATCTTACTGTAAATGATGTGTTTTTTCTGCGACTAATGATGGGAATGCAGTCCATTATTACGGCATAGTGCTTCGCTTTGCAGAGCCACATTAATATGTTATCAAGCACATTCTTTGCCAAAAGATCAAATAATTTGTTTTGAATTGTTTTGCTGCTCCATGGCTTCCTGACAAACTACTTGACATAGGTGCTCATGCATGACATTGTCATATTTCCCAAGCAGCTCTACCAAACTGAGGAAATTACCATTATGTTCAGTGAACAACTTATCCAATAAGCCCTGGAAAGCCAGATTATTCTTTGCAAGGAAGAGAGTAATTGAGATCAGATGTTTGATCATATGCCTCCAATGCTGGGTTTTTACATTAATAATAATGCACTGGTTTTCTGTGTCTATGCATTTATTCAGCTTGAGCCTGGACTCAACCTCCATTCATTTGGAGTAGGCCACCGGATGAGTTTTCATGTTGCTTTAGAGCAGGGATCTCAAACTCAAATCACCACGAGGGCCACATGAGGACTAGTACATTGGCCCGAGGGCCACATCACTGAAACCTTTTCATACAACGATACAAAAGTATAGTCAAAAATGAAAAAAATGAAGAGCAATATAGTATGCTATTAAAAGTCAATGTATTAACTTTTTAAAAACTGTAATGCAAAAAGTCAGTGCTAATTTTGACAGTCATTTCGTTTTTGGCCACTTAACCGGCAGCGTTTTGCTTCAACCAGAGCATCAATATTAGGTTTGATATCCTGAGACGAAACCAACCTCAGTGTTGCTTTCAAATGTTCATCAGTGACCCTTGACCTTAACACAGATTTGTTAATTTTCATGAAAGAGAAAAACTGTTCACATATATATGTACTTCCAAACATTGCCATTACCCTTGCGGAAGCAGAGAATAGCATGGGAAATCTTTCTTGTGAAAGAAACCGGTAGAATCCTGGAATTCCAACATCTGTATACTTCTGCTTCAAAATGGTATCACACTGAAGCTCCACTAACTCCATCTGCATTTTCTCAGCAACATTGTCAATTTCCACAGCAAATGGTGTGGAAAAAAGTTGAAAATGTGGTTCAAGTGCCTTGAAATCTTTAAACCGCACATCAAAGTGTTTGTGTAAGTTAGAAATGATATCTGCATATTCTTTCAAGGATTTGGGTTCAACTTTTCCTAAGGAATTCAGAGTCAAGAACTGGACCAAATTGCCAGCAGTCAGCTGTTTCCCCCACAAAGTAAGCTTGACTTTGAATGACTTAACTCTGTCATACATCTGTGTTATCACCTGTTTTATACCCTGAAGCTTCAAGTTCAGTGCATTCAGGTGATTAGTTACATCTGTTAGAAAAGCAAGGTTGCAGATAAAAGTGGAATCAGCAAGCTATGGAACCTCCTTGTTTTTCCTTTTCATCAAGGAATCAATCTCCTCTCTAAGTGCAAAAAAACGCTTCAAAACATTTTCAAGACTCAGCCATCTAACTTGAGTGTGATACAGAAGTTCCCCATATTCGCTGTCCATACTTGCTAGAAAAGAAGTGAACTGTCTGTGATTCAGCCCTCGTGCATGTATAAAATTAACAGTTTTAACAACTACATCCATAACTTCCTTCATTTGTAGACTTTTACTACACAGGGCTTCTTGGTGCAAAATGCAATGTACACTGGTGAAGCTAATTCTTAGTATATTGAGGCTGTTCAGTTTGGTCTTCAATAATCCAACCACACCAATGTTTTCAGAGAACACTGAGGGCACACCGTCCGTAGCCAAAGATATGAGTTTGTTCCATGGCAGTGCAGCTTTTTCAGTTCACTCTTCCAGTCCTTGAAATATGTCCCGTCCCGTTGTGGTACCCTTCAGTGGCATTAAGTCTAGCAATTCTTCAGTTATATTCAAATTGCAATCCACACCTCTAATGAACACTGCACACTATGCAGTATTTGATACATCTGTACTCTCATCAAGAGCAATTGAAAATGCTTCGAAGTCTTTTGCCATTTGAATCAATTGTTCTTGCACACTATCTGCTAAATCCATTATCCTGCAGGCAACTGTATTGGCAGACAAGCTTATGCCTTCAAAAACTTTCTTCCTATCAGGACATAAAATTTCGCTGGCCTTCACAAGACATTCTTTTACGAATAGGCCTTCTGTAAAAGGTCACCATGATTTAGCTATCATTTCCCTTACCATAAAACTTGCTCTTACTGAATCTTTGCTAGACTTGTTAATCTCCTAAAAGAAATTTCTTTGCTTGGCAAATGCTGCTTTAAGTTGCTGAACTTTTTACTCTTGGATTTTTCCGGTGAAAACATTATTTTGCACGGTGTATCGTGTCATAGTGCCGACACATGTTATACTCCTTGGGAACAGCAATTGTTTGCTGACAAATAAGGCATTCAATTTTATCTTTTACCTCTGTGAAAAAATATAAATTCTCCCATTTGTCTTGGAAAACTCTTTTCTTCCATGAGTGTTCTTTTTTTCGACGAAGTCATTTCTGAGTAGTTTTAATAAAATATAAACACTCAGTAATGCACCTCACTCAAGGGACAAAACATACACATAGTTTTAGAATTATTTCTGTTAAAGCCCCCTCCCCCCGCCCCTGGCCCTTCCCCCACTCCACCCCTTCCCCAAATCCCCGCCCCTGCCCCGCCTATTCTCCCCCTCCTCCCCTGAGCGCACGGCTTCCCGCTCCTCCCCCTCCCTCCTGGAAAGCGCTAAGCGCCACCGAGCAGCTGTTTGGTGTCAGGAAGCGCCTGTAGGTAGGCAGAGGAGCGGTGATGTGGAGCGCTGGGGAGGGAGGGGGGAGGGGAGCTTAGTGGCCACAGGAAATAACTCCGGGGAGGGCGAGTTTGGTATCCACAGGAAGTAACTCCGGGGGCGTGGGTGGGATGGGGAGCTTGGCGGGCCACAGCGGCCTACAGGCCGCATGTTTGAAACCCCTGCTTTAGAGCATCAGCTAAATTATGCCAATAATTGTACCCAGAAAATGCAAGCAACGGTTTGGCATTCTTGTCAAATATTTTGCAACAAAAACAGAACACTTTGTCAGCCAGTATTGCATAAACTACCCAACATCGACTCAGTTTCTTACCATTCTCGAGCACTCTTTTGCAGTGTGACTTTCAGAAGTGTCACTTCTGCTCATTTACTGGAAATGTCAGATCCTCGATTTTGTCCGGCCCATTCAAAATCATATGGTCAATATCGCAGAGTTTAGGATCGCTGGCCATAAAGCAGGATCTGATGTATCGATCTGTGGTGTGCAATTTTTCTCACTGATGTTTCTATCATCATGCAAGGCTGATTCCTCTTTATCGTTTCTCTCTTTTTCATGTAAACTCATTTTTCTTTGTCATTACTCCCCTTTTCATGTGAGCCACATTCTTCTTTATCATCACTCTCCTTTATGCCACCAGGAAATCTGGACAATATTCCATCACTTTTCTCACATTTCCATTCTTATTGTCAGGTAAAACTGCTAATTCTTTAGTAATAGGACTTCCATCATTTATGCTTTGTGCCTCAATTTATTCTGAATTGGGACGATCGCTGCTACCTAAAGCCTGGTCTATGTTGTTCTGTTTCAAATATTTTCCCATCAAATTTGCCCCTTGCTGCAAACTAGATTACATTTGAGCTTTTTGCTTCCTATACTGAGCTTCTGAAATCTTCTTCAGGGGAATCTTTTATTTTCTACAGAGAAAAACAGACAATATTAGGGAGAGCAAAAGTCTATGTTATCCAGTCTTCATCAAACATTATGGGTTAAGTATGGTAAAGAAGTAACAGCATTTCTTTTATATTGTTGCATAGATAGGGGGTTGATAGATATCTCTGGTGTCTCATTAAATATGTCCTACTTACACTCTTCAAGTCTTAAAACATATGTACACTTTCACAATTACACAATAAATCAAGGTTCACAATAAAGCATCTGGGCTCTCACTTCGTTCTTATATCTCACTGACTGGCGACGCCCTGCCCCTTATGTGAGGGCATGGCTGACAACATTCTAGGAGGTTCAAGGAAAATGTAGTTCTCAGAAAGTCTGGAAGGTTCCACAAAATTCTACAAAGGTCCAGAACATTGTAGGTGGTTAGTGAAAAATGAATCCACATGTAGAATACCGGAAACATTTTACTTCAAACATTCTATTTTCCCTTTTGTCACTAACAACAAAAACAGCACCCCAAGCTTAGTGCTTCCAAAGCCCAGCATCCCAGGTGGTCGCCTGGGCTGTCTGTCCCTAAATCTGGCCCTGAGAGTGCACATAATCCATCTTTTTGTCTATTTATTTGAAAAAAATATTTTTGTTTAAACCACAATGGCCAATTACTAATCTAAACAAAGTCACTTCATTTTTTCTATCCGGGCCCTGAAGTGTGTTATCCTCAGCTCTAGGGCACAATTCAAAAAATGTTTTTCCTCTTTTTTCATTAATCCAATTTTTTTGACATTTCTCTTTTAAAATGTTTTGTACTAGGTTTTTTTAACTGCTATTTACTCAAGGGTATTTCTATGTCAGTCTTTCCAGTTCTTACAGTGTTTCAGATGCTTTATCCACCATTTCATTCCACGTTATCCTGATATGCACTGGGATTCAGGCTAATGCTACATGTATCTTCATCTGTACTAACTGTTATTAGAAATATAATTTCATTGATTAAATCACTTCGACATACTTAGACACCCTTTTTTATTGCCATAAGGTCTCAGATTGAATAAAGAAATGACCACCACTGCTGGGCGTACATCCCAGATCCTATTTAGTGCTAGAATAATTACTACTAGGTCAGCTGTCATGACAGCTACAAAATCAGATAGTCTTTTTGATGTACTGATTCCAGATTTTGGTATACACTGTGCTGTTCCTACTCTTCCTGGTTTTTCTTTTTTTGGACTCATCTGTATATATTTGATGAAACTGACTCTACTTTTCATCTATATACTAGTACACTTCATTTTTAGTATCTACTGTCTCTTTTTTACCCTTAAGTTTATAAAATAAATCCAACTCCATGTTTGGGGATGCAACTTTCCATCCATAACTAACACTGGTCTACAATTTTTGAGAAGTCGTCTGCTTCAGAGATAAAATGTGCTATTTAGTATGTATTTTGATGTGCTGAATTCAAATATGACAATTAAAACAACTGATTGGCTACTGTTTCTAAGATATTTAAGTTTTTACATTTTATGTCTATGTATATTGTGTAGATAGTAGAGTTTTAATCATAAATTGTAAACCTAGGTCTTTTCATGTGTTTATGGTTGCTTTACATGATACTATTTCACCTGTCCTGTTTATGTAACACTTTAAAAATCAGCAAAGGGGTTATATAAATAAAATTTATTATGAAACAAAAGGCAAAAAACTATTATGTCCATAGTTTAGTCCTATTCAGTGTCTACTCGGCGCTTCTCGGCTTGTCTCTTGTATTCATTAAATGGAGCATCTCTTGTCACTGTCCAGCAATAGTCTGCAAGCATTGATGGGCTCCATTTGCCCTGATAGCGTTTCTCCATTGTTGCAATGTCCTGGTGAAATCGCTCGCCGTGCTCGTCACTCACTGCTCCGCAGTTCAGTGGAAAAAAATCTAGATGAGAGTGCAAAAAATGTATCTTTAGTGACATGTTGCAACCAAGGCTTTTGTATGCCTTGAGGAGGTTTTCCACCAACAACCTGTAGTTGTCTGCCTTGTTGTTTCCGAGAAAATTTATTGCCACTAACTGGAAGGCTTTCCATGCCTTTTTTTCCTTGCCACGCAGTGCATGGTCAAATGTATCATCTTGAAGAAGTTCACCAATCTGAGGACCAACAAAGACACCTTCCTTTATATTAGCTTCACTTAACCTTGGAAATTTTCCACGGAGGTACTTGAAAGCTGCTTGTGTTTTGTCAATGGCCTTGACAAAGTTCTTCATCAGACCCAGCTTGATGTGTAAGGGTGGTAACAAAATCTTCCTTGATTCAACAAGTGGTGGATTCTAGACACTTTTCCTCCCAGGCTCCAATGACTGTCGGAGTGGCCAATCTTTCTTGATGTAGTGGGAATCTCTTGCACGACTATCCCATTCGCAGAGAAAACAGCAGTACTTTGTGTATCCAGTTTGCAGACCAAGCAAGAGAGCAACAACCTTCAAATCGCCACAAAGCTGCCACTGATGTTGGTCATAGTTTATGCACCTCAAAAGTTGTTTCAGGTTGTCATAGGTTTCCTTCATATGGACTGCATGACCAACTGGAATTGATGGCAAAACATTGCCATTATGCAGTAAAACAGCTTTAAGACTCGTCTTCGATGAATCAATGAACAGTCTCCACTCATCTGGATCGTGAACGATGTTGAGGGCTGCCATCACACCATCAATGTTGTTGCAGGCTACAAGATCACCTTCCATGAAGAAGAATGGGACAAGATCCTTTTGACTGTCACGGAACATGGAAACCCTAACATCACCTGCCAGGAGATTCCACTGCTGTAGTCTGGAGCCCAAAAGCTCTGCCTTACTCTTGGGTAGTTCCAAAGCCCTGACAAGGTCATTCAGTTCACCTTGTGTTATGAGGTGTGGTTCAGAGAGCCAATCAATAATTTTAAGCATCATTTTCATTCTCAGTGACCCAGAATTAGTAAAGTTTGACTACATTTATTTCAGAAGCATTTTGGCTGTAGAGCAGTGTAATTATCCCATGACTAAAATTTTTAACATTATTTAGCTTTTCCTTGTCTTTCAACTTCTGCATCCACACCAACTCGAATGGCATATGGAGTTCTAACATTGTGTGCGATACTTCAGCTATCAAATTCTGAACAATCCTCACATACCTGTATGGTACTTTCATCATTACAATTCCCATTAACTTTGGCTCAAAAAGTTAGATCAAATAGTTTCAAACTCCCTTCTGCTCCAGATATCCTCTGCTTATAGTATCACCCAGCTCCTCTCCAATTAGGCTCCCGCTCTAATTACCTGCCCTGTCCCACCCTCCTAGTACAGCCAGGTGGGTTAATTGGCCTCTCAGTTATTGCATATCCTTTAGCTGGGAGGAAGTTGATGATAGAAGAGTCTGGGGGTTCTACAACCAAGTGTTCATTAGCTTTTGCTAAACATTGTACTCTATAGGTGGGCACAATGCCACAGCATGGCCCAGGTACCACACTGAAGGAGTTGAGAGAAACCATTGAGAAAAAGGTGCTAGAGGAAGCTCAACAGAATTAGAGGTAGGGGAGAAAGAGAGAGAGGACAAGCAGTGTGCATCTTGTGGGGCTCTGCCATGATATGGAGCAGGACAATACAGCAGGGATTCTGGAGTGTCTGGTGATGGGGCGGGGCATTTCTGGGCCCTCATAGGGCATGCAACTATGGGGGAGTAGTCTGGGGAGTACAGTAGATCAGGAAAAGGATACTAGCACAATAGCTGTTGGAATTTACCTGGGAATTTGAAGAGTCCATGGTGTAGGACCAGCAGGGAGAGGCAGGGTGCTGAGCTGCCAAAAGGACCTCCAGTAAGGACTGGAATAGGAGGGGGAGTATATGTGGCCCAAAACTGGAATAGTGCAGTGGTGAATCAGGCTCACTATATTTAATATCCCTTTCAAATTTTATCCCGCATCAACTTAATAGTATCCCATGTGACAACCAAGGGATACTTGCAACTTCCCCTGAAAGATCTGGTATTAGCCTGTCAGAAACAGAATACTATAATAGATGGATCTTGAGTCTGATCCAATATGATTCTGTGATCCTATGTCCAAATCCCCTAGTTTGCTTTGAAAATCACAACATATAGGAACACACATACAAGACTTAAAAATGTGTAAATGTTCATGGTTTGTAAGTCTGTGATGATTTGAGGAATCTGTCTGCATAATTTATGAATTCTGCATGAGATCAGTCAAACTACAATCTCCATTTTGATTGTGGGACCGATCTTTGCCTTCCTGCTGCCTGTTGACTTCTATGTTGGATGGAAATTCCAAGATCTGGTGACAAAAGAGATAACAAATGAGGATTGTGACTTCAAATTCTCTTCTGTTCAAATAGAATATCTCTAAACAAGAGAACTGGCTTATCTGGGGAGAGGTCACCTAGTGATGAAGTCAGCTGGTAGGGGTCTTAGGACACCAAGGGAGGCTGTTCAGGAGGTCTCCTGCCAGAGGGGTGGGAATATTATAAAGGACAGATGCTGCTCTTTTCTCTTCCTTCTTCAGCCTTTTCCCACCCTCTCATGGTGAGAAGATGAGGCCTGATGAGGCAGGGAACGCGTCATCTTCCTGAATACAGATAGATTCCCAAAGGAAGGGTGAGCTAATAAGGATGTTTTCTAAATAGTCTGTACTCTCTTGTGTTTTATATGTTAAGTAAAAGAGTAGTGGTGTTAGTATCCTGTAGGCAGCCTCTGTGTGAGTTATATGTAGGTTTTTGAAGGATTAGATTTCTACCAGTAAACAGCTATTGCAAACCCACAAAAATACTTCCATCAATGATAATTGAAATATACAGAAAGGCAAAATAAGAAAAATGCTGCTTGAGAACTTACTAGAGTTTTGTATAAGGATATTTACTTTGTCTATTTTGATGTGATGTTGGCAACTTGTGTTTGTATGGTTATAAGGTTTAACTTGAATCTCAACAGCTGCTGTCATTAAGGAATTATTGTCTGACCCTCTGTTGTCTAGCCCACACAATTTCCTGCAACTATGAACATTTAAATCCATAAAAATTGAAAAAATGCTTAAAAATGAACATTGATATTGTTAATCAAAATGATATATATCAATTGAATTCTGTCAAGCCTAGTTATATGCTGCACTTACAGGTTGCTGTCTGAGAGAATTAAACTGGCACCCAGAAGACTCATACCTTCAGTGCGATTCTGGGAGAGGGTTTGTGTTAAACTGCTGGGTATCTTGAAGGTCATCATTGGACCTGGGGGCCTAAGGCAGGTGAGATGAAAGGCTCCATTTCTGTGAAGAGGTAGCAGACTGAGTGTCAGTGCTCTGGAAATATGCCAGAGAGGCCAAGGGGGAAAACAGTGCTGCAGCCTGCTGAAACTCAGGGAAGTTTTAAACCCCCATGGATCAGAGGTTGGATTTTCCCCACAGTGCATTGATGGGACATCAGCAGGGGGACCATGGCTGGCTCTTTGACAGTTTCATAGTGAAATTAATATAATATTTTGATTGTTTCAAAGAATTAATATATTTGTTTTCATCTAGTGTATGCAGCAGAAAGGTACAGGGGGAAAACCTGGCTCCTTTGAAGACAATGGAAGTTTCACCTATTGTCTATAACTCTGAGCTTCTGGAATTAGCTTTGACTCTTTAAACTCCTGTGTTAGGAGTTGTTAGCTTTGCAATCAGAAGACCGTGTCTGTCTATAGAAAAACCTCCTCTAAAAAGTTACTTCTTCATTCACCTAAACTTGCTTTTTGCTTTGTTACATTTAATTATATCATCCCCTCAGGCAGATGGGAAAGAACAAAATTAAGCAAACATGTTCCACTTCAGAACTTGCTCTTGCCCAAAAGGTGTAATTATGACTAATAAACACAACCACATTGTGATTTAATTAACAATTAAGAGTAAAACAAAACAGTAAATCTGTTATTTCTTTAATATATACAAGATTGGTGCTATCTTTTATGTGGGAGCTGCAGCGATAAAAGATAAAGTATAGCTACCAAACAGTCAGCATATCATCTCTGGACTACAAAGTAGGACTGTGTTGGCTCTGCAAACATTAACTGGGGGTGTCAAGGATAATTCCCAAACAAATGCTCTTTTCAAAGCTGCTCTGAATCCCTGGGATTTATTATTCATCAAATCATTCCTATAGTCTGAACACTTTTAGGATGTTTTCAGCTACTCAGTATCTAACACTTTCGTGTCTTTTTCAGAAGCTGTGTTTAAGGGAAGAAGCAAGATAGCACCTTCAAACGTGGGTGATGCTGACTCAACCTGAATCTGCTTTACCTGTGGCTGTCTAAATGTCCTGTGCATAGATACCATGCCTTTGTCAAATTAGATTATCTGATCTTTCATAACCAGAGTAATGCATTGGTGTTTGGGAAATCAGGACTAGAACATAGTTCCCGCCCTCTCCTTCCTTTGTAGAGCAAGTACAGGGCCTTGGGAAGGGTGGATGCTGAATATGAAAGGACTATGGGTTCCCTCCATTTCCGGGTTTGGGGACACAAAGTGGCTGTGAAACTAACATTGTTGGAGTTTGGCTCAGCAGAGCCTGTGTTCCAGGAGACCATGTTTACAGCATAGAAGAGAGCAGGTCCAAGTGCTTTGCTACAACTATCATAGCAGTGGTAAGCACACAGAGCACATGGAAGAAGAGCTTTTTCATAGCCACACAAAAAGAGCTCTGAATTACTGCACTCCAAGGATGTGCTACAAATGGGAGGGTGAGATTAGCAGCTTTCCATCTCAAATTGCAGAGACATGGAAGATGGTTTGGTAGTGCAGATCATGTTGCCAGTAACAGAACCTGAATGCAAACTTCTGAGTTCTTTCACTCCTCTAATGATGACAAAAGGCGGGGTGGGGGCAGGGGTGAGAAGAAAAATAATTAAATGAAAGGAAGCCATTTCTCACAAATCCAAATCCAAAATACATTTCCAAAGAGTACTGTGGAAAGGGATCTGGGGGTCATAGTGGACAACAAGCTAAATATGAGTCAACAGTGTAACACTGTTGCAAAAAAAGCGAACATCATTCTGGGATGTATTAGCAGGAATGTTGTAAGCAAGACACGAGAAGCAATTCTTCCACTCTACTCTGCGCTGATTAGGCCTCTACTGGAGTATTTTGTCTAGTTCTGGGTGCCACCTTTCAAGAAAGACATGGACAAATTGGAGAAAGTCCAGAAAAGAACAACAAAAATAATTAAACGTCTAGAAAACATGACCTATGAGGAAAGATTGAAAAGAGAAGACTGAGAGGGGACATGATAACAGTTTTCAAGTACATAAAAGGTTGTTACAAGGAGGAGGGAGAAGAATTGTTCTTCTTCATCTCTGAGGATAGGCCAAGAAGGAATGGGCTTAAATTTCAGCAAGGGAGGTTTAGCTTGGACATTAGGAAAAAATTCGTAACTCTCAGGGTGGTTAAGCACTGGAATAAATTGCCTAGGGAGGTTGTGGAATCTCCATCATTGGAGATTTTTAAGAGTAGGTTAGACAAATACCTGTCAGGAATGGTCTAGATAATACTTAGTCCTGCAATGAGTGCAGGAGACTGGACTAGATGACCTCTTAAGGTCCCTTCCAGTCCTATGATTCTATCTCTGCTTCTTCCACTGCTTTTTCCTCTCAAGGGCTTCATGTCTCACCATTAGGCATGACTGTTCAAGGGACGTCACTGATGGAAATTTGGGATGAAATCCAGTCCCCATCAAAATCAGTGGCAAAGCTTCCATTGACTTCAGTGGGGGCAGGATTTCACCCTTGGTTTCTGTTAGAACCTGTGAGAATATCTGTGATTCTGATTCCCACGGGTTCATGCAAACCCTGTTTTTCAGGTTTTGTTCCAAGCTTGTTTGCACCCATTGGAATATCAATTTTAATTTCAACTCAAAGTGTAAATCAGTCAAATACATTTATTCACAGGGTTTTCATCCAAAATCATAAACTATCTCAAAATGATGTGAAGGCTTAACCAAGTTCAGAACTCATTCCAGGTTCATCAAAATGTTCATAGAGATTTAAGAACATTTCATGACCTTCAGCAAAGATTTTGGTTTGTAGTGACACTCAAAACAAGGCAAGTAACCAAAACACCTGAGTTTCACTTTGTGTCAAGTAAAATTCAGGAAATGGGCAAAAAGAGATGGAGAGTGATTTATAGAGATGATAAATCAATTGCTTTTGGTTTCTCAGTACAAGCCTCTAAATATATAACCATAATGATGAATAGTATTCTGAAGGTCAAGGCTGCATAGTCTAAGGACCTCTCAATGCAATGCACTTTTCGGACATGTATAGAAACAATTAAATTCTATCCATTTGTTGAAGATGAGTTATGACCTTCACAATGCTGAGGTCTATGTCTTTTCTTTGGGTATGCCCAGGCATATTGCAACAAAAAGCAGATTATGCAACAGCAAAAATGGCAAAAGACAACAGCAGAAGCCATTAATTCATAATTTCTGCTGTTTGAGGATTCTTTACCATTATCACTGAGTCAAAAATGAAAGTGAAGTGTGCTTGATCACATATCTCCAGAAGTGACTTACTTGCTACCCTGACCTATCAGTGAACCATACAACTTGAAAGAGAAGCAGGGTTGAAAAATGCCAGCCCGTGCACATATTTCCCTGGCACAAGGTCATGACTCAAATAAAATTACATTTAGTATTACTCCCACAATGATTTTGGTTATGAGCACCAGAAGGCCCTATTGTGTAGGGCACCATACATATATATATGACCAGACACTGCCTGGACCTTACTGGAGTGTGCTTGGGAGGGAGTAAGGAGCTTCCCTTTACCTTTACACAGCACACAAAAGAGCCAGGTAGAATTCTAGTCCCTGTCCGCAATGGAACACAGGGACTGCTCTCTCCCGGAAGGTGCACAGTGATCCAAAGAGGGCAGAGGCCTGGCACGAGGGTGTGGGGAGAAGGGCATAAGCTGCATCCTGTGAAGGAGTATAACAGTACACCCAATCTCCATGCTCCGTATGTCCACATAGCATTTTGGAGCAAGCGGGAATGAGCCTCCCAGCCTGGGTCAAGGGACTTGGGCTAGTGGGGCTCACGCTCCAAAAATGTTTGTGTGCACAGCACTTTGAAGTTGCAGCTTGTGCTGGAGCTCAGGCTCTGAAGTCTAGGGAATGGGGTGCCAAGCCACAAATTCAAAGTGCTGTCTACACAGCTATTTTAGAGCACCAACGCTAGCCCAACAAACTCAAGCTTTCACCGAAAATTCAAAAGCTGGGAAATTTCAAGCAGCTCTAGAGCTCATCAATGATTTTTTAATTCTGAAATTTTTAAAATCTAAAAACAGAAAAAAACCAATGTTTTTCACATTTTAACCAGTTCTAATATCTATCTACTTATGTTCCTATCTCTAGCTAAACAGAGATTCAGACATAGATAATCAACTTACTTTATTTTTTTTGTAACTGTCAAGTTAGATAGCTCAAATTCTCAAAGGTATTTAGGTGCCTAGCTCTCACTGATTTCATCAGGGCCTAATATCATACTTAAAATAAAGCATCTGCACATTGTTCATTAATTTTTAACACTCTAAGCCAATATTAACATTTGATTAAAAAGATGGATTGATTTACTAGACTTTAGTTTTCAAATCTTTAATCAGTGAATAGTTAATACTTAAATATTTGCACACAGAACAAGATCTAGGAAAAATATGGTTTTACTAGATTCTGTTCTCTGCTTTTTCTTCCTTTTTCTTCTCCCTAACATAATTTAACCACTACAATTTTGGGGCCTGAATCATCCGTGCCCTGAACCTGTGGGTTACTTATGCCGGTAAAAAGTAAATGCAAAATGGATGTAGAATACACCAAACTGATTTGAGGATGTTTTATACCCATTTCACATTCCCTTTGCACCAGTGCAAAAGACTGCAAAATGCAGTGCAGCAAAGAATCAGGATCTTCACAGATTAAGATAACTGAATGATCTCTGATCTTGTCACAGTTAAAGTACCACTGGACTGCCTGTGTCTTCTTGTTTTCCAGGGTTCTGTTTTTGGTGTATTCACTTCATATGGCTTTTGTATATATGGAAAGCACAGTGTCATTCACTAATCTTATCCTTGTAAAATACAGAGTTAAATCAACAGTCATTTTTATTTGCTTTGGTTTTTTGTAGAGCTGGTATTATAATGTTCATGAGCAAAAAGCTGCACCTAGCTGGAATAGTATGAACACCATAGGGAAAGACTGAGGAGAATTGGCAAGGAGGGAGGAGCCCTGTAATGGTGACTGCATGAGGCATATAACTTCTTCACTTTCTTGAGAATTGCATTAGCTTACTTTGTTGAAAAACTGTGTTAAGCCATCATGTGCCTTTTCACTTCATTTTAGGAAAGCATATAGTTGTTATTCTGGCTAGAGCTGAGAGAATGTAAAAACACACCAAGGACTAGACTGGCATTCAGCCACCAGCCTTGGTTAGGGAGAGGTGCAGAGTCACATCACTCTAGGAAGAACTCCAGGAGGATTGTGCTAATATTGCTCCCTGCATAGGGGCTGTACAGAATGTAACCCACAGTATACCAGCACCATTCTGCAAACTGGTGTGGAGGGGAGACATGGCCTGCCCTTGGTTTGCTACCTGGCTTTCTGAGGGGAGCAGGGATGACCGGTAGCTCAAGTAGCAATAGCTCCTGAGCAACTAGGCAAATGGAGAGTCTTCTTTCTCTGCACCCCTGCATGGCCAACCAAGGGCAACATACAGTCTGGCCCCAATTGAGCAAGGCTTTGGTGCCTTGTAGCTGTACAAGAGCTTCTTGTTATACAATGTGTCCCAGATTATACCTGTGGGTCAGATTCTGATACCCTTGATTATGGTGAGTAGTACCTTACTTCATGAGCACTCCCAGTGAAGTCCCTGGGATTACTTGTGTAAGTGTTCCCCAGAGAGAGCTCCGCAATCTGGTCCCACAATTTTAAAGCTGCTTCTCTATTCACTCAAAACTCACTGAAGTTTGTGCTTGTCCTAGCATTAGAATTAATTTGCTTATTGTAGCTGAATTCCGTTGAGACTCCACCAGATGCTGCCTATTCACTCTTGACATTCTGAGGCAGTCAGGAAAGAAAAGGAGACAGACCAAGAACATATGTAGTAGTGTGCATTTCTGATAGAAAGGAAAGTTATGACATTAATCGTCCGTACAAGAAACAAAGAATATATGTGGGTGTGATGAGGCAATTGTATGAACAATGTAACCACCTATGATGGGGCAAGAAGGTCACTTCTCATTGACAATGATGTCTGATTTGCACTCAGACTGATCTCCTGTAAACCTGAACATTGTACCAGTATAGTTATGATACATAAACCTCTACATTACTGTAAAGCAATGAACCACTTTCAGATTTCATTGTGTCCTGTGGAAGCAAGCTAGTCACTGCTGGTGAGGTTACTCAGTGCTATGGTGTGCAAAATGTCATGCTACATTGTATCGCTCAGAGAGAGAACATCTGACACCACAAGAAGTATAGCACTATGGTATATAAAAGTTGTATACTGTGCCCCACTGGTTCCCCAATTTTTCATGTTGCACCCCCCTTACCCCAGTCCATGTCCCCCCTCCAAAAACCGCAGCAGGGATCCGGGGCCAGGAGCAAAGCTGCAGCTCCTGGGGGGTGGGGGGCACGAATGGGATAAGGGGGCCGTGGCTGGGGCTGGACCCGTGTCTGGGCAGGGAGACAGGGGCCAAAGTCAGGGCTGCAGCTGGGGGGTGGGCCTTTGGCCCGGGCCAAGAGCAGAGCCGAGGCCGAGGCTGGGGTCAGGGCTGGGGCTGAGCCTTGAGCTGGGAGTGGAATTGCAGCCGCTGTTGGCGCTGGCAGCTGGGGATGGGAGGAAAGACGCAGTCAGAGTCAGCAGCCAGGGCTGGGCCAGGTGTGGAGCCATGGCCAGGCCAAGAGCCAGGGGCCGAGTCTGGGGCCGTAGCTGGGTGTGGGTCACAGCAGAGCTGGGGGCAGAGCGTGGTGTTGAGATGGTGCCAAATTATTATGAATTGCTGTGGCTGATATGTATAAATGTGGCAAGCATGAGTTTGGTATGGCTGGGTATGTCTGAACTTGCTAGAGGATTCTGGGAGCAAAATGCTCTTAGCATTAAATAAATGATGTGGAAAATTGCTGCAAGTGTTGAAACTGCACTGGATTGGTTAATAATGGCTCGATCTGCGTGTATGTTTCAACATCAAACTTTGGAATATCAGCCAGGGAACCATCTCACAAAGTAAAGAAGATGTAAAATCATGTGATCAGTGGGCTTGGTACAAGCTGACATGGGTCAAATAACCCCTCTAGATGGCATCACTCTAAGAGCTGAAGTGAATGATTGATGAGAGGTTAAACGTTGATTGAGCTTTGGTCTGTGTCTGCTTTGCAGTCCCTTCCAAAATATGAGAAAAAATCAGTGATGAACACCCCCACAGGGCATATTTCTGGACATGTGACTCCTTTGAGAACAAAAGGTATAAATGCTAAGCAAAGTACATTATTTAAGTTAATTCCCCAATTAACATCTGAAGAAGTTCGAGACAGTGAGAAGGAAGTTCTTGGGGTAACCTAGACCCCACTTCGAGGAACCTTTGACAGATCAAGTACCTGAGAGGGAAAAAGAAGAGAAGACGAGGTCTCCATCTAGGACTGGTAGCTATACCTGCTTTGTTTGCCAGTCAGGCTACTGTGTAAAGCTAACATAGTTACTAAGGGTTTATGCTTGGGGAGTGGAGGCTTACTGGAAAAGATGTGTACTGTGTAACCTTAACTGCTTGTGTGATTCTTTCTCAAATACATTTCTGTGCATTAAGCATACTGTACCCAAGTCTTTCACTGGTCCTGGTAACAATCCGCCCTACTGTGGGCCATTAAAGATCTGTTTCAACATGGGGCTGGGTGGCACTCTCTCTCCACCTGCTGTGGCGGCTGGCCTGGGCCCCGCTGCATCCCTCCCCAACAGCCTTGTGCACCCCATAGTTTGGGGACCTCTGGTCTACCCTATTTAAATGGCCCTCTGATATAATTCTCTTTACTATGAGAAAAAAATATTGGCACTACTTTGATTTCAAACAAATCTATGTTTACCAGTAGAAGTGCTGTATTGTCAAGGACAGTATTATGAGTCTGGTATGGGATTGTGTGACTCTTGTACATACTTTGCTTTTCAATTTCATCATAGCCACGTGTTAAATGAGGAGAATTATTGTGAGTCAAGAGACATCTTTGATTTACTGGGTCCTTTCTTTCAATCAAAGCAACACAGATTTAGAAGAGTTCACAATCATTATTTATTATTATGGTAATATGTAGTTGGACTAGATGACCTCTTGAGGTCCCTTCCAACCCTGATATTCTATGATTCACAGTCGTATGTGTGTGTGTGTAATTCAGTGACAGCAGTAGCTAGAATCAAAAGTGAAGCAAGCCCACCTAAATGGCTATAATGCCATTTAATGCTGGTTAAGAATCTTTTTTGAAAGTCCATCATCTGATTCTTACTCTCCTTTCTAACATGTTCCTTTTTTCCTCGATTGGTGCATTTTGTTCTTTTTAGAAGATACACCATTAGTCACCTAGCAGCCACATTCCTGGTTTACCCTGGAGATATCCAGTTATTACTTGTATAGGAGTAGCTGTACAAATGAGACAATATAATGGGAGTATATAAATGACTTTGCTGATAACTGTATTAAGCTGTTGGACATACTCAGAATGAACTACGTGTTTCCAGGATCCTGGACAAACTCAGTAGAGTGTTTATGAAGTTTATAAAAAGGTGCCTTGTCTTCTCTGCAATCAGCTTGCCTCCTAAGAAATGCTTAATAAACCCTGCATGCGCCTCCATGGAAGACGTGAGTTGCTGAGCAGGAGGTGAACAAACTCCTCTCACTTATGCTGGGAGCAAAGCTGGTTCATTTGGAGTGTGGAATGTGATTTCTTTTTTTAAGCAATACCCTAAGCACTAGCTTGGGAGAATTTGAGGCATTAATTCTAATACATAAAGTGAACCAGTCTATGGATTGTGTGCAGGCTTTTTGACTGCATCTAATCTATGCTTCCCTGAAAATTCTCCACCATATTGAAGTCTCGGGAACACAACAGCAGCGTCTTCTAGTCTGGTGCCAAAAATGAGTAAAGGCAGCATAAAGCTGTAACAGATAACTCTTGATCCTTCTGCCTTTATTATAATGCCCTATTTCATTCTGTGCATATTGCATTGTCTCCCTCCATATTGCATATGCTATTCCATCTCTTCATGCTGTTGTCCCGGTTTTATGTTCTTCCTTGATACTCTTCACTGTTTTGCCTTTTTAAATTCAGCATTTCATTTTCCTTCCTTCGCTCCCTGGTAACATTTCACAATCTATCCAAGGCAATACCACAGTACCCTGCTGCATCCCTTGAGTATCCAATGTTGTCTACTTCCTATCTATTATATATAGACCATTTCTCCATCTTTGTTGTATTTCTGGTGCCATCTGAGTTAATTTTGGTTTGGTGTATAAGCCTCTACATCCTTGGAGGTGGGGGATGGAATCAGGAAGTGCAAGGGTATGCAATCCTAATATTCCTACTCACTATCACACTTTCTTTGTGATACCTTGCACTGCATTGCATTATTCTTACTAGAAATATGCTTCACTATCTAGAAAAAATATCCATGATTCAGATACACAGTAAGCTTGTCAGTTTTCGGAAGATGGATACTTATGGCAGTAAGTAACTTGTTCTCCTCCACACTCAAGCAAAAACAGCTGGACATATTTTTCTGATAGCAAGTGTGTACTGCAGAATCTCTGTCAAAGTGGCATAGGTTTTGAATAGAAGTGTGAGACAAAAAGAATAGCAAGATTGCAAAAATGCAAAAAAGTAAAATTAGGGGAGAGGAATTCATTACCTGTCTGATTATTCAAATCTATATGAAATGTGAAAATTTTGTTTTTGAATGCTGAACAAAAAAATAGTCTAAAAAAAAGATCCAAACTGCTGTTCACTTCTCTTCCTTTTTTTTAAATACACTTTCATGCACAGAGATCAGAGATCCTACACTATAGGAAGGAGTAGGTTCAGCTTCCTATGCTTCTGTACTACTAATAAAAAGTGTCAGCATTTCCTCTGGCTCTATCAGTGGAATGGCTTTGTTTTCTTGGATTCTGTTTTGCTTTCCTCAATCTTTGAATAATTCACTGTGCTGCAACATTTTGAAAGGAATTGCTGCCTAAATGTCTCACTAGATGAACATCCCAGGCACACAGAAATTATTGTATTGAATCAGATCTGTATCCATCTAGCCCAGTATTCTATATCCAGAAGTGGTCAGTACCAGAATGTGTTTAAAATACCCTGTAGCAGGCCATTATGGGATAATATGGCACCAGGGAAATAATGACATTCACAGATTATGGGATGGGATGGTGTGATGGGAAAATCCTATGCAACATCATCCCAGCTACAACCATAATAGATATTCAGCAATGACCAACTTTATTGTGGGCTCAATTATGGCTTTCATGAGCTTGTGCTGTGTTGGGGAGGGGAGAGAGACGAATCTGCAGCTCCATGGTGCCTGGAGCAGTGCTCATTGCTGCAACACAAGGAGTGCATTCATAATCCCTCCACTCTCCAGAATGCCTTCTCCAGGGCTATTAGTGCTCTAGCCAATCTCACTTCCCAGGGCTGGGAGCCAGATTAGTGTTGGCAGGTGCCTTTCCCTTTCTCCTTTCTCCTCACTAAAGGACTCACAGAAGGGCAGGGGATGTAATTTAGCTCTATGTATGTACTTCCTGGGTGCTCATGCTACAAAATAAGACGGATAATTTCTGTTTTCTATTAAGCAAGACATCTGGTCAGAACTTCATATAATGTAAATTGGTGTAGCTCTATTGGCTTCAGACAGAGCACAAGCTCTCCTTATGCCGTTTTTTTCTTCTGTAAAATGGCATTAGCCTGCACATAGTGGGTTAAAGAAAAGATGCAGCCCAGGGCTGTTCATTGCAGCTGCAGAAGATTATCTTCAGTCTGTAGCTCAACAAGTGGATGTTAAGCATATTAAGTGCTGATGTGAACAATCTTGTAAATGGAGAGCTTGGAAGATAGCTGAAATCTTTGAACCAACAAGGTAAATTGACTTTATTAAAGAGACTTCAAATTGCTATGTGTACACTTTACCTAGCACTTTTCACATGTTTGGATTATAAGGGCTGCATATTCTATTTATAAAGATTTCTCTACATGAAGAAAAGTGTGCTTTTAAAGAGAGATTTCCGTACTTCTTGTGTGTGTTTGATCTTCCCTAATGTTCCACATATGCTGTATATCTTGAATGATGTTAATAGACTCTATCCTGAGAAAAGTGTTTGAGTTCTAATAAATGCAGCAGCATTATCTGAGTATATAAAAATATGCAGTTTTTGTTTTCCAGTATAATATATTTGCTGAACAACATAGTTTCTACTGCTCATATTTGTAAAAAAATTTCATTCTTCTGGTGATGGTGGCCTGTGAGGGACCTTCTAATGATAAGGTTCCAGCTGTTTCAAGGCATGAACTAATCAGATGGAATCAGGAAAAAAATCCATTCTTCCTGCCCCTTCCCACCAATACGCATAATGCACAACTAGGAGCAAGGGAAAGAATCTTTCTTCTGTCAGTGCTCTGCTTGGCACAACAAAGAGAGGGTTGGAAGGCATCAGAGAAACAGGTTCAGTTCCCTGATTCTGATGGCCTGCCCTATCCCATGCCATTTAGAGCAGCTGCTGGCCAAATTGAAGTTGTGGCACAGAGGAAGAGTTTGTAATGGACCCTATGCCAGCGGAGGATAAGCAAACTACAGTGGAACCACAGCGGAACTCTGCCATGCCCCTAATATGCCTCCTACTCTTAGAGAGGAGTTGGTGTTCATGTGCAGGACTCATATTCAGCACATGTATGCCAGTAGAAGGTTCTCCTACACCTGGGAAATAGTGAGCTGGGGATTTGTGGCCAGTCTCTTTCCCCTTTGCACCTCCTTTGCGGGACAAAGGGAATGGATCTCAAGAGAGAATTTTTTCCTACATCTTATTCCCCGTACATAAGCTGAATAAGTGGCTGCATGCTGAGGAGGTCCGGAGGTGGAGGAAGGACCCCTCAAACACAGACTCAAGAACAACAGCAGAGTCACCCAGTGGCTGCTAATGTAGCCTCCAGACTCTGATTCGGCAGCCACTCAAGAGCAGAAATAAAACGAACAAATTATTTACAGTGAAGAGCTCCACTAGATGAAGTGGCCAGACTGTTGCATCTTGACCTTTTACAGAAGATGGGTTTGTACATATGCAGTCCTTTGCACAGGAAAATGAGTGCCTTTAATAAGACACCCAGTAAAGGAATGCCTGAAATAGATACACAGATGTTGAAAATCATCCTATGCACATGCAAAGGGATGAACAACATGCTCATTTGGGACTAAGTCTTATATGTACTAAGAATGTAGGCCCAAGGAGATTAGATACTGTGTTAGGTGTCTGCTGGCACATGCTGTAAAGTTGTGCACACAGGTAGGATGGCTTCAGAGCCTTGTTAGGTGCCTGTGTAACCCACACACTTTCTGGGTGTGGTGTAGTGTTTCATCTAGTGGTACCAAGACCACTTAAAGAGAGAGATTAATGAGCTTGCTCTACCGCCTTAGCTAACAGGCAGTTGGCTTTTAGCTCATGCGGTAGAGGCTCATGCATGAAGCTCCAAAGGCCCCAGGTTCGATCCCACCCGCTGTCTACTGGAGTCTGTCAGCATTACACCTGCATGCTGCTTGCTTAGTGGTAATAAATGTATAAATCCTGCACTTTATAGCATAAACCCTACAGGTAGCCAACACAGTGCAGATACCTAGCAACTTTCAGTACCTAATATCCATTTGAGTTGTTGTGCAATACTTAGGCCTTGATCCTTAACCATTGAAGTCAAAGGGACCAGGCTCCAGCCCTTTAGTGTGTGCATTCTCATGAAAAATCAATTTGTAAAAGCTAGCTGTACACACACAGGATTTGTGAATATAGATTCCTCTTTGAGTTTGCACATTAGTGCATACTTAAGTACCTTGATACATACTACTTAAAAAAAATTATGGGTCACACTTTATACATAACTGAGGGTTAGTGTGACCATCAGCAAGATTCAAGAAATACAATAAAATCTATGGAAATTAGAAATATGGGCAGGAAAGAATAAAATTACCCAGCCTGGACTCATACAAGCTAACATATAGGGTGGGGAGAATAAATAAAATACAGATATTCAGTGAGAGTGAGCCACTTGGAAATTAGAATTACATTAAACTCTTTTAAGAGACCACCAAGGAGCCAACAACACCTTAATGATGGAAGTCTCCCAATAAAAATGAAGCACAGCTGTACTCATTACATTTAGCTTAACTATGAAGTGGTCTCTTGAACCAGTTTCATTGTAGTTAATGTACGGGCCTTTGAAGGTGCACAGGACTAAATAAGAATAGCAACTGTTCATTTCAAAAGATGACTGTGTATATGCCAAAGCTGTTCAGTTACTATGAGTCAGGCTGCAGCATTGTAAGTGGCTAAAAAGTCCAATTTTCAATCGACAATCCTTACCACAGATAACACAGACAAAGCACTGAGCCAGAAGATGAACCCAGAGCACTACCAGTGTTTGAGGCCTGCTGTGCTTTTCTCTTCGCTTTCCTTTCTCTCAACCACTTATCTTCAGCCACTTTGACTCGCTGGTGCAGCACAACCCTCTAATGTGGACTGTTTCTATTTGCATCTTCCAAGTGGGCAGTGTCACTGATGAAAGTTTTCACATCCTTCTTGCAAATATCCTTGAACCTGAGTCTAGGCTGGCTCAGTGGCCTTGGTTCATCTTCAAGTTTTTCATAGGGGAGAATCTTTGGAATGCGTCCATTCCATCTGATGCAGATGACCAAGCCAGTGGAGACATCTGCATTAGAGAATAGTGGAAATTGGAAATTTTGCTTTCTCTCATGACACTTAAGTGTCATGAACTTTGGTTTTCCATTTAATATTTAGAATACAGTGAAGACAGTGGGTATGGAAGGTGTTTATCCTTCTTTTGTGCCTGTTATAGGTGGTCCAGGTCTCACCACCATACAACGGCATGCGTAAATGCACATTTGGTAGACCACTATCTTGGTGTTCAATATCAGTTTCCTGTTAACCCATACATGCTTGGTCAGCTGGCCGAATGTAGTGGTTGCCATTCCAATGAGAGGATTAAGCTCATCATCTAGATATAAGTTGTCTTATCTGATATAATTTATCCTAGATAGCAGAACATAGGCAAAATTTTTAGCAAGGTGCTAACTATTAAAACTTCTGGTGCAATCAACACACCTTGTGCAATAATCATTGTCTTCTTTAGACTGATGGTTAGTCAAAACTCAGAGAAAAGCTATTAAAATTAGAAAAGCTAGAGGAAAGCTATTACAAAGTTCCTGGAGCTCCTCTTCACTGTGTGCGATGACCACTGCATCACTAGTGAAAAGAAGTTCTTTTATCAGCAGGTGTTTGACTTTGCTTTTTGCTCTTAGACATGCAGTGTTGAAGAGTTTTCCATCTTATCTTGTATGAAGGTGTAACCCATCAGTGTTAGATGAGAATGCATGACAAAGAAGCAGACAGAACGTAGCAAAGACTTTTGGTGCCAAAAGACATCTCTGTTGGATATTACTGCAGATTTAAAAATTGTCAGATTGATCACAATCATATTGGACTGTAGTCTTCATGCCATCAAAGAAGGCTCGAATCAGACTGAGGAGGATTGGGGAGCAACCAAGTCTCTCTAGCAATTGGAAAAGGTCCCTTCTGCTGGCCAGATTAAAAAGCCATTGTAAAACCTACAAAGGCCATGTAGAGAGGTTTACTTTGTTCTTGACACTTTTCTTGAAATTGCCTTTGTGTGAATACCATGTCAATAGCTGAGCAATTGGCATGAAGCTGCACTGACTCTCTGGATATACACATACCACAAGAACTTATAGTCTGTTGAGAATGATCTGAGCAAATGCCTTGCCAGAAACTCTAAGGAGAGAGATTCTTCTGTAGTTGTTGCAGTTACTCTGATCTCCTTTGGTTTTGTATGTTATGATGCTGGCATCCTTCATGTCTTGTGGTTTCCCTCCAGCAGGCAAGCAAGACATTGTGCAGATTTTTCAGCACAATTTGTCCTCCTTGTTTCAGCACTTCAGCTGGAATTCTATATTTTCCTGTAGCCATTCATGGTGCAAGGTAGGCTATTGACTTTTCAAGTTCACTTACAGGTACATATATATGAATCTCTTTGATAGTCTGGAGCCTGGGGACCACATTTAATGCTGCCTCAGAAACAGTGGTTTCACGTGAATAACGTTTGTGATAGTGTTCCACCCAGCATTGCATTGGTTTACATGTGTCAGGGATGAGGTTTCCATTAAAAGATTTGAATAGGGCAATCTTCTTGGCTGAAGGATTAGTTTCTTTCTTGATTCCATCCAACACACCTTCTCAAAGGATGTTTGTATCTTCTTGCACAGATCGTGCCGGTATGATCGAGCACATTGCCTTGCTGTTCATTGCAATGTACTTTTGGTCAATGTGAGATTAGGACATGTCTCAGGAGGGGGATTCATGTTGCAAGTCTTTATCTTGTACGGGTTTTTTTTAACCTAAAGCTAAAGTTGCAATTATCTGGATATTCATTCTGAGTGTGTTTCATGCCACATCAGCATTCAGGGGAGATGCAAGCAATGACATAACTTCTCTAAGATTTGCAGTAAATTGGGGACGACTTCCTTGGTCTTTTGTGTTGTTGATGCTAATATGTGGGCAACAGCTTTGTTTGGTACAATGGAATTTCCATAGTGAAAGCTTTTTACTCTGTAGCATACATATTCACGATTTGTGTCACAGACTGTAAAAACTGTGCGTATAGAAAACAACCTACAGGTGATTTCTGTGAGTGACAATTAAATTCTGTTGGTGTTAGTGTCCAGATCTGGGATGTCTCGAACAGTCCTTCCAGCGGTGACTGTCTTGGAAGTAGGTGTTGCTAATACAAAGTTTATAGTATACGGAGCTCCAGTATCCTTTGCCCATTGTCATGCATTTTTCCCATTCCATGGTGGCCACTGCACAGTGGCCAAATCCCCCAATATGAGTAAATTCTTGTGTTGAAGTCTCCGAGTAGATAGTCGCTTGCCTGGTGGTAGCTTACTGATGAGTTGTTGATAGAACAACTCTTCAGAGATTCAGGAAAGTGTTGGGGCATATGTACTGACATTGTCAAAGCCACCTGTGGCAGATATTCTTAGTGACAGAATATAGTCTGACATAATATGACATTTGACCATGGGTACTAATTAGTTTTTGACTGCAAAACCCTCCCCACATTTGCAGTGGTCGTCTTTGCTTTTTCCACGCCAGAAAAAAGGTATAATGCATCTCAGCAGAGAGCCTGTCTCAGGTAGTTTGGTTTTAGAGAGAGTGTCTATGTCAATGTCAAACTTCTCCAGCTCTCTGTCAATGATGGTGGATTTTCTAGGATCATTGACTTCCTCTAGATCATTTGGCATACCAGTGTACACTGTCCTCATATTCCAATAAGCAAGTTTGAAGCATGTGACTATCATATCCAAACTCTTTGTGTGTCCATCTAGGCAGAAAAAAAATAAGGAGGCAGAGGCTTGTCTTAGGACCAAAGGCCCCTTCTCAGTGGTACTGACTAGACCCAAAGGTTTGGAGATCAAGACATCTGAAAGCTAGCACAGCTGCAGGAGATGCCAGAGGGCAACACTGAGTTTCAATGCCAACTGCTTGATGTCTTCTCCACGGTGGATTTGATTCAGGGTTTTCTCCCCTAGAACTTTGTTCAGCTAAGACCTAGCTGCGAGGAAGAAGTGCCAGATGGAGTTACCCACTGGAATGAAAAAAAAATCCATAAAGGAGTGTCTGGCAAATATAAAAGAAATAATGCCAATAAAGACCTAGAGAAGGTGGTGAGCAGTAAATTAGCTATGAACTTGCAATACACTATGGTGCGAAAATATGATTGCTGTA
Source organism: Macrochelys suwanniensis (assembly GCA_033296515.1). Classification (NCBI taxonomy): domain Eukaryota; kingdom Metazoa; phylum Chordata; order Testudines; family Chelydridae; genus Macrochelys; species Macrochelys suwanniensis. The sequence goes on from CM065777.1 coordinate 83,305,933, forward strand.
TGCAAATGCAGAGTTATATCACAAGTTTAGCTTGACTGAAAAACAGCTAATTCTCTGCAAGTATTGCAAGAGTACAAGCACTAAGGAGAGAGAAAATGTTCATGATGTTGTAAAGAAGATAACTATAGTAATGGAACAAAACAAGGCAAAGAAAGATTTAGACTAAATATCAGGACATTCTCATAGAGCTGAGTGATATGACAGAAACCCCATCGGTTGAATTACTTAGAACTGGACATGACACTTTAGAACACACTGTATCATAGGCAATAATCCTGCATTGTCAGGGGAATGGACAAAAGGATCCAATACGTCTTTTCCACCATTAATTCCTTTGATTCTATACCCTCTTTGTAGACTTATGTTAAGTGCCTCTAAAAGGCACTAGAAAGCTTATACTTCCATTTATTTCAGTTGCTAAAAGCTAGTCTTCGATCATATACTCATCAGACAGCATGTCTATTAACTATTGTCATTCACTCTGGGACTGGGGAGAGAATATTTAGGGACAATGAATGTAATAATAGTTCCAATCAATCAATGTGAATTACTCCAGGACTTTATGCAGCCACAGCAACACATGATCTTAGTGATGAGTAATGTTGTAAAAACAATTATGGCTGCTAAGTTATCATTTCATTATCAAGTATAGAATGAAAAATGGATCTTCTGTCCCAGCTGGCTTCAGGATGAGTTAAACAACATGTTAAATGGGGGCATGATTCTTCAGTAAAATGAGAGATAGCCCAAGATAAGGATAAATAAAGGTGCCAGTTGAGGCAGTGGATAACACAGCATGAGCAGCCTCAAACAGTGCCCAGAATGCTGCCAAATCAGCCCTGGTGAATGACAATTATCTTTCCTTTTGAAACATTTCTCTGGATGGGTGTTGCTTATGTAAGATACAAGCACTGGTGCCTACCTGAGGTCCTCTGGTCCTCCAAATTTCAGGTTGGAAGATCTTTTCTGTGGTCTGTGGCCTCCCAAGTGTTTTTCTCTTGCCCTCATATATCATCCAAACTATTCATTTATTTAAAACTTGTGATAATTTTCTATTTATTTTCAAGTATATGATAATATCAATACAATTAAAACATATATACAGCTAGTTTCATGTTCTTAAAGGGTTCACTCAACATAGACGCATTAATGCTGCTTTGTAGTCTGCTAAGAAGCATTTTGCTTTCTGGGTACCACATCAAGGCATTTGTTAAAGGTCTTGCTGTTTTATTTTCTCTTTCTACCAACATTTCTTTGAGAAATTTGCTAATCCTGCTGATTTATTTATAGATTATTTAAATATCTAGTCCTGCCTGTTTCAATAATGAAGAATTCTGTGAGTGTGAAGATCAATATAAAATATATGTGCCATCATTTTATGATTAATGAGAGTAATCACAATTTTGCTTTCTGAGATGTCGGTTGAGGGTGTCTGTGCTACAAATCTTGTGTATGGGACAGGCAGTGTGTAGCTGCACTAACTTAGATCTAGACTAGGAAGAAGACTCAAAGTTGCAAGTTGCTTCCCTGTTTCCCCCAAAACAAATGTTACAGTAACATGTATTCATCCCTGACTAAGTCTCTCTGGAATTTATCTATAATTATAAAAGTTGTGGGTTTTAGGCTAACCAGGTTTTCCATGGTCTACTTAGCTCACAGAGTTTATGAAAATTCCAAGAAGAAAAGAACTGCACTGGACTGAATATTAGACTTTTTCAGCAAAAGACCATTAAAACCAGACAGACTAGAAAAAATAATGAAAATTTATATTAATCAGAAAGTATTTTTAACATATGCAGATAAAAAAGACAAAAATTAATCTCTGAAGACTCCAGAATGTTAAATTATTTTCAAAAACTTTCATTTTAAGAAACTGAAATAAATTATACAAATGAAGGGAACAAACAAATAAATAACATACCTGACTTATCCTGCATTTGCATAAGACATCCTAGAAGAAAATGTCTGTCTAAGCAAGGGGGTATCATGCAATATTCAAGGACACCCCTTGGTGGACACCAAGCTACTAAAAGAAAGGGACTGTAAAAAAATAAATGTCCCAGGCCTCAATTTTCAGGACACAGGGTTAAGATATGGCTCCCAATCAAACCAAGCATGAAGAAGGATATTGCAATCTGTGATTAAAATACCCAGACTATCACTCATAAACAGATCACATTTGGCCTTAAAGAAGCACAATAACTACTCACAAGCAGACTCCGAGACATTCTTAGGAAAGAAAAGGCCTAATCTCTTCAGTAACTACCAAGAGACCACACTCTTTTCCAGAAGACACACTCCAGAAACAAGCTCCAAGAAAAGAAAAAAAGTCTTTTGAAGAAGCCTGAGCCAATTTTACAGGCCCTCTGGCAGTGAAAATGAATGTGATAAGTATTGCCAAGGGGCTTAGATTAAGTATGAAAATTCTTTAGCAGTGGTTTTCAACCAGGGATCTGGGGCCCCCTGGGGGGGCGCGAGCAGGTTTCAGGTGGTCTGCCAAGCAGGGCCAGCATTAGTGTCACTGGGGCCCAGGGCAGAAAGCCGAAGCCCCACAGCATGAGGCTGAAGCCTGGGGCCCTGGGCCCCGCCACCCAGGGTTAAAGCCAAAGCCCGAGCAATGTAGGTTCACAGGGTCCCCATGCAATTGCCCTGCTTGCTACCCCCTGATGCTGGCCCTGACTTTTATACGCAAAAAACCTGTTATTATGGCACAGGTGGACCATGGAGTTTTTATAGCATGTTTGTGGGGGGAGGGGAGGGGTTCAGAAAAAAAAAGCTTCCTGTACTTTAGGGGTGGGAGGGAACAGAACTTCCAAGGATGAGCAGTTGCCTAACTCAGAGCTAGATTGTGCTCCTTAGGCATAGTCCTCTAATGGACAGTGAGGCTCGAGGGAAATTCTGGTCTGGTGGCAAATGTTGCCCTGGAGCTCTGACATGAGCAGGAAAAATGTATCCACTGCTACATCCTTTTAAGGAGAGCAGCATTCTCTCCCTTGCCAACCTGGGGAGCGCAGAGCCATAGCTTCACCTACTGTCTTTCTCTTCCTACCCCTTTTGGGGCACCAAGCAACCCATGTGCTCTCTGACAATAGCAACTACAATTCTGCCAGGTCCTTAGGAGAGCCACAGAAGGTGTGTGGGAGTGTAGTAGGGTCCTCAGTGGACTGAGTGGCCTAGTGGTTAGTGTCCACTCAGCCGCAAGGCAGCGGTAGGGGAGCCTAGGCCTGCCTTCTCCACCAGGCTCCAACTCGGTGCCCTGGGAGGATTACCCCTCCTTGGGTCGCTTCCTACCACTGCTCTCTCCACTTCTGGTCCCAGATAAGGCAAAAGAAAAAATAAAAAGGAAACCAAACTGCCAGCCCCAACCAGACTCAGCATACAGTCCTGTCACTTCAGGGAGATGTCGCTAGCCCCTTTTGGCAGGAACCTGCAGGGTAGATATATATTCCTCTCCAGCCTTTTGAGCTGGGTTGCTTCTTTTTCAACCCTGTCTCCAGCTGGAGCATGCTCTGCACATAGATGGGGAGGGGCTAGCTGGGCCCAGTACTGTCTTTTAACCCCTTCCGTCCCAGTGTGGGGTTTGTATACCCCATTACAAGGAGGTTCCTTTCTACTTCCCCACACTGCATATCTGTGTAATGTAACGCAGATGCTAGCCCTTAATGAGTAAGATATTGCTAATACTTAAGAGTAATTGGTTCAGCTGGAAACTGCTGTTTGGGTAACAGCCAGTTTGTAGGTGAAACCTGGTCATCATATGTATACCAGTGTATGAATAATGGAAACTTGAGTAGCTTCACTTGCAACCCTTACCGTTTTGGGTCATCCTATAAACAGGTAATACAACTAGTCCCCTATTCATTTGAATCATCTCAAATGAGTGATTAAAACAGCAAAGGGAGACTCCCATTGATATACAGTTAATTTCCTGAATACAAACCTTGATTTCTACTATCGTTTTTCTCCCCAGAAAGGGTAGTCCAGCAGAAACAAAAGATAACATAAGAACATAAGATACTGGGCGAGATCAAATGTCCATCTATCCCAGCATCCTGTCTTCTGACAGTGGCCAATACCAGGTGCTTCAGAGGGAATTAACAGAACAGGTAATCATCATGTGATGATTTAGTGGGGAGGGATAGCTCAGTGGTTTGCGCATTGGTTTGCTGAACGCAGGGTTGCGAGTTCAATCCTTGAGGGGGCCATCTGGGGCAAAAAAAATTGGGGATTGGTCCTGCTTTGAGCAGGGGGTTGGACTAGATGACCTACTAAGGTCCCTTCCAACCCTGATATTCTATGATCCATCCCCTGTCACCCATTCCCAGCTTCTGGCAAACAGAGGTTAGGGACACCATCCCTGCCCATCCTGGCTAATAGCCATTGATGAACCTATCCTCCATGAACTTATCTAGTTCTTTTTGAATCCTGTTATAGTCTTGTTCCATGAGACATGGAACGGGCCTAGAGTAATAATAACTCTTTGTTTTTCTGAATGCCTTTTGATTGTTTCACTGAATTTATATTGTTTTGGTGTATTAATAATCTATCTTTGAAGTCTATGGTGTATCAGCCTTAGGGTAACTTTTGAATATTGACCTTAGAAGTATGTTTGCTTTACAGTCACTTCTGTGTACGTGGCTTGCATAATTATGATAGAATTTGCAAGTAAACTATTTTATTCTGGATTTTCTATGGGTTGTTGTTGTTTTTTAAATCAAGCAAGTGCATCTGGTTTAGCCTATTAACTAGTTTTTAATCTTTTCCATACTAGGATTCCCTTTTTCATACTGGGATGTCTTCTTTCCTTCTGCCCCAGATACTTCCTCTTATCTAGGCAGGATTTAGCCAGGCCTTCCTCTCCTTAAGCAAGGGGGGAAGGGGAAGGTGATTACTCATTGCTCAAATCCTGCAAGTCACAGATGAATTATTTCCTTGCCCAAACCGAGAATGGAAAACTTTATAATTAAAAGTGAAACCGGTAGGGAGAGCTCTTATAAATATATTGAGTAGTGAAATACAGACAAAGGCAATCTCTTTTTTGGAAAAAAGAGACACTTACATTGTTTGTATGACCTATAATGTGATTGCCGGGCTCTGTTTCAGTGCTGCCATGAACAGTAAGAGAAGACTCTAGTACAGAGTCTCATTCTGAAAAAACAAAACAAAAAGTAAGAGATTTTTTTCAGTTCTGCCAGCAAAAGGCCAAAGCCTTTCAATAGGAAAATCACTGATATATCAAGGACAAACAAACTGCCCTGCAAACGAGGTGTTTTTCTATGAAAGTTCATATGTGTCTGTACTAGGGGATTTGCGACATGTTTAAAAAAATGATCTTCATTGTTTCTTAAATAGGTGATTCTGTTGCTAGGTGATGCAATATCTATGTAATCCTATGAGCCCAAAGGAGGGTGATAGCTAATGATATTTTTCTTGTTTATAGCAACATACCATTGGGTGAAATGCGGGTGTCATCAGTTCATTTTAGTTTTACATGGACCTTTTCAGTTTGACATGAATTCTTTATATCTAGTGGGCTTTTTTGGCCAGATTTTTGTAATATTAGCCTTTTCCTTAAAGTGTGGCTAATATTCACCCTGTCCTCAGTATTAAAATATGTGAGGCTTTCCAAAATGACCTTTAAACAGTCCATGTATTTGGTTTTAATCTCAACTCTTTATTTAATCTTATATTGCAGGCAAGTCAAGCTCCTGAGAAGCAGAAATGTCACAGGTTGATGTTGTTTAGGTCTGCTATTATGGTGGGCAATCTCCTGCAGTGTTTCAAAGGTCTTGATTGTTTACCTATATGAGTGCTGGTATGGGAAGGGAAAAGAGGAAGGAATAGGGTGATAGGGAAGAAAAGGTGCTAATAGCAAATGGATGTTGGGAGCAAGTCCAATTCTGTTTGAACTCTTCTACTAACTGAATTAGAAAAGTGCATTCTCCAACCCATGCCTACTATCTAGTAGAATAGGGATGGTGGAAGCCTTACTGGCATATTTATGCAAACTTTCAGAAGCAACATTATATTTACCCTTAAATAAAAATTCCAGCATGCTCAGTCATGAAAGATTATTAACTAGGCTTTTAAGTCACACTGATGCCACATTTAACTCCACCAAACTCAATTATACTATGAAAAAAATTGGCTTATTGTGTTCAGACTAACATGGTGTTATAAAAGCTACAGTGTGAATGGGAGAGTGTTTATAGATATCTGATCTGCAAAAATAACAACAAGAAATAGAATACTGGGCAGAAGCCTCTAGTTGTTACTAAACAGATATTATATGCACATTTTTTATTGAAAACAACAAATGAACCTTTTATTTCTGGGGCTTGGAGAGCATTACCAGTTCTAGAACCTTTCTGAGGATATGCAAGAATCCTGTACATAGGGAGCCAAATTGTTAGCAAAGCCACCAGTAAATAAGGTACTTATGCCAAGAATAAAAGGTATGAGAGCCTGCCATCAAACAAGCTTGATAGTGCTAATAGCAGCAGCTAAGAATAGAGGAGAGGGAACAATTCTGTTTTCTTAAGTCAGTTTCAATTCTTTATGAGCCTGGTGGAATGGAATTTATATGAAAGTCTTTGCATATTAAGAATGTTTACTCATATCTTACTAGCATTGTTTTGTGTTCAAATTTGTTTATGCTAATGCAGCATGAACAACTTTTACATCATAATGATTTCTGTTATAAGTGTCTTGAAAGACTGAGCCTTGCTAGGAATATGAGAGCAAAATATCAATGATGATAACAGTATTGTACAGAAAGGTCCTGCTAATTTCATATTCCATTATCAATTACTGTAATAGTGTAATGAAAAGAAATATTAACTAATGACCAGGGAACCTCACATGGTTCAGCACTTGGTTCAAATAATCAGGAAACCTAAATTTTGGATGCTTACACAAGCCTCATCTGAATTCTTGGGTGTTCCGAACTGTGTTAAAAATCTCTTGAGCAAACCCCCTGACACTGTTTCAGCACATTTTTTTCTCAGTCCCAGCTGGAACCAGGAAATAGAAGTGAATGAAAACTAAAGGTAAAGATGAGAAAATAAACTATTTTTTTTTCAAATCATTAGAAAGTTTCTGCTTGTTCTGAACTAAGTTTTAGGCCACTTCTTAGGTTTTTTCCAAACTAGTTTGTCCACCCCTAATATTAATGTAATGATTCTCTGTTCATCTAGAGTGACGTGTAGCCTCCACAGCCATATACATCTGTGAAAATTTCACATCTTGGCTCTGCAACTAATTAACTTGTCCACCCTCAACTTACCACATATTCTGCAGAAGCATAGAGACCAAAAAGAATGGATGGATCATATTGAGAAATCTCTTCTGCTCTGAACAGTTTCTGCCGGATACATGCGGTGCCTGAAGCGCTATTCCCATGGTTGTTGATTTTTTTGTTTGTTTTATTTTGATAATGTTACTCTAACTCAAGATCACATTAACAGCCTGTGATTGCTGACAGGTGCAACTGATAACCACCCGGCTGGTAAAACTCGTAATCTAGTTCCTTATTTCTTTCAAGCCAAGGTGCATTGCACTGGCTTATCCATTTTTGAGCAAAAATTATGTATGATCAATATGCACGTGTTTTCCTCGTTTTACATTTTTAATAATACTGTAGCTTAGATGGCAACATTTTCCCTGACAATGTATTGGCTCAGAGAGCTGCTGCTGTCTTTCTCAGAATAAATAATAATGTCAGCAGATTCGCGGTTCTCACAGGACTCCCCCAGAGTGCTTTGTGTACTTCCTTTGAATATCGTGAGCATACACATGCTCAGCATTGAGAGACGTTGCATAGGGTACCTTGCCAGGGAGAAGTGAAATGAGTTCAGACAAACTCCAAGTCCCCCATTGGCAGCACAACCTAACCTGACTCATGTTCCCTGGTCTAAGCTAAAGTTTCTGGTTCAATGAGACTCACTATTTGTTTTCCTTTATTATTTTATTTTTGTGCTATGCTGTTGATGTGTATAGAAGGATAGTAGCATTTAAAGAAAAGGAAACTCATGCAGTAGCTGAGCATAAGAAATCATTAGTGTACTAGAAAGCAAGTTGTCCAATGCCAACCATGTCCATCAAATAAAGTGGATGTAGATATCACTCAGTTGTGGCTCCACTTTGAAGTCTGCCTACCTGTTACAGGAGCAGTAAAAGACAAGCTAAATTATTTGTAACAGGCATTGCCTTTCCTAACATCCCATCTACCTTTTGCAATGTATGAATCCATATGATCCCTTTCTTCAGAAGAGACTGACTATAAAAGGAATCTGTCTCCATTACAAGCAGGGAGGACAGAAAAACAGTGTCATATTTATGCAGCACATAGGTGGCATTCTCATCAGTCTTAATCATAACTGTGGACTAACCACATCTTCTGGATAACCATTCTCCTTACGGATGTGTCTGCAGCAGCACTTCTCGCTCATGCCAAGTTATTTCTTAGTGTTGCCTGTGCTGTGACAAGGCAGCATTGGGTGTACATGGAATCATTTATATAGCCCCGGTTAATGTTGCATAATCTTTCCACACAGGCACGAGCACTCTGCTATCAGAGTCCAGCAGTTTTGAGATTAGAATGACTCTGGCTGGCAGGGAAGTCACAAAGGCAGGCTTAGTGGAACTTGCATGCAGAACACAGAGCCATACACACAAACGGGCATGCTGTGAGGAGGCCAGACCCAGACAGATGGATCTGGACATCGAAAGATGACCTTTGTGGGATTAAAACAGATGGAGATATCAAGAGGAGTTCCTAGCTCACATTGATGCAGCTGTGTTAGACTATATATCATGTAATGAGAGCAAACTCTTTTCCTGTGGCTGCCTAGACCTGTAGTTTTATCATGTAAAACATCTTGGAAACAGTTGCTTTTTGTACTGTACAGTAAGCACCAGTAAAATATATCTACTAAGAGGAAAGTTACATTATTTGGAGTGGTATTTGCAGACTTTTGTTTTATATATATATAAGAATACAATACAGTAGATATTGATTTTTTTTCAAATGGAGCCCACTGTGCCCATAAATATCTACTAAATATTCATTTACTTCATTTCCTACCACATTACAATTATGGGGCCAAGTGCTGGGGAAAGGTGGTGAAACAAATTGATTTAAGATTATGATTATTCAGTAGCTCCTATCTAAACAGGAACAAAATGATTGTTTGAAAGGGAATTTGTGCCTGTTGTGGTCAGGGTCAGTCAGGTTGTCCTGGGGTACAGTACAATAAGGCCCAGTGGCCAAAGTCTAGGTGGCCACCCTTCTTCTCAGGGTGGAATGGCCAGAGCCTATGCAGCTGCCCTTGGGTCCACGGCAGCACGGCCCACTCCTTTGGGTGGCGACTGCACCCAGTGGTGGGTGCAGTGTGGGGTAGGAGGACTCTGGCTCTCCCTACTGCACTAGGTCCTGACCCAGGGCCCCGAGGAAGCGATTCTCCTGTATTTAGGCTCAGTCTCTCTGCAACCATTCTGTTCTCTGGGTTGCTTCCTACCCTCACTTCCAGCATTAGTAGTCTTCCGGCATCAGCAAACTGTCGCCCTCAGTGGTCAACTGGGTGTCCACAGGGGCCTCAGTACATTCAGCCTCTGCAACCCGGGGCTCCAGCAGCTTCATGGCAGGAACCTGCAGCACAAGTCTGCTATCCTCCTCCGGCAGCCCAGACCTAATTGAGTTGCTCCCTTTTACACTGCGGTTCCAGTTGAAGCATGCCCAGCAGAGGTGAGGGGAGCTTGGCTTTCTCAGCCCATAGCATGGGGTTAATCCCTTCCAGCCCAGTGCGGCTCGGTATACCTTGTCACAGTGCCATTTGTTAAAACCTGAAATTCAGGATGGCAAGATTTATGTAAAAAAGAGGGTTATTAGAAGCTCACACTGGGCTTCTCACCACTGACCAAGTCTGACAGAATGCCATTAAATAAATAATAATAATACATGGCACTTTCTTAGTGCTCAGTAGACCATATTCATCCCTTGTGTAAGGATGAATTACACTAGAAGAAATCTAAAACCTTTATCTGAAAAGTGATGTACAAGCACTAAGTGGTTCAAATTCAATGAGACATCATTGGCATGCCAAGCTATGTGTTGCCAAAGTGTGAAAAAAGACAGGCCCATCGACATGGGTGTATTTGGACCTGGTGGGGGGCAAACCCAAGAAGCCCAGGCAGCATATGTGATCCTATTTTCAACATTTGCAGAAGATGCTGCAAGCGATGTCTCATATGGGCAGAGCGTGGAAGAGTACCAATAACTTTTATTCCCAAGATGACCCCTGTCAAGAGGTTAGAATTGTTGAGCCCAGGGAATAATGATAAATAAAAGAGTTATCTTCATAACACCCCATTGGTATTAATTACCTTTTCCAGATAGGCAAATAAATACAATGAGATAAAAACATCCTTAGTATAAATGTGTCCCTCAGATAGACAATAATTTGGTGACCCTTAAACACAGAGGTCCATCTGTTGCTGAAAGCAAAAATACCTTGATAGTACACATCTATTCAATTACTTCTGTCTCTATGCTTCCTGTTTTGAGTTTATCAAGAAAGTGTCAACAGGTTAGCTCCAGGAGCATCTAATCTCTTTAGCTCCTGAATTCCTGTCAGTCAGGTTTCAGACTTGGGCATGACATGAAGAAAGAGTTGTAGTCACTGGTATATGGTCATCTGAAGGCAGTGAAATGATAGCACATCTATCAGTAGTCTTCAGTATGGCAGATCATGAAATAATCATCTAACCTGAAGAAACCTGGCAGGGACAGTTCTTTTTCCTTTTGGGCAGGGTTATGATTAATAATTGGGCATTCACCCTGAGAGTGAACACACTTGTGGACCCCAGCAAAGTTGCATCATGTCCCTGCTTTTCCAGTGTATAACATAATTAAGGGCTTGGGTAAAAGATAGATGGATTAAACTCAATTCTTATAAAATGGAGATTACACTTCTTGGCTGGGGAAAACGGTTTGAGGAATTGGCAAGGAAAGTGACTGCACCCTCAGCAAAAAAACATGTCAACTGATGTCAATTGTTATGCAATCTTGGGCTCTTACTGGATTCATGACCCCCTTGGAGATCACGTAAAAGTAGTAGAAAGATTATTTTTTTTGTCACACAAGAAAATGTGTCCTTTCCTCTCAAAGTTAGCATGCAGTATAATTATATTTATATTATAATTATTCATACTTTTTATTATTTCCAGGAGGGACTGCTCTAATACTGTCCTTGAAGGCCACCCATCTTCAACTAATGAGGCCAGACAGATGAGAGAATATTATACTTGTGCTCCAGACTTTATGCTAGTTAATTCACAATTCAAGGTGCTGATTACCTGTAAATTACTAAGTGGAATAGGACCCACTTATCTTAGAAATCACCTCTCACGCTATGTCCCATCACAGTGATTGGGACATGTGGATCTGATACACTTTCCTTTCCTCAGGCTTGAACTTGCAGGGCCTGGTGGGTGGTGTTTTCAGTGGCAGGATCTAGCTATGGGGAGGAATACAGGCACCAATGAAGTCAACAGGAGTTTAACACAGATTTAACACAGGTAGCAGGATTTCACTCATGAAATTTGCTCCTCCTGGCAATACCTTAGTGTGTGAGCCCTGCCACATGTGTCATGCAGAAAGACACACATGTCTGGTCTGTGTTTTCTGTTCAGTGTGTGTTGATATTCTCTTTGTAAATGGGTCTTCCAGCTGATAATTCCTCATTTCCAGGCAGGCAGACCTCTCACTGAAGAGAGGGAGTATATGCCCTGCATTTTCCATTTTGCTGGGGAAATAAAGTATTGTAGTGCATGGAAATCCAAAACAGAGTAGAACTGAAAACAGAGATCTTTTATTCTGGTAAAGATTCGCACAGACAACTAAGTAGCTCCATCTTGAAAAACTCATCTCCCCATCCCTCCCAATCATTGGAGCTTCCTCCGTACAATCTTAAAACTTCTGATAGTAAATAGCTATTCTCACACTGGCCACCAGGTGGTAATAATTGTAATAAAAATGCCTACAACACTACATTCCTCCCCCATTACATTATTAGTAATAATACATTTAAAACATTTAACATTATAACCACAAAACAAAACATTCTAACTAAAAGGTTGGGGTAGACTACCCTAAATCCTCAGGCAATTATAAGGGATTATTCTGCCCTCTCTAGCATAATTGCCATACTATTACAAGTCCAGTTTGTCTGTAGCTCTGGGAGATTTTCTGGAGCAGTGCAGTGGAAAAACCTGTGGTCCCTAACCAGTAGCAGATGCAGAAGAGCTTTCTGATAATACAATCATCTCTTCAGGATTAACTTCCAAATCCACTGTGGTGGTTGGTATGAGGCCCCTAGCATTCTCACTGTTTCTGCATGTAGCAATTGGATCAATGACTGCATAACCCCTGGTACCACAACATCTGAAAGAGAATTCTTCACCTATAGCTCCTCATGGTACTGCAGACAAACATGACTGATGTCTATGAGTGTGCCTCCCATCCGGTAACTCAATCACCCAAGAAACGCTGGTATTACAATGTGACCTGATAACCGGCAAGGACCATTGCAAACATTATGAGTATATCTTGAATTACATACACCTAATGTTCTTGGTGATGCTCACACATCATAATATAATTTTTGTGCTGATTGCTTTTCTCCAACTTTAGCAGCTTCAACTGTGTGTAAAGAGCCCAATTAAGTTCTTTGTTTCCTTCCAAGTAAGATTTCTGCAGGTGACATTCCTGTTCTGGCTTGTGGTATCATGCAATGCTGGAGAAGCCTGGCAGCTTGGCTTCTATGTTACCATTAGCATCTTCTTCATTCCCTGTTTTATGGTTTGCACAGCCCACTCTGCTAGGCCACTTCAAGCAGGGTGGTAGGGCAGAGTATTAATGGGTTTGATGCTGTTTTTTAAAAAAATAAATTCCTGAAATACAGCACCAGTGAATGGGAGACCATTGTCACTCACCCCTGTCTTAGGCAATCCAAAAGTGGAAAAGGTAAGTCAAGTTTATCAATTGTAGCCTTAGCTGTAGAGGAAGGTATTATGTGTGCTTCAATTCATTTAGAATGATTATCAATTATTATTAAAAACATTTCCCCTATAAAAGGACCAGCAGAGTCTACATGAAGCCTCGCCCAGGGTTGCTGAGGCCATGCCCATGGCTGCAAAGGAACGTTAGGTGGACTAGATTGGCAAAGGACACACTGTTGCACAGCAGTCTTTTTGGTTTTGACCCTATTGGAATTTTATCCCTTTTTGAAACAGTGTTGTGTAATGGAGACAATACCAATGCCAGGTTGGGTAAAAATGTACCATAATAATCTAGCAGGTCTAGAAAAGATTTCTATTCGCACCCTGACTTTGGTGGTGGTGTATGGGGAGATGTCAGCAAACCAGTAAAGTGACTGAAACCACTATGGCTTATTGCAAAAAGCAGCCAAGTCACCAGGCTGTAAATTGGCCATGTTGCAGCCTCAGCTTGACCAAGGCAGGAGGGCAGGGGGTTTTGGGTGCCACAGAAAGGGCAGCTTGACCCTGCGTCCTTCCTGATAAGAATTGTGTTGAAGTTGCTGATACATGCATTTAAAGAGCAGGGTGTGCCCCAGGAATGTCTATTGGGGCCTCAAGGCTGCAAACTCTAGAAACACCCACACCTGGTTAATCAATAATCAGAAGGAACCTCTTGCTTGACCATTGGAACTGCTTGTTTAACTTCTATGACTAATGTATAAATAAGGGTGGAAAGTTTGAGGTAGTTGGACTCTTCTGGACTTTCCCTCTGGATACATCTTGCAGTCCCCAGCGGCAGACAGGCTGCTGCTGTGCCACTCGAGAGCCACACTCAGCTTCGGTAATTATTGAGGGTTGGGTGTGTTTTACTAACCTGTTGCAGACTTGTGTGAGTGCTTGAGACTAAGTAAAGTGTAGCTTTAAGTGAAAGCACTCTTGTGTTGTCCTGTTTGTGCCAGACATCTATCGGTGAGACGGCCGTGTCTCCCCTGATTTATTTCCTGACACCACCTCGCACAGAGTAAAAGTTACCAAGAGCTTTGGGTTGAAAGAACCCCGGGTAGCAGTGGTGCCTCAGTAATGGCCCGTATCTTCTCTTCCACTGAATGTAAGCCAGTTACATCCATTTTGTGTCCTAAGTAAATTACTTCAGAAACCTGAAAAATACACTTCTCCCTTTTAAGGTGTGTGTCAGCCATTTCCCCACCAGTACCTGGTAAGTGTTCTGACAGATTCCCTGGTAATCAGGATATCATCAAGGTATACACAGACACATGGCATGCCTTGCAATAAATTGTCCATTGCCCTTCGAAAAATACCCAGATCTCCTGACACTCCAAATGGGTGGCACTTGTAAAGAAACAACGCTTTGGGATTATTGATCATTACCTAGGGTTTAGATCTATTGTGCAGAGGGATTTGGAGATACGCATTACTTAAATCAATGTTTGTGAAACATTTTCTCCCAGATAAGGTAGCAAGCTGGTCGCCAATCCTGGGGAGCAGATACGTATCTAACTTGGCCACACAGTAGACCATCATCTTGTAGCCCCTGCATATCCTTATCCACCATCTGATTTCAACATTAAAACAATAGGAGCAGCCCACTCTGAAAACTGGACAGGCTCAATAATACCAGCAGCTTGCCCTCAGTTTAGTTCTTGGTCTACCTGATGGTTCATTGCTTGGGGTACTGGTGTTCGCTTAAAGAAACGTGGTTTAGTATCTGGATCTACCTAAATTCTGCTAGTGACCCCATTCAGAGCACCAAAAACCTCACTGAACAGGTCTGACTGTTTTTCAAAACATGCTTCTATGCTTAGTCTGAATATGATTGATATCTGCCCAGTTAAGTTTTCACTGCTCTACAGCCAAAATGCTTCTGAAATAAATGTAGTCAAACTTTACTAATTCTGGATCACTGAGAAAGAAAATGATGCTTAAAATTGTTGATTGGCTCTAGTTTTCAAGACATGCTATTGGGTCAGTATATACGACCCTTGACTTGGGAATGGCGGAGGATAAGTGAGTTATAAAGGGAAGGGATCTCAATTTAAACCAGAAATGACTAAAATACATCTTTGACTGGATCTATGAATAAATCTATGACTGAGTTTGGACAGTACTTGCTTTTTAGGCAAAACAATGAATGATGCAATCTGAAACTGGTATTGCATCATACATGATATGAATTGCATCATGTTATTCCTAGAAGTCATGGATGATGCAATCATAACGAAGCTTACATCACTCTGCTGAAGAAATTGCCCTATATCAGCTCTAGAAATCATACAGTGTCGTGCTCTCTTATTTGTCAGTGTTTGATTTTGCAAAGGGACACATTTCTATTTAGCCAAAGTGAGCAGAGATGCCTCGTACTTGTGTGAACAGTGCAGACAACTTCTGCTATGTTTGTGGTGAAGTGACTTTTGCATCACAAAAGCGCAGTATAACCACTATGGTTAAGAAAGCCTATCACCTTTGTTTTGGCTGCAAAATTGGAGATCAGGACAAGAGGTGGGCCCCACACATATGCTGCAACACTTGTGCAACAAATCTTTGCCAGTGGTTGAACAGGAAAAGGAAATCTATGCCTTTTGCAGTGCCAATGCTTTGGAGAGAGCCAACAGATCATACCAGCAATTGTTACTTCTGCATGGTGCCTCCAGTTGGGAAAGGTGTGTCAAAGAAGAAAAAGTGGACTGTGCATTATCCAAACATTCCATCAGCTATACGCCCAGTACCCCACGGAGAACGACTGCCGGTTCCTGATGCACCAGAATCAGTCTCACTTGAGTCAGACGAGGAAGAGGAAGAGGATGAAACTTCTGGTCCTGAACCATCAATGTCACAGGACCCACATTTTCTCCCATCCTCCTCCTCTGAACCACACCTCATAACACAAGGTGAACTGAATGACCTTGTCAGGGATTTGGAACTACCCAAGAGTAAGGCAGAGCTTTTGGGCTCCAGACTACAGCAGTGGAATCTCCTGGCAGGTGATGTTAGGGTTTCCATGTTCCGTGACCGTCCAAAGGATCTTGTCCCATTCTTCTTCATGGAAGGTGATCTTGTAGCCTGCAACAACATTGATGGTGTGATGGCAGCCCTCAACATCGTTCACGATCCAGATGAGTGGAGACTGTTCATTGATTCATCGAAGACAAGTCTTAAAGCTGTTTTACTGCATAATGGCAATGTTTTGCCATCAATTCCAGTTGGTCATGCAGTCCATATGAAGGAAACCTATGACAACCTGAAACAACTTTTGAGGTGCATAAACTATGACCAACATCAGTGGCAGCTTTGTGGCGATTTGAAGGTTGTTGCTCTCTTGCTTGGTCTGCAGACTGGATACACAAAGTACTGCTGTTTTCTCTGCGAATGGGATAGTCGTGCAAGAGATTCCCACTACATCAAGAAAGATTGGCCACTCCGACAGTCATTGGCGCCTGGGAGGAAAAGTATTCAGCATCCACCACTTGTTGAATCAAGGAAGATTTTGTTACCACCCTTACACATCAAGCTGGGTCTGATGAAGAACTTTGTCAAGGCCATTGACAAACCACAAGCAGCTTTCAAGTACCTCCATGGAAAATTTCCAGGGTTAAGTGAAGCTAAGATAAAGGAAGGTGTCTTTGTTGGTCCTCAGATTCATGAACTTCTTCGAGATGATGCATTTGACCATGCACTGCGTGGCAAGGGGGAAAAAAGGCATGGAAAGCCTTCCAGTTAGTGGCAATAAATTTTCTCGGAAACAACAAGGCAGACAACTACAGGTTGTTGGTGGAAAACCTCCTCAAGGCATACAAAAGCCTTGGTTGCAACATGTCACTAAAGATACATTTTTTGCACTCTCATCTAGATTTTTTTCCACCGAACTGTGGAGCAGTGAGCGACGAGCACGGCGAGCGATTTCACCAGGACATTGCAACAATGGAGAAACGCTGTCATGGCAAATGGAGCCCATCAATGCTTGCAGACTATTGCTGGACAGTGACAAGAGATGCTCCATTTAATGAATACAAGAGACAAGCCGAGAAGCGCCGAGTAGACACTGAATAGGACTAAACTATGGACATAATAGTTTTTTGCCTTTTGTTTCATAATACATTTTATTTATATAACCCCTTTGCTGATTTTTAAAGTGTTACATAAACAGGACAGGTGAAATAGTATCATGTAAAGCAACCATAAACACATGAAAAGACCTAGGTTTACAATTTATGATTAAAACTCTACTATCTACACAATATACATAGATATAAAATGTAAAAACTTAAATATCTTAGAAACAGTAGCCAATCAGTTGTTTTAATTGTCATATTTGAATTCAGCACATCAAAATACATACTAAATAGCACATTTTATCTCTGAAGCAGACGACTTCTCAAAAATTGTAGACCAGTATAGTTTAACCATTTGTAATGGTGTGGCACCTACCTCTCATGAGCACCCATTCTGGTTGAGTGTGTTTGCATTCTTTAAACAGTCCCAGCCCTGGTATCGGGCCATACCCCCAGGGCTTCCTTCCTGGAGGCAATGGTTTCTCCCCCTTAGTCTGTTCTGGTCCCAGCTCTCCAGTTGGGCCTCTTAACAGTTCAGATCCCCTTCTGGGAGGTTTACCGCCATCTGATTGTAGGCCACTTCCCCACAGTGGCCTATAGGGTGGACGCAGGCTTGCCTACTACTCTGGATTCCAGCCCAGTAGAATTGGAATTAATATGCAAACTAGATACCATTACCTTAGGCTTGAATATTGACTGTGGATGGCTCGGTCATTACGTTAATTGAATTTATTTCCCCTCCTTAAAAACCCTTAACACCTTCATGTCAACTGTCTAATGGGTACTGATAACAGTTCCTTTCAATTAATTAGCCTCTTAACGTTGATATAGACACTCCCACCTTTTCATGTTTCTCTGAATGTATAAATATCTGCTTACTGTATGTTCCATTCCATGCATCTGATGAAGTGGGTTCTTAACCCACGAAAGCTTATGCTGAAATAAATTTGTTAGTCTCTAAGGTGCCACAGGTATTTTTCTTGTTTTCTTTTTGCAGCCACACACCACTGAGTCCCTTTAACAAAACTGCTTTTAGTTCCCTGGGCAACTTCCCCATGGTCCCAGTCTTCAACTGGGCTTTGTCCACCCCACCACACTCATCTTGCCACATAAGGCTGGGGCCTTCCCCCTTCACTATTATTAAAGGTAAGCAAAGCTTCCGGTCCTGGTATCATACCTCCGCACTGACTACTTCTCACTGGAACTTGTTATCCTGCATCTGTACATAACACCACCTTTGCCGCTCCCTGTTCCTTGGCCACAACTCGTGATAAGTAACCTCACTGACTGTAGACAGAGAAGCTCATGGATCAATCTCTATGGTTAATCTTTGTCCATTAATTGTAACATCCATGGCATAGGTCTCTCCCTTTGAGTTTTTCTGGTAATATTAAATACCGTATATACCAAGTCCTTGGCTTCTGGCTCCTCTCCTTCTTCTGCAATATGATGAATCTCTTTCTTGTGACCCAAATTTTCCTTTACAGGTGTCTGTTTTTTATAGCACATTTTTGCAAGATGACTTAACGTCCAGAAAACCGAGCATTTCCTATCCTTGTATGGGCAGGAGATATGGGCATGGTTTCTCCCCACATCAAAAGCAATTTTATGTGTTCTTAAGGAGATATCTCTATTTAATTAAAGATTTTGTGTGTGTGGAATGCTGGACTTGTACCTGGTGCCCGCAACTCTGGCTATCTACGTGCTGCTTAAAGCTTCCCCATAAATCCAAAGCATGCCATGTGGCTACTTCCATGTCTTGTGCTATTTCCAGAGCTTCTTTTAAAATCAAAAGGTTTTAGATCTGTAAAGAGACATCTCTGAATTCTTTCATTATTGATACCACAGACAAGCCTGTCCTACAGCATGACATTTAAAACCACAGTGCTTTGATAAACAATGCAGTTCTGTACAAAAACTGCTATGGACATTCCAGGTTGGCAGGAGAAACTGTTAAATTTAAAACACAGCACAATCTCTGATGGGATGGGGGTATGAAGGTGTGTGACAATTTTAACAAGCTCATCAAAGGACTTGGCATTTGCTTTTCTGGTGCAACCAAACTTCTAATTTGCTCACACATGCTCAGTAAAATAACATGTTTCTTGTTATCATCTGCTATGTCATTTGCAATGAAAGTACTGAGAAGTCTGAGTACTAAATCCAGTCCTCCTGCTCCGCATCATACGCTTTCATTTTTCCATTTGCAGTCATTTTTCTTTGCAATTAAGAAAAAGGTGTTCACTTACTCACACACTGTGTAGAACTTGCAGGTGATTGTTTTCAGCTTACCCTCCTCACCAGTGTAGTATATGGAGACCCACACAGATTAAAATTGAAAAAAGGAGATATTTTATCCTGGCACAGATTCACATAGACAACTGAGCAGCTTCCTGTTGGGATTCCCTCCAAGATCTCTTTCCACTTAAATTCCAAGAACTCAGTTTGACTTCAGATTTTGTCACTCAGGTATCTTTATTAGGCACACAGCAAAGCTATGCTGAGTTGATTAGACTCAAGTGCAGTGGGTGGGTGTTGGGGGTACCACACCTGTAAAGTGACACGGAAAATAAGCCAAAGAGTTGTAGGCATCATGTACATGCCCAGCATTCCTTTATATACATCATATTACATTGCCATTACTATATATTGCATAAAAAGTTTTGGGATTGGCTTGGTTATTTTGTAGGAACCAAATCATCTACAGCATGCTCGGTCCATTTACAATTTATTCTGTAGCTCATCATACATTCTAGGCTTATCTTGCCTGTTGTAAATGTTCCCTTGGGTGTTCCCCATTATTTTAGCTAGGATAGACATTTTGTCTCTTAAGCTTACTGACCCATTTACCTACCCTAGTTAGCACATATATTCTATTTCTAGCCTGCTGATCCATTTACCTTCCTAATCCTATCTCCCAAGAAATGAGGCCTCATTACTCATCTCAAACCATGCCTACATTACACTGCTATATTTTTTCTTAACATTAGCATTTGTTTTATTTGCATTAGAATTTTTTTATTTATTATTTAGCAACATATTTTAAAACTACAGCAGTTGTAATTATTTCAGTTATTATTAATAGTAGGCTTAAAGTATGAACTTCGGGGTGCAAGCTTAACTTTTTGGTATAGTTTACTAGGGTGTAATTTTATATCCTAAGCTTGTTTTGTTTTTAAAGCTTTTTTGTAATTTTAACTGTTTTTATTTTAATTACTGTATAAAATTGGTACAATATATATTTTTAGTAGGATATATAGGCTAACCAATAAAACATTTTGGGGGGTTATGCTACAAGTGTATTTTTTTAGCTAAAATACAAGTGTATTTTAGTATTTTTTAGCTATACTTGTTGTATAGGCAGTTTTTACTGTATTAACATTTTAGAGCTTTAACTGTATTGTGCAACTTGGAGACTGTTTTTTTAGAGCATACTCACATGCTGGCAACTTTATTAGGAACACTTTACACATGCCCATGTAAGTATTTCCCAGATGCAAACAGCAGTGCAAGTCTGGGGCCTGTTAGACCTTGCATTGTTTTACAATGGTATTTAAGAAGGAAAAACTTTTTTTTTAAACATTGTATGAACTGTAGTGCTTTTTAGTATTTTTACTGGTAACATCTTGCAAAGGTTTTAGTTTTTTTTAACAAATAATGGTATTGGACTCTTGTTAATATTTTTTTACTTTGTATTAACTGGTATTACTTTTTGTACTAAATATTTAATTTTTTGCGGTGATAAAAGATGGTAAGCTTTTTGCTTTATATTAATTAAGGCTGCTTTTAGTTTGTATAAAAAGTATTTTTATATACTAAATGTTATAGGAACATATTGACTTAATTTTATACTCAAAATAATTGTAATATATATAGTTAAAGATTTATTATTTTTTTTGGTTTTGTGTATTTAAAGGATGCAATACTTTTGCTGCTATTTTTTATTGAAATGCTTGGTTATGTTCTTATAGCATTTCTGTTAGCTTAGTTTTATAGCGACATACTAATTTCAAAGAGCATAGCTTTTATGCCAGTTTTATTAAACTTTTTTTTTTGTTTTGTCGCTGCGTTACTTTGGCAGGCTTATGCATTTAAAATTAAACTTTTTAAATTATATTTTATTTAATTTTAGTGGGCACAATTTTTAGATAACTGCAGATTGGTAAAATTTAATAACATTTAGCATATAAATATTAAACAATATTTTAAGAGATTTAATTTTAAGTTATTGGTTGGATTTCTTTTTAATTTAAGGCATTTTAATCTTTTATATAACTGCTTAGTTTTAATATAACCTTTTATTTATAAAACATAATTTTATAGGTTTTTATTTTTAATAATATTTACTTTATACAACAGTTAAACATAACTTTTGGATTAAAGTGTTAATGGTTAAGCTTTATTTTTCATATTTTTACATTCTTTTTGGTACTGGATTGGTCTTTGCTTTTAAAGCATGCAGCTATTTGAAAGAGAAAACACAACTTACTGTGGCATTTTGGCACCTTTATAGAATTTTAATAGCCTATTTTATTTACATTTATTTAATCACTCATGTCAAGCCAGGCTTACAAGTCCATCTTGAAAAACGTCCTCACTCCCACAACCCCGTGGAACATGCCCAGTACAGCCTTGGGGCTTCTAACAATAAATAGCTATCCCCACATTGGCTACCAGGTGGCAATAAGCATAACAAAAATACCCACAAAATTACAAGTATATTTTTGATTTAATTCTTCCTACCTTTATTGGGGTCAGAAGACTGGCAGAAAACCTATACAGTCTTTAAGTTCCACTTACATCCCTGGGTACTCATAACAGGCAGAACTTCCCCCACTCTCAAGCCCCAGTCTGTGCGCAAACAAGGGAATCTTTATTCGGGGAAAGGGAACACAGTCATAAACTTGAGAAAACAAAGCAATAGAATATATATGCAAATAAAGAATAAAATACCCCTCTTCCCGTAATGCTGGGAGTAGTCCACTGATTCTCTTTCTACTGGTGACAATCTCCCGAAGATAACAGTCCCTTGTCCTCATCAACTCACCCATCCTCACTGATAGTTTGGATCAGCAAGTAGCAGTAGTCCAAGAGTCTCTTTGAATGTCTGTCTCCACTGTCAAGGAAGCTGCTTGCCTTGTCATCCCTGGAGGTGTCGCCTCCTAACCCCAGTTTAGTAATTCAGCTTCTTTTTTAAGGTGATGGGTAGGCACAGCCTCACCAGATTCCATTCAGCTCTTCTGCTGCTCTATGTATTGTCTCTCATTGGAAATCTCTGTGTCATCTCTTTCTGTGAAGTCTTTAGTTTATGTTGTCTCGTGGTGTGAAGGTCCCAAGAGAGGGGACCCAAGAGCTCTTAGCATCATTAAGCAGAGCCCTGGCTGTTTGGAAATGAGCTCTTTGCCACAAGCATTTTGTCCTCTTTAAGCTTTGCTAGGAATCCACTACTCCTGAAACTCCAAGTTCATATATAGTTATAATGATTCACCAAGAGTCACTACAGGAACTGTGGGTAGGTAGCCTATGCAAATGAAACTCTATGGCAACACTTTTGCCTTTTTCTCAATAGATGAGTAGAAAGCTCTTTCCCCTTTGGAGTTTCTGATCATAGGTTTTATACCACTGTATTTTCTGGTAAACCTCCATGACATTTTCAACCTTTGCCTTTTCAAGAGAGGGTTGAATGTCACTTGTAGAAAAAAATACCCACCCTACCTCTAATCTGCAGACTCAAGATTTAACACCAAAAGCTTGGTGACTGCTTTATTTTTCCTTTTCCTCTCATCAAGAAAGTACTTTGTTTCCCTCTGTCCTGACAACGACTGATTATTTTTGTTTTTGTCTAGTTCATTAATAATGTATATGAAATAAAGTATATGAAATATAGTTTTATGCATAAATATGGGAAACAATAAGTATAAGAGTGAAACTCACTTAAAATACACAGACTTAATCCTAGGTTATATGATGTAAATCAGCTAAGACAAGCCTGAACAGTGTACATTGCTGTATGCCATACTATCTCTTTTCTAATTTTTTTCTAGAGATCTAGTGTTGGCAAAATGTGAATTTATAGCCTTTGATGTTGCTGAATCTGCCAGTCTGGGTTCTCCCGAAAGCCCCCTCGGTGTTGTTGATGACCCCCTCTTTCTACAGTACTTTTATTACCTCTACACTTTACATCTATATACGAGTTTAAAATGTCCAAGCTTAACCAATTTTCATCTTATTTGCTAGACACCATTTGCATCCAGGATAGAAACCTGAAGTGATTTTATGCAGCTTAGATATTGAACTCTCAAAATTGATATTTATAAATGCATAGTGAAGATGTAAGGTCGTAATAAAAGTAATAAAATAATGTTATAAACAGTAGCAAGTGGACATGATCAGGAGCTATTTTTCAAATATTGCACATTGTATCTGAGTATTTCTAAATCAAAATATAACAAAGCCACATATATTAAAATATGACAGTATCTTCTCATTTTAAAACTTACTCAGCTTTATCTAAAGCTTAAAAACAGAGATAAGGGAGTTAGAAACTACTAAAAAATCGTTTAATAATTGTACAATGACAATCTATTTACCCCATTTTAAATACCAGAAATAGAGTTTGCATATCAGCTGAGTGCCATTTTTAGACTCTTTGGGAGGGTCTTAAAATTTTGAGCTATATTTTAAATTCCTGAAGACTTTAGATTTTACTGGGAATGCTGACAAACCTTTTACCATAGCATATTCAATGGCTGCTGTACAGTATCTTTAAACATCTCAAAAGGCATTATTTAAAGCACCTTAAGAAAAGGAATTCAGATTATGCTAAATATGACTGTACTTTAGCAAATCACAGTTCTCCTTCTGTTACTTTTTATAATTGTCCGCCTTAATTCAACTCCAATGCAGTGACTGTAAAGGCTGTAGTGTTATCCACCTGGTTATTTATAGACTGGAGAATGTGTGATTCTCCATAAAAAGGCTAACTTTACCAGTGAGCCACCAACAATCCATTCCAAGTAACTGTACTTACCTAGATCTAGACTTTACCTTATTGTTCATGGAGAACTAATTGGGTTACCATGTGGGCTTGACATCTTGTGAAGACTATAAAGCAGAAAAATGCGTTTAATGAAAGAGATTTGTTACTACTTGAGACAAAGTGGCCTTTGTCCTTCTGCCAAAACTGCCTTGCTCTGGTACCTGCATTTGCTGAGATTATGCAGATTAATAGGAATAGTACAAGATGCATTAAAGACAAACAGCATTAGAAGAAGGGCATATACACTGTTCTAAAACAGTGCAAATGAACCTGTTCTTATTATCTACCAGGAAGCTCCTTGACAAGGTGGAAGTTCAACATTTCTAATTGCCTTTTTAATTTGGTCCACTTTCTCCCCAGGATTGAAATACTTTTGTTGGATTTTTTTTCTTTTTGCTAATAGGGTTGCATTTATAAGACATTGTAAAGCCCCTGATTTTTATATTATGTTCAAATTTTCTTGAGATATTACAGTATTTCTTTTCAGTTTTAATGTAATATACGTTTTGAGGTTGGTGTAAGGAATGGTAAGGAGAAAACCATCCATCCTGGGGAGCAGCAGGTATTCTAAAAGGGGGGAGGCATGAGTGGGAAGACTGAACATAAAATAAAAATGAAGGCTGAAATAAAAATAAGGTAATAAATAAGGTCTAGGAGATGGAAAGTGTAGCCTGGTTGTAAGGAATGAAGATAACATTAAAGTTCTCAAGTAATCCAATTACCATAGACAGTCTGAGAAACTTGTGCATTTGGAGATCATTGTCATCTAGTTTCATACACTCTCTCCCTTATCTGTGCAGAGGCTCCATGTCACAATGGAAGCCACAGGAAAGTGGGATTTATAGACAGAGTGAACAGAAAAATATCTGATGTATTATGGGTTTTGAGCGGCATAATGCAGGTAGAAATTTATCAGTTTTACTTCCTGCAGTTCTGTAACTTTTAGAACAACCTTAGAACATTTGGGGGGAACTGACAAGAAATATTTTATGTGAGGAACAGGGACAACGATGTTGCTGGGAAAGACGATAAGGAAACTACATCATGAATGAGAACTGCCTGGAATATTCAAGGGAATACTCCATATTTATGACTGTTTTAGCATTAAAAAAAGGAAAGATGTTAAAAGAATGTGGAAAATAAACTGCATATTAATATTGACATATACAAGCCTTTCCTCCCTTTAATGTGTAGGAAAAATGTGTCTAAATAAATAAGCTATAATATTGTTTATCATACTATATACTACAGATAACCCAGCCAAAGTACTATTAATGACCCAATTTTTAAAATATATTAGGCACCTAAATTAAAATGACCCAATATTCACAGCTGCTGAGCATCCAGAGATCCTAATGAAATCAGTGGAAGCTATGGATTCACAGGACTTCTGAATGTTGGGTCATTTTATTAAGAAGCATAAATTCAGATTTAGTTGCCTAAATTTGAACATGTAGCCTATGTTTAAAATGGGTCATATCTTACTCAGATTCTCAGGGATTCTGTGCTTCAGATATTCTCAGAGGGATGAGAAGTATGAAATAAAGTAATACAGTACTTAAAGGTCTATTTTTTCAGTTTATTACTTCATAAAAATAATTAATCAGGCTCTGTGTGTGCAAAAACATTACCAATATCATCTGAGTCTTCTTCTTCTGCAAAAAAAAAAATGTATTTAAAAGAAAATTTTGAAATAGTAGCTATATTGGACTAGTGTATTTCTTAATTGAATTTAGTACACGTGAAACGTGTCAACTGACAGCACTAAAGAATGGAATCGTCTCTCCACAGGACAGTGTAGTGATAGTAAAATCTTTGCTGCCTAATCCCACCAACTACCTCATCCCTCTTCTGGAAGTGCTACAGGGTCTTTCAGCCTGAACCATGCCATGCCAATTAGTGTCAATGTCTCAGTATTATCTCTTAGGCTACGTGATGTTGCTCTGCAGTCAGAGGGAAACAGAATCCCATCATTTTCTACCAACCTTTCCCACCAGCCCTTGTAAAAACATTTCCCTTCGCCATATATCTGTATGGTTATTGGGACCCATTTGGGCAAGTGCCTACAAGGCATAGCTGCTAAAGCACCAATAGTGCTTGCCTCCAAGACTCGGTGCACCGGACATGCTACTGGCACCGTAGGGGCTTGGGGTACAGAGTAACTCCAATAATTACACTGGTGACAGAGGTGGGATTCCAACTGGCAAATTTGGCTGGCAAGGGTTAAGGTAAGGTGTAGGTACCCCAGGTCTATATGGTAGGTGTAAATGAACAGATTTGAGGATCAAAGTGTTCCCCGGAGCTCTGAGAGTGCAAATAGGCAGGGCAGTGCAGGTAGAGAGAGACAGAGGCTCATCTTCATGCCTGGAGCTTATATTGGAGATGGTCAGGGCTGGGCCATCTGGATCAACCACTTTGAATGAGCAGCCCAGAACCTGATGGGGAAATTTCTTTGATGTGCTCTCCACTGGGAATGATGACCTGGGATGCACAGGGTTGACACAATACTGGATTGAGATTAGAGATGCCAGACCCGTGAGACTGGGACCACAAAGGACCCAATCCACCACCAGGCAGAGTTCAATGAACAGCTTCAACAGATGGTATAGAGCGGGATCATCCAGCCCTCTGTGAATCCAGGGGCTGCATTATAGTCTTGGTAATAAAGTAAGATGGGGGTGGGGGAGGAGATGGGGAGGAGAGACAGAGATGTGTGGACTATTGACAACTGAGGTACATTACTATGAGAAATGCCTATCCCCGCCCTAGGGCTGATGACACTCTAGATTTGCTGGCAAAGGCCTTTTGGTTCTCCACCCTTGACCTGGCCTGTGGCTACTGGCCAGTGGAAATGCACCCCAATGATTGACAGAAGATGGTATTCACCAGTAAACAGGGCCTCTCCAAAGTTAAGGTCATGCCTTTTGGACTCTGGAATGTTGCAAAGATGGATGGATGTCATGAGGGAAGACCTTCAGGGTACACCCTGCCTGGTATATCTTGATGACATCATTGTCACTGGGAGGTCACTTGAGGAGCACCTGCAGAAGCTGGGAGTTATGCTAGAGAGGCTATGTGAAGCCAACTTAAAGGTGAAACCATCAAAATGCAATTTTTTTCTGTGACAAAGTAAATTACCTGGGACATGTGATCTCAAGTGATGACATAGAGACAGACCCTGAAGGGGTGGAAGCCACCTGATCCTGGCTGGTGTTACATTCTGCCACCGAGGTACAGAGTTTCATTGGCTTGGCTTCATTCTACTGGAAATTCATTCCTGATTTTGCCACAATTGCACAGCCATAGCACAAGCTGGCAGAGAAGAGTTGGGCATCTGAGTGAACCCCATTCCAAGAAGAATTTCTAGAATTAAAGTGGAAGCTCATGTCTGCGTCAATATTGATCTACCCAGATCTACCTACTGTTCATCCTAGCTACAGATGCCAGTGAAGTTGGCATTGGTGATGTCCAGTCTCAGCTGTAAGGAGACAAGGAAAGAGTAGTCACATATGCCAGCAGGGCCCTGAACAAACCAGAGCTGAACTACACAGCTATGACAGAGCTGCTGGCAGTGGAGTCCTTCACCAAACATGTTCGGTACTTCCTCCTGGGGAAAGAATTCCAGTTAAGGACAGATCACCATTCACTCATATGGCTCCCTAATTTCTATGAGCCCCAGGGAAGTTGGCCCAGTGGCCTGCACTGCTGGCTCAGTTACAGTTAAGACACTGCTCAGGGAAATAGCACACTAATGCTGATGCCCTGTCTAGGAGACTGAGTCTGGGCAGTGCCAGCAAGGAAGCCAGGACTGGGGAACAAAAACCTGCCAGCCTAGCAGGAGCTCTGATCCCAAAAGAAAGGATCAATGACAATGGGGCAGGGCCTGCGATGCCAGATGAAGGAGTCACAACTTTGAAGGAAGCACAAGACACTGACCCAATAGTTTCCCAGCTAATGTGCTGGAAGAAAGAAAGAGGCACAGGTAGGCCAAGGTATATGCCAATACAGAGAACCTGGCCTGATTTACACTTACAGCAAGTTAGGCCCTCAAAGGCAGTGAAGAACATGGACCATTATACTAGTGCTCCCAAGGGCATAAGTCCCTGAGATTTTGAAGGTGTTACATAGCAGCAAGGCTGAGGGATATTTGGGGATAGAGAAGTTTACCTAAAGGGTTCAAAGCTATTATTCTGGCCTGGCACAGGTCTGTTAAGGACTGGGTAAAGCCCAAAGACAGTGCATACTACACCCAGAGCACCTATGGTTACTACCTGGATGAGCTGACCTTTAGAGAGGGTAGCTATACATATTCTTGGACCCCCCTATCAGTCACTGAGAAAGGCAGTCGGCGATAGCAGACTACTTTTCCAAGCGGGCGGAGGCTCATCTGCTGCCCGGCCAAAAGGCATAGACAGTTGCTAAGGTATTGTTGAGCAGTTTGTATGCTGGTACACTCACTCCTTGCACCAAGGGTGAAACTTTGAGTCACTGTTGCCCCAAGAAGTGTGTGACCTGCTCGAGATTAACAAGACCCACCCTACACCTTATCACATATAATCAGATGGGTTGGTAGAACATCTGAACCATACACTGTCAGCTTTGTAGGTGCCAACTAACATAGCTGGGACAGAAATCTTCCCGTCATGATGACCTATAAACCTAGGGTGCAATTGTCCATAGGGTGCATAACACACAAGGTGTTTCAGCATGAGACTACCCTCCTAGGAGAATTACTGTATGGAGCAGCTGTGATAGGTACTCTGTGGGATTAGCATACCCTTCTAACACAGTGCACAGACATCCTCAGCACTGTCAGCCAAGCAGTAAAGCATCACCAGCACAGGGCCACCTAGAGACAGAAAGAACACTATGATTTATGACTGTCTGCTCAGATACACCAAGAGGATGAGCTGGTTTGGGTCAGGAATCCTTGAAGAAAGACGGGTTTGAGTTCCAAGTTATAAGAGAAGTACAAGGAAGCGTACAGGGTGGTCAGCCGCATGTCAGAGGCACTCTGTGAAGCATCCTCTGTCCTGAGTAGGAACAGTTTTGTCCTACATTACAACAGGCTCAAACCCTACCTGACTCCTTACCCAACTGAAGGTATGACCAACTTGCTACAGCAGAACCGGGACAATGATTGAAAAAAGCCTGGTTGGTGAAGAGGATCAGGTCTGGATGAACGCTGGCATGTGTTCCATCAAGCAGGACGAAGCCCTGTTATGGCATATCCAAGTATGGCCTTATCACAGGGAACAGAGTCAGGTGACAATACAGAACCACTGGAGGTCACCCCACCAACAGAATCTTTCCTCTATCTTGCCAGTCCTAGTGAAAACCTTTCCCTTAGCCATCTGTCTCAGTGGTTATTGGGACCTACCAAGTCTAGAGCCTACAATGCCTAACTGCAGAAGCACCTACAATGCTCCCTTCTGAGGAGCGATATTCTGGGAACATTACTGGCACCCTAGTGGTTTAGGGTACAAAATAATCCCAATAATTACAGCTCACTACTTGAGAATTTTCCCTCTCTAGGTGAATCTTCAGTACTAGGTAGTACTTCAATACTACCATGTACAGCTCCTATCCCACATCTGGGCCGCTAATGTTTTTAAAGAGTGCTTATACTTTAACTGATAAAAGTCTTTGCCATTCCCCGTCCTTCTCCAGGCTCTCCACCTGCTTCCAATTCTTCACCCTCCAGGTATGCCTCCCTCACCTACATCACTTTGTCTTCCACCTTGTTATGTAAACATGTGAAAACAGTTCCATGTGCATGTCACCTTGGCTGAGCTACATGTAACAGAAAAGGAGGGTGGGGCAAAACAAAAGAAACAAAACATGACATTCTGTCACTTTTGAGCAGAACTTTTCCATTCCAGCCACATACATATGGAATCAGAACCAAGGCTTGCTTGAGCCAGGTCCAAAGGCTCCAAGCAGGCCAGTTTAAACTGGTAGAGAAAGTGTGTGTGCATGTTCACCTCCTGATTTTTTCACTCATGCGGTTCATTTTATTTAAAAAGACTTTGGATAAACCCTGGAAAAAGGACAACCTTTATTTGACTTCTTCTTGCAGCCTGGGAAATTATTACAGTTGTTGAACAGCTTATTATGCCCCACACAAGGTAGGTCTTAGAGTTCGTTTGCTTGTTAACTTTTGGGTATTGGATGTTTACACCAGTGGGAGACCACATGGTGTCAGCCTGATTTATATGTGCAAACAGGAAATCCCCGTTCTGCAAATGTACTGCTATGTATCAAACTCAGTTTTTAATTCTCCTATTCTGTGGGCTTAGCCTTACTTTTATGTAGCAGGGTGGGGGTTTTTGGGGTGTGTGTGTGAAGTTTGTGTTTTAATATTACTTTTGGTTAATGTATGCTGCAGTGTGAAATCTTATGCAAAGATTTCATGTGGTTTCAAAAGCAGAACCCGATATACTCTAATGCACATCTTTATCGGAGCCTCTGTCATAATAAGGTTGATTCACTTATTCAAAAGACCCTTATTCCCAATTGTAACTTCACTAGAAATAGATCCTAATCATTGTCAGCTCCCTTGAGACTTGAAAAGCTGAAGCAATACAAAAGTGTGTAAGTTTTAGATAATATAGTCACATTTTCTAATCCTATTTCTAATTTCACTAGCTTGTTACATAAAGGCTCAGATTGCAGAACAAGATCACATAGCCTAAGAGATAATATTGAGTCATTCAAACACCAGAGTGTAGAAATTGCCGAGTGGCTTAAAGAGCTGGCATAAAAATACGACTCCCCAAGCGTGTTCTTGCAAGGCGCTTTCTTAGGGGAACAAATAATACATTTGGGGGAAAGCAGATATGAAAACAATCACTTCTGCATTTATTAAAATTTTAATCAACTTGATTTTTTTCCTCTAATATCAGCACATATTTCAGCCAGAGAAGACAGGATGGGCTGCACAGATATTTTGTCAAACACAACATGGTATAAAATGAGGAAGAGCGTTGGATAGTAAATCTAATAGAGAGAAAAAATACCTTGCACAGTGGCAGTATCTCAAGAATTCTGTTTATATACTATCCACGTGGCTTAAAATAATTTTCTGCCACTTTGAAGTTTTCAAACACAAATTAATCTTAAAGTTGAAATGCATTTCTGATTTTTAAAGGCTAGTGAGTACTGAGTAAGATGCCACTTTCTTTTCTTTTTTTTAAAAGAAGGTGGTATTTGAACAAAATCGTATGTACTATAAAGAAGTAGAACGGAAAGAGTATTTTTCAACCCCAGTTCTCTGGGTCAGGTTGTTGAGCACTTACTGAGGGCTGGACTATCGACTCATGCCTAGAGCTCCAGCTCCTGGGGGTTACAGTATGAGATCAGAATCTCAGGTTATTTTAGTGTTTCTAGCCTTCATGGTTACATAGTAAAGCTTGAATGTGTGACCCAGTGTCTCTGATGCCTGTCTGAGGGCTTGTCTACACAATTTGTGCACTGTTTTAAGTACATTGGTTTAGAAACCATGCTAGTTAAATCAATGCAATCTTCCCTCTTCCTCACCGGAATGCAGACACTGACCAATTTAAATCTCCACACAGGTTTCATTGATTTAACTAAACCATTTTAAATACACATTTAGTTAAACTGGTGTATGTTTCTGTATAGATCATACTTTAGTCTGCAGACAGCCTGAAACAATGGAAAGAAATGGCATTTTTCTTTCGTTTAAAATATTGCATTAAATTTTTCATTTTTCAAACTGTTTTCAGAATAGTTTTGAAATTTTTTTAGAATGTCATGTGGTTTCAGCAGGAGTCCCTCCCCCAGGCCATAATCTCACTTTTCTCCCCACTAGAAAAATGGGAGAGGGGGAAGTAAAAAAAGTTAAGTATCAGAGGGGTAGCCATGTCTGTCTGGATCTGCAAGAGCGACAAAGAGTCCTGTGGCACCTTATAGACTAACAGATATATTGGAGCATATGCTTTCATGGGCGAAGACCCACTTCGTCAGACGCATGTGGTGGAAATTTCCAGAGGCAGGTATAAATATGCAGGCCAGAATCAGATTTAAGATAACAAGGTTAATGCAATCAGGGAGGATGAGGTCCACTGCTAGCAGCTGATCTGGAGGTGTGAACACCAAGAGAGCAGTAACTGCTTTTTGTAAAAAGTTAGTGGGATTTTTTTCCACCAAAACAAACAAAAAGTATACTAAAATGGATATTTTCTTTTGAAAGTGTATGGTTTTTTGTCAAAATATGGCTTTTCAATAAAACATACTTTTAAGTGAAATCATTTTAATCAGCTCTACTTTATTCACCTGGTCTCTGAAGCTAGCTGCAACTCTGTGGGGGAGGGTTCAGAGTACAGGGCCAGGGCCATCACAGCTGAGCGGAGCCTAGTGCTTAGTCAGTGCAACCCTGTCCTTTCACATGTTGGTGGGCATTGACTCACCAATCCCTTTAATTTACCAGTATAATTAAGCATTCCAAAACCTAGTATTGCCAACCCCAATGGTTCCAGAATTATGAGTTGGGCTCCTGAAAATCATGAGTATTCTTTTTATTTTTTTAAAAAAAGAATACATTTGGCTATTTTTATTTGCCTTCTGACTTTTGAGTCTTTTGGGGGTACTTGGGTCAGGTTTCAAGATTTCTCCATAACCATGTAGGCTAAAAACTTAATCTTGCCTTTCATTAAAAAAACAATTCTTATGTAATCCCTAGTAGATTACAAGATTCTTATGTAATACTCTAGTAGCTGGAGCTGTAAGAAAAAATAACAAATTTTGAAAGACTTGTGATAATGTCAATTTGACAACTCTGAAAACTGAACACTCAGTTTATTTTCCTTGGCCAAACACAAAACAAAATGAAAATAAGCTTCCTTTCACCTGGAGTAGAAGACTGATGTTCAGGTCCTGAATTCTTGAGACCCTTACTTCTATCATGTGCTGCAAAGTGATTGCAATTGGCAGACTAGCTCTTTATTTTATTTCCAAATAAATATGCTCAAAGTACTTGTCTCTCCATATATAAATTAGTACAAATAATGTCAACATTACTAATGTCAGAAACTCAACATCTTTAAAACTGAATAGCTTGCATGTTTCTTTTATAGCCTGATGGAGAAGAAATAAGAAATAATTCTTTTCTAACAGAGACCCCCAATGATATGTCAGTTGAGGATCTCATTGAGACAGAGTTTAGTCTAATAGCCATAATTTTTTCAGACAACTACTCTGCATTATCTACCATAGAGGTATTCCAAAGTAAAAAAAGCTAGCAGTTCTCAAAGTTCTGTAATTTCACAGAGACTCAATAAATTCATAGCACCTATCATGGTTTTTGGTGCTATATTAATAAGTGATCATTAATTTAAAAATATATAAATCATAGAAAATTTTATTTTGGATTGAACAAATTACTAAAATTATTTTAAAAACTATTGAGGAATTCTTTAGAGATTATTTTAAAAATCCACAATTTTTAACAGTAATTAAAACATGAGGGATGATTAAAAAGCAGTGGTTTGTGCTTTCTCTATTTGCTGAGCAGCAGAAACACTCTTCTCAGATATGTGCTGACATCAGTGATACAGATGGACGAATGAATGAAGAAATGAAAAAAGTCCTGTTAGTTTCAAACCCTGTTAACTTTAACAATGGCTTTATATACAAAGCACCCCTCTGCCAAGGCTCCTGGCATGTTGCATACACAATCAAAATAAAATAGCAATAAATAATGAATTAAAAGTAGGAACATACTGGACACCTAATTATGGTATTGATATGTATACTTTAAATATGTGGAGATGGCATTTGACCACATTGGAAGCCGAGTAGTGGAGAGAAGAATAAATGATACGATGTTGCATTTTATCCAGTATTTAAGAGTGACTATTAGAGAAGGATGATAGTCCTGAAAACCAATATTAATAGTTGATCAACTTCCATGGTCAGCCCTAGGTCACTATTTTACATGGGGACCTGTTACCTTATTGTTACATGAGCTCATTAAGGTCACTTTACAAAGTGCCCTTCAGTATTGGATAGTGTCATACAGGCTTTTCAATTTGGTCTTTTGCTGCTGTTTTGGAGACCCTTACAAAAATGTGCATTACACAGTTTGGGAGCCAAATGTTTTCACCTTTTGCGCCGGGAAGAATTAGGCAGTCTGGTTCCCTTTCCTACAGAACCAATTCAACAGCATGGATCGTATTGCCTTGCATGTTGTCCTGCATCACTGGCACACAACTGCCCTAACTATAGCTTAAATGGCCACAGTAGGATCACCCTGTGTATTGGCATTATTTTTGGCACGGGGAGGGGACTCTAGAACAGCTGACATGACTGCTCTACACCTCTCTATGACTGGTTCTTGAGGCATGGCTGGGGTAAAGGAGCATGACTGGGGCTTCTCTGTTCCTGATTATTTCTATCTGCTGTAACAGCCTCTAGAAGATCAAACTGGTATAAAGCCACCTTTGTGCCCTCTTTCCTCATCAAGACCTCAGGGTCTGCCCTTACAAGTTCTCTCTGGATTGCAGGTGAGATAAATTGTTACCTGTTTAAACAAGGAAGGTAGAAACAAACAATAGGACTTTTTCCTTTGTTGCTGAACGCTGTACTACAATATCCTCAGCACTTACTGGGGAAGGAAGCTCAGCTCCCATCTGCCAGGGGACTTGTAATTCATCCTTCTAACCTACTCTTCCCTACCCAGAAACCTCTTCATAGCTTTCTTTTGATAAATTATTTAATTAAGCTTGAACAAGAGAGAAAAAGCAGTAGGGGTATGTACAGGGAAGTACAGTGGCAGCTCCAATTTTAACAAGTGATTCCTTCAAACATTTTCTTCTTCAATGGGCAATATCACCTGTAGACCCCCCACTCCACAGCTCAGCAGCAGCCCTTTGAAGACTGGCCCTGCCTGCATGTCCCTGATTGTTGGGGAATGCGAAGACAGAAGAAGCTGGCATCTCCACTGCTCCTCATTACCACCAAGGAAACATTTCCCCTACTTCCCACTGCTAGCTCTCCTCTGATTGGAGGATGGGGATTCTATTATGGAAGGAACTGCACAGGTGGCAGGAGGGGGGCATGTGCTGCCATTGCAGGGACACAGTAAACTGAGGTCTGAGTGCAAGACTGAGAGGTCAGGAGCCACATGAGTGTTTAGTCTCTATAAGCCTGCCGCATCCATACAAATCAGTCCTGCCCAGACAGAAGGAGGTGCTTTAATCTGGATCTAAGGAGTTGTGGCTTGAGGGTGAGACTGTGACTAAGGGAGACAAAGTGCCTTTTAGGCATCTTAGGATAATGTCCTACTCATACTGACTGTTGTCTTCAATTATATTGTTCTTTCCATATTAATAAAGGCAGTGGGATATAATCTCTATCTCGGAGCAATTCCAGCATGAATTCTTGCCTCCCCAAATGTTATAATAGTTTGGAACAACCTAGGAGAGAGGGGAGTCCCTGCCAGACCACCGATGGACAGGCAGAGGCTCACGTGAGCCCTTTCCTAATGGAGAAGGTGTTTGAAACAAAGATATCACCCTTTAAAAAAAAAGTTATTATCCTTTGTGAAGCAATTGCTTAAATTGAAAGAAGCAAAAAGCCAGGCTCCATTTCTGCAGCAGGAAGTTAAGGGGGACTTAAAGATTCCCCGCCAGCCTTAATTCCCTCCTCTGCCACATACTCATTTTATATTAAGAAATGTAAGTAAAGTTTGGGATGTACTCCAACGTATCATTTTACTAGGCCTCAGGTTGTTTGTGTGTGCAGTGTGGTTATAATGATGAATAGGAATTGGTTACATCATGGTGAAGTTGTGGCACAAGTTATTTCAAGGCTTGCCCCAGAATGCTGAGTCCAGCTCTGCTTGTTAACATTTCCAGCCTTCTCTGAGGCTGGGACTGAGCCAGGTGCTATTTATTCAGGAAGGTGCTTCCCCACAGATGCACCTGCTTTGGCTTAGCAATTGTCACAAGGGGACTCCTCTCCTGGATCTCCCACCAGTGCTACAAGAAGAGTATGTCAGAGGCACTAGATTGTTCCAGCACCCCCATTGGCTGCTGCAGCATTGTATAAGGAAGAGTAGGAGTGGTCAAGTTGTTTTCCTGAGTAAGAGTCTTGCAGCTTCTGTACCACGCTTCTCTCTCTGACTGTGTCTGCTTGCCCCTCACAGAGTTTGAAAAGTAGTACTAGGATAGAGCATCTTCTCATAACCTTCCATGAACCCTCTCAACCACCCCTCATCCCTGTCCCTCCATACTTCAACCCAGGGAGTGCTGCTCTACTACCAGACCCTTCACACCAGCTAGTTACGAAAATAATGAAAATCAGTTATCAATGGAGACCTTGCCATCTCAGGAGCAAAAGGGGAGCTTTGCAAATGACCTACCATACAAGAACCCAAGACCATGGCCCACCTGCCTGCCACCCTCACTACTACTGTGAGAAATAGCTGCTAGGTAGGGAAGCCACCTGTAAGATACTGTAAGGTGCTAAAGAGAAGAAGCAGGAGAGGACTGATGGATTTTTGTGGTAGAGTATGGAACTGAGGAATTCATTCATTTATGTATGTATTTATTTTGCTGTGGACAGTTTGGAATGGATGGATTGTGGTGTGGGGGAAAGAAAAAGAGGACAGAATTATTTTATCTAAGAACAGTTATATATATCAACAGCTGAACACTTCTGAGGCAACCTCTTGTTAGAATTATAGCAATACATTAGGGCTCAAATAATCTTGCATTGGGTAAAATTTACCATAAATAAAATTAAAAAAAACAAACATACACAGGATTTAAGGTGCCCTCAGCTGAATGTAGCTCAGTATTTTTTTCTTCATATCACCAGTAGGGAAACAGATACACTTAAGGTATATCTACACTGCATTTTAAAACTTGTGGTCCCTAGACACCAGCTTCTGCTACAACACTTAATAAGGCAGTGTAGATATGGCAATGCAAGCTGAGGCTTGGGCCTGAAGCCTTGGCAGGCAGGCGAGCTTCAGAGCCCAAACTCCAGCCTGAGCCCAAACATCTACATCTGAGCAGCAGGAAGTGTCCTGGATTAGACATACGTAGTAGTAGTAGTAAATATGTATACTATGATAACACTCAGTTTCCAGTCAGGATTGGGGCCTCATTGTGCTGGGTGCTATACAAACACAGAAAAGAGACAATCCCTGCCCTGAAGGCTTACTGTGAGCCTCTCTCTAGTAATGAGATGGTTTTACAAAGCCAAATATTATCAGAGAGGTAATGATTATTTTAAACATCTACACAGCTGTTTTTAGCACCGTAGCGCGAGCTCCATGAGCCTGACTCTGTAAAGCCGGTCTCTAAGACTCGTTGCCCTGGGTGTTAAAATGCAGCGTAGACATACTCATAGAGGTTACATGACTTCCCAGGAGCCGCTGTATATTAATGGATGAGACACAGGCTGGGAATCAGACTTACATTCTGAAAGACTCTATTTGAGGGTACGTCTACACTACCCGCTGGATCGGCAGGTAGTGATCGATCTATCGGGGATTGATTTATTGCATCTAGTGTAGATGCGATAAATCGATCCCTGATTGCTCTTCTGTCGACTCCTGTACTCTACCGTGGCGAGAGGCAGAAGCGGAGTCAACAGGGTAGCGGCAGCAGTCGACCCTGCACTGTGAGGACGCGAGGTAAGTCTCATAGCTGAAGTTCTGTTTCTTAGGTCGATTCCCACCCCTTCCCCAGTGTAGACCAGGGCTGAGTCTCTGGGAAAGTTTTCTTAGCCTCTACACCATCTGTAAAATAGGAGTAATTATACCTGTCAGTTTCGTAAGGACCTTGTGAGGCTTAACAAACTAATGTTTGTAAAGAGTACACATCTGGAAAGTAGTATTAGAACACTTAGTGGCAGAGGTGTATGGCATTGAGGGACTCATTATAACAATGACAAAAATCCACACTTAATCCTTCTAGTTGACATTTCTTACATGTCTTCTTTTGGAGACATCTTGTAAAATTTCTCCAATTCTAGGAAAGTTTTGCAAACTCAACTCCCAGGAAAACCATAGGAAAACCTATTTGCAACAAATATCCCACATGGCTGTAATTGATAGATCTTTTATAGGTGCATGTGATGGGGTGGTCTGCCCCTCAAGGGCAATACTGCCTACTGGTCAGACCACTCCGCCACCTGGCATGGCTCTTTAAGAGTTGTAAGATCCAATTACAGATACAAGGACCTGGCAAAGATTGGAAGAGAAAACCCAGTAATGTTTCTTGAAGGGTCTGGGGCCAAGAGCCTTACAGAGAGGACAGGACAAGTCTCTGCTCTCTTCCAACCAATTGGGAATGGGCTGAGAGAAGGGGACCAGCATAAATGTACAGATAAGGAAGGCACTCACTCACTCATAGGAAGGCAGATGCCTGCAGACAGTGAAGGCAGTAAGAAGATTCCATCAGGGCCCTGAGTTAGTAAGGAGCAGATATTGGCAGGAGAAAGCTACCAAATTCTCTGAACCTGAGGACTAAGTGAGA
Organism: Macrochelys suwanniensis; assembly: GCA_033296515.1. Lineage (NCBI taxonomy): Eukaryota > Metazoa > Chordata > Testudines > Chelydridae > Macrochelys > Macrochelys suwanniensis. The sequence goes on from CM065777.1 coordinate 83,344,587, forward strand.
CCAATTGAGAGAGCCGAACGGCAACCCTGCTCTAAGAGAAGAGCTGGGTAAGGAGAAGGGTAATCATTGTTTGAATTACTCAGTTCCAAGAGGAGAGCTAGGGCTCCTATCACAAGGACACAGCAGAGACTGAGAGGTAATCCTGAGGGAAGCAGGAGCAGAACCTAGAGGGTAGAGGAGCCCTGAAAGTCAGAAGCATCTTTTGTTTATTTGTGGCTTTTTGTTATGGAACCTTTTGTATGACATTTTGTAATAAACAAGCTCCCAGGAGGGTATTATTGAGTCAAGAGTGCCAGAAGTGGAATTATTGGCTTCCTAAGAAGGGAAAGTGAGGCAGGGAGTACATGCAGCACCAGGTTAACTCAGCAGGAGATGCTACAGGATAGGCAAATCCTAGACAGTGCACTTAAGCCATTGTACGTCTTTATACCTCTTCTCTTCCCTTTTTATTTATGGTGTCTGTATTCAAAAATTAATAAAATACAGGCAAAAATATCATGTTGGAGTTAAATAAATTAATCTATGCTGCATTTGCATTCAAATAGGGTATTTGCATGGAATGTAATATACCTTAGTCATTCTCTCAGGACAGAACACAAATCTAGTTCATTAATTGCCTTTGGTTTTATGTATAGGTTAAAATTCCACTACGATACATCATTTCATGTTTAGGTACTCCTGCCAGCCTGGCTATAAATCAGAATTACAAATTAGTTAAACATACAAAAAATACAATTACAAGTTCAAAAAAATACTCAGCAGCACTAAATTAATCAAACCATTTACATATCTCTCTGTGCGGTGTGTGACTCTCAGTCATCAATGGCCTCAGAAGCATCAAGATGCCTGGTTAAGGATAAATTAGGCTTAAATCAAGTGGCAATCAATGGCTGGGACTACTGAGTAGCTAAGCGTACATTTATAGAATGCATTACTTGAAGTGAAGGGAGCTAAGGAGGGACATATACATCTTGATTTCTCAATTTAAAACAGTCTTCCTATGTATAACTGAGTTCGTCCCTCTGACCTATGTGTTTTAAATTAACTTGCATAAAGGCAAAGTCTTGGGCCGAATTCATTCCCGGCTTTTAACTCAATTTCTATGACCTCAAATTAACAAACAAATGTCAAATCAAAACTATGCTTGATTTTTTGGCTTTGGATTTTCACCCTGTGGAAAGAAAGCATAGAACACACAGGTCATGTTTTCTTTGCTTTAGTTTGAAAGACTAGAGTTAAAATAATAGCTATATATAATAGAACTATAAGAGAAATAAAAATATGTATATACACCCCCACTTGCAGTATTACCCAGATACATACACATAGGAGGATGACAATGTTGCTAAAATACAGACAGGAGTTCACAGGGAATCAGTTCCAGTGTCGCTAAAATACAGATAAAAGTTCATGGTGAATGTGGGTGAACAAAAACGGAGGAATGATGAACAAGTATTTCTTCACCCTTGGAACTCAGATACATATGCTTGGGGCTTTGTATCTGAGCTGCAGGAAGTGTTGTGGATTTGACATGTGTAGTAGTAGTAAATATGTATACTATGATAACACTCAGTTTCCAGTCAGGATTGGGACCCCATTGTGCTGGGTGCTATATAAATACAGACAAGAGACAATCCCTGCCCTGAAGGCTTATTGTGAGCCTCTCTCTAGTAATGAGATGGTTTTACAAAACCAAATATTAACAGAGAGGTAATGATTATTTAAAAAAAAAATCATCAAAATGGTTTTGCAGCTCACACTGTGCAGGTTCACGGTCTAGTGCATAAGAACCGAGATGTAAAACTGACTAAAAATTGGTCAGTCTAGATTCATTGTCACAGCAGCGTGAAATGAGAGAAAGAAACAGCAAAAAATAATGAAAAGCAAATTAAGTACTTATGTTTACTTCAATTTTAATAAATCAAAGGTGGTGTTAGGAATTCTGATGGGGAGTTTTCAAAATCTAGGATTCTTCTCTTGACAGAATGTCCCTGTAATATATAGATTACAAAAGGGTTCTTTTAGAGCAGTGCCAACTATTATTAATTATTATTATTACTACTATTTAAGAACAAGTTTTAACTAGCCTTGTCAACAGTTTGAGATTAGCAATTTTGGCATGCATGTAGCTCTTCTTGGTATAAAGTTGGAATAATAATTTCATTCACAGTTGGTAAAGTGTTTAATATTTGTTTCTCCGAAATAAACGATACCTCTTTGAACAGAAACCTTTTCAAAGGGGCAAGATGTTCTTAATAATGTGCCCTTTAAATTGAAGCTGCTGTAGCCATGTCTAAAATTGAATTGATTGATAGTTCTATGTTAAACCACAGTGTCCCTAGTGAATGAGTCTGGCTCCTGTGTTGCTACAGTTTTAGCGATTGGTTGGGACACTTAAGGAGTACACGAAGAGCAAATACAGTGCCCACAAACACTGTTTCAAATAAAGAGTCTTGTTTGTATTATAAGTTTAACTAAGCAAATAATTAAGGTTACAATCACAAACAGGTATACACAACCTGAGAGAGAACCCATGCTGTATTCATATCACATACTCAAAGATATCCTAGAGATAGGTGGATCTCTCAACAGTTGTCATCAGTAGAGGAGTTCTTCTTATAGGGTCTTCCTGACTTGGTTCCTCCCCTAATGGGTCTTTTATGATGGGTCTTCCCTTGGAGTCTTCCTTGGTGGGGTCTTCCCTCCCTATCCATATCAGGAACCCTTCTTTTCCTATAATGACCATGTCTGCCATCTTATGCATATGGTTCCAACCCCCTTTTCCTTATCTGTACTTCGACACCCCATAAACTTTGGGAGTGCCCTGCTTCTCATAGGTTGTTCTCTTAGGGCAGGTCTACACTACAGGGCTAAGTTGACCTAAGTTACACAGCTCCAGTTACGTTATTCACATAGCTGGAGTTGACGTAGTTTAGGTCGACTTACTACGGTGTCTACTTCGCACTGGGTCAATGGGAGAAGCTCTCCCATTGACTTACCTTATGCTTCTTGTTGCAGAGGAGTACCAGAGTCGATGGGAGAGTGATCGGTGGTCGATTTAGCGGGTCTTCACTAGACCCACTAAATTGACCCTCGGTGGATCAATTGCCGTGCGTCGATCCCCTAGTAAGTGGAGACAAGCCCTTAGTTCCCCTTATTCTCATTATCATCTCATTAACATCTATGTAAACATGTTCCCATGGTAACCTGTAGTGAGAGCACAACTTTCTACATTACAACCAGGTGTCTTGTAGTCTAGATGGGCACATTGTGGCATATTTTCCTGAACATCACCTACAGGCACATTCTTTACATTAACCTAACTTTATTGGTGCAGGGTTATTCCTAGGTCACCTGCTTATGTTAACCCTCCTTAAGCCTGAGGCCTGCTGTGGCTAAGCTGATATCTTACAGCCCTTAACCTGTAGGCCTAGCTTTAAAGCTTTCCTTTACTACATTCATAAATATTTGTCAATCTTATACTCCTGTTATCCTATCCTTCATCACACATTGATTACATATGAAATTATATACGAGTTAGCCATGACAATGGATAACACAATTAAATGATAAAATGAACTACTTGGTTATACTTCACAGGTAGTATTAAATGATGAATTCTACTACATGCTAGCAGAACAGGGCATAGAGAGACTAATTTTCTGCTTCTCTCTTGATAGCTATGGATTAAAGATGATGATACACATCCTTTCTAGCACAGCCATTCCCTTAACATTTTGGGCCAGATTCTCAACTCTCTTAGAACAGCTTTCCACAGCTCCCTTGGCATAAAGGTACCTTAGAGTCAGATTAGTCAGACACAGTAGAACATGTCACAATAATGTTTTACAGCTGTGTATATGTAAAAAGATAGGCACTGCTATATTATTTAGTTATTTCCATCAGTAGATTTCAGAGGAGGTCAGTACCATTATCGTCATTTTACAGATACAATGCCAATAGATGGTGTTCAGGAATATGAAGTATAACTTCTGAGTTTTGTTGGATCAATAAAATTTGTTGCGCTACGGATGGCTTCCTTTGTGCCACTGTTTTCATCAGTTCTTACTAGGAAGCCCTCAGTACAGAGGATCCTTCAGTGGTGTACCGCCACAATAATGGCTCCGAGGCAGTCCTCCTCCCTGTGACCAGCACAGCAGTGTGGCTGTGCCATCCCTGCACCTTCACAATTTCTGCCTTCTGTAACAGTTATTTTGGTCCATAGGTGGCCAGTGCTATTTAGAGAAACCCTCTTGGTTCTCTAATTTGTTTTGGAGGAACCAGTCTGGAGCAGAGTGGCCCCAGGATCACAGAAGCTCAAAGATTGTTTAGTATTGCCTTTCTATCCCTCTTTCCCATTTCTGCCAAGAACTCCTCAGCCATAGCTGAGGATCTGACCCTCAATTTTTAAAAAATGGATATTTATAGAAAGACTTCAGATACATTTGTCCAGTTCTAATTAGAAACTCCAGTAGTGGACATGCAGTTCACCCGTGAAAGAACTACAATGGGTTAGCCAAATGAAATGTCTCTTAAAACAAGGTGACTACATACTTGGAAGTAACCTAAAACTTTTTTTGAGAAAGGGGGAATTGCATAGAGCCAAAACTAACTTCAGTTTGGTATTTTTCACTGATTAAAACAGGTGAGATGTTAGCCAAAGAACATGCTTAATTAATTACATGAAGGTTGGGCGTTGTTAGACTTCATTAATCTCATTTATTCACAATCAAGAATCTCAACAGAAGTCCCCGAAAGGACTTTAATGTCTCCTGTTAATGGATTCTGGCTATTCCCATGAATAGGCTACTACAGGATGAATTTTCTGCTTTCCTTTGAATTGAAATGCAGAGGTTATTTCCACCTTAGTAATATACTATACTTTTTATAATGCATACTAATGTTGTCAAGATTCTTTAAAACTCAGATCTATTAAAGTTTTCCTTGCTCATTGTTCTGCATCATTTTCTCATGTCCTCCACAGTAAATATGCAAACAGTATTGTAACCTTTACAACAGGAAATGTGCTGCTAGAAAGCCTCACCCTGCTAGATTCATCCAGCTAAACTTTATTGATGGGAATTTAAAGATAGAAATTAATTACAAGGTTGAGTTGTTTTCACCATTGTGTGCTGCAATGTTTGTCACATCACTTTCAGCTTCAGTGCCTGCTGCCACTTGTCCCTCAAGAAATATTAGCTTCTAATAATATTAAAATAAATAAATAAGTCAGGTGCATTGGGGTGTGCGCTTTGGAAATCAAAACTCTGATGGCAGGTCATGGCCAGGGGTGAGCTATTTAATTTTGCATGGCCTTGTCTATGAATGGAAATTGGGCCCTTTCAACATGAGCATCACTGTCAATAAACAACAGAAGAATGCGGGGGTGGGAATGTCAAAGTGCATCTGGCCTTTTGCAACATAAGTTGGAGAAGCTGGCCGCAGTAGGTGAATCAGGCTTTCCTTCTGTGAAATCCAGACCTCCTTTTTGTGTGTTTAAAAACAAACAAACAAACAAAAAAGTTGTTGCTCTACATTTCTGGTTGCTTACTACCTTTGAGCAGACATACCTAAATGTCCTTCTTGTCTGCTCCTTCTGGCACTAAGCTGTACATGTGAACTTTCAATGTTGCGAGTCAATGTTGCAATTCATTCATTTGTTTTTATGTTACTATTGAAGCATGATTACTGTGAGTTTTCAGGGAGGATGGCAGGCTTCCTTGAAGTGTGGTTCTAATATTAAAAGTGATTTTGTAAGAAATGGCATTGTGGGGTTTCATGTTTATTGTCTCAGTGATTTCCAGTTCAAATTTGCTCACTCTGCAAGTAATACTAAAAAAAAATTCCCTCCAGTATTTGCCAATCCTGTACTCTACAAACAGACTGAACTCAAAGTCAAATTGGGTTCTTTCCTCCTTAGAGCTGGTTAAATAGGATTCATCAAACAAAAAAAATTAGATGAACTTAAGCCTGAGTCTTCTGTTTGGCTTAGGAATCATTCACAGACCTTTCTTGATTTCTGTGGATGTAGCCATTATTCATATTTGCTGAAGTTGGGGCAAATTTTCAGCCTCTGAGTTGTTGGAAAACTCTTCAGTTTTACTATTTGCTATTCTTGATGAGGTGTTGCTCACATATTGTTTCTTCTCCCTCACACATTAATATGAAAATAATGCTAAAAAAGTCAATTATGAATAAGCATTTCTCTCTTCCCTCATTTCTCACACCTGCCTCATTCTCTCTCTTCCATTTCTTCTTTCACTGTTCCCTTCCTTTCTCTGACTCCTTGCTCTTTCAGTTCCTTACCCCTATGTTTTCTTCATTCTCTCTCTCTCTCTCCATTTTCTCACGTGTTGACTTCCTTTCTTTTTCCCTTCTCCCACTTACCTATAGGATCCAAGGGTGCTGGAACAATTTGTATAGTGGGGGAGCTGAGAGTCATTGAACCAAAATGTAAAAGCTGCATATGATGGAAATCACTTTAAGCCAGGAAGTGAGGCAGCACCCCTAGTTCCAGCACCTATAATAGGATCTGTACTATGTGGGTAGAGAAGAATTTCCTAGCCTTTCTGTATTACTACTGTATGCCCCTATGGCAGTAGAGAAAAGGGATTCTGTTTGTAACTGCACTTTTATCATGAGAATTACAAGTACAGGGCACATGATCCTGCAGTTTTTGCAGAGCTGCAAGAAGAATGGAATGAATTGGGAACATGATGATTCCTTGGAGGAGCAGATTGCTGTGGGACATAGCAAGAACCAATTCAAGGGTCTTGGTAGCATTCACAGAGCAGCTGCAGAAGGTGAAATGCTGCTTCTGGGCCCAAGAAACAAGCACTGACTGGTGGGATCACATCAAAATGCAGGTTTGAGATGAAGAGCCGTGGCTGCAGAACTTTCAGATGCACAAAGCCACTTTTTTGGATTTGTGTGCTGAGCTCATCCCAGGCCGCCAGTGCAGGAACACCAGAATGAGAGCTGTACTGACAGTGGAGAAGTGAGTGGCGATCACACTGTGGACCCTTGACATGGCAGACTGCTACTAGTCAGTCAGGAATCAATTTGGAGTCAGGAAACTGACCATAGGAGCCATTGCCACGCAAGCGCTATGCAGAGCTGTGACTCTCAGCAATGTGCAGGACATAGTGGATGACTTTGCAACTAAGGGGTTCCTGAACTATGGTGGAGTGATAGACAGCATGCATCTCTCTATTTTTGGCACCAGACCGCCTTGTCACAGAGTACATCAACTGAAAGGGCTACTTTTCTATGGTTATGCAAGCATTAGTGGATCAATGGGGTTTCTTCGTTGACATCCATTTGGGCTGGTCAGGGAAGGTGCATGATACTCACATCTTTAAGAACACAGGACTGTCCAAGCAGGGACTTTCTTTTCCAATTGGTGGATTACCATTGTGAATGTTGAAATGCCAATAGTGATCCTGGGTGACCCAGTCTACTCCTTGCTCATGATATTGTACACTGGCCACTTTGACAGCACCAAGGAGTGATTCAGCTACAGGCTCAGCAGGTGCAGAATGAGAGTTGAATGTGCTTTTGGTCATTTCAAGGGTCACTGGAGACCTTTACTCACAAGACTGGATGTCAGTGAGAAAAATTCCCAAATGTTACAGCTGCCTGCTGTGTCCTCCATAATATACGTGAGGCAAAGGAGGAAAAATTCCCACCAGTGTGGAAGGTGGCGTAACAGTTTGCTAATTTGAACAGCCAGATACAAGGGCCATTAGAAGACTTCAACATGGAGTGTATGGCTCAGAGAGGCTTTGAAAAACCATTTTAACAGTGAGCCAGCTGTGTGTGTGTGTGGTATTATGGTGTGCTCTTCCTGGCCTCACTCTTTTGTGGCCAGGTAGGAAAAGTGTGGTGATTGCTGTATGTGTAGGAATATAACATTGTCAATGGACCTATTTATTTTGTTTGTGAATGATACTATGAGATGTGTGACATTGTGCAGTAACAGGTAATTGCTTGTTTTCAGAACTGCTGAGTACTCAGCACCATATGTTGTGAACTAATAAAGATGAATTTATAATAGAATTTTACTCTGTAACAAATCAGTGCATAAATGGAGGCAATTTTAAAATAAATATGTAAAAAACTTAATAAATCAAACAGTTTATAGAGGGGAAAGACCATTCATTGCCATTCTAGCTACACATACACCAACAGTGGTTTTTGCTGGTAAATGCCTGTGAAGCTGTAGTGGTTTTTAATGTCCCCTGATGGAGTAGGGCAGCAACCCCTGATGCCACAGAGATAGTTGAGGGGGGGTATAGGGAGGTCCTGATACTGAGTTCTCAATGGTCTGCAGAGGTAGGCATTTCTGAGATTGTTGAACCTGTAGACCCACCAGAATCTGAAGCATCTGTTTGCAACCTGAGAAGCCCCATTATGTCCTGGTGCATCTTCTTCTCTTTTTCATGCTGGGTCTCCTGGCCTTTCTCCTCTCCACTCTTTCCTTCTCCTAGCTGTCTGCAGTGTTCATCCTCTAGGACCTCATAGTCCAATGCAGCATGGGCTTGCAGGATCTCATTGAGCATGGATGATGGGATGCATTGCACCCTCAGCAAGTTTGCAGATGACACTAAGCTGGGGGGAGTGGTAGATAAGCTGGAGGATAGGGATAGGGTCCAGAGTGACCTAGACAAATTGGAGGATTGGGCCAAAAGAAATCTGATGAGGTTCAACAAGGACAAGTGCAGAGTTCTGCACTTAGGATGGAAGAATCCCATGTACTGCTACAGGCTGGGGACCGACTGGTTAAGGAGCAGCTCTGCAGAAAAGAACCTGGGGATTACAGTGGATGAGAAGCTAGATATGAGCCAACAGTGTGCCCTTGTTACCAAGAAGGCCAACGGCATATTGAGCTGCACTAGTAGAAGCATGGCCAGGAGATTGAGGGACGTGATTATTCCGCTCTGTTTGGCACTGGTGAGGCCACATCTGGAGTACTGCATCCAGTTTTGGGCCACCCACTACAGAAAGGATGTGGACACATTGGGGAGAGTCCAGCGGAGGGCAACAAAAATGATTATGGAGCTGAGGCACATGACTGATGAGAAGAGGCTGAGGAAACTGGTTTTATTTAATCTGCAGAAAAGAAGATTGAGGAGGGATTTAATAGCCACCTTCAACTAACTGAAGGGGAGTTCCAAAGAGGATAGAGCTAGGCTGTTCTCAGTGGTGGCAGATGACAGAACAAGGAGCAATGGTCTCAAGTTGCAGTGAGGGAGGTCTAGGGCAGATATTAGGAAAAACTTTCACTAGGAGGGTGGCAAAGCACTGGAATGGGTTACCTGGGGAGCTGCTGGAATCTCCATCCTTAGAAGTTTTTAAGGCCTGGCTTGAGAGAGCCCTGGCTGGGATGATTTATTTGGTGTTGGTCCTGCTTTGAGCAGGGGGGGTTGGACTGGATGACCTCCTGAGGTCTCTTCCAACCCTAATCTGCTATGATTCTATGTCATCCTGAGTCCTCTTTTTCCTCCTCCTTATCTGGCTCAGGTGTTCCATGATTGTGGAGGACAAAACCCTGAACGCTGCAATGCCAGCAGCTGAAGATAACACACACAGAGGTCCATTGTCAGTTGTTCCATGACCGAGTTAAGGATGACTCAAGCTGGTTGAATAACAGGCTCAATTGGAATTATTTAATCAAAGATTATCACTACCAGGTACTAACACAGTGTATTCACTACAGAAAGTGAAACTTAAAATGCCAAACTCATCCCCTAAAGTTTTAGGCACTACATTCTCATGTCTGCTTGGGATTGTTTGTGCATGGTGCCAATCACAGCACCAGCCAAGGTTCCAGAGGTTGAGGGCTGGGCAATGGTGGTCTGGGGTGGGTGGAGGCATGTCTGAAACAGAGAGCTGCTATTTGTCATATCATCCCCGTAATAAATGTGTGGAATTAATGCAGACTCTGTCAAAAGGTTGGGAGCAAAGAAACCAGAGGCTGCTATACCGGAGGTGAGAGATGACTAAAGCATTAATAAGGGTGCTGGCAGCAGGATTGGAATTTAGAAATTATTTTTTCTGTGGCTATGATCTATCTGACTTGATTTTTGCATCGTTTCATTGACTTCTGTAAAGTACTGTTTACATTAATGGTTTAATTAAGGATAAGATTATGGTCAGAAGGTCACTGCTGATTCTTGACCCTGCAGCTCCCAGCCACCGCGGGCGGTGGGAGGGCCTGGAATCCCAAGGTGCTGTCAGCCACCACCACGGCAGGTGCTGGACTCCCCCACACCCTGCAGCAAGGCTCAGGCTTCCATTCCCCACCCTCAGGCTTCAGTCTCCCCATCAGCCTCCCCTGCCACATTATTTTTTTAATAAAAGTCACAGACAGGTCATAGGCTTCTGTGAATTTTTATTTATTGCCCATGACCTGTCCCTCGCTTTTACTAAAAATAACTGTGACAAAAGCATAACCTTAGGTATAATGTATAAATAACTGCATAAAAACTACATTAAAAGAACATTGTTGGCAAAGTCAAGCACTTAAAAGTTAGGAAATGTCAGAATTAATATGCCCATGCAATTTTAATTTGCTCCCATTGTGCATATGTATTATGATACATTCTTTAATTACATGATCACATAATATTTTTTCCAGGACCCATACCTCATTCAGTGCACAGAATGAGCAGTGTTCACTTAATGAGCAGCTGTTCCATACTTTGTTTTCTCCATGTTGTTCAGTGTGTGGCCCCAGGCTTTATTTACTGCACACTTTTCAAACCCTGCTATTAAGACAGAATTACTAATTTCCTCACCATGGAATTTTTCTGTGGTGCTCATCACTATAGTATATGAGTACTTCACAAACATTAATTTATTTTCCCAACACCACTGTGAGAATAGGTGGTATTTTTATTCCTATTTTACAGATGGCGAATTGAAGCACAGAGACCATCCTTTCTCTTTCTGCAGTCTTTTGCCTCATTCCCTACACACCTTTCAACTTCTGCAACAAATGACACAGGCATCCTAGAGATAACAGACTCTTTCACTAACAACCCTGATTCCTCCCCACAGCATGTTCCAGACTATACACTAAATACACAGGCAATCCTTAATTCCATCATTTCCTTACTTGTGTCTACTTCAATTTGCAACCTTAGCATTCTTTTATGTAATTTCCCATTTTTTAAGAAAGCAAACTGAAAAAACAGAAAGCCCATTGTTTAGAATTGTATTGACACCCACATGGGTCATCAGAAGGAACATTTAGATTAATCACACAGACTTCTACCACTTGAGCTAATGGAGTAACTGATGGCAGTAGTAGGTTGTCATCCTCTGTCAGTGGTGGGCAACTTGTGGCCCACGCCGCTTCCTGCAGCTCCCATTGGCCAAGAACAGCGAACCACGGCCTCTGGGAGCTGCGGGTGGCTGTGCAAATGTAAACAAACTGTCTGGCAGCCTGCCAGTGGATTACCCTGAATGGGCTGCAGGTTGCCCACCACTGCTCTATGTGGACTGACACTAGAGGGGGGATGAGACTCTTTGCCAGTGAATTTCACAGATATTTGCTGACAGCAGAGGAATGGTAAGACACAGGAATCTTGGGTTTCATTCCAGGCTCTGGAGAGGAGTGTACTTCAATGGTCATAGACACTTCTGCCCCTTCCCTTCCACCCTGACCCTTTCTGTCCCATTACTTTCATCCTATCCGTGTCCAAGTCCTCTTAGTCACTCCTCACTCAGCTCCTTGTCCCACCTGCCTGCCAATCCAGTCCCAGGTCTCTGCAATCATTTCTCCCCACCCCTTTTTCTTTCTTCCACTCAGTGACTCCCATTTTCAGTCTCTTTGCCCAGCCATTCACTGACAGTCTCTCTGCCCATGGCTCCTTATCCTCTTTTAGTCTTCCTCTCAGCCCCAGTCTCTTTGCCCAACACTCATCAGCTCAGAGTCTCAGTCTCAGTCCCAGTCTCTCCTCCTGATCCAAATATACTCTCTTAGATACGCCTCCCCCAGTTTGTGTTTGGCCCCTCTGCATTCAAATCAGGCTGTTCCTTCTCCATGACACCTGGTCACCAGCAGAGCAAGCCAAAGGCTGCTGATCCCTGACTCAGGGACACTTCAGGCTGGTGCAACACCTGTGCTCTTTATTTGTGATTAAGTCCCTACCACCAGTTTCCAACTTTAATACCGGCTTTTTACAACAGCTTGGCCTATCACAGGCCAGGCCAGCAACAGACTAAGAGACTCCCACCTCCGTGTGAGTCTGAGTCTGAGCCTGACCTTCTGTCCCTGGTCTCTGCCCCTCCCCCTGCTCTCACTTCCTCCCAGCCTTATTAGCTCCTGCTAATGAGGCTGTCATGTGTGGTCTGTTACAGGAAGGCAAGTATCAGTCTATCTACCCAACCCAATCCCGCTGATTGGGGCTGGAGTGTCAGGAGCTGATTAAAGCCTCTCTAGCAGCACCCTGCCAGAGTGACTAGAACTGGACACAGGATTCAAGGTGTGGCCACACCATAGGTTTATATAGTGGTATTATTATCCCTTTCTTAATAATTCCTAACAGTCTATTAGCCTTTTTTTTATCACTGCTGTGCATTGAAATGAAGTTTTCAGAGAACTATCCACAACGATGGCAAGATTTCTCTCTCAGGTGTTAACACTTACTTTAGAACCCCTCATTACATATGTGTAATTGGCTGACAAATTCTGAGAAATCTCTGCTTGGCACATAAAGAAAAAAACTAAGTTTTTAATTTGGCCAAATCTGGCCATTTTTTCATGAGAATAACAAAAGGCACATCCCTAATACAAAAGCCAAGTTTCCTATGCCAAATTTCAAGTTCCTGTTCCAAAGCACGAATGGATTAGAGGTTCTTAGTGACATGGTTGCAAGAGATTTTTAACATACAGAAAACTGTTTTATCAAACCCCATTCTCAAACAGCTAACCATTTCCCCCGTGAAACTTTTTCTAAATTTTTTTTTTTAAAAATCAGCCTGACAGCATAGGAAATTGCAGCCTGAACAGTTAACATCTAGAAAAGCTAAAAGCACTGAAAGCAGGGTTTTACAATGGAATATATCAGGTAACTTTAAGTATACATAGCTCTGCCCATAATAAACTCCATTGTTTGATTTTGTTTTGAGGATAACTAAAGCATTCTCACAGAATTAGCTATTCTTGGACTTCAATCTCAGTTTGGATTCCTGATTGGATTAAACTTCAAGGTTAAATGAAGGCATTATAGCCTTCCCACATTTTGCTAGACAGTTACTAGGTCCAGATGCTTTTCTGTTTAACCTAGCCAGATATTTATAGGGCTTTCATCTGTAGGAACTGAGCACCTCCCAAGTATTTACAATAGAAATCACAATAAAAAACATTCACCTCTCCCTAACTGTACCTGAACAGAAGACGTGTGTCCACAGCTGCAGCACAGAAGCTTGAATGCAGGTAAAGAAATAACTTTTGGGTCTGATCCCTCAGACCCTACTGAGGCAAAATGGTCAGTGAAATCAGTGGCCCAAATCCTACCACTTTGAAGGCATGTTGTTGTTGGCGTCCGTTAGTCTCAAGAGACGATGGATATGCACTCATGGGGAATGTTTAGTTGATGGTTGTGCAGCGTCTGTTGTGGCTATGAAGCCCCACACGAGAGTGGCAGTCTTGATTGCATTTGCTGCATTTGAAGGCAGTGTCAGCTGTGGGTTGGAGCCGCTGCTTCCTTTTTTGTTGAACCCGCTTTTCCTCGGCAAGCTGCCGCAGCTTGTCTTCGCCAGTTTTCAATCCAGTGGTCAGAGCGTGTCTCCATCTGCATCTGTCCTGGGCGAGCTCTTCCCAGCTGTTGATGTTGATTTGAACAGTCTTCAGGTCCCTCTTACAAACATCCTTGAAGCGAAGGTGGGGCCATCCTGTAGCTCTGTTTCCGGAGGCAAGTTCGGCATACAACAGGTCTTTGGGGATCCACCCATCTTCCATGCGACTTAGATGGCCAAGCCATCTGAGGTGGCATTGACGGAGGAGAGTGAACATGCTGGAGATCGTGGCATGTTCCAGCACCTCGTTGTTCGTTATTCGATCACTCCAAGTGATCCCGAGTATGCGACGGAGGCAGCGCATGTGGAAGGTGTTCAGTCTCTTTTCTTGAGAAGCGTAGAGGGTCCAAGTTTCGCTGGCGTAGAGAAGAGTGTTTAACACACATGCACGGTACACAGCGACCTTTGTGTTGATGGTCAGCATGTTGTTGTTCCATACTCTCTGTGACAATCTGGCCAAAATTGTGAAGGCCTTGCCAATTCTATGGTTGATCTCAGGGTCCAGTGAGAGGTTGTCTGTGATGGTAGATCCAAGGTAGGTGAACTGACTGACCACCTCTAGCACATAGTCATTGATGGCAATGCTTGGATGTTCTGCATCCTGGGCCATGACTTTGGTCTTCTGAAGACTGATTGTCAACCCGAACTCTTCGCAAGCTCTGGAAAAGCGGTCAATTAGATGCTGAAGATCAGTTTCTGTGTGGGTGGCCAGGGCAGCGTCGTCTGCAAACAGCATGTCTCTGATTGTTGTCTCCCATACCTTGCTTTTGGCCTTTAGTCGAGCCAGATTGAAAAGTCTCCCGTCAGACCGGGTGTGGAGATAGACTCCCTCTGTGGAATTTCCAAAGGCACGTTTCAGTGTGGGAGCGAGAACGCAGCCTTGTTTTACTCCGCGAAGGCATCGGAGGACGAGCCATCATACAGTACTGTGCCTTTCATGTTGTCGTGAGAAGACTGGATCACGCTCAGCAGTTTTGGTGGGCAGCCAACCTTTACCAGGATCTTGAACAGCCCATCTCTGTTCACAAGGTCGAAAGCTTTGGTCAGGTCTATGAAGGCAAGGAATAGCGGCTTGTGCTGTTCTCTGCATTTCTCTTGCAGCTGCCTTAAGGAGAAAACCATGTCGGTTGTGGATGTCCCTGCTCGGAACCCGCACTGTGACTCTGGGTAAACTCTGTCAGCAAGCTTCTGCAGTCTATTCAGGATCACGCGTGTGAAGACTTTACCCACAACACTCAGGAGCGATATGCCTCTGTAGTTGTTGCAGTCGCTTCTATCACCCTTGTTCTTGTAGAGGGTCACGATGTTGGCGTCTCTTATATCCTGAGGTACTGCACCTTCGTCCCAGCACTGACAGAGGAGGTCGTGGAGGTGTTCTAGGAGGACATTGATGCCACACTTGATAACTTCTGGTGGGATGCCATCCTTTCCTGGAGCCTTTCCTGTGGACAAGCTCTCAATGACTTTCTTCAGTTCTTCCATGGTGGGCTTCTCGTCCAGCTCAGTTTCAACAGGAAAACCATCCACAGTACTGAGGGCAGCTTCGGTGACGGTATTTTGCCTGGAGTACACTTCAGAGTAGTGCTCCACCCATCTATCCATCTGCTTGCCCTTGTCCTGGATGTTTTCGCCTGTTGCAGACTTCAGTGACACTCTCCACTTCTTTGTGGGTCCCATGGCCTTCTTGATGCCATCATACATTCCCCTGATGTTTCCAGTGTCAGCAGATAGGTGAATGCTCCGGCAGAGCTGGAGCCAGTAATCATTTTCACACTGTCGAGCTAGTCTCTGTACTTTGCTCCTGGCAAATCGATACTCTTTTAGAGTCCTCTGACTGGGGGAACGCTTGTACTCCAGGTGAACAGCGCGGCGTTCTTCAATGGCTGGAGTGAGTGTGGCGGAGTTGGCCTCAAACCAGTCATTATTTATGTTTTGTTTCTTTCCAAAAATGTTCATGGCTGTGCTGTGTACTGCATCTCTGATGTGGTCCTATCTCTCTTTGGCGCAGCCACCGGGAGGCATACAGTTCAGCACCTCGGAGAGCTCATGGGTGAATTTCTCTGCCTTGTCTGGGTGTGCAGTCTTGCTCACATCGATGCGGGGTTTGCCCTCTGGTCTAGAGCGGTGGATCTTCTTTGGCTGTAGCCTCATCTTGCTGCACACCAGCGAGTGATCACTGTCGCAGTCAGCACTGTGGAAGGTGCGAGTAAGCAGGACGCACTTCAAGGCAGACCGCCTGATGATGATCAGGTCGAGTTGGTGCCAGTGCATGGAGCGAGGGTGTCTCCAGGACACTTTGTGTTGAGGCTTTGTCTGGAAGAATGAGTTGGTGATGCTGAGGTCATGGTACGAGCACAGTTCCAGAAGTCGTTGTCCATTCTCATTCATTTCTGCAACACCAAACTTTCCAAGACAGGTTGGCCAAAAGTCGTGGTCAGCGCCCACTCTGGTGTTGAAGTCACCCAGTAGTATCAAGTGCTCTTCTTTAGGGATACTCCTGATGATCGTGTCTAACTGATCATAGAACTCATCCTTGGTATCCCTGTTGGCGCCGAGAGTTGGTGCATACACGCTGATCAGGTTGACGGGTCCAGTGGATGTGTGGAGTTGGAGTGATAACAGTCTTTCAGTTCCTTGTTGACCAGGTTCCACCATCCCCAGTAAAGAATTTCTCACGGCAAATCCAACACCACACTCTCTGATTTCTTCGGCACTCTTCCCTTGACAGAAGAACGTATAGTTCTTTTCCCTGAGAGTCCCAGCGTCTGGCAGCCGTGTCTCCTGCAAAGCGACTATGTCGATTTGGAGTCGTGCTAGCTCTTCGTTGATGACTGCAGTCTTCCGAACATCGCTGATTGCCTGAAGGTCTTGTGATAGGCCAGTTGTCATGGTCCGTACGTTCCAGCATCCTAACTTGAGGGTTGGTTTCTTAAATGTTGGTTTTCTTTTGTTGTTGCCTGGTGCATGGTTCGCAGTCCACTTGTCAGGTACTCACGTACACTAAGCCCCACGCACCCAGTGAAGCAGGTGAACTGTGGCGGGACAACACCTTATTGGCTGGGGGCTGCCCAGCTTGAGGCGAGCGATAGTTGTCCAGTGAGACATGGTGATCCCTCCCACCGTCGGAAGCAACCCCTGGCGCCAGCTCTACGCCAATCGAGCAGGGGGCTTATAACCGGTAAACTGTTGCTTCCCGTGTTGTGTCGACGCTGTGAAGCGAAGCTGGAGTGTCCTCTCCAGGGCGCAAGCCAGGGCAGGGTGATATGGAGGAACAGCTGTTGCCCATGCAGCAGAACCCCCCTCTCCACACAACTGATGGATCCAAGGGAAAGACAATGTTGATACAACTTGGCACCAGTGGCGTCGCAGGAGTTGCCGGAATAACGTTGAGGACAATGTCAGACTGCCATCGGGACTCCGACACCGGATTTGGTTTCAGGGTTGACTCCCTTAGCCTTTCCCATGAGTGGGTATTGCCACAAGGCAGCGGAGGTTTTAAATTAGAGTTTTCCTTCTCCTAGGTGGGCTGCCTTCCAAGGCTGACGAGCCCCACCTACCCGAGAAGGCATAGAGCTCAGCTAAAGAACTCAGGCTTCCATGGCCACAGAGCAGTGAGTGGACCCCAAGTGCAGGCACTTTCCTTGGCAGTAGTTACTTACCCCTACCTCCCTACATAGAACAAAGTGGTGAGTGTCCACACTGGTCTCTATAAAAGCATTACATTACCTTGAGTTAATTGACAATGAATTAATTAGATATGTAAAAGTCTAGTGTACATATACCCACAAGGTAGAGTCCAAATGCATTCCCCTTCCTGTGGTATAGCTTAATTAACAAAGAAAACAAAAAAATATATAACAAATATCAGCTCAACCCTTTTTTTCCAGGTTTGGCTCCTCCTTATACATTACTTGGCTCACACACTAGAGCCATTATCTCCAGAGCCACTCCCCACCTCAAGCTGGGTAACAAGCCACCTGCCTCAGTGAGTCCGCAGAACCCACTTAACACTTTCATGCTAGCACCAACACTTGCTAACCAACTGCGTGTTCCTGTCAAACGGCACCATTGCTAACTGCAAACTATTGCTACATTGTGTTTTCATACGAACATCATATAAGCAACTGTAATATTGGTCACTGGTTATAGTTAATGTGTTTCTATATATCATTCACTAATGTCCTCCTAGGATAGATCTTTAAATAGGACATCAGGGATGAATGATACTTTAAATATTACATAGTCCCACTTCGAAACATTTTGAGTATCTTTCAAAAGGGGAAGTCACTCTCAAACTGGAAAGAAATAAACTCCTGGTACTTTTTATTTTTTTGTGCAAGGAAAGACCATATATTATAAAAAGCAAAGTAGTCCCTATTGGAGTATTAGGCTGTAATTGTATGTTGAGTTCTTATGACTAAAACATTTATGGTGTCATAAGAACTGCTTAATGAATGTACTGCCTTGTAATACTCCACAGGGTATACTTTATTTTCTCTCTGTTACAGCTTTTGTCTCTGCAGATATTTCTAAAAGCTCAGTGTTAAGAAAGCAGAACTCATACTGATCATGTATGTTTATTAGAAGCTGCTGGTCATAGAGAACACCAGTGGCTTGAATGATTCAAACATATCTGGATTTTTTACAGGTAATTACACACAGATGAGAATAGATGACTGCTGGGATTTTCTGTATTTGCAAATTACACTTAATAATATATTTGTATGTAGTGAAGCAACATTATACTTACTGCTGTAATCTTCCTGTAGGTGATATGATGTATAAAGTAATGTCCTTAGATTTCCTGAAACTTAATTCTGATAAGACAAATTTATGTTGATTGGTTCTTTTTATCCTCCAAATAATCATTTTCTATTTTGATGGTTCAGTTGCTAAATCCACCACTGCAAAATAGTTAAGAATCTTTTATTCAGTTTTCCTGGATTTAAAAACCATGTCAAGTGCCACACCAGTTTTTCTTATTCTTAAGTTATATATGAATAATTTGTTGCATTTAAAGTTACAAATAATGTAATGACAGTTTTAGAGTTCTGCTAGTTTTGTAGGTACAAGACAGCCTGATTGGTTTGCAAATGTCTCAGATTCAATTACAGAGATCCCATAGAGGTGGAAAAGACATCTGAGTTCATCCAATCCAACCTTTTCCAAAATAGGAATACACCCTTTATCACACTTTATAGGGACGGCCATCAGGGAATCCGTTATGCCTCTCTTCCCAGGCTGCCTGGCTCCCGTACAAGTTAAAGCTGCAAGGAGCAGCTCTAATTTATATTACAGATAAAAGGTCTATCAGTGACTTTACATCAGTGGGAGGATCAGGTGTAGCAAAGTTCTGCTTTGTCTCACCCCACCTCACTGGTGGAATGCCCACCCAATCTCACATGCTGAGTGTGAGGGTGTGGTTGGTGCAAGAGGTGCCAGAGCTGTCTCCACCAGCAGTTTCAGGTGTACGGGGAATTCACCATTGGCTATGTCTCTGTGTTAAGTCCACTTTCCCACTATGACAGTATCTGACCAATAGTGTTTTGTTCAATGTAATTTTAACCACCCTGAATAATCATGTTCCCACCACTACTCCTTGGAGGCTATTCAACAACTTAATCACTCACACTCTCAAGAAGTCAAAACTTTATAATATCCATCCTATATTTTGCCTTTCTTAATTTTGTTTCATTACTCCAGGTTCTAGCTCTTTGTATCAGGCTAAAAAACCTCTCCCTCCTTGTCATTTACACATCTCAAGTATTTTTAGACTGTTATCAGGGCCCTATTAGTCAGGCCCATCTGCCCAAGGAGAAGGTGGGAGAGACTGGCTCCATGTCCCTTCAGTCAGTTACCTGAGGCAGTGCTAATGCCTACTGAGCGCTAAAGATGCTGTGTGATTTGCTGAAATGCTTTTCTCACACTCTGAAAGCCCTCCCTCTGCAATTGCCTGCCAAGCTTCCAGGTACCTTCATAGAATCATAGAATCTCAGGGTTGGAAGAGACCTCAGGAGGTCATCTAGTCCAACCCCCCTGCTCAAAGCAGGACCAACCCCAACTAAATCATCCCAGCCAGGGCTTTGTCAAGCTGGGCCTTAAAAACCTCTAAGGATGGAGATTCCGCCAGCTCCCTAGTGAAATAGTTTTTCCTAATAACCGCCCTAGACCTCCCCCACTGCAACTTGAGACCATTGCTCCTTCTTCTGTCATCTGCCACCACTGAGAACAGCCTAGCTCCATCCTCTTTGAAACTCCCCTTCAAGTAGTTGAAGGCTGCTATTAAATCCCCACTCAATCTTCTCTTCTGCAGACTAATTAAGACCAGTTCCCTCAGCCTCTCCCCATCAGTCATGTGCCCCAGCCCCCAAACATTTTTGGTGCCCTCTGCTGGACTCTCCAATTTGGCCATATCCTTTCTGTAGTGGGGGGGCGGGGCGCAAAACTGGACGCAGTACTCCAGATGTGGGCTCACCAGTGCTGAATAGAGCAGAATAATCACTTCCCTCGATCTGCTGGCAATGCTCCTACTAATGCAGCCCAATATGCCGTTAGCCTTCTTGGAAACAAGGGCACACTGTTGACTCATATCCAGCTTCTCGTCCACTGTAATCCCCAGGTCCTTTTCTGTAGAACTGTCGCTTAGTCAGTTGGTCCCCAGCCTGTAGCGGTGCATGGGATTCTTCTGTCCTAAGTGCAGGACTCTGAACCTGTCCTTGTTGAACCTCATCAGATTTCTTTTGGCCCAATCCTCCAATTTGTCTAGGTCACTCTGGACCCTATCCCTACCCTTCAGCATATCTACCTCTCCCCACAGCTTTGTGTCATCCGCGAACTTGCTGAGGGTGCAATACATCCCATCATCCAGATCATTAATGAAGATATTGAACAAAACCGGCCCCAGGACCCATCCCTGGGAAACTCCACTTAATACCGGCTGCCAGCTAGACATCGAGCTGTTGATCACTACCCATTGAGCCCGACGATCTAGCCAGCTTCCCATCTACTTGATAGTCCATTCATCCAACGCATACTTTTTTAACTTGCTTGCAAGAATACTGTGGAAGTCCGTATCAAAAGCTTTGCTAAAGTCAAGGTATATCATGTCCACCGCTTTCCCCATATCCACAGAGCCAGTTATCTCATTATAGAAGGCAATCAGCCATCCCCAGCCACAGCCCTCTCTAGGGCTGCTTTCAAGCCCTTGAGGGCAGGAGCGGGTGACCACCCTGCTACAGGCCCATATAAGGGTCAGGCAGAACTGCAATCTCTAAGCCAGTAGTGGGCAAAATGAAGCCCACAGGCTGCACACAGCAAGTCAGGGTAATCCGCTGGCTGGCTGCCAGACAGTTTGTTTACATTTTCACCTGTGCCCACAGCTCCCATTGGCAGGGAACAGCGAACTGTGGCCCCTGGGAGCTGCAGGCGTCCGTGCAAATGTAAACAAACTGTCTGGCAGCCCATCAGCAGATTACCCTGATGGGCCGCAGGTTGCCCACCACTGCTCTAAGCTCAGGAGAATGCACAAATTCTGACATGCTTACTCTCCTTGAGGTGTATAATAGCCTAAAGGGACAGGAAGGAGGCATACCCTGGCTCTGACTCCCTATACATTCACCAGAATTTGCCAGCCATGTGGTAGGAGACTAACCTGCAGCTAAATATGAGTTGTAGCCGTGTGCACATTGCACATGCACACTGGGAAATGCCAGAAGCATTCTATCTTCGTGAGGCAAAGTTTCATGCAGTGATCCTTCAGTGCAGGGTGGGCTGGGGCAGGATATGGTTACTTTTGTTACCATTAAGTGTACTTATATGGTCAATGAGGCCCTTAGAAATTGGGGGGAGGGATAGCTCAGTGGTTTGAGCACTGGCCTCCTAAACCCAGGGTTGTGAGTTCAATCCTCGAGGGGGCCATTTGGGGTTATGGGGCAAAAATTGGGGATTGGTCCTGCTTTGAGCAGGGGGTTGGACTAGATGACCTCCTAAGGTCCCTTCCAAACCTGATATTCTATGATTCTATGAAATGTAATATGTTCAGTTTAAGAATTAGCGATTAATTAACCAGACGTATTGAAAAAGTAATACAGCAAAACAGAAAATGTCCAGTAAGTTCTTGGAATGTATTGGGGACAATGGTTTTGTTCTAGAAACTATGGCGGAAGTAACCAGGGGGGCAGCCATTTTAGACTTGATTATGATCAACAGGGAGAACTTGGTAGCAAAACTGAAGGTCAGGTACAAGGCAATTTGGATGAAAGCAATATTTTCATTATCACTTCCATGATTCTAAGGAAAGGAAGAAGTGAGAACAGCAGAATAAGGACAATAGACCTGTTTTAAAACAGATATTAAAAGAAAACAGACTTTAACAGACTCAGAGGAAAGGTAGCTAGGGTAGAAAATCTAAGGGACATGGGAGTTCAGGAGAGCTGGCAGTTTCTCAAAGAGGCACTATTAAAAGCACAACTGCCAACTCTCCTGATGTGAAGGAAATATAGGAAGCGGCCAATATAGCTCCATCAGCTCTTTAATGACCTGAAAATCAAAAAAGGAATCCTACAAAAAGTGGAAACATGGACAAATTACTAGGGAGGAGTACAAAAAATAGAACAAGCATGTATGCACAAAATCAGAAATGTTAAGACACAAATCAAGTTACATAAAGCAAGGTACATAAGACCTGATATTCTTTATATACATTAGGAGCAAGAGAAAGACAAAGAAAAGTGTAGGTCCTCTACTTAGCGGGGAACTAGAGTTAATAATGGATAATATCAAAAGGGCTGAGGTGTTCGATGCCTATTTTGCTTCAGTCTTCACTAAAAAGTTAATGGTGACCAGGATACTCAACACCGTTAATATTAAGAATAAGGTGGAAGGCATGTAAGCCGGAATAGAGAAAGAAATGGTTTAAAAATATTAAGTAAGCTAGATGTATTCAAGTCATTAGGGTCTGACAAAATTCACCCTAGAGTAATTAAGGAACTAGCAGAAGCAATCTCAGAACTGTTAGCAATTATCTTTGAAAGTTCCTGGAGGACAGGTGAGGTTCCAGAGCACTGGAGAAAGGCAATATTGTACCTGTATTTACAAAGGAGAACAGAAAAGACCCAGGAAATGATAGACCAGTCAGCCTAACTTGGATACCTGGAAAGATACTGGAACAAATCATTTAACAATCCATTTATAAGCACCTGGAGGATAACAGGGTTATAACGAATATCCAACATGGATTTGTCAAGAATAAATCATTGCACAGCAACCTAATTTGCTCCTTAGACAGGGTTACTGAATAGGGGAGAAGCAGAAGATAGGATATATCCTGATTTTTAGTAAGGCTTTTGACACATTCCCCCATGACATTCTCATAAGCAAATGCAGCCTAGATAAAATTTCTATAAGGTAAGCTTACAACTGGTTGAAAGACAACACTCAGAGTAGTTATCAATGATTTGCTATCAAAGTGGGAGGATGTGTCTAGGGGGTTCCCACAAAAGTCAGTCCTAGGTCCAGTACTATTCAATATTTTCATTAGTGATTTAGAGAATGGAATAGAGATTATTATTATAAAATTTGAAGATGACACCAAACAGGGGTTGCAAGCATTCTGGAGGACAGGGTTAAAATTCAACACAATCTTGACAAACTGGAGAACGGGTCTATATTCAGCAAGACGAAATTCAATAAAGACACATGCGAAGTACTTCATTTAGAAAGGAAAAATCAAACGCAGAACTACAAAATAGGGAATAAGTGGT
Organism: Macrochelys suwanniensis; assembly: GCA_033296515.1. Taxonomy (NCBI): domain Eukaryota; kingdom Metazoa; phylum Chordata; order Testudines; family Chelydridae; genus Macrochelys; species Macrochelys suwanniensis. The sequence continues at coordinate 83,368,154 of CM065777.1, forward strand.
TAGGTGGTAGTACTGCTAGGAGTTAGTTATAGTGGATCACAAATTGAATGAGAGTGAACAGAGTGATACAGTTGTAAAAAAAGGCTAATATTATTCAGGGATATATTAACAGAAGCGTTGTGTGTAAGTCATGGGAGGTAACTGTGTCCCTCTGCTTGGCACTGGTGGAGCATCACCTGGAATACTGTCTTCAATTCCGGGTGCCACAGTTTAGGAAAGATATGGACAAATTGAAGAAATTTCAGAGGAGAGCAACAAAATAATAACATTTAGAGAACCTGACCTATAAGGAAAAGTTTTTAAAAAAAAAACACCAACATTGAGCATGCTTATTCTTGAGAAATGAAGACTGAGGAGGGACCTTGTAACAGTCCTCAAACATGTTAAGGGCTGTTATAAAGAGGATGGTGATCAATTGTTCTCCATGTCCACTGAAGGTAGGACAAGAAGTAATAGACAATTTGCAGCAAGGGAGATTTAGGTTAGACATTAGGAAAAACTTTCTAACTAGAAGGGTAGGTAAGCTCTGGAATAGGCTTCCAAGGGAGGCTCTGGAATACCCAACATTGGAGGTTTTTAAAAACAGGTTGGACAAACACCAGTCAGGGATGATCTAGGTTTACTTGGTCCACCCTGAGCGAAGGGGGCTGGACTTGATGACCTCTCAGGGTCCCTTCCAGCCCTAAATTTCTATGATTCTCTGCTTATATTTTTGCAATGTGCTTATATCTGGTAATGTGTACATCTGTTGGGAAATACACAAGGGTATTTAGGGTTGTTTGGTTTTGGGATGAAGCATTTGCCAGTAGTTTAACAAAACATACATTGCTGTTGGCAAACTATTCTTATACACTATTCCAGATATATACTTGGTAGAATTGTTACTTGTATGTGCTGCATTTTAAGGCATATCAAAACAAAAATCTATTAAAAAGTTGCATATGGATATTCAGAATTTTAGGTATAACTTTTCTGATTCCCTCCACTTAACTTTTTCTGTTGCCTTTCCATAGTTCACCAAAGCCTCCTCATTTTTGCTCAGCTACCTGTGGCCCTGTTTTTAGTTGTCTCTTATAAGTAAAGATTAAAAGAGCTAAATATGTATAGCATGGTAAGTCATGTCTTCCAGCCCGCTGTTCATTTTTGTTTCCTTCCTCTGATTATTCTCCATTTGATGTATTGTCACATTACATCTCCTTCCTCATTTATCATTGAACCTAATTTCTTGTTTTCCCTGATACTTCTGAAAACTGCTTATTCCTCTTGCTAGTCATAAATTAGGACAAGATTTTCCCTTGACCTCTTAGCCCATTCAGAAGGATAAGGGGGTATAAAGTCCCCTGATGGTACCAGGAGGCAGGGGGGAGGGGGTTATGTATCTAGCAGATCCTAATATTTGGGATACAGGAGGGAGAACAGCTTCCACAGGGGTTGTGTTCTCTCTCTTATGCAATAAATGTACTGTGATGGCACATCACAGCCACTATGCAGTGGTATGCCATACCCGTGCCTATCTCAAGCTGCCATCTTAATCTCCAGATTCCCAGTTTTCATTTTAAAAGTAAGTTTCCAGCTGTTATGGTTGCAAAGAAAACCTATACAGTGGGAACCGAGTGTAACTGATGCAAAAATACCTATCTGAGTCTGCAAAAAACATAGTAACAATAGCTTTGAGAGGTGTGAACTCTCCCATTCATCACAATGTTGTGTTAGCTCAGCTGCCCCATGATTATAATGTCAGTATCATTACCTGTCCTTCCTGATGTAAGGAAGGAGAGGGATGGTCACAGATCTTCCAATTTACTGTAACTTCTCATTTCGGTGGAACAAGTAGGTGGTGTTTGAGAAATACTGCCAATTTTTCCCCACACCAGTCAGGAAGGCAAAAAGCCCAAGGAGCCTAGCAGAGCCCATATTTTAGCCCTGATGAAGGAGAGCCAAATTACTGGGAATCATTCAGTCAAGGACCGGATACAATACTGTACGATATGACTTAGGTGATCAATATCAGAGGTGAAATATTTGCAATGAACAGTTTGCAAGCAATCCATAGGATGGAATATGTTCCTCTGAACTGTTCCTGAAATGACTTGCATTAATCAGAAAGTCTCTTTGTGGATAGCACAAGCAGAAAAAAAGAGCTAAATTTACCAAATAAATTGTTTTCAGTCAGTTGTTTACCTAGCTCTATTTAGAAGCCACCTTATTTTGTATTTGGCTATATTGGTTACTCAATAGATATCTAGGTGTTTAAAATATTGGTGAATTTATTTTCTGTCCTGACTGCTATAAAAGCTAGCCCAGAAATTTTTCATTCTTGATCTTCTTAAGTTTCATACTGTGTAGCAGATCCCCTTTGCCTTTTATAATTTCTTGTAGCCTGAATCAATGAATTATGTCACCACACTCTTCCCTGCAGAATTATAGCTTGTGAACATTCTAAATTCCTTTGGACTCACAGTTGTACCTTCCACTTTTTCTCTCCCTTTCAGACATAGATTATGCCCATTTCTGTGGATATTGTAGTTCTGAGAAATATTTCTAGGAGTTTCAAATGATCTTCAGCAGTAGTGGGTACACTGTGGCCCATCAGGGTAATCTGCTGGCGGGCCGCCAGACAGATTTTTTACATTTGCACAACCACCTGCAGATCCCAGTGGCCTTGGTTTGCCATTCCTGGCCAATGGGAGCTGCAGGAAGCGGTGGCCAGCATGTCTCTGCGGCCCGTGCTGCTACCCACAGCTCCCACTGGTCGGGAACAGTGAACTGTGGCCACTGGGAGCTGCGGGCGGCTGTGCAAATCTAAACAAACTGGCAGCTCACCAGAAGATTATCCTGATGGGCTGCGTGCAGGCCACCGGTTGCCCACCACTGGCTTAGCATCTCAGTATGTATATATACACAGACTGAGCAAGCAAACTGGAGTCTAGGACCATAAATAAATCACTTCATATTACAAATTGGCCCTAAACTGGAACACTAAATTTGTATGCCCTCAAATTTTGGAATACTTTGGGTCTGGATCTAAACTTCGTTGGTTGAGCTCAGACCTACTTTGCATACTTTCTGTATGTATCTAGCTAAGGGAGGTAGGGTAATGTGTTGTGAGAGGAGGAAACAGATACACAGAAAGACTTAAGCACCACTTAATCACTTGATGGTATCCCTATTAAACAGAATTATCATCCCCATTAAACAGCAGTATGGCCATGATGTACCATTAGGCTTAGATGTTTCCCAGGGAACCAATTTCACTTAAACGGATTTCCCTGTTAAGTGCATTCTGATTCAGTGGTGTGTACTATATTTCATTGTTTCCCCACACACCCATTTTAGGAAATTTTTGTCCCTCATCTTCTATCACAGGCAAATTTACTCTGGACCTGCTCAGGTTCACCCCTTGTTACCAAACACACCAAATTAAAGTACTGCAGTTGATCCCAGTTTTTGCCTCATTGCATTGGCTTTCATATTAACTATATTTAAAATTCAAGTTTTATTCTTGTGAGGTGTAGAATTGCTTGTATTTCAGGATGATATATTCATTTTAATTAGAGCATAATGTGCCAGCCAGAGGATAAGGACATAATGTGACAAGTTTAAAAAAAGATGTAAAATATAAATGAGACTGACAGTCAATTTTATTTTTACACGTTTTGGAGGCACAATATGAAAATAATGCTATAGCTAAAATGACAGCATTCCTCCCCCTGTAGAGGGTTTGTGCTTCAGAGTTCAGGGAGAGGCCGCAGTTTTAAAAACACAACACAGCAATGAATCTCCCCATTTTTATTTATTGAAAGAGCAGTTTTATTACGAAGATGTTAGATGTGAAAATACAGCCAGATGCATTTAATGTTGTCGTTAATTCTGGATTCAGTATTTAACAGTTAGCATAGCTCTGAATTAATAAAAAACAAAAACAAACCCCTAAATCTAATCAAACTTGTCAATCAAATTCAGCCATGTGAGTATTAGTCTGTCCTGATGCCAAGTTAAAAATGGAACAAAGTTCTTTTAAGAAATTATTACACAATATTGAAATTAAAATGAAAAGCCCATTGTATGCAGTCTGTTTACTGATCGGTTAAGTGAGGTAGATGTAATAATGGATAAAAATAGCTACTGTGTATTAGTTACCTGAATTTTTTTTTTTAAATTTATAAGAATAAACAAGAAATAGTGTGAGACTCAATGGTGGCTAATTTTCTATGGGCAAAGCCATTTTCTCTCTAGCTGTAGGAAGAACTGCCTTCTATAACGATCTTTAAAAATGTTTTCCGTTTCACGAAAAAATGATGAACCAACAGATTAGATAAGAATTTATCAAAACCTGTCATATTCTTGAATCAAACTTGAATCAAATTTGAAACTTGGTGCAATTTCTCAAATGTTTTCATGCAGAAGACCTGAAAATATCAAACGTGTCCGTAAAATCCTTGCAATGATTCCTTGGGATGCAAGATGTTGACACAGAAATATTGAGTAAGTAATTGGATCTCTTCAACTTTTGAAGTATCTTAGTGGAAATGTACCCATCTGTAATTTTTTTTGAGAATATCTGTATAAGCAGTATATTACAGGTCCCCTTTTAGCCTTTATTGGAGGTTGCTTTATCAATAAGACTGTAAGTTTGTCATGGCTCTGACTTCCACCACCAAAACAGTAATATTCAGGGTTTATTATTTTTCATAACTTTGTAAAAATAGCCACTTTCTCCTAAAAAAAAAATATCCTCCAAGAATTCCCACAATTTAAACTTACAGTCTTATTGATAAAGCAATATATATATGTAGTGGAGTATGAGGTTTTTGATGGTTTTAAATTATTAGGTAAATAAACTTCAATGGTTTAGAACGTTTTAATTGAAAAATGGAGGATATTTGACTCTCTTATAATTTTCATTACAAACAACTTATTATTTAAATACAGTATTGTGCTATGATTGAAAACTAAAAATATGACCTCCCTCTACCCACTGCCATGACAAAATCAAGACTTTTTGCATAATGACTAGCTGTATTGTAGTATCAAAATATGCTGTCTGGCTCAGACTTCCAGTAAACCTGGAGTCATGGAATGTCATTGTGGTAGTTGACAAGGAAAAGTACTGCAGTCATTGCAATACAACACTTCTTCAAAAGGAAAAAGAACATGGATCAGTTTAACAGTCTGCAATGATACCTGAAAAATCTGTTCCTTTTGATCTGACAAAGCCTGGGAATGTTGCAGAGGAAATGCATTCAGCTTTTAAGGCTAAAGGCAAGAGGTAGAAGAGTGATCCTTTCACTTTTCTAGTGTTAAACTGCTACTCTGACAAATCAAGATGGTGCTTTCATATGAGCTTGTCTACTGCATGTCTGAGGAAGCATGAATAGTCTTCTTGGAGGGACCATGTTAGAAAAAACTTAAGGTCTCATATGAGTTTTTGTTAAAGATAAAACAATAAAAGGGCAGTGATTTCTCGTAGATGCAGATTGGTATCTTTCAGAATCACTGCCCTGGGTTTAAATATACATGAATGGACCAGTTAAGCTACTTATTACATGAGTAATTCCATTAATTTCAATGGCACTATATGAAGAGCAGAAAGCTACATACATGATTTATAGCGGCAGAATTAAGCACTTTGATTCATTTGTGTCAGGGAAAATCAGACCAGGAGCAAACAGGAGGGCAAGCTATATATTAAAAAAAACCCCAAATGCATCGTTTTGTTTTGTTGTTCATTTTGCAGGGCAATTCTCCATTATGTTACCTAGGGATGTGGTGGATTGCGGTAGGTTCTGCATCACTTGATGTATTTGAATCAAGACTTGGATAGCTGAGACAAACATTGTGGACTTAATTCAGATATGACTGGGTGAGGTTCTTTGGTCTCTGTTATGTAGGAGGCCATCTTAGATGATCACAATGATTCCTTCTGGCCTTAAAACCTATGAATCTGTATTGACTGCCCTTACTGCTGTATTAAAAATACCTACTACCCTAAGGTAAATCAGAGTTTCGTGTTCATAGAATCATAGAATCTCAGGGCTGGAAGGGACCTCAGGAGGTCACCTAGTCCAACCCCCTGCTCAAAGCAGGACCAACCCCAACTAGATCATCCCAGCCAGGGCTTTGTCAAGCCTGACCTTAAAAACCTCTAAGGAAGGAGATTCCACCACCTCCCTAGGTAACCCATTCCAGTGCTTCACCACCCTACTAGTGAAAAAGTTTTTCCTAATATCCAACCTAAACCTCCCCCTCTGCAACTTGAGACCATTACTCCTTGTTCTGTCATCTTCTACCACTGAGAACAGTCTAGATCCATCCTCTTTGGAACCCCCTTTTAGGTAGTTGAAAGCAGCTATCAAATCCCCCCTCATTCTTCTCTTCTGCAGGCTAAACAATCCCAGTTCCCTCAGCCTCTCCTCATAAGTCATGTGCTCCAGCCCCCTAATCATTTTTGTTGCCCTCTGTTGGACTCTTTCCAATTTATCCACATCCTTCTTGTAGTGTGGGGCCCAAAACTGGACACAGTACTCCAAATAAGGCCTCACCAGTGCCGAATAGAGGGGAATAATCACGTCCCTCGATCTGCTGGGACGTGATTCTTTGTTATTTATATGCCAACTGCTGAATTTCTAGACAGATATTCATTACAAATGCCTCAATTTTATTCCTTACCTAGCAGTATGGCAATTAACTAGTTTAAGTCTTTGTGGTTTTTGTGTTAAGTTCATATTTTATAACATGATGAACCTACTAGTTAGTTCATGTAAAATGGATAATTGTGCAGACAGATAGCCATTGTACTTGTAATTACATTTTCAGGCAGCAGTACTAAGGGTAGGGCCCACCTAATGGTCTAACACCCAAGCAATGGAGAAAGGTAAGTGAGCAAGCTTGGAAGGTGAGGTTACGGACTGAAGAGTGCAGTGCATTTTCAGCATATGCTAATTAGGAGCAACATCTTGCTTTTAAAGTCAGATTCACTTCCATATAGACAGAGCTGGGTAAAAATTTCCAGCCAGCAACCTTGTTTGCCAAAAAAGCAGATTTGTGTATGCAAATTCAGGTTGACTGAAACATTTTGCAAATTCAGGTAGATTTCCGCAACTTGTTTTGATCGGGGGGAAATGGGATTTTAATGTTTTTCTGTGACAGAGAATTTTGGGTTTTGTTACCTCAAAAAACTAGGATGCCTGTTCATGAGACAAGCATGCTATCAGTTTGCCTCCTCAGTGAAGGATTCAGTGTGTCTCTTTGCATTTCAAGATATACCAATCAATCCTTTGTATTTAGTCACAAATAGGACATCCCCCCCCCCACTCCCCTCCCCCCCCCACACACACATACTCACCCTGTTTGTTTCTTACTGTAGATTTTCTCTTATAGATTTGTGAATTGTTCCGTCAGGTCCTGGCTCAGTATGCAAAAAGATATACATTGTGAGGCATACAATACGCAAATGACCAGACAGGGAGATGTTTGTCTGCTACCTCCTTTATAACAGGAACATTCCTCCTGGTGACTTGTCTTAACTCTAAGGCCTTAACATAATTTTCAGTATAGATATCAAACTCCTCAACTAATACCCATACCTACATTTCACAATGATTATGACAACCAGTGAACTACTGGCTCTCAGTAGAGACCTCACATGCAACCCTTTGGTGAACTGTTATGCAGAGATCTGACCCACAGATTGTGTAAAAACTATATGCAGCCCCTGTGTCATTTGCCTGTTGGTACCAACGGGTCACTGAGTCAGAGAGCAGTTTGCTGTAAGGGAGGGTAACTTGAAGTTGTGCCTGGGTGCCATACACAATGAAATGGTTAATCTTCATGGTTTGCTATCTTATGTGATATAGCAAATTCAGACTTTTAAAAATAATATTTTGTTACTATTTAATTTAGTTTTTGCTATTTTATCATAGGGAAGTTGCAAGTAGTGATCACTATATAGTCACTTAGGTATCTACGTTACATTACATATCTTGCATGCACCTTTACCATGGTGCTATAAGCAGAGGTCTGTTTATGTAATGAATTAATGTCTTCAGTCAGTTAACTCTTTGCAGCCAGATATAAAGCAGCATTTGTTTAGAGTAGCATACAACCAGAATTGGTCACTTACATTCACAGGCCACTTACACTGAAGATAGAAGGAAATCACAATTGCTGCAGTAATTGTCAAAAAAAAATAATCACAACAATTCAGTTAGCAGCGTATTTGTGAAATCCTCACATTACTTAAGCCTCATTAAAATGTGTCCCATATCAGAGGAAAGACAAGAGGAAGAAAAGACAAGAGGAAGAACATTAATATTGTCAGTAAGATGACATTTAAAATGTGTAGCATTTAGTCAACTTTGTTCACATACTCTGTGTGTTATAGCAGCCACCCACCTCTTCAATTAGCTGCCAGCATGGTGGCTTAGCTCTGGGCATGGCTTTGTGTTTGATTTCTAGCACTGGCATAGAGATCAGACATTGCACTTCTATACTTTCCCTCTCCAATTTCAGCATGCGAGCCCCCACCCCACCCCAAAAGGCACCTCTTATCAGTATTTGGAAGATATGTGAGCTGCAGGAAGTAAAAGACATAGTTTTGAACTAACCTTAGGCTGCCTTATTCTAATCAAGGACTTGAGTCTTAGCAGTGGTCAGAGATTGCTATGGCACTTTGTTTGCAAAGCAATTTTTTCACTTCCCAAATTCATGACGGAAAGAATTCTAGGCTCAGTTGTGTACTCCAGCTACATGGTCCTGTGGAGGAAATAAGGCCCCTCCTTTGTTACTATGCAGCCATTTTAGCTTTGTTAGCTGAATGTTAAAAGCTGCACACAGGAAGCCATTTAAAATGTTTAACAACAATTACTTTATTCAGCCTCCTAATTTATGCCAGCAGATGGCATTCTTTCTAGTAACTATTTGCATATATACAGACATCTCTTTTCTAGAGTACTGTCATAACATAGGGGAGCAGAGGATGGATGCCCAATAAAACCCTGGCCTCATCATGTACAAGAGGGCAGAGAGGGGAAAGAGAGAAGGTGGAGCCACAAGTTCATAGTTGTTCAATTAATCTGTTGTGCCAATACTAAAATACATGAGAGCAATTCTCATGTGAAAACTGGTGAATGTTTAGAGCCTGATTCTGCTATTCTTACTCATTCTTAGTAATACTTTCTTCTGTAGTAATCACATTTAAGTCAGTGGGACTAAGATAATATTCAGCTGAATAAGGAGATCAGAATTTTGCCATTACAGAAGTTACTAAAGAAACTAAATAGTTATGGAGTGAGATGCTAAGAAACTGGCTAAAATAGAAAACAGGAAGAAATGGTCAGTGGGGGATGAGGGAAGACATCCCTTAAAGGAACCCCAACTCTTTTTCTCCTGCCAGTCCAGCTGAAAGCCCACTTGCCTCTGAGGCTGCAGGGAGCATTGGAAGAAATCACTTTGAACTAATGTTGAACCTTACAATGCTCTAAACTAACTAATCACCCAGGAAAACCTGGGTTTCACTGTAAACAGCCAAGTAAAAACTTCTCATTGTGCAGCAGCAGTTAAAAAGGAAGCAAAGAAAATGTGCTTATAAATAAAATATTACAATTTTATGTTGTATAAATCAATAGTATGCCTCTCCGTTGGAATAATGTGTTACATTTTGTTCAGCGTGTCTCAAAAAAAGAGTAGCAGAAATAGGTGTTTAGAGAGAAAAAGGAGTTAGAGATATGGAAAAATTTCTGTATGAAGAAAGACTGAAAAGACTCGGCTTATTCAGGTCAGGCCTGGTCTACACCTTTAAAATTAGATCAATATAATTATATAGCTGGGGCTGTGAAAAATTTTGTGCCCTGTGCAATGTAGTTAGGTCAACCTAGCCTCACTGAAGATGCAGTTAGCTTGACAGAAAAATTCTTTCATCGACCTACCACCTCTCGGAAAGTTGGATTGACAGTGACAGAAAAAAACCCTTTCCTCAATGTGGGAAGTGTCTACTCTACAGAGGTACAGCTGCAGTGTAGATGTACCCTTACAGACTGATGAGTGAAGGCGAACATGTTAGAGGTATACAAAATAGAGAAGGAATGAATATACAGCCTTTGCCATAATACAAGAACAAGGAGACAGTCAATGAAATTGAAAGGCAGCAAAATTAAACATATGGTGGGTTTTAGTTGTAAGAATATTGGGCACAAATAGTCTTACAACTAAAACCCACCATATATTTATTTTTTTCAGCCCGAATACTTGAAGTGTCTCTAACAAATACTTTAAAAATACAGTAAATCGAAAAAGAAAGATCAACTTCGTATCATACAATATTACTAAATAACTAGGAAGCACAAATATAAATGAAATTCCTCATTTTCCCCTAAACATCACACCCCGATATATTTGCTTTTGTTTCTGTTAATGTTATTACATGTTATATCATATTTAAGTCAAATATTTTTAACTACTGTGAGACAGAGATTGATCCCTGATAACCATATCTCTCCTGATGTGTGGGTGGAGATACGGTGGGGAGCGCTCTCTCTCTCTCTCTCTCTCTCACACACACACACTTTTTTATAAATATTTTCTTGGAATTACCTTCCTATTCAAATAGTATGAAAACTGTGTGTAGTCTTAAAATTATGCTGTGTTCAGAAGGCAAATCTGGGCCTCTAGCATATTTACTCCCGAGTTCAAAGGCATCATTGAAACACTGTTAGGATTTGAGATTAATAGATTCCTGGAAGCATAAAAATTCTCAACCAAGGTATTTATGCTTTTTTCTCTGTGCCTCATAATGCATTCTAAGAGTTTATATATTTTTTTAAATTGAAAGGATGCAGAACAAATCTCAAACTGCAATATGGAATAGTTCACATTGTCAGATCATGCTCCAGGTTGAAAATAAACCTGGGCCTCATTTGTAAGAAGCAATTTAAATGAAAAGCCAACAAATTACTATGTTGAAATAAAGAGATTGTAACAGTATATAAATTAGGAGTTTCTCCTGATTTTTTTCTTTAGCAACAAATGATTTACCAACTGATCTGTTTCGTCTTTGAAATACATCTAAAGTATTAGATTTGTTTCTTATTATCTTCCTCATTGAAAGAAATAATAAGTTAAAAAAATCATTTTTATATTTTAAAGCCAGAATAGGCCATTATGTTAATCTAGTCTGAGCTTTATATCACAGTCATAGAAATAAATTAAGATCTCAACTTTCCTAACTGGTAAATGTACATTAAAATATTATGCTAATTAACAGAGAGAAGTCTAAGACTTTCTTTTTCATTCCAGAAACAAAGCAGGATTGCCCATGTTCTCCATTTCTATTTGACTTCTCACTTGAGCCATACACATGTATATTAACAATAATTGCAAAAATGAAACTGGTCAGAACTGAAAAGAATGATCACCCCGTATCACTAGAAGACTGAGGATGTTCCTTTCCCCACCCCCTGGTTTAAATAAAACCGGTCCCTCTAATCTTAAGTGTTCGTGAAGAGTATGGACTGATCTCTGGGTTCAAGATTAATAGAAATAATCCTCTGCACAATATTGACAAAATATAATGTAATAAAGGAATGCTTGATTAAAGAATGTCTTTTTCTAGTTTCAAATAACAGTATAAAGTATTTAGGGATCACATTGATTCGCACTGTTGAATCTTTATATGAAGCTAATTATATCCTGTTACTGAATCAAATCTCAGATGGCCTTAATTGGAAGCACCTTTTAATAAATTGGTTAGGGAGAATAAATGTGAAATATTACAGTACTCCCCTGAGTCTGCTGTTACTTTTTCACTGCTTTGAATGATTTGAATTCATAATTTAAAAAAATAAAATAAAATCAGTGAAATGGTCAAAGATTTTAACTGGCAGGGAAAGAGACCCCCGGGTTTAGTGTTTTAAATCCAAAAGCAAAAAATAGCCTTTCTTGTCCTAATCTGAAATTTTGCTACTGGGCAAATGCTCTTAGATCACTATCTATTTGGGGGTGAAATCCTAGACCCATTGAAGTCAATGACAAAACCTCAGTTGAAATCAATGAGTCCACCCTCAATGTTTATCTTCTAATGAGCTGGATTTAAATAGAACATTTATTAAATCTTTAAAATATTTGAAATTTGTATTTTGGTAATATTTAGCAGGGTTATTTCAGTTTAGGGAGATTCATCCTTTTGTTGGTATTTCCTCTGTCTTTTGTGAAAAGATGTATAAAAGATATGTTGGTCTCTCAAACACATTGAAAATGCAGTTTTGAAGCAAAATGAATATGCATAATCTGTTAGGCATTTTAAAGGGAGTGGGTTATTACAAAATGAGCCAATTGTTTAACACTGGGATTTCTTCTTCATTAGAAGAGCGAGAATACATTATTGATAGGTCAATTAACACATTTCACATTTGAAATACTGTGGAAGTAAACCCTCTGGGAAACCTCTACTTATTTACAGTTAAAATACTCTACAAATAAACCCAATAGGAAATGTCAGTGTCAGAAGTAAATAGAGTTATGAAACAGCAATTTGAGAATGTATAAGTTTAAGATTTAAGTGCTTAGATCTATAGAACAAGTAGGAAATTAAAAGCATAATCCTCAACTCAGATAGTCGCAGGCAACCTTCATACTATCTCTTCCTAATTTTTGCCTACTTGACTTTGCAATATGAAATTTTTTAACATAACTCTGTATGTGTCTGTGTAATTTTTCTGTTTTTTTTAAAATATCAATCTGAAAAAAAGAAATTCCATCATGCAGCATCATATTGATACCCATATGGTTTATTAGCATCAAATCTTTAGATCCACTGCACAGATCTCTGCTACTTGAGCTAACAAAATAATTGATAGCAATAGTAGGTTGTCATCCTTTTATGTGGATTAGCACTGTAAGAGGATGCAACATAGTTTGTCAGTGGGTTTTCACAGATATTTGCTGACAGGAGAGGAATGGTCAGACTCAGGGATCTTGGGTTTTCCAGTTTGGAATCAGGAGGAGAGTGTGCCTCAGTGGGCACAGATTCTTCTGTCCATTCCCTCCCAGTGTGATGCCTCCTATTCCATCCCCTCCAACATGCCATTGTCACGGTCCTGTCTCTTCCTTGTACCTGGCTCCTTGTCCCAGTCCCATTCTCTTCATCTAGCCAGTCCCAGACTCCACTCCTCAGGTTTCTTACCCCAATCCCAGTCTCCTTAACAAGAATTCATAGTGTTGCTCCTTCAAACTCCCTGTCACAGTCTCCCACCCATATTCGGTCCCCTTCCCCTTCCCCAGCCAATCCCAATCCCCTGTCAGCTACTCAAGTGATCTCTCTCTTCCCCACCCCCTCTTTCTGGCCTCCAGTTGCTTCTCCCACCCAAGTTCCCCTTCCTCACTGGCTTCCAGTCCTAATTTCCCTCACAGGGTTCTGCATCCAGTCTCAGTGTCCCCAGCCCCCATTCCTTGTCACAGTCTCTTTGCCCAGCCAATCCCAGTTCTCCCCTTCATTAAGGCTCCTCATCAGATCTGTCTCCTCTCCCTTTACCTTGCACTGTTTTTCAGTCCCAATCTCCTTGTCCTGCCAGTCCTAGGCTCCCACAACCTAACTTCCACTCCCACAAGTGGGTCAGGGGGACTTTCAAATTGCTTAAGTGTTCTGTGTACATTTTCAACTTCTTGGTAGGGGAGCATGTCCGAATATAAATTAAATTAGGAAATTACAGCTAAAGCAGACAGTCATGGCAAAATGGGGAAAATCATGATTATATCATTGCAAAAACATGTATTATTAATTGCAGACTTTTTAAAAAGGAAAAGAAGTGATACACAATTTTTAAAATTAAATACATTTATCACGAGGACCATTGAGCAAATTCAAATATCTTTTATTTTACAATAAGTTTTTTAAAACATTTAATAATATTTAGAGCCAGATTCTGTCATGCTTACTCCAGTTGAATAGTATCTTACCCCTCACGTAGTCCCAGTGAATGTGGCCCTAGTAGTTAAAAATATTAAATAAAAAAGCATATGTTGGACACACACTGAGCCAAACCTATTCTAAACCATGGATGAATTTTGCTCAGTAGTGAACAGATGACAGTGAGCTAGATTGGTCTTTACCGTGGCTGTTCCAGGAATGAAAAGCCACATTTCATTGGCTTAGTTAGTGGCAGAACACACTTGCATCATACTGGTCAAAATGATCCCTTGGGTTTTATGAATGTCCCTTAAACATCATATTCTTTTATCATGAAAATTATGTCTGTGACAAATGTACAGTCTGAATAATAGACTTCCAATCATTCTGTTCTCTGGAGTCTAGCCCTCTAGAGGTAAAAGTTTAGACAAATCTCCTATAACCATTCTTTTTCATTACCTGAAGAGGAAAAATACTGCAACTGTTGCTGTGGCTTGTTTTGAGCTGCGTGTGAAATGTATTGGGCTATGTGTCATATCAGATTAGATTACATTGCCTTTCCAACCACTTGCTTTTGGGAGGGGCAGAGGAGGGATGGACACATCTGCCTTTCTTCTTTTTCCAAATACTCATAATTATGTAATTATAGTTCATAGACACCCATATGCACACGGTGTTTTGTTCTATTTTGTGGACTGACATATACACTAGTTACTACCATTTGAGGGATTATTTAAAAATAAAATACCATTGGACAAAAACTAGAAATGCGTGAAATGCTCTATTCAAACCAAAAAGTACTCAAAATTAACCCTGGCTGGAGTTTGGCTGCTGTCCACGCACCACTTATAATTCATTGCAGCTTCATTTGTGTCAATGAAGGCGTTTGCTCTGTGTGTATTCCAAAGCCCCTGTTCACCAGTTTAATTTGGGGGTTTAACTGTGTGCTCTTGGGAATAATCACAAGGGGCAAATTACATGGTATCTTCAACAGCTGGCTGAAAACTTTCTGATGAAACAGGTTTCTGTCAGGAAATGCTGTTTTGGCAACACTGAAATTTTCATAGGAATGTGTCATTTCCATGAAATTATCAATGGATTTTTAAAAAATGATTCACAGTCGAAATGGAGTATTTGGTTTCATTATCATTGCACTTTGTTCCAAATTTCCCATTTCATTCTTTCTCATTTTGACTTCTGTGTTAAAGCATATTATTTTAATGTTATATCCAATAAGTATTACATGCAGTACAGTTTTTTTATATGATGTGTTGACATAATTTAAATGAAATGTAACGATTATTTCAAAATGATTTTTTTTAATTTCTAGTCCATTAAAAAATTCAACATTTTGAATTTTGTCCCAATTTGTGATAGAAACAGATTTCAAAATACAAGAATTTCCACTAGAATGTTTTCCTAACATTTCTACTGTTTTCAGTTGTGACCACTAGGACTGCTTCAGTTTCTTGCAAAGCAGTGAGTCTCATATTAACCTACACAAACCAGACATAAGAATCTGTTGAATCCACACCTTGACCCAGATTCTCTGCTGCTGTTGGTTTCTGTTGGCCTGCACAAGTGGAGTCTGCCAGGGAGTTAGTTATGGCTTCCTGATTCACTGCCTCAGCCAGGACCCATGTTCGAATAGCCTGAAGGCTGATTTATCTCTTGCAAAGGAAGCATCCACCACCTGAGGTAACCAAAACGCTTGGCACTCAAAGCCAAGCCGCTGTGCCAGAAGGAGGTGTAGGATCTAGCTACTCTGGCCCTACACCTCCTGGGAACTCCACCATGCTGAGGTTATTATGACAAGGTGGGGAGTTAAGCCCAGCCTTTGCACCAGCTGAATGGCACAGGAAGTCAGATAATCTGTCCACTTGTTTTTGAATCATGGGAAAAACAAAACCCCTTTTAATTTCTGGCCTGCACACCTACACAAACTAGTTCTGCTACCTTCCTGACAAATTCACAAATTTTGAACTGAAATTGCAAAATAACACTGTACTCCTCCCCTGCACGCGCACACTCTTCTAATAACATTGCATTTGTGACATAAACCAATAAAAGCAATGAAAGTTAAAGAACACACACTGTACTTTAACTCATTTCATCAACAAGTTGATTTAGAGAAGCAAGTTAAGCAAGGATTTAAAAAGCTCTGCTACTATATAGGAAAGCTCAGATTTTCCATGCTTTTATGAAGAAATTGAACTCCCGGCAGCTTTGGATTCTAGCCAGCTACAGTGGATTTTTATTAAACAAGGAAATGAAACACTAGAGAACCAAAAAAATAAATCAATAGTCCTGTACCATTTGATGATAAAAAATCCCCATGCTACTGCAATGCTTGTACTAAGAACATACCTGGCACTATTAGTGTTGCAGTAAGTCAGTGTCTGGGAGCCATCTCTGGAATATGCATTAGATAAATCATTACTATAATTTGAGAAATTTTAGTAAATATCTTCAAAAAGTCATCCTTTGGATCATTGTTAGGCTATTCTAGTTGTATTTAGATTAGATTTAGGATATTAAAGTTCTGTGTCTCTCTGGTATGTGCTTTGTAGCACTCTGTGGGTTGTGTTTTGTTTCAGCATTAGTACTGAGGGGTGTTCCTGCAAGTGTTCCTAGCCTTTTTACTTTTTCTCACCTAAGGCACGATATTAGAGGATTAAAATTCTTATCTGTTTAATCTGTTTCAGGATGCATAGCCATCATTTGAGTGTGTTTGAGGCTTGTGCTGAATAATATCTGGTGGCTGATAGATCTCATTAGGACTATGTAAATCAAATCACAAAAGAACTTAGAATCTGGTTTGGTTCAAGTTTAAACAACAGGCCTATTTATCCAAGCTAATCATTTTTTATTGGTATCCATCACTGTAGTATCTGAACAACTTCCAAAATAACAACAGTAATATCTCTTTCTTGCAGCCTTGCTGGCAACAGACATGTTTTAGATTTGCTTATTTGTTTTTTCTAAAAAAAATAAATTACCCGTGTTAGTGTGAGTGGATTTTATGTTAGCTATAAATGCAGCAAGGATAGAGGTCATTCAGCTGCAGTGGTTTGCTTAAATTTTGCTCATGACCACAAACTGTCCCTAGATTCAGCGAAAAAGCAATCCATGTTAATTTTTTTTAAATGGGCAAGAACATATCCTGTATGTATAAACTTTTGCTTGTTTGAAATTCTGCTACATATCTGTACCCATCTCACTGATGTGGCTTATAGTCGCTCTTGCTCTTATACTCTAATATAATTGCTATACTTACAGGACAAAAAATATTAGTTGCTGTTGTGCATTCAATAGCCTCCACCCACCTACTGCATTCTGAAAATGAAAATCCGAGAAGGTGCGAATACCTATTCTCATGCAATGAAAATTCTAATAGACTGCACTGACACTATTTCTAGTTTGTGACTGCAAAGAAACATGAAACCGAGCAAATTGTATTATGTACCAATACGTTCTCTTCATGAAATACATGCACAACATGAGTGGTTTGTATAATGGCTTTTAAAAAAACATAATCCTCTTAAAGGTCTGTGTCAATGGCAATCTTAAAAAAATGCAATTGTTTTGTTGAAATTTTTTTGATAATCTGCTGCAAGGTTTTCACCAGTTTTTATGTCTGTTTTTGTGATTAAGGCAGCCTCCTCAGTATGATTTGAGTCATTATCTACAGGCTCAGAACAAAAGGAAAATCCAGAACAGTATTCAGGGGTTATCTGATAGAGAAAAATAAGTAATGAAAACTACAGTGATTTCACTGTTAAATTGCACAGTAGCTTTCCCTTCTCATTACTGCACCAAGTAAAAAATGATAGGGTCCAAACTCTCAAATGAAAGGCACAGCCAGTCCTTTATTATTGCTTCTTCAAAAAGGTCCTTCTTCATAACACCTGGAAAGATCAAATAGTGTCAAAACTACAGCAGATTTCCAGTCCTGTGCAATATACTGTAATGAAGAGCACTCTCCCTGTATCTTGCTCTGCATGACAGCCATACACTTTGAGTGCTTTGTTTGCAACAGCATTAATAATGTTATGAAGGTGTAAGGAGTCCACCCACCCAGACATTTGCAGCCCTGAGCCACAGTGAGGAACAACTGCAGTCACTCCATACACTCCTGATTCACAAGGCATCTCAACAAAAGAGTAGAGATGGCCTTTGCTCCTCCCCTTAATCATAGAATCATAGAATCTCAGGGTTGGAAGGGACCTCAGGAGGTCATCTAGTTCAACCCCCTGCTCAAAGCAGGACCAATCCCCAACTGCACCAAGTACCAACTGCACTGACCAATTGCTCAGGAGTAAATATCCCACATCCCCTGATGGAATATCACAGTGAGAGTGTGCCGCTTGCATGCCAGGAGAGGTCCGGAAGGAGTTCAGCCCTCCCTGAGTCAAAATTCCTCAGAGAGCTCCCCCTGGGGTGATGTGGCTCCACATTGTCTCCTTCATGGAACTCTCCATTATAGGCACAATTGAACCCAAAGAAATTAAAGTAAAAAATGATGAGAAAGGGGTAACTATGTCAGATGTAAAAGAGGATCTCCCATAGAACTCAGTTGTCCCAGAACTATAGAAATTAGAGCTAGTCAAAAATCCTCATTCACAAACATTTTTCAAGAAAAATTGGCTTTTTTCTTCATGAAAATGTTTCATTTGAAATTTACTATTTTGATGGAAAACTGATTCATTTCCCTCCCCCATTTTTTCCTTTTACCTCTATTTTTTTCTGTCCATTTTTGACACTTGAAAAAAGAGGGGTTTTTTTTGGGGGGGGGGGGAGGATGGAGAAGAGGTAAGAAAGAAAAAGGGAACAAGAAAAAAAAGGAGGGGTCAATTTTTGTAATCAAACACCTAAACTTGTTTAGCAAAATTTAGAAAAATTTTGGGGGGATTTTTTTTTTTTTTTTGAAAAACAATAATCATTTTTGACCAGCTCTAATAGGCCCCAATCCTACGAAGACTTTTGCATGTGCTCATGTTTATGCACTGTGAGAAGTCCCATTGACATGAGTCCCATAGACTTTTCAGGATTGTGATAATAGAATTTATATGCATCTTTTGTTTCCCCCTATTCTCCTTTTTCTCTTCTTGTCTGTTAAAACAAACATTGGATGGAAGGTGTCAACCTTGGCTTGTATGGGAGGGTTGTGCCCTACTGCTGGTCAAGGGTGAAAGAAAAGGGTTTCTTTGTGTTAACACTAGTAGTTTCATTGAGTTGACCTAATGGGATTTTACCACTGACTTCACAGAGAGCAGAGTTAGGCCAACACTGAATATTTCTGAAAATCCCAACCATTGTGCTTTACAGCCCAGTTCTGCAAATATTTTGGTATCTGGTGTAGTGATTACTGCTGGACATAGACAATCAGATCATGCCCTGGAGTACACGTGGTTGTGGGTTCTGACTCTGACATGGTAAAAACACAGTCTTTGTGCATAATTTTTATTATTTCCACTACTAAACCTATTCTTCTCATCTCTCACTATTCTGTTTTTTCAATGTTTAGGACTTGATAGATTAGGATTCAATTAATTCATAAACATCTGCTTTTAATAATTAAAACATTTTTCTTGTTTTCTAATGTTAGTTGATACATGTTGGTGTGTGTGTGTGTGTGTAAAGTTCAGATATTTGGATGTTTGCAAATATTCATAAAACGAAGACATCAGATATTTGGGAGCTTTTAGTTTCTCAGTGTCTTCTGTTGTGTAGGGCTGAAGCTAAGATTCTGAGGAGCTGCAAAGAAATTCTACTCTGGCCAATCTTAGGAGCTCTGTGAAAGCTTAGTATCAGTCCTGGAAAGACCTGCGGAACCCCTAAAATCTGCTGGAATGTAGCTTCAGTCCATTCATCCCTGGCTAACCAGAGTATCAGATAACCATTGTTTGGAAAATTGGAGTCCAATTGGCAAGGAGATACACTAGGTGACCAAATAAGTCTTTTTCATATCAAATGTCAGTAGTTCCCAGATCGTGTCACAAACAAAGGAGACAAACTTTTCTCTGACCCAAAAGGTGAATGATTAAGGGTCTGCAGAGTCTGATTTATGATACAATCTGAAGGATTAAATACATAGATCTTAGCTAAGCAACAATTTAGGAGAGACACGGTACCCATCGATAGCATATGAAGGATAAAGGGAGGGATACACATGTTTGAGTGTGGCCCAACCATCTCAGTTCAGCATAGTAATTTAGCCTGTGCCTAACTTTGAGCATGTGAGTAGCCCCACTGATTTAAATGGGGTTACTCATATGCTTAAAATTAGGCATGTGCTTAAGAGCCTCAACAGTTCAGGGTCTTAATGAAATAGAACTTGGCACAGAAAAAGTTAGGCTAAATGTTAGAAGAAAGTTCTTAATAAGGAAGATCTATTAGTCTGTGGAATATCTCCTAGTGAAGTGGTAGAAGCCCCCTGACTTATGTTATTTAAAACTAAATTGCATAAAGCATTGGAGAATATGCCGTAAGAAATAATTCTGAATGAGTTGGACGAAGTAGCCTAACAGATCTTATCTCTCTCTAATGTCCGTTAATTTTTTTCTGTTCACGTTTCTATATATTTGTGTTCTATCTGAGAAAAGGCTTGGTAGACACATTCAGCTGAGTTTTACATCTCTGAAATTAGGGTGTTTTTTTCTTTTTTAAAGAAATGCTGACACGTTAGCTATAATTGGCATGGATAGCTATACCGAGTGTTAAATATATTTATATTATGTGTAGCATGCATTGCTAAATAGGCACATACAAAGATAAAATTAAAAAAGTGATTAGAAAAAGTTTACTTTAATAGCCATAGAGTAACCCATAGCTGCCTCAAACATTTTTTCATAATTTTATTATGCAGATCCAATGGTGTATAGTATTTGCAAATGAGCTAATAATAGTACTTCCATGATTTATTTTGGATAAATCCATATATCTCTCAAAGGCACTCTCAGCAAAGCATCATTATTACTTTATTAAATACTACTTTTGCCTACTTGAGCTTAACAAACAAATCTAATGGTACGAAAGAATTTAATTTCAGAGCTGAATGATAATTTGTCAGGCACGGTTAATTCACATAATTCAAAGTTAATTATGTTTGCGATATTAGGGAGTGCTGTAATTTTGTTCTGTTCAGCTGCAGCGTTTATGAAATCTTACATTTCGATTAGGCAAGGCAGGCTTTAAGAGTGTATAGTAAATGGAAAAAAATGTTGAGGAGTCGGTGGGGGTTTACAAGCATTTCTTTATGTTCATGCCTACACACACATGTGGAAACACTCACATTGTATTAAAGGACATAATAAATCAGGAAGATGTGCTCAATGTAATGAAATATTTCACAAAACGTGACCTCAGCGTGTGTGTTGTATTTTTCACACTTGGGAATATTATAGCTGATGTTCTTCCCAAGGCACTTAATGAACAGATGTGCGCTTCTGGAGTTGGTTCTTCAACTGTATCTCTTAGACCAGGCTGGGTTTTCTCTCTGTATAAATCACACTGTGGAGGAACAGGGGCAGTTTGCACAGGATGGGGAGCTAAGTTTTCTAATTCAGTTTTGGTGAGAGTCCCTTTGCTGACATTTTGTAAGTTAATTGTTGTTTTTTTAAAATTTAATTAACGTGCTGTATTCATGCATATGCATGTAGAGGCGCTGGATAAGTCTATTTTATATATGTATAAAATCTATTTGTATAATGGTATAACTGAGCACAAGCTCAGTTCTGGAAAAAGCTAGGCTGAGTGCTGGGAAAAATGTGTGTGAGAGATACCAGAGAACTGGTAAAGTGACTAGTCCAGAGATTAAGGCATTAGCTTGGAACCAAGTTCCATTCACTGTGCTGCTACTGACTTCCTATGTAAACTTTGGCAAGACTAGATAGCTAGACGCTTATGTGTTGGGATTTTCAAAAGCACCTACATGCCTAACTCCCATTGAGATGCTTTTCAAAATCCCACCTGGCACCTACCTGCCTCAGTTCACCATCTGTAAAATGGGGATAATGTTAATAGCACTGGGAGTCCGGTGACACCTGAAAGACTAGCAGATTTATTTGGGCATACGTTTTCATGGGTAAAAACCCAACAAAGTGTTTTTTTTACCCATGAAAGCTTATGCCCCATTAAATCTGTTAGTCTTTAAGGTGCCACTGGACTCCTTGTTGTTTTTGTGGATACAGACTAACACGGCTACCCCCTGATAGTTAACAGCACTGCCGTGCTTAACAGGAGTGTTACGAGGATAGTATTAAAGATCACGACGTACTCAGATACCTCAGTAATGGGACAATATAAGTTCCTAAGATAAAGAGAAAAGCAGATGCATGGGGGTAACTTATGGACACCCTCCCGAACACACACTCATATCTGGGGTGGATGACTAGAGGATCTATGCAATGTTGGGTCCTGCCTACCTCTATCAGTTCCCTGTGCTGCTGGTCCTCGTAGTGTGGGATCCATGCAGTGCTGGTAGTGTGCATCAGCTGTATAGCCACCCAAATTCTTCACCAGACTGGTTCCATTTTCAGGAAACGTGCAGCGTGTCTGGGCAGAATTTGCTTTTATGAACTCATTCCTATTCCCACTGACCTCAAAGGGAGGTTTGCTATTGAGTTCATCAGAGCTGGAGTAGGGCAAAATTGAGAAGGTTTCAGAGTGACACATTTTGGCTGAAAATATCTTATAGAATGAAGTGCTGGAATGCTATGGGACGCTTTTTTGTGTCATTTCTGGCTTTGCTAGAACTAGGGAGTAGCAGGAATTTCATGAGTTTTTCTTATGGGGATTTCAGGATCAGTTTTGCAGACTTAGGAGGGGTAGAGAGTTTGGAGAAGCATTGGGAAATCATTTGAACTTTAGGAGTCTAATCTAAACTGAACTGACCTTGTAGCATATGACATCTCTGTTTAAAATAATGATAAAAACTGAGCAGAGTTAATGATGACTTCAGACAAGTTAGCTGTAGAATGTCAGGTTATTTATTCTGCCTAAAGGAATCCTTCAACAGCACAGAGTCCAAAACAAAGACTGTTTTGTTTTTTGTTATTTTTTGTCTTTAGTTAAAATTTCATCTTCCAGAATGTTCTTTTCCTTTGCCTCCCTCCATTATACCTACAATATTTCCTCTCTCCACTCACTTACATGCAATTTATTTTCCCTTATTACATCTGGTCACTGAAACATGTTATAAATCCAGAATCTGGGGCCCAGATTGGGGTCTCTCACTTCAGTGGGTCTAGTCTTATGAATAAGAGCTGCAAGATTAGGATCGTGTTGAGGTTCAACCATCAATATATACCCCTTCCAGTTACGTGTTAGGTTTATGTTCATTTGAAATACTCTGCAGTACTGGTCACCCTCTCTCACAAAGGTTATAGCAGAACTAGAGAGAGTTCAGAGAAGGGCAAGGAAAAACCATCACATGAAGAGAGATTGAAAAGATTGGGTTTGTTTACCTTTGAAAGAAGACAAATAAGAGTGGAGATGATACATTTATATTGTTACCCCTTTTGACCCCAATATTTGGGGTTTTGTGAGTTGTTTTAATTAGGATGAAAAACCGATGATGGAGTCAGGTATTTCTTTGATGCAACGCTGTTTATTTACAAAGAATATATATGGAAGATAAGCCAGTATGCTCTACTGGAAAAGAGGATCAGACTTCAATGGCTGAGGAAGAGAAGCCACCTGCCCCCAAGGATGGGATGCCACTATGCCCAAGAGGAGGGGTATAGAGTGGTGATGCTTGGGGACTACCTTGTGTGGGGACAGATGCATCCATCTGGAAACTTGACCTGATGTCCTAGGATGTGCACTGGCTACTGGAGCCCTCATTTGAGTCATTACAGAAAGGTTGCTGAGA
This sequence comes from Macrochelys suwanniensis, assembly GCA_033296515.1. NCBI lineage: Eukaryota > Metazoa > Chordata > Testudines > Chelydridae > Macrochelys > Macrochelys suwanniensis. The sequence continues at coordinate 83,391,928 of CM065777.1, forward strand.
CTCATTTGCCCCTCTCCTGGCCACTAATCCTTGTTGATTATCCACATGGGCATTGCCAAGTATGACCCTGAATAGATTAGCAGTGACTACAGGTCTCTGGAAGTGAGGGGACGTGCTGTTCCAGGAAGAAGGACTGCTGGAAAGAGATGGAAAAACCTGACTAAGAAGGGGAAGAGCATCTTTACAGGTGGACTCACCAGGTGACCACAACAGTGTCAGGAATTAGAGCTTGCAGCTGAGTTTGGGACCAGGTAGCTCCACCTCCTTAGGGAGCAACAGAGGACTCGCAGCTGAATCACCTGATTAGCCAGACCTCCTGATTGGCTGAGGAGATCAGCAGACCTGCTCTTAAGACCACCAGCAGCAACAGCAGCAGGGCACTGGCTGCTCAAAGAATCTGCCCCTGGCTGTGCTAGTTCCTGTGTTTGCTTGTTCCTAGTTCTGCTTCTGCCCTGGACCCAGCCCCACTCCTGCCTTGCCTCACTCCACTGACCATCAGCTCTGATTCCTGACTTCTGGCTTTGACACTGATCTTTGGCTCTGGTATCTGTCCTCTGACTCCAGCTCTGACCCTGGGCTTCTATTCCTGGCTACTGACTCCTGCTCCAATCACTAGGCAAGACTGTCCACATCCCTGTCTGTAAAACAGCGCTAAACATTGCGGGGCAGGATGAAGCTGGATGCTGGAAAATTACAGAAGGGTCATAGGAGCTGCAAGAGGGAAAACAGGGGGAGAACTTGCTCAATAGTGCAAGGAACATGGAGAATAATAAGGAAGAACTGGAAGTATTAATCCATGGTCATAATTATGACTTGGGATAACAGATACTTAGTGGGATAAATCTAATGACTGGAATATTGGTATAGAGGGGCAGAGCTTGTTCAGGAAGCACAGGCTGGGGGAAAAGGGAGGACGAGCTGCTTTGTACATCAAGAATATATACACTTGTTCTGCAGTCCAGAAGGAAATGAAAGGGAGGTGAAATCTCTGAAGATAAAAGAGGAAAAAGCTGGACCAATGTCATAGTAGGGGTCTACTAGAGACCACCAAATCAGGAGGAAGAGATGAATGAGGCATTTCTAGAACAAATGAGAGAAATATCCAAAACACAAGACCTGGCTGTAATGGTAGAGCTGGTAGTAATGGGGAATTTTAACTACCAGACACCGTTAGAAAAGTAATATTTCACATTTTGTGTTTTTCAATAAGTTCTTGATTTTAGACTTGATTCTGACTAACAGGAAGGCAATTTGGGTGAAAGTGCTCATGAAATGATTTTCTGATTTTAAGGCAAGGAAGGAGTGAGAGCAGCAGAACAAGGAGAAATGACTTTAACAAACTCGGAGATCTGGTAGATAATGTTCCATAGGAAGAAAATCTAAGGGAACTGGAAGTTCCAGAGACCTGGCAGTTTCTCCAGGAGACAATATTAAAGGCACATCAGCCAACTATTCTGATGTGAAGGAAAAATAGGAAGAAGCCAACAGGGCTCATTCAGGAGCTCATTAATGACTTGAAAATCAAAAAGGAATCCTATAAAAAGGGGAAACATGGAAAAATTACTAAGGAAGAGAACAAAGGAACAGCGCAGGCAGGCAGGGACAAAACCATTAATGCTAAGGCACAAAATGAATTATATCTAGCAAGGGACATAAAGGCAATAAATAGAGCTTCTTTATATACAGTAGGAGCAAGAGAAAGATTAAGGAAAGTGTAGGTCTTGTGCTTAATGGAAAACGAGAGCTAATAATGAATGACATCAAGAGGGTTGAGGTGTTCAATGCTTATTTTGCTTCAGTCTTCACTAAAAGGTGAACGTTGACCAGATACACAACACAATTTATATTAAAAAGAAGGGGGAAGGAATGAAAGCCAAAATAGGAAAAGAAAAAGTTTTAAAATATTTAGATAATTTAGATGTATTCATGTCATAGGGCCTGATGAAATTCAGCCTAGGATACTTAAAGAACAAGCAGAAGCAATCTCAGAACTGTTAACAATTATTTTTGAGAACTCCTGACAATGGGGAGGTATCACAGCACTGGAATAGGGCAAACATGGTACCTATCTTTAAAAGGGAGAACAAAAAATTATAGGAAATTATAGGCCAGTCAGCCTAACTTGGATACCTGGAAAGATATTGGAACAAATTATTGCACAATCCATTTGTAAGCACCTGAAGGATAACAGAGTTATAATGAATATCCAGCATGCATTTGTCAAGAATAAATCATATCAAACCAACCTAATTTTCTTCTTTGACGGGGTTACTGCTGTATTGAATAGGGAAGCTGGAAGCTGTAGATGTGATATATCTTGATTTTTAGTAAGACTTTTAACAGTCCCCCATGACATTTTCATAAGCAAACTTGGAAAATGTGGTCTAACTGAAATTATTATAACATCTGAAGAAGTGGGTATTCACCCACGAAAACTTATGCTCCCATACGTCTGTTAGTCTATAAGGTGCCACAGGACTTTTTGTTGCTTCTACAGATCGAGACTAACACAGCTACCCCTCTGATACTATTATAACATGGGTGCACAGATGCTTGAAAGACTATACTAAAAGAATAGTTATGAATGGTTTGCTGTCAAATTGCAGGAGTGTATCTAGTGTGGCCCTCAGGGGTCTGTCCTGGGCTACTCAAAACTTTCCTTAATGACTTGGGTCATGGATTGGAGAGAATGCTTACAAAATTTGCAGATGACACCAGGCTGGGAAGGTTTGGAGGATAGGATTAGAATTCAAAATAACCTTGATAAATTGGAGAATTTATCTGAAATCAGCAAGATGGAGTTCAGTAAAGATAAGTGAGAAGTACTGCACTTAGGAAGGAAAAGTCAAATGCACAAGTACAAATGGGGAATAACTGATTAGGCAGTAGTACTGCTGAAAAGGATGTGGGAGTCATAATGGATCACAAATCTGTTATGAGTTAACAGTCTCATGCAGTTGCAAAAAGGGCAAATAGCATTCTGGTGTGTATTAACAGGAGTGTTGTACGTAAGACACAGGACATAATTAGCCCTCTCTACTCGACATTGGTGAGGCCTCAGCTGGAGGACGGTGTCCAATTCTGGGTTCCACACTTAAAGAAAGATGTGGATAAATTGAAACAGATGAAAACAACAAAAATCATAAAAGATTTAGAAAACCTGACCTATAAGGAAAGATTTTAAAAAATGGACATGTTTACTGAGAGGGGCCAGATATGCCTTGAAACATGTTAAAGGTTATTATAAAAAGGACGGTGATCAATTGTTATCCATGTCCACTGAAGAAAGGAAAAAGAAGAAATGGGCTTAATCTGCAGCATGGGAGATTTAGGTTAGATATTAAGAAAAACTTTTGAACTATAAAGATAGCTAAGCTCTGGAATAGGCTTCCAAGGGATGTTGTGGAATCCCCACCACTGGAAGTTTTTAAGAACAGGTTAGACAAACACCTGTCAGGGGTGATCTAGGCTGAATTAGATGGCCTCTCAAGGTCCCATTCAGCCTTACATTTCTATGATAAAGTCCTGATTCCCTGAATGCAGTAGAAATCAAATAACAGGAGATAATTTCTTTGTTCAGTTCTATTCTCTTTCCAACCAGCACTCTACCCCAAAACACTGTCTCTTAGCTTTATCTCAGAGTTATGCTAAAAGTGCTTCTCTGATTGTCCTAGGACTTCCTTGCTGCCTTCTCTGTGTACTTCTGCAGTGTTTTCTGCCCCTTCTCTCTCAATTACACAAGCACACACTGTGTCACATGCAGCTCCATCAAACAATACCCAGACCCCTGTGTTTGCGTTTTGACTCCAATGAAAACCACTCAGTCTGTGTGGCTCAACTCTTTTTCCAGCCTTTCAGGTGGCCAGCATTTGGGGTGGTGACTCCTATTGTTTCAGCTATCTATTTCATAAGGCAGCTTAATTGCTTTTTACTTTTATCTTGAATGAGGGGCTGTTATACTTCAACAAGAAATGTCTACTGAAGGTTGACTGGGAACTTTGTTCTCCCTGTCTCATGACACAAGAACAAGAAGACATTCAATTATATGAAATGTTGTAAAATTAAAAACCCATAAAAGGAAATATTTTCACGTACAACCTGTAGTTAGTGCTTGGAATGCATTGCCAAAGGAAAATGTTGCCACTAAGGATTTAGCAAGATTCAAAAAAGGATTGGACATTTATATGGATAAAAAGACTATTCAGAGTTGTTATAATTAATGCTAAAAAGAATGAAAAGGATATCAAACCTCATGCTTCAAGGTTTAAGGCAGGCAAACTTATACATATCAGAAACCAGAATGAGACCTAATATGGGAGGACAGATAATCCCATGGCTGCCTGCTACTGGGTTCTTCAACTTTACTCTGAAGCCTCTAGTACTGGCGTAGGTTAAAAATCAGGGATCCAGCAGAGAACCCCACATAGTGCCTACTTCTTCACAAAGTGTCTAAGGAGTCACTTGACACTGCAGAGAGGAACTCTGCCTGGAGACCGGTATTAGGTAAGTAGGGGAATTAGTCCCATAGTTGCAGAGCACCCCACCCCCTTCCAGCTTTCTGGTATGGTAGATGACTATTTTGGCCAGCACCAGGAGGAGGTTGACGAGGAGGTGGCCATGACTTTGTGGTGCCAAAAATGGGAAGTGCGTGAATCTGCAGGAGTGGGGAGAAGAGCCAGAAGAAGGGCAGCAATCTAACAAACCCTATGTAGATGTGAACCAGGGTCTCTCTCTCGCCACAGATAGGAAAGTGTGTAGTGAATGAGCCAGGGGATTGCAAGAGGGGAAGATGATTTCATGACTGAGGCAGTTGACTGCTGCCCTGGAGAAAAGGATTCTAGCCTTGCCTCTGCCACAGAATTCCTATGTGATACTAGTCAAGTTACTTAAATCTTACTTTTTCAAGGTGATCACTAATTGAGTTCCTGACTTGAGGCACGGGTCTGATTTGCAGAAACACTCACAGCTTCAATTGAGCATATAAAGTACAATGTTGCTAAGCACTCTGAAAAATGAAGTGCTAGGTTTATTAAATTGGGTACCTAAAATTAATGGATACTTTTGACTTTAATCTCTGTATGCCTCAGTTCCTTATCTGTTAAATGGGAATATTATCACTCCCTCATCTCACAACGGCATTTTGAAAATAAATTCATTAATATCTGTGGAGCACTCAGATACCTTAGTGATAAGTGCCGTAGAAAAACCCAGGAAGAAATCAACAATTCTGTCTTCTAAAGAGGGTTTGACTAGCGTGAAGTAAAGATGGCATGGAACCACACATTGAACTATAAGAAAAAAATTATCATCTCCCTACTCATGAAGTGAACACTGTCCATTCTGTGCACAGAATGAAGCAGAGGCCCCTTAGAAAAAATATTATGCAATCAAGTAATCAATTGCTGTATCATCACATATACACATATTGGGACTCTGCTGATACCTCTTCCACTTGGTTCCCCAAGAACTCAATTCAACTCCAGTCTCATCACTCAGGTTCCTTTATTTGGCAGACAGCAAAGCTACATTCAGTTGCTCAGACTGAAATGTAGGGGTGGGTATGGGGCATGTCACATACCCAGAGTTACACATCAACACTTTACCTTATATACATTTTTACTAACACTAATAACATATGCATTCTTAACTATACCTTGCATCATATGCTTCATGACTGGCTTGGTTACTTTTCAGGAACCAATTCCTGTACAACATCCTCTGTCCATGTGCTGTCCATATCTTACCTGATCTTTACATTCCAGGGTTATCTTGTCCATTGTCCCTAGAATCAGGATGATCTTACTTATCCTAGCTAGCACAGACATCCTGATTCCAGCATACTGCTTGGTACAACTTAACCTTCTGTTCACCTTCCCAGTCATGCCCACTAAAAAATGAGGTCTTACTTATGTCAAGTAACCTAGGCCCACCAGACCTACAAAGCACAAGGGGGCTGAAATGAGGTTGCACAGGCATCCTTTATTCTGGCATTTCCTAACTTTTGAGTGCTTGTCTTTGCCATCTTAATAATGTTCTTTTAATGTGGTTTTTGTGTGTTATATGTATCCAGACATACTTTCAATTATGTAAAACTCTGCCATAGCTGCTGCAAGAGTGCAGGAAGTTAAGAATTACATAGCTAGTGGGTAAGTGAAACAAGTAGACTTCTGAACCTTGCGATCTTACTGGTTTCTATTTTTTGAAATAAATTATGACTGAGATTTTCAAAAGTGCCTATGGGCATTAGACACCCAGCTCCCCATGTGTTTCATTGGGATTTCAAAGCCTAACTTCCCCAAGCATTTTTTTAAAATCTCAGCCCAAAAGATTATTTTGTTCACCAAAGGCTTCCTTAAATTTCTATGTGATTGCTATTGCAACGAGTCCTGCTATGAGAATCAAAGCGTTTTTCCTTCTCTTGTATCCCAGTTAATATAATGTAGCCTCTTCTTCTCCTCTGTCAGATCATCTTTCTGATATCCTTGATGAAACGAGTGAGATATTTGGTTATGTTTAAAGAAGACTTCGAGCGATAGAAGAGAAACTGCAGAATACTGAGTTCATTTATATTCTCTAATTACTGCATGGTACTATAGTACGGCTTCAGGCCTCAGTTAGGCACAGAATGGATCCACTTACACACAGTCATTTTCTTGTGGTTCTCTGAGTCATAAGCCACAGTGATTCAGGGTGACCCACGCTATTAATAAAGTCACATTCCTTTTTTGTATGAAAATGCTGGATTCCCAGTCTGTCTAACCTATCGTTAGTAATGATAATGACTACTGTGTTAGAGCAATAAGCACTCAGGGCAGGCCAAATATTCTTCTCTACAAAAGTGAACTGTTTAGTTGTTCTGAGAAGGAACTTTATTACTGGAAACCAGAGTACTGCAAGCAAGAAGGAACTGCGCATTTAAAGGCAACTGTGATTCTTTTCTCACTTAATGTCTCTGATAAATACATTGTAAGCCAAATCTCTCTCTTGTGGTCTTCCCCTGAGTGTAACAGAACTTCCAGCAGTAACTCTCTTTTCCAGCTATTGAACACTTCTGAGCCTCATTTGTGTCTCTTTTTAGCACAGAACCCCCACTGATGTCAAATGAGAAGTTCATCAGATGAGATGAAGTAGACACAATATGATTCTAATGGGGTTTCAGTACTATTTAAGATGGCCATTCCAAGTTTATTCTCATGTATGCTACAGCAGTATGTAAGGCAGTCAGTGCTCATTTCAGTCCTTGATTAAAGCCGCTGCTCTTGTGTGGGTACGACAGCACTGCTTGTGCAGTAACTGACTAGAAGCAGATGCTTGCCAGGGATGCTACTTGTCAAGGAATTGAGCAACATGGATTAATTAAAAGGCCACGGGCACCCAGAAATCTGGGAATAGAACTTCTGGAAAAGAAGCACCTCCCCTCCCTTCCCTCCACCTTAGGAAATGCTAGCGATATGGTAGGAAAGGGAGGAGACTGCTTGTTTACCTTGCAGATACAGATACACTGGAGAGGTGACACTCCATCACAGTCAAATTAGGAATCGTTTGATAGATGTTGTTCATACTAAAGCATTTCAGGACTAGTAAAATGAGCCTGTTGGAGAAACACAGTAGGGCTGTTTCCTCCTTGCAGAAAATTCTTCCTCTCCCTTCCCCCATTTTCATCTTACATTTACAAAATTAAATGGCATTTCTGAAGAGCTTCTCATCCCCATAGTAGAATTCAGGTATTTGATACCATAATAACAATAGCAGCAACCCCTGTAGCCAGATGACAATGCTCTGAAACCTGAGAGTGAGAAATGTTTTTTCCTGCCAGGTGTGATAATGGCTAATCAACAGCGGCTTTAGATTATATGAGCCTGTGAGGAATCAATATTCTTAAATGCTTTTTACCATCACTGTTGTTTTATATTGACAGAATTAATGTCATTATTTGTCTCATTGGCATCATGAGCATACTGCAGATGAGTGTCAGAGTGTATGCTCAGGATTCTATGTTCCTAGACTATTTGAAAGAATTTGCAAATCTCCACCTTTTCCCCTTACTGCTTTCAGGCTGATGTAGCAAAAATCAACACTTGGTTGCATAGGAGTGTGGCACAGTGAGTAGAACAGGCAACTAGAAGTCTGGATTTGTGGTTTCTACTTCTAAATTTGTCAGTGATTTTACTCTCTGATTCTAGGCAGATGACCTTAGTTTAAACAATGGGCGCCCAAGTAAAGCTGGTCAATTTTTTTTAAAAAAATTGAAAATTCAGATTTTCTTTTAAATTCCATTGTAAATGCCCACTTTGCTTGACAGACTGATCTCCTGGCACTTGAACTGGCCAGAGGAGAAGGAGATATCCCTGTTCCTTTAAGAAGGGAGGTGGTGGAGGCTTCCTGCCCCCATATGTTCAATGTGGGAAATGCAGCTGCACCTGTGACTTTCCCACCCTCACTAGCCACTGACTGGCCAGTGTCAAGAGGTGTGGTGGATTTAATTTACTACTCTGTCTCCCCTTGAATGAGCTAGGAGACAATGCTCTTCCCTTGTTTCATCTCAGTGGCTGCTTCTGCTCCATTTGCACCATTCTTGTTGTGTGCAGTTTACATGTGTTGTTTGTTGAAGGATCTCATGAATTGCTGTGATCTTTCGATGAATTGCCATTTGGGGTTAGGAAGGCATTTTCCCACCAGGCAAAATTGACAGACAATCCATATGAATTTTTAGACTTGCTCCCATCACCCAGAAGGGTTTGCTTGTTAATTGCAAATTTTGCTTTGTCAAAATCTGGCAGGAGTTCAGTGCTGATTGGGGTTATGAGGCCCAGTTTGCAGACCTCTAGCCTGAAAGTGGTCAGGAGGATTGAGAGATGGGTTGTAAATATATGCACAGCATGGAGCAGGTTTTAGCTTGTGCTTGTAGAAATTGAATTATCTTTGTTCAGGCAGGACAAACCCAATTTTTGATTGGCAAAAGGAAGGCTAAAAATAGCTTCCCTCTCTAATTGTTTAAGAATCTTCCCCTGGCCCTTGTAAGGGAGGGTTATTCAATTAGAACTGAACAAGTATCTTCTGCATAGTTTGTGTTGTAGGTGATATTATCTAGTTAATTTAATAAAATTGTTATGTCCACTTTCTGCTGTAACCTCAGGTCATGTTCTCCCAATGTGTCATGGTCAAAAAACGCAAACAAAAATTAGAGATTTTTAAATTAATTGTTATTTTTATCAGTTTTTACCCTATTGCAAGTGGATGGTGTGAGATTCAGCTAGTAAATGCTTTGAAGTCTTGGGATAAAAGCACTCAAGAATGTTCAGTGCATCAATATTTTTTTGTATGTGGCAAGGAAATACATATTCTTACCCAATGAGTAAGTCCTGCTGCAAATAAAGTGTTGCTCATCTTCACTGAGAAGAAAATGGTTTATATCACTGGAGTGCCTAGAGACCCCAGCCCAAACTGGGGCTTTGCTGTGTTAGATGCAGTATGTACACATCATAAGAGACAGTCTCTAGTCCAAAAAGTTTATGATCTAAATAGATAATGAAAAAAAGGAAGAAGAAAAGAAGCCTGATTATTCCCCATTTTACAGATGGGTGCGGTAGGGGTGGGGTGGGGTGTGGGGACTGAGCACAAAGACAAAGGACCAGATTTGTAAAAACAATTAGGCAGATAAAGACACAGCTAGGTGTATAGTTTTTTTTTCCAAAAGTACCTATCTGCAGCTTTAGGTGCCTAAATAACATTAAAAATAAGGCCTAAAGTGACTTTCCCAAAGTTTTATACAGGAATTCTGTTTGAGTTAAGGATTAATTTCTTAAATCTCAGTCCAGTGCTTTAACAAGATCATCTTTCCTCTCTTTCCTTTGTATTTCTAAGTCCTGTTTAGCTTCTCTTACTCTTGTATTTTGTTTCTATTTTATGTATTTATTTGAATGTTTTCTAGAGAATTGAATGTTATAAATCATTTAAAATATCTTAATTGCATTTGCTTATCCAAACCAGAGCATCATCATTACAAAAGTATATTTAAAAATTAAATGTGACGTGTGTGGTGCTCACAGAAGAATTAGTTCAAAGCCTGTAAAATGCTACCTTGGAAAAGGGCTGCCAGAGCTCTTCATTTCATATACATTAAATTTCCTTTCATTCCTCTCTACATTTTCAACACTACTCTTCATATTCCCTCCTTCTTACTGCCAGTGTATACAAACAGGCAAGGTCATTCTACTCTGTTGCCTTTTGGCTTTGTTCCTCTTTTCCTCCAGAGGAGGGTAAAAGCTCTGAGGAGCACCCCAAATGTCTTCTGTGCACCCAGAAGCTCACCTCTAATTATTAAAACTGGGAACTATTAACAGAGAAGATTCTCTGAAGACTCCACGCTCTTGGCTGCATTCATTATGGCATTGTCATGGCACACCAGATTTGCAGACAGAACGTTAGTCATAGTGTATATGCTAGAATCAGAAGGATAAGGTAAGATTGTTAATGCAGAACAGAAACACCCACACCTTTGCTAATTTCTCTGTTTTCTAAAAGCAGATGAATAATGATGCATTCATTGTCTTTGGGAAGCTTACTTCATCTGCCACAGATAAAGGGTCTTTCCACTACAGAAGCATACTGAGTTTGTTCTCCATATTCAACCATGTCATCAGGTTATATTTAAATTCCACTTAACAGTAAACTCAGGGTCTAGGTATGTTTTCATCTTAATTAACCTGAATAATCTGTTTTTTACATAATTTATCCTTTCATTTGCATTTTAATTAGAGGGTGCAAAATGTCAAGTTTGAATTGGCTCAGGAGGACTCAATGTAGCTGAAGGCTTTGCACCGAACAGCTGGCTCAAAGTTCAGATTAGGGCTACAATAAAGGTGAAGGACTTTCCCCATGTAGACTCCTATAGCTAAATATATCAATATCAAGATACTCACTGACAAAAAAACTGGAAGGCTTCATAGAGTCTCTGTAATAACATTAGAACAGCATTAACCCATTTGCTCCTGAATTCTTGGCTATCAAATACAAGCATGCCACAAATACGGGACAAAATCTGGAGGTCCTCATTCAGTTTTTAACCCAGTCTTTTCTCAGACAAAGTCCCATTAGTAACCCTGGAGCAGATGGAGAAGGAGAGAGAGAAGCAACTGAGACTAGATTTTTTATAATGTATTGGCAAGCAATAAATTATCCTTTCCCTTCTGGCTGACAGATGGCATTCAGGAGCTCTCACTTGGGACCGTTGGCTTTGGGCCATGCTGACCCATTCAACCTCCCCAGTTGTCGTTCTCTGAGAAAGCACCTACTCCCACTCACACATGTCATCCCCTAGCATCTCTGATGACATATATGGCAATCACAACAGAAGGGTCATGGGCTTCACTCTCTTGGGTGGTGGTAGAGTAAGCAGTTTCGTAGGAACTACTTTGCTGCCCTGGCGGAGAGAAGATCTTTTGTCACTAAGGAGCTGCAGGTCTGGAATTATTAGTTCTTAGTTCACATTAAGATTTTTTCATAGCTTGTTAAAACACACAAATAATTTCATAACAAATCTTTATACATCTAATTCAGCATTCAGCCTGGTTGTGTTTATCTCTCTTCCACCCATCCCATCAGTTCACTCTTTTTTCATTCTTCATCTGTTTTTTTTTCCCATTTGTTATTCTTGACAACCAAAATGAAAAAACTTGTCATAGCTTTGATACATGTTGGAATATAGCCATCCTTTCAATTCAGGTATGGTAAACATAGAGGGATTGCAAGATACAAAATCTTCAGAATACAGCAATGGAAAATATGTTGTAGATTTGTTTCTGCTAGACACCTCTTCTACGTCCAGAATGAAACATTTTGAGTGTAGCTGGGAAGTACAGACACATTCAGTCAAAGACAGCTGTTCTCTTTTTGCTGTTAAAACATTTCACTGAAGGCTTCTCAGGCTGAAAAACCAGTCTGACACCCACTTATCAATACAGTGTTGAGTCAGAGTTTAGTCTTGCAATGCGTTTTCTCTTTAGAATCTATTGTTACCTGAGGATGGCAAATTAGATAATAAGCTATGATGCTTGCAGTTTTTCTACTCAACTTTCAGTGTCACTGTCTTACATTTTACGATTTTAAAAATTAAGGGATAGATTTGAATCTCAGTATAAGGATAAAACTCCTATACGTCTTTAAAGGGAAGTTATACCTGTTTAGAGAACAGAAACTGCCTGGTCAGTAAGGTGTGTTGTACCTATCAATTAATCTTAGTACTATAGAAGTAGATAGGGATGTATGTACAAGCCTTATACCAGCATTGTATTAACATTTACCCATTAGTACACTTCCCTGAAACTTTTCCTACACAGGTAAAATGCTATTGGTCTATTGATAAAAGATATATTGAAGGCTTGATATGGATACAATACAGTGGGCCAAATTCTCCTCTCAGGATCTGATCTGATCATGGTAACTTTACTCGTGAAAGCATCTGCAGGATCAGGGGTATAGGGAGTGGCTTGCAAACAAATGTGAAACAGTGAAGGAGGAGACAAAGGAAATAACTAAAGGACAAGAAATGAACTAATGTAAGAAGCAGGAGAGGGGGTGTGGGATAGAATGGAGGGAAAGTATTGCAGGATCTTGTAGATTAGGCTAAAGCTTGAACTGGATGCAGAGGGAGAAAGGAAGCCAGTGAAAGGATTTGCAGTAGCAATTTGATTATGCTAGAGGAGAAAGAGGTTAGATTAGGGAAGAGGTTCTGATACAGATACTATGGTGGTGGGCACACTATGAGAAATTGAACAGACTATTTTAGACTGGACTAGACTTGAACAAGATTTTAGCAATAGAGTTGGATTGAAAAATTGCTTCAAAGACCTGAAAAATACATTTACTGATATGTGCACATTTGTATGTTTGAAATCTGATCTGGCTGAAATACTGAGATTTATTGAGGTGGAAACCCAACAAACTTTTGTACCATTGATTATGTGACTCTGATTTGCCATTACAGTCTGTGTAGTCCTTGATTGTTGGCAATACACTACTTCTACGTAGGGGCCACCACATGAGAGTTGCACACCTATTCAGCTATTAACAGCTAAAATATTTAAACTTTGAAGGAAAAAAAAACTATTTAAAAGGACAGCTCGGACAGACCCCAGTCTGGCTGCATTGCTGCCTAAAAGATGGTCAGTGTGTTGCGGCTGGATTCCCTGCTCCAGCACTGTTAGGGCCCTGGGCTGGGACACGGTGGAGTTTGGGGGACCTGAGTGCCCCTACCCCCTGTCACCCCACCTCTGGGGTGGCAGCCTCCGCTCTCTAGGCCAAGAGGCCTGCATTTGTTGGCCATCTGCCAGAGTTAGGATGATAGACACTTTTGCTGCTCTGCCCTGACTGCAGGCCATAGCCCCTAACTGATTTCTGCCCTGCCTTGACTGCCGGCCAGAGTCAGACTCTTTGGTGCCCTGCCCTGCCTGAGCTCAGACATTTTTTTGCGTCTCAGCCCTCACTGCAGGTCAGAGCCATAGACTCTTCAGTGCTCTGTTAAATCCGTGCCTGTGGGTGACAGCCACTGATGCAGTGAGGTGGAGTGGCGTCCCACTGAGCCAGAGTGGGAGGGACCAGGGCTAGCCCACTACATGAAGCATCAGTAAAACAGAGAGTACTCATCAGAAAAAAAATATTATTCAAATAATCTTACAGCTACAAAGCCGTAGGATGGATATTTTATTTTCTTACAGGAACCCATAAGGAGTAATATCAATGTTTTAATCGCTTGCTACCCTGTCTCAATGGCCTTCACAATGATCAGTGGTGTTTTTCCTTATCCTAAGGAATTCTTGTAAATAAACAAAATAGCATGGTTATGAAGCTTAGAAGATAATTATCTGAGTTATAATAACCTGTCTCTGGAGTGCACTCTATGGGTTTTTGTGCTGGGAATTAATGGAAGGAATGAAGGTACACAAAGAATACATTGTACTTAAACTATAGACCCTCCTGGTTGTGAGGAAGAGCTATGCTCAGAGAATTGGATTCAGCTCATTAAAAAAATAAATTGTGACTGAGAAAACATATTACTGGCCAAAGATAATGTGTAGCATTTTTTGTTTTATCTCCTTACTACCTATTTATTTGATGATAATTATGTTTTCTTCATAACATAGGAGTGGTATTACCAGTAGTTACAGATTGAAACAGAGCTATGATTATAGTGAAGTGCATTTAAAATAGGCAACAGATTAGTTTTCATAAAATAATATTTCTAGTAAACAGCTGTATCTTATTATAGCCTTCAGACTTTGCTTGTCACAAACATGTGGAAGGAAGAACGTCACAGGCATTGTCAACAGCCAGAGGGTTAAAATGTAATGTAGGATTTTCCTTAAATATATTCTCTGTCCTTTTCTGGTGCAGGGAGATGTAGACACTTGCTAATTTCAAAGGATTGTCACAAGTGACCTCTCCGGCGACTTTAGAGCTGTATAGGTCCATATGTTTTTATGATCTAATGCAAGCAACGGAATCAAAATGAAGTATTTGTGTCATCCGTGGTCATGGAAATGAATTTTCATTGAATAGGGCTTTCTTAAGGCTAGTCTTTCGCTTGCTATATTTAGAGAATACCAGCTGGAGACTGGCAGACAGCTTCTTGCTGCACTGAGTGAGCACTCAGCCTTCAGGTCTCGATCCGCTGCTTGCTAACATGTAATAACTGATCTGAAATATAATCTGTAGGATTTGGATCCTTTGCCCTTTTGTTATTGCTGATACAGTTCCTTAACTGAAAAGGTTAAGCCAATGGGACAAATTCTGATATTTGTTACACCTGTCAAAATCCAAAGTAACTCCAGTGAAGTAAAGGATTTAATAGAATTATTCTGGATTTAGAATAGGATCAGAAATGGCCCAATATCATTAGAGCTCACATTGCCAAGAACCAATGTAGTTAAACTATATACAGAATGTAGCTTTATTTAAATATGAAATATTGGTGGTCATAATAGTACAAACCACTAATATCTGGCTGAAAATGGTAGTAGTTTTTACTAGTATAAATCCATATGCTCCCCTTCAAAAGCAAATACAAAATCCACGGAAAAACCGAAGGTCCACCAAGACTGTCTAGGGGAGAGAATATGGACCCAGCAATACTATGGACCCAGCAATACTAAGACACTTATGTCTTGTTCCTCACTTAGCATCTGTTTAACAGTCTATTGTTTCCATTGTCTGCTGCTGTTCAAATGGGTTTGAAAAATAAAAACTGTTGCAGCGCTGTCACTGATGATCATGCTTTGCCATCTGTATGGTTGAACAGACTTGGACAATTCACAGTGAGTACTATAAAATAATGATCTATTTCCCCTAACATGTTGGCTAAAATGATGAAATACACTTATGTAGCAGTAGGCAGGGTTATTGGAAGGAATGTGTCTCTTGATACTACAATTTCCTAGAGCTGTCATTACCAAAAGAGTCTCATCTTGAAGCCAACAGGGTAATTGTCTCCCCCTCCCTTCTTTTTTTCTTTCTTTTCTGAGAGCTGCAGAAATTTTTGTAGCATCTGCCTCCTGCAGCATATTTTCAGCAACCACAACAGATCCATCAAGTATCTTTGCCATTTCTGCAGTGTCAGCCCAATTGAGTTCCTGGTTTCTGTACTGCTAAGTATAAAAAATGAAATGGTTTGCTCAGTCAAATTCCTTCTATTATTTAAATCTAGTGCAGATTGGCAATCATATGCTATGTTTTTTCTTTTTATGTGGCAGTTTCTCAAATGCCACCACAGGTAAAATAATCATAAAAGTTTTCACATGGTAGAATGAGACTCTGGCTTTTACAGATAATAGACAATTATCAAAGAATCACAGGAATGTATGCTACTAAAGACAAACCCACCACTGAAAGATAATTAATCCAAATATTATAGAGCTGTTTGGTAGTTTTCCTATGACTGTTGCCTTCCTACTCCCTTCCCCTTCCATCAGTTCTTACATCCATTTGTTGGTCTTGACTTAGATTGTATGGTTATCAGGGTGGGAACCTGTCATCTTGTGTTTGCTGGCATTGTACAAAGTGTGGCCCTAATCCCAACTATGGTCCCTGTGTGTTTCAATAATAGGATAATAATAATAGCCCCATAGAAGGGGTTACAATCTATATCCAATAAATAAATCCAATGATCAGATACCCTGCAACTTGGTCAATAAATTCTTCAGTAGTTGTTTTACCTCTACAAGTTAAAGATGCTTTTTAATGTAAATATTTTAATCTGAAATTTTGGCAACATCTGATTTTTTTTCCAGTTCCTCTAAACTTTGCACGCACACACAAATATTCTGGAAAACTAGTACATGGCAACTTTAATATTTTCTTCTATTATATTGTTGTTTGTTTATTTATTTGATGGGTTATTCGTAAAGCCGTCTGTTATGTAAATATTTGCTCACTAATGTACATTTTTCAATGTGATCAGTTTATGTTAAAATTTTTCCCACCAATTTCTAAGTTTCGGTATTAACCACTGGAATACAGGTGCAGATCCTCAGGCTAAGGCTACACTTGCAGCTATACAGCACTGTGAGTTAAACCCGCCTTTGTACAGCTGAGTAGGGAAAGCGCTGCAGTCTGTCCACACTGGCAGCTGCCAGCGCACTGTTGTGGCCACATTTGAGGCATTTGCAGCTGTATTGGGAGCGGTGCATTATGGGCAGCTATCCCAGCATTCAAGTGACTGCAACGTGTTTTTCAAATGGTGGGGGGGAGGGGAGGGTTAAGTGGAGTGTGACAGGGAGCATGTGGGGAGAGAGAGTGGGTTTTTGGGGTATCCACAGAGTGTCAGCTCATTATCTCCTAAGTTTACACACCCCCACCTCCCCCGCCTCTCTCTCACTCATTGAAAGAAAACAGCAGGGGCTTTGTTGTTTTTTTTAGAGCAGATAAGCAGCCGCTCGCCGAAACGGACCCCAAACTCTCCCCCTCCCCCTCCCCACCGCCGCCTCTCTCTTCAAGCTAACGTTGGCTGCCAGCACTCCCCTGCCTGCATCTCACTCATTCAAAGCAAACACTAGAGCTGTGTTTGTTTTTTGCATAAGCAGTCCCCAGAACGGAGCTCTGAATTCCAACCCAGAAGTGCCATTTCAAAACCAAGGGAGCTTCCGGAGGCCAGTCAGTGCGTACTCCAACGACTACATTGCAACAACTGCGTCTCAGCCACTATGCAACAGCTGTTATTCCTCTTGGGGACATGTAGTACCAGCAGCCAGTGTAGACAGTGAGTGAGGTACTGCGCTCTGGGAGGCTTTATTGCGCTTTAACTCGCAAGTGTAGCCAAGGCCTCAGTGTAAATCAGCAATACTGACGTACACTTGCTGAAGATTCTGACCCACTGCGTTTTTCATGCTGGGATGTAAACATTACTTCACATGCAAAGTTTTGTGTTTGAGTAAAATATTACTTGACAGTTTGAAATTTTTAATAGAAATCCAATACACAGGGGAAAGAAATTAACAGCAACATTTCTAGATTGAGAATAAGATACAAACATCAAACTTTCATTTTACATAATGGATGTTGTTGCTTCAGTAGCACCGGTATGTAATCAAGAGGTACAAGAATGTCTGTATAGTGACTCTTGACCTACATTGTCATTTTTCTTTAGGAAAAAGCTATATATATTGTACAGTAAGTTGTATTCTCTGTATCCCTTGCTGCCTCAGTGGATCTCCTGTCCTGTTTCTCTCTTCCCTGAGGAGCCCCATCTTTTCTCATGATCATCCCCCATCTCCTTCTGATGCTCCCCATGCTAACTCACAAGTGCTTCATTCCTGTACTGTGTAATAATTCAGCTCAGCAGGAGCAGAGATTTATTCCTGCTGAGCTCAAGAGATAGGAGAACTCTGGAGCACAGTTGGAGTGTGCAGACACTGTGATCACTTAAATCTTTAGAACTTGGGACAAGTGAAGGTGACCAGCATCGAAAGAAGTGGGAAAATGAAAGAGCAGGACTTTGAAATAGGAGACAGTCAGCTGAATCAGTCACCTAAGACTAATGCAGCACTTGCATAGAACACAGTATGTTTTAATGGAAGCTTGGTTAGAATGCATATAGGCAGAGGTGTAGGCTGTCCCACTTGGGGCCACTTTGCACTGCTTGGACAGTGCAAAATATCCCTAAAAGGACAGAATGGAGAATCCCAGAGTGGCATATTACAGACCGAACCAGCTCCATACCACCTTCAGTGAATTAGCTGTACCATTTCTGAGATATGGTTGTATTTCATATTAGAGAAATTCTTATTTTTTTGTGGCATAACATCTCAGAAATCCTTTAATCTAGAACTTTCAAATGTTGTATATATTAACTTGACCTATTGCCTCCCAGAGACAGTTCTACATATTTTCTGAAGATATTCACTGCTGCTTTAGGAGTCAGACACTTCATTTGTGCTGTGGACTTCTAATGTCTCCCACCCTGGAGAAATTTGCAAATGGTCTAATGCCTGAGCTTTGTGAATTGTCTAATCAGCTTCAGCAATGCATCTCTGAAGCTTTGCAAGGATTCTAGGGAACATAAGAAGCCATATTTAGACTATCTATATAACAATTACTTAAGCGGGGGGGACGGCAAAGCCTGCAAAACACAAGTATGAAAAAGCCAGGAAATTAAAGGTCAAGGTATTTACTTGTAACACAAGGTATAGGTCTTCAGGTTTATCTCCCTATCTATGAAAAACTGTTCCTTATAATGTATTCTCTAGTCTAATTTAAATAGGGATAGGAGAAATAGGTCAGGAAAACCTCAAACTTTTGCCCTTTTCTAGGAAGTGAACAAAATCTTTTGGCAGGCCCTGGAATGCCCGGTTAATTTTTGTCTTCCATTATCTTTCAGTTCTTGCATTTCTGGGTTTTATAGGGACTGGAATGGAAAGTTATTGAATTTTTTCAAGAAAGGTAGTTGTAGTATTTTCATCAGTGGGATTTACCTGATATAATGTAGACCCAGATAGGGTGACCAGACGTCCCGATAAAATCGGGACTGTCCCGATTTTTCATCTTTTGTCCCGCTGTAGCAGGGTGCTGCTGCAAAGCACCTAATTAGCCCCTGCTCAGCCAGCTCCAATCAAGGGGAATAGATTGGGGCTGGTGGGACAGGCCTGATGCCTGGCCTGGGGATTGGCTCCACCTGTGGGCCTGGCCAGCCAGCATAAAGGGAGTCAGCGAGGGGAAAGATCAGTCCTCCTGGCTGAGGGCTGGCTGCTTGGGAAAGAGGGAGCAAACCCTGTAAAGCCTTGTATCTATAACTCAATGTTGGTGGTGGGAGAAGGTGTGTAAATAAAACCACGGGTGCAGCACAACAGGAAGCCTCCCTGCGCTTTATTGGGCCACCCTGCAGTGGCCTGCCGAGAGAGGGGGCAGACGACCTGTTACACCCGCGTCCCGACCGATGCTTGGCCTTTTGTCCCAATTTCCAGTCTTCTTCCGTTTTTTTTTTTTTGCTCAACAACTTCAGGTGGGAAGTCCTGATTTTCGGGTCTTCTCATCTGGTCACCCTAGACCCAGAGCATTTAAGCACATGATTAAGTTTAAACAAATGAGTAATCCCATTAAAATCAACGGGACTACTCAAGCCTGCTCTAGGTTACACTGACTAGAGCATCCCCAAGGAACTTGCTCTGCCTATGTGCTCTTGCTGCGACCTTGCTGTCACGGCTCCAGTCCTCCCAGTGACACCCCCCTAACCATTCATGGGTGGGAGCAGGAGATATAGAGGCTCTGGTTCAAAGACTCTGAAGCTTCTTGAGTTCATCCATTTCAATTTTAAATGTCTTTAGAGAGTGGACTTCCACCATTTTTCTTCAAGGACAGATGACACCACAGTGTAACATATCTTATTAGTATATTTTTTCTGATATTCAGTTTAAATTTCTCTTTGCTCTTTTCATCCTATTATTCCTAGCCACAGTAAACACTCTTGTCTTGTCTATGAGGAAACAACTGTTTCTGAAGAAAGGCTAGTATGTAATCTATGCTGACATTGCAGCTGTAAATAACATTTCATTGGCAAACACATCATGCAGCAACAATTCTTTTAAGTTCTACTGCTTCCTTTAAAAGATGTTTCTCTTTCTGTATTTTTTTTCTGAGCAATGCACTACCCGCTCATGTTGACAAGAAAACCTTCAGTGACTATAGATAAGAAAAATCCTGTTGCCACTGCTGTAGGCTTTGAGGTGTCTACTGCCAAGACAAGAATTAAATGAGGATAGATATATGTGAAAATAAAAATGGCTCCCCCTGCAAAAAAAGCATATTCTGTACCCTTTCTCCAGAACTGCTGCTTATAACAGATGCACTGTCTTAAAACTCAGTGTCTTAAAGGAAACACCTGCAAGGTTTCCCAAAGGGAGTCAAGACTTTACCAGAGTGTGTTTGAATTAAAATGCTGATGCCTGGACAGTTAATCACTTTTCACAGACAAAGCATAAAACCATTTAATAGAAGCCAAGTTGTTTATTTTCAGTACATTATGTTCCCCTGCTGAAGTCCCTGGTCTCATCTGCCATAATTGCATATACTTGAGGGTTGTTTTTTTACCTCATTACATATATTGCTTGACCGGTTAGTGGGAATCCATGACATGGGAGACATTGGAACTGATTCTCATTGACAAATTTCACATTTGTATCCACTTTAAGTTCTCTACACTGTTAGAGCAGTGTAAAGTGGCCTTAGTGTAAGTGAGAATTAGCCTACTGCATTTTAGTAGACACATATGGAAATATATATGTATAAAATAAATATTTAAAATAATATTGTGTTTGTTAAGCCTGTTAATTTCCCCACATTTAATGAGTCAGCAAATTCATCATGCATCCTGAAACCCAGTTTCTGCCTCTGACCAAAGTATCTTGTATCATTATAGTTGGATTATATGTCACAGTGCTTGTGAACTGGTGCCTTGGTTATTTCAGTTTGATTGTTTCATGGGGATCTTTTCTGGCATAGTGAAAAATTTGCACACCACTCACACACTTAAGTGTCAAGCAGAAACACAAGAGGGATTCAGTATCTGTATTTGTCTTTTCAGATTAAGTAGTCATCTTCATTTGTATTTTTATTTATTGCATGTTTCCCAAATGTCATATCATGTCAGAGAAGTCTTGCTGCATATTCATAATGAATGCAATAGAAACAAAGTAATATGTTTCTCCCATGCCCAAGTGCATTCATTCATGCTGACAGAAGGAATTTACTGATAAAGGAGAGAAGCTAGATGGTTATGGGGAAGCAGAGGAGGGGGGAAAGGGACCTTTTTTCTCTTTATTTTTATTTCCACGATTCATTATAAGCATTCTTCCACGATTCATTATAAGCATTCTTCAGGTATCCTGATTGGAAAAACTTATGGTGAAAAAAAGTTACCATTAGCCCCTTTGGTGTAGCCATTCTCTTTAGAAAAGTGGTAGAAGCCCATTCTCTAAATACATTTAAAATTGAAATGGATGAACCTTATACACATATATAATTTGGCTCTACTTATGAGTAAAGTGACACATATTTAAGTATTTGCAGGAAAAGGATCATGAATGTGAGGAACTCTCCAAATCCATAGGCGTCATGGATAATACAAAGTTGAGAAGAGGGGTGGCTGGGATTCCAGATCTGAGCTCTGTTTCTAGCTCTGCCAGTAACTTATCCCTTTGATCTTGGGCAAATCACTTATAGAAAATGTTTCAATAATAAATTTTTCAAAGCACATGAGGGCCATTTTGAAAAATGACTTGGACATCGACATAGCAATTAAACATCCGGGGCTGGCCTGATTTGAGCTTGCTGGGCTTGGGCCATGGGGTTGCTTAATTGCAGTGTAGACTTTTGGGCTCAGACTGGAGCCTGAGTTCTGGGATCTTCCCCCCTCGTGGCCTCTCAGAGCCCAGGCGCCAGCCTGAGCCTGAATGTCTATATCGCAATTCAACAGCAGTGCAGCCCGAGTCCCACAACTCTGAGTGAGCTGACACAGGCCAGCCCTGGGTGTTTAATTGCTGTGTAGACATAGCCTTAGGCGGAAAGTTTCAAAAGTGCCTATGGCCCAGATTTTTATAGGGAGTTAGGTATTGCTTCACTCAGTACTGCAAGACCTCAGGGTTAGATTTTTAAAGGTATTTTTAAAGGTACCTAGAGATGACGATAGGTACTTTTGAAAATCCCACTAGGGGCCTAACTCTGTCCTATGGAATACTCTGTGGTAGATCTCTCTCTGTTTCTCCTATTGAAGCTCTTTGAATTAGTCATGGGTAAAGGGACTTGAATTTGGGACTACCCCATCCCAAACCCCTGAGCTAAAGGCTCATTTTCACACTCTCTGTTCCAGTGACTACCTGTACACAGTTGAACAGTTTCAACAGTCCATACATGGGTATATATGGACTATGGATAGACCATAGTCTAGTGGTTAGGGTACTCTCCTGAGAAATGGTGGTTTAAATGCCTGATCCACATCAGGCAGTAAGGGGTTTGAGCCTGAGTCTCCCACATCCTGCCTGTGTGCTCAAAGAGCTAGGATAAATATTATAATAGCCGCAACACTGTTTTGAGTTGAACCCAATCAGTTAGGCAGCCTCAGAGCATGCATACTTGATCGGGACTCTCAGATGCGATAGGCAGGAGACTCCTAGTTTGAAGACCACATTGGCTTTTTGGTGCAGGTTAGGTGTCAGCACTAAGGTGGCTGGAAGATCTTTAGGAACCTAGGAGACTTTATCAGCAGAAACTTAGGTGCCTACGCAATTTAGATCTCTGCAGGATTAGATGGCAGCTGAGCAGGGGTTTTGAGGAGCTAAATTTTGGACTTAGGTACCTAAAGCGGCAGTTAGGTGCTTAAATTCCTTTTTGGGTCTATCCCTGAGGAGCCTGTGATGGGGCGGAGAAGTAAAACAGGCCAATTAACCTTATGGGCTGTACCTGTAGGAGGGCAGGGACCGATAAGGCCTAATGGTGGATGAAGCCCAGCTGGGAGAGGAGCTGGGGATAAGTTTATAAAGAGAGGAAATTGGGAGTGGTGAGGAGGAGAGACTGTAGGGAGGAGCTCTTCAGTCACTCCCTAGACAGAAGGGAAGTTGGCTAGGTACAAGGAGGGGTTCTCAGGGAAGAGTATGTGATTAATGAGCTAATTACATAGTTCAAGAAACCTTCTACTGAAAATAAAAGCTCACAGGTGAGCATTCAATATCTTGCATTAATGCATGGTTGTTAGAGCATAAGCCTGTTATCCTTTTGATCAAGTTACTACTTTAGCTATAATTTCATCCATTGATTAGGACCCATTTACTGCATAGTTCTTTCTGACTACTAATGAACAAATATAGTACAGTGCTAGCTAATGAATAATAAATACAGCACTGAAGTTACCTTTTAGTCATGTAATTATTCATTAAAAATGTCCTTAGGAGATTGTTGCTTACCACATATCTCAATACAAAAAACTATTATAAATAATGAGGGACTGCTTTAATCACACAAAATCTGGGAAGGACTGAGGTACTATACCTTTATTTCATTTTACCTCATCTCATGGTGTTGGGCTATTAGTACCTCTAGAATGATGTGTAGGTTTGCCCAGAGCTCTGAATAAAGCCCAAACATCAGATGTAATTCCTTGCCGCCATGATTTTTTTCAGTCTTACTGTTCTTGTCCATTTAAAACAAATCCATAATACTAAACCTTCAAAATACAGATGATTTACACCTGCAGAGTCTTCATATGCACATGAAAATCTGGTAATTGCATATGCAAGTACTATTTGCATTTGTAATTACACAATTTGCTACAAATGCAGGTTGTTTGCATGCAGTACATGTATACACAGATTTTGCAGATGCTGCTTAAGCTCTTGTATTTGGAAAATCTGGCCTTTGTGCAGCTGAAAAATGTCAAACTTTCCTAGGATCAGGAACAAAAAGCAGTTGATGAAAGAAGAGTGATATTCAAAAAGAAGCCATTTTACAGTAACATTGGTCCATCAGTCTTGGAGATTATGTGAGGGAGTGAGAATTGAGGCTTGAGTTTCAGAGACTGATAGTTTGACCTACCTCTGAGCAACTGATGGTGTGCATCTTCATATGCCTTGGAAAATGAGCTCAGGCTGCCTTTTCATTTAAAAAGACAGAGCTTGATCTTGGAAAATGCAGGCCACTTCCTGAAAGCTTACTTCAATGGTGGTTGAAGCCAATCAGCCCACACAGGATGGGAAAATGTTAGGCCTACATGAAGCACCAAGAAGGCTTTTTGTATTAAGCATGAAGGAGAAGGGAGAGAATCTCTCATGACTTTAATTTCCTTTGCACTTGTACTCTGACAAGGTTACTTGCTTGCCAGGTGGCCTTCTCAGGCTCTGTTCTTTTAAAACACATTATTCCACGGTGCTGTGGTGCACTCACTGTGACTGTAACTAACCCAGTGAAAGACAGGCTGAGAAAGTTAATGATTTCTGCCTGGTGGGTGGTGACAAGGGAGAAATACGAAATGTGCTGTTTGTGGTTGGAATTGGGTTTTAACCCTGGAGAAATCAATTCACTGTCCCCTGGTTCTGTGTCTCTTCAGAGTCAGCCTGCCAATGGCTCATCAGCTGTGGATACAGGCTATCACAATAACTTTTCTTCAAGCTCTTCTTTCTGTTCTCCATTGTTCTATAAGGGGTCTTGTTTCTGCCTCAATCCTTTAACAATAACATTCTGCACATAAGGTACAATATTTTTATATTGTTCAGTTGACACAATTCATTAATATGCTTCTCTGCGACATCTGGACAAGGAATTCACAATTCCTCCATTACTATGGATCAGTATTTTCTGGGTTTGCCAATAATGCTGAGTTACTTGTGTTTGAAAGCAATTACCCTCATATGACATTGTCCTAGGCTTGCAATTTTAGGGATTAAAATTAAAACAAAGCAAAATAAATTATTGTTTATAACATTGGCAAAAGCCCTTGTGTTGAGAGCTGATTTGTCAAATAACTCCATACTTCAGAGAATTGCACTGGATCAACACCAGTCTGAATTGGAGCAGAATGTGGCCAGGTCTTGCTCACCTCTACCATATGCCTGTCATCCATTCTTATCAGTTTCAGCTAAGGGTCACAGAATATTACCATCCAGGTTATGGTAAAGTCTTAATACACTGCAAGTTCTTGTGGTTTTTTTTCTTTTAAAACATCATATGTTAGCTGATCTGCTTAATACCAATATTATCCCACTATATTACCATCTATATAACCTGATAATTTCCACCAAACAGCAACAATTTGTTGGTTTGTGTTTGGTTTGCCACCTCATCTGATTTATCTTGAAACACTGTAGTTCTTCAGTGAAAATATTCAGCCCACACCTATCCATGTGAACTCATGAGGAAAGTACCACATGGCTGAGACTTTGCAGCTATTAAATCCCCATTATGTTTCCACCCTTGGGCCTTTTTGCAACAGATGTTATTGTGAGTCTTTTGCCTTTTTTAGCCATCAATCAGTGAGTTCAACTCAGGGCTACCAATCACACATGTTTTCTTTGTTTTGTCTTGCATGGCCA
The DNA here is from genome assembly GCA_033296515.1 of Macrochelys suwanniensis. NCBI lineage: Eukaryota > Metazoa > Chordata > Testudines > Chelydridae > Macrochelys > Macrochelys suwanniensis. The sequence continues at coordinate 83,417,490 of CM065777.1, forward strand.
ATAATATATAAAACTACTTTAATGAAAAGAAATTGGCATTAAAATAAATTATGGAAGATCTTTACTTTAAGCAATAGAACAACATCTACTTCTTCTGTTATTTGGATATGCCAGTGTTGCTCTCTGCATAAGCTAGGGATTTGGGTTTACTTTATTTTGACCATTACAAGCCATTGTCTGCATTGTGAGTCCTGTGTGCAAAGAGAGTGAAATGGGTGGTGTAACGGGGTCACACTCACCTCTGGCGAGTGCCCCCTGGTCAAGTGCATGTACCTGCATGCTCTCTCTCTGTTTGTGGTGGGTCTTTGATGACCAGGGCCGGCTCCAGGCACCAGCTTTCCAAGCTGGTGCTTGGGGCGGCAGGCGAGAATGGGGCGGCAGTCCGAGTCCCAGGGTGGCAATTCAGCGGCAGGTCTGCTCTTCCCACCTCCAAATTGCTGCCGCGGGACTCGGACTGCTGCCCCAGTCTCACCTGCCGTGGCGGCAATGGGGCTGCAGGTCCACCGCTCTCTCCTTGCCGCCGCGGACTGGGACTGCCTGTGTCGGGGGCGGAGCCCCGCCCCTGACGCAGGCAGACGTAGCGGGGCCCCACCCCCGACGCAGGCAGACGTAGCGGGGCCCCGCCCCTGACGCAGGCAGGCGTCGGGGGCGGGGCCCCGCTACATCTGCCTGCGTCTGGGGCGGGGCCGCCGCCCCTGGTTGGGGCGGCAAAATTGTTAGAGCCGCCCCTGTTGATGACTCAGCCCTCCAGCCAAGTCATACACAGTCTGCCTGTGAGATAAAAGCAACGCAAACCATTTCAGGGTACAAGTCCAACAAGTCCTCTCTCAGTGCCCTCTGATGTGTCTCTGTTTGTCCCGGATCAGAAGCTCAAAGAGATGCAAAGTGAAATTTTCAAAAGCACCTAAAGCCCAAATACTAAAAGGCACATAAAATACCTTTGATGATGTGTCCCTGAATGACATAGGCACAAGTACACTCTTATTTACTTTCAGTGAGACTTACGATAACATTTTCAAAAGTGCTAAAGTCCCATTTTCAAAAGTGACTCATTCAAAGTCAGTGGGACTTTGGTGCCTAAGTGTCTAAATCACTTTTTAAAATTAGAATGAGCCAGTTTTCAAAATTTTACCCTTTCACAATTTTGCCTTGCTGAAAGTCACACAGGAAGTTAGTAGTAGAGCAGGGAATGGAACCTGTATCGTCTGTATTCGGAGCTAGCAGCTTCACTTTCCTTTTGGGGTTTTGCTGGACCAAAAAGCGCCAAATTGGGTCCATACTGTTACAATACTAATTCAAAATATTTGTTCAGGAGGATGCAGATATATGGACACATGGTGGTGATACACGTCTTTTGACCTCTATCTTATTTTGGAGCTGTGAGATAAGACCCCTGTGCCTGTATGATGCTCCATTGACTTTAACTGGACTTCATATGGAACAAACTGCAGGACTGGGGCCTTTGTTTTTGCTTGGTGCACAAACAAGTGCAGAACACCTGATGGAAACTGAAGGGGAAAAAAACAAGTGAAACTGAAAACATAGAAAATTGTTTTCCTTTTCTGGAGAGAAAATGAAATCTGAGGATTTTTTGTTTGTTTGTTTTTCATATAAAACATTTCACACTACTTTATTTGTGATAACGGTACAGAAACACAGTATAATGATATCATCCCAGACACAATGCATTAGTTCTTAATAATAGCAACTTTTTTTTTCAGATAGCTACCTACAGTGGGCTAGACAAGACTTTAATATTCTGAGAGGCCCATCAAAGCCTGCAGCATGATGTGTCTGTATTGTCACCATTTTTAAAGGCTCTCTGCCCATTTGTCTTTGTCTTTAAGCAATTTTCTTTACTTCCAGTGGAAAGTTAAGATGTGGGTAGAGACACTAAGATCTGATTTAAGCTCATGAGGTTTTGGTGAAAGCTTGAAGCTCATTATCTTCTGTAATGTGTTGCGGTTTATATCATTGTCTAGCAAAGTAAAATTGAAACCACTGAGTAAGTGTCTTTTCCCCTAGCCTGTGTAAGTGCCTCTTTCCTAATTGAAGCCTGAAACTTATTTGAGGAATTACTTAAATATTCTGGAAAAATATACATCTTCCAGAGCTCAGACTTATCATAAAAAACAGCTGATCTCCAACTTCTAATCAAAATGGGTCATTGCTGCTATAATTAAAATCACTTTATTATAAATGTTGAATTCATTTTTAAGAAATAAGACCAATTACTTCCCAGCATAAGACATGTTTCTTTTTTATTAAGACATGTAAAATCTAATAACTTTTGTCATGGATCCTTTTCCCATGGAGTGCAATGACAGAAGTACTTTCACTGAACAGTAAAGCAAATTAGCATTTACAAGGTGGCACCTGCAAATTGATTAGTAACAGAGTCCCAGTCCTGTAAAGCCGCCACTGACTTACTCTGTAACTATGGACAAGTCATCTAACCAGATTCTCAAATATATTTAGCCTTCTAACTTCCATTTATCTTAAATATCTTTGAAGTCTATGCCTCAAATACCCCATCTGTGAAGTGGGAGTAATATGAATGTTTGCCCTTTTAAATTTACTTTGAGATCTATGAATGAAAAACCACTGTAACAGTGCAGGGTAACTTCTGCTGGCACATAATAGTGTAGGTCCAATGAACTTACTGGAGTTCTCCAGTGTAACTGAGCCTGAATGACTTTCTAATCTAAATATAGAGGAATGACATTGTTTAAACAAATACAACATACTAATGTGTTTATGTAATTCTTATACAAAGACAAAATTGTATAACAAGAAAGATTTAGATGTTTTAACTGATTTTGTTTGTGTGTGGAGGCTCGATACAGCAAAGCCTCTGTCTTATTTCTTTAGAACTTTCTCTCTAGAGTTTGAGGCTATTGGAAAGTGTAGACACATAATTTCAGGTATCTGTTCTTCTATATCAGACTGCAACTGTTTTGTACACCAGTTTTTGCTGTGAATGGTTCTGTAGTTTCAAAGCAGTATTTTGGAGGAATAGGTTTATTTGTTTTGTTCAATAGATTTCTTACCACACGTGTTTGTGAAATTCTTTTTACTTTCCATTCAGTGTTTTCTCTAGTGACTGCTTTTATTACATCTCTGTTTATTTTATAACCAGTCACTCAGATATTTTCTCGTTTGGATGCTTATTGAACGTGTACTGATGCCTGACACATTCTAGTGAACTCCTAAACGTTCAGCATCATAATACCCACTTTGCAGTTGTAGTTCATTCTGTACTCTATCTAGGTGGCACTTTATCTCTTAATTTGCAGAGGGTAACAAAGGCTCTGTCTTTCTTCGGCTGCAAAGGTTTGACTTTTTTTAACTAATGTTCTTCTTGAAACCTGTTTCAATAAAATATACACAAGAGGGACCTGATTCACCACTGTATTATTGTACTTTTACACCATTGTCACCTCATTGAGATCAGTGGAGTTACACCAATATAAACTTGGAGTAATGTAGTGATGAGCCCTTACATTCTAAGCTGAAATAGCAGCCTTGCTTTTTTGTTTGTTTTTTATTTTTTTTCCTTTTTGCATAAGCATTTAAAATGCCACTGATACTAGCCATGCTACTGGAAATTGGTGTAATCTCTATTTCTGTATAATATTTACTGAACATATATTTGATTATTACTAGAGGTGGTTCAGAACCAGAAGTTCAAATTGAAACCTCACCCCACTGAATTTCAGTATGGGCATTTGAGTGTGTGAGATTCAAATCCCCTGCTCAAATTCCTAGCAAAACCAGGGCTAGGAGTCAGGTTAAATGGGGATTAAATTTGGTGAACCCTTCTTGCCAGATTTCAGTACAAAATGACAGAAATGTCAGGACATCTCCTGAACCAGCAGCTCTAGTCTCTCCAAAGGGGGTGGAGAATGGCAACATGAGCGCAGACTATGGCTTAATACCCCTCCTGCGCCAAAGAGTGGAGCTGATGTGGGTTAGGGAGTAGCACACACCCAATGATCATTGGAAACAAGAGTCATATGATCTTGGGTCCCTCTACTTGAAATAGCATTGAGTATATAATTCACTGTGGTACATACTCTTATTTTAAACTAGAAGAAATCAAAATAAACTCCATTAGATTAATTTACGTTTCACTGATTAATGGAGCATAGTTGTCAGGAATAGTGATTTATTGGAACTGGCATAGTTCAGTCCTATTTGTAAATGTTGAAGTTCCTGGACTGCAACAGTGAGTGTGAATTTAGTATCTGTATTTCACCAAAAACTGTGCTGCCAAGTAACTTTCTCTTTCATATGACCAATGGCATTTGCACTGCTGTTCTGTTGGAAAATCAATTAACATGATTGTAATAACTACCACAATGCTGCCAGTCAGCAGTGGGAGTAAGAGATAGATCAGCTAAAGGAGCAGAGACCATTATTTAATTTGAATGCTTGCATGGGAGATGTCTCATCATTGTTGAGCTGGCTAGATTACCTCTTATATTTCAGTAAACACAAATAGGACTTCATGGATCATAAAGACACTGGAAAAAATGACCCCAACAAGCTTTAGGTAGAGCTTGTTGATTCTGAGGATGCAGAAGATTGTTGTTTGTGTGGAGTCAAGTGGGACTATAGTAGAGTCTGAACTACTAGAGGAAGCAGAGGGCATTTACTTTTGACACAGGTAGTGCCTGGTCCAGGCTCCAAGTCCGGTCTCTGTCCCTTGCCCCTGGGTCCCCTTTGGAATCCACACTGCTAGATGAGCTTACTGTTCCCTGCAGAAGTTGGGCTCGCCCCCGGGGTTCTTTCTGAGAGTATGTCTACACTGGCAGAGTTACAGTGCCGGCAGTTACAGCTCTGCTCAGAGAGCGCTGAAGGTAAATTGCTGTTGTGTGTTCACACTGTCAGCTGCCTGCACAATAGTGTGTTCACACTTGCGCCACTTGCAGCGGTATTCAGATCGGTGAACTCTAATCCCACAGAGCATCTCTTTCCCTTCTGCCTCTAAGAGTTGTGGGAAGGCAGAGGAGGTCGCAGGGCATCCTGGGTCCTGTCCCAATGCCCCGTGATGCATTGCTTCACATCCCAGCAGTCCCTGCGCTTCCATCCGCATTTGGTACCATCTTTCAAAGGTTTGCGTACTGCGCGCTTTGCCTCTTCGGTTTTCAGGAATGGATCCCGCACTGTTGACCAATATGCTGCTCACTTTGACTACACATCATGAGTGGCAGTGGAGTTAATCCTTAAGCTACAAATTCAAGAGGAGTGTGACATTGATCTCGCCACACATAATAGCTACAACATGAGATTGTTTGTGGCATTCACAGAGGTGCTGACCACAATGGAAAGCCGCTTTTGGGCTCAGGAAACAAGCACTGAGTGGTGGGATCACATCGTCATGCACGTCTGGGATGATGAGCAGTGGCTGCAGAACTTTCAGATGAGGAAAGCCGCATTCATTGGACTCGGTGATGAGCTCTCCCTAGCCCTGTGGTGAAAGGACACGAGAATTAGAGCTGCCCTGTCACTGGAGAAGCATGTGGCAATTGCACTGTGGAAGCTGGCTACTCCAGACTTCTACCGATCAGTTGTTAACCAGTTTGGAGTTGGAAAGTCGACCGCTGGACTTGTGTTGATGGAAGTTTGCAGGGCCATTAATCGCATCCTGCTCTGAAAGACTGTGACTCTGGGCAACTTGTGTGACATTGTGGATGGCTTTGCACAAATGGGCTTCCCTAACTGCGAAGGGGTGATAAATGGCACGCACATTCCAATTCTGGCACCAGACCACCTAGTCACCAAATACATTAATTGAAAGGGGTATTTCTCAATGGTTCTCCAGGTGCTTGTGGACCACTGTGGGCGTTTCATTAATATTAACACAGGCTGGTCTGGAAAGGTGCATGATGCACATATCTTTCGGAACACTGGCCTGTTCAGGAAGCTGCAAGCAGGGACTTTCTTCCTGGACCAGAAGATCACCATAGGGGAAGTCAAAATGCCCATTGTGATCCTGGGAGACCCCACCTTACCCCTTAATGCTGTGGCTTATGAAACCATACATGGGACACCTTGACAGCTGCAAGGAGCAGTTGAACAACAGGCTGAGCAAGTGCAGAAAGGCTGTTGAGTGTGCTTTTGGCTGTTTAAAGGCCCGCTGGTGCTGCCAATACGGGAGGCTGGACCTGGCCGAAGACAATATTCCTATGCTTATAGCCACGTGCTGTATGCTCCATAATATTTGTGAAGGGAAGGGTGAAAGCTTCCCTCAAGGCTGGATGCAGAGGCTCAGTGCCTGGAGGGTGAGTTTGAACAGCCAGAGACCAGGGCTATTAGAGTTGTGCAGCTTGGGGCCATAAGGATCAGGGATGCCTTGAGGCAGCAATTTGAATCTGAAAGCCACTAAACTTTGTTGTTATGCTTGGGAGTACAGTGCTTGTAATGCCAGGAGATGACTGTGATTGGTGCAGACTAAGCACTATGAAGGTGTAAGAAAATTGCCTGTTGCTTTATAGCACTCTGTTTGCTTTTAATTAATGGAATAAAGAATCCTTTCAAACCAACTGTGACGTTATTGACATAAACTGGGACCGTCTAGATCATTGTTGCAACCAAGGTCCTGTAGTGGCACCAAATCTTGTATAAAAGGGGTCAAATAAGGTGTCTAAGACACAGTTATGGTTTGCTGGTTATGATTATGCTATCTGTATGTATGTATCATTTTTGTATTTAAAGTTATAAATATTGGCTCTATACTGTCTGTATTTCAAAATTGTGCTATGCTTCTGGGTGGCACCCCAGACAAGTTGGTGTCAGCTCTGCCTAGCCTGCTTGATGGCCCATTAAGGACCATCAGCTATACAATTGACCTATTGAGAGAAGGCAGGTACACCTTGTGACTCAGCAAGGCATGCAGGGACATGCCTATGGACAGAACTCTGAGGTTTTTCCATGCCATGTGATGGACAGCTTGCCCTTAATGGGGCAAGAACCAAAGCAGCTCTGTCAAAGAACCTGCGGCAGTGGATTGTCCAGTATCTACATGAGAGTTTCGTGGAGATCTCTGAGACAGATCCCCGGTGCAGAGAGCTGTACACCTCTCGTTGCGGTGGTTTTTTTACAGCGCTGCAACTGCGCAGTTTCTGCGCACTAAGTGGTTTGGCAGTGTGTACACCTTGGGAGTTACAATGAAAGCTGCTTTACTGTACAGAAACTTGCCAGTGTAGACAAGGCCTGAGTCTAATTATCTCCAACCCCTGGTGCTGCTCTTCAGACACTGTCCTTCAGGTCACTGATGGAGAGCGGATGTCCAGAGCCCTTCTCACAGCTGCAATTTCTGTCTGCCCTAAGAAAAGGGCCTGGGGGAAGGCTAGTCACAGCCTTGTGCTGGGCTCCCCTGGCTACTTGGCTCCCTAGCAGTCTCCAGCAGCCTCTTCTCTTGGGCAAACTTTCCCCCTGCTCTGTGGCCAGCTTCACCTTTTTAAACTCCTCCTCTCCAGGCAGCGCATGTTCTGTAGGTGCACCTAATTGGCACTACCTGAGTGCAGGGATGCTCCTTAGGTTGGCTGTGAGTGGGATGGGGGCATGTCCCATCACATTCTAAAATACAAGCTCTTTATGATGCTGATGACGGGGGGCAGGGAGGGCTGGCAGCAAGGTTGGCATTAATTAGAACTGCTGCCTTCACTTGTTTCTCCATTATTTAGTGCAGTGATTCTCAACTTTTTCCACCCCACAGGTCCCTTTCCATTCCAGGAATCCCCTGGAATCCCTTTCCACCTTCTGGTTAGAAATATGGGAAGGGAAGGGGGGTTATAACTCCCAGATTGAGAACCCCTGACATAGTGGTTCCCACTCATAAATATTGTCATCCTCTGTGTCCCATCTACCTCCATCAATCTCATTTTTGAGTTTTGTTGACAGTTCTACTTCAAGAGTGGGAATTTATAAAGGAGGCAGAAAATTACAGGCTTTCAGTGTAGTCATCATGTCTTTCTATTTCCTGGCATGGAAAGGTCAGATTCCCAGTTGGCATAAATAAGTTTACCCCAGCTGAAGACCTAGCTCTTTGGCTACATTTACACTTGGGTGTGCTTCCCAGCTCAGGTAGAAATACTTGCGCTAGCTCTCATTGAATTAGTACACTAAAAATGAGTCTATGTTTTACTCACAGGTATTAAATTCTACTATATACCCCTAACTAAAACCTGGGCCAGGGGATCTTGGGTGCTCTGGGATGGGGTGGGGGACCACAAGTGCTTTGGGAGTGGCAGCCGTGCACTGCCACCCCCCGCCATGCACCACTGCACCCCCTGCCATGCACCACCGCCTCCCCACTGCTGTGCATTGCTGCTCGGCCCCCTTCCCGGCACCAGCAGGGGTCCCAGGCCACGTGCTTCCACCCAGCCACCCTCTCAGAACCAGCAGGGGTCCAGGGCCACACCCCCCCACAGCACCCTTGGTGCCCCCAGCATGCCCCCCGAGCACCCGCAGTCCCTGGCCAAGTTTTAGTTAGGGGTGTATAGTAAGTCATGGACAGGTCATGGGCCATGAATTTTTGTTTATTGCCCATGACCTGTCCATGATTTTTATTAAAAATACCCACGACTAAAACATAGCCTTAGTCATTCAACAACATTTTTATGGAAAGAGTCTGCTTTTTAGATTTTTTTTTTCATCACAAATTGTAAACCCAAAAAGTTTTCAGGTTTTGATTTATTTGTTATGAAGCTGATTTTTTTTTCATATTCAGCAAAACATTCCCCTAAGGGAAAAGAAAACATTTCCTGACCACCACTGTTTGGAACAGTTTACTGGTTGCCATCCAACATGCTTTCTCCATCTCCACATTGAAAACTGTCCCTAATATTTGCTTCCTTTATCTTGCCTTCCATTATTGATTGACTGATATACTGCCTGCTCCCAACCTTGAACCTTTTCCATTAATTGTTTGTACCATGACTGAGTATCAGAAGATCTGTGAGAAGGGAAATCATGAATGAACATTGCATTTTTCATTAACACAGTGAGACACTAACCTCCTATAAAATCAATAATGGGCTTCTATGAATCAGTAAGGTGGTCTGGAGCCAGTAAAACTTCTACCTCATATTGTTCATACAACGGTCTGAATAATCACTGCCATATGGACATCTGCCTTCTTCTGTATTTTGCAGTGTTCTGTTATCTTGAGATTTTTAACAGTTGCAATGAACTCTTTAATGAGCAGCAGCAGTGGGATCTTCTAGTTCAACTTGTTAATTAGTAGTACAGCTTCTGGCTAGTGTTAGGTCGAAAATAATTGATTTGTATTTCAAAGATGTACAACATACGTGTTATCACACAGAGATGATCTGCTGAGCTATTTTAATCACAAAGAGGTTTTTCAAGACTATTCTCAAAATGCACAGCAACTAAAAGCATGGTAAAATAACTGAAATAATGGTAGATTGTTTACATTTTAGTAATTTGAAAGTGTAATCTATATATTTTTATACATACCTCTAAGGATATTTTAAAATATAAAACGTTTTCCCTGCATTGTGCTACTATCTCAGTTTTCCAAGGAAACAGTTTTCAGGAAAGTTACATTACCTATATTTAATCTGGAAATTAAATGTATTTAAAGTTTTGTGTTTTTGTTAGGATACATTTTGATTTCATTACCTTTCAAACAACATTGTTAAAGTCAGATAATCAAACTTGTCTCCATTGGTCATTCTTTATCATCTCTATACTGCGCTATTACTTCCCCCCTTTTAACCATTTCACTGTCCTTTGATATTTTGGGTAACCCTAGGCCTGGCATATTTATGACTCTGGATGAAGAATGTGAATTCCCAAACTTTAGGCATCTATTTTAGTAAAAGATGCCATTTTTTTCCTTGACAAATTTTATGCCTGTTCAAATAGCGCCCCTGCCATGCCATGCTTCTGTTACTGATCCAAGCAGTAATGTCTATAAGATTGAGTGGAAAATACTTCCCCATGTTTGCTAGTATAGACAGCCCTAAAGATAGAGGAATCACTGAAATTCCCTTGTGTGAAAGAAATGTAGAATGACAGCAGACCCTACATGTGGTCAGCATCTCTTACATGTTTCAGAGTTCTGCTTCACAAGAGCTGCTTCCCCAGTGCTTAATAGGGTATCTGGGTTGTGGGGAGTTTGGGCCCATGGATCCACAACTCTACAAATCTACTGGATGTTCTCCCTACTGCAGCAGAGCCCCGGGCCCGTTAAATCACCGCTGGAGCCCAGGGGCTCCCGGCTGCTGCTGCTACACCAGGGCTCCGGCAGCGGGGCTCTGGCAGCAATTTAAAGGGACCGTGGCTCTGGCCACTGAAACTAGCATGCTAAACATAGCAGTGTGCATAGTGGCATGGGTGGTAACTTGGGCTCTTAAGCCAACCTGACCTCCAAAGTCTGAGATCTAGCCCAAGTCTCTGTGATGTCCACACTGCTATTTTTACCATACTAGCTCAAGGATCCTAGTGTGAGTGGCTCTACCCAGGCTCCTTGCTGTTGTGTAGACATACCCCTACTGGCACTCTGCACGAGGCTGAATTTAGTCTTAAATATGGTGCTTACCTGAAGCTTATTGTGATTGTTTACATGTTTGCACAGAAAAAGGGTTAACTGTGTTAACACCCACTCAATGGTTCTGGGCATCTAGAGAGAGAGAGATATTTTCTTTTAATCGGGTTGTATACATTTATTGAAATCATGCCAGGGGTAGGATTATTTTATCCAGCTCTAGGGCTGGGCCAATCATTGTGAACAAGAGATAAGCTCTGGTGTTGCTTTTGCCAGAAAGAGCCAGGTTCCATTTCTTCTGATTATTTTAATGTTTTTACAATTTTCTCTCAAATGTAGGGTCTGAGAAAGTGCTGGATTGACAGTACTGATGCTCACAGTCCTGACTGTATGCACAGAACAAGCACAGCAGCAGTGTGAGCTTCCTCAAGTAGTTCTGCAATATTGCTCTCAGACTTGCACTGGAGGGACACTTCTACTGGTGAGTGTTGTTCACTTTCCTTGCTCATTCAATCTTTGGCTTCTCTTCCAAATCTGTCTACAAGGATGTAAATTACTGTCATAGGTTTTTCAGTATTATTTGGCTCTGCTTTGAGATTACAGCTCATTTTGCATAGGTTAAACATCCATCACATAATGATGACTTTTGGCCACAACTGACCTGGATCCAAACCAACAACCTCCAGAGGAACCATTCTTTGTTCCTTTACACATTCCCAAGAGTCACTCAGTCCTTCAGGTGTGTTTTGCTAGGTTTCTTGCTGCTGCTTTTTTGGTGGGGGGAAAGAGGGGGAGTCATTTTTTTTAAAAAAGGATTCCAATATTGAAAAAAAATAGAATATGGAAAAAAAGATTAAATTTAATTTCTTAACGACAAAAAGTGTCTCAGAAGAAAATCCTTATTCCTGAGTAGCAATTCCACTTTTTCAGACAATTGCTCACCTGAATTTCTGGAATCTTTGAAATGACTCTATGAACCAATCCTTGCTCAGAAAAACAACAACCTAGGAAGTGGAAGTTTGCAGGATTTGGCACTCTAGATGGGTTATCTGCATTAGAAAGTGAGCACTAAATTCTAAACCACAAGCTATCCATCTAAATCTGAGGCAGCAGCTATCATACTCTGCAATAATCTTGTAGCAACACTAACTGACGCCAAACAGGTCTATAAAGGACACTAGGGTTTTGTATTGTAGGGAGGACTTGTATTTAATTCTCTCTGTCATCTTCAAGTCTGATCTCTATACAATACTGAGCAGTACAATACTGAGAAGACACTAAATATGTCTTCTCTCTAGTTTGCAGCCAGTGTTGAAAAGTCTAAGAAGTTTAAAAAATATATATATTGGGGGTAAATTAAATACCATGGGTCTGTGAAGAACTGAACAAGATCTAATAACATCAAACAAAGTCATGCTTTACTAGATTTGGAAACTGATTCTTAGTCAGAGAAAATTAAGTTAAAAGATCAATAGAGATGGATTATTTTAGACAGAAAACATGGATTTATGTTGGTTCTCACACTACTTACAGGAATGTTCATTATCCAGCTTTGGCTGGGCTTTTAGCATTCATTTATTTTAGCATCCTTTTATGCAGAATGGCTGGAATTAGCATATCATTTCCCCTCCCCTCACAGGATTTTAAGCATTGTGCATGGAGTTTTCTAGATAATAGCTTGGGATCACCTCCTCCCATACCAAAACCTGGAGGTGAGAGTCCCCCTGGAGGATTGCAAGTGGCACAGGAGACCATAGAAATCTATTTGATGTGAAAACAAAACAACAAAATCCTATTAAAATGTTTTTTCAGAGAGGTAGGAGAAAAATAGACTTGGTGTCTAATGTTTGCATTATAAAGTCTGAGTGGTTCCATACAGGCATTAGGATATCCTTCTGGTTCCCTCCTGAGTGCAGATGACTGCTAATGGAAATGTTACAGCCATGGAGCTAAGAAAGCTTTTCTTGCTGGGATAGCTGGTAAGGTGCTGGATTCACTGCCAACTGTGTTTACAATAATATCAAAGGTAAAGTTCACAAGTTGCACTCTTGTCCTTTCACATTGTCCCAACCATCAACTCTATCAACAATGCAAGGTTCAACCTTCCTGTTCTCCCATAGATATGTTTGTTCTCTCCTCCAAACTTCCCCTACTCATGGAATGCCTTCCCTGGACTAATGTGTATGGCCACTACCCTTTCCTCCTTCGGTTCCTACCCTGGAAAACTTACCGTCTAAGACTCTGATTCAGGAGAGCACTTTAGCATGTGCTTAAATACAACTCTATTCAGGAAAGCACTTAAGCACATGAGTATCTTTAAGCACATCCATTAGCTCGATTGACTTTATGTGCTTAAGTGCATTCCAGAATAGGGATGCTTTTAAAATTGGGGCCTATGAAACACATAGGCAAACATTTACATACGATGATAATCTAATATATTTCCAGGCAACAAACTTGGTTAAACTAGAGTTAAAGTTGTAAGTATCTACCAGTAACTTAAAGGAAAAATCATATGGGCAAGGCAGTTATTAAAATGGAATAATGAAACTAGCTTAGTTTGATTGAACTTTGATATTTATCTGCCCTATCTACTATGGGATGTAAACATTTTAATAAAATTCATAAAATTATGAAGATGGAAACATAATTATTCTTCTTTGACAGTGCAGTTTAAAAATACATTCTGGTTTTGTGGATTGCATTTTACAGTTGTATCAGGGAATTTTAGCAGAACTACATAAGAATGGCTATACTGGGTCAGACCAATGGTCCATCTAGCCCAGTATCTTGTATTCCAGCAGTAGCCAGTGCCAGGTGCCCCAGAGAGAATGAACAGAACAGGCAATTACTGAGCGATCCAGCTCCTGTCGTCCAATCCCAATGTCTGCTCCCTACCAACAGATTCAAAAGACACAGATAGTCTGGTTGGTTAGGAGGATGCTAAAAGCAAAACTTCCAAAAATATTTTCAAAGCTGTATTGAAATAGCTCAGGTAGGTGACCTTTGAAAAGATATGATATTTCAGAGGTGGGCCAGACCCCAAACCCTGATAATAACACTGTTGAATTCTGAGAAAGTTTTGATCTAGCTCTGCATTGGGGAAAGTATGTTCTGGTTAAGGTATTGGACTGGGACTTTAGCAATTGGGGTTCAATTCCCAGCCTTGCCAATGACTTTATATATAACCTTTTATATAATTGATCTGTGTCTTAGTTTCCCCTCTGCAAAATGGGGATAATACCTCTTTCCTCTCTCTCTCGAGTTAAATTCTGAAGTCTTGACAGCGGAGGATCTCTTTTACTATGCAATTTACACTGCTGTAAGTGAGAAGTGAAGCAGGTCCAATGTGTTCAAATAACTACTTGGCTTAAATGCTAGCTAAATTTTCAATACTTAAAAGCGAGGCTACCGAGTGCATAAGGTAGGGAGAGGTCCACATTTCTGATGTACCAAAGCCAAGAGCAGTTACAAAACACTACTTCAGAATTGTTAAATCCACTTATCCTATTTGACTGAAACCTATACTTGCTGTCACAGCAGCAGTGGCTTTCTTCTCCTCTGGCCCCTGCCCACAAACTCTGGTTTAGTGCACATGGGGAAGTATGTGTGTGTTGGGGGGGGGTGGGGGGGGTGGAGGAGGCTGGAATTATTCACTCTGCTATGCAGGAAGGGTTCTTGGAATTCAGATTAAGAAATCATGGGTAACTGATGCATTAAACAGAATGTTAAGTCATTCGGCAAAAATACATCTGCTGTGCCCTGTTCAGTGCTATACAAGTGCCGTGTGTTCTTAACCCATGGGCATTTATCAGTAATCTGCAAAGGAAAAAGAGGTTAATGGCAATTCCTCACCTCTTTGTCTTAAAAATCAGATTTTTGTACTTTACAAAACTAACAAATATTTATTTCTTACTATGTTAATGTAGGTTGAGCAAAGAGTGGCACATCCTCCTGAGAACCCTTCTGCATATAAAGTCAACCAGATCATTTGGTTGAGTAACGCAAAACGTCAAAAGCCTTGTCCTCATCAGTGTGTTTATTTTTATGTCCCTGGAATATTACAAACATAAGGCACCTAATAGAAATAAATAGATCAAATGGTGAATAAAAATAGGCTACTTGCCTAACATTGTCTTCTTATACATAAGTTAATACTTAGTTTTCCAGATCTATCCTCTTCTTTAGGGTCCTCAAGGGAGAATGCAACTGCTTTGCAAAGCATTTCATGTTTTGTTGAGGAGGCAGTGGATTTTTGAAGACAGAAAGGCAATGTTGCATTTCAGTTGGGATTTCTTTGACTTGAGGGTCAGGAGACTATGATATGATGGTCAGTGGTGGGAAATGTATTCATTTGACAGTATATTTTCTGGAACCACTTATTTTTTTTTATTTGTCTGAAACACTTTGTCACTGTGCACTGGTTTGGAAGTTTTCCACTGCCAGAGGGACATTTCCCAGCACTAAAACGTATTAAAATGGTATTCATAGAATCGTAGAATCATAGTATTGCAGCAATGCAGGACAGAGTTGATATGTGCACTTGACAATTTAAGAGTGAATAAGGCTTGATATAAGCTGGATCGCTTTTTTTTCTTGTATCCTTATTTCTTACACAGTGCATTCATACATTATGTGTGTGATGTATTGTGCAGTGCTATGCAGTGGACCCTGATATTTCAGCCTTCCACAAGGAAGCATTGCATCTAATGCATTTTTTGTGGTCTAACATAAGCATGCTGGTAAATTTCAGGCTTCAGTTCACCTTTGTTCAGGTAACTCAGTTCATCTGATGAGAGAAGGCTGAAGAGGAGGGGCCAGACTGCAGGGTTTTACACTCTTTCACTTAGCAGGGGGGAAAAAAGCTTACAATTCAGTTTAGCTGGGAATGGGCAGAAAATTAGATTTTCCCAGTCACATTACTCTACAAGCCAATTCATATTGCATAACTGAAACCAGATTGACCATTTGTGGTGCTTATGCCCTGCTCTAAGGACTTCTATTTATGAATATGCTGCCTGGCAAACACCTCCAGGCAAATATGGGAACAGTGGGCCAAAGCATGCCATTAGTAATGGAGAATTCTGCTTTGAAACTGATGTTTTAAGTTTATCTTAAAGAAAGAAACAGTGAATAACCAAATACATTTGGGGTTTAGAAAAATGCCGAGAGAAGATTTAAAAAAGTTGTGTAACTGTTCTTGCAGGCAATGTGAGCTGGGTGGATTCCAGCAGTGGTATGAGAAATATTAACAGTGGAATGAAAAAATAAGCACAGGCAGAATTACTGCTAATTTAAATTGATGCAGCACTACTGTAGCTGAATTGCAGAGTTTGACTCATTCATTACCCATCCAGTGTTTAAACCACGTCTCACTATATGTATGTGTTAGTATATGGTTCTAATTTACTGGCAAATAATTCAATACCAATCAAGAGTTATATGGAAAATTACATATTTATTGCTCATACATTTATACATACATAAAAGTGATTTCATGAGGTCATATAGACATTGTGACTTATTGTTCTCATTATATATATTATCTATTATGATAGATATGACTGTCATCTGATGCTTTGAAAGTCCACTACTTACTAAAGATTTACAGTCAGTTCATGTGCCCAAAGTAAAATCTAGACAAAGTTGAAATGATCAGCTTAGAGCTCTCGTGTATGTTGGCTACAGTTTGATATGTGGGACCCAAGTTTAGACTTTTCACAACAGGCTCGTAAAGTGTATAGACATGAAACTGGAAGGTGTGTCATGAATGAGGCAGGGGATTACAGGAAGAGAAAGGACAGTTTTATGTTTAAAACAGCCGAATACTGCCCTGGAGAATTGGATTGTATTTCTGTCTCTGCCACAGAGTTCCTCCATGAGGCTGGGCAAGTTGCTTAAAACAAACTTTTCACAGGTGGCCACTAATTATGAGTTCCTTATTTTATGGACCCCAACTTGAGACCCTGGGCCAGATTAGCAGAAGTGCTGAGCACTCTCAGATGCAAATGAAGTCAATGGAAGTTGTTCTTTTAATATATAAAGTGTTATAAAATGCTCAGTACTCTGGAATATCAGGTCCTGGGCTTCTCAAATTGAGTACCAAAATTAGTAGATATTTTAACCTTCATCTTTTGTTGCATCAGTTCCCCATCTCACAGGGCTGTTGTGAAAATATACTCTTTCACGTTTGTGAAGCACTCAGATACCCTAGTGATGGGTGCCATAGAAAAGCCTATGAGGAGATTAATAATTCAGTGCAGTGTTTGAATAATGTGCAATAAAAAGGCATGAACCCACACAATGAATAATGAGGAAAATTAAATTATTGAATAGCTGTTCATTAAGTGAGTCCACTGCATTGAATTAAACTGAGGTCCTGTGGAAAAAAATCGTATATGATCATAGAAATGTATGGCTGAAAGGAACCTCAAGAAGTCATCTAGTCTGGCCCACTGCACTGACTCTGGATCAAGCCTAGACCATCCCTGACAGGTGATTGTCTAATCTGTTTTTAAAAACCTGCAATGATGGGGATTCCACAAACTCCTTTAGAAGCCTATTCCAGAGCTTAACTATCCTTTAGTTAGAAAGTTTTTCCTAATATGCAACCTAAATCTCCCTTGCTCCACCACCTTCAGTGGACGTGGAGATCAGTTCATTCCCAAACTCTTTAAAACAGCCTTTAATGTGTTGAAGACTATCAGATCCACCCTTAGTCTTTTCAAGACTAAACACACCCATATTTTTAACTTTTCCTAATAGGTCATGATTTCTAAACCTTTTATAATTTTTGTTGCTCTCCTCTGGACTCTCTCTCCAGTTTGTCCACATCTTTCTTTAAGTGTATTACTCAGAACTGGACACAGTATTCCAGCTGAGGCCCCACCAGTACTAACTAGATTGGGGTAATTACGTCCCATAATAACATAAGAACAGCCATACTGGGTCAGAACCAATGGTCCATCTAGCCCAGTATCCTGTCTTCCAGCAGTGGCCAATGCCAGGTGCTTCAGAGGGAATGAACAGAATAGGTAATCATCAAGTCATCCATCAAATTAATTTGAAATTAAACTTCTTAAAATTACCCTACCAATCTGTGCAATGCATTCCTTCCCAATGCTTATTTACCCTACAATACAATTTTCATTCATGCCACTTACTCTAGGCTGCTGACTGTCAGTTGATATCACTTTCATTGACAAAGAAAAATCCCATGGCCTCCATTGTCAAGAACATTTCTCTTCTTTCATTCCACAGGGACACCAGTAAGATGTCTCATTCCTCTCCGTGTGCTCTTTTGTCAGAGAGGTGATCACCTAAGCTTGGTCTGCTTTTACTACTTTCTTGCATTGACAGTCTCTGGTGGACACATTATCATCATGCAGAATCATGCTCTTTTGATGTCTAAAGGATTAACCAAACAATAAAAGCTTCCTTCCACGTCAAGTGCTGAAAAATATAATTGAGCAATGGTCCGAGACTCTTACTCCCTCTGAAAATTGTTTTAACAAAAAGTATATTTACTTGGGAAGCAACTGACAAGTCATGCATATGCTTTTTATATAGTCTAGCATGTCCACTTCATATTAGAATTATCCTAGAACCTATGTATTTATTTATACAGTAATTCCTCACTTAAAGTCGTCCCGGTTAATGTTGTTTCGTTGTTACATTGCTGATCAATTAGGGACCATGCTCATTTAAAGTTGCACAATGCTCCCTTATTACGTTGATTGGCACCTACCTGCTTTGTCCATTTATGCAGTTTTGCAGATGACTTTACTTGTAAAAAGTTTGGATTATAATATTTCTCTTTATTAAAACCCATTTATAATAACACGTCAACTCACTACTATATAGGGTTATCAGACAGCAAATGTGAAAAATCGGGACAAGGGTGGGGGTAAGAGGAGCCTATGTAAGAAAAAGACCCCAAAATCGGGACTGTCCCTATAAAATCGGGACATCTAGTCACCCTACTACTATACTCATTCAAGGATCCTATAAACCAAAAATGTGTGGCCACATAATATCTGCAGTTAAAAATATATACAGTATCATTATGAAAAAGCAAATCAGCAATTTCCAACAATTACCACACCAATATTGGAGGTAACAGGTTTTTGATGTACTTTGAATAAGAAATGTGGTATCTCATACCAGTGTCTGGTAGCTGTTGTAAATGCTGCCTTTTTAATGGAAGCCAATCATTATTATGTGTGATATCACTGAAAATAATGCCAGTTTTAAATCTAGAAGGGACTTATTCACCAAACAATATTA
This sequence comes from Macrochelys suwanniensis, assembly GCA_033296515.1. Taxonomy (NCBI): domain Eukaryota; kingdom Metazoa; phylum Chordata; order Testudines; family Chelydridae; genus Macrochelys; species Macrochelys suwanniensis. The sequence goes on from CM065777.1 coordinate 83,436,295, forward strand.
TACCAAATTATACTTATGTGAAACTCCCTGAGCCACAGTGTAGAGATCCTGTACAGTTACTGAAGCATAACCTGGTTGTTTCTCTCAATTATGCAGTTCTTGCACTTTGATCAGTTCTGGGTGTATCATATGTATAACCACTGACGATTTCTCTAAATATACAATAAGTGTATTCCAACATTATGATTGGGTGGCAGACATTATAAGCCAGGGTGTGAGGTGTTGCCTAATTAATACCTATAATGTGACTAGGCAATTCTCTCTACTCTGATTTGACCATATAATCCCGATGCTCTAATTGGCTCTTTTAGAATTTTCAACCTGTTTGTCAGCAACAGATGCTGTCTCAGCCTTTCCTACCCTATGGCTAAAGCAAAAAACAACAACTCATAATGTTGCATGAAAGTGAAGGAAAAATAATCTTTCCCTCTCCGAAAAAGCCTGTCAAATTACTGACAGAGATTGTTGTGTTTCCCCTACCTTCAATATTTAAAAGCATTAACTTATTTCCCACATTCCAGCCCAGTTCTGATCCCACTGAAGTCAGTGGAAATTTTGCCATGGGCTGCATTACAATCCAGATTAGTTTATTTCTCTTGTCCTTCTCCTTCCCTAGAGGCCTGTAAGGCAAAAGTACCACAATAGCTGTCAGATTTGTGTTCATATCATTTATGTTGAGAAAACCTTATCTCATCCGTAATTCAGTTAGAAACTAAATATATCTCTGTTCTTCTAGGGGGAGTGTTACTGAGTTGCGGGGAGGAAAGGGACAAGTCATGGAAAGTACATAACGTTGACAGGAGAAGGAAGTCTTGGAGTGGACATAAGATGATGAGGGAAGAAAGGATCAAACAAGTTTTAAAACTTTCTGATAAGTAATTTGCATTTCAGCAGGTTGATGACCCAATTTGGTTTGCATAGTTCTCTCCTTTCCCCTCTCTCATTTGTATAACATTTGAATACATAGATAAAATATTCAGCCTAAAAAATGGGGAGGCAGTTCCTTGGCTGGTATAAACCAACATAGCTTCATTTATTTCAATGGAGCTGTGTCAATTTACACCAGAAGAGGAGCTGGCCCAGGAATTTTAGGGTACTTTTAAAAATTCAATATTATTAAAATCTTGGCGCATAAACTCTTCAGCCTTAGGCCTCAGGTATTTACTATAAAAATTGTCTCATGGTTGAGATACTGGTCTTGTGACTTGCAAACTGGGCAAAAATCTTTGGATGAGATTTTTGCGGGGAGAAAAATTCAGATTTGGTTAGACCAAAACTTTTTGTAAATTTGTGTCCATTTCTATGACTTGTTTCAGTCATAATGAAAAGAATAAAAACTTTTGGAAATGTCAAAACAAACCATTAGACATTAACAAAACAATATATTCCATTGTTTGCAGTGTTTTTTGTAGCCATGTTGTTCTCAGGATATTTAGAAAGACTAGTAGGGTGAGGTAATATAATTTACTGAACAAATTTAAGTTCTGAGACTCATCTTTTGAAGGTGTTGTACAGGTTTCCTTTGAGGATGAAGAGTGAGAGATTTCCTCCCGAAACTCCACAATATTAACAACCTCCCTCAGAACACTAGCCTTGCCACCATTGATGTCACTCCCCTATACGCCAATATCCCTCACAATGTCAGAATAGGAGCCTTTCTCAAATATATACAAAACAATGGACAACACTGAAAGATCCACCAAAACACATCATGAAACTCAGCCACTTAATACTTACCTACAACAACTTCACATTTAACAACAAACATTTTGTTCAAACCATGGGAACAGCCATGGCTACTAGGATGGCTCCCCAATATGCCAACTTCTTTGTAGGTCACCTCAAGAAAGAGTTTCTGGAAAAATGCACCATGGAACCAATTATATCCCTAAGATACATCAATTAAATTTTCATTCTCTGGACAAATGACCTGAACTTCCTCATAGATTTCCACCACAACTTCAACAACCACCACCCACCCATCAAAGAGTACTCCCACACCAGCCTCAACTTCCTGGACACCACAATCAGCTTCAACCCTGGTACCCTACAGACAACTATATACAAGAAACCTACAGAGCACCACAATTACCTTCACAGATCCAGTAACCACCCCAAACACATCAAAAAATCTGTTATCTATAGTCAGGCACTCAAATACAAGAGAATATACTCCAAGGAGAAAGTCCAGGCTACACACCTTAACACACTTAAAGCCAACTTTACCAAGAAAGGACACTCCACCAAAGAAGGAGATTGCATCATGGAATGAATCATACAAATACCCTGAGATAGCCTGCTTCAATATAGGGAGAATAAACCTCCAACGATACACCCTTACTTGTCACCTAGAAGCCCAGATTGAAACCCATACAGGGTATCATTAAACAACTATAACCCATATTTGATTGATACCACATTCTGAAAGAAATCTTTCCTGAACCCCCTCTTCTGGCATTGAAACAACCCCCCATAACCTCATCAAGCTTATCATCAGAAGCAAGCTCCCCACAGACCAGGACACACCAACTCAAAGCAAACCAGTACCTCCTAGAACAACAGATCCAAAATCTGAAAACTGTATCTTCACCATTACAATGATCAATATCCCCACAACATATTTTTCAAGATCCATGGCTCCTACACATGCCTATTACAATATGTGGTGTACCTCACCCAGTGCACTAAATGCCCCAGTAACAACTATGTGGGTGAAACGAGACAATTACTACACTCCTGAATGAACTTATACAGAAAAGTGGTAAAACACAGAAACACTGTATCACCCATGGGCACACATTTTTCACAAAACGATTACTCCATATCTGACCTCTCTGTTCCTAGCTTCAAAACATACCTGCACAACACCTGCAAAACATGAGCCTGGGAACTTAAGTTCAGAACTCTGCTAGACATCAAAAATCCTGGACTCAATAGGGTCACTTGTTTTATGGTTCATTACAAAATCTGCAACTGTAGTGGTGCTAACTCATTGCAAGAGACTATTTAAGGTGAAGTGAGCAGTTAACTCCTTATCTGTTCCATCTTCCATTTAGGTGTGATGCTCCGAGTACCTTTCCCATATCTGAAGTAGATCTTTGAGTAAGCTAGTTAGCTATATCACTTTCACCGCCAGCAGTTGGTCCAATAAAATATACTACCTCACCCACCTTGTGTCTCTGTTATCAATACAGAACATTTCAATTTTTCAGAATAGATTCAGAAGGGGATTTAAACATCATTCACAAAACCAGAGGGAGTTTTTACTGCCCCCTTATACTTAATATCCCAGCAGTTAGAGCACTCCTACGGGATTTGAGAGACTCATAGGTCAGAAGGGACCATTATGATAATCTAGTCTGACCTCCTGCACAATGCAGGCCACCGAATCACACACACCCACTCCTGCAATAATCTTCTCACCTATGTCTCAGCTATTGAAGTCCTTAAATCATGCTTTAAAGACTTCAAGATGCAGAGAATCCTTCAACAAGTGACCCGTGCCCTATGCTGCAGGGGAAGGTGACCCAGGTTTGGAGCAGGAACTTGAACTCTGGTTTTCTCCTCTCAGCTGAGTCCCCTAACCAGTAGGCTATTCTGGGGTGGGTCTTTCTGAATGTCTTCTGTTGAAGCTGTTCCACTTTTTATAACTACTGAAATATTCATTGCAGCAGGAACTGAAATCCAGGGTCCTGCCTCCCAAGTGAGTGCCCTAATTACCAGGCTATAGCAATTCTCATTCTCCCTCTGGCCCACTGACTATTCAAGTATGTTATGTAAAGTGGAACAGCTTCAGCGGGGGACATTCAGAGAGACCCATCCCAGAAAACTCTATAACCTGGTGAGTAAGGCATTCACTTGGGAGGGGAGGCACCTATAGTTCAATTCCAATGACACAGGGGAACAGCTTCAACAGGAGAGACTGAGGGAGCCCCACAACAGAATATCCCATATCTTAGCATGCTCAAGTGGGAGTGGGGGGAGACATGTTCTGGTCTGCTCCACATCAGGCACAGTATTGGTTTGCCCCCAGGTCTCCTGCATGCTAGGCAAATGCCCTAAGCACTGGGCTCACTTTTATAATTCTGCAGTTATGAATCTAGCCCTTCATTTCCTTTGCTTGTATTAAAAATATCCAAAAAAACCCATGTTGTTCAACCCAAAATTATTTTTTCTAATATTTGGATTTGCCAAAAATTCCATATTTGGGTCAACTTGAATCAAAAATTCTTAAACATTTTTCAGAACTGCCAGTAAACTGAATAATCAGTTATTTGCACAGTCCTACTCAGAAGATGTGTATGGGGGAGTGCAATTAAGTTGTGAACTTTGTGATGTTGAGCAAGTCACAGTTTTGTATCTAAGTTTGCCATTGTAGCCTTATTGATGGATTGGTGTATTGATTTTGATAATCTTTTAGACCACAGTGGTCAGCAAAGGTTTGGCCTTCTGCGGTCGACAGCTGCAGAAATATTATCAATGTCATTAAAATGAGAGACCCTAGAAGCACATGAGAAACAACTGCAATTTATCACAAGTCCCTTTATTAAATTCACGAGGCAGGTAAACAATCCCCCACACACTAAAATACAATATAAGCTAGACATAAAGAGCGTAAAGTGTTTAGCCCTATGACTGGCATCACTTACATCTCACATTTCATATCTCCTTCTGGGAGACCCTGAAGTGTCACTCATTTTCCTCCTCCTCATCACCACCTCTGGTTATCATCCTGGCATCTTCCCCCAAGCACACAGGCTAGCCAACACCTTTTATTGTTTACACCTACTAAGACTCATACATATACATACCCCTTTTTCCTTATTTGCACTGCCACACCCCATGAATTTTAGGGTGTCCCATTTCTCAGAGGCTACCCCCTTTGTTCTCCTTTGTCTCATTAACATCAATGTTAATGAGTTACCATAGCAACTTGAGGTTATACAGAATCCCCAAAAATGTTACTATCGGGCATTTTGTGGTATGAACTGGTACATTGTGGCATATTTTCCAGTCTATTGCTACATAGTTTCCATCAGAATTTAACACATCTTTTACTGTAATCTCAAACTTTACTGGTACATGATTATCTCTCGGTCAACTAGTCACACTAACCTTTTTCTGGCCTGAGGCCTTCTATAGCCAGCTACATATCTTACAGACCTAGGCCTTGCATTGCAGTCTTCTCTTAGTTATATATCCAATACACATTCATCAGTGATACATACTTATTAGTCCTATTCCTCTGCTGTGTAATCCTATTTATATTTTACCACTTAAACCTACAACTCAAATCTAATCTATTACCCATACATTAAATAATTATATAAATATATCATTAACTACAACATGTCACAGAACAAGAGGATATTCATTCTTTCTTATCAGAAGGGGGAATTTGAGGAAAAATTAATTAAGTCAAGTGATCAGATACTATGTTGATGGGTATAATTGAAAAGCCTGTAAATAAGTAAGCCTTCATCTCTGTTGTTTATGGAAACCAGCGTATAGTTGTCAGATGTGGTCAATATTTTCCAAAATTTTAAATCTAAATGAAAACCACAAATGTGTTTTTGATGCAATATGCATGTTTCCTCCATGTTTTAAACCAGATGTTAGAGGTATTTCCTTGGAAACAGAAAGGGAGAGTGAAGCTCTCATTAAAACACAGTTAAACTTTTAAAAAGAACAGGAGTACTTGTGGCACCTTAAAGACTAACAAATTTATTAGTCTCTAAGGTGCCACAAGTACTCCTGTTCTTTTTGCGGATATAGACTAACACATATCCGCTCCTCTGAAATGTAGAACTTTTAAATGAGTACCGTTTTAAAGGACTATGACCTGGAGTGCTGTATAGCTCAGGAAACCAGCAAAATACTTCTTGTTTTAAAAAAATGACTTTAATAATGGAACCATGCCAGAATGGCAGCCTTGGGGAATGATGTATTGCCTTTATTCAGAGCAGAAGTACCATATAGACAGCTATAGTGCAAGTTTCTAGACATTACCCCACTAAGGAGCCTGAACCCTGATCTGGAGAAACCACTTAGATAAGTGAAAAGGTAGCATGAGCTTCATGCCCATTTGGTCTTTGACCTCTTTGCTAAGACTGCCAACAAAGATGCCAGGTCAGATAGGACAGTGATATATTTTGTGATATGGACTTCTACCCCTCAGAAACTGTCCTGAGATCACTGGTTTACTATGTGCAAGTTGGTTCACCTTCCAAAATCCTAACAGTAGGTGGAGTTCTAGATTTCAGAGCAGCAATGTAGCAGATGGAAGTTTGGATTTTCAAAGGAGCCTAAGAGAGACTCTCTTTGAATGTCATTGGGGGATTTGGGTACCAAACTCCCTTAGGCTTCTTTGAAGAACCCTAACCAGAAGAACTGACTTTTTTTCTGACATTGTCACAGAGAAAAGATCAAAGAGAAGCAAACGTAAGTGCTCTGCACTTTGCATTTAGCTAGCCTGTTGTTTGAACCTGACCTCTGTCTGCAAGACATCAAGGACTCTATAAGTTATCCTGTTTTTCATTACACCTTCATTTATAGTTGCCAGATGAGTACATACTGAAGCATTTCTTCACAAATAGAAGGGGATTTTCCATCCATAAGTATATACCTTCCATAACAACGTAACAGGTAATGCTAATAATTTTTATAACATTCTGATTTTCTTTTACACTGTCATTGTATAATCTTCTCTTATCCTCCCCCCCCCCAACTTCACAGTTCCTTTTTTTCTGCTTCCCCCAAATAATTCCCCTATTTCTTTTTAGTCTGTGAAATGGAGCATGCTTATGTATCCCTGTGGAACATTCCTTGCTTCCCTCCACCCCCACCCAGCCAACAGTAATCTATTGCTACATTATATGAATTCCATTATTTTTCCATTGTGTTAACTCCAAGTGCCTTAAGCAGAGTTTTCGTGTCATGGGACAAAAATGGTTAGAGTTTGTGAAAGTGAACTTATCATCAAGGCTATATATCTATAATTTAATAGATTTCATAGTCATTCAGGTATCTGAAAGATTTCCCAAGGAATTTTACAAGTTATGCCATTTTAATGAAACCTATCACATCTAATGTTCATGGGAAAATAAACTGGATTCTATTTGGAACAATCAGTGGCAACAAACACTGAAAGAACAATGAGCTTTAAATGGATAACAATTCAGGGATTTAAAAAATGATCTGGGCTTTAGCTTCCCTTATTACAGTTCCTCTGACCTCAATTTCCCCCCTTTGTTTTCATCTTTTGAATCCTCTCAACCTTATTGTCAGCTGCCTTCTGCCATTTTGAGATTAGTAAACAATTTACAGATAGTTTAAAATTCCACTGCAGTAAATGCAAGAGGGTTTTTTGGGGTTTTTTTGGAAGCATATATGGTTTACAAAAATGCTGAAGCTCATAATGAACTCTTTTTTCTCATAACACCTATGCATATATTTGAAAGGCATATATGTCATTGTAATGCTACTTCACATAATTCTATAGGTTAGGGGCTGTCAGCAGTAATTCAAGAACACAATTAGAAGTTATTATTCTTAAAAACTTGTTTGCATATGTCAAGAGGCTGGATAATGCTGTAATATTTCACACATCATCCACAGACACTAGAGTTGGTCCTGTCTCTTTGCAGCAGATTTCAGTCTTCAGTATGGAGTAATGGGGAAAAAAACCCACAATTTTCTTCACACTTTTAATTCTAATTTCTTTTATAAGTCTGATGTACTATGGGTAGAGTGGAGTAATTTGATAAATTTCATCTAATTTTTGTTTGTGCTTTGTCTGTAAGCATAGATGTTTTACATATATTTGTTGTTTGAAGTTATTTGCAGTACATCACTTGAGAATATTTTGAATATTCACAATCAAGTTGTTTTGAATGGACATGCGACATATGGTATTTTTTGTTCTCTGATTCGACGAGTGTACCTAGAAAAAAAACCCACAAAACATTTCTCTCAAAATATTGATTCATAGTTGACTTTCCCTGAATATTCCCTAGTATTTGCTTCAAGATCCGTTTTTCTGCTACAGTAGTCACTGGAAATGAACATAAGCAAAGCAGATTGGTTTCTTTAAAAATTCAAATGATCCTCATGGACATTTTTCTGCAATAGTCACTCTGTGCTAGTGATAGCAGCATATGCGTCTGAGAATTCTCTTGGTGGGTGTGTTGCATTAGACACAGAGAAATAGCAACATCAGATACATTAGGAGAAGTAAAAGGATCTTCATTCGTAGAGATAGTAGTTGAAGTTTGGGGAAAGTGAGGGGGATAGGGTGAAACCATATCACAGGCTGGAAAGGGATTATTAGCCAATTAATTAGATGTGCCGATTAATTATAATGCTTTGTCTGTAAGCAGATAGCAGTTTTCTTACATGTATTTGTTGTTTGAAGTTATTTGCAGTGTATCACCTGGGAATATTTTGAATAGTCACAATCGAGTTGTTTTGATTGGAGATGGGTCATATGGTATGTATAGATAGATGTAGATAATTAATTGAATCTCAGCCACAGGTGTGGGACTGGGAGGCATCAGATGATAACTTAATGGACACCTGGGCCTTGGGAAATAGGGAGCGAATTCAAGTTGAAGAGAGGAAACACAGGGAGCAAAGGGACTATTGTAACAGAATGTGAGCCAGAGTCTGCAAGCAAGCAGAGACCTCAGAGACACTCATTCTGAGAGGCCAGTACTTAGTACTAGAGTTGGGGGTGAAGACTCCTCAGTAGCTGAAGAAGGAGACTGAAGATGGAGGGTTGAATTGAGCAGACAGGCAGCTGACCTGCAGGTGGTTCTAGAGATGCAGATTCCTGTAACATCATGCCCTGGTGAAAGGGGAGTGCTCTGGTGGTGAGCGTGCACCATAATAGTGAGCTACCATATCACATCCAAAGACTGAGTTCTCCTTTAATTTTCTTATTATTTCCATTGTGGTAGCACCTAGAGGCCTCACAACCCAGTTGTCCTAGGCACTGTACAAACACATAGTAAGAGATAGTCCATTCCTGTCATGACTGGGATGTGGGTGGTCTGACCTAATGCTCAGAGAAAAAGTTACGAGTCAGGCCAGGTCACATGCCAGGGGGCAAACCGAGAGTCAGGTGTCAGGAGGCAAGCAGAGTCTGGTTACCAGGAAATGAACAGCAGGAGTGGGTATTGCAGAGGAAGTATTCTGAGCTGGGAGAATGAAGCTACATGGACAACATTCTATTCCTGTGCTCGAGACTGGAAACCAATCAGGACCCTAGGGCTCCACCAATCAGATCCCAGGACTGGAATCCTGTGTGAGAGTTCAGCTGCTATTTTAGGGCAGTGGGTGGCAGGTTGGGACTGCCTAACTCTTAAAAGCCTTCTGGACCAGTGTTTGAGACCTGTGGATCCTCGCAAAAGCATGCAATTATTTGTAATAAGAGCCCCATTTTATTATGAGAAACTGAAGTATTGAGAGATGAAGTGATTTGCCCAAAGTCACAAAGAAGTGGAATAGCCAAGAATTGAACTGAGCTCTAGTCCAGTGCTTTAAATTTCCTGAGCTCTAGTCCAGTACTTTTAATTCTAATAATATCCTTTCTTTTTGTCTTGATTTGCCTTTTTAAATTTTCATTTGATTTGTGAGTAATCGCATGTAAACAGAGGGGAAATGAAGCTCCCAGAAATATATCTCATTCCACATACTCCCTTAAAACTTACAACACAGGTATTTTCCAGTGAGATGTAAATATCTACAATCTCTAGAACTACTATGCAAACAGGTATGAGAAATCGTCTCTATCTAGTGTCTAATTGTTGTTCAAGTTAAAAATCACTTCAAGTTTGCTTTCTTGAGAGAGAGTTCTTGATGTTTCATTTCTGGATAGTGAATGATATCACTCACTGAGACCTAGTCTAACTTCTTTCCTGTTTCATATTTAATTTTAATGCATGGGTTGCAAAGGTTGAGTAGACCGGTGTAACTTGCTGGATGAGGCAATATCTTTTGTTGGACCAACTTCTGTTGGTGAAAGAGACAAGCTTTCAAACTACACAAAGCTCTTCTTTAGGCCTTGGGAAAGGTACTTAGGGTATGTCTACACTTAAAATGCTGCAGCATCACAGCTGCAACATTTGCTTTGAGTCTAAAGACTGAGAAGTCTCCATAGCCTCCACAATACCTTCAAAATGCAAGCCAGGGAGCTTAAATTCATAACTTTGTTAGGCACTAAAAAACACACACTCTTACTAAAAACACTGGATTTATGGCTTATCATAACTGTAACCCTCTAGCCCCCCTTTTTGTCCTATGTCTGTAAAGGTATTAATAGGTCACTTCACCTTGAAAGGTCCCTTACAATGTGTGTAAACGGCTTATGCTAAACAATCTGTTCAACCTGGAATTTAGCTGTGACATTCTGAGGGCATGGCGATACTAAAGAGTTTACAGCGGCCTGGCTGTAAGCTCTCTAATAGCTCTCCTGTCGGCTTAACTACTCCAGCCCGTGCGAGTGGCAGAAGCTATATTGGTGGGAGAAGCTCTCCTGCCGACATAGCGCAGTCTACACTGGTGCTTATGTCTGTGTTATTTATGTATCAGAGGGGTAGCCGTGTTAGTCTGGATCTGTAGAAGCGACAAAGAATCCTGTGGCACCTTATAGACTAACAGACGTATTGGAGCATAAGCTTTCGTGGGTGAATACCCACTTCTTCAGATGCATTCTTCAGGTGTTATTTATGTCACTCAGGGTGGTAATTTATTCACCCCTCTCCCTGAGCAATATAAATTACGCCAACATAAACTGTAGTGTAGACATAGCCTGATCACCTTTCCCAGCTCTGACAATGATCTCCGTGTAGCTCATAAGCTTGTCTCTTTCACCTACAGAAGTTAGTCCAAAAAGAGATATTACCTCACCCACCTTGTCTTTCTGATATTATGGGCCCAACAGGGCTACAACACTGCAAATAACTTTCTAGATGTAGATAGCCTTTGATACTATTGGAATTGCCATTGATAATCTGCCGCATCAGTAGTTAAAATGGTTACTAGCACCAACTAACAGTAATAAATGCAGCTCTGTTCAATATATCCTCTCTTCATGTACAATGTTTTTTAAAAGGTGCCATTCTTTTTCAGTTTATTTCAGAGTCTGCATTTTCCATCCTCAAAAGAGCTTGTATAAATATAAATAAGTAAAGTGGCATATCCTTAAAGGGGAAAAGTCTAGGGATTTGTTTTTGTTTCTGAACTAATGAAGAGAATATTATTAAATCAGAATTTCACACTCTGTGCCCCAGACTAATATTACACTGGCATTCACTTGGAATTGGCTACATACAGGAGCTCAGATATTATAGAAGAAGTGAAAAACCCACTGTTCAATTATTTTTCTTCCCACTATTTTCTTTTTTCAAAATGAATCTGAAAAGAACTAAAAACACACAGTGTTGTGCCATGTGGGCCCCACACTACAAGAAGGATGTGGATAAATTGGAAAGAGTCCAACGGAGGGCAACAAAAATGATTAGGGGGCTGGAGCACATGACTTATGAGGAGAGGCTGAGGGAACTGGGATTGTTTAGCCTGCAGAAAAGAAGAGTGAGGGGGGATTTGATAGCTGCTTTCAACTACCTAAAAGGGGGTTCCAAAGAGGATGGATCTAGACTGTTCTCAGTGGTAGAAGATGACAGAACAAGGAGTAATGGTCTCAAGTTGCAGAGGGGGAGGTTTAGGTTGGATATTAGGAAAAACGTTTTCACTAGTAGGGTGGTGAAGCACTGGAATGGGTTACCTAGGGAGGTGGTGGAATCTCCTTCCTTAGAGGTTTTTAAGGTCAGGCTTGACAAAGCCCTGGCTGGGATGATCTAGTTGGGGTTGGTCCTGCTTTGAGCAGGGGGTTGGACTAGTTGACCTCCTGAGGTCCCTTCCAACCCTGAGATTCTATGATTCTATGATTCTATGTGCAATACACCAAAATTTAAAACATTACTGAACAGGACTTACATTTACTATTCACTTCGTGAAATCGGGCATATATTCACATTTTCCTTTAACCAACGAGATTTTTCTAATAGTCTCAACTAGCTTATCTATCTATCTATCTGCTAGGGAGACTATGGCACAGTTGTACTCCTTGCACTGTTGAACAATGGAATTTTGCATTCCAGTCCCTTGCTTCCCAGTCCTGTTGAGGTGTCTCTGTTTTTTGCATTTGAGATCTGATTCTGTTTCTCCAAGGATTGATTGTGTGCTGTAGAAAGGAAGACATTCACATGTTACACTAAAAAAAAAGTTGGAAGTCTATCCCAAGGCCATTTGAAATGTTTGCTCAAGACTTACCTGTTTGATCAGGCTTTTAGCTGATTGCTGTATCTTGTTTGATTAATGCTTTATGCAGCCCTTGAGGATTCTTATGTGAAGAAATGTGGGATAGGTTGGCCCCATCTGTGGAGAAGTCTGCAGGAGGGAAGGGCAGAGAGTCCAGGAACTCACAATGTTGATCTTGCTGAGATTCCACACTGTCACCTCCTGGCTCTATACCCCACCAATTGGGAATGGTCTGGGGGTGGGGAGGGAAGGGGAAAGAGGAGGCTTCATGGTCTCTTGATCCCATGCAACCTGAAGTTAAGAGCAAAAGAAAGCCCAACTCCTTCCGAGAAGCAAAAGTCCACAGAAAAAACTGTCGATCCTCACTGTTCTAATGATTTCTCCCCAGCCCCTGTTACTTCTCAGCTGCTGTGGGAAGCAAACGTGAGATAATACTGCTTCAAGTGGCAATAACTTCTGAATGTATTTCCACTTGGAAACCTGTTGGGTAAGAAGGTTATCATACTGCAGAATGTGGCTGGTCTTCTTGCGATAGAAAGGGTTAATCTCAGCAGGGAGCAGTGGAAATTAGTCCCAGAGAGGCTGTGTGGGGTGCAGTCAATCAGGGAGAGGGTGCAAGAAGCAGCCAATCAGGGCCCAGTGGGCTCACATAAAAGAAGCTGCAGGCGAGAGCAGAGGTCAGTTGCTGCAGGGAGCCCAAGGAGTGAGGACTGTATTCCTAGCAGGCAGAAAGAAAGCTAGCACCACATATAGATCAGTTGCTGGCAGGGTCTGGGGGAGCAAGAGAGAGTTCCTGGCTGGCAGCAGGGATTGAGCAGCTGAGAGCCCTGAGATGGGGCAAAGAAGGTGCTGGGGCCCTGGGGAAGTGGCCCAAGGGATTGTAGCAGTGGTGAGAAGAACTAGAGGTACAACAGGAGGCTGCTTTCCACGGGGTCCCGGGGCTGGGATCCAAAGTAGTGGGGAGGCCCCGGTCCCATCCTCCCCCACTCGCCACTGCGGAAGTGGCATGATTATTAGACTGAGATATTAACCCCCAGAAGTGGAGAACACAGATAGTGACACTGCCAGAGGGCTGAGTTGTGAAGAGGGTGCTACGGTTTCTGAGGCTGCGAGAGGGGTTGAAGAAAGATGCAATAACAGAGTGCAAGCCATGCACAGGAGGTGGTGGCCTCGAGCTAATCCCCAGAGTGACCAGGAGGAGGCCTCAGTCCAGCGGTGAGTGATGCTCCCATGACACTCTTGTTCCATGTTCGCCTTGGCCTGCCCCAAAATTCCATAGAGGCCCAGTTCTAGTGGAGGAAATTTACAGGCATTCCTAGGAGGGAACAAAGCCATGTACTTATGTCTTCCACTGCTTTGTATCCCTTACTGAAAAACGCTGGAGCTGAGTCCTCTCCACTTGCCAAAGCAAAGGATACTACCCAACCCCTCCTCCCCATATCTATATCTATAATTCCTGAATTGTACATACTTCTTTAATTCTATAATTGTATCTACTTCTTTAATAAGACTAAAAATGCTGATGAAGACAGCAGCAGTAGTGCATTGACTTCTAGTCTAACTGTGAACACAAATGAAGCTCTGCCAGAATGGAATACAGAGAAGTGCCTACCATAGTTACAGTGAAACACAAAGATAATTCTTCAGAAGAAGATGTCTGTTTCTGATCAACAGCCAAAGACCAACTGGCTTGAAGTCTGGTCGGCAGATATGTGGAGTGCGAAGAAGAGGAATATTCTTGGTTGTCCTGCCATGATGGTAAGTTTGATGTGTTGTCTGTAGCAAAGATTCATCTCTATCGGTATAAAAGCATGAAGGCCTTTCCATAACAGTATAATGGTATCAGTTTTCTGTTTCTCCTTATAGTCAAAAATCCAAATTAACTTCTCTAAATTCTCTAAAGAAAATAAAGGAACACAAGGATTCAAGTGCATATAAGTTAGCAGTAAAAATTTTAAAAGAGGCCTCAATTTTTAAAAAAAGAAAAAAAATTACAATATGAGAAAAGCAGAGGTCGAAGCAACTGTGAAAGTAATTAGAATGGCGTATTACATTGCTATAAATGACAGACCCTACTCCAACAGTCCTGATTTGATTGAACTATAGATACTAAATAGTGTACTTATTGGAATAGGTCTGCATTCACAGTTCAGTGCTATAAACATTATAGACAATATCTCATCTAAAATGTGCTGAAAGGCATTTGCTTAGATCAAGAGAGTGAAGGAAAAATATCCATTACTATTGATGAATGAACTACTCTGAGCAACGAAACAACAGTTATAATCTATCTAATTTGTGAAACCTCAAAGGATGATGATCCTCACCTCATGTTTCTTGACCTGATTGAATCTGCACAAAAGACTGCTTCATCTATTGTGGCCTGTGTGCAAAAATGCCTCAATAAGTGCAATTTTGATGACAATTACCTCTAGAAATATTGTGGCATTTGCAAGTGAAGATGCTAATGTTATGCTTGGCAAGAAATTTGATGTAGCTAGGTATGTTGTGAAGAAGTACTCAAACATTATAGTGTGGCACTGTTTGAACCACAGGTTGGAATTAACAGTTGCTGTTGTGATAAATGAAGTAACAGCTGTAAATCACTTTGAAATCTTCTTTGATAAACTGTATACCCTTTACATCCATTCACCTAAAATCAAGGAAGAAATAAAACAATGTGCCAAAGATGTGGATGAGCAGCTAAGAAATATTGGGCATGTTTTTTGGAATCCATTAGTTCATATTGCATCATCTCTGCTGGCTGAGATCATTTTTAGTCATGGTGCCTTCACTTTGAGACTGCATCTCATGACATGCAAAGGGACACCAAAGAGCAGTCTATGTTTCTTGCGTTGTTGAAAAGAATTCAGTCACCTACATTCTTGATTGATCTTGGCATAATGTATATTGCATTGTTTGAGCTGTCCAGTCTTTGTGAACTGCTTCGGCACTGAGGTGCTTTGGTGGTGTATTGAGAGATACTGAGATACAATACCATCCACATTCTGGATACTATGAAAGAAAAACTCAGCACAAAGACGCTTGAGGCCAGATGTGCAGCTAAAGAATGAAAGTTCAAGACCATCACACTGAAAACAATCTTGTAAAAATGACTGGAAAACAGTTTTTGCAAGTTGGAGCAATAAAATGAATGCCCGATTATTCTGCCCTATCTCATCAAATTATACAGATGATGGCATTGATACTACGGAAGAGTCAATATGCCAGTCTGTTGAAGTAGTTCTTCATTGTTGACAAAGAGAAATGGCCACTACATATGATTCCTGGAGACGGTGAGGAGGCAGTGAGACAAATGTGCAAATGGTTTGGTCTACCAGCGATGAGAATTATTGATGCCTATTGTGACTTTGTTGATGATAGTGGTTCCCATAGAATTTCAATTCAAATTCAAGGCCTCGGTCCTTATCTTCATGGTACTCTATGGCCTGAGATCAGGGTATCTAAAAGACCGCCTAAAGCTCCAGGATGAAGTCAGTGGTCAACAACTATGCTCCTCTGGCACAATGGAACTCTCTGCCAAAAAGATAAAGCCCATCTGTGCAGAAAACTAGAATTTTCTTGGTGCTCAATCTAAAACTGTAGAACGAACTCCTCCAAGAGCTAAGGACCATCTCAAACCTCACCAACCTCTGTTCCGAGTGCACAGTGCATTTCTTTAACCTTGCCTCTCTAACATGAGCACATATTAATGCGTGTGTGTTTAAATCCTTTCAAAACAAGACACTCAACTGCACATACTTCATGTGCATGTGACACACATTAATCTCATTGCTAAATGCACTTCTGGTAAGCACTGAGGTACTATAATGATGAGCATGATAGAACAATCTATATTCAACAGAACTCAAATCAGGAATTAGGGCACCTCTTAAAGAGGCCAGGAATGCTGCAACAGGATCCTGCTGGGGAAGTGCTAAATGGATTTTGCTGATTCACTGAGGAAAGTGGCTCATTACACCCACCTGAATATAAAACAGGTTTGAAGCATGCTTCAGAAAGAGAGGGAGGATTTAGGGTGTGGGCTGAATAGTCCCAATGTAGGATCACTACCAGCAGCCAAAGAAATTGTGAGTTAAAGTATATGTTGCAGTATTAATTAGTGTTAATAAAAACCAAACTCCAGGATGAGTGGGAGTTTGAACTCTACATAGTGTGTGGACTGTATTTGAGAAATGATAGCTTCTCACAAGCCACAATTGTTCACTTGCCTACAAGAACCAAGTGAGCCACGAGGTGGTTAGCATCATCAACAAACAAATAGCAAGTCTCTTGTCCACAGGAATTGTAGCTCACATATAGGTAGACTGTCTCTTTAATGTCAGGCCAAACTCTTTACAAAATAATAAAATCATAGCCTACACTTGAGAAGGACTGGATATGCCTCTTGGCATCATTGGCGCTGCTTCGTAGGTCACTAGACAGAAATAAAAGGAGCACAGGCCAGCCAGCACTCTACTCTCTAGCTTTTTCTCAGGCCCACACTCCCAGTGCTTGTTCTGAGTGTCTCTTTGACCTTTTGCTTAGTCTCTCTGTTTCACACGCTCTCACACACACACACTCTTCCACCAATCAATGCCCAGCCTCTGTGTTTCTATATTCTTCCCTAGGGAACCCCCTTGGGCCACATTGTTCAGCTTCTATGCACGCTTTGCCAATTGCCTGTGCTTTAGGTGGCACCCCTATTGTTTCAACTTTCCAGGTTCCATTAGGAAGCTCAATTGCTTTTTACATCTATACTGAACAAAAGGCAGCTGTTACATCTACTAGCTTCAACAAAATTAACCAAACCCATAAAACAATGTGCTATTGTATTTCTGAGGTGTATAATCTACTTTTCTAAGCGTATGTTAAGCATGAGTTTCATCCATGTTTATAGTTTCTATATTCTATATATGGGCGAGAGTTATTGTTGTGGAAAGCAGACATAACAAGATGCGATGGGTGGGCCACACGGCACGGTTCGCGGACAACAGGTGGACCGCAATTATTGCTGAGTGGTACCCGCGAGAACAGAAAAGACCACTTGGCTGGCCTCCAAGAAGATGGGAAGATGACATTGTTAAACGTTTCGGACGAATGTGGAGAAGAAAGGCAAGAGTGCGAGAAGAACGTGTTGTGATCGGCGCACTCTTAACGACAGCTGAAGACTGATCAATCCAGGTGATCCAGGTGTGATATTCATCTTGTGAGTTTGTACTTGATCATCTTCACTTTCACACAACTGCTTGGTACACTATCTGCATTTAACACTGCTTTATATTCCATTTACTGGAACTTGACGTTCAGTCAAATAATGCTTAAAATATACACTATATGGATACTTATCCAAAAGAATTTCAGAGTTTTTTAAAAACTATAAGCCTGATCCTGCTAACCCTCCCCATAGCTCCCTTAATGGCTGCTCTGCACACAAGATATTAAAGTGTTCTTTATCTATTGAAACATTTACTCTGTTCTAAGCCAGGATTCTCTGAGCAGCTATAAATAGGATTGTTCCATATTCTTCACTAAATTAGAAAATCCGTACCTATTTAAAGAGACATATTAGCAAGTTATTGTATTGAGAGATGAAGAGACCATTGGAAAAAAATCAGCTATTTCATAATCAAGATATTAAATATGTTCTTGATTTACAAAAGGGATGTTCTTAATCCCAAATAAACTGTGTTTTCAAAGCATTAACTAGTATATCTGAAGGAACAAATAAAGCCACAAAGCCCCATGGGAAGAGATTCATATACTAACCAAATATGATCAGCATATTTCCCTTTCTACTCAAACAAGCTCTCGTATCTGAGCAGCCAGATACAAACCAGCTTACTGAGGTCAACAGTTTTAGAAGGCTTCTGTCATCTGCAGCTGAGAGTCTGTGAGGTTTCTATTCACAGTACATGGGCTGGGAATGCAATATATACCTTAATGGTAGATGAGTAGAATGACTTATAGCTTCATCTTACTTGTGGCAAAGTGGAATTATGGTTCTGAACAACAGGCCATAAAGTATTTTATTACATGATCATGAGTGTCATTTTCTCTGAAGAACAGCCTGATAAGTCAGTGCTTTAAATTACCATTTTGTGAATTCACATGCACTGGCAGTCTCTGACCTAACTTTAATTAAAATGGTCTCAAAGATCATGGCAGCATTACTGCATGAATGTGTGTAAAACGACACTTGTAAAATATAAACGTTTACAGTATAATCACACATACACGTGCATGCATGTGTGTTAAATACTCTTCTCTACGCCAGCGAAACTTGGACCCTCTACGCTTCGCAAGAAAAGAGACTGAACACCTTCCACATGCACTGCCTCCGTCGCATACTCGGGATCACTTGGAGTGATCGAATGACGAACAACGAGGTGCTGGAACGTGCCAAGATCTCCAGCATGTTCACTCGCCTCCGTCAACGCCGCCTCAGATGGCTTGGCCATCTAAGTTGCATGGAAGATGGACGGATCCCCAAAGACCTATTGTATGTTGAACTTGCCTCTGGAAACAGAGCTACAGGACGGCCCCACCTTCGCTTCAAGGATGTTTGTAAGAGGGACCTGAAGACTGTTCAAATCGACGTCAACAGCTGGGAAGAGCTCGCCCAGGACAGATGCAGATGGAGACATGCTCTGACCACTGGATTGAAAACTGGCGAAGACAAGCTGCGGCAGCTTGCCGAGGAAAAGCAGGTTCAGCGAAAAAGGAAGCAGCGGCTCCAACCCACAGCTGACAGCGCCTTCAAATGCAGCAAATGCAATCGAGACTGCCACTCTCGTGTGGGGCTTCACAGCCACAACAGACGCTGTACAACCATCAACTAAACATTCCCCATGGGCGCATATCCATCATCTCTCGAGACTAACGGACGCCAACAACAACAACAGTATAATCACATCTGTACAGTAGGAGAAATGTTGGCCCCATTGTATATGTCTACATTGGAGCTGGGATCATGCCTGCCAGCCTTGGTAGCCTTGCATTAGCTCTGCTCAAATTAGCAAGCTAAAAAGACAGCAATGTGGACATAGCAGCATAGGCAACTCTGGTTGGCCACCTGAGCCAGGACCCAAGCCACCACCTGTTCCACACTGTCCACACTGCTATTTTTAGTGCACTAACCTGAGCTTAGCTAGCATGAGTCTGTCTGACGCATGAGCCGTGCTCTCAGCTGCTATTTAGACATACCCATTGAAGTCAGGGTGAGTTTTGCCATTGATTTTAATGGGGCCAGAATTCCACCTAGTGTTTCTTAAAATAAATCTCTCGATGCTCAGCAATAAAATAAAATTATGGGAGGTAAAGAAAATTATACGAGAGCGATAACTCAAAGTCATATGAATACAATCAGAAAAAGTGCAGCTAAACCCAGTATTCAGACACCAGCTAGTCCACCTAGAAAAATCACAACAGCCCTGAATGTCAATGACAAAAGATGGGATTTGTAACCTGCCTGAAAGGTTAATATATTAGACAAAGTCTGGTGGACCAAGAAGGAAAACAAATTCCAGTCAGTACCCCACCATGGGGGAGAAAGACTTCCCCCTCTCCTTAAATTGAGGGGATCCCACTTGAGAATGTCTGCTGATGGTAACCGTGACAATACAGCACAGGACAACAGGAAGTATCTCAGATAAGATCTCAGACTATGTAGGGCTGTTTATGTTAAAACCAACACATTCAACTTTATCCAGAAACATGTGGGGAAACTGTTGCAGTACTTGGATTACCCGTGCTCTATGTTCTGTGCATTCTGCACCTGTCATGAGATGGATGGCTGCATTCTACACTAGTTTGTGTTTCCAAGGGTTCGCAACTGTGTAGACCCATCCGCAACACACTAGAACAGCTTACTTTTGAAATGACAGGCATGTGGATGATGAAATCAATGTCTTCATCTGACATGATAGGTCAGAGTCTCTCAGCTAGATTGAAATGAGAAAATGTGTTTCTTTGGCTACAGCTGCTACATGATTTTTCAAGGACAGCACCAGATATAGTAAAATGTCAAGATTGTGAATCTGAGTCACAAATGATGGACATACCACAAGCAGGGGTACAGATATCACGCTTGCCAATTGTCTGGTTGCTTTCTCCCAAATTACTCCAGTCTTGTCTGTCTCGGCTTCAGCCAGCACTTCCTCACTCCTGTATATCAGTTTCATAACGATGCTGAATTTTGGTTATTCCTCCCACTTTAGCAGTCAGGTCCAATATGATGAACATGTAAAATTGGGTATCATCAATATAACTAATACACTGCAGCCCCTGTTTCCTCACTAGCTCTCCTAGCAGCATGGCATATCGTTCAAACTTATTTACAGTCAAATATCACTAAGTGGCTATATTGGAATAACCTGAAAGCCAGGCAGTCTCCTGTACATATCAATGGACATGCTCTGGCATCTCTTAACTAATCAAGAATATTGTTTTGCCTATTCGTATAAAGTCTGGAAATCATAACACCATGATGAAAGAATATCAGCCTGAGCCTGGAAAACATACAGTATTCACAACATTTTTGAAGAGTTCTTTGTGAGAGAAGCATTTGTAACATAAAATGTGCATCTCGCTCACAGAGCTGCAATAGATGCATATTGGTTTGTCCCATTAGAATGATTTATAATTCTTTCAGGAAGTCTTCTTCACAGTCTATTGCAGTAATCCGACATGAGGAGATAAAGGCATGAATGAGAGTTTTGGCATAGTTATAGTATAACTGGCACGACTGAGTTATGAGTGTTAATGTGATTTTGCAAGAGCTCTTAGCAAGGTTATAGACCATGTAGAAATGTCCCCTCCTATTCTTGTAAAATTTTTATTACAAATGCTAACCATAAAATATTCCTACTGAATAACAATTCATTTCTGCCAGTATTAAGCACGGTATTTTTGATTTAGAAACCCAAAAATATAGACTCTGGTTTGGGTTCTTTGGGAAACTTTAATGCTTGGGTTTAAACCTTTAATTAAAGATCCCAGATGAAATATTAGACTTTAAATTATTACTTTAAGAGAGCATGTTCTGAGATTTGATTGTTGTGAAATCAATTGTTAGTCACCAGGAAATTAACAACATTCAAATAATACATCCACCATCACTGCTACATTAAAAGAAAAATAAACCATCATTTACAGCTGTGAAATACCAATAATCACTTCAAAATCCAGCATTACTTTAGTGAATGGCTAATTTGTTAGCACATTAACCTCCTTTTCCTTTTGCTTAAGGTCATTAAATAATTGACTGGTCATTAATTGCTGGTAAGCACCACTTTTGAGTAGATTATGGCTTAGTTAATGTTCTGACTGGATTTGTTACTTTTCATAAAAATAACAAAAGGAAAATGAATGGAAGAAAACTTTAAGAGACATAGAAAAACAGTAGTTTTTACTGTAGGAGGAAAAGTTAAATTGAGAAGAAAGAAACTGCGACAAGAAGGAGTTTAATTACTGAAGTGAAATGTATGTTGAGAAAAAAACAGAGGGAGAATGAATTAGAGCAACAACGGGGGGGAAAAAAAAAGAGCAACTAAATAGTACCAATAAGCACGACCACTGGTTTCTCTTCCTGGATGTACCACCAACTTGCCTTGTAATCATAACCACTCCATACTTCAGTTTCTCCATCTGGGGATAATAGTATTTATGACAAGGTTGTGATGAAAATTAATGTTTACCAAGTGCTTTGAGACCCACAGATGAAAAGTACTATGTAAATATTACAAGTACTATTACTAAGACAAGGTGGGTGAGGTAATATCCTTTATTGGACCAACTTCTGTTAGTGAGAGAGACAAGTTTTTCAGCCACACAGAGCTTTTCTTCATGTCTGGGAAAGGTGCTCCGAGCATCACAGCTAAATGCAATGCGGAACAGATTGTTTACTGTAAGTAGTTAGCACATATTCTAAGGGACTTTGGCAGGGTGGTTACCTGCTCCAGCCCGGAAGGGGTTAAAACCGCCCTGCAGAGGGCTGTGGCTGGGGAGAACCTCAAGCCTGGGCTGATTGGGGGAAGCAGCCCCAGATGGGCCACGCCTCAATCAGGCCACAGCAGGCCCTTTTAAAAGGGCTGCTAGTGTGGAGCTAGGGCAGTTTCTCTCTGGTGGTAGAGAGGGAAGGGCCTAGCAGTCTGGGAAGCCTAAGGGGACTGGAGGGAAGCAGGGCTGGGGAAAGGCTAGAGGAGCTGGGGAGCTCTGGGCTGGCAACTCCCCAGGCTACAGGGCCTGTCCAAGGCCCATGTTGGTACTGGGCTGCGGGGAAAAGCAGCAAGTCCAAAACCTCCCTTGCCTATGATGACTGGCATTTACATTGCAGTCTGTCCCAGGAAGCGGGGCCTTGATGATGATGATGACTGGAAGTAGCCCATAGGCTGAGGCAATGTGGGGATAGAGGGTGAGGGTTCCCTGGGGGGTGGGGAGAGATGCAGATCTGTGGAGTATTTCCAGAGGGCTGCACCCCAGATAAAAGGGCACTGGGGTCTGGGAGGGACACGGGGGCCAGCGATGGTGGGATACCAGCAGAGGGTGCTCCAAAGCTGGTGAAAAGCACTAATTCCTGGATGACCAGCAGGAGGTGCCACCAGGTGAGTCCTGCACAGTTACAGGGATCATTCAACGTAGAGTGGCCTATTAATACCTCTGCAGTCATAGAGCACAAAGAGGGGGTTAGTGGATTGCAGATGGTGGTAATAAGCCATAAACCCAGTACTATTACTGAAATACCTAGTACTGTATTATCATGTGCTATTTTCAAATCGCATATATAAACATTAGGAACTTGATTCTGCTTTCTGTATCCAGATTAAATAATAGTTCACACCCCAAGTAGTCCACTGAAACTAGTGGGACTATTCAGTCTGAGTAAAGGTGACAGAATCTGGCCCTAATTAAATTCCCATGCAAAACTCTCTGGCAACTTATCAAAGATGTTGTCCAGTAATTAATATAACCCAACAAGCTACATAATAAAGTTACACTGTGACAAAGCCTTTAGCATTAAACTATGGAACAGATTAGTGTTAAGATCATTTATATATTCCATTATATTTGTGGTTCATATATTTATTTAACCATAGTATTGACATGAAAAAATTCACCTCACCCATTTTTAAAACTACCTTAACTTTGATTCAAAGGATATGTCTGCCCTTGTACTCCAGCTCTGATTCCCAGCTCAAGGAGCCATATTCATGCTAGCTATCATTGAGCTAATGTAGCCATGGCAGTGCAATGGGCTAGCCCTCCCAAGTAAGTGCCCATCTGTGCCTTGGCTACATTCAGTTTTTAGCATGCTTGCTTAATGAGAGCTAGGGCACATATGTCTCCGTGAGTTCACACAAACCCCCAGCTCGAAGTGTAGATGCACCCAAAATCATAGGGGGCTAGATCCTTGGCTAGTGTCAATCTATGTAGTTCCTTTGAAATCACTGGACCTGTGCTAGTTTATAGTAGCTCAGGATCCATCCCATACACTTTTTAAAAGTCTATGTGATATAATATATTTCTCACAATCAAAGATAGTCTATGTATATGTGGGAGACGTTCATAAGTTTGTCTTGTGGCTTAGAGCCAACATTTTTTGTTAAGTGTATGAGAAATTATTACATGGAACCATTGTCACTCACCAAATGTACGAAGTATGGGCTCAATTTTGCAAATCCTTATGTAATACTTAATCATATGAATAGTCACATTGAAGTTAATGGAAATACTTTAATTAACAGGAGTTTGTAGGATGAAGGCTAATAAGGCTAATGCAATGTGTATACATATTTAATATTAGAGTGTATTAGGGGGAAGAACACATTTTACTTTTGTGTTTCTGGGTATGGGTGAGAAGTAGCTGACTCAAATCCAGTTCAGGCTCATAGTGACCAGAAATTCTTACCATACCATAGTTGAGTGGCCTTTGGAAAATGACTGGTCTGAGTTACTAGTAGTGAACATATCACACCGCAAAACATATCTTCAAAGGGAACATTGTTCTTGGCATTTTGAGTACAGAGCTCATGACTGAATGGATATAGAATCCTCTCACCCCTTGATGTGCTGATGTCTCCACACCCCTGAGCGACATAAGTTACATCGACTTAAGCAGTAGTGTAGACCAGCTCTTAATTGGAGTTTTAAAGAGAAGAGAGGATTCAAAGACCCTGAAGAAACCCAGAAGGATGAGCCCTGTCTACAGCACAGTGATAACTAGCAAGGGCACAAAACTACTGAACTCCAGTAACCATTAATTTTTCTGCGAAACAAGGAGCAACTGAGGTAAGTAAATTAAATTGAAGCAAACTGATGCATACAGCAAATGAGACAATTTGTCCAAGAGGCTTTTGAGGAACATTTATGAAGATTATTTGCCGTATTAGCTAGTATTATTGCACTGTATTGTGTATTGATTATTCAAGAGAGGAAATTTAAGCTGAGATTTATGTTGGTAATACCATGTAATAGAAGAGAGGCTAAATGCTCCTAGTCAGTCTATTTACATTGGCGTACTGCTATCATTATTTATACTATTTATCTGTAAATTTACTAGTTTTATTCTAAACTTTGACACTGCGTGGATTTAATCCTATACACTATCTCTGTTGCCGGTTGGTTTTGCAAATAAAAAAAATCTTACTGTGTAGACACTCTGTATCAATAGTCCATTAAATTTATTATACATATATCAAAATAATTTGTAATGTTCGCATGACTTGGGGCCTGTTTCAGACTCCCATTGATGTCCATGGGGTTTGGATCAGACCACCCCTCTGTGAATATCTTGCTATTGTATTTGGGCAATTTAAAACCACTTACAGTGAGATTACCCTAGTTTAGCAAGAATTTAACTCCATGGTGCACAGAGGCTGATATCTCAGGAAATGGACAAGGCTACATAACAAAAGCTTGTTTTCTTTTCCGAATGTGCATGAAGTGGATGCTTCGTAGGCCCTTCTAAGGTCTAGCAACACAGCTGTGATGGGGAAATCAAGGCAGACACTGTCAATACTGTTGCAGAATGTAATGAACTGTGAGGAGAGAGGAAAGAAAATAGAAGAGGGCAGTTCAATTTGTTGTAGGATGTGAAACTCCAGATATAAGGAGGGGTTAAGGTACCTTCCTAGAAAACTCTCTGAGACGTAGATGTAGTTCAGGAACTCCTTTTCTTATTTTTCCCCCTTTTCTTTTTTCGGGTTTCCCTCAGTTCTCCTGCCTTAATCTGGGTATGCTAGGTGTCAATTACTGCAATTGTTGCCACTTCCCAGAAGCTAAGATGGCTTTTCTGATGACTATGCAACATGAGACTTTTCTGGTGGGATAAATATTATCATTACCTTTCCTCTTTTTATCTACATGTTCTTTTTCACTCCTTTTCTCTGTGCATTGTTTTTATTTGCTCTCCTTTTCCCATTATTTCGCATCCGCTCTCCATTGTCTTTTTTTGTCTCAATCCCCAAAACTAAATCTTTTCTTCCATTCCCCCATCTTTGATTTTTATCTTTTCACATCTTCAGCAGGCCTCATTGTGTGTCTCATCTTCTCTTGTACCAGTCATCTGTTTCCTCTGCATGTCCTGTTCCATTGACAAGCCTCAGCATGCTGCACTGAAGCAGTTTGGCTGTAGACAGCATCTCCTGCAGTGAGAGAAATCATTGCACCTTGACATGTTGCAGCACTTGTGTGGGTCATTGGTTTTAATATTCAGGATATATGGTTTGTTGAAAGAAGGTTCGTGTTTCAGGTTATTCTGGATAAATACGTATACAAAAAAAGTCATTTTTTAAAAAAGTACAAAATATACCTATAGCCTTAAGTCCTGTAGTTGGCTACTTTCCTGCATGACTTCTATTTTTGCCACCAGCTGCTCCGTATCAGGCCTCACAAAGTTCTCTCTGACACAACCTGTTTCTATAATCTCGTTATACAACCAAGTGCAGTAACCCCTATCTTTGTCCAGCAGCAGGACTGTAGAATCCATGATCCACTGCCCAGCCAAACAAATTGAAATTTAAATATCATACTTGTATCATTAGGGCTTAGAGAAGTGCTCTCTACCATAGATGTCAGTCCCCTGCATGAGCCATCTTCCAGGACTGGTGGAGCCTCTGCTCTTTACTTTTATCACTGCCTTGGAGATAGTAGCAGACTGTAATCTCTTGTCTACTTACTAGAGGGGGGGAAAGAGCCGCATTCTTAGTGTGGATTTACACACTTGAAACCTGTCAATTTTGTCTGTAATCTTCCCATGTTCCCAATATGTTCATCTTAGTTTTTTTCCCAATAGTTAACCCCCTTGTATAACAGCTACCTTATATTATGCTCTAACCTTCACATTACCCTCAGCTCTTTGATTTGTTTCCTTTTTAGTTTATGCCAGGACAATTCTATTTAATTCCAGTTCATCTCTATTACTGTCTTCCACCCACCGTGTCTCTTTATTCTTGCCAAATGTGTGACCTTATCTTTTCTAACATTAAATTACTATCTTCGACTATTCCCTCCCTACCCCTCATCTGTTCCTATCCTCCTATAGCTGTAGTTTGTCCTCAGTGTTATCCACTATTCTTCCTCCTGGTGATGTGAGGAAATTACAGTATCATATAATGTATTGCTTTCTCCAAGGTTATTTATATCTATATTAAATTGTATTGGCCCAAGGATCAAGGTCTGGGCTGCTCTACTAATTACATTTGCCAATTTGGTTGAACCCATTCGCTATCTACCTACTGAATTCCATCCCCATCCCCTCCAGTCAGTTTTCTAGCCAAGAAGTTATTGTCTCGCTGATTACAATGTACTTGTACGTTTTAAGTTCTTACATAATATTTTGTGGCCTTAAGAGCCAAGGACTGGATTTTCACAAGTGCAGAACCCCACAGCTCCCTTTGACTTCAATGGGAGTTGTAAGTACTTAGCATTTCTTAAAATCCCAAAGGAGTTAGTCAGCATTCTACAGTAAACTCTCAGTTTTCTTTCTCCCAGTCCCTATCCAGTCATAGCCCCTCTCTCCCCTTATAGGAAAGTAATTGATGAGCACTCTATTGGGGGGAGGGATAGCTCAGTGGTTTGAGCATTGGCCTGCTAAACCCAGGGTTGTGAGTTCAATCCTTGAGGGGGCCATTTAGGGATCTGGGGCAAAAATTGGGGATTGGTCCTGCTTTGAGCAGGGGGTTGGACTAGATGACCTTCTAAGGTCCCTTCCAACCCTGATATTCTATGATTCTATGATAAGCTCAGCAGAGGCAAGGGTAAGGGGCAAGACTCAGAGAGGAAGGGGAAACCACAAAATTCTTGTGAACTGAACCTGGAGTTCATGCATCAGTGTTTAAGAGCTGCTATCTTATGTTTAATAAAGCCATTTCAGTTTACCTATCAAGAAGCTGACTGGGTTAATCATAGGTGAGTATTCGTTATGGCTTCCCCAGGGGGTATACAACATCCCATGCATAGTACTTCTGCTGAAAAGTGGCAGTTTAAATTGACAGATATTGACTAGCTGCCACATGTGGTGTGTTTTTATTCATGACATAGGCAAAGCCCTCCACGAGTGATCCTGTAAAAAACTAATAGTTTGCAAAAGCTCTTACAGAGAAATGAAAAATGTGAGAAAGCTTGGAAACAACAAAACTTTGTGGTTTTTTTCCCCCTTCACTTTCAGTGAACTAGATACTTTCAGTGGTCTGTCCTGTTTGAGAACAATTAAATGGATCCAAAATTATGAAAGATATATTGAAGTGTGATCCATCTTTCCTTTTACCCTATCATGTTATCAGAGATGCCAAGGGTTGGCTGTCCTTAAGAGTGAGATTTACAGCCCCAAAGAGAGATTCAAGGCCAAAGAGTGACAATTTCCAGGGGATGTGTTAGGTCATTGTGTAAGATAGGGACTTATCTTTGGTCCTTGGCAACATTCAATTGTACAGGTTTTTAATCCAACTAGCACTTAATAGTTTGTTTTCAAATGTACACTAATGCTAATATTGTATATGAAACACTTAAATGTCCTAATGCATATTAAAGTCTAGGGCACATGAGAATTCAGTATTCAGTGCAAACCAGTGGATTTTAATAAAAACAATGATTTGCTAGTTGGAACAAAAACCTGGATGGTTGGAGATCCCCAAGGACCAGAGTTAATAAACCTTAGCTTAAGCACACAGTCAGTGGACAGAACAAGAGAAATTTAAAAAATTGTTTTTATATAAACCTAACAAAAAAGCAAACTTATCACCTTGTCATAGTAATCATCAGTTTGGGGGGGAAAAAACCACTTTGCAGTACAATTATTTGATTTGTATATTATTGGTCATATTACATTTATAGCAAACTAAATAATAATTAAAACACAACCAAACAATACATTAAATGAATGTATAAATAAAGTAATTAAATTAAATGTAATTTGAAGCTAACAAACCATAGATAAAGGATTCAGATTCCACATTGCTTTTAATAATTTGTTTTTACGTTTTATTCATGTGCTTTGTGGCTCAGTCTTGAAACATGGCTCAGGATTTACCAGCTTCACTTAAATAATGGAGCACAGTGTCCCATCTAGTCCAACATTTGGTCTGAATGGTGCCTCACTCCTTTGAAAAAGACTGACTACTCTCTCTTCTGCATTTGAGTGGGGTAAAACTAAGACAAGGCTGGCAACTCTGGCCAGCAATTGAAACTTGAGAAGACCACTAGGGCTTTTGACATTGCTAAGATATGCCCACACAGTGTCCATCCTGTATTGCACAGCAGCATTACCTGTGTCAGTCTTTAGTGCTGCCTCAAACCACTGAATCATAGAATCTCAGGGTTGGAAGGGACCTCAGGAGATCTAGTCCAACCCCCTGCTCAAAGCAGGACCAATCCCTGCCTCAGATCCCTAAATGGTCCCCTCAAGGATTAAACTCACAACCCTGGGTTTAGCAAGCCAATGCTCAAACCACTGAGCTATCGCTTCCCCATAGGATATCTGACTTCTGCATCAACTGGTAATCAACAAACTCCTCTTGCAGCTTCTCTATCTCAGGCAGAGAGAGACTAAACATGTGCTGGTATCTGTCAACAAAGTGCTCAACCTGTTCAAAAGTGCAGTTTTCTTTAATATCAAAGTTCACAAATGCTGCCATCTTTAACATTTCATCATTAAAAGTAGCATCTCGCATGCATACTTAGCTACACTAGTATAGAATGCTCTGGCTGCACAAAAGAATGTCCAGTTTGCAAGAGGACTAATATCCCCTTGCTCTTCCAACGTCTGTACAACCTGTTTTGTGACCAAACCTACAAAACAGTTTGTTTTTTCCAGTGCCTAAGTAAAAATATTTTAAAACTTTTTATATTTACTCAAAATGAGTGAGATTCACACCCAGTGAGTGAGACTTGACATGGCTTCGTTTTATATGAACAAGAGTAATTCAATGAAAAGAATAGCTGGACAACTTAGAACAAGTTAAAGGCAATACTATTTAATACAGTTAATGTCTAGAATTCACTGCTGTAGGAGGTCGTTAAGCAAGTGTTCCCAACCCCAAGCGTTCAAAAATCATGAGTTGGGACTCAAAAAAAATTAGACTGGCTTAAAAAAAATCAGATTTTAAAGATATGTTGGGTTCTTTTTATTTTCTTTCTGAGTTCAGAGCTATTTTGCATATTTTTTCAAGCTTTTCTCCACAACCCTAAGGGCTAAAATCTTATGAAAGAATATAATCACCTAGCTCCAGGAGCTGGGGAATAAAGGGGAAAACAACACATGTATTGCAAGGCTCATGGTGACAACACTGTAATACTGGATCTATACATAAATCAATGGAACATATATAATTATACAAGGACAAACATTTAAGCGTAGGGAAAACAAATGTCATGCTTCAGGGCTTGATAACTTGCAGGGTTTAGGATGGAATTTTCCCCCCATACACAACACAATCTTTCTTGGAAGCATCAGGATCAGTATTGGCACCTGTCAGAAGCAGAATATTGGACATGTTGGGCCAATGATCATATGTATTACTGTTTACAGTGTAATGATGTCAGTTTTCAAACATTTTCAAACAAAATCTTTCCTAGCTTTGTCTGTGTATTCCATTCGACTTTATCATATGTTTTCTTTGGTTTTGCTGTCAGTACAGCTTCTGTGATATTATACGATAAACATAATCTGTTTTAGTGTCCCAAACTTTCAGATAAAGTGTGTGCGCGCGCACACGCACACACAGAAAAGGGAAGCTGTGGAATCCTTGTCATTGAGATTAGACAAACATCTGTTAGGATTAAGTATACCTAGACAATCCCTATCTCAGTGCAGAGGGATGGACTAGCTGACCCCTTGAAGTCTTCCAGCCCTACATATCTATGATTTTATAATATACGCCAATAGACATTTTTTCCCGTATGTAAAGGATAATTTACATTTCTGACTTTGCAGAGTCTTCATTAAGATTTCAATGACTGCTGCTTGATGTGGAAAATGCAGTACCTGTGCAACAATTGCTACCTCTGCGCAAGACTGTGTGGTTTGTTCTGTGCTATATGCAGTACACACAGACATAAAATATTCAGTCTGGATATAGCCAGAAACACACTCACTTCTCAGATGTCTCAAGATGTACACATTCAAAAACAGAAAGAAAACTAGTCAGTTTCAATATTTTTCATGGGCCTTCAGAGGTAGTCTCTGGTTAGCACTGATGAGTGGAAGCACCTGGGAGTATGATTCAACAGTTCTTTAATATCTAAACACAAAGAAAATGTTAATTACATATCAGCCTCAAGCTGGGGGGATGCTGAGTCATATTTTGCTATTTAAAAATACAGCAATATTACACTACAAAGATGTGGTGATATCAGCAGACAAGCAGGTCTTTGGGGCCACAGCAACAAAGAACCTTACTGTGACCGCTATAAACAGGTGAGGTTACTATCCTTAGCAGAAAGAACAAAATGTCAATTAAGGGCCCAGGAACATGGGAGGCCTGGGGGACATGGCCCTCCCATTTTTTACTGGCCCTAAAGGCGAGCGACAGGGGGCGGTGGGGAGAGGCAAAGAGGAGTGAGCAGGGGTGGACTCTTGGGGGGAAAAGAGGCAGTGTGGGAGGGAAGACTTGGGGGAAGGAGTGGTGCAGGGGTGGGATCATGGTTCAGGTGCCTGTGGCCCCCACACTTTTAGGTCACTTCCACCGCTCCTGGTGTCAAGTATTAAATTCTGCTATTGTGAGGCCAGATCTCAAAACTAAGTATTTGAAGGAATATAGTGATAGTGCCTATGAAGTAAGAAAAATCCTCCAAGACAAAATAAAATAAATTGGACTATAAAACTAAAGACTTAATTGCTTGTTTTGCAATGCTTTGGACAAAAAGGAAAATGAGCAAGTTTCTGCTGATGAAAATTTTAAAGGAAGGGGGACACTGTTTCAGCATTCACCAAATGGCTGCAGGTATTTGGCAAATAGTGAATAATACTATGAACAGGGAAAGAACAAGAGGTGCTGTTGACAAGAGAGTCATAGCAAAGAAATGCCAGTTTGGGTTATCTGAGGGAAGGTGTTCAAAGGAGTAGACTTAGGCCTTTGGAGTCAGCAGGGTGCTAAGCAAGCAAAAAACATTGCATTGCACTGAAGAATGGCATGGTGCACTGGTCAGCATAGTTAGATTGTAGCTGCCTCTTTTAACTACTTAATACTTAGGATTTTGGGGTTTTGGACTTAACTGAATACCAATATCAAAATATTGGATTTTATACTCATAACAGAAACCCCAAATGCTTACATTTATTATGGAGGGTATGCATGCCATGCATGCCAGTGGGATCGCTCTAGATCTAGGAAGCAATCTCACTTGGACAATTAATGCACATTAACAATTATGTAGATATCTTCTCAAACCCATTCTTCAATGGAGACTACCAGCACACAGAACTACTCCTTTCTTCTCCAAAAATTGCTGATTTTTTTAAAAAGAGAACAATGCTTTCAAATAAAGCTTATTGCAGCATGAAGTATTAACTTTATAACACACATGCTCTTTCTTGTACATCTGAGGATTTTATTGTTCATTTCTACCTGGTATCACATCAAAGTGTTGCCTGTCTTGTAGTCAGGGAATAGCTGAAGTGTCATGTAGGGCCGGTGCAAGGAAGTTTCGTGCCCTAAGCAAAACTTCCTTGCACCAGCCCTGTCTTCCCCCCCCCCCCCCCCCCAGCTAACGCCACCTGCCCCCCACGTGGCAGCCAGCTCCTCTGAAGCTGTGTTTTCGGCGGCATTTCGGCAACCGCTTTTACGGCCGCCGAATCACCGCCGGGAGTCTTCGTCGCCGAAATTCCGCCCCCCAAATCCTGGTGCCCTAGGCAACCGCCTAGGGTCGCCTAGTGGAAGCGCCGACCCTGGTGTCAAGGCATGCCCAAGAAGTTGTATAGTGATCATGAGATGAAATGTTTTCAGAGACTCAGATTCAAAAGGCCCAAAGACCTTTATGACCATCTAGTTTGATCTCCTGCATAACACAGGCCATAGACCACAAGCTGGTAATTTATGCATCTAAAATATATACTATAGCTCAAACAGAAGTTTAGTTTGTCTTAAAGACTGCAGAAATCCATCACAGAATTCATCATATTCCTTGATACAGTCTTCCAATAGTAAATTAACATTATTTTTTTTTTAAAAAAAGCTCACCTTATTTCTGGTCTGAATCTGTCTAGCTTCAGCTTCCAACCATTGGATCTTGTTCTGTCTTTTGTTACTTCTGCCTTTTCTTTTGGACGGAAGGAGGATGCCTCTACAAATTCTCCCCTTTATGCCAATTCTTCTGAGCTGGTCTGGGTCCAGTTCATTGTTGTCAGGTAGATGGCGTATGCCTGATCCTCAGGTAGAAGACTGGCAATGCCATACCTCAATCTGCCCCGTTTGGCAAACTTTTCAGATCCTTTCAATTCATAACCTTTGCTGAAGCCTAGCAAGTCGCTGAAGCCTAACAAGTCAATGAAGCCATGAATTATCTTAAATTCACTAATCCGTTACAAATGTTTCAGTAATCCCCACTCCCACACCTTTTAAAATCTCTCTACACACTGCAGTAAACTATGCAATTGGGAAATTTCCATCTGAGTTTCTTTTTAAATAATAGCTTTATTCTGGCCATTTTCCAGTCTTCACAGACCTTTTTTGAGCCACGTAAATTTGTCTAATTTCTTACAGTACTTTAGCCTGCTTACATGTATGTTGTGAGGTCCTCGTGCCTTATCAATTAACAGCTTATAATGTTTTTAATGCTCATTTCTGGTATAATATGTACACTTCCTACTTCCACATCCCATAAATGTGATACTGGCAAATGTCCACTTTATTCATTTGTAGAAATAGATGGAGAGTAATTATTTAACCCTTGTAGTGCAGGACACACATTTTTATGATATTTCTACGCAAATGAACTGGGAGGAAATATGGGCATTCAGCACTCAGCAGATTATATTTTTTCCTTAGGAAAAATAGTATTTGTGGGTTTTTTAGTATTATAATTAAACTCAGTAATCTAATGGCCCAATCCTGCAAACACTTATGAACAGAAGTAGTTTCATTCAGTTAATGCAGTTAGCTCAGTGGGACTAGTTACATGAAAAAAGCTGTGTGTGTGGAAGTGTTTGCAGGATAAGAATTTAAAGGGTAAATGTATCATGTTTTCTGATTATTGTATTTCATAATTCTTGATTTGTATCTTTTAAAATTCCATTTTCAAATTGGTATTCCAGTGCTCACATACTACAGTGGTGGGTGCTACAGAAAACCATTAGATAGATCATATGTCATTACATAATGACCACCTGATTAGTCATGCTCATTAATTTGTCATGAGTTTCCTGCTCATCTTAACTTAGCCTGGAAGTGTGGCAGTTAAAGGAGCAAATGCTTTAAAATTTAGCCCTAAGGGACAAATCCAGCCATGTGTCTGGACTCAGAATTTTGACTAAAGACCCCAATTATGCAGTTAGCTCCACATGGACAGAACCCCCACCCAGAAATGACTTTCATCCCAAATGCGTAGTGAACATCTCCAAAATATGTAACAAAGAGCTACAATGATAGAGGGTGTTTCTTCTTCTTCTTCTTTTGATTTTTATTTTGTTGTATTTCACTTTTGTGTGTGTGCTGTATGTAGAATTACATGACAATACCCACTGAAAATTATTACAAATTTTGAAATACAGCATCTGTATGTATGTTGTTTTATCAGTAAAAGAAACCATGGTAGTTGCTGTTTAATAGTTTTCCAGTTAAGAGGGTTTAACTGATGCACTATGCTTAGCACTCAAACTGCCAGGCCCAATGGCTTAACCAGCTTTAGTCATCTCTACTCCTTCCTCCATCTAGCTGTAATTTGTTATTTAGCTTGAGGGCATTGCTCCTACTGTTTATAAGATCAAGTTCAAGTACAAAGTCAGGACCACTTCCTCTTACTTCCCTCCCCTTCTGGGAATGTAGCATAGGCAGAACATTCAGGAGGCTGGCATAGAATAACTTGAAAGAAAGAGTTGAAATGCAGAGCATTCTGTATAATGCAGAGCAGATGAGATTTCTCTGTGCATATCCTATTGGGAGGGTACACATTTTTTCCTCGTCTTGCTCATTTTCCCCCCTAGTATATGAGATACAACCCAATGAGTGTGTTTGGAATTCAGTCAAAAGGCAGAATTGGTAGCTTTTTCATGTAAACTGGACTCTGAAATTCAGCATTTTGGATTTAAGGATCTCACAGCATTATTTTTTAGTCTGAATAAGGAGAGAAACCTACTTATCACTCAATATTATACGTGAAGTTGTTATAGCCAAATAAAGTTATAGCTGTATTTGGGGAAAAGATGATCATTTAACTGGCTTGTTTGCATTACTGTATTATACTTTGAAGTAATTGGTGGTGGTAAGAGAAGGGCTTGGCTGTTTGGTCTGAACACAGGACTGGTAACCAGGAACTTCTGGGTTCTAATATCAGCCCTGTCATTGACGCCGTATGTAGCTTTAGGCAAGATACAATCCTTGCCTCAGTTTCCCCATCTCTACAAAAGTGATACTTACCTAACCTGCTGTGCATGTCTCAGAAGCTGCAGCACAGGATCTAGCTCTATGTAATCTTGTTCCCATTTTTTCAAGTTGAGGGG
Organism: Macrochelys suwanniensis; assembly: GCA_033296515.1. NCBI lineage: Eukaryota > Metazoa > Chordata > Testudines > Chelydridae > Macrochelys > Macrochelys suwanniensis. Next base: position 83,471,768 of record CM065777.1, read on the forward strand.
GAACCTTCCTGTTTTGCACAGTCCATCATTAAACTACATGGGCCCAGATCCACAAAGGAATTTAGGCCATGTAGCACTCTAAGGTGTAGGCAGCAAAGTCCCTTTGTGAATTTGGGCCTTAAACTCTTACATACCTTTGGGGCTGTCCATCAGTTACGTAATGGAGTAGGGGATAGGTAGGACCTGAACTTTGTGTGTTTGTTTCATTGTTGCAAGGGGTGGGTGGGTCTCAAATCTCCAAAAAGTCTGTTACATAATTTATGGACAGCCTCTTGGTTGAAGGAACTGAGTCTATTGTAACCTAGTTGTGATATCTTTTAGAGTTCCATGTAGCCTTTGTCCTCAAGGCTTGATTTTAATGCTTTCTTATGTGAGTAACTCCCCAATATTTGTTTTTTCTGATGTCTAATACCTTTCTAGGTTATTGAATTCTGTGCTGTGCACAGGTTTCAAATAACTGCTGTTCACTGATTCTGAACACCCCTACTCACGCTCAATTTCTCCATCAGAGCCTCACTAATGGTAGAGTCAAAATAGCATCTCACTGGAGATTCCAGTTTCTTCATAAAATTCTCTTCTGCACAGATTAAGAACCCATTTGATGATGATGCATGTTTTCCTGTACTTTGTTGCCCAACATATATCTGGTTAGAATCTCGCATTAGTACAATGCCCTGCAGTTTTGTTAAGTGTTGTGTTAGTAATTTTTTGTTCTCATTTTCTTCCAGTCCTTGCAGCCCTACCATATTTCACTTATAGCTGCTAGGTCATAGATTCCTCCATTTGGTATCACTCCTTGCTCTTGCTTGCTTCTTATGCTCCCAGAATTTGTGCCTAGGCAATTATTTTCTATTATTCTTAATACACATACCTTTTTACACCTCTTGGAGTTTGACTGAATCACACATGGACTGACTGCTTCTCTCCTGCAAGCAAGGGATCAGTCTCTTTATTTATTAAAGCAACTGTGGCAAATTGCCAGCACTACTATGATGGGTCCCGTGCTCTCTCTTCTTGTGGGGAGGTTTCAGGGTGCCATTTCTTACCCCAGTTCAGGGGCATCAGCTGTCCCACTAGTATCCCAGAGAAGGGGAATAGAGAGGAAGGGACCCAGGCCCATCCTCTACTCGAGGTCCCAGCCCAGGGGCCCTAGGATAGCGGGTAAACCACTTGTACTAGTGATACTTTCCCCTGGGCTCCTTCCCTCTCCTGATTGTGGGGCTTCCTGCCTTCCCTCTGCACAAGCCAGGTGTCCCTTTACCTAGGGTCTTGGTCTTCTTAGCCTGCCACAGCACTTCTCCAAACTCTCCTCTGCTTTTCTCCAAACTGCTCTCTGCTCTACTACCAATCCACTCTGCTCCACGTCCTCCACTGTCTGCCTGAAGCAGGGGTTTTTTTATTAGGTTCCTGAGAGGGCCTTAATTGACTGCAGGTGCTCCAATTAACCTGTAGCCACCCTCCATAGTCTCCAGGGAGCCACGCCTTAATTAGCCTAAGGCTTATGTATTTCCCTTCTCACACTCTACTACTGCTCCCTGGCCCTCCTGTATCACACAACATAGACCTAATTGAGCCTGAATCAACATAGTATCTGAGTTTCAAAGAAATATCACTTCAAGCTTACTCTGCACACTTGGGCCTGCGACTCAAAGTAAATGACACACACACCCTGCCTGATGGAGTACATGGCATAAGGTAATAGCCTATTTCTCCAGATGATTAGGTATCAATGTGGATATTATGTGGAGCTCATTTCAATAAAACATCAGCAAGTTACAGAATGAATATTAAGGTGACTAAAACAACAAATTCACCCCAAAATATTGATGACTTCCACCACTCAAAGCCATAAGTAGCCTGCATTCTCCTGCTCCTTTAGAGCTAAATCTAAACTTGAATCCTTCAGAGCCACAAACTAATATACTAGAACAGGGATCAGCAACCTTTGGCACGTGGCCCATCAGGGAAATCTGCTGGCGGGCCAGGACAGTTTGTTTACCTGCAGCATCCACAGGTTTGGCCAATCACAGCTCCCACTGACTGCGGGAAGCAGCAGCCAGCACATCTCTCGGCCCACACCACTTTCTGCAGCCCCCATTGGCCTGGAAGGGCGAACTGCAGCCAGTGGGAGCTGCGATCGGCTGAACCTGCGGACGCTGCAGGTAAACAAACTGTCCCAGCCCGCCAGTGGATTTCCCTGACAGGCCGCATGCCAAAGGTTGCTGACCCTCTACTAGAACTAGTTCCACCCCCTAATTATCAAGTATGGGCCTATTTCATAAATAGCCTGTCCTCCATTTTTCATTCAAAGATAAGCTTTGCCACTGGGAGTAGTGAACAGCAGATGTGTATTAGAAAAAAACTGACATGAAAGGAAACAGTAAGATGGCTAATTTGGAATAAAATGCTGCCCCTACCCTATCTTAAATAGGAAGTGATGGAAAGGACAAATAAACCTTTACTTGAAGTTCTTTAGAACAGGGCATTTTAAGGCCCCATATCACTGAAACACCATTCACATTTCTGGCTTTCAGCTCAGCTTTCTGCCAGAACAATCAATAAGTTACAAGTATTAATCAGATGCATAGTAGTATCCTGATTAAGGGGGAAAGCACAGATTTCAGATAAACTAGATAGATGAAAAAGAATATCTAACATAATTGTCTAATAACCTGATCAAAGGATAAATTAGCAGGAATCCGCAAAATGCAAAGGCTTTTCACAACCTGCACATTAGATGGCAATATCTTACCCTCCTCTTTCTAGATGAAGGCATATGGGAGCCAATAATCGATAAGCTTGTTTTTGAAGATCAGTTTCTTAGCAAAGATTCATAGCTCAGGATCAATTAAGTACATGTTTAGTAGACAGAGACAGATATAAAGACATCAGCAAAACAGACCTGAATGTTATCTGCTGCACTTATACATATACTGCCAATGAAGTTACAGAAGCACAAAAAAATAATAGGTCAAACATAGTGCCCAATGGACTAATGGAAGGAATCAATATAAAACCATTTTCACTAATTGTAAATGACTGGAAGGATAAATACATGAACCAACTTAGAACAGGGTGTTATAATAAGCAATAATTGTAGCAATTTTTACTGTTCTATAATATGCAGTGATTTACTGTTTGTTAATAAGAGATAAAAGGTGCAAAATATTAATAAGTAAAAAAACCCCACATATATTCTAAATGTCAAAACTTTTATTAAAGATCCTTTACCGTCAGGCTTTGGGAGCTTTGCTGGAATATGGCTCTCTAAACTCAGCTCAATTCTTAGGTATGTAGGTTGTCTGATTGTATCAGTCACTGGAAAATCAGGTTGCCTACATTATAATTGTGTTAGCCAGATTGGCTACTGACCCATTAGACCCTTCCCTCTCCCTGAAGATACATATGGTTGTGTTAATGGATGCAACTGTACAGTTTGGTCAGGGGTAGAGATAGGTGCTATTGGGTATTAGCAATGGTTTAGGGAGGGGCAGGTTTTCACCCTACATCTTTAGTATAACACAAGCTGGCTAAATGTTGTACTTCCATATATATTCCTTTGCAGTTACAGCTATTTTTAGGGATGTTTCAGGAACATTATAAGCCTGATTTACTCTGTGGAATCCAGAAAGCAGGTGAGCAAGGAAGTCTGCTCTGAGTCAGGGCATCTCCAGGGCAGCTTCCACCAATATGCTCCAAATGACCCCAGCTGGATTTTAAAGCTGCTCTTCCTCAGCAAACATGCAGGGCAGGGTGACAGTAGTATTGAGGCCTAGTCTCCACCAGAATGTAACCCTCTCCTGGAGGAGCTTCCTATGAAGACACAGGAGTTTGTTCAATTTGCTACTTAAATTGTAATCTCTTCAGGCAGGGTCTCTCTTTGTTCTATGCTAGTATGGTGTCTAGCACAATGGACTCTTGGTCCATGAGTAAAGCTCCTAGCTGCTACTATAATACAAATAGTTAATAATCATCGTCATTTCACCCTGTTAGCATCTCTTCCTCCATATCCAGAACAGCTGCCAATAAAGATAAAGCTGTAGGTAACTTTGGAGACATAACATGCCCCCAGCCTGCAAAAAAACCCCAAAAAATAATTAAGTGGAACTAACCTGTCCTCTTCCTCTTCTCCAGTGGTTCCTTCTCTTTCTGAAGTGGTACAGGGAAGGGAAGAAATATAGTTAGAGTGATTGGTAAAGCTAATGGCGACCTGTAGCTAACTCAGGGCCCGACTCTGCAAACCCAACTTTAGCAGGACTGCTGCTGGTGGCAAACATTGCCCTCACTAGTGTTTGCAAGATACTAGCATCTGGTAATTTTCATTGTTACTTGGATTAAAAATAACTCTTTAGAGCAGTGGTTCTCAAACTGAGGGTCATGACCCCTCAGCGGGGTCACAGGGTTATGAGGATCGCGAGCTGATAGCCTCCATCCCAAATCCCGCTTTGCCTCCAGCATTTATGATAGTTTTAAATATTTAAAACGTATTTTTAAGGGGTGGAGGTTCCTCACTCGGAGGCTTGCTGTGTGAAAGGGGTCACCAAGACAAAAAAGTTTGAGAACCACTGCTTTAGAGTAAACAGACAACTATGTATATGTTCTTGAAAATAATTGGACAGTGGAATAAAGCCAACTCAGTCTAAGTCTCACTGAAATCTCCTCCTGCTAAGGTTTCACTCTGCTAATTACAAACTAGATGCATTTGTACTCAATGAAGCATTAGGCTTCATCAGAATACAAAGGAAACAAACATCCCCTTCTCCCACAAAATAGACAGCATGGTACATATATACTCTACCAGCTATTGCCTGGGTTCTACTTTTTCTGACAAAGCCTTAGGCAATTCTGCGACTCTTTAGTTAAATGGAGTCATAGCCTGTGTGCAATAGTAGTTTTTAGGAGTTATTTAAAATTGTTATTTAGTAAATAAAGTATAAATTTAAAATTTAATTCATTAACCAGATTACTGTACCTCATCTGATTAGCTGCAATACCTCATAGCTTTGCTACACAGTTTTAGAAGGATGACATTCCGATTCAGCCCCCAGCAACAAGTTTAACTTGCTGGTTCCTGTTTCCCTTGTTATATAAACACAGCAGATTGCAATGTAGTAGTCATCTCGATCGCTTCCAATTTCACCTGCTTTTATGCTCATAGAGGCTCCAGTGTCTGAAAATATGGCTTCTTTACTGTCTACAACTCAGACCAAGTACTTCCTCTGGTTTGGGACTCTTGACTGGGAAAATGCAATAAAGATGTCACAATAAAGCTGTAGCCTCCATTTAGGGATGAGCTGCAGTAGTGAGTCTGTGTGGAATGCTAATAGAACCAGCTAGAATATTGTGCTATGAATTTGCCAATCTTTTGTCAATAGAAATTAATTCCCCAGAACAGAGTTTACATTTTTTTGTCTCATAGACACACACACACACACACACTCGTTACAATATTAAGGTGGTAAGTTGCAGGAGCATGTCCCACTTTCAGTTATTAGATCTGCTGAACTTAACCTCTTCATCTGGGTTTTGCAGTTTCCATTTAACCATAATTTTTGTCTAGAAGTAAAGAGATGCTATACATGCCACTGCATGTGTTAAACGGTTCCTTGGTGCCGTTTTGTGGTATTTGCAGCCCTCTCTGACATTATCAAATGAATTGACATTTCAAATATTTGCAGTGCTCAGCGGGTACTAATTCAGTGAAGGTGAACCATGGGCTCCTCACACAGTGGCACAGCAAGTGATGTGTGTCTATTTAATCACAGCTGCTGAAATGAGATCAAAAGGCACTGTGTTGTTAAACCCTTAAAGCTGCTGTCACAGCAGAGAGATCGGGAGGGGCCCACTGCAGGAAGGTGAGTGCTGGAGAATAAACTTGGACCAGCAGCTAATTTAACCCCACTAAAGTGCTGTAGCCAATGTCTCAACCCTTCCTATTTACAAAGAGGCTCCATCTTTTAAATGCAAATTACTGTGTGCAGATTTTCAGAATGAAGACTGCCCAGGTAAACCTTTAGCTATTCAAGATTAACTAAAAGTTTATTAGGTGCCTCCTTAATGTTCTGTGAATAATTTATATGCTCCATTTTGTCCATCAAAAATATTTACCAATAAGATTTTTTTCTTTGCTAAGCTAATGTTTGTTTTCATTATGATCTACTTTTATCAGGCTTAGCAAAATATGCATGTTTTAATTGTAACACCTGACCTAGGTCTTCAGTGGTCACTGTGCTTCACCTTCAGGCTGTTTGGTACTTCACTGGTAGCAGCAACTGATCTCAGATCCTCCTGCCCCAATGCACAAGCTACTACTGCTTGATTCTCTTTTAGGTGCTGGAAGAATGTGCAGTTGAGCAGTTCCGATTCTTGCCAGCAGAGGGCAAAAGCATACAAACTCACGGGTTCTTCTTCCATACATATATTCCAAGGTGAATAACTCACACGCTGTCTGGTCTCAGACACATAGAATTATTACAAGTAGTGTCCATTGGTCCACACCCACACCCTGGCTCGTCTCTTGCTCTGTACTGAAGGTATATGGGGTGGGGAGGACCAATGCCTCTCCAGTTCCTTCTTACCACTGCATGGCCTCAATCAGAATCTCCAGTGTATGGAGCCTTTCTTCTGCCTTCTTTGTCTTCAAATCCCTTAATATTTCAAAGTTTTATACCATTATTTTATACAGTTACATAGAACTGCCTGGCCTCCCTTTATGGGACTTACTTTATTCCCAGAATGTCAACCTTAAAGAACTGTGTCTCCTGTCCCTGCTCCTCTTGGTCAGCAATGACCACCAGCACTGTCTTAGAGAAACTCATATCTCTGTTGTTTTCCCACCAGACTTGGCAGGCATGAGAACTCCAGTTGAGGAAGCACCTCATGGAGAAAGCAATGAGGCCACAGTCAGACCGAGGCCAGGGAGATCCCTAGCCAGAATCATCAAATGGTTTGCCTCTTAGCATGCGATCTGATGCAGAATCAGGAAGCAGAAAACTCAGGGACCCTTCACCAGAGTTCCAAGCATAAGAGCAGATCCCCCGCTAAGTCCACTCCAAAGAGACTGGATCCTTCCTTCACTCTGTCCAGGTGAGACTTCATGCCCACCTTCCAAGGATGCAGACTGTCTTAAACCTCAGGGTCATGATAAAAAGGTGCTCAGGAGGAAGGATCCTCTGATACCAGACTCCACACCAGGAATGGTGCCATCTGTGGTACCATCCAGGTCAAAGGACTGAGATTCCTTGTACTGGCAAAGAGCATCTGATAAGCACTTAATTCGCTGGCCATGACCACTTATATATTGGCCTTCTGAGGAGGACACTTTAGTTTTCCTCGATCCCTAGTCTCCCTTGTTGATGGAACCTATCTTTGGTAGGGAGATTTTAACTCTGCCCGGAGACATGGGGTCTGGGAGAAGAAGTCCATCCACTATCCCACCTACTAGCTGCAGCGTTCCATGAATGGTACTGACAGCACCATCAATTGAGCTGGAGTCAATCTTTTCAGCATCAGTAGAATCAAAAACAGGAGGAACCATCACCTCCACCAAGGGAGATTAGTTCAGATGGGAGATCAAGACCTTCTTGGCACCAGACTCATCCACCCACCCTAGGACACCTTCCTCGTAATCAGTGGTACCTCATTCCTTGGAAACCCCCACAACCCAGTTTTGACCCCTCATACAGGTCTTACTGGAGCCCATGAGACCCATACACATGACCACTAGGGTCTGTGTGATCTAATAGGGAGTTACACCACTCTTTCCCTCCAAAAGAACAACCAGAACTTGCTACTGAGCTCCTAGAAGATAAGGTATGATCTGGATACATTGGTTTCACCAGTACCAACAGGGGTATCCTCCTCACCTCCTGATGAGGCAATCACTCCTGCCTTGCTGACTTCTCCGATGACCATAAGCAATTGCAGGAGCTGCTATTAAAGATGGCAGAAGAGCTCAAAATCTCCTTGGTGAAGGTCTAGGACACACAACATAAGCTCCTGGACATTGTGCAACCCATGGGTTCCCGCTAAATAGCACTCCCAGTGAACAAAGTCACACTCGAACCATCAAGCGCTGTATGGCATACACCAGCAACATGCACCTCTATTCCCAAGAGGGCAGAGAAGCATTACTTTGTCCTGGCAAAGGGAGCAGAGTTTCTATTTATTCACCTTCCACCTAACCCTTCAGTTGTTTAAGCATCACATAAAAATCAAGATAGCAACATTCAAAAGCCACCCCCACAGATAAGGAGGCCAAGTGTCTTGATCTGCTGGGGAGGGTGGTGTTTAAATCTATTAGCCTCTGGTTTAGAATATTAAGCACTGTAGGCTAAATGTGGTTTTCTAAATTATTCTATGTTCCTAGACTTTAAAAACAAATTACACCAGCAGGACAGATCTCAAAATCTTCATGAGATCAATGGCTACTGCCATTGTGATGTGCAGGGAATCAAGGCTTCACTGTTCAGGGTTACCCAGGGAAGTCCACAACATCATTCAGGATTTGCTCGTCTATAAAGCCAATGTTTTTAACAGAGCTGTTACTAGAGATATTTGCGCCCAAAGCGCAATAGAAAGACCCTTGCCACCGAAATGCCGCCGAAGACGGCGGCAGCCCAAACACTGGAAATGCTACTGGAAGCTGAGGGGTGCAGAAATGCCGCAGAAGCTGAGGGGCGCAAAAAACTCCCCGAACCGGTGGCATTTCGGCGGCAACATTTGGGCTGCCACCGAAATGCCGCCAGCTTGGGGAATTTTTTGCACCCCTCAGCTTCCCTGCCCGAGGCAAGTGCCTCACTCGCCTTGCCCTAGTTACGGCACCACTTTTTAACAAAAAGATGGATGAATCTTTGCACACACTAAAAGACTGTAGGGCAACCCTCTACTCCCTGGGTATATAGATGCCAGCCCTAAAGAGGAAATTCCTTAAGCAACCATATAAACCAAGGCCTGTACTGCAGCCATTCTACCATCAGAATTTTTGTGAACCACCCCGTAAGCTACTGAAGGTGCAAAGGTCACCATATCCTGCACCTTCCATTTCCACAGGATCGAGCTAATTTCACCTGGCCAAAAGATATTTTGGACAAGACATTTGAGAGTTGCAAATCACTAGTGTTGCCATCCCTAGCTGATCCCAGGTCTCTTTTGGTGACCACCTAGCTTTTTTCCCCCCTCACAACTGGAGGGTGATAATGTCAGACAAGTAAGTGCCAGATATCATCCATTCTGGCTCGACCACTGAGTTTCTCTCCCCATCCCCTCCAGAGCCCCATATCACATCCCTCTTCAGGGACTACTCTCATTAGGAGGTACCAGGAGGCAGAGTCTCTTCTCCAACAGGGAGCAATACAACAGGTACCTCTTCAGCATCAGGGAAAAGGGTTGGTTTCAAAATATTTTCTAGTGCCCAAAAAAGAACGGAGGGTGTAGTAGACCTATTACTGATCTGCAACAAGGCAATGTTTTTATTCACAAACAAAAATTCCACAAGGTTACATTGGCTTCAGTAATACTATCCCTGGAAAAAGACATGTTCACAGCTCTTGATATGAAAGATGTATATTTTCATGTGGACATTTACCATTCTCACAAAAGATTCCTCAGTTTTGTTACAGGTTCCAACCACTGTCAATACAGGGTACTTCCATCCGGTCTAGAAATAGCACCCAAGGTCTTCTTGAAAGTGTTTTCAGTGGTAGCAGCACTACTCAGATGGGGCAGTTCCACCATCTTTCTGTATGTAGACAACTGGCTTCTCACAGGCAGAACATGTCTGTAAGTCCTGACATCAACCTCATCACTGCTCTGGAAATCAGTATGAACACAGAAAAAGGTCTACCCTGACTGATGCAGATTATAGAATGTATAAATCTGGCCCTAAGGAGACAAGGGCTTGTCTCCCTATGGACAGATTTCACACCATGAGCAACTTGATAGATCCCATTATGCTCAACCCTTGTACATTAGTTCAAATTTTCCTTATTCTCCTAATGCACATGGCATCATGCATGTGTGTAACACCATTCACCAGACTCTACTTCTGTTGTCTACAAGCTTGGTTTTTGATAGTAAATATATCAAGTAAACGTGACATGAACACCATAGTAACTGTTTCAGTCAAGGTGAGGATCTTAGGGCTGGTCCACACTAACCCCCCAGCTCGAACTAAGATACACAACTTCAGCTACGTGAATAACTTAATTCTGCTTCAGCACATTGGAATGCACTAGATAACGATTTGAGGTCCTTATCAGCCCTACATTTCTATGAATCTAGAATTCTATGATTATTTTGTCAATGGAGTCACAGGCTTAATAGAACTTTTACTGACTAAATATTTTTGTTCCTCCCAAAGACCACAGGAAATGAAAAAAATGAAGGAAAGGGTAAGTAAGTAAATGCTGCTGCATTTCTCTAAATCTCAAGGGCTCATCCATTTTATGACCATGTGTCTAATAAGGGCCAGATCGTGTCACCATTATTCATGCTGAATATTTAATTACTCTGCACGTAACCCCACTGAACTACCCATTATGAGGGCAAAATCAAGCCCTTAGGAGTGAATTCAAGCACAGGCTCTCAGGACACATGGAGCAGAATCCTCCACTTATGTTTGCTGAGGCCCCAATTTTTCCACCCATTTTGAATAGCACTTTATTCTGTGAGTTGCCCATAGATGCTACTCAACATACAGATGACAGAATCTGTCTGTCTTTTTTTAAGTAAAAATATTATGATTATTTAAATATGTAAAGGTAATATGTATCCACAGCATTCCCATTTCCATTAGAAAAGGTGTAAGAGCAATTTTAAAACCAAGCTGGAGGGTACTGCTGAAATATCTGGGTTTTTTTCTGAGTTGTCTTTGTTTAAGCAATAAACAGGGCATATGTCAAATAATAAGCAAATCAATCTACATTTTATTAGTATTATAAACAAACAGGAAGCTCAGTGTTTCAGCCACAAACTGCCTTATTTTATAACATGGAAAATGTTTCCAAAATATAAGTCTGGAGCAAATTCTGCTCTTGTGTACATCAACATAAATCAAGACTAACTAAGATGACTTCATTGAAATTATGTAGATATACCTGAGAGCAGAACTTGCTCCTTAAACCATATTCAGGTATCTGCACGAGCAATATAATTACAATTAGGAAAGGAGGAAGGGAATAACTTAGATCAAACAGTAGTTGTCCTGCTCCATCCCTCACCTACATTTCTATATCTTTTCTTTGCAATCTGAGTCAGTTTTGTAGTGAATACAGTATTTAACCTTTATCACACAACATCTGCCAAGTGTATCTGTCACACCCTCCCAATACCTGAAAAGCACATTCATACAAATAGGCATATATCTATATAAAATTACATTAATAATTTGCATACACAAAGAAAGCGGGGGAACCCAGAAGTGTTCAGACTCTGGATCTGAGTGTGTTGCCATATCAGTAGTTTGGCACCAGCATGGAAGTCTATCGGCATGGAAACAGGTGTTGCAGTCTTGCTGCTACAGTACCAGAGGGCATCATTATTAAAAAACAGTGGCAACAAAGGAGCTATTGTTAGGAATATAGAATACAAGGCTTGCACACTAGGGTTAACATGCAAGGAAGTAAGCAAAATACTTGTGGAGGATTTGTCATATGCTACAGATTTTCCTTCATTAGTATGAAAATAAAAACCTAGCCTGAGTCCAGGTAACAGCAGGCATATCAGACAGTGAGAATGTGATTCCAACAAAGAATCATATTTTCTCTTTTGTAAGGATCTAAACAGCAAGTCAGATAAAAGTGATGTTTTTGGCTCATGTTTTAGTTATAGCAGGTTGAGGGGTTTGGTTCAGATGCATATTTGTGTGGGATCCGGATGTTCATCCTCATGGTCTGAGACTCTTTAGTCCACAAAATATGGTTGAAGAGCTGGCAAAAACAGGCTCTCTTGTGGTATTTCCAGTTGTTCTGACTTCTAGTCTATTCTATTCTGGTTCTTACACCTTGCTCAACCTCTGTGTGACTTCCAGCTGTGTGTGACACATCTGTCACACATTGTTTGGTGTCTCATCTCTCCAGAGAGAAAAGCATGTGCAGGGAGGTTTCTTGTTTTGGTAGTGTGGGTTGGTTTCTTTTTGATTTTTTTTCTCAAATATAAATATACCATTTGCTATGTGTTTATATTATTGGTGGCAAGGTCCAAGAAATGTGCTTTGCACTCAAACCAGAAAGTGGGGACGTTTGTGATTGCCCTTAGCTCTTGGCAGGAGTTCTTGGACTGCACTCAGAGAAAGTTCTGTCTCCCACACAGACTAGCTTTACTCTTACTGTTGAGAGTTCCATTGTGCCAGAGGGAAGAAGTTGTCAACCACAGCTTTAGGTAGTTGTTTAGATATCTTAGGCCCAGGCCATGGAGTGCATTGAAGATAAGGACCAAGTTCTTGAACTTGATTCAAAGTTCTTTGGGAAGTTGGCATAGAGAGCAGAGGACTGGTTTGATGTGTTTGCAGGAGCCTATGGTGCGGAGGAGACTCTGTAGCATTCGGAACTAGTTGGAGTGCTGATGGCTTCATGTCCAAGTATATTGGACTGCTGTAGTTCAACTGAGAGGTGATGAAGGTGTGAGTAACTAACGCCAGGTCTTCATCGGCTAGGATGGGACAGTATCTCCCAGCATCAGCAAGGAATCCAAGAGTAATCCATGACTACAGACTGAATTGATCAGTTGTGGATGTATATCTTCAACCAATGAAGACTGCACCATGGTTGCAAGCTCTTCAAAATACTTTCCTCTGGTGTAGCTGGAAATATTTTTGGTGGTATTTTGACACTCTTGCAGGAAATTGAAGTAACATACCAATAGTTTTGGGTCAGGGTTCACAGTTTAGGTGAAGGTCTGAGCTGGTTCCTATTTTGTGTGAGTTTATTTGCCTATATTTGGTTTCTCATTTATTTTTAATTACGTGGAAAGGAAACTATAATTGCATCAACTATGTGTATTGTTTCAAAATCCCATGTTCAGATGAATGCAAGGCTAATATAATCAGATTCAGTGTTATATATTTGAAGTCTAATACCTATGACAAATAAGAGATGGGTTTAGGTTGCAGTGTCAGGATCAAGCCTTCTCCAAAATATGCTCTAGTTCGGGCCCTTTATCTACCAGAAAAACATGGTGTTCGCCCAAGAAAGAATTTTACCTCTTCAAAAACATCAGGGGAGCAGATAATCTGGACTGTCAGAGAGTGGTAAAATACTGTAGGGTATCAGTAAACAACACCACTGCATGAAAGCTTTTGGAAAGTGTGTCATGGAAATGGAAATTTTATCAAAAGCATTCACTTACACAGCTACTTCAGTGAAGAGCAAAGATATTCACCTGCAGCCCAGATTGAAATTCAGATGTATTTTTTTTATTCTCATCATGCAGTAGAATTTCCCTGTCCTTTTATTTCGTGGAATGAATTGTCACTGACCTATATTTCTCTTCCCATATCACAAGAAGATTCAGATGGTAATGACACAAATGTACATTCATATATAGTCTGCAAAAATATCCTGCTTGGAGCAGTTCTTAACAAATCTGAAGAAATGTTTGGACACCCCATGGGGAAGGATGAGAAAATAATTCATTCCGCAGTCTGCTAGGTGTAGCAGGTTTCTGCAGGGACTGGGTAAAAATAAGTTCTCTACCGGGAAAGAGGTGTATGGTTTAAGCAAACAATGTATGTTGATAGGTTTCAGTGTAGTAGCCGTGTTAGTCTGTGTCAGCAAAATGAAAATAAGAAAGAAAAACTTGTAGCACCTTAGAGACTAACAAATTTATTTCAGCATAAGCTTTCGTGGGTTAGTACCCATTGAGTTTGCTGTGTTTCAGCCATGTTACTATGGCTGGCTCTTGCTTAATAATAAGCACTGAGGTCACACACTGAGGATAGATACATTTTGCTATGAAGTGACAGAAAAAGTAAATAGGAAAAAATGGACTAAAAAGCCAGAGGCTGAACAGGGTGCCTTCCAGTACTAAAGCTCAGATGTCATAGTGATGAGTTTGATAAACAGATAGCTAAAGTTAGGCAAGCACTGAAATACCTGTGACAAGTCTGTCCAACTTTTCCAGGTTCTACCTGTACTTGAGTATATTTTTACGCTACTGATAGTTGGTAGTGTACTATTATCCCCACCGTATAGCAGGCACTGCCTATTTAATATAGTGATACATACCTGAAGATATTCGTAGACATGTTTATAACAATCAGTAGAAGGTAAGGTAGGTAGATCGCATTTAAAAATGTGCTCATTGCCCTACACAACTGAATAACATTACCTCAGAATTTGCAGTATTCCCCAGCTGTTTCCTGTAGTAAGTATATGAGGTAGTGTCTCTTGTTTACCTAAAGCACAATTCACATGTTTGGCAGGGTAACTGTTGTATGCAAGATTAGAGGAAGTGAAATACCTCTGGCTTATACTCAAGTTTTTGGACTCCCCACAGAGGTAACTGAGTGAAACGCTATGACCTGTGTTCTACAGGAGATCAGACTAGATGATATAGTGGTCCCTTCTGGCCTTCACATCTATGAGTATGAATCTATTAATATAACTAAAATGGGACTACTCCTGTTCACAACACTAAGTGAGCACGTAAGTGTTTACAGGATCAGGGCTCAAGAGAGATGAGTGCTACCTGCTAGATCACCAACCCCATTTTCTGCATCATCTGGGTTTTCCTTGGAGGTTTCTTATTCAAGAACTGACTAGGCCCAGATATGCTTATCATGTGTCATTCTTTTTTGTAGCTAAGCAGTTTACACGTAGTGAAGGTCAGACGGGCCTATGAAATGTTCAGATTCTTTTCAGAGTGAAAAAGAGAGCTACACACATACGCACAGGCAGATATGCTGTAGTTCCTCCATAAGCATGTTTTTTTTGGAATTTCTCGTGGCTTTTAACTTTTTTTCGTTAGGAAAAAAAGTTTCACTAACAATCAACAGTATTTTATAAACATAGACTTTTTCCTTCCAGCCCCTTGTGTTTTCTGTTTCATCTCACTGAAAAATGTATCTTCTTATTTTGCATCATTTCCTATGGGATATTTTTATTTCGCCTTGGTCTCCAGTGACAAACACCACCATGCTGCATGTAGTGTTTATTGTAGAACTAAATGAAGCATGCAGTGCAGCATCTGAAAACAATTAGAAAATAATTGAAATGAGCCATGGACTCTAGTTAGTCCCATTACATGTTAGTTTTCATAAGTAACGTTATTTGGGAATTAGAGCTGAACCTTCTCAGTCCCTCTGGTTGCCGGTTGGCTGGCAACCACAGTCCCCTTGCTGGTGCAAAGAAGTACAATTTAAAAAAAAAATGGGGAAGAGCTGCTGCTGTTGCACAAAATAAACTGAGCTGCTGGAGGGGCAGGAATCTTTAAGAGGTTAGGGAAGAGGCACTTCTTATGTGCCCTCACATGGGAGGAGACTGAGCCCTCCACTCTCTGCCTTTGCAGCAGCTGCTTTATGAATTAATAAAGAGATGTTTCCATGAATATGCACACAAGGTCCTTTCATTAATAATTCATCAGGCCATCAATCAGGCAGCTGCACATTCAACACAGGAAATTGAGGTTAGGTCTGTTTTGCCCTGCTCTTTGAATTACAGCGGAGAAGCCAGGTAGCAAAAGGGCCTTATATTGTTTATCAAACAAGGGGCAGGGAACAGAATCCCCACATTCTGCAAGAAAGTGACTAAGAGAGAATGCTTAAAATAAAAGTATGTTTTACCTGGACAGGGACCTCCCTCCCCGCACCGCAAAAAAACAAGTGCTTCTCTATGCTGTTTGCTACAGTACATCTTAAAGACGTATAAGGATGCAATGCTACTTTGATCCTCTGACAGCAAGAACACCTTGTACTAGCTGCACCATGAAGACAGACTGTCGGGATTGCGGAAAGTGATTCACATCTTTCCAACAAAGAGGACAACTGAACTGGTATTTGTAATTATTATTTCTATTAACTGGGATACTGCTCTGGGAAAGAATTAAATATATGTTCTTGAGGGGTAAAAACTTGAGCCCAATCCTGAAAACAGTTCAGGATGTGAGTAATTTTATGTACATGAGAAAAGAGTAACTGTACCCACAAGTTGTCCCAAAGTAGATGTGTTCACAGGATCAGAGCCTTGATAGTTTTTAAACAATAAAGCAAGCTCACCTGCGAGGATAAATTTTTAAGAATCCAGTAATTTAGTGCCTGATTCAAGACCACTGAAGTCAGTACAAACCTTTCTACTGACTTTAATACACTTTGGATCAGGCCCTTAATGCCTGGTTGATATAGCTTTAACTCTTCAGCAGCCTTTTGTATATCATTGCACTTAATTCATTATTTAGTTTAGATGATCAGGTAGTATCAGCTGGGGAAAAAGCCTCTTCCATCTGCAGCGTGCTAGGAAACTTTGCCTCCACGTGTGCACTAACTCCAGACTGGATTATTTTAACTCACTGTCTATAGGTAAGGAGGTGGGCACAAAGCAGAAGCTGTTGTTTGAGTAGAATGCAGTCACCCTCTCCTTACATGGGACAAAATGGCAGGAGCATACCACACCTGTGCTTCAATCCCACCACGGGCTCCCGGTACATTTCCATTGTCACTTTAAATACTTGGTCTTCGACTCCACTGCCACCAACAGATCATAGAATCATAGAATCTCAGGGTTGGAAGGGACCCCAGGAGGCCATCTAGTCCAACCCCCTGCTCAAAGCAGGACCAACCCCAACTAGATCATCCCAGCCAGGGCTTTGTCAAGCCTGACCTTAAAAACCTCTAAGGAAGGAGATTCCACCACCTCCCTAGGTAACCCATTCCAGTGCTTCACCACCCTACTAGTGAAAAAGTTTTTCCTAATATCCAACCTAAACCTTCCCCTCTGCAACTTGAGACCATTACTCCTTGTTCTGTCATCTTCTACCACTGAGAACAGTCTAGATCCATCCTCTTTGGAACCCCCTTTCAGGTAGTTGAAAGCAGCTATCAAATCCCCCCTCACTCTTCTCTTCTGCAGGCTAAACAATCCTAGTTCCCTCAGCCTCTCCTCATAAGTCATGTGCTCCAGCCCCCTAATCATTTTTGTTGCCCTCTGTTGGACTCTTTCCAATTTATCCACATCCTTCTTGTAGTGTGGGGCCCAAAACTGGACACAGTACTCCAAATGAGGCCTCACCAGTGCCGAATAGAGGGGAACAATCACATCCCTCGATCTGCTGGAAATGCCCCTACTTATACAGCCCAAAATGCCGTTAGCCTTCTTGGCAACAAGGGCACACTGTTGACTCATATTCAGCTTTTCGTCCACTGTAACCCCTAGGTCCTTTTCTGCAGAACTGCTGCCCAGCCATTCGGTCCCTAGTCTGTAGCAGTGCATGGGATTCTTCCGTCCTAAGTGCAGGACTCTGCACTTCTCCTTGTTGAACCTCATCAGATTTCTTTTGGCCCAATCCTCTAATTTGTCTAGGTCCCTCTGTATCCTATCCCTACCCTCCAGCGTATCAACCACTCCTCCCAGTTTAGTGTCATCTGCAAACTTGCTAAGGGTGCAGTCCACACCATCCTCCAGATCGTTAATGAAGATATTGAACAAAACCGGCCCCAGCACCGACCCTTGGGGCACTCCACTTGATACCGGCTGCCAACTAGACATGGAGCCATTGATCACTACCCGTTGAGCCCGACCATCCAGCCAGTTTTCTATCCACCTTACCATCCATTCATCCAGCCCATACTTCTTTAACTTGCTGGCAAGAACACTGTGGGAGACTGTATCAAAAGCTTTGCTAAAGTCAAGAAATAGCACATCCACTGCTTTCCCCTCATCCACAGAGCCGGTTATCTCATCATAGAAGGCAATTAGGTTAGTCAGGCATGACTTGCCCTTGGTGAATCCATGCTGACTGTTCCTGATCACTTTCCCCTCCTTTAAGTGGTTCAGAATTGATTCCTTGAGGACCTGTTGCATCTCCAGCCGTTACATCTGAGCTGCTCTCTGCCAAAGCAAATTACAAAGTTGCAGGATGAAGCATTTGAGAGACAGAGGTAATGAATTCTCTATCAAGGGGTTTCCGTTCCAAATGAGTTTCTAGATAAAAAAGCCTTTTTTTTACAGAAACTGACCACTTTCAGAATATGCTGAAAAATCCTATTCTTTAGAAAGCATTCCCACATAACAGGCACAAGGTTTTTAAGTTCTATACCATGGTGCCACTTCAAAGTTCATTCTGGTATTCAAGTTCTACACACATTACCTGTTCCAGGGGCATTTCCCATTTTAAGTATAGGGAATAACACAGAAAACAGTAATCTCTCTAAAGCCAGAGTGAACTTTTAACCTGAATGTAATGGGGTATACTGGCTCTTTAAGACTAGTGGAATAAACACAGGCCCTGGAAATGGCCTTGTATCAGGAAGAGAGGAAGCAGGCCCTGGGGAACTAGTAATTGGGTGAAAAAACTCAGGATGCTATCGCTTTAAGGGCCAAGTACCACGAGCCCTATAGTACAGGGTGGAGCAAGGCTCCCCTCTCTCCCAACCAATCAGAGAGAAGGTCTCCAAAAGAGGGCAGTGTAGATGCTGCCTTCTTTCTCAGAACAGGGTGTGTGCTGAGAGGAAGAAGGAAGCCAGAGCCAGAAGGGTGAGCTCTCATCAGGAAGGACAGGATCAGCGGCTCCATGGACAAGAGTCTGGGGCAGAGTAAGAGCTCAGTTTGCAGCAGAAGAGCTGGAGATAAGTAGAAACTTTTGCATTGCTGTAATGGCCTTTATTTTGGGGATGTTGAGGACTATTTTGAACTACTTTTGGCTATTTACCCAGCCCTAGGCAGTGGCTCATGGTAATCTCAAGAAAGACTGTGGGGAAAAGCCCTGAAAAGGGGAAAATGGAGCAAAGGCACTGCAGCGGCACCTCTGGCTATGAAGGGGTGATCAGTAAACAGCAACCAGCAGCCCCGCTACAGTGCACCTACTCTGCGTGTGCACACACCTGTGTGTATGCAGACATATACAGTCTCTAACCAGAGAAATGAGAAGAGAAGGAATCGCCATGAAATCCTCTAAGAACCTTACTGTGGCAATACAATTTACCTGGAAAGCAACTAGATATTACCACGATGGGTGCTATAGATGATGGGTCCCACGAGAGATATTAAGTGGTTGTCTGAACATCTTTGAATTATGATGTAGACTGAGCATGGCAAATACTGCTTGAAGCTGGAGATGGTAGAATTACAAAATGCTGTAGAACCCAACTGCTCAAGAGCATACTAAGAACAAACTAATTATCCTGGTGATTTCGATCCAATGGAATGACCAGGGATGGATCATGTCATAAATAAAATAAAGTATATTGGATCAAAATACTTTTATGCCTTCTATAAGAAATAAAACTTTGTAATAGAAGTGAAATATACCCTGGCTTTCTGCATTTTATACTTTTTATAAACTAATATAAAAGCACTTTTTTTGTACCCTATGACTGTGTAGAAAAATGGGCCTTTTCAAATTTTCCCTGCTGGCAAGTCCTGTTGCAATATTTCTAATTGATTGCGTAGTTACTGTTACATGACATTATGTCACGTAGCCCAGTGGACCGGACAAGTCACAATATAGGGGGGGTAATATTCATCACAGTGTGCAGGGGAATTAGGCACACATCTCCTCCCCTTCTGGTATTGTTAACAGCGACTGCACATCAGATTCCCCTGCACATTACACAAGGCACATTTACCCTAAATTATGTTCCAAGTGAAGAAATGTGGTTTCCTGGTAAAAATGGTAAAAATAAGTAAACCACAAAGGAAAAAAACTCTTTATAAGTCAATTTTTACAGTGTAATCATTTCCAGTAAAGCACAATGGATGGAAGTCAAAGCCAGACAAATACAAATTAGAAATAAAGCACATTTTTTTAATAGGGAGCGTGATTAACCTTTTGGAATAAACTACCGAGGGAAGTGCTGGATTTTCCATCTCAGTGTTTTCAAATCAAGACTTAGATGCCTTTCTGGAAGATATGATTTAGTCAAATACATTATTGGGCTCAAATGGATGAAATTCTATGGCCTGTGCCCTACAGGAGGTCAGTCTAGATTATCTGGTAGTCTCTTTTGGCTTTAAAATCTATGACTCTCTATTAATTTGTAAAAGGTGTAATTACGCTGGATATACCAGACTAGAAAAGATGTCATAAGAGCTTAACAGTCCACATGCAAAATCTGCTTCTGCACCAGCAGCAAGATGCTGCTGATGAAGAAAATAATTATATTCTACTTAACTGTCAAAAACAAGCAAACAAAACCCTATCCCGCTCTGGACATGTAGAACTTTGCATGGCTGGAAAATCCACAAATCATCTTAGATCTGAAGAAGGTTGAGTGCCATCAGCTAACCAAGAGGAATGGAATAAAACTGATAGAAATGAGATAGAAATGTGGCCTATCTAGCAAAAGACACTATTCAGAATAGTAGAGCGACAAGGTGGGTGAGATAATATATTTTATTGGACCAACTTCTGTGGTGAGAGAGACAACAGAAGTTGATCCAATAAAAGATATTACCTCACCTACCTTGTATCTCTAATATCCTGAGACCCACACAGCTACAACTACACTGCATCCTATTCAGAACATGTTATTGCTTATAATTTTGGATTGTTTTAATTAAAAAATGTAATTTAAGACATATGATGTGTATTTTAATTGGTGATTAGGACACAAAAATACATTGCCTTTATTTAAAGCAAATTTTCAATTTTCATTATTAAATTTTTTCTTCCCCAGGCTTACATCTATGGCCAGATTTTACTAACATTCTCTCCATGAGTAGTTCTGTGGAAATGAACAGAACTATCTGCAAAGTAAAATACTACTGGGTAAGCATACCAGAATTTGGCCCATAACGTACAATGGACTTCAGCATGCTGCTGTTTGCTAAACAGAGTTTTTGCACTCACAACTGGAAGCCAAAATTGTAAACTGCAAGTTGTAACTACTACTGTTTCAGCTTCTGTTTCCATGGAAATGGGCACTGGATGTCTCCCTAAAAAAGTTGTAAATGTTTTAAAATAACAACTACTTAAAAATTTAATTTACTGTGATTTTTTTTACCAGTCTTGTTTCCACTAAAAAAAACAACAAAGTAAACAGCTGGAGTTTTTATTTGTCCATTTCGGTTGCTAGTTGCCTGCTGAGGGGTCAAAGTGATGTTTGATTTCTACAGCACTTTACAAAAAAGGCAGACAAAAAAACCCCCACTTAAACATAAAAATTGTAGGGAAACTATTTTCTCTAGCATTTTTTACTTTTGATTTGAGTAGGACTTTTGGGAAAGGCAAATGAGCTAATAAAATCAAGCCTGAGTAGTTATATTAGATATCAACCCAGTCAGAATCTTCATTAGCCTCCCATATGGCCATTTTATAAATTTAAATTCTGGAGAAGAAGGAAACCTATACTAAACACCCTTGTTACCATACGTAATGCTTGGTGATCCCCTTTAAACTACCACAAAGGTTTCTAGTCCTGTTTCGTCCAGCTGTTATTCAAGGACCACATTTACTAGGCAAATTATTTTACTGGTCCCTTGGGAGGGTCGCTTACGACAGGTTTCATTCTGTGTGTGTATGAGCATGCATATACACATGTTTAAAAGATGTATTAATGGACTACAAAAACACAGACTATACCCTGCCAATATTTTGACATGCAAGTCTAACTGAACAGGCTGCACTGTTTACCAGATCCAATACGTCTCTAGCCATTTCCCTGCGTAGCTTAACTCCACAGTAATTTGGTAAAGTCATCACAGTTGCTGTGTTCAGTCTCAGCAGCCATCTTTACATATTTTCAGTTCATAAAACAAGAAATGCCTATCAAAAGAAAAAACATCACCTTTTGCTTCAGCAGGACACCTTTGATAAGAAGCCCACAGGACTCAATCATTGCTTTCAATGGAGGAGAGATGGGGCAGAAGAGTACTGTAATATCTCTGACTCATGAAGCTGCTGGGAGCTAATTCTCCCCATTTAAATGACCTTACATGGTTCAGTAACAATCCACTGCAGGAATCACTGACATGGATGATTGTTTTTTGACTTTTTAACCTCCAGGTAATGGAGATTAAGTGCTAGTTGGATGGAGACAATGTTTTCTAGTACAGTATTGAGACTCAAATAACTACACTAATTTTACAGTGGAAAATAATAGCTTACTGCTGTAACTCCATCTTTCCTTTTGCCCCTGTTGCAAATGGATTGCCTCCATAGGATCCTGACCTAGTCAACCACAATGTAAATAGACTGCTAATTTTCACATATACTGTATGCAAATTGTTTAATACATCTGGAATTTTGTAGTAATTGTTAATCTGCAGTTAAACAACAGATCCGCAAATCATGACATAGGAAGTAAGAATAAAATATTGTAGGTTTCCATAAATTAGATGAGAATAGGACAGGATTTGTTTAAGGGCCGGAGGTGAAGACCCAGTGAATTTTTTTAACTAATAATAATCTGCTATATATAAGTACCTATTGCTGCTATAAATCCTTTATTGCTGTTATAAATTCTATTTTCTCTTAAAAGAATAAATTGTTTCCCCTTAGCGTTTTATTAACTCCTCCTCCTTTATGAGACTGTATTATTTGCTAAAGCTCTGAGGTTCAATTTACCCACACCAAGCCCCCAATGTACCTCAGCTCTGTGCTGGAGAAACCAGGGAAGAGATGAGTATGAGTTTCCATGCTGATTCAGCCTTTGCCTCTCTGCTGAGATTGTAAACAAGCACCATGTGTCAACCAGTGTCAGTGATAATCTGTACATCTGTCCTGGGCTAAGACCACCAACTCATTTCACATGAGCCACAAAACGGCCTTCAGATGACAGAGGACTTTTGGTCACTACTATCCTACAGTAGATCTGAATCAGTGACCTATAGAATCCATAGCCCATAATTATCAGTCTCCGGAGACAATAGTTTCCCTCTCTATTCCATTTGCTTGTTCTTGCAAGAAACTTTCTCTTTTGCCATGTTATTTAAGCAACATATTGCAATGTGCCTAAATAATGAATTCTGCCTTCCTGCTGAAAATGGAAAGTAATGCACACCTACTGCACTCTCAACTCAGAAAATCACTGTTAGTTCGTTTAAGATTCACGATGCACACATTTCCTGTTACACTTTGTTGACCTAATGTGAAAACTGGTTGAGGGAGATTACCCCATGCCTGACTGTGTAGTCTCATATTGTGGCATAGTACATCACATTAACTCATGTTACCATTTTTTTAACTAGTACATGCAGGACAGGTAGCACTGTGAAATATTAAAGATGAATGATTAGGATCTGATGCTCACTATTCCCTTATCACTCATATAGTGAAGGTTCAACCCAAATTTACTCTGGTGGATGTGCTGGGCTGCCCAAAAAAGCATCCACTGTATCTGTGGATCAACAGATCACACAGTTCACTACCCTTTCTGATCATTTTCCTGGGGTTTAACATAGTTCTGAATCTATAAATCTCTTCTTTATACTGTAGGGCAACAAAACATGCAAGGAAAAAATGCATCCAGTTTCTGCTGTGAGAAAGGAACCAGCCCCTGCATGTTTAATACACACATGTGCTGCTCAGTGCCACTGAAAACCATGAATATCCCAGGTATTGTAGAGTGAATACTCTGTTGACACTGTTTGGAGGTTGTTGGGGAGAGGGGAGAAGAGAAAAGACAATATTTTTCTATGGGCTGTAAAAACAGGCGATATACTTCCTGTTTTGAAAAAAATAACATCACTGACTAACTTTGATGCCCTGGGGGATAGTAATGAAATAAAGAATAAATCAGTGGAGTAAACTAAGACAAGAAGAGATGAGCCAATAAAAGAATGACTTTTCCAAGGTCATGACCTGGAGGAACATAAATGCTTTGTCTCAAGGAGGAAATAAAATCTCTTTTTGGTGGCTAAGCAAGGAGGAGGAAACTATATTTATCATCAAACCTGGAAACCCAATAATACTTTCTGACTCCCAAACCAAGGTATGCAAACTACAGAGGCAAGTGTGTAGTGGATACAAGACTCAGTGTTTTGGAGAACACTTCTGGGTTGGTACAGGTGTTACTGAACAGCCCAATTTTCCACAATGAGTAAAAGAAGCTTCAGCATTAATGTGTAATACAAATACCAGTAATTATAATAAAATCCAACCCCACTAATGTTATATTGACATCATGTCTACTAATCTACAGAGAAAATAGAGAATATAAGGGGAAATATGATATTTTACAGACCTTCATTAGACAAAATGAAAGGCAATAAAAATGCACATAATGTTTCAAATAAAGAAACCTTTTGCTCCTTCCTTCTTTTTTTTAAAATTTAACATGCACTTAAAGATCAGGAATTACAGAAAATCCATGTTCAGGTTGACTATTGAAAGAGCAGAGGGCTGACATGATCATTTTAAATGTACTTCTGGAAAGTGTTCAGATACTACAGTGATGAGGGCAGTGTATGAACTTGATTAGAATAGACTAGACTAGAATAGTGCTGCTTTGGCACAGAATTTCACTTCAGCTGCTAAGGATTTTTCCCACTTGCATCTGTGTCACTCTTTTTTCACTACTTCGCAAATGGGGAAGTGGAGATGCATCATGTTACTTTCATTATTTGATATTTATCACACTAGTGATAAATAAATTGCTGTCAATACATCCTGAAATCTTGCATCATTATGTCCCAAGTGCTTCTGAATATCCCACTCAATATCTCCCTGCATTTTTACACACCTAAATACCTTTACACACCTAAATACCTTTTAAAATCTGTCCATCAGTCACTTTTGGAAATGGGACTTAGGTGCCTAAGTCACGTAAGCACTTTTTGAGAATTTCACCCATGGCCTAAGTGATTTCCATTAAATCCCTTTGGATAAAAGTTGTGCTCACATTTGTGTGCACAAATATCTGTAGCTAGACAGCTAATACCTATTTTCAACTGTAACTTAGATAATTAGATGTTTACTAATATTTGCACCTTATTGCAATTTATTGATGCTTCAAAATAATGCAAGATTTTGCACATGCAATAAATAAATACATAAATTAAATAAAAGGTAAAAGGACATCCAAAAATGGACTCCAGGCTGAAGCCCATCTAAAAATCTGACTCCAAATGTCTTTGATCATAGTTAAGTAATCGGGATTGCAAGAGACAAAGAGCAGGATTGCTGGTCCTTGAAGGCAGTACAGGTGTGGGATTGGTCTTCTCACAGAACTGCAGCATGATAAAAACACAATTATGAGCCACTGCATGTATTGTTTTAACTCATTGAGTGCCTTCACTCCAGAGATATAAACTAGCCACAGAAGAAGAAAAAAGAGATTCAAAATAAAATCAATATCTTCTGTTATAACCGTTCTCCAAGAAATACTGCATTGTGTTTGTGGGAAGAGAACACAAAATTCACCCCTGACTTTTCTATGATTTCTGGTTATTTAGGTTCACCTTTCTTAATTCTTTGTATTTCAGATTTCTTCCCCAAAGCCCAATAGTTATAAAGTAAATTGTATTTGTTTCCTTAAACATTTTCCATTTCTCTGATTTCACCTCTTATTTTCCTTCTGCTACCAGGTACAAGCCATTGTTTTAGTATTGTAAATGGTTACTTCATGCACATTGAAAGAAGAGCTTTTGAAAGGTAATATATCATAGAAAAAGTAGATCAAGCTGCTGTGTACTCCCTAAGGGATAACAGACTTCTCTCACATTCCACTGAAAACGGTGGTGCCTACATTCAATGGTAAAGTAATAATGGCTTATTTCTTCAAGTTAACTGAAGCTGGGAAGAAATGTGGTTTTTTCCCCTAGGATTTAAACATTTATTCCGGAATCCATTTCAAATGGACAAAGAAGGTTTAAGGATCCACAACTGCATTAAATATGATTTCTATTATTGCCTAATGATGATATTATGCCTGGAACTATACAATATAAAGACAACATTGCCCCTGCTTCAAAGGGCTTTCAACCCAAATGAGACAGGCAAAGCACACAGTAAACTGCTTGGTCAAATAAGATCCCGTTTTCAATGCACAAACGCTGTGGGTAAGTAAACTAGTAGGAATGTTATATAGATCCTCAGTACATATACCTTTGCTACCGATAAACTTCAAAACCAGATATTAAGTGCACATATCATTTACACAGAAGTCGACATCACAACCATCCCAAGGAGTAAAATTCTATAACTTACTGATAATGTTAATTTTACCCACACTGACCTTAATTAAATAGGAAAGTTTTGCATATTACATACACTGTAAATATTTATTTTAAAATCTTGGTTGACATATATACTATACATAGGTGTTAACAAATATATAAGACAGACAGACAGGGAAATCAGTTTAAGTTACTTGTTTACAGCATATACATATGGAATCACCAAACTTTTCAGAATTGGTCACCTAAATTTTGCTCCTCCCCCCAAAAATTGTTCAATAACATGGCCCACAAACTCTATAATGTATAATTTGCAGACAAAGAGGATGCTGCTGGCAGTGACCAGTGCTGTGTGTTTGCAAATGCTCATCCTGATGCACTAAGGTGGGACTTTGGCAATACTGGCTGGGGAGGAGAAGACCTAGAATCCTGTGCCCTACTCTTACTCCCATCCACTACAAAGTTGGCTGCCCAGTCATGGGGACTGGCCAGTCAAATTCCACTGGTCATCTCATTGGTTTCCTCACCCTTCTTATTTGTTAGGAGAGGGTATAATTGTATGTTGGGACCAGAAGAACCTTCCTGGATCCCAGTGGACAAAGTGTCAACATGAGAAGAGGCATGTGATAGAAGGTTCCAGCAAGCACCTGGTATTTGACTATGACACATAAAGGCCAGCCAGCCAGAGGTGAGGGCAGGAGGTCAAACTGACCATCTGTCCTTCCACAAAAGCCAGACAAAGGGCTTCTCCAGGTGCTTCAAATTGTGGCTGTGGAGGTCTGCTTGGGAGTTCTATATGCCTGATTGACCTGGCATATGGCCAATCATCAGTACCCATAGTGGCTCTCTTGCAGCCCTAGCCTCCAGCCAGCAGCAGAACTGCCCATGTGGAAGAAGAGAACTGCAAGGAGCAGAATGAATCGGGCAGTTGTGTATCATCCCCAGCTTCCTGGTGATTCATCACTGTGGTCAAGGGGATATCACCCAGGTATATCCCAATCCTGTTTGCAAAGTGAAAGGAGGGGGACAAGGAGCTAACAAGTGATGTGCAGAGCCCTGCCTTATGTTGTACTCAATGCAGATGTGTGATCCCAAGGGCCCTTCTGTCCCCTTACTATGGGTTTAGGGAAGGGAGCTGCAATTTCTGAACCAAGAAGCAAACTGGGTATAGCTTTACCACTTGGACTGCCTGCTGGGGACATGCTTGGGTAGATTGGCTGGGCTGTGGGGAGCTTAACCTCTTCCAACCCCTGCCAGGAGGTAGGAAGTGGGATGTGCCAGCCCCACCCTTGTGTGCTACTGTGACGTTGCACTCGATATGATTTTATGAAAATATGCTAATGAGTGTGACTATAATGTAAATGGAATATGCTTCATGCAAAAGGTCTCTTGTAAGGTAACATTACAAAGCTTATAATCTACTGAGTTTGGTCTTCCAATTTGTAGAAATGTATCATTCTTGTATCTGAAACAAGAAATATGAAATATAACTCTGAAGTCCTATTGTAATTATGCAAAGTGTGGGCCATTAATGGTGGCTGGGATATTGATGGCTCCCATTAACCAGGACAATTGGTTGTAAATGGTTCTGTTTACTTGTAAGTCTTCCTGTATACGTGTGTGCTGGCAAGTGGGAAATGAAGTCTTACAGTGACATGTGATCACGTCACCTGAACTGGAATCCATCTTTAACCTGGTGCTTTTCCATTTAGAAGGATGGGTGGTAACCCAGAGAGGGAAAAAGGATTCATGCCTTGCGCAAAAGGTATATAAGGAGGTAGAACAGAACAAAGGGGGCTGTAGTCATGAGAAATCCCCTAGCTACCACCTGAGATGGAACAAGGACTGTACCAGGGAAAGGATTGGGCCCAGATTAGAAAGGAGTCTAGTCTGTGAAGGAAGCTTAGGATCTCTGAGGGTGAGATTTTATCCATATTCAGTTTCCTATTGTATTAGGCTTAGACTTGCGTATTTTATTTTATTTTGCTTGGTAATTCACTTTGTTCTGTCTGTTATTACTTGGAACCACTTAAATCCTACTTTTTATATTTAATAAAATCACTTTTGCTTATTAATTAACCCAGAGCAAGTATTAATTCCTGGGGGAGCAAACAGCTGTGCATATCTCTCTAGCAATGTTATAGAGGGTGGACAATGTATGAGTTTACCCTGTATAAGCTTTATACAGAGTAAAATGGATTTATTTGGCGTTTGGATCCCATTGGGAACTGGGTATCTAGAGACAGGAGCACTTCTTAATCTGTTTTCAGTTAATCCTGCAGCTTTTGGGGGATGTGGTTCAGACTTGGGTCTGTGTTTGCAGCAGGCTAGCATGTCTGGCTCAACAAGACAGGGTACTGAAGTCCCAAGATGGAAGGTAAAACGGACTCAGAGGTAGTCTCAGCATATCAGGTGACAGTCTCAAGGGGGTTTGTGTGACCCAACCTGTCACAACTACTTTCACATACTACATCATCAACAGGAACATTCTGACCTCAGGGCCTTGTGGAATGGGGTCTGGGTGCATGCCTTTCTCCTCCTGATCAATGTGGCACTCACAGTTGTGATGGGGAAGCACACAAGGGGCCAGGCAAGTTATCCATCCAGGTTGTGGATCTATTCCCATCAAGGAAAGGGCAGATGAAAAGACTGCATCTCCAATTAAGACTGGTCACTAAATACATGACTATCTTCCTCCAGCCCCCATAATCTATCAATTAGCGTTTTTATGAGATATCAATTAGCATTTTTCTCAAAAAGTATATGGCTGTTCATTGTGAACAATACAATACTCAGTTTGAATATGACCTGTCAGACATCAAACCTGTCATATGTTGAGTGCACTTATTTCCCATCGAATTTGAATCAACCTCAAGGTCTCAGTCTTTATTTACAAAGTGTTCAATGGCCAGGGCCCTGGATTTATAAAAGTTCAAGTAAAGTTCTGAGATAAGGACTGTGGGAGACAACTCTGCTCCTCAGCCTCAATGGAACTTTTTACCTCAAGGGTAAAGTGTGATGCTGTATGGAATATGGGAGACACTTTATGATATTGTTGATACCAATATTATAAAATTGCAAGGAATCTGACCAGATATGCTATGTAAGGTATCTATGAAAATGTTATGATTTGCCAAGTAAGATAATCTTGTTTATATGTTTGTATCACCTTTGTATTGTGAGTTATAGATATGTAAGGTATATCTATATTTCAAACTTGTGCTGTGTTTCTGGGTAACACCCCCAGACAGAATGGCATCAGCACTAAACTGCTTGATGGCCCATCAAGGAACATCAGCTGTACAATGAGTCAGCAAGAGATGTAGAGGCATGCCTATGGACAGAACTCTTAGACTTTTCCATGCCATCTGCTATGAAGCTTGTGTTTGGGACACAGGGCGTATAAGCCACATGGCAAAAGATATAAAAGACAGCTGCATCATCTCCATTTTGTCTTTAATCCTGCTTCCTACCTCTGGAGCAACTTCTCTACAAACTGAAGCTCTGAACAAAATGACAATGACCCATCCAAGCTGTGGATGTATTCCAGAGGGACTTCCAAGCCAGCAAACTCACTAACATTGCTAAGAACCTGATATATGGACTTTGAAATCTTATGTATATATCTGATTGCTTGACCATTTAAAAACTCTCTTATTGTTCTTTCTTTCATTTATTGTAAACTTTTAGTTTTAGATGCTAAAGGATTGTCTGGCAGTGTGGTATTTTGGGTAAGATCAAATTAATATTGACCTGGTAATGTGGCTGGCCCTTTAAGGTCTCAAGAACATTTTGTATAGTGAGCAGAGTGTTTAAATAACTTCTCATTGTACTGGACCTATGTTCTGATTGGGAGCCAGAGAGCTGAAATGCAATAAAGGAGGCTGTGTTATTTCTTTTTTCAGTTTCGTGATAACCCATGGGGGAGAGGGGAGATCAGGAGCACAGTTTGTGACTGGCTGGTGAGTCTAACTTCAGTGTTAACTACCAGTTCTGGGAGAATCTGCTCTTCTTTTTGCAGCCTGCCCTGACCTTGGCATTTTCAGTGAGGGCTGTCCCAGGGACCTCGGGTCACATAAAGCTTGTTTGTGCAGGAGACATAGCTTTCTAGGCGGTGAGT
The DNA here is from genome assembly GCA_033296515.1 of Macrochelys suwanniensis. Classification (NCBI taxonomy): domain Eukaryota; kingdom Metazoa; phylum Chordata; order Testudines; family Chelydridae; genus Macrochelys; species Macrochelys suwanniensis. The sequence continues at coordinate 83,502,152 of CM065777.1, forward strand.
CTGAAACTGTGGAACAAACCCTGCACAAGACTATCCCAAACCTTATTACCTTCCTTTCCAAGTGCAAGGTGTTCTTCTTCGACCTGACTTCGCTTAAAGAAACATGTAACAGCATGTACATTTAAAAAAAAATCCTCAAAATCTTAACAAAACAAAACTACACTGCACACACAATTTTCCCCCAGGGACAGGATAACAGAGAGAATGAACTCTCCATGACAGATGCTAGTCATGTCACTTAATTCATTACTGGAGGGCACTCAGATACCATAGTGATGAAGGCAGTATAAGAACAAGAAATAGAAGTGAGGCCAGAACTGCAGTTTGGAGTATTGAGCTACAATACAGAAACACAAATTGAGGCATCTTGTCAGTGTTCTAATTCTTCACACAATGAAAGGGTTGAATAGGGATTTTCAGTATGAGGCTGGATGCTGGTGGTTTGATATAGAGGAAGAAAGCCCTGGATGGCTTTTCTCTGGTGGTTAAGGGCCTTTATTGCCTATTATTAATTATGGAGCTCCACCTGGACAGATTCACTCTGGGTAAGATCAGTGGGGAGTTTAATAGTTAAAGTGCTCAGTAATAAAGTTTGGTTATTTGGTTAATAAAGTTGTGGCCGTCCATTTGAAACCATAAACCACCTATGAGGCATATTTTAACTCTACCTGCCATGTCCATGCCAACGCCAATTTGCATTTGCAAAAATGGGATTTGCAGGCACCCATACACACAAATTTTGAAAGCACAGTATAGGTGGTCAGTTTTGAGAATCTGGACCACAATAAAAACCTTATTTTGCACGCAATGGCAGTTGCAGGCAACTCTCCCCCTTCCTTCTCCCATGCCCACCAAACAAATGCTGCACAAAAGAGGAAACTGGATTTCCTGGTTAACATTTCCCACCTATTATAATCATATATAAGCCCCAGGCTGGCCTATTTAAATTAGAAACCAGTGACTCTCTGGTACTGTAGGTTGCTTCATAGTTGTTTTTTACATCTTTATCAGGAACTGACAATGCCTTATTTTCAAGAGCTGTCTGCCAAAGAATTGGAAAGAATTAATAATATATAAACACATAACAGATAGTGTACAGCACTGCATAAATGCCTTACAAATAATTTATGGTATAGTTGCAGGACAGAATAGTTTTAAACACATGAACCATTGCTGTTCTTTTATTTTAAAGGTGTGTATTCCATTATAAATGGCTTGTTAAATAATTATGGAACTTTGATATCTGCATATTTTCTGGGAATGGTTTATGAATGAGTTATAAATGGGTCCAACACTACTGAAAATGCCTTTACTGTGTTTTAAGAATGGTGCATTTGATTATAAAATGCTTACTGAACATAAATTCACCACGTGGAATAAAATGTGGAGCCCTATTTTAATAGTAAATGCCTTTGCAACAGAACTATGACCTATCTGTAGCAGACATATAAATATTAATGATGAGTGAACTTCTTTGCATAAGAAGTAACCTGAACCTTCGCATTCAATGGTCAAACCATTTTTTAAGTTTAGGGAAGTACGGTTAACTTTTATAATTGCATTTCATTTTTTTATTTGCATCTGTTCAGCCTGATTCAAACCAAGACTAAGAGCAAAAGTGCAAGGAAAGGAAAGCAAGCCTCACAGTATCTGCTACTTGAATGGGAGCAGGAATTACAGTGAATCTCTCATGAGACTGCCAACTCCTAATTCAATACTCCTTTTCCCAACTCTTTCCTTTTGTATCCCTGGCCAACTGCCTGATTACAGAGGCATCCCAGTCCCAGCTCCATCTCTTGAATTTACACTGACCCAGAGGTTCTGCCATGCCCATCACTGTTAGCTTTCTATTGCTGTAAACTCCGGATCGAAACTGACCATTGATTGCCTGTCTGGTTATCTTGACCATCACTCCATTATCCACACACTCCCGCTCTTTACACAGCTCCAGTGATAAAAGCTGAAATGGGATCTCCCTTCCTCCTTATTACCCTCGACAATATCCTTATTCCTCTGCAAGGTCTTAAATCTCTCACCCAAACTCCAATAGATATTCTGTCTTTGGGAGCATTTCATTAGGCCTCTCTTCTTAGTTTGACGCTGCTGGTCTTTAACAGTGCTCTGTTCAAATATCATGTTCTGGAGCTTTCCACTAGTATACTAGTGCTCAAGAATGCATTGCAACATCCTATCTTACCTTTCTGATACAAACTCAAGAACTCACATCCCAGAAGAAACTGGCAGATTAATGGAGACCTCAATATATATTTTACCTTGGGACTTGTACAGATCAAAAAGAGTGAAGGTGTTTGTGTGGCACAAAAGTATCTGAACCTAAAGAGTTTGTATTTTGTTTGAGATTCAGGATGGTTCTACAATTTTTTTCGCTTATGGAATATGTTTAAATATGGTGTTAAGATCAAATAACAGAAGGAAGAAATTTATGTGCTTGGGGACTTGAAGATTCAAAATTTTGAATACAAGAACCTGTAAGTTCCATGCTGAAATTAACTGCAATACAAAAACTAATATTTGTAAAGACCTTTTTTTTAAAGAAAACCAGCTATATATAAGTTCTTTTAGAAGCAGTTTCCCATGTTTCTTCAAAACAGCTGAAATTTTGTTTTAACAATATGTTTGGAAAAAGAATAAAGAAGCATTTTCTTTGGCTTCAGAAACAAAGACAAGCATTTGGCATCAGGACAAATGCACTGCCTAGAATTAATCAGATCTAACAGGGAATCTGACTACATGCACAAAAGAAGTCATAAAAAAAATCCTTCATTGTGCTACTTTTCTGATTACAAGATAGTGTTACAATAAAAGTAGCTGACTGCACACTAAGGAGGTCTATAACATACAAGTGACAATTTCTCAGTCACAAAGATGCTCAGTAGGTAGTAAGTCTGTTTAAAAACTATACAGTTCTGAAACCCTCAGTTGCTTCATTACAATTATAAAATAGCAAATGAGAGAACTGAAAGGTTTTAAAGCCTTTGAGCATTAGTATATTAATGTGGTAAATGGGAATGCAAAGCAGAAAGTAAAAACATTTACCATTATCGCTGCTCTATTATTTTTATAGAGAGGAGGAAGAAAGTAAAGTGTATGAAGGAACAACACAATACACAAGAGCATATGATATGTGAAATCCCAGGAAATACAACCAAAAAACTACAAGACTGTTTTGTAGTTACTTCAACCAGTCATGGAAAACACAAAACTACCCCTACTACACACACACCTCAATCAGAACATAAAATAGTTTTTTTCCTACCTGGTCCTTTGGATCATTTTTACAGTGTCAGTCTGGACAACATGCAGGATTAGGAAGTTGTCCTCATCTAAACAACTGTGGTGTGTATATGCCCTGCTGGATTTCCAGTTTAAGTAATCTCATTCTACTCACCTTCCTGAAGTTCCAGTTGAATACAGTACTCTTCTTCACTTCTTGCCTTAAATGTGTGTGTAGTGTTAAAACAGCTGCCATGAATACACTTGGGATGGTTGCATTTCAGTGGCAGGGTGAAATGACTGCTGTAGATCACATTTGTGAAGTGCTTTGATAGGAATACTTCAGCATAAAAGGTATGCTGTCCACTGACCAGGACAGAGTTCCACTGAGAATGAAGGGGGTAAAAGGTTTTCAGGAGTAAGTTCTCAGATAACATGGGAATACAATTGTGTGCATAAAATCTACACATAGCTATGCTGATTGCAGAGACAAATCATTACCTACATGTACAAACATGTCTAATTACACTGGTCTACAATTTTTGAGAAGTCGACTGCTTCAGAGATAAAATGTGCTATTTAGTATGTATTTTGATGTGCTGAATTCAAATATGACAATTAAAACAACTGATTGGCTACTGTTTCTAAGATATTTACGTTTTTACATTTTATGTCTATGTATATTGTGTAGATAGAGTTTTAATCATAAATTGTAAACCTAGGTCTTTTCATGTGTTTATGGTTGCTTTACATGATACTATTTCACCTGTCCTGTTTATGTAATACTTTAAAAATCAGCAAAGGGGTTATATAAATAAAATTTATTATGAAACAAAAGGCAAAAAACTATTATGTCCACAGTTTAGTCCTATTCAGTGTCTACTCAGCGCTTCTTGGCTTGTCTCTTGTATTCATTAAATGGAGCATCTCTTGTCACTGTCCAGCAATAGTCTGCAAGCATTGATGGACTCCATTTGCCCTGATAGCGTTTCTCCATTGTTGCAATGTCCTGGTGAAATCGCTCGCCGTGCTCATCGCTCACTGCTCCGCAGTTCGGTGGAAAAAAATCTAGATGAGAGTGCAAAAAATGTATCTTTAGTGACATGTTGCAAGCAAGGCTTTTGTATGCCTTGAGGAGGTTTTCCACCAACAACCTGTAGTTGTCTGCCTTGTTGTTTCCGAGAAAATTTATTGCCACTAACTGGAAGGCTTTCCATGCCTTTTTTTCCCCTTGCCACGCAGTGCATGGTCAAATGCATCATCTCGAAGAAGTTCATGAATCTGAGGACCAACAAAGACACCTTCCTTTATCTTAGCTTCACTTAACCTTGGAAATTTTCCATGGAGGTACTTGAAAGCTGCTTGTGTTTTGTCAATTGCATTGACAAAGTTCTTCATCAGACCCAGCTTGATGTGTAAGGGTGGTAACAAAATCTTCCTTGATTCAACAAGTGGTGGATGCTGAACACTTTTCCTCCCAAGCTCCAATGACTGTCGGAGTGGCCAATCTTTCTTGATGTAGTGGGAATCTCTTGCACGACTATCCCATTCGCAGAGAAAACAGCAGTACTTTGTGTATCCAGTCTGCAGACCAAGCAAGAGAGCAACAACCTTCAAATCTCCACAAAGCTGCCACTGATGTTGGTCATAGTTTATGCACCTCAAAAGTTGTTTCAGGTTGTCATAGGTTTCCTTCATATGGACTGCATGACCAACTGGAATTGATGGCAAAACATTGCCATTATGCAGTAAAACAGCTTTAAGACTCGTCTTCGATGAATCAATGAACAGTCTCCACTCATCTGGATCGTGAACGATGTTGAGGGCTGCCATCACACCATCAATGTTGTTGCAGGCTACAAGATCACCTTCCATTAAGAAGAATGGGGCAAGATCCTTTTGACGGTCACGGAACATGGAAACCCTAACATCACCTGCCAGGAGATTCCACTGCTGTAGTCTGGAGCCCAAAAGCTCTGCCTTACTCTTGGGTAGTTCCAAATCCCTGACAAGGTCATTCAGTTCACCTTGTGTTATGAGGTGTGGTTCAGAGGAGGAGGATGGGAGAAAATGTGGGTCCTGTGACATTGATGGTTCAGGACCAGAAGTTTCATCCTCTTCCTCGTCTGACTCAAGTGAGAATGATACTGGTGCATCAGGAACCGGCAGTCGTTCTCCGTGGGGTACTGGGCGTATAGCTGATGGAATGTTTGGATAATGCACAGTCCACTTTTTCTTCTTTGACACACCTTTCCCAACTGGAGGCACCATGCAGAAGTAACAATTGCTGGTATGATCTGTTGGCTCTCTCCAAATCATTGGCACTGCAAAAGGCATAGATTTCCTTTTCCTGTTCAACCACTGGCGAAGATTTGTTGCACAAGTGTTGCAGCAAATGTGTGGGGCCCACCTCTTGTCCTGATCTCCAATTTTGCAGCCAAAATAAAGGTGATAGGCTTTCTTAACCATAGTGGTTATACTGCGCTTTTGTGATGCAAAAGTCACTTCACCCCAAACATAGCAGAAGTTATCTGCACTGTTCACACAAGTACGAGGCATCTCTGCTCACTTTGGCTAAACAGAAATGTGTCCCTTTGCAAAATCAAACACTGACAAATAAGAGAGCACGACACTATGATTTCTAGAGCTGATCTAGGGCAATTTGTTCAGCAGAGTGATGTAAGCTTCATTATGATTGCATCATCCATGACTTCTAGGAATAACGTGATGCAATTCATATCATGTATGACGCAATACCAGCTTCAGATTGCATCATTCATTGTTTTGCCTAAAAAGCAAGTACTGTCCAAACCCAGTCATAGATTTATTCATAGATCCAGTCAAAGATGTATTTTAGTCATTTCTGGTTTAAATTGAGATCCCTTCCCTTTATAACTCACTTATCCTCCGCCATTCCCAAGTCAAGGGTCATATATACTGAACCAATAGCATGTCTTGAAAACTAGAGCCAATCAACAATTTTTAGCATCATTTTCGTTCTCAGTGACCCAGAATTAGTAAAGTTTGACTACATTTATTTCAGAAGCATTTTGGCTATAGAGCAATGTTACCATTGTTCGCCCTCACCTGATTTGATTTTAGAGGATGAAAAAAACGGAAGAAAAACACCTTGTTCTATTGTAAAATCACTTAGAAGGCCAGTCCCACAGCTGGAGTAAAGGAACCCCTGAAGATCTGGCTATAAGATTTTATTGTGCATTCATCATAACCCAGATCTTTCAGGTTTGCAAGTTTAACCTTTTCAGATAGCGAGTGTTCATTGATAACTGGTCTCTAGCCCAACATGCAAAAAAACCCAAACAAACATCTATCTATGGTACTGTGAGGTAGGGAAGTGCTATTATTTTACTATTACATTCAGAGGTGAAAGTAAGCTGGTATGTCCCGGTACAGCATACCAGAAAGAGCCGGTGCGCCATATCAGGGTGGCTGGCTTCCCCGGGTGGCAATTTAAAGGGCCTTGGGCTCCCAGCAGTGGCTGGAGCCCTAGGCCCTTTAAATTGCTGCCAGAATCCTGCTGCTGGAGCCCTGGGGTAGCAGCAGTGGGACTCCGGGGGCTATTTAAAGGGCCAGGGGCTCCCTGCTGCCTCTACTGCCCCAGCCCTTTAAATAGCTGCTGGAGCCCCCCGCCGCTACCCCAAGGCTCAGGTGGCTATTTTAAGGATGGGGTGGTAGAAGCAGGGGAGCCCCAAGCCCTTTAAATAGCTCCCGGAGCCCTAGGGTCGTGGCGGTGGGACTCTGGGGGCTATTTAAAGGGCTGGGGCTCTGTCTGCCTCTACAGCCCCGGTACTTTAAATAGCCGCCAGAGCCCCACCACCACTACCTCAGGGTTCCGGGGGCTATTTAAAGGATGAGGAAGTAGAAGCAGGGGAGCCCCAGACCTTTTAAATAGCCCCTTCTGCCAGAGTCGGCCCCAGCTCAGCCCCCGTACCGGTAAGTCAGTATATCTACTTTCACCCTGATTACATTTGACAGCTAGGAAACTGAGGCACAGAGTGACTTTCCCGAGGTCACATGGGAAGTCTGTGGTAGAACAGTGAGTCCCAGACAACACCCTTAACCACTGGATCAAGCTTTATCTCTAAAACCTTCTGTTTTAAGGCATTTTAAAATCAGTGTTGTCCAAGAGCTTTATGAAATTATCACTTCAGTAATATATAGTTACAATATTGTTTGACTATAAACATTTATTAATACTTAGGGCCAAATTTTCTTTAAAAAATGGCCTCTGTTTTGTAGGTACAGCTTACCTTGCAAAATCTCCACCTACATATTTCACTTGCAGCTGAAGGGGGCTAAGACTTAACTTATAAGACCTATCTCATAATATAAATTATAGCTTGTTATTTACAGTTATATTATGGAGTTTCTCCTTCCATACATGACCTTCTCATAAACAAACTAGGGAAATACAACCTAGATGGAGCTACTATAAGGTGAGTGCATAACTGATTGGAAAACCATTCCCAGAGAGTAATCAGTGGTTCACAGTTAAGCTGGAAGGGCATATTAAATGGGGTCTGTAGCGGGGTGATCACCCCGCTCAGACCTAGATGGCGGCTGCTAGGGAAAGCAGCAAGCCTCGGCTGATTGGGAAAACAGCCACAGATGTGGCCATGCCCAAATCAGGGCCCAGCTAGCTTTTATAAGAGGGCAGTGGGCCAGGAGGACACAGTATCTCTCTGAATGTAGAGAGGGAAGGACCGGGCTGTCTGGGAGCTAAACAGGGATCTGGGGTGGGGCAGCGCCAAGGGAAGGCAAGAGGAGCTAGGGAGCTCCCGCCTGGAAACCCCGCAGGCTGCAAGGCCTTGTGTGGGGCCTGAACAAGTTCTGGAGCTGCGAAGGGGCAGCCCGGGGCTAGGTAAAAGCAGCAGGTCCAAACCTCCCTTGCCTATTATGACTGGCTATTACAGACTGCAGTCTGCCCCAGGGAACGGGGGCTTGATGATGACTGGCAGTAGCCCATAGGCTGAGGCAAGGTGGGGATAGAGGGTGGGGGTTCCCCTGGGAGGGGAGAGCCCGGGGGCAGCACCCCAGACAAAAGGTCACCGGGGTCTGGGAAGGACACGGGGGCCAACGGCAAGCAGGACAGTGACCAGCAGAGGGTGCTCCAGGCTGGAAAAAGCTAATTTCCCTGGACAACCAGCAGAAGGTGCCACTGGGTGAGTCCTCGCGCCGTTACAGGGTCCCACAGGAATCAGTTCTGGATCCGGTTCTGTTCAATATCTTCATCAATGATTTAGATAATGGCAGGAAGAGAACACTTATAAAGTTTGTGAATGATACCAAGCTGGGAGGGGTTGCAAGTGCTTTGGAGGACAGGATTAATATTCAAAATGATCTGGAGAAATGGTCTGAAGTAAATGGGAAGAAATTCAATAAGGACAAATGCAAAGCACTCCGCTTAGGAAGGAACAATGACTGCCTATGAAGGACTACTGTGAAAAGGGATCTGGGGGGACATAGTGGATCACAAACTAAGGGTACATCCACACTACCCGCCTGATTCGGCGGGTAGCGATCGATGTTCTGGGATCGATTTATCGCGTCTCATGTAGACACGATAAATCGATCCCAGAGGCGCTCCCCGTCGACTCCGAAACTCCAGCTCGGCGCGAGGAGTAAGTGGAGTCAACGGGGAGCCTGCCTGCGCCGCGTGGACCCGAGGTAAGTACTTTGTAATTCGATCTAAGATACTTCGACTTCAGCTACGTTTTTCACGTAGCTGAAGTTGCGTATCTTAGATCGATCCCGCCCCCTAGTGAGGACCAGTCCTAAGTATGAGTGAACAGTGCAACACTGTTGCAAAAAACAAACAAACAGCATTCTGGGATGTATTAGAGGAGTGCTGTAAACAAGACACGAGAAGTAGTTTTTCCACTCTGCTCCATGCTGATTCGGCCTCACCTGGAGTATCGTGTCCAGTTCTGGGTGCAACATTTCAAGAAAGATGTGGACAAATTAAAGAAAGTACAGAGAAGAGCAACAAAAAAGATGAAAGGTCTAGAAAACATGACCTATGAGGGAAGATTGAAAAAACTGGGTTTGTTTAGTCTGGAGAAGAGAAGACAGAGGGGACATGATACAGTAACAGTTTTCAAGTACATAAAAGGTAGTTACAAAGAGGAGGGGGTGGTATTGTTCTCCTTACCCTCTGAGGATAGAACAAAAAAAACAATGGCCTTAAATTGCAGCAAGTTGTGGTTTAGGTTGGACATTAGGAAAAGCTTCCTAACTGTCAGGGTGGGTAAGTACTGGAATAAATTGCCTAGAGAGGTTGTGGCATCACTGGAGATTTTTAAGAGCAGATTGGACAAACACCTGTCAGGGATGGTCTAGAGTCTAGACCAGTGGTTCCCAAACTCAGTCCACGGCTTGCTCATGTTAAGCCCCTGGCGCGCCGGGCCGGTTTGTTTACCTGCCGCCTCCGCGGGTACGGCCGCTCGCGGCTCCCACTGGCCAAGGTGTGCCATTCCTGGCCAATGGGAGCCACGGGTGGCCGTACCTGCGGAGGCAGCAGGTAAACAAACCGGCCCGGTGCGCCAGGGGCTTACCCTGAGCAAGCCACGGACTGAGTTTGGGAACCACTGGTCTAGATAATAGTCCTGCCATGAGTGTAGGGGACTAGACTAAGTGACCTGTCAAGTTCCATTCCAGTCCTACAATTCTATGATTCTCTGATTGGCAGGGCAGCTGTAAAAGGGGGATTATGACATCAATCTGTTTTTCTTTTTTAAAAAATTAAATACAAAATTTACAGTAAAAACCCTGTAGCTGATTTCACAAAATACAGTATATGTCTGCACATCTAATATCAGAATCGGGTCTAAAGTTCACTGTGTCACTGTCAATGTGTTCTTGTAAAGGCTTCTGAACTAAGTGGATAGTTTTCCAAGCCAGTATGCGGTTGTGTGTGAAACCAGATATAGGAACAGTTAAGTGGCTGCAGACTAGAATAAATGTTTCAAGCAGCCACTTACAAGCAGCCACTTTCAAGCAGCCAGAATAATGAATGGAGAGGCTGTTAGAAATGAGAGTTGAAGATATGTGTATTGAATACTGTATAAGGGAGCTTCTTTACTCCAAATTAATGCCAACATTTTGGAGGCTCGTCTGGAAATGTCCAAACTCAGCAGTTTCACTTTTCACTAGTTGGTGCAAACATTTTCCATAGTATTGATCTATGTTGTTTATCCCCCACCCCCTGAATTTCACTTTAGGCTTTTGATCTGAGGAATGATCAAAGGAAACTTAGTTGAAATCACCATAACAATGAAAATTTGTGAATTTTAACATGACTTAATTGCAAAAGCAAAAGCTGACCAGTTTGTTACTGTTCACTTACAAATGCATGACGCTTAGCAAACCTTCTAATAAACTTGTTTGAGTAACTCTTTATTATTGTTAGTAAGCAGTGTCTGCAGAAAACTCCTCTCCAATGTGGTGCTATGAGAACATATCCATTTTAGGTCCTGATTCTGCAGCGGGATATCTCATGTGAGTAAGTTTTACTCAGTGGGAGTGTGGGTTGCAGAATCAAGCCCTTCGAAGGGAAGAGAGGCATCCTGCACTGGTAGGAGAAATGAAAACAACACAATTTTTTTCTTAGATCATTTGGAGAACAGCAGAATGAGGGCTGTTATGTGTGATTATATAAAATGCCTTCCTTCCAGTCCTCAAGATCAAAGTAGGAGCTGCAGCCTGCTTGGTTTTCAGGGGTTCTTTATTTCTGCTATTCTGCCGGTGGACAATATGCGACAGCAATAGTGGGAGTCAATGAGTCGTGGATAATTTGGTATTTCTGCAGTTCTTTTGCTGAATATTTTTCTCTCATTCTCTTTACTGAATTATTGATTTTTAAAAATACATAAAGTTCTTAAAGGGGTACACTCATCTATTTGGCAACTTACAAATTAACTTCCTCTTCCTCATTGTGCCACCATTTCATGCATCTCAAACTCAAAATCATGCTGTTAAAAAATCTTGCTGTAAGGCAACATCCAATATATCTTGTGATTAGCCTCATATTGTAGAATGAGGAATAAGTCAAAATCTTTTCATGAAAAGATCTGGATGTGTACAGCACAAACTTTCAGACATTTACCAAGCCAGATTCAATGTACTTCTATATAGAACTACAATCTATATTGACACTGGAAGTGGGGGAGGAAGGAAAACAAGCAAACAACGTTAACTGAATCAGATACAACAGTGAAAACTAAAAGAGTGAAAAACCAAACAAATGTACTGGTGTGCATCTGTCGTATTGCCTGGATTTACTTTTACTTCAATGTCAAATTGAATTTGAACTTGTCTGGAAAAGGTGCTCAGAGAAATGACATAGCTACAGTGAAGCTTTAGGAGGAGAGGACATCAGTTTTGGTTTCATGGACTTCTAGAAGATGAGAAGTGGTCACTAGAAGCAGCGAGAAGAAAGAAAAGGAAAAACATAAGACCCCCTAGAGGGCACGCATGGAAGAAAACAGTAACAAGAAGTAGCAAAGGATCATCCTTTATATTATTTTGCATGCACCCAAGATAAGTGAAATCATGCTTCCTCTTTAATCCCAGATAGATATACATGTAGTTCACAAAGAAGCAGAATAAATGGTTTAAAGTTCAAAGAAGATGATGTTTGGGGATCAGATATATTAACACTGAGTAGGCATAGTTAGACACACTTTAATTACGGATCTCCAATAGAGGTTTAATTTATTTAGGCTTCAAATGGCTTTTTGATAATGTCTTTCAAGAGGCTGTTAAGGAAATCAGATACCGTAGTGAACAACAGGTTCACTCAAGGTTAATTGATAATCTGAAAGATGGGCTGGCTGATCACAGGAGCTGGTCCCAACCCTTTTATTTCGGTTTCTTAACAGTTTCCTTTATCACATTTTTTTTCCTTTGAGAAGCTGTAATGCCCTCCCTTATTTTCAAGCCTTTGATATGTGGCAGGGGGAAAGTTTGCAGGGTAGAAAACTGCCCTTTCTTTGTGCAATAAAATTACACGCAGGTTTAGCTGCTCTAGAAACTCGTAAAAACCATCATTTCCCTTCTCTCACTTGCATTCCTCAGGAAAATTCCAGCAGCCTGACAAAATAATAACTAAACACGAGCCAGGCCCATGTCACCACCAAAGCACCAGCACGCACTGTGCTGGGAATGGCTAGGAAATGAAAGATCAGTTGTGTGGTGGCTGTGGGGATCCTGTAGGCCAAGGATCGGCAACCTTTGGCATGCAGCCCGTCAGGGAAATCCGCTGGCAGGCCAGGCTGGTTTGTTTACCTGCCGCATCCGCAGGTTTGGCCATTTGCAGCTCCCACTGGCCACGGTTTGCCGCTCCAGGCCAATGGGGGCTGCGGGAAGCAATGGCCAGCATATCCCTCAGCCCGGGCTGCTTCCTGCAGCCCCCATTGGCCTGGAGCGGTGAACTGAGGCCAGTGGGAACCGCGATCGGCCGAACCTGCGGACGCTGCAGGTAAACAAACCGTCCCAGCCCACCAACGGATTTCCCTGATGGGCCGAATGCCAAAGGTTGCCAATCCCTGTGCTAGGCCATGTATAGGCTGAGTTCCTCACCCCCTTGCTAACCATACATCACTGGATCCAACCGGCTAAGTACCAGAATATAAAATACTGAACTGCAATTACCCAAATTAGAATCTGGCCAGGATAAGAAATTAAATATTCTGAATGCCTTTCTCCTCATCAGCTGTCCCCCTATATCTATGCAAAGTATTCCAGCAGGATGTTATACAACTGACATCCTTTTGAAGGTACACTCCATACTAAAGCTACTTCAAAACATACCATTTTTCATGACATTTACTCCCATTTTTTGTCAACATTTTGTTTTGAAAGATATTCTGCTCAGCCCAGTTTCAATCTCTGTTTCTCCAGCTGGATCCTGGAATTTCTCCCTTGACCATCTGTCTTTTCCTTGTTAAATGTATGTTTGATAAATGATAATTAAACTGAATCCTCTGCCATGATATCTGTTTGGAGCCCCTGTTCTGTTATCCTGCACTCTTTAGGTCTTCCTGTAATTATGTAGTACATTCTGAGAGGACTGGACACAGGAAGTGCTGCAGACCACTGGATAATAATGAAGGACTTCAAGGCAATCTAAACCAACTGGTACTAGGACCATCAAAAGTAAGACTCATGGGAAAATCAGGTTAGTGGAGAGAGATGGATTGGATAGGACAGGGCTAGGATAGGGGTTGGCGGAGAAAAGGAGGAGGATTAGATTCAGGCAAAATCATCCCATAATGGCAAAAGGACTTCTTAGGGGTACCAGATGAAGACAAATAGCTGTATGTGAATGGGGCAGGGATCTGTGGCAATGCTAATTGTAGACAGGATTAAAGGACAATTAAAACAGACAATTAATTCTGAGAAGGGACAAACATTTGAGTTTTCAGTGTCTCGGATGTTGTTTTACACTGCCTTTCAATGTCCATTTTTAGTAGTCTTCATTTTTTAATGTGAAGTTATGAATTCCGTATTCTACTTAACTGTCAAAAAGCCTAATTTTACACCATGGAATCAAGTACTAAATTCAGCTTCTAGCCTAAATAACTGGGCTTTTCTCATCCTTAAACCAGGGCTGACTTGGTCCCAAAATTGTGAACACTTGTTTGCATTATCTGTAAAATAATAAAATGAAAAAAACTTGAGTTGATCATTGCTTCTAACATTATTATTTGGGCTTATCATACTTCTACTACCAACTTCTGAAAGATTGTTACTGTACTTCATAAAAGTACACCTACATTTAAGCATTGGGGAAAGGATGGTCTGGTGGTTAAAGTGCTGGATTAGGAATCAGGAGATCTAGATTCAGTTCCTGGCTCTACTTCAGACTTCTGGTATGACTTTAGGAAAGTCACATAACTTCTCGGTGCCTCCTTTCCCTCTTAAAATCACTTCCAAGTTTGGTTGTGGACTCTAGAAACTATCATAACAAGAATAATAATAAGAAAAAACAATATGTAAAATTATTTCTGATGTTGAAAGAAAAGTGTATTTCTATTTTCTTCAAATAAATGCTTAAAACACAAATGGGTATCACCATAGCAACTGAAAGTTTGTCAGACTGAGGCCTGAGTTTTAGACAATGAACCAATCCCATGAGATAACCTTCACTTTCAATACTCTTATATTTAGATTAATTTGTGCACATTCACACAAACTACAGTAAAATGACATTAGGGTTCTGACATCTACAAAAACAAGGAAACGCAACGTATTGTAAAAATACATTGCATATGTCATCCAAAGCCTAAGAGCCAGATAATGTATTTTTGTAAGCTGCTAAAGTAATTGTTAAGGTGGCATGTTTTAGTGTGCGGTTACAGTATAACCGATGCTATGTCCAAGATATTAGAAAAGTTACTAATGGTTTTCTGTGCCTCACTGTTTCACCGTAAGGGCACCTGATTTTCAGAAGGTTGAGCATCCACCCTCTGTTGCTAAGGCCTTCTGAAAGTGTCTCAAGTTTAGCACTCAATTTAAAGGCACCTAAAGTCACTAGACACTTTTGAAAATCTTGGCTATAATTTCTATCTTCCAAGTATATTTTTTTCCACTTTTTAGAACAGAAGCATAATGAAATCCTTGGAACTTGGAGTTTATAAATGAATATGATCACAGAAGAGAAAATGTCTTACCCATTGTTCTTTTGTATTAGTTGTGGGGTATACTGCTTTAAAAACAGTGGTAACTGTGTACACTTGAATGTTTGAATTTTGGGAAACAGCCAGTAGTTACTTTAGCTGTCAGTTTATTTTCCTAGTGAAACAATTATTAAAGAATATAAAAACAAAGCACCTAAATTCTGCATGGAAAATAAATAGGCAGGCAGATTGAGTTCTAAGTACTGATTTCTGAGAACAAGCATTACACTTAGTTTCTTTCTCCAAAGATGTACCTCATGTACACTCTTATTAAAAAGTACAAGATCATTTTGACCCAGTTTTCCAAAACCAGACATCCCTAATTGTCCCACAACTAAAATTTGACCACCATCCATACCCATCTACTTATTCCTTCTCTCCTTTCCTCAACTGACATTACTCAGAGAAAGCATGGGAAAAGAGTCCTGGCATTATATCTTGAAGACAACAAACGTGGGCTCTGGTGAACTAATACTATTAACTCCACATTTTTTCCATTTATTTCCTTCATCCTATCAGCAGAACCTCTGTATCACCAAGCAACCAGTTTGCCCTTATCCAAGCCCTAATCTAACAAAACTCTAGGCAAGCCACACAATTGCACCAGTCAGATCTGACAAATAAGAGATATAGAACTGAGGGTGATCTAATAATGGAGATATTATAGTCCATACAACATGGTCTTCTCATCTCCTCCAACAGTCTCTCATACACATTGCACTGAAACGGTGACAGAATAGAACCCTATAATACCTCAAGTGAGAGAGCCTCAAAGCTGACAGCCATGGACGCAAACCAAGAAAAAAACCCCACTAAAAATAACTCCACCTGGCCAAGGCCTGCAGTCATGTTTACACCACTTTTGGGGTCAAAAATATCTGATATATCTGAAAGCATCAGCACTGGTTCTTGGGTTATGTCATCACCAGCAGCAATCCACCAACCAACATAAATAAGACACAGCCCATACTACAGCTTGTCCAAAAATGGTAAAGATTTTTCATGAAAACTTCTGAAAAAGTCTACATCATTTTCATTCCATGAGTTTGGAAAATGAATAATTTCTCATGTATACAGTTTTTATTTCCAAAAATAATCACATTTTCAATTTCTCCCTTTTCCCTCCGTTCCATCCCTTTTTTCCTTCCCCCCCCCCCGACCTTTTTTCTTTGTTTCTCCACTTTATATATATGGTGTTATCTCCCCTGGTGTTATCTCCCCTGGTGATCTGCTAGGTCACTCCAATCCTTGACACTGGGAACCAGCCTTACCCTGCACTGCTGTGAGAACCCCCACTCCTGGGCTGTTCATGCACAGCCTCTAGCATGTAAGCTGCTCCCAGCTACATAAGTGAGCACTCTTGGCCAGCCGCTGCTTGGATTGTGCAACTGAATGACACTAGCCAATATCTCCAGTCCCAGACACAACCCTAGGAACCTCCATCTTGCAGTGTCCAGTTATGCCTGCTGGACGCTGCAAGCTTATATGAGTTCGTCAATTTAACAAAGAAATTGATATGTACCAGGCTTGTATCCCAAGGGGAGTCTCTGACATGCTTCAAACCAAATGCAGTGCTTCATGTAGAATAAATAAACAAATATATTAATGACAAAAGATAGATTTTAAGTGATTATAAATCAAAGCACAACAAGTCAGATTTGGTCAAATGAAATAAAAGCAAAATGCATTCTAAGCTGATTTTAACACTTCCCCTTACAAACTTAGATGCTTCTCACCACAGGCTGGCTGGTTGCCCTTCAGCCAGGCTCTCCCTTTTGATCAGCACAATCACTTGGTGGTGATGTCTGTAGATGGACATCTGACATGACAAACTGACAAACTCTGCATTGGATACTACTCAATCATATTATAAGGATGAACATGGGAGTGCAGTGTGTTCCCCTGAGGTACAGAGCGTCTATAAATATATATATAGGCATTGACGAAAGTAAAAGAGGGAAAAGGGGTGGAAAATTGAAAAAACAAACAAAAAGATTGAAAAGGGAAAAATCATTGAGGTTTCCTGAAAAAAAAACCTGAATTAAAAAAAGGAAAAGTATTATTGTTTGAAAAAAGCATAACCTATGCTAGTTGATACCGCGCTCAGCCTAAAATTGGAATGGCAAGGGTCAGGTAAGTCTGAGAGCTCAAGCTATTGTGAGAGTTGCCTTGAACCACATTTTCTCTAAAATTACTGTAAAAAGGAAGATGAGAGACTAGACAATAATTAATCAAATGTCAGTATCATCGATGGAGTGGCTCTGGGTTTACACTGCTGTCACTAAGATAAAAAACTAGCTCTTTAAGTGAAACTCAGTTTATGTCAAAACCATGAGCCAGCTTATGCCTCCTTCACAAAGCCCCAAGAGCTACCTTACTTTTTTTGGTCTTCTGAACAACATATTTTATGTGCATGTGCTACAACATTAATGGAAAACAAATTTCAGATTAGTGATTGTAAGTTTCTATTGGTTTTTAACAGTTATGTTCAGGCTGAAAGAACAGAAACATACTATGTGTCCAAATGAAATAGCTCAAATTTTGAATTGAAAATATCAAATACACATAGAATGCACAAGGAAAACTTCTCAAGCAGACCATAGGCTGGAATACATTTGCATAAAATATTTGTTGAATTGTTCTGAACAATGAACACATTCACACTCAGGTTGCAGACAACTCACAAACAGTAAAAAAGAGTTAACTTCAATGAATAAATTGTTTGCAACACATACTTCTCCCAGTTGTAGTCACAAAGATAATAAGCAGTATTAGTCTAGATTATATGCATAATACTAACAAGCAACCACCTGCTGCTAGATTATGTAAATATCCTAAACAGGAGGGGGGTAATATCCACTTTACAAGCAGCAGCATTTATTTTTTCCTGCTAATACAGTATTATCCCAAATGTAATACTCTGTGTGGCAGTTTTCTCCTATTTGCTGGCAGCTCATAGGGTGGGTATGATCATAGCTCCTATCACAGATTTAAAGTTCTTGCTTTAACCATTATTAATTGACCAAAATGTTTTAGTGATCACCTCAAAAACATTCTACATGTAAATGAAATCTTTAGAGTTATCAATTTTGGTTGAGATTTTAAAAAGTGCTCCATGTTGGTCTAAATCTGTTTCCAAAGAAGTCAATGGGAAAATTCTCATTGACTTCAGTGAGAGTAAATGGGCCAGCACTGGACCCTTTTGAAAATCTCACGCTTAAAAAAACTTTATGCTCCTTTCTATTTCTTCTAGCCATAATATGTACTGTCTACCTCTCAAATATAGATTGACAATGTGTCCCATATTTTAAAAATGTGCCTGTTATTTCACACCACACCCCGTAGCTATTTTTTCCCTATTCAAAGGCCATTAGTATGTTTTCAAGGTATTCACTATGTCTGACTGGTCATCTTGGTCAAATGACATTGTTTCTCTTCCATGACTGGACACTTCAAAGTTTTTAAACAGAAGAAAATGAATGGTGAGTTGTGAATAATGCATAATGAATACTCTTTGTTCATGCACAAATTTGGGTATTTATATAAATAGCAGCCATTATGCAACCATTTCAACAAACAAAAACTGATCATCTGATTGTTCAAGAAAAAGTAAAGAGAGGCATGAATCTGAATAACACCATGAATAAGATTTGTGAACATATTCAGGAATACATGTTGCCATTAATTGATGGCTCTAACTTTAATTCTTTGAGCTGCGCATATCTACCATAAGTTTTTCAAGTAACTCAGGTGCTGCAGAATGGCTTGCTACTTTTCTTTGTTTTAAATCAGGAATCATAGTACACAGTTTGATTAACTATTTACCCAGTCTATTGCCTAGAGCAAAGTGGCTTCAGTTCTTCATTCTGATAGCAGCTGGATATATCTTATTGCAAAATAACTCTTGCAAATGTGCTTCATTCAGAATAAAGAAAAGTGCACATGAAAGATAGCATAGGTGTTTGCAACATAGAGATAGGAAAATAACTGGGGAATATGTATTCATAGAAGAAAATTTATTTAACCAGTCACATTTATGTAGACAACTGAGTGCTGTTCATTCCTCCTGCTTTACTTGCATGTAACAAGTAATGTGATACCAGATGTCAAAGTATATGGGGATGGTTTCTATCTTCAGATCTGGCGACTCTGTGCCACTTGGCTCAAAGGGGCTGGAAATAGACCACAAATGGCTTGCAGAGAATTCCCCTGTCTGAAGAGAACTCTTTGATGGTGCAAAGGGGCTGTCTCTGGGCAGTGCACCCGCTGTACCATTCTTCACAGTAAGAGGTGGAAGGGTGTGGGCTCAGTGGCACTCTGCTTGATCACATCAAGCCTACCTTGGTGCAGGGACTAATCAGGACCGTGTCAGTGGCAGAAGTTAGCTGCTAGGAAATGGTCTATCTCTTGGCTGGGGCTGGCCCTAAGAATCAGTTCCCTATTGATCCCTGCTTTCTGCATCCTGCACTAAGCAAAGCCTGGGCACAGGAGAGAATCAAACCCATGGTTTCAAAAATGTTGATTTCCACATGCAAAGTCATTAAAAATTAACTATCTAGGGCCCAGACAAACTCAGCTCTGTATTTCCAGGAATGGAACTTCTCTCATATAAGCTTGAGGAGTTACTGCAGCCGTGTTGTTTCTGGTAGTGCTCTACCACAATCCAGAGATATTGCTTCTTCGGAGGAAACACTAGCAAAGTGATTGTGTCCTCCACTTGCCTGAAACCTCAGGAGATTAGTTATGTTTTTAGAAAACACTTGTGAGTGTTGTGTGTTGCTTGGCCTCTCTCTTGGTTTGGTGCCTCTGAGTAAAGTACTTAGAAATAGAATATATGTCCATAAGATGTACTTCATGCTATTGTGAGAGGATGCAGACTCATAGTATCTATGGTTGGAGACTGTGGGTCAATCAATCTCCTCAGGAGGCAGGCAGCAGAACATTCCATATAATTATGCTAGGAGGAAAGAAGGGCGTGGGAGGGACTGGGACCAAGGAAGATGCTACAGCCACTTACTTCCTCACTCTTGCAATAACTCAGACTTTTTTGTTTTTATTTCTTTGTTTGTTTTATAAATGTTGCACTCTAAGGCCACTGAGAAATAAGAGTTTTGAGGAAAAATATGATCAGACTATAAAGCTATTTGGTTGTGGAAGTTAGACAATGAATCACTACATAAGCCTACAAATATCTCAGCCAATTTAATGTAGATTAGGTGAGAAAACAAAAGCTGGGAGAATAATTCATTCAGGAGTGGATAGCTTCCTGCCCTTCCTCCTTTGATGAGCCTAGTGCCACTCTAGATACTAGCCTGGATGCAAGGACTGTGATACCATCTAGCTCTTGTGCACAGATACAAACAAAGGAGGTTGGCAATCCCCATTCCACCCCTCAAAAACCAGCAGAACTACTGCCCTCCTTTGAGCATCTAGGCAGAGTTTTGCTGTAGTTTTATTTTTGTATCTTCTTTGTAAGGGTGAATCTCTCTTGTTTTCATAGAAGACAAAGAAAAGAGAATCAACAAAGATTTTCAGACTTAATTCGAAACATTTCGCATTTGGGATTTCATTACTTCAATCCTATGATCTGATTGTTTCATCTGTTAACGCTCTCAATAATCTCAAAGGAAAACAACTCCCAGGCCACTGTGATGCCTCTATAAATCTTTAAAATCCTGCATCTGAGTTTGTTTAATCTGTTGTAAACCTTCAGCTTTGCACAGGTGAGTAATCATCCATGCCCTAATAAAGTTGGTAATGTAATTCAAAATGAAATTGATTCCTCCCTTTTAGGACGGAACAATATTATTTGAAAATGAAAATAGCAGCCCATTTGTTTGACTGATTCTCCATTATAGAAAATCATCCCTCCTTTATGCACAGAAAGAGCAAAATGCAAGGAACTGTTGTCTTTCCGTGAGGAATATGATTTGATAATTGCACAAGTAAATGACAATCCTAATTTTGTTAGTGATATTAGTAAGCAGATGGTGCTTGGGAAATCACTCTCCTGGCAAAAGTAAAATTCTACTGTTATATTTCATATGAGTTTTAAGGTGACAGTTCTATAAGCTTAAGGGTAAATACATATTTAACATTACAGTTGGAGTTGGTAGTGCATGGTATATACATGCACAAATAAACTCTTATTCCTAGAGAAATAGTTGAGAGGATAATCAAGGCATATAAAGCAGAAAACCTACATTCACCCAAAGTAACTTTAATGTATCTGTTAACTATTAAGTATTCACAACTTTAACACTATGTGGCTTCAAGACATAGGAAAAAAACATTCTCTAGTTAACAGTATGCAGGAATTGAAATGTAATATAAAGGGCCAAGTCCTCAGGATGCTAACCTGGAAAACTCCCTTGAAGTCAATGGAGATATACTGATTTACACGAGTTGAGAGACTAGCCCAAATATTCTCCAGAAATGTATACCAAACCCTCATTGAAATAGGAGGTGCCCTTTTATGCTATTTTTGATATTGTATATAATACTTGCAAACTGTTATGGGTGATATTCTTATCTGGTGTAAATTGGCTAAACTCCTTTGAGGTCAAGGAGGTTTACAAACTGAGGCTCTCATCCACATATATGTGCTATTTACTTTGTATAAATGTATCTGATAAAAATTAAATGCCTGATTATTTAAAAACTAGAGATGAATGAAAATATTTCCAAAAAATTCTGCATGTACTCATTCATATTTAATAATGAAGTCCCTTTATCCAGGTTTCTATCTTTTATATGTTTGCTCACAATAACCATTCAAGCAACTGAGTTTTTCTTGCACCAGAATATATAATATTGGGCACTTTTTCCTTAGTCTTCAGGCAGTTTCCCCAAAACTCTTCACTACAACCTTGTGAAAAAAACAATTAAACAAGACAGGGAGGAAACTGATTCCACCCTCCCTTCACAACTACAACAAATGTGCATGCAATTACTTTGTGAGAAGTTGATGTGAGAAAATTAAATTTAAGATCTGCACCGAACCAATAAGTTTTCAGTGGTCTAGTTTTTCTAGGAAAGATACCTTGTGCAAGTCCTGTGTGTCACAGAAAGGAAAAGATTATTCCCCCACCCCTACCCCTAGAATTCCTTAAACCTGATTATCTGCTACTGGTATCTCTCTCTCAGAGTGGGTTCCCCCACCCGCCCCAAGTCGTCCTCCTGCTTAAAGCAGTTATGGTCAGCCAATTAGAGAATAGAAACAATATCATCTGATTTAGGTTACCAACGATAACCAATGAATGTGGTTAAATTTCAGATGGATACTCATAACTAATTGATCAATCCACCGAAAAATTCCTAAAAAATGAAAAATTTAAGTAATTTGAATTACAAATATTCAAAAAAACCATGATCTGCTCATAGACATTATGCAATTTGAAAAAGAAACTTAATTTGCTGAGTAAATTATTCATTGTAAATTATTTTCTCAGTTCAACATAGACCTGTAAAATTAGGAGACACAATTGCCTTCTTCAATGTAGTCAAAATACCTGAAATACGTGATTATTCCAGCAGTTCTGACATTGAGTGGGTATATAATCTCATCAATATGAATTCATAAAACTTAATATTAATCACCCATATAAGTATCTTGACAGAAGAATAGGCTAGTATGATTTTAAGATCTTCAGAATCCCTCACTACATTTTAAAATCTTTTCACTTAGAATTTCTCTACTTATTTGATAGAAAGCCCAAGACATCGAGGCAGGCATCTGAATACTCTGTCATCTGATTAAAATTTAACATGTCAAGCAAATGGTTAAGACAGATGAACAAAGTGAAATCAAATATAGGGAAACCTTCCTTTCCCTGGAGGGCTTTTGACCAATGAAGCTCTGAGTTCTGTTTTGCTAAATACATGTAGGAGGCTCTTTTAAGACAATTTTGCAGCAAAAACTCAGTCATGTATAGTGTGCAGCTGTTGTAACTGAAAGCATGTACTTCAATTTTTTGTTTTGTTATCTGTCTTAATTGATTTAATCTGTTCCTTTATTTAAACGAAGGTATTTTGCTATTTTATATTTTCAGTTGTAATAGTGTTGGAAATGCTAAAATAAGTGAAGCAGCCATTGTCTTGTGATCTTGCCTTCAAGTGGCAAGTGGGATCTCTATGGCGAAAACATATTTATTTGATAAAAAATGGATAAAACAGGAACCTACAGTTCAAACATCTTTGAAATTGAATTCTTGGCTTCTAAAATTAATATACTAGCATTGTCATGGTTTGGATTTTAGGTTGGATCCCAAATTAGAAAAGCCCAATTCCCCTGTTTGGATGCAGACAAAATACTTCATGAGTTTCCTTTCTAGAGAAATTTCAGCTTAAGATGTCAAACATCTTTCAAAATCAACTAATCTTTCAAGATTTATGCTATTTCAGGTAAAAACTAAAAAAAAAAAAAAAGAGCTTGTGAAGTTACAGCATTATCATATTTGAACCTTAACACAGGTAGGTCTATTCTGATGTCTGAAACAGCATTAGTGCCATTTTAGCAAGAATATTTTTTTAAACAGGTTTCTCTGCCTAACACAATTTGAACACTAGTGAAAATATTTCCTCTGACACAAATTATTAAACTGTAGTTCAAAGTAGTCTCCAAATAGAACTGAGGAAATAAATTGTAATTAATAAACTTCTCTGAATGCCACCTCCTTTTTATGATCATAAAATGTCTGGAAATGAATCATGATTTCCTTGGATGCATTATATACCTGGACTTTAGCAAGGTTTTTGACACATTCCCATATGACATTCTGATAAGTAAGCTGGAGAAATTCAGGCTCAGTGGAACTACCATTAAGTGGAAACATAATTGGTTAAACAACCACAAACAAAGAGTAACTATTAATGGAATGATGTCAGATTGGAAGGAGGTCTCGAGTGAGGTTCCACGGGGTCCAGTGTTATTAAACATCTTTATTAATGACCTGGATGTAGGAATAGAGAGCTTATTGATCCTATTTGCAGATGACACAAAGCTGGGGTGGGCATTGCAAACACTTTAGAGGATAGAGCTAAAATTCCAAGGGATCTTGATAAATTGGAGAACTTGTCTATAGACAACAATATGAAATTCAACAAGACAAATGTAAGGTACTACACGTTGGGAAGAACAACCAACTGTACAAATACAGAATAGGGGATAACTGGCTTGGCAGCAGTGCTGCTGAAAAGGATCTAGGAGTTGTGGATCACAACCTCAATATGCGTTAGCCAAAAAAAAAAAGCATATGCAGTTTTTTGGTTTCATTAATAGAGGCATAGCATGCAAATTAAGGGATTTGCCACTATTTGGTGCTGGTAAACTTCAGCTAGAGTACTATGTCCAGTTTTGGTCACGAATGTATAGAAAGAATTTAGAGAAACTGGAAAGGATCCAGAGGTGAACGACCAAGTTGATCAAAGGGATGGAATGCAAGCTATATGAGCAAAGGCTGAAGGAAAGGGGTATGTTTAGTTTGGAAAAGAGGAGATTAAGGGGGAGACATGATAGTGATCCTCAAATATTTGAAAGGCTGCCATAAAAGATGAAAAGTTGTTCTCTTGCCACAGAGGGCAGGACAAGAGGCAGTGGATTCAAACTATGGCACAGTGGGGGGGCTGGTGGGATATTTTCCTTTCTGTAGATTAAATCTCTGAAAAAACTTCCTAACTGTAAGAACAGAAGGACAGTGGAACGGACTGCCTAGGGAGGTCGTGGAAGCTCCTTCACTGGAGGTTTTCAAAAGGAGGTTGAATAGCCATCTGTCTTGGATGGTTTAGACACAACAAATTCTGCATCTTGTCAGAGGGTTAGACGAGATGACCCTTTTGGTCCCTTTTAACCCTATGGTTTTATGACTATTTATCCTCAGTTATTTTCTTAACAATTTCACGGAATAATTCTTGGTCTGTTAATGAACAGCTTTTGAGAATTCAGATTTTTCTACCTTTTGGGCATACAGGTCATGTGGTATATTTGCATGGCCTGTTTGTATGAGCATAACGATGGGAATACTTGCACTTATCAATTCAGAATTTGTTTTCTATGAATATTTTGTAATGTTTATAGGCAGTAAGCTTTTTGGAGCTGTTTGCTACGTGTATATAGCATGCCTATCACAATGGCACAGTCAGGGCCTCTGGACACTACTATAATAAATTAACATCACTTAAAATTAACTTTTTCAGTTAACATTCTTGACATTGACTAGAAAATTCATGAAAAATGAATGCAAAAGGGAGACAAATAAATGCGAAGCGAATACTTTAAAATATTTGAATATTCAAAATTTTGTGTTTACTGTTAGCCCAGTGGTACCTACAAAAGGCCTGAATTTTCTCAGTAAAATGCATTTTTTTACAAAAAAGTTGTATTGATCATTGTTTCAGAAAAGCTGATTCCCTCACCCCTCCATTACTCCTACCCCTAAAGGAAAATGGCCATTGACTTCAGAAAGTTTGAGTTTACACTAATGTGTAAAATATATTGTACCCAACGCTTCCCACCAGGTCCGCACAAAATGAATATTTACACCACATTTTCCTTACAGTTTTTGCTCTGGTTATAACTTCTCGGGTGTTTCTGGGAGACAAAGAATTGAACAAATATATACTTCCATATAGGCTTTCATCTTCCCGCCAGTTAAGTTCTTCATATTTAGTGCTGTGACATTTATGTGGCAGCTTATTTTTCTAGTAACTGATGATTTGGGGGGTTATTTTGCTAGGTGCCGTGATTCACACAGCTTTTTGTTCAGAGGGAGCAGGATTTGAGACTCTGAAAACCCACAGGAAATTGATTGAGTGCAATCAGTGTGCTGAGTATGGTCTATATCTGTGACAGCTGACACCCGTATTTGCATCTTGACTGACTGCTTAGAAATCTGGAAAGCATGTACAAAACAGCCCTGTTTCAAACAATCTACAAAAGATGAATATCTAAATTAGCAAAGGGAAACAAAAGATCAATCATTGTACACAAATATGGCCACATTCTACGGTTCTTACTGAGGCCTGATCCTGCAAGCTGTTGTATGGACACTGACCTCTGTGCCTGCATAGAGCCCCACTAAATTTGGTGGAATTCTTCATAGGCACAAAGATCTGTCCACATAGAACAGCATGTAGGATCAGGGCTTTATTTTTTACATAGTGCTTACTCAGACACAAGCCTACTGAAATAATAAATAAAAAAAATAGATCAACATGGGACAAATTCAGCCATAGTAACTTCAGTGGAGATGCACCAATTTACAGCAGGGCTTAATCTGCCCCCAAATGTGTTCTATATATGAACAATCTATGGGCTAGATCCTCAACTGATGGGAATCACTGATGTTTCACTAAAAGTGAATGTGGGTAGTGCTGATTTTACACCAAGTGAGGATTTTCTCTGATTGCTTAGGTAGGTTATTGTTTTTGTAACCAAGATATGTACAGCAACATAACTGAAACGAGAAATATAGTATTGATAGCTCCAAGTACCTTATTTAGAACCTATTCTATTAGCAAACATAATTTTGCTCAGACTTTTATTAGAGAAAAGAGACAAAAAGTGTATGTTTGTTAAATGGCAGAGATATAGCAGAAGAGAGTGTGACTAGAATGCACAACGGTGTCACAAAAGCCAAAGCTAATCACATATTACAGCAACTTAGTGCACTTCTTTTTACTGCTTTTGATTGTTCTAAGTACCACTATTTTAGCTAATTCTCCAAGATTTAGATCATAAAAGGGCAAAATCCAACCAATTTAAATAATGTTAAATTTGCAAGCGAAGACATTTTATGCCTCCTTAGCAGCTTCAAAACCTTTAACTTTCGTTTGAGCCATAAATATTCTATAATTGCCAAAAAGAATATAAAACAACTTCAAATGCACCAACCCAACCTTTTTATGAGTAACACTTTCTTTTAATGGTACATTTAGCTAATACTGAATTACAATGGCATTCCTGTGGAAGTACATATGACATCCACATTAATATCAAATTAATTCATTATGATCAATGCTTTTGCCATGAACACCAGATGAATTAATTAAATTGGACACTTAAAATAAAGTGCTCTCCTTTTATGCAGCTATTCCTCCTATTTTAAGTTTTAATTACTCTTCTTCTTGGATTCAGAAGATCTACTTTTTTCCATTACATTGCATGCCTCAACCAGAGACGTGAGCATCTGCAGTCTGCTGTAATCAAAGGGAATAGATAAGACATCAATTACCAAAGACCAGCAATTAGCCAGCATTAGCCACTACTATAACTGGTTAGATAAAGTAAAAAGGTGCATGAATGGTTTACTAAATTAGAAATCTGGTTTCCTTTTGCAATGTTAAAACCTTACTGCCAACATTTCATAGGCTTCTTGAGCCAAAGATAATTAACCAAATGATCAAAAGCCTATTAAAATCAATGAGAGTCTTTTCTTTGTCTTAAATATGTTTTGGATTGGGATCTTAATCTTTAAGTATATATACAGAGAATTTAGTCAATCAAAAATTGTTGCATCCAACATAGGGGAATTCTATATTAGGCCTCATGTTGACCGATAAAGAGGAACTGATCACAGACTTAAAAAGTAATGGTAACTTATGTACAAGTGATCATTACTTGGTCACATTTATAATGTGCAAACAGAATAAAGTCCAGATTAGTGATATATTTTAGATATAATCAGGGGAGAAGGGGATATTGGTTCAAAAAAACAACCTAATTTAGAGAAGTGAAAGCAGCTATAAACAAATGGAAAAATGGGTAAGTTAGTAGTAATAAATATAAACCAGAAGCTAGGAATTGTAGAAAATTGATAAGGGAAGCAAAAGGGATAGCAAGGCAAAATCTATGTGCAGCAGAATTAACTAAAATAGGAAGGATTTTTTTAAAGTATATTAGGAATAAAAAGAATCCTAGAAATGGCATTGGTTCATTACTAGATGGAATGGGAGCATTATCAAAAATAATGCAGAAAAGGTAGAAGGGGTCAATTAATAATTCTGTTCTGTATTTGAGGAAAAACAGATGATGTAATCATAGCATATGATAACACTCTTTCCACTCCATTAGTATCTCAGGAGGATGTTAAAGAACAGCTACTGAAGATAGACATTTTAAAATCAGCAGGCGAGAATAACTTGAATCTAAGAGTTTTGGAAAAGGTGGCTAGAGAGCTTGCTGGATCATCAATGTTGATTTTCAATAAGTCTTGAATACCAGGGAAGTTCCAGAAACTGGAAGAAAGCTAATGTTGTGCCAATATTTTAAAAGGGTAAAAGGGATGCCCTGGGTAATTATAGGCCTCTCAGTCTGATATCAGTTTCAGGCAAGATAACGTAGTGCCTGATATGGAACTCAATTAATAAAGAATTAAAGGAGGGTAATATAATTAATGCCAACAGTTTATGGAACATAGATGCTGTCAAATTAACTTCATATCCTTTTTCTGATTAGATTAGTTTGGTTGATAAAGGTAATAGTGTTGATAGATTTCTGTAAGGCATTTGACAGAACCACATGAAGTTTTGATTTAAAAAAATAGAAAAATGTAAAATTAACATGGCACACATTAAATGGATTATAAAATGGGTAACTGATATGTCTCAAAATGTAACTGTAAATGAAGAATCATCATAGAGTGGGGGGTGTTTCTAGTGGGGTCCTGCAGGGACTGGTTCTTGGCCCTGTGCTATTTAGCATTTTTATTAATGACCTGCAAGGAAAAAAATAGCTGATAAACTTTGCAGATGACACAAAAATTGGCAGAGTGGTAAATAATTAAGAGGACAGTTCACTGACACAGAGTGATCTGGATCACTTGGTAAACTGGGGTCAAGCAAACAATATGGGTCTTAGCATAGCTAAATGCTAATGTATATATCAAGGAACAAAGAATATAGGCCATACTTACATGATGGGGGAATCTATCATAGAATCATAGAATCATAGAATCTCAGGGTTGGAAGGGACCTCAGGAGGTCATCTAGTCCAACCCCCTGCTCAAAGCAGGACCAAACCCAACTAAATCATCCCAGCCAGGGCTTTGTCAAGCCTGACCTTAAAAACCTCTAAAGAAGGAGATTCCACCACCTCCCTAGGTAACCCATTCCAGTGCTTCACCACCCTACTAGTGAAAAAGTTTTTCCTAATATCCAACCTAAACCTCCCCCTCTTCAACTTGAGACCATTACTCCTTGTTCTGTCATCTTCTACCACTGAGAACAGTCTAGATCCATCCTCTTTGGAACCCCCTTTCAGGTAGTTGAAAGCAGCTATCAAATCCCCCCTCATTCTTCTCTTCTGCAGGCTAAACAATCCCAGTTCCCTCAGCCTCTCCTCATAAGTCATGTGCTCCAGCCCCCTAATCATTTTTGTTGCCCTCCGCTGGACTCTTTCCAATTTTTCCACATCCTTCTTGTAGTGTGGGGCCCAAAACTGGACACAGTACTCCAAATGAGGCCTCACCAGTGCCGAATAGAGGGGAACAATCACGTCCCTCAATCTGCTGGAAATGCCCCTACTTATACAACCCAAAATGCCATTAGCCTTCTTGGCAACAAGGGCACACTGTTGACTCATATTCAGCTTTTCGTCCACCGTAACCCCCAGGTCCTTTTCTGCAGAACTGCTGCCCAGCCATTCGGTCCCTAGTCTGTAGCAGTGCATGGGATTCTTCCGTCCTAAGTGCAGGACTCTGCACTTCTCCTTGTTGAACCTCATCAGATTTCTTTTGGCCCAATCCTCTAATTTGTCCAGGTCCCTCTGTATCCTATCCCTACCCTCCAGCGTATCAACCACTCCTCCCAGTTTAGTGTCATCTGCAAACTTGCTAAGGGTGCAGTCCACACCATCCTCCAGATCATTGATGAAGATATTGAACAAAACCGGCCCCAGCACCGACCCTTGGGGCACTCCACTTGATACCGGCTGCCAACTAGACATGGAACCATTGATCACTACCCATTGAGCCCGACCATCTAGCCAGTTTTCTATCCACCCTACCGTCCATTCATCCAGCCCATACTTCTTTAACTTGCTGGCAAGAATACTGTGGGAGACTGTATCAAAAGCTTTGCTAAAGTCAAGAAATAGCACATCCACTGCTTTCCCCTCATCCACAGAGCCGGTTATCTCATCATAGAAGGCAATTAGGTTAGTCAGGCATGACTTGCCCTTGGTGAATCCATGCTGACTGTTCCTGATCATTTTCCCCTCCTTTAAGTGGTTCAGAATTGATTCCTTGAGGACCTGTTCCATGATTTTTCCAGGGACTGAGGTGAGACTGACTGGCCTGTAGTTCCCCGGATCTTCCTTCTTCCCTTTTTTAAAGATGGGCACTACATTAGCTTTTTTCCAGTCATCCGGGACCTCCCCCGATTGCCATGATTTTTCAAAGATAATGGCCAATGGCTCTGCAATCTCATCGGCCAACTCCTTTAGCACCCTCGGATGCAGTGCATCCGGCCCCATGGACTTGTGCTTGTCCAGCTTTTCTAAATAGTCCCGAACTATTTCTTTCTCCACAGAGGGCTGGTCACCTCCTCCCCATACCGTGCTGTGGAGTGCAGCTGTCTGGGAGCTGACCTTGTCTGTGAAGACAGAGGCAAAAAAAGCATTGAATACACTAGCTTTCTCCACATCCTCTGTCACTAGGTTCCCTCCCTCATTCAGCAAGGGGCCCACACTTTCCTTGACTTTCTTCTTGTTGCTAACATACCTGAAGAAACCCTTCTTGTTACTCCTATCCTGGCAAGTGGTCACCTGGAAAAGATTTGGGGGTGGGATTGGATAATCAGCTGAACATGAGTTCACAGTGGCCAAAAGGGCTAATGAAATCCTTGGAGTAGGAAAGTTATTTTATTTGTGTATTTGGCACTGGTGTGACCGCTGCTGGGATATTATGTCCAGTCCCAGTGCCCACAATTCAAGAAGGGAGTTGATAAATTGGAGAGGGTTCAGAGAAGAGCCATGAGAATGATTAAAAGATTAGAAAACATGCCTTATAGTGATTGAGCTCCTTGAGTCTATCTACTTAGCTCAACAAAGAGAAGTTTAGGGGTGATTTGATTACAGTTTATAAGTATCTACATGAGGAACAAACTTTTAATAATGGGCTCTCCAGTCTATCAGATAAAGTTATAGCACAATCCAAAGGCCGGAAGTTGAAGCTAGGGAAATTCAGACAGGAAATAAGACATACATTTTAACAGTGAGAGATTAACCAACAGAACAGTATACCAAGGTTTGTGGTGGATTCTCCATCACTGACAATTTTTATATCCAGATTGGATTTTTTTTCTAAAAGATAATTCCTAGAATATATTTTGGGGAAGTTCTATGGCCTGTGTTATACAACATGATCACATGTTATACAACATGCTCTGGCCTTGGAATCTGTGAATGAAAGTAGCTAGAAAAGATCTATATGCCAGGCAACTAGAACAGAAGGAATGCTTTGACCTGAATGTTAAAAAATTACTCTGACTAGCAGTGGCAGAGAATGTTAGATTTAAAAGAGGAAGTGGGCTGGCAAATTGTCAAGGCAACAGCTATGCCATATGCAGCATTAGCCATAAGCCACACCTCAGAGGGTCAGTCTTGCAGGATGAACAGGAGTAATCTAGACATAATCAAGAGGAAGATTGCTTTTCTGTCTGAGGACATCCAGAGCACTGCTGACAGTGCTGCTGCATATGGACAGAACTAACACTGGCCCAGTCAGATACTGACAATGACAAATACTAGAAACAGCAAACACAGGTTTCACGTGGCAGATCCATCTCAACAGCCAAAGAGGTTACTGCAGGGGAAAATCTTTGGGATGAAGAAGTGGCTATTTGATCCTGAAATGTTGTGGGTCAAAGAAAATAGTTATTGACAGTTTCCAATAAGACAGAATAATCTTATTATGTGTCAGGAGGCTCAGGTCACCTACTCTGACCTCCTCCCTAGACATCTCAAATTATGTGATCCCAAATGCTTGCATTAGTCTGTGGTTGTTATTATTAGGGCTGTCTGGAGGATAATTCCATTTCACAGCAACTTTTTAGGATTCAAAATTTATGTTTGTTTTGCATTGTACTGGAAACAAAACCTTTTGAACATCTTTGTAAAAATGGATTGTGTCAAAATGGCCAGTTTTGGACTGAAATCTGAGCTTTTCAGTTCAGGAAGATTTTTGGGGTCCAGAGCTCTCTGGTCACAGAGACAGAGAAAGTGAGTAAGTGTGAGATGCTCAAAGTACATAGCCTGGTGGTTGTGGTATTAGCATGGAGTGAGAGAGACCTAGGTTAAAGTTCCTGTGCTCCCTGATTCAGAGTGATCTGGGATGAAAAACTCTACTTTTAATCAAGCGGAACAAGAATTTGAACCTGAGTCTCCCTCTGATCTGTGTTCTAAGCACTGGGAGAAAGTGTGAGGGTCTCTCTGTGACTAGAGTGTTCTGGATCACAAAAACCTTCCCAATTAAAATGTCATCAAAACTAATATGTCCCAGTGAAACATTACAGCTTTGACAAAACAGCTCATTTTGAGAAAATAGGTGTTCCAACCACTGATAGTTATTATGTATTATTTGCAATTGATTTTCAAAAAAGAAAAGATGTAACAGTAGCCTTAAATCAGTAGCTACAAACCCTGGTCATGTGGCATGGCTGTAATCCTTTGTAACCACTGGAGCTATGAAATAAAGGTTAGTGTCTTAATGGCACTCCTGTGTGTATGGATCATAACTTTTATTAATGGCTTTGATTAGGTTGAATTTTATTCTGAATCAGTCGCATGGCTCTCCTTGATATCATATCAAACCATTAGTGAGAGAGTGGTGCCTACATTATTTGACTGCTGTTGAAAATAAATGTGCGTGTATGCATACACAATTTTATCAATTACTTTAGTATACTAAGCCATAGTTGAAAAATCTATTATATTAACTTATTTAAAAGCTATTTCTAAACCTCACTGTGATGCATTGTGCTAGGGAGTATCCTTCCACGCTTTCCAGAATCCATCTCTCTAACCTTTACAACAGAGAGCAGAGGGATGTCCCTGGTTGAGTTATCCATGATAAACGTATCAAACTCCCATACTCCTCCAGAGGTTGAGAAAACAAATCACCAAAATCCCACTGAAGCAGACATGCCAAACCTGTGAAAAAAATGCAGAAATTGGGCTTGGTTTTGGCTTAATTGGCTTGTGAGTTGCTTGTTGGCTAGTTTTTGGCTTGTAGGTTGTTGCTTGTTTGGCTTGTAACTTGCTGCTTGTTGCAGCCTATTGCTTCTTTTTTTTGATCGGCTCATGGCAGGCAGGGGAAAGAGGAGGCCAGCAGGGGCAAGGGGCAAGCAGGGGCAAGCGGGAGGAAGGGGAGGAGAGAGTCAGGGGTGCACAGTGGGCCCACCACAGTCCCAGACTGCACGCCGGGGGGATCTAGTCACATAGAGTGTTGAGGTTCTTAGGGATTGGCTTGTTTGGGCCTTGTTTTGAAATGGGATTAGCTTGAGTTTTGACTTATTGTGAAAGTTGGGGTGCTTATTTACCACATGAAAGTTGGCAACTGTGCACTGAAGTTGTGTGCCCATTACTCAGTTCTTCCTAGGAGGAAAAGTAACTGCATCATAGATTACAGCTTAAACTCTATTTTCCTCAACATGGTAGTTTATAAAATTATAGTATGCACTATAACATTTCTTGTTGATTCATGCTCAGCCTAAGGCACAAAGTCTGCTGCCTAAAAGGAGAAAATTATGCTTCCTTGAATGAGAAGAGTAGATGACAGCCATAAAAGCAGTCAGTAGCTCTTTGATTTCAGAAAATTGTTTGCTATTATCTGAATACTCTGCAGATCAGGAAAAGTAAAGAAATATTAGATGATATAAAATATTTTGTGGTGTTCCCATACAGAACGGCTAGTTTGCCATTATCTTTGTTGTAGTATCTGTATGTAGAACATAAATAAATATGCAGTGGGCTAACTTCTGCTCTTATTCATACTGGCGTTACTCCAGAGTAACTCAGTTCAAATCAGTGGAGTGACTTCATGTTTTGAAGGGCAATAAGCAGTGGGCTCCAGCAGATCCTTTCTGGATCTCCTTCATCCCAGAAGATGTATTAATGAGTATGTAAAGCAAAAATGAATGCAAGAGACTTTGCTATCCCCTATGGAACATCCTGCCTATTCCTAGACAATCCTGAAGAGTCATCTGATGGGGTCTATCAGGCCTCCTCTATCCCTTGATCTCCTCTATCCACTGGTGCCTTGATATCCTCTTGTATAAGGAAAACCTGATCTGGCTGGAGAACCAACAAGACTGTTCTCTGAAGGCTCAGCAGGAAACACTGACCAGTCAGGAGCCAGCAGGCCAATTAAGAAGGATTGCCTGCTTCCTCTCCAGGGGAATTCTGGGACAGGAAAGGAGAATGTCAATAATAACCTAGAACTAAGTCAGTCTTTGCTTAGAATACTGTGACCAAACAGCTACCTTTTATTTGTTTGCTAGTTTAAAAGTGCCGGCAGTCAAAATCTGAGTTTGTTTATTGTTTAACTGTTTAAAAACCGATGTTGAGCTCATGGGCAGGTTGCTACAGGTGAAGAGGTATATACTGGCTTTCCCCAGTAGACCCACAAGTGTTTAGGAAGGCATCTAGCAGCCTTTCTCCCTGTACCTCAAGGGGATTGGTTGGGCAGCATGGGAATGTTCACACTTCCCTTTTCTCCCTTGGAGTGCGGGGTACGGTAGATTCAGAGTCCTAACCTGCAAACTGTAGAACCTCCAAAAGAGACCCTTTGTTTGATTTGGCTCTGGCTTATGGGAAAGGTACAAAGATGACCTTACTTTATTGAAACCAACTCTTTCACCCCTGGGATACAAGTAAACACTATGGTGATGTTATAAAAAGCAAATGCTAAAATTAAGTTTTGAGTTCCAGTTTCCATTCTAAGACTTTTTCAGATATTAACTTTCTCCAACAAATTGTCCTTTGGCTGACATTTTCCACAGCTGGCCTTAGCCAAAAAAAATTATTTTCCAGGTTTCAGCTGAATTGTTTCAGCTGTTTTTGAATTATCCAAATACAGAAAACATGCAAACAAAAATCCTTTCCCCAAAGTGGTAGTAGAAGTTCATGAAGACTGAGAAATCAAACATTTAAAAAATAAAATAAAATCAGGCACCTCAAAAAATTTCAATGGAACAAAACCAGTACTTCAAATATGAGCCATTTAAATTTCAGAGGAGGATAGGAGTTTTAGTACTATGAGATTCCTGATATCTTGGACCAAGGTCTCACAAAAACAACTCATGATGCTTCAAGATCATAGACTCCAAATACAAGCACGGGTTCTGAACCCTAAACTAAACTAGCTCTGGATTTGCACACCTTTGTTAGCTCACTTCTTGTTTGGAAAGCAAGATTAATTAGGCTGTATTGCATATATGTACAATAGTATTTTACACTAATGTTTTCCCTATTAATATGAAACTGAACAATTGATGTAATAATATATATAGGATGTGCAAATAACTGAGTTCGCTGTCCATTGAAAACCTTTAATTTTTGAATTTCCTGACTTCTGTATGCTTGATTACTCAGCCTAAATGTTACACGAATGTTTCTTTGTTTCTATTTAACATGAAAGAAAATGTTCTGCTCCAAATTCCATAATGGCGTTTTTACGGCTGGAGTAAAAGCTGGCAAATGCAGTACAATATATTAAAGCAGCTATAGATGGTTTCAATGGAATTTTGCACAAGTTAAATTTTGCATATTGACAAAAAATATACCAAAGGACGAGGAAAAAACTCTTTCAAGTCCAAATAATGTCTTTATTTAAATGTTTGATGTAGAAAATTCAGAATGAAACAGGGAATAACTAATTAGCATGATCTAGGCAAATTTTCAATAAGAAATAACTGACTCTGCATGTTTCTCAATTCTCCCAGTATCCCTGTGAGACTTGGGTTTTTCAGACTCAAAAAAGCCTGTTTTTGTTTTGATACCCCCACAAGGAAAGCGTAGAGCTCTCCTTTCAATAGCAGTAAGCTTTTTATTCCAGTCTCAAGGTCTTTTTTAGGATTCAAGATATTTTTTTTTTAGTGTTTTGAGAATAAGTAGTATAGATTTTCTTTAAGCTTTTTTTAAAAAATCCATTCTTCAATAGTCCAGAATTGTGATACAAAACCCTCTATGAAGAATGGAAAAAAAAAACAAAAAAACCCAAGAGGTGAAGTTAACTAACCATGAAAGAAACAGTGTTTATTGCTGAAAATATCCTAATCCTTGTATAAATTAAATCTGAGAACTGAGGTGACTGTGTGGGATCTGTTTACATTGCAGTGGAAGAAAAACATCATAAAGGCAGAAACTAAATGATAGCCAAAAAGTTCTCTTAAATCTAACATTTTGGCAGTCTGGGGCCCTTCATCGCTGCCATCTTGTTTCTTCCCCTCACTAGCAGGTCAAGAGGACACTATTAATATATTCCTAAAGTCTTGACTTTCAAAAATTGATAGAATATGAATCTTAGTGCCTGCAGAGCAAAATACAACTCCTACTTCAACCTAGCTTCCCCACAGCAACAGTAGGAACACAAAAGTGACACAATTAACAAAGTATCCAAAGTCTATCCCTGCCAACTGAAAGGAATAGCGACAAAGATTAATATGGGGTTGATTTTCAAAGGCACAAAGGGCAGTTAGTTTCCAGACTTCTCATTGAAAGTCAATGAGAGTTTTGCAGCTAATTTCCATTTATATCTTCAAAAATCTTCCTGTTCATATTTGTGTACCATTTCTTACATTGTGATGTGCTCAGAGTGCACATCACTTTTACAGATAGTATTATCAGACATTTTTAACTGAATGCATAAGCCATTATGTCTTGAAAAAAGGGTCTTATTATCATTTGTGATTAAGTTCTTTCTAGATGGTGGATATATCCCAAGTAGTCTACTTTGCCTTAGTTTCTGACTTTCTCTGCCTACATCTTTTTTCTTAGGATTAGCTGCTGCCTACAGGATGTACCCCAGCAAGTCAGCAAACTTTACCTGGTGCTGGAAGCCTTTTTAGTGCAGAAACAGACAAAAGGAAAGGATAAAATGGCTAGGAATAGGGTGTCTGCTGAAGTCCAGCTGCCCAAAATAGATTGGTAAAAGAGGGATCTTCTTGAGGAGTGGAAGAAATTCAAGAAGCAATAACAAACTGATCACTGAAACTGAAATCCAGAGATGAAGAGGTAAAACACTGTTGTCTAGGTTGAAGAGAAAGGTAATAGAGGATCCTGCAGATGAAATGCACATATTGGGGATGAAGAAAGGGTCTGTATCTAAGGCTGGTCTTCACTATGAGGAGAATGATGGTGCTGAAATCGATGCAGCAGGGATCAATTTAGGGGGTCTAGTGAAGACCCCCTAAATCAATGGCAGAGTGCTCCCCAGTACTCCAGCTCTCAGAGAAGACTAAAGGAAGTCGACCGGAGAGTGTCTCCCATTTACGCAATGCAGTGAAGACACCGTGGTAAGTCGACCTAAGATATGTCGATTCCAGCTACGTTATTCATGTATCTGAAATAGTAAAACTTAGGCTTACCCCTGTAGTGAAGACAAGCCTGAAATTGTATTCAGCAAATAGCTACATATGTGGCAAATACCAATATTAATGTTTCTCCTGTCTTGCAGCACAGGTAATAGCATACTCAGCAACTCCAGCAGCCATTCACCTGCCATGAGCTAATCAGAGATCAGGCTCACCTGCCATGAAGCACATACTCAGCTGACATCCCAGAAATAAGAATAAAGATTAAGCTACAGGAATGCTAAGTCTCTTCCTTGTTGCCAGTAAGGTAGTGAGTGAAGATTATTGGGGATTTACTACTTCTGTGTTGGTCGAGGTTTTGTGGAGGGTACAGGTGGGAAATTTAATCAACAATGGTCAGCAATGGGGTTCTGGTAAGCATGTATTGCAAGACCCCTTGGCCTCTTGGAATAGAAAGGAGTGAACTAGTCACATAAAGCTGAAAGCTTTGGTGAGTGGCTGAAGTCCCATCAAGTGCAGTGAGAGTTTGTTCCCACCAGTGCCATGTGAGGCATCTCTGAACCCCCCAGGATCCTTTCATCATTAGAAAACTGTTGAAGAATCCAATAATATAGGCAAAAATGAATGTTATTTGTATGTGATATCATTTTTTGAATGTGAATTGATGGGGGGGATATGATAGAGGTCTATAAAATCATAACTGGTGTGGAGAAAGTAAATAAGGAATTGTTATTTACTCCTTCTCATAACACAAGAACTAGGGGTCACCAAATGAAATTAATAGGCATCAGGTTTCAAACAAACAAAAGGAAGTATTTCTTCACACAACGCACAATCAACCTGTGGAACTCTTTGCCAGAGGATGTTGTGAAGGCCAAAAGTGTAACTGAGTTTAAAAAAAAAAAGATAAATTCATGGAGGATAGGTCCATCAATGGCTATTAGCCAGGATAGGCAGGGATGGTGTCCCTAGCCTCTGTTTGCCAGAAGCTGGGAATGGGCAACAGGGGATGGATCACTTGATGATTACCTGTTCTGTTCATTCTCTCTGGGGCACCTGGCATTGGCCACTGTCAGCAGACTGGATACTGGGCTAGATGGACCTTTGATCTGACCCAGTATGGCCATTCTTATGTTCTTTATGAAAGAGCTGGTGAAAATCACACAATCACAGAAGATTAGGGCTGGAAGAGACCTCAGAAAGTCATCTAGTCCATTCCTCTTCTCAAAGCAGGACCAACGCCAACTAATTCATCCCAGCCAGAGCTTTGTCAAGACAGGCCTTAAAAACCTCTAAGGATGGTGTTTATGAGGAACTGAAATAGACTCCTACAATATACAAAGTAGGAAAAAGCAGTTTTTGTTACTTTAATGTGTACTATTTAATGGTCCTATTCAGCCCCCTTTACTCAAACTATTGACTTCAATGGGGGATTTATTTAAGCGGGGATGTGGTGCTTCTAGTGACTAGTGTCTGGCACTCCTAAAGAGGTCATTGGGTAAACAGAACACTTGCTGAATTGAGTCTTGAAAAAGAGTGATGAAAAGAGCTGCCAAAGGACATCTAGGTCCATATGGCATTCATGTTCAGAGTCAAAATATCAAGTTTGCTTTCTGTAGTCTGAGTTGACACACCCTATCAATATTACATTTATCATCTAGGTCACTGGATTTCAAATTTTAAGACCTAACATGCCACAGCTAAAACTCCATCAGCAGTTGGATTACCACCTTTGTAACATTTATCAGTGTAGCATCACTGGATTCTATTTTCTGAAAAACCAGCTCATGTACCTCCAGTGATGTGTTACTACAATTTGGTATCTACTGATCCAAGGTCCCTTGCAGGGAAACAACAATAGCAAAATAGACATTTTAGGCCTAGCTGTGATACTCATTCTCATGACCAGTAGCAGCTTACTCTGGAAGCAACCCTATTGATATCAGTGATACTGCTTACTTTTACTCACCTTGAATAGTATCTTACCAGGAATCACAGCCTGGCCCTTTGTCATTATGAAAGTAGGAAAACGAACCACCACTGGAAATTCTACCATTGGCTTGTCTATGCGTCCATGTTTCTAACTGATTGTCAAAGCACGATCCCAAGGATGACGCCCCCTCTTCTTTCTGACATTCACGATTTTCCCTCATTAGAAATCAGTTGTGGGCAAGCCTATGTGACCGTGCCCCAGAGCAACGTACTCTGTTACTCCCTTTGCAGGCCTCCCACACTGTGGGCCAGAGGGGCTGTTACACCAAGGGGCTGTTACTCCCTTCTCACTCAGGTGGGAGTGGCTAGGGCTCTGCCCCCAAGATGCCAGTCAGGGCAGCTGAACTGCCACAGAGTGGGCAGTAAGATGTGCCAGCAGGGCAGGTGCAAGGATATTTCGCGCCCTAGGCAAAACATCCACCTTGCCCCCACCCCCCTCCTCCTCCCCAGGCTGGGGAGGCCTGCAGCATGCCCAGAGTCATAAACTTAAGCACCAAGGGAACTTTTACAGCAAAAATTTAAGTGCCAAGTGAGTTTAGGCACTTATAGAGATAGGGGCCACTGAGCAGGGGGGTTGTGGATTGCAGTGGCATATAAATCTGCAGTTTAGGCACCTACGTTCCTTTGTGGATCTGAGCCGCTGTTGATCTCTCTTCTACTTCGCCTGGCAGCTGTAGAAACAAGCACTAGTCTCCTAACACAGATTGCATCTCTAAATCAGATTATCCAAAGATTTGGTGTGTGAGAAGTAAATGTAAATTCATCAGATGGGTCTTACTGCAAAAAACAAAGGTTTAGTCTTTGTTTATTTTTTCCTGGCAGGCAGCAAAATTCTTGCAATTTGGGGGCGGGGGGGCGGGAGGCAGGGGGAAGCCATTTAAAGATCTGTACATTATTCAGGGAAGAGTCTTCTCTCATAGCTTTAAGTGGGAAATTATTCAGCCTTTGTTGGAAATTGCATATTTGTTTGCTAAGATTACATTTAAAATTTATTCTAGGAGGTTTATATGGAGAGTTGAAGAATACTTAGCAAGCTAGCAACATAACAGCAAGTATTCACAAATTATATTTAACAGAATATACAAGCATACAATAAAATCTTAGTAGGCTCTTGAGTGATATAGCACCACCTCTTGTTAAGGTGCTTTTTAGGAACTAATCTTGAATGTGAGATAAAACTGTTAAGAAGCAAGTATTCCCATTGACAAAAGCATAGCACAGCTTCTACTGGCTCAATCAGAAGGAGAGTCTGTTGTGGTTCTGATTTGACTTTCAACTCTCTTAATATTGTTAGCCCTTTAGACCCAAACAAAAAGCCAAAAATTCAGGACCCAGTAAGTTGTTCCAATTAGGAGGAGAAATTGCTGGTAGTCTTAGGTGCGGCAGCACTCCCTGGCTTGAAGTGGTTTCCATCATACACAGAGTTTACAGTTTGGTTCAATGCTCTCAGCACCCTCACGATACAAAGTGTTCCACCATCCCTGGGTTTTTCTTTGAAGCAGTTTTGTTATTTACAAAGAATGTACAAAGTCCTGTGTTTCTAAACACTGGAGGGATCAGACAGCAAGAAACTACTTCTTTCAGTCACAGCACCAAGAACACTCTTTTCAACCTGCACCCCTGATTGTCTCCAAGTTTCTTGCCTGGTCATACTCAGTGCTTTCAGCTGTTCCTTCAAGGATGTCTGTGTGGCTTTCTTGCTCCTGAGTGTCTTTCAGTTTCTGGGTGTTCTGCTTTCCCTCATGCCTTCCTCAAATAATACTCAGCAAACCCCCTCTGCCCACTCAGTCCAAAACTGCTGGGCAGGTTTACAACCCTTTTTGTTTTAGGTGAGGGGTTTGTGATTAATTTATCCTGACAGTTCTGTTAATTGAAGGGTGCATTCACACCCAGTCTCAAAGAGGTTTATGAGGCATACAGTTATCAGTACCTCTCAGTATAACAATATGTGGGGCAGATTTATCCCTGGGCTGACACAGCTGCTAGTGCAGGGACAGAGGGGAGGTTACTTGGGCTTCCCTTATTCAGGACTGCTGTGGGCCTGTGTGACTCCCGGAAATTACCAGGGCAGCTCTGAGGGAGACCTTAACTTGCACCCATGTTTCAATAGGCCACATGAGCAATCACAGGTATGCAGAATTGCCACGGTGCAGATCAGCCTTGGCCATGCAAGGCTGATCCACTCCTTCTGTCCTCCATCCTACCTTCACGTTACTGCTTCCTTTGTTCTGCACCTGGTGTAGAGGCCCTCTGTGCCTGGGGTATTCCACAGTGGGAATTTCCTTCTGCTCTATCATTCCTTTGTGTCAGGCTACCTGATATGGGCTCCAGGGCAATGATGAATTGGGCACTGTGTCCCCAACCACTAAA
The DNA here is from genome assembly GCA_033296515.1 of Macrochelys suwanniensis. Lineage (NCBI taxonomy): Eukaryota > Metazoa > Chordata > Testudines > Chelydridae > Macrochelys > Macrochelys suwanniensis. The sequence continues at coordinate 83,543,974 of CM065777.1, forward strand.
TCAGGACTATGCTAATTATGTCCACTTTACTGGCCTGGAAAAGTAGTATCTAACCAAGAGTCTGTAAGGTGCAGCTTTCCCATGACTGGTAGCAAATTACAGTGCACAATACATTTAATGCATGTAAAGCTGGATCACTCAAACTTTAGCACAAAACGAATACAAAAGGAGCACAAGCATGACTAAAGAAAACTCGCATTTAAGTGTGGGCTAATTTCCCAGATTTTTGCAGTATCTGCTCTATTTTCCAATGACTTTTTTTGTGTGTGGATCTTTGGTTCTGTTCTCAGAAATGAGAGTAAATGGCCAGCTAATCAAAACACAAATGTACTAATAAGCAGCTTATACCTTGTATTTTGCAATCAATCATATTTGCAAGTAGCCTGAAATGAATATATGCACTAATCTAATATTAAATACCCTGTAATATCTAGCCTTAAGTTCCTAGACTTGATTCTGTCACATTAAGTGGTACTTTAATCCAAGTAGGTGCATTGATTTCAGTGGGTCTACTTGCAGAGTGATACACTTGAGCAAGATTGGGACAATCTGCCTTATAGCGCCTCTTGAAGAAATATAAACAGTGAAATAAAGATTGTATTACCCAGAATTGGTCCGTCATTACAGCCAGACATGAGCAGTATAGAAGGAACAAATTGGTGGTTAGTATTTCTCCAGCACTTTGATTTAGAATTCATGAAAAGGGAGAATTAGTAATTTAATTCCTAGCACTCATGGGCAGGACAGGTACTGTACATTAATAGAGTCTTGCACTTTTTCACTTCACAGCTTCCCATGCAACTCTCTTCAGGGCCGGAGAAGTGAAAGCCACTCCTTATTTTAAGGCAGCTCTTGAATAAAGGCCTTTTATTGTCAAACCATCCTGGAGTGTGGAACACTCCGTTTTTGGCAGCTCTGAAAAAACTATGATGACTCATTTTATTAATTAACTCTGTACCAGTGCTCTGCAACTTCCTCTAGAAATTAATGTGTCCTTTTATGCTTTCAAAAAGAGAAATCCCTACTTTGTGGCATGCAGCGTGGAGAAATCCCAGAGGTATTCTTATCAGAGGGGTAGCCGTGTTAGTCCGTATCCACAACAACAACGAGGAGTCCGGTGGCACCTTAAAGACTAACAGATTTATTTGGGCATAAGCTTTCATGGGTAAAAAAACACTTCTTCAGATGCATGGAGTGAAAATTACAGATACAAGCATAAATATACTGGCACAAATATACTCACCAGCAACTACATACCACACCACAGAAACACTAACCCAGGAACCAATCCCTGTAACAAACCCCGTTGCCTACTCTGTCCCCATATCCACTCTAGTGACACCATCATAGGATCCAACCACATCAGCCACACCATCAGGGGCTCATTCACCCTCACATCTACCAATGTGATATATGCCATCATGTGCCAGCAATGCCCCTCTGCCATGTACATTGGCCAAACTGCACAGTCTTTACGTAAAAGAACAAATGGACACAAATCAGACATCAGGAATGGTAACAGACAAAAGCCAGTAGGAGAATACTTCAATCTCCCTGGACATTCAATAACAGATTTAAAAGTAGGCAACCTGCAACAAAAAAAGCTTTAAAAACAGACTTCAAAGAGAAACATCAGAGCTACAATTAATTTGCAAACTTAACACCATTAATTTGGGCTTGAATAGGGACTGGGAGTGGCTGACTCACTACAAATGCATTTTCCCCTCTCTTGGTATTAAGTATCAGAGGGGTAGCCGTGTTAGTCTGGATCTGTAGAAGCGACAAAGAGTCCTGTGGCACCTATAGACTAACAGACATATTGGAGCATAAGCTTTCTTGGGTGAATACCCACTTCGTCGGATGCATGCAGTGGATGCACTGCATGCATCCGACGAAGTGGGTATTCAGCCACGAAAGCTTATGCTCCAATATGTCTGTTAGTCTATAGGTGCCACAGGACTCTTTGTCGCTTCTCTTGGTATTGACACCTCCTCATCAATTATTGGGGGTGGACCAGATCCACCCTGATTGAATTGGCCTTGTCATCACTCGTTCTCCACTTGTAAGGTAACTCCCTTGTCTTCATGTGCCAATATATTTATGCTTGTATCTGTAATTTTCACTCTCTACTGAAGAAGTGGTTTTTTACCCACAAAACCTTATGCCCAAATAAATCTGTTAGTCTTTAAGGTGCCACCGGACTCCTCGTTGTTTTAGAGGTATTCTTGAGATTCTGCAGGGAATCAAGGAATTCACAGCTCCACAACTGCAGAAAAGGGTCTTGGGACTCACTGAATTGTACAGCAAAAACTGCTCTCTCAGTAATCACTACTGTAGATATACGTACAAATCAGACGCCAATGGTAATAGCAGTGTGCCATTAAACAGGCCCTGTTACTCCACATTAAAATATTCAGAGACCCATGAGGGAGACTGTATTAAAAATAGAAGTTGTTGGAGAGAAGTAAAACAGGGCATTTAGGAACTAAATTTAAAATAGTTGAATGGGACAATAGGGCAACACCTGCCACTCAGCATGGGAAGAGGGCAGCAGGAAGGTAGCATGAAATTGTCAGCATGTGAATAGGGCAGCAGGAGCACAGTAACTGGCAACAGACATGCAGACTGGGCAGCAAACACGCGACACCTGGTAGTCTGTTTGTGAACCAGTCAGCAGAGCGCAGGTGGGCAGGGTAGAAGAAGCACACCAGTATGCAGTCACCAGGTGGAGAGGGCAGCAGCCAGGTTAAAATACCTGGCAATTAATTTGTGGTCAGCCAGAAGGAAAAAATCCATACTGGGGAGTTATTAAAAAAGATATGTTTGATTCTCCTACTCATCCCCTTATTGATGCAGGATTATCTACAGTATAAACAAATACTTTGTATAATCTGGGTGCAAATATCCCAAGTAATAGGCTTCCTAGAATAGTGGGGAAGCCCTATGTCACAAACTAATAGGGGTCATTATTAGGAACTTTTCCGTCATATCCAAAATGAATTTTCCTATAGTAATTTTTAAGCACTAGGAAAGAAAGTTGGAGGTGGTGAGCAATCCATGAGAACAGCAGCAAGAAACCTGTCACCACCTGTGTTAATTCTTTTTGCTTAATTAATCCAATCAGAGCTTGAGTAGTGCTGTATTGAAGCCTCTCTGTTTGCACTGGAGTTACATTAATAAAGCTGTTTCTTACTATAGTAACCTTTACCTGGATCCACATCTCCAGACAAGCAAGGCTAATGCATTATACAGTGCAAAAACTAGCCACTCAAATAATAATGTTACAAACATATTGGTGTCACTGCCATAGCGAGCAACAATGGAGTCTTTGTCTTGCTTTGTTAGCATCATTACCAATATCATCAATCTGATGATATTGTTGATCTGTTGTACATGAGAAAAACCATAAAGCTTGAGTCAGATCCTCAGCTGATATAAATTGGTATTGCTCCACTGACTTCAATGTACACTAAGTTACACCAGCTGGACATTTAGCCTAGATATAGCATATACTCTATGTCCTCTTGAGTACTGCTCTTACGGCTGGCTTTCATAAAGGAGTCATGTGTTAAACCTTGGGCCAGAGCGTAAAGACCTTATGCATCTGTAGAGCCAGAGCACATGCCCAAGAAACCTCCCTTGTACAGATACTCCGTGAGGCTTTTAGGTATCGCGCCCCACTTGTCCCTGTGAGTAACTTTTGTGTAAGAAGGATGAAGTAAGGTCATAGCCTGCAGAGTACAGCTGGTTCACGTGGAGAGCAGCCTGAGCCACCCTAATGACTGGTGAAACCTCCCATGTGTAGCCTTAGGAGAGATTGTCCCTCCTGAGGCGTGGTGCTCCTGGAGCAGTGCTGCTCTCCACCACCCCACTGCACAAGGCTGTGGCACAGAAACCACAATCCAACCCACTGCCTTTAGTTCTTGGCATACTGTTTTCACTCACTAGCCATTTAAAAGCCAGTTTCCCTACTAAGAAATTTTAAAATAAAAAAAACTATAAAAATCCCACATTCAGGAGGAGATTGTCTTCTAAAAGTTTCTTTAAAAAATCTGTAATTCTTAGTCAGTGTCCCAGGGCATCAGTCCGTAGAAAGGGAAGAAGAGGGCGCGGGGGTATTGACTCCCAACAGTACGTCTCCGCACAGCCGCCCTACCACTCAGGGCGGTAAGGCCCAGTGGCTAATGTCTATAGAGTTGCCCTGTCCTTCAGGGAAGTGAGACCTAGAGGCCAGTGTCCACTGAGCTGCCCTTCCCTTCAGGGAAGTGAAGCCTAATGGCCAGAGTCTACTGAGCTGCCCTCTCGTGCAAGGGCAGTAAGGCCTAATGGCCAGAGTCTATAGAGCCACCCTCTCGTGTAGCAGCAGCAGTGAGGCCTAGCTGCCAGTGTCCATAGTCCCAGGCAGTAGTGCCTGACACTCACAAACCTGTGCAGGAGTGTTCAATATCTTTAGTCTCAGACTGTAGCACCTGATATCTTGGGTGGTCGCCACTGGAAGGGGTAGGGGTACCCAGGCCCACCCTACTCCACCAGGTCCCGTACCAGGGCCCTGTTAAACCAGTAGCCTGAGTTTCAGGTTCAGGTCTCCTTATCAGCAAACGCATTCACTGGCCACTTCCTACACTTGATTCCAACTCTGGCAGTTCCTCCCTGAGTAGCAGCATTCTGTCTCTCGCAGCTGGGGTCTTGCGGCACACTCCATGTGCTCAGCCTCAGCAGTATGGAGCTCAAGCCACTTCCTGGCAGGAGCTTGCAGCATTTATCAGCTCTCCTCCTCGGTCAGCCCAGTCTGACATGAGCCGCTTCCTTTTATACTTTGTCTCCACCTGGAGAATTCCAAGCAAGAGTGAGAGTGCGTGGCCTCTTGGGCTTAAAGTGATTGGTTGGTACACCTCGTCACATCCAGCTCACCACAGACTGTGACTAAGAGTTTGGCATTTAACTCCTTTGTCCAGAGCAATGGTTCCCAAACTCGGTCCGCAGCTTGCTCAGCTTCTTGCAGCTCCCATTGGCCAGGAACAGCAAACCGCGGCTAGTGGGAGCCGCAAGCAGCCGTACCTGAGGAGGCGGCAGGTAAACAAACCAGCCCAGCGCGCGAGGGGCTTATCCAGAGCAAGCTGTGGACCAAGTTTGGGAATCACTGATCCAGAGAATAATGCACAAGGGTGATGCCACACTCATTCTCAAGTGCTAAAATGTATTCCCATGTCCTAAAATGCTCTACATTTTGCAAAACATGTCAGAATCCCAGTGTGGTTAAATCATCACAAAGTACTGGTTTTAAAAAGTAGCCTAGCTGTTCAGTAATTGAATCTGAGTTAATTTGTTCTACTCTACGTATCTGTCCCTGAAGTCTAAGATTATACAACACAATATCAAATTATGAACTCTACTGTAAAAAGAGTACAGGGCAGGTGGGGCTCGTTAGCCTTGGAAGGCAGCCCACCTAGGAGAAGGAAAACTCTGATTTAAAACCTCCGCTGCCTTGTGGCAATACCCACTCATGGGAAAGGCTAAGGGAGCCAACCCTGAAACCAAATCCGGCGTCGGAGTCCCGATGGCGGTCTGACATTGTCCTCAACGTCATTCCGGCAACTCCTGCGACGCCACTGGTGCCAAGTTGTATCGACATTGTCTTTCCCTTGGATCCATCAGTTGTGTGGAGAGGGGGGTTCTGCTGCATGGGCAACAGCTGTTCCTCCATATCACCCTGCCCTGGCTTGCGCCCTGGAGAGGACACTCCAGCTTCTCCTCACAGCGTCGATCAGTGGAGTAAAACAAGGGTGCGTTCTCGCTCCCACACTCTTCAGCATCTTCTTCGCAGAGTTGCTAAAACGTGCCTTTGGAAATTCCACAGAGGGAGTCTATCTCCACACCCGGTCTGACGGGAGACTTTTCAATCTGGCTCGACTAAAGGCCAAAAGCAAGGTATGGGAGGCAACAATCAGAGACATGCTGTTTGCAGACGACGCTGCCCTGGCCATCCACACAGAAATCGATCTCCAGCATCTGATTGACTGCTTTTCCAGAGCTTGCGAAGAGTTTGGGTTGACAATCAGTCTTCAGAAGACCAAAGTTATGGCCCAGGATGTGGAACATCCAAGCATTGCCATCAATGACTATGTGCTAGAGGTGGTCAGTCAGTTCACCTACCTCGGATCTACCATCACGGACAACCTCTCACTGGACCCTGAGATCAACCGTAGAATCGGCAAGGCCTTCACAATTTTGGCCAGTTTGTCACAGAGAGTGTGGAACAACAACATGCTGACCATCAACACAAAGGTCACTGTGTACCGCGCATGTGTGCTAAACACTCTTCTCTACGCCAGCGAAACTTGGACCCCCTACGCTTCGCAAGAAAAGAGACTGAATGCCTTCCATGTGCGCTGCCTTCGTCATACTCAGGATCACTTGGAGTGATCGAATAATGAACAACGAGGTCCTGGAACGTGCCAAGATCTCCAGCATGTTCACTCGCCTCCGTCAATGCCACCTCAGATGGCTTGGCCATCTAAGTCGCATAGAAGGTGGACGGATCCCCAAAGACCTGTTGTATGCCGAACTTGCCTCCGGAAATAGAGCTACAGGACAGCCCCACCTTCGCTTCAAGGATGTCTGTCAGAGGGACCTGAAGACTGTTCAAATCGACATCAACAGCTGGGAAGAGCTCGCCCAGGACTGATGCAGATGGAGACACGCTCTGACCACTGGATTGAAAACTGGCGAAGACAAGCTGCGGCAGCTTGCCGAGGAAAAGCGGGTTCAACGAAAAAGGAAGCAGCGGCTCCAACCCACAGCTGACACCGCCTTCAAATGCAGCAAATGCAATCGAGACTGCCACTCTCATGTGGGGCTCTACAGCCACAACAGATGCTGCACAACCATCAACTAAACATTCCCCATGGGCGCATATCCATCGTCTCTCGAGACTAATGGACGACAACAACAACAACAACTGTAAAAAGTATATGAACATTCATAAGATGTCACAATAGCCTATAATAACAAATGTTGATGTGAGAAGGTGCAAAAGGGAGACAGCTTGAACTGGTCCAAATAAAAATTCCTACTGATATAACTCAAGGACTGTCTTAAAATTATGCCTGGTAAAAAAGAAAAGTGAAGAACCAGAAATCAGTGAACCAAAATTTGTGTGTGGAAGCTAGGCCTAATTGGTGGACAAAATAATGAGGGGATGGGTGATTTCGCCCACCAGTTACTTTGTGGGTCCTTAAAGAAAGACCACCCCCACAATCTCCTGGGACCCTGGGCTTTTGTCATCCTGAGAGTTGTCCTAACAAGACCAGGCCAGAGAGAGGGACCCAGATGACCTCGCCACCTCTACCAGTTCCAGCTGAATCCCTAATACTACCAGGAGTGAAATACCACCGAGTGCACCAGTGAATCACACCAGCCTGCGGGGGCCCTTAAAGTGCAGAGCCCAGAGCGGTTGCCCCGATTTTCCCTACCCAAGGGATGGCTCTGCTTGCCACTACAAGAACATAAGAATGCAGCCTCTGTGCTGCTATAAAGGCAGTGTTTGTAATGGGAAGTCATGCAGGAAACATGAGATACTCTTTCCTTGTATTTCTATAATGCCAAAAGTTTATGAAATTCCACTTATAATCAGGGAGGTAAAAACTGTCCAAATTAATGATCAATTTAGCATCCAAAAGAATCCTGAAATGGCATTGGACCAAAATGTGTATAATTACTATATGCATGTTTATTTTGAAGCTATTTTTAAAGCTAAGCACTCCAATGGGCTTTGTACGGTAACTAATAAAGAGGAAGCAGATGTTTTTTGTTGTTAACAAAGAGTGCTAGTGAGTAAAAGACAAAATGTACAAAACACCTTTATCAATTACACATTTGTTTTCCATTGGATTATGTTGTGCCATTTGATATGTCTTGCATTGCAAAACATATTTCCACTGAACATATTCCCACAAGAATGTATTTAATAAATTGATCTCCTGAAGCCTTTGTTAGCTATCTTGCCAATTAATGAAAGAGGGCTTGTCGTTACAATGGACTAGGAAAGTGATGTACACTGAGTCTGTTTTCGGTTAATTTAAAATAAAACACAGCAACACTAATCTATGTGAAGGAAAACAAAACATGGTTTACCTTCTCTCTCTCTTTCATGTACATCCTCACAGTCGGTCTGCAATGTCATTGACAGATGAGCTCTGAAACTCATGACAGCTTAGGAAGGAGACAAAAGCAAAATTGCTAGTAAGGACTTCCCCTCCATCAACAGGTAGGCATTAACAAGAGTATGAAGCCGGTGATGTGTCAGCTAAACTGCCAGAGTTATTTCCTGACACAACAGGAGATACTCTAGAAAATATAAAACAAGCCAAAGGCTAACACTGATATATCTAGAACATGGAGTTAGAATAGATTTCCTTTAATGAGGAAACCGGGGTTTGGATTTTCGTTCCTTTTGTGTTAAAAAACACTTGAATCTCAAGAATACTCTTGGATGACTATGCTAAGCAGCCCTTATTTATGTAGCAAGAATGGAATAAGTTGGACACATACATACTCAAGCACAGTAAATACAATGTCTAGTCTATATGAGACGTCAGGAGAATCTCTGAGCACTCCCCATTAGCGCATAATCCCAACTAGTAGTAATGAGGACACACACTAACAGCTTTATCAAAGAGGGGGAAATAGCATTTACAGACACAAAACATCATTTTGAGATTTTCCAGGTACCATAATGATAGTTTTTCTTACCAATGAATATTCATGACACATCATAAAACTAATGATAAACATAAAAACTGATGTGAACGTTTGACTAATCTGCTCTTATTTGTTTGGAAGAGCTGTGGTAATTGCCTGGTTTGTAAATTAAACATCTGCTATGGGAATAAACAAAAACATAACTGAGCATATTCCAATAAATTGAATTCACTGTGGTTTCATAAATTTTATTAGATGGGCTCATCAATTTTATTACATCTGAGTGCTGCATAGCTAGGAAAGCCAGTACATATTTTTTTTAGGTACCCTGTTTGCAAAAATAAATGTTTTTTGGTTCAAATAAACCATAGCTCTTATTTAAAGATTTCCCCCCCTCTTAAAGGTAGCTAATAGAACAGCCTACTTGGTTAAATTTGGCTCCCATATTTATTTAGTACCTCTACCAAACTGCTAAATAGTATCAACAGATTGTCAAAAAAAAGCATCTCCATGTTGCACCTGCTCATTTCAAACAAGACAATGGCTGGTTTTTAATATACACAAGAAATTAATTTGGCATTTGGAGTGACCAGGGCTTTCCACTTGCCAAGTTCCAAATGTAGGATGCACAGGGGGAAAGAGCAAGAATGAAGGACACAATAAAATAATAGTGCAGGAAGTATAAAACCTGCTGTGCACCAATTTCTTCTCCGTCAGTTATATTGTGTAGTATAACAGCAGAATGGAAATTTTGAATTCAGAATGTCACAAAGATAATCCATAGAAATAAATTATAAAAGACCTACAACAGTTAATCCTGGGAAATTCAGTGCAAGATTTTTCCTAATTTATTTTAACCAACTCCACAGTAGGGAGTCACTGTGAGTGCTGTGATACACCAGTTTCGTAGATGTTTGGTAGTATGCTGTGTGTACTGCATGCTTGAGGGCAATCACTGAAGGGTGCTCCAAATTCTAGACCCTTCAAGCCATAGTCCTCTCTGGCTTCCCATGAACACTTACAGTGGCTGATGGTGACAGAATACACTCCTATATTCACACCCTACACACTATTAGTCCAGTGTGTTTGGATTTTGTTTGGTAAAGGAGATTATGAAATATTGGCATTCTTAAAGTGGCAGAATTAAGGTTGTGATACGTGGTTTGTGATGTAAAGTACAGTAATAATAAGGTGAGCCTATAGGTAAAAGAGTAGAGGGAATGTATTGTTAGCTAACTTAACTTGGCATTTCTTTGTATTTGTAGTTTTGTGTCAGGTCTATTTGCGTAGTAACCTAACAGTTTCACAACAATTTTTGTGAGTATTTCTATGTAAAATTATAAATTTATATTCGCTTTTTCATGTGGTTTCTCAATAATTTCTGCCATTTTAAAAAGGTTGTCATAATTCCCCAAACATTTTCTACCTTGCTTTCCTTTATGTTTTCATATTTTGAGGTGGTTTGTAATTGTAACAGAAAACAGGTATGTGCATGTGTGTTTAACCACATTAACTGTCAAAAATGAGTTGCTCCTTTCAGGAACATCTTTGTTCATTTCTATATTTATTGTTCAGAAGTAGTCCATCTTTGGCACTTGGAATTAGTGGACATTTTTTACATCATTGCATAGTAGTGTTAACTAATATATCTTTATCAAGGTAACAATAGTATTACAGATTATATGCTCTAACTAGAGAGGAGGAGACAGCTATTAAAATGCTTTGCAGCTAACCATTATCTGCATCTAATACCATGGTACTATAGGGAGTTCCCCAACAGATAGAGTAGTTGCTACTGAAACTGTTGCTTGACACAATATGGAAATTATCTCTGTGAAGAGCCATTCGCATGTACAGATTTAAAAATTTTAATAAAGCTAATGTTAAAAAAATTATATAATACATAGGTTGAGAAAAGTGTGTCTCATCTAGGTATAGTGCTTAGATTATCGACAAATACAAAGTTTATTTTTAGTCATAAGATACATAGAGTGCATAATCAGCAATAACACAAATTTAGGTGAATGAATTTAAGAATACAGTTTAGCTATCTAGCATCCATGCGTTTGGGTACATTACTCATGAAAAAAGTTATAAAGAGAGTTGGTGGCGGAAAGCAAAATATATCAATGAGTGAAGATTGTCCCTCAGTAATTGAGAATTTAGGATAGGTTGTCCATTTAGAGAAAAAAAAACAGTCCATGAGGAAAGTATCTGATTTACTTTCCTGACTCACTTTTCATTGGCACTCCAGCTTATCCCTCCTGGTATTGCCGATGTCCGGTGATGTGTTCTATGTAGATGTCCCTTGACCACCTGATGGTGTCCGACACCATGAGTTGTCGCATCAGCTGAGTGTAGCGTTGACCAACTCCACATTCTCTCAGCACTCACTCGTTACTGGGGTCCCATGTGCCCAGGGCTCTGACAATCAGCTCATGAGTTTGGACCTCATAGCCCCTAGCTCTCAGGGTTTCGGCCAAAGGGACATATTTCTCCAACTTTCAAGCTCGGGCATCGTGGAAAGCTGTGATTCTGTTTTCAAAGGGCACTGTGACGTCCACTATGATGATCTTCTTCCGGTCCTCATTGGTGATGATGATGTCTGGTTGCAGTTGACTGTCGGTTCCAGGGATGGCGGAGTTCATGGCTACCTTCCGTACAGGTGGTGGGATCGCTCTGACCAGGCGATCTTGGATGGCGTTGTGTCGCAGTTGCCAGGCTCTGGAATGGGGCTTGCAGCTACACAGAACATGGGGTAGTGTCTCATTGGCATAGCTGCACTTCCTGCATCGCTTGTCCTGATTCCAGTGGTGGATGGCTCCATTCAGTGGGACACAGTTGAGCCGGGCCCAGTGGATGAACCTCCAGTCGGCAAATTGGGTGAAGCTGTCCCTGGGGAAGAAGTGGTTGCTGGCGTCCCCCTTGCATGTCGCCTCGAAGGTCTTGCCCTGGTCCGGTTTCTGTTTCAGGTTTTCCATGTACTGGCAGTGGATGGCATCCTTCAGGGTCCTCTTCAGCTTGGTTCTGGATCTCAAAGTGATGATGGTGTGCGCCGTGTTCTTCACATGTGGCACCAGGACACCCATCTCCTGGAATTCCTCTCACCACATCCAGTGGCAGCCGATATGCTGGTACACAGTGATGGCAGTCTTAAGTGAGGATTTGTATCTGGAGAACTTGATGGTTTGAGGGATTTCCAGTGTTTTATATGGCCTATCCGGGAAAAGTGCTGTAAAGCAGGTCAGGTACCATAAGGAGGGAAGCGAGATGGGAATGCAGCAGAGAAATCAGTTGTTCAGGCATTACCACATTGTGATCTAATGAGCTGCTAAGAATCACAAAGTCGTCAAAAAAATATTCTTGTTCTTGTTCCTTCCAGCAGCTGAGTCTCCCTAAATTATGTCTGTCTTTAATATTCTCCATGGAGTAATGACCCATGTGAAATGGCACTCGTGTGATTTACATGTGAATGATATATAAGTACCATATATATTATATGTTTTGCTTATATAAAATCATATATTGACTAATATGAAAATAGTTTGTCTTGTAAATTATACTCCCTCTGTGTGCACACACATAAATAACATGTACGATGTGTATAAAACACATTTCCTTTCCAAATGTGGAATATACTAATTAAGAATATCCATCACTTGCCATGTTCTTCTGTAACTCTTATGGAGATAGAGTGGGGATCATGGAGTTTTCTATCCCTCTAGTATTCCCACAAATTATTCCGACCTTTTCCAGCATACATTCTGAACCTTCAAGAAACGGGAGGAGAATTCCAAAATCTTACGTAAATCATGGGATCTATGTTTGAATTTTTTAATGATAAAGTTGATTTTCAGACTTGTCAGCAGAGACTTGTCTCAACCTCCATCATCCTGTGAGAATCCTATATTTATCTTCTTGCTTTTAATCTTCCTTATATGTGCAGTAGAATCCAATGACACTTCGAAGGAGCTAGTTCAATATCAACACAATGGTGTATGGGACAATTCTGCTAAGTGAGGAGGACTGGTTGCAAATGAAAGAACAAATTAACTTTAGAAAAAAAAAACAAAGACAGGGAATTGGGCTGACTCCTTTCCCTTAGTTTCCTCAGGCCTCATTTCAAAAGAGACCCCATGCATGAGAATTGAGACCTTATACCTTTCTCTCACTAGGAGTTCAATGTGGGTAACGTATGAGGACACATGGTCTCTCCGTATCCCTCCTTCTGAGTGACTAAGGCATAGAAGAGAGGCATTGGAGAAAGAGGAGACTTAATATAGACCACTGGTGATATGTATTTAGTTTGGTCCAGAACCTTTGCCCAGTATCTGTCACTTTGTGTACATCTGCAAGGTCATCCAAAATTCTTAGCTGCTAATCCACATATGGTTATGTTATCTGAATTCCTATTTGTGCGTCAATTAAAGCTCTATTCTGGTATGTATGAGCAACAGCAAGAAAATCAGTGAGGCCAGGATTTCACCCCTTATTTTTAATAAGTAAGGTAAAATTTATGCATAAGTTGTATAATTTTTTACTGTTTTCATAAAATAAGGAACTTAAAACAAAACAAAAAAGCTAATGAATCTTCATTAATGTTAAGATTTACTTCTTCTCTGAATCAGGTTGACTGTATAGATTTAAATAGAATATTCTTTACTATAGTGATCCCGTAGTGCTTCCATCTAATGTATGTAGGTTAATTGTCTAGGTAAGTGTGATGGCATGTACCTGGCCTTTGCAGCTCCCTACAGGAGGCACTGTGATCCTACTACACCCTGCCCCAAGAAGCAACGAGTGACAGGAAAGGAGCTGAGTAAAGGAGCTGCAGTCCCTTAGCAGGTCACTTCCTGGCTGGGACCAGAGGAGCAAGGAAGGTAGCCAAAGGTGCTCAATAGTTGACCAGAGGTTGTTTCTGGCTGCATTTGCTTAAGCTGTTTACAGGGAGAGAGAGGACCTAAGTACCTTAACCCTGAGCTAGGGGTGAAGCTAAAAGAGGTAAGGTAGGAAGAGGTCTACTGAAGAAGCACAATGAACTGAAATCAAGCAAGGAATAGCTGCTATTTATAGAGTCCCTGGGTTGAAACCTGGAGTTGTTGACGGGCCCAGGTTCCCCTACTAGCCACAGTGGCATAAGCCCCAAGAAGGGGACAGGTCTTATTTGAGAGACAAGACAAAGAGCTGTATTTAAAGTTCCCAGAAATGGGTGTGAAGACCCTAGCTTGGGCAATGGGCATTTATTTGACACTTTACTACCCTAAAAGGGGTTGGTTTGGACTTTGCCACTTGGTTAGAGGGCAAAGCCACTGAAGACCCAGGAAGGTCAGCCTGCAGCCTACAGGGAGCTCAAAGGGACAAAAAAGGATTGCAATACAATACCCAGCCACTAAGAGGCACCCAAGAAATGAGTGCCCCCCATTACAATAGGGAATGAAGATTGTAATATATTAACCCTATTAAAAACAAAGAGAAGAATGGTTTTGGATCATTCAGACACAGACATCTCTAATTTGTTCCCTCAAGCCCACAGGTTGCTATTAACTAAGACCATTTATTAGACTGAGCAGCTTCTGAGTTGTCAATGAATGTTCCAGCTGCTCCTCTTTCGCATCAGGAAGGATGGCTTCAAGTGACAAATGGAAAATCATTTAGCTGGGGAATGGAAAAAGGAAAGATATATCACTTTATTCATATTCAGAAAACCAGAGTGTTCTTGAAAGCAATTGATTTTGTCTTCCCATCTCTGTTTCCTTTCCAGTTGAGGGGGATTTTATTTTGTTAACTTTCAGAATTGAGATTACTGAAGCATGAGACAGGCTGCTTCTTAGCATCTAGTCCTGAGGCAAAAACGTCCAAACTTAAATGTGGTACGATGTGCTCTTTGATTGAGAAGGATAAAATAATTATGTCAATGATCAGCTGTAGCTGAAATGATGTTTCAATTACTATCTGTATTTGTGGCTTTCAGTACAATTTCTTAAACAACATTGACTTTGCTAGAATGGATCTCTCACTGATATGGTAATTTCATTAAACACATATAATCAATTAAAATGAGCAATAATTAATATATACATAGTAAACGTAGGTATTGAAAACACAGCGATAGACATAATGTTCTTTCACCATTAGTGAGTGTTAACTTTCAGGAACTTTGTCAAGTTTTATTTATCAGTGTTTCTGCAAGTTTCCATAAAGGTGCCACCCTTTCCATCAGAGTAACTGCATACATACCGTGCAATGTTGTCAAAAAAAACCCACACAGTATTTCACAGGATTGCAGTAAAAATTGCCAATGCTAATACTTTTTTCTGCCAAGGTGTATAAAAAATTATTCGGGGTTGTGTTTCATGGAAGTAAGCAGCCTTGAAGGTAGATGTTTCCATTTGACATCCTCTTCATAATGGATGTCTCTGTTGTTAGGAAATCCATTAAAAATCTTTAACTTTTAATTTCCTGAAAACAGCAATAGCAGTTTGTTGAAAATCTGCCAAAGAAGTAAATACAGAATCATCGTATTTACTTTTGAATGATAAAGTATTGCAGTTAGTCAAAAATCTTGAAAGATTAGAGAAAAATGCTTAGCTCTCTTCTCTCGTCCTCTTATTAATACTTATTAATGCTTCTGTATGTGGCGTTTTCACCTTACCGCTCACTTCCGCTCACTTCCCTTCCTTGCTCCATCACACAACACAATGCCACAAGAATGTATGTAGTGCTAACATTGTAAACTGTTTCACAAGAAATGAATATAACTCAGGTATATACACACACAAAGTTTCTGGTGGGAAAGTTCCTCCTCTCCAGTTGACAGGCTTCTCATCATACCTTGCCTTCACGTTCATCAGTACTCTGACTCCCCAACTCCTATGGATGAATTGCGAGTAGCTGCTTCTCTGAATGATCCTGTTACACTTACGGCCTTGGTGAATGGAATGGCCATAATCAGAGAAGTGTTAGGGACACACAGTAGTACATCTGGGCCAGTGATCAGAAGGAGACAAAAAGAAGATGGAGAGTTTATCTTTAGATCAGTGAGTGAATAAGTCAGTCATTTCTTGGTGCAGACATCTGAAGAAGAGAAACGCACTGGAGCCTGGCTGGTCAAGCCAGAGGAGACATAGTGTGGATGAAAGGGCAAAGGCAATTATTTTATGGGGGCAATTAAGAGAGATCAGGTAGTGATATTCTTATTTCATGAGGTGCTGCCTGAGGGTGGGATTACAGAAGCAGTGGATGGGTGAGAGATAGTCTGGGGAATATTTTAAATGTGGAAAATGGTGTTCTTTACAGTTGGAATTATTCTGCTAAATTAAACAAGAATTTTAATTTTAAAAGGAAAAGTGGGGCAATACTGGTACAAGAAATGTCACCACAACACGGCCCTTTCCTTAAAAAAGGTATCACTATATATATATATCACTATATATATATATTTTAAACCTACACAAAATAAAATGAATGAGTTTGAAGGGACAGCAAGCGGGGAAGTGGTAGGGTTGCCAGCAGTCAGTGCAGAGTGGGGAAGTGGTAGGGTTGCCAGCAGTCAGTGCAACCCAAATACCCATCAAGGCACCCAGATTTCTGGTAGTAAAAAGTAAGCCCATATCATGACTCGATTTCTGTATTTATGGATATTGGTCGTGGACTAGAATTAAATCAGTCTAGTTAAAATGGCTAAACTCTCTTATATTGGTTACTATGCACACTGGAAAATTTATTTCAATTTAGATGTCTTAGGCTATGGCTATACTGGTGTGCATACTTGAGTACTGGATCATAAACATGCTCACGCATGCTTCCTATGCCCACACCAAGTGTCCACATATGCTGTGGTGGACACGGGTATAATACAGCGTACATGCATGTACCCGTGTCCACACTGCCACTGTTGTTATGCAATGGTAGCACTACCATTTTAGCAGCAGTATCCCAAGGTTCCGTGCATCATCATTTTTGCTGTGTGTTATTCATACTGTCCATTGCCTTCACACCTTTGCCACAGGTTGTTGCCATAAGAAATGTTCCAGAAGTAATACCTGGATTTCAGAGGATGAGGTTTAAAATGGTGCAGGGGCCATTAATGGCACCATATCCCAATACTTTCACCACTACAAATGGCAAGTGTGTGAACCAAAAAGGTTACTATTCACTCATTCTTCAAGGCTTAGTGAACCACAGTGGTAGATTTATGAATACATATGTGGAAAGGTTCATGATGCCAGGGTGCTGAGGAGATCAGGATTGTACTTGAAGAAGGAAGAAAGTACTTTATTCCCCAGAAATAATATTCATAGACTCATAGACTCATAGACTTTAAGGTCAGAAGGGACCATTATGATCATCTAGTCTGACCTCCTGCCCAATGCAGGCCACAGAATCTCACCCACCCACTCCTGGAATAATCCTCTCACCTATGTCTCAGCTATTGAAGTCCTCAAATCATGGTCTAAAGACCTCAAGATGCAGAGAATCCTCCAGTAAGTGACCCGTGCCCCATGCCGCAGAGGAAGGCAAAAAACCTCCAGGGCCTCTGCCAATCTACCCTGGAGGAAAATTCCTTCCCGACCCCAAATATGGCGATCAGCTGAACCCCGAGCATGTGCGCAAGACTCACCAGCCAGACACCCAGGAAAAAGTTCTCTGTAGTAACTTCTAACATCCCATCATTGACCATTGGGCCTATTTACCACTGATGGCAATTAATTGACCTTTGACTAAGATCATGTTATCCCATCAAACCATCCCCTCCATAAATGTATCTAGCTTAATCTTGAAGCCAGTTAGGTCTTTTGCCCCCACTGCTTCCTTTGGAAGGCTGTTCCAGAACTTCACTCCTCTGATGGTTAGAAACCTTCGTCTAATTTCAAATCTAAACTTCCTGATGGCCAGTTTATATCCATTTGTTCTTGTGTCCACATTGGTACTGAGCTGAAATAATTCCTCTCCCTCCCTGGTATTTATCCCTCTGATATATTTAAAGAGAGCAATCATATCTCCCCTCAGCCTTCTTTTGGTTAAGGTAGTGTGGTGCGTCTGTGCCAACAGTTATTTTGGGGGAACTCACATACCTGTTCCTACTTCTCTCATGAAACCATACCCTGATATCAATGACCATGGAGTGCGTGTTTGGTAGGCTTAACGCTTGTTGGCACTGCCTACACATCCATCTGGATGCCAATGTGGCAAAATCTGTTTGTATAATCATTGCCTGCTGCATACTCCATAACTTTTGTGAGGTTGTCGGAGTGTTTCCAGCCCAAGTGAGCTCAGGACAAGTCTGGTTTACAAACTCTATACAGGCAGTTGGATCCCACCCCATGCACACTGGTCCTGGTTCCCAGCAGGGAAGGGAAATCAAAGATGGCATATGTGCATATATCTTGGCATAGCAGGGAAGCAGAGATTGACATCTGCCTATGAAGAAGAATACTTTCACACCTGGTACAGCTGCTGGAAATGCACATGAGGGAATGCTAGCACACACTTTTGTGGTTACATAGCTTTGTGAGGGTTTTGTTCCTCTGTAGTCGAAGGTCATTAGCCATCCATTGCTGTGACACTGAACACATTAAGGACCATTATAACAGGGCACCTCTATTAGGTTTTCATCCTAGGGTTGGGTGTGTACAAGTCACCATCCTCCATAGCAATGTGGTCATTGTGCAATGTTTTTCTCTTCACCATTCATAATTATTTACAAACCTCTGTTATCAGGAGCACTCAATCTCTCTTAATGACCTTATCAACATTTGCTTTTGGGGGGGGTGCATGTACTCTTTTTTCAAAAACTGTTCATTGTCAGCAGTGCCAAACTGCACTTCCCAGCTGTTATACAGCACTAATCTCCCCCTCCACCCCCCACTACAGTTGAAACTGGTTAAGGTATTGATGGGAATGAAGGCCATTTATACACAGGGTAATGGCAAATGCTATCATTGCCTATATTGTTATTGGAATTGTTTTGATTTTCTGTATGTGAGCTAAGCCATAAAGGCATTAATCTATCCCTTTTCTATGCGTAAACTTCTGCTGTGTTGAAAACTAGTAGTGGTTTCTTTGAGCACATCACACTAACAGTACTCTCCCTGTCCCGCTTTTGTTTTCCTAGGAGTATGGACATTTCTGAATCAGGTGCGGATATGTTAAGTGGGTTTGGGACAGACAGAAAAGTTTGTAGTATCATGGCACCAGGCAGTTATACGCCATTCATACACTAGGGAAATACAACCTAGATGGAGCTACTATAAGGTGGGTGCATAACGGGTTCTAAAACCATTCCCAGAGAGTAGTTATCAGTGGTTCACAGTCATGCTGGAAGGCCATAACGAGTGGGGTTCCGCAGGGATCAGTTCTGTTCAATATCTTCATCAATGATTTAGATAATGACAGAGAGTAACACATAAAATTTGCAGGTGATATCAAGCTGGGAGGGGTTGCAAGTGCTTTGGAGGAAGGATTATAATTTAAAATGATCTGGACAAACTGGAGAAATTGTCTGAAGTAAATAGGATGAAATTCAATAAGGACAAATGCAAACTACTCCACTTTAGCAGGGAACAATCAGTTGCACACATACAAAATGGGAAATGACTGCCTAGGAAGGAGAACTGAGGAAAGGAATCTGGGGGTCATAGTGGACCACAAGCTAAATATGAGTTGACAGTGTAACACTGTTGCAAAAAAAGCGAACATCATTCTGGGATGTATTAGCAGGAGTGTTGTAAGCAAGACATGAGAAGTAATTCTTCCGCTCTATTCCATGCTGATTAGGCCTCATCTGGAGTATTGTGTCCTGTTCTGGGCATCACATTTCAGGAAAGATGTGGACAAATTGGAGAAGTTCTAGAGAAGATCAACAAAAATGATTAAAAGTCTAGAAAACATGACCTATGAGGGAAGATTGAAAAAATTGGGTTTGTTTGGTCTGGAGAAGAGAAGACTGGGGCGGGGGGACACGATAACAATTTTCAAGTACATAAAAGGTCATTACAAGGAGGAGGGCAGAAAAATTGTTTTTCTTAACCTTTGAGGACAGGACAAGAAGCAATGGGCTTAAACTGTAGCAAGGGAGTTTTAGGCTGAACACTCCGGATGACGTCATGGAGGACGCTGTACACACTGATCAGCACCCAAGTGTGGTTAGTGGGCCAAACAACTGCTCTCAGAGTAGGATCCATTTTCACCTGTATTGATCAAAAGTGTGCAGTGGAAAGCTGTGCTGATGTGGTCAGTGCAGCTCACTATTACCAGTGAAAATGTGGGGACAGGGACCTTTTTAAATTGCTTCATGGGCTGGAAGAAAAGGTTTCAGTTCATTGTGGGAATGGTAGGGGAAGACTATTGAAACTAGGGTTCTGGTAAACACCCCTTCCCCCCATTGTACTGCAAGTTGGCTTGGGTATGAGGCTGTGCCACAACCTAAGGCATGGACTTACCCTTACCCCTCAGGTGTGTTAGCTAACTCATCCTCTACTCGCCTTCAGACTTGTGCTTCTGGGGATTAGGTGTGGACAACAGGGGGATGTCACAGGGCAAGTACACTCTGTCCCTCTTTGGGTTGTGGGAAAACGTGTTGTAGCCCCGCAGCTAAGTCTGCCTGACTACCCTTATCCTCAGAGCAGTATGGCCTAGCGGCTCAACTCTGTAAAGTCACAATTTCTCACAGGGCTATGAGGCCAGGTGGCTGTGGTCAATATTTTCATTCTTTCCCTCAGGGCAGTATGGCCTAATGGTCAGAGTCAATATAATTGCCCTCCCCCTAGGGGTGTGTGTTTTAGTACCCAGAGTCAATACAACGGTCCCCTCCCACGGGACTGCATGGCCGGGAGGCCAGAGTCAATAAGGCTGCTCCACTCAGTGGGGCTGTGTGACCTTGTGTCCAGTCAGGTGAGTGGGTCGCCACTTAGGGGAGGGTGGAGGCTGGATTAGGGGAACCCAGGGCCTCCTTGCTCCACCGAGTCCCAGCCCAGAGCCGTGTCAGTGGTGCATGTGTTTACCACTGAGTCAGCGGAGATCCATCTGCAAAATGCTGATGTCACTCGGGACTGTGGCTAGTCTCTCCTGGGCTACCTCCTTCCCTGCCTATTGATGCAGTCATCTCCAAGATCTCCAAATTCCTTGGCATGTGTGGCTTCTGACAACTCCAACCTCTCTTGGGAATCTGCAGCAGCCTGGGTCGCTGTCTGGGACTCAGCATCTCTGGCTTCTGCGGCCTGGGGATTCAACAGTTCCCCAGGCAGGAGCCTGCAATGTGCGTTCTCCCTCCTCGGCGGTCATCCCTGACTGAGCTAAGCTGCTCCCTTTTATACTACTGCTCCAGCTGGAGCATGCCCAGCAAGGGGGAGAGGGCATGGCTTCCTCTCCCCAGAGTGTGGGGTTAATGCCTTCCTGTCCAGTGGGAGGCAAATACACCCCATCACAGGGATTATGGCACAATCACAGGCATGTAAACATGCACAGTTGCTAGTGTTCCCTTAGATGTCTTTAATTGTGGACTGGTCATGGTACAGTTGACAGTTATTATGTCTGTTGCTTTTGTGGTTGTTAATTCAAACCATGTTTTAGCATTTCCTATGATGCCCTAGTGCCAAATCCTATACTCCTACTGGTCAAATTTCCAATTCATTTGACACACAGCTATTTGATGTTAACAATCTCACATTGCCTTTTTATAATAACTTTATCTGAGGGCTTGTCTACATTACTGCTTAAATTGATGTAACTTGCGTTGCTCAGAGGTGTGAAAAAGTGCCCCCCCCCCGAGTGACATAAATTACATTGACTTAAATCAGTGTCTACATTACGCTATGTCGGCAGGAGACGCTCTCCTGCTGACATAGCTTCTGCCTCTTGTTGAGGTGGAGTCATCATGCTGACGGGAGAGTGCTCTCGTGTTGGCCTAGTGCATCTTCACCAGACATACCACAGCGGTGCAGCTGCAAAGATCATGCCAGCTTCATAGCTCAGAAAAAACACACAGTGACCAAGGATTTATCTATATAACCCTTCTGCCAGGTGGAGCCAGCAGCAACAATGGTCAGGTTCAATACTTAGGGGTTCCTTTTCAACAATACAACACAAAACTGGCTCAAGCCCCCACCCAGTGACCTGGGACAATTACACACCACCCCCTGGGAGCCTCTGAGAGGCAATACTTCCCCTCTTGCAAGCACAGAGTCTGAGTGTAGCGAAAACCTTTAATAAAAGGAGGGAATTAACGCAGTATTAATTTGGGAAAACACCGCAACTAGGGTTCATAAACACAAACCACGAGCAAAAGACCCATCCCCAAGTAAGTTGGGCAGTGTCCTTTTCCCCTCAGGGTTTTAAGTCCAGCAACCCAAAAATCCCTTTAATGCGCCCGTCCCTTCTCTGTACCCGACTCACAGTTGCTGTCCTTGGCCAGTGCAGCCCCAGAGGTTCATCCGCTAAGTTCATCTCCCACCCTCTGTGGAAGGCAGAGAGACAAAGAGGCACCTTACATGATGCACTGTTCAGGCACTCGCTCATCGCCCCAACGACCGATTGCCATGCCCCTACGGGGCTCTGCTCTGGCCCTCTCCACTAGCTTCTCTGCTGGCTGCTTGCCACTCCTCTCTGACAGCTGCCCTGGTGGATGCTTGCCACGCCTCTCCACCAGCCACCCTGCTGGCTGTGTCACTCCACCAGCTGCCCAGGCCTCTCCACCAGCCGCCCGGCTGGCTGCTTGCCACACCTCTCCACCAGCTGCCTGGCTAGCCACTCATCAAGATGTCTTCAGGCCCCCCCGCCACACTTAACATAGCTCTCAGTGATTTCAGCTGTTAGTGGGGGAAGCTCATTGTTGGTGCACACTGGGAAGTCTCTTGCAATACAGACACTGTCCCAAAGTAGGTCTAATACTTAGACCTAGGTATCAGTGATTTCAGCTCCGCAGCTTGTAACAAGACTCCCCATTGAGTCTAAATTAGCTCTTTTATTATATCATGGAGAGGAAGGAGTAAATAGTGTCTAACACCCTTAAACAGAGCCCACACCACCACAGCTAAGTGCTTGTCCCCACCTTCTCTGAACTCATTAGGCTTTGGAACCCATGTCCCCTGCCTAGCGAGTGCCATTCAGTTGAGGGTGAGTCCCTCCATTGGGGTATGCCAGGTACAGTTCTGCTGCACTCGGTTCACACAACAAGGATAACAAAGCTTTATTACTCCTGCCCCAATAACAAGGAGACTAGGGAGCCAACACCAGCCACAAGTGATCATTTGGGCAAGCAATCTCATCATGCTGAACACCTAGGCAGGGTGGGTGTGTCCATGCAAACGAGATCAGCTTCTGAAGTCTTTTTCCACAGCTTACCACTAGATGTCAGGGGAGAGCTCATTCAGACTCTGCTTACATCCACATGGGGAAAAGTCCACAGTATCTGGTGCACACTAGCTACTCCTCACTGTCTCCCTGTATGGACACACTGTGCACTAAAACTGCTTTGGAATGAATTAGCTTAATTCACTCTGGAAGCCATACTAAGGGCTTGTTTACATAAACATTAAGTTTGAGGCAACCTAGGGTGTGAACAGATTAACTGTCTGTGTGCATCCTGATGATGTGCATAGTGTGCTAATGTGCTTTGATCTACTCCCGTTTAAAAGAGGACTGGATTAAAGCACATCGATGAATTGTCAGCAGGGTGCATGCAGCCAGGCTAGTGCTGGGTAGGTTCACACCCAGTTTGCCACATATTATATGGTCCTGTAGATGAGCCCTAAACTAAACAGATGGAGAGCATTCTGAGTGTGTGGTACGAGTGTCCACACAGGGAGTTGGTGCGGAGTAGTTAGTGGGCTTTAAATTTACATCTTAGTTTAGTGTGCACTAACTTCCCCGTGCAGCCGAGCCCTAAATTACTTGTCTAAGTTCAAACAGTGAGTCAGGGACAGTACAGGGAACAGAATAAAGGAAGACAATGCCAAGTCCTGTGTTCTAACCAGTGACCCTCAGTGATAGTAATAGTGGAGCAGTGATTTAACCTGTGTTCTAACCAGTGACCCTCAGTGATAGTAATAGTGGAGCAGTGATTTAACCTGTGTTCTAACCAGTGACCCTCAGTGATAGTAATAGTGGAGCAGTGATTTAAATATGCTGACCCATCACTTGTATACACTGTTGTTTTAGTTTGCTTAAATGTATCTTTGAAGTCCTATTTTACATTTTTAAGTGAATTGGTACTCTTTAATAGTGAATCTAAGAATCTAAAGTATACTTATAAATAAAGGCAGGAATCTTAAGGAATCTTCTGTCTGCAATATTTCTGCCTTCGCTAGCAACTAATCGCATTCCCTGAAAATTGATGAATATTGAGGGAGAGGCTCTGCTTATTTTAACATTTGTATTTTGAGTAATTTCCTTTATATTATAAATAACTGTAAAATCTAAACTGTCATACGACACCCACAATCTCTTTATCCTCCCGCTTCTATCTCTTAGCTACACATAGTAACATTTTAAATAACAAACCCTTTAAAATATTAAACACAAACATAAAATAGAATCAGAATAAGAAATAAGATTCCCAAGGGATTTTCTCCTAATTCTTTCTCCTAATACAAGGTTAGGGTGTGAGATTATTTACACTGGTCAGTGCAATGGAGTGTTTCCATAACTGGTTGTTGTATATATAGTATAGTACCCCTCTTTATACTTCCATTGTAAATACTGCCAACTTTGGGCCATATTCTGATACCCTTACTCTGTATGTAGACCCATTGGTCAATAGTTACTCATTTAATAAGGTACTCAATATAAGTAACAGTATTGGCATCTGGCCCTGTGTTTCAGGACAAAAGTGTGTTTAAACCTAACACCTATTATGGTGGCATTCTGCTCAGGAATTCTGCATACGAAGTTCACTTTGGCTTTGAGCCTAATTGCACTGAAAATATAAAATGAATGTAGTTTTGTGTAAAGAACTTTTTAAATAACCCCCCGTCATAAATATGAAGGGAAGGGGGAGAGGGTCTGATGCAGTGCTATAAAATCCTCTTTCCAGTAAAGGGTTAAGAAATGCAGGTAGCCAGACTGACACCTGACCTGGCTGGCATCTGACCAATAAGGGGACAAGATACTTTAAAACTTTGGGAGGGGGGAAGGTTTTAAGGTGTGTCTTTGTCTGAGAGAGAGTGATCTTGGAAGACAGAAGGAACCTACAGAAAATCAAACCTCCCTTTTCTGAAGTAAGTTTAGATAGCAGAGCGTATAGATTTCTGTTTAATTTCGGCTTGGTGTATTCCCTGTGTTAGAAGGGGCAAGGGGGGTGGGTGTTATTCATGGCTTTCGGTAACCTTAAGGTTTTGTCCAGAGAGGGAAATCTCTCTGAGTTTGGAAATATAGTGCCCCGTGAAATAGTTATAATCCTGATTTTACAGAGATGATTTTACCTTCTTTATTTTTAATAAAATCCTTCTTTTAAGAAGCTGACTGTTTTCTATGGTGTTAAAACCCAGGGGGTGGGTTTTTAGATCACTGTGTAACCAATTGGTTGGGAGATTGTTCTCAAGCTTCCCCAGGAAAGGGGGTGTATGGCTTGAGGGGGTATTTTGGGGGGGAGGGAAGTTCAAGTGATTCCTTTCCTGGATTCCTGTTAGACATTTGATGGTGGCAGCGAGAAGCGGTTCTTGGGGTGCAGGGAATTTTGTACCTTGGGGGGTTTAACCTAAACTGGTAAAAATAAGTTTAGGGGCTCTGAATGCGGGTCCCCACGTCTTTACCCTAGAGTTTAGAGTGGGGAGGGAACCCTGACACCCCCCCACAACAAATATAGCACTTACATATGCATTATGCACAAAATATTTTGAGTGCACTGTGAACAACATAATGATAATAGTATAATATACAGAATATTATTTTTAAAAATAAACCAATAAAAGCTAGAAAAATGAGACTTGACTTCAGCTGTTGTGTTTTTAAAAGACTTATTCACAAAAGAACCTCCATGATAGAATAGAATAGAATAGCTGAAGCAAACAGCGTACTGAGAAAATTCCTTACTTGAAAAAAACCCCTATATTTATTTTTTTATGATACACCATATGACTATTTAGTGAGCCCCAAAACGTAAATCTTTAATTTTATTTTTAATTTTGTGTTTATTATTTTCTCTCTATTGATTTTTCAATGAAAATCCAACAAAAATGGTGTAATATTTGTTTAAAACATCAATTTATTTGCCATGCAGGCGTCTGTGCTTATCCTTCTCTAATTATTCATCTGTTGCAGTGTTATTGCATTATCATAACAGAAAATCCATTAGTTTCTTGTAAAATGTTCTCTGCAATCTGCCTGTAATCTCTCTCCTCCTGAGTTACCACGTACATTATGTTTCCTTCTACAACAGCACAGACAATAAGCTTTTTCTTTCCTTCTGTACTTCACAGGTTGCAGATACATAATAAAATTATTAACTCTTTCTGTTTGTTACAAATATCAATACAATATGTGGAATCTTAAATAAATATGAAGGTTTCAATTTAACCTTGTTTAGCTATACTGTCAGACCACCAATTCAATCAAGGGCCCTGTATTATTCTTTGTGCATTGGTATAGATGTTTTGGTGGGCACAGTGTTACAATAGAACACCTGTACACATCTTCTGTGAGTCTGTGGGCATGTGGCATTCCCATCCTATTCCAAGTGAAGTCCACAAATACTGTATGAGATCAAACTTATTCTCATCCTGCAGTATGCTTTTCTTGGTAACTCACATAATATCACTTTTCTCTTTGCATACCAGAACTCTCCACTGGCAGAGGCAGTTCTACAACCTCCACTGTCTACTGTTCTCCTGTGCCTAGCATAAAGGGAGGGAAAGGCATTCCCCAGGGTGCATTCTGAATTGCTGGACTGCTGTGTCTCCTTAGCTCTCCAGCCTGGCATGCTTTTTACACTGCTTTGCTGGTGAACAGCAAACCCCTCCAGGCCCTGCTCACTCACAGCCACCAGCATATAAAGTTACCCCCAGATGAAGACATGAATGCTATGCTCAGCCACCCATGAATCACATACAGGGAAACACCTACATCTCCCTCAGCCCCAACCTTGCTTCCTGGAAAATGTTCCTTGCGTCTTACACTGTTCAGGACATTTCTGGACAGTATAAGCTCATAAATAGTCCATCATTTCAAGAATGGGTAATGAATATGCACCAGGTCTACTTGTTGACCTAAGTAGAGATTCCCAAACACTTCAACCAAAACACACTGGTTTAGACAAAACAATAAAACAAAGTTTATTAACTAGAGAAAGATTTTAAGTGATTACAAAGTATAGATCGGGGTCTCAAACACGCGGCCCGCGGGGCACATGCGGCCCGACATAGGTGCCGACTCCACTGACAGCCAAGCTCCAAACATTACTGAGTGTTTATATTTTATTAAAACCCCTCTTTGCGTTACAGTTTTTGAAAAGTTAATACTATATTACTCTTCATTTTTGACTATACTTTTGTATCACTGTATGAAAAGTTTTCAGTGATGCGTCCCTCGGGCCAATTTACTAGTTCTCATGTGGCCCTAGTGGTGATTTGAGTTTGAGATCCCTGGTATAGATGCATATAAGTCAGGTTTGGTTACAAAAGAAATAAAAGGATAAACATGCAAGGTAATTCCTAAATTTTACCAAAGCTAGTAGGTTTAAAAGCAAGAAAGGAGTTTCTCTCACCAAAAGCCTATCGCGGTCAATACTGGCTGGACAGGCCAGGACCACTTCCCAAGTCAATGATGCTTCTTTCCAGCGATCTTGCTGCCGTGAGTAGAGATGGAGGGGGAGAGGTGATGTGGAGGTCACTGTCTCTTATTTTTATACCTTCCTCCTCCCTTTGAGGATTACCTCCCACTAGGGTGTAGACAAACAGTCTCCCGTGTATGTGAGGTTTGAGGCATCTCTGGAGGAAAGGTAGGAGGAAAGGTAAATTCTTTGTTTATACCTTTCCCACCCCCCACTACTGAATAGCTGATTAAACAGGTAATGGCCCTTTAGCACTTTGCTGATGTGCCAGTATGTCTTTGCCTCTGAAAAATTGGTTTGTGAGCGTTACCCAGCACTACAACAGATTTCAGTAACAATCATACAGTAAAATCTCAGTTTTATACACATTTTAATGGGACAGTGATATTCAGCAGATTATGAGTTTTAAAATGATACCTCACAGGGCATACTTTGTACAAAATATATCATGACCATATAAAAGTAGTGGACACGGAGCACAGGCTGTCACAGGGCTTTCCAGAGGTATGGTGGAGTGGAACTCTGCTATTTCTGTTTCTCCACTGATGTAAGATCTATCAGACCTGCTGTTCAAACTTCCCTCTTGGCCAAGCAATCACAGATCATGGATCTGAAAACTTCTCAATGCTTCTTCTACTCTCTATTTCGTCCAAACGCTGCTTGGACATGAACCAGAATCAAAGTCAGTGTGCTTAATCAGCAATATTGAACTAGTAAGTTAGCAAACCAGACATGATTTCCTCTCTTTTGTAAACAAGTAATTCCTAGCATTGTGTACAGGTAACAAAACTTAGTGGCCAGTATTGTTAAATGTTGGGGTATAAAGTTAAACTCCTAAATCCATGTTTAAACTCATTAAATTTTTAAAAAATGGCTTAATTTTCATTGGTGCTGAGCTCCTACACTGTCTATTAGCTTCAACAGGATTTGTAGGTGCTTGGTATCTGTGAAAGTCAGGACACTTCTTTTGTGCTGAAA
The DNA here is from genome assembly GCA_033296515.1 of Macrochelys suwanniensis. NCBI lineage: Eukaryota > Metazoa > Chordata > Testudines > Chelydridae > Macrochelys > Macrochelys suwanniensis. The sequence continues at coordinate 83,572,415 of CM065777.1, forward strand.
TGTGGATTTAGGTGCCTAACTTTAACGTTGGTCACCCAAGTTTGAAAATGTAGGCCAAGTTTTTTTTTTGGAACAATTTTAGACAATGTTAAAATAATCTCTTTTTTTAAATAGAGAATTGCAAGTGATAGTGCCTTTTTTAACAATAGGAAGAAATAATGAAATAGTAAATTGCTGTACAAACAGCACCAAAATGAGGACATACATGTATGGAATTAAGCAGCACACCACAATTTTTATTAAATTTAACACTGGGGAGGGGATTCTACTTGCCCATCACCCATACTTTCCTATATCAGGCATTTAATTGGTTCCAGTGTGAGGGTTACAGGGTTCCTTGCCATATAAACTGAAACTAGCACCAGGGTTACAGGGTTCCTTCCCATAAGCCCCATAACATGGGGTAGGGTCTCCTCAGCCTACTCCCTAGGCTCAGCTCTCTCTGAGTCCAAGCATTCTCCCCCACATGAGGTGGATAGAGGGTGCAGCAGGATGGGGACTTTGGCACAAAAAGGCCACAAGGTCTCGTCCTATCACATCAGCCCAAAGCCCATCACCAAAACCCCCATTTACCACTGGGAACCATTCATTTTATTCCCTTAACCACTTTGGAAACGGCTGCAAGTTGAGATGAATAAACTCCAGCCCAGTTCCTCTGTTAGGTATTAAGTGCATTCTCGAATCCCACTTAACCCACTGTGGCTTGAAGGTGCTGAGAGAAAGGCTAAAAAGCTACCTGGTTCTCTGCCAATTCATCCAGAGGAGAAAAAATTCCTTCCTGACCTCCTAAACAGGCGATCAGCTAGACCCACAGCATCTGTCAGTCGGGTTCCCATTCCCAATTTGGGTAGGTAGGGTGGGCTGCTGAAACAGAGCTGAAAGAGAGTCCACGTTGCCCCGGCACTGGGTTAAATCCTGGGAGTTGGGGAATGCTGACCAATCAGGACCCTTCTCTCCCAGCTGGCCAATGGGTGCCAGAGATTCTCAGGTGGAGGAGCTACCTATTGTCCCTTGGCAAGTGTCTCCCTCCTATGTGGTTGGGCCTGTCCCTGTTCACCACCTGTCCCGTCAAGTTCCCTCACCCATTGATGTGCGCGGGTGGCATTTAGAAAGACAATTGCTCCAAACTATAAATGAAACAATCAGAAACACTGTTATCTTTGATAAAAGGGCACTATAACTTGATTTAAAATTCTATTAATGAGATCATCCTTCTAAATAAAATTTAAATACATTTGGATTTGTTTTGGTTTGGAGAAAATTAAATGTCATCCTGTTACAAAATAATGATCCAATATACATCCTTGGACAATACATTGCTTTGGATTGGATTGTGTAGTGCTTACTTACATGAGTAATCCCATCAATGCAAATAGGACCACCTTTGTGAGTAAGGGAGCCTCTCACCTCTTATTGCATTAATCAAGTTATGTGCGTCCGTTAGTCTCGAGAGATGATGGATATGCGCTCATGGGGAATGTTTAGTTGATGGTTGTGCAGCGTCTGTTGTGGCTGTGAAGCCCCACATGAGAGTGGCAGTCTCGATTGCATTTGCTGCATTTGAAGGCGGTGTCAGCTGTGGGTTGGAGCCGCTGCTTCCTTTTTCGTTGAACCCGCTTTTCCTCGGCAAGCTGCCGCAGCTTGTCTTCACCAGTTTTCAATCCAGTGGTCAGAGCATGTCTCCATCTGCATCTGTCCTGGGTGAGCTCTTCCCAGCTGTTGATGTCGATCTGAACAGTCTTCAGGTCCCTCTTACAAACATCCTTGAAGCGAAGGTGGGGCTGTCCTGTAGCTCTGTTTCCAGAGGCAAGTTCGGCATACAACAGGTCTTTGGGGATCCGTCCATCTTCCATGCGACTTAGATGACCAAGCCATCTGAGGCGGCGTTGACGGAGGCGAGTGAACATGCTGGAGATCTTGGCATGTTCCAGCACCTTGTTGTTCGTTATTCGATCACTTCAAGTGATCCCGAGTATGCGACGGAGGCAGCGCATGTGGAAGGTGTTCAGTCTCTTTTCTTGCGAAGTGTAGAGGGTCCAAGTTTCGCTGGCATAGAGAAGAGTGTTTAACACACATGCACGGTACACAGCGACCTTTGTGTTGATGGTCAGCATGTTGTTGTTCCATACTCTGACAATCTGGCCAAAATTGTGAAGGCCTTGCTGATTCTACGGTTGATCTCAGGGTCCAGTGAGAGGTTGTCCGTGATGGTAGAACTAAGGTAGGTGAACTGACTGACCACCTCTAGCACATAGTCATTGATGGCAATGCTTGGATGTTCTGAATCCTGGCCATAACTTTGGTCTTCTGAAGACTGATTGTCAACCCGAACTCTTCGCAAGCTCTGGAAAAGTGGTCAATCAGATGCTTGAGATCGGTTTCTGTGTGGGTGGCGAGGGCAGCATCGTCTGCAAACAGCATGTCTCTGATTGTTGCCTCCCATACCTTGCTTTTGGCCTTTAGTTGAGCCAGATTGAAAAGTCTCCTGTCAGACCGGGTGTGGAGATAGACTCCCTCTGTGGAATTTCCAAAGGCACGTTTCAGCAATGCTGCAAAGAAGATGCCAAAGAGTGTGGGAGCGAGAACGCAGCCTTGTTTTACTCCACTGTGGATGTCGAAGGCATTGGAGGACGAGCCATCATACAGCTCCAGCTCTGCCGGAGCATTCAACTATCTGCTGACACTGGAAACATCAGGGGAATGTATGATGGCATCAAGAAGGCCATGGGACCCACAAAGAAGTGGAGAGTGTCACTAAAGTCTGCAACAGGCGAAAACATCCAGGACAAGGGCAAGCAGATGGATAGATGGGTGGAGCACTACTCTGAAGTGTACTCCAGGCAAAACACCGTCACCGAAGCTGCCCTCAATACTGTGGATGGTTTTCCCATTGAAACTGAGCTGGATGAGAAGCCCACCATGGAAGAACTGAAGAAAGTCATTGAGAGCTTGTCCACAGGAAAGGCTCCAGGAAAGGATGGCATCCCACCAGAAGTTATCAAGTGTGGCATCAATGTCCTCCTAGAACACCTCCACGACCTCCTCTGTCAGTGCTGGGATGAAGGTGCAGTACCTCAGGATATAAGAGACGCCAACATCGTGACCCTCTACAAGAACAAGGGTGATAGAAGCGACTGCAACAACTACAGAGGCATATCGCTCCTGAGTGTTGTGGGTAAAGTCTTCGCACGCGTGATCCTGAATAGACTGCAGAAGCTTGCTGACAGAGTTTACCCAGAGTCACAGTGCGGGTTCCGAGCAGGGAGATCCACAACTGACATGGTTTTCTCCTTAAGGCAGCTGCAAGAGAAATGCAGAGAACAGCACAAGCCGCTATTCCTTGCCTTCATAGACCTGACCAAAGCTTTCGACCTTGTGAACAGAGATGGGCTGTTCAAGATCCTGGTAAAGGTTGGCTGCCCACCAAAGCTGCTGAGCGTGAGCCAGTCTTTTCATGACAACATGAAAGGCACAGTAAGTTATGTGCACTGACTGCCTTAACTGGGATTTATCAACAAAAAATTGAAAATTATTTGCAGACAAATCACAGTTTGGACTTCCCGTGTGTTGTTGAAATTAGTAGAAGGTCATATATATGCATTCAAGAATAGAATTTGGCCCTCAGATTTAAACATTCAAATCATTTGACTATTTCTAAGGAAATCAGACAAAAGCTAATGTCAATTTATTCCTCAATAACACGATTTAAGGTTTACTCAGAGCATTGGGAAACATTAATTTTGTGATTTAGAAATCAGAATTGTAAGATTTCAAAGAGAGTGTGAGCAGAACAATAAACTGAGAGGAGAGAGGGAAATTTTATATTTTTAAAAAAGGTTATTTAGCTATAAGTATAAGGGACATGATAAGAATGGTGATATATTTGCCTTAGCAACAATCCAGTTCTTTCACTTGAATAGACTACTTTGAAATATTTCTACTTGGAACCCAGTTTATTTACTTGTAAATTGTAATATTTTACAACACTGTAAAATATTACAATAGAGAATGGTGTTATCTATTAAGTAACAATTTTTTAAAAGGTGGTACTCCATCACTCAAACGGCAACAGTTGTACTTGTGAGATTTACAAACTCAAAGCTCTTTCAATTTAGAGTTTCAAAAAAATCACTTTTTGTTGGTTGCAACTCACAAACTTAGAATGTTGATAGTTTCTTTAATCATTCCATACCTAGGAACTAGGAATCTTCAGCTTCCTATAACAATAAACAAGTATTAACATTTTTCACATTTATAGCACCTTTTATCTGAGCTCCTCAATGGGCTCTGCAAACATTAATTAAGCTTCACTCCACTTGTGAGGTAAATATTACTACACCCACTTTGCAGCTGTGTAAACTGAGGGACATAATATTTAAGATACAGACCCTCCCTGATGCAGATAGGAGATTTAACAGTTCTGGGCTCCGGGGAGGGAGGGTAGGCAAAAGCTGCAGGTCTGAAGCTCCTCTGTGTACACAACTACTCATGGCAGAGTCCATGAGTAATGGAGGGAAACAGCCAGCAATGGGCTCAGGGAGCAGCAAAAGTCCATTCAACAGAAAATTGCCATAGATGTAAATACTATTATCATAATCTCCCTGATTCAGTCATTGCATAGCCACAATGGAGGAGCTAATGGTAGCAGAGCATGTGAGCTCATCAGAGACAGGGGCATGAGATGTGCGCAAAGCTATTCTGGCCTAACTGGAGTCTGGTTTGGGATCCACAGGGTTTGGTTTTCTGAAGGTGCCCAATCCTCTTCCCCTTCAGAAGGTGGCCATTCTCACTTACTAGAGAAGACAATTACTTAAGAAACATCATGGTTTTGATAAATAACTTTTCCTGTCTTGTGTTTTTCTTTTTCTCCCCTATGTAAAGAGAGGAGATGTTACTGTAACTTTACAAAGGTCACACAGCAAGTCAGTAATAGCACTGAGAGTGGAACACTAGGAGGCCTATCTCCCAATTCCTGCTCTATACAATAGACAACACTGTCTCTTTATAAATGAGTGTTGGATTACACAAATAAGCACAAGAAAGTAAGATAAAGAAAAGAGAATTTTCTTTCTTTCATTCATTAGTTATATACAGGACTTTAGCTCAGTGATAATTATTCGCCTTCAAATTATAAAGTGTATACATTTCAAAGACAGTTAATTTTAGATTCAGCACTAAAATGGGCTGCACAGAGGATTTTTATTTTATGGAAAAGTTTAACCTCAGAGTTTTATTTGGTTTCAGTGTTGTGAACTTATCAATGTCACTTCAAGGATACTGAAAGCACATCTGAGTTTGAACTTCCAAGGAGAATGACAGACTTTTCAACTTCATTGGTTTGGGAAGACATGCCCCTTTTTTCATAACCATTCTCTCTTTTCCTCTCAGATTGTTCTGACTAAGGAAAAAAATTCCTCAGGAGGTTAGAAACATTCTTTGAAGATTTTAAAAAGTAGATAAGGGAATATTTTGGCCTTAAAATGGCTTTTCATTCTGCAGTCTGCACACACACTCAAAAAGGGTTGATTTTCAGGAATTTGACTCACAAATTGTCTGTACTCAAGGTGACATGCTATGATTTGGAAAGGAGGAGCCAGCTGTCTAAAATCAGGAATACTTAATTTGTCAATTTGTCTTAAATCAGTGATGGCCAAAGTGCAGCCCGCAGGATAAATGCAGCCCTTGAAGTTCTACAATTCAGCCACCCTCCTCTAATACAGAAGCACAGCACTGGGAGATTAAAGGCACCAGCACATAATTCCTCTTCTATTCTGAGAGGCGGACACTCAGATCAGGAAAGGGAATTCCATGTTGGGACTTGTAGTCTCTATAGCAGAGGTTCTCAAACTGTGGGTCGGGACCCTCAAGTGGGTCATGGCCCCACTTTAACGGGGTCACCACAGCTGATGTTAGACTTGCTGGGGCCCAGGGCCAAAGCCCAAGCCCCACTGCCCGGGGCTAAGGTTAAATGCCCCCTGCTCAGGGCAGAAGCCCTTAGGCTTCAGCTTTGCCCTCCTCCCCATGCCCGCCTGGGGTGGCGGAGCTTGGACAGCGAGGCTCCATCTTCAGTCCCTGCTCCTAGGGTCGTGTAGTAATTTTTGTTGTCAGAAGGGGGTCACGGTGCAATGAAGTTTGAGAACCACTGCTCCATAGTAACATAAGGATGTCTGCAATCGGTTACATTTCATGCAAATTAGGTGGAGTCTTCTGGCATGGGGCAAGTTGCCAATGAAGACCTCAGGTAAAGTTTTGGACACCTGTATCTTAAATTCTTTTGTTTAGATCAAAAGAGAAATGAATTCCTTTCCCAGAAATCAACATGATAACGCCCTTCCCCATGTACTGTTTCTGGAATCATTTTTTAAACTTTATTTCTCTTTCCTAATTAAAAACTCTCCAGGTATTTAAATAAATTACCTTCACTTCAGGGCAACTACCACATATTTATAATTTTTACCATCAGTTAACTTTGAGACTTTTTTTAAACTGGGATTTATATGAGAACACAAGGGTAGAAGATTGAAGCTGGCATGACTGTTTACAATCAGAAGATATGTAAAGTCATTTGTGGCATTTTAAGGATAACATGAACTAAGTTTTAGACAAACCATATACTTTTATGTTTGCATTCAACTTCAGTTCCTGGGGCTATTAAAGGTGAAACTTTATCATACCCCTGACAATGTTCTAAGAATCATTAATCATATGTGGCTTATAACAATTTATCTTCAAAGACTTCAAGCAGCAGTGAATTTATTGAAAGATTAATAAACTCTGAGTAGCACTTCTTTGTTGAATTAAAAAACTGTCCAAAAAAATCTTGATTTAGATTAATGTTAATCCTTATTTATGAACACATCACCTTGAGAAATACAGGGGAAAGGGACAAATTTTTATCTATTTTAACATTTTTAGATAGCTGAATTTAACAGCTATAGTTGAAGGATCACTATTTTAAATATTGATGGTCTGATATAGTCTTTACTGAAAAGGTATGGTGAGCAGTTGAATATAAAGGCCTGCTTTTATGGATAAAGTAAAATTTTCAAAACTGTGTGCCTAAAACTAGGCTTCTAAAAAGACAAAAGAGAGATTTGGACAAAGAAATTGATCTGGAGAAGAGGGTTTCTATATGAGAAAGGGGATATACATTTCAATTTGTGTAGCTCACAAATAATTTTTTTAAAATAAATTACTATATAAGTAGCATTTGACTACAGTTAAGACCCCCCCTCCTTTTTTTTTTTTTTGGCTACTAAAGAGGTTCTCTGCTGGAGAGGTTGTGGAGAAAGGGGAGTATATTTGCACATGTGGTGGGTATGTCAAAGAATTAGATAGTTTGGGAAGAAAATTAATGAAGAGATTCATCATGTAACAATATGCCAACTTCCTAGAGTTCCCCATTCCTGCTTACTTACTGCTCCAGTAAAGGAGCTGCATTTTAAACAGAACAGATTAATTTATTATTATTACTATTCTTGTTAGCAGCTAGACTCTGTATTGCACATTATTGGAAAAATATGACTCCTCCTCCTATGGAGTTGTGTTATAGTAAACTATGGACTGTCCCTGTAATGGAAATGCTTTCACATCAAGTACATACACAAGAGAAGCTCCAAAAAGAAGATAGACATTTAGAAATTTGGTCACTCGGAGGAGGAGGAGGGCTCTCAAGCCAGCAAGCCGGTGTCTTTAGCCAGGTTCTTTGACTATTAACCTGAACAAGTAATAAGACACATACAATACAGTATGTTAGCATGTTATTGTAACTTTGCCTTAATAAAATGTTATTAAACAAACAAAAAAGCTTCTAATTCTAAATCTGTATTTATGCATCTAAATAATAGTGCTCTGATTTTCAAAAGCGCAAAAGACTTGTGGCTCTCATTAACTCAGATAGGATTTGTAGCTGTTTAACATCTCTGAAAAATCAGGCCACTTTTATTTAGGTACCTAAATATGGATTTGGGAGTCTAACATTAAGTTCCCAATTTTTAAAATATTTTTCTCTAAAGCTACAATTTTTGATAACTTTTTCCTATGATTCCCCCGCTTCAGTCTGCAGGACCATCATTTAATTAACATTAAACGCGATGGAAGTTTTGCAAAGTCACATTTCTGACTGATCACCATTCATGGATCCCCTTTGTAAAAGTTTAACATTGGTTGTTATATTCACTTTCTAAATGTTTTATGCCTCACAGGTTGTGAGAAATTAATTTCGTTGAATGGGAAGTACTTCTCAGTTCAAGCAATGGACTTGCAGTAATGTTGCTGGATAAGATCAAACCACATGTTGTGAGTAATCTGAATTCTGTTGAGTCTGAGCAATAAGCTCTAACTTATTTTAATTAATTAACCCCTCAAAAATTGAAGCACTGAACAGCTAGTCAACACAGAGCAATTAATGTCTGCTACAAACTATGTCAACATTTTGTTATGTTTTATTCATGCACAACTTCACATAATGTAATTAGAGATAAAGGGCTCCTAATTTTGCCATTACTTACACCTGGCACGTTGTACATTTCATTGAATAATTTGAACCAAAAAATGAAGCTTAAATACTTTCTCATTTAAATTACCTGAAGTCAGTGATCTCTTGCAGCTTTATACGTGCATATGACGTGGTGCGTCAGGCACCCAGGGACACAGTGTGACATGTTGAATAAAAGTCAGAGAAAGCACAAGAAAGGTTAACTTGTCCCAAAATAGCAATACACCAATCTTTATAAAACTGAAAGTCTTGAAGAAAAGATATGAGAGTGAAAAGCTTCTCATAGTTAATTTGGAATTATGGCCCATGACTGTTTCCCCAGTATTATTTACCCTACAATCATTGCCATTTGATCTCAATAGCTAACATTTTTTTCTATATTAATAACTTTCTCCCCCACACACACATTCCTGACCAACAAACGTTTTACCAACGTGAGTGCAGTATAGACATAGGCCAAATAAATCAGTCAAGCGCACTAGGACAAACTTGATATAATGTACATAGGCACAGATAAATAAAGATGAACCCAACTTTTCTGTAGTCCCTCTTGTGCTTTGTCCCCATGTGTTAAACTCTTTCATTTTTCTCCAGATGATTGGTAATCTGATTTTTTTCTCTCCCAAATTCAAATTAAGTCCCCTCCTGACCTTCTGCGGAACAGGACATTATCTTTGTAGTGACTTTCAAAGCAGCAAGATAGTCCTAAAGTAAATACATTTTCTGGTTTCGTGGTGGTTTTTTTCTTTAAAAAATCATTGCTGCTTTGAACCCTAATTTAGGATCTGTGTCCTTCCAGCTCCATAAATCATCAGCACAGCCTTCAACTAGCTGAACTGTCCTTGCCAATCCTTACAGACTGTTATATATCACTAACTATATTTACTACAAGGTACTATAATACAAGAAAGGCAAACAGAACTTTAACTCTTTGAATGACTGTCCTTTCCAGAATTCATGAGACATTCACATGTTAATAGTTTCTAAAGGGCTTAAAAGGATGACTGCAATCATCTGCCTCCCTTTACATAAAAGAGAGGGTTGTTACAGATATTACCAGTCTTGGTCTATCTAAAATCCTATATTTAATAGGCTCATAGACTTTAAGGTCAGAAGGGACCCTCATAATCATCTTGTCTTACCTCCTGTACATTGCAGGCCACAGAACCTCATCCATCCACTCCTGTAATAGACCCCTAACCTCTGGCTGAGTTACTAAAATCCTCAAATCACGATTTAGAGACTTCAAGTTACAGAGAATCCACCATTTACTTTAGTTTATACCTGCAAGTGACCCATGCTGTAGAGGAAGGTGGAAAACCCCCAGGGTCTCTGCCAATCTGACCCAGGGGAAAATTCCTTCCCAACCCCAAATATGGCAATCAATTACACCCTGAGCATGTGGGCAAGACCCACCAGCCAGACACCTGGGAAAGAATTATCTGTAGTAACTCAGAGCCTGATATCTTGTGTCCAGTCACCAACTGTTGGAGTTGTTTGCTACTAGCAGTCACAAATTGGCAAAAGATAGGTAGTATCATCATACTATTCCCTCCATAAACTTATCAAGCTCTGTCTTGAAGCCAGTTTTGTTTTTTGCCCTCACTGCTCCCTCTGGAAGGCTGTTCCAGAACTTCACTCTTCTGATGATTACAAACCTTCATGTAATTTCAAGCCTAAACTTGTTGATGGCCAGTTTATATCCATTTGTTCTTGTATCCACATTGGCACTTAACTTAAATAACTCCTCTCCCTCCCTGGTATTTATCTCTCTGATGTATTTATCAGTTGGTTGTGGAGCTCCCAAGGTTCCATTTTTTTATCAAGGGAAAAAGCCCACCCACTCTGGGAGATGCTTACCAGGGGCCAGATAGTGTGCAGAGTCTCAGATTTCTCCAGGACTATTGCATTGTGGATGGGCGAGTGCCACCCAAGGAACTGGTAGAAGGTTGGTTCCTGAAAGGAGAAGATTAAATGGGTTTCCACTGGCAGATATGACCCCCTGCAGAGAGAACATATGCACTTCTATTACACCAAGTGTAATGGATTTTGCTCCCCACACTGGCCCTGCAAGAACTGAATCAGGCCAGATGGGTCCAATCAGCTAATTAGGCTGCAAATAGGGAAGCTTTCGGCTGGACACAGCTAATTAGAGAAAATCTCACCTGTGAGGGACAGACAGGGCTTCTACAAAACACAGGAAACTGGCAGTAGATATGTCTGTAGGGAAAGAGTCTGCAGTCATTCCCAGGGAGAAGGGTGTGAAGAGACTAGCAAACACAGAGTGAGGAGGGCCATAAAGTATGAAAGAGGCTTAGAAAGGTAGCAAGGTATAAGAAAGAGCTCTTGGAGTCATTGTGGATAGCTCTCTGAAAACAGCCACTCAATGTGCAGCAGCAGTAAACTTTTTTTTTTTTTTTTTTAACAGAATGTTGGGAATAATTAGAAAAGGGATAGTTAATAAAACAGAAATTACCATATTGCCTCTATATAAATCCATGGTACACCCACATCTTGAATACTGTGTGCACATCTGGTTGCCCCATATCAAAAAAGATATATTGGAATTTGAAAAGTACAGAAAAGGGCAACAAAAATGATTAAGGGTATGTAACAGCTTCCATATGAGGAGAAATTAATAAGAATGGGACTTTTCAGCTTGGAAGAGAGATGCCTAAGAAAGGATAAGATGGAGGTCTATAAAATCACAACTGGTGTGGTGAAAGTAAATAAAGAAGTGTTATTTACTCCTTCTCATAATACAAAAACTAGGGGTCTCAAATGAAATTAATAGGCAGCAGGTTTAAAACAAACAAAAAGAAGTATCTCTTCACACAACACACAGTCAACCTGAGGAACTCCTTGCCAGATGCTGTTGTGAAGTCTGAGACAATAACAGGGTTAAAAAAACTGGATAAGTTCATGGAGGATAGGTCCATCAGTGGCTATTAGCCTGGATGGGCAGGGATGGTGTCCCGAGAATGTTTGCCAGAAGCTGGGAATGGGCGACAGGGGATGGATCACTTGATGATTAACTGTTCTGTTCATTCCCTCTGAAGCACCTAGTATTGGCCACTGTTGGGAGACAAAATACTGGGCTTAGATGGACCCATTTTGGCCGTTCTTATGTTCTTAATGGACCTTGGCTGCTGTGTAGAGGGTCCCTGAGCTGGAGCCCAGAGCAGAGGGTGGGCCAGTCAATGTGGGAGTGGTACTGTGAGGCAATGAAGCAGAAGATAGCCTGAGACAGCTGGAGAGCTGGACCTTTGATACACTTCCCTCCTGGAAGGGGAAACCACAATAGTGACCAGGCCAGAGGGCTGAGCCACAAAGAGGATGGTGCAGCTCCTGAGAGCGAGAGAGGGGCTGCAGAGGCTAAATTGATGGGGTGTAACTGCTGGCAGTGATATCGGCCTGACCAAGCTAATCCGCAAAACTGCCAAGAAGTGGTGCCATCCAGTGGTGAGTACAGCAATCTGTTATACCAAGGCTTCTAAAGCCCCCTATGTGCTCTCCTTGTTTTCTTTAGAGGGAGGTTTCAGAACAAGTGGAAGAGCAAGTAGGATAGTGCTGATTTGGTCTGTTTTGGAGGAATGATACCATGGGCCCTCAGTCTAACCCAGACTGACCCACTGAAATCACTCAGAAAGGACTACCTATGGAGGATCATCTGCTTGTGAGGTGGGGATAGGAAGAAAAGTACCTCCAAAACAAAGGAAGTTGTGTGACTGTCAGCAGGAGCTATTATTATTAAGAGAAGGTGGCTTAGAAGTTGCCTGCATAGTGTGGAAAGGCAGAAGGAGTTGGATCTGAGAGAGTGGGTAGATAGGCAGGCAGGGGGAGTGACTGTGAGTTGATCTGGACTAGTAATGTGAACCAAAACATGGGAGAAAATGAACAAATAGTTCATGGAATAGAGGATTGTATTATTAGACTGAGCTAGAAGGATAACTAGGGTAAAACACTTTTACTCGGTTGGCAATGTGTGGATAAGGAGATGTCTGGAGCAGGGGGGCAGCCATTCCTTAGCATTTTTCCTTCTAAAAACCTGTGGAAAAACATGGGGATTGGGATTCAAGGGCAGATTTTAGTGGATAGGTCATGGCACCATTGTGAGTCTGAGGAGGGTTGAGACATGTGACCTTGAATAGATGGCATTAGCTTCTGGGAAGTGTCCTGAAATCTGCATGGATTCTGCGACACTCAGAGGTTCAGAGGACTGACCCATTTCATGTTCTTCAGTTTGGGCTCGGACACACCCCGCCTCACCCACAGAAAAGCTCTCTGAGAGGGAACTCTGTTTCCTATCCCCTACAGAGATTTTCCCTGTGTGTGAGAGGATCATATTGCAGAGAATGGAACGAATACTATTATATTAGATTAACTTACTTTGCTCACGTCATATTTGAGCATATCACAATTCTCCAGTCTCTATCATTTAATAAATATATTTGCTAATATTTTATACTATGGATTGATTGTAAATATCTGAAATTTAAGATTTGTTGTTTAGCTATGGTTAGTTAGATAAGTCATGTAAGGCCCTTCATTTTCAGTTTTTATTTTGCTTAAAATTTCCCAGGAATTTATCAATGTTTATTTCAAAATTTTTTAAAATGGGTGAAAATCAGTAAAAACCAAAAATGAAGGGCAGTGGGTGGGGTGGGGGTGCCCAGTACCCACATGCTGCCCTGGGTCCTGGGGTGGTACTCATGATGTCGCAGCTGATGAAGTCTTCCATTCCCTGAGCCTGTTGCTGACACGATTAGGTGGTCTCAGATACCAGGACATAGCTCTCTGCCCATCTCACTCCCCCATGCACATAGGAAGTGTACAGGGACATGCTGAAGGCCTAGGGTCAGGAAGGAAGCAGAAGGCTACATCTGTGAGTACTAGCTCCCCTACTGGACAGAGCCCCTTCCTGGGGGCTGGAGACATACTGAAGGGCCACGGTCAGGAGGCGTCTCTGTATGGCACAAGGGCTAGTACTCACAGGGTACAGCCTTCTGCTCCCCCTGCGGGCCCAGTCAAAAAGTGACCCTGATAGCTCTGGTCAGCACCGCTGACCAGGTCATTAACAGTCCGGTTGGTGGTGCAGCGAGGCTAAGGCAGGCTCCTTGCCTGCCGTGGTTCTGCGTGGCTCCTGAACACAGCAGCATATTCCCCCTCCGACTCCTACACATGGGGACAGCCAGGGGACTCCTCACATTGTCCCCATCCAAAGCGCTGGCTCCCATTGGCCAGGAACCACAGCCAATGGGAGCTGCGGAGGTGGCACCTGCAGATGGGGCAGCGCGCAGAGCCATCTGGCCATACTTCCAGATAGGAGCCAGAGGGGGGACATGCCGCTGCTTCCAGGAGCCACCTGAGGTAAGCACCGCCCAGAACCTGCACCTATGACCCCCACCCATGCCCCATCCCCCTGCCTCAGCGCTGATTCCCCCTCCCGCCCTCCAAACCCCTCAGTCCCAGCCCAGAGCCCCCTCCTACACCCCAAGCCCCTCATTCCCAGCCCCACCACAGATCCTGCACCCCCAGGCAGAGCTCTCTCACACTCCTGCACCCCAACCCCCTGCCCCTCCCATACTCCTAACCCCTCAGCCCCATCCTGGAGCCCCCTCCTACACCCCAACCCCCTTATCCCTATCCCTACCCCAGAACCCGCACCCCCAGCCGGAGCCCTCACCCTCTCCCGCATCTCAACCCAGTGCCTCAGCCCGGAGCCCCCTCCTGCGCTCTGAACTCATTTCTGGCCCCACCTTGGAGCTCGTACCCCCAGCCAGAGCTGTCACCGACTCCCTTACCCCAGCCTGGTGAAAATGAGTGAGTGAGGGTGGGGAGAGCAAGTGACAGAGGGAGGGGGGATGGAGTGAGCAGGGGCAGGGCCTCAGAGAAGGGGCGGGGCAGGGGTGCCTCGGAGGAGGGGCAGGGCAGGGGGTGAGACAAGGGTGTTGGGTTTTGAGCGAGTAGAAAGTTGGAAACCCTAGCTGCAACGCTCTGTGGTCTCTGCGGTGAGCACCCTGCTCATCTCATTTCCCTCACTGTGCAGAGGAAGCAGATGTGGCCACACTGAAGTCTAGCAGGGACTGCAAGGGGGAGCCAAGTCCCGAAAAAGCCAAGATCTCAGTGAAAATTGGTAAACTCAGAATACTGGCTTTTTCAAAATCTAGGATTTTATTTTTTTAAAATGTATAAATACCAAAAATGAAAGGCCTTAGTCTCATAGTATTTTTTTAATATAGTATCGTTTCTGTTTCCTGATTGGATGAAACCCGCCAGTGCCAATACTTTATTATTTATTGGTTTTACTATGATAATGCCTAGTGGTTGTGATCAAGAATCGGAGCTGCATTACATTAGGTGTTGTACACACACATAAGTAAAAGATGGTCCCTGTCTCCAAGAGCTTACAATGTGCACGGATGATGAGAGACAACAAGTTGGTATGACAAATAGATAAGGGAAGCGTAAGGTAATAGTGAGATGGGTATGATTACCATAACAAGCAGTTGTCCTATCATCTGCTGTTTAAGCATTTTCAGTTGTTTTGTAGACATCATGGCAGATGAGTTTTAAGGAGAGATTTAAAGGAGATTAATGCAGTGCTTTGCAGATTTGTTGTTTTTTACAAGCAGCTGTTCCCATGCATAAGTGGCATGGGAGAAAGCACAAATATGTTTGAGGACAAATTGGACTGATGGGTAATGAAAGTTGGCATTTACTGGCAGAGTATATATGGGGCTTGATGACTCAGTGCTAAATAAGGGATGGTGAGTACAATGAAACTATGCAAATAAGGACCTTAAAAGAGGAAAATTTGCAATTGCCATGTTGGAATGTATCATTTATTTCTTGCTTATACTTATGCAACTTTTACATTTGCTTTCTGCAAACATCTGAGCTAATGAAACTTGATGTCTCAAATGTTTGCAGGAAATGAACAGCAAGTGCTGTGAGCACAGCCAAAACAAAGTCACTGAAAAATGCACTATGGATGGGAATTTGTTTGCATTATTCACCCAGGCCTAATTTGAATCTAAGTTTTGAGTGTCTGTGTTTGAATTCAGTCAGACTGCAAGGTTACTTTCTTGTTTTGATTATTTAATTGGTGGTCTTCCTCAGTGAAGCAGCCCAGTCCACTCAAGAGCTTTGCGCTTCCTGCTACTATGACTTTGTCTCATTGGTGAGTTAGGACATCTCCTGACATGAGACCCAGATCCTATGGATTCATTCTACTATAAAACAGATACCTGATGGTGTGTTAAGGGCAACTGTTTAATATCAAAAGATATTCAGGGGATCTCATCCATAAAGGAGAGATTGGAAGGTTGACACCACTAGAAATGTATCAGAAGACTAAAAAAAGTCCCGTTTATACATCTGAAATAAATTAATCATTTCAATGATGTTACTGGGTTATTAAGCAGGAGTCCTTTGCTGTCTTTCTGCTTTCACTCTAAAAACCCTGAATATCTGGACAGTAACCATTGCAACTGTAGCGTGATGGTGAGGATAGGAATAATGTTGAAATTTGATATAGACTCTGGTCCCTCATTAATGCTCAAAGCAACCAATTGAAAAGAAGACCAGCATTTCTGACAACGAGTTCACTATTTCTCAAGGTGATTGGTAATCTGATTTTTCCCACCTCCGCCAAAATTCAAAATTAAATCGCCCACCGTCTGTCAAACCAAACTTAATCTTTACAGTTACTTTCAAAGCTGTGAGATAGTCTTTTGTAAATGAAATTTCCTGGTTACATGATAAAAATTACACTGCAGTTCTGAAACCTAATTTAGGGTCTATGGACTTTCAGCTCCATAAATCATCAGCATGGCCTTCAACTGAACTGTGCTCACCACTTCTTGCAGATTGTAATATATAATATAACTACAGTATATAAAATATAAGGTACAGTAACAGTCTCTCTTAAAAATCAGTTTCAGGACAGCACTTATAAAAAAAGATCCTTTCTACTGGGATAATACTATGATATAAAACTTGAAATCCTATTAAGATGACTTATGCGTTGCACATCCTCTTTGAAGATTGATTTCAGTTAAAGTGAGAGAAAGAGACTTCTTAACCTTTAAATAGCCCCAATCCATTGATATACTTAGAAATATTTCTTGTAATCATCCAGAGTTACAGAACTCACTATCCTTATGCCACCTCCAAGTATTTCTTTAATATGAAGACAATTAAAAACAGTGGGCCCAAATGTTCATCTTGAGCTGTGCATAGAAGGCACTATCTGTAAGTGTATCTGCTCTTCCAACTCAAAGGGAAAAGGTCCCCTTGCAGAGACCATTTCCAGATGGTGCTTCATGGCTTCACAAACCTGTGTTTGGGGAAGGAGTTGGCAGTCCATAAACCATGGGCTATTGGGGAGGTCGAAGGAAGGATCTAGGGAGACTCACATCATTTCTCCACCCATCTTCCAAAGATATTCCTCAGAAATGTAATACACTGCTAGGATGTCCAGTCCCTTTAACATGCGTCTCTGGGAGCATGCATTTATAGGAGTAGTCCTGACAGAGTGTGAGAGAGGGCCATAAGGAACACAAAGCTAATCTGTGGGGTTTATTGGCCTAAACTTATTCCAATGGCTCCCTGTTAATGAAAGAAACTCTGTAGGATGAGTTGATCTATCTCTGAAAGGGGTACTGAATGCTGAAATTGCAGGCACAAATTTGTCCTTGCCAAGTTGTATTTATCCATATAGTACATCTAAATGTGTGTGTTTCATGTACATTATGTGTTCATGTGTAGAATTTGCAGGTTAGGTACTGAATTCAGACAATTTTGCTCATCATGCTTATCTCTAAGTACCTCTAGAATTAACAGTAAAAGATGATAGGGATATGCAGATGCAAAAACAAATACAACTTGGGTATAATATGGAGTCATTTGTCATCAGTACTGCATGCTTCAGACTAGTTTTTTAGGAGCTAACCACATGACATGTTGGCAGAGCACTTGATTGCAACATGAGAGACTTTCGGGTTCAGTACTAGCCTTCGTATCCACCATTCCAGCTTATCAGCGATTGTTTCCTCACAACCCCCCTAAAGTCCTGCCCTCTACCCAAGCTTCATGTTACTGCTTCCTTTTCTCCTTTGCCTCATCTCAGTTTCATGCTTTTTCCCCCTGCTAGCCACTTGTGAAGAATGTAGGAATTATTTGCTTTAATTTCTGTAAATATCTATGCACAAATGTGTATGTGTGGGTTTGGTGTTTATTGTATTGCTGGCTAAAAGGTAGCTAAGAGTTAAATCCTGCAGGAACTCAAAACAGTAGTTGTAGAACGAATTAAATTGCCTTGTGCTCAAATGGACAACGGACAATCTATTACATGAAAACTACCTCCAGTCCTCTCTGGGGAAACACATAAACCAGTTTGTGCCAGGTTCAGAGCTCCTGGTCAGAAAGAGGAACTTTGAATTGGATAAAAGACAGCCTGTGAACTCGGACATACACTGACTGGGGGTCAGACAGACCTAAAGGCAGCAATTGTCTCACCGAGCCTCAATGCTCAGTGAGTGTCTGAGTTAAGTGGAAACAATTTAAACTGTCAAGGAAATGGCTAAGTTAGGTAAGACAATATGTGATTAGGCTTTTGTCATTTTTAACTCTCTTCTCTCTGCTGGTGATGGCGTATGGATAAATAAATCATACTCTGTTTTGATCAAGTTGTTTTATGTCACTACTTTTACCAGCTGGTCACAGCTCTTGGAAAGGATTCTAAAGCAGGGGCTAAATCCAGTGTCACCTACTGGAGGCAAATTCAGTTGGTAAACAGGGGGTGCTGTAGACTAAAGGTGGGGTGAATCACAGGATTCCATTTTGAGAGAAGCGCAGTTATAGCCCTATTCATGGCAATACAAAGAGGGCTATCCAGTGCAACTCACCCCTGAACCACAATGCTCCTGCGCTTGGAATAGACGACTTCATTCTATGCATCATCACATTATTTCTTCCTCTAAAGTCCAATTCATTCTCGTAGTCTTCCAACACTGATCTCCTATTGGACACAGTCTGTTCCCACTTCCACAGCCAGTCCTTATTTGTTTGCAGTTATCTGTTTAATTAGAGGTGCAGTCCAGTCTAGTGCCACATACTCTGAACACCTATCGAACTCAAGTGCTTGGCATCTCTCAGGGTCAGTCCCTGAGAGCAAGACTTCCAAAGCAGGGTGATTTACATGCCCAAATTAGTGACCCAATTTCCAGAGGTGCTGATCAGCCAGCTCCTAATGAATCATAGAATCACAGAGATTTTGGGTTGAAATGAACGTCAGATGGTCACCTACTCCAGTTGCTTGCACTGAGATAGGACCGAGTATACATAGACCAACCCTGATAGGTATTTGTTCAACCTGTTCTTAAAAACCTCCAGTGATAGAGATTCCACAACTTCCCTTGCAAGCCTATTCCGGAATTTAATTACCATTATAGTCAGAAAGTTTTTCCTAATATCTAACCTAAATCGCCTTTGCTGCAGATTAAGATGATTATTACTTCTCCTACATGCAGTAGACATGGAGAACAATTGATCACCATCCTCTTTATAACATATTTAAAGACTATCAGGTCCCCGCTCAGTCTTCTTTTCTCAAGACTTTGCATGCCCAGTCTGTTAACCTTTCCTCATAGAGCATGTTTTCTAAACCTTTTATCATTTTTGTTGCTCTCCTCTGGACTCTCTCCAATTTGTCCACATCTTTCTTAAAGTGGTGCTCAGAACTGGACACAATACTCCATCTGATGCCCTACCAGGGCTGAATAGAGCAGGACAACTGCCTCCCATGTCTTACATACAATAGTCTTGTTAATACATGCCAGAATATTAGCCTTTTTCACAACTGCATCACATAGTTGACTCATATTCAATATGTGATCCACTATAACCCCATGTCCTTTTCAGCAGTACTACTGCCTAGACAGTTATGCCCCATTTTGTATTTGTGCAATTTAATTTTTTCCCTTGTAGTAGTGACAGAACAAGGAGTAATGGTCTCAAGTTGCAGTGGGGAGGTTTGGGTTGGATATTAGGAAAAACTTTTTCTCTAAGAGGGTGGTGAAGCACTGGAAAAGGTTACCTAGGGAGGTGGTGGAATCTCCTTCTTTAGAGGTTTTTAAGGTCAGGCTTGACAAAGCCCTGGCTGGGATGATTTAGTTGGGGATTGGTCCTGCTTTGAGCAGAGGGTTGGACTAGATGACCTCCTGAGGTCCCTTCCAACCCTGAGATTCTATGATTCTACTTTGCATATGTCTTTAGTGACTTTAGTCTTCTTGATTACAGACCAATTTTCCTATTTGTCAAGGTCATTTTGCACTCTAATCAAATGAAGATAGATAATGGATAAGGACCACGTCTTTCTATATGCTTCTAGAGTGCCATGTACGTCTACTGTATTACAAGGCCCTGAAAAATAAAAGTCTGATTATTAGAAAAATAGTTAAACTTTACATATCTTTCCTGAGTCCTCTTGTGGTGATTACATCAGTAAATATAACTTTTCTGACCCTTTCCAAATGCTTGGACTGCATACAAACTCTGAAATAAAGACCAACACCTCTAGAAAGTCAGATACTGTGAGAAAAAAACTGTCTTTACCATGGCAACATTATTTTATATTACAGCCCCATCTGCCCATATTAGACCTTTGCATGACATGTAGCAAAGCAAACTGAGACAAGAACAAATCCAAAAACACCCTGACATGACAGGGTACGTTGCTTCTAAAATTTTCACTGCACCATAAAGTTTTGGTTTTAACACCCCTCTCTACATCAATTTGTTAATAGTGTTATAAAGATACTATTGAAAATGGAGACTAGGGGATTAAATGACTAGAAACAATTTTTAAGAGGAAAATCATCTTTATCGTGTTCTTAGAAATAAAGATGACTCATATAATCCTTAGCAAGAAAACATTTGCTCAGTAAAGTCACCGCAGCATGACATTAAATTCTAAATATAGGAATATTATAAGAGATAAATGTTTTCTTTATAAGGTCACCAGACATACAATTTTAGACCAAGTATTTTGATCACATATGGAGCACAAGTAAGTTTGATAACTTAGAAAGACGTTGCCACTCTTTCTGCAGAGTAACAGACATAATGTTTCTCTTCTAAGAGAGAAACAGTTCAGATTCTTTATATGCAGTATTTAATTGACCTACCAGTGAAAATGAGAGAAATCCAATGATTTTCCCCATGTGTATTACACCTACAGTAATACAGTAAATATTGGATTTAGTTATTCTCACCAGTCTGTGACAGTTTCCCATAAATATAGAAACCCATTAATTATTTATCATAAAAAAAATTCAGTACATTTTGAAAACAGATAAATTGGTTAAAAATTACCATTTCCTCTGCAACCTGAATATTCTCAAAATGGAATAAAGAAAATTCTGTCCCAATTTCCTCGTGATGGATGAATCCCAAAGTATTTTGACTCAGATTCAAACCACACTGGTTTAGTGCCAAGTAACAGAATATTTTGCAAGGGCGAGTCATGAGATATAGATTTTTTTTTACATTTCAGAGTATTATTGTTATTAGACATAGCAATTTGAAAATACTAAACTGTCATCATTTCCAACCTTCTTTCCAGAATTGTGAGACACACAGGAAACTTAGGGCCTGATTCTGTTCTACTTTACTGCACACGGATATAAATCAGGAAGAATTCCATTAAAGTCAGTGGAGTTCCACCACTATAAAATCAGTGTAAATTAGATCAGAATCTGGACTTTGGTTTTAGTATCAACCATGGCTTTTTAAATGTCATTGTTAACTTCATTTTTTTAACAAATAATATATTATGGTAGTAGGTCAAAACTATAAGTGGGTTCAAAAAAGAATTGGAAAAGTTCATGGAGGATAGGTCCATTAGTGGCTACTAGCTAAGATGGTCAGGAACACAACCTTATGCTCTGGGTGACCCTAGCCTTTGACTGCCAGAAACCAGGACTGACCAACAGGGATTTGATCACTCAGTAATTGCTCTATTCTGTTCATTCCCTCTGAAGTGGCTACTGGGCAAGATGGACCATTGATCTGACCCAGTATGGCCATTCATATGTAGCTCCTAAAAGCCTCAGACAAGGTTGGCATGCCACTGTACAAACTCTTAGGAAAACATGACCTCTTCTCAGGCCTGACAACAGCAATTCCGGCCAGCCAGGACCATTCCTAGGGTGGGGGTGGGGAGCGGGGCAGAAATGACTAATCTGTCAGTTCTGGGACCGCCCATCACTTCCAGACCAACCGCTCTGGCCAATCGCCCCGGCCCGTGGTGTCCCCCAAAGCATGGGGCCTGGAGCAGTCACATGCGCTTAGGAGCCCTGCGGCCCGCTCAGGCAATTTAAAAGGGCCCGGGGCTCCCGGCTGCCACTACCGTGCCAGCAGCTGCGGCCAGGGGCCCCAGAGCCATTTTAAATTGCCTAGACCCCTCAGCAATTGCCTCTTTTTTTCCCCCACTCCCTTGTCAGCGGGCCTGCCTCTGCTCCAAAGAGCTCACAAGACTCTGATCCTGCAGAGGTTGGAACACAAATTAAACTTTCAAACAAAAACAGAACTTCCATGGGATGGCTCACATGAAGCAAGTTACTTATGTATGTAATTCTTTAAGGGATCAGGGACCTAATTTATGACAAGAGACAACATGGGAGTGTGATAATCAATGGAGCGAAGAGTGAAAGGAAGGATAAGAGTAGCAGTACTAAGGTCACCCAATGGCATAGTTTAACAATGAGCATAACTTGATGGATCTGAATGATTAAGCTTTTTATTTTTAAAATGTAAATAAGTATCAGAAATCCCCTTGCCTTCTACATGGCTTTACTAATTCCTACAAGGGAATTTACAGGCTATACAATATTTTTAAATAGATGATGAGGATTTCGCAGTTGCTTTTTTCCCCCTAATAGATGACAAATGGCAATATTCCAGTGGTATCAAATTCCATTTCTAAAGCACTGGAAGAGCAGCAGTTGTTTTTTATTGTTGATTCTTCATTTTCTTTCTTTGTTCCTCCCTCTTTCTGAAGACTGCAAGGATTTTTAATGTAATTCTGGCCCTCACAAGCAATGCTGTAAACAGATTGGTGTTGTCAGGGAATTACATCCAATCTGTGTTCAGCTTTGAAGGGAAATTGTTTATGATTAGGTGATTTACACTTGAAGTGGGCAGAAGATGGCAAGGCCTATAATTAGAAGGGGGAAAATTTATCTCCCAACAGCATGTTCCTCCCTCTGAGCGGAGTCCTGGAGTGAGGAAAGGGCAGATGTAAACAGACTTCTCCAAGCTGGCTGAGTCTGCACCTGGACATGATTGAGTCTGGGTTACTGCTGCCAGGAACAACAGTTGGACCTCAGCCTAGTTGGGAAAGGGAAAGTCAGTTGCCACTGTCTTCTTTGCTTAGCTCCTCCGCTGTGTTTTTAAAAATATTTTGCTTAAACATGTCTGCCTCTTCTGACTCACTTGGCCTTATGTGTGTGTGAACAAGCTGCACCACATTATCTGCTTGTGGGACTGAATAGCTCACAGGCTAATGTTACCTGAGTAACAAAGAAAGAATTGGAAAAACAAGCCAGTGCTAAACCAAATCTGTTAACTGAGGTTTAATAATGAGAGATTATAAATGCCCCACCCCTCCTGCACCAGAAATTGGAGCTGTCCAGATGCCATGGCCCTGTAAAGGAATAGCTCTATGTGTGCATCAGGGAGCTGCTCCTGAGCGGTCTGGCTCTGCCTGTTCCCAATATAGAGCAGTTGCTAAGAGCCATTTTACAAATATTTCCTACCACCATTGACAGTCTCGGGCACCTTAGTGCAGCCAAGCTACCTACATTCAGCAACATGTCAAGAACTCTGGGGCAAAGAGGTAGAATCCAGAGTTTGGCCATCTTTAGGAAAAGGTGTGAAACCTTCCCCTTTGAAAAAGCCTTTCCACCATAAGAATGACAGACACCCACTTCTACCACAAACCCTTTCCAACCAAAACAACCCCCAAGCCATGCTCCAAGTAGAGATTTTACTCCCATAAGAACTGTCAGACTCCATGAAGTCCAGTAGGAACTTTACTATTGCTATTGGTTTTAGGTGAAAGGTACTCCGATACTGTGCTGATGGGCAGCGGTATAAAACCCTAAGCCCAATAGACAAATTAGATAGATAAGTGGCTTGCACATTCCCCATTCATGGTTTGTTGGGTGCTGTTGTAGCCCTGGGCTCAGGCTAGGGCAGCCAAGAAGTCCGCCGTAACAAGAAGTCCTGTTGCAATGACCCCTTTGGGCCATAGCAGTGGTGTCTGGGTATAAAAGCCACGTGACCGTGCCTCTTTCTGCCCCAACATACTTTCTCCAGTCTCATAGTGTCCTTGGGGGAAGTTCCTATGGCAGAAGCACAGAAACAACCTGTGCCAGGGGTATTTTTTGTATAAAGTTTCACCTGCCCTGTGGCTTCTTTTTTGCACCCGTTAAGCTCACAGCAGGATAAGTGACATGGTGCTTTACAGCAACAGCCGCCCCTAGCCCATCTACACTAGGCTCCAATACAGGTAACACTGGTGGAGCTAAGCCAGCATCAGCAAGGATAACATTTTTTACAAAATTGCCCTTCTGTAGAGAGGTCAAGAGGTTGTGATTTGTTTCAGCTGTGATTGTTCATAACAGGGGTCGGCAACCTTTCAGAAGTGTGCTGAGTCTTCATTTATTAACTCTAATTTAAGGTTTTGCGTGCTAGTAATACATTTTAACATTTTTAGAAGGTCTCTTTCTATAAGTTTTTAATATATAACTAAACTATTATTGTATGTAAAGTAAATAAGGTTTTTAAAATGTTTAAGAAGCTTAATTTAAAATTAAATTAAAATTCAGAGCCCCCCGGACCGGTGGCCAGGACCCAGACAGTGTGAGTGCCACTGAAAATCAGTTTGTGTGCCGCCTTCAGCACGCATGCCATATAGGTTGTCTACCCCGGTTTATAATCACAGCTCCTCATGTAAAAATACTATAATCCACCATATTTTAATTCTGTTTCTTTTTAAATGCTCTATCTGAATGTGTCAAGTTCAGATTCAGAGGAGGTAAATTTTTCAGGTTGTGAAATTGTCATTTGACTTCTGACTCAACCCCAGCCAAACATAATTTGTGTCACTGAACAGAATAACAGACAGATGACAGAAACAAAAAAGTTCTTTCTAAGAAGTCAACTTGCTTATTTTTCCTTTTGGAATGCTTGTTTATCTTTGGATTTCAAATAGAGACTCTGGAAATAGGGCAGGTCCATTTATTAAAATTACATTTGAAAAAAATAGTTTATTGAAAATTACTTACGGAAAAATAGAAATGTGTCCAAACTAAAATTCCAAGTCTAAAAGCCTTAACACTTTGGGATAGCTCCAATCTAGCTGATTGGCTGACCAGCCCATCAGTTAGCACTTTTAGCAATTGTTAGCACTTAAAAAAAAAAAAAAAAAAAGCAGTTCTTTGCTACATATTTAACCATTTTTTGCATGCATACCATGTCCTTGTGGTAGCAGTGCTGTATATGTAATGTGCATTTTTCTGCAATTGTTTCATTTCTGCAAAAACACAGAGTGTACAATAATTGTATATCACAATGGCTTTGGAGCAAGGATTCATGGTAATCCCAAGAGGAGACTGACCTTACTCCCTTTTGAACTCCTCTAGAGTACATCACTCTCTGCAGTTTCTTTAGCCTTCTCAGTGGTTTAAGAAGGAGAGCGCTCTGGGGAGTTATGTGACCTCTGCACATGTCTGGTAGACCTAGTCAAGAAGTGCTGTTAGTGCTCACTGAGACTAAAGAACTGCAGAGAAATGGGTTTAGAAAAACCTCCAAGGCTTAGAATTACTTCACAGCACTAGGATAGGCCAGGTTATTTGTAAAATATGTATCTTTTTTTTACCAGAAAACCTCATTTGCTGGTATATTTTCAATATAATGCATAGATAGAGAATAAATAGGGCGATACTATAAGGAAATATAATGGCAAATAAACCAGATTTTAAAGAAATACTCTATGCCATAGGAAGGGAAAAAAAGCAGAGACAACACAGAGGAGTTAATAATAGCTGCAGCAATGGCAGCAAGGTCTGCACTGGGGACTGCCATTATTCCGCCCCAAATTCTCCTCTCCCTCTCCCCAAATATATTTTATACAATTGCCCAAGGCCTGCTGCAATGAAGATGTAAGGTCATGAAAAATGTCATTTTTTAAAAATATACTAGAAATAATATAACACATAGTACACAGTGTTACAGAAGAGCTCATTACAAAAATATAATAGATTTAAGGCTGAAAAGCTGTTTCTGTGACAAATTTCTTCCAAATAGGAACTGTCTGTCTATTTAAAAAATAACAAGGAAGAGGTCTGAACACATTCAGACATTTGAAAGACGTTTCTATGCAACACAGGGAAAATGGATTTGAAGAGTACAAAAATGCCAGTTCCTGGCTAATTAGCATTAGGATGAACCCAACTGGATATTGTAGTTTACTTCAGTTATGTGTCTAAAACCCTCTAGCCAAGGGCATAATACTTCATACTGTGTAAATTGGTAGCAAAACTGACTTAAGTCTCCAGGCTGCTGTACCCCCCGCCCCCGCCCCTTCCATTGCATTAGGAGAGATGGCGGGGACAACTCAGAACCTAGAATTTTTAATTTAGATTTTTAACAATATTCAGGCTCTGTGATGGGTTATACAAACCCCACACTTGACAACAAGGGATTAAGGAGCTGCTCTGGGCTCAGCCAGTTGTTCCCCCCCACCCTGCCTCCCCTCCATACACCTGCGAGTCATGCACAGGCTGGGGGAGGAGCTTAAGAGCGGAGCAAAACAGCTCATTTGTTGGCAGACTAGGGAAGAGAAGAGACCATCAACCCTCAGCTCCCAAGGAAAGGGGGTGACGTCAGGCAGGGGCTTCCCAGACAACCACCACCAGATGGCCCCTCCCTGAAGTAAGGGAGGGCTAGATCCTGATGCATTCTGTGAGGAAATCATTCCACTCTATTTCTTATTAAGTTAGTTTATGTTCATGAATTCCCCTTGCTTTTTGCTCAGACTACCTGAGAGTGACCTGGAGACCCAAGTCACAGGAAGAAGACACTG
Source organism: Macrochelys suwanniensis (assembly GCA_033296515.1). NCBI lineage: Eukaryota > Metazoa > Chordata > Testudines > Chelydridae > Macrochelys > Macrochelys suwanniensis. Next base: position 83,599,066 of record CM065777.1, read on the forward strand.
CAGAGACAGAGCAGCCACTGACAGGACACACCCAGCAGAGAGAGAGCTGCCATGCCACAAGGAGGTACTGGTGATGAACACCTAAAGATGTTCACAACACCTAAAGATGCAGAGAGATGTCTGGTAGGATTTTTGAAAGCACCTAGATTCCTAACTCCCGTTGAATGCCTATCTTCATCTTTAGGCACCTTAAAATTCTGGCCCCTAATGGCTTACTGGCCATATATTTTTGTGTTTTAGCAGGCTAGTAAACTGGGAACAGAATTCTGGAGTTTTTTGTTTACCTCTGATGTCCAGTATTCAAGTTCTTTTCTGAGCAAGGAGTGAGTGGAGAATGAAACAGGGAATCAGGTGGAGTTCAAAAGAGTGTAGTGTTGGAAAAAAGAAAATAAGAAAAGGAATACTTCTGGCACCTTAGAGACTAACAAATTTATTTCAGCATAAGCTTTCGTGGACTACAGTCCGCTTCGTCAGATGCATAGAATGGAACATACAGTGGGAGGATATTTATACATTCAGAGAAACATGAAAAGGTGGAAGTAACCATACCAACTGGAGTTTGTCACTACAGTGTTTTACATTTTTCACCGCAACTTTTAGATTTTTGTGGGCACTATCTCTACAGCACTGAGGTATTTGATTTGTGCTTCTTTTTGTGTAAACACAGCACAAACACATACTTAGTGTACTGTACAATTAGTTCTCTTGAATAACTGTTAGTTATGAACTGGTCCTAAAGAATGAAATGACTGGTGTGTTAAGGGTCACATTTGCTAACATAGACCTTGATTCAGCAAGGTGCTTAAGCATTTGCCTAACTTTAAGTAAAGTTAAGTAGTAAGTTGAGTAGTCTTCTTAATTTCAGTGAGATCACTCCTGTGCTTAAGTACTCTGCTGAATGGGGGGCATTGCCATTCTGCAATGCAGCATACACGTCTTTTGACTTAGGGGCTTGTCTACACTACCAAGTTTTGTTGACAAAACTCATATAGACACTCAAGTCAACAAAACAAAAGTCACCAAAGGGTGTTCCACTTGCTCCCTCTGTCGACAGATTATGTCCACACTGGGGACACCATCATCGACTGGGTGAGCAATGCACCATGGGTATGTATCCCACAGTGCTGTGTTGTGGGAAGGAAGAGCTGATCGCTGCACATCTTGGGACTCTCCGAGTTCTCCCACTGTCCACTCAGCTGCCGAGAGCAGCATCATGAGTAGCTCTGTGAGCTCTCCATGCTGAGAAATGGCAAAGCAGCCCAGCAGTCTGTCCCCCTCCCCCTGCAGCAGCAGCCTGCCTGCTGCTGTGTTCCTAGTGCAGGGCAGGACAGGAGCATTCCAATGATTTGCTCCTTGTTTGTTTCCCAAATAGAGCAGCACACAAATACTTCCTGGAGCTTTGAAAGGGGCACATGCAGAGATCAAACACTGAGCAGAGCAGTCAGGACAGGCATTGTGGAATACTGGCCAAAGCCAGTTCTGTCAACAAAACAATCAGCAGTGTCTACACTGGCTCTTTGTTGACAATAGAGGGAGGGGAAAAGACAAAAGTCTCTCTCAGGGGTGGAAGTTTTTTGTCACCAAAACTGGGCGTTTTTCCTGACAAAAGTTCCATTGTAGTGGGTATGCTCTTGCTATTTTGTCGCCAAAAGGCAGTTTTTGGCAACAAAACTTGTCAGTGTAGACAAGCCCTAGGTAGAAGCTGAGATGGGGCCATGTAACACAAAACTTATGAAAAGCTATACACTCAAAACTGAGATTCATTTCATCTGTTTGTTCACTGTATAACTCAAAATAACTAAGCTTGATAGTTGAAGTTATAAAGCTATATGTAACTGTTGCAGTTAAAACACTGGTCTTGGACTTAGAAGAATCTGGTTTTGATTTCTGGCTGTCCCTCAAACTTCCTCTGTGGCTCTGGGCAAGTCAGTGAGGCCCAAACTCCATCCCCCCCAAATCAGGGAACATTTTTAGATGTCTCAATTCATGGGTGCCCAGCTTAATAATTTTTGCATTGACTTTTGCTGACATCAAGCACCCACAGCTCCTATTGACTTAAAATGGAGTTGTGGGCACTCAGCACTTCTGAAATTCAAGGCCAACATATTTCAGGTTAGGCACTCAAAAACAGAGACACCCAAAGTTAGTAGCCACTGTGACAAAGTTCCTCCTCTACCTTGGTGAGTCCTGCACTTATTGGCAGATTTTGATCGCCTCAGAGATCTTCCCCTCTGGTAGAACCCACAGTCAAATTCCTCCTGTGTCTGATCAGGAGTTGGGAGGTTTGGGGGGAACCCGGGCCCGCCCTCTACTCCGGGTTCCAGCCCAGGGCCCTGTGGATTGCAGGTGTCTATAGGGTTTCCTGTAACAGCTGCGTGACAGCTACAACTCCCTGGGCTACTTCCCCACGGCCTCCGCCCAACACCTTCTTTATGCTTACTGCAGGACCTTCCTCCTGATGGTCTGCTGATGCCTGTACTCCTCAGTCCTTCAACTCTTCTCACTCTCAACTCCCTGTGTGCCGCTTGCTCCCAGCTCCTCGCACGCAACACCACAAACTGAAGGGAGCTCCTTTTTAAACCCAGGTGCCCTGATTAGCCTGCCTGTCTTAATTGATTCTAGCAGGTTCTTCTTAATTGGCTCCAGGTGTCCTAATTAGCCTGCCTGCCTTAAATTGGTTCCAGAAAGTTCCTGCTTGTTCTAGTGCAGCCCTTGCTCTGGTCACTCAGGGAACAGAAAACTATTCATCCAATGGCCAGTATATTTGCCTTCTATCAGACTTCTGTACCCCACTTGTCTGGATCGGTCACACCACCTTCAGAAAACATTGACCTAAGTTACCGCATCTGTGACTCAGATCCCCATTTGTAAAATGGGCAATTATAACACTGTTCTTATCTTATATGGTTCTGTAAGACTACATGAATGCACTTGAAGTACTCAGTCCTGAACATCATAGACATGCCTATAAATAAAAGAAATAAAAATTGTCATCTGTCTCCTGCCATGTACTGTGATAGCTCTTAAAAGCTTGCTCTTGCCCTTTAATACTCAGATGTTTATCTTGTAAAATCAGTTACTTAGTGTGCATGTGTGCATGGAGCCAGGAATGAAACTGATTTTATGATATGCAGCAGTACGCTTTACCCTGTCGGAATGAAGTATCAAGCCCCACCTTGTAAAGAATAGAGATTTTTCTTTTTCTTTTTCTTTTTTTAAGTATTGAAACTGGGGATTGGATGAATGAGGAAGAGCCTGGATGGAAAGAATTGGTAATAGATAAGATACAGTGAAATGAAGGAAGAAATTTGTTTTTAACCAAAGAATAAGAAACAGAACAAGACCTGAATGACAGAAGCTACTTGACAATTCAAACAGTAGCAAAAACCACACGAGCAAGGAAGGGATTTGATGAAAAAGGTGAGTGCAACATGCAAGATAATCAAGAAGCCGTCATGGGGAATAAAAAATATGGTGATTGGATAGATGCCAACTTGAGTGTGGGACAAATGGTTGAATGTTAAATATATTGATTTGTGAATGACAGTGAGGGGAAAGATGATCATGATGATGTAGGATATATATATTAGTGCAAAACAAGAGCTGCTGTTTGTAGAGACACAAAAACAATGAGGGATTGTATCGTAAAATGCTCTACATAAAGAATAATGATCATTCATCTATGCAGATAGAGAGAAATTGCACACTAGCAGAGTAAAAGAGTACTTATAATTATAAAAATAACCTAGGTATTGTCAAAAAGTTTGTAATATCAAGACAACCCCTGCTTATGAAAGAGTAAATTTAGACTAAGCCACACAAAATATGACGATACCTGAAAATCACAAATATGAGCAGAGTGATTCAGAACAGGAAAAAATAGTATTGTGTTTTGATATACAGTAAGGCCATTTTCAAATACAGTTGTCTGGGCATGTGTAAACCTTGTGTGACTTATCAGCATTGCCAGCTACAAGGGCCATGTACATTTGAGGAATGAAAGGTTTGTCATTCTTTGCCTTCCTCAAATGTACATGGCCCTTGCCAGCCAGCTGACATTTGTGTGTAAGATTATTTGGTCCATAGATGACAAATGCATGAATAACTGCAGTGTAGTTTTCAAACTTAGTGTCTTAATTTTTCCAATCTGTAGTGCCAATTAAATTCAGTCAATGGGACTTTGACCATTCTGACATTAATGGGAGTGGCATGTAGCTGGCAATGCTGATAAGTCACAAAGGTTTATACATGCCCAGACAAGCTACCCAGTGAATTGAGATTTTGACTAACCTCAGGAAGTAAAGTTTAGATTAGGGTTCAATGGAACAGATCAGTCCCATGTGACACAGGATACGGGAACTATTATAGGAGATGAGTGAATAAAATATACCACTATGCATACTATTAATCAATTCTGAGGGAGTTATTTAGCTCTATATTAAACCCAACGTAAAGGATACATTCATTTTAAAAAGTGGCTTAGATAAAAATGCAGATCTCCAGTGTTTGACCTAGAGGAGAAGTCAAAATTACACAGGAAAAGCAAGGAAACAGCTTTTCCAACTGCTTGTCACAAATGTAACAAAATCATACATAGGGGAAAAACTGGGAAAGGGTTATCTCATACTCCTGTAACCCTTCTGCCAGGTGGAGCCAGCAGCAACCAGGGCCAGGTTCAATATCTAGGGATTCCTGCAGATGCAGCAGGTAAACAAACTGGCCCGGCCCACCAGGGGGCTTACCTTGGTGGGCCATGTGCCAAAGGTTGCCGATCCCTGTTCTACACTGTTCTATGCAGTCTGGTCCCTCCATTGTGCGAAAGAGCCTAGCCTTAAGGCTTCTCTAATTTACTTTAGGATGGAGTAGCTACAGGGGGCTGAGACCAAATCAAGCAGGGCCGGCGCTACCATTAGGCGACCCTAGGCGACACTTCGGCAGCAGCTTCTTCGGCCGCCGGGAACCTCGGCGGCATTTCGGCGGTGGGAGAGGCTGCATCCACATCCCCTTTTCCAGGCTATGCCAATAGCAGGGAGGGTGACTGGCATAAGAAACCTGATGCTGACTCTACACCATCAGAGCAACAGCCTTACAAGTGGACCTCCCTGGCCCAGCAGAAAGGGCTAGAGGACCAGATTATATGCTGAGAGATCTGGCCTAGTATGTGGAATCTTGCAGCACTCAGCTGTTTTGTGCTGAGCTGGCATAGCATACATTCAACTGAAATCATTGATTTCTGAAGTGTAAAAAAATAAGTTACTATGTGAAGATAAGAGAGAAAATGGTCAAAATCAGGGCTTTCAATGTTTTAATTAATGAGTTGGAGGTTTGTTTGTTTTTTGCTTATTTTCTTCTTCACGTCTGGTTTCATGCAAGATTTGCAATGCCTCCAGCAGAGTTCCCTCCTCCTTTTGGAAACTGTACTGTAAGTTGTCTAATTTTTCTCCTCCAGCCCAATACCAGAGACATTCACAGGAGATTTATGAGAATGTGAGAGCTGATGGTGCCATTGTTCTGCCTCTTCATCTTCCAGCTCCATGATTATTCTAAAACAGTCTGGAAATTAGTTTCTCACAAGAATGATGGGCCTCCTAAAGACATGACTGCTGTGTAATTAAAAGGAATTAGATTCAACACCACCACCAAATTGAAATTTGTTTTGGAAAAGCAGCTCTAGCTGTAATTTAGCTGACTCCTGGCATTCTTCTATATAAAGTACTACATTTTTTTATCTTAAATCACTGTTAAGAGGCAGAGGGAATTTTCAGTGGAGTTTACTGAGAACTTAAAAAAATCTAATAAAGCGCTTCAAGTACTGCGATAACAAACATAAATCAATAATCTGCAAACAATTGGAGGTATGAAAATATGTTTAGGATCCACCTGCGCCAAGGCAGGTGTGGGTGCTAAGATTTGTCAATGACAAGAAACCCCCAAATCCCTTATTACTGTGCTCTGTGGTTTTTTCGTTATCATCCACAGCAAAGTATAACATGAAAGGTTTATTGAGCTGACAGGCAAAGATTATTTCATCCTCTCCCCCCTTATTTTTGTTCAAAGTGAAGATCAGGAATTAGATTGAAATGTGCTTTTTCATATTAGAAAAACTCCAGTAATTAAATACATTAGAATGTCAGTACTTTCCCCTCCCTCTGCCCCCCAACTATGGAGAAAAAGATTAAATGGGGGGAAATTAAACGTTTTCCCTGTTACAAACTAACAGGCAAAAATTTCCCCTAGCCATTTAAAGAAACTTCATATAGTTTCAGAGATTAAATAGTTTAGAGATTATATATTGTTAAATTGCTTCTTCCTTTAAAATCAAAAGTGCAGTAACCTTTTGGGCTTCTTGACATTAGGATGGGCTATCACTGAAACCAAGAGCTTAACTGAATTTGAAAAAGGATCAGACATTTACAAATATCCAGAGTTATTGTAGTAAATACTGTATTAAAAACAAACAAGAATTTTGGGAGGCATTTAAACCCTCATTCTTCAGGGCATAAACCAACTGCTAACTATTGGTGTTGGGAGGAAGATTTTCTTAGGGCAGGTTATCCCATAACTTCCTACTTACGGGCTTCTTGGATCTTCCAGGAGCTGGTACTATTGGCCATTGTCGGAGACAGGATACTGAAGTAGATGGATCAGTGATTTTGTCCAGTATACAGTGGCTATGTTGTATGATCCTATCCTATGCGCTGCAATCAAGGGGAAAGCTCTGCACACCTCATAGGAGGAACCAGCAGCACCATGTTGGATCAGGTGCTAAGCTCTCTCCAGTTATGGAATTCTGATCCCCAAAAAGTCTCATCTCAATGTGTTTTCCAGCAGATGTGCATTTATATAGGTAAAACATCTGGAGCTTTGTCACTATGATCTAAGAGATATAGTATTCTATCAACCCAATAGAGGAACTGAAAAGCACTTCAGAATAAAATGCACAACTGAGGTATGTCTCTCTGCTTCCGTTTCCCTTCTATCCAGTTTCATTTTTATTTGAGTGTATGTATAAAGGATTTTCTTATGCTAAAGGTAACAAATCAAAACAAAACCGCTTAAAATGCAATCATCATAAAGTAAGGGGTTGGGTAGCATACCAACAGATACATGAAATTTTTAAAAAATAACTCTTGGTTTCTTGGGGGACCCAGATACTGGGTAGCTGCTCAAGACCCTGGGACACACCACCCTGGCCTGCAAAAGGATTTCAGTGGATTTTGTGGCCCTCTACTACCTTCCACCTCCCTGCTCTAAACAGAACAGTCTACCCTCTACCTGTTGCTTACATGGCAGAAATCAAAACAAACAGCAGTATAAGAGTGGGAGGGTAAAGGATTTGCATTCAGTTTTATACAAGTAAATGGGCAAAACTAAAAACTCAAATTTATATTGAGAGAATATATGATTTTTAAGACATTGGTCTTTGTGACGCATGGCCAGAAAGGGTTAAACATCCTGCAAAATAAATAACCCTCAAAAGCCATGTGGGGAGATAATGTTTGTGTTTTTGTGTATTTACATATGTATGAGTAGGGCTGACAATGTAATCAACAGTCCCTGTCTCTGCTGTATTCTGATAATTCAGAGGTCAAAAGAACATTCTATCCTTTAAATGAATTGTAAACATGGGATATCTCGGTATGCATCTCTCTTTGAAATGTACTGTGAATAGTGGAGGAACAAGCAAATGGCCTTATGTTAATTTGTATAGCTAAGTACCGGTGATGGACCTCCTTCAAAGTCATCCTAATTACCTTTTATCCCTGAGGAACTCCAACTTGTCAAAAGACATGAAATTGTATAAAAGATCCTTGGGTCCTAATTCTGTCATCTCAGATCTGCTTAAGCTTCATCAGGGGAAGTGTGAGTCACAAGACTGAGGTCCCAGTTGTGCTCGTGCACCCTGAATATGATATTTGGACATTCGACTATCACCTATTAATTGAATTCTAAAGGAACTCTTTGCAACTACAAAGCTCACCATCTGTGCTATGAATCTGAACCTCAGTGGATTGAACTCATGTCTGTCTGTATGTATACTGATCTTTTAACCATACTCTCTTTTGTTTTTTAATACATTTTATAGTTTAGTTAATAAGAACTGGTTGTAGTGTGTATTTGGGTAAGATCTGAAACATTCATTAACCTGGGAGGTAATTGTCCAATCCTTTGGGATTGGTAGAACCTTTTTTTTATATGCTGAAATACAATTTACAGAAATTTTCATCATATTTGACATGTGTACCTGGATGGAGGCCTGAGGCGGGATCACTTTAAGGGAACTGTGTTGTTTGGACTTCTGAGTAACCAGTAAGGTAATAAAGAAGCTGTTTTATGCTGGCTTGGTGAATCTAAGTATTGGAATATCCACCAGCTTTATGGGGATTGTCTGCCCCATTCTTTGCAGTTCACCCTAATTGAGTGACCATGGCTGGCTCCCCATTGGGACCACAGTCACAGTCTTATTTGGCTAAATTTATACTGCATATAATAAAACATGTAAGTCGATTGATGCTGGATAAAAATGGCCATTTTGATTTCAATACAATTTGTTCTAAATCAAGCAAAATGACAAGCATTTCAGGATTTTCATGCACACCAAATAATTCATCTATTTGAAGCATGCTTTTTCTTTCAAATAAATCAGGAAGGCTAGAACATTCTCCAAAGGCCCAATACATTTGTTTTTATTGCTTTCAGATTTTTTTATAAGCTTTAGGATCTACAGAAGCATTGCTAACCTCAATTATGCTGTTGTAATGGCACATTATTTTCTCTGGTGAAGGAAATGCTGCCGAATGAATCCCTTGTAGTGTGTTTTTGGTCTACCAGCCCTAACAATCTAAATCAAAATGGAAAAGAAGTTTCACCCTGTGTAAAACCAAAGAAAACAATTATTGATAGTAGTTATGCTGTTTTTATTTGGAATTCCTCCCATTTATTCCATCAATTCAGTTCTTAAAGGCTGCTTTGCACTCACGTCCACTACTGGCTTTCCCACAGGAATAATGGAAGCTGTTATGATGTGAATGCTACACAAATACAATTATATTCCCAAATACCATAGCTTCTCCTTGAGTCTTTTAATTATGAATATAATTTGCAAAGGGTAAGTACATACAAGAATATTTACCAGCATGATGTATGTAGAACATTAACTCGTCAGGACAGGGACTGCCTCTTATGTGTTTGTGCAGTGTCTAGTAAAATGGGTCTTTGATGTTGTTAGAATCCTTTAGATGCTACTATAAGAATAATGATGATCTTGGAAACACAATCAATTTCTCAAATCAAGGGAAAGCGACAGTGATAACATTACAAGTTCCCCTCAATATGGCAAATAGCAAGTTTAGGCCTACCAATCTTGACTGTGCCCTTTCACTATCACAAATTTGGCTTTTAATAAAAAAATAGGTGTAGGAAAATTATCCATTTTTAAAACAAAACTCTCTCCTGCAAAATGCATCAGAGATGTGAAAAATATAGAAAATGTGGATGCTACCATTTTGTATTATGCCATCACTTTCTGTGACTCCCTGAAATAACATGTTTTGTTTTTCAAGGCTTCCTGTTCACTGGACCAATGGGATATATTATGTGAAAAAACTGTGAATCATTTTTCCACTGTTTTCACAAGCTATTGCTTAAATTAGCTCAGTCTTGCAATGTTTCAAATAGAAGTGATGGGGATAAAGTCTCTTCCATTATTTTCATTGGAGGCAATAGGAATGGAGAGAGAAAGATGGTAAGAAATAGAAAAAGATAAACCACACAAAAGAGAATAAGTATGGAAACATCCTGTCATCCTTATTTAAAGGGAAAGTCATATGTTTGTTTTTCACTGGGAATGAGACTTTGGAAGCTAACAGATGGCAAATTATTCACTTTCTTGTTTCCTGCCTATTCCTTTAAGATGAACGGCCAATATTACACTTTATGCAAAGTAACTAGTTTCGGAGAGACTGAAGCAATGATGGAAATGTCCCTAGTGAAACCACTGGTTATTAATAAAGAAGAGAAAATACTGCTTGAATGTTTGGAGAGTTGAACACTTGGCACATCACTGTGACATCAATAGATACACTCAGTCAGCTTCTAATGTAGTGGAAGAACATTTACATGATATCAAGCTTACAAATGCAAGCCAAGACATTTTTATTGATCAAGAAACAGAAACTAGCTGAACTTGAGCGAAACGTGCTTTTGTCTATTCATCTGGTCCACGATTAAAGGCTTATTCAAAGCAAATATTTCATGCAGCATAGCTATTTGTACTGACTAAAGAGCCATTTTCTGTATATTAAATGTTTGGTGTCTTACCTTCTTCCAAATATATTATCAAACCTTCCCCAGCTGTAAATATCTGCCTTTGAATTTGCGTTTTTTTTTTTAGTGGCTGAGATAAAAGATGATGATATTGACAAGTTCTGAACTCTAATATCATTTGACTTTATAAAGAAACAATTGAGGAATCCAGAGTTAAAGGAGAGCATTCTATATGGCACAAATCATCCAAGGGAAGCGTGCAGGGAATAATGTGTAGGAATTAGAATATGCATCTCCTTGCTTCTGCCAAAGAGTAACCAAAATGTAACATTCCCTACTCCTAATAATAAATGGCGAAAATGTAGTGTGAGTTACCAGATCTCCTAATTATTTATTATTAAATCTAACTTGGGCAGCTCACTTAGAAATAATGGGTTTCAGAGTAGCAGCCGTGTTAGTCTGTGTCAGCAAAAAGAAAAGGAATACTTGTGGCACCTTAGAGACTAACAAATTTATTTCAGCATAAGCTTTCGTGGACTACAATCCACTTCTTTGGATGCATAGAATGGAACATACAGTAAGAGGATATGTATACATTCAGAGAAACATGAAAAGGTGGAAGTAACCATACCAACTGTAAAAGGCTAATTAATTGAGAGGAACTATTATCAGCAGGGGAAAAAAGCTTTTGAAGTGATAATCAAGATGGCCCAATATGGACAGTTGACACAAAGGTGTGAGGGTACTTAACTAGGATACTAAACTAGGGGAAATAGATTCAATTAACGTAATGACAGCGCCACTCCCAGTCTCTGTTCAAACCTAAGTTAATGGTATCTAGTTTGCATATTAATTCAAGTTCAGCAGCTTCTCGCTGGAGTCTGTTTAGCTTTTCTGTTGCAAATTGCCACAGAAAAGCTTCAAAAACAGACTCCAGCGAGAAGCTGCTGAACTTGAATTAATATGCAAACTAGATACCATTAACTTAGGTTTGAACAGAGACTGGGAGTGGCTCGGTCATTACGTTAATTGAATCTATTTCCCCTAGTTTAGTATCCTAGTTAAGTACCCTCACACCTTTGTGTCAACTGTCCATATTGGGCCATCTTGATTATCACTTCAAAAGCTTTTTTCCCCTGCTGATAATAGTTCCTCTCAATTAATTAGCCTCTTACAGTTGGTATGGTTACTTCCACCTTTTCATGTTTCTCTGAATGTATAAATGTCCTCTTACTGTATGTTCCATTCTATGCATCCAAAGAAGTGGATTGTAGTCCACGAAAGCTTATGCTGAAATACATTTGTTAGTCTCTAAGGTGCCACAAGTATTTCTTTTCTTTTTAGAAATAATGGTAGTACTTTGTATTTCTAAAGGTTTTTTTCACCCACATGGATCCCAAAGTATTTTGCCAATTATACATAAAAGTAGAGCAGACTGCAAACTGTATTTTTGGTTCATGGGAAAATCTACAATTTCAAATTTGTTTCTATTCAGAAACAGAATGGGGGAAAAAATCAAAATTTCCCATGAAATGAAATTCTGAAAACAATCATTCTGTGTTTGGATTCCAATTTTGACTTTTGAAAGTATTATATAATATGAAATTTAAAAAATTAAAACAAAAGGTCATTTGTGATGGTGTCCACCCCACACAAGGCCTGAAGGGCTTCCGGTGGCTAGGTGGGCTAGTTAACCACCTAGGCTGCACCTGAAGGAGGAGCCAGGGAGCAAGGACTAGCTAGAGATGGTGCTCAGCTGGACAGGAACAGGAGGAGCCTGTATAAAGCCCAGTAGCTGAAAGCAGAAGGGGGCTGCAGAGAGAGAAAAAGGGCAGTCACTCTCGGGGTGAGAGAACATAAGGGAGGAAGTAGCCCAGGGATACAGCAGTAAGGTGCAGTCTTTGCCTACTTGTTCATGGGCTGGAACGCAGTGTAGAGTTGGGCCTAGGTTTCCCTACCAGCCACTGGGCAGTGGTATCATTAAGGGGCACTCAGAGGAAAGACTGTCTGGGACAGTTGATTCTAAGACAGTTCAATACCCCAGAAAGGGAGGATTACAGTGACCTGGCCAGAGCGTCAAGCCATGAAGCAGGAGTAGTTGAGTCCCGAGAGAGCGAGACTGAGAGAATGACGGAGTGAGCAACCCCAGAAGGGGTGTTGGACTGGCAGAGCTAATCCCCAGATGCAGCCAGAAGGAGGTGCTCCAGCAGTGAGTAAAGGATCCCATGGCAGTCACTTTGAAATGGAAAATAAGAAGATTCCTTTCTTTAAAAAAGTTAGAAATGTAGCATTTGAACCTTTTCAAAAATGCTTTCTTTCAGTTTTTCTTTCTAAACAAAATTTGGTTGAAACTGACATGTTTCTGCTAAACATTTTGCTTCAGACAAACTGTTATTTTCCAACAGAAAAATATTCCACTGGAAAATTTCCAACCAGCTCTACATAAGCAGTCTTTTTATTTGTCCATTTATTGTAGAGTAGAAGAAAATTGTAATTGTACTGGACCAGCAACACTGCCCAACTGTTCCTAAGAACATAAGGAAAGAACAATTCCTATAACATTTAAAGGGGAGAAATTTTAAGTAGGAAGAAATGATAACTCAACTTTGTCATCCTTGATGAATTCCAAGTGAACACCTCTCTTTGCAGAAAATCCCATGGGATCTTTAATGACTCCAGGTTTTCTGGGTTTGATTTGATTACTTCTGAAAGATGTCACTTTCAGAAATGCCATGCTGAGGCAGTTTAGTGTTAACTCAGCCAAAGGAGACCTATATTGACAGAAACACCACTTCCTTAGGTTTTCAACCACACTGTTTACTTGCCACCTTAGCATGTAACACTAATGAGATTCTAATTCAAGGAAGCGCATAGGTGAATATAAATGTATGGTGAAGTTCAAGCAGACATATATACACTCAGTGGTAAGGTTTTGGGAGTAGGAATTGTTTGTTTTTTATAGGTTTCAGTGTAGTAGCCGTGTTAGTCTGTGTCAGCAAAACGAAAATAAGAAAGAAAAACTTGTAGCACCTTAGAGACTAACAAATTTATTTCAGCATAAGCTTTCGTGGGTTAATACCCACTTCATCGGATGCATTCCATGCGAATGCATCCGATGAAGTGGGTATTAACCCACGAAAGCTTATGCTGAAATAAATTTGTTAGTCTCTAAGGTGCTACAAGTTTTTCTTTCTTATTTTTGTTTTGTTTTTTATGTGTGATAGCATATTTTCTATCTTTTATGGGTTAATTTAGTCAAGCCAAGTTTAATAAAACTGATGATGCAGATTCTAATTCTACTGACAGCAGCTACACAATTAATGAAACTAAACTCTGGTACCAGATTGTGTGGGTGGGATTGAGCAAAGTTATGTATGCTTTTATAAGCAAAAGGATCTGATGTTTTAATTGTGCTATAAAATTGACTACATCGCCATATGCAATTAGATGGTGTTAGATGCAGCTGGAGATTCTCACAGTAGCAGGTTGTTGTTGAGAACCTCAACTTTGGACCCACCTCCCACCCTGGTTCCATAAGTGTATTGTGGAGGTTGTTTCTGAACAGGTGGGAAATGATTGGTGGGTGAACCAGGGTAAGGGTTGGGAAGTTCTGAGCTGGGAAGGGGATGGGTTGGGCTGGCAGGGAGAAATGGAGGCATTTGGTGAATGGAGTTGAAGATAAATTGGTACGGTCTGTGCAGGGGGAGAGGTCAGGACCATGAAAGGTCACAGAGAGATAAATGGGGAAATTACTGTTTTCGTCTATCTTCCACCTTTGATAATAATTGATAGATCTAAGCCCAAGTGTATGAAATCATAGAATCATAGAATCTCAGGGTTGGAAGGGACCTCAGGAGGTCATCTAGTCCAACCCCCTGCTCAAAGCAGGACCAACCCCAACTAAATCATTCCAGCCAGGGCTTTGTCAAGCCTGACCTTAAAAACCTCTAAGGAAGGAGATTCCACCACCTCCCTAGGTAACCCATTCCAGTGCTTCACCACCCTACTAGTGAAAATTTTTTTCCTAATATCCAACCTAAACCTCCCCCTCTGCAACTTGAGACCATTACTCCTTGTTCTGTCATCTTCTACCACTGAGAACAGTCTAGATCCATCCTCTTTGGAACCCCCTTTCAGGTAGTGGAAAGTAGCTATCAAATCCCCCCTCATTCTTCTCTTCTGCAGGCTAAACAATCCCAGTTCCCTCAGCCTCTCCTCATAAGTCATGTGCTCCAGCCCCCTAATCATTTTTGTTGCCCTCTGCTGGACTCTTTCCAATTTATCCACATCCTTCTTGTAGTGTGGGGCCCAAAACTGGACACAGTACTCCAAATGAGGCCTCACCAGTGCCGAATAGAGGGGAATAATCACATCCCTCGATCTGCTGGAAATGCCCCTACTTGCTGCTGCTAGAGGAGAAGCCCCCGAGCGCCTCCAGTCCAGGCTCCCGCCTGCTTGCCTGGGCGCTCCCTGCCTCTCACGCCGGGGAGAGTCCGAAGAACGAGCCGCCCCGCACCCTGACGCGAGCCCGCTCCTCTCCTGCCTGCGCTGGCGCTGCCAAGCGGCTCCCTCCGCCCTCCCCGCTCGGCGGGAGCCTCCCCCTCGCCTCCAGCTTGCAGCATTTATTGCAGAGGACTTCAATTAATGAAGTGGAGTAGATGATGAGAACATTCATGACAGTTAAGGTGGGAGAAATTGAATTTCCATTTGATTTTTATTTGGATGCAAGGTAGGTTATTAATGATATTTGTGTCTCTAAATGCCATGTTGCACATGGAAGTGATAATGTATGCAGTTAGCAAGTGCCAGTTTGAGGCCATTTTTTATAACAAGTATGGCCCTGAATCAACAAGGTTCTTAATCATACGGCTGGTTTCATTGGCTTCATCTTTATCTTGCTAAGGGAGGGATAAAAGCTAATATGCCTGCACACTCCAAAAAATCTCATTTATTTCTTTATCTAAAATTAAGAATGGTTTCTTTTCTTTCCTTTTGACATGGCCAGAGATAAACATTATGCATTTTACACTATGTGAGGATATTTTAGGATGACTAATCAAATATATCTAAAATGTGTATACGTTTGTCCCCTTTACTATCAATGTATTTTTTTATGTGAAAGAAGATGAAGGATGGGACCAAAGTGAGTGATTCTTTGTATTGGCTACGTAATGTATGACTGTTGAACTTTCACTGTTAAAACAAATGTCTGTTGCTTTTCCTTTTTTAAAAAAATAAAAGGCACGCAGTTACACCAGGAGAAAAGTTTCAATCTCTAACTAGGAATCTCTGGGTCAAAAGGCCTTTGTAAAACTTCACATGTGTTTAATAAAATATTAGAGAGCCTCAACTTGATACAGTAGGTTGATGGCACATGATGAATCTTTATATGCCTGATTACACATTATGTTCCTATATACCCTGATGATATCCTCACATATTGACCTATTCTTTACTGAAAGGAGATCTTTTTAATTCTGCAGTTCTTGTAATACTCATATTGTATCTCTACCATATCATGCTTTAATAGCGTAAAATATGGGCTTGGGCACATTCTCTGTCTTTTGTTTACTTGATGAACAGATTGCAAAATCCTAATAATGCTAACACTATCCTGTGAGAACATAAAAGAAAAGAACAAAAGAACATACAAATACCTCCGAATCTAAAGTAAACACTGAATGGGAAACCACTAAAACCATCTTCATTGCTGTTGCTTGCTGAAGAAAATGGAAGGAATATCATATAACAACTAATTTTTGGGCTTACATCTAAGGATCTCAAAGTGCTTTATGCTAATTAATTATGAAGCCTTGTAACTAGGGTGACCAGATGTCCCAATTTTATAGGGACAGTCCTGATTTTTGGATCTTTTTCTTATATAGGCCCCTATTACTCCCCACCCCCTGTCCCGATTTTTCACACTTGCTGTCTGGTCACCCTACTTGTAACATCCCATGTAGGAACTACTAACTCATTTTATTATAAATGGGTAAACGGAGGTTAAGTGAGGTGCTCAACGTCACACACAGACCTGTTTGAAAAATTGGGGGGTGGGAAATCATAATTTCTCCCCACTTTTTAAAAATTCTAACTAAAAAAATCATTGGAATTTTTAATTTTAAAAAATCAACCAGCTCTAGTCACACAGTGAGTCAGAGGCAGAATTGGGACAGAACATAGGAAATAAAGCATCTTGGTGCCCCACTCTGAACACTGTTTCCTCCCTACAATCACGTAGAAAACACATTTTCTAATGTAATGAGTGATTAATGTTAAAGATTACAGGGATTCTCGATAAGAAATAACTTAACAAAAGTTACTGACTGTGTCATGCAAATCTGTGCTCAGTAGGGCCACAGTTTGCAATGAGTTTCCTAGTGGTGCCATTGAGGAGAGTTGGCTTCTTGCAGGCTGTTGGAGGCCTGCACTTGGTCAGATTGAAACCATTAAGTTGCACTGATTGGCCCTGATGGGGGAAGAAGACAAGGTAAAGAGTGTAGCAGGGGCAGAGAGAGGCAAGACAGTTGGGAACTTATCTTTCTGCTCTGGCCTGCACAGCTCAGCAAAGGCCATTTTGGTCCCTGAAAGAAGTGGTTCCAAGGTAATGGCTTGCTGCTTCCAGGAAAACAACTGATGTGTGCGTGTGTGTGTGTGTGTGAAGATGACCCAAAACTGGTTTGTTTGCTGTTTAATAAGGACTAGAACTTTTTTAGCACATGCCTGTCTCAGATGATGTGAGTAGCCTTAAATGACTTCAGTGTGATCATGTGTACTTAATCTTAGGCACGGGCTTAAATAACTTACTGAATCACAGCCTAAGAAGATGGTCCATTAAGATTAAGTCTATGTGGTCAAACTGAAGCCATTTAAGTCTACTCATGTGATTAGAGTCAGGCATGTACCAGAATACCTTGCTGAAATCAAGGCTTTAGCCAGGAACCACACAGTCCTGTTTTGAGTTTATATATATACCTGCATAGACCTGTCAGATGATCAAAAAGAATCATGAGCTAAAAAAGAATTGTGATTACAGTTTTAATCACACTGTTAAGCAATAATAGAATACCATTTATTTAAATATTTTTGGATGTTTTCTACATTTTCAAATATATTGATTTCAATTACAACACAGAACATAAAGTGTACAGGGCTCACTTTATATTATTCTTTTTGATTACAAATATTTGCACTGTAAAAAATAGTATTTTTCAATTCACCTCATAAAAATACTGTAGTGTAATCTCTTTATCATGAAAGTGCAACTTACAAATGTAGAATTTTTTTTACATGACTGCACTCAAAAATAAAACAATGTAAAACTTTAGAGCCTACAAGTCCACTCAGTCCTACTTCTTGTTCAGCCAATTGCTAAGACAAACAAGTTTTTTTACATTTACAGGAGATAATGCTGCCCACTTATTCACAATGCCACCTGAAAGGGAGAACAGGTATTTGCATGGCACTGTTGTAGCTGGCATTGCAAGCTATTTATGTGCCAGATGCGCTAAACATTCATGTCCCTATATGCATCCATGCTGATAATGGGTCTGCTCGATAATGATCCAAAGCTGTTCAGACCAACGCATGTTCATCATCTGAGTTATATGCCACCAGCAGACGGCTGATTTTCTCTTTTGGTGGTTCGGGTTCTGTAATTTCCACATCGGAGTGTTTCTTTTCTAAAACTTCTGAAAGCATGCTCCACACCCCGTCCCTATCAGATTTTGGAAGGCACTTCACATTCTTAAATCATGGGTCGAGTGCTGTAGCTATCTTTAGAAATCTCGCATTGGTACCTTCTTTGCGTTTTATCAGCTCTGCAGTGAAAGTGTTCTTAAATCGAACGTGTGCTGGATTGTCATTCAATACTGCCATCACACGAAATATATAGCAGAATACAGGTAAAACCACAGAGCAAGAGATATACAATTCTCCCCCCAAGGAGTTCAGTCACAAATTTAATTAATTCATTATTTTTGTAATGAGCATCATCAGCATGGAAGCATGTCCTCAGCAACTGGGTGAGTGGACCTGTAGACTCTCAAGTTTTACATTGGTTTGTTTTTGAGTGCAGTTATGTAACAAAAAAATTCTACATTTGTAAGTTGAACTTTCACAATAAAGAGATTGCACTACAGTACTTTTATGAGGTGAATTGAAAAATACTATTTCTTTTATCATTTTTAGAGTGCAAATATTTGTAATAAAAAATATGTGAGCACTATACACTTTGTATTCTGTACTGTAATTGAAATCAATATGTTTTAAAAATGTAGAAAAACAGCCAAAATATTTATAATAAATTTGCTATTGTATTGTTTAACAATGTAATAAAAACTGTGATTAATTGCAATTAATGTTTTTAATCGAGTTAATTTGTTTTGAGTTAATCACTTGAGTTAACAGAGATTAATTGACAGCCCTAATATATATATATATATTCACAGGGGCCGACTTCCGGCGACGCCCGTGGGTGCCGTCACCCGGTGTCGGGGGCAGGGCCCCGCCCCCGACGCCGGGTGACGTTGCGGGGCCCCGCCCCCGATGCCAATGTAACGTTGCCCAGCATCGGGGGCGGGGCCCCGCAACGTCTCCCGGTGCTCCGGTAAGTTTACCGTGGGTCTGGGGCAGGCGGGGAGTTGCTGGTGGTGCGGAGCAATTTTTCTCCGGAGCACCCACGGAGTCGGCGCCTATGTATATACTGCATTCTCTTACAATAAACTAGTGGTTTAAAAGCCTTGGTTGTCAGTAATAGTGCATCAGTCACTGAAGAAAGTTTATAGAAAAACTTCTGTTAAGGTTCACTGGCACCTCCTGAATAGTAGAGCTTTACTGTTGTAAGCGAGTCGTATTTCTCCTTGTCATTCTTGTGTTTTCTGTCACATTCACCTAATCCAAGAACTCAGATGAAGGATTTATTAAATGTCATGTTTTCTTTTAATGCATTCAAAACTGCACCACCAAATGTTAAAAGAATGTTATTTTGCAGAAATACATCAATCACAGAAATGAGCAGACTGTAGGTCCAGGTCAATACCTTACAGCCCATTAAACAGAGAGAAGGCAAGCAAGTTTGCTTCTATTCAGTATGACAGATGGTAGGAATGAATAATAATAATGCATGTCTGTAGTCTTAGCTTGCCAATATTAACATGAAAAATTATTAATCATTAATCCATCAAAGAATGTTAACTTTCCTGGTCTTAATTATTACTGAACTTTGGGAATAGGAAGTTTAATGAAATAGGTTTAATGCTTGGGTTTAATGGAGCATCTTCTTGGGCTGTTATACCAAAAAACGTTCTCCACCATCAATGAGCTCCGGTATTAGAGAGAAATATTTCATACTAGCTCACAAAAGTAATGAAAGATGCAAGGAGGCCTCAAATCGGACACCTGTGAATTCTGTAACAATCATTTAGTCAGCGTCTTTATTTGCAAAATAAGTTAGTGCCAGTTTCAAAAATGGCTTTCAGCATAGCTTCATCCTATGGCAAATAGAATACAGAAGCTTTTTGCAGTATTTTAATTCTGAATCAATTTATGGAAAAATGTCAAACATCCAGACCAAACAACAGAATCAAAGACACTATTGATCTTGGGGGATCTTTTTCCAACCCCATCGACATCAATAGAAAGATTCCATTTGACGTCAGTAACCTTTGGATCAGGCCTTGGTTGATAAAAGATAATTTGGCATTATCAACAGTGGAAGTTTCAGTTGAAGAGTCTGGATCATATCATCTAAGAGTGAAGACTGAAAGGTTTAACAAGGAAACCAGACTGTTCAGTTGAAAATGTCTGTATTATTAAAGCTGGTCCATCTGTTCTGTTGCTCACTTTGGGAGGCTTTTTTTGGACTGTGTTGTACTTCATTCTTTGATGCATGCCAAAGAAAAATCTCTAGAACTAAATTGCTAAGATCAGTTGATTCCTGTCTAATTGCATTAGCTGATTCCTCCAGTAAGTTGAAAATATTTAAAGTTTGCCTTTAAAAAAATCTGATTGTTGTATAAGAGCTTGTTCTGACCCCAGTCCAGCAAGGAAACTGAAAACATGTAACTTTAACCATGTGAGTAGTCCTATTAGCTGTCACATCTTACTCTGTGCCCCTGCTTTCCGTTCCCACCTGTAAGGCAGTAAGCCCAAGAAGAGACCATGTGATCTGAGCACCACTGAAGTCCAGCTGATCCTCAGTTGGTATAAGAGAACCTTGAGGGCTTGTTACAAGCTGATGTAAGTTAGAACAGCACAGAGATTGCTCTAATTTATGCTTAGAGGCCAAGCTTGTCTCACAGCCCTGGGGAGCAAATGCGTGGTGTACGACCTACTTTCCCCCTCAAAAATACAGCTTGCTTATCACAAGAACTGGCACCAGAACTCTAAAATGTCTCCCACAGAGATGATATAATGTTAACCCATGGATTAATTTCTTTCACCGCCTGTTGCAAGGAATAATTTAAATGACAAAAATGTATGTTTTAGAACATAATTTTTGCTCACAATAGTTTTTAGGCTGTGTGACCTTTGAGGTTATAATAGCAGTTACTAAGGTTTTGTATTCTTAAATGTAACATTGCCTTTGCAGATCTGATTAGGACAGTTCTTTGTTCATATAATAATAATAAAAGTTATCCCTTTCATCAAACCATGTATTGGAAAAGGGTAGTGTGGTTTTTAGAGTCTGTAACAATGTAACATTGAAAAGACAAGCAATGTCGTTAAAGTGTTTTCAAGGTTGAAACCATATTAGAGTAATAGCCATTAGTCTACATGTATGTGCCTTCATATAAGATTCAGAAGTAGAGTATTATATTTGATTACTCAACTAAAACATAATCATCCATTAACCCCTAGAGAGCTTTCTCTTCACATGCCTAAGGCCATGTCACTTAGTGTGTCCCCCTTATTTTCAATGATATAGGAAAAGCAGTAGTAAATACAGAAACATTATAAGGTCATGCTGTTGCCATTTCAGTAAAAGACATAGGGACAAATTCATCCATGCTGTAATACCACTGAAGTCAGTAGTGTAGTTGCACAAAGGATGAATTTGTCATACACTATACATTCAAGGGCATTCAGGAGTTAACCATGCATCAATTACATTACAAAACTGAAAACAGGGCTATGGAAAAGCTGATGCAATTGGATTGTCACTAAAACAGACCAAATGTTTTAGTATTTTGCGACACTAAAATAAACTTAGCATCTAAGAGGCCTATACAATGGCTCCAGTTCTATAATTTTATTATTATTATTATTATCATTACTTAATATTGACATCATGATACAGCTCAGATGCCCTAGTAAAGATTGGGACCTGCCATAGTGCTAGATGCTGAACAAATACAGATATAGACACGTTCCCTGCCTTGAAGCACTTAGCACTTTTAAAAAATCATAATTATCCAAGTAACTAGTGTCCACAACTACCCTTCGGGTTAGTCATTAAGCATTGACTCGTTTTTGTTGTGGCAGAATTGGGTTTTGAGAAGGGATTTGATGAAAGGATCAGTTCAGGGAATGTGTTCTATACACAAGGGGTGGTATGGAAGAATGAATAAAGATACTTGTGGGATGAGTTGATGAGCAATTGGCTGAGGGTGGCACCATTGGTGTAGCCAAAGACGTAGGGATGATGTGATCCGACCACAGATCTACACAGCAAATTATTAGATTTTACAGATTGTAAACACCAGACAGAAGTTACATATGCACCTGAGTATTTAAGCAGTCCAATGCACTTGTACTTACGTAAGTAGTACTTGATAAGTACGTATGCACCTGTACTTACGTAAGCAGTTCAATGACCTCAGAATTATTTATTCACAATTTTTTAATGAAAAATGTCTTTACAAAAACCTAAATTGCACAGAACATTTTCATTTTTTCCATTTTTTTCAATGGAAAATCAACAATATTTTGGGGGTTTGGGCACTCAGTATTTCTTCCCACCTTTTTCTTTCTCTTCCCTCTCTGCCCTCCCTCCCTTTTTTCATTGGCAAAATGAGAAAAGGGGGGAAAAAGAGGAAAAGGAGAAATAAGGATGAATGGAATGGCAGGGGAGTTTTAAAAAGGGAAGGAAACCAGAAAAAAAACTGTTAAGTTCTTAACATTTTTCATTTTACAGATTTTGAAAGGGTGTCCTAAACTGGAAAATTCTAAATTTTTCATGAAAAATAACAACCAAACATTTGGTTTTAAGGGGAGCGTTGCCTGAGAAAGTACAATGTACTTCACCAAAATACACTTTGAGTAATATTGACAACTAGTCCTACTGGGTGGATTTCCACTGACTTCAGTGAAGTTGCACCTTCTTAATATCATCACCATGGAAATGTAAATTAAGTTCTTAGAAATATCAAAATCTTAAATGTGACATTTTGGGCAGGGGGAAATAAAGTCCTGTTAATTCACTTTTGATTAGCTTTGATTAATAAAAAGTTGCAACTGCCTGAGAGGGAGTATATTCCAATCCTGTCATATACATGCCGATTTTACCTTATACCAACTACAGATTTGCTTGTTATGATTTGTGATGTCTTTATTCTTTTTAATAAATGTGTAATTGACTCCTTACAGTGATAACTCCCCAGTATGTTTAATGAATACTAGTCCTTTTTGTGGTTATATTAAAAAATAAACACCTGAAGTATAGTTCTGCAGACACACACTCAGACTGAATCAATTATTTGCAGTTCTTTTCAAATTTATTGTTAAAACTAATGGGTATATTCCAATTTTGGTTACACCAGTTTACTTGGTCACATGAGTGCTGTTGTTAGGCTCACCTGATGAGTATAAAGCTCTTTGAGATGCTTTGATAAAATGTGCTATACCACTGTAAAAATATTACTGCTTACAGTTATGATTCATGCAAGTCTCAACATTTTATGTAGCAAAACGACAAGCCATTTCCCCATTGATTTTTATTTGATGTTGTTTATTTTATTGATTTATTTTTATCAATATTAGGTTCAGATTCAAATAAGGTGGGACCCTTCTGTGCAAATCAGGGCAGTTGGTTATCCTAGGACATGAAAGCCTATATGTATGCTGTCTTTCCACTCAAGCATATAATGCAAAACTTTGCTATCTCCATTAAAAGACTTACTTTGTACCACACCATGCATTTCATAATATTTCCATCTAAATGCAGATTTCTGTGTTCCATGTGTACCATCTAGTCAGGTTTTCCATAAAAATACCAGCAGGAGAGTACATTGAAATTCATTTTGCATATTAAATAAATCTGTCTGATATTCCTTCTTTTATTTGTTTTATCAACTCAAGCAATAAGCAAGAAAATTTGAGTTTCAGCAATAATGGAAAAGCCATTTAGGATTTTATCAGACTTCTTTTTTTTCTGCTTAGACAATTTACAGACTCTTGAGAACAAATAATGTTACAGTGTTCCACAGCAAAATGAAATAAGTCCATCTGTATCATTTAACCCAAGTACTGTAGTAATGTACATTACCCAATGAGTAACACTCATACTGAATGCCTAGCTTCCCAACATTCACAACACATTTAATGTGTCCCATGGGAATTTGTTTCTTTTGAAAGCATTATTGCAAATGTCATAATATTTTCTGGTATAGCTCTCTGGCTTGCACAGGTAAAAAAAGAAATTAGGTAGAATAGATGAGACAGCAGACCTGTCATTGGGAACACTTCATTCCATTTCTAAAAAGGGAAGACAATCAAAACTGTCATTGTCATGCTGTGTAAATACAGCTGGAGTAGATTTATAAAGTAATACATTCTAGAAGGTTTTCATATGTATGCATTAATCATAAAATGAAAAGGAGGAAGTATACAATACAACTTAAAAAAATGATTATTGGATCCTGAAATATGTAGGTTTGTTTACGTATATATTGACATTATGATTGAAAAAATAAATAGAAAAGATGTCTGACATTTACATATTTATTTTCCCAATTCCCTGGAATCTTGTAAACAGAATATGGGGGCCTGAGAAGAGAGGAAAATAAGAGATTTCTAGGAAATATGAGGGAATATAGGATTATCCGAGGACTGTTCTCTTATGCAGGTAAGGATATTAACTTAACCTTACCTAATTTATGTATCATTTTCATGAAATCCTCACAAAACGTTATCACACTGACAATATATCATCCTCTTCAAGAGAGGATGCAATGCACAGATAAAGTGTGGATGGGCCAGAACAGTTTTTGCAATATACCGATAATTGTTTTTTCTTCATGTGTTTCAGTGACACCAACACATTACCAAAGAACAGTGCAGGCATCACTACCTCAATAACTGCTGTACATGCTGACACCGTGATCTTGCAAAGATCTGTTCTCATCCTTAATTTCATGTGTTGTGGGTGAGATTTTGTACTGTGTCTTTAAGAGGTGGAGCACAGCACTTGCAGCCCAGGAGGAGTGGGGGCTATGGTGGCTTTAAGCCCTCCAATTCTCAGCTGTCCACTGGCCAGACTGGCCTAATTGGTATAATTTAGCTCTTAGAGGTTGTCCCAGCTTCCTAGGGGCAGCAGCACTACCCAGAATCTCTGCAGTGCTACTGCTGTGGCCTGACCCCAACATGCCCTTCCCACTTCCAGCCCCGTCACTGGGCACTTACACCGCAGCTAGTGAGGGGGTCTTTGTAAGACAGTTTATTGCTGTTTTCCTCAGTCCCCTACCTCAGAAAATTCTCCCCTGGTCAGATCTGGGTCTTTTAGGGCTCCTTTACACTGTTCTGGCCCTTTGATCCAGCATGTGTGAAAACATCACCCTGTGAATAGTCCCATTAACTTCAAACATAAGTGTGTGCAGGACTGAATCCTAAATTAATTGGCTTTATAAAAATTAATGTATCTATTATATTACTGGGTTAAGCAGTTCATTAAATACCCTTAGTATTAAATTGTCCCAACTGTGGAAAGTGTAGGTATTGTTAGTGCTTTAAATGGTCCTAAAAATGAGAACAGGGATCTATGATAATCTGGGAACAACAGCTTTGATAAAACAGTGCTTAAATGGCATCCCTCAATGGTTTGACCACTTACACAGACACACACACACACACACACTTTAAGCACTGGGTAATGCAGGTGGTCACAGTCTTGGTTATGACATCAGAATTAACGCTGAATTATTAATAAATACAAATTAATAAAAATAACAAATATTGGGCACTGATTGGGCTTTGCCTCCAAAGATCTCAGAATTCTTTCACTTTGCGACCCTTAATTAATTAGCCTCATGATATCCCTTTTATAAAATACCATGGGTCATATTCATCAGCAATATTCAGCAAGAGAGCTAATCAGTCTCTGAATATTTTGGTTGCAACCTTTTTCAGTTTAAGAACTAGAGTTATGAAAAGGATGTCTATGCAATTCCCCCATTAGTGTAACTCTGCAAATCTACTTCTCTTCTATGCTTAACTGAGCAAATCTTATCTCTGCACTACTGGAGAGCATAATAGAGTCAGCTGGAAAAAATAGCCGAGTAAGCAGTTACTTGTGAGATAGCTGCCCTATATTCATTATATCATTATAACAGAAAACTTAGGGGGAGGAAGGAGTGTGACCACTATAGCTTTAAGGAACTGTTGTTTACATATACACCATTGGCAATATTATAGAAGAGCAGTATGGAGAATTGGTTCTAAATCCTGAGAGGTGCTAAGTAAGTGCAAAACTCATTGACATCATATGGGATTGGAATGGTTGCAGGTACTCAGATGCCCCCACCCCCAATTTGGGCCCCAGTTATCATATTCCTCTTAATAAGATGGCACCATTTGTCACAGATAAGAGATCACTATCTTTAAAAAGTGAACACAATTTTCCTCTAGTGTAAACATTCTGGGGCAAATTGTGTCCAATGCTTACATAGCATTCAAGCGGGGAGAGTGCAAAAAGACCTGCACAGTAGCTGGTAGACTGCAGTACCTATACGCTCCTGAATTCAGTACCAGTTCCCTGGTAACATTCCCTTTGACACTACTCGTGCCAAAAGAGTCAAGAAAGAAGTGGAATCACAATCTCAGAAGTGATTGCATGCGCATTACTAGGGGATGGTGCACCAAGAATGAAGAATTAGCCAGGGCTGCCTGGGCAGGATTGTGTCTCAGAAGGTTTCAGGGTTTGGGTTTTTTCATATTTGCTTTTGGTTCAAAGTGACTTTTGGTTTTGAACTTTAACTTAATTCTTACTAAAAATGTTTACAAAAGAAAAAAGATCAAAATGGAAATGAAATGTCTCAACATTGTTTCAACAAAGTGTTTCAATTGACCCAAACTGAATCTTGTTTTTTTCCTGGTGATGCTTTGTGAAAATTTTTGAGATTTCAACTTTTGATTCAAATTTGGATGAGAAAAAACATTTGAAATCTTGAACATTCTTGAAGGACAGGTAAACCATTTGCCACTCAACACTACTCTACCTTGGTGGGTCCTTGGGATTTTTCTTAATAGCACAATTTGACCGATATCCTCTTTGTAATACACAATGAAAAACAAACTTTCTTGAACATTCTTCTTTCCCAGTTATCACAAGCTTTTGGAAATGAATTAAATCTTTGATGTTAGTTTCATTTTTTCTCTTTGTTTCTATTGGTTTCTTGTTGAAAGGGAAACAAAAGGATTAAAGGTTATGATAATTACAATTCATTGGGGAGTAAGGAACAACTTGAGTGTGTGTGTGTGTGTGTGTGTGTGTGTGTGCACGTGCGCTCTCTTGTATGTAATATGTGAGTTATGTCACCTGATTTCAGTGCTGTGCTATCTTCTTTGTAATTCCATTATTTTCCATCTTGTAAAAAAATTTCAGGGATGTCTTAGCATAGTCACAGCTGGTAAGCATCCACTTTTCATTGGGGACATTTTTCATCAGGGGCATTTCATTCCCACAAGTATGTGGGTGACCTGGATTAAAAGTCAAGAGGGGATTTTAAATATAATGATTGGAGCAGGATGCCATCCAAAAAAATTTCCCTAGTAAAATGTCACAGGATGGAATTGTGCAAAAGATGTCCAGCCAACAGCATTAGTGATGAAAGTCACACCCATCATTTTGCTGTGTAACATAGCTGCTGGTGTTATTTTGAATCAAACCCTTTCAATGATGTTGACTGACTGCATTACTAGGCAATGAAATTATGGGGGAAAATAATGTAGGTAAAAGGGTTGTTTCTCCATGCCCTTATTTGTTTTGCTTGATCTGACCAAGCATTATGATTACAAAAGTAAAAGATTTCTATATAGTATTTTTAGAGCATTCTATTACCATGTGAGACAATGTCTTAGATTAGTATATATATTCATTTGTGATAAGGATCTGTGCTCCTGTAATAGCCTATGGAGTAGTGTATTTTGACATAAAATAAAATCCAAAATAAAGAAAAGTTATTTTACTAGTTGAGATTACAATAAGGTTTTTTAACTGATTTTTGTAAGTGCTTTCACTGCAGTCCAGTCTCTCAGCTATATTATTACAGGTGGAGCTGGTAGCACCACCTATACTTAAGGTTGCTCAACATTTCTCTTTTTAAGACCTTATTTTCAGTTATTTATAATTTCTTCCTGCCAAGTGGCTGCCTCAGGCAGAATCTTCCAGAAAAAAAATGGTTCAGCCATTATTGAGACCGAGCTTTGGGAAAATCAGTTGTTTTGTCCATGTTTAAATAATTATTGCCACAGTTTCATTGAGAAGCTCTAGCACCTCCATGCTTTGGATCAGGGATAAAAATTGGTGGGGGGAGTCATATTGGTACTAGGGATGTGTCCCTTCTGTTGTTCCTGGAGAGTGGGGGAAGAAATAATTTTGGCCAAGTTAGAAACCTTTGAAAAGTCTCAGTTCAAACATACTCAGTAGAGATGTGTTAGTTTGACAGCTAAATTCTCTTGGGCACAGGAACCAGAATTAAAAGCAAGGAGATTCTTTCTCTTGTGCTTTCAGTATTTCCCATACTGCACCCATGCCATGCAGAGGAGGAAGCATCCTGATTGGAATGCAGAGGGAACAAGAAGTGGGCCAGGGGTTGGGAGGTGGTGGAAGGAGTAGATTGGGACAAGGAGCCTGGGGATACAGCCTGACACTGGCAGCAGGGGAAAAGAGACTGGGCAAGAAGATTTGGGATTGGGATTCAGGTGTTGGGGGAAATGAAGGTGAGGGGGAGACTTAAATCATATGAGGAGCCTCAAGGAGGTTGGGAATGGAGGGGGGACTGAAATGAGAAGCGCAGAGAGGGAGACTGGGATTAGGAGCTGGGGTAAGTGGAAGACTAGGATTTGGATTGGGATCCCAGAAGGGGAGATTGGGGCTGTCTAGGCAAAGAGACTCAGGAGGAGATTGGGACTTAGATGAGGAGGCATGGGACAGGGGACAGACTGGGAAGAGGAGACAGTGGTAGGGCAAGAGAGACTCAGTTGGGACAAGTACAGAGGAAGAAGTGATCAGGTTTGGAGGGAATGGTCAGAACAGTCTGTAATCACTAGAGCACACTCCCCTTCTGGAATTGAAGCCAAGATTCCTGAGTCTCACCATTTCTGTGCTGTCAGCAAATATCTGTGAAACCCACTGGCAAAATGTCTCATCCTCTCTAGTGCTGGTCTACTTAAGGGATGACAACCTACTATTGCTATCAGTTACTTCATTGGCTCAGGGGCACAAGTATGTCTTATGCCTCTATAGCTTCCATCCCTGCTGATGACCCGTTTGGGTGTCAATTGATGCTACACTATAGGATTTTAAAATGATGAAGTTTGCTTTTTTTTAATAGAAAAAATTACACACACACACACACACACACACACACACACACACACACACACACACACACACACACACAAACTATGTTAAAGCATTAGTAAGGTTCCAAAGTCAAGCTCTCAGAAATTTTGGAACACAAAATTAAGGTGGATTCTTCAACCTTAGAACACCCCCCTTGTGTGTATGCATTGTGATACAGTCTTTCATTACAGGTGAAATCAGACACAGATTGGGTATTGATGCCATCCTTTTTAGATCCCTTAGAGATCCTAAACTCCTACATTGTGGACTGAATTGACCATCTAGTGGGGTGTGTATCTTCAACCAATGGAGTCTGCACTGTACCTTCAAATTCCTCAAAGTGTTCTTCTCTTCTAATCCTCATACCTTCTGTCTTGCTCAGATTTATCTTCGGCTAGCTGTTCTTCATCCATGAACTGATCTCGGCTAAGCATTGGGCCTGCTTAGTTGCAGTGGTGTCATACATTGTCAGGGATAGGCAGAACTGTGTCTCATCTGCAAATTATTGGCACTTGAGTCCATGATCCATTTCTCCTAATGGCTGCAAAAGTGATGCAGAATAGGACTGAAGAGAGAGAGATAGAGATCCTTGTGAGATTCTGCAGGTAAGAGTTCTGGTGGTCGAGGTGCAGTTTCCAATCATTACCCTATGGGCACCTACCTCCAGGAAGGACTCAAAACATTTTAATAAATTCATTATGCAACCCTGCCACATTCCTCTGGCAGATCAGCAATTTCCCATGACCACCTGTGTTAGATGTTGCAAAGAGTTCCAGGGGTTTGCAAATAATTGTCTTGCCTCCATCCATCAACATATCAGCCATCATTCATCAGCGCCATTACTGTTGTTTCCATCCCATGTCTTGGCCTGCATCCAGATTGTACTGCATCTAGGATATTTACTGCAGCTAGATTCTTTTCTTGTCCCTGATTTCCTGTCATTGACATATGAACATCACAGGAAAAATCAGGGACTTCATGCCCCTCTGCACTTTTAGCTGCTGTCACAGAGACTGGAGGATCAATAACACTGGCTAGGTCCAGTTTGGGTTTTCCTTCTTTTCATTAGTTTGAGGCTGAGCTGTATATGTCGCAGTGTAATAAGAGATGGGACTTCAATGGGATCAGAAAACAGGAAATAATATAAGAAAACTTTGAGTGACAAAGCTGCACTGGTAGCTTAGGATGAGGGAAATGAAAAAATGCACCTGTCCAATGCACAGTAAATAAACTTTGTTTTGTATAGAATCTGTTTTGTAAACTATACATGGACCAGAAAGTCAAAAGTCCAGCTCCAAAGTTAGACTTGAATTCTCCCAGAGTTCAGGGATTGTTCAGATCTAGGCTTTTGTTTTGTTTTTGGTCAACAGCAAATACAGCTCCAGATTTTGATCCAATTTCCTCAAAGGTGAATGGTGTTCCATCCGGTATTTTGGATCAAGTCCATCTCACAAAACACTTACATCGTTTTACTTCCTCCCCACCCCTATTAAAAGTTTTTATTGGATTCTGATTAATAAACTAGTTATAAAATCAATCCAAAGATTCAGAGTCAGAAATCCAAGGAAATAAAGAAAGCAGGGGAGAAGGGAGGAGAATATAAGGAAAGAAGCATAGGAGAGGTGATCAATAGATGGTGTCTGGTAAATGAAGAGCACATAAAAAGGACATGTGATTCACAGGTTTTCAGTATATAACAATGGATCGTGCATGTCAAAGAATAAAGTTCATATGTTTAAAATCTGTTCAAACATATTTTGATGCCTTGGAAAGGCTGGCATACAAAAATCACAAAGTGCGCAAATGCAGTCCTCCATGTCTGAGGATTTCCATCTCTACAACTCTGTTAGCCACTAAGGAGGTGCAGCGAAACAATGCACTTGGCAGTCTGTGAGATCCAATGACCATGGAATTAATCACTTTATGGATAGCTGTGGCATGAGTGGGATCATCACTTGGAGGGTGAGGGAAATCTTGGAATACAGCCCTACCCAAAAATCCTTTAATCCCAGAGCATTCCCACAGTGGATACAGTAGTTTCCCTCTTGAAGTCAGACAGCCCAGGAGGTATCTGTGTCTTTTATCCTAGTGCTACATACTATGGTGGGAGGCCAATGGAGATGGAAGAGTTTCCTGTTGTACCAGTCTTTGATGGCGGTTATGGGTGGAAACCATACTTCATTTGAGAGTGTAGGTGAACGTCTTTGCCCCTTAGCATTTTAAAGGCTCTAGGCTGAATTCTGGAGAATATATACTGAAAGAGTCTATGAATCAGTAGTGAATCAGGTCTCCCTGTTGAACTCAATCCCTTAAGGAAGTCTAACAATGAGAGAGTCTCTGGGGTTCCAAGTGTATCTGGATCCAAAGTATTAGTGAGTAGATCTTGAAATAGCAGACACTGCTTTTGCAGGTCTGTTAGAGGGAAAATAATTTGTATTCTACCTTAATAAAACCTTGGAAGCTGACTTTGCTGAAGGAAGAGTTTTCAGTCTGAAGAAAGTAGAAAAGGGAGAAGATGAACAAATAGCTACAGAACAGAGGTCTTCACCCTATTCAAGGCAGAAAACTGATGGTTGAGGCAGTTATTATCCCTTTGCCTTTTGTACTGAAAAGTGCAATTCACTGAATAAGAGGGGAATTTAGTGGATCAGAACTTTATGATTTGGGGTTCTAAACCCAAGACATTGACAGGGGGCATTGTGTTAGTATTACACGAGTGTGTGAATAAATTAATGCCCCCTCTGCACAGTATTACCATGCAGAGATATGCACCTAGGAAAGCCAACCACAGCCAGTAGTAGTTACAGAAAGACCAAGAAAAAACTAGTTTTCCTGATTTGTTCTCCCTTTTGCCATTGTAATGTATGGAGACCCAAGACTGATTAGAACTGAAAAGGGAGATCTTTTATTCTGGTATAGTTTACTTAGACAACCAATCAGCCTCCATCTTGGAAAACTTCATCATCCCCTTACACCCCCAACACACTGAAGCATTCTCAGCACAGCATTAGGACATCTAACAGTAATTAGCTATTTTCATATTGGCCACCAAGTGCTAAAAAGCATAACAAAAATACCTACAACATTACACAGTTTCTTTCCACCTAAAGAGGAGCCTGTGGAATGTATTAAGGACCGAAATGGGTTCTTTCTAGGTTGGCAGAAGTGGGTGGCATGCATATGACATAAACTGCATACAGTGTAGATATAGTGGGTCAGATGCTCATCTGGTGCAAATCAGCTGTATGAGGTCCAGTACGGTGTCTAGTGTTGGACTGATAATTTAATTCACAAGAGAATTACAGCTTTAGCAATGGTGTAAGAAGCTTCCTCACACTTCCCCCCCATCACCATATGCCTCAGTCCAGACCTGAACCATTACTAGGATCAACGAACCATACAACCTTCAGCTTCTCTGCAGAGACCACTAATAAGGACAACAATTGTGATGTGGATCGGTTGTCCATTGGCAACTAGGATTATCCTAGTAACTAATTGCAGGTAGACCACCAAACAGCAGCCATCAGATGGAAAATATTTTATTCTTTCTGCTATTTAATCTGTCCCTGAATAATAGTTAACTTTATCCAACTCAGAACTCAGATGAAAACTTACAGAAATCTTGACAAATTTACATTATCCATTGCTAGTAACCACACAATACCATAGTTCAACTGTAGAGCAGAGAAATAGCTTTTTAGAGAAATTTTCAATAGACAAATTTGAGCAGCCTTACAAATTGAGCACTCTTTCACAAAAGAAAGAAATCTGTACTATTTGTTCCATTTTGGGTCACATCATAATAGTGGGGGCATTTAGCAGGAGGGATTGGGTGCGGGGGGGGACTTTCTTTGGTTATCTCTTCTTTTTTCTTTTTCTGGTAAAGCCTGATTAACACAATGCAAAACCAAAGAAAATGTACAACATTTAATACCAAA
Source organism: Macrochelys suwanniensis (assembly GCA_033296515.1). Lineage (NCBI taxonomy): Eukaryota > Metazoa > Chordata > Testudines > Chelydridae > Macrochelys > Macrochelys suwanniensis. The sequence goes on from CM065777.1 coordinate 83,632,051, forward strand.
AAAGTCAGTTTAAGAAAGAAATCAGCACAATTACTGTTAATTCATTATTTCAATAACTTTTCAGTCCACCAATATTCCGATTAAGGAGAATTTATATAGGAGCTCTTGTTGATATGTACCTAAGGAAGAAGACACGGAAAAAATATTTTTTGTTTTTGATCACAAACTACTATTTCCTATACTTACTTGAGCCAGAACTAGGTGAAAGCAAGCTAGAAAGCAAGGAAGACAGAAAGACTCATTGCATTTGGCTTAGTAGGATAGGACACTTTTTAAAAATACAAATATGACTTTCCTGATGTGATGATAAAGAAAATGAATGTTAAAGTGTGTACAGGAAAATACCTATTAAGTCTAATGAAATTACCTACTTCATTTGATAATGGTGAAGTTCCTTGTGCATAGATCTGAGAGTTGTATTGTAAAATCTCCAAACTGAAAGGGGCATGAGATTAAATTTTCTTTCTTCTGAACAAGATAGGTTCCCCTATTTTGCATGCCAATTGCTAAGATTTAGATTTGTTCTAAAGGATGGATGGGGAAATGTGCTTGTGTTACAACTACTAAGCCTAAGAGCTAGAAATTATTTGCATATTCTCCAGTTACCCTGAAGAATGAGGTGCTCTTTCACATCTGTTTTCTATGTGCAGTACATTAATCAGTTTTCAAAATCTGGGTTTAGGCCCCAGTAATATATCTTATATACCTTCATGAAAGAAACAGAAGGGTTACATGACTGCTGCTGTATTTATTGATCTAATAAAAAGCTTTTCAGATGGTGAATCATGTGACAGCAAATATGAATTCAAGCATTCATCATTAGTTTCAGTATGCCTTATAAAATTGTGCACAGCTGGTGACAAAGTTAACTGTTCTGACTTATTGCTTGTTAAAATGGGAGTAAACAGTATAGAACTCAGGCTTGCTTAGCTCTAAATATCAGGAAAATAGCAACATTTCAATTACCATTGCCAATCACTGACAATGGTAACTTTGTTTTGATTGCAACTGTTTTCTCTTGTCTTGATGTTCTCTGTAGCTGCTGAAATAGATTTATTCTAGATAGTAATCCTTATCAGGTTTTACAACAATGTCTCTACTTGAACGCCCTCTTACTTGACTATTGATTGACTGTATTCCAACTTCTTCCACAGCATCTTCTTTGTCTTCAAGATTTGTTTCCGCAGTGAATTTTGAAAAATGTGTTTACTATTAAATTCCAGAGTTTTATGGAGTTCCTATACAGCTGATCCAAAAAGTTATTTCTGGTCTAGAGCACTGAAAACTTGCATACTCAGGTTCTGTATAAACTTGAGGGTCAGATTCTCCTATCTTTACTACTGCTGAGTAGTGTCTTCCACTATAAGTAACTCCATTGTTGTCAGTGGAACTACTCAGAAACTAAGGTACTACACTAGTAAGGATGGTTGAATCTGACCCTGAATGTCTACGTATTTATATTTTGTCTACATTAGCTTTTAACCTCGAGGAGTCATTTATGTAGCCAAGAGAATGTGAACTTGGTCTCCTCACCATAACTCTGCCACCCATGAACTAAAATACTTTTATTTAACATTGATGTACTCACATCCCTCCATGTCTCTCATCCGTCTGTTTTGTCTTTGATTTAGGTTCAGCTTGCAAGTTCCTGGGGGACAAGGATCTTATCTTCTCATTCTCTGCCTGTAAAACACTGATCTTAGACTTTCAGTACTAAATGATCACTGTAATGTCCTTAATATTACGTGGGCGATAAGTAGTGACCAGGCCTTGTTCAGAGTGAGCTTCACCCAAGTAACCAGGAACATTAAAAGCATTTTTGTGTTAGTGAACATGGAAAATATTTATTGATTAATCTGTGCCATACTCCACCATGTTTGAGATTGTACCACATATGGTAAAAATATTTTGCAAGATGTTCACTATAGAAATGTTACATATTTTCTATCCCTTTTGTTATAATTTTATTATCATTCTATTTTGACGCTGTTCATTAATATTAAATCTGCTACTAGAGAAGTGTCATGTTTTAGCATGCAGGTAACTTTTCTGCTTGTCACACTTCTTTAATATTTACTTTTTGCACAGCTTTTTATAATTGCTTATTATATTATAAAGTTGTTTTCACATATTAATTAAAGTATTTTTCCTTTGGATTATCCGGTCACATTATGCTATGTGATTGCTTTCCTCTTTGAAACTATTGTGTAAGTTATTTGTATCTTTCAATAACAGAAAGATGAGATAAGATTTTCCATTTTTTAATTTAAGCAAAATAATGTAAGGTTTTCTCTAAGTAGATTTCATTAAATATGCTGTCTTTTCAATAAATTACACCACATAATAGGCTTTCCTGGGCTTAGCATGAACATGTATGGATTTGAAATGTATCAAAGTTTGATGGGCTGAGAGTGAGTTGTAGGAAAAACTAGTTTGCTGTTCATAGTTCAGACACTGACTTAATGAGGCCCAGTTTGATTTGTTAAACTCCAGATGTAGGATATGGCTGGTCATTTGTGGGTAGAAATTGTAAAACAGGAATTGTAAAAGAAATAACCTCAAATGCCAGTACAGAGTATCTGAACCTAAAAGAGCATCTGAACATCTAGCCACAGGTATACTGAGCCCATGGTGACCACCAAGTTTTTCTATCCCTTTCACAAGTACTACCTAAAAGTCAATTCTCCCAGGAATAGTGTAATAGTAAAATCTAATCAGTGTTGTCATATGGGGTGGGAATGTATTTGTTCAGAAGTATCTTTTTCATGGGTAGTACCTACAAGACAGCCTTATGTTTGAAGGTAGAGATAAAAGAAAAAATGATTCATCTGTTCAGAGGCTTTTAAATACATTTGGCCATATTGTGCCCTCAGTTACACCCATGCCACTACAGAGTAACTCCCCTGAAGCAGTGCATTTCTACCAGAATAACTGAGAGCAGAATCTGGCCTTTTCCCTTTGCCAACACTTAGGGACAACTAAGTTGTTTTCCATCTCTGCTATAACTTTAGCTATAACACTTATAGGCATGACTGTCTTCCTTATAATGGAATATATGACATTTAATAAAGTAAATACATATGCTGTTCAAATGGCATGTGTCTTATAAGTGTCTTAGATTCTTATCAAAGTACACAAAAGTTCATTTGGGATTTTTTTAAAGGACAAATCAGTTCCAATCCGCAAAGCACTTCAGTGCATGCCTAACTTTAAGCACATGAGTAGTCCTATTGACCTTGACCAGGACCAGAAAAGTGAGACCATGGAGCAGTGGTAAGTGTGACAGAATAATTTGGTTGAAGTCCATGAAAGGCATTTTTACCAAACATTCCTGCATTTACCAAAGGAGATACACACACTATGAGATAAATTGCCTGACCTCCACCAGCTCAGAATTCATTTTTAGAGCAGATTTTTACTCTCTTTATTGTGGAAGGGGAGAATGGTGCATTAAACAAGGCCCTGTGCATTCGTAAAACCACAGTCCATACAGCCACGCTCATTTTGACTCAAACAGCTTTAAATTATCAGATCATGTTAGCCTTTTGAAAGCTGACTCTGAAAACTAGAAGGATTTACAAGTGCATTCTGTTGCTATTTTTTTGTCCCCTGTCATTAAAAATGAGGTAGTAAATCAAAAACAGTGCATGGATTTCCCTTTTGGCACATTTATCCCTACAGGTCATTACTGAGTGTGGGCAGAAAGTGCTGGTGCACTTGAGAGCTATTTTCAGCCCAGTGTTAGTGGAATCACAAGTTTGGCTCTATGCTTGATTAAAGATTTATCCTTTATGGGATTTCTTCATTTCTCACTATAAACATATAAATGAGATGACAACAAGAAAAAGTCTGACTAGTAAATTAAAAGAAGTAGCTTTCTTTTTCTTTTTTAAGAAAGCCATCTAGTTTTCCTCTATGTAGCAGTGGTCTGTTTTTATATATGTTTTTATTGTTTTGCTTCACACATTTCTCAAAATGAAAGGGGAAGCAGCAAATCTCACCTGCAAATACACTTTTCAAATTAGGAAGCAGCAGAATGTAGAAATCACTATAAAAAAACAGATTACTGAGCCATCAAATGCAGCAAAATGTCTCTGACACTGGCCAATACAGATGCTTCAGAGAAAGATAAAACAAAATAATGCACTTCACCAGTTATGCAATGCTGTACATGGGGGAGACAAATTCGTCTCTTACCCCTGTAGTGATCATCTGATTCCCTGAAGCATGACATTTGATTACCTTTATTTTAGCATGGGTAACTACAATAATCCAGTCCTTTTAAAAAAATCAGTTACAGCTTCTGACTCTGCCAGCAGGAATACCACAAACTGAATCCACACAGTGCAAGGAGAGAAGTATTTGCTTTAATTAATTTTTCATTTATCCGCTATTCATTCCAGCGGGTGACCCTTTGTTCTATGGGATAGCATTAAAGATGGGGACTGATCAGTGGCTTCCACGGATTTCACCAGTGAGATCAAGGAGAGAGCAAAAGGCTATTTTTGATGCTGTCCTGCTTAAATTCTAAATCTAATGACACATATTGAAAAAGTATAGTGCAGAAGTGTTATCCTACATATATCTAAAACCAGCTAGGGCCCAGGTTTAACAGTGAGTGCTGCAGTGTTTATCCTATACACCTAATTATATTGTTCACGTCCCTTTCTCTCCTTATCACACCATACAAAGAATATAAAAGAGCAACGAAAACAATTTCTCAGTTTTGTTTGTAGTGATAAGTGTGATAGCCAGTGCCATCACTGCAGCAAAATAAACAAGCGAGACAAGCCCTGGAGTTTTGCCTATGTGACAAAAGGATTGCATGTGACTCATACAGCAACATAGTGAGCCACTTAAGTATTACATATTTTGCCATGCATTCCTGAAAGTTGTGGGGTTGAGAACAGACTCAGACAGCATGACAGCTGCATGTAAAACATGTTTTCCCTTTTTAATGTCAGATTAAGAGCCAAATGCTGAAAATGAAGTGCACTAGGGAAAATTGTACAGGGCGTATCTGCATATTATTAGAGCAGCAGGGTTTATACAATATCTTGACTCTTATTTTTGTTTTAGTTGCTGCAGTTATGTGTTTTGAAGGGCTTCGTCCCTGTGTATTGCCCTATAAACACAATTTCCACACTTTCCAGTAGGGATTGCACATGTTTTCTGTGTATAATAGATCATGCTCATTCCTTCATATTTATCATCTATATCACTATCTCATCATCTCTCCTCCATCCTTGTCCATTTCAGCAACTAGAAACTGCATTGTCTGAAGTACAATTACTGCAGAGTATGTCTCTATTGATGGTCCAAGGTCTCAATAGATAATCTGACATTTGTCATGATGGATAATCCTAAAAAGCCCTGTGTGAATAATTCATAAGAAATAATTTATTCAAGAAATTTCCCTTTTTTTTCTTTATCTTGTTCCTAAATTGGCCACAAAATTGGGATTTTCTTGAATCTATTCATTATTCGGAATTATTTATCAAAAAAATTCCCTGAAATTTTCCATGGCCTGTAACATGTTTGGATGCCTTTCATTGAAAGCGTTTGATATTCAAAGTCTGGGTTATTTAGATTGGACATGTAACACGTGGCATGTGTTTGTGGCCTGATTAGATAAGTGTAACTCATAGAATCAGGTTGCTGGTCAAATTTAAGGATTAGACATTTGAAATTCAATTTCTGCAACATTTGCTTAAAATGTGCTGTTTCTGGCCCTGATTCAGGAAAGCACAAATATGCACGGAAGGTCATGCTTATTGAAAACAGCACTCATGTATATGCTTAAAGTTAGGAACATTCTTAAGTCCCATTGTCTTCCATTGGACTCAAGCAAGTACTTAAAGGTAGGCCCGTGTTTAAGTGCTGTCCTGAATAGGGATGCCCTCCTGATCTGGTTCTCTAGGAATTTTCTTGCCACTAAACTTATTTACTAGAATATTAATGGAAAGCAAATATCATGAAAGCTTATGCTAGACTTAACATCTCTCAGTTAATGTCATCAGCCTACTGCTGCTATAAGGTTAGTTTCCAAAAAGAAACAGGAAGCTCTGTGGTACTTTATTGGCATGTAGCATACAGGTCAATGAAGAAAAAAACATGCCAAAGTGTATGTGTGTGTTTGTTTGTTTTTTGGGTTTTTTTAAGTGATGCCTGACTGTTTATTGAGAAAACATATGTCACATGTCAGGAAATGCTGCAACCCCTTTCACATTTTTAGAAAGAATTTCCATTTCTTTGGATTCTCTCTCACGTGATGGTTTGAAACAGCTGAATAAAAAGATGAAAACCTTAAATACATTAGTAACTTGATTGCATTATATTTAGAATTCTTAATTTGTTAAATAATCTCAAATGTTAATGACCAGTGATGAAAATAAGCATGTTGTACAGTGATGTGTATGATCCACTCATTGTTTTATGGATAATACAACCAACAGGGAAGCTTACAAATCTACAGGATGACTCTTAGTGTTCAGTTTTGCCTTTCACTTCACTGACATTCATGCAACATGCCACAAAATGCTGCTACCTGCACTGCTCTCTTTTTTAGCCTAATCTCTTCCCATATTTATAGGGCATATGAGATGCATGAGTGTAATCCATTCATTAGATTATAGACTCCAGGGCTCCCACGGGGTACTTACAAATCCACATGATGTCCCTATCATCCTGCATTTTGCATGTGAATCTCTGATTTATCTGAGTTGTGTAGAATGGTATGAAGGCAGACAGCTCCCGATTGAATCACTGTGCATCTGGGGAGATTCATATGCATTGTTTATTCCACCATATGTATAGAATAATTTACACACTCTAAAAATGAGTTCCTAATTCACTCATTTGAGATGATAGGATATGAATAACTGATGCTTAGGGATAAAATGACCCACTTTTCATGAAACACACCCTTTTGGGGAGAATCTCAATGAGAAAATACAGACTTTTGAAGAAGTAGAATGGTTCAGAGCTATATCCTTCCCTGTAAATATCACTCACACCATGAGCTAGTGTTTGGTGATTTGCATAGGCTGGATCCTGCAAGGAGCTTCATGGGCTGGATCCTGCAAGGTGCTGAGTGCTCTCAGCAACAAAGCATCACGCTTAACTGTAAGAATATGAGGAGTCTCATTGATTTCACTGGGACTACTTGTGTGCTAAAGAGCTCATCATCTTGTCAGACTGAACCCCTGTTGCACAGCTGAGACCAGGACCAAGACTTACAAGGATCCATGGAAAAAGTATCCTCCAGTTGATTCACTGTGGATAAATACTTTTGGGAGGAGTAATTCCTGTCTCACACGTCTTCATGAAATTGTATTTTCTCCATGAGCCTGACCTCCTATATTATATGATTAATTATTCTTATTATTTATTATTTGTATTAGTGTAGTGCCTAGAAACTCTAATCATGAACCAGGATTGTACTGTATTCATTTCAATGGGCCTTTGACTGTACTCCATGTAAAAAAATTCCTTCCTGAAAAGAGGGTTAAGAAGACATTGCACGCTAGCATTCTCTATATAAAAGCTAAGATCTGATAAACCCTCCAGAGCTGTTCATAGTACTTGAGCTTCTTTTGGTAATGCTGTGTTTAGCATTCATGTTAGTCTAGAGGCAAAAAGCAAAACATATAATCTAGGATGGTTTAATTTGCATTAATTAACAGTGCAATGGATACATTCATAATGATGTATTTTGATGCATATTTCAATTGGATGCCAATATGAAGAGCCCTTTTGTATCACTGTCAAAAACATTACCAGATTATTTTGCCTTTGTGGCATTTGGAAATTAAGAACTAGTTGTTAATTTGTTGCACTGTGAAAAAGGCTTAAGAACTTTTTTATATTGCTGTTATCAGCAGAAAACTATTTTGACCTTAGAAACTGGAATATTTGCAAACATTTGCTTTACGAATGTTTTGTATCCTTGCAATCTGATGTTGCTGACATTTATGCAAACAACTATTATGTAATTAAAAATATATAAAAGTAACATAAGGAAAGTTATCTTTACATATGTACCAACAATGTCTCACCAGTAGATATAAATGGAGATTTCAGATCTAGCTATCTCAGCTTTATGTATGCAGATTAAAAAAAAATCCCACAAAAAAACCAAAAACACAATAACAAAAAATCACTACCACAGCACTTAAATTGCAAATGATAACTTTTTAAGAAATGCATAATCAACTGTGTGAAAATTTTATATCTGACTATAGAAACTGATAAAATGTACACATTGATTATAAATTGAAGGCTAAATATTCAGCTGGGGATCAGTTAGTGTAACTCCATGATCTCCTACAGAGTATTTGGTTCTACACCCATGAAGCCCAATCTCCAAATAGTCACTTAAGGTGCATGCTCAGATTTCACATTTGCAAATACAAATGAGCATTTTCCCTGTTTGCATGTCTATGTGCATCTCACTTGAGCATAATAATACAAAGTAGTCAGTCTTGAAAATGGGTCCAGGATATAGGTGATGACAAATGAAAACTTGCCTTTCATTTTATTTCTTCTTTCACAAGTAGCTATTCAGGCTATGGCTAGACTAGGGAGTTTACAATGGCTAGCGTAGCCACTCTAAGCCAACAAGAGAGAGGCCTCCCATCAATTTAATTAATCCACCCTGAATGAGCGGCGGCAGCTATGTCGGTGAGAGAAGCTCTCCCACTGACCTACGTCAGCGCTTAGGGTGGTGTAATTTATGTCGCTTATTCACATCCCTGAGAGACATAAGTTACATCGACATAAGTAGTAATGTCAACATATCCTCAGTAAGGACTGTTTTGAACAAACACAAGTGCAACTTGGGTAAAAAAATATACACATAGTAATTCTCTAAAGGCCACAAAACTGGCTTTGGGTTTTTTTTACAGAAAAATGTTGGCAATAAAGCAGTATCAGCTTGCACTGCACACACTGTGCTCAGTTAATTTATACCACTTCTATCTCCTTCAATTCAGTAGTAGTATTTTTTTCTAAATAAAGTCTGAACTTTCCATCTGGTCTGATGCACCCCAGAAGGTATCTGTGTAGTCAGCCCTTTAGACAGCTGAGTAAGCTGTCATCTCCAACTTCACTCAAGAGGAACAGAATATTGTAATGCCATAGTGGAAGATATTTGAAGCTGCTGTCAGATGAGGATGGATCTGTCTCTTAGAAGAGGAAAAGGTAGGCTGACCTAACCTCTCAGTTTAGACATAAGCCTTCCAAAGTTGGTTCCCTCCTGGGCTCCCATCCAGTTTGGGGAGACTTCTGAGTTGCTAACCTTGAAAGTAATGTTAGGCTCAGTGAAAAGGCAAACTTAAGAAAGCTTGATAGCTCGGGGAGATTTGGACAGCTTGCGTGCCTCCCATGGCTCCACGGATAGCAAGGAAAGGGGGTGTTGTCTCTTTTTACCTGGACCCAAATCATTCAGGGACTTAAAGGTTGGAACTAATACAATAAATTCCTTGTAGAAACCCACAGCAATCATGGACCACTGGCACTACATGCTCCTTAGCTTTGCTCATTTGTACTAGAAGGCCGCAAAACTCTATGACTACACATTGCTTGCACACAATAAAAATGTTATGGGAAACAGCCCACGGCCTAGCCAAAATGCAGATAAGAATGTGCAGCAAACCAGCCACACCATGAGCATTTGGTGAGGTTAGTTTCTAAGTGCTATTGTGTTAATTCTTGCTATAACAGCACACAGTAAACTGGATCCATCTTAGTAAAAAGATCTCTAAATTCAAATTTATCTGGAATTCATCGGTCGAGAAATAAAGACATGTATGTTGCAGGGATAGGCTTTCTAAAGAGTGTTGTGATGCTTCTTATTCCATTTAATTTAGAAATACCACAAGAACAGCTTCTCTGCTCGTACTTAGCCACTTTGTGGCCCAAAATGAAACCAAGTGCAGAGATAAGCAAAAACAAGGGGAGTGAGACAGGGGGAGAAGAGAGAAGGAAAGAACCATTTTGAATTTCCAGAATATTCCATTTTGGTCTTATTTTGTCCAAACTGGTTCTCCCATTGCTAGCAGTGACATGGGTCTCTGTAAGGGGCCAAACCTGGTTTGTCAGACTGTGGATTATGATGATCTCCTGCTCTTGCTAATGTGGGGGAAGATATTTTTGAAAATATGACGCTGTGGAAAATCCAATACAAATATTTTGCCCCAATAAAGAAACTTCACAAACAAAATACTAAATATACTGCTCAGCCATGGCCATAGTACCTGCATACAGGGTATTTTGATAACTCGAAGGAGACCAATTTCAAAAGGAAGGGTAAGTGAAATAGCAGTATATTTAGCCAATTGCCCAGAATTAAATTACTAGATTAGGGAACATGGTGATGCACTTAGACAGACAGTTGGAAAAGAAACTAGAGGTGGTTCATGCATGTTTTGTTTAATTGATTATTGACATGTTTTGCTGTTGCCAACTGGAGAAGCAAATAATGGCAGAATCATCCAACAATTTTTTCCTCTTATGTCCCAACAGTACTCTCAATTATTTTGAATACACCATGAAAGTTCAGAGATTATACAGACAGAGAGGAGCAGAGAGAGAACACCTTTTTATCTAAAACTTTGCAGCAAGCTGTGGAACTGGAAGTATCTCAGGAATTGCCTAGCCCAAAGGCAGACAAGCTAGAATTCTGTTTGATAATGAAAGAAAGAGAAAGAGGGAAGCTGAGATCTCTGGCAAAACTTTAAGGCATAATTCTTCAAACTCTTCTTGATACTACAGCAGTATCTTTTGATGAGATCTTTTAGCAGCTCAGGGAATTTCAAAGGGGTTTTAAATTTCTTTAGACATAAAGAGGTTGTCACAGATTTCACAGAAAGGCTATGGAAGCATAAAAACAAACACTCATAGTGAATTCATAAAAGCTCAGACATTCTGAGGATTGTTTTTAGACTTAATTTAAACTCAAAATTTAGCTGGTTTGCTGAAATAATATATGCCCTTCACTTCCAGCATATATTGGTGTGGGTTGTTTGTTTTTCTGTCATCTTTGTTTCTAAGTACTTTGTGATTTTAATTTCCAGTTCTTTCAAAGGTGGGAATAAAAATGATTTTTTAAAAAATGTTCTTGCAAATACACAATGTAAAATGTGTGTCTAGAATAAAGACTGTTTTGTTGAGTGATCAGTTCATAAAGGGATTTTTAAATTTGGTCATAAGGGGAAATTTGCTCTGTTTTGAATATGCTCTCGTGCACATTAAAGCAAAGAACAGAACAAAGATCTTGATTAATATGAACCATTCAAACCAAATACCAAGAATGGAAATCTGGAGCAAGATCCTATCAGGAGCCCTTGGCATCATTCAGCGCCGCGGGGAGGGAAGTGAAAAGGTGGCCTTCAGGCTTCTTTTCTTCCCTCCAGTCTTGGGCTGATTTTTGCTAGCCCAGCCCTCCTGGCACCATTTAGAGCAACCTGAAGGACTGCTGTAACTTGCAGGGGCTGTATATGGACCTAAGGGACTGTTTCAGCAGCCAGAGATCACTGGTCATAAAGATACAGTATAGACAAACCCAAGTATTCAAAATGAATGAGTCAGACCCCAGCCCCAAATCATCAAATTAAAAAAAAAAGCATTCTTTTTCTATGCCTTCTGAGCCTTTGGGGTACATTTCAGTCATCTTTTCAAGCTTTTTTCTGCAATCACGATGACTAAAAGTTTCTTTTCTGTGTATATTTTTAAATGAAAGCAGCAATTCTCACATAATCACCTGCCTGTGGGAGCTGGGGCATTAAGATGACAAATGTCATGAGACGTGATAAAATCTCAGGAGTTGGAAATGATGGAAATGCTTCCTCTTTTCCCCTTTTATTCCAGCCACGACCCCTTTGCCAGTTGTAGTTGGTGGGGGAAGTGGTGATGGAGCCACTTTCGTGGGTCTATTCCCCCCAAGCATCCTCCTATGGAGAAGCCATTTAAGTCTATGGTAAGGGCCGCATTGCAATAATAAAGTGGCAGGAGGCTGCCCTAGCTCTGCTGGAATGTGGATGTAGGGTCAGAACCAATAGCACCAACCAAGCTACTTCACACAAACAGTGTTGAAAGAAAAGCAAATTATGTTTTTGTTGCTATTCTGACAGTCTGCCAAACTACTACCAAACAAACCAGGAAAGCAGGATGAAACTTTAGGCACCTTCGTGAAATTAGCTATGCAAATAACTCTCCCTCATACCATACACCAAACTATCAATTATTAAAATCTTCACTTTAGAGATACTGCAATATTTCTTTTAAAATTCAAAACATTGCTAACACTGAAACCAAATTTTAATTACACTAAGTTTATACAAATTGACTTTAGTTTGCCTGGGAAGATGGTATTTAACTATACGAGTACACATTTGATCTTCAATTGGCATTACAATGGAATAGTTACTAACAGTAATGAACAATTTGCCTGAATATTACAGAATCCTTTCTGGTTCTGAAACCAAAATTTAATCCTTTAAACAGTGGTTAGTATTATCAGCTGCAAGCCTTCTGGGGCTTTTAATTGTCTGATTTAAATTAAAAGCTTTATGTCAGCTTTTGCTGCCACCCAAATAATTTCAAAACCAAATACGATTAAAAATCACCTATAATAATTTCATATTTATTATTAAACCTATAATTTTGCCTGTGTCACTTACTACTTTTGACCTAGCATTAACGACTCCTGATTAGAGGTGAACAGACAGTCTATGGTTTGTGGTTGTGAGCTGGTAATAGATTTGGAAAAAGGACATCCTCTTGAGGTGAATACTGGCTAGGAAAGTGAGCAATATACAGTGAATAAGTATTTTGACAAATTTAGCTCATCTTTTCTATTCACAAGATATCTGCAAGCAGATCACTGTTTCCTAAATAATAGTCATTATTTTAACTTATACAACAGCTATCCTTTTGCATTTTTTGTTGTGTGGATTGATCTTGAATATTCAAAATTAAGTCTATGTTTCTTAGCTGTGACTGGTTAGAAAAGTTGCTTCATATTTCTCTAGTTTCCTGATTAGATGTCTGCACAAACATTCCAGGTATGACTACTTGCATGTGTAAATTTATGCCCTGATTCTGCAATGAGCTGTGTGTGGGCAGAAGCATGCACTCACTGAGTCCCATTGAAGTCCATGGCTTCTGTGCAGGTCCAAGCCTGTGTGGGACTCTTTAATGATTGAGACCTTCATTTCCAGAAATATATGTGCCCATAATTCAATAATTTGTTTTCTGCAAACATTTGTGCCCGTAAAACCACATTACTTGTATGTTCATGAGAAGTGAACAAAAATAGGGGTCAAGTGAAATTATTTTAAAATGAGAAAATATTCTAGGCCAGCTCCAGTTAAGAGTCTATCCAGTATTCACACTAACTATAACTTGTTTGTGTGTACAGTTAGGGGTTCTCTTTTAAATGGTCTAACATCACATTCCATTATGTTTAGACTGTCACATCTGCTCATGATATGACATGACATTAAACAAGATGAAGTAAGTAACGCAGCTGATCATCTGTTGTCAGCATAGGTCATGTAAATACAACTGAAAATCTTCTCATCTGACAAAGGAGAACCTTTTATTTTTAAAGGTCCAAATGTCAGAATATGGGTAATTTATCATATTTCGTTCCATAATTTATTTTGGATCTTAAATGCCAAAGGCCAGATTCTTCCCTTACTTTGCCTCATGTATCCTCATTGACTTCTATCACTGCCTACTTGGGGTTGAATGAGTGTAAGTGATGGCAGAATCCGACATCGTGTATTTATTCAAGGAAGCAAACTACCAACATGGTTACTTTTACATACAGCAAACATTAAGAATAGCCAATGAATATTGCAAATGACACTTGAGTATGTCACTTGTTTTTCTACAAATATAAGTAAAGGATAGATATATATGCAAGTGGTTTGTAGACAGTAAATCTGCAATGCATTGCAAGAAACATTTACCATAGTGACTACAACAATTCCTATAAGAATGCAGGGATTAGACCTCATGTCTGTACAGCCTAGAGAGGCTGAAATTCCCATAGTGTCAGCAGGAGGCCATGTAGAGCTATTCCCTGGGAGCTCTGTAGAGAACAGGTGCTGCCAAGGAAGACAGAGTGACAGTACCCTGTGGCCCTCTGATTGGCTAACCACTATATTTAACCCTGGAGGGTGCTCCATGAAGTTGTCTGGTCAAGAACAGTAGCGTAGCCGGGGGGAGCAGGGGGAGCGGCTGCTCCCCCTGTGAGCAGAAGCAGCGCCTTAAAAAAGAAGCGGCGCTTTTTTTTAGCAGAGCTAAAAAAAGACACCGCTTCTTTTTAAGCGCCGCTTCTTGCACTCACCCGGTGGCGCTCTGGGTCTTCGGCGGCATTTCGGCAGCAGGTACCACCGAAGACCCGGAGCGAGTGAGGATATACCGCTGAAGACCCAGAACGCCGCCAGAGGCGCCGCTGGGTGAGTACAGGGGGAGCTTGGGGAAGCACCTTTTTATAGCGCCACTCCCCCTGTGCTCTGGACCTGCCTATGCTACTGGTCAAGAACCCAGATTTTGGGTCTGCTGTAACTCCAGATCTCACGTAGTCTCCTGATTTCTGGCCTCCAGTCGTACCCTGACTTTAGCCTGGTATTATCCCCAGTCTTTGACTCCAACCTGAGTTTGAGCCCGACTCTTGCTTATTGAACCCGGCTCTAGCGATTCCTCCGACCCCTCCTCACTGACTACCATCCCTGACTTGTAGACTCCAGCCCAGGTGTGACTGTTAGGCCCTTACAATTTCACAGCTAAGAATCACTATTCAAATATATTTTGTTGCCTACCCAAGTTTGTGCATTCAACAAAGATTTTCAACCATACAATGAAGCAAACAAATTAGGGAACACGCACAAATATTAAATTAGGCCATTGCTGAACTCTTAACACAGAATATTTCTTATAGAAAACAAGCATTTTGAATTGTTTTCTTTCCACATCAGAAGATTACTTTCCCCCTGCTAAAAATTTGTTTATGTTAGCTTCATCATTTGTGTTCGAGGTTCTATTGTATCAAATGAGAAAACTTAATAACCTCCTAACTGGAGACAATCTAGGTCTAGGTTAAATTTAAAACTGCAACCTGAGGGATTTGAGCCTTGAGAAGTCAATTAATGTTCTGCATGGGAGTAGGAAGGAGGAAGGGAGAAAAGAATGGGTGATCTGCTTCAGTCTAACATGAATTGCATATAGATCATAATTCAGACTTGACATTTGCGGTTACTGTGTACATTTCCAAAGCTTTTCTTTAATTAGACTAAGTTAAAGGGTGACACACTAAGTAAATCTCTATATTTTTGATATGCTCCCAGCGAGTCACAACAACCCATATTTTATATAATGAACTGAAATATAAGAAAAAGAAAGAAGGAACTAGAAAAGAGGTTCAGCTGAGATGAGAAACCCTGAACTTTTGTGCAAAATTCTAAGTGAGCTTCAATCAATATTTTATGAGGTTCACAAAAATCTCATTACAATTTGCACTGGTTTTTTACTGTTTTCTGCTTCTGCATCTCCAGTTCCAGATGGGAACAAAAGCAAATGTTATGAAATACCTTGAAAGAGACTGGAATCTGGAGATTTAAAGCCTGGCTGTGCATGCCCAAATTGTTTCTACACTGCATATTTTATATAGAAAACATTTGAACTTGAGGGGCCCAATTACAACTACCAGAGCAGTGTAAATGGGCCTTAGCCTAAATGAGAATCTAGCCTTCAGTGTTTATCTGAACTAGCTGATGTCAATGGAAGTTCTTCTATTGATTTGGAAGAGGCCAGGATTTCACACAAACCTCTAAACTCTTTAAAGTTTTGCCCATTAATAATTTCTATGAGAAAAGTGAATGTTCTCACCATTAGCTGGGTTAATTTGGGTCCTTCTGTCAGTTTGCAATGTCTTATCTGCCTTCAGCACAAAATATTTGCATATTGTTCATGTTGCCAATTATGAACAAGGTAGTAGACAATAGCAAAGCTTTCTCTAGACTGGCAAGCAATCTTTCCTCTAAATAAACTTAGAGATCATGTAACTTTATCTTTGTACTAAAATATCTGTACCACAAGCCAGACCATTTGGAATTAAACCTAATAGACCAAAATGGGAGGGAAAACTAGTAAATTCTTTGAGATTTTAGCCTCAGGCACTAACCTTTCCAGATCCCAGTCAAGATAGTGGAGAATTTTCTCCTGTTCTGATGACTGTAGCACTGTCTACTCTTCCTAGCACCTTACCTTAATCTACCCTCTAGAACCTGAACTACAGAACTACATACACCCACCCATCTCTCATCCTATCAATTTCAACATAGACTACAGATTTTCACAAACCAACAGCCACCCATCCTTTTTGTCCCACAGACCATCCTCTAATTCATCTGCCACTTAGTAGTCAGAAATACCTGTGTGCCATCTCTTAACTTCATATAAAGACCAGAGCCTTGACCCTTCCTTATCCAAACTAGGCCTATGTTCTAGAGTTCACCAAATACTAGATCTTCTCTTCTACGCATGGTATAGAAACAATTATTCCTGTATGAAGCCTAAAACTCAGTCTGACCCAGATACTCTCATTATTTACATTTCTCTAGTTGTCCTCCTTTTAAAGGTAAGAAACCCCATTGGCCAGATACTGACTGACACAATTTTAGGGTAACTGTATCTCTAACCCCTCTTTCATGGTCCGTTCCAGGAATGCTCTTCAGGTTTCAAGTCTCTGGCCTTCACCTCTGTCTGGACAGGGACCCATATCACACTCCTTTCTGACTGGGGGTTTCAGGCTGCAACCCAGTGTGGTTCACTGAGATATCCTCATCAACCCAGTCTGCCTAATGGTCAGCAACTGTGGAGTTCTTTTTTCTTAAAGGGCTATGACCAGTGTATTACCAGCAGTTACAAGTTACCACACCACTTTTTCTCAGTGGAGCACATTTATTTAAAGACCAAGACATACCAAGAAAACATAAAAAACCCTCAATGAAATGTTCTACATGCATACTAAATGTACCAGAGATTGCCCATCAGGCCTGGTAAGCCAAAGTCATTCCAGCCCTTCACCAAGGGTTGGGAACCCTAGGATCAAAGGTTCTGTCCATTTTCTGAATCAAAAAAGAAGGCCTTGAGTTTGTTGAAACTCAGCCTTTTATACTAAGTCATACTTTTTGTCTCCCAGCCTTCTGAAAACAGGTAAAAATCAGTCATCTCCTACTCCATTCTCCAAGAAGTCAGGCTTCAAAGGCTGGATATCTAGACAGCCAGCCTTGGGATTTTGCATTAATCATCCCCCAGTGATTCCAGGTTCCACAGGAACATCCCTGTCTCTGGTGAGCCAGGAACACACAAATACATGTAACTAATATTGGTACAAAGGGCTATGGATATTCTATAGCTCATTCCATCTGGCTTTTTGAAGTTTTCATGCTTTCAATGTAAAATACGTCATGGTACCCAAAGATACTGCATGTGGTTGCAATATCTCTCACATTATCCAAATATTCACTTGCATCCCATTCACTGTCCATATATTGGCCACAGACATAAAAATAGCCTGCTTACCAAGCCAGGCCAGTACAATACTTTTTGTTTACCATAGAAAATGTATTACTTTTTAATTAGGGTTCAGTGATTTTAAAAATGTCATAAGTTGTGTTTTTTATGATCTAACCAAATCCTTGTTATACAGAGTGGGAATGGTTTCACAGAGACAGAGGTAAGATGGTTTGGGGAACATGCAACGTCATATTTTTTTTCACATGCACATTTAAATTTTGAGATAATATTAACTAATTAATTGTGTATTGCCATTCCTTTAATTTTTTGTTCTATACTTTTAAATGCTTAGTTTTGTTTGTAACCAGAACAGATATGGACATAACAGTGACATTAAATTAAATTTGACTATGTTTTTTCTGGTAATAGAAAAATGTTTGACTGAACAATTTATTAGGTACAAATTCTGGGGCTAATCCTGGAAACTGTTACTCTTGCAAGTATCCATTCAGAGTAGTCCCACTGTAATCAAATAAATTGCTTGCACGAGTAAAGATTATACAAGTGAGAAAGGTTTATATTAAGAAGGTGAAATGTGATATCAGAGTCTCATTTGTTAGACCCTCTGACCCCCAAATAGGCAGCTGAGCCTGCAACATTTGAGAGGCTTCAATTTTTTCTATGAAAATCCTTTGCCACTATTTGTGTGAAAAGCTGATGCAAAATTTAATGGATACTCCACATTGAAGATTGCATTATTTTATTTCAAAGGGACAGATAAAGTGAGAGAGAGAATCAGACAGAGTGTATGCTTTATCACTGACCTGTCAGCTGTCCCCAAACATGAAGTCATAGATCGATGTTAGGAAAGTGGATGCTTATAAGAAATTCAGGTGCTGTTTCTTCACACAAAGGTTGTTTGAAATATGAAACTAATTGTCAGAGCCATCAACATCAATGAGCAGCACTAACCAATTAAAGAAAGACCATTTGAAAACAGAAAATCAGAGGCTCAAGTCACTATGAGGATTTTGATAGGTTGGTGATATTCCGCTTGATTTGATTTAATCTTGAACACAGAATACACCCTGTTCAAACAAATAAATATATACAAATAAATAGGGTTAACAAGTGAAGGGATAAGACAGATTTTTTCCTGTCCTTCACATATTACTGTGGGATGATTTTTTTTTTAGTTTGATGTAACACTGACACTACAATGGCACTAGTAAATGTAACTGAATACTATGTATCTGATAAACAGATGCACTGTACACTGAGTTTGTTATGAGATCAAAAATTCTGCATTCACTTGTACCCTGTCCAACTCTTCTCAAAGAGATGTAAGTCAATGCAAAATTTGGTCCATTATTTGTGTACTTGCATGCTGGCTCTTAGTGGGAATGCCTCTTTCAAAGATCTTCATGTTTCTGGGGAACGAAAGAGTTTTTATAAATTTTTTATGTTATTATCTCTTGTTATATTTATTCTCCGACCACATTATCTTGCACTGGTTTAAGAGATTCGGTATCTCTAGAAGGGTTTTCTTAGAGCATTCATATCAGAAGTTATGAGAACAAAAACATCTCTCTGCTGAAGCAGCTTGAGCCACTTTAGAGATTTTTGCATTAGGTTAGGAAAGAGGAGAAGCCCCAGGAAATCATGGAACAGTCTTATTGACTTCAGTGCAGCTGAACCAATTCAGTTACAGCACACTGTAATATCCAAATCTGGAGGTCACAAATGCAAGGGTTACGGTGGCCAAATCCATGTCTGTCAGAATGGAGGTCCAGTATGTTGGCCAGCTATGGATGGAAGATGATATTTGCTTGCATCTTTGTTATCCATGTATCTATAAGCAAGGAGTCCAGAGTGACAAGGAGGGGTGAAACAAATGGCCTCTGTTGAGGGTGATGTTTGGATGTTGCATAGTTCTTCAAAATGTTTTCTTCTTCTTCAGATTTACCTCCCCTCCATCTTTTTTCAGGGTTAGCTTCAGCCAGCTGTGTGAAGGGATATCTGGAAAGTGGAGTAGAGCTTGATGGGAAATGCACATAGAATGGGGGCAGAGGGCAGAATGGAAACTTATGGAAAATTACAGCTGAAAGCTCTGGAGGTTGAGGTGTAGTTTTCCTTCATGACCCTTGGGATCAGTCCATGAGGAAGGACTGGAACCATCTCATCGTGTTTTTCTCTACCCCAGCTGGTACCATGACGTGAACAGTACTTCATGGTTGACAAAATTAAATGTGAGAGTTACTGGAGTGATCCAGTAGAATGATGATGGGTGACATTCTCGGAATCCCAGATAATATGATACTATTCATAATCAATGTTTTTGTGGCACACACCAGTCTGAAGGTCAACTTGGAAGGGTCTAGGATATGCCAGTGAACAAGTATGGGTAGTGATGGCTCCACACTATCTCCAGAATTGCTTTGGTAAAAAATGGTGATTAACAACCATGAGATTCTTGTGGTATTGATACTGGAAAATACAAATCAAATAATTGAAGTTACAGAAATAAAATAAAAATAGTAATTAAAAACCTTACACCAACACACCACAACCAAATGGAAAAAAAAGGCCCACCTATACCCTAGATAGAAAACTCATTTTGTGGTGTTTTGGCATTCAATAGAGACATAGATTAACTCCACCATTCACCAGCAAATTAAATGTAGGAAACAACAAATATAATCTAGGTATTGCCCCAAATTTAATCTCTATGCATATGCCACTAGTCACATATGGCTATTTATTGTCATTATTTTAATGTACTTTAAAGATCAGCTTATATGAGGTCATTCTATAAACTCCATGAAGAAAAAAAAGATTGGCAAACTTATAGCAGAGAAATAAAAACTGTCTGTGAAAGATAGAAAGTAGAGATGGAGTCAAGTCTCAATCATTTGGATCCAGACACGACTTTCCTTAAAGTTCCAGGGAAAGGGTTTAGATTTAAGGCCATTGTGACATCTAGTATTTTTGAGGGAACATATTGTATTGAGCTTATGTATCACTGTGGGCCAGGGGTTGTATATATGATTGTGTTGTATTCCATGGCAGAGGTTTACCACAGGGCCTTTAGCTACTAAAAACAGTGAGGGCTGATAAAGATGAATCACTCACATTGTAAACACCTAGAGAGAGATACCACACCTGGGTGTGCATATATTGGTTCAAACTGGGTTTCTACAGACTAGGAAAACAAAGAGAGGGCTTTTGACATAAAAAGCTGCATTTAAACCAACTCAGAGCCTTATTTCTGATCAACAAGGCCTCAACCATTGCAAGAAGAGTTGGAAAGATTTTGGCCTACCAGAGCCTCATCAGATTGATAGGTGACTTCTGGTAAGCTTTTAACATGTGTTTTCTCTGTAATGCTTTACCTTAAGAATAAATGTGCTTGCTTAGAAAGAGCTGTGTGGTGACTTGTAACTTCTGGCAATACATTTTTCAAAGAACTTGGAGAGAGAAAGCAAAGTCTTTAGGCAGACTGGCTTGCTGGAGATATCACAGTATAAGGCATTGATTGATATCACAGTGTAAGGCACAGTGTAAGGCACAGTGGTGCAGCCTTAAAACCCCAATCAGGAGGGAGAGATGCAGGTCTCCATCCAGGATAATGTTTCAGGCTCCCAGCCATCAAGTGTATGCCCTCGAGGAACAACAGAGGGGGAATACAGGTGCAGTTACCCTGAAACTGTGAGAAATCTAAGATTTCTCTAAGAGAAATCAAGAATTTTTAAAATAATAATAAAAAAATTTAATAGAAATGTGTGATACTGACCCTATGTTAATATAGTAATTTTGATCTCTGAGCTCTTTGCAAGCTACATGGAGATCATTTCATCCATTGTTAAAACACAGCCCTCTCATAGCTGAATGACAAACTATAATGGTAAGTAATTATTTAGGACAGAAAGTAAAGTCCAGCTTTTCCTAGTAAAGTTGGAAAGGGAAGTTATATAGACGGAATGTAGTTATGGTAGCTAAGTTGGCATATGACCAAGATAAAAAGATTAACAGTCTTCTCTTACCAAAGTATCTGCAGAACTTTAAGAAGAAGATAAGCATGACAGGCAGGTAGCATCTAGACCAAATCATGCCATTCTTCATTGGCCTCTAAAATTCCACAAATTTGAGGAGTGCAGCTACAAGAGTTTCCAGGCGTGACATTTCACAATCTAGAATGACTGAAACTACCAAGGTGGAGATAAATCACATTAATGGTCTTCTTGCCAGAGTCTTGCATGGGAGGGAGGTATAGTCTCGGACTCAGACACAAAGAGAGAACGCTGATCTGAGAAGCAAAAAATATTGTGCTCTGGGGACATTTAAACCT
Organism: Macrochelys suwanniensis; assembly: GCA_033296515.1. Classification (NCBI taxonomy): domain Eukaryota; kingdom Metazoa; phylum Chordata; order Testudines; family Chelydridae; genus Macrochelys; species Macrochelys suwanniensis. The sequence continues at coordinate 83,653,928 of CM065777.1, forward strand.
GCCTTTGAACAATGATCCTTCTCATTAGGGGAACATGAATTCATTATGGATATGTCTACACTACAACAGCTACAGAAGTACAGCTACAGTGCTGCAGTTGTGCTGCTATAGTACCATAGTGTATACACTTCCTACATCAGTAGAAGGTTTTTTTCTCATCATTGGAGTTAATCCGCCTCTCCAAGACATTCCATCACTCAAACCTCATCTACAGTGGGGGTTAGGTTGACCTAACTACATTTTTACAAATACCACAAGAATCTAATGGTTGTTTAATCACCCATTTTAGCAGCTCTATCAATCTAATTTGTAGGTGTAGATCAGGCCTATGACAAGGGATTTTCAGGGCAGGCAGACAGATGACAGGAATGGATTTTTTTATAAGTTCATTTTATGGAATGTGTGTGCAGATGAGTCAAGAAAATTAGATGTCAAATTTGCATTTATAGAAATATATATTTATAGAAATTAGGGAGAGAGAGAGAGAGAATGTCCTTTCTTCATACATGGCCTAAATTCTAAGGAAATCAAGCAATTTTCTATTTTCAGTATCAGTTACTCTATTTCATCTTTTTGATTGAATTATGTTTTGTTTTGTTTTTGTTTAAAAAAAAAGAAAAAAAGGAAGAGGGAAATAGTAATGGTAAACAGATTGAATTCCTACTTCCATCAACAAGAAAAAGGGTTTTCAAGCCCCATTGGATTCTTAGGTCTAAATTCAATACTTGAGGTTGCTTGTTTTAAACAGTATGGTTTAGAAATTCTGTGATATGTCACCATATACAGATAAAAGAGCTGCTGAAATAAAAGGCAGTAAGACAAAAAAAAACCCTTCTGTTTTCTTGACCTTTTAAAATGTATATAGTAGAGTGTATGGTAAATTTTGTTAAAGCCATGATGCTGGTTCAGATGAGAGTGGAACAATCTTCAGCAACTCATCCACATACCATTAGCCCGTTTTGGCAGGGACAGTTAATAAGAGGCCTCCCTCTGAACTGAATATCTTCAGGAATGAAGCTCAGACTTTTGAGTAATCAGGCTTGGAAATAGGATGTGTTTATTATTTATTTTTCAGCTTGCAACAGAGGTAATTTCAATTTCTACATAAGTTTAGGGTGCTGGTTTACAACAAAACAAAGTGTAGTGCTACATATGCAAAGAAAGAACAAGACTCTTATCAAAGATCCCTCCATTAGCTGTGTAAATTTATCAAATAGTTGCAATTACTGTGTAAGTACATTACAAGAGGATATGTACTGTTAATTTAAGTATGTTAGAATGACAGCCCCTGAAATGTCTAAACTGAAACATTTGGCTCACTGTCCTATCTAGAGGAGCTGCAACAGTGAAGCATATGTTCATTTCCTTTTGTTTTTCCCAGGCTGGTTAATCCTTCACAATTACCTTACTCTGATTAAATGGGAATTTCATTATTTTTCCTAACACCATCCTTAAAGTTTGTCCAGTGTCTATTTTGTTACTGTTTTTATTTCTTGTAGATTGTTGTTTAAAAGATCATCTGATTTACTGCTCAGTTGTTGGAAATGTGAAATATTTTAAAAACTGCCAGATCTGAAGGGACAACTCCCTGCCCTTGCACGCACACACACACACACACACACACCAATTAATTGCACTGTGTAAAAAGGGGAGTTGTTGATGGCAGTTGGGGAGGGGGGAGGAGAGTAGTATTACTTTCATCATGTATTCAAAGCTGACAAGCCATGTTTGAGACATTTGATAAAAATCTCTGTTTGCAATTTAAACACAAGATGCCTTTTTTAAAAAAAAAGCCTCCCTCTACCCCCTTTTTAAATTATTTCTCTGGCAAACAGGCTCCTTTCCAACCTGCTTGGAAGGAATATTCTCTCTTTTAATGTGTGTTTGGAGTGATTTAATTCCATTCTGTTATAAAGGATACAGAAAAAGATGCAAGAATCTCAGAGAAGTAGATTTCAATACATAGCTCTTAACTTTGATCTGAACAGAGTGTTTTCAAGGTTGCAAGTGGGGGGGGGTTGGAAGCCGATAAGAGTGTTTTTCCACTCTAGAGAGCTTCTTCAGTTTCTATTCTTAATTAAACTCATAATTTTTCTTGTTGTGTTTCTTCCATTAGCACTTTATAATGTCACTCAGCCACATTAAACTTGTCACACATCTAGAGGGACTCCTAACGATATGCCTATTAATTCAAATTAAACTCACATATCACACACTCACTACAATTTGTAGTGAGCAAGGGATGCTAACATTTTTGTTCATAATCATCTCCACATTAGCGGGGGCTTTTATTACTTTCTTACCAACTTTTTCTTTCCAACTGACATGTGGCCTCTAACTCCGCCCAACTGTTCTAGGGGTGTGAAAAGGGATCCAGGATGTCTTCCAGTGACCTGGAACTTAGTAGCCCTGGGTTCTATTCCTAGAACTGCCATTGATCTCCTGTAGGACCTTGAGCAGCACAACTTAGCTCCTTGTGCTTCTGTTTCCGTCTCACTCTCTCTTGTCTATTTATACTGCGAGCTCTTCAGGACAGGGAATGTCTCACGGTGTGTTCATACAGTTCCTAGAACAATGGGATTTGATCTTGCTTGAAACCTATAGATGCTATTGCAATGCAAGTATTATTATTATTATTATTAATAATAATTAATAATAAGCCTTTACCAGATTCTCCCCTCTGGTATAAAGCAGGAGTAATTCCATTGAAGGCAATGGAGTTGCTTCTGTGTAAAATAGATGTCAGTAAGGGAAGCATCGGGCCCTGTATTTCTTGTATTCATTGATTTAGGGTAAGATAGGAGATCTTCAGGAATGAAACAGGTTTCAGTGTTATACCATAAAAATCAGTCTGTTAGTTGAATTAATTAAAAAACTACACTCTGTGCCTTAAGTACTCCACTGAGCTGAGTGCTGCCACCTGAAGATGATATACCTGACATCTATCACATCTTTCCCACCTCAAGCTTTCAGTTGTCAGGTTAGAAGATTTATGATGAATTAGGAATTCAAGCAAGCATCTCCTACATCAAAACATACAAGTTACAGGATCCTTTTTGTAAATCATGGGCCTGCTTCTTTTACCATTGAAGTCAATGGTAAATCTCCCTCTGACTTCTGTAGTACAGAGTCAGGGAGTCTGTCTGTATAATTAAAATGATTTTTGAAGTCCTTTTAGTTGGTGGAAGTTATCATAGAGTTCAAAGATTTGTTGTAGTACAGAATCTGTAACTGCTGGAAGTTAGGTTGGCTTATATTACTCAGATTTCAGTCTTTGTGCTTGGGAATTGGTTTAGCTACCCTTAAAAAAGTCTCCTGACAACATATGGATAGGAAGAGATTTATTTCCACCAAACAACTTTACTTTTACATATATGTCACATAATTAAGTTAAATATTACTTTAAAAATATCAGAGACACTCATTGTAAGGATGAGATCTTTGCAGGAGTTGCAGGTATAGTGATTATTTAACAGAAAGTTAACACCTACTATTTACTGTAATTCAAAATGTAAAAATTACAGAGCACAGCAAATTTTATTCCACCTGCCCAACTCATTTGGCAATACTCAGTCTGAGCTGCAAGAAGAACTTTCTGGTAGGAAGCACTGTAGCACCACTTCTGTTTGAGTGGATTACTGCAATGAGCTTTGTATCAGAGTGATGAACTTCTCTTTGGTGGCCCAATCCCACTGACGTGACAAGCTCCCATTATCCTCAGTGGTACAGGATCTGGCCTAACAGTCTAATTCAAAGCCCACTCAAGTCAATAGAAAGATTCCCACTGATTTCAATGGTGTTTGATAAGGCCTTTAAAAGCAGGACATCCCCTACAGATTATATTAATTTGGTCTCATTTTTAAGATATAGAATAGTGTCCTGAAGAAATGAGAGCCTTTGCTAATGTAGTACAAAAATGAGACTATACCCATCATTAAAGGTAGCCATGTAGTTAAGCACCTTGCTGAATTAGGGCCTTGATGTTGTAAATGAGAATTTCAGCACCTTCATTTTAGCACTGAGAGTAGCAGCAATATCTGTTCTGTTTGTTTTATAAAACTATATACAATTAATTTTGTGGCATTCTAAAAGTATGCAGTACATTAAATGATACAGTTTACTATTACCAAGCTATCCCTCTCTGCCTAGAGTTTAAAAATTAAGTAAGTATGGAGTCAATGTTATTAACAGAAAGGCCCCTTCATGTATGGCTGTACCAAGGTTATCTGCAGGAAAGTCAATTTCCTTCATAGATGGTGGAAAAATAATGTACTATACTGAATGACTTCTGTGCACCAGCACATGAATAACTGCATATTTATGAGAGGAGGAGGAGAGAAGAAAAGGTAATTATCTTATGGAAATGGTTACTTCATCTCATTATTGGTCATACCCACAAAAAATCATATGAGTGCCACATGTTTTCTTACACACAGTTACAAATATTTCACAAATGTACTTGAAAACATCTAAAATACATGCACGGTGGAAAGTTCCCATTTTCCAAGGACAATTTCCTTTAAAAATCCTTCTCCTTCAAATTGCATCTTGCTGTATGGAAAAAGAACATGTTTTAAGCCTTCTACTGGCTGGACTTGGTTCAAGCCTGACCTATTTGACATTTTCTTATGAAACTGTTGGAATTAGTCCCATCTTTTGCATCTAGGGTATTTAGAAGGCAATGCTCTTAACTCTATTTTCTTTTCTGACTTAGTTTGTATTGGTGACTGCTGCACCAATAAGTTTGGGTATAAAGAAAAGGGCAGACAATGGTCTCCACTAGTAAAACCAGTAGAGCTAGCGACAGACTGTAGGAATTACTGTATCAGGCAGGTAAGATAATAAAAACCCACGAGAACCTTCTAATGGACTTAATAATAAATAAGTGACCTTTCAAGATCTCGTAAGACTCCTTATACTGGTATAGTGGAAGTGCACAGAGGAGTCCGATTTATATACAAATACTTCAAAGATCAATGTGTTAGAAAATATAGGTATTGTTTTTCAGGTTTAGAGTTCCTGCAGGAGTCATTATCCATAGGAGATTAAATCTGTAAATTCAAACAGATCAAATCAATGGCTAGTTGTTCAAGTACCAGATTAAAACGATTAATGACAGTCAAGGGTTTAGTACTGTGTGGAGGCCTACAATACAATACATATGTTTCTGTTCATGCATGTTTCAGTTTGGAATAGCTTGATGATAATTACCCTAAAAGCACAGGAAGGAAGGTTAAATAACACTGGCCCTTTTTTCATCATGCCTTGTGAGTACATCTTCTCGTACTTAGAAGAATTATTCTGCATGTGGAACAGAAAACCCATTTGTCTGACATTTTGATGCAATCCCAATCGTAGAGTCATCCAGAGCTAGTACTTCTGGAAATGATATTGAATTTGCTCAATCCCTTGGGCTGAAAGATACCATATTTGCAAGCACCCAAGGGAAACAGATATTTTCCAGCTTCATCAGTGCCATTGGCTAAATCCTAACAACACCATTCTTTAATTGACAAGTAGTGAGATTGCACAGCATGGAGCTGTTACATGAAAAGGTACAATTTAGCACAAGCTGAATTCCCTCTGGAGGACTTTGCAGCAGTGGCAGCGTCTCTTCAATCCCTTAAACGGGAGCCAGTTTACCAAGCACTGTATCCATGCAGACTTCCAATTATTATTACACTATGGAAGTGGGGAGGGGTTAAAGTGCCCAGTAGCTGGTTTGTAAAACAGGAATTTATACAAGGAGTCCATTGTTGAGGTTTCCATAATGATGAAAAATTCTCCCAAGTGTTAAGTGTGTAATTATTTTCATGAAGCTGACATGAACAATAATCTTTGTATAAACGAGGCATTGTCTTGTATTTTGTTAGTGATTACTAATTAAAATTGCCCTGTTATAACTTAGAGAAAAAATCATTTTGATCCCTTGAATTGTACAGAATTGCTAGAAGGTTTTCACTGGAGGATTCAGGATAGCATTAAATGATAACAAAAGTGGCTGCAGATAAGCTTTTAATTGCAAACCTTCCCATTGAAATTCTCCAGTTTTGTATCCCCCTCAGCCCATTCTGTATTAGTTATCTGTCAGTTACTTAATGCAGTCATTGATTTAACTAGAAACAAAATAAATGAGCTATGTTTTCTTTTTTATTAAGCCAAAATTACAATAAAACATTAACATACTACCAGTGCTTAAATTCTCTGAGATTATTTCCCAGAGCTCCCTATTACCCACTCTCCCTCCCCCTGCCACATTCAGGGCTCGGGGCTTCAGCCCCAACTGGGGAGGGAGGCGCACCATGGCTCCCGCAGGTTTGAAAATATTTACCGGAGCTCCACTCCAGATGGTTCTGACTGAATTTAAACCCTGCATACTGCATTGTACATTACTTGTTACTTATTCAGGATCAGGTTAATATTCAAGGAACCTGGCTAAATATTATGGCTTGTTGGCTGAGTATACCTTTTCCTCTGGAGCGCGCTAAAAAAGGGTGTCCAAATTTCTAAATATCTATCCTCTTTTTGGTGCTTCTCTTGAATATCTATTTGATGTGAAAGATTTTCCATAACAAAGACAGTCCTTATTAAAATATACCACAATTCCCTAGGGAGGAGAAGGCACATTTTTCCAGTAATGTGCAATACAGTGTCTTGCTGCTAACAAAAAAAAATTGTGTTGTTCTGTCTGAAATGTAGATCTTTTAGCGGAGCATTAAATAAGCAGGTTAGGAGATCTCTGGGAAGCTGGTGGTTTGTTATAAAATGAATCTCTTTAATAATTTCCTCACAAACCCATCTAATTCCTGAAAACAACCACCATATGTTCTCCTTTCTCTGAAACCTCTCCAACAGAGCACCTCCATAGTAGCAGGAGTACGATGTATCTTAATGGGAGTCAAATGCTATCCATTCAGTCATTTATAAAAGTTTTCTTTATAAGCTAAACAAATTGGGGAAAATACAGGTAATAAATGTCATGAAGTAGGAAGTCTAAGAGGATAGAAACCTAAGAGAGCCATGTACACAATCATTAAACATTCCTTGTTAACAACCTTTGCCCAGGCAGAACCCAAGAGAAATAGAAAACCTGAGTTTCCTATCACTCTGCACTGAAAACAAAACCAAAATAGACTTAATGGTCCATCCCAGGCTTCAGATCCTGATGTCCTTTTGCAATTAATGGTCCAAATTCATCTTAGTTTGACTAAATTTGAATAACTGAACAGAAGAAAAAAATGTGGCCAAGATTTTAATAAATAACCAGTGGCTTTGGGTGTCAATTTTTGATCTCCTAACCTGAGAAAACGTAAAACACTGTTTGTGTTTTACTGGAAATATAAAGCCATCATTTATTTCTATTTTTCTCGGAGCTGTAGCACATTTGCACAAAGTTTCCTCCACTCACATGCCTGTGCAGCTGGTTGCTAGACACACGGGGCAGGGCAAAAGTTTGGCTTGAGCTTCTGTAGGAGACTTCTCCTAAACTGATTGGCTTGCCACAACCCACAATCTGTGGGCTTCTGTGGACTATATTTCATAGATAGATTTTAAGGCCAGAAGGGACCATTGTGATTATCTAGTCAGACCTCCTGCATAGTACTGTCATAGAACTTTCCCAAAATAATTCCTAGAGCATATCTTTTAGACAAACCATCCTGTTTTGAAAGGCTACAATAATACTGTCCTAAATCAAATTATTAGAATATCTTCAACACCTACTTCTCCAGCAAGGGGAGAGCTTCTGAAATGGTCTGATGAGAGACAGGCTATGTCTACACTGGCAATTGAATGACAAAACTTTTGTCTTTCAGAGGTGTTAACGCCCCTCCCCCCCGAAAGACAAAAGTTTTGCCGTAACAAGCGCCAATGTGAACAGCGAGTTGTTGGCAGAAGTGCTCTCTCGCCGTCAACGCTAATGCCGCTTGTTGGAGGGTGGATGTTTTTTGTCAGCAGGAGATCCAACAAACAGCGGCCACACTGCACGACTTTTAGCGGCACAGCTGTAGCAACACAGCCATGTCACTAAAAGCTGTGTAGGGTAGACATAGCCTTAATATCTTATTTCTGCACATTGTGCTTGCCTCAGGTAAGATATGGAAAATGCAGTATCTGCAACATTGCAGAAAATGCAGTATCTGCAACACTCAAATTTAACATTGAAATTTTCTGCAGGAAAATTTTGATCGTCTCCATGCCTGTTTCACCCTCATTAATTTCTTTGCTGGTAATGGCAACAAGGATGCCATCAACTGATTACCAGTTCTCGTAGTGGATTTGTGGTGTGGACATCCATCCTACGAGAACTGGACTGACTCTATGAACCACCTCACACTGCTCTCCGGTTTGAACAGTTCCCCTCACAGGGCCCAATTCTGTGCTTTTAAAGACAAAATGTGTCAAAAGAACAATTCTGGTGAATTTCTACCCATGACTAGACAGTAAACTTGACACCATAGTCTGTTTTTTCAATCTGTTTGTGAAGTAGTAATATACAAAGTTTTGGTAAAACACAGTCAATGTTTAATGCACACACAGACCGATTTATAATTTTGTGAATGATCAGTCCAGAACAGACTGTCTAGTCAGGTCTTTTCTGGCCATAGTATAGTAACCAGAATAGTATCAAATTCCACACAACACAGTTTTGAAAAGTTGTCGGTGTATTGGTAAAGTGTACAGTGTTAGTGTGGGAAGCTGCTATCAAGTCCTCCAAAACATAAATTATTCTAAACATCATTGATCTGCAGGATGAATTCAGACCCTCAACAATTCTTTAAAAAACTACTGTAACTTGAATACATATATGGAGCAGAGGCAACAAAGGCTAAGAAAAACATCTGTCTTTTTGACTAGGACAGGCTATTTACTAGCCAACTGCAACCCTCTAAAATGAATGGGTTCAGTTGCAACAAAAAAAACGTAATTAGTAAATAAGTTCTTGAAAAGCTTAAACTCTCCACTATTTATGGGAATTCTTTCCTTAGTAAAGTGCAGTTTTATTCTTTGAATTTGAAGGAACTTTTTTCTATGCTCTCACTAACCTAATACATGTTTTACCTTCATGACAGGTGTTCAGATACTGCAATACTATATACACATGTAATTACATAGATTGCACAGGGTCTACATGAAGTGAATTGAGTTATGCAAAGACATTAATTAGTATTAATTATTACTGTATGATACTTGAATAATACTATGTATTATATATTACTATTACAAAGTTCTATGCACTTTGAATCATACTAGTTGGTTTCTGTGTAATTTCCCAGACACTCCTCCAAGTACATGTATGCACCATTAAAAAAAAAAACAAATGAAAAGATTTTGAGTCAAGCCAAAGCCTTGTTTGCAAAATGGAACATTTTCTACCTATTTAACTACTGGGTTTTTATATTTTAATTTAAGAGAGAAAGTTTAGAATTTAGCCAGCTTGAGTGTGAATTTCTAATGTAGACATTGAGATTTTTCTCTTTGTATTTTGCTAATTGCTCTGAAAGACTTTTTATTCAGAGGTAAACAATCAGTGAGATTTTTTTTTATCTGAGCAAAATTTCATCTTGGAAGCTAAGTATGTATTGTGAAGTTGTAAAGGACACAGGATGGGACTTTTTAAAATGCTTTTGAATACTGATCATTCCCTTAGTAATGGGGTTGCTTATAAGTAGAAAAGAGTGAGGCATACAATTCCATGACTGCAGTTAAAATTAAAAAGAACTGAAATATGCCAACTGTGAAAACCTAATGTAATTCTTATGCGGTAATGATCAGAGAGAAATTTAATTACCTCTACCTGCCTTTTGTGAATAATTAGAACAGATGTAGAGACAAGGAAATTCAGTACGTTTATACTGGGTCTGAACAGGCTGGTACTGAATGATTTGGGATAGATCCACCTACATGTCACGTGGCTTGCCCTAGAAAAGTATGTGCATATTAGTCATATGTATTCAATATTATCTGACAGCTAACCCATAGAAGCTAGCACACTGTAAGGGGGCCCTGTTACTTCACTTGGAAAAAAAATAACTAGTCCAGTAATGATCTTCTTGAGAAATGATTTTCACACCCTTCCACCAGTACTATTTCACCTGCTGCCTACCATCTGGTTCACTTGTCATTCACAATAAGATTCTTTACCATTATATACAACCAGGGGGAGTTTATTTTATATATCTATTTAGTAGAAATTAGAGAGATGCCAGTATCATTAATGTTAAAGCCTTCTGTAAAACAACTGCAACAAACCTTCCTGTTTCTGTTATTGCCACTGCTGGTCTTGGTTTTTTAACCAGTGATTTGGGGAGAAAGAGAGACCTTGCAATGTGGAGTTTTCACTTTTCCCCTTCTGGTCGTAACCATCATTGCTCATCTTTGCTCGGTGACTCTGGGCCTAGCAGCAGAGGTAGTAGCACTAGTTTCATGCCTTTCTAATTCCCTGTTGGTTGGTGTTGCTGAGCCTGGAGAGCCTATTGTAATGGGATAAAATAAAGACTGTCTAAATTTCTCTTTGGAGATTTTCCCTTTTCCTTTATATTTGAGACTAAGTTTTGCTCAAAGTAAGAGCCTATGGCAGGAGGCTAGAGATATGGGACTTCAATTAAACATATAATATGCCACAAGCATAGGGTAAATTGTAATGACAAGGTTGTGAGAGTAGCCTGTGATAGTAAAATGAAACATGTGATTAGATGATAGCAAAGGAGCTCAAAAAAGAGACAACCTTAAAAGTCCAGCACCTTTGCTTAGTTGCATGTAGGGATGCAAAAAAAAAAAAAAAAGGACGTCCTCAAAATAAAAATAAAAGTATAATTTTAAAAAGAAGAATGAGAGTATTTGTGAAAGAGAATGCAAAGTGATGCCAAAATGGAAATGAAGGAATATTATTTGGCTGGAATAAGACCCTCATCATATAACCTTGCTCTATTCTGGACATGCTGCAAAACATCTTAAATCCTTAAATGTACATTTAGCAATACGCTGTACTCTCTGAGGAGGTCCACTGAAAGTCACAGTCAAGAAGGCCCACTGCTACTCAAGCGGAGACCATAAGGCAAGGACCACAAAAGGACACCCAGAAAAACAAGTATGAAGAGATATGCTGGGTGAGGTAAACATTTAGGCTGAGAAAAAGTCTACATTTGTTCTGAAAAGTTCATCTGGAATATAAAGACAATATTTCTTCCCTTATCTGCTGTCTGTATTGTACAGTATGTATCTCTGTGCATTTTCTGCTCATGGAACTCTCAATGTCACCGATGTGCCTAAAATATAGATGGAATGTACAACGGAGATCTGAAGTCTGATTCAGGAAGGAGAATCTTCCTCTAAGATGTCTGGGATTTCTCTGTTCCTTCCAGTCCTTTTGCAATTTGCCTATCACTAAAATACTCCATATCACTTCTGGCAGGTTGTTTTATTTACTGTTAATGAAGGAGTTGTACAAGAAGCAGAGGTATGTGCAGTTATGACTTCCTATGACTTCCACAAAAGGAAACAAATTTAAATAAAAAAGGGTTATTTTTTAGCTTTTCCCTGCTTCCTTGATCATATGGCAGTGTGATTAAGAATAATTAGGTCAAATATCAAAGACATTAATGTTTTGTAATTTTTTAACAAACATATCATTTTTTTTGTTTTCTGTTTACATACTCCATTACTCTTTGGCATCTTATCAATTAAGACACTAAGCATCTGGCCCAAATTTTAGCAAATGCAGTATTCCAAAGATTTTGTAAGATTGTGAGAAGCTTTAATTTTTTTAGGTCACACAGGATGAGGTGCCATACTTTTGAAACCAGTGACTTTGAAAGGGACTTAGGAGTCCTGGTGGGTAAACAACAAAACATGAACTCCTAGTGCAATATGGCATCTGAGAGAGCTAATGCAATCTTTGGATGTATAAGCAGCAGATTATCAAGTAGGAGTAGGGAGGTGGAATTATGGCATTACTGAGACCATTGCTGTAGTAGTGTCTAGTTCTGGAGGCCTCACTTTCAAAAGGATGTTGACAAATTGTTAAGAGCTACTAGAACAATTTGAGTTCTGGAAGACCTGCCTTCCAGTGAGAAACTAAAGATATTTAGTGTAGTAGCCGTGTTAGTCTGTGTCAGCAAAAAGAAAACAAGAAAAATACCTGTGGCACCTTAGAGACTAACAAATTTATTTCAGCATAAGCTTTCGTGGATTAAGAACCCATGATGCATCCGATGAAGTGGGTTCTTAACCCACGAAAGCTTATGCTGAAATAAATTTGTTAGTCTCTAAGGTGCCACAGGTATTTTTCTTGTTTTCTTTTTTTTAAAGATATTTAGTTTATCCAAGAGAAGGTTAAGTAGTAACTTGGTTATGGTCTATAACAGGGATCGTCAACCTTTGGCCAGTGGGAGCTGCAATCGGCCGAACCTCTTGACGCTGCAGGTAAACAAACCTGACAGGCTGTGTGCCAAAGGTTGATGATTCCTGGTCTATACACACCTACAAGGAGAGAAGATTTATACTAGTAGACAGCTCTTTAATCTAGCAAAGGCCTAACAAAATCTTATGGCTGGAAGCTGAAGTGAAATAAATTCAGACTAGAAATAAAGTGCAATTTTTTAAACAATAGGAGTAATTCATCTTTGGAGCAATTTACCTAGGGATGTGGAAGATTCTCAATCACTTGAAGTCTTTAAATGAAAACTGGATGTCCTTCTAATAGATCTTCTCCAGCTTGGCCATATGTTATGGCATGATGGGGTAGAATGCTATGGCCTCTGTTATATAGGAGGGCAGACTAGATTATCATAATGGTCTTAATTGGCCTTAAAATCTATTAATCTATTACGTTTTAATGACGGTAGGAAGGTGTTTCAATTTCTGGACCATTGTAATCTAAAAATCACAAATTGAGATTCTAATCAAATTAATGGAAGGCATGTCTCTAAATCTCCTAAACTACCTTGATCACAATCATACTCTTTCAAAATTACATATTGGTCACCAATCTAATATGAGATAACATACAGTGGGGAACACCTAAAATGTTTGTTCTGATTTAAAAATATTGTCCTGGTTTGAGACAGATTCCCAAGACATATCAATAGAACATGCACAGCACTGATCACTTTCAAAACAAAGTGTGTCTATACTGCAAAAATCCATGCATTTGATTGGGTTTTGGGGAAGAGTGAGAGAATATAATTGTGTGGGAGTGTGGTCTGGATGAGAAATGAAAATGTTTACTTTGATTTATTGGCTGGCTGAATTAGTTTAGTGATTATATAAAATTATTTAATTCAAGCTGAATTAAAGCATTAATTATATATGAGTACATATGCTGCTGGGTGGTCATTACTATGCCATTTTAAGTTTAATTAATTGTTAGGGCACCTAGAGCTTTTTGTATGAGTATTTTTGTAATGTTTTAATCTAAATAAATACAATAAATACTGCTTCTTGAAAAATGTCTGTGCATGTGGAAGGCCAGAATGGATTTTATGTCAAGATACGTTACACTGTGATCATATTTGTTAGACTGCTGTAGAAACGGACTCCTCGTTTTCCCTACTGAAAAGTTTCAAGATCATATCCTTTGTCAAAGAAACCCTTAGTTGAGGCATTAACTATAACAAACAAACTCCCTCAACAGAGCAGGTGAACAATGGTCAATAAGTTTGATAGCTGCCCATAAAGACAAGAAAGAGGCACTTTTGTTGCTTTGTTTTAATATGGTACCAATACTCCCCAGAGGACATGCAGAACAGAGTTCATGAAGTTAAGGAGATTGTTCATAGTTCATTCCCGCGTGGGGTACTACCAGAATTTGTTTTGTCTCATTAGCACTTTTAAATGGATTCATATTGATATCTTTTGTACAATTAGACTGCCATTCAACATCCTATACTCCTACTTCTATTATCTCACCGATAATGTCTGCATAGTATTGTCTTTAATCTATTGTCCTTTACATTATATTCAGTAAGGTAGCAAATTTGGGGGAGGGAGTTCTTGGCTTTAGTGAATTTTGTTAAGCTCCATGTACACATGTGTTTTGCTATAACTCACTTTAAAGTCAGCAGGAGTCCTTTTATTTACATCAGTGTGCCTCACAGCACTCAGCACATAAATGTGCAGTAAAACTAATAATTAATTACATTAATTGACAATATTTTAATATATAATATCTACAAATATACAAAGCCAAGTGTAACCCTTCTGCCAGTCAGAGTCGGCAGCAACAAGGGCCGGGTTCCGTACCTAGGGGTTCCATTCCAATAACACAATGCAAAACCGGCTCGAGCCCCCACCCAGTGACCTGGGACAAATATATATCACCCCCCCTGGGCGCCTCTAAGAGGCAATACTTCCCCTCTCGCAAGCACAGAGTCTGAGTGTAGAAAAACCTTTTAATAACAGAGAGAAACAATGCGGCATTTTGCTGGGGAAATACCACATCTAGGATTTGTAAACCAAACTGTGAACAACGACCCACCCCAGCAAATTGGCCATGTCCTTTCCCTTTGGTTCTTGAGTCCAGCAACCCCCAAAATCACCCAAAGTCCCAAAAGTCCAACAACCCAAAAGTCCAGACCCAGAGTTCAAAAGTTCATCTGCAAAGTGTTACACCCCCTCCAGTCTGGGTAAAATTGGGGAGGGGAGAGGTAAGGGGCACCTTACGTGGCTCGAAGCTGACGGCCCCATCCCTTCGTGGGGCCTCGCTCGGCTCGGCTCTGCTCTGCCATCCCACGAGTCACTCCGCTCAGCCGTCTCTCAAGCCGCTCCAGCTGTTCCGCCAACTGTTCCGCTCCGCCAGCAGCTCCGCGCCGTCAGCCGGCCTGCAAGTCGCCCCGGCTGTCCCGCCAACTGCTCCGCTCTGTCTGCAGCTCCGCTCCACCAGCCGCTCAGCAATAGATCTTCTGGCTCCCCCACTACTTAACACAGTGCTCAGTGATTTCAGCTTTTAACAATTTCAGCTTTTTAGTGATTGCAACTTGTAGTTAGGGGAGCCTGTGTGCTCATTTGCACACTTAGTCCAGAGTAATTCCAGCTCAGCAGCCTGTGATTAGACTCCTAAGGAACTCAAAATTAGCTCTGATATTCCACAGTAAAAAGAGAGAGAAGGAAGTGCAATTGACATTTAGGACCCTCAGAAGAGGCCCATGTCACCAGATATAAATACCTATCCCCAACCTCTCTCAATTCACTGGGTTTTGGAATCCATGTCCCTCGCCTAGCAAGTGCTGCTCAGCTAATGGTGAGGCCCTTCATCATAGCAAAAGCCCACTGTCCTTGATTTCCATAATCAGGGTAACAACACTTTATTCTTCCTGCCCCAATAACAGAGAGACTGGGGCTCCCACAGCAGTCAAAGTGACCATTTGGGCAAGTGGTCCATCATGCTTTGCAGGGTGGGTGTGTCCATGCAAACAAGATTAGCCCCTGACATCCCTGACATCCCTTTCCACAACTCACCACCAGATGTCAGGGTAGAGCTCATCCTGACTCTGCTTACACAAGGGCCACTCATCTGGCATGGTTTAACTAAATTCACGTTGTGCCCTAGAATCCCATTTCATGTCATTTTCTTAGGGATTAAAGCTTCACATTGTATTTCTAATTAAAAAATTCAACAAAAGTAAAACATCCAAGCAGTGTCATTCATAACATTTCTATCTCCTTATGCTTTACACTGCTAGCTTTATATGGATGTCCATAGCAAGAGAATTTCACTATGCCACAGCAAAACGATGAGAACACGCATTTTTTTAAAAAAGAGTAAAGAAAAATGGGTTATTTTCCTATAAATTATGTTTATAGAATAATTCATCCAAGATCATGAGTTCTCTTTGGATTGATTTTTAAAAAGAACAGATACTGAATAGTACTGTGTTGGTGTGTTTTTCAAAGAGAGCCCAAGCATTTTTCACTTGTCTATGGCCCTGACTTTGCAAACACTTATGTAGCTGCTGAATTTTAAGCATCTGTGTAAGCATTTGCAGGATCTGGGACTAACTTTGTAATGTTAAAGAGATGCAGATAACAATATGCTGTATTGCAAAAGCTAATCCAATTTACTTTATACAGATACTGGTGTATAATTCCTTATCATATGCCTCTCTCTTTGATGTGCAGCAGGAAATATCCAGTTCTTGTTTGTTAGGAACAACTTCAGACATATGAATAAATTTGTACCTATAATGTGCCTTTACCTAAGGTAAATAAGTCATTGTGAAATTACCTGTATTCCTTCTGTCCTATAATGTCATTTTCAGAATTACTGATTTCTAAAGACATAAGGCAGCACTTTCAGAAATGATAGAGCATGACCAATAATGGTATGATTTCCATTAGTAATCAAAATTATTGATGTTTACTGTAGCATAATATGACACAGATAAGTTAATATATTCAGTAAAAGTTACCTGTTGCAGCATAAACATGTTACCTCATAAAAGGACCAGTCTAACATTCATAGTGCAAACAAGAAGGTAATCTTAGACCATGGGGTTTTCTTATGTGCACAGTTTCTATGCAATTACACACACACACACACACACACACACACACACACACACACACACTTACTTTTTAAGGAGAGAACACCTCTGAATTATTGAGTGTTCCAAGAAAAGAAAAATGATCTTACTGATCACTGAATATTTCACATTGATACAAGTCAGTTCTTTACAGAACCAGGATCCTTCAGGATATTTGTGAATCCTAGATGTTGATTGACTTGTAAGGAATATTACTTTATATTTATACTGCACCTTTCATCCTGATGGATCCAAAAGTAATTTACAGACTATATATTTTGCACGTAAGTCACCTCCTGCAAGCTAATGAAGTGCAGCCCTCTCTGAGTTGGAATGTGACAGATGTTTAACAGAAAACAGCTACACCACAGAATTATTTAGATCAGGAAGTGTAGAATAATACCCTATCTGATTGAAATTGCAGGATACTGGGGATATATAATAATTATGCATGGGGAAATTGCCATAGGATTCTTAATGGCCACAGATGGTCAGGACCTTTTTTCCCTCTGTCTCATTTAATTAAACCATTTTCAACAACCCAGTGCCCTATCATCAGAGTAGAGTATACCTGGTGACCACCTTCGCTTCTTGCAGCACTTGGGTTTAACTTGGATGCCTTCCATCCACGTTTTTACCAGACCAGAGCCTACCTATATGATAACATCAGAGCCCAAGATAATGTTTTCAAGTATACACCCTGATTCAACAAATTACTTAAATATATGCCTAACTTTAAGCATATAAGTAGTCCCATTTAAGTCCTAGGGCACTCCTTACATGCATTATCTTGCCTTGTTTAATACCTTACTGAATCAGTGCCATACTGAGACAATGATTATAAGCTGAAATGGTATATATGATACAACTGTACAGTGTTCCTTTAATGTACATGTTAAAACTGAGTGTGATTTTTTTAAAAAATACTGTTTTCTGATAGAGCATCCTTTATCATGTCCTGAATTATTTGTATTTAAAATCCATTTTCAAAAAAGATATATGTATACTGGCTCCCCTGTTTACGTTTAGCAGTTTTTTTGTTCTGGTCTGAGAAGACCACTAAAATAACTCAGGCTCACCTCTCTTCCCTTTCTTTCTGTGCCTACTCCTGTCAGTTCCCTGCTGCCTGTTTTGCATGTTCACTTTCAGCATGGTATTACTGTCAAAACTCCTTTTGCAGAGCCAAGAGAAGAATACACAGTCAGCACATTCCTCCTCTCCCCGTCCCACAATCCGAAACCGACGGAATACAAGGTGCTGTGAATGCACGAAGTAAACAAACTGGGGGAGGGGGGGAAAGAGAAATATGTATTTCCCCCGCTATCTCTTTAAATTGTAGTGCCTCGCATGAAGGAGCCTTGGTCATGGGCCAGGGCTCCAAGGCACTACAGTAATACAAATAAATAATAATTACTAATACTTGTAACAAAGTTTTAAGATTATTTTCAGGTTGGGATTCTCATCAAGTGACATTAAAGCCTTGATCCTGCAAAGAAATATGCACGTGCTTAAAATGTGCAGCACAACTTTAGTGAGGCATTTTTTCCCACCCAGTGTCTGAGCCTGTGCCCACTGAAGTTAACAGTAAAGCTCCCATTGACTTTAATGGCTCAGGATCAGGTCCTCAAGGAAACTACTCACAGTGCACAAAGTAAACAGGTGCATACATTTTTGCACCACCAAGGCCTTAAACTTCATAGATTCTCCTTAACTGTGAGTCAGTGAGGCATATATTGTAGTTTGGGAAGTATTCAGTATCTCCAATATCTTTATATATAAAAACCAAGCCGTTAATTATATATAGGTTATGATAGTCTGAGCTGGAGGAAGTGAACATTTTCATAGAACTTACCTCAGTTTTTAATAGTAACACTTCTGAGAAAATTCATTCTGTGTTCATACTGTAAATTTCATCTTGCTAGACAGACTGTGAGGCAGTGTTGTATATTTAATCAGTTTATACATCATTTACCAGAAAGTGGCTTGCTATATCTCTCCTCCTCTTATCCCTGATATCTCCCACTCCACATACTTTTTCCAATTGTTCTCCCTCATTTCTTCATAAAGATTATGACATTAGCTGTAATTTTTGTAATCCAATTCCTGTCTAGGTCCACTAAATCTTAATATGCTCTAGCAATGCACAAAAAAAAAAAAAAATCCAGGAAAAAACCTAATCTGCATAAAACATGAGGCTGCATAAAACAGACATTCTGTTGGGGATTCAGGCATCTGTACTGACTGTTACAACCTTAATTCTTACAGTGTGATGAAAATACTCACCACTTCACACTTCAAAGTCAAGAAAAGCTGCAGTCTTGGAAACAGCAAACACTTTCCTAATTTCTAAGCACTTCAGGGCTCATTTCTGCTGTCAGATAGAGAGTCACATTTCACTGAATGTCTTGTAGAATCAGTGCCCATACATGCATATGCAAGCATCAGAGCAGATTTTGGGACAGAATTTGGTTTTATATAATGGCTCTTGTACTCAGAATATCCCAAAGCAATTTACAAAGCAATACATTAAATATTAGTGGTGCAGTGAGTGTAGGCATCTGGCATAATCTGATGAATACGGCAATAGCTTGCACACAGCCCTAGTGTATCATATCAGTTATAGGGAGAAATATATGGCCAAGACACTTCCTGCTCTTTTCAAAAATACCATAGAATTACTGAATTACTACCAGATCAGGGACGGTTATAAAAACTAATCAATGGTGCTTTTGTTGCTGCAGCATCCCAGCAGTTGTGCACAGCAGTCAGCAATAGGTGTGAGCCAATGTCCAAGGTTTGGACCTGGACTCAAAAATTTACAAGGCATGTGAATGACAAGTGCCTCTTTGTCTGAGCTCCAAAATGAACCTTGTACAGAGCTACGCAGGAAATGTACATAAGTAATGGAGAATGTGAATCAGCCATTCACTATACTGCACGCCCAAGAAGGGCAAGGGTATTTACCCTTGCAAGCAAAATATCTGATTTATGCTGTTGTGCAGGAGGTAGGGTGACCAGATGTCCCGATTTTATAGGGACAGTCCTGATTTTTGGGTCTTTTTCTTATATTGGCTCCTATTATCCCCCACCCCCTGTCCTGATTTTTCACACTTGCTGTCTGGGCACCCTAGCAGGAGGAGACTACCGGAAAGTGTGATAAGAAAGATTCTCCTTTGTAAATGTCATAGGGACCCATCCAGAAAGAATTTACCCTCCGTATGGTAGCTGGAATTCCCTAGCTCTCTCCGTTTAGAGGGTTATGATTGTTATGATTTATATGTAAAAATAGTAAAATCTAAAGTTAAATTATTTCAGTTTCACAACAGTGTAAAAATGTTTTAAACTATTGCAATACTATAATAATGTTTTGCTGTTCAGTAAAAGGAAGATAATAAAAGCAAGACTGGAATGTGGCAGCAACATTTACAATATTTCACCACTATCATTAAATCAATTAAATTAGCCACATTTCTGTCCTGCAGTCGGGTTTGCAAATTACACAAAGTTCAGGTACAGGTCTATTTTGCAGTCAAAAATGGAATTCTGCTCCCTTATCTTAAGACACCAGTCTTCTTGACAACCTATTTCCCCTGATATTTTAAAGATTCCTTTGCACTGATGAAGTGTAATGGAGCAAGTTCAAAGCTTGGAAAAGAGAACAAAAGGCCAGTGCTTTCCAGCTTTGGTAACTTTTTACCATTCAGGTCTTTACAAAATTTTTAGTAATACTGGAGGACCACTTTGGAAGAATCAGCAACATATTGTTTTCTTTTTCCAGTCACCATCACATTTTCTAGATTCACTGTGGGGTGTATTTCAAGGATAATATGGCAATATAAACTAATTCTAAGAACATTGGGCCAGATTCTCTGGTCCTCTAAGGCACTTTGCAAGGCCTGTTAAAAACTACCAGAGATTCCTCCCTCCCTCCCTCCAAATCACCCTGTGTAAGGCTATGTCTATACTACCCGCCCGATTCGGCGGGTAGCTATCGATGTTCTGGGATCAATTTATCGCGTCTCGTCTAGACGCGATAAATCGATCCCAGAGCCGCTCCCCGTCGACACCAGGACTCCAGCTCCGCGAGCGGAGGAAGCACTGTCGACAGGGGAACCTGTCTGCTGCCGTGTGGACCTGGGTAAGTACTTTTAAAAATCGATCTAAGATATTCGACTTCAGCTATGTTATTCACATAGCTGAAGTTGCGTATCTTAGGGTACGTCCATACTTACCGGCTGGTTCGGCGGCAAGCAATCGATCTTCTGGGATCGATTTATCACGTCTTGTCTAGACGCGATAAATCAATCCCAGAAGTGCTCGCCGTCGACGCCGGTAATCCTGCTCCACGAGAGGAGTAGGCGGAGTCAACGGGGGAGCCTGCCTGCCGTGTCTGGACCCGCGGTAAGTACCTTTTAGTTTGAACTAAGATACTTCAACTTCAGCTACGTTATTAACGTAGCTGAAGTTACGTATCTTAGTTCGAACTGGGGGCTTAGGGTGGACCAAGCCTTAGATCGATCCCCCACCCCCCCAGTGTAGACCAGCCCTAAAAAGATCCTTCACTAGCATACATATGGCAAAAGCAGATTGGCTGCTTCCTATCCCAGCTTCTTCCGCCCCCCCCCATCCAGTGGTATAAGCTCCATTATGGAAGCTTACACCAGTGGTGGAAGTTAGAACAGTAGGAGCCTACTCTAACTTCCATCTGGATCAGGTGGCCAAGGATCAAAGAGTTGTAGCTCACTCCCAGCAGCTGTCTCTTGGACCTACTGGAGAACTGGGGCCACATCTTCTAGCAATTATATAATGATACAAGCTTTTCAGCAGCTGGCTTTTGTTTTTTTCAGTTAATTCTATGGAGGAGGAGGCAGGGAGAGGTATCTTTTGACACTGGTGATGGTATGTCATAGCACTGTTTTATCAGCATGGGCATTTTTTATAATTCAGAATAATTCCACAGGTGCAGGTCATTCAACAACTTTTTTAATAGGCTACTTTGTATTTCCCTTCCTGTTCTAGATCATTAGCTCGTCACTGCCTGTCAGTAGCCCTGCACTAGTGGCCATGGTACTTTAAATGTACACTCTTAATTAAGAAGACTGAAGCTGGAGACAAAGTCTCCATAGCATGGATGAGAGTAAGAGTCAAAGCAACAGTAGCAGTTTCTACTATTTAAAAAAAAAACAACCAAGCAACCTTTTGTTTGGCAATGTAGCCAGTAACCAAACTGCCGAGAGAGTAACACCTCAATTAGAAAAATACATAGAGACACATAACATAAATTCAGATTGTCAGATTGGTGCAGGTTGTCAACATATAAAGGAACTACTGTGAGGTCCCTGTTTAAGAAACCATTGCTTGATGCTGATTAGCTTTCCAGTTACTGGGGGAAGTCTATTGAGAAGGTTGTGGCAAATCAACTCTGGCAATTTTTAGAATTTCCAGACTTCCTGGATTCTGATTAGTCAAGTTTTAGAACTGGATTCGAAATGGAAAGTGTATTGGTTGTGCTAGTCAGTGGTAACAGAGAAGGATAATATTTACAAATTGATTCTATTTGCTTTATGAACTAACTTTTATAGCACTGGTCATGTTTGGTTGGGGTGTCTGCAGTTGTTAATAGGAGTGGATAGAGTTGGTTTTGACCGGTCCTGTTGATATCCATTTGAGAGGTTCCAAAATGTAGTTTTGGGTAATGCCCATCTAGTGTGATTGTTCTCACATCTGAATACTGCAGTGGTTGATTTTGTCACAGATCGTTGTGTATATGAGGCTGTTAGGAGTGTTGGAAAGGTTACGTGGTCTTCAGCGTATTCACTATGCAGATGGTATTCAGCCGAATAACCCCATCACATCAGGCCCAACTGAAGCAGAGGAATGAATAACCTAATATATTAGTGAAATCAGGGAATGGATGAGGACCAGCAGGCTGTGGCTTAATTCATGCAAGGGCAAAATGGTTTGACGAGGAGGGCTTGCACTGGCATGAGCGATATGTGAGACTTGGTTGAAGAAATGCAGCTGTCATTTGTGACAAAGGTTTGTAGTGTTGGAGTTTCATTATCAAACAGTAGCTGTAGACAAAAAGGTTTTTTATCATCTACATCTGTCTATAAGTGTGTGACTTTTCCTTTATGATACACACTTTTCTACCATCATCCATGCCTCTGTCACCTCCACACGAGTGTTCTAATGTGCTCCACATATGGTTGCACCAGTAAAAAGTTTAAGCCAGTGCAGAATGTGCCTACCTATCCATTGAGAGGTGCACCTTGCAGGGTACATATGACCCCAATACTCTAAGAGCAACATGGTCTCCTGATGACTTACCAGTGAAGTTCAAGGTGCCAGTATTGACTTTTAGAAATGTCTGACCAAAGTGATTAGATTTATGAAGACAATTGGGTACGTGGGGAGATTGAAAAGCTTGAGACTATTTAGTCTACAGAGAAGATGAATAAGAGCCATAATATAGATGGATTAAAAATGGAATGGTACAGGAAGGCAAATTTGGAAACTAGATCCAGGGGCATACAATAAAACTGAAAGCCAATAGATTAAAAACTTTGAAAAAAAAACATTTTTACACAAGCATAATTAACCTGTAGTACTTACTGCTTCTAGATATCATTGACATCAGGAGTTTAGTGGGATTCAAACAGTGAATTAGAAATGGATATGGATCATATATACACATATCTACAGATATATAATACAGTATGTTAACATTAGAATAGAAACACTCTTATTCTCGGCATAAATCAACCACTGAGTGACAGAAGCTAGGAAGAAATTTTTCCCTTCATTGACATCAGTGGAACTGTGTCATTTTCAACTGAGGATATGGCTCATGGGTAAAATCCTGACCCCATTGAAGTCAATGAGAAAACTCCCCTTGACTTCAATAAGACAGGATTTCACTCCCTATGTTTAGCAGATGACAAAAGATTTCCCAAAACTATTGTTCTGCTGTTCTCTCTAGAGGCAAGACGCTCAGTGCCTATCCATACATATCAGAAAGGAGGGGGAGGAAGGGAAAAGAACATAGACAGAGTGGGGGGAATCTGGGAGGTTGATGCATTTTTTTTTTTTTTTGGCTAACACACACACACACTCTAAGACATATATAAATGTAAGATAACACACTTCCAAGGTCACAATGCCTCCAAGGCATTTATTTCAGCAATTCATATCTAACTGCCTACTTACTAAATTAGATGGTCGGTTTTGAAACACTTAGGTGTATTCCAAGGGATATTTAATTTTGTCCATCAGAAGTAAAAACCTTTATTAAAATCTGTGTCCATTTCCTACTCAATTCTGCAACAATGATTTTTTTGTTTGTTTTTGCTGTTGGTTTTTGTTTTAAAGCTATTCCAACACTTTGGATCTCCTGTCAGCTGATCAAAATTAAAAACAGAGACTTATTAACCGACTCTCCACTGTGCAGTTCAGGCAGTTTCATTAGTGCTTCAGTTTATGGCCACTGAGCGAGCCATGCTGCTGTAACGTCTGACAGTCTATGGAAAGCCAATTGGGAGGCACAGGATGTGGGGTACACAATTTTGCACAGTTGCAAAGTTTTGATTGCATGAATTATGCATGAAGGCTGGGCTACTGCTGATGCTCAGTGGTGCTAGGAGCTCAGCACAGGTGTAGAACAACTTACAAAAATAAAAGAAAGGAAAAGGTCATAATAATGCCAAACATTTCTCCCTTATAGTCACCCACATAATCACATAAAAATTGTCTGAGTGCTCTTCAGCTCATCGTGATTCTTTACAGGTATATTGAGAACTGGGGACGGGAAAGGAGAAAGAGAGAGAGAGAAATCTTCAAGGCTGTGGCTGTAGATTATTGCACACATCAAGGTTTTCTCTAGCGTGAACACAGCAAGCATCTCTGAAAGCTCTCAATGTCACTTTGCGGTAAGATGAGTCTCCTCTTTTCACCAGCTGTCTGTTCTGTCACACATAATATTTTATTGAAGCTTTTGGGGCCCCCATCTCTCTGCCTCTTCAGATATACTAAAGAAATTTCAAAAGCAAAAGGGGTGAGGGGAGCCTTGATATGATTTACGGTGTTTGCACATGACTTGAGTGACATATAATTATTTTTTTTGCGTAAAGGAAAACCTTTGTTTGTTGCTGTTAATAATTATGCGAGCCCTGCTTGGCACCCTGTTGTGTAGAAAATTTAACCCTCCCCTCTGCGACACACACACCTGAATGATTGAGTTCCTTTTCTTGTCTATGAATCAGATTCCAAAGGGTGGTGTAAGTTATTACTTCTGCCGATGCTTATGGGGTATGCAACTCCCATTGTCCTTTGTGGATAAAGTGAACTCATGTAAATGATGGCAGGATTGAACACTGGGATAGAAAATGAGTGTAGCCATGTTACCTGCACCAATTTGACTCACAGGGGGCCGATTTTCAGTTTTCCATTCCTGTGCCTGGCATAGGGACAGAGGAACAAAAGGTGGCTTTTGGTCACCCCAATGCTCCTTGTATTCTAGGGCCGTGCCTGGCTCCCAATGTAAGTTAGAGCAACCTACACTTCTAGGGACCCCTTATGTGCCATTCTTTCTAGTCAGCATACCCCCTATGACACGAGCAAGGAGCTGGGCTGGTGTAGGCTCCTTAAATAATTTCTGCACCAGCCACAGCTCCTTGCAAAGGGCCTTTTTCAGGCAGCCATTTCCATCCCCTATAAGGTCTCTTTAGTGTGCCAGAAAAGCATAACAGGATCTTAGTGTAACTGAGATTCAGGCCACAGTGAGTGTAACTTGCAGTGACTTTAACAGGAAAAGCTACTAACAAGGTTGTGTAAAACAAAGTAAACCTTAAACTGTTTATCTTGCACTCTCCTGGTAAGTGTTCTTGATTAAATACCCCCATTATGCTCTCTCAGCATGTCAATTATACCACTTTGCATACTCCCTGATTGCCGTATTGGCGCATGTTAGTCCTTTCCCCATTACATTGTTTTCTGACCCATTTACACCACATACGTGATTTATATTACCATTTCCATCACTCCTGAATTGGCCCCTGTGACAGGGCAATCTACTCACCACTCAACAGCGCCTCCTCCTAGCTGTTCAGGGGATTAGCTCTGCCAGGCTAACACCCCATCCATCACTCTCTGTCTCTTGCTCACTCTGTGGCTCCTCTCTCGCTCCAGGAGCAGAAGCTTCCTCTTCACAGCTTGGCCCTCCAGCCAGGTCACTAAGGGGTTTCCCCTTCCGGGGTGGAGTCCTTCAAAGTCTTTCTGCTCAAGCAGCATCAGCAGTCCTCATGCCCAACAGCCTGACCCTGTCACTCCTGCAGTGACCCAGGCAGTCTTCTAATTCACTGCCCCAAGCAGTACCACTCTGCAGTGGTTGGTAGGGAAACCCAGACCTACCCTCTACTCTGGGTTCCAGTCCAGGGTCCTTTACCAAGAAGTCAAGGTCTGCAGCTTATCTAACATTACTGCTCTCACCTCTGGACTACATCCTACCTTGCTTCCACTCCTCCTAGTCAGATCTGACTCTCCTAGGGTTTACAAGGCCCCAAGGAATCCTATCTCTCCTTCCCTCATGGAGATTGACCACTACCCTCCTATCTCTCCACTGCTAGTCTCTTAGCTTTATGTAAGCCCCACCTGTTTCCTCAGAGGTGAATTTGCTTGCAATCAGTGACCTGCTCGGTGCCTAAATCTCTCCTCTGTTTGCTGCTGAATTGGTTGATTGAGCCTGCCTGGCCTAATTCAACTCTCTCAAGGCCACTATGGGGAGCGTGCCCCATCACAGGCCACATCAGGATTTTGTACAAGAAGCCAGATTAACCCCTGATGTAATTCTATTGACTTCACTGGAGCGGTGCTAGGGATGAATTTAGGCCTACATTTGTTTGGAAGATAATATAGCCCCATTCCAGCAAATCACTTAAGCACATGCATGTAAATGGGACTACTCACATGCTTAAATGTTTTGCTGGATTTGGGCCTATATGGATAAGAAATGCTTTCTTTCGCTTAAAGACCCTCACCTTTCCTTTCCCCCTCTATACCACTCACTAGCATCCCAGCAAATCAGATAGTTAAACTATTTGCCCCTCCGTTTTCCTCTTGATTCAGTAACGATGACATTGACATAAGTTCCTGTCTCAGAGTTAAGTACTGTAAGAAATTGTGTTAGACTGCTAAGAAACTGAGAGCTTCTAATGAAATGCAAGTGCTTCCTTAACTTCAAGGCACTGTTTCAAGCAGATAACAGAGAAAAATGTCAACACAAATACACACTGTTGGAAGGGGAGTGGGTAAAACACTTGTACTTGGTCAGACTGACAACTTGCTTTATGGTGAGTCCACCTCTTTTTTAAAGTAATTCTCATTTAGTGTATAGTAGATTGGTCTTCTGTGAAGTCAGTCACCACAAATCCATTTCAGTGTGATTGCATTTTAGCTACAGTCATATTTCTCCTGGAAATCTTGCCAGAATCATCTGTTCATTTGGTGAGGACATCAATTTTCCGTCCTTTCCCTTTCCCAGCTCCCTTTTATCTAGTATACTGTTGAATACTTCTTTAAACCCATCAAGCAGTGTATCCATAGTGGTCTCTGCTGAGGAGTCAGCAGTACTTGGGAGTAAAGCATCTTATATCCCTCATGTAAAGGGATAATAACCTGTATTCCTCTCACAGCTATCAAAAATGCCATAAATTATGAGAACTGTAGGAGCAAATGAGTTAGAATAGTCCTTCTTCAGAAGTGAAAGGCAATGCCACGTTTTCAGGTGCTAAACTGCCTTCTGAAGACTTATGTCTTTAAAATTCAGAAACTATTTGCTGCAAATCTAGTCTTAACCATAAGCACAAAGGATTGCTTTGGATCCTGCATTTTGAGAACACCGCCTCCCCCGTGGTCATGGGCCTGACTGATCTTCCATTCTGGGAGCAAAAACAATGTGGAAAGCAGCTATCCACCCTGCTGCAGTGGACCAGGATAGGGACAATATGCAGTAGCTTAATCTCTTGGAGGCCTGAGACGTAAGAGCTTATCTGACTTTTGAAACACAGCAGGCCCGATCTGCAGCCCATACCTGTCTTCCTTAGGATGTTGTTTTGGAAATCTGGTTTAAACAGACAATTGGAGATTCCCCTGGCATAGGAGAATCCCTAATGACATAAAGCCAGTAAAGTTAGTTATACGCCAGTTGCTCCTGCTACTCTGCTTTCATCCGCAGTGTAGGGGTGTTCTGGGAAGATAGGTGTGGAAGAGATCATGGCCTTAATGCACAATGCTCCAGTGGTTTTGAGAGAGCAAAACAGCCCCAGGAGACCATTGCAGCCAACATAGGCTCTAGTTTTCACTGAGGACCAAATCAGCTCCCAGCTGCCCCAGGAACAAGGAGGCATAAAAGTGGCATATCACTACCCCGCCACAAAGCATAGCTCAGCTGTGCCTATGGATCTGGTGTGGTAACTTTCACTGTGTTTATATATAGGTGCATTTTATTAATTGAAGGCATAAGAGAGACACCAGAGAAAAACGCCAACATTCACTGGGAGCCTTTCATTTAGTAGACAGGTTCCAACTTTTATTTAACAACTTCAGCTTTCACTTCATTTATAATAGTGTGCCAAACACCAACAACATTTTTGTGCCCATAGAATGAAGTGAAGTAGCAAACATAAAATAGCGCTAAAGAAACTTAGAGTGATGTATGACTCATCAGCTTAGCCCAGTCCGTAGTGTATAGTAATATATCTTACACTGTTCGGGGGTTTCATGTCATAAGAGAAGATTCAGTAAATCTGAGGTCATAACACTGACTCATGGCAACAGCCCAGTAAGTGAAATTTTCATTAGAAGTGGGTGTAGACTTGGATGATATAAGGATAAAATGAGACGGTCAGCAAGGCTAGGAGGATAGAAAAGGATCAAATTGATAAGGATAACTTATCTTTGAGCCAAGGGTTCAGCCTATAAATATAGCCAGGATAGCTGGCTGGGGAGAAGAGAGAGAATAGTAGGAATCAACAGTTACTGAGAAGATGGTCTTCTTTCAGATGGTAAATTGGAGCTAGGGGAGAGATTTTAAAGCAAAAGTCATATAATAATACTTTGTACATCTTTCAGGAACGTGAAGCAGTTTACAAATATTAGGACTCATAACACCACTGTCAAGTGGGCAAGCATTGTATTATCCCTATTTACAAACAGGTACGCTGAAGCACAGAAGTGATAAATTGCTTTACCAAGGCTGTCAGTGACAGAGTGAAGGATAGAACCTAAGAGTCCTGACTCCCAGTACCTTACACTGCTCTCCTTATCAGTCTAGATATTACATTGACAGGCACATTGTAAATGTGATGGATTGATGGACAGCAGGACAGAATGGAGTTCAGGTTGATATGAAAGCTGTTCTTTGTTTTATTTCAGCCTTCTTCACCCACCCATACTCAGAATGTGGCTTCTCTATGGGCTGCCTTCCATCAGTATTTATGATTTCACAAATAATACACTACTAATATTAAGAAAGCTCCTTTTAGATTGTGTTAATCAGAGATGAAGCTAGGGAGAAAAGTGTTACTACCGGCTTCAGGAACCATGGTGCTATCACCTCCACATAGTCCTTCTTGTAGACATCTCATAAGAATGTAGATAATTAAGGTCTTGACCTGGCACTCCTTACAAAAACAAAATCCAGTACTTTAGGAATGGGCCTTTACTGTTAAAAGAAACAGAAAAGAAAAGCCTTTCAGGCTTATAAAAGGTGATTTTTTAATCTTACTAGGGATAGTTACTGCCTTGTTCCTTATGTTGTCATTGATAGTTGTGCAAAGGGAGTGCGAGTTAGCATAAATTGCTACTACTGTGATCAGGTAGCATTTACACCTACCTTTGCACAGTTGTAAATGATTTTTA
This sequence comes from Macrochelys suwanniensis, assembly GCA_033296515.1. NCBI lineage: Eukaryota > Metazoa > Chordata > Testudines > Chelydridae > Macrochelys > Macrochelys suwanniensis. The sequence goes on from CM065777.1 coordinate 83,683,363, forward strand.
TAATGAAAGAAGTGGAGAATTGGGCCCATTGCTTCATTAGCAAAGGAACACTGGATTCTTTTGTCTATCAGAAAAGGACTACCTGGGGTGAAGGAGACTACCATTACAATAGTTTTTATTATTTAAATAATGACACATTGGGGAGATATAATGTTCTTTTAAACTTTACCCACATCGTGTTCTTAAATGTTATCTCATCTATTAATCTAAAAGTTATCAGAAATATTTGGACCTTGTAATTATTGCATCTTGTAAGGATTATTGTATTTAACCTTACAGAAATTTCTTATTTGGAAGACATGATCACATATATATAATAGCATTCATTATACATGAAATGTGCATATAAGATCATTGCAAGTGTCAATATTGACATTTCTCCAGGCTGTATTGGATGAGTTATTCTATCTGATCTAATGATTTTTATTATAATTCCTACCACCACATTAAGAAGAGGTGGCTAAATTAAAATGCCAGCCTGATGTGACCTTTCCTGATGTAATATCTGTATTATTAACTTTATTACAAGGAGAATTTTCTTGGAAGTTGGGAAGACTATAATGAAGTTGAAATAAATAACGGATGATAGAATGTCACATTTTGTCACCATATTTTCTGAAGTCATAAAAAGAAACTCATAAAATTTACAATTAATCATTCTGACCACTAATAATTAAGAGTTATTTTACTAAACAAACTATAATTTTTTCCTCTACACCCGTTTTTCTACATGAAGTATGTCACTTCTAAAAGCAACAGCTGTAACTTCCGAATTGCACCATTCTTCATGATCTCAATGGCTGTTGTTGATTAACATCTATTTTGCATTCTATGCTATCCTGTCCTGTGTTTGTTTCCAGATTTGGTCATGTCACCTAACTTTACATTTCCCCTCAACTCACTATCCTTCTGTCTCTTTCCAGCAGCATATTCACTCTGGCCCTAGGCCTGAAACTGATCATTCATGGGCATCTCATTTTGGCTGCATGGAGTCCTGTTAACTTTAATGGGACCCTGGACAGGCGCAACAACTGACACACAATCAGTTGAAGGGTCAAGGCCTCCCTGAGCTAGTGGCTATCCCATATCTTCTTTCTGCTGAATACTTGAAGGACAGAATTCTCCCTCTGGGTGAAAAGTTCCCTTTATTCCATGTCTTTTGTCCTAGTCACACTCTTCTTACTGAGAACTTGAACTTTGGTCCCATAGCCATTAAACATGCTCTTGTTCTTCATGCCAAACCTTCCTCTCCCCCCTCCCCCACAATCAAACTTCAGTACCTTGCATGCAGAATTACCAACATCCATCCTTTGATTGGCACAGCCAATGTTCTCAAAGTTTCTCAAACTCTGACACATCATTAACACTAGATTTTCCACAACTAATTAAATAAAATAGCAAAGGCTTTAATAATGGGTTTTACAGTGAAGCTAGCATTTGGGACATATGACAGTTTGATAGATTTGGATGTTGAAGTTCTCTGTTTAACCCTATGCTAAGTACACCAGGGACATGGGATATGCGTAGGCCTGGCAGTCAGGAGCTCTGGATTCTCCTCCCACAGACTTGCTTTCTTTCCTTGGGCAACTCACTTACCTTTCTGTGACTCAGTTTTTCCATTGCCAAAGGGGGTTAACACCTACTTTACAGGGACGTTATGAGATAGGTTAATTGATTAATAGCGGTAAAGTCCTTTGAGATCTTTGAATAAGATATGCTGTGGAAAACAAAAGTATTATGAGTACTGCAAGCTTCCCCATCTAGTGACATCATCTATTTCCATGAGGAACCACTTCTAGGTCAAGAAGGTAGGTCATTAGGTTGCTACACTGAAATGGCTGAAACAAGAATGACAGTTAAGGTGGTTGTTTTTAGTGATGTGGACACATGTCCTCTAGAACTTAAAACTGAAACAACCAATCCATTCCCTAAAGGCTACAGAACAACCATATTAATTGCTGTGCCAAACAGGTGAAAGACTCCATATTTAAAAAAGCTTGAATCATATAAAGCTGATTTTAATTTCGAGACTCTTTCTATAGTTAGGAGGCCAATTCACTCTACAGTCTAAGTTAGGGAAGCTGGAATAAAATATGGTCACAACTCCTGAAGGCAAAGTCAACTGGGGGAAGATGTGGCAATATAAAGTGTCCACAGGGACCCCCTACCAGTGGATAGGAGGCCAGCAAACCCATAATATTAATATCTAGGCCAGCTGGGGATGTGCTGATTAGAGCATCCTCCTGCAGCAGGATTTTTGGTCCCTAGTGGAGATTACAGCTGCTGCTCCCTGATACAATACCATATCTCCTGGCTTCCCACAGGAATGAATCCCTATTGATGACCTTCAGACCTTGTTGGTATAGTGATGAAATTTGCACCTTTGTGCAGTGATGAGGGTGAATCTAATCTAGTCCCTGAACATTGCCTCATTTTTTCTTATTTCCATCCATTTTTTTATTGTCTGCAATGATACCCTGTGTGCTGCTGGCCGGGAAGAAATATGGCTTCCCAATATACAGGGAATGATGCAAAGCAAGTAGGTCTAAACTCTACTCCTTTCCCTCTCCCTTCTTTTCTAAACATGGAAACTAGAGTTCAGTTCCAACCATGAAGCTGTCACGTGGTCATATGTAGGCCACTGAGATTTTAACAATGGCACATTTTTCATCACCCTGACATCCACCCCTTATGAGATGAGAAATCCATTCTTAACTACATTAACAGTGAACAACATTTTATGTACCATCCAGTAATGAGAGCTAATAGCATTACTATGTATACTAAAAGTCCATAATAAAATAATAATAATAATACCCTTAAGACTTATGAATATTAATAGAAATTTAAATCTTAATATAACTCACATATTAATATTACTCATATTTGTATCTATACCCATTTTAAACCTTTAAAGCTCACACAGCAATTATCCAACTAACAAAGATCGCCATTCAAAAGACTGCTTGGTTTGTGGGGCTTTTGTTGTTTTAGATATTTGCATTAGTATTTGTTATAAAAGGAGTCCTCTGAATAAAATTAATATCCACATTTCATGTTTTGGGGTTATTAGTTAGAGTCAAAGACTGCAGGGCCAATAAATAATCTCTGTTTTGTTTAGAAAAGTTTTAAGTATTTAATGAAAGAGAAACAGCTTGAAAGTCTAATGCATAGAAGAGAAATATAAGAAGATTTTGCAACACCTTCTACTAAAAAAAAAAAAAACCACTTTGCCCATTAACACCCAGTCATTCTGAAGCTATGCACAAAAATCTTACTTTCAATTAAGCTTAAATGCATATGTATAATAAATCAGTTCTAATTAGTCCAATTTTTCTAATTACGATCTGCAATTATAAGATAAATCTACCCTTTAAGATTCATTAAACCTTGGCATTTTTGAACTATAAATTCAATAATTTGCATTTAAGCTGCCCCCTACAGCCACTGGCATAATTTTTTCTAATCCTGCCCTGTTCCTCGGACTCACTTAGCAAGCAAAACTCTTTGATGGAAACTGTTTGGCGTTATGGTAACCAGAGAGGTAATTCTTCTGGCCCTCTTGCCTAATCTCCTTCAATAATTGCTAGAAATTCATATGGACTTTGGGCCAGATCTGTAGACTTACCCTGGAAAGAACATGAGTAAAAATGGGAGCTGACTTTTAAATGTGACATTTTTTCTCAGACAGCTGCAGAATAGAAGGGCATGGGTGACCAGGCATACAGCTGTGCCGCTGGTATAACAGAAAGGCAGTTAAATGGATACTATGGCTCGCATGCAGATGCACGGAAGGAAGGCATTCAGAACCTTCGCCACTCCTATGCATGCCCCACACAAGCACAGGGACAAATGCAGTCCCTGTGCTGAGAAAATTGTAGGGACTGCTCCTTCTATGTACTTCTTGGGGCCATACATGTCCCCAGCTAGAGTGGGGAGATGGCACGACCATGATTCACCCTCCACATCAGTCACAGAATGGGTTGGGTGCACTGTGGGAACTAGCAAAATGATGGTGCAGCTTGAATAATATCCCTGCACACTGGGAAACATAAAGAAGGTGTGCCTCCCTTCCCCAGTTCTTCCTGAGGTGGTGTGGATATACACCTCTTCTTTAATTGGGTCTGTACTGAACTGATACAGCGCAGCTGTTATATTTCACAAGCTGATCAAGGTTTTGCTCATAGATTTAAAAAGGACCAAAGCCAAAGGCTCAGTTGACCTGTTTAAAGGTAAATTTGCAGTCATCTTCCACGTGCCAACACAGATTTTGCTCCCCGTCTTGTGGCAATGGAAGGTATATTGTGCTGCCTTATCTATGATAAATGCCTATAAAAGTCCCTCAGTCCTCTCAGCCACAATGCTTATAGATTTTCTACCTGCATCTTCAAGTATGGATAAGGGAAGAAGATGATCATGGATGGACTGGATGAACACTCAGTGACCTTTGCCCAGAACAGCCATAAAGCTGTGAGCCTCTGCCATATTATAGTGGATGCCTTCTAGTGATACACCATGCTCATGATTACACAGCAGGGGGGACAGCCCATATTTGGAGGACACCATCCGAAGAATAGAAACTCATAGCATTAGTGGTTCTCCTTGACAGAATGACCTTGTTTAATGTCCTCCGTGCCATTCACCCTCCATAGATGATCAACCAATTCCATTTATCATTTTAATTAGGCAGCATCTTGCCAGTTCAATCAGGCTCAATTACTTTAGGCCTCATTAGAGACTGACATTCTGTAACAAGTGCATCTTTGAATGAGCAAGGTCAGATAGTACAGTACACAGACAGCAAGCACCTTTATGGTCCATGACAATATACAGTGCCGTGAATTTTGGAGAGCTTTGTTTTAGAGCTATGAAACATTCCAACTTTTTCTTTTGTTTTCAGATTAAAAAAATGTATTCCCATTATAAACCTAACAATAACATTACTACACTTGCATTACTGCAGCTTCTACATGTTCCTATCAACTGTGCAGTTGGACAGCAGTGATAAGAGGAACACTTTCAAAGGGGTGAGGAGTTGTTTTTGTTTGTTTGCAGGTTTCAGTTTTAAGTTCAAGATTCTAGAGAATGATTGAATTTGACCTTTTTTGGAAAGTTTCTGAAACATCAAAATTGCCTACACTCACAAGAACTGTGCCTCGGAGTGGTATAGTCATTACTGGACTTGGAGGAATTGTAGTACTACAAATACTATACTCAAGTATTTGTGACAAAGAATTGTTATACTGTCAAAACTGTGGTTGAGTGGGAAGAATAATTGACTGGATTAAGTATACGTGTGCTTATCTAACTCTGAAGCACTGGATAATATTTGAGGTTTATTCTAAAAGGAATTTGTAATAAAGTGAAACCCTCTTGTCTTCCAGTGAAATAATTTTTTGTCACACAAAACAACTTCTCTATGGCTACATCTGCACTCTGAGCTAGGGATGTGATTCCTCTGCTTGTGTACAAATATTCACACTAGCTCTCATCAAACTAGCGTAAGTATAAATAGCAATGTAGTCACAGTTGCACTGGTAGTGGCAACAGAGGCATATGCCAAGTACAAGTCATCAATGGCTTCCTGTAGTTATTCCTCCAGGCTGTGAAGATAGCTCAGATTTCCTCTCTAGTTCTCTCAGCAGTCTCCATGTGATCTAACAAGTCCCTCAACCCTCTTCAGTGCATCCAAAAGGGCTGAGCATTCCTGACCATAGCTCCACAAACTAGGTAGATTTCTCCTCTACTGGCTCATGTTCCCTGCTGCATCGTGGCTGAGAAACCTTGCCAGTTTCTGCCCAGAATCACAGACCATGAAAGGCTCCTCAGCACTCTAATGCTCACTCAGCTACTCTGGCCTTCTTGTACTTCTAACTCCACCACAGCCCTGTGGGTATACTCAAGTCCCTCCACACACACAACATCTGTGGACTGGCCAATGCCAATCTATCTTATCAGATAGAAGTCCGTTTCCTTCCCCTAATAAGCATTTAGCCACAATCTGAGTCATCAGCCCCTTCACTACCTGTTTCCTCAGTTTTACAGACACCACCTATGGTGCCATTCGACACCGGTTTGAGGAGCCCCCCAAACCACGAATCTGGTTATAACAACACCGATCAGGGGACAGTCTCTTTTCACACTGGTCAGCTACACATGAAACACACAACTAGGTTTCCCAGCTACCTCCTGTAGGGTGCTCTCACAGGGCTAGTGAAATGACTTGGGGGGGGGGGGTCACGTCTCATCTTGACCCCGAAATTTAGGACTACTCAGGATTCTTCCTCCTCATGTGTCTTCTCTAGCCTCTGGATATCAAGGTTTTAGTTCTTCCCACCTTTTTCAGGTTCCTGATCTGGTCCACCACTCAGTCATCTACCTCCAAATAGACCTGTGACATTGCACTCCATATGTTCTATGGAAATATGCTTATGAGTGTGAATATGATGTAACTGGAATATGCTTTATGCAAAAGGTCCATTGTAAGGTATCATTACAAATCTTATAATCTACTGAGTGTGTTCATCCTATTTGTATGCATGTATCATTCTTGTATCTGAAGCTAGAAATATGAAGTATAACTCTGAGATCCTATTGTAATTATGCAAAGTGTGGGCCATTAATGGTGGTTTAGAATCTTGATGGCTCCCATTGACTAGGACAATTGGTTGTGAGTGGTTTATTTACCTGCAAGCCTTCCTGTGTTCCTGTGAGCCAGCCCAGGAAGAATGGAGGCTAGGGGCTCACAGGACATGTGAACATGTCACCTGATACTGGAATCCATCTTAAACCTGGTCTTTTTCCATTTAGAAGGAGAGGTGGGGACCCAGAGAGACAAAAGATTCCCACCTTGTGCCAAAGCTATAAAAGAGGGTGGAACAGAACAAAGGGGGAGGCCAGTCATGAGAAAACCCCTAGTTTCCACCTAAGATGTCTGCTGAAACTAACAAGCACTGTACCAGGGGAAAGGATTGGGCCCATACTAGGAAGGAGTCTAGTCTGTGAAAGAAGCTTATTGGAACATCTCTGAGGGTGAGATATTATCTGTAATCAGTTTTTTAATGTATTGGGCTTAGACTTGCGTGTTTTGTTTTATTTTCCTTGGTGACTTACTTTGTTCTGTCTGTTATTACTTGAAACCACTTAAATCCTACTTTTTATACTTAATAAAATCACTTTTGTTTATTAATTATCCCAGAGTAAGTGATTAATACCTGGGGGAGCAAACAGCTGTGCATATTTCTCTATCAGTGTTATAGAGGACGGACAGTTTATGAGTTTACCTTGTATAAGCTTTGTACAGAGTAAAACGGATTTATTTGGGGTTTGGATCCCATTGGGAACTGGGTGTCTAGGTGTTGGAGATAGGTGACCTGCTGAGCAGTTTTTGGTTAAAGTCTGCAGCTTTGGGGGCATGGTTCAGACCCTGAGTCTGTGTTGCAGTAGGCTAGCGTGTCTGACTCAACAAAGGAGGGTTCTGGAGTCCCAAGCTGGCAGGAAAATGGGCTCAGAGGTAATTCCAACACGTCAGGTGACAGTCCCAAGGGGGTCTCTGTAACTGAACCCATCACAAGGCCTCTCTTATTTCCCCTGCAGCGATGGTGGATACTAGCTGAAAATGTTGGACCCATCCTTGGGCCCCAGCCAACAAAACCTGGAGAAATTGTTCTTGGATGATCTGATCCAAACTCTCTCTACAGATCTCATCTCTGGACATAGCCAGTGTATTGGCAGGCCTCAGAGCCACTGCGCCACCACTCTAGGCCATGCTCCTCAGGGGAATGGTTCCATTCTAGAGCAGTGTCGATAGGCTTCAGGTGTCAGCCCCAACCGATCTAAAATACTTCTTTGACTATGGGATATGATTTCACTTCTTCATTAGACAGGGAGTTATATGATGCTTGGGCTTTCCTTGACAGACACAGGGCCACCCCAGCTGCCCACGATGATTCTGCCCAAACTTCTGCACTCACAACCCACTCAAAAGTAATAAAAGGCCCCATCTTCTGGCACAATTTTCGCTAATCCCAGGACTGGGCTCAGCTGGTAGCCTTCTTTGCAGGGCTAGATCCAGCTTCAAACTGGCCCAGCACTGGCCTCAGTTGCTGGGATTCATTCTTCACTACCCGGGAGCTGTCACAGTCTCCCTCTGCTCCTGGTTGCAGGCAGGCTGCAGTCCCTGATCAGCTCCTGTCTCATCCTTTGCTTTTCTGTTGAGGGGGGGAAATCCTCTGAAGTATTTCACAAATCAAGCTGAACATTTGCGTTTTTATTTTGGAAACAGTGTGGTTGATCTACTTAATATTCTGTTAGATATTACATTTGATAAGAGCACAAGAGGAATTGTTATTAATTAAACGCTAATGTTTTAAGAGAAATCCTTTTGCACTATTCCTTTCTTTTAGCTCCTAGTTGTCTTAACTTTAAATCCTATCTAAGAGTTTAGTTTAGATTCATCTTCTATCCATCCCAGATTGCAAGAGAAACTGCTTGACTAGGTTTGTGTGTATGCATTGTTCTTGTAGACGTGTCGGTCCCAGGAAGAGCTCTGTGTAGCTTGAACGCTTGTCTCTCTCACCAACAGAGGTTGGTTCAATAAAACATATTACCTCCCCCACATTGTTTCTCTAGGTTTGTGTATGGTGAGGCCTGTGCAGTGGTCATTCTTATTTCTTACAGGAATTAGTTCCAGAGCCTAGGCCAAGCTCCTGTGAAAGTTCTCTGTTAATTTGTTGGTAGTTTCATGGTTCTGGAAAATCATAGCTGTTCTTGGAAGTCATGGCTGCAGATGTACCTAGAGACAGTCCCATGAAGGGCTTGAATACCACTGCAGAGACTTTGAACTAGACCCAATGGGGAGCTAATGCAAAGGGCTGAGTACCAGGGTGATGCGATCATAGCGACCTGTGTTGCTAGGTAGGTGGATTGCTGCATTTTGTCCCACCTCGAGTTTTTCAGTTAATCATTCTTAGATATCAGTTGCAATAATCAACCTGGATATCACAAATGGCCAGGTCTGAATCTGATAAGAAGGGTCACAATTTTGCACAGTTGCAGATGGAAACTGATGTTACTGCTGCCATGAATATTTGGGCATCCAACATTGCTTGTGTTAAGCTTTAGCTGGCTGTCCCAGTGCTGATTTCAGCTTGGCATTAAGTAATTAGGAGATGCTGCTGTTCATCTTTTACATAAAGGAGAGATAGTTTGAGGTGTTGGCCATGTACTACTTCATCCGGTGTTGTACTGTCTCACCCAATGGTTTCACATAGATGCTGAATAATATGAGGGAGAGAACTGAGTTTTGTAGAACTCTGTAGGTGAAGCTTTTGGAAGTTTAGCTCCTAACAACCATCTTGACTCAATCTGGAAAAAAAAAAGACCTGTACCATTTCAGGGTGCTTCCAGTTACCCTACAGGCTCTGCAAGACAGGGCAGGAGCATGTAGTGATCAATGGTATTGAATACTGCAGAAATAGCCAGCAGGATGAGTATGGATGTACTTCCCTTGTCTATGAACAGGAAGCAGTCACCAGGCAGAGCAACAAGTGTTGTCTCTGTACCATGCTCTGGCTTGAAGTCTGACTGAGAGGGATCCAGGATTTTGGCAATTAACAGGGGGAACTAGATTTTTTTGTTTTTGTTGTTGTTGTTCTGATAGTAATCAGATTACTTAGAAAATGGAGGTTAGATACTGGGGGGTAGTTTACAAGGTCACTCACAATGAGTGAGTGGTTCTTCAGTACTGATCAGGGTATTGCTTGTGTTAGTCTGATTCAGAGAGTATTCTCATCAAAGGAGAAGTTGACAATTTCAATTAGGAGTGCTCGACTAGTTCTCTATTTTCTTTTACCATCCAGGAAGGTCAGGGGTCGGCGTCATAGGTGCTGAACCTGATTGGCATCACAGCTTCCATGACTCCTTGTGGGACTAGGCTAGATCCTTGAAAGCAAAGTACTGTGTGCCTGGTCCTACTTTTAGCTTGTTGCTGTTGATGAAATAAGAGCTCATAGTGAACGTGTGTGACCTGCTTTGTGCAATAAACTGATAATTCCTCACAGCAAGAAGAGCTGTGTTCTGTGGGGGCAAACTTGCTTTTCTAACTTAAAATTTACTTCCTCTTAATTTCATTATATTTTTTCCTCTGTCATCACCCACATTCGCATATATACCTCATCATTTCTCACTGTATACCCCTGGATCTCTGTATTCCATAATTGCCCATTAATACTATTGATGTTTCTCTCCTATGCTCTGCATTTTATACATACAATACTAGATAAGATTCGGTACCAGCTGTCTAAGTAAGATTGTAAGTGAAATGAATTTAGTGTTTTTTACCTCAATCCTCAGCCAAGAGCAGATAAAAAACATATGCAACACAGCTCAGTTGACACAGTTGTTCATCTCTGCTGAGAAAATGCACTGGAAGACATCCAGAACTAAGACTAAATTGTTTTACACCCTTGAGATATTGGCTATTCCTGTCAGAACTGATGTTGTTGGCAGATGGTAGAGCAGCATGGGGAAAATTCTTGTGGAATTATCAGTACCATACCTGGAATGGGTGAAAAAACAAACAGGGGCATGATGGAAAAAGGAAAGAAGAAAGAGAGATGAAGACAGAAAGTAAGGAAAAAAGAGAGTCTATTAGGGTTTATGCCAATCCTTCAATGAAACAATGCAAGTGTATTTTTCTTGAGATATTTATTATTTTTGTCTTCCACCAATATGTATTTCTTTTGCACATGGAGAAATTGGTAAGTATTTCTGACATATCACAGAGATTTAAGTGCACAGTTGTCAGACTAAGAATATTTATGAACTATTCAGCCATAGAAATTCTTAAGAATTAGCAATAATAATCTAAAGGTATATTGCTGCCTCTTGATGTAGTAGTAAAACAATTGACACAAAACTTGTTCTGTACTCCTGAGGTTAAAATTAATATTCTGGCTTTGTGTGAAGTCTTTTGTTTCTGTGCTTCTCGTGATGATAAACTTCATCTAGTTTCTAATTACAGCCTGGAGACTAATGTTCCAAGGTTTTGTATTATCTTTAACACAAATGCCATGGTTCACACTCAGACAAAGATTCAGCACCCAAGAGTTAGCTTTAAAAGTGTCCAGGGCAAAATGATTCCTAAATGGTTTCTTGTCTGCCAATTGTTTCCTGTTAAGGTACAAGACCATTTCATTTCTCCATGATGCCAATGACTTTGTATCAAACTCTGAAGTTCTGTATTCATTTTATCTTCAGTTTTTACTGAGAAAAATCTCACATTGAAATCAAAATACCAGTGATGGTGAGAAACATGAGGAAGGACTCCAAAATATTATAGGAGGAGCAGCTTCCTTTAGTGTCCTGCTGATTATTAATGGGGTTTTGGGTAGAAGCATTCAGCCCATTCCCCAGAAAATGATTTCTGTGGATTGAAAATAAGTGAACTGAGTTTGTTCACCCTCTCCCTGAAGAATGCTGGGGGAGAGTCCCGACCAGCTACCATGGGAATATTGGGAGAGGATGTTTTTGGAGGGGAGGGGGGAAGGGAGAGGGTGAGAAAAGGAGAGAGGGAGTGACCTGATAAGAGAATAGTGAGGGATTACAAGGTTTAATGATCTCTTCAAGTGCAGTCAGCCAACTCCCATTAAAGTCAATGGGGGTTTAACATATTCAGATGATGGAATCATCATGTCTTGGGAATTAGGACAGGTGGGGTCAAGAGGAAAGGCTGAAGACTTGGATATAGATTTGATCAAAACATTTATAACATAACAGTACTGACACCTTCTCAATCTTTGATGGAAACCAGGTGGCTGGCCTGCCTCTCTGCCTGTTCTCCTGCTAGCCAGCTGGCAAGTGGGCTGCCTGGCTCCCCTGCTGACTGTCTGAAAAATCTGGCAAGCTGGCAGGGTCCCTGGCTCTCCAGCTGCCCAGATCCTTGAGCTCCCTGGCTGGCAGCTGGGTTCCCTGGTTCCCTGGGCAGCTGGTTCCCCTGAAAGCCAGCTCCTCAAGCTACCCAACTAGCTGGCTCCTATGGCAGCCAAGGAGTTGAGCATCCCTGGAACCATGGGATTCCTGGGAGCAGGCACGTTTTTCTGGTTTTGCCATGAAATATGTCAGAATTGTCAGTCCCTTGAAAATCTGGGGTTTTTTTTACTTTTTTCCCAAGTCAGGACAAAGTCTTTCTAAAACTTTCAATTTTTCATGGGATGGGAATTCCATTTCCTGGGCTGCTCTATTTGGAACTCAGCAGTAGAACAGACATCTTGGGTTGTGAGAATGGAGGGAAGGAATAAAAGGTATTGACTAGATTGGTTAATACTGATCTTTTTTGTTCTCCACAAAACTGTGTGTGGGAAGCAGTTTTAGTTTTGTTCAAAATTATTATGAAATCTTTTGTTTTTCAATGAAAAATGTGTAAATTAAATGTCTCGACAATTTTTATTTTGAAGTTTTTGTTTAGATTTTTGTTTGTTTCATTTTTTGTGAAAAAAATCCCTCTTACAATTTATTTTTAAAATGTCCCTTTCTTTCCCCATATTTGGGGGTGTAGGGAATAGGGGAGGCAGTAGAAGCTCAACTTCATTTCACTTTTTAATTTTTTTCCACTTGACAAAAATGTGAAAGGGTGAGATCTCAGCCCTGCCCTGCCCCTTCATGCCAGATGAAAAGGCCAGAGTGACATTAAGAGGCTCTAAAAGCCTCATATCCAGCCAGGGATGATAGCCATGAGACGGTTGTGTCCTGAGCGCCTCCTTGCAATCCTTTGCATGGGGGCGTATTGAGGGGTAAGCCTGGGGATAAGAGGGCTGTGTGGCCAGAGTGAGTCTGCAGCATGCATGACTGAAGAGATTCTGGAAAGTACAGCAGCCCACAGGGCAGCCCAGGGAAGCTATCCTAACTTAAACAGGCCACTAGGACTGCTTACGTTATGTCAGGTCCCATTCCAGCCTCTGGCATAGTCAAGGAAAGAGCACAAAGGTGGCTTAAAACTACATTTGCCAACCCCTTTCCCAGGATGACAAGTTCTGTACAATATTCCTGAAGTGTTAGTAACTGTGGGGGGGGGGTTCTCTCTCACTTAAAAAGAAAGTTTGAAAGTGAAGGTGTTACTTTCACTTCTAAGTATCATCCTTTCAACAGCAACACTTATAAGTAAAAGCATTGGTCACTTTCACCTTTTAACTTTTCTTCTTCCACCTCTTCTAGTGGAAAAATGAGACAAAAATCCAAGAGAAGCTGGCATATTCACAACTTCAAAACCAAAGATTTCAGGCTTCTCTTTAAAAAAATTCATTTCAAATTTGTTTTCAAAATGAAAAGGTTATAAAAACCCATATTTCAATTAAAATAATTGTTTTGAAAAGAATCCAATCAGCACTAGAGTTCAGCAGAAATAGGGAGCAAGAGAAGATAAGTCATGATGGAAGTCATACAGAGATGGTGATTATTCTGGGGACAAGACTAGTTCTAAACTACCAATTCCTGTGTTATCCATATTGATCAGAATTGTGACACCTAGTCTGATTCAGCCTTTTGTCTACTTCCAGAATACGTGGAAAGATTATACTGGAGCAATTGCTTTTCCTTTAGAAAGGAAGAAGGTCGAGGAAAGAAAATATTCAAGGCTTGGGAAAACATCTAAGCTAAGTCTATATTTGGAGCTGTGGATATGATTCCCAGCTCACATAGACATACTCACCCTAGCTCTTGTGCTCTTGAGTTAGCAGGTATATCTACGTGACCTGGGATTACACCCTCAGCTCCAAATGTATACTAAGCTAGAGCAACCTAGAGGAGCTAGTTCTTTCTTGCTTCATGAGCTTGAATAGAAACCACCAGTAAAATTGAGTAAAGTCTGGTTGTTGATAGATTTATGCTGGTCATGTCAGACAGCTGATCCTCTATCCTTTCACGCACACATTTTGGAGCAAAGTATTAGACTTCTGCATTCCCTAACAATCACAAAGACAAAATTAACATTGAATATGTCTGTATATTCAATCAAATCAATAAACATGTAACATTGGTTGGAATAATATAAGAACATGAGAAAATGTATAAATATATTTGTAATGGCTGCAATTACATTTATCCTTCAGAGTTGGAAGGACTCCTCCCAATTACATGTAGATAACTGGAATCATTCTGTCTTTATGATGTATACGTGTAAAATAAGATATGTCTCCCAAAATTATATGATGGGTTCAATTTAAGTAATGATGATGTGTATGTATTCTCTTTGTGTCTGTATTGTTATATATTTTATGCAAAAAGAGCAACAGCAACAAACTATGAAATACTTAGCATTGAATGCCAGGCTAAGAAATCACACACTCAAAAGAAGGAAATGCCCATGTAGCAAGCTGGCAGTGTTTGGCTAGAATATCCCACATTGTTGACAGGTGTTCATCATGTCACAAGTAGTTTTTGCACCACTTAGGTATAAAGGTAGAAAGAGAGGATTTATGATGTAGGTTAAGCTGTCCTGAAATGGGAAACTTGTGTTTAACCAAGCCTGGGGAAAAGGTTTGAGCTGCACTTATGCTATACTCTTGTTAATGTCTGTGTTAATAAAACCAGACCCCCGGAGGTGGGGAGATTTGGAATATGTAGAGTTGTTGTGCTGTAACCCCTGACTTTATCTGAGAGTGCAAGATCAAATTCTATATCATATACTAAGGCTTATTAAAATGCTATAAGCTAATAAAATGGAAGCTACTGGAGTTGTAATGCAAAAAAAGCTTGGCAGCAAGCTAAGGGCCAGTGCAGCCTATAGTAGTTTAATAGTTAGAATGTTTTAGCAGAAGGGGTATAAGAGTTAGCATAAGCAACTTGACCTAAGGTTATAAGATTTATCAATAAGTGCTTTGTAAAAAAACAAGCTAACACAAGAACAGCCATATTGGGTCAGACCCATGGTCCATCTAGCCCACTATCCTGTCTTCCAACAGTGACCAATGCCAGGTGCTTCAGAGGGAATGAACAGAACAGGTAATCATCAAGTGATCCATCCCCTGTCACCCATTCCCAGCTTCTGGCAAACAGAGGCTAGGGACACTTCAGAGCATGGTTTTGCATCCCTGTACATCCTGGCTAATAGCAAAATAACCACAAAATAATTTATTCTTCAAATAACAGATTTCTAAGAGATTTTTATTATGTGTAAAGTTAACTGCATTCATGTATTGCAAACATTGGGAAATGTATGAACACAACACTGACTCAAATAGCTTATGTCAGCCATCGAAACCCCAATTATGGATACTTAGAAACCATATATGGGTAAGGGGCCGAGACCTAAGTGAATATGGTCACAGATAAGTATATGTATAAAAAAGGTGATACAAACCTGATACATTAATTACAAGTGGAACACCTGATGTAATTGAGTAGGCGGTCCAAAACTTCAACTCTTGTGGTGTGTTTCCCTGACTGTTTCTTCTATCTTTGTTTCTAATGGCTTCCATAAGGTAGTAACTATGTACATATGTCAACAATAGGGGATTGCTTTATCTTGTACCAGCCTAAGGCTGAAAGTGTGCACAATCCAGGGTGCCATTTTGCTACACTTATCAGAGGGGTAGCCATGTTAGTCTGTATCCACAAAAACAACAAGGAATCTGATGGCACCTTAAAGACTAACCAATTTATTTGGGCATAAGCTTTCTTGGGTAAAAACCCCACTTCTTCAGATGCATGGAGTGAATATTACAGATACAGGCATAAATATATATGGGCACATGTAGAGAAAAAGTATAGACACAAATCAGACATCAGGAATGGTAACATACAAAAGCCAGTAGGAGAACACTTCAATCTCCCTGGACACTCAATAACAGATTTAAAAGTAGCCATTCTTCAACCAAAAAACTTCAAAAACAGACTTCAAAGAGAAACTGCTGAGCTACCATTCATTTGCAAACTTAACACCATCAGTTTGGGCTTGAATAGGGACTGGGAGTGGCTGGCTCACTACAAAAGCAGTTTTCCCTCTTTTGGTATTGACATCTCCTCATCAATTATTGGGAGTGGACAACATCCACCCTGACTAAATTGACCTTCAGCGTTGGTTCTCCACTTGTAAGATAACTCCCTTCTCTTCATGTGCCAATATATATTTATGCCTGTTTCTGTAATTTTCACTCCATGCATCTGAAGAAGTGGGTTTTTTACCCACAAAATCTTATGCCTAAATAAATCTGTTAGTCTTTAAGGTGCCACTGGACTCCTCGTTGTTTTTGCTACACTTACGATACTTTATCTTATTTTTTTAAAACTTGTCTGTATTAGCTAAAGCTTGTAAAGTCTCTGTATGTTTCACCAGTCTCAAACTCAATAAATGTCTGATGTAGTCATCAGAGTAAAAGAACCTGTTCTTAGTGACAAATGCATTCCCACCCCAAACTAATCCAAGGCTGCTGCATGTTTGTTAAGAAGACTGGGAAAGCACTTGTTCACATGCAGGTAATAGGACTGGCTGAGTAAATACAGCAAAGAATTTTCATCCATCATCACTGAAATGCAGCCATCTACAGGGTAGAATGGAGCTTTTATTTAGCAGCATAACGCAATAGCATAGAGCAGGAAGGTAAGGAAAAATATGATCATGAATATCCACAATGACATTTTGGTGCATAATGCATTTATCCCAAAGTATCCTTTAGGCGGAGTTAAGTATTTGGTAATTTCAACAATACAGTATTAAGGCATTGCCTGTGACAATTTCTGTGTCTTAAAAGTGTCATTAAAGATGAAAAGTCAAGGAAGGATCCATTCATTAGCTGGAGAAGGATGGAAAGATGTGCTCAATTAGAGACAAAAAGGTGAGCAGCTAAGATACACAATTGTATTGTGGAAAAGAATCTCTTGAAATGGCAGAATAGTCTCACACATTTTTTTTCCTCCCAAATAAAATAATGTTTTTTCTCATTGTCTTCATAAATATACATGTATGCCTCATTTTAATAACGTTTCTCAGTGGAGCACTGATAAACATGCTTTTTATTGCAACTTTTTTTCAGATGTGTAAATGCCCTGATTTGACAAGTAACAGGTAGTTAAACAGTTTGCTTTCCATTCATCTGAACTGGTTTACAACAAATGTCCTGTGAGCATGTGAGAGGTTTCAGGAATTGATGCCTTTCTACTGTACATGAATGCAAAGCAAGTAGCTGTCTTGTAATAATCAAGCTGGATTTAAATGAACAGTCATGAATATCCAGATAAGCCTGTGTTGTATTTTAATTGCCTGAATTTCAGGAAATGCACAGACTTATGGATTGGTCCTGAGAGAGGCTGAGTAGATACAGGTCTTTCTGACATCCATGGGAATTGATAGTAATCAGCACCTCACAAAACTGGGAAATAGTTTATTTTGAAATGTGTGTTGGTGTTAATAGCTAGCAAATATATGGCACTGCATTATGCCCCTTCATAATGCTGCCATGGAGAGAGGACCCTCAGCTTCCATTGCGGGCATTGAGCTCCTGCAGGATCAGACCCCTGCATGTCTCTGTTTTCCCTGACCATTAGCTCATTGGCTACAATATGTGGAGACTTGTAATAATTACCTTCCATCTACAGCTAATGATTGGGAACAAGAATGGCTTAGTTCTAGCCTCAGCTCAGCCAGTGACTCATATTGTGTCTTTGAGAAATTCACAACCTCTGTGTCTTTTTCCCCACCTATAATATGGGACTGTAGGCAACAGGAAAATGTAGTGAGACTGGAGAGACCAGGGGAACTCAGGGAGAGGGAAGGAAACTGTACAAATGCGAATGTAGGGAGAGTGGAGGAGGAGCAGGGTAACAAGTGGAAATGGGCTGAGTCTCTGGGGGAGAAAAGGGTGTGGTGGGTAGGGCGCTGGGGAGGCATAACAAGGTAGGTTTGATATCAGTTGGTAAAGGGGTGACCAGCAGGAGTGCAGGGGAGTATAGGAGGTAAGCAGGGCTGTGGAAGGAAGGAGACCGAGGGGAAGGGTTGAAAAATAGGAAAGCCCAGGTAAAGTGTAAGATAGTGAGGGTGAAGGAGATGAGATCAGAAGACTGAAGCAAAAGGAGATGTGAGGAAGGGAAAGAAATTTAGCTACGTCAAACTCAGCTTTTAGGAGAGGATCCTTTTAGCAGCCCCGGGGAAATAAATAGAAACTAGGGATTCAGAAATTCACCTTCCAGCTTACAGTATCTGAAGACAGTTCAAAAACAATGGGATTTTTTAAAAAACAGTTCATGATTTTTCAAGACCATCTCATGATTGATTCTTTTGATGTAACTTCAGGTTTTTTTGGCTTCTTTGTTTTGTTTTTTTGTGTGGGCGTTTTTGTTTGTTTTGTTTTACTCTTGGGTTAAGCAGTTGTGCAGGAATGTTGTGAAAATTAAATACTTAGAGTCAGATTCTTCCACCCTTACTAATGTGGAGCACAACTTTACTCCATAGGAGACTACTCATGGAGTAAGGGGACCTTCACGCTAGCAGTTGTTTGTATGATACTTTGAAGATATAAACTATTTAGTAATAGTAATTTCTAGCTGTGAGCCTGGCCTTGATCCTGAATTATGATGGTATAACTGAGATGAAATATGTCTACATATCATTGGTCTGAGGTGCAAGATTTAGTCCTGACCCTCTGAAAGGTTTAAGACCTGAAAACTGCTTATTCAGCAGAGACACAAAGGGGAGTCTTACAGCTTTGAAAAGAGGAGATTCCTAATGGGAAATATAATTTGCTTCTAGCATGGTATATACTGAGATTTCAGGCATAAATATTATATTATAGGATACCATATTATCTATTTGAAATCTGATTTAGGGTATTTGGTAATTTCTTGGGGATTTAAATATGTATTAGTTTTCCTCTCCCTCAAAATCCTGGGCAATTAGAGATGGTACTAGGAAGCTTGGCTATACAGTCAGAAGGATATACAAATAGTAGCTATGAGACATGTAAAACTCTATCACATTCCTAAAATAGTTTTGCTATAATATCTGTAGCATATATCAAATACATGCTGCTATAGCGTGGTATGAAGGTGGTTTTTGATGCTCATTTGGGATGAACTGCATAATTCATTCATGACTTTGCCATTTCAGAGAGGCATAGATTATAAGGACACATGGGACCGTTATGATCATGTAGCCTGAATGCCTGTATAACTCCATAATTATTAGTTGTGAATCATCATGATTATTATTTATTTTATTGGCACAGCCTCTAGGGGTGCATCTACAAAGCGAGCAGTGGCCTGCACCAACAAGGTCAAGAGACTCAGGCTCAAACTACAGTGTGACAAATAGCGGTGTAAACATTCGGGCTGAGGCTGTGGTAATATACCATGCCATAGCATCTGTCAGCCTAGGCTCTGAGACTCGCTGCCACTCGCGGTGTAGACATACCCTAGGAGCCCTGGCCAGTCATGGACCAGGCCCAGGTGCTGTACAAACACAGAACAAAAAAATGTTCCGTGCCTCAAAAGAGCTTACATTCTATGTACAGTATCTTCCCAATTATTCAGATAGCATGGGGGACGTGGATTTTATTCAGATAATTGGGAGTTTGTATAATCGAGAGGGCAGGAGTCATTCAGCATTGGGGTGGCCTCCTCCTCAGCTGAGGGCTCCTCCTCCTCACTGCTCCAGCCGGGGGAGCTCTGCTATGCCCAACTCACTCACTCTCGTGGCTGCGGGGGTACAGAGGCCTCCCTGTGCTGCCACAGGACCAGTTATACCCAATCCCTACAGGCACAAGGTGTAGGGAAGGCTGAAGTCTAGGGGGCGGGGGGCACAGCAGAGTCCTAGCCAGGGGCCTGTGCTCCATCCCAACCAGGACAGCAGGCTCCCCGTTGCACAGGGTTACCACCTTTTGAAATGCAAAAAACCCAGCAACCCCCACCCCACCGCCTGACAAGACAAGTCCACCACATCCCCAACCACAAGGCAACTCCACAACCCCCCTTCAACAGTCACTTATAGTATCTAGAGAGATGACACATGTAGATAAGATTGACAACATCATTGATAACAAACGGGTGTTTGTTTTATCAGCACCTTTTGCCAGCCAGTTTATATAGTCTGTTTCGTTTAACCAGTTGTCATCGAATGTGTAGTTTCAAATGTGAGCTTTTTTTTTCCAGGAGGTGTAATAGAATCACTCGCACCATTGCTCTGATCTTCCACTATTTAATATGCCTTGCATGTCGTCTCACTCTTGTGTGACTCAAACCCTCTCTCACACACGGGTGGCACACTTGCGTGTTGCTGGGCAGACAGCTGCTGTGTTTTCAACAGCTTTGATCGGTTATTGCCTAAACTGTGGAAGTGGGAGCTCTGCAGCATCTTTAGCTGGACATGGAAACTTTTAACATTAGATATCCCAGTGTATTGAGATAATAATGCAAATCTTTATACCCACTTAAAAAAAAACCCAGCAGATTAAATTATTTTTCTGGTAACTGCTGAAAAAAAAGGCCAGGCCGGTCAAATACCAGCTAGGGGGTAAGTCTGCCACCGCACGTTGTGTCCGCGGGGAGCTCTCTGCAGCTGGGTGGCCTACCACAAAGCTGGAGCTGCCTCCTCCTCGCAGTCCTGGCCAGGGATGCCTGCTCTATTATGTGAATCTCTGAATTCTTTCAGTGTCCCCCAGCACGAGATACATCCTGAGAGACAAGGAAGGGGTTTGGATAATAGGGTTTGAGACAAATGGGAGTATACAATATAAGATTCGGGGGGGGAATAGCTCAGTGGTTTGAGCATTGGCCTGCTAAACCCAGGGTTGTGAGTTCAATCCTTGAGGGGGCCATTTGGGGATCTGGGGCAAAAATTGGGGATTGGTCTTGCTTTGAGCAGGGGGTTGGACTAAATGACTTCCTAAGGTCCCTTCCAACCCTGATATTCTGTGATAACACATAGATACAGACAGATGAGGTAGTACAAGGAAACAATGAGAAAACAGCAATCAGCATGATAGGCTTTGGTATCAGCACACCAGCTGCTTTACCATTGTCAGGTTCTATGTAGGCATCATGGCAAAGGGGAGTTATAAGCAAATCTTCGTAACTGTCAGGGTTGTTAAGCACTGGAACAAATGGCCCAGGGAGGCTGTGGAATCTCCATCATTGGAGGTTTTTAGAAACAGGTTAGACAAACACCTGTCAGGGATGGTCTAGTTATTACTTAGTCCTGCCTCGGGTGAAGGGGACTGGACTAGATGACCTAATGAGGTCCCTTCCAGTCCTATACTTCTATGTTTAGAGGAAGGACAATGAGGTAGCTTTGTTAATGTTTATGGGGCGCTCGTCGCATGCATGAGGGGCAGCATGGGAGAAAGCACAAAGATGCTTGATTGATAATTTAACAAGAGTGTAATAAAGACTGGCATCACTGGCTGATCGGAGGTGGGAGTCAGCGTCTTAAAAGTATGTGAGATGTGATAAGTAGCCATGAAGATGAAGACAAATAAGCTTGTGTTTGATTTGATGGAGAAGGGGGAGCCAGTGGAGGCATGCAAAGAGATGAATTCAGTGGAGGAATGCCAGGCAAACTCATGCCAACAAAATCTGTCTCCCTTGTCCCTGGCACTCTCTCCCTTGTCTGTTATATATGTAATGTATACGTACATACAAAACACATACACATATTTATATTGATGTATACACACAAATCCAAGCACACGCAGAACACAAACAACAATCAAAAGCTAGGATGGAAGTTCTGAAGTTGTGTGAGCATGGCTGTCATGCCTGCTAAGGAACACCACACACCTATGTCTGAGGGCAGAATTTAGCTGTAAATGTCACCCCCTTAGCAGCTCATAAATCCATATTTTGAAGTAAATACATTTCTTCAAAATATCGGAGTACCCACTAGAAATATGTTTTAAACCCTCTAGTAAAAATTCTGCAAAGGACAGCATCTGAAATGTTTACATTTATTTGAGAAGGTGTTTCACAGTACAGTAGCCACAAGTTCCCAATTATATATTCTCTCACTGCATTTCTGGATCATTGGGCTTTTTAAATTCAGTATATGCACTTTCATGCCTGCACTGAATACTAAACAGAACTGTACTTACAAAATTACAATTTTAGCTCCATCAAAGTGGGCTCCTTGGGATTTTTGCCTTGATAGTTTGATTCTTGCTCATTATTTGTTCATGGGGAAAAAGGGGGCTTTGCACGTGATAGGTGGAACTCAATTTACCTCAGTTAGTCAGAGAGGAATCTTGCAGAATTACTTAGCAGGACATAATCCTAAACTCTGACAGTAGGAATGAAAATAAAGACAAGTTTTATTAAAACAAATAACCCTCTTTGTTAAACCCATAGTTTCAGCCATTTTCTTTGTTACTTTTATCTTTTTAAAAATATTCATTTTGCATTTAATTACATTAGAGATATTTGGGCCTCTGAGTACATCAAAGCTAAAGTGCTTATTAAAATATTCAGTATACATATAGGACTATAGCAAAGCATTTCAGTCCCAATTTCCATGGGACATCAAGACTGCTGATCTAAAATTGCATTCAAAAGAGATTCAGGATTGCCTCAAAGGGAAAGGGTCAAAACTGTGCTTCAGGAAAGTAAATTCTTGTGAGTGTTATAAGGTTATTTTCTGTTCTTTATGCTCTTGATTCAGGACTCAAAGCTTTTCCTCCCTGTTAACACAAACTTTGTTTGGGGGCAATTAATTTATTAAGATAGAGCCTACTTTAATGTTCTTACTTTTTAAAAAAGCTTTGAAAGGGATTTCTGTGTTAACGAAATGGCCCTCTAGCAATATTGATCTGGTGAGAGCCCAGGCTTGGTCTTGTCTTTTCACTGTTTTTTTACCCCTCCTTTTCTCTGTACTGGGAGATACCTCTTCAGGACACCTGTCAATCACTCTGAGTTCAGCACCGGAAAAATAAAACCAAAAGTTCACACATAATGATACAGGTTTAACAAAGTGAACAGAAAACCTGGACTGCCAGGAAGCTATAGGAAAGGTAGGATGGAAAAGGGAAGGCCTTCATATCACAGCATAAAAAGAAATGCCTGTGTTGTACATGAGGTTAGACTAGATAGTCTAAAGATTTCTAAAGGCCTTAAAATCTAGGAATCTATTAAAATGGTTTGGCAAGAACAATCAGAGATGACTGAACATCTAGGTACCTCTGAATAAAAGGTTATACTATTGCTGTATATTTACCTACCTGTGGGGGGTGATAAACTCTGCAACTCTTTCTCACACGTAGTCCTATTCACTTCAGTTGAATGGGATTGCTCATTTAAATAAGGATTCAGTGTCTGGGTTGAATATTGTAGCATCTTTCCCATCTCTTTTTGGAGAGACTACTTAAGGAAACAGGGTCAAACTCACTTTAGTGGGCACAAAATATTTACCTATGGAAGTGGCTAATTCAAAAGCCGCTCAAGAATCACTACAAATGTTTAAAATGTTACATAATTTAAACCATATTAATAACTTGTTTGTATTGGAGAGAATACTGTAAGGTGGAAAGATCATTTAGTGTCTATGAAATGGACCCAGAAGTTAGTTACAGAAAGTCCCTTTGACCCTGTCAAGAGTGCATCTAAGAACTTGGGAGGGTTTCCACCAGGCAGTGTTGTTTAGTGACCTCTGACATTTTCTTATATCTCCTTATATGAGGCTTGCCCTCACCATCATCACCTTTTTATACTGATTAACCTCACAAGGGAAAGGGGGTCTCACTGAAGTTCTATATTTTTTGTCTTCTCCTTTTAAAAGACAGGGTATAGTGTTTTTCTTTTTAATATTGTAGCCTTTAGATAAATGATTTGTTTATAGGCTTCAGCCTTTGCTACTATGGACACTTCACTGACACTTTCCTTTCTTTTATCGCTAATAGGTATAATTGAAACACAGTGGAGTAACGCTGCTTGCCAAGTAGATGTCATTGTTTCTGCTTCCCAACTGGACAAGCAAGAGGAGAACGCTTTCAGGACAAATAGCAAATGCCTGTGTTTTTCACAACCCTTGTCTGCATGGTAATACAGATATCCGTGTGAAGTACAGACATTCCCCAACATTTGTGTAAACAAAACCCAAAATTGGAAATAAATGTTCATGGAATAATTTATCTGGGAAGCATTTAGATACTTCAGTGCTATAGAAACCCTCAAATTGACAGTTATTATAGGGAATGAAAATAGCTTCACTGTCGCACCAGCAGGTGTGAGTAGTAGAAAGAACATAATCCATTGTGCATAACATTTTTAAAATGTTCAGTGGAAGTCCAAAAATGTTGTGAAAAAGTTGGTAAGAAGCTCCCAGGATCCTAGAATGGAAGAGGGAACTACTTGAAATGTTTATGGGTTCTCATAGTCCAATATTAAACCATTATAATGCTAGGTAATAGATTCACATGCATTCTAAAAAATACATGGTGGTTGGGGGGCAAAAGCCCCCTCTGCCAGTTTTCAGCTCCCCAAACAGCCATTGCTTATATCATCAGTTTCACATTTTTACTTCCTCCTCTGAATGTCAAATTGATAAACTAACTAGCAGTTACTCATTGATAGATGGCCAGTGAGGTACTCCTGACAAGTACTTTAGACTGAGAAGGACCTCGGAACTATGGCAGACAAGATTGTTTACAATATCCTTCTAAAACAGACTTCAGAAAATGAAAAATACTTCTGAAATGGGTTTTTGATATCAGCCTATTACTACCAAGATGAGCTGATCCTGTGCCAGGTATGTGAAAGTTCCAATCATCTGATGAAACTGGATATAGAGGCAGCTACTCTTTCTCACAACATTCTAATGTTCATATAAACTCATGAATGGAGAAAATCAACCAATTAAGTGTGGGATAATAAAACTATTGCTATGAATTAAGACAATGAATACTATTAGGAAACGTCACTTTGAAAATCAATTGAGTGAAGATATTCTTTCGGGAACCTTTATTTTGAAAAGGTCTGCAGTAGTGTGTGGTTGGAAAAATAATTTCAGATACTTTAAAACTTCAAACATGTTCTGATTGATGGGGATGTCAGTTTCCTCCATTTTACAATTCCCAAAGTGCTTTTGTCAGTTTTGCTTTAATTACATTGATTAAATTAGCACCTACTTGCCCAACTTACACTCCTATGCAAATACCCATGTTTATGTAAATGTAGGCACGCACACGAGGGAAGAGCAGAGGCCCCCTTCCTAGCCGCCTCCAAAGTCTTTGGAAGAGCAGGGGCCAAGTAAAAGCTAGCAGCCCTTGAAGACACCTGAAGAGAATTAAATGTGGTGGTGCCTATTTTTTGTTGTAGGATATGATGTTACACAAGAAGGGGGACGAGCTCAGGTTGGCATCTGGTTCTTGTGGTCTAGTGGGCTGACAAGATGGGAATTCCGGAGTTCTGGTCGCTGCTATGGCACAGACTTCATCAGTGACCTTGAAAATCTCATCATCTCTTTTTTCTTGGGTTTTCTGATATAGATTATGTTCCTTTGCATTCCTTTTCTGAAGTGCTATCCTGTGGTTTCTCTTGTGCCAGTCTTTTTTTATTCAAGTGGTAAGATCTTTGGGGCAGGGAATGTATCTTACCTACCTAAAGTTCTGCATGAATTTATGGTATTGTACAAGAGTTTAGTAATAATAACAGTCACAGCTTTAGCTGTGTCATTCTGTTGGCATGCAAAGGTGCCAACACTATCCTCTTCAAGGTAGTCCTCTGGCAGGAGTCCACAAAAACAACTGAGAACTGATTTAGGCAATCTAACTTTATTTCTCATGTAATCATCTTCACAATTTCAGATCAAGAGCACAATATGAATCAACATATACTAACCAAAAGGCTTACATCTTGGACAGATTTTGGCAGCTGGAAAAAGAGACCAGACTATCCCAATATAGAGTAAAACATTATTATGGAAGCTGTTCTTTACCTATGATTCTGCCTAATTTTCATACTGTCACTCATGATGGATACCGTTCATTTTTGCAGTTCTGTATTTATATTGGATATTGTCATTTATACCATTAATCATAAACATAATTGTCATAAGAACAGAAATGCCTTTTCTCAGACATTTCATTCTAAAATATAATTATCCAGACATCCTGCTGTTAATGGCATTGAATTCTAATTACTTCAAAATGAAGCCATTATTCATAAACTTCAGGCCTGCAACACATGTGCTTACAGTAGATGGGCATTATTACAGAATTTATCATTGCAGAGCACTTATTTGCTACAAGAACACATAACTGCTTCGTTCCTTAGTACTGCTTTTCTCTTATCCCATTAAGAGATGATAAAGTACCCAATCCTGTTTATTCATAAGGATGTGAGTAGAAACCTTCCCTCAATGACAATTGACATTTAGAATTGCAGCATATAAATTAACTGGTAAACTACATAGATAATGATAAATAGATTTGGCAACTCAAACTGGGCAACCAGGAAGATGGAACTGTTGAAAGGGACAATTTTCACATTTTTTGAAAGTCACTAGTAAAAAAAGAATAGTGTTGTGCAAACATACTGATATTCCGGTGTCACTGAATTTAGGGGCTGGGAGAAGAGAAGACTATTGACATTATGATAGGCAACAATTATCATGCTGGGATTCCCTCCACATCCACTCAGCTTCCCAAGAACTCAGTTCGACTCTAGACTTCATCACTCAAGTATCTTTATTTGGCTTACACTGCCTTACAGCAATGCTACGCTGAGCTGACCAGACTCAAATGTAGAGGGGTGAGTACAGAGTATACCACACATCCAAAGTTACAAATAAACCCTCTCCTTTATATACATCACACATCTCATTACATTTACTATACATTACATTGCATGTTTTTGGATTGCTGTGGTTACTTTGCAGGAACCAATCCCTGTGCAACATGCTCTGTCCATGCATTGTCCATGTTCCACTTCCTCTTTACATCATTGCTACATTTCTAACTTGTCTGGTTCCTTGTTATCTTGTTTGTAAGTGGTTCCCGGGGTGTTCTCCCTCTTATCTTAGCTGGTTCAGACATCCTATCTTTTTAGCCTAATGAGCTGTTTATCTCCGTAATTCTGTCTTCAAGAAATGAAGCTCCCCTCCATGTTTTAATCACTCAGGCCAGGCCGCTGCTACATTTGGCAGGTCTTTCTGCCCTACTCTTCAGTTTGGGAAATTGCTTCCAGAATAACTGTTTAATTAGTGCCACTATTTCAGTCAGTCTGTGCCCAGGAACAGGGCAACTGCTAGACATGTAACTCAGTCAGAAAAAGAACAAAGCAAAAAACACAAAGCAAAACAAAACCAAAATGTAAAGAAACACCCAAAAAAGAACGTGTGTATATATAATATGGAGGGAGGGAGGGAGAGAGAGTGAGAGAGAGAGAGAGAGAGAGAAATATATATATTTATTTAGAGCTTGTTGAATTTTCAATATAAAAAAAATAAGGTCACATTTTTGTGAAAACATTTGTAAACCAATTTATGCTATTTTCTGAGCAGCTTTACTCTTATTTCATTGCTGAGTGTCCTTTCTGAGTTTTTGTTTTGTTTGCTGAAGACTTTTTGATACCTCTTATTCTTTTTGTCTGTCTGTCTCTCAAGTACAGTAACTAGGTAGGGGGAAAACAGGAAATAAACAAAATGTAAAACAATTGAGAGGTTATTCAATATTAGCCAGTGTTTGTGCTGAAGTAGAAAGGCAATGCAAAATGTGTGGAGAGAGAGGCGATGGGATCAATGACTGGATACTAGGGTAAGAAATGCAGATAGAAAGATAATTAGTTCTTAAGGTTGTTCTTGGGAATTAGGGGCCTAATTCCATTAGGCTCCTTTGAAAATCCTATGTTAAGTCCTTTGCAGGATCAGGCCCTTAATCAGGTAATCTGGTCAGTAGTTTTTTATTTTTAGGAAAGTATGAGGTATGTGGAACTTTAAGAAATCCAGTTGGTTACTGTGCCTTTAAGGTATGGAACATTTCATGTAGCAGAGTTGCAAGAGACTTATTAGTTAAAAGTCTTTGGATCTGGAGTTGAGGGTGAAGACTGAACCAAACATGGAAAGGGACTGGATATAGCTTGCCTTCTTACTGTTCCAAATCCATT
Organism: Macrochelys suwanniensis; assembly: GCA_033296515.1. Taxonomy (NCBI): domain Eukaryota; kingdom Metazoa; phylum Chordata; order Testudines; family Chelydridae; genus Macrochelys; species Macrochelys suwanniensis. Next base: position 83,711,437 of record CM065777.1, read on the forward strand.
TATATTTTCTTGTTTTTATTCTGGAGAAGTTGTTGTCATTTTAGTTAATTTAAAAAGCATGTTGCATTCCAGCGCACATAACAAAGAGGGTACTATGTTAACTGAGCATTCAGGCTGTCTTATCTCAACCTACAACCAAAACATATTTATACTGTGTACATGCCAAACATATTCTTCCTCAGTATGTGTGATAATCTAATTTACTCTCCATAAAATCTGACAAATCACTCTCAGACATTAATTTGATTGGAATCTTTTAAAGAAATTTGCAGTTTGGAATTATCACTAAAGCCCTCTGAAAACTTCCTGAGGAATCAAGTGACATACAGTAGGTCTTCCAAAGAGAACTAACAAATATAGGTAATTATAAAGAGGCTGTGAACCCTTTACCTCCAAGTATTTAATAAAATCCATCTATTTCCTAGGAACTCTGGTTACTGAAACCTATGGCAATGCTTTCATAAAATCTTTAAAAAACAGATTAAAAAATAGGGTTTTAATAATTGTAAAAAAATGTTCAGTATCTTGAGGATATTTTCAATCAAAACAGCCTAAATCCCTATTCACATCGAGCTCCCAATTGTGGACACGTAGGTCTAATATGATCAGTTTTATCATTCACCATAACCATCCTCTACATGCCACTCTTAAGGAAACCAAACAGAGTGACAAAGTGGATTAATAACTATGGTTCTTCTTGAGTACACAGAGAAGGAGGAGCAAATATAATGTCTCTGGCAGTAATTACAGTAATTATTGGTTCGTGGTTAATACTTAGATTTAAAAAAATATATAGATGAGAGATAATCTTGGTTTCCCAAGACAAAGAGAAGGAATAAACTATTTTGAAAAAATACCTATAGGTCTGTTATTTAAAACTCCAACAATAGAAATGAAACAAAATATGACAATTTTAGCAGTCAACACTGTCATGGACAATTCTTTATCTCTCCAGGCTCTGCAAAATGTATAGGCCTTATTATCATCCCAGGAGACTTTTATTGGAGAGCTAAGGCTCTATATCATCATTTTATTCCCTTCATGAATCTGGTAACCATAGGGACCTGACCTACTGTATAAACTTAACATCATCAGTGTTTTGGACAGCTGAGATGTGAAAATTAATTGCTCTATAAACTTTACTTGCTTGATAGACTAAGCCAGATATTCTGTGTTTATAGATATCCACATTTAAAAGGTCCCATTGTGCCACGTCTTAAAACACATCCATGAGATGAACTACCTGATTTATAGACCTTTCTGCTTGATACCAGGTACCCTACCAGGGATGGACTACTCAAAGGAAATATTTCCTGAATGTCTGCTTATTTATAGGCACTAAATTTAGCTGAACAGCACTCAAAAAAGCTCATGAGCATTTGAGTTTCCATCCCCTAACCATGTCCACTGGGCTCCCTACTGTAGGCCTGGCTTGACATGAGTAATTGGCCATGAGTGAGGCCTCATTTTTGGGAGACAGGATTAGGGAGGTCAGTGGAACAGTAGGCTGGAAACAGAATATTTGTACTAGCTAAGATAAGGGGAACACTCAGGGAACCATGAATAATAATGAATAAGATAAGGCAGGAACATAAAGATGAGGTAAAAAGTAAGTAGTGCCTGCAAAGTGCGTGGACAGAGTATGCTGTACAGGGATTGGTTCCTACAAAGCAATCAAGCCAATCCCAAAGCCAGTGATGCAGTATAGTAAATGCAATGTAATATGTAAATGTATATAAAGGAAGGTTTGCTGTGCACCTTTGTGCCACCTTTCAAGGATAGTTTGCCCTTTCCCTCCCCTCAAGCTGCTCTCCCTTTCTGGTGGCATTCCCTCCCCTTCCCCTCCCCCCCTTCATTTTGTAGTCACTATACTCAAATCCAATAGGAGTCTGTTGGGTAGAGGAGGAATCGCGCAGTCCACCCCATACTGAAGCAGCAGAAGCAGGAATGGTTACTTCCCTACCACTTCATGACAAAGGTGCACAATACTGTTCTTGGGCCAGCAACAACGTAGTTGCCATATGGCAGGCATAGCACTAAGCACAAAGAAGATGGCACAAAGACCTCATGGACAGCTTGTTGGCCATGCATTGGCCTTGAGGCCACATGTTGTACTCGTAAGGCAGCTCAGATACTGTACATGCTATTAAGAAAGCTATTAATGTGCCCTTTCTTATGTTTAGGAATGCCTCTCTTTCTTATGGGGACCCTGTCATTGAATAAAATTGGTTTTACTTCTGCAGCCAGTGTCCTTCAGGTGCTTTTATCTTGGTACATCACACTACTTTAACTAGATAGTGGGAAATTGCATTTTAGCACTGGTATGCTAGCAGGGGTTCTCAGAGTCAGATTTCTCCTAACAGTAGGCATCTAAAATTATTCTGGAGGAGGAAACACCTAGAAAAGCAAGGACTTCAAACACAGGCACTTCAAACTGAACAGTGTGCTGTACTATCAACATAATTTGGAATAATCTTCAGGAACAAAAAATAAATATTGCCAGCAAAGTGCAGCTCCATTTGTTTCCCAGGTGCTGTTCTCTCTGTCTTAGCTCTTGTTCTGAGAGAATGTTTATGCTTAAATGGGGAAACAAATTAATGGATTGCCTAGTCCATCACTCTCCTATTTATTAAAGGTCCCCATAACTGCAGTATCTGAGCAGCTCACGGTCTTTAACATATTTATTCTCTTAATAGCCCTGTGAGGTAGAGAAATGCTGTTATCCCTATTTGACAGAGGGAGAACTGAGACACAGAGGTAAGTGACCTGCCCGCAGGCAGCTCTGTAGCAGAGCAGAGAACTCCCAGCTAGTCGTCTAACCACTAGACCATCCTTCCTTTCACTAGCCCAGGCCCCTGGGACTGTAAGCTAATTCTGGGCTAAGAGGTGAAGTTTATATGGAAGCCATTTGTTAAAATATTGACTCCACATAATGATGTGTTAAGTCACTCCCATTGTCTGATCTGCACCTCTGATGTGTGCCAATCAAGATTATAACAATGAATGGGTGGTAGCTCTACACCAGGGATCTAAAACTCAAATTACTACGAGGGCCACATGAGAACTAGTAAATTGGCCCGAGGGCTGCATCACTGAAACCTTTTCATACAATGATACAAAAGTATAGTCAAAAATGAAAAAAATGAAGAGTAATATAGTATTCTATTAAAAGTTAATGTATTAACTTTTTAAAAACTAGGGGGGATTTTAATAAAATATAAACACTCAGTAATGTTTGGAGCTTGGCTGGCAGTGGAGTCAGCACCTATGGCAGGTCGCAGGAAATAACTCCGGCCCGTGGGCCGCGTGTTTGAAACCCCTGCTCTACACTGTGGAGTCTACCTTCTAGCCCTCATTCTTGGTTCTCTCCTGTATTCCCACCTTAGTACCTGTTGAGAAGGCCATTACTTCAATGGAGTTGCAACAGATCCAAAGCTGCTTTCTATGCATCCCTTGCTCTGAGGGTTGTGAGAACTGCATAATGAATTGTGCAAAGGCTATGAAAATGAACGAGAGATGTTCACTTTTTAGAGAGTATTCCATTTTTTGTACAGGCTTTGTGACACTTCAGCATCTTCACAAGCTGTTAATCAAGAATTTGAGGTAAATTAACAGTGAGCACAGTTACTGCCACTCATACTTCTTATTGGTTGTATCTGCATACAGCCTAGAATTCACCCATTATGTGTACCTATGGAATTATAAAAACATACCCTGTATACTAGGTCTGAGTCACAAAGTTTATATGCAGTGTCAAACTTTTCCAAAATCTGAGGGTATTCTGATTTTTGCTTTTGGTTCAGATGGATTTTAAAAATGTCTGTTTCCATTTCGTTCCCACTACTGAGAACTTGACAGCATGTAGAGCCAAATTAAAGTAAAATGTGCCTAATTGTGCTCTTTAATAATTTAGCTCTGGCAAAATATGTAAGTCTACAACTACATAATATTCATATGACAGAAACATCCTTTCTTTCTGAATAACACTGTTTTGGGGAAACTGAGAATTTTGAATTATTGGTTTGGAATAAAACACAGAGTTTAGACAGCAAAACAGAAAATCTCATTTCCTTTAACAGCCTTTGAATGAGCCGTAAGTGTAACATTTCTGATATCTCTCATCACAGATGCCATCTCTTTTTAAGCTTTTGATTATAGAAAAGCAGTCTTCTGTAAACAGAGTAATAGAAAGTAAGAGATACTATTCTATCACTAAGATTTTTACTTTGTATATTCCATAAAAATACAGTGTTCGGGGATGGGGGATTTTATTTTTTGAATAGCTAGGCATGCTCCATCCACTTCATGAAGCCTCAGACATGAGGCACACCTGATAAACTACAAAGCAAAATAGAGCAAAGATTTCACTTTTAAATCTCAGAATACGTGGATCAATATATATACTATATTAGAACTCACAAGGTAAGTGTAATCATTAGAAACTCTTTGTGCTTTTCAAAGTTGTATTTTTACATTCTTCTTTTATTCAAGCCACAGTTTCTAAACTTGGGTTCCTAAACTTAGGCATTCAAATGCATATTTAGATATCTAAATAAAAGTGTCCTGAATTTTCCAAGCTCATGAACACCCTCAAATCAATCAGTGCTCATCACCTCTGAAAATGAAGCCTCCTATTTGAACACCTAAATATCTCTGTAGCTGCCTAAACCTAGGCACCCCAGTTTTAAAAAGTTACCCTTATTACGTGCATAAATTTACCAGAGCAATATCTGTTTCCTTTGATTCCATAACTGAGGAAACAGCTACCGAATTATGCCTTCCTATTAACCACTCTCATCAGCAGCCCCAGACTACCAAGTATGCCTATGGTTTAAAAAATATTTTTACCATGAAATACATTGTTAAATATGTAAATACCTTTGTCTCTTTCAAAACGCAAACTTGCATTATGTCAGATGTTAATTATTCCACTGCCCTGCCTTACACTGAGTATTACCTTACTCCATGAATGGTCTCATTGAAACCCTCCCCTTTTCCTTCCAATGAGGAACAGAAAGAGTAAGCAGTGGGTTCCACGTTATTTTCCTCTAGCATAAGGCAAAGATGGTGGCTGTCTTTAATCTCTCCCCTTATTTGTATTTAGCCAAGATGTCAGGTGTACAGAAAAATGGAGACAGCTCCCTTCAGAGCTGACACAGAAGAGCTAAACATCATGGCTCTTTTTATAAATTGCCCCATAATTCTGTTTGAATAACGTAGGATTCCTCTTTATTCCTGTGGCAGCCTGAGAACACCTAGGTGGAAGCAATGCGAATCAGGACTGCTACCCCAGCAGATTAGGGAGGAATAGACAGGAAAGAGGAACTAGGAGCAGCACCTGGAATATCAGTAGCTCTGGTTCAGGCCTTCAGAGGGGTCCCATTCCCTCATTATCCCACAGAGAACATGTTGCTCACACTAGGCCTGTTGATGGCACTCATTTGTCCCCCAGCCTAACTAATTTACAATAGGATTCTCTCCATTATTTTCCATCTATTTTGTTAATATCTTCTGAACCAGTAGTTCTATCTGTATGTATTCTTGTCTTTTTATATCTTATTCTTATATACAGTCTCTCCTCTGGAGTAATTGTTTAGATGAAGAATTTTTTTAAAATTTAAGTTCTGTCAGTTGCTATTACTCAGCCCTTACTCCTGCAAATCCCCTCTGACTTCACAACCGCTTCTTATATTGTGCTTGTTCTGTGCACAGAGGGCTTTAGTTCAAAAGGCTGGCCGTGTCCTTTCACAAATTTTTTAGGAGACCTTTCATCAATGGCCTAATAGTAGGCAGGCTCAGTGGCACTCCTGTGTTCAAACTGCATGAACAAATGAGTACAACTGCAACTCCTCTCATATAAACACAGGGGTAATCAATTACTTTTTGTAAAGGTCCACATTTCTTGATCAAGGTATAGTCGAGAGCCAAACTCAAGAGAAAATAATACAAAAACAATATCAATAATGAAAAAAGATTTCGCAGTCTGTTGAAAAGTTTCTGGAGGTCCAGATTTGGCCCCGCGGTACGCCTATTGACTTCCCTTATATTAACATATGTCTACATCTCTAAACACAATATATGGAAAGAATAAGAAGTCTTTGTTTTGTACTTCTGGGCACACAACTTTCTTTCCCTATGGGTACTCTACACAGAACAATGGCTGAACAATAGTTTTGGATTTCTGAGTTTATCTTCTCTCTCAATATGAATCTTTCCCTTTTGTAATCCCTATGCCCCTGGTATAGATCAGGGGCCAGATCCTCAGCTGGTGTAAGTCATCCTAGCTCCAGATGGAACTCTATCATTTTACATCAGCTGACAATCTGGTCAAAGATTTGTATCCGGATGGATATCCCGACTTCCAGGTGGCCAAACATAAATGTTCCATAAGTTAATTGGGAGAACCACATTCTGACACTTGTCATTATATGAATATTACTTTTAGACAGTATAAATCCAGTCACTTACAAATTAAATAGAAAAATAATGGCTTATATATATATATATCATCTGCTGATATTAAAAATTTCAGAAGGCTATAGTGTCATCTCTGTACTGAGAGCTTCTCAATGTTCTAATGATCAGCTATGTGTAACAGTGATTATGCAGACATACTCCAAAAGTATCTAAAAGAAATAAGAGCCTAACACAATTTCTGAAGAACTCTCAACTTAAACAAATTCCATACTAAGACTCCTGGGGCAGAATGACAGTTAAAAATGTGAATTATGTACACAATTATTCCTTTTGTCTGGGGGATTATAAATTACAAGTTTTGCAATGTTGGGAATGAGCTTCATAAACTTTTTTTAATTTTGTGATAAAATACACTAATAATATATAACAGTAATACTATATGAACACATATGCACAGACTCACACACATACACAAAAATCGTGTTTTGAGAGTTCCTGGGGGGAGACAGGGGAGGGAAGGGAAGCGGAAGGAGAAGGGAAGGAAAGGCATACATCAACACGAACATAAATATGAAGCTGAGATATTCACATTCATGGGGGCCTGTCAACTGAACTGAGGCAAACTCTAGTTTGCAAGATGTCATAATGCAGAAATCTCTTTCTGATGCTATTTCATCCCTCTGAATGTGAAACAAGCGGTCTGTCACCAATCTGGAGCTGCACACACATGCCATGATTCCATACTGTGCATTCTGCCATGCACAGGGGACATCCCTCTCTCACCTATCCATCCATTAGGCTGCTTTATATTTGGAATGACATTAGGCTCCCAACCAAATGGTGTGGTTTCTCAAACATATATTGTCTTATTTTCTAGGTGACTTGCACTGAAATTGAACAGGTATCCACTATGTGTTCACATTCACATTCAGTGAAGCACTACCTTAGAATATCAGCAGGACTAGTTCAAAGAGCTCTCAATGGGTGTCCTAAAAAGAGAGCTCTTTTTAAGGTAATCTGGGAACTAGCTGGCAGAATCACCACCCTGTTAACAGACCCCTGCCAACTAGAGGCCCAGTGTAAAGACCTAATAAAATATAGCTGTCATTGTTAGTAGCTATATTGGGAAATATTTGGAGTTTGTAGACTCATCAGTATAAGCCATTCAAATATGTCTGTGCACTACTAAAGTATCTCTTACAAAGTCATCAGTCATTTTTCTTTCCATAATCAAGGCTCGTACATAATTGATATATTCTTAAGTATAGTCAGAAATGTAGTGTATCATCATATGCATCAGAATTTACAAATAGTAAGTGTATTAGTCCAGAATACATAGACTAAAAAAAACCAATTGAAGTTTTAGGTTATACCTTTTAGTGAGTCAAGTAAAAAATATTACCTGTCATATCTTGAGATTGTTTTCTTGTTCTTTGTTACTGTGCTGAAATTGCTTTCCTAAAGTTCTGAACCTGCATTGACAATTTTTGGATAATGGTATTTACTGAAAGCTATACAGTGGGTATTTTACTGACATTCCCTTTGAAAGAGCTTTTTTGAGGCATTAATAGAAATAATATTAATCTTTCCTCTTCCTTATTCTAAGTGAAAGCTGAGACAATCCTCAGTCTGACGGTGACACAGGCACAGTTATTGCTAGCCAACTCTTTTCCCATATGGTCAGTTGTCACTGGTAAATTAAAAAATGAAGTTTTGTGGTTAATAGAAGTGTATTCTAAATCATTTCTATATTCTGATAAAGTAATCTCAATCTCATATACAGTCTTCATCTCTTATCTGCTGTATGCAAGTGCAGGTTCTATATATAATGAGGAAAATTTTTTTAAATGCTGGGATTCTCTTGAATGATGCCAAATCAAAGGGACAATATTAGAGATGGTAACTGGGGTGGGGCTGCAAGAGCATTCTTGTTTGTACACCTGGTATATTTAACATCACTCAGTCATATTAGATACCTTTCAGAGTGCCATTTTCTACTTTACATGGATAAGAGTTCAGATTACAGAAATAATTCACCATTACTGAATTTGTCAATCTCTGAGAAGATATCAGGTCAGAGCTAGTCTAGAAAATGAATTTTCTGATCGGCAAAAGAGAAAAGTGGAGAATGAACCTTCCTGGACAGAGTTAAGTTCCCTTATGCAGCAATGCTGGAAAGTTTTCATCAAAGCTGCCATTTTCTCTCATGCTTAAGGGATAAAAGAGAAAAGCCAGATGTCTTCATTTTAAACTCGTTCTTACAAACTCAAACCAAGATAAAATAAGGCCCAAGGTGAAATCACATAATCAAGATAACCTAGCCTTTTTCTGAGGACATATTTTAGCTGCCAGTAAGCACATCAGTGCCAATAACATATTTATAAGAGAGTGCTGTTTCAGGTTGGGCTCTGAATAAGACTAGTCAAATTTGCAATTTTTTTAAAAAATAGTGGAAAGAATATTTGGTTCATTTCAAATATATTATTTGTATGAGTCAGACAGAAAGCAGAAAATGTTTCCCCCCTCAAATCTGATTTTGAACACAGATTTAAGGATGAGGTGTGACATTTATAAGAACACTCAGGCCCAGATCCAAAGCCCACTGAAGTCAATAGGAGTCTTTCAAATGACCATGTTGGGCTTTTGGAGGAAGACTTCCATGTTATCCTAACACTGTTCTCATTTAAGTCAATCCCCAAGAAGCCTAAGATCTTACCCCACAAGAAGTGACATCCCAACAATAATCAATGTGGGATGAGAGAGTACTCCTCAGACTCTGGCTGGAAAAGTTCTACAGAATTTAATAGGCCTTAAGAACCTGCTTCAAAGTTTCTTGAAGCCAACAGGAGTTTTCTCATTGACCTCTATAGACTTTAGCCCAGCATTCAAACACAAGGTCCTGTAAAAAAATACAAAACTTTTAGGGGCAAATGCTGTACTAGTGTACAGCAGTGCAACTCTGTGTAAGTCAATGGAGAAGCACTAATACATACCCATAGAAAATTTGCCTCATTTAATTTAATAGAGCAGGGATGTGACTAAGGGTATGTCTACACTACCCGCCGGATCGGCAGGTAGTGATCGAGCTATCGGGGATCGATTTATCGCGTCTAGTGTAGACTAAATAAATCGATCCCTGATCGCTCTGCTGTCGACTCCTGTACTCCAGCGCGGCGAGAGGCGGAAGCGGAGTCTACAGGGGAGCTCCAGCCATTGACCCCCGCACCGTGAGGATGCGAGGTAAGTGGACCTAAGATACATCGACTTCAGCTACACTGTTCTTGTAGTTGAAGTTGATTATCTTAGGTCGATTCCCACCCCCACCCCCAGTGGAGACCAGGACTAAGACTCAGAAATACTATACTTCATATATGGCAAATTGCAGCATATCTCCCAACTGCCTGAAACTTTATCTTAAAAAATTACCCATGTGTTAAGCTGCCCTGGTTCAGCAACTCTGATTGTAGCAGCCTGCTTGCTACAGCACAGCCAGTCTCTGGTCTCCACCCGCCTTGGTTACCACTAGCCAAATGAAGTCAACACACTCCCAGTCCCAATTTTTTTCCAAATTCATCTGCCTTGAAGAATCCAGCCCTCTCCTGGAACACTCAGAAAACAAAGAAAGTAATTTTGCTTCTTTGAAGAGACAAAAGCACATTACAGCTTATTAACTTAACTGGGGTAAAACTCTCTTCCCTTCAAGTACAGCACCGAATTGGTTTATTGTAAAAATAAAACAAGTTTATTAACAAAGGGACATAGGTTAAGTGATACCAGGTAGAAGGAACAAGGTTAGAAAGAGTTACAAACAAAAGTAAAATACACTTTCTAATGGCTAAGACCTAACATAACAACCTGTAGTCTTTGTTCACGGTAGTTTCTTTACCAGTCTTCCATTCCCAGAGACTTTAATTTCCTTTAATCTGGTTGAAGGACCCATCTTTCTCAGTTTGCAAGAGCTCTGGCCCCTTTTGTCTGTCTCATGATAGAAGCCAAGATGGTGTCTTCTCTCTTTTTATATCTTTCCAACGCACTGTTTTGTACCCAGGCTTAGGATGAGCTTATGCTCTTCTTCCCTTCTTGTGGCTTTCCAATCCTACTACTGATTTGTATGTAAATAGGGCTTCCACTGTTTTTGGTCACACCTTGCTTAATTTCATTATAGACAGGTACATAGCTGCCAGATCTCCTATCTGGGAGAAAACCTGTTTCTGCCTTTATTTAATTGCAGACTTTAAAACATAATATTAGTGAGTATTCATAATTCTTCAGAGAGTGTTAATGTATACATTTTACAATTATATTAATTGTATATATACTACAGTGTGTTATTAGCTTTCATAAAAGACTTAATACATTTTAGACTACAGTAATATTGTATACATCTGTTGATTCAATTACTTATCATTTGAGGTTCAGACCCCTACAAGAAGCTGTCTCCCTCATCTCACTAGGTTGAGGGCTTTCTTCACCTTTTATGTAAATATACCTTCATTGTCTCTGCCTGACAACCAGGCTGGTCAGACAAACACACATTCCTTTGTCTAGAGCAGACTGGACTTGTGCATTGATTGCAAAACATATTTTAAGAACACTATTCTAGCACATATCCATAACTCTTCGTACACTTGCATACATATATCACTCAAAAATATTAATGATCAGTGAGGTATTAGTTTTCCAGTGATATACTACATGCCACCTGTTGGGTATATATCATTAGTATATATCATTACAGTAGTGTGTTAGGTGTAGTGAGTACATGAGCCTGACAAGAGTTGCTGACACAGAGTAGTGAACCACCAATGGGCCTCTGTGTCACAGGCCCCTATTGTATTGGGGACCATATAAACATGACTATTTCTGCCTCAGAGAGCTTATAATCTAAAACATTAGGAGATTTCACTGTATAACTAAATTTTACCCTGGACTTTATATCTAAACTCATGGACGCTCCCATGCTGGAAAATAGTACAAGTTGAAAGACAATGGAGTTGAATGGAAGAAAAAATATATGCTGAATATAATGCTGAATTCTTCTCTTGACACACAGGTGTGATTCCCGTTAGTACTAATGGGAATTACATGGTCCACTTGAGAGAATACATAGGATCTGAATCTCCTCTGTATTGCCCTTTGTATAGTTATTTACAACTGTGCACTCCTTTTATGCATGAGGTTCAAGACAAGGGGAAATTTAGTATACAGACCTGTATTCTGATGCTTTCTTTGTCTTGAATGCTCTTTAACACAAAAATACCTGAGTGGTGCATTGCAGAATTCTCCAATCAGTTTTCTCTATACAGAGTTTATCTCCTACTGCATCTTAAATGCAGTAGGCCTGTATAATCTGATGTGTATAATCAACAAGCATAGATTCAGTGTCAACTGTAACTAGACAACAATTAAGCTGCTAGTGTACTGAGACCACTGCCTAGTGTTGACCAATTGTCTTCTTCTTGGTGATTTGCAATGGTAGCCATTAAAATTCAACATTTGCCAATAATTGGTGTCTGAAATATCACTATTGACCTCCCATTCTAATAACTGTGTTGTCTCAGTGTTTGGTAACTGATTAGCACATTCTAACTTTTTAAGAGTAATTATTATATCACACAATCTTTTATAGTACCCCAACAATTCATGTTGTTATTATCTATTATTAAAATATTAAGTGACTTGTCCACTTTCTTTTCATATTTTATGAGGCATATCTCTCATTTAGAACAAAATTAACTTCTTTTCTACAGAAACTGATGTTAGCAAAACAGGTTTTTTTAACTTTAAATAACTGGTAACAGAGATGATGATTCTTAAAATAGAACCCATAGAGAAGGCTTTATTCGGGGTAATGCAACTAGCCCTATTTCACTTCCATGTCTATGTTTCTTTCTTTTAATTTTAAATATATGTTACTCCTGTTGAGAAATTGACACATTGTCAAAGCTAGCATTATATTTGGACCATGAGAAGTTGACAGCTATGCTTAGCAATACTGCATATATTTAACATTAGTTCTAACATTATGTCATTCAGTTAGCAGTATTCTTATACTGGTATCATGCACGTATTCCTAAACTAACTGAAACTCCACTGCTTTGCTGTCATGAAATAGCTCATTCAGCATTAAGAAGATTTATGCACATAATTCCTACTAACGCTATCGGGAGTCATTCCTGTCAACCCCCTGCAATGGAATGAAAAAAACCCATTAATACTTTTAATCAGTTTTCATTTCATTATAACAAAACAAATGTTTAATTAGATAAATTCTCCAACAACTTGCCACTTCTTGGAGTTACATATGCTTAAGATGGTCATATAATAAACACCCTGTTTTCCCACACCCATAACTTTCAGTAACATTGTCATTTTGGGCTGGAATTTTCCATGCTTGGGCTATATCCAAAGGTGAATTATTTCAAAAAGTTTGAAGAAAAATCCTTGCAACTATTTTTGTTTTCCACATAGGTAAAACTAATTTAAAAACATAATAAAAACACCAACCTCTCATTCCATTTAAATCAGGTTACATCAAAAATAGCTCAGGTCTGAAACTTGAAATTTATCTTAGATATTGTCTTTATCAAGGATCTGTATCATTGCTTTATTTTGAAAGAAAATGACCTTTACTGGATCAAAGATATGACTATTTGAAAATTCCATATTGGGACCAGTCCAGCTCACAATGAGCTGGCAATTGCATTTAGAGTAACTTTAATTTCCCAGTCACTCATAGTGTGCTCCTAGTGTCCCAAGGGACAGGTGGGATGTTAGGGAAGTAAAGAAGCCAATGCAGGTTAGGATCCAGAAATCAGGTATTAGATACATAGGGATAATAGAAGATAATAACAGTGGGAATTTGCAATAATAGGAGAGATGCCAAGTAATTGTGCGGATAATGAAGAAAAATGATGCAGAGTCAGAATGGCTAGCCACAGTTTAAGCTCAGTGTGGCAGCATTAGTAATAGAACTCTCTAAAATGTGCAACAGTATATGTATTAATTTACTCACGTGGGCCTTTTTTTCTCTCTAACACACCTCTCATTGATTATTAGCATGACAGTTGTTAGAGTAAACTTACGAACTCCAGGTAGGCTTTTTTTTTCATATTATAAAGCACGAGAGAGAGAGAATAAAAATAGCCAAATAAAAACTTGACACCAGAAAACCCAGGTAGAAAAGGAATGCTGTCCTCCCAGGGAAATAGAGAAATGACAAAGGATCATAGAGAATTACACTGGCAAAGCAGTTATGCAGCAAAAGATATATTTTCAAATTACAGCCAGATTTTCAAAAGAGCTCAGGTCCCATTTAGCACCTAAATGAACTGGGCAGAGTTTTTAAACGTCCTCAGCACCCAGCAGATCCCATTAATGAAAATCAATGTAAGCTGAGCACTATTCATAAATCTGCCCACTTCATTTTGGTGTCTAAATGAGAGCTGAGCTCTTTTGGAAATGTGGCCATAGAACTGCAAATGAAAAGTTCAAAACCATAAGGGCTGGATGAATCAGTGCTGAATCTCAACAGGTATTGAACTTTCTAAGAACAAACACCAGCAATATGTTCCTCATCTTGCACCACTGAAGCCAATGAGAATTTTGCCATTGACTTCAGTGGGTGCAGAGATCAGTGAAACATAACAGAAACTGACAATTAATTGTAGATATAATTAAGTGCAGATCCAAAGGAATAAAATTAGAGGACGACAGATGATATTAGAATAAAGCAAAAGGCCACACTCACAAATATCCACTCTGTGACTCCCCTTCCTAGAGAAAACAAACACTAGGTTGTTGTCCTACAAAATATAGTCGATCATACATGTGCACAAGGAAACAAAATATAAAAAGGAAATTTAACCCTCTGTGTACTATTAAGCAGAAAGGAACTGGCTTCTGAACATAGAATTATGGATAAGCCCCAAGTCCCCTATTCATTTTAGTTCCATAAAATTCCAGTGTATACGAAATTATGAACCCACAATTGGAAAACAGAAAGAGAATGTGGCATAATGGAAATTATGAGCAAAACAAAGATCACAGGAAAGGAATGATAAATTGAGAAAAAATGAAACCTCCCAGAGATCAACCGACATGTCAGTGCAAGTCACAGCTTACAGAAAGCCAGCTAGCAGCAGGACAGTCTTTTCAATGCTCACAACTGGATCAGGGACAAGTAGAAAGATAATTAAACAAATTTAAGACTAGTGCTTCACTCCAAACCCTTCAGATAAGAATCGTCATCGAAAGGTGAGACACATTTTTTTCTGTCATCTAGCAACAAAATCACCAGTTTAGCAGAGTAGCCAACTATAAACCTCATGCCTACCTCAACCAAATTCCTGCAAATGAAATTAAAATCAGGGCACTTCTAAGGTATGGCAGCACAGAAGTCTTCCTATTCAGGATCTACTTACTATTAAAAGGTATTTCTTGCTTTTCCTGGTAAGCTTAGAGTACCTTTGTGTTTTATCATCATGTTGGTGAGAATATGTTGTCACAGGCCATGAGCAGTTCTTGACTGCCAGCCTAGGGTTAAAAGTAGCCTCAGTCCTGAAGGTACCAGTTCCATTTCCCGCCTTGACAGGTACAGAAGGCCCCTTAGCAGCAGAACCTGTGCAGTTCTGTGCAAGTGGTGATTTGATACTGGGAGTCTGATCAGGTCATGCTAACTCTTTATACACCACTGTTCCATATTAATCCCTTGTGCAGTGGACAATGTAGGGACAAGAATGGAGGATCCAAGGCTCCTAAAATGGTATCATACTCTACACATCCCTACCAGAGGTTTGTATAAAGCTTCATAGATAAGTCCCTGAGGTAGCCTCTTCAAAATAGATTCTTAGCCTCTCTGAATACTAGGGGGAATCTGTTGGGTTCTGTATTTGTGTCAAACTGTAGTTGACTAAGCAAAATTGCACTTTCTTACCAAACAGATCCTCACCAATTTCTAAACATAGTCATGTCTGATGACTTTACTGGCAAAAATCAGTTTGTACAGTTAGCCTTGCAGATTAAATACAGCTGAGAGAGACTGAACTGGATTTTATCCTTCCTTTTGCATGATTATAGAACGTTTAACTAAGTTCCAGTTGCAGACTTTTTATTTCTGGGGATGGTGAATAAACAACTAAGAACCCCGTTTGATTTTCAAATCCCAATAGAATTTTCAGTGGAACTAGCACTTAGGAAACCCTGAAAAGATCTCATGTAAAATAACTTGAGAGTAAACACAGATCCCCATAGTGCCATTTTTCAGAGCAGAGCTGCACTTGAATTATACCAAGTTTAATTTCAAGACAAGTAACCTGAGCCAGACAGGTGTTGGAGGAATCTATGGCATTTCTTCCCGCTATCCCCTTTGGGGAGCCAATCAATCAAATATTATTACACCATGCACAACTCACTAAGTCTTCAAGTTCATTCTCTAGTCTCTCAACCATACTGCAGCAGTGTCTAGGCACCCCTTAATTTCTGTTATGTCATCTGCCATCAGCATTTTGGAGCTTCCAGGGAGACCATAAATCTCCATTATGAGCAGGTATTAATGTGAGCAGAAATTTCCTGAGAAATATTTACAGAAAGGCACATTGTGTTCTTCCTGTCTGGTTTGGTGGCATCTGCCCATGCTCAGATAATATGGTGATGAGCAAGTTACACAACACAGATTGTTAGATTTGTCCCAGCCAAGACAGAGGTATGGTAGAGTGTTTGTGGCACCTGGCATTCCCATTTCACAGGAAATTCTGACATTTAAAAAAAATGTTCCATGTTGCAATAAGAACTCACCATTTTGACATTTCCCACAGAATGGGAGGAGCCAGAAATGTGTTTTGAAAAAAATCAAAATGATACTGTTTTGATGTTTTAAATAAAATTTATGAGATTCTCCAAGCTGCCCGGAGCTCTAATTGTACACCTGATGGTCTATCTAGAAGCTAGAAGCCTAGAAACTCTGACAGTCCCAGCTCAAGCTGGAGCTTCAAGGGCTTCCAGGCTTCTAGCCACAGAGCAGGCAGTTTAGAAACCTTGAAAGCATCAGTCTCCTGGTTCTTCAGCACCCGCGAGGCAGGTGAGCTAGCAGAATATTAGGGAGATTTCTCTTGAAAACCCACTGGGTTTCTGTCAGACAGGGACGGCTCCAAGCACCAGCTTTCCAAGCTTTCCAAGCTGGTGCTTGGGGCGGCATCGAGAATGGAGGCGGCAGTTCAAGTCCCCTGGTGGCAATTCGGCGGCAGGTCCACTCTTCCCGCCGCCAAATTGCTGCCGTGGGACTCAGACTGCCACCCCATTCTCACCCGCCGCTGTGGCAATGGGGCGGTAGGTCCGCCGCTCTTCTCTTGCCACCACGGGGCCCCCTGAAGCTGCCCTCCCCCCCGCCGCTCGGCGGGGAGGAGAGCGGGACCGTGGGCATGCCACCCTTCCCCCATCCAGGGCGCTCTGGCGGGCGGGAGAGCGGGGCCGCTGACAAGCCGCCCTCCCTCCGGCCGGGGCGCTCCGGCCTGGGGGGAGAGCAGGGCTGCAGGCAAGCCGCCCTCTCTCCAGCACTCCAGCCGGGGGAAGAGCGGGACCGCGGGCAAGCCGCCCTCCCTCCAGCCGGGGCACTCCAGCCGGGGGGGAGAGTGGGGCTGTGGGCAAGTCACTCTCCCTGTGGCACTCTGGCCGGGAGGAGAGCGGGGCCGCTGGCATGCCACGCTCCCCACCATTGCCCCGGCTGGGGCAGCGGGGCCACGGACATGCCGCACTCCCCGCCGGCGACCCGGCCGGGAAGCAGGGCGGCAGGCAGCTTTTTTGCCTGGGGCGGCAAAAAATCCAGAGCCGGCCCTGCTGTCAGAAGAGTCAACAAAATCAACAGTTCCCCAAAATGTTTCAATTTCAATGAATCAGTGTTTTCTGATGGAAAAACATTCTGTCAGAAAAATTCTAATCCACTTTAGTCCAGTGGATCATGTTCTTTTCAATAAAACTTTCTATTAACTGATAAATTTTCAATTCTACGACTTTTATTTAACTGGACTGTGGGCCTGGAAGCTCAGCAGGCTCCATCTTATTCTGACCACATCACCTAGTGGCACACCCTGCTCATCTTTTATATTTTATCTCTTTACATTTTAATATAAGCAAGAGGCATGAAAGTTTTTTTCTTCAAGTATAAATGCATAAAAAGGAAGGGTAGAAATGTTGAATGGTCTACAGCTTCCCAGAAGTCAGATGATATTTTATAAAAAGATGTATCCTTCATAGAGACTGTGTAGATTAATACCTTGTACTGTGAAGAGAAGACTGATCCCTGAAAAATGACTAAAATTCATTTAAAATTATATATATATGAATGATTCTGTGTGTGCATGGGCATGAATGCACTCGGTGAGATTATCTATGGGACCCCCCAGTGAGTTGAATTGTTCTTGTCAACTCAGTTGAAAAGCTCCTACTTTAGAAGCTGGTTTATGTGAAGAAAAATTTGCTCTGAGATTCAAGATGATTTCTGTAATATTTATTACACTGCTAAGAAAGCATATCCCCATTTATCATTGGGATGGCTGATAAGAAGTGCTGTTTAACAACATCCTTTGTGATGAATGAGCATATCCTTCTTTCATATTAAAATAAATATTAAAAACAATATTCTCAAATCCTAGAAGAAATCTCTCTATGTAGTTTAATCAGAGAAGATGGAAGTCAGATTAACAATGCTGCTAGGTGCCGGTCTCAGCAGAAGCTTCATGATAGCTGTAACTATCTATAGCACACGTATATGTGAGCGTTATTTGAGAGCTGCAGGGTGACTTTGCATTACAGTCATTGGTGCCAGTGAACATATGCTCCATGAATCATCCTACTGCCCTCTGGCTCTTGGCAACACATGGGCCTCTCCTTAGAAACTGGTATGAACCAGTAGCAGAGTACTACTCTGGAAGTAAGGTGAGGAGCAAGGAAGGAATCACAGCTCCTTGAGGTTCCTTCCCTGTGCTGCTCTTGGAAAGGCACACCCACGGCTTTCCTATCCACAGTGCTTGTGGTAAAATTACCATCTAGCTTGTATGATGAGCCCCAAATTTGTCATCTACAATCAGCCAGTCAGACCTCTGAAGTGCACCTCATTCTGAAGGACATCGCTGTGTTTAGCCCAAAGTCACCAGTGTTCCACACAAATTTGATGTCCCCTCATTTTTATTGTTGATAATTATTTACATTAGAAATAAGTACTTTGGAATTTGAGTTTACAGAATGAGTTGTTCACATTAAAGAAATTAAGCCGGTCACATTTTCAGTTTCCCAACTTAATAATTTTTGGGTGGTTTTCCCCACATTTGAGCCTTAGTAGACTTACTTGTAAAAATCCCTGCTTGCCTGAAAGTGGCAAAAAGTGAGTAAAAAAGGGTACAAACGTGGACAAAATTAAATGTTTTTTCAAATTTACCAAACCATACCCATGGCATATCTCTATTGTCTCCGCCACTGCTGGCTCTCCTCCACTGGTTAGAGTATTATGGAGCAGACTCCTTGCTTATATGCTCAAGCTGGCAGAGTAGCAGGTGTGAGCTCCAGGAGCGAGACACGGGGTAGTGGGTACACAATACCCACATACCCCTGCATATGATGACCCATAATCCAGGGATGTATAGAAAAGTGCAGGCCGAGGGACAGTTTTGCCCTTATGATTTATGGATGATTTTATTTTTTTTAAATACATTGTGCAAAATAAAAATGTTTATTTGGCTGCAGTATGAAAACCAAAGTTTAACAAAAAACAACCTGGGTAAGAAATCAACAATGACCGAGAAATAATTGATAAAATTTTCATGTGCCTATCTGGATTAAGAATATGTGTATGTTTACTGCCATGTTAATTCTGTGCTAGCTTGTTCACATCACCATTTGCCAAGCAGACATAGTACAAGCTAAGCACACAGTACAAAATAATACATTCACAAAGTCTGCAGTGATGCCAAATACAAAAATGAACATGTAACATTGTTTAGAAATTATATAACCTAGCCTTAGCCACCTCTTATGGAATCACTTTGATATCTATCCTCCCCTCCCCAACCAGACTGTTTAACTCATCTTCACAAACTCATAAAATGTGATGAGAATAAAATCTGGATGGGCTGCTCTTTATATAAACCCCTAAGGAACACAAATCTTGAAACAGCAACGTATACCACCTTGCTATAAAAAACCATTGTGCCGTAAGGGCTCTCCAGCTTTCAAATGATTGTATTAGCCTTAGTTGAGCAATGATGTTCTTTACTCTGAAATAGGTTGCCTCATCTTTTCAGGGCCTTCTATGTATAAATTAAAAGAGAATGAAAAATAACTAGCATACAGTTGCTGTGGTGCTTGTACTCAATCATTATTGCCACTAGTGTCCTCATTAAATCTCATTCATTGACATTCCAAGTAGAAAAATTCTTTCCTGAAGAATAACATCAACAAAAGCCTTGCTCAGAAGAACTTCCTGTGAAGAAATAACAAATGGAGATGGAAAAATTATACTGAAACTAGAGCTAAAGCATGATGTTGGTCTGAGATTCAAACTGACACACATCTCTCTACAGGTTGAGCAGCTTGCTGCCTTTCAGCTATTCAGTTGTCAATAATGAGTGAAGCTAGAAATGGCAGTTGGCCCACTGGGTACAGAGAAGTCTGCAGAATTGTTTTTTAAAAAGGAAGGAAAATAAAACAAAATTGCATGAGAAATCAGCAATGCCTTTGAAATTTGTGCTGCCTAAAAGAAGAGAAAGCAATGAATTAATTCACTCTTCCAAAAACATGGAAGTAGAATGAGAAGAGACTCTAGTAGACATTAAATAAGGGCACAATAGGATTTAAATTGGACTTAAGTGGTTTGACACAAGTGTGGATTCACCTGGAGTGATTTGCTTATAATGATTACTATATGGATTAAAGTTCATTATTATTTATTATTGGCAGTGCAAGTAGCAACTCCTATATTTAAGGTTGCCCAGCATTCCCATTATAAGACCCTGTTTTCAATCTGCCAAACTAATCATTTTGACTGAAATTTTCCATGTTTCATATCTGCCTCAGACTTTTTTTTTCTTTTTTAACCAAGCTTTTGAGCCCACAGGCTTTGGAGCAGGGATTTACAGTTTGGTAGGATGGTCACACTGATGTACCTATTACTGTCCCCATAAAAGCTTGGCCCAAGTTATAAGCCTCAGAAAAACCTCAGTTTGCACATGTTTAGTAGGAATTGTGTGTTCCTTATTGTCTGGGTACCCAATGAGACATGCTTGGGGCCAGATTTTCAGAAGTGCTGAGCACTCATGGCTGCATCTGAAATCAGTTGGAGCTGTGCTTTGAACATATAATGTGTTTTTAAAATGTTAAGTACAACAGAAAATCAAGGCGTAGGTGTTACAAGTTGGACACCCTAAATTAATGGATATTTGCCAGTTTTGCCTATCGTTGTACCTCAGTTCCTTAGCTGTAAAATGGGATAAAAAGAGCATCTACTCTCATAGGGATATTGGGAAGATAAATTGATTAATGTTTGTGAAGATACTATAGTGATGAGCACCACTGAAAAATTATAGCGGAAGTTAATTATGTGTCCATTACAAGATTTGGGTGGTATAAATAAGGCCTAGGGACACAGTCTGAATGAGGAAGAAAAAATATTGAATAACTACTCACTAACTAACTAAAACAAGAGTCTTGTGGAGATATGTGATAATGTAATTAAAGTATGTATTATAGTACATATGCACAAGAGGAGGGGTGAATTACGATTACATGTGCATGCTTAAATTTGGCATATCCTAACTTTTGAGTACTTCACTTTGCAACCTTAATAATTTTATTTTAATGTACTTCACAGAATCATAGAACCATAGGGTCAGAAGGGACCGCAAGAGTCACCTAGTCTAACCCCCTGCCAGGATGCAGAATTTGTTGTGTCTAAACCATCCAAGAGAGATGGCTATTTTGAAAACCTCCAGTAAGGAGCTTCCACCACTTACCTAGGCAGTATGTTGTAATATCCTACTGTTCTTACAGTTAGGAAGTTTTTCCTGAGATTTAATCTAATCCGCTATGCTGTAGTTTGAACTCATTGCTTCTTCTCCTGCCCTCTGTGGCAAGAAAGAACAACTTTAAATCTTTTTATGGTAGCCTTTCAAGTATTTGAAGACTGCTAGCATGTCCCCCCTCAATCTCCTCTTTTTCAAATTAAACATACTCCGTTCCTTCAGCCTTTGCTCAGATGGCTTGCATTCCATCCCTTTGATCATCTTTGTTCATCACCTTTGAATCCTTTCCAGTTTCTCTACATCCTTTCTATACGTCAGTGACCAAAATTGGACACAGTACTCCAGTTGAGGCCTAACCAGCACCAAGTAGAGGGGTGCCATCACCTCTCATGATGTTCATGCTATGCCTCTGTTAATACAAACTAAATTGCATTTGCTTTTTTTGCAACAGCATCACATTGCTGACTCATATTGAGGTTGTGATCCACTACATCTCCTAGATCCTTCTCAATAGTGCTGCCGACTAACCAATTATCCCGCATTCTTTGTGCAATGAGCATGTATTTGTGCATTTGGTTTCACTCCCCTAAGTGTAGCACCTCATATTTGTCTTTGTTGAATTTCATTTTGACAAATGTTGTTTATAGCCCAATTCTCCAATTTATCAAGATCCCTTTTAATTGTAGCTCTATCATCCAAAGTGTTTGCAACCCCCCTAGTTTTGTGTCATCTGCAAATTTTATCAGTACACTCTCTATTCCCACATCCAGGTCATTAATAAAGATGTCAAATAACACTAGACCCAGAACAGACCCCTGTTGAACCCTACTTTAGACCTCCTTCCAATCTGACATCATTCCATTAATAGTTACTCTTTGTTTGCAGTTGTTTAACCACTTATGTATCCACTTAAATGGTAGTTCCACCAAGCTACATTTCTCCACCTCACTTATCAGAATGTCATGTGGGACTGTGTCAAATGACTTGCTAAAGCCCAGGTATATTAGACCCACTGCATTCCCTCATCCACCAAACCTTCTTTTACCTTGTCAAACAAGGAAACCAAGCTGGTTTGGCATGATTTGTTCTTAGTAAATCCATGCTGACTGCTAGTAATCTTCCCTTCATCTTCCAAGTATTATAAAACTGAATATTTTAAATATATTTTAATATCATACCATCAATGTATGCTCTTCTAATTAAGTGTAATTGTTTTCTAAAATCATATCTATTTTGACAAAATTTCATTTTGGAAAAAAATTGAAAAAATGTTTTGAAAATGTCTTATTTTGAAATCTGTTGTAAGCAGTGTTGTCGTAGTTGTGTCAGTCCAAGGATATTAGAGAGAGAAGGTGGGTGAGGTAATATCTTTTATTGAACCAATATGTGCTAACTTCTTATACTTATTCTAAACTATCTGTTCGATCTTGTATTTAGCTGTGACACTCTAAGTACCTTTCCTAGCCCTGAAGAAGAGCTCTGTGTGGCTCCAAAGCTTGTCTCTCTCACCAACAGAAGTTGGTCCAATAAAAGATATTACCCTCACCCACCTTGTTTCTCACTTTGAAATGACTTTTTAATTTAGAAGGTTGTATTATTTTATATGATGGAAACTGAACCTTTTGATTGACCCAAAATGATTTTACTCAGGTGCTAGTCAGAGTATATATGCACTCTTCAAATGTGTGTTTGTTAGTTACCTGTCAGAATTATATAGAGCATAATAAATGAGACACCAGGAAATTACAAGCAGTTTTATTCTATTTGAGGTTCTGGCAGGTGATGTCACTAAAACTGGATGATAGATGTCACTTCTGTTACTTGAAGCAGCTTTTGTTCCTAAACTATAGCTCAAAACTGAGAATTCGTTAACTGATGTCAGAAAATAAATGCTTCATGTATTTCTGCCAGCTTATTCTATGGTGGAAGGAGCCCAAACATCAGTAACAAAAAATGTATAACCAATAAGAAAGATATTTCTGAAAATGAAAAATAACTTCAGTCAAATATTTAGAGGTGTTTCCTTTTTCCGGCATTCATTCAGTTCTCTCAAGTCAGTGGAAAAATATTGCTTCTAACCAATAAAGAAGCCAGAAGAATGAACATGTGGAAACATTTAGAATAACTGACATGCTTTAAAAATAAACATTGAGACTTTTTATCTAGAGGATGCTGTTTCTGGTGCTACAGATGCTGATCTAGCTTCTGATTCTGACAGTGATGAGTGATGAAGATGAGAAACAATAGCACATTGAAAAGGCATTCTCAACATAAATTCATTCACATTACAGAATTAACTTAGAACCCTGACTATGCACTGGGAGATGACTGAATGCAAAGCACTTATTTGTAGCCCCCAAATAAAAAACTCCAATCTATACACCCTGTGGCAAATTGCCGGCACTACTATGATGGGTCCCGCACTTTCTCTTCTTGTGGGGGGGGTTTCAGGGTGCCATTTCTTGCCCCTGAACTGGGGTAACAGCTATCCTACTAGTATTCCAGGGAAGGGGAGTGGAGAGGGAGGGACCCAGGCCTGCCCTCTACTCCGGGTCCCAGCCCAGGGGCCCTATGGTAGCAGGTGAACCACTTGTACCAGTGATTCTTTCCCCCGGGGCTACTTCCCTCTCCTGACCTTCAGCTTGTGGGGCTTCCTGCCTTCCCTCTGCACAAGCCAGGTGTCCCTTTACCTAGGATCTTGGTCTTCTTAGCCCGCTGCAGCACTTCTCAAAACTCTCCTCCGCTTTCCTTTGAACTGCTCTTTGTTCCACCACCAATCCACTCTGCTTCACTCCTCCAAACTGCTCTCTGCTCCACCACCAAACCACTCTGCTCCAGCTCCTCCTCACTCTGCTCCAGCTCCTCCTCTGGCTGATTGAAGCAGGGGGATTTTATCAGGTGACTGGCTTCAGGTGCTCTAATTGGTTTCAAGTGCTTTTAATTAATCTACAGGGAATAAGGCTTCTCCTCATCCTAGATCACTCTCCTGCTGCCTTCTGGCCATGCTGTATCACAATCCCTGAATCTAGAAAAGTTGAAATATCAAATGTTTTTGCAAAGTGAAAAATTCTAAAAAGTTTGGAACTGATTTATGGAAACAGAAAATGTCAGCTTTTTCAATTGAAATTAAATTATTCAATCTGTTAAAATGACTTTCATGTTGAATCAATATTTGGATATGAAAAATATAATTTTGTTTCAAAACATATACTCGAATTGACATTTTTCTTTTCAATTGCCCTCATAGGGAAGTTATTTCATGCAAAATATCTTGACCAGCTCTGCCTAGAATTCAGATGGATCAGACCTGAACTGGGAACATAACTTATTTGTTGCCAAGCCAGTAAAAAATATTTGTGTACTATTTCCTTACCCATTAGAATAAAGGACTATCTCACTTATTTTCTTCCACGTAGCAGTCTATAAGCTCACAAGGTGAGATGCACTTGTTGCTATGAATAAACTGTGAAATGTATGATTTTTGGTTTTTTTAAAGATTTTCGTGACCATTAATGTTTCTGAACATAGGGCTGGAGGTGGCCATCTTGCTGAAAAAAGTGGTGCTGTTTGTTTCCAACCTGCTTTATTAATGGATTAGCATGCATACAAAAAGCTATAAGAGTAACAAAGACACTGACTGGTGCATCCCTATGGAAAAAAATTCCTCATAGGCCAGATTCCTTGTGAGATCCAGCTAAACGCACTCTGGGGCATGCTCTGTATCTGTATATCAGTAAATAGTTAATAGATAAGCCGTCAGTAGGTAGTGATCAAGAATGTGTAGTATAGTTCCTAGGTTTTGTAGGGCCAGTAAAACTTCTTGTTGTGCTCATCAAATGGCTTCATCTGGCAACTCTTAACATCAGCTGGTAATAGACAGCACTTTACTGCTCCTCTCAACAGGAGTACAATGCACTGCCAAATAACTGCTAAGTGCAGCATGCATGGTAGAAAGATGGTAGCTAAACAAGCTCCCAAAGACACTAACTACACCCCTTTGGGAATGCAGGGTAAAAGACTGAAAATTAGCTGGCCACAGTGCCTAGCTAGTCCTTTAATGTTATCTTGCCCTGCTGTGAGCATGGGAGGAAAAGATCCCCCTTTACCCTCTTCTTGTCCTGTCCCCAACCTTGTTCACTAACACAGCACAGGAGAAAGATTTAGCGCAATAGTTTTCTTTAGACATTATTAAAACTCATTGTAAAATGATTTACAGTCTCCTCTTTGAGCTTTCACATGGCTGGTGTCACAAATAATATCAGTTTGCCACAAAATGGCCATCCATCCCCATAAATAGGATTAGAAATGCCAGTCATAATTTAAAGCATGTTGTATAGAGAGAAATATAATTTTAATTGGGGATGAACTAAGGATTAGAGGGAATTCAGTAGGGTACTATAAATAATTACAACAAAGGAGAAATGGCTTCATGTCAGTAAAATCAAGCTGCATATAACTCAAGATACCCTATATTTTCCATGCTCTCCTGTGAATGAGTGGATACTACTTCATTCACATTCACACCCAAACACACACAATGTTACCTTATTACTGTAGTTCTCATATGACATTCTCTGTCTTTGATGTAACCCATTACTTCTATTTAATGATGATTAGCATCAGGCTACTTTTTCTTCTGGATTGATTTTATTGATTTATCACTTCCCCATTTTTCCCTCAAGCTTTAAACTTCCATGGGCTTTAATTAAGCTACCTCTAGGCTTGGGAGTTTAAGATTTGTTTGTTTGTATTTGGATTGTTTTTAAAAGAAAAAGTTCACTTGTGAAGCAAGTTTCCTCAGTCTCACAGAGCTCTGCTTAATAATGAAAGCCCTCTGGAAAAAAATAGTGTGTGATCATGTAATTAAAGACTGTTTCATAATGCATACCCACAAGGGGGCCAAATTAAAATTGCACAGGCAACCTTAATTCTGGTGGTGTTTCCTAACTTTTAAGTGCTTGACTTAACCTTAATAACATTCTTTCAATGCAGTTATTTTAAATGTAATAGCATTCATAAAACATTTAGGATTCATACTCCTAGAACATGAAGTCCTCCGTTTATCCTCAGAAGATGTATAACTATCACTGCCTGTATTGGAGTTATATTACTTTCCAATTTACCTCAAGTATGATGTGTGGGAATCACATCAGAAGGTGAACGAATAGTCTCACGGCTGGCTTTAGGGAAAATGATGCCCTGGGAGAACGTTCTTTGATGCCCTTTAAGTAGTGCTCCCTAAGCAGCAGGCAGCAGGCAGAGCTGCAGCAGGTGGAGTGGGTGAGTATGGCCCTTCTGCAGCTTCTTGACCAAGGTGCCCCCCCCCCCCCACAACCACAGTGCCTTAGGCGGTCAACCACATCACCCACAGGTAAGACTGGCCCTGAATAGTCCAGTCCATGATTTTTTACTCTTTGGAGCAAGATTGTCAACAAGGATGCCCATTGTGGTATTGTATTTTGTCCTGTGGAAATCTGCCCTCTAGGTATTTTACTAAAACCAGCACATCACATCACAGCTTTGGAGCTCCTATGTAATCATCTGTGATAATTTTATGAACGCTTTATGTGACCAAAGCTATATTGGCTTATTAGACTTTCCTGTATGAATGTATTGACTTAGGTTAATAGGGACTTGTTGGAAAAACAAGCAGGGAAACAACATGATGGTTATAGATAAGAAGCCTCCCAGCCAACACTTGGGAGGGAATTACAAGACAATGCTGGGAGCTAATAGACTAAAGGGTTATAAACAGTATTATAGTGACTTGGTACCTGGGAATGGGGGTGATCAAACCCTACAGGTCTTGGGGAATCTACATGGATCCCCAATAGGCAGTGGCTAGATACCTAATAATTTTTTTCTGAAATACTTTGGTTCTAAATAAAACAATACTTTGCTTTAAGAATGCCATCTGGTCACTGGATACCACTACACACTGGTCCTGAAAAGCAGAACTGCAAAATCTGAATATAACTTGGGTCTGCTGAAGTAATCAGTTAGTACACAGGGGACTGCCGCCCAAGTCCTGGTAAGAGAGTGGGAAAATCACATGATTTCATGAGAGACGTGATGGCTTGGGGCTTGATACCTGAAAGGCAGGTGCACTCAGTGAAACCAGGAGGAGTCAGAGATGCAGTTAGACTGGTAACCATGACAACAACCATCAGAGAGGGACAACGTTCAACCTGGGCTGGATTTGAAAGAGAAAGCTAGAGGTGAAAGGCCATATATACCATTAGCAATCTCCTGAGACACATGGTGCCCCTTCAGTGCTTTCTATAGATGTTTAATGGATCTGTAGAATATTGTGAACAGACTTATGAAATATATAAAAACACTTTAATCAAGCTTCTAAGGTACTCTAAGGTGAACTTCTGGCCTCCTTGCCTTGTTAATGTCCCTTTATGTGATTATTAAAGGTATGTCTTACCATGGAAAAAGGAAGGCAATTCATAGTTGAGTTTTTGATCCATTCCATAGTCTCTACTGGATGAATGCTCAAGAGAAGTTAGGCTCCTAACTTCTATTTACATTCCTAATTTCCATTGAAATCTATGGAATATAAGACTAAATAGAAGATAGGAGCTTAACTTCTTGTGAGCATTCAGACCTACATCTGTAAATTAAATCACCCACTCTTAGCTGAAATATTGGATCATTTCAAGAAACCAAACTGCCACTACAATTCAGCCTTATCACTGAAATTCCTGCTCCTGCTGTGATCAACTTAATAAAAAGCATTAACTTTAATTTTAGATCACAGCTTTTTGAATCTTCATATCACCCTGTTACTGCCCACCATATGAACTTTAAAATAAAGTAAAGTCTTCTGACTTATATATATGATGAGTTAATCTTTCTTTCATATGGTTGATAACACCATAATTGTCATAAAAGCAATGTAGTGAAATTCTGGAGTCTAGTGAAGTTGAAGGAATATTTGAATCTCTCAAATGACTGCATCCAAATATCTGTTCTCTGGTCTGACCCCAACCCTGACCCGCCTCGGTCAAGGCACTCATCTGTGGTCCCAAAAGGATGCTGTGTTCATGTTGTTGCTTCTCTTCACATGAACTGAAATCTCTTAATACATAGTATAAAGTAACTGACTTATCTTTCATTGAGGCATGAATTCTGTTTTATCTTTATGACTGGATTCTAAAATATCTTTTGCTTTTGTCTCTGGCCCCATTTCTGTTTGTGTCTCCAGTTATAACAATGGGCTGTGAGAAGAGGTGAGATTGCTGCACCAGAGCCAGCAGGCTGGTTACGGTTACCCCAGCTGTGAGTTTACCAGTACTTCTACTGTTTGTTGCAGAGCTGACAGACGGGAAGCCTTTTGATCTGCGATAGTGAGAATGGGACGAGGAGGCAGGTCCTACGAGTCTTCCCTGCCTCCATCAAAAATGCAGGGCTTTTCTTCCCAGGCTGCAATGGGTGAATCCTCCACTCTGAGATAAGCCGTGAGCAGGGCTCACAAAGGCCCTCTATTCTGTCTCCTCTTTTCCAGTGGCAGATCAAAGGGTATCTGGGAAGGGAGTGCATAGAGGCTCCTGTCAGTTCTACAATGAAAAGTGGATTGCTCAATACTCAGGATCAGGGTCACAGTTAGCAGCCAATTACATGCCATGGAAACTCTTCCCCCTCACCTGTCTGCCATCTTCTTTGGAAGGAGATTTCTCCTGTGCCACTAAGTTCCTATTTTAGGCAGTAGATGGGAAGAGTGCTGTTTCAAATGCTTCTGCAATACACTGGCTAAATGCTCCATGTCCCCTGGACTACAGAGAAGGCAAGAGTTTACTATAGCTGCCAGCTAATTGAGTTCCTCCTTTAGCACAAGTAGTAGAGACCTGTGGTTTGTTACTGAAGATTTAAGGTTTAATCACTATGGAGATCCCCTGGTGGGGATTGTTATACTCCTTCCTCCTAGCATGGTATCTACTACTTGGGCTACGTCTACACTACCCGCCCGATTCGGCGGGTAGCTATCGATGTTCTGGGATCGATTTATCGTGTCTCGTCTAGACACGATAAATCAATCCCAGAGCCGCTCCCCGTCGACACCGGAACTCCAGCTCCACGAGCGGGGGAAGCGCTGTCAACGGGGGAGCCTGCCTGCTGCCGTGTGGACCGGGGTAAGTACCTTTAAAAATCGATCTAAGATATTCAACTTCAGCTACGCTATTCATGTAGCTGAAGTTGCGTATCTTAGATCGATCCCCCCACAGTGTAGACCAGCCCTTGGAGAAGTGTGTATGGCTTCCTGCCCAGCAGGTTGTTACAGATTCCTTGGAGGTTTGGGCAAGGATGCACCTGGCTTGCCCTCTGCTATGTATCCCATTTTTGAGGAGTGTGTTGTTTTTTTTCTCCATCCCTCCTTCATACTTCCCCAGTTGCTCTGGGTGTAGGGGGAGGGGAGAACAAATGCTCCTCTCTTCTCATCTCAGGTTGCCTTAAATCTGCTGCTGACCCAGGTCTGCAGGCAAAAGTGCTGTTCCCTGAGAAATGGTAAAAAAGGAGCATCGGTTGAAAGCTCCTAAATGTCTGAAATTAAAATTAAAATACAATATGTATGAGAGATTAAGGCTGACCTTTTACACAGCCAGTATCGTCTTTCCCGGTAGCGGATCAAAGGGGTTCTAGGAAGGGAGTGCATAGAGATTCCCATCAGGTCTGCAATGGAAAAAAAAACATTGGAGGGAATAGCATGGCATCTTCCAGGCATTGGCATTTCCCACTTGAAAAGCATCCGGTCTGATATCAGAAATTTGACTCAAAACATCATAGGGATTTATCGCCCAAACACCTATTACTATGATTTTAGGAAAATGTCCTCATTTTCTGAAATTAAACAAAGATATTTGTTTAGAATTATTGTGACTTAACCCATTAAATGTATTTATCACTATGGTTGCAAAACCAAGCTGCCATCTATTGCAGTGTCTTTGAGCAGAATGAAAGATTTAAGATAAGTGGAGTCACTAACTGTATTAGATGAACATTTGAAGAAACATGGGTCAAATAGGACAAACCGATAAAGAAAATATAATTGATATAACTTTTATAATATCAATAGGGATATTTATTGTAACTCAACCTACACTGCTCAACTCTTCTGAATCTGTTAATTCTTATAACTATCATCCTCTTGTCTACTACTAAGGAATGAAAATAATGTGTGCTGTCTATAATTAGTTAGCAACGTTTCATTAAAAAATAATCAGAGTGAGATTCTGTCTGCTCTAAAGTGGACTCAGTAGATCTCCATGACACTTTCTGTAAGAATAAGAATTTGTAAGTGTCCTCAGCTAGCATTTCCCCTTTGTGACGGGGTCCGCTTACCCCATACTAGCCCAGACAGGGTTGAGCCCATGGGATTGACAGCAGAAGTCCCGCCCCCCTGGCAAGACTGGGCATGCTCCAAGTGTTCTAGCTGTATAAAGGGAGGGAGCCCAGCTCATTCAGGGGAAGAGACCGCCGGGGAAGGACCTGCCTGGGGAGCTCCTGCAGAGGGCCACTCATAGCCGTGGACTACACCAGGAATCGAAGCCTTTCATGGCCTGCCTGGATCCCCATGAGTGGAGAAGCCCGCGATGACGACCGGCCCTGCTGACCACGGAGGACCCGACACCTCATGGGATACCCCAACACCGACTCTGGTAGGGAGTGACCCAGGGAAGGCGGCCAAATGGTACCTCCCACCCTGGAGAAACTCAGCGTGTTTCGGCCGGACCCTCCCCGCTGAGTCAGTGGCGAGTTGCCGTGCTACTGTTCCGGCTGCTAGTCCACACTGCCCTGCACCAAAGGGTGCTGCTAGAGACTCTGGCCACTAGGCCAAGATACCCTGCACAAAAGGGGGGGGCGTTATAGACTCCGGCCGCTAGGCCGCGCTGCCCTGCACCAAAGGGTGGTGCTAGAGACTCTGGCCACTAGGCCACGCTACCCTGCAACAAAGGGTGGTGTTACAGACTCCAGCCGCTAGGCCACGCTGCCCGGCACCAAGGGGTAGCCTCAGAGACTGACTGGTAGGCCGCGCTGCCCTGACCCTAGGGGCGCGGACCGTCACACCCTTTATATACCATTATGCAATGTGCTATGCTAACAAAGTCATTATACTAGAGGAAAAGAGCTGTTCTCATCATTTTCCTATGTGAATTTCCTCTTAATAGATGTAGGGTTTCCAATCTCTCTTTCAAATCAGTGCATGGTCACACTTTTTTCTCTCTTTTCTTTTGAATTTAGGAATCCTGAAGGTGTCTGATTGTCAGCCCTGGGGATTGAAACCTTCAGTTTATCCACACAACACGGAAGCAAAGGACTGAGCAGAGCAGGCTTCTGCACACTTTGCTGACAATGTTTCTCATCCCTGTGCAGTAGGAACTATCACTAGGGCTGAAAGGGGATTTTAATTTCTATGATTATTGACTATTTTACATCCTATTGAGACTGCAAAAATGGGTGAGAAATGTGACTGTGGTTTTTGTGATAACTTACCACTATATGAGAACTGCATGAAGATTACTGAATCATTTTACACTGTCAATGGAACAACTGTCAGAGGACAGCAATTTCAATCACTACTGATTTGGGCTGGATTTGAACTTATGGCTTAGACGTTAAAGGCTTCATATCCCATTACCAAAAGGTCACCATGTTAATACTGGGATCCCAGCAAACCAAAGAGACTTCATTTCTATAGGATATTCTTATTTCAATATGGATGACAGCTCTCTTTCCAAGAAAATGAATGTAAAAATGTCACAACTGCTTTTTGATTAGGCCACTTCCCCCACAGTATGTTTTTTTTTTCCTGCTTTTAGTCTTCCTTTTGATATCTTTACTTTAATCCCAGACACAAGTGTAATAACCCAGGTTTTTTTAATCCAGAGTTGGAAATTTTAAAAGCATGCCAATGCAATTGGCAAGAATTTCTACTTTTGTCATATTGTGGGAATATCTCTAAGTTTTGACCACACTTTAACAAAATAAGATATAGCTCACAAGCATGCAACATGAAAGGAGAACAAAAGGATAGCAAAACATACACTTGCAGGCCAAAATATAATAAGAAATTCTAATATTTTTTGTCCTTCCAGCTTGACCCTAGACAATGAATGTCCCTTTAACATTCGCTGGGAGATTTATCTATTTGGTTTTTTTTCCAATAAGTTTACTATGCTCTGCTCTTGAAAAGTGCTATTATTTTGTTGTTCTGACTAAGAGTAGACAAATGGTTATGATTTGAAGCAGAATTCCTCCCCTCCCCATGACATACAACTCATTTGTGGAAAGGTACCAAGCTTCACAATACTAATATGTGATACACTGATCTATCCATCTGCAAAATTATCACAATGTATTTATTCTCCCAAAATATTTAAAATGACATAATATATAAAATGCTGTTATATCATGATGTTCTTGGGAAAAATTTTTTTCCCAGATGTGACAGTCTGTATCCCTATGTTCACCCTTTTATAGGACTATGATAAATCTTGCACAAAATATGCCTTGTGAGGTATCGTTCAAAAACTCATAATTTGCTGTTCATTATTGTCCTAGTAAAGTATGTATGACAACTTTATATGTAAAGTTATAAGAATATACTGTATGATATTAATAAGGGCAGTAACAAACCAGTTCTTCAGAGACAAAAGGCAAACTGATGCCTCAGCCTAGGTCAACAAAATCAAATGGACTATCACCTGTTTAAGTGGCCATTCTTTGGTAGGAAAGAGGGTGTGAGCGAAACATCTACATTTTCACAATGGAATAGCTTGAGGTTCCCATCCACATATCTCCTGTACCTCAGCTGGAGATGATTCTCAAAGAAGATATATGCTATAAGAAAGGAGAACAAATGTCCCAGATTATTGCTCCCCATTCATCTCTACTCATAGCATGAACAACACTTGAAGGACAAAGGAAACAGCACTAAACTGGGGAGGGATCCTGTCTTAAAGAAGTTTAGCCAGTAAGACTGCTAGCACATGTCATAAGAGATACTTTTGCTTTGAATCCAATTAGCTTGTTAAGTTAGGTATTAGTTGTGTTTTATCTTTATTTTCTCATAACCAATTCTGACTTTTATGCCTCATTACTTGTAATAATTTAAAATCTATCTTTCTGTACTTAATACAAATTTTTATTGTTTTAATAAACCGCTATGTTTGGATTGAAGTGTTTGGGAAACTTCATTTGAAATAATAGGATTGGTGCATATTGTTTTCTATTAATAAAATGATGGACTTTAGATGACCTTGTATCATTCAGAAGAGATCTGGGCAGTACAAGACACACATTGCTGGGGAAAAGTTTGGGACTGGGAATTTTCTGGTGTTACTCTGTAGTGTAATTCATGAGTGGCTGGCCATAGCACTCATACAGTATAACTAGGAATAATTTACCTGCCGGAGGCTGTATGTGAGCAAACCAGGAGTGGTTGCTCTCACAGTGAAGCAGTGTGAAAGGCACCCCAGGTTGGAGAATTGAGGGGACACAGCAATTCATCAGTCCAGATTGTACCCTGGGTAACGTCACACCAGAATTAATTTGAATTCTAGGCTCAGTCTAAGGGCTCAATTTTTTTTTATTTAAATGGGCGTAGATATTCTTCAATAGCTCATTGACTTTAGTGTAGATTTACATTTATGTAAGACAGAGCAGAAGAAAGCCAGAGTCTTCAGGATAAGTAATAATCTTTTCAGTTTCCCACCTTTACTTCTCACCAGAATATGTATCTGAAGGATGTAGTACTACATACAAATGCAACTGATGGCCTGCATATGTTTTTGCTATGCATTCCATGCCAAGCCTAAAAAAAAATCAATTCTTCTTGTGATGGGTCCCCCCTCCCGTCGGGGTGCCACCTGGAACTGGGGTATAGCTGAGCCCTCTGATTCACTGATCTGTGTTCCCTCTCACACTGTGATGTTGTCACAAGCTGCAAAGCCCTCCAAGCTTGCACTCATACTAACATCCACAGGAAGGGGCCACACCCAAGTATGTTCATGAATGCTCTGCCAGCCACTGCATGAACCAACAATAGAGAAGCTCCAGCCAAAATACCCCCAGCTCCCCAGCCTAAGACCTGGGAGCTGTACCATCCTGCCCTGGTCTAAAGCCTGACCAGTATGAATTTACTACCCAGTCTGCCCCTCTCTCGATGTAAAGAGGACCATGCACAAGCCTTTGTTAACTGAGCTGAGGTTTTCCACACACTTCAAGCAAATCACACTGTTTTAGGTAAAATATAAAACAAATTTACTAACTACAGAAAGATAGATTTTAAGTGATTATAAGTGATAGCAAACAGATCAAAGTAGATTGCCTAGCAAATAAACAAAATAGCAGTCTAAGCCTAATATACTACATAGGATTTGAATTAAGCAGTGTCTCACCCTATTAGATAATATAAACAGTGCACCAAGGCTTTATACACAGGCAGGCTTCTTTCTTTCCTGCCTGGGTCCAGCACTTCCCCCAGTTCAGCCTTTGTTCCTCATGTGTTTCCAAGTGTTTTCTTGTGTGGGAAGGGGGCCTTTGGTGATGTCACTTCCTGTTTTATAGTTTCTTCCATATGGCGGGAACTCCTTTGTTTAAAGCCAAGTTCTGAACCAGTTTGTGGAAAAATACAGGTACCAAAATGGTGTTCAACATATGTGATCTAATCACATACTCCTGCATGCTTGATGAGTCATGGCAGCCATTCTTCATAGGCTGTCTGAAGCAACCCCAGGTGAGGACAAGCCTTTTCTCTGGTCCATTGTCTTTGTTGATGGCCCATTAGCACTGTCTAGTTTCTTCATTGTACCTGAAAGTCTAGTTATGGGTGTTTCCAACTTCACAACATCTTTCAGTAACACACATATAGCAAAACTTCATAACTTCACCTACAATGACAGCACATACAGTCCAACAGGATATTAATATTCAACAGATCAAGACTTTTAGAATGATACCTCTCAAGGCATGCTTTGTACAAAACATATCATAATTATATGACAATGGTGATAGGAGGGGTGTCAGGGTGTTGCTTGGGGGCACAGAGTGTCACACTCCTCATTTACTTCCATTCCCCTCATGACATACTTCCTCATGTAGCTTATTATAGCTGGTAGAGGCAACTTTATACACCATGCATTGCCTTTTAGTTTCAACGTCCCTTTCCCCATTATTGGTTCCCTGCAGCACCAGTATGCATTGCTCTCCACTCTGCACAAACTCCTAAAGGTCTATTTCCTAATGTCTTAAATAAAAAGATACCAAGAAACAGGATTCAGAGTAGCAGCCATGTTAGTCTGTGTCAGCAAAAAGAACAGAAGTATTTGTGGCACTTTAGAGACTAACACATTTATTTCAGCATAAGAACTACCTTTTCAGTTTGGATGTCAATGGAGACAAGAGAAATGGTCATCAAGGAAAAGCATTCAGTACACAGATATCACTTTCCTTGTGGGTTAAAAATGTCACATATTAAGAAGGGGAAATGTGACAACCTTAATTTCTGCATCCACAATGTCACTTGGGATTTTTCAGCATGCCGTGGTTTTCCCCCAACCACGCTGTTTGCAACCGATCAGCCAGTGAAAATGTAGTGTTGACAAATCAATGGTGGCTTTTAAAATACTGTTATTACGAGGCACTGAATTTCTCCTTTAATATGGAGTAAGACGCGTAATACAGTGCCAATAATGAGGCTTAAATTAAGGAACCCTTTTTTTCTGATTGGTACCTGCCTTTAATTTAGAGAGATGATATCTGGGTCAAACCGACTATAGTGAATAGTAAGGGCACAAGCTAAATTATTCAGGGTATTCACTGAGGAGTGACTAACCTACTATTTATATACTTTCTGAATATATCATTATGCATCTAGCTCAATTCGCAAGGTCCTATTTGAAGTCAATTGACTCCAGAATATGCATTCTGTTAATCTAAAAAGCCTGACAATTGGGTTATTGGGTAGGGTAGTTGAATAACCCAGGAAGATTTACCTAGTGGTTTATAAGAATTTGGGCTACATTGGTTAAGGAAAATATATTTATATGAAACAAGTGGAAGGAAATTACCTGGCTATATGGATCCTCTTTGCTGAATGTGCAGAAAATAGAAAATAAGAGGAACAGACTTAAAAGACTGACTTTTTATTAAGGATCTTCTAGGAAGCAAAACAAAGCCTAAAGCTTTGGGTCCCTGCAATTTTAGCCTATAGTGACAATATAACTAGAACCTCAAAGACTCTGCAACATGTCAGGTCTAAATTCTGTGGCAAAGCTCCCTACTGTCTGTGGTAGAGCAGTACTGAACGCTGTGAGAATTCTGTGACCATTTTGATACAGTGAGAAATTGTCTCCGAATATTACATTTTAATGATATAACTCTAAAAATGAACCTTTATTGATGATGGCCCTGATCCTGCAATCACTTGTGCACATGCTTAACTTTATGCACATGAGTAGTACCTTGAACGTAATGGCAATATTTGTGCATGTAAAGTTAAGCACACATCTCGGTGCTCGCAGGTGCAAGGGTCTACATTAAAACGTCACTACTTTTTAATATTATTATTAAGTTTTGTCAGGTTGCTTGTGGCTGTCAAAATATTGAGGAAGATATGCTCCCTGCCTCTAAGGTTAAGTCTACATTGCAGCTGGAGGTCTACTGACTAGCTTGGGTGACATATATGCACTAGCTGTGCTTGAGCTTCTTTGCTAACAATAGCAGTGTAGCCACACCAGTTGGCATTGGCCAGCTGCCTGAGTACATGCCTAGGGTCTTGAATGGAATTGTATTCAGGAGGCTTGGTATTTTTATCATGCTCACATCAAAACTGGCACAAACAGAGCTCTATATTACCCCTCAGGCTGCAGCATACAGGGGTTGAAGACTGAAGGGCTTAAATCTTGGATTAGACATATACACAGGATGACCAGCAGAAGGTCAAATCTTAAAACAGTGCATTGTTTCAATTTTAAATATCATATACTGTTTTAATTGTAGAAAGGTTCTCCATAAGAGGCCTGCTTTATCATACCGTGCCTTTAAGCTAATGTTCTAAAAATTTAGGCCTGGATTCTGCCATCCATACCCTGGTTGAATAATACCTTACTCCATGGGCAATCCCAAGGATGGTAGAATCTGGCCTTCAATCCTCAACACACCACTCCTTGCATTCTGCCTCCCACTGCTCCAGTACCATTGCTACCCCACCTCTCTCACACACACACTTCCTACTGTACATCTATGAATAGGCTAAAGTCTGCCAGCCGTACTCATGTTAAATAATGACTTAGTTTGTGCACAGTCCTATTGAATAAATGTAGTAAAATGCTATTCAGTGAAAGTAAGGGTGATACAATCTAGCTCTTAGATATTTCCATAGCACCTATAACATGTACAAGTTCCTACACCCGTTTTATGACAGAAACCCTAGGCCTCAACCTGCCACTACTCCAGTCTTCCATACTCCTCCCCATTTTTTGGATGCCTCCCTGCTCTTTGCTTCCTCCAGCTCCAGTTCTCCCCAAACCTTTCCTCTTTGTGATGTAAGCCCCACCAAGACACTACATTAAGAAAAAAATCCACAGGTGGATCCTGTTAGGGGAAGCTAGTGGTCTGAAAGAATGGACAAATCTAAGATGATCTACTCTGATAGGCAGATCACCACCTGATTTTTTTTTGGTGGAGGGGGGCCTTCCCATTTCTCACTGGGTGGTATGTCCCTGCTTCCCACTCAGTTCTGGAGCATGCACACAGAAAATATTTAGCTTCCACTTGGCAAGTGGCAAACGCTTACAGACTGAAGACAGAACCTGAGACAGGGAAGATAAGATGGAGCAGGCAGCTTGACATTTGTCAGAAAGTCAGGAGAGGGAGGCCAGAATGGCAGTCCTTGTGGTGGCTGACAGAACTTGATAAAATCTTTTTATTACAAAGAGCAAGGTGCTAAACCCTTTATTCACATTAGTGAGCAGTTATTCATACCAATAGTCTCATTGACTTCAGTAACTGCCCGTCAGGGTGAATAAGGGGTTCACAATATGGCTCTATATTTGTTTCCCAGACATGAAGCCAAACGGTGGGTGCCGTGCGCACAGAGGCCCACTCTGGTGAAACTGCAGCAGGAAGGAATGCAGGTAGGTGATTCTGGCTCCTCCTACCATTGGCAGAAAGCCCTCTTGGCATGCTCTCCACAAGAGGAGTTGCAGAGGGCAGGCCTTAGTGACTAGATAGTCACTAAGGCCTTTGCACATGTACATTTCCTTATCCAGCAATGAGACTTATGCATATCAGTTCCCAGATTATTCACATCTCTGTCGTGAATTACCTGCATCTGGATGTGGAGCAATTACTGGCAAATGAGTGCACACTGCTCTAGAGATGTATATTGTACCTTTTTTGATACGGCATGAAGGCCTCCACTACTGTGTATTTAGTACTTCAATTTTTTTTAAGAAAAGAAAAATACTTATAGACATTTATGAAGGTTAACCCTAAGAAAGTAAAATGTATCTAAATCCCCTTATTTTATGTATGAAAATCTACAGTAGCTATTTATCTGTTTCTTGGTCCTGGTATTTCTAAAGGGACTGTTATGGTCTATTATCTAATTACCAATAATGATCGATGCATGATGAGCAGGAAATGATTTAAAGAAATTCAATTTTAAATTACTTGAAAACTTAAAGAGAATTTTCCCCTTCATTTTGATTGCTGAAGTTTAGATTGGAAGTATCCTGAGAGAAAAACAACAGTTTTTATGGACTGGACTTCCACAATTTACATATGATCTTTTCAAGATTTGGTTGCTCTCTCCAATAGCAAGAAGCTAGTAGTGTCAATGGCAAATACCCCATTCTGAATGTGATAGAGTGTGTGGACAGACAAAGAAGGGGTTAAAAACTCGCAGCAGGAAAAGCTCCACTGTGGAGAAATTGCCTGAGCCCTGGTCTACACTACGAGTTTAGGTCGAATTTATTAGCGTTATTTCGATTGATCCGTGCACCCGTCCACATGACGAAGCCCTTAACATCGACTTCTAGGGCTCTTAAAATCGATCTCGCCACTCCACCCCCAACGAGGGGATTAGCGCTTAAATCGATATTGCCGAATCGATGTAGGCTAGTGAGGACGCAATTCGACAGTATTGGCCTCCTGGATCTATCCCACAGTGCAACATTTGACCGCTCTGGACAGCAGTCTGAGCTCCAATGCTCCGCCCAGGTAGACAGGAAAAGCCCCGCGAACTTTTGAATTTCATTCCCTGTTTGGCCAGCGTGGTGAGCTGCAGGTGAGCGCAGATCTCATCAGCAGAGGTGACCATGATGGAGTCCCATCAAAAGGATTTTTTGCTCCCCCCTCAGTTGCTTTCACGGAGGGAGGGGGGAGCAAGGGTTAGGCTCATTTCCTTCTAGCTGCAGATGGTACAATATGCGGTGAGCAAGGAGGCGCCTTCCCTTCTAGCAGCAGATGGTACAATATGCTTGATATCCATCATCAGCTCCTGGCCCCCTCAAGGATTGAACTCACAACCCCGGGTTTAGCGGGCCAACGCTCAGACCGCTGAGCTATCCCTCCGCCCGTGTTCCAGGCAGTACTGAATCTCCCTTAAACAAAACGTAAAAAAGAGAATGACCAGAGTCACTCTGGTCACTCCCATTTATGTCCAAGCGCCCCCGGCCAGCCACACCATAGGCCGCCGGCCAGGAGCACACGAATACCAATCATATTGTACAATCTGCTGCGAGAAGGAAAGGAGCTTCTGCTGTGTGGTCCCGCGACCATGACCATTTATGGCATATTGCACCATCTGCAGCTAGAAGGCAAGGCGCTCCTGCTGTGTAGTCCCGCGACTACCAGCCTCAGGCGGAATGGCCCCCTCAAGGATTGAACTCGCAACCCCGGGTTTAGCGGGCCAACGCTCAGAACGCTGAGCTATCCCTCTGCCCGTATTATAGTGTGACTGAATCCCCACTAGACCTAATGTCCAGGCGTACGCTGGAGATGTACGGTAATTGTGAGCTGAGCAGGCTTCCGTAGCAAACACGGAAACCCCGGAAAAAAGGCGCGAGAAATATTGCTTTCACGGAGGGAGGGATGACATGTACCCAGAACCACCAGCGACAATGTTTTCTGCCCCATCAGGCTTTGGGATCGCAACCCAGAATCCCAATGGGCGGCGGAGACTGCGGGAACTGTGGGATAGCTACCCGCAATGCAATGCTCCGAAAGTCGATGCTAGCCCCGCTACTGTGGACACAGTCAATCGACCTCATGGTCTTAACGCTCTTTAGTGGGGACACACACAATCGATTCCATAAATTCGGGTTTTAAAATATCGACTTCTATAAATTCGACCTAATTCTGTAGTATAGACGTACCCTGAGTTACGAATCAGGGAAGGCGTGTCTTCCATCTGAGAGTCCTTAAGAATCAGGGATAAAAAAGGAAGCTGTGGCAGGCTGCTTCCCTTCTAGGGGAATCTTTTTTTGCCCTTGCTGGTAGAGGACTTAGTTTATAAAACCTTAGGCTAGAAAAGAACTGTGTTTTTTATTTGTTTATCTCTGTGTTATTTTGGACCTAGCTAATCCTGTGGGCCAACTTTACTTATCTTTCCCTAGTGGAAAATGGAGTCTATGTTTACTCCCTGAAGTAAAGGACTCATTTTAGGTTTTTTTCCCTAAATGTAAGGGGTATGCTAGTTTTATTCCAGGAAATCAGGGACCTTTTTGGTTTTTGTTTCCTGGAAAGAAAGTTCCTCTTTGTCTAGATCTTATTCTGTATGCTCACATGCTTTGGGCCTATAGCTTATGCTAATATTCAAATTCAATTTAAAACCATAGTTCACTCAGGCCCAAAGTAGACATATATTCATATAGTGTAAATGAGTTTATTAGGCAAAATATATTTTCTCACCAGTACTATCAATGAATAGCTTGTCTTTCTCCATCTGATGATGCTTCTTTCAATCTTAGTTAAATTATCATATGTCAGCAATTTTCTATCTTACAGTTCTATCAGTTTTATCTTACTTAATATTAAACTCTTGAATACTGTCATTAACCCATTTAGTATTAATTCTTGCCTTCCATGCACACCCATTGAAGTCACTGAGAATTGTTATATAACTATTGTTTTTAATAGTTAGCACCCAATCATCGGAAAAAGCATAGAGCTCAAGTAAATGAGCAGCGCACTGAGGAAAATGTTCTTTAATACATTTTGGAATTCTCAGCCAATCCTGGAATAGCTGGTAGACAGCAGGGCCAGGGATGGTACTACAGATTATGGAAGGGAGTAGCAGATGTGCAGAACAGTAGTAGTATTCCTACTATTTCCTATTCAGTTTTGTTCTCATATATCTACATTGTGCACGAATCTGCTGTCCAATATTTTGCTCCCCTGACACACTTCCTCAGTTTACCCACGCTCTGTGCTTTTATCTGCCATGGATTTAAACTGTGTGCTGCAAAACATGGTGTTTTGAATTTACATGGCCATATTGTAATCTATTTAGATTGCAAGCTGTTTTGGGCAGAGACTCTCTTTTTGTTCTTCTCATACAATTCCTAACAGAATAAGGTCTGGGTACATGATTCAGTTCCTGTATGCTATCACAATACAAATAATTGAGCGAGTAGAATTTGCCCCTGTATCGCTTCAAAGTGTTTTAGAATTCTTCTGGATGAAAGGTATACTATGCATACATTATTTAATTATTCTGCCTGTTGGAAAAACAATAAATATGTATCTTCTAAGGAAATTCATGAAAAGATGGGGAACATTTAGGAAACTGTAATTTTGAAAGAGCTGATGTGCATCTTCCCAGAAGTGAAAATTCTCATCAATGATGGCTCATTTTCCCCTTCATTTCTACCACAATATGAAGCCAAGTCCTTTAATTCTATTTGAAAGTAATGTGAACTTCACTGTCAAGACCCCTCTAAAGAAAAGTCTCTTTTGGGGCAGCGCATTCACTTGAATCTTTTTTTAAAATAATTTCTTTGTCATTGTTCCCTAGTTGTCACTACCTATTGGGAAAGACTGGCTCAGTCTAACAACCAAAATAAATGGTACTGAACAGAATGAAAAATTATGCAGCTTTACTAAAAAGCAAAGAGTGAGTTGCCATTTTCAGTGCCTACTCTGTTCCTTTGAAATCATTTTCCAAAATGGGTTTCTTGAAGTCATCATTTTTTCAAAACTATAACAGAGGGCACCTTGTCAGCATCCTCTTCCTTTGTACAAGTTTATAGTTTTCCTTCCTATAAACAGAATGCTAAAAGCTGTTACAGTGGACTGTCAGGACTGCATTCATTTTAGGAGTTGGGCAAGATTCCAGGTTATTTATAAGTAACTCCAAGAGCTCACTCATGTGGAAAAATGAGTCACTCGTGTTCTAAAATGAGCAAAGTTGCAACACATACATGAAAACTGAGGAAAAGAACATTATTAAGTGATTATGCATTTTTTTGAAAATTAGACGTACCAATGATTTTTCAGGTGATATTTTTTTTGAAAGATGCTGTGTAGCCATACAAAATGCTACATTAAAATTCTATAATTCTGTTGCATTTTCTTTTACGTGTATTAAAGGACTGACTATGCTTTCATGTTAGAATACACTGAAATAAAAATAAATATCGTTTGAGCTGATAAAAATAATATTATAGACACTTATCTTTTCAGAGTATCCCCTGTGCTTCACATTGCAAATAAATCTTACACACCGTTCAGGAACCAGGATGAGAATCCTGGGCTTTCATCTTCAAAAATACAGGCTTCAGCCATTTGAGCTCACAGAGATCTCCACAGCTAGCAGCCATAGTTCCTTACCCTTTCTGTGGGCTAGCCACTAGAGGCAATATCACCTAAAGCTCAGAACTGGTATTATATTATATCATGTGAACCATCTTTACTCATACCATTTGTCCCATGGATGTCATGGGAACACATGAAATAAGGCTTACAAGATGAGGGCTCTTGTCAACAGAAGTGTCAATAGGAAATTCCTCCAAATAAACACCACCAAACCAAGCAAGGAAGCAAGCAAGCAAGAAATTAGATTCAAATAAATAATTTTCAACTCCCCTAGAAAAAGCCTTAGTAAACACAAATCTTGGAGCATGCCATGACATTTATCAAACTCAAGTTATGTCTGACCATGGAGTGGAAGTGAATTTCTCTGAAAATAGCCTCTTCCAGGCATATGATGTATAAACCAGTTAACTTCACTGTCCCTGCTGCTCACTGTTTTCAAGGTACAGCATGGAGAAAATGGAAGTCTCTTAGGTATTCTGGAACTAAACCATAAAGGGCTTTATAAACCAAAAGAAATACTTTGAACTGTACCTAGAAACTACACCTAGAGACAGACAAACAGACAACGGTGTTCCATGTTCATCTTATCTTGTACTTCATTTGTGAAACACTGCTAAGTAAAGCCCCTGCAGTTATTATTAGCCAGGATATTCAAAAACAGGAGCCTAAAATGAGGCTCATATGTCCATATTCTAGCCCTTACCTGATTTTCAAAAGATCTGAGCACCCAACAGTTTCTACTGAGGTCAATCTGGCCAGATGAGAATTCCCCCGAATACAGGGAAGCTCTCAGATGGTGCCAGCATAACCCCATAATCTCTTGTTCCACCCCTACCAACCATCCCTGTCTCCTGTACCATCTAGCCCTGGTATAGGAGGCAGGGAAGAGTGTGGAAGTGGCATGGCCAAAGCATGATATTCTCTGCCTATGCTCCTTGGATGTATAGGTCTAGTAATGCCCAGCCCAACTGGGGATGTGACCCCATTGTGCTAATCATTGGCACAAGCACATAATAAGAGACAATCCTTGTTCAAATATTTTACAGTCTAAACTGACAAGACAGACAAATGGTGGCAGAAAATATTATTATCCCCTTTTACAGATGGAGGGTTGAGGCATAGAGAGATCAGAGAACTTACCCAAGGTAACACAGGAAGTGTTTGGTAGAGCTAGGAATTGAACCTTTTTTTTACCTTCTGAGTCCCAGTTCAGTGTCTTAACAACAAAACTGTCCCGCAAAGCAGGCCATGTATTTACATCAGCATTACATATAGGCCTCACAATAAAAGTTCATAGGTTGATCATCATTAGTTCTTGCAAAGTACTGATACTTGCTGTTACCTGTGGAAGTTCTACTCTGTTTTGTTTCTGATTCCCTCTACTTTGCCATGTATCACTTTTGTGCTCTCTGCTGATTTTTTCCACTAACAATGTACATAGGATCGGTTCTGGATTGGAATGTCTCATGACTGGGCAATTTTGCCTTGTGTTTGGATGACATCAGTTTTGCCCTGTACATTGCACCACTTTTTATTACTCCACTGTCATGGCAGCATGGGAGCATATGGCTCAATGTCTGTTGATTATCTTAATTGTTATTAATTGGCTATTAATTGAGCCAATCTGTCCTTTAGTTACAATTGTCTGTAGCTGTACT
Source organism: Macrochelys suwanniensis (assembly GCA_033296515.1). Lineage (NCBI taxonomy): Eukaryota > Metazoa > Chordata > Testudines > Chelydridae > Macrochelys > Macrochelys suwanniensis. The sequence continues at coordinate 83,756,345 of CM065777.1, forward strand.
GCAATGTTTTTAATTATTTACTGAGAAATTGCTTCCCATCCTGTAAAGAACATTTCATTAAACTTATCCATTCATTTTTTTTTACATTTTGCCACAATCACCATAAGACCGTTTTCATGGAAAAATGGATTAAACATTTGTACATGAAAAGTACGACAAAAAGTGCAACCTTTCAATTACCAAATAAATAGAATAAATGTGAAGGCAACAAACTACCTTTTGGAAATCAGCTCTCTGCGGGAAAATAATATCCAAGGAGCTTTGTTGTTATGTTAAACAAATGCAGTGAACATTTAAAAGTTCATAACTGGGAAAAAAATCTGTGAAATATTTAGTCCTTCTCAAAATTTGTTATGCTGTCAAAATAATTCCTTCAGCGCACATAAAGAGAGGGAATATTACATATTTGGAATGTAATAGCTGTAATAAAAGAAAGAATTGTGAAAACAAGAGCATTGACAACTTCACAATGAACAATATCCTGTTCTTTTTCTCTTCCAACAATTTAAGAAATTACAATATTTAAATTAAAGGCTACAGAGAAAATTGAGAGTCACGCATTCAAAGAAATAGCAGGATTCCAGCTGTTTCATCCCTAGTTATGTCTCTTGAGTTCCACACATAGTAATAAAATAGACCAATCAAATTCCTGTCTTTTCTTCTAATAAATTAAGTGATCAAATTGAGATGCCAGCAAAGTCCTTTTTTTATTATTTTAAAAATCAGCCCTGAAAAGACCAGTAAAAATCACACAAAAACCTTTGTCCTGTAACATAATGAATCACATTGAGCAAAATCCTGCTTGCTTTAATCATACATTTCCAATTCAAGCCAAATGGAATCTGGATTTGGCCCCATTCTGACTCTCACGGTCAAGACACTAACAGAATGCAATATCTTAATGTATAGTCATTATTGAAGATGGTGGGCTTTATCTAAAGCTGGTTGGGAGTCTTTCCATTGACTTCCATATACTTTGGAGCGGGCCTTAAGTCTTCTGCTTTCAGCATTGGCAGGGGAAGTACAAATTTCCTTGCACTGGCCTGCCCCATCAGTGTATCACAGCTTAGTTCTACAGATGTCATCTCTAGGGCATGAAATCTGAATTCGCTCCTCAAATCCTTAATGGGGACTATCTCAGATCCATAGGGCATGCTATGCCTCTGACCTTTATATAGTCTCTCTGGGAGCATCCCCTTCATAGTGTTGGGCCCTGGACATCCAGTTTTTACAAGGCAAAGACTCTGATACTCCAAAATTGCGTCCCTGGCTTCAGTGTATCTGTTTCTCATTGTGGCTCCTTCAGCAGATTCAACAGAACTTGAATCCCTGTTGGAGATTTACCCAGTGTGGAGCTATAGAACTAGCAGATGTTTGCAGGGACAGACCACATTTATTAGTCAACTGAAATAGAGTATTTGGGATCTTTAGGCTAGAACCGTAAAGCAAAGTCTACCCACCCATGCATACTTCCAGCACATCCTGCATCTCTTGCCCAAGTGTCCAAGATTCAACTCTCTCTGCACTGGTATGTGCATTGTATCCATGCAGTAAGGTAACTGGTGCACTGTCCCTTAAAGAGAGGCATAGTAAGGGACTTTGAAGGACTGGTTTGCAGGTGCACATGCATGTACTAACCTGAGCTGCTGAGAGCAGTGAGTACGTAAAAAAAATATTTGTTAACAAAAGGCTGTTTTGTTTACCCTATCCTAAGAGCTCTGTGTAAGCCTGAGAGCTTGTCTCTCTCACCAACAGAAGATGGTCCAATAAAAGATATTACCTCTCCACCTTGTTTCTCTGGGCAAACTGAGTCATACAAACTTGTCCATAAAAACAATACAGAAACTTCCCACATTCTCCACAGGGACATTTATGTTCTAGGAAATGGAATGAGATCATCATCTAATTTCATGCTGGCCAACTACATAGCCTTGTTATAATGTTGAGCGCTAATGGCCACAGGGCAGGGGGCTAGTTTTAAAATGCCAGACATACTGTTGGCATACAAATAATACACTGTGTTTTTATATATTTAGTAAATGATAGAATTGACTGTGGGTTAGTGGCATAATCGAGTTGCAGGTATGTGAGGTGCATGGAGGTTGTGAAAAGTGGTTAGTCTGAAAACTGCAACAATATGAAAGGTTTCGGTGTAGTAGCCGTGTTAGTCTGTGTCAGCAAAAAGAAAATAAGAAAGGAATACTTGTGGCACTTTAGAAACACTCTTTAATCCAAAACAAAGACACTTTTCAATAGGAAAGAAAATGTTATTTTAATAGTTATGCTCATCATTTCATGGGACAGAAACAAGCCCTGTGACATATGTGTATGAAATATCAGGGAACAATCCAGGCTAATGATCAGCTATGTTGCCCCTGCGCTGCAACACTGGTGCCTTACAATGCTTTGCTGAAGTAGTTCCCACCTGAGCTGCTCACAAACAGCCTTACAGCATGCGAGCCACACCCTGAGTGTCTGTGTGTAACTGCAGCCTGCCAGGCACATTTGGGCTACACTCTGGATCTAACCAGTCTTTGTTATACTGCGGGGTGACACTAACGCACCCCCAGTCTTAGACTTCCCCCCCAGAAATGCATGTTCTGTACTGCTCAGCCCTCTCCTCATCAATGCAAGTTATATTAAATCCGTTATTTCTTTAAAAAGAATAATACGCACACAACTAGTCACCCAGAATGGAGTTTCCTGGACACTTCAATTTAAACACACTGGATTAGATAAAACAATAAAACAAGTTTATTAACTACAAAGAAACATTTTAAGTGAGTACAAGTAATAAAGGTCAGAAATGGTTACAAATAAAATAAAGATAAGACATTTACTAATACCTAACTTAACAAACTATATCAGATTCAAGCAAAGTTTCTCACCATATGCTTTCATCTGTCTTACTGACCAAACCCTGTAGGTCAGGACCACTTCTCCCAGAGTACAACGGAGCTGCTGTGAATGCAATCAGGAGGGAGATAGGAGAGCCTTGGGGGTGTTTGTCCCTCCTTTTTACAGTTTCAGTCCCTCTCTTGAAAAACATTTCCAGCTGGGCACCAGGAGACAAAGAGTGTATGTGGAAGGATGTTCCCTGCTGCTTTTTTCTCACCTGTTTGAGCTTTCTTTGTTTCACTCCCTGCTTGATGAGTCTGTTTACTGCTTAAATGAAAATTAAGCAGAGCACACATTCCTTTGTTTAGGACAGACCTGTTTGCCAACCTCAGTTTGGGCAGGGCTGTGGGGTTTGGAACATGTGTTAATAATATCATACAAGGAAAGCTTATAACTGCAGATATAATACAATACAATACAATACAATACTGACCAGAAAATTATGAGTTTTAAAATGATTCCTCACAAAGCATACTTTGTATGAAAATTATTACAATTGTACAGTTATTAGGGTGTCTATCACAATGTGTTCAATGAAAACAGCTTGACTATCAGACATAAAATATGCACCTTGAACTTCTCATGAACAAGGATACAGGCTGTGACAGCTATTATGGACACATATAATATTCAAACGCTAGTGTGTTGCCTTTATAATATTAGGTACCTGTATGGGTTAGGGATTGTATTCTGGCTCCGAGCAGGAGTTGCAGGTGTTTCCTGCAGGAGCTAAAATCACTGGGAGTAATTAATGCAAGTCAAGAACTGATGTGACACTGTGACTAAGAGGGGTAGACCCCACTGAAAGGTCCAGAAGGACTTTACAATCTGCCAGGCTCTCTATGTGGAAGATGAATGGCTGCCCGGTAAGCTAAGCTCTGTATGAGCTGTTTATTGGTTTTAAGATATTTTCTCTGTAATGCTTTTGTTCTGAATAAATATTACTTTGCTTCAGAACAGAAAGCTGGTCACTGGTTGACCCTGTCATTGCCGCTAAGACAACAGTACTGCAGGTGCTGAAGTAAAGTAAGACTTTAGGTGATTCCAGTGAACTGGAGGAGAAATTATAGCTGAAACCCCCAGCCTAGAGGGAGCGAGTCATAGAGCAATGGCTAGAGGCCTGAGACGCTAAGTGGGATGCTCTCAAAGAGGCCACAAAGTGGTCAGAAGTGCAGTTAGCTCAGGAACGGGGGGGAAGTAAGGCGGTACGGGCCGGTACAGTGTACTGGTAAAGGTAGCCGCTAGTACTGGCCCATACCGCTGACTTTAAAGCACTGTTGGAGGCCGGGAGGGCAAAAGAAGTAGCTGCCCTGGGGCCACAATTTAAAAGGGCCTGGGGCTCCGGCCGCTGCTGCTGCTACCGGAGCCCTGGGCCCTTTAAATCTCCACTGGAGCCCCGCGCAGTGTGGGCCAGGGAGCTCAGATGGACTGGCTGGGGGACGCTGACCCCCAGCCCGGCCTCTTCCACCCGAGGCCCCGCCCCTTCCGGGGTGGACTGGCCAGAGCGGCCCCGTACCGGTAAGAGCTTCATTTTACTTTCACACCTGCTCTAGAACTGTGACACAAACCAAGAACTATTTGCAGAAATTATTTCAGGGAATATTTTTGAATAACAAGTACATTTGAGAACATTGCAATCTACTTATTCACAAAGAGAAAAAGAAGCTAAACTGGTTGAATAAATTATTCATTATGAATGACTCACCCAGCTCTAACTATTGTTTTTGTTCACTTCAGAATGGATGTTTCCTTTTAAGTTAGAATCATGTTCAGATCCCTTAGAACAGCTGGGATGAAATCTTCACCCTTATTCCGACCCCTTTAAGATGAGTAAAAGGGCTGCCGTGGAGCTAGAAACTTCAGATCTGGCTGGGAAAGGATTCCTTTGGTACAGACACTGTGGAGGACAGCCATAAAACTGCCTTCCAAGGATCTCTTCACAAGCTTTGGGAATACAGGTCTGCTGGGGGCGGGGCTGGAGGCAGGAGGGTTGAGTTGGGTCATGGGCACATGGCATTGCAGAGAAGGCTTCTATAACTTAAATGGTCCCTCAGTATATGCCAGGGGTGTCTCCAGCCCCAGAGCACCCCAGGATCAGAAGAGCACAAGGGTGACTTAACCTTCTCGCCCTGGGCTTAAATTTAGCTCCACCACACACTTGGACTTACAGTTGGCACAACATACCTTGCTAGAAAATTTCACTAGCATTCTAATATGTCTGAGGAACTACACAACCATCTATAAAGGTATCTGAAGAATTTGACTTGAGTAGTTTTTGCAAGACCAACACCAATGATCAATATGCATGGACATCCCGTTTATCCATTGTAGGGGGGACAATTTAAGCTTTGCAGCTTTCCCACTCACACTCCAAAAGGTGAAAGAAGACAGTAACACAGAAGTCAGGAATATGTTTTCAAACTGAAGACTAACGCTCTTGACATGATGCACAAGGAGGAAAATATGCCCTGTAGTAACAGCATCAGGTATTCTGTAAGTAGAGTCCAAAAGATGATAAAATACTCCAGCAATTGGTTGTGCCTCAGAGAAAGTATCATCTGAACCATAGCTAACAAACACACATTTTTACAGAATTTCTCTGTTGGATCGATGACCCAATTGTTATCAATTATTTTAATAGATAAAAAGTCATTATTACTAATACCATCAATACTGGCACATGCCATGCACAGTACAAATTTCAGGATTTCTGCAAGTAAACTAAGGAGACAGGAAAATTAAGAATTAGCTATACAGTGGTTTTTTACATTTATAGTGGCTATGAAAACAGCAGCTGTGGAAATGTAAGGTTTCTTTAACTGACAGCTGAGGAAGAATTTAGAAACTGATCATTAAGGCCATAGTATTATTCTATAATGGCCACCCACACAGTAATTAATCTTATTAATCAAAATCACATTGGATTAAATGAAGCAAACATTCCATGTTACAACAGAATGTATTATAAGTAACACATTTATTTTGGAAAGGTTCTATTTTTTTCTAAATTAAAGAGGAATACATCTAATTCCTTTTTAGTTTTATACACACACCTACCCACACTGGATACTAGATATTTCTTATATTTTGTGGCCAGTTGAAAGTCAGACTAATTGATCAAGGTAGTCCCTTGTGGCCTTAAAAACTTAGGGTGAAATTCTAGTCCCATTGACTTTAATGAAAGTTTTGCTATGGACTAAAATGGATATAAATATGAGAACACAATAAGGAATATGTTTTGTGAAATGATACTGAAATAAAAAATCAATAGCAATAGTAGTGAAACAAACCAATTGCCAGAGTGGTCTTTGTTAGGACAGAAGTTTAGTAGTAAATTTTGAATTTCTATGCCTCCGTTGCTAATGAACTGCTTTATATGTATGTTTTGTTTAGATAACTTTATAGAGTCTTAGTTAATACCAAAACTCTCATTGAAGTCAATGGGACCAGAATTTCACCCTAAGATTTTAAGGCCACAAAGGAGTACCTTGATTAACTAGTCTGACTTCCAACTGGTCATAACATTTGAAAAATATCAAGTATCCTGTGTGTTCCCTCGAGTATTTGCTTTGAAATTTCGTAACATTGGTTTTAGGAATATTCCTTCTTATACTTGCTTATTACAAAAAGAGAATAGAAAATAGAAATAGAAAAATATCAGCAGAAATGTGGGTTTGTTGTGTGAGAGTGTATGACTTGGCAATGACTTCAAAACAACCCAAATAATTCAGCATGGGGAATGTGCTACATTCTTTCTATTTAAAAATACAAGTTATTTTTTTCTTTTATTTGTTTTTAAAAAATAGAGATCCAGCAAACTGTTTGCAACATCTGATAAACTCTGACAAACAGACCTCTCAGTGCTCATAAGCCTTAGTTCATACGTTTTCACTCAGTAGGTGCACTCCTTTTAGCCATCAAGGCCCTGTGTACAATGTGATACATTAGACCTAAATGATTCACCAAAACCCTGGTTTATCTCTAAGTGCTATGCTAAATTAAGTAGAAATTAAAAATTAAGTACAAAAACTGGAAATTATAAGGCAATGTTAATTTATAATGAAGTCATTTGCTAACCTTCATTATTACAAGTATCAGAGGGGTAGCCGTGTTAGTCTGGATCTGTAGAAGCGACAAAGGGTCCTGTGGCACCTTATAGACTAACAGAGGTATTGAAGCATAAGCTTTCGTGGGTCAATACCCACTTCTTCGGATGTTGCATCCGAAGAAGTGGGTATTGACTCACGAAAGCTTATGCTTCAATACCTCTGTTAGTCTATAAGGTGCCACAGGACCCTTTGTCGCTTCATTATTACAGAAATATTTCTAAAAATACTGCCCCAAATGAAAATGCATAACCAGTGCACATTATTTTTGCATCATAAAAAAGCCACTCCTACAGAGTTTAGGTACTCCCAGTGGGAGCTGCTTCCCCCAGGCACCAATAAAAGCAGCTACTAATATTAGACATTGAAATCAGCAGGTCCAGATAACAGACATCTAACAGTTTTAAAAGAGCTGGCCAAGGAGATCTCTGTATCATTACATTTGCTATTCAATAAGTTTTGGACCACTGGAAAAGTTCCAGATGACTGGAAGAAAGATAATGTTGTGCTAATATTTGAAAAGGGTAAATGGTACGAGCCAGGAAGTTACAAGCCTATCAGCATGACATCGATCCTAGTCAAAATAGTGGAAAGGCTAATAGGGAATTCCAGTAATAGAGAGTTAAAGGAGGTAGTGTAATTAATGGCAATTAACATGGGCTGATGGAAAATAGATCCTGTCAAACAAACTTGGTATCTTTTCTGATGAGATTACAGGTTTGGTTGGTACAGATAATAGTGTTGATGTGACATATTTAGACTTTTGTAAGGCATTTGACTTGGTACTGCACGACATTTTTATAAGTAACTATAATAATACAAAATGAACATGACACACATTAAATGGATAACATCTGGCTAACTGACAGTCTCAAAATGTAATCGTAAATGGGGAATCATCCCTGAGCAGATGGATTTCTAATAGGGTCCTGAAAGGACTGGTTCTTGACTCCATGCTATTTTTATCAGTCACTTGAAAGAAAACATAAAATCATTACTGATCAAGTTTGCAGATGATACAAAGATCAGGGGAGTGGTAAATAATGAAGAACACAAGTCACTGATACAGAGCAATCTGGATTGCTTGAAAAGCTGGGTGGAAGCAAGTGATATGTATTTTAATACTGACCAATGTAAATGTATACACCAAGGAAAAAAGAATTTAGGCCACACTTACAATACGGAGGGGGGGGGGGCTGCTTCCTGGGATGCAGTTACTCAAAAAGACTTGGGGATCATGGTGGATAATCAGCTGAATATGAGCTCCGAGTGCAACTCTGTAGCAAAAAAAGCTAATGTGATCCTTCGATGCATAAACGGGAATATCAGGTAGTAATAGAGAGATTACCTTGCCTTTGTATTTGGCATTGGTGTGACTGCTACTGGCATACTGTGTCCTGTTCTGGCGTCCATAATCCAAGAAGGATGTGGACAAATTGGAGAGGGTTCAGAGAAGATCCATAAGAATGTTTACAAAATTAGAAAACATACCTTATAGCAAAAGATTGAAGGAGCTCAGTTTATTCATCTTATTAAAAAGGTTAAGGGGTGACTTGGTCACAGTCTATAAATACTTAAATGGGGAAGATAGGCAAGATAATAAGATGAATGAGATAAGATATTTTATTGGACCACCTTCTGCTGGTGTGAGAGACAAGCTTTCAAGCTTACACAGAGCTCTTCTTCAGGTGTTCTGATTCAAAGAATAGAAATTTGATAATTGAGAGCTCTTCAATCTAGCAAACAAAGGTATAACAAGATCTAATGGCTGGAAGTTGAAGCTAGACAAATTTTAGATTAGAAATAAGGTGCATTTTTTAATAGTGAAGGAAATTAATCATTGGAACTACCTACCAAGGGCTGTGGTGAATTCTCCATGACTGGAAATTTTTTAATCAGGACTGAATATTTTTCTAAAAGCTATGCTGTAGTTCAAACAGCAATTATTTCTGGGAAGTCCTATGGTCTGTGTTACACTGGTCAGATTAGATGATCATGGTGGTCCTTTCTAGCCTTATCTATGAATCTGTGAAACCACACAAGAGCAAGGCTCTAGTCTTACGGGGCTCTCATTTTCACCATGTCTTGTTAATTCACAAATGTTTCAACTAGAATTTTCACATGCAAGCAAGATTTTGGGTATTACTGCCCATGCAGCTCATAGTGAACAATAATTTTCTACTGATGAGTCCACTTTTCTAGAGAAATTGAAGTGATATCTCCTATCTGAAATGTGATTCAAGCATCTGGAAACAGCACGTTGCATTATTATAATACACACCACATCTCTTTTAGTTTCAATGGCTAATTCTGTGGCTGATTCAGATCTCACCCTTGTCACCAGAATTCTGTATATATTTTCTATAAACAAGGAGCAACTACACTTTCAACCAGAACAACTCTAGTTTTTAGTCTCTTCTTTTGTTGTTTCTATAAGAGAGCATAATATGTTTCTCTTTTGTTTCATACTGTATCAATTATGCTTCACAAAATGGCAGCTCATAATAATTATATCACCATATAAATCACACTAGTGGGTCTCAACTGTCAAAAAGAAAATTGCACACCTTATCAACAGAAAAGATTAGCAACAATATTTTAGCTGTGATAGTTCCTTGGCTTTTTATAAAACAGCACAAAGGTTAGCTGGAATTAAGAAAAACTGGAAGTACGGATTATTATTTGTAATTATTTTTATTGAAAAGAAAAAAGTTCTGAATCAACTTGCTAAGTGTGCACATAGCTTGCCTATTAAATCTCATATATCTATTACTGTTACCCTGTTACCCTGTAATCCTCCCTTATCTCATAATGTGTGTTGTGATAAACCATCATATTTAGCATCAGAGATAAGTATTTTTAAAACAAAACCTATGTTCTATGGTGCATATTTTAATACTCTATACATAAAGAAATGAAAGAGGCTAGGCTGGCTTCCCTATAGGGCAGAGTTCAGGTAGTTTGGCTATCTTCTCTTTGAATGTGCATGAAGTGGGCTATATTGTGCCCCTAGATCTACATACAGGAGGGACCTTCTGAATATGGATCTCTCCCCTTCTGAAGAAAAAGAGGGGAAATAGTTTAACAATTAATCACCATCTGCTTTAGTACAAGACTAATTATAGTGGACTGATTTGATGATCCCAGTTCAATGCTAGAACAAGGTGAAAGAACCATGGTCCTTGCCAATATGACCATGGGGGCAATTTATTCCTGACCCAAAATTCACTGATACGTTATGACACTGCATCCAACCAAGTGTCACTACGATTAAGCCTCTTATCCATCTTGTACCAAACCTACACAAGAAACGCAACCAAGTACTAGACATGCACTTATCTAAGGCACCACAAGGACCATAGTGTCATTTAGAGTTCCATGGACCACCAATATTATTTTCCTACAAGAAAAAACTATTCCCTCTTACTCAAGCTGATACATAAGAGAACGTGGCAGATGGATGTCTGAGGGCATTGAAATTACTTAGCATGTGCCTCTCCACAGTACTCTGCAGTCCTCCTAATTTTACTTGATTAGCCATAGGCCAATTAGCATATAACAAAGAGAAAGATTGCTCTGCACCCCAAAACTCAGCAACTTTAAGAAGAAATATAAATGTTCTTGATCATTCTCTGATTGCCTCTAACTTTTTTATGTTCATACTCAAGTGTGATGATTTTACTTTGACCTATGGGCTTCCTGCTTCTCTACGTTTGCTCCTATTCCACACGTAATCTGTGGCATTTCTCAGAGAAACAAATATGAGTGGTGCTCCCTTTAGGTTTTACTCTGTGTAAAAGGGCATGTCACACACAGTTCTTAACAAGCTTGTGTTCTGTGCCCCTTTAATAAGTTGCTCGTTTCTCTGAAAAATTTGCTTCCAATTGACTTCCCATTTTAGTGGCTGAGTTTGTCCCTTAATACCATGGAGTTGCATTGAAAGAGAGTGCCCACAGCCTACTGTGTTATACTACCTGCATTCTGATAACCTAATAGACTTCCTAGATGCCTGCTGCATATAATATACTTTGTTAGCAGCCAAGAAAACTTGTGAATGCCATGGCTTCCTTTACCACATTTGCAGATAATCCTTTTGTCAGACAACCATCAGCTGGTATTATCAAGTAAAGAGGCATTTGTTCTTGTTATAGAGACGGAAACTAGGTAATTCATCCAAAAACTTGGTTGGTTGCTATGTATGACATGCCCTCATCAAATGAGCACAAGATGGACATAATGAAAGGGACTTTGTAATAGGCCTGGGATGTAGCTGACCTTGAATCAGCATTCAAAAGCCATAAAACAGGGAAGCCATATGATAAAAAGTTTTACAGAGGGAGCATGGAGCAGTGCATGTTATTAAAATGTAAGAACTGTGTTACATCTACTTAAAGTCCTGTAAGTAACTGCATTTTAAATGAGACTTTTCAAGGGAATCATGATTATAAGCTGGGTTGAAAATCAGATCCTGTATCTCCAGCCAGCCCGTTTAACAATTCAGTCATCGTGATTGTGCAGTTCCTAATCTGAGATTAGGAACTGTATAGTCTGACATATATTTGACCCTTAAATAATTAGGAATCAGGAGCAGGAAGGGTTCCAAAATAGACGTTACAAAAACAACCTCATGCCCAAATGTAAATGTAAAAACTCCCAAAGTTAATATTGCACCTACAGAGGAGAGGCTTATTTCTTCCTCCTCCTTCAAAGAAATGCAGCATTATGTTTTTATTCATATGCTCTTATATTTTTTCTTTTAAATGAAGGGGATGCTAAACTATGGGAAGGGGCAACATTTATATTTTAAAGCACGTCACCTGGTACTCACCAGATATTGGTTCATTTTAAGATATTTATTTGCTGATTTATGGGGGGGGGGATGTTACTGTGAAGCCAACTGTGCAGATCCTGCTCACCTCTCTCTCCCCTAAATCTGTCTACAAAGCCTTTGTTTAGCTGAAAAGATGTTGAAGGATTATGGTCCCTCATGATTTGTGTTTCAAGAATTCTAATTGCAATTCAAGGATCTGTTCAACATTCTCTCTGTATAATGAAGAAGAGTATTACTCTTTAATCATTACTTGATGGATTACAATCAGCATGTCTAGTAAAGCAAGTTCATGTTTTTCTCCTAGAAAAATTAGTGAGCAACAATTATGCTGCTTCTCCATTTTTTATTTTTTATTTTGTTTTATTTTATTTTATTTTTCAAGGGAAGCTTCAAAAGCTTGAAGGCTCTCAAGAGCTGGAGGTCTTGGAAGAAGACAAATAGACCAATAACTCCATGCTTTAAATAGCTTCAAGGTATCTTGGGGTGGGGACAAACCTTTTAGCCAATGCGGTAATTACTATGGACTTTCCTTGTTTTGTTTGCATTTGATTCCTTTTGAATATGTATGGAACATTCAAGGATTTGGGGATCAAGAATTCCATTCCAAGTACTGGTGATTATCCCAGCCACTTCCATTCTCTCTCACATTCGTGTATTTATTTGGAGATGGCATAGCAATCACAATAGGTTAGTTAAAAAGTCAAGTGGTAGGAATTTCCATGCATGACTGAACAACAAAATACATGTATTTCCTCATCTTTTGTGACATATTCCTTGATTTTTCAAATACCCAACATCTTGCTTTATAAGCTTGAATCCTCTATGTGCTGTTGAACTTCAGAAGATACAGTATATGCTGAGAATTTTTATTAAAAAGCTAAATGTACATGACTAAATGTCTGCCCATTAGGGTTTTTTTTAATACAGTTAGAGGCACCCAAGCTTTTGCACACTCAGGTTTGCAACTCCTAATTTTGGGATATGTAAAATCTTGATCAAACAACACTGCAGGGAAATAAACTCAGATGAACAACAGCAAATGGTTGAATGCACATATGCATAGGGCAAGTTGAGATTACCTTGAAAATCTTGCCCGGTATGCTGAAACCATGATATTCACACCCTTCTCCCATACAAACATGAATATAGAAGCATTGTGTGGGGGCAACATGAAGAATAGGAACCAGAGTTAAAGGTGTGACCCTTGCATACCCGTTTCAGGAAAAGTCTGGAGACACCAGAGCTGTGTAATCACAGATCCATTGATAATAACCTCACCTGGCCCTCCACCAACTCACTCTTAAGCCTCTCCATCTCTGTGTTAGCTTATGCAAAGCTATTATGGAGCTACACTGCTTATATGTGAAAGTTATTAAATAGCACATTGCACTTTTTATGAGATTGCATATTCATTCATGGGAATTAAAATGGTACATATATTACAGGACATATACACATATATGCCAACATATAAAATATATGATATAATATGTATTAAAAACACACATCCTCTCCTCCCTGCACAATAGAACCCCAGCATTCTTCTTTGTTGGGGGTGGGGGGTTGTTTGCCTTTACCTTGATGATCAGTGAATTTCCACCACTGAATATCAATGTATAGATCCACAAAGGGGAATACATTTTCAAAAATGGATACTCGACTTTCGCATGCAACTTTATGCATTTGGTTGCAGCTGCAGTTACTGCAAATGGTATCCGGACACCTATCCAGACATTTGCATGTGCACTCATCCAATTTGTATGTACCCTTAGAGTAAGAATGTGCACAAATGTTTGCACATTAATTTATTTGTTTTGATATGCGGACCTTGGGACAACCCTAAATTTAAGGTGTGGCTGTTCTCTCTCTCTCTCTCTCTCTCTCTCTCTCTCAAAAAAGAAGCTATATAAGGATGGCACCTTCCAGCTGAAGAAAACACTTCCCATCATGTGTTTCTTCAGAGTCATATCTGCACACTCACGTAACAAAAATACATTTTTATTGCTTTACTCCTGTTACAGAAGCTCTGCAGCACGGACACTGCTAAGAGTGAAGGGTTGGATTACATTCTTTCTTGTACATCACCAACAAGAATTACCTACTACATTCTGTGCAAACACACTGAGGGCAATGAAGTTGCACTGGTTTCACTGTAGATATAAACCTGGAGAGAGTGGAGTAAATGAGTCCCTAATTTGTGCCTCAGAAGCTGATGACCCTGTGCACCTCTGTGTCCTATGACATTAAATGGGTGCTCTCACTCATTATGCCCACATGAACCACTTTTCAAAATGTAACATTTAGTGGATTGCAAACTCAAATCAGGATTTTTAAGAGAATTATTTCTAAACTCTGCCCCAGCTTCTGTTCTGAGGCATTCTCAGAAACTCAACAGAATCAGAGTCCCAGTTTAGGGTCCTTTCCATATAAGTCACAAAGGATCTCCCCACCCCCATCCTCCACATGTACAGAATATTCACTAGGGGAGCAAACAAGCATGTGGAGAGTGCAGTTGTCATCAGAGCGAGGGGTAGGTATCTCATCTGGCCAGGAGCTGCTAAGGGGATGACGTTGTCCCTACCCATTGATCTGTTCCGACACAAGTACTGGCAGTTATGCCAGTTGGCTCTCACTGCTTCCTCCCTTCATCTGTTTGGCCTTGTCTCAGCCACTTCTCCTCACAGGGATCATACTATTACAATCACTGCTATTTAATTTACACAGCAGCATTGGCGCAATAGCATTTTATGGGGCAAATAAAAGTACAGGTCCCGGGCCTGTGGTGTCTGCAATCTAAGACCTAAACTGAAGGTTCCATTGACCCCAACAGAGCCTGTTCCTTACGCTGTACATGAAGAGTACTCTTCGCACTTTGTATAGTGAGGATCTTTAACTGAAATTTTGCTTCTCTGTCCCCTGCCCCTGCTCTGAGGGGTCCAACAAAGCATCAGCCATGAAAGGGCTTTGTCTGGGAATTGAACCATGACACCTAAATATTAATTCTAGAAGTGGATATTTGGTTGTTGGGAGGGGGATGGTGGTTAAGTGGTTGTTTTGATAAGTACCATTCATTAAGGAACGCAAAATAAGCTCTCGTTATCTGCAAGTATTCGTGTGATGCAACGTGTTCAGTTTCTAACCTTTGACTTGTTTGCTCTTTCCACGTTCATGCCCTCAGTCAGTGACTAAATGTTCTCAAAGAAACACAGAGTCTGTGTGTATTTGTGTGTGTGTATGTTTTAAGTAGATCTGAATCAGTTTAGTTGAATTTTTGGCAAATTTCATTCACTTCATCTTCTTGGCATTTCATTATATTTTACGATCACAAAGTCAACTCTCCAGTAACAAAGCGAAACATGGCTCTTTGAAATAAATGTTGTCATTAACAAGCCATGCCAGGCGCAGTGACAGATTTGCAGCTGTAATGAATAACATTTCCCTCAAAGTTCTCCTGTCTGACAGAAAAGCTGTGACATTACTGCAGGCAACAGTGTTGGGAACTAAAAGATTGATTGATGCAAGCAGATAATTGAAACCTCAGTACTGTCACATGCATGTCAACCTAACAACCAAACTAGTACTCTAAGATAGCATTTATTATGTAGCAGCCTCTCTGTGAATAAAAAGACTACACATAAGATTACACATGCACACATTGAAGACATGGAATATTTCTTAGTGAATGTGACTTAGAGGCTTGTAGCTATGAATTAGTCCATAATAACTGATAAATCTTGGTCTTAAAAACAAAAATAGTTTAGGTAGCTGCTGGTGTATCAAGTTCCCTGGACTCAGCTGAAGACTCATGGTAAGAGTAAGTATTTTTATTGGTAAGTACAGAGATGAGTCATGAGATGAGTCATCGTGGACCTTTGAGACAGCAGCTGATGCCATTATTGTCAAACTTGAGTGCCTAAAATTAGACACCTTAATCTATATTTAGTCCCCTACATGAGTGACCTAATTTACAGAGGCACTGAGCATTTGCTTGTGAGATTTGCAAGTGATTAGTACTTAGATAAAGGTGCTTATGTTAGGTATCCAAAGAATGGGAATGGAGTGACAGTTTTTTCATTGATCAGGCCCCAAGTTTGGAAATCATGTCCTGAATGCTGAAGTCTTTTTCATAGATTCCAAGGCCAGTAGGGACCATTGTGATCATCTAGTCTGACCTCCTGTATAACACAGTCCATAGAACTTCCCCAAACTAATTCATAAACCATATATTTTAGAATCATTGTAGGAGAATCCACCATGCCTTTGGTAAGTCGTTCCAGGGTTTAATTATTCTCACAGTTAAACATTTACACCTTATTTCCAGTCTGAATTTGTCTCGCTTCAACTTCTAGCCATTGGAACATGTTATATCTTTCTCTGCAAGATTAAAGAGCCCATTATTAATATTTGTTCCCCATGTAGGTACTTATAGACTTTAATTATGTCACCTCTTAACCTTCTCTTTGTGAAGCTAAATAGATTGGGCTTCTAGAGTCTGTCACTATAAAACATGTTTTCTAATCCTCTCATCATTCTTGTGGCTCTTCTCTGAACCCTCTTCAATTTATCAAGATCCATCAGTGCCAAACACACAGGCACGCTACTCCTACTCAAGTTTATGCATCCTAGGATTGCATTGGACTTTTTGGCCACCGAATCACACTGGGAGTTCATGTTCAGCTGAACATCCACCATGAGCCCCAAATCTTTTTTCAGAGTCTCTACTTCCCACAATAGAGTCCCCCATCCTGTAGTACAGCCTACATTTTTTGTTCCTAGAGTTATACATTTACATTAAGCCATATTAAACAATATATTTTTGATTGCACCGCGCTTACCAAGAGATCCAGATCACTCTGAACCAGTGATCTCTCCTCTTCACTATTGATCTCTCCCCAATTTTTGTATCATCTGCAAACTTTATCAATAATACTTTTATTTTTTTCTTCCAGGTTATTAATAAACATGTTAAATAGCATAGGGAAAAGAACTGATCCCTGTGAGACCCCACTAGAAACACATTTAGAGTTACGTTTTGAGACTTATCACTTAGCTATCTTCTAATCCATTTAATGGGTGCCATGTTAATTTTATATCTTTCTAGTTTTTAAATAAATATCATGTGGTACGAAGTTAAATGGAGAAGTATAAGTATATTACATCAACATTATTATCTTTATCAACCACACTTGTAATAGCATCAAAAAAGATATTGTTAGTTTGACAGGATCTAGTTTCTGTAGTAGACCCAATGTTGATTGGCATTAATTGTATTACCATTCATTAATTTTTTATTAATCAAATCCCATATCAGCTATTCCATTATCTTTCTCAGGATTGATATCAGACTGACAGACCTATAATTACCTGGGCCATCCTACTTACCCTTTTTAGAAAAAATACTGATGGCCCAATATTAGTTCTCTTGCAGCCCCCTGGAACTTTCTCAGTGCTCCAAGACTTATTGAAAATCAACATTAACAATCCAGCTAGCTCCTTAGCCAGTTGTTTTAAAACTGTTCTCTCCAAGTTATCTGGACCTGCTGATTTAAAAACCTTGAATAAATTCTGTTTAACATCCTCCTGAGATAGTAGCAAAATGGAAAGCGTATTATCATACGATATGACTACATGATGTGGTTTTTCCCCCAAATACAGGAGGGAAATACTTATTGAACCATTCTGACTTTTATGCATTTCTATGTAGTAATGGACCAATACCAATGTTAGGATTCTTTTAGTTCCTAATATACTTAAACCTCCTTATTTTCCATAACTCTGCTGGCCATATATTTTTCTAGGTGTCCCCTTGCTTCCTTTATCAATGTTCTACCATTCCTAAGTATCAGAGGGGTAGCCGTGTTAGTCTGGATCTGTAGAAGCGACAAAGGGTCCTGTGGCACCTTATAGACTAACAGAGGTATTGGAGCATAAGCTTTCGTGGGTGAATACCCACTTCATCGGATGCAAGCAGTGGAAATGTCCAGGGGCAGATATAAATGTGCAGGGAAGACTTAGACTAGAGATAACGAGGTTAGTTCAGTCAGGGAGGGTGAGGCCCTCTTCTAGCAGCTGAGGTGTGAATACCAAGGGAGGAGAAACTGCTTTTGTAGTTGGCTAGCCATTCATAATCTTTGTTTAATCCTGAGTTGATGGTGTCAAATTTGCAAATGAACTGAAGCTCTATTGTTTCTCTTTGGAGTCTGGTCCTGAAGTTTTTTTGCTGCAGAATGGCTACCTGTAAATCTGCTATTGTGTGGCCAGGGAGATTGAAGTGGACAGTCCTTACATAAAAGGATAAATGGACACAAATCAGATATAAGGAATGGCAATATACAAAAGCCTGTAGGAGAACACTTCAATCTCCCTGGCCACACAATAGCAGATTTACAGGTAGCCATTCTGCAGCAAAAAAACTTCAGGACCAGACTCCAAAGAGAAACAATAGAGCTTCAGATCATTTGCAAATTTGACACCATCAACTCAGGATTAAACAAAGATTATGAATGGCTAGCCAACTACAAAAGCAGTTTCTCCTCCCTTGGTATTCACACCTCAGCTGCTAGAAGAGGGCCTCACCCTCCCTGACTGAGCTAACCTCGTTATCTCTAGTCTAAGTCTTCCCTGCACATTTATATCTGCCCCTGGACATTTCCACTGCTTGCATCCGATGAAGTGGGTATTCACCCACAAAAGCTTATGCTCCAATACCTCTGTTAGTCTATAAGGTGCCACAGGACCCTTTGTCGCTTCTACCATTCCTAGTTTCTGATTTATACTCATTACTATGCAATTCCCTTTTCTTCCATTTGTTATATATTATTTTTCATATCTGCCTTCATTTGCTCTCTAAAGCAGGTCAGATTTTTAACCAATATGGCCTTCCTCAATTTTCGGATTGTGCTTTTTGGGCAACTAGTAAAGTGTTCTTAAAAAATTTCCAATTATCAGTCACATTTTACTGACTACATTCTTCCTTTATTATTTAGCTAATAATTGTTTTGAGCTTTGTGAAATAGGCCCCTTTAAAGCACCAAGTCTACATTTATCAGTGGTCTGGATTTTGTACATTATAAATGTGATTAAATCATGATCACTTGTATCTAAGTGATGCTTAATTTTTAGCTCTGTGATCAGTTCCTCATCATCTGTCAGGACAGGGTCTAATAGTGAATTTTCTGCCTGTTGGACGCAATACCTTTTGAGATAGGAAATCTGAGTTGGGAATTCTGTCACTTCAAAAAAAATAGCCTGGCTAAGATGTTTAGATCCCCATTTTAGCCTGTTTGTATTTTTTTAAAATAACTTAAATATTGTTTCTAACAATCCACTTGCAATTGAAATCTATTTCTTTAACATAATTTGCTTTCCTCTTTCTCACTTAATTTTGTTATTATAGGGAGATAATTATAGAAACATGGAAATAGAAAACTAATCAAAACCCTACATTGACCAATGCATATCTTCCTTAGGTCAGATCCTCAGCTGGTATAAACTCTTGTAGCTCCATTGACTTCAATGCAGATAATTCTGTTTGTAATCATATAATTAAAGACAGTAGTATGATAATACATGTGGCTGAGAGGGGCAATTTAACTTTGTATCCTCAGTTCTAGCATTTACTAACTTTTTAATGTTTCATTTTGCAACCTTAACATTCTTTTGACCTGTTGTTTTTCATATATATATAATACAATGTAAAGCCTTGATCCTTCATTGGTTTCCATTAGCACATACACCTCTGCCCAGATGGAATCCCACTGAAATCAGCAGACTCTTATGCAGAATCAAAGCCTGATTTAAGAGAAAATGCAACAAAGGAAGTGTGACAAATGTTTGGAACAAATGTGAAAGTAGGAGGGCTGATGAGAGCAGAAGTTCACAGGTTACATAAACTAAATGTCTGGGTACTGTGTTGGTTTGGATGTTTTGTGTATTTTTTAATACCGCTGCTTCTTTCTGTTTTTATTTTTATGCATCTATGTACAGTTTTGTTTTTATGCATCTGTCTATGTATAGTTTTGATACCTATACCTATTTATGTCTAATATCTTTTCTGGTTTTGGGTGGATTTTATACCTGTTTCTAATTTTTATTTTTTTATCTCTCCCCATTTTTGTCTTGCCTGTGCTTATTTCTTTATTCGGGAGAATGAAGGTGGGAGGCCAGACTGGGGAGAGAACTTGTCTGAAATTCAAACCAGCTATAGGAATTTGCTTTAATTAGGCTGCCCCCATATTAACATTTGATGACAGGTAGAGGAAATAGACCCTTGGAACCAAATTCTGCTCTGTTACACCTGTATACATTCATAAGGTAATATTTTCAAAAACACTTAAGTGGCTTTCAATGGGACTTAGTTTCAAAAGTACTTAAGTGACTTAAGACCTTTTTACCCATATTATTATAGCTCTATACCAGTGTAACCAAAAGCAACATTTGGCCTATAATTGATTCCCCCTCTCTATCTTAGCAGGGACACTCCTTTCATCATGATTTGCATTACTTTTTTTTCCAGGAATATCAACCCTTCTCCTCATTTCCTAATGTCTGACAGCAGCCAATCCATTGAACTCTTGCAAAGCAGATTTCCTCCACCTACACTTATCAACTCTACAGTTCCCCGGGAAAGAAAGTAGGATATCAAAGTCCCAATAAACTTCCATGTGCAGGAATTCCTCTGTACTTCCGATGCAATGACTGAATTTTTATTCAACAGTGGAATGGTCCACTGACTTCAGATCAGGTGGGAGAGTTCAAGAAACACGGCTACATCATTCTAACAGTGGTATTTATATGGTCCCTACCACTGTAGTGTCTGAGCACTTCACAGTCTTTAATGTATTTATCTTCACAACACACCAACAAGGAAGTACTATTATCCCCATTTTACAGCTAGGGAACTGAGGCCCAGAGAGGCTAAGTGTTTTGTCCAAGGTCACGCAGAGCAGAGCAGGAATTGAACCTGAGTTCCTAAATCCTAGGTCATACCCTACCCACTGGATCATATCTCCTCTCTACAGCTGACAGTTAACAGTTTAACACTGAGCATCCCCCTTCAAAGAGGGATGCAGACAAAACTAAAATGGAGGTGGTGCGCTCCTCCCTAGAGCTAGCAGCTCTTCTCAACAGCCTTCTACCACAGAAACGCAAAATGAATGCACAAAATGAGTCTTGACCTTCTAATGTTTTTCATTAATAGGATTCCCAGGATGTAGGAGCAATTTATATTTATTTATTTATTTATACTTTTAATTTGACTCTGACTTCAGACTACTCTAATTTAAAAAAAAAAGTCCATGGTACACTTTTGTGGTTCAAGCAGAGACTTCAAATGACTTATTTCCCTTGCTTGGAAAGGAGACAATAAAACATAAGTTGGGATTGCAAATGGAACAATGCATTTATACAGTATATCTGCATAGGTGGGTAAAATGTGCTGTTACTTACAGTATATGGCTTTTTAAAAATGTTATTGCAGTAGCAGCATCTTCGTGCATAATGGTGGGTTTACACTTGAATAAGGAATAATTGCAGATAATGGGTCTGACAGCATGAGCAGATTAGAGGATTCAGAGTGGTTTGATCACTACAGAGAAAATACTAATTTAAAACCCAGTATTCCTTTCTTTGACCTTTATGCCTCATTATTATAATGATGTAAAGAGTTAATTTCTGGCAAGGTTATTATTATTTTACATGGCTTTGCTAAGGATGTAATTCAGAATCATTTATTAAGGTTCTGTCTCTAATGACATTTGGATTTTACGATCACGGTGGCAGAAGTGTTCCTAACTCTTTGTTACTAATTTGTACACTGGTACCAAACAGATGCTAGGAGACTTGGAAGTCACTTGACATTTAAAGGGAGTGCAAAGACTGGGGTCATGACTGCCTCTCTGCAGCTGTGTAAAGAGGAGGGCTTCCTGCGCTCTCTCCCATTCACCTGACCTACCCCATAACAGGAACATGTTATGAAATTAGCTCTTCTAATGATTTTTCCATTACCTAGTCAATCATTACATTAGATATAAGTATAGCATATATATGGGCTCATAATGATTCTGTCAAATGAGATTTTCACTTACAATCGCTCATAAAAATTTCTGAACTACCAAGTGTACTTTCTGTTTGCTACAGTATTGCCATTTAGAAACTATTTTGCATAGAAATTAGGAAATTAAAACCTACTTGCAGCCCACAGGAGCAGGACTCTTCGTAGCACATCCTCATGGTCCATATAGTAGAGCCTCTGTAGCTGAGAGAGCAATTCAAGGAATGCTGGTGGCTGCTTTTAGGGGCAAGAAGCATCACTTCCTGACCTGTCCCTGCTGTTATCTATGTCACGTTCTCCTTAAGGTAGTATGCATGTAAAGGACACAAATGTATGTAGAGCACAGTACAGTTCTGTCATGTGATCACATTCCAATACACCAGCTCGGTGGAGCAAACTCTGTCCTCACTTAACACCCATGCCATCTCATTGATTTCAGTGGAGCTTCACAGGTGAAACTGGGGCAGAATCTGGCCTACTGTTTATCCAATGAATAAACCACTTCTGTGTTATACAGTTATACATTGTCACATCTTTGAGCTAGCAAGGAAAAGGTGGGCATTTCCAGATAAATATCCTGTAATACAAAATTGTTAGAAATAGCTAACTATAAAAAAATCAGCTATATAAGGCTAACCAAATGGCCATGTTACAAAGAGGACATGGTGAAATGCATTGAAACCTTCACTTGAACACTATGGCTCTTCAGTCCCTCCAAACACATGGACTGGAATTACCCCTGGTTCTTTATCCCACACAAATGAGGGAGAATACTTCTTGAATCGTTCCTCCTCAACCCAGAGCCACTTTAGGAGGGAAGGGAGAGATAAAATTGAAACTTCACTGGGAGAGGGCAACAACAAAAGAAAGAAAGAAGCAGGAAGACTAAAGCACAGAAAATGAATCAGATTTGCAGACAGAGAAATGAAATAGGAAAGAAACTAAAGAAAAAGTGCACAAAACACCGGGCTAAATCATACAGCTCTTACTGAAGTCAGCCAGAGCATCTCCTGAGTACAAGGAATGATTAAGGACTGCAGGAATTGGTGCACATATTGGAATAACAGTTCAAACAAAGCTCAGAGAGAGGAGAGAGAGGAAGCTTAGAGAGATTTAGAGAGGCCTGAGGGAAGCTTGTAGAAAGACATATATATGGGGAGAGAAAATTTTAGGGAAAGACAAAAATAAAAGGAGACAGGCCAGATCCTCAGCATAGCTTGATTTACCCCAGCTTAGGATCTGACAGAGAGCTGCAGACAGAATAATGGTAAGTCAAAGATAGAAACGTGACAAATGGCAAAAAACATTTAATTTTTAAAACCTGTACAATTGACCCAAAATATACTTTATGTCAGGCTTTATTAGATGTATTGTTTTTAGCTGCTGTGGTGAAAAATGTTACTTGGTATTTTTAAAGGTCGTTTCATTTCTATACTGCTCTAAAGGTGACAGAGAGAAATTTTAAAGGCATCTCAGAATATTTTCCCATCACATCTGCAGGTGTAATGTCTAAGGCTACGAATCTGTCATGGAAGTCACAGATTCTGTGATTTTATGAGACCTCCATGACTTCTTGAAAATTCCAATAATTCAGCCTCAGGCAGCAGGACTTGGGCTCTGGCCTCAATAAATCCATGATTTATTGGTTATTGCCCATGTCCTGTCCATGACTTTTAATAAAAATGTCCATGCCAAAATCATAGCTTTAGTAATGTCAGTCCTCTTTACACTGAATTTCTACATGTGATTCTTATCCATGTTATGTGCATTTCAATATAATAATTTGTTAATGCCAAAATAATTGATGTCCTGCGGTATATGTCTATACAGCTGTTGTAAGTCATCCATTGGAATCAAGTAGACATATGGGTCAGTTCCTCAGTTGGTGTAAGCAGTTGCTTCATTTAGTGCACTGAAGGCACAAGAGAGACAGATCCTCTCTTCTCAATTCTAGTGTCTAGGACAGCAGCTGCTGGGAGGCACAATTACAGGGAAAGTCCTATTCAGCACCTGCAGTCCTGGGATAGTGCATGCTCAGTTGCTCTGTGGGGATGGCACATGCACAATCCAGTTGCAACATAGGAGTTGGGAGGGGATGGAACATGCTCAGTGCAGATGGAATCATAAGTGAATTAAGCTGCCAAATTCTAGTATGTTTCTACGGGGCATCTGTGAATGGAAATTTTTCAAAGGTCTATAACTTAGTCAAATTTGGGCATATTTTCACAGGGACAGCAAAACGTACACCCCAGCACCAGAGCATCTCCCACACCAAATGTAATGCCCCTGCTACAAACCACAAAGGCAGTAGAGGCAGTAGCGTAGCCAGGGGGGGAACAGGGGGAGGGGCCGCTCCCCCTGTGAGCAGAAGCGGTGCCGCCCAAGCCCCGCTGCCGGAGCCAGGCTCGGGCGGGGATTTAAAAGGCCCGCGGCTCCTGCAGCCACGGGGAGCTGCGGGCCTTTTAAAGCGCCGCCCAAGTCCCGGCGGCGCTTTAAAGGGCCCGGGGCTCCCCGCAGTGGCTGAAGCCCCGGGCCCTTTAAATCACTGCCAGGGAAGCCGGTGTGTTCTGGCACGGCGCTGGCTCTTGCCGGTACGCTGGACCGGACTGCCGGAGGTGCCCCCGGGTGAGTACAGGGGGAGCGGTGAGGTGCCTTTTTATAGCGCCGCTCCCCCTGTGCTCCGGACCTGCCTACGCTACTGAGTAAAGGTACTCAATGAAATGGTTGCAACATTTTTTTAACATGGGCAAAGGAGTGCAATTTTCTCTAACCTTATTCTAGGAAAAGGCTGATTCATTTTAAATTGCATTTTCCAGAAATATTCAACCTCAGACAAACAACTGGCATAGAAAATTTCAGCCCAAATGGTTTAAGTTTGGCAAAGTTATAAGAACTGAACACAGAGTCTTATAATGGAAAGCACTGGGCAATCTTAAACATAGGTTTCACTAGCTATTCCGCCTGTAATAAACAATTAGAAGTAGGGAGCTAATCTCCCAAACTGATATTTAGAGAGCATAAAGGGGTCCTAAAGCTGATTGGAGCATTTGGGCACTATTGTAATACACCTCCTAAAAATGATTGTACAGCCTGCTCTAATCCCTTCACCAGACAAAGGAGATAAATTGGATACGTGGAGGGCAGTAATAGCATACAGTATGTTGACTTTGATATGTAACTACAAATACAGTATTAAACATGATCTGGATTTTACTTATTTATTTATTTTATTTCTGCAGTACTCATCAGCTTCTATTTGTTTATTTTCTATAGTACTCATCACCTTATATTTATATTGTATTATAGTATATTTGTTGCTGAGCAGTTTGCACAAATTGCCTCAGATAGTAGCAATGTTGATATATAAGGTATTGTTTTTAAAACAAATTGTCTTTACTGCAGACACATTTTCCATTTCTGAATTCCATTTTCTTGCATTTTCATGATTCGGCATTTGTGTGTTTATTTAGAATCTACCACTTGCATGCAGGAATGTGAAATACCATCTTCCATAATGATAATATAACATTATTTCACAGCTCTTTAAACAATGTCTAAAAATAATCAAGGAGCATGAAATTTTTAAAAATAATGCACAGGAAATAGGAGAAACAGCAGGAATCAAATGGAAAAACGGGGGAAATACAAACATAGCACTGATAGCCAATATTTCCAATAGATGGACTTGAATGATTTATAAATGCAATAGTTCAAAATCCCAGAATTGATTTACTTGCTCTAGGAACTTAAATTGCAGTTTTTGAAAATAATTCTTAATAATTTTGTACACCCCATGTTGTGCACCTAGCTCCCTGATTACTCAATTAGAGTTCATTGTGTGATAATCTAGCTTTTAGGATTTTTCTTGGAAAAGGGACCAATGTGGAAGGATTTGCCTTCTACCTACCCCTGTGATACTGAAGTATCAAATGTTGACAAGGTTTTCAGTATATTTTTTCCCTTCGGAATATAACTTTCATGTACAAGCTATCGTTCTTGTCTTGTGTAGTGGCCTAGTGCCATGCACTGTTGTGCCAGTTGCTCAGAGCTGAGATCAATTTCTGCCCTTGGTGTCTGTCTCTTACATGGGCTATGAATGATAGTGATATCTGCAAGGCGGGGAATGTACAGTAAAGGGGCAAGGAAAGAGAATCTCTAAGTTTCAACAAGGACAGGGTTGATGAGGAGTAACAAGGCTACTTCCATGTTTGCAACAGGAAAATCTTGCAGTTATGCTTGGGGTTCCCCCTCCTCTCCCCAGTTTTTCCAGTAGTGTGATTTGATTATCTATCCTGAGAAATAAAGACATTAACCCGCACTGCCTGTTCTTTTATATGTCTCC